>CM051353.1:15552323-18202785 GCA_028015215.1 Gynostemma pentaphyllum | reverse complement strand
TAGCAACTTAGGTAGAATTTGACCAAAAACTTAAAAAGCTAAAGTAAGAGAATTATAAAACTTATTTTTGACATGATAAGATCGTTAAACTCGAATTTGACCAAAAGTAATGGAGGAATTATAATTTCTATTTGTGACTGTATGCTGATTACCAATGGCTCCAATCCCAAAAATTATATGGGAATTGACTGTCACTCTTCTCTGACCATATCCATGGTCTTGATCACGAATCACTACCATTCCATTGGCTCCACTTGTCGAACCGAACATAATAGGAGAATTTACATTCTCATTTACCACGGTCCCCTGATTACCGATCGCTCCGATCCCATAAACAATATTTTTCATCATTCTTTTTTTATCAAATTTGGTTCTTCAATTAAGTATACGTCTTTGATCAAATCATCCTTTCTTTTTATATAAGGATTTTGAAAGATATAACAATTATTAAATAAGTTAATTGCGTAAATCACGGGGTATTGAAATGGTAAAAAAAATTGATATTATATTTACACCTACTATCCTCGTCAATACTTTTTTTATACCTTCTTTCTTCTTTTTCTTTACCTATAATGTAAAGTAAATAGACATTATTATATATTTTTTTTTAAAAAGTAAACATTATTATTCTACTCAACTCATTTGACCTTTTCTTAATGTGCTCCCAAATTGAATGACGTTTTGGTGTTTTAATATGAAAAGAAATTGAAAAATCAATTAAATTTCATCGATATCATGGAAATTTCTATCGAAATGTCGTTAAAATCAAGGCTCGAAATTGAATGTTGGGGGTAATCTTATCTTTCTCCAGATTCGTGGAAAGCAAGCAGATGTCGCTTAGAAATATCCAACATGTCTGTTGTTGCGTATTTTCGTCAAGCTGACTGGATGGTCACGTCAGCTCCACGTATGCTCCAACGGTGTAGATAGAGAACGTTTCACCTGAAAGAATGAGTCCGTAAAAGGAAATGACACCGGTGTGGTGTCGGCCACCTGTACTCCGACGATCAAGTCAGTAGAGATTTTGGCAGAGTTTTAGTATGGTGGAAAAGCGTACCTCAACCGTTCGGAGTGTAGCTATTTATAGAGGATGAGTTCATAGTTTCCCGCCCTTTCTCCAGTTTGTTTCCCGCCATTGGCAACTTAATCTGCCGCACGTCGACTCAAATGTCACAGTCGCCAACCTACCTCCAGTGGTGACGAGCCTAGGTGTAGCATATCGTGCACGTTTACTGAGGAGCTCTTGTTGGGCTTTGAGAGTAGGTTTGGTGGGCTGACTGTGTGGTGGTCCTTGAGTGGTTGGCTCAGCAGGCGTTCCCAGCATGTTGATCTGGGCTTGTGGCCCATTTCTCGTAATTACTATATTTTATTTTATTTTCAAATTTACCCCTAACAGAGGCCCCCTACTCCCTAGTTGAGTAGCTTTGATGATGGGTTGGTCAGTTGATTAATTAGGGAGTATTAGGGATGTGGAAGAAACATCATTTATTCTCATGCCATAAATTCATGCCACTCATCCTAAATTTAAGATGTCACATGTACCATCATGTGTCATGCAATGCAAACGTTTAGCATGCCATATGGATGATTTTGCATGCAATATGGCCTATAAATATGGATCATTGAGAATGATAGATATGTGGGAAAAAGAGGTTCAGAGCATTAAGGTTAGACTTTCTCTCTTTTCTCTTTAACTTGTCTTATATTTTTCAGCATATATATACATACATTTCTTTTTTATTTATTATTATGTCGGGGCCATCTTTTTCGATGTCGGGTTTTTTTTTTTTTTCACCTGACATCCCTGATGTCAGGCAGGCGCTGGCTTGAGCCAGCACCTCTATCATCAGGACAGGCTATACCTGTCCGGATGAGTCCCGGGCGGGTCATACCCGCCCGGTTGTGCCAGGCGCTGGTCCGCCAGCGCCCGTTTTTTTTCGATGTCAGGCCAACTTCTCCCTTTCCTTGATGTCAGGTGAGTTTTCCTTTTTTTTATTTTTTTATTTTTTTTTATTTTTTTTAAGTTTATTTACTGAGTATTCCCAACATGCCTTCACATATTGTTAGTGTATACTATATCCTCAGCATTCATGCATGCTAAGTTTTCTCGTATATTCACTAATTTTTACTCAGTTTACTTTTGCATACCTACTAATTATTTAGTGCATACTAACTCTTTAATCTTAACTCATTTTTTAGTGCATACACTAGCTCAGAGAAAGTTTACTTGCCTGACGTCAGGTACGTTCACTATCTCTTCTTCTTTCGTTTTCATTGAGTAGATTATGAAATTAGATCTTTACTTGTAGCATGGCCGACGAAATTAGCTGGTCATCTTCCGAGATGTCTGTTGTCGAGATTGATTATCCGGTTTCGACTATCAGCAGTAGTGAACTGGAACGGCTGAGGCGATCATATCGCATTCCTTCTCGAGTTACCTTGAGGGTTCCAGAACACGATGAGTTGCCTCATGACCCCCGGCCGGGGGAAACAGCCTTCTATGTGAGAATGTTTGAGTGTGGGGTTCGACTTCCCTTACATCCTTTTGTCCAGGAGTTTTTGAATCGTGTTCGCATTGCCCCAGCCCAATTAACCCCTAATGGCTAGTGCACCTTGTTAGAGTTTTGGTCAATATGAGATCTTGAATGGGATACAAGCTTTCTTTCCCCAGAAACTGTTTTAACTTACTACCTTTTGAAATCTCTACCTGGAGCGACTTCTCATTATTACTTAGCGGTTCGTAATTCCGGTTGTCACGTAGTCAAGTGTTCATCCACACCTAAAGAGTGGAAGTCGGAATGGTTTTTTGTTGGGGGCGAATTTTTATCTCACCCTCCGGGCGAAAGCTTATCTTTTCCTATCCCTTTCACATTCCGTGATCCTGGTCTGCTCGTCGAATTTTCCCTCATAATTTTCTTTTGTGACTATATGTACATGTGTTCTTAACCCATCTTTTTTTATAGTCCCTAATCTAAAGGGTACAGTTTCAGAGCCTGTAGAGAGAGCCGTGAGGAGAATCTTAGCCCTTCCAGAATCAGCTCGTCGTACATCTGCTTTGCTCACTGAGGAACGTCTGTTAACTTCTGAACTTGCAGGTGAGTGTAGCGGTTTCTTATAAATTATATAAGTTAAGAATCTTAACATTTTCATCACAATTTTGTAGTTCCAATGACTAGCCGAGCTTCAGAAAGTATTCGCCAGCAACGTAAAGCGGCGACAATCCTTCATAAACAACGTACTGAAGCGGGTACGTCAAAGGGTGATGAGTCAGCGTCAACGAGTGAGGCCTCGTCTAACGGAGGTCACGCAGGTGCCTCAATTTTCTCATGACACCAGGCCCCGAGTTTCTCAAGCTGACCCCACGGTAATACCCCCTCAATTTATTGGGGATGAACTTGATGCGGTCTCCTATGTTACGAGAAATGTAGTCGTAGCAAACCCGGAGCCATTTTCTCAAATCTCTTTTGATGACCAACTAAGAGTAGGTATCACTTTATTTGTTCATTGTCGAAGATGGCTATAATTCATCCTAATTGACTTTTCTTGGGTGCAGTATAGTGTAGCTCTTAGCATTGCCGCATCTAGGAGTCAGCACGACTTTCGTCATCTTAAACAGCTCCATGATAAGGCTGAAGAAGATTTGACTCAGGCCTTTAAGCAAATCGATGTTTTGAAGCAAGTGGTTAAGGAGCATCAGTCTTCGTCTGCTATTTATCAGTCACAGGTTGCTGACCTCGAAGCACAAGTTGAGCAACATAAGGTCGACTGGAATGATCCACGTCGTTTAAAGGAAAAGTTTGAGACGACTAAACGCTTTAAGTATCTAGAAACTGAATTGTGGACTCATGGCGTGAAATTTGCACGTGATAAACTCAAAGAAATACATCCTGATTATCCCGAAAACGACTATATTTCGGATCAGGCTTGGGGATCAATGGAGCAGCCTTTTTTCCCTTTTGGTGACCTTTTAGAGGAAGATGAGATCCCAGACTTCTCGGATGCCCCACAATAGATCTGTACTTATGAATTTTTGTATATCGTAATGTATATTAGCATGGCTACTATAACACGTTTATTTTTCTCACATTCTGGGTTATGTTTTGCCAAGTTTTTTATTAGCAGTTCTTTTTATAAAAGGCTTTCTGCTTAGCTTGTTTGCTTTCCCTCGTTTGTCGATTATTGACCTGGCCCCGAGTCGAGTGGGCTGACAAGTTCATCTTGAGTTATTTAGTAGTGAGTAAGTAAGACCAGCAAAATTATGTAGCGACACAATTATGGTGTCGTTTCAAAATGTATTATAATCCAGATACAAAATAAAGATAATTAATATGAAATATTTTGGGAAAGACTACTGATAATACGCCTTTAGATGTTCAATATTCCACGGGTGAGGGAGGGACTTGTTTTCCATGTCTTCTAACTGATATGCACCAGACCCTATCACTTTTGTGACTGTATAGGTCCCCTCCCATGTTGCACCTAGGGCTCCAGTGCTTGGTAACGCCTTCCTAAGGACGAGGTCACCTACCTTAAAGCTGCGTGGTTTTACACAAGCATTATAATATCGTGCCACCCTGTTCTTATATTCTGCCACGCGAAGACGACACATTTCTCGACATTCTTCCAACAGGTCTAGGTTCAGCTTAAGATATTCATCGTTAGTGTCTGCGTTAAAACATTGTGTCCTCGAAGAAGGGAGTCCTATCTCAACAGGAACTACTGCCTCAGTTCCGAACGCCAAGGAGAATGGAGTCTCATCAGTAGATGTCCTGGTCGTGGTCCTATATGCCCATAACACATTTGGGAAGCTCTCCGCCTAGTGTCCCTTAAGTTCTTCAAGTTTGGTCTTCAAGTTCTTCTTAATGATCTTGTTGACTGCCTCCACTTGGCCATTTGTTTGTGGATGGGCTGGTGTAGATTTGAGGTGCTTGATATTTAGTTTAGAACACCACGACTTGAATTTCTCATTGTCAAATTGTTTACCATTGTCAGTGACTATGGCATAAGGGACGCCAAACCTGCATACCAAATTCCTCCATATGAAATCAGTAGTTTTATGCTCAGTTATGGTGGCCAGAGCTTCAGCTTCGGCCCACTTTGTGAAGTAATCGACGGCTACTATTGTAAATTTTGTTTGGCCTTTTCCTTGAGGGAGGGGTCCGATGAGGTCAACTCCCTATTGCGCAAAGGGCCACGGGCTTGTGATATTGGCTAGTAATTCAGCCGGTTGTCTGGGTATGGTAGCATAACGCTGACATTGATCACATCGCTTAGTAAATTGTTTGGCATCCTCGTGTAGTGTGGGCCAGTAGTACCCTTGTCTGATGATTTTGTAGGCCAACGATCTTGCTCGAGAATGATTTCCACATACCCCCTCATGTACTTCTCTCATCACATAATTGGCCTCTTCAAAGCCAAGACATCTAAGGAGAGGTAGAGAGTAGCCTCTCCTATACAACACATTGTCCTGTAGAATATAACGAGCAGCTTGATATCGAACCCTCCGCGCCTCCATCTTGTGATGGGGGAGTTCCCCACCTTTTAAGAAACCAATGATTGGCTCCATCAAACTAGGTTCTTCAGCTTGGTCAATGTCCAGAACAATCTCTTCATCAACGCTTGAATTGGGGAGAAACTCCACAGGCACCATCCTTTTTAATTCTGTCTGGTATGCAGAGGCCAGACGCGCCAGTGAATCAGCATTAGCATTTTCAGAGCGAGGTATTTGTCTTACCTCCCATTTATAAAATCCTCTGAGCATCTCCTTCACCTTGCTCAGGTAGACTGCCATGCGTTCTTCCTTAGCGTGGTACTCTCCATTAATCTGATTCACAACTAGCTGAGAATCACTAAGTATCGTGAGCTGGCTCACTCCCACTTTTCTTGCAAACCTTAATCCAGCCAACAATGCTTCATACTCAGCTTCATTATTAGAGGTTTTGAAGCCAAATCTTAAGGTATATTCAATATGAGTCTGGTCAGGCGAGACCAATATGAGTCCAGCACCACAACCCTGCGCATTGGATGATCCATCCACGTAAAGTGTCCATGTGGACTCTCCTTTACATGGTGGAACGAGCTCCCCTTCGTCGGTTCCTTGTGTCGACTCCTCTTTCTCAAGTGTGACTTCAGCAATAAAGTCAGCGACTGCTTGGCCCTTCATAGCTGTCTTTGGCTTGTACTGGATGTCGTATTCACTGAGCTCCATCGCCCACTTCATTAATCGACCAGACGCTTCAGGTTTTTGGAGCACTTGCCTTAACGGATGGTTAGTCAGCACCACCACCTTATGAGCTTGAAAGTAGGGTCTTAATCTTCGGCCTGAAGTCACCAACGCTAATGCCAGCTTTTCCATTTGAGGATATCTGGTCTCTGCATCCACCATTGCTTTGCTTGTATAGTAAACAGGCAATTGGGCTCCACCCTCTTCTCTTACTAGAACTGAACTCACTGCTGTCTCTGAGACATCCAAATACATAAACAACTCTTCACCCATAGTAGGCTTAGAGAGTATGGGTGAAGAGGCCAAATATTCTTTGAGCTGTAAGAAGGCTCTCTCGCATTCCTCGGTCCATTCAAACTTATTATTTTTTCTCAGGATTTTAAAAAATGGAAGACATTTATCAGTGGCTTTAGAGACAAACCTGTTGAGAGCCGCAATTTTTCCATTTAAGCTTTGCAGTTGCTTGAGATTCTTTGGGGACTCCATCTCCAGCACAGCTTTCACTTCATCAGGATTTGCTTCAATGCCTCGCTGGTGAACCATAAACCCAAGGAACTTTCCTGACGTTACTCCGAATGCACATTTTTCAGGGTTGAGCTTCATTCGGTACTTCCTCAAGACACCAAAAGCTTCTTCCAAGTCTGCAGTGTGTCGTTCAGCTTGTGGACTTTTGAC
The DNA here is from genome assembly GCA_028015215.1 of Gynostemma pentaphyllum. Lineage (NCBI taxonomy): Eukaryota > Viridiplantae > Streptophyta > Magnoliopsida > Cucurbitales > Cucurbitaceae > Gynostemma > Gynostemma pentaphyllum. The sequence goes on along the minus strand of CM051353.1, from coordinate 18,195,887 downwards.
CAGCATGTCATCCACATAAACTTCCACGTTTTTACCTATCTGCTTCTCAAACATCTTATTGACCATCCTCTGATAGGTTGCGCCTGCATTTTTCAGCCCAAACGGCATGACCCCGTAGCAATAAAGGCCTTGACTGGTAACAAATGATGTCTTCTCTTGATCAGGTTCGTGCATCCTGATCTGGTTATACCCTGAATAAGAATCCATAAAAGTTAACATTTCATGTCCAGCTGTGGCGTCTACAAGTTGGTCAATTCGGGGTAGAGGGAAGCTATCTTTTGGACATGCTTTGTTAAGATCAGTGAAGTCTATGTACACCCTCCATTTTCCATTTGCCTTCTTCACTAACACCACATTAGAAAGCCAGTCGGGGTAGTGTACTTCATGAATAAATTTAGCTTGTAACAGCTTCTCTACTTCACCAGCTATCACATCATTTCTACTCTGGTCAAACACCCTGCGCTTTTGTCTGATTGGTCGGAAATTAGAATCCACGTTCAATTTATGCACCATAATCTTTGGATCTATACCAGGCATATCCTCATGAGTCCACGCAAACACATCCGAATTTTGCTTCAAAAATTCTATCAGCTTACCTCTCTGCTCGACCCCCAGTCTTGTTCCAATGCTGACACGTTGATCTTCACTCAGGAGTGGAACAGACTCTAAGTCTTCGGTGGGGGTCGCCCTTTGCTCAGTTTTTTCTGGTATAATCGGGGTAGGTTTTTCTATCCCCTCTACCGCCAATGCAGGCTGCACCATCTGTCTTGATTGATTTTTTTTGCATGTTCTAAGTACGTGCACCAAAACATCTTTCATGGCTGTTCGATAACACGCTCGAGAGGATTTCTGTTCGCCCCTAACCATTCCCACTCCGCAAAGGGTAGGGAACTTCATCAGTTGATGGTAAGTGGATGAGACTGCTTTCATCGCATGGATAGAGGGCCTTCCAAGGATGATATTGTAAGCCGAAGTGCAATTTACGAATAAGAACTCCACCATCTTGGTAACGTGGTTTGGTTCCTCCCCAATAGTAACTGGTAGCTCAATACTGCCTTCTGGGATAACTTGATCTCCTCCAAATCCAACTAAAGGTGTTGTGCTTCTCCTCAACTCCTCTATCCCTAGCCCTATTTCCTTAAATGCCTTAAAGGATAAGATGTCTGCTGAGCTACCACCATCAACAAGAACTCTATGCACCTTTTTGTTGGCCACTTTGATGATCACCACCAATGCATCATTGTGCGGCTGGTGAATTTCATTTGCTTCTTCTTCAGTGAACATTAGATCAGGAAGGTCTGCTTTACTAGCAGAAAACACTTCTAAATGAGATGGAGCGAGCCTCGCCTAACGGGCGCTCGCTTTTCTTTTTCGATTGGATTCTCCACCAGCTGGGCCTCCAAATATGGTTTTGATTTCACCAGCATCCTTCTTTCCACCCTCCTTTTGTTTTGTGTTCTCATTTCTATCCTCCCTATGATCATTCCTTCTCACAAACTCTTTCATATATCTACGCTGGATCAAAGACTCAATTTCTTCTTTAAGATCGAAACATTCTCCAGTTGTATGACCATGATCTTTATGAAACAAACAATACTTATCTTTGTTTCTTTTATTTGACCCTGCTTTCATCCTAGCAGGCCATCTCACCAAATTATTATCTCTAATCTCCATCAAAAGTTGTTCAACAGGAACGGTAGTAGGTGTGTACCTTTTAAATTTACTCAGGGGCAGGCCATGACGTTCAGGTTGATCCTCCACTTTCTTCCTCTTATTGTCGAATGGTCGATCTTCAGGACCTTTGCTCCTGGATTGGTGTTGTCTACTGCTCCCTTCATCAGGAATTTTTCTTGAACTGAGTAGCTCCCCAGCACTCATGTACTTCTGTGCTATTGAGAGGAGTTCAGTATAAGTGGTTGGGGTTTTCTTCCCGAGAGACTAGAGCAGTTCTTCATCTTTGATCCCAGCCATCATGGTAGTGAGGGCTATATCATCACTATAGCCTTCAACCTTAAGGGCCTCACTGTTGAACCTCATCACGTAATCTCTGAGGCTTTCTCCTGACCTTTGACGCACCGTCAGGAGATGCGTCGCTGGTTTTTTATGATCTCTTCCTCCTAAGAACTACGTTACGAAAGCCTTAGTCAACTCCTTAAAAGAAGGGATTGAACGTGGCTTCAACTGCCTATACCATCCTCTAGTTGGGCCAGCCAGGGTAAGGGGGAATGCTCTGCAGTTTATCGCGTCTCAGACTCCCTGGAGCTCCATCCAGGTCCGAAACGTCTCAACATGCTCCAGGGGATCGCGTGATCCGTCGTAAAGTGTGACAGAAGGCATCTTAAATTTGGAGGGTAACTCAGCCTCCATGATGTCTTCTGTAAATGGTGGTTCTGTCTGTTCTAATAAATCTTCCAACGCCAGTGGAGCTTTGCCTTTGTACTCTTTCTGGATGCTACCTAGTTGGTCCTGCAGCTTCCTTAACTCAGGTGCCCATGCTGGTTGTTGGCTTTCAGTAGTTGACTTCTCCACATCCTTTCGAGCTTTTCTCTTTTGCTCGAGGATGTTTCGTAAATCTGTTCCACCTGGGTGGTGAGAATGGTCGTGGTCATGAGAGGCCACTGGATGAGTGTTCTTCCTCTTCGAACCACCCTTCCCACGAAACTGGGACTCTCCTTCCTGCTCCAAAGGAATTTTTTCTTTAGCATTATTCTGTCGAGTTAAGATATCCAACACCTTAGCCATATCTTTATTGAAGCCTTGCACTTGAGCTTCCAACTCTGCTATCCTTTCCCCCTGTCTTGGAACCCGTTTAGGGAGTTGATGATCCCCTTGGGCTTGACAATATCTAGGGAGATTTTTCCTTCGTCTTGGAGCCTCTTCTCGCTCCTCTTCATCGTCGTGGTTATCACTGTGCTGACTTCGACTCATTCTCTGTAACACGGCTTTCAGTCGTTCCCACAGACGGCGCCAAATGTTGTTGCGTATTTTCGTCAAGCTGACTGGATGGTCACGTCAGCTCCACGTATGCTCCAACGGTGTAGGTAGAGAACGTTTCACCTGAAAGAATGAGTCCGTAAAAGGAAATGACACCGGTGTGGTGTCGGCCACCTGTACTCCGACGATCAAGTCAGTAGAGATTTTGGTAGAGTTTTAGTATGGTGGAAAAGCGTACCTCAACCGTTCGGAGTGTAGCTATTTATAGAAGACGAGTTCATAGTTTCCCGCCCTTTCTCCAGTTTGTTTCCTCCATTGGCAACTTGATCTGCCGCACGTCGACTCAAATGTCACAGTCGCCGACCTACTCTGCAAACGCCTCAACCTACCTCCAGTGGTGACGAGCCTAGGTGTAGCGTATCGTGCACGTTTACTGAGGAGCTCTTGTTGGGCTTTGAGAGTAGGTTTGGTGGGCTGACTGTGTGGTGGTCCTTGAGTGGTTGGCTCAACAGGCGTTCCCAGCATGTTGATCTGGGCTTGTGGCCCATTTCTCGTAATTACTATATTTTATTTTATTTTCAAATTTACCCCTAACAATGTCAACTTTTAATTATTGTAATAAATAATTTTCATGCATATTTTCTCTGGTAGATATAAATGATCCAATTTCCCACGAGGCAGATCTTGTAGTTGACCTATCAAAAGTTGACATGTTGCTCCAATTTGGTTTTCAAGAGGTAGTTGCTAGGAAGGCGGCCGTTTGTTTGCAAAGAATCTGGATATCTGATATCTTAATAAGCCCGAAATCTCAGATGTCTGACATCTTTAGATTATTATAAAATATTAGATTAATGCTTAAAAATATTTAGGTAACTGTGCAATATTTATGTAGAGAATTTATTATAATAAATTCTAATTATACTCTTATTTATTTACCATCAACAATATTTTTCTTGTATTTTTTATTTGTATAGATTAATTCATGTTAATAAAATATTTAAATTACGTGATTTTTATTATAAAAAACTTCATGTATTCATTTAATATTTTTATTTTATTTTATTTTATTCCAATTCTAATTCTAGTTTAATTTAATACTGAACCGTTGATTAATATATTACATAATTAAAATAAAATTTATTCTCTACATACATATAAATTTTTTTTACTATTAGATCATTGAATTGATTTATTTTAAATAAAATAAAAAAATAGAAAGTTAGAGAGTTGATGAAAAATACGCTTTGCATCAGGATGATCCCACTCCAATGATTCCCACATTTGGGTGTCATCCATATATACCTCAAGAAAAGAAGATGGAGATAGATTTATGTGATCTAAGATGGGCAAAGACAGTGACATCCTCTTCAGCCCTGGACAATTTATAATGATAATTTTCTTTAAAAAAACACAACTCATTGATACTCTCTTTTCACTGCAGATGCTCTCTAATTTCGGTAGATGACTTAGTTGTAAATGATTTAATTTAGAGAGAGAACATGTATTTGTGCAAGCATCTTCTTCGACATCGTATACATCCATTATTATGTTCTCCAACATTGGACATGTAGAAACATAAATCTCTTCTAGGTTTGGAATGTACCCAATTTCATTTATTATTCCATTCACGAATATCGTTAGTTTCCCTCATACTTCTAGCTAGTGTAATTATCCCAAGAGGCAAGCCTCTACATTCATTTACCACTAGCTTTGCTATCGCTTCTATATGAGGCTGAATGTAATGAGTGGAATAATATTCGACAAACAAGTTCCAAGCATTTTCTTCTGATAGAGGATCAACTTGGATAATGTTGTTTTCATCACACCCCATTCGACAACAAACATCCTTTGAACGAGCAGTTAAAACCAACTTACATTCAACATTTCCAAGAATTCCGACCTTATTTAGATCAAAGTTATTCTATATATCGTCCAAAAATAATACAAATTTTTCCTTTTTCTTCAGCTTTTGTGCCAATAGCCCTGCCCTTATGACCACATCATGAACACCATTAAAAAGATCTTTGGCTATTATGTTGGCAATTTCATTCTGCAATTTATAGATGCTATAATCCCTTGACACAGTTACCCAATAAACATTTCCAAACGTACTACGGTTTTCCAATACTTTATTATGAACATATTGAACCAGTGTAGTTTTCCCTACTCCTCCCATGCCACATATGCCAATTCTTGAAACCTCGTTCCGCATTAACCATTCCCATATCTTTTCCACATTCCTATGAAACATCTCTCCCACAATATTTGTTGGTATTACCAATTCAACAAAGAGTCTATCAAGATCATCAAGTGTAACTCTATATGGAAATGCAGCTCTATGAAAGAGTTCTCTTACTTGAACTTTTAGATCTTCCGTCAATTTCGCTACTTGTTCGAGGTTCAACATTTTATTTTCTTCCAAAGTATGAACTTCTTTGTCCTCAAAATCACCATATTTTCTTGAACCTTCATCAACTTCCCTTCTTCTACACTCACTTATGACCTTTTCTTTAAGAGATTTTACTTCCTCAAGACTAGTGCATTTTCTCAAATCTTGCAAGATCTTTTTTAAATCATCAATTGAACCCATGTCTGTTATACAAATATGTGAAATTAAAAACATAACTCCAAAATTAACATAGGGAAACAAAACAAAGGAATCAACAGACTTATCAGCTTTTCTTGGAAGAATCTTATACAAAGCATATAGATAGGGACAAATTTCGCAACGTTTTCAAGCTTCAAAAAAGATGAAAATATCAAAGCTGGGGAGGGTGTAGCTTTTCTTGGATTTCATATTTTCCTGAATTGATAAAAACTAGTTTTTTTTTTAAACTATCCCAAATTCCAATCCTTGAGCCAATATTCTCCCTTGTTGATTAAGATGGGACATGCTAAAGATTAATAAAGAGAACCATGAAAATCAGAGAAACACTACAAAAAAAACTGTCAAAATGCGACCAGAAATTTGCGACCAAAAAAATATGGTAGTTTTCTGGTGACCATCTGGTCACTTTCTTTGAAGGTTGACTCTAAGTGACCATTTGGTCACTTTTTTTATGACCATATGGTCGCATTTTTGTGACTAAAATATTCCTTGGTAGCAAAAAATGGCGCGTAATTTTGGAGAGAAGAAAGCTACCAAATGGTCACAATAAAAAGTGTTTTTTTGCGACCATATGGTCACATTTTTGTGACTAAAATATTCCTTGGTAGCAAAAAATGGCGCGTAATTTTGGAGGGAAGAAAGCTTACCAAATGGTCACAATAAAAAGTGACTAAATGGTCACAATTTTGGTGACCAAAAGTGAGCAGTGGTAGCTTATAATTGGAGGGAAGAAAGCTACCAAATGGTCACAATAAAAAGTGACCAGATAGTCGCAATTTTGGTGACCGTAAAGTGAGAAGTGGTAGCTTATAATTGGAGGGAAGAAAGCTACCAAATGGTCACAATAAAAAGTGACCAGATGGTCGCAATTTTGGTGACCGTAAAGTGAGCAGTGGTAGCTTATAATTGGAGGGAAGAAAGCTACCAAATGTCACAATAAAAAGTGACCAGATGGTCGCAATTTTGGTGACCGTAAAGTGAGCAGTGGTAGCTTATAATTGGAGGGAAGAAAGCTACCAAATGGTCACAATAAAAAGTGACCAGATGGTCGCAATTTTGGTGACCGTAAAGTGAGCAGTGGTAGCTTATAATTGGAGGGAAGAAAGCTACCAAATGGTAACAATTATAAGTGATCAGATGGTCGCAATTTTGGTGACCCAAAGTGAGCAGTGGTAGTTTATAAATGGAGGGAAGAAAGCTACCAACTGGTCACAATTATAAGTGACCAGATGGTCGCAAATTATGTGATTTTTATAGGACCAATAATTGATAAAGAATTTGATGGGATAAAAGCTACCAAGTGGTCACCCAAAAAGTGACCATGTGGTCGTAAATTCTGACTTGATGTGACCCGGGGCAGTGAGGAAAATAGCGGGAAAATTTGGCTGGAAACTGCGACCAGGTGGTAGCAAAAATACTACCATCTGGTCGCAAATGAGCAGAGGAGTCCATTATAAAAACCCCTCCACCCATTGTTTCTTAGCATTAAGAAAAAAGAAAATGAGAGAGTGGATGTATGTTCGTTTGATAGACGGGTATTTGAACGATGAGTTCGTGGCCGGGGTTGAACAGTTTGTTGAGTTTTGCATGACAACTGTCTATTATGAAAAGTATGGAGGAAAGCTACGCTGCCCGTGCAGGAAATGCTACAATAGGAGAATCATACCAGTTACAGAGTTGAAGGTGCATCTTTATACTGGGGGGTTTGTGCAGAATTATTATCACTGGGTGTTTCAGGGGGAAACACAGAAAATGTTCGACGCTGCATTACAGGAATCGAGACGATACGAAGGTAGCAGCTCTAATGTAGAGGTTGTTGACGAAGAACGGAATGATGAACAACAGTATTGTCAGATGCAGCAAATGATAATTGATGGTGCGGGGTATGGGGGCAATGAAAATTTCCGTGAAAGTTTAAACGTAGAAGAAGATGAACGGGTTGTAGAAGAGGAAATGAATCCGAAAGCATGTAAGATGCACGAGATGCTAAAGACAGCCAGCCGACCATTGTACGATGGGTGTGAGGTAAGTCAACTTCTTCTGCTCTGCGAATTTTTAAATATAAAGGCGCAAGACAACATACGGGTAGAGGATTTGATGCGATTGCATCGTGGTTTCGTCGATGCGCTCCAGGAAGAAAATAATATGCCCCACGGTTTGTACGACACGAAAAAGCTAGTGGAGGGACTTGGATTACCCGTGGAGAAAATAGATTCGTGTCAAAACGGATGCATGATTTCCTGGGATGTGGATGAGGACCTGCATCATTGCAAATCCTGTTTTCTTCCAAGATACAAACAAGGGAAACAACTTGATTCGAATGCCCGCATGTTCTATTTATCACCGACCCCACGCCCCGCTGCGCGGTTGTATGCATCGGATGTGACGACCTCGCACATGAGATGGCATCACGAGCATTCACAGGATGAAGGTGTTATGAGACATCCCTCGAATCTTTGCGGCATGGAAGCATTTAAATAATTGTCATCCGGATTTTGCACAAGATCCGAGAAACGTCAGATTGGGCTTATGCACAGATGGCTTCAACCCGTTCGGGGCATCCGGGGCACAATATTCAGTTTGGCCAATCATGGTAACCCCATATAACTTTCCTCCCTCGATGTGCATGCGAGACCCAATGATTTTTCTAACAGTGATCGTACTTGGGCCGAAAAGTCCAAAACAGAAACTGGATGTGTATTTGCAACCACTTATTGCAGAGTTGAAAATGTTGTGGACTGACGGTGTTATGACGTACGACATTTCGAAGAAACAAAATTTCTTGATGCGCGCCTCGTTAATCTGGACGATCAGTGACTTCCCTGCGTATTCAATGCTGTCAGGTATGTTGATATTTAATTGCTTTCATATACATTTTTGAGTCGGTGTTTAGCTTTTGTTATTGCTTTCCTTAGTCATTGTAATTAATTGTGTGAACCTCAATCTTCTCCTCTTAAAGGATGGAGTACGGCGGGGACATACGCATGTCCGCATTGCATGCTAGACACAGATGCATTTTATCTCAGAAACGGTCAGAAAACTTGTTGGTTTGACTGTCACCGTCGATTCTTGCCTTTGAATCACACTTCCCGTTCAAACGCGGACTGGAAGAAGGGTCGACGAGTAAGAAAACAAACCCCCCGACCATGTATTGTGGAAGGCAGTTCTCGCACGGTATAGATACTATAGGGATGCGGAAGATTACCTGGTGGAAGGTGCGAGAGTGCAAACAATGCATCTGGAAAAAACACGGGTTGGAAGAAACGAAGTATTTTTTTGGGATCTACCGTATTGGGAAGATCTACTGATTAGACACAATCTTGATGTAATGCATATCGAGAAGAATTTCTTTGACAACATTTTCAATACGATTTTGAACTTTCCGGGAAAAACGAAGGATAATCTGAAGGCACGTTATGATATACGGGAGATATGTGACCGTCCTGAGTTGGAGCCTGACGACAATGATAATTACGCAAAAGCAAAGTACATGTTGACGACGGATGAAAAGAAAACATTATTTGAGTGGATCAAATCCATCAAATTCCCGGACGGATATGTTTCGAATTTGAGTCGGTGTATAGACAGTAAAAAACATATCATGTTCGGGATGAAAAGCCACGACTGTCATATATTCATGCAACGATTGATGCCCGTCGCGTTCAGACCGTTCCTAGAGAATAGACATTGGGAGCCGCTTGCCCAGTTGAGTGTTTTTTTCAGGGACTTGACATGTACAGAGCTGACGGAAGCTACTGTCGCTTCAATGAGTTCGGAGATCGCCGTTATTATTTGTAAGTTGGAGCGAATGTTCCCACCTGGCTTTTTTGACTCCATGGAGCATCTTCCATACGAGGCATTCTTAGGGGGTCCCGTACATTACCGCTGGATGTACCCATTTGAAAGGTAAGCACAGTTATTTTGTAATGTACGCGTATGAATCAAGATGATGATCATCGAATGTTAATAATGTTTTGTACCCACAGTACTTACGTCGGTTGAAAAAGATGGTTGGAAATAGATCACGAGTAGAAGGATCTATCTCGTAGTGCGTGCACTGACGCAAAAGACTACCACATTTTGTTCATACTACTTTGATCAACACATTGCAGAAGCGGTTTCGACCGTCAAAACGAAACGTTGTCGATAATTTACTTGAAGGTGTTGACATGAACGACTTGCCGATTTTTACGGAACCTGGCATGACAGTTGGAAGATCGGTGCGAGGCCGTTGACCGATTCCCGAGTATCACGTAATGCGGACATACGTGTTATGCAATCGCAGAGATCGAGCCTTACATAGAGTGAGTTTGTAACTTAACATTATTCCATCGCATAAACAATTACAAACTATTTGCTAACTATTTTTGTAACATACAGATTATTTCTAAACGTATACGTTCGAATGACATGAGTTGGTTTTACAGACGCTGAGGAGGGGTCAATAATCGACAAAGAGTTTCGTTCTTGGTTCAGTGCATACGTGAGTTATTTTAAATTGTCAAACAACCGTTGCATTATGTTGAAACAATTACTATCTTCCTAACATTACAGTATGTGGACAATGACACAGGTTGACTCCCCTACATTACCGGTGGATAATCCTCGCATCATTTCTTTGGCAAAGGGACCTGGACGGATAGCAAGGTCGTATGGTGGATACGTCGATAACGATTCTGATTTCAAACGAGGCGCATTCAGTGAACAGGGCAACAAACAACGGTGGTGTTTGCATAAAAGGTCACGTGTTCTAAGACAAACGAAGACGATTACTTGAGTAATCGATGAGATTCTTGAGATTCAATACACAAGTCCGACGCTAAAACGCATTGTTCGTTCAATCGCACTTGGTTCGAGACAACCAGGACGAGGCGAGTCCGTAAGATTGATCATTTACAAATCGTTGAGGTAAAGAAGTCTAAGCATATGCACACCGCTGATAGGTTCGTCCTGGCTTCACAGGCGATTCAAGTTTATTACCTGAACTATCCGATTAATAGACGAGATCTGACAGATTGGTTAGTTGTTTGTAAAGTTAAACCACGCCAGGTAGAAGAAAACTTGTCCGAGAAAGACGACCACGCAGAGGAAGTCGTTGCTTTTCAAGAAGATGAGATACGATCTCGTGCAATCGACGATGGTCGAATGCAAATCTTGTTGGTCCTTTGAACGATGGAACGATAACATTGCATGATGATGATGATATAAATGCTTCCACTTCTCACGCACGTGACATTGATCTTGAATTTATTCGAGACGATGAATCGATGAAGAAACAGAAGAAGAAGAAGAAGAAGAAGACTGTATGTGACGGACTTCTTGGAGACGATGATGAATGAGATATTTCGTTAACTTGATTATTCAAATGTGTGTGTATGTGTTTAATTAATTAAAACTATTTCTTTTAAGGAAAGATTAAAAAAAAAAAATTATATTTGCGACCAAGTGGTCGCAATTTCACACAAAAGGTGACCACATGGTAGTAATTTAGAAGTGAAATGCGACCAGTTGGTCGCATTTTATAATTATATTTTTAAAAAATATAAGTAAAATGGCTACCATATGGTCGCAAAAATGAGCGGTAAATTTAAATTTCCATGAAATTTATGGCCGTGAATTTAAAGTTACGACCATCTGGTCGCAATATTTGGCGGTGAATTTCATTATTGCAACCATCTGGTCGCAATTATTGATGGGACTCGTGATATGACAGCTGTTATGAATCATGGTAAAGTGGTGACCATATGGTCGCTTTTTCATGAAATGCTACCATATGGTCGCAAATATCTCAAGAAATGCGACCAGTTGGTTGCCATTTTCCCCAGCACGCGCGACCTTTTGTTTCTTGTCATAATTACATATTTGCGACCATTTGGTCGCAAAATCTGATTTAAATTCCCATCAGTTTTCCTTTCCCCCGTTTCTTCTTTTCTTTCTTTCTCTTTTTCTTCCTCTCTTTTTGTTCTTTTCTCTCTTTCCCCTCTCCCATTCCCCGTTATTTCTTCCCAGTTCCGTTCCCGGTTCTTACTCTAAATCTAAAACCCTCAAACCCCAATCCCGGTTTCTATTGCGAGGTTAGTTTTCGTATAAAATTGAAGTTTAGTTTAAGAATTTATTTTACTTAGTTTTAGTTTTTAGTTTTCAATTAAGTAGTTTAGTTTAGTTTTGTTAATTTAATTAGTTTTAGTTTAATGAATCTAAATTTGTGTAATCAATTACTTAGTTTACTTTTGTTTAATTCATAGCATTTTAGTTTACATTAACTAATTAATTAGTTTAGTTTAATTTTGTTACTTTAAGTAATTTTAGTTTAATTAATCTAATAGTTTAATTAATCTAACTTAGTTTACTTTAATTCAATTTAAGTAGTAATTAATTTAATTACTTAATCTAATTTAGTTTAATTACTTATTTAATTTATTTAAGATAGTTTACTTTAATTTAATAAAATTAAACTAAATTAATTTATAATTACACTAGTTTAAATTTTAATTTTAGTTTAATTAATGTAATTTAGATTACTTTAATTAAATCAATTAATTTATAATTACACTAGTTTAAATTTTAATTTTAGTTTAATTAATGTAATTTAGATTACTTTAATTAAATCAATTAATTTAAAGTAGGGTAATTAATTCAAATAGTTTAACTTCAATTATACTTAAGTAGTTTAAATTAATTAATTATACTAATTTAATTAATTAATTTTAGTTTAATGAATAAATAAAAATTGTTTAATTACTTAATTTTAGTTAAATTTGATTAAAGTAAAGTACAATTAGATTAATTAATTAGAATAATTTTGTTTAAGTATTCTAATCAATTAATTTGAAATAAAGTAAATTAAAATTAGATTAATTGAAACTAAAATTAATTCAATTAAACTTAAGATTAATTAATTAAAACTAACATAAACTAATCATTTAATTTGAATTAAAGTAAATTAAAATTAGTTTAATTGAAACTAAAATTAATTCAATTAAACTTAAGATTAATTAATTACAACTAAAATAAACTAATCAATTAATTTGAATTAAAGTAAATTAAAATTAGATTAATTGAACTAAAATTAATTCAATTAAACTTAAGATTAATTAATTAAAACTAAAATAAACTAATCAATTAATTTGAATTAAAGTAAATTAAAATTAGATTAATTGAAACTAAAATTAATTGAATTAAATTAATTTGAGTTTAATTCAATTAATTTTAGTTCAATTAATATAATTTTACTTTACTTTATTTCAAATTAAATAATTAGTTTATTTTAGTTTTAATTAATTAATCTTAAGTTTAATTGAATTAATTTTAGTTCAATTAATCTAATTTCAATTTACTTTTATTCAAATTAATTTGATTAGTTTATTTTAAATTATTTACTTAATTTATGTTAGTTTAATTAACATTATTTCATTAATTAATTAATTAAATTTATTTCAATATTTTACTTACGTAATTAGTATTAAATTAGTTTATTTTGGTTGTAGGGGCGACGCCTTTATGCAGATGTGCCTCGGCCTCAGCGGAGCGGAGCGAGCACTAGCTCCGGCCCTTCTCAGGTTGAGCAGCAGCTGCTCGCGGACATGGAGGCTATGCGCGAGGACTTCGTTACTCGAGTCGCTGCTATTGAGGCCGACATGCAGGCACGAGTCGAGGTCCAGGTCGCAGCCGCTTTGGCCGCGTACTTCAGATCTCTAGGCGGCGGCCCTTCATCATCGACGCCTCCTCCCCCCCCCCCCCCCCGCAGATAGTTCTAGGATTCTTTCGACTGTATAAAACGTTTTTTTAATATTTGATATATATATTTTTTATTTTAATTCCAATTTTTTTTATGAAATTTTAATATTAATTAAATAAATAATTAATAATTAATTAACTAATTATTGAAATTTAAATTTAAAAAAAAAATTCTTAAATGCGACCAGATGGTCACTTTTTAGGCTACCATCTGGTCGTATTTTAACTGAGCCTAAAAGTGACCATTTGGTCACATAAAATACTACCATTTGGTCACTTTTTTATGTGACCAATTGGTCACTTATCTTTCACATAAATTACGACCAGATGGTCACTTTTTAGGCGACCATCTGGTCGCATTTTAACTGAGCCTAAAAGTGACCATTTGGTCGCATAAAATGCGACCAGATGGTCACTTTTTAGGCGACCATCTGGTCGCATTTTAACTGAGCCTAAAAGTGACCATTTGGTCGCATAAAATGCGACCATTTGGTCACTTTTTATGTGACCAAATGGTCACTTCTATTGAAGATAAATTACGACCATATGGTCACTTTTAATGCGACCATCTGGTCGCATTTTTGAAAGGTTGACTTTTTTGCGACCAAAAATTTTTGGTCGTATTTTTGTGACTATCCAGTCGCACAAATTCAGAACCGACCAGCTTTTTGGCCACCACTCAGTTGGTCGCATTTTCGGTCGCATTTTAGGTAAAAAACGACCATTTGGTCGCAATTTTGTGGTCGCAAATTGACAGTTTTTTTGTAGTGAAAGTAGAATATTTTAACATACCTGTATGACGTTAAAAAAAATCTGAATGATCTTAGAATATTTTTCAGTCTCAACCAAGAAAACTGAAAATCAACCACTGTTTGGGTTTTGCAGTATAAAGGAAAAGACTTTATTTCAATCTCCCCCACTTCAAAATTATGGAAATTGGGTCTCATCTCTTCCTATTTGTATAAATTTACCCTCTAATTCACCTTAATTACATCATATTTATTCAGTGGCATGGTTCAATATAAATTAATATAAGGGTAATACTGGCTTTTCAGTTTGGATGCTTAATTTTGTATTAAAACACTGTTAAAGATGGGGTCCAATGTAATAAAAGTATTAGGTTGGTGTTGGATCTCCACTGCTCCATCCTCCACTTTTATTCTTTCCTCTGCCCTTTTTATTGTTTGATTAAAAAAATAATAATAATGTGATTAGGTTTGCTTAACTGACTTTGAGGTTTTTATGTAACCAGAGTTTAATAATTAATTTTTATGAATTAAAGTTATTTTACCAAATACATATCTACCTTTTCATAATTTTATGTGTTTTTCCAAAATTGTAAGTTTTTTTTAATGTGTTTTAGCTGCATTTTTTTCCCTTTGATTTTAACTTATCAAAATGGTATATGCTACAATGTTTTATTTTGGAAAATTTAGGTAGCGGAATTTATAAATATATCGCTGAATACTATATATATATATATATATATATATATATATATATATATATATATATATATATATATCAATTTTTTACCGTGTTAAATTTCAGTGATTAAAATGTTGAGATTAAACGTTAATTATTTTTTATTAAAAAGAAAATCAATAAAGCTATGCCAAGCTTTACCATAACGATCAAGCCCAGAAGCTTTAAAATGTTTCCCAGCTGTGCCAATAAGTTCCCATTCGGCATTAGGCTCACAAAGGGTCTTGATGACCTCATCTAGATCCAACTCCTCATCTATGTATGTATTGTACTCATCATCATCAATGTTAGGGAGGTGATAGAAACGATTGATGGTACAATGGTCAAAAGGGACCCAAACCCCCCTCACAAACACCGTGGTGCTAGATTCATCTAAATTGACATAAAATTCACGCACTAAGGGTGTTATGGCGGCCTCGGGTTGTTTAACAAACTCTTCCCAACCCCGATTAACTATAGTTGTGTGGATAGCTTGATGCTTATCGGGACATAATTGGATTCCCCTCTCTGGAATGAGACTTTTGTTGTGGAAAGTCTTATAAAAACGTTTGGAGGCTTGCAGATTAACGAACTTTTGATCATCAAATTCCCCCGAAGGGGTGGAAGTGGAAGATTTTCTTCTTTTGGACAATGTGAGAAAATTTAAACTATGCTAAACAGCCCAAGAAGACAGAATTCGAATCAAGACTAACACTTTAAACCCAACCCCAACAAAAATTGACAACTTCCAAACCCAATGAGCAACGAAAAATCTCCGACAATTCAACCTATCTAGTCGCCAAAATAGGCTCAGCAAGATGCACAAAGTAATGTAGCAAAAATGGTAGAGCAACTTACTCTTGAAGCAAAGATTGGAGAATAGATGAGTTACCCATGAATATAGCCCTAAAATCTCGATGTCCTTCAATTTTCAGTCAGATCTAGCCTCTTGGCACCTGAAAAATGGAAAGAGAACAAGAAATTAAGGTTAGAGGAAGTGATTTGGGGTTAAATGGAGTTAGGGTTTGAATTTTGGAGAGAAAAAGAAAGAAATTGGGAGTTGGAGGCGCTGTTCTGTCGAATCTGGAACTGAGGATTCCGCTCTGTATCTTCAGCGAGGCGTCGCTCGTATTGTAGTGAGGGCTCGCTCAACCTTTTTTTTTCCTGAAGATCCGACGTAGTGATGCCTCGCTTGAACATGAGCGATGCGTCGCTCTCGCTTTCTTTTTACTTCTGCCTTTTGGTTCAGTGAGTCATCGCTAAAGATATAGCGATGGCTCGCTGAAATTTTGCTACTGTCCCCCTGTTCAGTTCTGTTCAACTCTTTTTTTTTTTTTTCAAAATAAACAAAAACAAAAACAAAAACAAAAAGTTAAAAAATAAATTAAACTAAATTAAGCTAAACATAAACTAAACTAATAAAGTAAAGAATTTAGAGATTGGGTTGCCTCCCAAAAGCGCTTAATTTAACGTCGTGAGCTCGACGTTTTCATGGTCAATTAAGTTGACTCATGAAGAGCGAAGCTTGCAATTTTTCGTTCCTCATCCCCAAAGTAATGCTTCACTCGTTGTCCATTCACCCGAAATTTTCTACCATCACTTGCTTCTAATTCAACAGCTCCATATGGAAAAACTTGAGCAATCTTGAATGGTCCCGACCAACGTGACTTCAATTTACCTGGAAACAACTTTAATCTTGAATTGAACAATAAAACTTGCTGACCTGGTGAAAATTCTCTATTTAAGATATGTTTGTCATGCCACTTTTTCGTTCTTTCCTTGTAAATCTTTGTGCTCTCATAAGAGTCATTCCTCAACTCTTCCAGTTCATTGAGTTGGAGTAAACGATGTTGCCCAACTGCTTGCATGTCAAAATTCAGCTTCTTGATTGCCCAATATGCTTTATGTTCAAGTTCCACAGGTAGATGACATGCTTTCCCAAACACTAATTGATATGGTGACATACCAATAGGTGTTTTGAAAGCAGTTCTGTATGCCCAAAGTGCATCATCCAACTTTTTAGCCCAATCTTTCCTGTTTGTGTTGACAGTTTTCTCTAGAATCTGTTTGATTTCCCTGTTAGAAATTTCAGCTTGACCATTAGTTTGAGGATGGTAAGCTAAAGCTAATCTATGTCGAACACCATACCTGGAAAGAAGAGAGTTAAAAAGCTTATTGCAAAAATGAGAACCTTCATCACTAACAATTGCGCGAGGGGTACCAAAACATGTGAAAATATTCTTATGAACAAAATTTAGTACAACTCGGGCATCATTAGTTTTAGTTGCAATGGCTTCCACCCACTTAGAAACATAATCAACAGCTAATAAAACATAGACATACCCAAATGAAGATGGAAAAGGGCCCATGAAATCTATCCCCCAAACATCAAAAAGCTCTACTTCAAAAATATTAGTTAGGGGTAATTCATGGCGTCTAGAAATATTACCTGTTCGTTGGCATCTATCGCAAGTCTTAACAAATGTGTAGCAATCACGAAAGATAGAAGGCCAATAAAAACCTGATTGTAATACCTTTGCTGCAGTTCGAGTGGGTCCAAAGTGACCTCCACACGGTGAAGAATGACAATGACTCATGATATCCTGAAATTCATCACTAGAGACACATCTTCTAATGATTTTATCATTGCAAATTTTAAACAGAAAAGGTTCATCCCACAAATAAAATTTTACATCATGCAAAAACTTTTTCTTTTGATTCGAATTCAAATCAGGTGGTAAAACTCCTCCTGCAAGAAAATTCACAATATCTGCAAACCAAGGAATGTTAGTTTTCAACACATATAATTTTTCATCAAGGAATGCTTCTTGAATGCTAGAATCCACACAATCATTAGTTTGCTCTAATCTAGAAAGATGATCTGCCACCACATTTTCACAACCACGCCTATCCTGCACTTCAAAATCAAATTCTTGTAACAACATAATCCAACGAATTAAACGCGGTTTAGCATCCTTTTTACTAAAAAGATAGCGAAGAGCTGCATGGTCAGTATGAACAATAACCTTAGACCCTAAAATATAAGATCTAAACTTCTCAAAAGAGAAAACAACATCAAGCATTTCTTTTTCAGTAGTGGTGTAATTTTGTTGAGCACTATCCAGAGTTCTACTAGCATAGTAAATGGCTCTGAAAAATTTATCTCTTCTTTGTCCTAAAACTGCACCTAAAGCATAGTCACTAGCATCACACATAATTTCAAAAGGTTGACTCCAATCAGGTACAACAATAATTGAGGCAGAAGTCAACTTTTCTTTAATCAAATTGAATGCTAATAAACAATCATCATTAAAATCAAAAGATGCATCTTTTTCCAACAAATTACACAAAGGTTTCACAATTTTAGAAAAATCTTTTATAAATCGCCTGTAGAAACCTGCATGTCCTAGAAAACTTCTAACACCTTTCACATTTTTAGGGGGTAAAAGTGATTCAATAGTAGAAATTTTTGCTCTATCAACTTCAAGGCCTTGAGATGAGACCTTATGACCTAGAACAATCCCCTCAGTAACCATAAAGTGACATTTTTCCCAATTAAGCACAAGGTTAGTTTCTTGACATCTTTTCAGGACCAAAGATAAATTATGCAAACAATGATCAAAAGAATTACCAAAAATAGAAAAATCATCCATGAACACTTCCATAATCTCCTCTACAAAATCAGAAAAAATAGACATCATACAACGCTAAAAAGTAGCAGGAGCATTACATAAACCAAAAGGCATTCTTCTAAATACAAAAGTACCATAAGGGCATGCAAAAGTGGTTTTCTCTTGGTCTTCAGGGGCTATGGAAATCTGATTGTAACCTGAATAACCATCAAGAAAACAATAATACTGGTACCCTGCAAGTCTATCTAACATTTGGTCAATAAATTGAAGTGGAAAATGATCTTTTCTAGTGTCCTTATTCAATTTTCTATAGTCAATGCATACACGCCAACCAGTCACAGTTCTAGTAGAAATCGATTCATTTTTATCATTTTTCACAACAGTCATTCCCCCTTTTTTAGGCACAACTTGAACAGGACTCACCCAAGGACTATCAGATATAGCATAAATTATTCCTGCCTTGAGGAGTTTTGAAACCTCAGCTCTCACGACCTCTTTCATGGCCGGATTCAATCTTCTTTGTGACTCAACAGATGGTTTAAAAGTATCTTCCATTAAAATTTTATGCATGACAATTGATGGACTAATACCCTTAATATCCCCTATTGACCAAACTAAAGCAGTTTTATATTCTTTAAGAACACGCAACAACTTTTCCTTCTCAACATGATTCAAAGCAGAAGAAATGATAACAGGAAAAGTAGAAGACTCACCTAGGAAGGCATAACGAAGATGCTCTGGTAATTGTTTCAATTCAGGTTCAGGAGCTTTTGTTATCTCATCCTTCTTCTCATCAATTTGCAAAATCTTTGCCTGGTTTTTTAAAGACTCAAGTGGTAAAGAATTAAGAGCTAAACACAACTGCATCAACTCATCTTCATCAAATAAGTCAGAAACCTTAGTTAAAGATTCAACTAAACATGCTTGTAAAGGATCATTGAGAATCTTGTTTCCTACTGATTTAGATAATAAATTATCAAGAACATCAATCCTATTGCAAGTACTAACCTCATTAGGAAACTTCAAAGAACGGTAAATATTGAAGTGTACCTCTTCTTCGTTGACCCTTAATGTTAACTTACCTTGTTGGACATCAATCAATGCATGTCCTGTAGCTAAGAATGGCCTCCCTAGAATGATAGGAATCTCTTCATCTTCTTCCATGTCTAAGACTACAAAGTCAGCTGGAAATATGAACTTATCTACCTTGACCAGAACATCTTCAATGACTCCACGAGGGTAAGTGAGTGATCTATCTGCAAGCTGAAGAGATATAGTAGTAGGTTGAACTTCACCTAATCCAAGCTTCCTAAACACAGTAAGAGGCATTAAATTAATACTAGCACCTAAATCACATAAGGCTCTATCAAATAAAGAATTACCAATAGTACAAGGAATAGTAAAACTCCCTGGATCTTTTAGTTTCTGTGGTAGTTTCTTCTGAAGTATGGCAATGCACTCTTCTGTCATCTTGATTGTTTCAAAATTTTCCAACTTCTTCTTCTTAGACATTATATCTTTCATGAACTTCATATAATTTGGCATTTGTTCCAACGCATCTGCAAAAGGAATATTAATGTGAATTTTCTTAAAAATATCTAAAAATTTAGAAAATTGAAGATCAATCTTTTTCTTTTGAAAACGTTGAGGATAAGGTAAATGAGAATGTGCAACAGGAATAGTAGAAGATAAAGGAATAGAAATTGGCTTTTCTGCCAAACTAGGTGGAGCCTCCTGTTGTTCTTCTTCCTTGCTCTCAACTGTTTCAGTGATGGAATCTTGTGCTAATGGTGGAGTTTGTTCATGAAGCTCTTTTCCACTCCTCAATGTGTTGGCATTGCATTTTTCCCTTGGGTTTACTTGTGTGTCACTAGGAAACTTTCCATTCTGAAGTGCATTCACTGAAGTAGCTATTTGTCCCATCTGGACCTCTAGGTTTTTCAAAACAACACCATGATTGTCAACTTTCGATACTAAATTTTCTATCATAGTTTCATTTTGATTAAACCTTTTCCTAGATTCAGTAATGAAAGCACCAAACATGTTCTCCAGAGAAAGCTTATTATCATCCTGGTTCTGTTGAGGAGGTTGCAAAACATTCTTATTGTTTCCATAGGATAAATTCTCATGATTCCTTAGCCCTGAATTATAATGGGTAGGCAATGGATTCTGATATTGATTTCCTCTATACCCATAATTTCTGTTATTCACATATTGGGCTTGTTCAGTTGTAGGTTCTTCATATTGAACTACTTCACTAGCAGCTGCTAAATTTTCAATGGACTCTGAAGTCTTAGAACCTGATAATTTTGCTACCTGATGTGAAAGTGAAGCAATATGAGATTTAATGAATGTTACATCATCAACTGCCAATGCTCCTGCCACTTTTGGAGTCATAGAACGGTCCACGGGATATTGGAAACTGTTTTCAGCCATGTTGTCAAGTAATTCTATTGCTTCTTCAACAGTTTTAGACATTAACGAAATTCCTACTGCAGCATCAACATTCGATCTAGTCTGTCCCGTATCTGTAAGTAATCCTGAAGTCCATGATTTGGACACTTCCTCAAAAGTTCCCTACATCTCTCCCAAGCCTCATATAAAGTTTCAAAATTTTGTTGCTTGAAAGTGTTGATTTCAGTCCGCATTTGAGTGGCCCTCGATGGTGGGAAGAATTTTATCAAAAACTTTTCAACCATGTCTGCCCAACTAGTGATACTTCCTGGCTGTACTGATTGTAACCAACCCCTAGCTTTATCCCTTAGTGAGAAGGGAAAGCGGCGCAACTTAATAGTGTCTTCAGGTATCCCATTCATCTTAACAGTATCACAAATTTCTAAGAACTTGGATAAGTGATAATTGGCATCTTCAGAAGTAGTCCCTCCAAACTGATGTTGTTGAACCATACCAATCAGAGCGGGTTTCAGTTCAAAGTTGTTAGCATTAATGGTCTGCCTAGCTATTCCTGAAATTTTTTTAGCAACAACGGGTTTGAAATAATCCTTAATCTTCCTCGTGTTGTTCTGAGCAAGCGCATTCTGATCATCTTGATTAGCCATTGTCTCGGCTTGAAGCTTTTTCTGCTTACGGTTAGCTTTGCAAGTTTTCTCAATCTCCGGATTTAGTGGTGCAAGACTACTACTTCCGTCCTTTCGCATATAATATGTAATAACCTGCAAAAATAACAGCAAACAAATAAACAAGTGAGCAAAGAATGATTAAAAGATTCAAAAAGTTGTAAATAAAAAATAAAAAATCTAAATTAAGACTAAGTTAATGCACAATAGTATCAAGTAAAACTAAATTTCCTAATCCCCGGCAACGGCGCCAAAAACTTGTTGACATAAATTATCAATTATCCGCAAGCGTACAGAGTCAAGTTTTAATATAGTGATAAGAACAAAGGGTTGTCGTCCTCTAGGAAAAAGAATTAATTCTACCTAAGTACTAATATATGACTAACTCAATTTTATTTAGAAATCGTAAAATAATGATGAGTGGACTAAGCTAATAATAATAAACTAATAAGAAAAGACAAAATAAATGCAAAAAGGTTGAATTAAATCAATGGAGAAAAGTCCTAGAGAATTGATTTCACTACTTTAATTTATGGAATTAATATTCATTTAGTTAAGAACAACAATTTCATATTCTATAAGTCAAGAACACTAAAACTCTTAATTACCTCTCCCGAGTGTCAAATCAAGAATCACAATTAATTAAGAAACTAATATCCCTATTCAATTTCAATAATTAAAAGTGTATGAATTACAAGTTCTTTTTAGACTTCTAAATTAAGATTAAGTTTCCCAACTCTAACCTACCTTCAGTTATGTTCCCAAAATTTATCCTAAAACCACCTCTCCCGAGTGTTAGATTTCAGAATTAAAATCAATTAATCTATGGCCAGTAGATCAAAAGCATTAAGAACATAAGAACATAAATAGAATAATAAAATTGTCTTCTAAACTAGAATTAAGTACTCAAGCCATAAAATTAAAGTAGCTACATCAATCCCCTAAGAATAAGAAAATTAGCTATCCATAGAAACAGAAAGCAGCATAATAAATAATCCAGAAAACATAAAAATAATAAAATACTAAAAACGCTGAAGACTCGTGTCGACGCCCTCGAAAACTGATGAAAATCGCCTAAAATTGCTCTCCAAAGCTGCTGTCTTCAAGAATGTCAAGAATGAATCAAAAATAAAGCTTCAGCCCCTTTAAATAGGCTCTAAAAGTCGGTGGCTGATTTCGGGCTCGAGCGACGCTTGCTGATGGGTGAGCGATGGCTCGCTTCGATTTCGCTTGACGTTCATTTAAGTTGATGAGCGATGGGTCGCTACCTTTCAAGCGATGAGTCGCTTGAACATAATTCTGAACCTCTCCTATTTGGTCAAGCGAAGCCTCGCTACTTCTCAAGCGATGGGTCGCTTGAACAATTTCTGCCAATAAGTTTCCTTTTCCCCTTATTTTGCAAATATGTTTCCAAACCTACATAAAAAGAGAAAAACTAATTAAAGTAGCATCAAACTCATCAAAAACCAATTAAATTAAGGGTAATAATATGATGCAAAACCATGTCAACAATTTCACAGATCGATGGACTGAATCTTCGACTTTTGGGCTTGTGAAAAATCAATCAATTTTTGCGGTCTTAAAACTTGAACACTAAAGTCTTCGAAACTTGTGAGAGTTCAGTTTTCAACAATTTGTCTTCAAGATGGTCGTTAGATAGTCTTTAAAGTCTCCAATTATCTTCAAAGTCGTAAACGTTTAGAGTCTTCGATCTTCATAATCTTTAATCTTCAGGAAGTCTTTAAAAGCATTTGGTCTTCAAAGTATTTCGATCTTCAAAGAGTATTTGGTCTTTGAGAAGTTTCCGATCTTCAAGTGTAAAGACCCGACTCTTTAAAATATAATTAAATAATTGCGCAAGCGAAAGACTTGAAATATTAATAAAAAACCTATAAATCGAAGAATATCATCCTTCATTTCAAAATAAAATATGAAATCCTTAACATTTAAATATGGGAAGCGCTTCCCTTTTTAAGTTTCAAACATAAAGTAAGATAACTCATAAATCCGGAAATCCATAAAGACAAGTGAGCATAAATAGTGTTGCTCAAAAAGCTAAACAAATCCATAAGAACGAAACGAAATAAAGAAAAACAAGTCCATAGACTACACCGACTCAAGTCCATCCATCATCATCGATCTGCTAATCATGCTGCACCAGTTCCACAGCCACGACCGCGACCACGTTCCGTACCTGAAAGTGTAATATAATGAGCAGGAAACCCAAGGAAGATAAATTGAATAGAAAGTATGTTACGTCCCGTTATTTTGAAGTGATTTTTTTTTTATTTAATGTTATTTATTTATTTATTTATTTCAATTTAAGTATTTAGTTTAATTATTATTTTGTAATTTCGATTTTAGTAGTTAATTTCGCCCGAAATTCTTTTTAATCTTTTTAATGCTCTAAATTCGCTTCGGTGACATTAATAATTATTAACGGGCCAATTAATAATTATTAATCACCATTGGGATAGTTTAAGAACTTCGAGTCTCGATTTATAAGTCAAAAGTCATAAAAGGACGCAACCGCCATTTCCAAAATTCCTAAATATCTAAACACTATTCCATCTTCTTCTTTAAAATACCATTGACCAAGCATTTGACCAAAAACATCTCATTTTTCCTCTCCAAAACCGAGCAACAAGAGGAAGAAAAGAGAAGAGGAAGAAAGTGTCGCCCCGGCTTCGTTTCTTAGCCGTTTTGCGTGATTTCGGATGCGTTGGAAAGCTCTCACCGAGACCTTTCTACCCATCCCACTCTTGGAACGTTTCCAACTCTCTAAGGTAAGCCCTAGATTTCGAATTCTCTTAGTACTTCCATGGAAATTGATTCAAGCTTTTGAGCTCTTGGCCAAAACTCTCATTCCCTTCCAATTTTGTTGTTGAATGTTGATGGAAAACTTATTGGGTAACTATTACTTGACTTTCCTATAACCCTAAAACCGAATTTCAGTCGAAACCCTTCCCGTTTGAAATTTACCTTTTTGGGTTTGATTATGGGTTATTTATTGATGAATTATTGTTTATTTAAATTCAATTCGGGAAATGACATAATGTTCAAAAACCCTAATTATCGATACCCATTGAAATCGGGAATATCGAATTTGTTTGAAACCAACTCGAAACACATCTAAATTGCCTAAAAGCCGGAAAACCAAAACCAAAACCCTTTTATGAAGGGGGGGCCGAGAGCCTCATTGTTGGGGTTGTTGGGTTTTTTGTCGTATTGTACGCGTAGATGTTGTTTGACCGTTATTTGGTTAATTATTAATTGTTAGGTGTAATTTTAATTGTAGGTGTTTTTGAACCTTTCATTGATCGCGTTATTGAAGGTTTGGAACGAAATCTTCTTTTGGCTAAGGTGAGAATAGTTAGGATTTAAAGTAATTTTAGAAAGAAAATAAGTATAATGATTTGTAGAATTGGGAATTAAGACTAAGATTTGAATCTAAGATTAGAGGAAAACGAACTAGTGCCCTTAGGATTAAGAGTTAATCCTTTAAGTGAGAACTTAGGAGTTCTCGAGGAAAACATTGATTCTTAGAAAATTCTAAGTTAGATTCGTTTCGAAACTTATGATGGATCATTGGAAGTTAAAAGATCCAAACTTTTATATAGAACGATTAATAGAACCTCGGATTATATTGGTAGTTTAGAATCCTTGAAGGTATAGGTTAATCGTTTAAGTTATGATTTTACTTTTATTATTGTTAGCGGAGTTCGATTGACATATCGTTCGTCCGAAGATTCCTATTTATTTACTTTATGTCTTTTACTTTATGGCCCTTTACTTTATGTTTGTTTCGGTTACTTTATTATTCGCACTTTACTTTATTTATTTTTTTGCAAGCATGTGCAAGCATAACCATAACATCTTGCACCATTATATATTGTACCATAACATCTCGCATCATCGAAAGAAAGTGAAAAAGAAAATAAAGTGAGAAAGAGAATGAAAGGTTAATGGTGGATGCTACGGGAAATGTCCACATTACCTTCATCATGCATAAGGTTGAATGGTGGATGCTACGGGAAATGTCCACATTACCTTCATTTCATGCATAAAGGGGCAAATGCGTATTCTACGGGATGTACTCATTACCTTCATGCATATGATCGATGAAATTATATATCCTGGATAGAGGATCGAGATGTTATATTTATGCAAAGCTTTATTTATTTTTCTTAATTATGTCATAACAAGTAATTGGATGAGGATTGACTACAAGAGTTAGTAATTTCATCCTTTAGAGAGTATAAAATGAAATTACCTAGAGTTTGGAGAACTTTAGGGGTGAATTGTGTCAGATTAATTGGACACAAATCGGAATGCGAGTTTGAGGTCTATCTTTACTTTTTATTCTTATTATTCTCACTGGGCTTAAGTTGTTAGCTCATGATATTACAAAAATTTCAGGTAATGCCCTGACTAGAGGTCGTGGGAGAGGAGATGGTGCTGCATGATCAAGGGATGATGATTTCGAGATGGACTAGGTGTTATGTAAAAGTCCATGGACTATGTTTTGTGAATTTTACACATATTTGAGATTTGTACATTGTATATGGCTCATAAGAGCTTAATGTCTTTACTTTTATGATTATAAGTCTTTTGAACTCCTGGTTAGGAACTTAATGTTCCTTGTGTATTTTAGATTTTGAAATTAAGATGTAAACAGGTTTTGGCTAGCCAATTTTCAAACATAACCACGCCAATTTTTCTTAAAATATAAAAACTTCCGCTGTGTTTTCTAATTTAAATTATTTAAAAGTGACGGGTCGTCACAGTTGGTATCAGAGCCATAGGGTTCTGTAGACTACATGCGATGCATGTTTGTTTTCATGTTTTGTTTTAAGTCCATTCTCAAGTTATCATCTGAGATCAGCAGCACCAGGTATGCCTATAACTTCTATTCCCATGCTTTATTTCTTTGATATTGGAAGAATTATGAGAATATTGTTAGAAGTTAATGATGTTTGTGATATTTCACATCCTTGTAAAACCACTATGTGGTTATGTTTATTTGACCCATTTTGAGATTTGGGTAAGGGTGTCGGGAAAGCGATGACCCCGTGCAGTTTTGGAGGTTATACACCTCGTTAAGAGTATTGACATAATGTCAAAGGAAAGGAGATGAGATACTCCGAGAGATCAATCGTTTGATCCTTAAAGCTGATTAAAGTGTTATTGTCACACAATTTCTAAGTAGTGGTCTTAGTAGATGTGTGTGGACTTTTATGTGTAAAAAGGGGACGTGTTTGTTTGGAGCCTAGTATTAAGAGATGAAACACCTGTTTGAGGTGAGGGTTGTTGAAAAGAAATCGGTCTGGCTCGAGTCCAGTAACCTAGATTCAACTCAAGGGACAAGTTCCTGGTTTGAGTTGAGAAAGTTGAATTATGGTATGTGGTAAATCCTTATGGTAGCATTGTGCTAAAAGGAAAGTGTGTTACCACTCAAAAGAGGAAGTAAGGACTTTACGTGATAAGTCTCAATGAAGACCATTAACGACAATGTTAATTGATGAATGGTCTAGTTTGGTTGCTTTTACACTATAGTGTATCAATCTGAATTGGAAATACTCGAGGTCGAGTAAGAATGATCCATATTAAGCAAATTGTCAAAATTGACTAACACTAAGTTGAGTGTTGGTTTTGATGGAAATAAAGAAGGAAGTTGATGAACGTGATATCGGTAACTTCTATAAGGCAATGAGATGGTTTGGTGAACATCAATTCATATTGAGTTTGACCATCTAATTGGACGGTGAACTTTGAGAAACTGGTAGGTCATAGTTTGGACCTACTGAGTCTTTTAAGATAGACTCTAAAGTGAAACCTATGTTGGAAGGTTAGAATGATATTGAACTAAGGTGTTCGCCAGCCCACAAACTCGTGAAACGTAAGAGGAAAAGGAAGAAGCTTCTTACCCAGCTCTCCGGCGAGGTGTTTTTCACGGAGCTCCAATGTTGGGGAAAGTCATTTGAGTGAAGTGGTTCCAGAAATCGAAGCTGAACAGCGAACCCGAACTCAAATGGAAAGGATTCAGAGATCGACAAGTTCCGTTTCTTTCGGTTTATAACGAGTTTCCAGATCTCAACGAAAACAAGACGAAGGGGCCAAACGTTTTCCGGTGAACCTCCACTATTCAGCTTCAATGGCAGACGCCGGTGAGATCCGATGGTGAAGCAAGAATGGTAGATCACGGTGAAGCCACAACAGAGAGGAACTCGTAGGGTGAGGAATGGCGGCGGTGGTGGTCGTCGTTGCAAGAAGAGAGAAGAAATAAGAAAAAATATATGTAGGGCGGCGGTGGCGTTGGGAGAGAAAGAGAGCTGAGGGAAAGAAAGAAAAATAAATAAAATCCCTAATATATAAAAGTGGGGATGTTTAAAAAACATTTTTGGACTACTATACCCCTTTTAAAATCTTAAAATTACTAACATGTCATTATATATACCTTTTAAAACCTTCAAATTACTAAAAATGTCATTGTTATTTATACTCCACTATCTATTAAATGATTATTTATATTTTTAATAAAATATTTTTATTTTTTTTACATAAATAAAATATTTCTCTTTATTGAATAAGAAATCGTCAATTTTATTAAATAAATTCCTTGGTTTTTTAATTGTTTTCACAATATCAAATTACAAAATAATTGAAAAAATCAAATACAACATATAAAAATGAATGTGATATGAAAATGAAATTATATTTAAGTATTCAAATATTAAATGATTTAATAAAGGTGACGGTGCTTTAATTTAAAAAAAATATTATTAAAAAAAACTTAAATTATTTAAAAAAAACAGTTAAGATTAAAAAAAACAACTACAACAAAATATAATTTATTGAATTAGTAATAGTATAATATTTTATAATATTTAAATAAATTTAAAAAGTTTAATTAAAAAGTTTAAAAATAAAAGAGTAAAAATATATAATTTCTTAAATTTTAATTAAAATTAGAAATAAATAATCTATAAATGAAAAAATTAACTAATATATGTATATAGAACAAACCATTTATTTTTTATTTGGTAGTATAAATTTTAAAAATAAAGATGTTAAAAAATCGTCTTATATAAAAAGACATATAATTATGTAAATTAGTAAACTATACGATAGAAAATCAAATAAAAAAATATGTCAATCTTTTAAATATTTTTATATTAGAAAAATATCACGTGCGTCGCACTTGGTAAATAAAATAAAAAGAAATGAGGGGGGAGGCGTATGGTTAAGAGGAGAGAGAGAGAGAGAGAGTGAGGGTTTCCCTTTTTTTTATATAATTAATAAAAGAAAATCATTTTAAATAAAAGGAATCCAATGGTGGTTGCCCTAATTTTAGGGATAAGACAAAATATCCAATGTGGGGCATTTTCCCTTCTCATCCACTTAAATTTAGGGTTTATAAAGTTATTAAACTAAAATTAAATTACACTACTCTTAACTAATTAACTAAAAATAAGCTAAGCTAAACTAGTTAACATAAATAACCTAAATTAATTTAATTAAAATAAATAACTATAATTAAAAAAAATATTAAACTATTAAAATTAAATAATAAAATTAATAAATAAATAAAAAATTACCGTGAAATATACGGGACGTTACATCAAGGCTTCAAACTCGGTTTCGAGGTCTTCGATCTTCAAAGAGTATTTGGTTTTTGAGAAGTCTCCGATCTTCAAAGTCTTCAATCTCGATTTCGAGATCTTTGAGCCTCGAAGTCTTCAGTCTTTTCTCTGAATCTTCTCCGTTGTTGACCCGTTTAATGAATGAATGGTCTACTCTATTTATAGAGTTTTCTATGGACTTTGGTGGATATGAGTTTCATTTAATTTGGGCCCAATCACCACGTGACGTATTTTCATTGGACCAATTTATGTTATCCAATGACTATGAAAAAGACATGTGACATTATTTGATTTGTCAAATTAAAGTCTTTTAATTTGATTTAAAGACACTTGTCAATTTATGATTGGTTTTCATTTAATGACAAAGTAATTTTGTCATTGACTTGAATAATTACATGGAAATTTATAATTTAACGAATTTTCCTTCTTTTATAATGGTAATCTTATTTTTCTCCAGATTCGTCGAAAGCAAGCAGATGTTGCTGAAATGGATATTTCGTTAGAAATTTCCATTGAATTTTGGATGACATGGCACTCGTCATAACAGCTTTAGAGACATTTCTCCCATAAATTTCTAGGAAATTTCCATGGAAGCAATCAGATCCTTAAAACTCAGATTAATCAACGATTTCTCAAGCATCACAACAGCAGCAGAAAACGGTTCCTTAATATCATGGTGGAGGGTAGGGGTGAAAGCTACGACCCCGTTTCAACAATTTTCCCACCTCGTTTAGCCCCCTCCCCACCCTGCCCCCGTTTAATAAATGGGTGGGGGTATGGGGCAGATGATAGAATTAATTTTGGGGGGGGGGGGGGTAAAAAAAAAAACTTAAACGGTGCAGCCCGTTTACACGCCGCCCCACCCCATTTACACCCCTAGTGAAAGGAGTTAGTTTCTTACTCTTCTCAATTACTATTTTTATGTTATGTTCTAAAAAAGTTTGGATGCATTTCCCAATTCTTAATTAGATAAATTCTTCTTCAAAATAATAAAATAAAAAAATTAGATAAATTCTTGAACTCAATCACAATTTATGGAGTTAAAAAACTCTCCCAAAGAAATGGTCAAGTTAGGCTTATGTGTAAACACTTTATTTCTGTCCGCCCTTTCTATTTTTTTTTATAGGAAAACAAACTGGCTGATGGTGGTTAAAATTAGAACTTTCTTTATAAATGAAATATTAAATGTTATTTTGATTTTTTTTTAATGTTTTAGGATATTTGCATGATATTTTATTAGAAATGAGAAATGTTGTAGGAGAATTTTTAATGCTAAATATTTTTGACAGGTGTGCTATGACGTGGCACAAACACCTCGGTACTGCACATATATCGAGGTAGCTAAGAGTATCACAGCATCACAAATATCGAGGGATACAAAGAACTACTAGCTACAACACACGTTTCGATGTTTGTTGAAGTGATAGGTAACCATTTACAGCACACTTAACGAGATGACGAGGTGCTAAGCACACCTGACCTAGGTGTCATGTAAAAGACCTCCGTAACGAGGTGATCTACACAACAGCACACTTAACTAGATGACGAGGTGCTAAGCACACCTGACCTAGGTGCCATGTAAAAGACCTCCGTAACGAGCACATGAGATGACGAGGTGTGACGGAACCTTACAGTACAACTACCGAGACAAACTCAGAGATCTTATCTTTTGAAAGATGATGCGTGTAGAGATCTGTCTTGTCCAACCTCACATCCACTCATCGCCTGTCAAACTCAGCTTGTCGATACAGCCGACCTAGGACGTCAGTAGCGCTGATGCTAGACGACCCACTCGGTGCTGTCACTTGCCCATACAGTCGGCCTAGGACGTCAATAGGCCTGCTGCTACGCTAGCTCTAATCATGACAAAAATGGCGGGAAACTAGTTAGCGAACTCTCTATAAATAGAGGGAGGAAAAACTGGTTCAGGTACGCTACAAAACCTTACCAAAACTCTGCTAAAATTCCGACTCTAACTTGATCGTCGGAGTGCAGGTGGCCGGCACCACACCGGTGTCACTTCCTTTTACAGACTCATATTTCATGCGATACATCCTTTATCTACATCGTTGGAGCATACGTGTAGCTGATGTGCCCATCCAGTCAGCTTGACGAAAACACGCCTCAACATTTGGCGCCGTCTGTGGGAACGAAAATATCGTGTTTTTGAAAATGAGTCAGAGTCACCGTAGTGTTAACCACTATGAGGAGGAGGAGGAGCAAGATGAGGTTCCAAGACAAAGGAGAAATCCTCCTAAAGATTGTCAACAAGCTCAGGGAGTTGAGCAACCAGCTAAACGACCCCCAAAACAAGGTGAAAGAATCACAGAGTTGGAAACGCAAGTGCAAGGCTTCAATAGAGACATGGCTAAGGTGTTGGATATCTTAACTCGACAGAATAATGCTAAAGAAAAAATACCTTTGGACCAGGAAGAAGAGTCCCAGTTTCGTGGAGAGGGTGGTTCGAAGAAGAAGAACACCCATCCAGTTCCCTCTCGCAACCACGAGCGTTCTCACCATCCAGGTGGAACAGATTTACGAAACATCCTCGAGCAAAAGAGAAAAGCTCGGCAAGACGAGGACAAGTCAACTACTGAAAGCCAACAACCGTGGGCATCAGAGTTAAGGAAGCTGCAGGACCAACTAGGCAGCATGCAGAAAGAGTATAAAGGCAAAGCTCCACTAGCATTGGAAGACCTATTAGAACATACAGAACCCCGTTTACAGAAGACATCATGGAGGCTGAGTTACCCTCCAAATTTAAGATGCCTATTGTCACACCTTACGATGGATCACGTGACCCACTGGAACACGTTGACACGTTTCGAACTTGGATGGAGCTCCAGGGAGTCCGAGACGCGATAAAGTGTAGAGCTTTACCACTCACCCTAGCTGGCCCAGCCAGGGGATGGTATAGGCAGCTAAAGTCGCGTTCAATCTCTTTTTTCAAGGAACTAACTAAGGCGTTTGTGACACAGTTCTTGGGAGGAAGAGATCATAAAAGACCAGCGATGCACCTCTTAACAGTGTGTTAAAGGCAAGGAGAGGGCCTTAGAGATTACGTCGTGAGGTTCAACAGTGAAGCCCTTAAGGTTGAAGGCTACAGTAATGATATAGCTCTCACTACCATGATGGCAGGGATCAGAGACGAAAAACTCCTCTGGTCACTCGGGAAGAAAACTCCAACCACTTATACTGAACTTATCTCAAGAGCACAGAAGTACATGAGTGCTGGGGAGCTACTCAGTTCAAGAAAAGTTTTTGATGATGATGGTAGTAGACACAACCAAGCCAGGAACAAATGTCACATTGAGGAACGACTGCTAGATAGTAAGAGGAAAAAGACGGAAGACCAATCTGAGAAACAAGGCCTCCTACCTAGAAAATTTGAAAGGTACACTCCTACAACTATCCCTGTTAAACAACTGTTAATGGAGATACAAGACAAGAATATTGTTAAATGGCCGACTAAAATGAAATCAGATGCAAGTAAAAGAAACAAAGACAAATATTGTTTTTTCCACAATGATCACGGCCACACCACTTCAAGATGTTTTCATCTTAAAGAAGAGATCGAGTCCTTAATTCAACGAGGTTACCTGAAAGAGTTTGTGAAAAGTGATGGAAACCTACATGGATCTAATCACGAGAATCAAGATAAATGTGGACAAAGTTCATCAGGAATCCAGGAAATATTTTGAACTATTTTGGGAATATAATAGGTCAACACCAGTGATGGGCTGAAACTGAGTGAAAATATTTTCTTTTGAATTTTGTAAGTTTGATGTCAACAAGATTATTGTCCATACTAATTATGCATGTATTATTTTACTTTATTTTGTTTTATTTTACTTTATTTTGTAAAAATAGAGTGGGGGCCAACTCTCCAGATTTAAACTCGAGTTGAAGCTCAAATTAGTCATCTCACTCGAGTGGGGGCCAGATAGACAGAGAATAATTCAGAAAAATGCACGGTATAAAAAAAATCATAAACAATGAGTAGAAAGCCTCGAGAAGATGAGGACTACTCACGACTGTAGCACCCTGAGGATTGTTTTGAACTACGCTAGGCAGACCAAGTGAAGGTACCTAGTGGAGTAAAGAACCTCACAAGGTGAAAAAATGAAAGCTTTGGACTACGCTAGGCAGACCAAGTAATGGTACCTGGTGGAGCAAAGAACCTCACCACTTTCACTTTGCCAGGCAGACCAAGTCAAGGTACCTGGTGGAGTAAAACATACTGAAAAACTGAGTTAGTATGCACTGAAAAATCAGTGAGCATGCTGAACACTGAGTTGGTATGCACTGAAACGAGTGAGCATGCTGAAAAATTGAGTTAGTATGCACTGAAAAATCAGTGAGCATGCTTAAAAACTGAGTTCGTGGGCGCAAAATGAAATAATTAATAATAATAATAGTGAGCATACTGAAAAACTAAATTAGTATGCACTAAAGAATTAGTGAGCATGCTGAAAAATAAACTGAGTACACTGAAAAATGAGTGAATGTACTAAGAATACTAAGTTAGTATGCACTAAAGATTCAATAATGTGCCAAACAACTTGAGAGAAAAAAAAAAATATATATATATATATATATATATATATATATTGATGAGGTGATGACCCGATTGGGTCAGAAAAAACCCAACTGGGTCAGCACCTGACCCAGTTGGGTATGCAGGGCTGACCCTATTGGGTCAGCATATTAAAAAAAAAAAAAAAGTGGGCGACCCAATTGGGTCAGCGACACTTTGTAAATGCTGACCCAATTGGGTCAGCACCATAAATAAGTTATTTAAATTTTTTTAAAAAAAAAAATACTATTTACTTCCATGTAATTTTTCTTCTTACCAAGAAACATTTTGAATAAATTCTACATTAGCCATAAATATTAATGCATACTCCCAAGTTGGTAAAACCTCCACGTGGATATTAAAAACTACTCAGCGAAACTACCAAGCTTAGGAGTAGGGGGCCACTGTTGTAGGAGAATTTTTAATGCTAAATATTTTTGACATGTGTGCTATGACGTGGCACAAAACACCTCGGTACTGCACATATATCGAGGTAGCTAAGAGTATCACAGCATCACAAATATCGAGGGATACAAAGAACTACTAGCTACAACACACGTTTCGATGTTTGTTGAAGTGATAGGTAACCATTTACAGCACACTTAACGAGATGACGAGGTGCTAAGCACACATGACCTAGGTGCCATGTAAAAGACCTCTGTAATGAGGTGATCTACACAACAGCACACTTAACGAGATGACGAGGTGCTAAGCACACCTGACCTAAGTGCCATGTAAAAGACCTCCGTAACGAGCACATGAGATGACAAGGTGTGACGGAACCTTACAGTACAACTACCGAGACAAACTCTGAGATCTTATCTTCTGAAAGATGATGCGTGTAGAGATCTATCTTGTCCAACCTCACATCCACTCGTCGCCTGTCAAACTCAGCTTGTCGATACAGCCGACCTAGGACGTCAGTAGCGCTGGTGCTAGACGACCCACTCGGTGCTGTCACTTGCCCATACAGTCGGCCTAGGACGTCAATAGGCCTGCTGCTACGCTAGCTCTAATCATGACAAAAATGGCGGGAAACTAGTTAGCGAACTCTCTATAAATAGAGGGAGGAAAAACTGGTTCAGGTACGCTACAAAACCTTACCAAAACTCTGCTAAAATTCCGACTCTAACTTGATCGTCGGAGTGCAGGTGGCCGACACCACACCAGTGTCACTTCCTTTTACAGACTCATATTTCATGCGATACATCCTTTATCTACATCGTTGGAGCATACGTGTAGCTGACGTGCCCATCCAGTCACCTTGACGAAAACACGCCTCAACAAGAAAGATAAAGAGAAATAAAAAACAACAATTTATCAAACTAGTGCTCGAGATCTCGTATTGGCCTTTATGTTTTAGGATATTTGCATGATATTTTATTAGAAATGAGAAAGATAAAGAGAAATAAAAAAACAACAATTTATCAAACTAGTGCTCTAGATCTCGTATTGGCCTATGTAACTGGTAATGACAACCTTTTAAACAAGCTGGCTTATTGTATAAAGTATTGCTCATTTGAAATCATTCATAGGATCGTATAGCCTATAGGCCTTCGTAACTGGAGGAATCCAAGTAGTTCCTTTCCGCTATCAAATTAAGGATGACAATAGGGTGGGGTTGGGGATGCATTTCCTATCCTCTAAACCGAGGAGATTTTTAATCCCCATATCTATCCTTTAATAAAAGAATTGGGGGCGGGTTCGAAGATTGGGATCGGGTTCGGGTTTGGGTTTTCCACAGAGAATGTTTTTTATTTTAATTTTTATTTAGAAAGGAATATAAAATGAAATATATATTTTAAGACAAAAATAAAACATAATACTAAATATTTTATAATTTATTAGTTAATATAACTATATTATATATTTTTTTTACAATAAATAAAGATAAAACTAAACAAAATACATAAGATATTATTAAAATATCGTGTTTGGGGGCGAGGCGGAGAATGCATTCCCATCCCAGTACCCTAAAACAAATCGGGGAAAATCCTTCATGCTCCCGGCGTATTAAATAGATACTATGTTTACATATGGTTCCCTTTATCCTTACATTTTATTTAGGATTATGAATTGATGTAATCAAACCTGTATTTTTATATCATGGTTGTCGTCAGCTCGTGCCGTAAGGTGGAGAAATTCTTCCATGCTCTCGACGCATTGAGGCGGTTGCTTTTAATAAGGACATCTGTCACTTTTGTAATTAAATAATTGACAGTAATGGACGGAAATTAGATAGTGAACCTTAGCTTTTTAATTCTCCGACGGTCAAATAAAATATTTATTTTGGATTTAGTTAAATAGTTGACAAAGTTATCAAATGGGTTAAAAAAAGTTGTTTAAAAAAATTGTGAAGTTTAAAAGCCAATTGGGAATGAAATTTATCTACCCGTAGGGAATTGATAAGCCAAGGATTAATAGCTAATTTTCGTCAGTTACCATCAATGATTTATTTGCAATAAAAGCAACAGCCTCAATGCGCCGGGATCATGGAAGAATTTCTCCTTAATTAGATGTATACCCTACTCTTATTTTGGGTCTGGGCTGGTATGGAATGAACTTATAATCATGGCATCAATTCGATCATCGGATTATAGATTATAAATTCATAACTCTAGCCCATTCCCCTAAAATATATTCTAGAAGCTAAACTAAAAAATGGTAACCATCTATGTTTCTTAATTTAAAATTAATTAAAAAAATTTGAAAATTTGATATTATTTTTTAATTAAAATAAAATATTTATTTAATTGAAGTAAAAGAACAAACATATAGTAAAATATGGATTTTTTAACTTGTTGAACCATTAACGGAAAATGATGGTGTCGAAACCACCAAAAATAAATACCTACTTTTAGAATTTAGAAATTTGTAGTAGCAGTGAGTAAGGTCGATCTCCACAAGAAAAGGGGAATTAAATTTAATTTAATTAAAAAAAACGAGGCTTTTGAGTTTTAAAAATATAAAGAAATTAGATTAAAAAGAATAAAATCAAATGAGAAAAACTTTCAACTAAAGGTTTAATCTTGGTTATAGTTCATCAATTTGATCATCGATTACTAAACATGCATTCCTAAATTCTTCTCTAAATTACTTGGAAGTCGCCGAAACAACATGTGTTCTTCATATTTTTTTCGATAGCCAAGATACGATCTAATGACTACTTTCCTAATTAACAGATTACCTTATAATATAATAATAAGATTTAACTCATTAACAACATTAAGAAGAGAAGAACCCGATTCTAACCAACAAACACAGTACGATCGATTCATTTAAGTTAGATCATAAATTCCTGCTTCTTGTATTAGAAAAATAAACAATTACGGATTTAACATTCTAACTAACTATATGATAAATCAACAATTGAAAAATGGGCCCTTTTTGCTCAACAATAAAATATACAAAGAGAAATCAAGAATAAAGAGAAAATGGAAATAAAATTATGAACAAAACCTTACAAATTTATCACCAAACCTCAGTAATCCTTTAGTTGGAACAAATAATTTAGCTAGAAAACATATTAAAAAATATCTAAAAGTCCTAAGAAAAATAATGGAAGAAGGTATATTTAATTAGAAGTCAAATGAGGCTTTAAATAAGCCACAAATGGGTGAAAATCGGCCAAAAATCTGATCTTATCTCTTGAAGTCACTTAAGTTGAGCCATTTAAGCCTTCAAGCAGCGAGCCAGCGTCCCGTTTTGTGTCATGAGTCTTACTGGAGCTACAAGCCAGCCGATCGTGAACCACACACGTCCCTGGTGGAGATAAGGCGAGTGCGTTGCTCATTGAAAAGCGACACATTGCTCCGTGTTTTTCAATCCAAATTACTCTGACGTCGTGTTAACATCAGCTGACCATTGCCTGATCGCCAACTGTCATCCCCGGAGTGGATTCATATGATTTTTGCATTGGATTTTTATTTTTGTTCTAATTTATTCATTATAAGTTCGATTTGAGCACCGTTTTTGCCTACGTTCATAAAATTCAATGATTTGTACAATATTATGAACATTTGAATCAATTTAAACTCACATTTGAATTATTTTGGGGATATTAATACTAATAAATACACGATAAATTACGAATTGTCAGAAAAATAAACATGTTTATAAAATTTGATAGATAATTATATTCAAATATATTTTGTAATATTTGTAAATATTGAACATATTTTTAATTTTTCACCTTCAATACACATGAAAATTCAAATTAATATCAACAATGTATATTAATATGTGTTATTTGAATGATAATAACTTATAGTACTAATGAATTATAGATAAATTGATCATTAATTAATAAAAGAATTAAAATTTACATAATTAATATATAAGAGGTAATTAAGTGGCAATGACATATTTTGTATGAAGGTTTGATGAAGAGTAAATTAAATATAAATAATGGTATATTTTGTAATTTTTAAAAATTAAATAGGGATAAAATAGTCCAAAATGCTTCTTAAACATCACTTCTTTTATATATTAAGAATACGAATAGTATAAAGTCTAAATTCGCGCATATAAATATTACAAAATTGGCATTAGTTTTGCGCAAGTAATGACTAATTTTCACACATGTAATCACTGATTCACTTACGGATGACAAAATTTCCCGCGGGCCACGACCTTATTAGGGCGGTGAATCCCCGTTTTACACGGGTTAGGGGGAATACTTTCCCCGATTTGTATTAGGGTACGGGGATGAGAATACATTTCCAGCCTATTATTGGGGGCGAACAAAAATCTCATATCGGTTAGGAAAGGGGATAATCATGGGAATATAAGGGGAAGAGCACAACTCCATTGGTGTGAGGCCTTTTGGGTGGAACCAAAAGCAAAGTCATGTGGGCCTAGGCCAAAAGTGGATAATATCATACCAATGTGAAGATGTGGAGGCCTGATGTCCCCTAACAAGTGGTATTAGAGCCATGTCCCGACTCTAACGATGTGGGTAAAATCCTCGAGTACCGAACAAGGTGAGGAGGCTCGGAAACCCGATCTGTGATGGACTCTATCAGACAGGCGGTGTGCTCCGAAGAAAGCGAGTTGGCTTGGATGGAGTGGACGGATGGAGGGGAGGCTCGGTGGATATTTTTTCGAGGGGGGGATTATTGCAGGCGAAAAAAAATCTCACATCTGTTAGGGAAGGGGATGATTATGAGAATATAAAGGGAAGAGCACAACTCCATTGGTGTGAGATTTTTTGGGTGGTACCAAAAGCAAAGTCATGTGTGGACAATATCATACTAATGTGGAGATGTGGATGCCCGATGTCCCCTAACACCCACCCCCGACTTCGAATCCAATTTTTTAATAATATCTTATGTATTTCATTACTTTTATCTTTATTTAATTTTAAAAAATATATATATATAATATGGATATATTAACTTATAAATTATAAATGCATGTTAGTATAATGTCTTTTTTTTTTCCAAAAAATGTATATTTTAAATCATAATTCATTTTTTATATATATATATATTTTTAAATTGAAATATAAAACGAAGAATTTTTCTCGCGGGAAACCCGATCCCTGAATGGGGAATCCCTGAACGCGTCCCCGATTCTTAGATTAAGGGTGGGTATGGGGATAAAAAAATCTCTGCGGGTTAGGGGACGAGGGTGCATCTCCGACCCCGCCCCTCCCCGTTTCCATCCCTGACCATGTAGGTAATCACTCATATTACCGATTCACAATATTAATTCATATTTCATGCATATGTAATAAACTTTTAAATTATATCATGAGTGAAGTATATTTATAATATTGTAGAAAATCATGTTACCCAATAAAACTTCTCCGAATTTCAAGACTTTTGTATTGAATTATTATTATTATTATTTAGATTTTGAGGATAAATCTTTGTTTTTTTTTTTTTAAAGATTTTGATTCCATTTAAATTCCAATATGTATTTCAAATTTGATTTTCAATCTCAAATTTTTCAAACGGACCAGACTTTTGTTCTTATTCCAATCCTAATAAACAGTGGAAGCGATTCATAATGATATAAAAGCGTTGTAAAATACTTTATTAAAAGTTAAACAAATACCAAAATACTCAAAACAAAAAACAATTCTTTAAATCAAATCTTAAATAAAATAAAAGCTTTACCATAATTAATTCCTTTGCTCTTGCCAGAATCTTTATATGTAAATCACTATCAGATCCTTCAGAATTACTACCGAACTATCTGAAAAATATGAGTAAACAAATATTCTGTAAGCAAAAGCATAATTTTTTAATTTTTGATATTAGAATCATAATCTAATTCTAAAACAACCCCATAAGAAGAAATGTTTTAATTTGTTTTGGAAAAAAAATAGAAGGTTTGTAAAAACACAAATTGATGTATAATACAAATTTTGATATTTACATTTATATTCTTATCACACTAGCTATAATCTAAAATTCAAACAAAGTAATCTTTTGGATAAGTACCCGTTAGATAACTTTTGAAAATGTTTAAATGTGATTTTGAATAAAAAAAGTGTTTTTGATGACCATTCAAAAAACACTTTTAAACACTTATAAAAGTTATCCCAAACCTGCCCATACTCTTTTAATCCCTATAATCTATCTATAATGTGAAACTAATCCTGCATTTGATTGTTTCTTATGTACACATTCTATGTATCATGTGTTGTTTCTCTGTACATAACTGAATAATATGAAGTGTAATCATAGCCAAAGAAATATACCGTATGCAAACATCGGCTTGTACGAATGTTGATATAGTTGTATGAAAGTTTGAAGAAGACGCTTCGCATCGGGTTGATCCCACTCCAATGATTCCCACATTTGCATGTCATCCACATCTACCTCGAGAAGTGAGGTCGGCGATAGATTTTGGTCGTCCGAGATGGGCAAAGACAGTGACAAACTCTTCAGCACTGGACAACTTGTTATGTTGATTTTCTTTAAAGAAACACAACTCATTGACACTCTATTTCCACTGCAGATACGCTCTAGTTTTTGTAGATTAAAGAGATTCAAATTATTTAATTTAGGGAGAGAACATGTATCTGTCTGAGCGTCTAATTCGACGTCATATACATCCATTATTATGTTCTCCAACTTTGGACATCTAGAAACATCAATCTCTTCTATGTTTGGAAGGTACAAAATCTCCTTTGTTGTGAATAAGTATTTGATCTTTGGACAATCACGTACCTCAATGAACTTGAGGTTAGCAAAAGAGCTTTGTGGATAGATCATGGGTGTCATCCAAGATGGACTTGTCTCTCTTTCAAACATTCTGTACAAGTTCCTTAAAGTCACGATAATCAAGCGCTCGAGGAAAGGAAAAAGAAGAAGACCGCTTGGAGAGCTAAACAGATGCCTGATTTTAGGGCGATCCTTAATTCCACACGTTATATTCGAGACGGTGGGAACATAATCCACACTTGTTTCCAGGACACAGTTCTGGATTTTTAGCGATTGAATATCATCTGGAAATTCCATGTGGGAACAGGATATCTCGCAGTCTTTCAAGGTCACGTTTCGATCAACATCTGCCTTGAAACTAAAATGAAACAGCAAGGAAGACTCTGGTGCCACCACTATTGAGTAGTTCTTCAGTCCTTGATATGTCTTCATGTGTTTAACGTAGGCGTTGAAGTCAGAGATTTGCGACAAACGACCATGAAAGATTTCTAAATTTTTCAAGTTCATCAACTCTGTTGCAATGAGGTAGTAGTTGGAGCGCTTCAAATTTAGATTTTGGAGACAAGATAGTTTTGGTAAAATCCCAATAGGAAACTATTCTACCCATGAACAATATTCAAGCTCAAGATACCGTAGGCTAATCAACTTTTCTAATCCACTTGGTATTTCCGTAATCTTAGTCCAGGAAAGGTCTAGTCTTCTTAGCGCGGTAAGATTTTCTAGTGAAGGCACATCTTTAAGTGATTTACATTGTCCTAGTATCAAGGCAGTGAGATGGATTAAACAAGAGATTGATTTCGGCAAAACTTCAATTCCTGTTTCACTTAAATCAACAATTGTGAGTTGCTGAAGTTGTTCAAAGAAATCATTGGGGATGCTCCAGAGGTGTAAATTGTTTTGTAACAACATAACTGACAGTTTTGGACAATTTGTTGGAGTGTAGGAAATTATCGAAAGGTCGTTGTTCATTAAGGAAACAACCTCGATATCTTCTGTCCATGCTTTTTCATCACTTGGAAAAGCCGTTAGTCCTATCCCGGCCTTTACCATGAATTTAGAACCTGAAATCTGTAGTGCCATGTCTCTAATCAAATCGTGCATTTTCATGCTTTCATCTTTAATGCTTGTCAACAAGCTTGCTCTTTCAAGTTTATTCAATATGGTGTGACCCTCATCCATCATTTCCTCCATTGTATGCTCCTCGTGTTTGATCAATCCTTTATCGATAAACCCCCAAATCAACTTGTCTCTTGGTATTTCATAATCTTCTGGATACGTTGCACAATATAATAAGCACCGTTGTAATTGCAAGTCATCCAAACAATCATAGCTAAATCTCAGTATTCGAAATACATCATCTTCCATAGCTTTCAACCCCAACCCCGATCTCTTTAGCTTACGCAATACATTATTCCATTCACGAATATTGTTAGTTTCCCGCATATTT
Organism: Gynostemma pentaphyllum; assembly: GCA_028015215.1. NCBI lineage: Eukaryota > Viridiplantae > Streptophyta > Magnoliopsida > Cucurbitales > Cucurbitaceae > Gynostemma > Gynostemma pentaphyllum. The sequence continues at coordinate 18,153,594 of CM051353.1, read as the reverse complement.
CTAGCTAGTGTAATTATTCCAAGAGGCAAGCCTCTACATTCTTTAACCACCAGCTTAGCAATCGCTTCTATGTGAGGCTGAATGTAATATGTGGAATAATTTTCGACAAACAAGTCCCAAGCATTTTCTTCTGAAAGAGGATCAACTTGGATTATGCTCTTGTCATGACACCCCATTCGACGACAAACGTCCTTTGAGCGAGCTGTTAGAACCAACTTATATCCAGCATTTTCAAAAATTCCAACCTTGTTTAGATCAATATTATCCCACAAATCATCTAAAAACATAACAAATTTCTCCTTTCTCTTCAGCATTTGTGCCAGTATCCCTGCTCTTTTAACCTCATCATCAATGCCATTCAAAATGTTTGTCCCTACTATATTAGCAATATCATTTTACAATTTATAGATACTACAATCTCTTGAAGCTGTTACCCAATAAACACTGCCAAACGTAAAATTGTATCCCAGTAATTCGTTATGAACATACTGAGCCATTGTGGTTTTCCCTACTCCTCCCATGCCACATATGCCGATTCTCGAAACTTCGTTATTCGTTAAACAACTCCATATCTTGTCGACTTCGATTCGAAACTGCCATCCCACGATATACGTCGGTATAACTAATTCAACAATGATTCCATCAGAATCGTCAAGAGTAACTCCTCCTGAAAATGTTGCTCCATCAAAGTGTTCTATTACTTGTACCTTCAGATCTTCCACTGATTTCACTACTTGTTTAAGGTTCAACATTGTGTTTTCTTCAAAAGTATGAACTTCATTGTCTTCCAAATTATCATATTTTATTGAACCTTCATCAACTTCCCATCTTGATTGTCTGAATTTATCTTTGAGAATTTCTTTGAAAGATTTTACTTCCTCAAGACTAGTGCAATTTCTCAATTCTTGCAAGATCTTTGTTAAATTTTCAATTGAACCCATGCCTGGTGTAAAAAAAAAAAAAATGAGGGCAAGGAATGATGCAGAAAATGAATGGGCTTCTTGGATTCCAATTTTGAAATTTTCTTTTTGTAAATATAATACATTACTACATTACTACATAGCTATATCTTAAATTCACATATTAATATCTATACCAAGATAACAGTATGCCAATAACATCTTAATATCAATTAATAAATAAAATATTGAACATTAAGACAAAAGAAAGTAGAGATTTAAAATCAATGGGTAAGATGAAAAACTAAAAAAGAATTACAAATGAACTTAAGATATTAAGCATTCAAAAAAAAAAAAAACTTTGCAAAAAAGAGAATAAAAGTCATAGAGAAAGTAAATAAATTAAACAAAGGAGGCAGAAAAATGAAGAATCTTTACATACCTGTATTGAATATTTTGAGAGGCTGCAAACTTTTTCTTCTTGGCTAAAAAGTATTACTTGGTGATTTATGGAAGGGTAAAAAATTCTCAAAGGTATATATTTTCTCAACAAAAGAAAACTTAAAAAATCAAGCAGTGTTGGTTTGAGCAAACTCAAGGGATTCAGAGATCTTGCAGTATGAAGGCAAAAGCTTTATTCAATCTCTCCCAATTAAAAATCATGGGATTTGGGTCTCTTCTTTTTGCTAATTGGTATAAATTTGCCCATTAATTCCCCTTAAATTACATCATATTTGCTTAGTGGGCATGATTCCATTTAAGTGAAAGTAAGGGTAATACTGACTCTTCACAAGCTTGTTTTATTTTAATCTTGTGCGTTGGTGTCACAATGATGTTATCTTGTAAAACTTTCTGACCACTTTAACAAATGGATCCATTAGTTTTGTATTCAAATACAAAATAGTGTCAAATAGGGATGTGTAAAAAACCCGGTGAACTGAAGAATCGAACCAGACCAGACTGAACAGAACCAAACCAATCGGTTCGATATGATTTTCTAAGCACAATGGTTTTATTTGGTTTAAAAATAGAAAAACTTACCGATTTATTAAATTAATAAACCAACAAAACCGAAACCGAACCGGGGATATGTATTAAAAAGAAAAAAACATATATTCTATAATATATATATATATATATATTAAGCTGAAAAGTTAAAAAAAGCATCCAAAACGTAAAAAACCCTAAGAACCATTTCTCTCAATCCCCGCTCCCACCCCATTCTTCTCTTAGCCACCACCTCTTCCCAAACCGAGCAACTCGGGTCGGTTTTACTTGTTCAATCGGTTTTCTTCAGTTTGGGAGTTCAATTAAATAGCCGAACGGAACCGAATATATATATATATAACCTAATTCATTTTCTTTCTTTTGTTCTATGTTAATTAAATTATATTAGGTGTGGAAATTGAAACATTGAATTATATTAGGTGTGAAAATTGGAATTTGGATGTTATTGTGAAAACTATTAGGTGTCGAAATTGAATTTCGATGTGAATTTGTGCTAATTTAAATTGAAATTTGAATTGAATTTATTTAATAATATAGGCATAAATTTTTATTAAAAAATGGTTTTTCTTTTAATAATATGAACCACAATTTACAGATTTAAAAAAAAAAAAAGACCCAATAGTGAATCCCCAAACTAAAAAACCAAACCAATGAACAGAAGAACCGAAGAAAACCGAATCGATCGGTTCCTTTAAAAAAGTGAACCGATCGATTCATTATTTGCCTAAACCGAAGTGATCGATTGGGTCTAAGGTTTTGGGGAAAATCGAATCGAACAGGCCCAAGCCTATCCCTAGTCTCATTGGTACAATATGGAAACTACTAAGGTGTGATTTGTCATTTTTAAACCACAGAGAGTGTTCGTGCATTTGACCAAAACCACATAGATATCATTTGCATTTTACCATTTTTATAAATTCAAAAGTAGGAATGTGTAACATCAAAATGTACATATTAAATTTCTATTTTAAAAGAAGGATTAAAATATTTTTTTAGTAATTTATATTATTTTGATACAAAATTTATACTTAAAACTTAATAAGTATAAATAAAATTGGGGGAATGTTTGCAAAAAACAATTTTTAAAATTATAAATTTGAAATATAGCAAAAAAAATTCATAATTTCCAAACAATTTTGATGTTCCGGAAAGGAACTCGAACCACAATTCTCATGGAGAGGTTTTGAGAAAATTAAACCAAACAAATTATAAAATAATGAAGAGAGTAAGTAAATAAAGGTAGGTAGGCAGAAGAAAAAATTTAAATATATATTAATTTTATGAAGTTAGGTGTTGAATGTACCTTTTCTTTTTACATATAAGGTTGAAATTGCTTTTTTTTTTTTTTTAACTTATAAAATGTTTTTTTTTAACAAATCATAAAATGTTGAAATTGTATAAAATTGACAAAAAAAAAATATAAAATAACGAAGAGTTTAAGTGGTAGTGGGTGTTGAATATTATAAAAAAAAACCAAAATTTGTTAAGGTAAACCGAATTTAAATATGTATATAGTCTTTAGAATTAGTAGGAAAGAAGGATGGGAAGTCAATATATCATACACGTTAATTATATGAAATTAGACGTTTAAATTGTCTTTTTGTATAATTCAAATAGAAATCATGTGCCGAGAAAGATGAATGGGAAATCGAAAGCCAAATCAAATCCAAGACGTATCCAAATACCAAATCAAGTCAAGTTGTATACTCATTTGGAGCTCCAAAGTGATAAAACCAACTTGTATCCTTTCCTAACACCCTCATACGAAATCTCTATCCATGGTGATTCGCGATATTGAATCACTCCCCCTCACCCAGATATGTTTTTTTTTTTTTACAAATCTCTATACCCAACCTTAACCTCACCATCCCAATTTTGTTGGGTTTTTGACTTAATGGACCTTCAAAATTGACAAGTAAAAGTTATTGACCTTCATTCTCATTTTAACCTTTAAGTACATTTTTATCCTTAAAACTCTAATATATCTATCATCTATCATTTTAATTTTTTTTCTTTTGCAAAACCCAGAACTCCAACACTCTCTCCAATCTCTTCTAAAACTCCAACACTACTCTCTTCCAAATCTCCAACACAAACTTCAACATAGTCTCAAGTAATTTTCAAGCTTTCGATTCTTATAATATAAGTTATCCTTTAGTTTCAAATATGTTATCATTTACAAATCCGACATATGTAGTTATTTAAAGTAAAAAAAAATCTAGATTGCCCCGAATTTTAAGTTTTTCATCAAATTTTACCCCGAATTTTTTATCCTATAAAAAAACAAAAACAAAACAAAAATTAGTCTAAAAAAAGAAAATTAAAGTGAAAAAAATATTAAGAAAAAATATCAATTTGGTCCAAAATTCGGGGCAAAACTCATATTTCAGGGAAAAAACTCATAATTCAAGGAAAAAACTCGTAATTCGGGGCAATCCAGATTTTTTTTTAACTTTAAACTACATATGTCGGATTTGTAAATGATAACATATTTGAAATTAAATGATAACTTATATTACCACGACAAGAATCGAAAGCTTGAAGATTACTTGAGGCTATGTTAAAGTTTGTGTTGGAGATTTGGAAGAGAGTGGAGAATGTTGGAGTTTTGGAAGAGATTGGAGAGAGTGTTGGAGTTTTGAGTGTTGGGTTTTGAAAAAGATAAAAAAATTAAAATGATAGATGATGGATATATTAGAGTTTAAGGGTATAAAGGTACGTTCAAACCAAATTGGCATCATCATAAGGTCAAAAAAGGTTAAAATGAGAATGGAGCTCAATAACCCTTATTTGTCAACTTTGAAGGTAAATTAAGCCAAAATCCCAACTCCCCTCATACTAAGGGGGAGGGTGGGTAATTTTCCAGATTTGTGTTTGATAGAGATTAGAGAAAAAGTTATTAAAACCAAGAAAGAAGAAGAATAACTCCTTATTTGTAAATTAAAGATGAAGAACATGGGTTTGTGATAGGAATAATGTGGGTTTGTAATGTACCTAAATTAGATGCGAAACACACAAAAAAAATATTTTGCAATTACAAATTATTTCTGATCCTTATGAGTCGGAGAAATTTCGTGGTCGTGGTAGAGGCGAGTGGAAGAAGAATTGGAGAGAGACCTAAGGAAGAAGGGAAAAAAAGTTTAAAGATTTTTTTTTAATAATTTGAAAAGCCACATCAACGATATTATTTTAATATTCATGTCATCAGTTAACTGCCACCTCAGCAATTATGGATGGGAAACCAACGGTTTGCAAGAAAATCAGTGTTGGGGTGTTCCATTTCATATTAAAAATGTAGGGTATAATTTAATAATAAGCCAAACTGTAGGGGTATTTTTTGCATTTAACCCAATAAAAAATTGCCTTTTTTTTAATTATTATTAAACAAGAGATAACTCTTCAAATAGCCATATTTGTTAAACCCCAATAAAAAAATAGCCATTTGCTTTATTTTAGCACTTTCAGCCGCATTCAGATAATTTTTTTTTGTTATACCGTATATACCCCCATAGACAATCATATGCTATTCTTTTCAACTACTTTTTGATGTACTTTGTATTGATGTAGATTTTGAGGCATGATGGATATCCAGTAGGTAGTAGGCGTTGTAGATACCGTATTTTGCCCGGCTCAATTTCATTAAGAAATTTTAATTTCATTTGAAAATAGATTTAATTTTAAATGATAAATTGAATTTTGATTTTAAAATTAATGTTTGATTAAAGTTTTCATGGTTTTTTTTAAAAAAAAAAAAGATTTTTCATATTAAAAATTGGTGGATTTTTAATAAAATTATAAAAGTCATTTGGTATAATTTTGGTTTTTTTTTTTTTTTAAAATTTAAATTTGATAAGAGAAGTTAATTTTGGAAAGAATAAATTTTGGTAGTAATTTAGGTTGATTTGTGGCGAGGTAATTTGATTGATTGATGCAAATATGGAATGATTTACAAATCAAATGTTTATTTCCTTATTTTGCTATTCTAATTAGTCTTTAAATATTCACATATCTTAGACCTAAAAAGGAGACTCGATACTCACCATCTCTTAGCCTCCATCACCTCACCTCTTCACCACCCTCACCATCATCACCTCACCTCCATCGCCGCCACTATCTTCCTTCGACCGATCACCAGGAGGGGAGAATACGAGAATTGTTTTTTTTATTATTTTGATTCAAACCTAAATCAACACCTCTCTTATTGTTTGGACCGCCTTCGTCTTCTTTCTCTCAAGATTCATCGGTAAGATTTTTTTTTTTTTTTTTTTTTTTTTAATCTTATACACATCATATATATATAGGTATAATATAATGTGGATTTGTTTATTTGTCTTAATGTAATTGGTTTTCATATATAAGCTTGATCTTTCTTTCATATATATATATATATATATTAAAAAATAGACTTTTTTCCACTTTCTATAACTATTGCTCAAGTATCTTCACCATTATTCTCAAATTCAAGCTAAAAAGAGAAAATTGTTTGCACGCATTCACCTGAAGCTTAGACAATCATCGCATCATCGTCATGCATAATTCATAATTACAGTCTAACTATCACATTCTAATATGCCAAGGAAGTGCATTATCATTAGAGTTATTTTCTCAAAAGCATTCATTGCATCCTTTTACACGCATAAAAAAACTTCACATTTTTTATTTGTCGTATTTAATTCATTGCCTTCTCACTATACATATTTGAAAAAAATTACTCTAGCATTTTCATATGACAGGCACAATTTTTTTTAAACTTACCATTTTCTAGCATGTATAGGTGTGTCCATCTAGCATAAGAATGCAATTGAAACTCATCTTTTGAATGTATTTTCAAATCAATCATTGAATTTTTTGCATGAGTTTAATCAAAATCATACACTGGGACAAAAGGAAAGATCATATATCCCAGGCAGGCCTGTTATCAAAGTTTTAAAATCTCACTCTGGCGTAAAAAAAATTGCCTTCACTTGAAGCAGTTCAAAATTCTTCATGTTGTTAAAAATTGGATACTCAGGTCAACCCTATTTCCTCATTCTTTCAAGGTAAACAAGAGCTGGAGTTCGGTTTAACCCACTCGTTTCATGATCCATTTGCATGTCATGCATAGCATATAAACATTTCATTGATGGTTATTTTTTCTCATGCAATCACAATACTCAAGATTTACATGACAAATCATACAATATCAAATGAGTTGCATTTTAGCTCCCTGAGTTACAAAATTATCAAGCATGCATCGTGCATCACATTAAATATTTTTCAACATCCTTCAAAGTTTAAGAAAACTCATCATGTATCCATATCTCTCTGAATATTCATAAAAATATCTTGCATTCCATTAAGATCAATCTTTATAAGATTCAGTCTTTCTTCAACATTGCTTGAAAAAAAATATAAAAAAATCAAACATGTATCATGTACCACATCATTGCAAGTTTAAATACTGCATACATTGATATATCCAGCTCTTCAATATTCTTTTTGAAAATAAAAAAAATCATGCAACTAATGCAAATCCATTCTTGTCACACTAAATTTTCTTCATCATTGTTGAAAGTGAAAAAAAATACATTATGCATCACATTGCCTTTTTAAATATCATTCAAAGTTATAAAAAAAATGCATCATGTAACATCTTTGAAGTTAAATTAAGAAAATATTCGTCAAAAAAATGTTGAAAGTAAAAAGGCATAGGTTGGAAAATCTTAACATGATTTATGTGATTGATTTAAAACCACGCATGTACAAGTTTTCACACTTTGCATTTCAAAGGTCATTATTGTTTTGGTGTTATCAAGCATCATGATTTTCTCATCATGAAACTAGGAAAAACCCCAATTATCTAAAATTGAATTTGGAGAAAACTCATTCTCACAAGATTTGCTCATTTTCACTTTTTCAACTGTGAATTAATCCCAATATGGGTTTGGTAAAGCCAGGTTCAACTCATTTTCACTCATCCATATCGCGACTTAGACCCTATAAAGTTCAAAATCTTCTGAGGCCATAATCATCTCATTTTCTTCGTTTTGCGATTAAATCGAATCCTACTTGCAGCTCAGTCCCGGTAAGATCGAAGCCTGGAACAAAATCCAGGTTCGTTATATTTTACTTTGTCTTTTCGATTAAATCGAATCCTATTTGCGGCTCAGCCGATAGAGATCGAAGCCTGGAACAAAATACAGGTTCGTTACATTTACTCTGTTTTTTTATTAAATCGAATCCTACTTGCGGCTCAGTCCCGGTAGAGATCGAAGCCTGGAACAAAATCCAGGTTTGTTACATTTTACTCTGTTTTTAGATTAAATCGAATCATATTTGAGGCTCAGTCCCGGTAGAGATCGAAGCCTGGAACAAAATTCAGGTTTATTACATTTTACTCTATTTTTCGATTAAATCGAATCCTATTTGCGGCTCAGTCCCGGTAGAGATCGAAGCCTGGAACAAAATCCAGGTTCGTTACATTTTACTTTGTCTTTTCGATTAAATCGAATCCTAATTGCGGCTCAGTCCCGATAGAGATCGAAGCCTGGAACAAAATCCAGGTTCGTTACATTTACTCTTTTTTTTCCGATTAAATCGAATCCTACTTGCGGCTTAGTCCCAGTAGAGATAGAAGCCTGGAACAAAATCCAAGTTCCTTACGCTTTCCTCTGTTTTGTGATTAAATCGAATCCTACTTGCGGCTTAGTCCCTGTAGAGATCGAAGCCTGGAACAAAATCCAGGTTCGTTACATTTTACTCTGTTTTTAGATTAAATCGAATCCTATTTGCGGCTCAGTCCCGGTAGAGATCGAAGCCTTGAACAAAAATCCAGGTTCATTACATTTTACTCTATTTTTCGATTAAATTGAATCCTATTTGCGGCTCAGTCTCAGTAGAGATTGAAGTCTTGAGACAAACCTAGGTTCGTTGTCACTTTGACCTTTTTCAAATTCTTCTAGTGTTTCTTCCTAGGTAGAGTTTGAAGCCTTCATAAACTCAATTCAGTCACATATATTTCTTTTGATTAATTTTGGTCAAATTGTTTGCCTAAAATTACCAAAAAAAAAAAAAAAAACCATGTTTCTTTTGATATTCATATTTCTCAATGAAATTCTCGCCATTCAAAACTTTATCTTTTCTTGTAGATACCGTATTTTGCCCGGCTCAATTTCATTAAGAAATTTTAATTTCATTTGAAAATGGATTTAATTTGAAATTGATTTTAAATGATAAATTGAATTTTGATTTTAAAATTAATGTTTGATTAAAGTTTTCATGGTTTTTTTAGGAAAAAAAAAGATTTTTCATATTAAAAATTGGTGGATTTTTAATAAAATTATAAAAGTCATTTGGTATAATTTTGGTTTATTTTTTTTTTTAAAATTCAAATTTGATAAGAGAAGTTAATTTTGGAAAGAATAAATTTTGGTAGTAATTTAGGTTGATTTGTGACGAGGTAATTTGATTGATTGATGCAAATATGGAATGATTTACAAATCAAATGTTTATTTCCTTATTTTGCTATTCTAATTAGTCTTTAAATATTCACATATCTTAGACCTAAAAAGGAGACTCGATACTCACCATCTCTTAGCCTCCATCACCTCACCTCTTCACCACCCTCACCATCATCACCTCACCTCCATCGCCGCCACTATCTTCCTTCGACCGATCACCAGGAGGGGAGAATACGAGAATTGTTTTTTTTTTATTATTTTGATTCAAACCTAAATTAACACCTCTCTTATTGTTTGGACCGCCTTCGTCTTCTTTCTCTCAAGATTCATCGGTAAGATTTTTTTTTTTTTTAATTTTTTTTAATCTTATACACACCATATATATATATATATATATATATATATATATATAGGTATAATATAATGTGGATTTGTTTATTTGTCTTAATGTAATTGGTTTTCATATATAAGCTTGATCTTTCTTTCATATATATATATATATATATATATATATATATATATATATATATATATATATATATATATATATTAAAAAATAGACTTTTTTCCACTTTCTGGACATAAACTTGTTTGTTTGTCTGCTTGCTTTATTTATATTATTATATTATATAATTTGGTATTGTGTAATTCTATGAACATATCATACTTTTTGTTTGAGATTATATATATAATATATATTTTTGTATAGTTGAACACTGCAGGTTTAAAGGTCATTTTTTTTAATTCGTATATTATGTGTACATACATTTAATTATAAACCTTTTTCTGTCATTATGTATAAGAAACTCACTTTTTATTTTATAACCTCTCCTTTTTTATATCATTGTGAATTATTTTTTCTTATGTCAAAATTAAATATTAATCAGGATTAAAATATTGTGCTTGTTGGAATCTAGATAAGTGTGTGAAAATCGTCACGTTTGTGAAGGCTGAGTAGTGTACTTATCATGGTTCTCATATAAGTCTAAAAAACACTAAAATAATTATAGAATGAAAAACTCTAAAAAATAAACAATACATTGTATATTATTTCAAAAATGATAGAAGAATATTTTTAAAATGTTTTAATTAAATATTATTTTAAAATTTTAAATAAGCTTAAATATCATTTCAAAGATAAAAGGAAAGTATTTTCAATAAGTTCAAATATTATTTTAAAAAAATAAAATAAGATAAATATTTCAAATAAATTTATATATTATTTTCGAATTTAAAATAAAAGTATTTTAATAAAAGGAAAGTATTTTCAATAAAAATTAAAATATTTTAAAATATAAAATACAATTCCTATGATAGATTTTGAGAAGTAAAAACCTCAATTTCTTAAGGTGGAATTTTCTTAAATTCCAATATTGTTCAATAAACGGTTGTAACCCTGCTCATTTTAATCTTTATTGCTTATATTATTTTTGAAGTTGAGAAATGATTAAATGAGACATTTGTTTTTTAATAAATTAAAATTAATTTTTAAACTATTTAATTTAAGGACCATCATTTTAAAAATAAGATAATATAAGGTAAAAATATGGTTAACCGTTTTAAAATGGGTGTTGTAGGGTACTAATACCTTCTCTACACACAAATGACTCCCGAACCCAACTTGATTTTCGTAGACCATCACTTTTTAATTTAATTTGGTGATCAATCACACCCAAATATGGTTGATGGCGACTTCCACTTCATTTTCATATAAAAGACCTAATATCAGGATGTCGGCCACTCCGCGTCGCAATCACGTTGTGACAGGCGTTATAACCAGGGGTTTTTACCAACATTCCAGATTTCTGGGGAATTTTTCTGCTTCTCACGCAAGCTTTTAATCATTTTTTTAATTTCTTTTTTTCCCTAAAACTGGATTTCCCTTTTTTTTTCTTTATCATATCAGATATCTTTAAAAGTTGATTTCCCTCCTTTTTATTTCTTACAGTACCATTTGTTCCACCCTGCTTGTTCATACAACATTGTTTGTTCATTGGTAATTGTATAATTGGTACTACGTATACTTTCAGCTATACATAAAAGTACAGATTGTAACAGTGTCTGCTACTTTTTCGTATATTAAGGTTTGATCAAATTATCAAGTACTTTGTTAGTTGGCAGGTGTACTAGTCGTGATAATGTGTATACAAAAAGTACTAATCGTACCATGCTTTATGGTTCATAAATTTTAATTCATACATAAATGTATTTGTTGAGAATCCCACATCGGAAAGATGTACGGAACTCATAACATTTACAAGCTCTAAGGGTCACTTCTCTCATGACCAATTGGTTTTGAGATGGATGCCCACATTATTAATATGGTATCAAAGCCCAACAAGCCCAAACGGGCATTCGATCAGAAAAATGGGATTCGACCCAAGAATGGTGAGCCCAAAAGAGGCACCATCTTGAGGGGGCATGTTGAGAATCTCACATTGAAAAGATGTAGGGAACTCATAACATTTATAAACTCTAAGGGCCACTCATCTCATTACCAATTGGTTTTGAGATGGATGCTCACATTATTAATAGTATCGTTGTTATATATTACGTGGTACTTTAGGTACGATGTATCTTAACATACACATAGTACTTTAAGTATCACATGATTTATGATTGACATGAATGAATTGTAGAGCGTGTCATCAGGTACTTTATGTATCACATGGTACTTTTTTAGAAATAGATATTGGAACAAAAAATAATAATAACAACAAAAAATGGAATTTTTTTTTTCGAAATAGAGATTGAAACCAAAAAATAAATAAATCAAGATCCATGCTAGATCTAAGGTTTTTTTGGAGAGAAAAATTGAGAGATTTCGATTTTTAGGGCTTTTCATAGATTAAAAAAAAACCAAACTTGTTAAAATAGAGATTAAAATGAGTGGCGTTACAACCGTTAATTGAACAATATTGGAATTTAGAAAATTCCACCTTAAGAAATTGAGTTTTTTACTTCTCAAAATCCATCATAGGAATTGTATTTATATTTTAAAACATTTTAACTTTTATTTAAAATAATTTCCTTTTATTTTTTTTTTTTGAAATAATATTTAAACTTATTTAAAACACTGTCCTTTTTATTTTTGAAATAATACATGTAATATTGTTTTTTTTAAAAGTTTTTTTTATTCCATATTTTTTAGGTTTTTTTTTTATGAGAATCTTGATAAGCGCATTACGCAGTCTTCACAAACGTGATGATTTCCACGCACTTATCGAGATCCCAACAAGCCCATTATTTCATTCCTAATTTAAAAATAATTTCTAAAATAACAATATTATAAAATCTTGAATAATCGGGTCATGTACAAGAATTAAAGAAATTGACAATTACAACTGTCAAGTAATGAAAGAAAATATACGCTTTTAAAAAAAAAAAGCAATCAAAACCTTATGTACCAATTTAATTGTTACTTTTTAAGACATAATAGAAATGAAATAAGTTTTATATTGATTTAAATCAACTTAAAGAAATTGATCAATTAAATCTTAAATATACATCTAAACCTATATGCAGGACTAATAAACACATGAAATAAAATTTAAAAATATCAAAAGAAAAAGAAAAAGAATAATAATGCCCAGAATAAAATTGTTTCACCATATATCTATATATAATCATCAACACTATATATATATTGAAGTATGAATTTGCTATTATACTTACTAATTTTGATGATAAACTTATTGACCAATCTCGTGGTGCACAAACAAATGGTAATCTTTGGCAGAGTGATGGTCCTCTTGATATTGGATCTTATCTTGAGACGTCGGGTTATGGTATAGGCATGACATAACTGTTTGTAAGGTATTTAGGAATGTATTTCCTATCCCATTTGGACAGCCAGAACAAATATCAATATATCACCATTTTTTTAAGAGGATGTAGGCGTGAGAAAAGATGAATTCTCGTAGGGTTTCTTGGCCAAATGATATAAATCGTCAAATCTTGAGGTTATGATTGATCTATGGATGAACGAAATAAAAAAAATAAAGTGGAGCAGCTGTGGGGAGGAATAAAAGAAATATATGAGAGGAAGAGAATTGAGAGGTTAGGAGGTGATGAGGTTATCCGGTGGTTAAGAGATGGTGAGGAATGAGGAATGGCGGGGAGGTGAGAGGTGAGGAGGTATTGGTGATCTTTTAGGTCTAAATAATGGTGTATTTAAAGACTAATAAAATAGCAAAATAAGGAAATTAATATTTGATTTGTAAATCATTCCATATTTGCATCAATCAATCAATTTGCCCTGTCAGCAATTAGCACAAATCACTACCAAATTTATTCTTTCCAAAATTAGCTTCTCTTATCAAATTTCAATTTTAAAAATATTTAAACCAAAATTATACCACATGACTTTTATCATTAAAAAATCTACCAATTTTAAATATGCAAAAATCTTTTTTTTAAACCATGAAAAATTTAATTAAAATTAATTTAAAAATCAAAATTCAATTTATCATTTAAAATCAATTCCAAATTAAATCTATTTTCAAATGAAATTAAAATTTCTTAATGAAATTGAGCCGGACAAAATACGGTATCTACAAATAGCCATCTTTTTTATTTAGTTAATTAGCAGCCACATACGTAAACCAAAATACTAAATTACCCCTAGCCATCAAATCACACACTCTCTCTTTCCCTTTTCTTTCTCTCCTTTCTCCTACGTTCCCCCCCCTCCCCATTTTTTTAAATGAATTCAAATTTCCCTCCCCCTCTCTCTATCTTTTTTTTTATTATTTTTTTATTTCTTTCTCATCACCATTTTCATCTATCTTTCTCCCCTTCATTCCACCATTTTTATCATTCTCTCCCTTATTTCTTATTTTACAAAACCCATCATTTTTAAGATTTTGTAAGTATATTCACCCTCTTTCTCTTCATCTATTTTGATTCTCCATTTTCGCATTTTTTTCCACTATTTTTCAATTTTATATTTAAATAAAACTGAAATCTTTTTTCAATTACATCCATTTTTGTCTTCATATTATCTCAGATCTATGTTTTTTTATTGAAGATCCAAAACAAGAAAAGCATAGATGTGGGAAAAAAAATGTGTTCTTTTTTTTTCTCTTTTTCTTCATAAACCCTTAGATTTGGCATGAATCTTGAAGCTTAAATAGCATGGAATTAACAAAAGGTTTGTTTCTTTTTATTGTTGAAATCATTTCCTCCATTTTTCTAAATTTTTTCTCATGTTTTCACCATTTTCTGGATTTTTTCATTCCTAGATGGTTATTGTAATATACATAATTTTTGTTGAAGTGTACTGTAATATACCGTTATGTCTGTTTTGCTAGAAATAAAGTATGTAATACACGTAATATACATAACATTCGCAATATACAGAATTTTTTGTTTCCACATTCGTTGTCAATTTGATAAATGTATATTATGTATACAAGGTCTTAATAGTCATCACTGTCTGTTTGCAGTGTACTATTATATATCCATATCAAGTTTTGTTATTGTTGTTGTTGTTGTTGTAATGTTATATGTCCATATTAAGTATATTATGTATATTATGCATATGAGGCCTACTAACCATAATATAACATGATTCGCAGTGTACTGATAAAATGACATGTATATTATGTATATTATGCATATGAGGCTTAATAACCATAATATGAAATAATTCACAGTATACTGATAAGATGACATGTATATTATGTATATTATGCATATGAGGCCTAATAACCATTATCTGTCTGTTTTTGCACTGCACTGTTATATGTCCATACCAAGTTGTTATGTGTTGTACTGTTATGTATTCATATCAAATATATCATGTATATTAATATACATTGTAAATTATATATTGATTTTAAAGTTTGTTAAAACAACATGTATGTTATGTATATTATGCATATGAAGCCTCAATAGCATCCTTATCTGTTTTTACAAAATAGTGTTTATGTGTCAATATTAAGTAGTTTGTGTATTATATTGTTATGTGTCTATATAAGTATGTTTTGTATATTAAGTATGTAAATTATATATTGATTTTAAAGTTTGTTAACATTTTTTGTTTTTACCGGAGATAAAATGACATGTATATTACGCATATCATGCATATCTTCTTTTTCCCTTAAATTTTATTGTAAAGTGGAGGACGATATAGCAAATGTACCAAAACATTATATAGAAATTAGAGAAAATGTACGAAATTCAATTAAAATCAAATATAAAAAATGAAAATATACAGAATATACAGAATATACCATCAAAACTTAGAATATTATACGAAACACAATAATAACGCAAAGAGAAATTAAAAAAAGAAAGGAAAAATGAATAGGTATTGGAAAGAAAAAAAAAAGAGAAATAAAAGAGAGAAAATAAATTAGGGGGAAAATGAATTACAAATTTTATAAAATAAAAAGAAAGAGAAAATAATAAAATAATATTTTTCCTTCATTGGGAAAGAAAAATTCAGAATCGTTTGCATGTTAGAATATACACAGTATATGAGAGGGGCAAAATGGGGATGAACAGTAGATAAAGTGGCTGTTTTGATTAGATTTTAACCATAATTGTCATTTTGATGAAAACCCACCAAAAGGTGGCTATTCTGATTTTTGCCCCTAAAAATTACTATATTTACAAATAGTTTTTAGAGTTATTATTTTTATAAATATTACATCAAAATTTGCTACCTTGTGAAATTTCCATTTATTTTATATAAACTGTTTATTATAATTTTCAAACTAAAAAATACCCACCCATTATCCATATTTTTAAAAAAAGTTATTTTCAACACGTTTTTCTATCTTATTTTTAAATATAGTAAAAAATTGATATTGTAATATAACAGGAACTAAGTTTGCTAATCTTCTTCCTCTTTTCAGTCTTCAATCAGCAATGAACAATCAAAACAATAAATCAAGAATCAAAATGAATCTTGCTATGTTAATCAGAGAAGAGAGAAAGATGCAAAAACATAGATTTCAGAGAGAAACAAATTTTTATTTCAAATCGAAAACTCCCTTTCTAAAGGTCTTAGTAGCCTTTTAAACAAGAAGTGTAATTAGTAACAACTAACTAATTCACTAACTCCTTATTACAACTAATCAATAATCTGTCAGCCTTATTACATTTTACCGATATATTTTTAAAAATATATTTTTTTTTATTTTCATTAATTTTTACTCTTATTTTATTGAATGGTCAATTTTTTTTTAATGTTTTTAATTAATATATTTTAAATTAAAATTTAATAGTTTATCAAATTTTGACTAATTAATCGTATAATAAATAAATGAAAGTGCTATTTTTATAAATTTTGAAAACATTTTTCATTTTTTTTTCAAATGTCATTTTTTATAACATGCCTTGAAATAATCATTGACTGATATCTTAAAACAATTTAAAATTTGAAAGATCCCAAATTCAAATAAGTTATTTGAACAAAGCCCTACAACTTTAGACAAGAAAAAAAAACATTATTAGGTTTAAAAAGATGAAGAAACTACACGAAGACCAAGAAGGAAAGGGAGTTACATGTTTGCTTCCTTGAAGGCATCCACCTCCCTTCCCAACAAATTATTATTATTATTTTTTAAATTTTAGAGGTGGACAATGAATTAGTTTGGTTAAAATTTTGTTACAATTTTAAACCGATTAGATTTCCTATTCATATTATACTAACCAAACTGAACCGTCCAATATATATAAAGAGGTCAAACAAAACCAAACCGAAATAGTTTGGTTTGGTTCTTGGACATTATTTTTTTCTCTCTCTATTACTTTTAAGTACTTAATTTACATTATGACAAATTCAACAAAATCTCAAATTAACTTCCATAAACTTTAGGGTTAATTTTAATTAATCAAAATAACAAATAATATACAAACTACAAATATAGACATAATATAATTCTTAAAGTCGTGTTATAATTATATAAAATAACAAAAATGGTTGGAGTCTTTTTTTTTTTCATTTATAAAATTTTTAATTAATATTTAAAAATTCAATTACATTATATATATATAGATATATTATGATATATATTGGTTTGGTTTGAATCGTTACAAAAATATGTAAAATTGAACAAAAACATTATTAATTGGTTTTGATTGGTTTGGACATATGAAGGTATAAAAACCGAACCACACCAGTTTGGTTTGGACTTTTGGATTTGTTCATCCCCTGTAAATGTAGCATACTTTGAGTGGGTTAATCAATGATTAACATTTAATTACATATTTTTACAATAAAATAATGACTGATAAACGTAATAATGACTGAAAATGTGTTTTGAAAATTAAACATTAAAAAATAAAAATGATACATATCCCATTAAAACCATTCATAGATAATTTCAATAGCATTCCTCATAATTTCAAGAACAACAATTATTTATAAAACTGCATAGTCATAATAGGATAAGTTATATTATATTTGGATGTCACCAAATGTAAGAGAGGAATTAGCATTCCTATTTGTGACTGTTTGTTGATTACCAATGACTCCAATTCCAAAAATTGTATTGGAATTGCCTTTCACTCCTTTCTCACCAGCATCATGACCAATCTCTCTCGTTCCTCTACCTTTGCTTATTGATCCAAAAGTAATTGGAGAATTTACATTCTCATTTATCACAACTCCTTGATCTCCAATGGCTCCAAGCCCATAAATTGCATTATTTGTAGGGGGCTTGGCTTCTATACTTTTCATGACTTCATTTCTTGATCTAACTCTCTTATGCTTCTTCGTTTCCGCTTTCGATGTCGTTGTAAGACATGAATTCCCTTCATTTTCTTCTTTGTTCATGTCCATGGCTTGCGTACACTTCGATTAATTAAGTTTACGTCTTTGATCAATTTTTCATATCTTCTTCTCCTTTTTGTAGTGAAGCTAATGAAAGAAACAACCGTTGACCAATAAAGTTGTAAGTCAACCAAGGTTTTACATAAATTATTGAGTGGTTGTTGAAGGGGTCAAAAAATAGATATCTACTACCTTAAGGATTCATATTAGAAATTCTTTTTTTTTTCCCTTCCAACAACTACTTCCTTTTCGTTATTTTATAGTTTAGAGTTTCACTTTCTACATTAATTTTTTTCAACATCTCTTTGGTCTTTGTATTTATTTATTAATTAAGTTTCGTGGAAGAAATCGTTTGGCCTTAGTATGGTCATTTTATATTGTTTTGGTAGTTTAATCTTTAAAAAAAAAATAGAAGAAAAAATGAGGGAAAACGGGGGAACGGAATGGAGATATTATGGGAAATCAAAGAAGAAATAAGGGGCATAAATTTTTATAAATTAGAGTAGAAGATTGTGATGGTAAAGACCGAGGGTAAAAAGAAAAAGAAAAGTCTAAATAGTTGATCTTGAAGCATAATATAAAAGGTTATTGTGGGGTCACGAGATTATCTTGTAAAATTAGTTAAGTTGCACTCAACTTGGCCGGAACACTCATGACTAATACAAAACAAAAAACATAATATAAAAGGGTTAAATACAATGAAGAAAAATAAAAATAAAGAAATTATTAACTATAAAGGTAATTATAATACTTAGAAAGAACCATCTATATAATCATTACAATGATATGATATATGATATTGTCTGTATATATATTGCTATGAACATAACATCAATTTGATGTTGTCCTTACTCTAATGATTCTTTCCATATTTTTGTTTGGTTGCACCACAATAGTAATTTTTAAGAAAAATGGCCAAAGAAGATGTTCTTGAAAAGCCCATATGAAATTGCTTGTGTAAGGGTGTTCACGAGGCGGGGGTAGATGAGGAATACATTTCCCGTCTCCATTCCCACCTCCCAAACCATTCCCCATCTATGTTAAAATCCCCGTTTAAAAGTCGGGCAGGGATTGGAGGTTCCCCAATAAACATTTTTTCACATTTAAAATATACTTATTAATTTTTTAATATTAATTAAAATTATAAATATCCATAATTAGATTATAATTTAAAACCATGAGATATATTTTATATTCTTTAAATTTAAAAATGTATTTTATCTTAAAATTTTAATATCCTATAAATTAAAATATTAATAATGGTATAATATTAGTAAAAGAAAAATCATTAATTATTTAAATTTTGAGGATCAAGACGGGAAATGCATTCTCCATCTCCAATTCCCATTTAAAGCGGAGATTCCTCATCCCCGTTAGGGTGGGGGCCGGGCAAGGGGAGAGCACGGTAATCGCGGTGAATTTAAACACCCCTAAAGAAATTACAAGACATAATTTAAAAGTGGAGGAGAGGGAAATAGCTAGATCCAAATGTGACATGATGTGGCAATTTGAAACTTTCAAACATTATAATTTCACTTTTTTTTTCCCCTTTCAAACATTATAATTTCACTTTTTTTCCCCTTTCAAACATTATAATCAATGTAATTATCTCTTCCTTATTAGGTGGTAAGCGTTCTT
Source organism: Gynostemma pentaphyllum (assembly GCA_028015215.1). Lineage (NCBI taxonomy): Eukaryota > Viridiplantae > Streptophyta > Magnoliopsida > Cucurbitales > Cucurbitaceae > Gynostemma > Gynostemma pentaphyllum. Next base: position 18,133,825 of record CM051353.1, on the reverse strand, counting down.
CGATTTCTATTATTTAAAAAGAAGTATCTATTCATTTTCAGACAAAGATACAAATCTCTTTCTCTAATCCTCACTTTTATTATTTAACTTTCATTGGAGCCGGTGTTCCTTAAATCCCTCAATCATCTTTACAACTTAAGGAAAAAAAAAGGTGAAGATATTGTTGGGAGATTTCTAAATGATTAGCCCATGACTGATTCAAGAGAAACGAAGAAAATACCGAAAGACCGAATGCGGAAGCGTACCTTACTTCATGATATTTTTATATTGTATGTTGCTTTGATATTTTTGAAAGTTTATAATACTTAATTACGATTTTGTTCATGTGGTTTGGGATAAAAAAAAACTTCTAATTTTTTGCAAATCTTTCAAAGATTTTATAATGCATAATTCAAACCAAATATGCACAGATTTAACTTTAATTTGACAGAATTTTACCGATTGTTCATAAACCATTCGGCAAACCACCAAAACGCCAATAATTTCCCAAAATTCATCTGAATTAAACCAAAATGATTTGCCATAATCAATCAAAATCAAATCTTAAATTTGGGAATTTTGAGAAGAAGTTCTCAGGAATCAGTTATAGGATTGCTCTGATACCACTTGTTGGGAGATTTCTAAATGATTAGCCCATGACTGATTCAAGAGAAACGAAGAAAATACCGAAAGACCGAATGCGGAAGCGTACCTTATTTCATGAACGGAAGCGTACCTTACTTCATGAACGGAAGCGATTACCGAATGGCTATAGATCTTCCAATTCCTCTGTAGTTTCACTATGAGAACTTCTCTGAAGGGGAGATGAAGATATGTGAAAACTGACAGGGAATGGGGACTATAACCCACCCTGTAACTGCTTAAGCAATTTACAAGATTATATATTTATAATTCAGCCCCTCAATAAATTATAAATATCAAATGATATCTATGCATATATGTAAGTCCATGGGAATATCTTATAACTCTATTATGCCAATACATAAACTTTATTAGATCACTTTAATTGGCTAATTATAAATAGCATACACATTTAATTAATTACACGTGTGGTCCCTAATTATTGAATTTATTCCTACAGATATTTTTCCTGCTTACAAATCTTTTATCTGTGCATATTTCTGTATTTTCTTTCATATCATAAGGTTATTAAATATATAGATTGGAAATATGGACGAGAGGATGAAGATGATAATGGAAACTGGTGGTGCAGATTTACGACTGCGAAGGGAAAGACCGTCGCAACCGGAGAGACTAGAATGTCCGAGATGCAAATCAAACGACACCAAATTCGGCTACTACAATAACAACAGCCTCACTCACCCAAGATATTTATGTAAATCCTGTAAAACTTATTGGAACCAAACCAGCACTCTAACAAACGTTCCTGTTGGCGGTGGCTCAAAAAAGAATAGGAAATCTACTTCTGTTAATTTGACCCAGAAACCACAGCCACAAGCACCGACACCGGCACCGGCGTCGTTCCAACCCCTCGATCTCATTTCAGGGTTTCCAGCAGCCTCGGATGATTCAGAGGTACCGTAAAATTACCGTGTCTAATGTTTGACAATTGAATGTCTGTATTTTTTTTTTAAGAAAAACATTTAGCTACACTTTGTTCAATAGGTATTTATACCCGATTGAAAAAATATTAACAAATAAATATAAGGATAAATTACAGATATGAAATGTAAGGAGAGATACTCCCAATAAGTTTTATCTTTTTTTTTTTTAATAATACAAAATTGGAGGGCAATTGTTAAGTTTGTAACAATCTTGTTTAATTCATTAGATTTTTTTAGCAAAAGCTCAAACAAGATAATTTTTAATAAATAACTTTTTATTTTTTGAGTAATCTAAAAATAATAAATGTTTTGAAATATTTTAAAAATGGTTAAATGTAATAATGACCCCTGCACTTTTGAGGTTTTTTAATTTACACCCCTACACTTTTAATTTGAAAAAAATCACCCCTACACTTTCAAAAGTCAACATCCGTTAAAAAATCCATCCAAGTTATCGGTTGATTAATTTTTTAAACTCTTTGAATATTATATTCTTTTTTTGTAGCCATTGCATACAAACGTTTGAATTCCTTTCCTTTGCGTTTATCTTCTTTTTCATGGCCACACTAATGCAATCAGAAGAGTCCACAATCCAAGATCCAAACCTCGTTCGATTAGAAGCGAGAGGTCGAACCAAGTAATCATAAATTTAAAAAATAATAGATTAGATTAGATTAGAAGCTACATAATCAATTCATAGGTGAGAGCAGAGAAATTATTTTTACAAAAACCATAGAAGCAAGTGATGAATGTTAATACACATTAGACAAACCGTTTACATCTTCATTGGAGAAGAAGTTGAGAGATTTGGCCGCTACCTAAAAACCCCTTTTGACGACAACGATAAAAACCTCAATCAAATCCCAAAGTAAAGTGCATGAGTGATTGATTTGGAATCGTTTTGTTTCTTTCACTAGGTTGCGTCCATGGAATTTTAGCTCTATTAATTAAAAAAATCTCTATTTGCTATTACAGATTTTCATCCAAATTTGAGGATTCAAGACATCTCCTTTACTTTTTCACTTTTCGTTTTTACTTTGCTCTCACACACACCTAAAGTTATCAATATTCCCGTAAGAATGTCAGAAGTCAACTATGGTTTTGCATAAATCACGGGTGGTCCTTGAAGTGGTAAAAAAAAATAGAGATTATATACCTACTACCCAGCTTAAATATTCATATTATAATTTCGGAACTTCCCCAAAAACTTTTTTCCCCTCCCCACCGGGCATCCACTACTATTTTTTTCGTTATTTTATAATTTGATGTTTAACTTTCGATGTTTTTTTTTAACATCTCTTTGATTGTTGTATTTATCAAATTTTTAGTTTTTTTCCTAACAAAGTTCATCAAAAAGGTGAAAAGAAAGCTACAACAGATGATAAGTCCTTCTAAGCAAGAGAATGAACTTCTCAATTAACTACTCTACTCATAAAATGAAAAGAAATAACCTTAAAAAAAAAAAAGGCAATCACGACTTGATCTCCTACATGATACAAACGAAGTCTTGAGGTGAGGACATACACTACCGTTAATAATATCAATTAAATTATTGGCATCTGACAGAACCTGAATCCGTGTTATATGTTTATGATAAGCTCCTTAAACACCACTCACAACAGAACGCCCCTCAACATGAAAGGCATTTAGACGCAAACCTCCAAAACAACTATAAGTAGCCACTGATTAACCTATCAGGTTGAATTGAGTTGGGTGACTTTTGAAGAAATTGGTTAGCATTAATCAAATAATCTTGTTATTTAATATTTAATATTTACTTTTGAAGTTATATTATGTTTTTTAATCTTAAAATATGCACGTGTTTCTTTCTTATGGCGAACATGAATAATAATAGATCAAATAATTAGTACTGTACTACAACATAAACATTTAACAATGGCCATTCAACCTCGTATCATTGTGATTTTAATTAGAAACCTATTTCATACCATTCAATCTCAACCTCCACACAACTTTGAAAAAAAAAACATGATAATTAAATTTGGATATCACCAAATGTGATAGTGGAAGTTGAATCTGTATTTTTCATGGTGGTCTTACCAATTCCTCCCACCCCAAATATCACTTTCTTCCCATTAGCTTTAGTCTCTCTCTTCCTTTTCCTCTCCTTTCCCTTCTTTTTTGATTCCTCTTTATTTGCTGACTCGCTCTTGTTAGGACATTTTTCTTCCGCAATCACCACCTTATCTGATTAAAAATAAAAAAAAATAAAAGTAAAATAATTTTGTTTTATATTATTATTTTTTATAATGAAAATTGAAACTTTATTCTATGAAAATCATTCGCTTGGACATCATACCTAAAACTATATAGGTAATAAACAATATTAAAATTTCAAGAATATAATCACCATTTGATTGATATATTCTTATGCTTAATTGAAATCACTAAACACGATCTATTGTTTGATAACTGTTTAATTTTTTTTTAGTTTTTGGTTTAAAAAAAAAAAACTAAAAAGACCAAAATCCTAAAATTGAAAACCTATAATGTAATAACTCTGATTTTTAAAAATAAAAAACGAAATCATTATCAAAACAAGATAATAAAATTCGATATTACCGAATTTAATAGTAGAAGTTGAATTCTTATTTGTGAATATGGTGTCTCCAATTCCACCCATCCCAAAAATCACCCTTTGTCCCACATCTTCTTTTCCCATTTTCCTCCTTTTTGATTCATCTTCATTCTCTTCTTCATCATCAATTACCAAGCCATCAGAAAAACAACCCTTTTGATAAAGATTTTCAATCTTTTGAATTATACTACAAATTTGTTTTCCCAAACTCACTCTTTCCATATTCTTAATTCCTTTTTTAACTTTGGTTTCAATAGCCTCAATCTCTTCATTTACTTTCTGGATATTGACAAACCAAAGCTCTACTTCTTTCTTTGCCTTTTTTCCTGGTTGAATCTCTGCTTTCATGGCAGACTCGACGTCGTCTTTTCGACTGTTTAGTTCTTCAGCTTTTCTTTTCATTTTGTTGAGATTCTCTTCTAAATTCCTGTGATGGCTGAATTGGTTGCCAACAAATGAACATATTGCATTTCCCATTGCTTCCATTTTTATTGTGCTGGAAAAAATATATATATAATCTTTTTCAGAGAAATCAATAAATATTTAAACACATAAATTTACATATACGAAATGAGATCTGTGTGAGAAATCCTTACCTTAAAATCTGGGGTTTGAGAAATTCACTGGGATTCAACTTAAGCATAGACTTTGGATTGAAGAAGACTCAAGATTTTAACAAGTTAAAAGCGAGAGAGAGAGAGATGGAAAAGACAAGGAAATTGCTTGGGGAGTATAAACCCAAAAAAAAAAAAAAGTAAAGTATATTTTTGTCAATTTTCAATTCGTGATTATTTCGTTCACGAGTTTTGATAAATATATCAATTTATTTTCTACCATTAATTTTTTCATTCATTAGTGTAAACAAATTTATTTAGTCATGGTTGGATGATTAATTTTATGAACTCGGTTGCAATAACTACAAATTGAAAATTCAGGGATTAAATAAACCTTATTTCTTAAAACCTGGGAATGAAATAGACATAAATTAGAAAAAAAAAAAAATCAGGGATCAAATATACACAAATTTTAAAATTTAAAGACAAAAAGATAATTAATTGAAGAAAAATAGTAGAATTAGAAGAAAAGTAACTTCATTTAGCCAATATAAGTAACAAGTGAACGAGGACTAAGTTAGCTCTGAATTAACTATCTAAAAATTGTCATTGGCCCCTGTAAAATACAATTTTCTACACCCACCCCTACTTTGAAACTCAATATCCCCCTGTACAAAATCCATTGCACATTCCACCTTAAACTCTTTTTGAGAAACACTTTAACTAAACTTCATGTTGGTTCGGGATAACTTTTAGAAGTATTTAAAAGTGTTTTTGGATAAAAAAAACTGTTTTTTTATAACCATTAAAAATATTTTTAAAAATTATTCTAAAAGAGCCCATAATTAGTCAAGAAACTGAATATTAAAGCCAAATACTAAAGCTTCATTCAGTCATAGAAAATTGATTAAAATTTTTGTTCAAAATAATAATTCTTTTTTAATTATAAATTTTGAAGTAAGTAAAAGTTTTCGTAATTTTAAAAATGAGTAAAATACAAATAAGCCCCCTGTAGTTTTTGCCAAATGTATGAACATCCCCAGTGGTTTGAAAATGGCAAATCATACCCCGTACTTCAATTTTTTTTCAATGAGACCCCTCCCCTCCAACATCATAAATTTTATTTTGGCCATAACTTCTTCATTTGAACTCCGATTTAGATGATTCAAAATGTTTTAGAATCCTCATTTCGAGCTCTACGTTATGGTTACTTTATAACTTCAAAATTCTTAATAAATAAAAGAGTTTAGAATCATCAAAATACTACGTATGATTAACACCATTAACGCTTTTGGTTACTAATGATTTAGAAGTTTTGAATTGACCATAACGTAGAGCCCGAAATGAAGATTCCAAAACATTTTTAATCATCCAAATCGGAGTTCAACGAAGAAGTTATGACTAAAAGAAAATTTATGCTGTTGGAGGGGATGAGTCTCATTGAAAAATAAAATTGAAGTACAGGGGTATGATTTACTATTTTCAAACCACAAAGGGTGTTCATGCATTTGGCACAAACCACAGGGGGCTTATTTGCATTTTACCTTTTAAAGAATTACACTTTTTCTTAACTTAGTTTAATAATGAAAAGAATTCATTATTAAAGTTATGAAAATCGTAAAAACTAACTAAATTTTAAAAAATATTGAATTCTAATTTAAAATAACTCAATAATAAATATAAAAAAATAATAATGAGATCCATCATTAATAATATAAAAGAAAAATTAATATATATGATTTGATTATTTTAATGAAAACAGTTTATTAATATAATGACAGTAAATTGTTTTTTTCTTTTAAAAAAAATTGAACTTTTGCTATTGTAAATATAAACATAAAGGATTAATTATTAGAGGAATAACCACTTTTTGGATCTTAGTTTCATAACTATAAACGAATTGTGATATTGTAAAAGTTTCAATGAGTTATATTAGTAGATAGCCTGTTTTTTTTTGTTAAAATAAGACTTTTTGGCCCACCCATAAATAATAATACTTTTTAGCTTATTTACTATGTAAAAGACCCAAACAATCCTTACTAGCTTAATTAAGAAGGAAAGAAGAGAGAGGATGAATATTTGAAAATGCTTTAATCAAGTAAACATTTAAAAAAAAAACCTATAAAAAAAACAAGAGAGAAAATAGAGATTTGAAATAAATCAAAACCAAAGAAAATGTTTCTTACTTTTCAAAACCAAAGACCACTTTTTTCAGCGAATCTTCAAATAATTCTTTTGGTGTAAATTATGTCCAGCTGTATGCATTATGTCCGGCTGTATGCATAATTCAATATTATACTATACTAAAATTTTGTTTCTTCTTCGTTCTTCAGCCTTATCCTAGTACAATAATATTATCAGATAGAAGTTTACTATACTATACCAGATTCGAGTGTCTCTATATTTCTTCATCTTAATAAGTGTACAGTAATAACATCCGAAAATGTACTATACCATATCTGAGCTTCTTCTTCAGTCTCCAGGCTCAATTATATTTGATACTATCTATACTATACCAGATATGGGTTTCTCCTTCTTCAACTTAATCAACGTACATTAATAGCATCTGATAATTTACTATACCAAATTTGAGCTTCTCTTTTATTTTACAACATCATCAATGTACAATTTGTATATTTGATACTATATTATACTCGATATGGGTTTCTCCTTCTTCAGCTTAATCAACGTACATTAATAGCATCTGATAATGTACTTTACCAGATTTGAGCTTCTTTTTTATTCTAGCCTCAATCAGCCCCGGCTCTGGCATTATTCCATCAGTGCGATGGAACAGGGCCCCCAAATATTGGGGGCTCCATGTGCCAGGGCATCTACCACATATTTAAAAAAAAAAGTTATGGGCTAAAGCCCATCAAGCGTCAGGTAGGTAATGGCTGAGAGAATGACCATTGTTTTGTTTTTTTTATGTAATTTATTGATCGTCTTCTTTCTTTTCTAAAAACCAGCCGCCGCCTTTTTTTTAATAGAATATTTTACTGAAAACAAACGACAAAAAGAAAAAAGTAAATATATATTGTGGCGTCAAAAGTTGTAGAAAACAACGGGCGACTGCGTTCTAAGGAGTAGTGATTTGTTATTTTTGTGGTGGCAGTGAATCATTCATATGTAAGTGCTTTTTTTCTTTCTTATATATTATATATAATTTTTTGTTTGCTAAATTTTGATGCTTAATTTAGTTTGATAATACAATTGGTTGTATTTTTTTTATTTATTATTTTTCATTCATGTTAAATATCAATTTAATAATAGTATGATAATTATATTTTATGACAGATTCTTCTATTATGTTTTCGAGAAAATATCAATCTGGTTCTGAGAAACGTAGAAAAAAAAAAGAAAATTGAGGAACTGACTCAATCTAAAATAGGAGCTCTTGATAAATTCATTACAATAGGAAGTCATGTGGGTGAACAAAAAGGTGACCATGATCTTCATATAGAAGATCAAGATAACTATGAGGATGATAAAAATTTAGATGGTCATGATGTTCATACTGAAGATCAAGATAACAACGTTAATATTTCTCAATGTTCTAATGAAAATATTGAGAGTGTTGATAATGGTGGCCACAATGATATTTCAAATAAATCTGTATTATTTGACATAAATGATCCAAGAAACTAGAATGCCCTTGATTCTAGATTGATTGAGCTTCTTGTGAAAAGTGGTATAAAGAGAGATTTATCAATACTCAAAGGTCCTAAAGATAAATATTCTAGGAGATTTTCTTCAACATTTTACACAAGATATTTGCTGAATGGAGAGAAGTGTGATAGAGATTGGCTTGTATATTCAAAAGAACTTGACAAGGTGTTCTGTTTTTGTTGTAAGATTTTTAAAAAGGGCATTAGAAAAAGTGGTTTAAGCAATGAAGGTTTTGGGGACTGGATACATCTTGGTCCTAGACTAAAAGAGCATGAAACAAGTGTTGATCACATGACAAATATGACAAGTTGGATGGAATTGCGCCTTAGATTACAAAAAAATGAGACAATTGATAAAGTTGCTCAAGAAATACTTTTGAAAGAAAAAGAATACTGGAGGAAAGTACTATTCAGGGTGATTGCCGTGGTAAAGTATTTTTCTAAACATAACTTGGCATTTCGAGGAACAAATGAGAAGTTATATCAGAATAGCAATGGAAACTTTTTGGGCCTAATAGAGATGTTGGCTCAATTTGATCCTGTCATTCAAGAGCATGTTCGACGTGCCAGTAACAATGAGCTACATCATCATTATCTTGGTCATACGATTCAAAATGAATTGATACAAATGCTTGCCTCAAGAATCAAAACAAAGATAATCCAAAAAATCAAAAAGGCAAAATATTTTTCAGTGATCTTGGATTGGACTCCTGATGTAAGTCACCAAGAACAAATGTCTTTGATTATAAGATGTGTGGATGTGACGACATATTCAACTAAAATAGAAGAATTTTTCTTAGAATTCTTAATTGTGAATGACACGACTGGTCAAGGTCTTTTTGAAGTATTGTAGAGTGTGTTAAAATCTCTTGACCTTGACATAGATAATGTAAGAGGACAGGGTTATGACAATGGATCAAACATGAAAGGGAGACATCAAGGTGTGCAGAAAAGACTCTTAGATGTAAATCCTAGAGCATTTTATACTCCTTGTGGTAGTCATAATCTTAACTTTGACTTTGTGTGATATTGAAAATAGTTGTGGTAAAGCAAGAGATTTTTTTGGAGTAGTCCAACGAATTTATACTTTATTTGCTAATTCTACAAAAAGGTGGCATATTTTGAAAAATAATATAAAAGGGTTGACCCTTAAATCATTGTCAAATACTCGATGGGAAAGTCGTGTGGAAGTGTTAAAGCGATAAGATTTCAAATTAGTGATATTCAACAAGCTTTACTTGAAGTGGGAGATAAAGACAATGATTCTAAAATACAAAGTGAGGCTAAATCTTTGGCTACAGATGAATTTTATAATTTTGAGTTTTTTCTAGCCACAGTGATTTGGTATGAAATATTGGGTACAGTTACTCTGGTGAGCAAACATTTACAATCAAAAGATATGCTTCTTGATGTTGCTATTGTTGAAGTAAAGGGGTTAATTTCTTTTTTTGAGAAATACAGAGAAGATGGTTTTTCCAATGCTATAGATGTTGCCAAGAATATTGCTTCCGAATTGGAAATTGATCCGGTGTTTCCTCAGAAGCGTGTCATTCGTAGAAAAAGACAGTTTGACGAGAGTGTTGACGACACCCCTTTATCACCAGAGGAATTCTTTAGAGTGCATTATTTTCTATACATAGTAGATCAATCCTTTGTTTCATTGACCCGGAGGTTTGAGCAATATCAAGTATACGAAAGTATTTTTGGGTTTTTGTTTAGTTCTAAGAAATTACAATTTTTGGATGACAACGATTTGAAATTATGTTGCACTCGATTGGAAACAGCTCTTATGAAAAATGAACATTGTGGTGATGTTGATGACAATGATTTGTATATGGAACTAAAATTACTTAGAGATATGTTGCCAATAAAAAATATGGGAGCGACGAGTATAATAATTCATTGAAAGAGATGGGTTGCTTTCCAAATGCTTCAATTCCATACAGAATATTATTGACTATTCCTATTACAGTTGCCTCAGCTGAAAGAAGTTTTTCAAAATTGAAGTTGTTGAAATCTTACTTGCGATCCAGTATGTCACAAGAAAGACTAAATGGATTGGCTTTGATCTCAATCGAGAATGAAACTTTGGAAGACATTGATATTGAAAGTTTAATAGATGATTTTGCAGCTAAATATTCGAATAGAATATCACTTTTTAAATGAAATTTTGAATTGTATTATTTTATTGTTATTGTGTTTTAATATAAGTTTATAATTTTTTCGTTTTTTCGTTTTTGTAATTTTTTTCATATTAAAGTTATATGATAGAGGGCCCAATTTTTTTTTTGCACCGAACCCTTTTTATTCCAGAAACAGCCCTGGCCTCAATAGTGAACAAGTTATATATTTGATACTCTACTATATCATATCTGGGTTTCTCTCCTTCGTCACCAAAAGATTAGCTCGAGCAATTTCCTTTCTTCCCATCGACTTTCTTTCGGTAAGCCAAACACAGGTTAAATATCGTATCTGAACTGGTCGCCGCCACGAGAGGAATACACAATCAACGAGAAATGAACGGAACATAATTTTTTGAAACGTCTCATGAACCATCAAATTTAACGTTGACGAAGCAAAAAGCCATGACTGCACGCAAGAACAAGAGCCGGCAAAATGGTAAGGAACGAGATGAAGACAAAGAATGATATATGAAGTTTAATGAAACACTAAAACATAAAATATGGAAATAATAAAAAAAAAAAGATAGAAAATAATCAAAAACATATTTGGAATAAATTCAAAAATTAGGAATCAGATCCATAAATCATGGAGTATTATTGCTCATAGAGATTTAAACGTACTTTAATAGAAAGAAATCGTTATATGATTTAAAATTATTTCAAAATGGGAGGATCATAAGCCATAAATCGTGGGAGTAATTTCTAATTGATGAGAGAAAGTTTAAAACATAAAATAGAAGAAGAAAATGTCAATTAAGGGACAAATCAGGAATATTAAAAATTTCAATATCAAAATAGGGCTAAAAAGTATTATAAATTTCGAATGGGCTAAAAAGTAAAGAGATATAGTCAAAATAGGCTATTTACTAGATTTTCCCAATTTCAATTTAGTCCATATGGTTTGAGATATTTGTCAATCCAGTCTCAATAATTTTAAGAGTTTCAATTTGGTTCTTATGGTTTGATTTAAAAAAAAATAACATTTTTATTAGGTGTTCGTTTTCTATGCATGTGGAAACCACGTGATTGAGACAGATGTCGATATAATGTTAACTAACATGTAAATTTGGGAGTTATTGACGTGTAATCGAGATAACAATTGGTACATTTTGTGAGATTTTATCAAACCATCAGAACTAAATTGAAATTTTTATAATCACGAGAATGAAATGGACTCAAATCTAACATAGAGATCAAATTGAAACTTTTAAAACCACAAGGATTGAATTTGTAATTAAAACTCAATAATTTAAAGGGTAAAACACAAATAAGACCTTTTGATTTTGGTCAAATGTATGACCCCTTACTTCCAACGTCGTTAACTTTTGTTTAGCTATAATTTTCTCATTTGGACTCCGATTTGATGATTCAAGATTTTTTTGGTATCTATATTTTGAGCTCTACTTTTGGTCACTTCAAAACTTCGAAGTCATCAATAAATAAAATGGTTTATAACTCCCATCATACCTAATATTTTGATGATAATAAAGAAGTGAGCATAAATTGGCTCAAAATGAAGATTCCAAATCATTTTGAATCATTTAAATCGAAGTTTAAACGAAAAAGTTATGATTAAAAAGAGTTAACGTCGTCTATCTCAATTAAAATAAAATAAAATAAAGTCGTTATGAATTTATTCAATTCAAGAAACTGTTTTTTGAATTTAAGGAACTGTGTCTGGCTTCGGAATTCGGCAAATTCTCTGCTACCCTTTGAATCTTGATATCAGTTCAGGTTTTATCTCTCTTAAAAACAGGCAAGTTTTTTCACCTTTTTTTTCTTCTTCTTCTTCTGTTTTTTTTTTTAATTTTCAATCAAATTGTAGTAATTTTTGTGCAGTGAATTTTTTTCTCTTTTGAGCATAATTCTTTCTTAATAGGGTTTTTTTTCTAAATTTGTATGTTGATTCCTTCTCTCTTCTCTACGTTTTTGTTGCTTAATTTTCACTTGATTTACAAACCCAATTCTTGAGCAGAAGCTACTACTATGTTTAATTAATATGCTAAATCATTTCGAAAATTTGCCATGTTGGTTGATTTGATTTCTTGTGATAGCTCTGGTTTTAAATATTGAATCTCAATGTTAGGTATTTATGAATCCTACAAAAAAATTGATTGAGATCATGGAAAAGTTGAGAATTTGCACTAATCTTGAGGATGTGAAATCTCTTAAAAAGGAGGTCACAATTGAATGTGGAAACATAGAATTCGAAACTCGAAAAGATAGAAAAAACTTGAAAAAGAGAAATAGGGAAGACTGTGAAGGATCAAGCAAAGAGGCTAAGTGGGAGAAAAATAAAATATTGAGCCTCAAACAAGTTGGAAAATCAGTGAAAGATTTGAAATTGCGAGTATCGGACTTGCTTGCCCAAGGTTCATTTCCTGAAGGAGTAACTCTTGATGATCCCGAGGGAGTTTCTGTTGAATTATTACCCACAAAAATAGTGGATCGGAAGTTTCCGATAAAAGTGAATAGGATATGGGAATGTATAACGAATAATGAGGTTTCAAAAGTAGGTGTTTGGGGCATGGGAGGAGTAGGAAAAACTACATTAGTGAAGTATGTTTACTATAAAGCATTGAAAAACCGCGATATATTTTGTTGTGTTTATTGGGTAACTGTGTCGAGGGATTGTAGCATCTATAAATTGCAGAATGATATCACCAATGTAATAAATAGAAGTATTTTGTAAGCTTTAAACGATGAGGTTGTACGAGCGGGGATATTAGCCCAAACTTTTGAAAAATTGGGGAAATTCACATTGTTTTTAGATGATATGTGGAATTACTTTGACTTGAATAAGGTTGGAATTCCTGAAAATGATGGATGTAAGTTAGTTATAACAACTCGTTCACTAGACCTTTGTCGTCAAATGAGATGTGATAACCAGAATATTATTCAAGTTGATCCTCTTTCAAAAGATGATGCTTGGGACTTATTTCTGAAATATTATTCATCAAACATTCAGCCTCATATAGAAGAGACTGCACAGCAAGTGGTCGAAGAATGTGGAGGTTTGCCGCTTGGGATAATTACACTGGCTAGAAGCATGAGAGAAACCGATGATATTCGTGAATAGAAAAATGTACTACGTAAGTTAGAGAGGTCAGAGTTGGGGGTTGAAGCCTTGGAAGATGATGTATTCAAATATTAAGATTTAGCTAGAATTGTTTGGATGACTCCCAGTTACAACAATGCTTATTATATTGTGCAACGTATCCTGAAGACTATCGCATACCTAGAGTCGAGTTGATATGGGGATTAATCGATGCAGGACTAATCAAATATGAGGAGCATACAATGGAGGCAATGATGGATGAGGGTCACACTATACTAAATAAGCTTGAAAGAGCATTCTTGTTGACAAGAAATAAATATGGAGTTAATTCACATGTGACAATGCATGATTTGATTAGAGACATGACACTACAGCTTTGGGGTTCCAAATCCATGATTAAAGCTGCTAAAGTACTAAGAGATTTTCCAAGTGATATAGAATTATGGACAGAGGATATTAAGGTTGTTTCCTTGATGAACAATCAGTTTTCAAAAATATCTGACATTCCAACATATTGTCCAAAGGTTTATGTTATTACAATATAATTGGAACCTTCGTAGCATCCCAAATGATTTTTTCAAACAGTTTCTCCAACTCAGAGTTGTTAATCTAAGTGGAAGTGAAATTGAAGGTCTGCCAGAATCGATCTCTTGCCTAAGACATCTCATTGCCTTGATACTTTCACATTGTTTATCATTGCACCATGTGCCTTCTTTGGAAAATCTCACCGCTCTAAGACGACTCGACCTTTCCTTCACTAAAACTAGGGAACTACCAAGAGGATTGGATAAATTAACCAACCTAAGGTATTTAAATCTTGGAAAGTGTAAATTTTTTGGAGAGTTGCCTGTCGGGATTCTTCCGAAACTCTATCTTCTTCAATTCCTATCTTTGGAGGGCAACACATACTGGTTCTCCATGATAGAGTTATTATGGTATCAACAATGAAGAAGGAACTAAATTAAATACTTTACGACTGAAAAATCTGTCGAAATTGACAAGCATCTGCTGTGGAAATGGAGTTGCAATTACTTGTGCTTCTTTGAGGTCAATCGTTATAAGAAGGTGTCCTATGTTGAAGAAAATATCATTGCACTTACCTATGTTAGAACACGATCACCCAAATCCATCCCCATTCTTCATGGAGATAATATTGGATAACAACCGTGCGTGGGACTTAATGGAATGGGAACCACTTGATGCAAAGCCTCTTCTTCAACCGTACCTTAAATTTGGTAATTTCCGTTTGACCACAACTATTTTTTTTTTCTTTTAAAAAATGTCATTAAAAAAAAAGGTGCCAATCTTGGTATGAGATTGATGGAATCTAAGTTTGAGAAAAGACATTTTTAAAATACTTGAGAGTATTTGCTATTTTTGAAATTACTCATAAAAAATGTCATCTATTGGAATTTCTTTTTTAGATAGAAGCTTCAATTCTATATATGTATAGCTCTACAAGGAAATTGACCTATTTCTTCTATTTTTTATTAAATGTTATTATATATATATATATATCAATAAATACACATTCAACTGCTGTTGTAGACATTTTTGGTTGTTCTTTGTTTGTTTCTTATATTATTTTCTTTTTATCGGAGTGCTATAGATCTTGTTGAAGGCATTTGACTTATTATTTTCTGTAATGCTGTAAGATCTTGGACAAACATTTTATCTTTTTTGCCCCTCGCCTCCCAAAAAGGAGCATCCGTATCTTTGTAATCTTGCTTCTCTTTTCTAAGTGCAAAATGTTTTATTTGTTTTGAGGAAATTTTAAAAATGCCTAGTGTTGTCCTTATAGATTTTCCTTCCTTGTTTATTTTGCCTTTTCTGGTTTAAAACAACTTCCATTTCTTATTTCAGACTGAAATGACCAAAGAGAGCTTGACCAAAATACTAATTTTGATTGGAACCGAATACAAGAAAATGGACAGGAAGTTGAACAGGTTACACAGGACTTGTTAATCTAGGAAACAGGTATTATGTAGACAGCTCACTGAGATAGTGTTTATAAATATTTTTTGTCTCACTATTTTTTCTTTTCTTTTCATGCAGCTGCTACTTGGCAGTGACAATGCAAGTTGTATGCACTTTCTTAATATTCTTTTCATCTTGGTATGTTGTCAGACATTACATGAACCAAACATTAAAGTCAGATTTTGAGATTGCACCTGCAGATCCGATTGTCGACCTTAACATGCAGCTGTAAGTGGCTAAAGAATTGTAAAGTTTCAAATGTGCTAAATATACTAGTATTCTGGCTTTTATTGCCATGATTAACTGCCAGTGTCTTTTATACGAGTGGTTTTTGGTCTTACATAACAAAGCTTGCACATGGTTTGCTATCTGGGAAGTATTCTGTTCAAGCGTCAGATGTAAGTAGTTATAGGTCCTTGAGATTCCGAATTTTCTGCATTTAGATGATTTACGTTTTCCGATCTTTCTTGCACAAATTTGGAAAAACGAATTCTTCTTCCTCAACAAAAAATGCAGTAAGTTTTGTACGAGCTTTTTTCTCAATTTCTTTTTTCAGGTGTCCTGAAAAACATTAAATTAGATAATAGGATTGCTGAATGATGATACATGATAGTGAATGCCCTTTCTTTCTTGTTTTCAAATCCTTGTAGAGGCTTGTGATCATTGCTTTCTTTTTTTTATGCTATGGTTGTTCTTAAGGTGCAAGAAATCAAACATCTATTTGTTAATCAATAGTCTCTGTTCTGATAGTTTTGGTTTTAGCATTTGAACATATTTATGACACTACTGCTATTTGTCTTTCTCTTGCTCATTTGCGTTTATCAATCGTATGTTCAAAGCAGTTATTGCTGCCAGCCATCCGGAATTTTCTACGATGAGACAACAGGTATGTTCACTTTGTAAGGTTATTGTTGGAAAAAGATTTTTAGTTGAAAGTCTTGATTTGATTTATTTGAATTCTTTATCAGTAGGGCCAGTTGGTGTGGTTGCACTTGTAGAATTTGGTATAGATGTAAGTGATACGACATAGTAAAAATAAACATACAAACAATTCAAATATTTTTTAATTTTTTTGGTCAAGGTTTGATGTATATATATATTGAAGAAACAACAGAGTGTTCCAGGAGGAAAGCAAGGACCTCATACCGTGTGGGATTATGTCATTTGGAGTTTGCTAGATAAGGCCTTTTGTAATCATGCTCCATCTTATATAGTTGCCTGTGGGGTCTTCTCTGTTATGTATATTTCATCTTATCAATGGAATTTTGTTTCTTATTTAAAAATAAAAAACACAAAAACATGACTTTTTTAGGTGGCCATCTTCAAATGATAGTATATTCTTGTCTTAGTGGAACTTCATTGATTCCAATGTGTATTATGAAATTTTGGTTGAAATGTTTGCGGCTATATTCTTGGCTTCGACTGTTTGTTGGTCAAAGGTGGTTTCTTTAATTTGGCCTGATGCGCCACCATTTTATCTCAGATATTTCCCTCCCCCACCAAAATGCAGTGTGGTTTACATCTTATTTATAGGATGCCTTGGAATTCTTCCTGCACTTTCTTGACCAAGTCGAGCAACTGAATTCTGGGAGATCTCAATTGGATCCTGCAAAAAGCTTCATATTTGGTATAGAGGATCGTATTGTGTGTTCCATTGAAAAAGTTGCTTACAATAAAAGGCCTGACTACATTCTATCATTAAACATCCCATTACACGATGCTACATGACATCATAATTTGAAAACTCAGATGAAGTTGAAGCTTTTCAAAAGCTGAAGGCAGGAAAGATCTCAGAAGGCAAGGATATGTAAGTGCGATTCTTCTTCTGTTATCACATTAATAGTTGTTGCTAAAGTAATGGTTTTAGCAGAGTAAATGATGAAATTGTTCGACCGAGAGTGCCTCTAGAAGCATGCCTTGCAAGCTTTTCTTCTCCAGAGGAGATCCATGATTTTTACAGCACTGCTTTGCGAGCTAAGACTACAGCAATAAAGTAAGCATTCTGCAATTTTCTTAGGTTGCAATGAAAAAAACTTTTCAGCTTCCACTGTTTTATTTTACAATGTTATCCAGTCTGTAAATGTTGCTAAGGTTTAAGATTATAGTCTTCAATAATCAATGTTAGTAATGTCACATTTCCAAGATATTTCTTCATAAAAGTTGTGAAGTGCGTTGTTTTAAAAAAAATATCATCTAGCAGAGTTATTAATACTTTTTCCCTTCACCTATACCCTATAGGACTGCAAGTTTGACTTCTTTCCCAGATTACCTGGTCTTGCACATGCGGAAATTTGTTATGGGGGAGGGATGGGTGCCCAAAAAACTAGGTATTTTTTTTATGTTGTGTTTATTTGTCCCTCATGTTTTAACTTCCTGCTTAGATGTATATATTGATGTCCCCGACGTCATTGATCTTAGTCAAATGCGTAGTTGAGGACCTCAATCTGGCGAAGAGCTTTTACTTCTTGGTCTTTTAGTTTGTACCCTCTTTATCTCTCTCTCATCACAAGTTGGCTATTATATAAATTTTTTTCTAACTACTCTCCCTCTGCTTCTGCTATTGCTGCTAACGGGAATGTTTATTTTTATTTTATAATATTTTTCTGTTAGCCTTTTGGCTTTTCATTCATCAATGAATAGGTTGTTTCTTATAAAAATATGATTTTATCTTTATCCACCTACCTTTCCCGTAGAGAAACCCAAAGTGGAAAAAAATATCGTCTCATCCAATGAAACAGTGCTTCCAAATTTCTGGGCTCAATTGAATATCAATGAATTAACACGTTGAAGTATCAATTAATCTGAAACTAATAAAGCAGAAACAATATTTCCCTTGATCAATGAAAGTTTATCTTTCTATCAAAAAAAATAAAAATAAAGCATAAACAATATTATATGCATGCCTCTCACTCCCCTAAATCCACATTTTTTATAACCATCATTCCCTAACAAACTCACCACTCATTACTAATATAATATGCCCCTCTATAATACCTTAATAGAGCGCTTGAATGTGTCAATAAAAAATCAACTCTAAATAATTCGTTATTCAAACAAGTTCCTTTTTATAAACTTATAACTAACAATCTAGTTCAAGTTCAGGATTCGTGAACAATTTTTTTTTTAATTCCATTCTCATACTGCGCCTCTTCTGATTCCTTTATTAAAATTTGAAACTATTTTTCGTCTCAAACTGGAGTGTCTCTCTTAGAGAAGGAAGGCTTTTAGAGGGCCAAGGCATGACATCTCTTGACCTCCTTTTTGTTTGTGGCCATTGCGGATGTCTTGAGCAGGGTTTTTGAGAGAGGTTTGTGTTCAGGGGTTCTTAACGGTCTAATAATTGGTTGAGAAAAGGAGAGGGTAAGTCTTGTTTTTATAATAACATGAAGCTTGAACATTTTTTCAGTGTCCTCTTGACCTTTGCATCTTTATTTTGATGGAATTTAGAGTTTGTAGATGGCTTTGATTTGGCTGTTCGAGTTTTTTTTTTTTTTTTTTTTTATAGAAATGATGGTTTATAAGCCCATTTCATTGATGTAGTGAAAGAGAAAAGCAAATATATACATAGTAAAACAAAACAAAACCAATACCTCACCATATACCACCATATACATCAAAACATAAATACTTACAACCCGCCTCCCCGGTCGGACCAGCCGCCATCTAATTACAAGTATGCGGCCCAATTGTTAGTAATCGAAATAAGGGGGTAATTAATTTTTTTTTTTTTTTTGGATAGGAAACTGAAATTTTCATTAATAAAAAAGGAGTTACACAAAAAGAGTGATAAAAAAATCAACCCACACTAACCGGAATACAGAATTTTTCGTGTTGATAAAAAAAGCATCATAATTACAAAAGATTTTAGACAAGGATGCTAAAAGGGACACTTTGAAATGAATTAACTCCCAGTCTCGGCCATCGAATTACTTTTGTTGTTGAAGACTATTATTTCTTTCCAACCAAAAAAAAGTTTTATTGTAGACATCCAAAAAGAGACATTAACATGTGCCAAATCCCACACATCCTGGAATATCCTCCTATTCCTTTCCAACCAAATTTCCCACAAAGCCGTGCTAAAGCCAAATTTCCAGAGTCTCACATCTCTCCTCGATCACCTCCTCCAATACATGAAGAATTGAACTTGAAGGAGCCCAAGATATCCCGAACGTTGCAATAAATCTATGGAAAATATGAGTGGAAAAAGAACACTTCCACAAGCTGTTGGAGTGTTTGCCAATGCTTTGATGGCTTCCACAAATTCCTCCATCAAATACTCCATTGATTCCTCCATTGTCGTTGTCGTCAAAGCTGTTACAGAATGGGACCGTGAGAATATAGCGAAGAAAGTCGGCATTGACATGGTGTGGAATACACCCATTCTGTAGTGTATTTTCCACATTCTGTAGCAGCTTTGACAAAGCCTAACTATAGTCACTGTTTTTGCTGGTGACATTCGACGGGAGAGGAGAAAGGTTGTTCATGGTGGCAAAGAAGAAGGATAGGGGAGAGAAGAGAGAGGAGAGAAGGAAATTGAGCTATTAAAATAAAGGGTAAAATACAAATGAGACCCCTGTGGTTTGTTTCAAATGCATGAACAACCCTTGTGGTTTGAAAATGGCAAATCACACCCCTGTGGTTCCAAATTTTTTCAATCAGACCCCTCCCTTTAAATGCCAATAATTTAAAGGGAGGGGTCTGATTGAAAAAATTTAATCCAATAATTAACTACAGGGATTACCTTTTGATAATCCCTGTAGTTAATTTATCTTTCCTCCCCCAAAAATGATAGAAGAAAAAAAAAGATGAAACATTTTAGGTCATATATGTGATTTGATTCTTACTGCATCTTTGGGTAGGGTGGTGACATTGAGAAAGCTACCGATTGGATATTCAACAATCAAGCATACCAACTGACCCCGATGCTGGGCTACCAGATGGTGGAGGGCGTCAGTTTCTTTCTCTTCCCTATTAGTAATAGACTATTACTATTGTTATGTTATGTTCTGGACTTTTTCTGAGTGCGTTTACCAGTTTTTTATTAATTAAATTCTTGGACTCACAATCACAATTTAGAAGGGATTTTTTCACATTTTCGGAGTTAAAAACACTTTGTATTTGAAATTATTCTCATTTTTCAGAAACGTTTCATTTCATTTTCGTATTTTTTTTAAAAATTTTTTTTAATACAAAAAGGTTATCACCTTTATATTTATTAATATTATTTTTATAAATCAGAATGAGATCATTCACTTTTTTTTATAAGAAACTTTAATATTTTTACCAGAAAATTTATTTATTATTAATGTAAAATAATAAGAAACAAGAAATTAGAATTGTTATAAAATGTTGCCCAAGGGTCCTAGATTTATTTGTTTCTAAAGTTTGTAAATAGTTCTCATAAAGTTTCTAAAAATTTAGAATGAGAGAGAGAACTAAAAACCAACAATTTATGAAACTGAGTGCTCGAGAACTTGTAATGACAATTTTTTAGACAGGCTGGGTCGTTGTAGAAAGCATTGCTTGTTTGAAATAATCTATAGGATCGTATAGGTCCATGAAGCTGGAGGAATCCAAGTAGTTCCTTTCTGCTATTAAACGTTGTCCAGTCATGGGGAGGTTTTTTTATCATATTGACCAACTTGAGAAACTGATTTCCATAACTGGGTGAATAAATTTTTTTATTCAAGATTAATTGCAAGATACCTTGAGTTCAGATGTGTTCTCCTGTGTACCTTCTTAGACTTTCTTTAAGAGCTACTTTACTCCTAATCAGTCAATTTGTTATCTTCCCGTGTAGCCTCGCTGATCCTTGTGTGATGCAAGTTTGAATTCTTAAATGTTTTCTCTTTTAATAATCTTTCATGATGGTTTTTTTGCAGGATATAGACTCATGGGAATAATAAGCCACATTGGGACTTCTACTCAATGTGGTCACTATGTTGCTCACATCTTCAAAGATGGCAGATGGGTGATTTTCAATGATGACAAGGTCGGGGTTTCCGTTAACCCTCCCAAGGACATGGGATATATATACTTCTTTGAGAGGCTCAAAGAGTGAAAGGCTAATTCTATTAACGAAAGAACGGTAACGTTGAGATCGCCCAAAGATTATAGGAGCTGAGCAAAGGAGAAACGGGTATTTCTGATTAGATATTTAACTAGCTTTACCAGGAGGATCGATGTGAAATGCCTATATCTGTGATGGGAAAGTCTTAAAAAATAATGGTTATTGGACTTATTTATTGCTGTAATGGATGCCATTGGAATGTTGTTGGCTGCCTCCTTTTCTCCTACAGAGTTTCTTTTCAATTGCTGTTCCCAATATTTCCTTCCCTCAGGTTTCCAAATTGGTGGAGAAGAATTAGAAAAAAAAAAGATGAATATAAACCTAAAATCATTTACTGACTCTTCAAAACTCTTACCTGCAGATGATGAGATTTTATTTTCATTTCTTACCGGCTACAATTTTGAAATGACTTTGTTTGGTTCGCAATGTATAGATCTTAGAAAAGAGAGAATTAATGACAAATTTCTTATAATTTTCCCTCCTTTTATGGCATTTTGTGATTGTGAGGAATCTAATGCCTACTAGCAAATATGTTGAAGAAGAGTTGAAGGCACAGTCGCTGAACTCCTAAACAGTCTTTTCAATTATTCTCCGGCTCGCAATCTTTTGAAAGATTTATTTATGAAATGCTTCGGTAGTACTATTATTTTTTTGCATGCCTTTTATAATTTATAAAAGATTTGATTAAATGATGGTTATTATTTTCATTCTTTTAAATTAGGGGGATTTTTAAAAATGGCATTTTATGAAGTGATATTTTTAAAAATGGCAAAGGACTTGTAAAATTTCAAGAATGACATTTCTTAGACTGAGATTCAACCAATTTCGATATGAGATTAGATTGAGATTGGTAGAATTCAGTTTGAGAAATGTTATTCTTGAAATATAATAAAACTTCTGTTTTTCTTGATAATGTGTCATGTAGTGGAATTTCTCTTTAAAGAAAGCATATTTAGTTACTCTGTTTTTATTTTAAAAAATATTTTCAAAATCTTAGTCAAATATTAAAAACTTTGAGAAAATTACCATTTGGTCTTTTAATGGGTTAGGTTTTATTAGGTCTCTAAATAAATAAAAAAGATTAAGCTCTTTAAATTTTAAAAATAGGTCTTTGTGCTCAAGTTACAGTAAAAGAAATGTGCTGTGACATGTTGAAGTTGTAAAAAAAAAAAGTAATATTTCGTTATCATGCTCAATTAATCTTTCATTCTAATTATATACATGGAAATTTGTTTTAGGGTTAGGGGATGGGAACACATTCCCCACCCTGACCCCGAACCCGATATTTTAATAAATCTTATATATTTTGTTTACTTTTATTTTATATTTATTTAGTAAGAAAAAAATAAAATAAAATATGGTTATATTATCTTATAAATTATTATGTTTTCTTTTTATCTTAAAAATGTATATTTTAAATATATATTCTTCTTTTATATTTCTTTTTAATTAAGAATTAAAATATAAAAAAGAGAATTTTTCTTGCGGGGAACCCGATCCCCGAACGGGGAATCCCCGCCCGCCCCGATTCTTCGATTAGGGGATAGGGTAGGGGATTTAAAATCCCCGCGGGTTAGGGGATGAGAATGGTATCCCCGGTCCCGCCTAGCCCCGTTGCCATCCCTACATGGAATTCTGATAGCATGATTAAACCTGAGGGCATGACACTACATTAAAACATAAGATTTTCTTTTAAGCAATTTTTTTTACCATTTTTTTCAATTTTAAATCACAAATTTGTGAATAATGATTCTAGTTTATAATAATCTTTATTATTTAAAAAAAAAATCAAAAGTTTTGTGACTTGTGCTAATCGGGTGATTTTAAATATTATATACAATTATAATGGACAATTGATTATTGTGATTGACGTTCATGGTGAAAGTTGTTATTGGAAATAACCCTAAAATATTAAAGAAATTATACCCCAAACTTTCCACTTATATTTCCAACATAATAAACCATTAATTTATTTTCAAAACTTATTTTCATTAAATTAATGAATTCATTTTAATTTATATTTCTCTAATGTAAAATGACGAATCTCATTATTATTTTTTATAGTAGTTATTGGGATGTTCAAATTAGAATTCAATAATTTTTAAAATTTGATTTTTTTTCCCTTTTTAATACAATCATTTATTTAATGATTTCATTTAATTGAGTTAGTACATGTTTAAAGTGTTATTTTTTAAATTTGATTTTGATACTTTTTTTTTTTTGTAATATTTAAATTTTATCACTGATAAAGTGTAGTTCATTGAACTAGTACAATAATTTAGTAAATTAGAAGTAATATGTTATCTTGGTAAATTTTTAAAGGTTAATTTTTTTCTCTCTGTTATTTAATTCCCAAAATAATAATAATAATAATGAAAAGCCAAATCACTAATTTAAAGAAAGTAAAAGGAGCTACTCTTTTGTTCTAAAAAAAAAAAAAAGAAAAAAAAACGCTATTTTTTAAAATAATTATTTCTATTAAAAAATTAAGGTGGAAGAAAAAATATGCTAAATTTTGAAGAGGGTTGAAAGTTACCGAGATTGAAGGCACGATCATTGAACTCCTAAACCAGTCTTTTCTATTATTCTCCTGGCTCGTAATTTTTTGAAAGATTTATTTATGAAATGCTTTGGTAGTAGTAGTATTTTTTTTGCATGCCTTTTATAATTTATAAAAGATTTGATTAAATGATTGTTATTATTTTCATTCTTTTAAATTAGGAGGATTTTCAAAAATGACATTTTATGAAGTGATATTTTTAAAAATAGCAAAAGCCTAGTGAAATTTAAAGAATGATATTTCACAAAATGAGATTCTACCAATTTCGATATGAGATTAGACCAATCTCAGTTTAACTGAGATTAGTAGAACTCAGTGTGAAAAATGTTATTCTTGAAATATAATAAAACTTTTTTTTTTATAATATGAATTATGAAAATGCCATGCTTGTTTTAAAAAATATATTCAAAATCTTAGCCAAATATCAAACGCATAAAACGTGTTTAAAAAACTTGAGAAAATTACCATTTGGTCTTTTAATGGGGTTCGGTTTTATTAGGTCTCTGCAAAAAAAAAAAGATTAAGCTCTTAAAATTTTAAAAGTATGTCTTTGTTGCTTAAGTTACAGTAAAAGAAATATGTTGTGACATGTTGAAGCTGTATAAAAAAAAGGACAAGTAATGTTTCATTATCATGATCAATTAATCTTTCATTATTATATCCATAGAATTCTAATAGCATGATCAAATCTGAGGACATGACTACTTTAAAACATAAGTTTAACTTTTAAGCAATTTTTTTTTGTAAAATCACGTCATTTTTTGGGCTTTAAAATCAAATTTTTTTTAATAATGATTCAAGTTTATAATAATCTTTATTACTTTTAAAAAATAAAATCAAAGCTTTTGTAACTTTTGAAAATCGGTTGATTGTAAATATATAAATACAATCAATTATAACAAATTATTGAGCACGGCATTGAATATTGTGATTGACGTTCATGGTGTTCTTTTTTTTTTTTTTTTGACCAGCATGGTGTAAATATGTTATTCCAAACTTCGTTTGGAAATCATATATGGGATGTATTAGTAATTTATACCTTATTTATTTGATGGGTATGGGTATGGGAAAGAATTATAATAAAAATCAATCTGAAAGAGAAATGGTGATATGAGAAATAATTAATTTGTAACTTTGTTGTAGTAAGAATCTCATTTCACATCTACTTTGATTGATGGAGAGGGATATAAGAAAAACAAGGTAAATTATTAAGAGCCCGATTGGTAACCTTTCTAATTTATGTTTTTTGTTTTTATTTCTCATTTTTTAAGAAATGAAGTTGTTTGGGAAACTCTTCTTGTTTTTTTTTTTTTAAGAAACACTTCCCAAAATGTGTAGAAATTTTAGAAACAACAAATTCTAGTTTCTTATTTCTCTTTCTTGTTTCTAAAATTTTCAACACATTGATAAATTATAACGTTTTCCCGTTTTGACTAATAAAATATATTATAAATATCTAAAAATTATATTGACATAATATTTTTAAATATGTCATTTAAAATTGTAAGATTTTCAAAATATTTTTATTTTTTTAAATGAGAAATAGAAACAAGAAATAGTTACCAAACACACTTTCTGTTTTTGTTTTTGTTTTTTTTAGAAACTAGAAATAAGAAACAGTTACCAAACATGTTTCTGTTTCTCTTTAAAAAAAAACAGGAACAAGAAACAAGAAATGAAAATAAGAAATAAGAAATCGAAACGAGGAAGGTTACCAAACGGGCCCTAACTTACGTAGCAAATTGTCACGGAATTACTTATTTTTTGTATTGCGGGACACAAAAGACATTAATCATTGTCATCTACCATTCCGTTGTTTTTCTTTTAAAATAACCTTAAAATGTTTAGAACTTGTCACAAATAACATAAATTTATATACTAATGTAACAATATGAAATTCTCAAAACATGGAAATACTCATAAACACTAGTAGAAGCATTAAAAACATCAAATCATTGTTCTTCTCAATAAAATCAAGTCTCGAAATACAGTCACAATACGAACCAGTTTTATTTTAAACCATAAAATCATTAAAACCATAATCAATTCCCATAAAATTGTCAAAAGAAAATATTCAAACATAACTAAAGCAACACCATTTATTTCAAATAACAACAAGCATGAGTCATTCCCTAGTTCCCAAAAGTAAAGAGAAGAATAAAATCGCCGGCGTGTAAATCAATGCCTATCAGACCACTCTCCTCGAACTTCATCAACTGCCAACTTTCTTTTTTCCTTTACCTGAAAAAAAATATTGTAGTAGCATGAGGCTACGCCCAATGAGTAGAATAATAATGTTAAAAAGAAAATAATGTCATGAGAGGTTTCCTAAGTCTTTAAGTCCATCATCGGCCTCACCAACTTCCAACTATCATCGGTTTCCGTTTCCAAAGAAAAAGCAAGCCCAATGATTTTCAATTGAAAGACCAATAACAGACAAATGCTTATATATTATCTTGAAAACAAGATTATATATATATATAATTTCCAACAAACATAACATAACAATCAATTCGAGAAAAAAAATAGCAATTACAATTACACAAAATAAACTTTCATCATTCGCAGGTTTTTGAACATTCTGATTTAATCTGGTGCCAAATTATCCAATCTTATACTAAATAACACACGAAATTTAATTCCTTTGTTCATGCCATGAACTCAAATTTGATACGTTTAGTTACCATTGGACCCATAAAAAATACCACTTAACTTGAAAAAATATGTTAATAACAAAAAGTGAGTCTAAAAATACTCGGGAGGTAAATACATTATTTTTAAAAAAAATTACCAAATAAAAAGTATACCAAATTGAACTGAACATAAAACTTGGTCTCTTTAGCTATGGTGAATGGAGAATAGTATAACAAATCGAATAAATTTCAGAACAAATCACTTTCCATACATATTAAAAAGTCATAGCTAGCGAGTTCATGTAATTATATCGTATCATAATTATATAATAGAAAACCGACACCAAGTGAATACCTACAACTGGTCATACTACACATAAGATAAATCAAGATATGTAACAGAGCAATTGATTATACTGAAACCGGTCATACGCAGAGTTGCCCCCAAATGGCTATTCACCTTAACAAACGGCCTAAAGCCTATGTGTAAGCTGAACTAGTGGGTAAGATAATTTAGTGGTTTGAAAATAACTTACGAAAACTGTTATATAACTTGCAACCATCATAAATCCATGGAAACTAATACTTTTTTCCATAATAACATAATGTCCAGTTTCAAAAGAATATTCATAAGTAATCGTAAAACACATAAACATAATTTGTAAATCTTAAAAACATGTGCATAATAGGCTATTCATAATATATAAGCTCACTTGAAATTTATAAGCAAATAATTATGGATAACTCAAAAATAATATTTTAACTACTCACAAAAACTATCTCGCTTACGATCCCGGGTTATAAGCGGTGCCAATCTCCGTATCACCTGAAATATATATTGAATAAAAAACACCCATTAATAATCTTTTAATACTTTTATATATTAGAAAACACATATTGAAAATATATAAAATGATGGTTAATAACCCAAGGTTAGAGTTTCACTTTTCCTTCCATGACTATACTTCCAATATACTAAAAAGAATTGAGTTGAAGAAATCACTTAACCAATAAATAATTACATAGACAAATTAAACTCAAAACTCCACGATTTATTTTCGTTTTCAAAGCAAACTTAACGATTTTCCTTTCTTTTCCCAAAAATTTCAAAGCAAACTCACGGATTCCTGCAGTTTCTTTTGCACATCATCAGCCACTTGTCACCCAAAGAACAAGGCAACCTAAGCATACTTTTTAAAAAAATAAAAATAAATAAATAAGTGTTTACAATTATTCTTTTAAATCAATTATCAATCTACCTTAGATATAGTCGTACGGAAGTTTGAAGAAGACTCTTTGCATCAGGATGATCCCACTCCAATGATTTCCACATTTGCATGTCATCCACCTTTACCTCGACAAATGAGGATGGAGATAGATTTATGGGCAAAGACAGTGACATCCTCTTCAGCATTGGACATTGTAGTATGATAATTTTCTTTAAAGAAATACAACTCATTGATACTCTCTTTTCACTGCAGATGCTCTCTAATTTTGGTAGATCGTTTAGGCTTAATATATTTAATTTAGGGAGAGAACATGTATTTGTGCGAATATCTTCTTCGACCTCGTATACGTCCATTATTACGTTCTCCAACTTTGGACATTCCGAAACATAAATCTGTTCTATGTTTGGAAGGTACCGAATCTCCTTTGTTGTGAATAAGTATTTAATCTCTGGACAATCTTCTACGAAAATGCTCCGGAGGTTAGAAAAGGAACTTTGTGGATAGATCGGAGGTGTCCAAGAAGTACCTGTCCCTCTTCCAAAAATACGCAAGTTCCTCGAAGTGTAGAAAACCACGTTATAGAGGTCGGGTAAAAGAAGAAGACCACTCCGTGTTTCCAGGACACAATCTTTGAATTCTAGTGATTGAATATCTTTTGGAAATTCCATGTGGCAAATGGATATCTCACAGCCTTTCCAATTTGCAATCAGATATCTGATTTCAGTTAAACCTTAGGGTTTAAGAAAAGAGAAATATTTGTATTACCTCAGCTACTTTGGCTGAACATTAAGAGGCATATTTATAGGATGTAATATGAACAATAAACCCTAATACTAAGACGTGAAAGTAATGAATAAGGGCCAAATGAATACAAGGCCCATTTACAAATAAGATAAATAACAAAGGCAGGTATTAATTATTTGTCCTGACATCCCCCCTCAAACGTAGGGGTGAGGAGATAACCCCAAGTTTGGATCGCATGGCTTCAAGTCTGCTAGCAGGAAGAGCTTTTGTTAAGCAATCTGCAAGTTGATCAGTTGACGGCACATATCGAACATCAAGCATGCGTTGCAAAACTTTATCGCGAACAAAATGAACATCAAGTTCAATGTGTTTTGAACGAGCATGAAAGATGGGATTTTGAGCTAAAGAAATAGCACTGATGTTATCACACCAAATGATCGGGCGAGGAATTGCAAACAGATTCAGTTCTGTGAGGAGAGAGCGAATCCATGTAATTTCAGCAGCTATATTTGCTAAGGAACGGTATTCAGCCTCTGTGCTTGATCGGGAGACGGTGTGTTGCTTCTTGGAAGACCAAGAAACTAAAGAGTTACCAAGAAAAACACAGTAGGAAGCGATGGATTTACGATCATCGGGGCTACAAGCCCAATCGGCATCACAAAATCCAGAGATAGTGAAAGAAGAACCAGATTTAATATGAAGACCATGGTAAATTGTGCCTTTAAGATATCGTAATACACGTTTCACAGCCTGCCAATGGATATCAGTTGGATGTTGCATGAATTGACTGAGTTTGTTTGTGATGTAGGAGATATCTGGGCGAGTCTGTGTTAAATATTGAAGGGCACCGACGAGACTCCGATACATGGTGGGATTGGATAGTGGCTCACCACTATAAGCAGATATGGAGAGGTTAGGGGTGGCAGGAGTGGAAACTGGTTTAATAGAGTCAAGGCCCAGACGTTTTAGCAAGTCAGCAATGTAGCGACTCTGATTGAGGAACATGCCACCTGAATTACGGTGAACCTGAATGCCGAGAAAAAAATGAAGAGGACCCAAGTCTTTTAGAGAGAACTGGATGCTAAGCTGATGGATAAAAGCATTAACCATAGTCTGGTTGTTTCCAGTAATAAGAAAGTCGTCAACATATACAAGGACAAGAAGACAGTGCCCTCCTGACTTGTAGAAAAATAATGAGTGATCTGCTCGAGAGTTTGTAAACCCCCATTGAAGCAAAAATTGTCGTAGTCTGTCAAACCACGCGCGAGGTGCTTGCTTCAGGCCATAGAGTGCTCGATGAAGCTTGCAAACATGGAGAGGATGTGATGCATCAACATAGCCCTCAGGTTGGCGCATATAAACTGTTTCATTGAGAAAACCATTAAGGAAGGCATTATTTATGTCCAACTGACGAACCAACCAATTTCGGGAGACAGCAATGGTGAGGAAAATACGAACGGTTGAAGACTTAGCAACCGGACTGAATGTGTCACCAAAATCAATCCCTGGTTGTTGGTGAAAGCCTTTAGCAACTAACCGAAGCTTTGTGGCTGGATAGATCCATCGGAATGAAATTTGGTTCGAAAAACCCACTTGCACCCAACAACATGCATATCCTGGAGTGGCGGGAACAAGAGTCCAAGTTTTGTTTTTATAGAGAGCATCCATCTCATTGTCCATAGTGATTTCCAACATGGATATTGGGTGGCTATTTTTACGGAGGGTGGTTCTGTGGGAATGAGGTCCGTTGGTGGGTTGATAGATTTGGCGGTGGCGGAATATGTTTTAGGCTTGAATATGCCACTTTTGCTTCTCGTTTGCATTGGATGAGTGGGAGCAGATGGATGTAAAGGTTGGGGAGGTTCAATGGGATGGTGTAGACTTGAAGTAGATGAGGGATGGGAGTACATACCTGATGCGTTCATTGAAGTAGCGGGGCTGCCAGAGGGTGATGGTGGCAGAGAGCTTAATAATGGACTTGAAGCAGCTGAAGAGGTAGCTAGCTGTGGAAGAGGAATTTGCGGGTTTAAATTGGAAGTAGAAGTGTCAATTTTGGAATTATGAAATGGGGGAAGAGGTGGTAATGTAATAACTTGAGAGTTGGAGTGAAAAGTGGACTGACTAGATGTGAGAAAACCGGTGGAAAAAGGGAATTCAGTTTCATTAAACAGAACATGGCGGGAGATATAGACACGACCTTTAGAGTCAAGACATTTGTATCCTTTATGCTCATTACTGTACCCAAGGAAAACACATTTTGTACTATGGAATTGAAATTTATGTGTTTGGTATGGACGAAGACAAGGAAAACATGCACATCCGAAAGTTCGAAGAAAGGAGTAATCAGGTTTCCTTTTGTAAGCTTTTTCCCAAGGGGATATGTTATTTAATACAGCCGTTGGGAGCCGATTAATGAGATATACAGCTGTGGTGAAGGCTTCCCACCAATATTTCAAGGGCATGGACGATTGAGCTAAAAGAGTAAGGCCCATTTCCACGATGTGGCGATGTTTGCGCTCAACTCGTCCATTTTGGGAACTAGTGTGTGGACACGGATGTTGAAAATGAATGCCAGATGTGATTAAGAATGGAACAAAAACACGAAACTCTCCACCCCAATCGGCTTGTAGTGTTTTAATTTTTGTCTCAAATCGATTTTCCATGATGGATTTGAATTGTATAAAGGACTTGAGAGCTTCACCTTTGGTCTTGAGAGGATAGATACATGATAGTCGTGTATAGTCATCAACAAAACAAATATAGTAACGAGCACCATTGGTGGAAAGGACAAATGAGGGTCCCCATAGATCAGTGTGAATTAATTCAAGGGGTTTTGTTGTGTGTGTTGTAAGCGAGAGGAAAAAGGCAAAGCATGAGATTTTCCCAATTGACAGGCATCACAAAATAGCTTGGTTTCATTGAAACGAAGATTTTTATTACATAGACGCAAAACTTGACTTAAAACGCGACTGGATGGATGGCCCAAACGTTGGTGCCAAACATTTTTAGATAAAACAGACACAAAGCTAACAGGACGAGAATTGAAATTTGACGAGACGGAATTGAAAACATTTGCTCCTGCGATTGGCTTGCGAACAGGATGCTTTATTGAATTGAAATTGAGTTGGTAGAGTCCATCATTAAGTCTCCCTTCCAACAGCACCTTCCGGGTTTCCTTGTCCTTCACAAAACAACATTGAGAATGAAACTCAACAATTACATTATTGTCATGGGTTAGTTTAGAGATACTAACAAGATTTTTTGTTAAAGCAGGAACATGAAGGATGTTTTTTAGAATAATAGGTGCATTGTGTGTATTGGATGAGACAAGAGAGTTACCAATGTGTTCAATCTTTAACATGGATCCATCACCAATGGCTAAAGCTGTATTACCTCCATATTCAACTCGTTGGTTCAAATTGGATAGGTCAGGTGTACCATGATTGGTGGCACCGGTGTCGAACAAACCACGACGGATCGATGGCAAAGTCGGACCCAATGAAAAAAGCGGTGGTCGTTCTCGATTAGTAGAGTTCGACTAGATGAGCCCCCCATAAAGTTTTCATCAAAGCGGAAATAGCATTGGAGTCCTGAATGACCATATTTGTTGCATAATTGACAGGTAGGTTTAGAATTATTGGAGTACCTGCCGCCTCTACCGCGAGATCGACCACCGCGATTTGAAGAGTGTGAGTTGAAGGAGGAGTTAGAGTTGAAGTTTCTCCCATTAGTAGATGATCTTCACCTTCCTTGTGGAGTGTAATTTTGTCTATTAGCAGCAAAGTTTGCAGAAGGCTGAATATTGACATTTGACCTTGGTATAGCATTCATAGTCTCAAGAGTATTCTCAAACGTGATCATAGTGGCATGAAATTCTTGCCAGGTCCAAGTGTGTTGGGCATTGACTTGACAAATGATTGGTAAATATTCAGCATCCAATCCAGCCAAGATGCTTGAAATCAATTGTTTGATTGTTAAGGGCTCTCCTGCTAGAGCCATGTTACTAGACAGGAGTTTCATAGCAGCAAGGTATTCACTCATTTTGAGGGCACCTTTTTTCGTGTTTTGGAGAGAGGTTCGAAGTTGATTCGCTCTGGATGTATTCATATTGCCGAAGTATTCTTCAACAGATCTCCAAAGTTCTCGAGTGGTGGATGACTCAAGAAATTCACTTCCAACAGTTGGTTGCATAGAGGAGAATAGCCAACCAAGGATTGATTGATCCACAGCCAACCAATCATCAAATGCAGGATTTCTTGTCATATGAGCAGATCCGTCTGCAGCCGCAACAAATTCTGGAGGGCTAATATTTGTACCGAGGCAAAACCCATCAACTCGTCGGCCTCGAAGTAGAGCCAAAACAGTTTGTCTCCATAGCATATAGTTGCTGTCATCAAGCTTCAACGCAAGAGAGGAGTTGAGCAAATGATGGAGACCATGGTTGTTAGTTTGTGGGTTGGTTTGAACGATAGGAAGGAGATTTTGGGTAATAGTGCTAGATTCACCAACCTTTTCCTTTTCAATCGGGGTGTGGGCAGCCATGTGAGATGAAAGGAGGAAAAAAAAATTGAAAGTTATGGCGTTTGCCTGACGGCTCTGATACCAAGTTAAACCTTAGGGTTTAAGAAAAGAGAAATATTTGTATTACCTCAGCTACTTTGGCTGAACATTAAGAGGCATATTTATAGGATGTAATATGAACAATAAACCCTAATACTAAGACGTGAAAGTAATGAATAAGGGCCAAATGAATACAAGGCCCATTTACAAATAAGATAAATAACAAAGGCAGGTATTAATTATTTGTCCTGACAATTTCAATCCCACTTGTTTTCAGGACACAATCTTTGATTCGTAGTGATTGAATATCTTTTGGAAATTCCATGTGGCAATTGGATATCTCACAGCCTTCCAAACTTACATTGCGATCAAAATCTGAATCAATATAGAAGCACGAAGTAGACTCTGGTCCCACTAGTATCGAGTACTTCTTCAATCTTTGATATCTCTTCATGTGTTTAACATAGGCGTTAAAATCAGATATCTGAGATATACAACCATGAAAGAATTCTAAATTTTTCAAGCGAATTAATTCCTTTGCAGAGGCGTAGTACTTGCACCCCTTCAAATTTAGGTATTGGAGACGAGATAGTTTGAGCAGAAACTCAATAGGAAACTGTTCTACCGATGAACAATCTTCAAGATTAAGATATTTTAGGTTTAACAACTTTTCTAATCCGCTCGGTATTTCTGTAATGTCAGTACTGGAAAGGTCTAGTCTTCTTAGCACGGTAAGTTTTTCCAATGAGGGCACATCTTTCAGTGATTCACATCCTTGAAGTATCAACGCAGTGAGATGTATCAAATAAGAGATTGATTTTGGCAAAACTTTAATGTCTGTATTACTTAAATCAACAACTGTGAGTCCATGAATCCGTTCAAAGAAATCATTTGGGATTCTCCTTAGATGGGAATTGTCTTGCAACAACATAACTGAGAGATTTTGACAATTTGGAGTGTAAGAAATTTCTGAAAGGTCATTGCGCATCAAGGAAACAACCTCAATGTCTTCCGTCCATGCTGTTTCATCACTTGGAAAATCTGTCAGTCCTATCCCGGCGTTTACCATGAATTTAGAACCTGACACCTGCAATGCCATGTCTCTAATCAAATCGTGCATTTTCATGCTTTCACCTTTAATGCTTGTCAACAAGCATGCTCTTTCAAGTTTATTCAATATGGTGTGACCCTCATCCATCATTTCCTCCATTGTGTGCTCCTCATGTTTGATCAATCCTTTATCGATAAACCCCCATATCAACTCGTCTCTTAGTATTTTATAATCTTCTGGATATGTTGCACAATATAATAAACACTCTTGTAATTGCGAGTCATCCAAATGATCGTAACTAAATCTCAGTATTCGAAATACATCATCTTCCATGGATTTCAATCTCGTCTCTGATCTCTTTAACTTACATAATATATTATTCCATTCACGAATATCGTTAGTTTCCCTCATACTACTAGCTAGAGTAATTATCCCAAGAGGCAAGCCTCTACATTCTTTTACCACCAGCTTTGCTATCGCTTCTAAATGAGGCTGAATGTAATGAGTGGAATAATATTTGACAAACAAGTTCCAAGCATTTGCTTCTGAAAGAGGATCAACTTGGATAATATTGTTTTCATCACACCCCATTCGACGACAAACGTCCTTTGAACGAGCGGTTAAAACCAACTTACACTCAACATTTTCAGGTATTCCCACCTTATATAGAACAAAGTCATCCCACATGTCGTCCAAAAATAATACAAATTTTCCCTTTTTCTTCAGTTCTCGTGCCAATAGCGCTGCCCTACTAGCCTCGTCATGAACATCCCTCAAAAGACCTTCGGCTATTACAGTGGCAATTTTAATTCGCAAATTATAGATGCTGCAATCATTTGACACAGTTACCCAATAAACATTTCCAAACGTATTCCGTTTTTCCAATACTTTATTATTAAGACATTGAAGCAGTGTAGTTTTCCCTACTCCTCCCATGCCACATATGCCGATTCTTGAAACCTCGTTCTGCATTAAACATTCCTTTAGCTTTTCCACATTGCTATGCAACATCTCTCCCACAATATTTGGTGGTATTACCAATTCAACATTGTTGAGTCTATCAGGATCATCAAGTGTAACTCCATATGGAAATGCACCTCTATCATACAGTTCTTTTGCTTGCACTTTCAGATCATTCATCGATTTCACTACTTGTTCGAGGTTCAACAAAGTATGAACTTCTTTGTCCTCAAAATCACCATATTTTCTTGAACCTTCATCAACTTCCCTTCTTCTACGCTCACTTCTGACCTTTTCTTTAAGAGATTTCACTTCCTCAAGACTAGTGCATTTTCTCAAATCTTGAAAGATCTTTTTTAAATAATCAATTGAACCCATGTCTGTTACACAAATATGTGAAATTAAAAACATAACTCCAAAATTAACATAGGGAAACAAAACAAAGGAATCAACAGCCTTATCAGCTTTTCTTGGAAGAATCCTATACAAAGCATATAGATAGGGACAAATTTCACAACATTTTCAAGCTTTAAAAAAAGAAAAAATACCAAAGCTGTATTTTTTTTTTTGGGTGAGGGGAGTTTGCAGAAATTGAAGTAGCTTCTTGGATTCCAAATTTTCGGAATTGATAAAAACTAGTTTTTTTTTTTTTTTAAACTATCTATCTATCCTAAATTCCAATCCTTGATACAATATTCTCCCGTGTATTGATTAAGATGGGACATGCTAAAGATTAATAAAGAGAACCATAAAAATCAGAGAGAGTAGAACAATCACACAAACAAATTAAACAAACATAGAGACAGAAATGATGAATCTTAACATACCTGTATGTACACCTAGGATATTTTTCAGTTTCAGACTCTCAACCAAGAAAATTGAAAAATCAACCAGTGTTTGGGTTTTGCAGTATAAAGGCAAAGACTTTATTTCAATCTCCCCCACTTCAAAATTATTATTATTAGTTATTCTCTTTTAGATATTATATCAAACTAAAGAGGGTAGAATCGAATTTTCGACCTCATAAACAAATGCATAACCACTTGAACTATGTTTATATTAGACAACCATTTCAAAATTATGGGAATTGGGTCTCATATTTTCCCAATGGTATAAATTCCCTCTAATTCGCCTTAATTACATCATATTTATTTAGTGGCATGATTCAATATAAATTAGGGAAAAATACAAAAAACACCCTTGTAGTTTGGGTCAAATGCAAACATACCCTTTATAGTTTAAAAATGAATATTTATACCTTTACAGTTTTAAAATTGTGTAAATTGACCACTTCTCACTGCACTGTTAATTATCTTTTACCCATAAGTTTTTCGTTTGAACTCCGATTTGAATGTTTCAAGATATTCTGAAATCCTTGTTTTGAAGCTCTACATTATAGTAACTTAAAAACTCAGAAATCGTCAGTATATAAAAAATTTATCATCATCAAAATATTAGATCAAGTTGAAGTCATAAACATTTGTATATAGTGATGATTTAGAATTTTGGTGACTATAACGTAAAGCTCGAAACAAAGATTTTATAACATTTTGAATCATTCATATCGGAGTTTAAACGAAAAAGTTATGGCTAAGAGAAATTAATGACATAATAGGGAGGAGCCAATTTGCATAATTTTAAAACTATAGATGTATAAATATTCATTTTTAAACTATATGGGATGTGTTTGTATTTGACCAAAAACACAAGGGACCATATAAATTAATATAAGTACTGGCTTTTCAGTTTGGGTGCTTAATTTTGTGTTAAAATACTACAAAGATGTGGTCCAATGTAATAAAAGTAGGAAAATATACATTTTTGGTCCCTGAGTTTTGAGTTTGTTTATTATTTGGTCCTGGATTTTCAAAACCGACATTTTTACCCCTGAGTTTAGTTTTGTTTACCATTTAGTTTTTGCTGTTAAATACTTAATGAAATGCTGACGTGGAATTAAAAAATTAATTTTATTCTTGACATGATATATATTTTAAATGATCTGACATATTTAATGAGTATTATATTAATGGTATTAATTGTGTGGTGTATTTTAATTTTATATTTATTTTGAAATCTCTCTCTCCATCCGTTTCTTTCTCTCTCTATCTCATCTCCTCCACTCGTCTTCTTCGATTAAACCATACAAATACTCCGACGAAGAAGAACTTGTAAATTCGGTGGTTTTAGAATCCGAAATTAATGAATCTTGGAAATCAAAGCTCATCACCCAATATCAAAAACAGGGTAGGCAGTAAAACAAATTGAGTTAGTTTAAATTGCTTCTGCTGCTCCACCAAGGTCACCCTGAGCTACCATCTCAATTAACATGTATAGGTTTTTGATGGGCATTTAAAAACAAAAACTATGCCATAAGGTTAGATTTCGATTCTTTGAATCTTCAATTTGGGTATCAAGATTTTGTTATCAAACTTTCTAATTGTAAAAATTACTTTCCTGTATTTGAAATCACCAAAAAAATTACAATTGATTACCAAAAAAAAACGAAGATAAGACGAAGGGGGCGTACTAGCATGCGATTTACCGAGATTCATTGGAAATGGAGTGGGTTTCAAAATTGATTTTAGAGAATGATGGGTTTTAAAATCTATTCAAAATAAATGGCATATGGGTGAAGGATTTCTATGGCAAACAAGTTCTCTTCCTAATGCAAAATCGAAGAGACATCATTTCGTATCTCTTGCTTTAATCTCTTTCCCCAACGGATTAGAACAACGTTCTTTTCAAATTACACAATCACAATTTTCTGTAAAAATTTCAGAAACCCACCTTGTTCTCCGATCTATGAACACACCACAGACTCAATCTCAATCTCCTTCATAATTTTCATATAATAAAACTCCATTTTCATCGAATTTCAGCCATGGATAACACCATCAAGCTTGAATCCAGCGCCTAAGCGAGCTATAGTGATGTATTTGAACTTGAATCCAATGAATGACGTTTCATGGGTTTAGATCTGATTTCGTATTTTGGCGAGGGTGCAATTGAGCATGAAAGATATGGATTGAAGTTTCTTCTTCAAATCTGAGTTTCATATGCGTTCTTTTGTTGGATTTGAGTTTCATATGTGAATTTATAATCCTTTGGCTTCCATGGATCTCTGGTTTTTTCGAACAAATCTGGGAAAAAGCATATGACTTTTCTTAGTTATGGATTTAAACGAGACCAATAATATCGTAGATTTTGGAAGAATATTACAAGAAATATAAAAAAAATCTAGGATTTTTTTTATGACGAAGATGAATCTTGAGAAGCATTCATAGTGGTTGTGAACGTGCAAAATTAACTTAAGGTCTCGTTTACTTAGCGGGAATGAGAATGAGAAACAATCGGAATGAAAAATGATGGAATGAGAATAAGATTTATTTGATTGTGTTTACTAAAAAAAATTAGAATCAAAATGAAAAGAATTATCATTGATGTTGTTTACTAGAGTCTTGGATGAGAATGAAATATTATTTCATGTGGGACCCACAAAAAGTAGAGAGAAGAAAATTAATAAAATATAAAAGTTGATAGTACCCACAAAATAAGGCACGAGAATGAGATTGATGAAGTTGTATGAGGGAATGCAATTGTTTGAAAATTGAGAATAAGATTGTCAATTTATGTGGGTCCCACATAATATCAATGAGAATGAAATAATATCATTCTCATTCTCATTCTCATTCCTCCAAGTAAACATGACCTAATTAAGATATTGAGATGGAGAGAGAGAGGAAGTGTGTGAGGAGAGAGAAAATTCCCTAAATAAAATTAACAATACATAAATGAATAAAATATTAATATAAAACTCATTTATCATCCAACTCATTTAAAATATGTCATGTCAACAATAAATATATAAAAAAAATTAATAAAATTATGACGAGTCAGCATTCCGTTATATATTTAACTAAGACATGGAGTCAAATATCATCGATCTCTTCAAAATTTCGCTTGACATGTCGCTGACTTGGGCTTTCAAAATATCTGTGGGGGTAATTTTTTTCTCCATTATCATCGGTATTTCGAGCTAGTCGCCGGTTTTCATGGTGTCGTTCGAAATTTCCAGGCGAAGTCGATCGATTTCCGTCGCCAATCACCCACCCTTTTACCACAGCAAATAGAAATTTCCAGGAAATTTCGCCAATGTCGTTCGAAATTTCGTAACTTTTGAACGAATTTGGTACTATATAATTTGGAGGCTGGAAGGAGTAACGAGCTAGTAAAAAAAAATTGCATATTAAGTTTTGAAAGGAAAGATAGGCAAAAAATAAAAATAAAAAATAAAAAGAAAAAAAAGGAAAAACCTTGTCAATTTTTTTTAATCGTTCAATATTTTAATTTTAATAATCAATATGTTTTTTTTACTCTCCCATGCCTTATTAAATTTGATTTTGATATGAATTTGAATTTTATTATTATGCCTTTTTAATTTTAATTCCATATATTTAATATCATTTAAAGTAAAATTATGATTATGTTATTATAATTCTTCTAATATATATTTTTTAAATCTTCTAATTTTATTGTCATTTTTTTTATTATTGTGAAAAAGATATATTTTAATAATATATTTCGATAAATTTAATTTAATTTTTTATATTTTACTATGTTTAGCATCATTTATAGGTGTATAAATTTAATATATGATAGATTATGACTTAATTAAGCTATTATGAAAGTTTCATATAAAAAGTCTAAAAATTCACCTATATTTCTATTGTTTCTGTGATTTTTCCGGGAATATCCGTCGACATCGATATTTCCATCAATATTTTCGTAAATTTGAGCCTCGACATCGACATTTAACTCCTTGAACTGAGGTTTGATGGTAGGGACAAGATTGACAACAAAATGAAAACTCGGGGGTAAAAATAGCGGTTTTGAAAACTCGGACCAAATGGTAAATGTAACGTCCCGTTATTTTGAAGTGAAATTTTGTTTATTATTTTATTTTATTTTATTTAATGTTATTTATTTATTTATTCAATTTAAGTATTTAGTTTAATTATTATTTGTAATTTCGATTTTAGTAGTTAATTTCGACCGAAATTCGTTTTAATCGTTTTAACGCTCTAAATTTGTTTCGGTGACATTAATAATTATTAGAAGACCAATTAATAATTATTAATCACCTTTAGATTTATTTAAGAGCTTCGGGTTTCGTTTTAGAAGTCAAAAGTCATAAAAGGACGTATCCGTCATTTCCAAAATTCCTAAATATCTAAACACTATTTGCTTCATATTATTTAAATTACCACTGACTATCATTGACCAAGAAAGCTCTCCATTTTTCTTCCTTTGGCCGTGAGTATCAAGAGGAGAAGAGATTTTTTTGGCTTTTGCTCGTTTCTCGACGGATCGACTCGATCTTGGATACATCGGAAAGCCCTCGAGTCTAGGATCCTTTTCCACCTAACCATCGTGCGTTTCTCTCGAGATCCAAGGAGTTCTCTGTAAGTTAATCTTGAAACTCTAAGCTCCAAATAGCGTTTTAATGGAGTTTTATTTGATTTCCTTTGATTTCTGCCGTGAAACTCGGTGTTTGTAAGTACGGGAGTAGTTTTAAGAGTTTTTGGAAACTTTCCCATAACCCTAAAACCGAGTTTCAGTCGAAACCCTTTCCGATTGAAATTTACCCTTTTGGGTTTGATTATGGGTTAGAATTTAATGAAATAATGTTTATATAAATTCAATTCGGGAAAGGGCATAATGTTCAAAAACCCTAATTATCGATACCCATTGAAATCGGGAATATCGAATTTGCTTAAAACCAACTCGAAACACTTTTAGATTGCCTAAAAGCCGGAAAACCAAACCCGAGGCCCATTTTCTTTGAGAGGGCCGAGAGCCTCTTTGGGAGGGTTGTTGAGTTTTTCGTCATTTTGAATGTTTAGTTGATGTTTGATCGATGGTTGGTAAATTATTAATTGTTAGATGTAATTAACTGTAGGTGTTTCGGATCATTGTTTGATCGTGTCTTCGGAAACTTGGAGCGAAATCTTATTTGGCTAAGGTGAGAATAGTTAGGATTTAAAGTAACTATAGAAAGCAAATGAGTGTGAAGGTTTGTAGAATTTGAAACTAAGACTAGAAACCGAATCTAAGATTAGAGGGATGTGAGTTAGCGCCCTTGGGATTAAGAGTTAATCCTTTAAGTGAGAACTTAGGAGTTCTCGAGAAAACTATTGAATCTTAGAAGATTCTAAGTTAGATTCGTTTCGAAGCTTAGGTTGGATTATTGAAAGTTAAAAGATCCAAACTTTTATATAGAACGATTAATAGAACCTCGGATTATTGGAAGTTTAGAATCCTTGAAGGTATAGGTTAATCGTTTAAGTTATGATTCTACTCTTATTATTGATACCAGAGTTCGATCGACATATCGTTCGTCCGAGATTACTATCTATTTTACTTTATGTCATTTACCTTATATCCTTTACTTTATGCCCCTTTTCTTATGTTTGCATCGACTACTTTAATTCCACACTTTACTTATTTACTTTTATAAGGATATGCAAGCATATGCATATCATATTGCACCATAACATTCTCGCATCATTCATTGAAAAAGAAATGAAAGTGAAAAAGAAAAGAAAGTGAAAAAGAAATGGAAGTGAAAAAGAAAC
The DNA here is from genome assembly GCA_028015215.1 of Gynostemma pentaphyllum. Classification (NCBI taxonomy): domain Eukaryota; kingdom Viridiplantae; phylum Streptophyta; class Magnoliopsida; order Cucurbitales; family Cucurbitaceae; genus Gynostemma; species Gynostemma pentaphyllum. The sequence goes on along the minus strand of CM051353.1, from coordinate 18,091,779 downwards.
GAAAGTGCAAAGAAATGAAAGTGAAAAAGAAATGAAAGTGAAAAGAAATGAAAGTGAATGAGAAAAGAAGGAAGATTGATGAACCCTACGTGGAATTCACATCACCTTCAGAGAAAAGAAAGAATGTGAAAGAAAAGAAGTTGAATGGTAGCCTATGGGATGTACGCATTACTTCTTCATGCATAGGGAGTTGAATGGTAGCCTACGGGATGTACGCATTACTTCCTCATGTGCATAAGGTTGAATGGGAGCCTACGGGATGTCCGCATTACCTTCATTCACGCATAAAAGGGCAAATGCGAAATCCTACGGGATGCTCTCATGCATTCATGTTTATAATAGATGAAAGAGAGATTCGAGAAGGTGTACGTTGTGCAAAGTATATTTACTTTTCTTACTTACGTTATAACAATGTTAATGGATGAGTATTGACTATGATTATTAGTAATATCATCCTTTAGAGAATATAAAATGAAATTACCTAGAGTTGGAGGACTTTAGGAGTGTATTGTGTCAGATTAATTGGAACAAATCAGAATACGAGTTTGAGGTCTATCCTTACTTTTTATTCTTATTATTCTCACTGGGCTTAAGTTGTTAGCTCATGATATTACAAAATTTCAGGTAATGCCCTGGCTAGAGGTCGAGGGAGAGGAGATGGTGTTGCATGATCGAGGGATGAACACTTTGAGATGGACTAGGTGGTTGTAAAAATCCATGTACATGGTTTTTGTGATTTCTTATATATTTTGGAGTTGCATATTTGTAAATGGCTCTTAAGAGTTTTTGTCTTTACTTTTATGTTTATAAATCATTTTGAACTCCTGATAGGAACTTAATGTTCCTTGTGTTTTTAGATGTTTGAATTTAAGATGTAAACAAGTTTTGGCTAGCGTATTTTCAAACATAATCACGCCAATTTTCTTAAAATAAAAGACTTCCGCTGTTTTCTCTGATTTAATTTATTTAAAAGTGACGGGTCGTCACAGTAAACATACTCAAAACTCAAGAACCAAAAATATTTTTTTTCTATAAAAGTATTAGGTTAGTGTTCGATCTCCACTGCTCCACCCCCTCCACTTTTTATTCTTTCCTCTGCCTGATGTATCAATTTATTAAAAGAGACAATCATGGCTATAGCCACTTTTGGTGCCTATGTTTTACTTTATAGTCACCATTATCAATTTTTCAAGAAATAGTCACTTTTGTAATTTCTATTCCCAATATACCCTTATGTATATTTACCATCTTTTTTTTTTTTTTTGAAGAAATGGTCATACATTGTGCTCTCTTTGTTAGTCATACATTGTGCTTTCTCTTTGTTCAAGGAGTAGGTTTTTTATTATTAGCTATACATTGTGTTTTCTCTTTGTTCAAGGAGTGTATAGAAGCTTCTCATGGAAGTTTTATACTTTATGCCAAGTAAAACTTTATCAAGTATGTTTGTTTTTCTTTGAAAAAATGGCCACTTTGAATTTATCATTTATTCTCCAGATAAAAATAATTGTACCCGTGGTACATCTGGTACACACATAACACATATACAACATGTACTTATTACACGGATATGTAAACATTTTTATGCATTCGTAATGTTTATATGTAATCATTTTAGATGGTATGTAGTAAATTTTTATTTAATTTCAAATTTTTGTTGTCGATATATGTATTTAATAAAAGTTTATTGTTTAATGTAAACCATGTAAGTAATTTGTTCAACCATATGGGTTACGTAGTTTTCATGCAATTGAGAATGTAAACTGTGCGTAAAATGATTTTTGTAAATGTAGTATAAATGGTATACAAATAACACATATACAACATGGACTTATTACACAAATATGTAATCATTTTTACACAGTCTCAGTGCTTAGATAGTATGTAGCAATAAATGTACTACCAAAAATATTGTACGCTAAATGGTATATACAATATAGTATGTATTGAAGGGATGATTTACTAAATTAGCGGAATTTCATTTAGTAAACTTATTAACATTTAATAACGTATCTATTAACATCATGCAATTTGTGAAAGACATGTAGATTCATGCTTATATTTTCGAAAATTAAAATCAAACCGGAACTTACATTGAGTAAAATCGGAGAATTGGTTGGAGGTTTCTTTACAGCATCAATCCTCAGCAACACCGGATCTTCTATGCTATATCCCGATCGATCAAACGAAATTCGATTGTGGGATCGAACTTTAGAAGAAATTGGGAAGAAGAAAAAATATTTTTCTTCCCAACACTATGAGAAAATCGGCCAAGGAGGGAGGGAGAGGAGGAAGAGAGAGTTCCAACTTTCTATGGAATTGTATTGTGTGATTTATGAATGACCCAACCCTCCTATTTATAGAAAAATAGGAATCCTAATCACATTAGGATTAATCTATAGAGATAAACACAAAAAGAAAAAGATAATCTCTTTCCTTTATCTAGCAATTTCGAAAATGCCATGGATAAATAGGAGATTATTTTATTTTCTTTATTTTTATTTATCTTGGGTAAATAAATCTATGTAGTTATTTTAGGATATAATTCAAACAATTATCTCTTCCCAAAATACATCATATGGCCGAAAATTGCATATATTAATTAAAAAAAATTCTAATTTATTTAATTAATTATTTCGGGCCAATCCCAATTGGGTTCATTAATCCAATTGGGCTAGAAATTCTCTCTCAAATTAATAAGTCCAACTTAATTAATTTATTTATTAATTACCATTTAAATAAATATTTTATTTAAACAATTAATAATATTAATATTTTCTCCCGACTAAATATTATCAAATTTATATTTAATTATTAATTTCCATTTAAATAATTTTCATTATTTAAATAATTAATAATAAATATTATAATTATTAATTTCCATTAAATAAACTCATTATTTAATTAATAATTTTATTGACAATATTTTATTATTAATTAATTAATTTTAATTATTAATTTCCATTCAAATAAAATTAATTATTTAAACAATTAATAATTGTCAATTAATTTCAAATTATTAATTACCATTTAAATATACTCAATATTTAAATAATTAATAATGTATAATTAATAATATTTCATTATTAATTTCATGTTTAAATAAACTCATTATTTAAACAATTAATAATGTTTATATTAATTACCGCTTAAATATACTCAATATTTAAACAATTAATATTGCCTATTTTAAGTAATTCACTTTACTTAAAATTTCCATTTCTTCTACTTGATTTCGCGACTACGATATTTGGGCTAGCATAGGGACCCGATGGACCTATAGATCATGGGCTTAATAATTAGTCAATTAAGTGATTAACACATAATCGGTTAATTACTTATTATCTAACTATGAATAATTCCACTATAGATTCATAGCTGAACTCCCCTCACTATAGATGAGTTATGTCCATTTAGTTTATCATTTATTTATATCTGTGATATTATCCTTCACGTGGAACCCTCATAATTACAGGTGGATAAATTTACCGTTTTGCCCCTGTAATTACCGCTTTATCCTTGTGTTCCCGCTGATTCTCCAATGAACTTTATCTTTAGTCGAACTAGAGATAAGATACTTCCGTGATCAATAGAAGTCGTGACGTCACTTGTTCATGTCTCGAATCAGTACATCAAGGGAGTTTCCTAAAGTTCCTAAAATGTTTAGGTATCGCACTGATACCGTTAATTTATAGGAAAGTTATGAATTCACTATAAGAAATTTTGGAATAGGTGACGTTTTTTTGGCGTCACCTATTCGAATAGGTGACGCTTTTCTGGGCGTCACCTATGGCAGTGTCACCTATTCGAATAGGTGACGCCTAAAAAAAGCGTCACCTATTCGAATGGGTGACGCAAAAACGCGCGTCACCCATTCGAATGGGTGACGCTAAAACGCCGTCACCCATTCGAATGGGTGACGCTAAAACGCGTCACCCATTCGAATGGGTGACGCAAAAACGCCACCCATTCGAATGGGTGACGCTAAAAACGCCACCCATTGAATGGGTGCACGCCACGTCACCCATTGAATGGGTGACGCAAAAACGTCACCCATTCGAATGGGTGACGCCAAAAAACGTCACCCATTCAAATGGGTGACCCGTTTTACCCGTCGCAGGGTTTTACCCGTTTTACTGTTTTACCCGTCACCTATTATAATTTTAATAATATCACCATTTAGTGACTTTTTGATACCCATGAACCTTATATTGATCAATCAACATAATAAAGAGTAAATACATGGTCATTACAAGAATAAGCCACAAACTTTATATACAATAACAAGAATACGTCAAAAATTTAGAGTACAATATTACAAATGATGCTTTTCAAAAACTAGAATATACACAAGAATTTCTAAACCTCCACAAAAAGCCATTGAACAACATTAACCATAACAACAAAACCGTTGTTCCACCGCGCTTCCAAAGTCGCAAGTAAGGATAAAATGTTCAAATTAACAAACATCATTATTCCAAAGTTGAAAAAATGAAGACGAACACATGCTTTTAGAGAGTTTAATAGACCAAGAAACTAATCCATTCCATATCCATGAATGATTCAGAAATACACATGATATCGATATGAACAATAATAACGAGTAATCAAATTTACTAGCATCAAGGCGCACATTACATGAAACGGCATCAATATGGCACTGTCTTAAAAGCTTCAGTTCATTTATATTAACAGTAAAATCATTGGATTATTGTAGGAGCATTTCAACATTCGCAAGAAATACTAAAAAAAAATTAACGCCTAAAATTATCAATACCAAATTAAGGGGAGAAAAGAATGACAAACAATAGGACTAACCTTCAAATTCATGGGAGCTTTCATAATTTCTGCACATCTAGAACGATATAATTGACTTGCCTTGTTAAATCCAGGATTGTTTCGTCCCTGGAAGTGAATTCCAAGTTCCAAAATCTACTTGGCATGGAACCGAATACTTTTATAAATACGATTTATTAATAAAAATATATAGATGTGATATACATCAAGAGTAAAGAATTTTATTTAAAATGGTCTAATCACCTTCAATTTCAAATTGTAAAGAACCTCAACCTCAAAACCATGGGTCGTTTTCAGAGTAGAAAAATAAAGTGTTTACCTGTTGACTTAGAGTTGTAACTGGAGTAACAATCTGCCAAAAAAAAAGGTTCAAAGTTAAATACATAAACAATACAATTTCAGTCCCATTATAGAGAACAAGAGCCCTGCCCATGATCATTCATATCACAAGAAGTTAACAAAGCATCTAAAATCTTAGATTGTGAAAATTATATTGCTATCTATGCTTAAGATAAATGCAAACTTATTTCAAAATGAGATAACAGTTGATTGCCTTTAATCAAACTATAATTCCCCAATTTTGCAGGTGACTCGACAGACCTATTCAATAAATATAAGTGAGTTTCAGTTCAGTCATTGACTCACTGTATGATAAGATAACACAAGCCACAGTGTGACATGATATTTAAAATAATAAGTCCTCATCATTGTATAACTGCCTTGTAGAGAAAATCTAACCACGATAAGCCGGTAATTAGACAACCAAAACTTAAAAAAATCACAAATATTAAAATTTGAATAAATAACCGACAAAATTATATATTTAGTTAACCATACTAGCCAGACAAGTACCGCTACTAAGTGTCCGTTTGAGATGGCTTTTGGAAGTGTTTAAAAGCGCTTTTGAATAAAGAAAGTATTTTTTATAACCATGAAAAAACATTTTCAAAAGCTATCCCAAACGAACCTTAAGTATATAAGCGAGAGAAAGGTAGAGAGTAATACATGACCCTGTCCAGGTGGAACATTGATCTTTTGAGCAATGACTTCACAATGTGCCCCCTTATCCGCATCGCAACATAAGAAAACTAAAATAAAATTTCCAATAATAAAACTAAAACCAAGAAATTGATGAGCTTGGGAAGGACTAAATATTTCCTTGTAAAGGAGTTGAGGGAACATTACAAACTCCGTAATAAGGGGAATGTGAAGCTCACAAATCCCAGAAATAGAACGCAAAGATACTAAGCACATATGAATCTACCATGTTCTATCATATCAGCTAGTAGGCAAAATAATGTTTCATGGCGACAATACAGCTCCTATACACAAAGCACAAAACAAAACGAATCCAATTACAGAGGAAAATAGATAAAGAACCTACAAAGAATTGTGAAATCATAACGGCATTTACTCACTTGAAACATTTAGAATCCACCATAACTAGATGTTTTCTTGTGAAAATCAAATATAACTTCAACATAATACGTTCTCACTATAAATTGAAATTCATATTGAGTCAAATATTTTTAGTGTTATCAATCAAGGCAAGTAGACATCTGCCCCTCTACTCCAGAAATATGAAACAAATTAAGTAGATAGAGACCCACCTCAAGTCTAATACATGAACAATCTTTCTGCCTGGGCTATAATATTTTTAAGGGATCCTAAAAACAAATGTTTACCCAGCTATGGAGGTCATCTAATCGTGAGAGAGAAACAAAATAGTCTTCAAGGTAAGCCAAAACGAAAATTAGAAGGAAAGAGTAAAGAGTAAAGCTTATAAAAAAAGATTTCCTTTAATCCCTACACATCTGTCAAGATAACAAATTCAAGAGAAACATCTTAAAAAAAATGGGGCACATGGAATAAAAAATTGCAATCAATGTTAAAAGGCACTCACTTGCACTCAGGAAGTGCAAGAAGTCTAAGACTCTCTGCTCAAGGTTCTTCCATCCATCACCACTTGGTTGACCAAGATTATCTTGAAAAGAAAGTGTCGGAAGAATGCATATACCAACCAGTAGCTTCACATATGTTCATTGCAGAAGGAACTTACTTGATTTGGGATGGAAGCTTGATATCCTTTCAAAGGGGTATTTGATAGACTTGCCATATGTGGCTGGGAAGTCATGCTACTCTAAAATTCAGAATTAAACATTAAAACAAATTTACCTCTTGCAAGAACAAAAGTATAAATTAGTCATTCATCTTCCTCAAAGAACATTAAGCCTGTTAATCACATCTAAACAATAACCATAACTTTAAAAAAAACATGTAAAAAATCGCTGAACAGGAACTAGAGAAAGATTCGATTTTTAGTTAAATACGCATACCTTTCAAGTACAATCCATCAGAGGAAGACAAAGGAACTTCCATGAGGACCAAAATCAGGACCTCCAAATGCAAAAGGGGCCCTAAAAAAAAGAAAGGCCTTCAAATTATAAGAAAAACTTTATAACAATAGATAAGATTACAATAATATCCATCAAAGGATCAGACAAATTTCAGAAAAATTGAAAAGGCCATAAAAAACAAATTTTCAATGTAAAAACTGATCACAAAGGCCATAAAAAACAAATTTTCAATGATAAACTTTTCCTTTAAATCATTCTAAATTTATCAAAGGAATACAAAGCACTGATTATGGATTCATAAAAAATCATGTCTCTTAAGAAGATCGTAAATGTCGGGATTTGCATCAAGGCATAAATAAGGGAGACAAGTAACCTGGTAAGGAAAAAAATGGAATATAAAATGGAGCATACTTTAGAAAGCTTTCCTCCAGTTGCTGAGATGGCTTTCTTGAAAAGAGACCACCATGGATTTTAATCATTTGTTATTATCATAAATGGGCGTCCTTAGCAGTGCTTGAAGGCCCATTACATTGTTCTTCACCCACCATCCTTAATGTATATAAAAAAAAGATTCAATACTTGAAGGTATTTGAGAACAAAGCATGCAAGATTTATATTCATACACATTCAAAAGAAACAAATAAACTTTATAAAATTTTATAAGAAATAAATAAGTAGGAAATTGGTACTCATAATCATAATTAAACAGGTACTAAACTAGCCAAGTCTATTCAAAAGAAAGTAAATAGATGACTGCAAAGAAGAAAGCAGACCTGTGATGATAGGCGTATCATAAACTTTAAAAACCACGGTGCACATGTACGAGATAAAATTGTCAAGATGGATGAAAATTCTATCGAATTCACAGCTAATTAGAAAATAAATTACCAGACAAGGTAACAAGAATTTTGTAGATAAACAAGATACAAGCAAATATATAACCAGTTTAAGAAAGACACCTAGCTATAAAACAAGTATTTTCTGAAGTAGAACCATTGGCAACAATAAGTTTAGCAATAAGGCAAAATAAGACAAAATCAGTTTTTAAAGAAAAAAATCATTTACAATACTTGTCAATTCAACAATAAATTGAGAAAAATATGTTAGAATCTTACTTCTGAAGCTACGATTCCATAAGGAAAGATCCAAAATACAACCGAACTATCATTAAAATGCAAAGCCTTTGTAAACATCAAAATCTGGAACAAACTCCATAGGATTTTGTCCACGATCTTTTGTGCTAAAACAAAAGATCATAAACATCTATATTTAGATCTCAAGAAATAGTAATATAATGCAGATTTGGCATTAAAAAAAAAAACTCACCTCCAAAATTTCTCAAACAGATTGCCTTTTTTCCCTATAAAAGGAATTCAACAGAATGAAAAATAATTGTTAAACATAAATACAGACACCATTTCTTATAGTAATATCATAAATAAGTAGTTGTTACCTTGAAAGAAAACCTTAAATAGATAAATAATATCATTATCTAAAGTTGTTTTGATAATCCATGTATTCCATAATCTTAACTCTCTACAAACACCTAAACAAAAGTTCTATGTAAAAATTAGAACCAAAGAAGAACAAGATAAGGCACTGATACATGCTAAGAACCTTGTAAGCTAAGAAGTTTGAAATATATAGTTCTGTTATGATTAAATTTGAGTATATTGCACACAAATCCAACTCAAAAGAGGAGAAAATGATAATTTTAAATTGAATCAAAATTATGCAAATCAAAACCTTGAAATAGTGTGAGCATACCTTAATAAAGTTTACCATGTTTTTTGATAATTTAAAAAAAAATCTCCATGATTAAATAATTGAAAAGATGCGTTGTAATTGTACATAAAGTAGACATTCGAGCATCCATCAAAGATGAAAATAGAGAGCCAATTTTCTTCTATTTACGGTTCCTGGAACTTCTTCAAAACAAACATTCATTACTAGTCACAAAATTGAACAGATGAAAATGAAGAATAATACCCATTAGAGAAATCGAAAAGAGATTTAATCCTAAACAAGACATTTAAATTAATAGAATGAATTTTTTTAGATACCATTTGCAATACATAACAAATGACCAAGAAGGATGGAGTAATATTGTATATGCTTTTAGAATTAATTTAACTTCAAGCATTCAAAAAATTATTGAGCAATATCATCTCAAAACAATTACAACTGATTCCGATTTTGATAAATAGTGAAAACGCTAAAGTAAGATAATATTGATTACAGAGATTTCAATCACTCCCAATTTTTTTACAATAATTATAGATATATCAAATGTTATGATAGGCATAAAAAGCTAATGCTTGAGACACTAACTTAGCTATAACCCAACACCAACACAATTACCATGGATTTACACTTTACTTTCTATATGGATAGAAAATGTACAAGTGTAGGATTCTTGGAATTCCTACAGCAACAAAATTCATTCCTCGTAATTTTTAAGGTATTTGTTACCTAAGATTGACAAGAAGTGAACCAAAAATTTAGATTTAAATGGATAAAAAGTAAATAAAAAAACTTAGACCTTGAAGATGGAAATAAGTTAATATTTCTCCTTCTCCATCTTATTCCCTGACTTGTTTAGGCTTTTCTCTTGACATAACTCACATATCTGAGACCTGTTCAACAAAACATAAAAAAGATAGCGAAATCAAAGTCACATAGTTTTAAAATAAGGGCATAATGACTAGTAATCTCGAAGGAAAAACATGAAAGAAAATTTATTGAACTTTCCTTGTAAATATTGGGGAAAAAGAAAACTAATAGATTTCAAACAAAAGCAAGCCAATGGTGGTGTTTGTGCCTTTTAGAAAGATACCATATTTCAATGGGAAGGAAAGAATCAAAACCATGATCCAATCTGGGAATGAAAAACAAGGAATTTAGATGTATATTCTTACTTTTGATTTTCTCAAGAAATGATAGAATCGTGAAGAATCAGGTGCCACAGGAGAAGGAAGAATAAAAGAGATAAACTAAAAAAAAAAAAAGACACGGACACAGACAGAGAATGAAGGGAAATAAACAAACAAATTGAAATGAAAAGATAATAAACAGAGACACAGACTTCGATTTTTAGGGTTCTACAAAATCGAGATTCACCACTACCGCCAAAAATCGAAAAATCGAGATGAAAAATCGAGATTCCATTAAACCCATTCACAGCCGGCGACGTTCGTTTGAAGGAGATGAAGGAATAGTTAAAAAAAAGATAGTTACCTGAGAAAGAGAGAAGAGACTTCGATTTTAGGGTTCTACAATTTTAGGGGTACTGAAATTTCACTTTGGATTCAAAGTGAAATTAGGGCTTGCTTATACTTCGATTCACCAAAACCAAAGCGAAATCATTCTTCTTCCTTCGATTTGACTTCGATTTTGTGTGCTTCCTTCGATTCGACTTCGTTTGAGCTTGTTTGAGAGAGAGCTTCGAGAGAGAGTGCTTCGAGAGCGTCTTCGTTTTCTGAGAGAGAGAGAGAGATTCTTTCATTTTGTTTTTTTTTCCAAGTTTTTTAAGCGCTACAAATTAATTATAAGGGAATATAGGTGACGTCTTATTTTTTACTTATTACTGTTCATCCGTGAGTTTCAAAACAAGCGTCACCTAAAATAATGTGTAGTGTCACCTAATCCCATTTTTCTTATAGTGATTCCATCTCGTGAGAATGAGTTCCCAGCTATTTATCTAGTCATATTCCCAAAACAGGAGTGTATTGAGCGTTCTTACAGATCGCTCTCAACTATGTGAATCAAAGAACATAACTCCACAAATAGGAGTCCGCATTTCACTCAGGATTGAGATCTATCACGGTTGATAAACTTAATTTGATATTCGATTATTTCTCGTAAACGGTACTAATGAGAAATTTGATCGAACATCGTGGTCCTGTCTTATACAATCAACATTGCATATGATACTTCCATTTCATGTCTCCCACATGAATGATCAGGATTAGATCATTTGTCTATAAACAAAATGCGAAGTTATCAACGGTGTTACCAGGATAAGGTTCCCAAACGTTATCCATTTCATCGTAGACACTTTTAAGTTACTCATCTCGACTTTAATCCTCTTGTATGACTCACATATTAAGTCGTGATTTCATAAGAGTAACTTAGGGTTTACTATTTGAATGTTTTGATATTTATATATTTCCATATATTCCTAATATCGTCAATTGAATCAATCTAGATTATATAAAGAACTTATGTTTATTTATTTAATTTATTCGAAATAAATTATTATAATTAAATAATTACAAGTTCTAGGACACCATTCCTAACAATCTCCCACTTGTCCTAGATCTTTGGAGATTTGACTTGTAATTCCAGTTCAACTGGATGACTATCAACTACTTAGCCATGGTAGTCATTTTAATACTTTATCAGTAACGTTTTCATCTGTTTAGTATGTAATTCTTTTGTCTGAAGTTAGTTTCATTAAGTGTAATAGATTCCATATTTTATCGCCATAAAATAAACTCTATTAACTATTGATTTGAAACTATCATGTTCAACCACCTTTCATTTACTAACAACTTAGTAATCACGCGAATTTAGAGTTTAGTCAGTAAAAACTCATTTTACTTATACTCAACTCATTTGATGTTTAATTCGCAAAGGTCTTTTGTCGAATTTTACATGGAAGTAAATTCATGTTCGAATTTGAGCCCGTGCAACTCATAAAATCTCCCATTTTATCTATGTGCACTAACATACTATTTGTAAATTTTATTTTAGTCACATTGGTTCTAGGATTCTCGAAATTCTTAAGCTCCCACTACAAAGTAATTCTCCATTACTTTCATTTGTTTAACGATTACAATTCTATACTTCTTATTATTTCCAAAAATAATGTATAAGTATAAGTGACCCTTTTCAACTCAACTATTGAAAATTCGTGTCATTTTTATTTCACTTATTTTGAACTTTATTCATTGATTTTGAAGTCAATGAGTTTCACTTGGACTTCGAAAGTCCTTTGGTTCGTATTATGACGCTCCCACTCAAATAAAGTTCTACAAGTAGTTTAACAATTTAAACTTTTAAATAACTACTTGTTTTTATTGTGAAATAAAATCATTGTAATTCTTTTATATCTTAAGTAAGGTTTAAAGCCTTCAGTATCACTGATTTACTGAGCTTTTCTTTAATAGTTTGTGAATTCAATTATTCACTAATTATTACTCTCTGATTTCTGTTTTGTTTATTCCATATCAGTTATTACCTTTAAAACATCCTTTTAAATAACTGAATGTTTGGAATATTAGAAATCGATTTAATGTTTACTTATCACTTAAGTTCTAACATCTAAATGTCCAACTTTCGTGATGTTTAAGTCTAGTTATCTTTGATAAATCAAAGATATTTGATTTTACTTATCCTATAAGTTCGTGGATTAATATGGTTATCATCTCAAACTCCTTGAGAACCATCTTTAAGAGATTAATCCTCTAACTTATTTAAGTAATTTTAGACTTAAGTATTTAAACATTTTTAAACCTTTATAACTTGTTTAGATATTTTGGAGTTTAGAATTTGGTTTTGGAATTTATTTGTTTTATACTAAGTATTTTGAATAACCATCCAATCACACTTTGGAACTTTGTAATATAGTTGTAGAGGAATATCTACCTAAATAACTCTTATTTAAAATATTCCCAAACTTGGTTCATACGAAATGAGAACCAATAGTTATTACATAATTCAAAATAAAAAACAAATTGATAACTAAACTAAACTTGAAAACTATAGCTTGGGAAGAGAAATATTTTCTTCCCTTTTAGACTATTGTAAAATCGGTTACGAGGAGAATAGGAAGAAGAAGAGTTTTCAATTTCGAAAATTGAAATTAGAAGCTTTTGAATGAACAACCAAGACGTTTGTATTTATACGCAAAACAGTTTTCCAATTGAATTAGGAAATACTATTAAAATAAATACAAGATAAATGCCAAGAATAAAATCAAATTTTATTCCTTATTTATCTTACGTGCCGATTTTATGTGTATAAAATCATTAAGAAAAACTAATTTTTTTTTTGTTTAATTTGTCTTTGGTTGAACATTCTTTTATATATTTATTTTAGACAAAATAATTCCACAATTATTTCCTAAAATATTATATATGACTCGATTTTGGTATTTAATAATTTGAACCAAAATCCATTGAATTCATTAATTCAATTCTAGATTCTTCCTTATTAATAAATCTTATTTATCAACTCTTGATATTTATTTCAATAAATCAATTATTCAAATATCATATTCCGATTTTATACTTTATCATTAATAAATATTTATTATTTTCTATTTAAATAATCGACATTATTTAAATCAATAATAAATATGTTATTTACTATTATCCTTTTAAATAATCGCTATTATTTAAAATTAATAATAAATGTTTAATTATTAATTTCCATTTAGGTAAACACATTATCTAAATAATTAATAATTATTTATCAATAATATTTTTATTATTAATTACCATTTAAATAAACACATTATTTAAATAATTCATAACAATGATATTAATTTCCATTTAAATAAACTCATTATTTAAATGATTAATATTGTCAGTTTATTTAAGTAAACTATTTTACTTAAATTATTCATTTCCTTTTCTAGGAAACATAGTTCTCATCGTTCGGTTTGTTATTTCCAAGTATAGTGACTAAAGCGGATGCTATATTATGAAATTTAAATAAACTTTATCTTAGTAATCTAACATGCATTCAACATTCAAATACTCAAAGTTTCGACATATAATTAAATATGATGCATGAATGCGAACATATTAATGAACAGAAAAGCCCTAAAACATGTTACTATGTCACGATATTTTAATGATACCTAGGTGAAGTGCCGTCGAATGATAGGTCGAGTTACCATCATTAAAACGAGATGCCACTCGAACAATTGACAACTCCAGAATAACTCATATTCCTATGTCATTGTTTACCGGTGTGTTTGGTCAAGAATTTTGATAACAAACTTTATCAAATTTCTTCTTAAGTGTAACCCACTAATTTAGTCTTTTAAATAAAATTGAAGAGTGTCTACGAAGTGTAGATTGATCTTCAATCAATCTCATTTAAAATTCTTTATCCCTTTCGGGAGACCCAACTTGATATTGATTTATACAATAAACCTTCCTATGGGAATGAACACTGCAATAATGTTACAGAGGCCATGTATAAATCTCACGTTTCGAGCCCATTAGTGGAGACCATAGGATACATTGACATGTTTCCTTCTCCCACTTAATATTTTGAGTTAGGGTTTCATAACTTAGACTAATTCAGGCTAACTCATTAATCCAAGTTTTAATTAACCTAATCAACTTTAACTCTTAAATTGGTTAGATTAATTTTATAAAGTGATTGTTCAAGTTTTCCTAATTTAAACTAATCACATTATGCGCCGTCTTAATAATTTTGATTTATTAATTTGAACTTTTCTCCCAGATCGCTCCCAGTTAGAGGCGCTCCGTGTTAGGGGAACTTTATGAAACCTCATCGCTTGGGCAGAGCTTTCTCGCCAGAGATCCGTTCAATTTAATTAATCTCAATTATTAATTTTTTTAATTAACCCTTAATTAAAAGTTTCTATTTGTTTATCTTATATGGATTTTGGCCCAATTGTTTAAACAATAATTCCATATTACAAAAAAATTCATTTAGTTTCTATTCAACTTTTAAACTAGATTTAACTTTTGAATTTTAACTAAATAAGCATGCTTTTAATTCTAAAACAATTAGAATATAATTTTCGATAATAACATTTATAAAATAAAATTATAGCATGCTTCACATACATTAGCATATAATAACACATATTATATCATGATGCATGTATGTACAATTAATTAAAATCATACAACCTATGGTGGGATTTTCTACATGACATACTCTTATGCATGAATATTATTTAAAAACAATTATATCATACATATAAACAATTTAAATAATAAATAGCTAAATTGACCAGGTATTCTTGGCACTATTTCTAAAACGGAAAATTAAATTACAACTTAATTAAATCTTCCATTGTAGATCTTGAGGCTTCATCTTTCTCTCTCCTCCATGGTGTAGGCGTGGGCATGGGTATTTATGGGGCAAATATTATCTCCTTAATATTTCCATAAATACTTGTTTTAAAATAATTATCTTTTAATTATATGGAAAAATAAAGAAAATATTTTCCATGTAATCTTATCTCAATTTCTAAATTTATAATTTAAGATAGGGATATAATCTTAAAAAGATTTTATTCTTATCTTAAATATTTAAATTTTTAAATTGAGATAACAAGACAATTATGATAAAATATCTTACCATATCTCATCTTTTCTCTCTCCTTGGGCGTGGACCTCATGGAATGGTGGGGAAAAATTTTCTTCTCTTCCTCCCTTGGTGTAGCCGATTTTACCATTATTGGGTATGGGAAAATTACAAATTTTTCCTATACCCTAAAATTTAGGGTTTACAAATTTTCTACTAAAATTTAAAATCCTAAATGCCTCAAGAATACCTAAACAGTCAATAAGCAAACCTCCACAATTTATATAACACAATTTATATAAACATACATAAAACGATTTTTATGCAACCCACCAAAATTTTCGAAAACTCACAATTTTGCATGATAATTAAAATTAGCTCTGATACCAATTGAAGGGATGATTTACTAAATTAGCGGAATTTCATTTAGTAAACTTATTAACATTTAATAACGTATCTATTAACATCATGCAATTTGTGAAAGACATGTAGATTCATGCTTATATTTTCGAAAATTAAAATCAAACCGGAACTTACATTGAGTAAAATCGGAGAATTGGTTGGAGGTTTCTTTACAGCATCAATCCTCAGCAACACCGGATCTTCTATGCTATATCCCGATCGATCAAACGAAATTTGATTGTGGGATCGAACTTTAGAAGAAATTGGGAAGAAGAAAAAAAAATATTTTCCTTCCCAACACTATGAGAAAATCGGCCAAGGAGGGAGGGAGAGGAGGAAGAGAGAGTTCCAACTTTCTATGGAATTGTATTGTGTGATTTATGAATGACCCAACCCTCCTATTTATAGAAAAATAGGAATCCTAATCACATTAGGATTAATCTATAGAGATAAACACAAAAAGAAAAAGATAATCTCTTTCCTTTATCTAGCAATTTCGAAAATGCCATGGATAAATAGGAGATTATTTTATTTTCTTTATTTTTATTTATCTTGGGTAAATAAATCTATGTAGTTATTTTAGGATATAATTCAAACAATTATCTCTTCCCAAAATACATCATATGGCCGAAAATTGCATATATTAATTAAAAAAAATTCTAATTTATTTAATTAATTATTTGGGCCAATCCCAATTGGGTTCATTAATCCAATTGGGCTAGAAATTCTCTCTCAAATTAATAAGTCCAACTTAATTAATTTATTTATTAATTACCATTTAAATAAATATTTTATTTAAACAATTAATAATATTAATATTTTCTCCCGACTAAATATTATCAAATTTATATTTAATTATTAATTTCCATTTAAATAATTTTCATTATTTAAATAATTAATAATAAATATTATAATTATTAATTTCCATTAAATAAACTCATTATTTAATTAATAATTTTATTGACAATATTTTATTATTAATTAATTAATTTTAATTATTAATTTCCATTCAAATAAAATTAATTATTTAAACAATTAATAATTGTCAATTAATTTCAAATTATTAATTACCATTTAAATATACTCAATATTTAAATAATTAATAATGTATAATTAATAATATTTCATTATTAATTTCATGTTTAAATAAACTCATTATTTAAACAATTAATAATGTTTATATTAATTACCGCTTAAATATACTCAATATTTAAACAATTAATATTGCCTATTTTAAGTAATTCACTTTACTTAAAATTTCCATTTCTTCTACTTGATTTCGCGACTACGATATTTGGGCTAGCATAGGGACCCGATGGACCTATAGATCATGGGCTTAATAATTAGTCAATTAAGTGATTAACACATAATCAGTTAATTACTTATTATCTAACTATGAATAATTCCACTATAGATTCATAGCTGAACTCCCCTCACTATAGATGAGTTATGTCCATTTAGTTTATCATTTATTTATATCTGTGATATTATCCTTCACGTGGAACCCTCATAATTACAGGTGGATAAATTTACCGTTTTGCCCCTGTAATTACCGCTTTATCCTTGTGTTCCCGCTGATTCTCCAATGAACTTTATCTTTAGTCGAACTAGAGATAAGATACTTCGTGATCAATAGAAGTCGTGACGTCACTTGGTTCATGTCTCGAATCAGTACATCAAGGGAGTTTCCTAAAGTTCCTAAAATGTTTAGGTATCGGACCGATACCGGTTAATTTATAGGAAAGTTATGAATTCCATCTCGTGAGAATGAGTTCCCAGCTATTTATCTAGTCATATTCCCAAAACAGGAGTGTATTGAGCGTTCTTACAGATCGCTCTCAACTATGTGAATCAAAGAACATAACTCCACAAATAGGAGTCCGCATTTCACTCAGGATTGAGATCTATCACCGGTTGATAAACTTAATTTGATATTCGATTATTTCTCGTAAAACGGTACTAATGAGAAATTTGATCGAACATCGTGGTCCTGTCTTATACAATCAACATTGCATATGATACTTCCATTTCATGTCTCCCACATGAATGATCAGGATTAGATCATTTGTCTATAAACAAAATGCGAAGTTATCAACAGTGTTACCAGGATAAGGTTCCCAAACGTTATCCATTTACTGTAGACACTTTTAAGTTACTCATCTCGACTTTAATCCTCTTGTATGACTCACATATTAAGTCGTGATTTCATAAGAGTAACTTAGGGTTTACTATTTGAATGTTTTGATATTTATATATTTCCATATATTCCTAATATCGTCAATTGAATCAATCTAGATTATATAAAGAACTTATGTTTATTTATTTAATTTATTCGAAATAAATTATTATAATTAAATAATTACAAGTTCTAGGACACCATTCCTAACATGTATACATCATATATTATATACTTTTGGTTTAAATATATAACTAGGATCCGCTTTATTAAATAAATATTCAGTACTTGTTATATACATAATGCGCAGAAACAATAAACATATTAGATCTGTTTGATTTTCTTTGTTGTGATTGCGTTTGAATCCCTTCGTGCTCCCATTTTTTTTTAGCCACCACCTTATTATCATTCTGATACTAATCTCACGTTTTCTCCTTTTGATGATTTGTTCTTCAAAGGGAAACTTGTCCCTGTTGAACCTTCTTCTTTAAATGTACAAGGTTCTGAATCATACACTGCACAACTGTAGTAGGGATATAGGCTTCATGGATTTCCCATCTTCTGGCCTGGAACAAGTTAAACTAAAGTGTCATAGTATGAACAACTATCCTTTTTTTTTTATCATTGAATCTTGAAAAAAATGAAATATTTGGTCAAAATGCTAATTATGAACATTCAAATGGCCATAAAAAGCTATGGGCATCCACTCCCATGAATTCAATAATATTGACAATGTAATGTACAATGAACAAATTCAAGAAAGGTGCGAGTTATCTCATCATTTTTTTGACCAAAAATGACAATATGCAATTCAAACATTGAACTTATAATCAAGAGAAAGAAACTTACTGCATCCCATCCAAGTTTGTTCTTGTTGTCCCATTAAATGCTCATGACGAGGATGTGATGCTTAATACCCAGTTTTTTGTGGTATATTCATACCGCTTGAATACCCGAACCAAATAAGAACATGTGAGCATCTCAACCGGACAAATAACTTCTCATCAACAGTTACAACAATTAAACACAATATTTCACTAACTTTATCGGCGAGCATTTGCTGGAGAAGCCGAACAACCTGAGTTCCAGCCGAGTGCCCAACAAAGTGAATATGATGATCTTCCTAATTTTGGCCACGATTTTGGCCACAAGTGCAAGAAAAGATGAACACGATTGAGAGAAAATATGGAGCCAGAGAGAGAGAAGAAGATGATGGAGGGAAATAAAAGAAATGAAATGTTTAGGCTAAATGAGGTGGTTTTGTGTTTTCTTGAGGTGGCCATTTTGTATAAATCATCACTGACAAATTTTGTCTAATCATCAGCTGGCCATTTTATATAAATTTAAGGTGCTATTTATTTTATGTCATGTAAGGGTATTTTTGTAAGTACACATTTCAATAAAGTAAAAAGCTGGCCATTTATTGAAATTTAAACTGTAGCGGCCATATAATTATATGTATAGACAAAAGTGGCTAGAAACCTTGTTAATCCTTATTAAAAAACAAAAATTAAATAATGTGATTAGGTTTGTTAAACGACTTTGTGATTTTTATGTAACCAAAGTTTAATAATTAATGAATTGAAGTTATTTTACCAAATAAATTTCTATCTTTTGTATATTTTTATGTGTTTTCTCAAATTGTAAGATTTTTTATTTTATTTTATTATTTTTTCCCCTTAATGTTTATGAACGCTTTAGCCACATTTCCCCCCTTTTATTCTAACTTATTAAAAATGGTAAGTGCAACATGTTTTATTTAGGAAAATTTCACTAGGTAGCAGAATTTATAAATATATCGCTTAATGCTATTAACATATATATCAATTTTTACTACGCTAAATATCAGTGATTAAAATTTTGAGATTAAATATTAATTACTTTTGATGAAAAAGAAAAATCAATAAAATGAATATCTTTCGTTTTACCCTAAAATTAAGCTATTAATCTTATATTGAAATATACTATTAATTATGAGACATTGCTAATCTCTAAAATTAAACTATTAAAAGCCAACATGAGCATAGCTCAAGTGGTTAGACACTTGCTCTCTTCCCATGAGGTCGAAGGTTCGAGTCTTCCCCTCCCTCAACTTGATGTAATATCTAAAATTTTTTTTTTATTAAACTTTCAATTAAATGTAACAACTAAAATTAAAATTTATAAAGAACTCAAGAATAATAAAAGGAAAAAAATCAACATTTTATGATTGTTTTTTTTTTAAGAGGGGAACATTTTGTGATTAAACATCACTTTTGATTGAAAAGAAAAGGAATCAATAATATGAACACACCTCATCAAAATCATACATCGGGCATAAAGTGTGTTTTCTCAAATTGTAAGTTTTGTACGGGTTTTTTTAAAGGGAAATTTCATTGGGTAGCAGAGTTTTATGCAATATTTATAAATATAGCATTTTTTTAAAAGTATTTACAAATATAGCAGTTTTTAAAAACCTTATTCATATGTATCAAAGATAGCAGTGATTACTATTAGGTAATCAGTGATACAAGCATAAAATATCAGGATATCAGTAAAATCAATGATTACTTATGTGGAAATCAGTGATTACTTTGCTATTTTTACAAATAAGTTTTTTTATGGCTATTTTTACAAATATTGAACCTAATTTTGCTATTTTTGCAAGAGCCCCTTTTTTAACATATGTTTTAGCTACACTTTTTCCCTTTGATTTTTAGGGCAACTACTGAAATAACATATTTTTATATATTAATTACTGAGATGTCTGAACTTTATAAAAATTACGCAAATGATATAATTTATTAAACTAAAAAAGGAAAAAGAATAAATAAATTCATTAAAAATAGTAAAATATTTCAATAAAGGGTAAAATATCATTTTGGTCCCTGAACTTTCACTCAAGTTTCATTTTCATCCTTGAACTTTCAAAAGTTACCATTTTCATCCCTGAACTTTCCAATTCGTTTCGTTTTGGTCCTTCAGATTTTATTTTTTCATCTAGGACATCACTAAAAGGTTTATGTGGTATATAATTGATGATGTGACATTATATAAATATACAATGAGGTTAAAAGATGTAGAAAAACGAATATACAGTGAGATTTAAGACTGAAATTAAAGATAAGAATATTAGATTAACCTTCCTTTATATTCGTTTTTCCATGGTATTTAACCTCACGATATATTTTTATAATGTCACGTCATCAATTACTTGCCACATAAGCCCTCTATTACTGTTTTAGACGGAAAAACAAAATCTGAATGACCAAAACGAAACGAAATGGAAAGTTTAGGGACGAAAATGATAACTTTTAAAAGTTCAGGGACGAAAATGAAACTTGAGTGAAAGTTCAGGGACCAAAATGGTATTTTACCCTTCAATAAATTATTAAAAAATAGTTTATGGAACTAAAAATGTAAAAAAAAAAATGAAAAATAACAAAATAGTAGTTCAATTGTGCTATTTGATTAATTTTTAAAAAGTTTTGACATTTAAGTAATTAGTAGATAGAAATATGTTATTTGAGATAATTTTTATTGATTTTAACTTATTAAAATGGTCTATGCAACATATTTTTATTTAGGAAAATTTAGGTAGCAGAATTTATAAATATATCATTTAATAGTATTTAGATATATATCAAATTTTTCCTATATGTTAAATATCAATAATTAAAATTTTGAGATTAAATATTAATTACTTTTGATGAAAAAGAAATAGAATATAAATATTAAAATAGCCACATTTATTCCCATCTTTTTCCTTATAACTACCCTTTTTAAAACATCTTAAATTAGCCACCTTCAATATAAGGGGACATAAATGCCTTTAATGTCAAATAATTATTTCTTTTTCCTCCTCCCACTGTCCATATGCCTTCCTTTTTCTTTCTTTCTTTTTTTCTTTTTTAATTTTAAATCATCTCTCTCTCCACTTTTCATAATTATTTTTTAAAAAAATTTCTCTCCAATTTTCCCTCCAATTTTCCCCCCAATTTTCTTTTATATATTTGTTTCTTTCTCTCTTCCTCATTTTTCCTCTCATTTTTTTTTCATTTCTTCTTCCCTCTCTACCTCATTTGTTTATCCATTCTCTATCATTTTTTTTGAAACCTCTATTGATTCTCTCTGTTTTTTTTCTTTTTTTGTTTCGAAAATTCACCATTTCTACAAATGTTCATCTCACAAATTTCTTGCATTTTTTTTATTTCTTATCTCTCCTTATTTTCTTCTCATTTTCATTTTTTATTTACTATATCTCTACTTAATTTCTTATCGATCTTGTTTTTTCATAAATATATTTCAACGTTGTTGGTTCCGAATCTCGAAGATCTAAACCAAAATAAGCATAGATTTGACGAAAGGTAATATACATATTTAGTTTGATTTATGTCTTTTTTTTGTTTTATGTAATATATATAAATTCTTAATATTTGTTTTCTGCTATACATGCAATATGCGTTTTTTTTGCAATATACGTAATATACATATTTTTGTCTCTCGTCTATTTCTATTTTGCTTATGTACAGTCTGTATTATACGTAATATATATTTTTCTGTGATCTGTTTGAATATATATTTTTGTATATACATGCTATATATAACTATGTGTTTTTCTTAATATACAGTTTGTAATACACGCAATATATGAATTATACGTACTATACAAACTATGTGTTTTCTTGATTTACACCCCTTTATTTTATTTTCATTCTGTAATATACGTAATATAATATAGATTTCTTTTTGTTTTGTTTGCATATTAAGTATCTTTTTTTGTACATTTAGTATTATTGAATTAACACCCTTTTTGTTTTTCATTTGCAGATTATATGACATGTATATTACGTATAGCACGTACATTCATATGTACAAAACAGTTTACTTGAGAGGATAAACTATAAATAATATATTAAAATAAATCTATAAAATTGAAATATGCAGTATAAAATCAAAATGAAAAAATAATAAAAAAATATAAAACATATACTAAATACAATGAAGAACTATGGACGCTATACGAACTATACCAAAAACTGGGAAATAAATTGCATTGAGAAAGAAAAATGCCAGAACTATCAGACCATACGTGTTAGACTATACATGCCATACGAAAAGGGCAAAATAGATATATTGAAAAATTAAATAGTAAAAAGTGCTTAAATATCTCACTTTTTCAACCACATGACTATAGGGGAAAAGTCACTTTTCTAAGTGGCTAGTGTGATTTTTCACCTAAAAAAATATCAATAAAATGAATATCTTTCATTTTACCATAAAATTAAGCTATCAATATTATATTGAAATATACTTTTTATGAGATGTTGCCAACCTCTAAAATTAAACTATTAAACTTTCAATTAATGTACCAACTAAAAAAAAACGATTTATGAGTAAAAAAATTAAAAATAAAAGCAATTTTTTTAAGAAAGAACTCAAGATTAATAACGGAAAGATCAACATTTTGTGATGAAACATTACTTTAGATTAAAAAGAAAACAAATATAAACTTGCATATACATGAAAGACATAGTTTATATTTGGATGTCACCAAATTGGAGGGAGGAATTCTTATTCATGACTTTTTGCTTATTATACCAATTGCTCCAATAGTCCCGTCCATTCTCCTGGCGCCGTCGCCGTCGGAATACATTTATAATCAATATGTATTTCTTCGATTTAGTTCATGTCTTTCAATTCTTCATATCTTCTTCTCATTTTTATAGTGAAATTTATTCTTTCTAAAAATAAAATGAAACAAGAATTAAGCCAATAAAGTCTTTCAAGCCAACTAAAGTTTTGCATAAATCACTGGTAAATTATATTAGACATAATTGCACCAATAACCACAATAAATCACCATACTCCACTTTTAATGGTTGTTTATTATTAATATAAAAAATATCTAAGAAACATCATTTATGGTGGTGATATGATAGATTCTGGTTTTATAGTTACCATCTTACACTTTTATCTCCTTGATAACCATATCTTATTAATTGCATATCACTTAATTTATAATTTATTTTTTTAAAATTTTAAAAATCAATCTCCTTGATTTTGAGAATCACTATTTAAGGATAAGAAACTCGAACATATAAATTAGATTATTCTTTTTATTCCTCATATGTTTTCCATTTTCCGTTTTCTTCATTGCCTAGAAATTACCCAAATTCAAATTCACTCGTCGAGTGGAGATCTCTAACGAGTCCAAGCTCAAATCTTATTAAATCTGGTGCCAGATTAGCCAATCTTATATTAAGTAACACACAGAAACTTATTCCTTTGTTTTAGTTGCCATCGGATCCATCAAATATACCACTTAACCTGGAAAAATATGTTAACAACAAAAAGCGAGTCTAAAAATACTCCGTAAGTAAATACATTCCTTTTTAATGAAATTACAAAATAAAAAGTATACCAAATTGAATTGAACATCAAACTTGGTCTCTTTAGCTATGGTGAACGGAGAATATTATACCAAATCGAATAAAATTAAGACCAAATCACTTTTCATACATATTAAAAACTCAAGCTAGTGAGTTCACGTAATAATATCATATCATAATCATATAATAGAAAACCGACACCAAAAGCATGCCCACAACTGGTCATACTACACATAAGATAAATCAAGATATGTAACACAATAATTGATTATACTGAACTAGTCATACGAAGAGCTGCCTCCAAAGGGCTATTCACCCTAACATACGGTCCACAAAACCTATGTGTATGCTAAAGTGGGTCCCAAAGACCCGCAGAAAACTGAACTAGTGGTGGTACGATAATTTAGCAGTTTGAAAATAACTTAAACTGTTATATAACTTGCAAACCATCATAAATCCATACAAAAAGAAATTCAATATAAATAACGACATATTTTGTAATTTTTAAAAATTAAGTAGGGATAAAATAGTCTAAAAATGCTTCTTAAACATCCGTCCTTTTATATGATAAGGATAGTATAAAGTCTAAATTAGCACATATAATATAATAGAATTTACATTAGTTTTGCGTAAATAATCACTGATTTTCACACATGTAATTACTGATTCACTACATAAGTGATCACTGATTTTACCTATTCATAGTATTAATTGATATTTCACGCATGTAATCACCTTGTCATGAATAAATATTAAAAAAAATTTATAAATATATATATATTTTTTAAAAAGCTAGATTACAAATATTACAATCAACTAACTCTATTGACAGATTTTTTACATGAATTTATTATAGTTACAGCTAAAATACACTGGATTAGGAGTACATTAGACAGTCTTGGTAACTTGCACACGGTTTGACAGTTATTCAAACTGACTTTGAGCTTCAATTTGCATGAGTTCACATGTTAAACTTCACACATTTAAATTCCAATCCTAATAAACAGTGGAAGCGATTCATCATAACAAAAGTATTGTAAAATACTTTATTAAAAGTTAAACAAATACCAAAAATACTCAAAACTAGAAATAATTCTTTAAATCAAATCTTAAATAAAATAAAAGCTTTACCATAATTCATTCCTTTGCTCTTGCCAGAATATTTATATGTCAATCACTATTACATTCAGATGTACTACTCGATGAAGCATCTGAAAAATATATTAAAAAAAATAAGTACAGAAATATTCGGTAAGCAAGAGCATAATTTTTAAATCTTTGATATTAGAATCATAATCTAAGATTCTAATAAAGTAATCTTGTGCATTTGATTGTACATACTATGTATCATGTGCGTTTGTGTGTACATAACAGAACAAAATGAAGAGTAATCAAAAGCCAAAGAAAGTACCATATTCCAAAATTGGCGGATGTTGATGTAGTCGTACGGAAGTATCAAGAAGACGCTTTGCATCAGGTTGATCCCACTCCAATGATTCCCACATTTGCATGTCATCCACATCTACCCCGAGAAATGAGGTCGGCGATAGATTTATGGGCAAAGACAGTGACATCCTCTGCAGATGCTCTCTAATATTGGTAGATTAGATAGATGTGAAAAAATTAATTTAGGGAGACAACATGTATCTGTGCAAGCATCTTCTTCGGCCTCGTCCACATCCATTATTATGTTCTTCAACTTTAGACATTTCCAAACATCAATGGACCGAATCTCTTTTGTTGTGAATAAGTATGTAATCTCTGGACAATCATATACTGCAATGCTCTTGAGGTTGGAAAAGGAGCTTTGTGGATAGATCACAAGTGTGCAAGATGAACCTGTCCCTCTTTCAAACAGACCATACAAGTTCCTCAAATTCATGATAAACAAGTACTTGAGGTCGGGAAAAAGAAGAACACCGCTCGGAGAGCTAAACAAATATTGCTTGCTTGCAGCAGAATCCAAACTTGTTTCCAGGTCACAATCTTTGATTTTTAGTGATTGAATATGTTTTGGAAATTCCCCACGGCAATTGGATATCTTACAGTCTTTCAAAGTTACATTTCGATCAAACTGTGAACTACTTGAAGCATTATAGAACGAAGGTACTACTACTATCGAGTACTTCTTCAATCTCTGATACCTCTTCATGTGTTTAGCATAGGCGTTAAAATATGTGATTTGAGACATATGACCAATAAAGAATTCTAAATTTTTCAAGCTCATTAATTCGCTTGCAGAGGCGTAGTAGTTGCACCGCTTCAAATTTAGGTATTGGAGACGAGATAGTTTGAGCAGAAACTCAATAGGAAACTGTTTTAACGATGAACATTCTTCAAGGTTAAGATATTTTAGGTTTAACAACTTTTCTAATCCGCTCGGTATTTCGGTAATCATAGTCCAGGAAAGGTTTAGTCTTCTTAGCACGGTAAGTTTTTCCAATGAGGGCACAACTTTCAGTGATTGACATCCTTGAAGTATCAAGGCAGTGAGATGTATCAAATCAGAGATTGATTCTGGCAAAACTTCAATGCTTGTAACACTTAAATCAACAACAGTGAGTCCGTGAATCTGTTTAAAGAAATCATTTGAAATTCTCCATGGGTCTAAATTGTATTGCAACAACATAACTCTGAGTTTTTGACAATTTGGAGTGTCGGAAATTTCTGAAAGGTCATTGAGCATCAAGGAAACAACCTCAATGGCTTCTGTCAATGCACTCGGAAAATCTTTTAGTCCTATCCCGGCTTTTACCATGCATTTAGAACCTGAAACCTGCAATGCCATGTCTCTAATCAAATCGTGCATTTTCATGCATTTTCCTATAATGATTTCACTTTTAATGCTTGTCAACAAGCATGCTCTTTCAAGTTTATTCAATATGGTGTGACCCTCGTTCATCATTTCCTCCATTGTGTGCTCCTTCTCATATTTGATCAATCCTTTATCGATAAACCCCCATATCAACTCGTCTCTTGGTATTTCATAATCTTCTGGATATGTTGCACAATATAATAAACACTCTTGTAATTGCGAGTCATCCAAACGATCGTAACTAAATCTCAGTATCGGAAATACATCAACATCCTCGGCTTTCAATTCCGCCTCTGATCTCTTTAACTTACTTAATTTATCATTCCACTCACAAATATCTTCAGTTCCCCTCATACTTCTAGCTAGAGTTATTATACCAAGAGGCAAGCCGCTACATTCTTTTACCATCTCCTTTGCTATCGCTTCTATATTTGCTTCAAATTTCTGAATGTCATGAGTGGAATGATATTCGACAAACAAGTTCCAAGCATTTTCTTCTGAAAGAGGATCAACTTTGATAATGTTGTTTTCATCACACCCCTTTCGAGGACAAACTTCCATTGAACGAGAGCAGTTAAGACCAACTTACATTTAACATTTTCAAGAATTCCGACCTTTTTTAGATCAAAGCTATTCCACATATCGTCCAAAAATAGTACAAAATTTTCCTTTTTCTTCACTGCTTTTGCCAATAGAGCTGCCCTTTTGGCCTCATCATCAACATCAACACCATTCAAAAGACCTTTGGCTATTACGTTGGCAATTTTATTCTGCAATTTATCGATGCTGCAAGCCTTTGACACAGTTACCCAATAAACATTTCCAAACGTACTACGGTTATTCAATACTTTATTATGAACATATTGAACCGTTGTAGTTTTCCCTACTCCTCCCATACCACATATGCCGATTCTTGAAACCTCGTTCCGCATTAAACATTCCCGTATCTTTTCCTCATTGCTATAAAACATCTCTCCCACAATTGTTGGTATTACAAATTCAACATTGTTGAGTCTATCAGGATCATCAAGTGTAACTCCATATGGAAATGCACCTCTATCAAAGAGTTCTTTTACTTGCACTTTCAGATCTTTCATCGATTTCACTACTTGTTCGAGGTTCAACATTTTATTTTCTTCCGAAGTATGCACTTCTTTGTCCTCAACATCACAATAGTTTCTTGAACCTTCATCAATTTTCCTTCTTTTACACTTGCTTCTGACCTTTTCTTTTAGAGAATTCGCTTCCTCAAGACTAGTGCATTCTTTCAAATCTTGCAAGATCTTTATTAAACCATCAATTGAACCCATGTCTGTTACACAAATATGTGAAATTAAAAACATAACTCCAAAATTAAGATAGGGAAACAAAACAAAGGAATCAACAGCCTTATCAGCTTTTCTTGGAAGAATCTTATACAAAGCATATAGGGACAAATTTCACAACATTTTCAAGCTTAAAAAGAAAAAATGAAAAATAAAAAGCTGTAAAATTTTTTTGGGTGAGGAGAATTTGCAGAAATTGAATTAGCTTCTTGGATTTCAAATTTTCTGAATTGATAAAAACTAGTTTTTTTTTTTTTTTTTAAACTATCTATCTTTCATAAATTCCAATCCTTGATCCAATATTCTCCCTTTGTATTTAATAAGATGGGACATGCTAAAGATTAATAAAGAGAGAGGTAGAACAATCACACAAACAAATTAAACAATTATAGAGACAAAATTGATGAATCTTAACATACCTGTATGACCACCTACTAAATTATTTTATTTTTTGGACGGTCTCATCTTTTCCTAATAGTATAACTTACTCTCTGATTCCCCTTAATTACATCATATTTACTTAGTGGCATGATTCAATTTAAATTAATATAATGGTAATACTGGCTTACACTGAAGAAAAAAATTCCGTCGATTTGCAACGCACACTTCTAAGTCATTGATAGAAAGCAAGGATATGATCACAAGAAGAAGATTGAATTCTCATTAAGAAAAGATCAAAGAATACACATCATCTATTTATAGAAGGATGATGAACTGAATATATAAATAACTAACTATCAACTAACTAACTAATAGTTGTTATTACAAAAGTTAAGAGGAGATTAATGTGCTGCCTTGATACTCCCCCTCAAACCAATGTCACATGATGCAAGAACCCGAAGATGATTTCGCCATTTCTCAAATTGTTGTGCTGACAGAGGTTTGGTTAATGTATCAGCAAGTTGCAAGGCTGCTGGTAAATGTCGGATATCGATCTTGCTTTGATGAACTAAGTCACGTACAAAGTAGATATCTAACTCCATGTGTTTAATCCTTGAATGATAGACTGGATTAGCACTGAGATGTACAGCACTGAGATTATCACACCAAATAAGGGGAATTAACTTGGAATGGATTTTCAATTCATGAAGTAAAGATTGCATCCAAATTAATTCAGAAGAAGCATTTGCCAAACTTCGATATTCTGCCTCAGTAGATGAACGGGAGATGGTATGCAGCTTCTTTGAGCTCTAAGAAACCAAATTATCACCTAGGAATATACAAAAGCCAGAGGTGGATCTTCTGTCATCCGGATCGGAGGCCCAATCAGCATCAGCAAAAGCTTGGTGATTGAGATGATTAGGCTTGGATAGAAGCATGCCATGTGATAAGGAGCCACTGATGTATCTCAGTATGCGTTTTACTGCTTTCCAATGTATTTCAGTTGGATTTTGCATAAATTGGCACACCTTATTGACTGAAAAAGACAGCTCAGGACGTGTGATAGTTGCATATTGTAGAGCACCAACTATACTTCTGTATTTACTTGGATCAGGTAGAAGTGAGCCCTGTCTTGCTGAGAGAATGGAGCCACTGATCATGGGAGTTGCAATTGCATTTGCACCAGTCATGTCTGCTTTCTTGAGAATATCAGCAAAATATTTAGATTGGGAAAGAAAAATGCTACCAGCTGATGGATAAGAGACTTCAATTCCCAAGAAAAAAACTCAAAGAATACACATCATCTATTTATAGAAGGATGATGAACTGAATATATAAATAACTAACTATCAACTAACTAACTAATAGTTGTTATTACAAAAATTAAGAGGAGATTAATGTGCTGCCTTGATAGTCATTGATTTACGACACAGTGCATCGTTAAAAACGTGTTTGACTTTTTGTTACGTGGTTCGTTGCAAACAAGTGATGCAGAAGGGTAAGTCACAACTATTTTTGACACACAACGTCATTAATAAGTCCTCTAAATTGACGGGATGTTTTGCTCCATTATTTATGACCGAGTGTGTCGCAAATAGAAATGGTTCGAAAAGGTTTCTCAAAGAAAATGAAGACGTCTGATTTTGCGGGGATTTTTTTGTGACGTAGTGCGTCACTAAACAATTAGTGCGAAACAATTCCTGACAAAAAATGGCGATATTATATTGGAGGAAATATGTCCCGCCACATTTGCGACGCAGCGCCACAAATTCTGAAGAAAAATTTCCCGTCAAATTGCGTGACGTAATCCGTCATAAAAACATTGTGTATAAATAAACTAGCTCTCCATTGTCATGAGCATAAAGTAAAATTCGAAAATATATATAAAAAAAAAGAGAGAAAAAAATACATGAGTGGATGCACATTCGTTTGGTAGTCGATATTATATGAATGATCGATTTGTAGCAGTGGCGGAACAATTTGTTGAGTTTTGTACTACAATTCCTTTTTTGAATATTAGGGACAGTAAATATGATGTCCGTACAGAAAGTGCGGCAGCAAAAAATATTTCCCCCTACGACTTTAAATTGAATTATTTGTTGTTGGTATGAGCTTTGGATCTTTGTTTGCCGTTTTTTATTCCATTGTAGGCTCTGTCTCTTCTATTTAGTTCAATATTTTTCAATTCTTCATATCTTCTTCTCATTTTCATGGTGAAGTTTACTCTTTCTTAAAAGAAAAAAAAAAAAACAAGAATTAAGCCAACAAAGTCTTTTAGTCAACTAAAGTTTTGTATAAATCACGGGTAAATTATATTATTAAGGTGCTTCAAAAGATCATTTGAACCCTTTTAACACTCATGTTATGGAGACAATCAATCGAGATATGTACAAGCTTATTAATCCAAATCCTTACATAGAAATATCAATATTTGATTAATGAAAGTCTGAACCCTTTTGTTTTCATTGTATTTTTTTTTTTTTTTGTTACTGTCTATGATGAATACGTTTCAACCGTGTAATTCTATTCTATCCCACTTCTTATAAAGAAAATAACTAAAATTAAATTACTTAATAGCATATTTAATTCTTCTTTCTTTTATCACTTAAGATGGTAGAAATATAAATTGAAGAGAATGAAGTACAAAAATAAATAATCTTCCCTTAAACTTAAAAAGATAAAGAAAGAGAAGTTATTGTTAGGAGTAAATTTGAGAAATAAAAAAAATAATTATGTGAATGGGCCTCAGCTGCTTCAACCTATTTTGAGCCTAAACTCATTAAAACCAGTATGTTGAGGACACCTACACAGTTTAGTCTATTGAGCCCACCTATCTGAGCTAAGCACATCGGAAGCCCCTATAAGCAACCCCTTAAGCACACTCAAGTCCAATGAGCTCCTTCAGCTTAGTAAAACATACACGATACGATATGCTGAAGCTCATCAATACCAAGAGATAGGTGGGGGCGTCTGCAGAGTAGGTCGATGACGAGACATTGTGACAGTAAACTCAACGAGTGACCAGCCGTGTTGCATATAGACAGGAGACGAACCAAAGAAAGGGCGGGAAACCACAAACGAACTCTCTATAAATTGAGCAACTCCAAACGATTGATGTAGACCTTACTAGAACTCTGTCAGAATTCTTAGTTAGTGACTTGATGGTCGGAGTGCAGGTGGCCGGCACCGCACCAATATCATTTCCTTCATAAACTCGTCATTTCAGGTGATGCATTATCTATCTACACCATTGGAGCACACGTGGAAGTGACGTGTTAATCTAGTCGAAAATAAGCAACAACAAATACGATAAGATAAATAAACTAGGATGTGCCAAAAGTAATGGAGGGATTGAATTTCTATTTGCGACTGTTTGCTGGTTATCAATTGCTCCTGTAGGTTTTCTTTGTATAATGAAGAGAGACTAACCTCTTGATGACGCAGCGGATAACGAACTAGAAAACCCGGTTGATGTTGACAGTCGATATGAACAAATCACCTATGGACTTGTTATAACATTCACAGCCTAGATCCTTTGTTTTTCTTCTCAATGATGAATAATTGAGTGACAGACTTATTTCAGAGATTTCCCTTGTCTCTTTTCTTCACGTTAGTTTGATATGGGAAAAAGCATCCCATATCTTTGCAGATATGGAACTGCCAAGGCAGTTCCACAAAACTGCTATGAGGCAGTTGCCAAGGCAACTGCCTTCATCTCCCACTCGCACATTATGGGTTACCCATCATGGGCGTACCTCTTACATTGTTCCGTTTGTAACGAGATATTCTATCACGCATCAATCAAGGAGAAACATATTCTCTTTCATCAGCATCTAAGTCATACAAGAAAATAGGCCGTGCGACCATCATACTTTCAATTCGAGAGCTTGTTACTTTACAACGGTTAAGTATGTAATGTAACTCAATAGTGTATTATGTAGAGTGTATGATGTAGTTCCCTAGATCATTTAGTCACATTTGTAATTCCAAATCTCTTTTAAAATATTACCTTTGTATTCACAATTATATTACGAAAATACAATTGGTCGACCGGTGAATACAATATGATGTGACACTTAAAATAATCTTCTCTTTTCCTCAAAAAATTTCCATCCCAAAACGATTGCTCTCTAGATAAGTCCCATTAGATCGAATCTTTCATGACCATTGGTAACTTTCTAAGATAGCTAAATCGTAGAGAAACTTCAAGATTTTAGTCAAAGATCTTAAGGGTACTTGTAAGACTTCTTAGTCTCATGGGTCTCACATTATTAAGAAGTAGAGATCTAACTTCTGTTACCCATTTAGGTCGTTTATAGCACATGTGGTATGAAACACATGTTACAGTATTATTCTCCATTCTCATTGGAGTGTATGTCTCAATTTATACTGTACAGATGATAGTTCAGATATACTTAATATCTAACTTGAGTCCACAACTCTACTTTATCAACTTATGACTACAGGACTTCCATCTGGCTTATAGACAGTTAGGTGAATAGTGAGATCTATTCACCTTCGATTATAAATATAATCTCATCTCGATTCTTTATCAAGGTGATATCTAGGTTAAGCATATGCTCTCATAGTGTTGTTATCAATTAACAACAATATTGCTTAAAATATCTCATTTCTATTCGACACTAAGTCGT
Source organism: Gynostemma pentaphyllum (assembly GCA_028015215.1). Taxonomy (NCBI): domain Eukaryota; kingdom Viridiplantae; phylum Streptophyta; class Magnoliopsida; order Cucurbitales; family Cucurbitaceae; genus Gynostemma; species Gynostemma pentaphyllum. The sequence continues at coordinate 18,058,208 of CM051353.1, read as the reverse complement.
AGAAGTGATTACCTATGTGAGAAGGTCAATCTTATCAGGACATACTTTTTGTTTAATGTACTAAACATTCTATGTATGAAAAAAAATTGAAAAAAAATACTAAATTTTATTTCATAACCAAAGCAAATCAGTAATACAATTTTCATGTCATGTGAAATTAAATTCTACGCAAGCCTAGAGATTTAACATGGCCATAAAAAACGTCTCTAGGTATGGGCTTTGTAAAAGGATCTGCAACCATATCACGCGTAGATATATATTGCACATTCACTTCTTTCTGTGCAACTTTATCTCTCACAAAATTGTATTTTGTATCGATGTGTTTTGTCTTAGAATGATACTTGGGATCCTTTGTGAATGCTATAGCAGCTTGACTATCGCAATTTACTAACACTGAGTTAGACGTAATTTCAAAGAAACCCAAGTGACTTAAGAATCTCTTAAGCCATACTGCTTCTTGTACTGCCGATGATAGGGCCACAAATTCAGCTTCCATTGTGGATAAGGCTATACAGGTCTGCTTTTTACTACTCCACGATATTGCTCCACTATTTAGTAAGAACACATATCCAGAAGTGGATTTACGTTCGTCGAGGTCTCCTCCCCAATCAGCATCTGTAGCCTTCTAACTTTGGATAGTTTCCTTGATAACATAGTGAATAATCCATGGTGCCCTTAAGGTACGGGAGAATTCTTTTTACTGACTTTCCAATGGGTTTGTCCTGGGGTTTGCTGGTATCTACTTACCATACCCACAAAGAAAGCATATATCCGGTCTCGTACACATCATGGCATACATTAGGCTTCCAATAGCACTTGAATAAGGAACTTTTCGCATTTGCTCTATTTCCTCCTGGAGTCTTTGGACACAATCTTTGACTTAAGCTTTCGCCTTTGCGATGGGAGTATCAATAGGTTTGCGGTCTTGCATCTTAAATCTTTCAAGGATTTTCTTGATGTATTGACCTTGTGACAAGGCTAACATCCTTTTGGATCGATCTCTTTCAATCTTGACTCCAAGTATATAAGTCGCTTCACCCATATCTTTCATTTGAAAGTTTGATGATAGCCATTCTTTAATGGCTAATACATACTCCTTGTCTTTCCCACCAACAGGTATGTCATCCACATATAATGAAAGAATCACAAACTTATCTTTATGTGTTTTGACATACACACAGTGGTCCTCATCAATCATATGAAAATCATATGAGGTGATAACTTGATGAAATCTGATGTACCACTGTCTGGAAGATTGTTTCAGGCCATAAATTGACCTCATTAATTTACACACCTTTTGTTCTTGCCCTTCGGTAATAAAACCAATGGGTTGTTGCATGTATATCTCTTCTTCCAATTCACCGTTTAGAAATGCTGTTTTAACATCCATTTGATGTAATTCCAAATCTAAACTTGCAACTATTGCTAGGATGAGACGAATAGAGGTAAACCTCACAACAGGAGAGAATGTCTCTTCATAATCTATTCCTTCTTGTTGTGTGTAACCTTTGGCTACAAGTCTGGCCTTATATCTTTCGATAGAGCCATCAGCTTTACGTTTGATTTTAAGAATCCACTTGTTACCAATTGCTTTGCGTCCTTTAGGAAGATCAACTAGTTCCCAAACACTATTTGACTTCATTGACTCCATTTCTTCTTCCATTGCATTTATCCATTTATCCTTATTAGAACTTTGAAGAGCCTCTTGAACATTATTCGGCTCTTCATCGTCTTGAGGCGTAATCATGAAAATTTCATCATCATAATGACGTTTTGGAATTCTACCACGATTACTACGCCTTATTTGTGGTTCGAATCACGGGTTATTTGTGGTTCTTTTGAATCACACAGAGTGTTCAAATTTCTCCCACTTGGATGAGATATGTTGATAATCGATTAGGAGTATTGCTCAATTCGTTTGATGGAATCAAATTATTTAGAATATTTAATTCATAAAGAGACGTCTCCTGATCAATCTCACCTCTTGATGGAAAATTATTTTCCAAGAATGTAGCATTACGTGATTCGAATTCCGTTACACTCCCACTTGCTTGTTCTCCAATGAAAACGCACCCTTTTGAGGTTTTGAGTATCGTATGAAAATACTCTTTTTACCCCTTGGACCTAGTTTTCCATGTTGATGTGACGGCTCATGAACGTAAGTCGCACATCCCCATGGTCTCAAACCACTAAGGTCTGGTTTTCTGCCAGTCCATAACTCATAGGGTGTAGAAGCAACAGATTTTGAAGGTACACGATTAAGAATATAAGTAGCAGTCAATAAGGCATCACCCCAAAAAGTGATTGGCAATTTTGCTTGCGCCATCATTGACCTAACCATTTCTAAAAGAGTTCTATTTCTCCTTTCAGCAACCCCATTCTGTTGCGGGGTTCGGGGAATGGTTAGTTGCCTATGTATTCCTTTTTCTTCACACATTTGTTTAAACTCATTAGACAAATATTCACGTCCACGGTCTGTCCTTAAAGACTTAACCTTTAGATCCAATTGATTTTCCACTAATGTAACAAATTTTCTAAAACACTCTAATGCTTCAGATTTGTGGGAAATCAAATAGATGTGACCAAAACGAGTGAAATCATCTATAAAAGTGATAAAATATTCACCCCCATGTCGTGCCTTCACATTCATAGGCCCACAAATATCAGAATGAATTAATTGTAATGGAATTTCAGCTCTAGTTCCTTTACCAAATGGTTTTCTTGCCATTTTTCCCGCTAGACAACTCTCACATGTTGGTAGTTCGACCCTATCAATTTGGCCTAACAAACCTTCTTTAGTTAGTCTAGCTATCCTATGTTGACCTATATGACCTAATCTAGCATGCCACATAATAATGTCAACATTCGCATCAACAGATGATGTAATAAGGGAAAAACTAGCTAAATTATCAGATATCATATCAACAACATCTAACATAATAAAACCATTCATTAAATAACCACAGCCATAGTGTACGTTGTTCAAACTTAAAAGTAGTTTAGTACCAAACATAACGAAAGTAAAACCAAGTCTTAGAAGAACAGATCAGAAACTAAATTCCGTCGTATATCAGGTGCATATAAAACGTCATGCAGAAACAGTGTACGTCCATTCCGCATATTCAATTTGCAGGAACCAATCCCTTTCACAGGTACTCTTGCATTGTTTCCAACATATAACCATTTTGCACCTTGTGGAATCCGACGAAATTCCACGTAGAGCCCACGCTCTTTGGCTACATGGTCCGTGGCTCCTGAGTCTACAGCCCACGAAGGATGAGAATCAGTTAAAAAAATAGAGCTGGAAACATATGATCTACTTTCATAAAAAGAACGAATCTTAAATGAATTGAAAGTTGATACCTTCTTGGGTTCAGTACACTCACGAGCATAATGACCCTTTTTTCTGACAGTTATAGCACTTGATCTTAGCCTTGTTCTTCTTTGGGCGAACCATGGGACCTTTTCCTTTGTTATTTGGACCTTGATTATATTTCTTCTTCTTATTGCCACCCTTACCCTTATTTCCCCATTGATGCTTACGCTTGTTCCCTTTACCCCCATGAGAGCTTGGGCCGACCATATACACGTCAGGCATTTTCAGGCCTTGTTGCCTCAATGCGATCTTCCTCAAGTTCCAAGTGACGTGTAACATCAACGAGGGTTTTAATACCCTCATTATGAGATAGGTGCACCTTCATGTGCTCCCAGCTATGGGGAAGTGATCGGATGGCAGCTTGAACTTGTTGTTCATCAGTTAGGACGTGGCCGGCTTCCTTAAGTTCACTAATCATATTGGACATTTCCCTCATGTGTTGTCGCATGTTATGATTAGGACGCTTCTTATAAGTGTCAAACTTAATTGTCAGTTGTCGTAGTTTGGTGGTGAGAAGTTCCACCAAACTTCAACTTCAAAGCGATCCACATGTCCATTACAAGGTCATAGCTTCAAACTCACGCATGATGTCATTCTCCATGCTACTACTCGGCAAAGTAATGCGAGTCAATGAGTTTTTCTTTTTCCAAACTTCATAAGCTTCACGGTCCCTTTTGTGTTGAGCAGATTGCCTTCCTCAGGCTCGGCCAACACATGATTCCATGAATTCAAGAGCCTCTTGCTCTTCCAGGACATACTGAATTTTCATTGCCCAAATTTCATAGTTATCCCCATTAAGCTTTTCCCCTTTGTTCAATTCAGCTATTATGTTCTTAGAAACAGAAGCCATCTTACCAAATTCTACAAAACATACATAGATGATTCACTTTATAGTTTATCATACATCTTATATTTTACATGAATTAGATAATTTCGATTACAGTTATTTGAAAGAATATTGAGTCGAAATATCACTTAGTTTCAAAATCATCGTCAATGGTCTTTAAATAACTTTATCGAAAAATTATCACCTTGTAAAAAAAAATAATGATACATCAATCATTATTAAGTAATTAAATTATAATGAAACTTATTCATTAATGTAAACGTAAATTATGAAACATATTCATAAACAAAAAATTTACACAAAATGGAATAAAAGAAATAATTCCAATACAAGTATAAAACATATTTACAACCATTTCCTAGTAACTGGGAATGAAATATGTAAATCTTTTACAAGCTTATATGGAATTTCAATGTCAGTAACAAGGATCTTTGGTTCGTTGTTTTTCACAGGACGACATTTAGGTCCATATATCCTAAAATTTTCCCTTTTCACACCACGAATCTCAAGTTGTTTAAGGAATTCTATCGTGATTTTGCGGTATTTTATAACTCCATTAGTTGTGTTCAAAATGTGATCAAGTAAGTCCTTGTGTCCTTGACAAGGTAGTAAGGACTTCAGTTTTTCAATTCGTTGGGTTTCTTCACGTAAACCTCCCTTCCATATTATATTCTGGAAGTGCTTGTTCAACTTTATGATAAACTCTGTCATATGAACTAAGCTACATCGAAAAACATCTTCGATTTGTATCTCTGATAAATCTTCTATCATTTTCTCAAGCCTTGCTCTTTGTGCTTTTGTCTTAGGAACCGTCGGTATTTTTAACATTCTTGACAAATTTCCTTTTATTTTATTTTTTATCTGTAACATATACAGAAAAAAAATAATCAACAAATGATTATGACATAACACAACATATATGTTTAAAACAAATTTAATCATAGTGTTTATGTCGAGAAGTATTTGGGAATTTAAAATTTTTAATTTATAAAAAATTGGAGAATTTAAATATCCCAAATTTAATCTTAAATTAAATTAAATTAAAATCTATTTGATTTTATCCATATATATATAAATATTATATAAAAAAAATTAATCTAATTTTCTCTTAATTGTTTTATTGAGTCTCCATCTTCGAAACCATCCTAATTCTTATCATTCTCGATATATTTTCTATAACAAATACAGAAAAATTAACCAACAAATGATTACGTAAACATATATGAATAAAACAAATTTAGTCATATTGATATAAATATCAAGAATTAATTAGGAATTTAAAATTTTAATTTTGAAAATTCGAAAAAATCCGAATTAATCTAAAATTTAAAATAGAAATCCATTTGATTTACTATTAATATTTATTCATATATTATATCGATATGTATTAAATAAACTCCAATACATTTGAAGTTGGGTTCATGGCCCAGTGGCTTGCATTCTCATATGTTTAACATTTAATATATGTAGGTTCCTGGGATCAAATCCTAGCAGGCGCAATTCTGCTTTTAATCAGCGGTTTGTTTTTTTTTTTTTTTTTTTTATAAAAAAAACGCTGAAACAGAGACGAACATGTAGCGCCCAGATTTTTTTTTTTTTTTTTTTTAATTTCAATTCAACACAACTTCTTGAATTCTTATCCGATTTTCATGTATAATATATGTTCGGAAAGCATTTTTGACGTAGATTCCAAAAATATAAGTTTAGTCATAAATTTACTAATATACATAAAATTATCAATACAAGAACATACTGTTAAAAATTAAAAAAAATATCTTCAGATTGGTACAATTCACTCAATATAGGATCAAATGTTATGAAAATTTGCAGTAAATTTCATGATATAAGACACAATCATCATGCAAAGTTTCATTTGATTTTATTTAGTCTATCACAAGTTACCATTAAAGGATTCAAGTTTTCTTCTTTTTCTTAATAAGAAATCAATTAACTATACATAAAAAAAAAACTGATTCCTTTAATTATATGGCTCTGATACCATTGTAGGTTTTCTTTGTATAATGAAGAGAGACTAACCTCTTGATGACGCAGCGGATAACGAACTAGAAAACCCGGTTGATGTTGACAGTCGATATGAACAAATCACCTATGGACTTGTTATAACATTCACAGCCTAGATCCTTTGTTTTTCTTCTCAATGATGAATAATTGAGTGACAGACTTATTTCAGAGATTTCCCTTGTCTCTTTCTTCACGTTAGTTTGATATGGGAAAAAGCATCCCATATCTTTGCAGATATGGAACTGCCAAGGCAGTTCCACAAAACTGCTATGAGGCAGTTGCCAAGGCAACTGCCTTCAGCTCCAATCACAAAAAATATATTGATCACGAATCACTACCATCCATTGAAGAAAATATCCGGTGATCCCCGACCATGGTCCCTCTCATCATTAAATAATTGTATTTAATAGAAATAAAGAGGAGCCAAACACTAGGGATGAAAAATTTAGGAGAAAATCTTAACATCATCTCTGTTTAGGCGTGCTGCAGACAAGGAAAGTTGGCAAATTAAATATTTCTAACAAAATCATTTTTAACTTATAAATCAATATTTTATTATAATATAATGGAATATTTACTCATTAAATCAAATCGGAGCACGTATTTACAAAAATATTAGTGTTTCAATTTTAATTACGACAATATCCATTGTAGGCCATTTTTGGTGGTTTTTCAATTTTTACTTCCTAGTTTACCCTTTGTTTTCTCTCTCTTTAATTATTTGAATAATAAATGAATTTGACATTGATTTATCCTAATTTGTTGTTTTTGATTTATGATTTCGTTTTATTTATTGTTTCCAAATCTTGATCATTAATTTCCAATTAATATTATTAATTTGTTTTTCAAATCGTTTCAGATTTGGTATTTTTTTTTTAAAAAAAATAAAATTTTTATTTTCAAAATTTCCATATCTCTCATTAAGTTACGTATTGATTCCTTTTTTTTCTCTTTTCTTCCTTGTTTTGTTACGTTTCTTCCTTCTTCTTCTTCTTCTTCTTCTTTTTTTTTTTTTTTTTAGAGTTAGGGTTTTGCTATCCATATTTTGATAATTTAATTTTGTCCAACATTTTTAATTATATAGCTACTTTACATTTATCTATTGTATATTATCAAATAGTTCGATAATTTAATTTTGTCCAACTGTTTAAGTTACATAGATTCTCTATTTTTTTTAAACTCATGTTTATTTTGAACTAACTATGTTCTGATGTTAGTTGTATAAAATCAAATTGTTCTCTTTTATATTTTTGTCCAACATTTAGAGTTGTTAATATGTATACCATTTATAGTCGTCAATATGTATATCATTTAGAGTTGTCAAACTTTTAAAAAGATCAATTTGATCATTGCCAAATTTTGCCAAAATATATAATCCCCTCCTATCTATAAATTTCAAAATATAACTAAAACAAAATATATAATCCTTTCCAAATACAGAATTCAAAAGTTAAACTTTAACATGAATTAAACAGCTACATCGAATCCTTATTTCACTCTTGAATGAGTATGTGAAATGTTGGTGTTGATCTTTTCAATTCTTGAGTCAATGTAATCGGTTTTTCCTTCGATCCAAATTCCTCTGTGCAAGGATCTTTGGTTGATCTTGATTTTATCCTGGGCCCCAGTGACTTTGCTCTTGTAGTCATGACCTGTTTTTTCATTATTTTCAAGTATTGTATAAAATTAAATATTTCAGAAAATTTAACATTATTAAATTTTTAATATACATATTACCCTTGTCTGTTTCTTCTTGTTTTTCTTATTTCCAGCATCAGCTTGTTCCTTTTCTTTACTGACTTCCATTTTTCAAGCGTTACAATGAAAGGAGGCCCTGTGTTTTATCAATATTCAAGAATTTTTAACATTGTGCAATTTAAATATGCATATTGCATATTATCAAATGCTTTTTTTGTTCAGATCCAGTATTCAGGAATATTTAACATCATGAAATTTAAACATACATATTGCATATTATCAAATGCTTTTTTTGTTCAGATCCACTATTCAGAAATATTTAACATCATGCAATTTAAACTTATATATTGCATAATATCAAATGCTCTTTTGGTTCAAATTCATTATTCAGGAATATTTACATATTGCATATTATTAAATGTGTTTTTTTGTTCAGATCCATATTTACCTTTTGATGTCTTTTTTGTGTTGCATTGTTCACTTTTTTCATCATCAAACTTTTCTTCTGCTTTCTTTGTCCTTCCTCTGTTTTTCCTAGTTTACTTGTTGAAGCTTCCTTTTTACTTTTCGTTTCTTCTTCAATTTCTTTGTTTTCTTTCAAAAATTCATCTTCTTCCAAACTTTCCTCCTCGATTTCTTCTTCATTTTCACTATCAACATCTTCTTCGGTATATTCTTCTTCTTCTTGATGATCATCAATCGGATTTGTTCCCTGTTTATTTTTATATAACTAATTAGAAAAGTTAATTTTTTTCGATTTTTATATTTCATTGATAGGATGAATTTCATACCTTTGCATGTCGATCATCTCTCTTCTCTTCACTTCCTTGTCTGATTTCTTGATTTTCTTTGTATTCACTAGCTTCCTCCTTTCTCTCCAGATTTCCCAATTCTCCTTTTTTCGAATCTTCAAATAAGTTCTTTTTCACCTCCATTATCTCCTTCTTCGTTATCTTTGTGCTTTGTGGAGCTGTCGTTTTCTCTAGGGTTTCTCTCCAGAACCAAATCAGTTTTTGATTTGGAGTTTACTTTTTTGTTTTTGAATTTCCTTAGATTTCGAAAATACCAAATCTATCCGCCTCTTTTTTTAAAAAAATCCTTAATTAATGAGCTGAAATCGTGGGAGGTAGTTTTCAATTCCTTTTCCGTTTTTTCCTTTACATGTGCAGGGGCATGGCTGTCTTTTGCTTAATCCGGCAGGTGGCAGGCGTCCAAACTTGTAATTAATTATCACATCCTGTTTTTTTTGTAATTAGGCTGATTTATATGAATATTGGTGTTATTAGCCCTAATATAATTATATTTTCATATTTATAAATCCTTTTCTTTTTATCAATCTTCAAGCGGTAGTTTAATTTGTTTGCCTATAAAATTATTTCTTAAAGGAATTAAAAGAATTTATAGTATTATACATGAAGGGAGACAACTTTATACCGGGATATGTTTTTTTAAAATCATTATTTTAAATCCATTTATTATATACAAATAAATTTAGCTATTGTTATGCAGAAAGAAACTGAATCCATAGATGAAGTTTTTTTGTATTATTGAGTCGTATATTGGATTAGTTTTTGTATTACTGAGCCGTAAATGAAATTTTTTGCATTACAAATTAATATGTTTAAATTAGATTTAATAAGTTTTTCGATCACTATAAATATATTTACTAATCAAAATAATTTGTTTAAATATATATTTTTAATTAAATTCACTAAAAGAGTTTTATAGGCAAAAAAAATTAAACCAAACCCTGGAAGATTGATAAAAAAAAGAAGATTAATATCACTAGTATCCTGATTAATTCATTCAATTTCAATATTACCGGTGGTTATAACTTTATTTCATTTATCTTATCTTACTATATTAAAAAAGGAGAAGAGTGGAGAATCTTTCATGGCCAAATCTATCCTCATTATTTTTATTTAATCCAAAATTAGCCTTTAAACCCTTTGACTTTCCTAAGCTTTAAGCGTGCACATGGGGAAGGTAAAGGGCCATTCATTTTCCAGGTAAAGGGCCCCTTCCTTTTCCCAATCAAGGTTTAGTGAACAAGTGGCAAGTGCATGCATTGTTTTTATTTATTTTTTAAGAAAATTAAGTGCATGTATGGTACTCATTGGGTTAAAGCATATATTTTCTAATGATTTTTTTGGGTAAGTGTAATAGTTTTGAAAGAAATTAAAACAAATTTCATTCAATTATAAAAGTGCTATTAGAGGGGGATGAGGTTGTTTCAACTCAAGAGTATGGTGTCAGATCATCCTTCTTTTTTTCCAGCATCAAAATCGTAGATTTATGCAATTAATATAGAAAAAACTTCCAATTTACATTTGTGTTTCTTTCAATTTACATCTGTGTTTTATGTTATGAACAACTTTTTTTTTCTATATACATACAAGTGCTTTTTTTATCTTAAACTTTATCTCATTTTCTAACTTCATTCATTTATTAGATCCGAGTAAAATAATATTTGTTGTGATGTTTTTTGTTTGGTAAATTTCATGGTTTGAAAAAATGACCAGTAAGAAGATTTGAGGAATACGACTCTATGAGATTGTTGAAGAAGCATTTTGAAATAATGTTTAGTGGAGAACTCTCCATCAACATTTTTGAAGTGAGTTTTGTTAATTAATCTCCAAATTTTCAAGATGATTTTCTTTGTTCTTTTGCTTTCTTTCTTGGTTAATTTTCATGGTGTGAGATGTTTAAAAGAATAAAGTATTAGGGAATTGAATTGAAGCCTTGATTTATAGGAGATCTGCTCAAATACTAAATAGGATTAATTAATTATTTTATTCTATCTCTACCTATGCTTACGATTTATGAGTAGATATATATGACTTGGGTTCATAAATATTTTTGTTTTCTGGTATGTGTTTTTAACTTTATCCTTATTATTTTTCTTTAATCTAAAATTAGTCTTCTTTTATAAAACAGGAGAAAGAAGTACAAAAATAGACTTTTTTTTCCTTCTCTACAAAATTTCACTCAGTCTTGCAAACGACGAGGGATGGCCATTTAAATTCGAAGAGAACAATTTCCAATTTTTAACTATCCATTTAAATTTTAAGTATCATATAATTGTTTTATATATTAGATAATTTGCATATATTAGAAATTCATTTTTAATTTAATTTTAATAATTTTACTTTATTCATTAGGGATCATCCACTATATAGCCCAAAATGACTACCCCTATGTTCTTATTGCCTCTTAAATTTGTTAGATTGCCTTTTTAGAGTATCTACTTTTTATATATTCCCATTTCACCCTTATTTTATTTTTTAATTTTTTTTTAATTGTTGATTTTTAGTCCAGTTGATTTGATTTTGTAAACGATTTTCTCTCCAATCTTTTATAGCATTTTTTTAATTATTGGTTTAATTCTTCCACAAATTGTGGAATTTGTATTTATTCCTTTTTTTATAGATGTTTCACGTTTCATCATTTTTTAGGGTTCATTCTCTTTCATTTTTATTCGTATCATCCCATCGTCTATCATCATTCCTGTTGTTTTTTCGTTTCGTTTTTTTTTCGTCAATGGATTCGATTTTTTTGACGTTAAGTTTTCTTTCCTTCTCCTCCTCCTCCTCCTCCTCCTCCTCCTCCTCCTCCTCCTCCTCCTTCTTCTTCCTCTTCTTCCTCTTCCTCTTCTTCTTCTGTAGATCTGCAATTTTCGAATTCCTTACATCTGCAACTTTTGGGATGGCCAAGGTCGAAAGTCTTTTCTTCTTCTTCTTCTTCTCTTCTTCTTTTCTTTTTTTTTCTGGGCTCGCTGTACAGTATACGTTTATTTATTATACTGTACATGAATCCTTCTTCTTTCTTTTTGTTTTTTGTTGGGTTCGTTGTACAGTTTAAGTTTTTTTATTATACTGTACATGAGCGTGGTTCTTCTTCTTGTTGTTGTTTTTTCAAGCGTTCACTGTATAGTACAAGTTTTTTTTATTATACTGTACATGAATATGGTTCTTCTTCTTTTTGTATTGTACTATTATATTGTACTATTTTTCATCTGTCATTTTGTTTAAAGTTTTTTTATTAAAGTACTTTTATTTTTAGTATACTATACCTTATTTATATTTATTATTTACTTTAATTTTTAATGTATAGTATTTGTTTATTAAATATATTTTGTAATTTTGTTGTTGTTATTATGTGAGTTTTCTTCTCTTTTTTTATTATATAGTTTGTTTTTTCGTTATTCCTTATTGTACATTTTTATTTAGAATGTTGTACTTTATTTATATTTATTATTTACAAAATGTTTTAATGTATATTATTAGTTTTTTTTAATATATTGTAATTTTTTTGTTTTTTTTTTCGTGTTTGTCTTTTTATTAATGTATAGTATTTTTATTAATACCCTCATCTTCTTCGTTGTCATTTGTTGTTTTCCTGTAATTTTTGTTTTCTTTGTTGTTTTTCTACTGTACAGGTTTAATTTTTCCTATAAATCTGCCAAGATTTTTTCCCTTTAATTTCAAATTTTCTCTCTTATTTTCTTTTATTGTTTTTTCATATTTAATGTTTCCTTGATTTTAGTATATTCAAATATTTTTCTCTTTTTTATTTATTTATTTTCCTTAATTTTAGAAGGGCATTATTGTATTTTCATTCTCATTTAAAAATTCTCTGGGGCTATTTTGTTTTATCTTTTTCTTTGGGGCTATTATGCTTTAGGTTTTTTGAATTTGGGCTATATACCCAGTTTTCCCTATTCATTATGGAGCTATAATGTCCCATCTAAATACATAAAAAATTATCAGAAATTTAAAATAAATGTTATCTTTTTAGATAATTTGAATTATGTCATTGTTATAAGATTATTTCTACATAATTTTATTCATTAAAACGATAAAATAAAAATTAAAAGATCACGTGCATCGCACGTGTTAATAACCTAGTACCCAAAAAACACCACATTTAGCGGTTAATAGGAATTTTCCAGTAAAACTGTTTACCATTATGCCCATATTTATTTCTCTTTCTATTTATTCCGTTTTTTTATCTGTTACCTTTGATTTTGGGATTTTTTTCATTAATTACACATATCTTTTAATTTTTAAATCTTGAAAATCAAATCAATTTTCCTTACCCTTTCGCATGTTCTCTTTCCTTTTTTATTACCGTATTTTATGTTTGTTTTATCATTCTGTTTCCTTTTGTATATTATTATTGTTTCAAATTGTTGATTTCCTTTCTTGTTATTTTCTTATTCCAATTCAAAGATTTGATTTTTCTCCAATTTTCTGAGTTTTCCTTCATCATTTCATTCGAATCCTGAGTTGAACGGTCTATTCTCATCAACCATTCCTTTTATTTTTTACAGAAAGTCATTCCTTTAATTAAACATAAACGAATTGAGGTTGATGTTTCGTTTGGACGGAATATCTACCGGATTTCGTCATATGGAATTTCTGCCGGAGTTCATCGAATTTAAATTGTATTCAAATTTGTATTTTCTTTCCATACTTTGGCCGGTGAATATTCTCCCATCATCTTCCTTACAAAATTTCATATTCCTTTACACGGATTGTTTTTCAATTGCAATATGTGTTTCACCACGTCTATTGGCATCACTTGTCATGATATGGTTGATTTCTTCTCCGACGATGTAGATCTTGTAAGTTTTTATGCTTGAAGATGTAGATCTTGTAAGTTTTCATGCTGCTTTTATCCAGATTTGAAGGATATTATTAAAATGTTTATTTTTGTTCAACATTTATTTTTATTTTCTATTTACATATCTATAGAAACTTTGATCTCTTTTTCATCTCCAATTGTTTTTCTCTTTCGTTTTTGCTACTTTTATCTCTGTATTTTGTAGGAGGACGAACAGCAGGGACATTCGAATTTTCCTAAATAAATGTTTACTAAAAGTAAACAGTTTATAAAAAAAATTTACCTTTCAATTCTCGGTGAACTCGCTTTCTATGTATTTTGTAGATAAGTTACTTTTAGTACAATGTTTATTTTTATTCAATGTTTATTTTAAGCCTATTTACATATGTTTTCAAAACTGTTTCATCAATTTTTGTGTCCGGTATCAATTTTAAGTGCACATTAATAAAATGTTTACTTTTTATCTCTGTATTTTTTAGGATGACGAACAATAAAGACATTTGATTTTTCCTTGAAGAAGAAATCAGAAGGTTGAAGAACAAATTAGAAGTTTGAAGATTTTTTATTTTATTTTTTAATATAGTTTTTATTTTTGTTTAGATTTAATTTTTCCATTAATTTTGTAAAATTTAAGGGGTTTTATAAATTTCCTTAAATTTTACACAAATAAAGGAGAAATTAAATCAGGGGTATGTTTGTCTTTTCACAATGTAATTTAATTTGGCCGGTGGCGGTTTTGGGTACTATTGATACTTAATAAAAATATCCGGTATCTTTGATATATCCATAATTTTTTTTGATTATTAGTGAAATTCACCCAAAAAAAAAGGATTTATAAATATGAAAATATTAATATATTTAATAAAATATCAATTTATAAGTTAAAAATAATTTTATTAGAAGATGTTTGATTTGCCAACTTTCCTTCTCTGCAGCAACGACTAATGAGATATGTTTTTAAGATTTTTCCCTTAATATTTCATCTCCACCTGTTCACCGCGTTTGGCTTCTTATATCTATTAAATACAATTATTTAAAGATGAGAGGGACTATGATCCAGGATCATTGAATATTTTCTCCACGCCTCATGAATCGAAGGTACCACATTAATTTTTTAAAAAGACCGAAAGGCACCCTCTACCAACCCAATGGATAATTTATACATGGTATAATAATAATAATAAATTTAAAAAGGCAATTTTCTTACTTCAAAAAGAGGCAATTTTTTTATTTGAATTATGAAAAAGACAACTTCAACGTCTAATTTCATATAATTAACGTGTATCATATATTGACTAGCATAGCACACCTTCTTTCCTACTAACTCTAAACATTATATATATGATTAAATTCGCTTAACCTTAATAATTTTTTTTTAATATTCAACACCTACGATCACTTTAAACTTTTTGTTATTGTATATATATTTTTTTTTTGTCAATTTTTTACAATTTCATCACTTTATAATTTGTTAAAAAAACATTTTATAATTAAAACAAAAAGCAATTTCAACCTCATATGTTAAAAAAATAGGGTACATTACATTCAACACCTAACTTCATAAAATTAATGTTTAAAAAAAAAAAAACTTCATAAAATTAATATAAATTTAAATTTTTTCTTCTGTCCTACCTACCGTTCCCATTACTTACCCACTTCATTATATTATAAACTTTTTGTTTAATTTTCTCAAAACCTCCCCATGAGATCCCATGATTTGTGGTTCGAGTTCCTCGGAACATAAAAAATGTTTGGAAATTATGATTTTTTTGCTAAATTTCAAATTTATAATTTTTAAAAAAATGGTATTTTAAACATTCCCCCAATTTTATTTATACTTATGAATTATAAATTTTGTATCAAAATATTATTTTAAAAAAATATATATGTTATTCTTTTAAAATATAAATTTAATAGGAACATTTTGATGTTACACATTCTTAGGTTTGAATTTATAAAATAGTAAAATGCAAATGGCACTTATGTAGTTTTAGTCAAATGTACAAACATCATCTACAATTTAAAAATGGAAAACCACACACACCTATGTAGTTTTCATATCGTGTCAATTAGATCATCTTCCTCCAATATCATTAACTTTATTTGTACACTACAAAAAATATAGGGTTTGCCGGCGAAAAAATTTCGCCGGCAATATTCGCTGGAAAAGCCCCGTCGAGATAGCCTTTACCGACGAAATTTGAAATTCGCCGGCAAAGGCTATGCCGGCGAAATTCACCGACATTGCTCCCTGTAGCAATTTTTTTTTTCATTTTGTCCACTTTTGCCGGCGAATTTCGCCGGCAATGCTACCTATGCCGGCGAATTTCGCCGCCAATGCCCCCAATTTTTTTTTTTTTTTGGAAACAAATCTATTTACTTTTTAGTAATAGATTCGGGTGGACTCGAACCATCAACCTCTCAAAACTTAATTGAGTTTTGAGTGCTCTACCATTTTTTGAGCTTACGAATCTTCATTTGAAAAAAAAAGAGTTTAAGGTGTTCTAAACATAAACTTAGATCATAGCATGAAAATAGCCTTAAAATGTGTATGAAAAGTGCAAAGAGGCCAATAAAGTAACACTTAAAAACATATTACAAACATGAAAACTTAATGCAAACATAACATCTTTCAATCATAAATGACACACATTCACAAGAATAAGTAATATAGGAAGAAAAAAGACGAAACTCACCAGGCCAAAAACACTAGAGAATTCGAACAACGCCTCCTAAAATAAACATATGTAGTTAGTTAGTACCAAACAATCATAACAATTTTACTTTATAAAGGAGAAGAAAACGTACTTAATTACATTCTATCCCAAATTTAATCATCAATTCCAAATCGAAAATTCAAAAAAATAAATCTTACATGAATATAGAATTCTAATCCCCGGAGGAGAGTTGGAACTAGAACATAAAACAAAATATCTCAACTTTCTAACTAAAAAACATCAATGAATATAGATTAGAACATAAACTAAATGCATATAGAATTATTACATAAACAAAAATGCCCAATTTAAAAAACAAAAAACCATAACATGTAGAAATTGTAAATTTAGGGCAATCGAAAAAAAAAAACAAAAGAATGAAATCTAACCTTTAATAGCTTTCAAGTGTGATAGTCCCTTCAAAAATATAAACAAAAATCATTACATTTAAAATTAGTTCTACCACAATCAAACTCAAGAAAATAAAATAAAACTCATGAGTTAAAATAACCCAATGTATCAAATCTCATCAAACAACCATATTTCATAACTAAAAAAACATCATTTGAACATTCAATTGGAACTCAAATCACAGAGCCCTAAATCTTTTCAAAAAAAAAAAACCCTAACACTTCCCAAATCTAAATTAGGGCAAAAAAAACTCAAATCATTCAAATACTTATTTCCTACCTAACATAATCCTTTGATAAACGAATTATAAAACATAAACCAAAAGCCCCAATTTTTTTTTTCAAACCCATAATATATAGAAACTATAGATTTAGGCTAAAAAACCTAAAATCATGTACCCTAAACACGAAAATATTACTAGTAAATGAGTTAGAGGCATGAAATTGAAAAAAAATATATGAAAACTCACCTTCAATCGCCCCTGTCACCGGTGAGGAAAGAAAGAAGAAGGAAGAGAAAGAAAAGAAGAATGAGGAGGAATGAGAAAGTTGTCTACGGGTTGGGGATTTTATCTCCAGGGGCTTTACCGGCGAAATTAATTTCGCCGGCATAGCTCTTAAGAGGGACGCGTGAGTCCCTCTTACTTTAAGTCGTAATGCCGGTGAAATTTATAATTTCGCCGGCATTGCTTTATTTATAAAAAAAAATATAAAATAAAAAAAAACATTTAATTAGGCAATGCCGGCGAAATTCGCCGGCATTGCTCATCTATGCCGGCGAAATTCGCTGGCATTGCTTTATTAAAATTTAAAAAAAAAAAAGAAAAAGAAAAAATCAACAATTTCGCCGGCATTGCTTTACTCAAGGTCGGCAAAATTTATAATTTCGCCGGCCTTTCCTTCTCTTTTTACCTTATGCCGGCGAAATATCCAATTTCGCCGGCTTTTCTTCATCTATGCCGGCGATTTACATTTCGCCGGCATTAGTTCGCGGGTAAAGGCTAAGTTTTTTGTAGTGTAAGCGGCCGCCACTTTCACGTCTATGGTCACCGTCGCCAAGAATGGCATAGTCGCAAAGCTTCCGTCGTGCCTAGGGGTTGTAAATGGGGCGGGGTCTAGGGATGGCAAAATTCCCCGCGGGTTAGGGGCCCCGCAGGGCCCCGACCCTATAGGGGCGGGGAATCCCCGTTTTATAGGGTTAGGGTTAGGGTTAGGGTGAGAAATTCCCCCCGATTTGTTATAGGGTAAGGGTATGGGAATACGTCCCCCGTCCTCGACCCCGAACCCGAACCCGATTTTTAAAGAATATCTTATATATTTTGTTTACTTTTATATTTATTTATTGAAAAGTATATGTGAAATATGATTATATTACTAATACAATATAAAATGGTTAGTATTATGTTTTCCTTTTTACTTAAAGTTGTATTTTTTAAATGTATATTTCATTATAATATTTCATTTTTAAATAAAAATTAAAATGTAAAACGGGGAATTTTCCCCGCAGGGAACCCGATCCCCTAATGGGGAATCCCCGAACCTGACCCCGATTTTTTTATTAGGGGATAGGGTAGGGTATGGGGATTAAAAATCCCCGCGGGTTAGAGGATGGGAAGTGCATCCCCGACCCCGCCCCGCCCCGTTGCCATCCCTAGCGGGGTCCCCTATTTATCCCCCACCCCGTTTAAGGGAGAAATTCACACCCCTGCCCCTGTCCCTATTAACCTTTCCCTCGCCCCGTTTATGGGGCAACGGGGAGAGGGGTGAGGGCTATATTTTTTTATTAAAAAATTGCATGACTTTATCCGAAAATTTAATATTTTTAAATATAAACCTTATATAATATACATGTTTTTATTTCATTTTAATAAACTTAAATTCTCAAACATAATCTGATTTCCAGTATAAAGTTTTAAAAATTCAAACACAATTTTCATAATATATACATAATCAATTTTCATTCTATTCCAATACTATCAAATCAATCCAAATTCAAATTTGGTATTTCAAAGTCACCATAATTAATCTAAGTTCAAACACAATGTATGAAATTAAAAAAAAAAAAGAAAAAAAAAAACTAATTGCTAAACGGGGGAATTTTTCCCCCTGTCCCATTTACGAAGCGAGTTTGGCAGGGTCGGGGCGGGGGATTGTGCTTTCACCCCTGGTCATGCCATACACCCTCTCAGCAGCTAGTCATAATTTCTTCATTTGAAATCTAATTTGGATGATTCAAGATGTTTTGAAATTCTCATTTCTAGTTTTACTGTTGGGATTGAGGTCTCTAAAAGAGTTCTCAAACGGAAGTCCGAAGGATCTTTCCTTGCAGTATAATATTAAGAAAAACTAAATGCATAAAATCGAATACTAACCCTTGTCGAGAAGTGTCTGGCTCTTCCTCGTTTTTCGATGGTTACGATCCTGGGACCACCAAAAAGATCTTCCTCACTAAGTACAAAAGAGAATCGGTGTGTGGGCACTATCCTCTTTAGAAAAAGGAAGAGGGAAGAAAAAACTTCTTCCCTATACCCTAGGGGCGGCGGCGGCAAGGAGAGAGGGAGAGGAATTTTCTGAGCCTTCTTTTAGTTGCTTAACTGTATGTGTTTTGGGATCACCCCAAATGTCCTATTTATAGGAAAACCAAGATCTCAGAAAATCTTTGAATATCTTTTTAATTATTAAATAATTAATAAAGATATTCTAAAATATATTTTAAATAATTAAGATATAATATCTATTCTATAATAAGATAATCCCATATCTTTTATTTAAATTAATCTTTATTAATTTAAAATAATTATTCCATATCTTAACCATTAAAATATTCATATATTTTAATTAAAATAAAATGCAAATAATTGGTTACCATTTAACCAATAGGGTCACACGCCCACCATGTCATCTCTATGACAATATTGGACATTTTATTTTTATTTTTATTTAATAGAACAATTCAATTAAATAAATAAATAAATAAAACTCCTTTTATTTATTTCCTCTTTAATTTGACTTCTTCAAATTAAATATTTAAATAGATTCCTCTATTTAAATCCCCATTAATTTTTGACAACTTCAAAATTAATTTAATTAAATAGACTCCTCTATTTAATAAATAATTAAATAGACTCTTCTATTTAATTTCATCATTAATTAAATAATTAAATAGACTCCTCTATTTAATTTTATGTAATCAAATAGACTCTTCTATTTGTATTTGCCTTAATTGATTTGACAACAAATCAAATACTTGAAATCGGTTTTCTAAAGAAATTAATCATCATTAATTTATGTTGTCAATTACATGCGTTAGCTCGGAGGACTTAATGGACTTATAGGATTAAGCTCCAATGATATAGAATTACATGGATTGAACTCCTTCAATCAATTAATTCTTATTTATTAACTCCTAGATAACTCCACTAAATATCTAGAGTTGTAATGTAATATATACGAAATTCGTACATGTTTAAGTTTTTCATTCATTTTAACGCAAATGATACCAGTGGCACATAAAATAAGTCACCAGCTGGAAAAACGAAAAATGGCAAAATAAAAAACATTCTTTCCCTTTCTAATATCTTGAATCTCTAGTATTTTTGTCCTAGTGGATCTCTCTTTCTTACCTTACGACACGAGCTAAAGACAACCATGAGCTAAAGACAACCATGATATCTCATTAGGCGTTGCTGCAAAGAAGGAAAGTTGGCAAATCAAACATTTTCTAATAAAATCATTTTTAACTTATAAATTAATATTTTATTAAATATATTAATATTTTCATATTTATAAATCCCTTTTTTTTATCAATCTTCCGGGGTTTGGTTTTTTTATTTTTATTTTTTTTTGCCTATAAAATTCTTTTAGTGAATTTAATTAAAAAAATATATTTAAACAAATTATTTTGATTAGTAAATATATTTATGGTGATCGAAAAACTTATTAAATCTAATTTAATCAAATTAATTTGTAATACCAAAAACTTCATCTACGGCTCAGTAATACAAAAACTAATCCAATATACGGCTCAATAATACAAAAAACTTCATCTATGGATTCAATTTCTTTCTGCATAACAATAGCTAAATTTATTTGTATATAATAAATGGATTTAAAATAATGATTTTAGAAAAACATATCCCGGTATAAAGTTGTCTTCCTTCATGTATAATACTATAAATTCTTTTACTTCTTTTAAGAAAGAATTTTATTGGCAAACAAATTAAACTACCTCCTGAACTTGAAGATTGACATTACAACAAATTTGCCTTTTAATGACAGACAAAAACTGTCATCTTAATAATACGATGACACTTTTGTAAGTGTCATTACTGTGAGTGCCCTCTTTTCTTACGATGACACATTTACAATGTCATTTTTTAAACGTCATCTTATATGTGTCATTATATAACGAATGGTAAAAAAAATATTCATATTTTTTACAGTTAGTCATCATAAGTTACAATGACACTGAACAATAATGTCAGTTGTAGACCGTCATCTTAAGAGTGTCATTGAATATAAGTGTCATTGTTTGTTTTTTAAGACACACAAAGAATGTCATTATATATTATAGATGACAGTCATTGACTGACATTATTTAGCATATAAATATCCCCAACTATTTATTTTTATAATTCCCCATTATTTTAGTCATAACCTGCAATAATTAAATATCAACAATCTATTTATCACATCCATCACATTCCAGAGAAATTAAACCATAAAACACATTTAAACCTTTAACAATTCCAAGCTCCATTTCTATTTCAACAAAAAAAAGTTTGGTGTTTCTTTATAAAAGAACACAAACTACAATTCACATCTTAAAAGTTATACAAAACATCATCCTTACAAAAATAAAATAGCTATGCATAGTCAAAAAGTACGAATGAAATCTAATCATAAATGTTTGTTGCCATTTTGAGCTAGGAATGTTCACAAAATAAAGCTTATCAAAATAAAACCAATGATGTTTGTTGCCCGTGTCTTAAATGAAATTGCTAACAAACTCAGCCCATTCTACTCGAAGCTCGTCAAGTTGTGCTTGGGTATATGGATTCTTCGAATTAAACTGCATAAAAATATTAGCACATACAAAGTTAGTACAAAATAATCATATACATTAAAAATAAAAGGTAAATAAACTGTAAAGTTATACATACAAGGTTAGTAATGGGAACATCATGGTTGTGCATAATTTCTCTAAAAAATTTAAGCACATAATAGCCACACTCCACGTTTCCTGGTTGGCATGGACACTATACATATAAAAAAATGAAAAAAAAAAGTACAACTTAGAAAAGTTTAGTAAAAAAAAGAACAAAAAGTTGTAACTTTGAAAAATATAGTAAAAAAGTTTGATATAATTTACCTTCACAACTCTCCAAATAGTATTTTTTTCGACTTTGATCTTCACTTTCAGATTGATATAGTTTGATTGCCCTATATAAAACAATATCATATTGAAATAGATTGAAATTACGTACAATTAAAATAAATATAGCTCAACAATAACTTATTAACAATAATACTTACGCTATTAAAATTGACTGCATTTCCTCCCAAATACCATTGTGTTTAGAATCAAATCCAAACACGACATTCTCATGCAAATCCACCACATATAATATCCAATGACACCTATCAAAGATTAAATATTTCAATATTAAAATTTACACACTAAACATATTATAATCAAGAAACATACATTTTAATCATTTAAACTTACCCAGGGTTGAAAGGAATGAGTAACAATTGATTTTTTTGAACATTCTGTAGCACGCTAGCAACTTTCTTTGCACGCTCATTTGAACTACGACACGGGGCAATGTCGCTTGGGTCCATAGCCTTAAATTTTCTAATAATTCTCATAGGCTTAAATTTTTCCCAAAGATACCTACACAATGTATAATTATGAATAAAAAGAAATCAAACACACAAAGACACATTTGATTACTTATAATTACTTACCCGATATAGGTCAATATACATGAGTTTGATATTTCCAACATGGCACAAAACTCCATAAGGTCATCAAGTATAAGAAATATTTCTTTCTCTTTGCCAAACATATCTTCATCCAAACGCACACGTACCGACCTATTCACATCCAATGACTTTTCCACATACTTATAAAGAAGTTTGATAGAGGGATGCACATTGATTTTTGAAGGAGAATGAGGTACTTTCTTTTGTTTTTTCTTGGAATCCTATTGTAATAAACTCAAATTAAATTGATAACTACATTACATTTGAATAAAAATAGACTTCATTTAATGGAAAAAGATGATATACCTTCTTTTCCTTCATAAGTAATACCAAATCACGAGGCCAACCAACAAAACTATTTTTCACATAAAAAAAAGTGTCTCTATTTCTCCAATCACCGGGATAGGAAGAGGATGATCACCACCTATGATTATATCAACAGTCACTCTAACATTTTCATCCCCAAGTGGCACTCTATGAATCATTGGGCATTTAGAACAATCTTCAAACATTCTACCCTCCGCAACAATGTTTTCTCGTGATCCTATGGCTAGCTTACAGTATTTTTCCTTTATAATTAAATAAATGCAGACTCAAAATCCACAATATAAAATTAAAATGAAATAATAATTATTTGAACTAGAGCTTACCACCGAAGATATTTCAGAAGGAAAGTTGACATTATCCTTTAATTTGCCTTCTTCCTTTTTTGAACAACTCCCTCTCTCAGACTCTACATGTGGTAGTGTTGTGGTGACCCTTATACTATCATTTCTTACATCCGTCGGAGTCGTTTGTTTTACCGTATGGAAATATACAGTGGGTGTGACAAAATCACCCACCCCTCTCACACTATTGAGGATATAATTGTAAATAATTTTGTTGGTTAGAAGTTAGTTGTAAATTAGTTAAGCTAACTAGCTTCTTATAAATATCTTTGTATATTGGATATTGATTAATTAATTCAATTCATATTTCATAATATGGTATCAGATGCAAATCGTTTCCTCTCTCTTATTTGCCTAGTTTTCTCCGCCATTCTCGTTTCCTCCGCCATTTTTCGTACGAAGCTTTCTCCATTGTTGAGGATGTTCATTTTTCATCCTTAATTTTTTTTTCCTCTTTGATTTCCATTTCTACGAAACTTTTACTCTGCAATTTGAAGATTGATTCATGGCGTCAGTTCCAAAATCTTCAACATCAGCTACTGATTCTTCAAATGTTCATCAGCCTTCTGATTCTGTTGCTCAACATCAGAACAATCCTTATTATCTCCATCATTCTGATGCATCATCTACGGTTTTAGTTTCTCCATTGCTCAACGGAGATAACTTTCATTCTTGGAGTCGATCGATGCGGCTCGCTCTTTCCGTTAAGAACAAGTTAGGTTTTATTGATGGAACTTTAATCTGTCCTTCTGATGGTCCTCTCGTTCAGGCTTGGGTTATGAATAATGATGTTGTTGTTTCATGGCTTCTCAACTCTGTAATCAAGGAAATTTCGGCTAGTTTGTTATATACGGACTTTGCTGCTGATATATGGCAAGATCTCAAGGATCGATTTGAGCAAGGTAATGCTCCTCGATCATTTGAACTACGCAGGGAATTGTTGAACCTTACGCAAGGGGATCTCAATGTCAGTAGCTATTTCATGAAATTAAAAACGGTTTGGCAAGAGTTGATGGAATATCGTCCAAAATGCGATTGTTCTTGTGGTGGTTTGAAGAAAATGGATTCTTTTAATCAAAGTGAATATATTTAGTCCTTTTTGATGGGACTCAATGATTCCTATTCTCAGATAATTTCACAGATTCTACTCTTAGACCCTCTCCCCACAATTAACAAGGTTTTCGCATTGGTTATCCAAGAGGAGCGCAAAAGAAGACTCAAGGTAACAGAGATTTTGCCTTCATCCGAATATATGGCTTTTGCTACTTATAAACCTACTATCAGAGGTAATCCAGCTTCATACAATCGTAATTTTTGAAAAGATAGGCCAATTTGCACTCATTGCAATATTCCTGGTCATACTATTGAGAAGTGCTATAAACTACATGGCTATCCACCGGGTTTTAAGTTCAAATCTCGCGCTGGCTCTTCTGGAAATTCTGTGAATTCTGTTGCTACATCTACTGATGCTCAGGCTTTTGAAAACAGATCATCTCCTACCAGTCAGCCTCAAATCAGTCCTGAGCAATATAAGCAATTGTTATCTCTTCTTTCCTCTCATGCTGGTACCTCTGCTCAAATTGCTAGTTCATCTGCAGGATCTCAAAACACAACACATGTAACAGGTATTGTGTTTTCAATGAGTGTAAGTTCTGCCATTAATCCCCTAAATATGTGGATAGTAGATTCTGGTGCTTCAAATCATATATGTTGTGCTCATAATTTCTTTCAATCATTGACTAAGACACCCAACACATTTGTCATCCTTCCAAATGGGCAATGCATTGCTGTTTCTGCTGTAGGGACTATTGTGCTGACTAATTCTCTGGTTTTACATGGAGTATTTTATATTCCTACTTTCTCTTTCAATCTGATTTCAGTCAGTACTTTAACTAGAGATTCACAGCTCCATGTTCAGTTTTCTTCTACTCATTGCTTAATCCAGGATAAGTCATGCTTGACGACGATTGGCAGGGGTGATCTTCGTCATGGCCTCTATGTTTACACTTCAGCCTTGTCTGCTGCTTTATCAATAATTCCTCCAACTACAAATTGTTCTCTCGTTTGCAGTGCTGTTACTTTGGATATGTGGCATCATAGATTAAGCCATTTGCCTTTTACGAAATTAGCTTTACTACGTGATCAGTTAGCTATTACTTCATCTAATAAGGTTGGATCTTTAGATCCCTGTAATGTTTGTCCTCTTGCTAAACAAAAACGTTTATCTTTCGTATCACATAACCATATGTCTAAATTTTCTTTTGAGCTTGTTCATTGTGATACTTGGGGGCCTTTTCATATACCTACTTATCAAGGATTTCGCTATTTTCTTACATTAGCAGATGACTGCACTCGTTTTACGTGGATATTTCTAATGAGACAAAAGTCCGATGCCATTTCTATCATACCTAAGTTCTTTGCCTTCATTTTTACTCAATTTGGCAAACACATTAAGGTTTTTCGCTCAGATAATGCCCCAGAACTAAAGTTCATTGATTTTTTTGCTAAGAATGGAGTGCAACATCAGTTCTCTTGTAATGAAACTCCTCAGCAGAACTCCGTTGCTGAAAGAAAACATCAACACCTCCTAAATGTGGCTCGTTCATTATATTTTCAGTCTCGGGTGCCACTTTCTTTTTGGGGAGATTGTGTTTTGACTGCCACATTCTTGATTAATAGGACTCCATTAGCTTTACTATCAAATAAAACACCCTTTGAGCTTCTATATACACAGCAAGTAGACTACTCATTTTTCAGGGTTTTTGGTTGTTTAGAATATGCATCAACTTTGTCTCATCATCGAAGCAAATTTGATCCACGAGTTAGAAAATCAGTTTTCATTGGTTACTCACCAGGAATAAAAGGGTACAGACTTTATGACATATCTACTAAGCAGTTTTATGTATCAAGGGATGTTGTTTTTCATGAGGAATCATTTCCTTTTCATGCTTTGTCTCCTACTGCCCCCATGACTGATTTGTTTCCATATTTGGTGCTACCAGTTCTTTTGTCCAGAAATTTGAATGTTTCTACCCAGCCTGCTGCTTCTTCTCAGACTTTAATTACTGAGTTTGTTATTCCCTTACATTCTACTGAACAAGCTGTACCACAGCGAAGATCTACTCGAACTATTCGTACACCACATTACTTGTCTGCATATCATTGTAATCTCTTGGCCGGTGATGCTTTGCCAAGTTCTCTACTTACAAAATATCCTTTGCACAAATACTTATCTTATGATTGTTTGACTCCAACTCATAGACATTTTTTACTCAATGTTTCTTTATCCTATGAGCCACAATTTTATCATGAGGCTGCTCCTTTTTCTCATTGGCAAGCTGCCATGAAAGATGAGTTGGATGCCATGGAACGGACAAAAACATGGAGTGTTGTACCCCTTCCTCAAGGCCATAGTGCAATTGGTAACAAATGGGTTTATAAAGTCAAATATAAACCAGATGGAACAATTGATCGCTATAAGGCTAGTCTCGTTGCAAAGGGGTATAATCAACAAGAGGGGTTAGATTATTTTGAAACTTTTTCACCTGTGGCGAAGTTAGTAACAGTAAAGGTTTTGTTGGCATTGGCTTCTTCTTTTTCTTGGCTTTTGGCTCAATTGGATGTTAACAACGCATTCCTTAACGGTGATCTTTTTGAGGAGGTTTATATGAAATTGCCTATGGGATATACTCCATCTCCTTCTATTGTTGGCCCGGTGGTGAAACCTCTTGTTTGCAAGCTTCATAGGTCGATTTATGGTTTAAAGCAGGTCTCTCGTCAATGGTTTGCTAAATTTAAATCATCATTGACAGCGTTTGGCTTTCATCAATCTCAAGCAGACTGCTCTCTTTTTATAAAAGGTACAGGAACATCATTTTTGGCTCTATTGGTGTATGTCGACGATATTATCATCACTGGCCCCTGTTTGGAACAAATTCAGATTTAAAGACTTATATACACACCCAATTTTTGCTCAAAGATTTGGGATCTTTAAAATTTTTTCTTGGCTTGGAGATTACACGTTCTAAACTTGGTTTGTCATTGTCTCAACGTAAATATTGTCTTCATCTTCTCGAGGATGCTGGTTTTCTGGGTAGCAAGCCAAATAAACTGCTTATGGATCCTAACTTGAAACTTAATGCCACTGATGGTGTTTTATTAAACATCGAGGATGCTCATTCTTATAGACGCCTAATTGGTCGTTTATTATATCTCACCATTTCTCTTCCGGACATTACATTTGTTGTACATAAGCTCAGCCAATACATGACAAAGCCTACGGATCTCCATTTGGTTGCTGTCCACCATTTATTGCGTTATTTGAAGCAATCACCAGCACAGGGCTTGCTGTTTCCTGTCTCTAAGTCTGCTGATTTGTTACATAATTTGCAACTTAAGTCGTTTGTGGACGCTGATTGGGGGGCATGCCAAGATACTCGGAGGTCTGTTACCGGCTTTTGTATTTTTTTGGGCGATTCACTTGTTTCTTGGAGGGCAAAGAAACAAACTACAGTCTCTCGTTCATCGGCGGAAGTTGAATATCGGGCATTGGCTATGGTCACAAGCAAAATCACATGGTTATCTCATTTGCTTCGTGATTTGCAGGTTTCTTTTTCTCAACCATCGCTTGTGTATTGTGATAATACTGCTGCGATTCAGATTGCTACAAATATCGAGCTCGATTGCCATTTTGTTCGTGAGAAGATTGATGCGGGTTTGATAAAGCTCTTGCCCATTCGTTCTCATCAACAACTAGCAGATGTTTTTACAAAAGCCTTGCCTAGTTCCCTTTTATTTTCTTTGTTGTCCAAGATGGGAGTAAATAATTTACTACTTCCATCTTGAGGGGGAGTATTGGGGATATAATTGTAAATAATTTTGTTGGTTAGAAGTTAGTTGTAAATTAGTTAAGCTAACTAGCTTCTTATAAATATCTTTGTATATTGGATATTGATTAATTAATTCAATTCATATTTCCTAATACACACGTCCCCTTTTTTCTTTTGTGCCCAATGCTTGTGGCAACACATCCTTTCCCTTATGCGCTTTCTGAAGTTCCTCCTATTAAAAGTTTTCCTTAAAGTCAACTTATGAAATGAATATTGTGAGATTATAATTGAAAGAATTAAAATTGTACTTACAATATTCTCAGCAACTTTTTCTGTCGCTTCATCAACATACTTTGCATCTTTTCCTCTTTGTTTACCCTTTCCCCTCCGGGCATATTTCCATAATGTTGCACGATCGATTGGCTCACCTAATGATGTCTATATACATACATAAATAAGTCAATATATTACGATTTAAGAATGAGATTACGATATACTTTAAGAAATATTCATTAATAACTTACAAGCCATTCAACTAAGTTTTTGTAGCCCCATCGTGAAAGCTTGTGATTGTATTTGTTCTTGCCCCTCCTACTTTGTTGTAGAACACTTAACTTCTAAAAAACGTAAATCACATTGGTCAAATGTTAAGATTAAATACACATGTTTACCTTTTTTAATGAAATATGATTACCTCAAATTCTGGAGAAAGTCTTTGCTTTACAAATTCATCCCAATCTCCTTGCTCTATATGTGAATACCTTTTGGGAGGGGTTCATAAGTAAATGGGCTTAACCTTAAAATATAATGATAAAAAAAAAAGGGATTTATACATATGAAAATATAATTATATTATAATAAAATATTGATTTATAAGTTAAAAATGATTTTGTTAGAAAATATTTAATTTGCTAACTTTCCTTGTCTGCAGCACGCCTAAAGAGAGATGATGTTAAGATTTTCTCCTTAATTTTTCATCCCTAGTGTTTGGCTCCTCTTTATTTCTATTAAATACAATTATTTAATAATGAGAAGGACTATGATCCGGGATCACTGAATATTTTCTCTGAGGTGTGATGCTGGTGCTCAAAAAAATCGTAAATTGGTTGACCAAACCCATTATAAAATAACCAAAGATTATTAATGTCAAAATTTTCATTTATTTTTTACGGAGTTGTAAATCTAATAATTTTTTTTATAATAATTATGAAAATAATAATTTTTGCAATATATCAAGTTTTAATGAGTAAATCAGTGATAAATATTGAATTGTATATTTTTACACTAAATTTATCACTAATACATATATTAATCATTGATTAACATAGTAAAAATTATTATATTTATAAATAGTTTTTAGATTTGCTATTTTTATAAGGAAAATACTTGTCTCTTAAGGATCTCCTCTTATATTCAATTTTTATTGATTAAAAGTAAAATTAGTGGGCCATATGTAATTAATAAAAAAATATTAATTATCTTTTATTAAATTTTAATCAATAGAAATAGAGAT
Source organism: Gynostemma pentaphyllum (assembly GCA_028015215.1). Lineage (NCBI taxonomy): Eukaryota > Viridiplantae > Streptophyta > Magnoliopsida > Cucurbitales > Cucurbitaceae > Gynostemma > Gynostemma pentaphyllum. The sequence goes on along the minus strand of CM051353.1, from coordinate 18,028,515 downwards.
AAGGAGGAGATCATAATCTGTCCGAGGTAAGTATTCTCCTTTTTATAAATATTGCATCAAAATTTGTTACCCAATATAAATTTCTCTTTATTTTATATAAACTATTTATTATAAGTTTCAAACTAAAAAATATCCACCCACTTGTCCATATTTTTTTAAATTACCTGGTAACACTTTTTTCCATGTTATTTTTAAATGAATTAATTACACTCGTAAACCAAATCGAGTAGGTAATTACAATAATATATAGACGCTCGGTTAATTACATATTTCATCGATTAGGTCTTATACGGTGGAGAGAGATTTTTTCCTTCCCCGATTTGCCTCTACATTTAATTTCATTAAATCTATTTAATTTATCATTTTAAATTTCAATTCATATTGCATTTATTATATATTATTAATTTAAAATCAAATCAAGAATCTTTACTAAAATTTTTTCCATATCTCTCTCAATCTCTCTCCCCCGTTCTCTCTGTCAAAATCCACCATGAAAATTCCAAATCATTCTTCCATCTCTCTCATCAATTCATTCTCTCACTTCGCAATCTGATATCACCGCTCTCAAACCCTTCTAATCCTTAATCAATCCCTCTTCTATTCTTCCTTTGGAAGTAACAAATCCCGACGACCAAGCTTTGAAGATCAACACTTCTACTGATTACTATGTCATCGCCGGATTGAATCTTTACATCGTAACTACAGGAGTGAGGCAGATCGTCGGCGAATCGAGACTGAGTTTGCTTCAAAGAAATGTTACTCTATTTCAGAAGATTATTCCTTCCGCTCGTTCGATTCTCGCCGGAAACGATTATGCCTGATCGTTTCAAACCCGGTTGATATTTTGACGTACGTGGTGTGGAAGCTTTCTGGATTTCCGTCAAATCAAGTAATTGGATCGATGACGAATCTAGATTCTTCTAAGTTTAGATTTCTTATTTGCAGACCATCTTGATGTTAATGCCCATGATGTTCAGGTTAGATTTTGTTTAATAATGTTAAACTATAGATTTTATTAGTTTTTAACAAATATAAACCTGTAAAGCTAACAATAATCTTTGTTTAATAATGTTAAACTATAGATTTGATTGGTTTTTAATAAATATAAACATGTTAACATAACTGATTTTTTGTTCATTTTTCCAGATTTTATTGGTTTAACAATTATAAATATGTTAAACTAAGTATAATCTTTGTTTAATAATGTTAAACTATAGATTTTATAAGCTGTTAACAAATATTAAACATGTTAAAATATCAGTATTTCTGTTCATTTTCGGGATTTTATTGGTTTAGCAAATATAAACCAGTTAATCTAACTATAATTTTTGTTTAATGATGTTAAACTAGCGTTTTTATTGGTTTAAAAAATTTAAATTTGTTAAACTAATAATGATTTTGTTTAAGACTAAAATAATTGGAAGTTTGGTTTTTTTAAGAACAGAAATATAAACCTGATAAACTAACCATATTTTGTTTAATAATGTTAAATTATGTATTTTTATTGGTTTTAACAAATAAATATGTGTAAACTAACGTTGGTTTTTGTTCATTTTCTGATTTTATTGGTTTAACAAAAATAAACCTCGTAAACTAACCATTGTTTTTCATTCTTTAAATTTTGTAGCTTGAAGAAGCATCAGTGGTGGTTTTATGGAACTTGGAGTAAGATTGAAGATGGAAGGAGTTTGAAAAAATATTTATTTTAGTTATTAGATGGAATATAATTAGATTTTTCTTTTATTTAATTATTTAGTTTTTAATTTATCTTAAATCATGCACAATTTAAGGGATTTAATAATTTCCTTAAATAGTGCATGATTTAAGGAAAATTAAATTGAGGGTAGTTTTCGTCTTTTCACATTTTCCGGTGGTGGTTTTTGGCCATATCCGTAATAAAAGTGGTACCACCAATATTTTTGTAATTAGCCTCCTCCTTTTGATTATTAATGAAAATAACCCTTTTTAAATACAGTATAAAATTGTTATATTTTTAAAAATAATGCTTTTTATTTTCGTTATTTTTTTTCTCTTATTTGATTAAATGATTGATATTATTATTATTGCTATAGTTTTAATTAAGAAATTTTAAATTAAAATTTATTAATTTATTAAATTTTATCAGTTTTTACGATTTTGACAAATTCATGCTAACAAAGATGAACTATACGAAGGGTTCGTTTGACATAGGTTCTCCAAAAAATGTTTTGAGTTAGAGATTTTCAAAGAAATATTAATTAAGTGTTTCATCTAAAAACACTTGAGTGAAATATTTTAAGTGAAATACTTGATTATAAACATTTTTGGAAGAATTACCAATCAAATATTTTCTCCAAAAACACATTTTAGTGTACTCAAGTGTTTTTAGAAGAAACACTTAATAAGTTTTTTTTTTACATTATTTAACTCAAAACATTTTAAAGGGAAGTTATACCAAACGGACCCGAAAACCAAGAAGGAACGTTAGAAGAAAAGGGAGTTACGTGTTTGCTTCCTTGAAGACATCCACCTCCCTCCCCAACACACTACCTTTTTTTTTATTCCTTAATCTTAGGGGTGGATAATAGATTTGTTAGGACCTATTTCTCAGTTTAACTCCAATTAATTTTGTTTAAGGATTAAATTAAGAAAATTATATAATTCTGATTTACAACACTGTTTTACATATCCCACGAATTTAACTGTTATGACAGTGTAGGCTCGATGTAAGGGGGCAGTAAACAGATTTAATAAGAAAACAGTTAGTAAGGGAAGAGATCAACACCGAAAAGTGATTAACGTGAGAAACCTCCAACTGGTAAAAACGCACGGGGCCTCGCCCAGAAAAAGTCCACTAGAATCGTTAGTCGTTCAATACAAATATAAATCAAAAAGAACAAAATAAAAAGAACTCTCTTCTTTGTTTTTATCTTTGATTTCTCCTTGCAACGGCGACGTCTACAATGGATCCAATCACAAGCTCCCTTTGAGACGATTTGATTCAAGAACCTCCCGTTCTTGTTTTGATCATACCACAAGCTCCCCTTGTGGATTTAGATCAAGGAACTCCCTTCCTTGATGTGTGAGCAAGACGACTTCTTCCTCCCGAAGAATCGAATCACTCCCTAAGCAATTACAATATAGAATATTTGAATAATAAATCTTATAAAATGCACTCTCGCATGAAAATTATAATAAGCACAATATGCTAATAAAAGTGAGAGAAATATAAAAAAGCTTGGGTAGCTAAACCAAAGAACAACACTTAGATATATAGATTTTCTTGTCAAACTTGTTGTTCAAAAACCAAGGCAACACACGTTTGTAAGGGAAGGAATAAAATTAGCCTAGAAAATTGCAATCACAACTTAAAAAATCCAAAAGGATAAGGGATTTTTAGGCAATGATGAGTATTCCCTTTCTTTAGCAAATTAATTGTCAGGGATTAAAGACTTCCCATATAGAAATCGTCAGCTTCAAAAAATGAATTTGCAAACAAATTAATTCCTTATATGAGAGAGCCAATTAATGTAACGTCTCGTTATTTTGTGATAAAAAAAAACTTTTATTTATTTTATTTTAATTTGAGTAATTAAAATTCATTTATTTATTATTAAATTAGAATTTAGTAATTTATTTCATTTTAATTCATTTTAATGGCTTTATTTATTTAAATACGTTTTAATGGTATTAATAATTATTAACGGGCCAATTAATAATTATTAAGTACCATTGGGATAGTTTGAGATGTTCGGGGTTCATTTTTAAGCCAAAAGTCGTAAAAGGGCAAAATCGTAATTACCCAATTTGCAAAATATCTAAAAACACTATTCATTTGTCTTTAAAAATTCAACTTTGACTCAAATTTGACCAAACTCCTCACAATTTTTCCTCCTCCTTGCCGTGAGCATCAAAGAAGAAAAGAGATATTTTGGTTTTTGTTCGTTTCTTGCCGGATCGACTTGATTCTCGTTCCATTGGAAAGGTATCGGTCCTACGATCCTTTTCCACCTAGACTTCGTACTTGCCACTCGTGTTTTGCAGAGTTCTCGGTAAGTAAAGTTTCAAACCCTAAGCACCAAATAGTGTTTTAATGGAGTTTTCATTGTTTTCTTTCGATTTCTTGCCGTGAAACTCGGTGTTTGTCAATTCGGGAGTAGTTTTACGTGTTTTTGGAAACTATTTCATAATCGGAGTATATTGTAGGGATGATTTACTAAATTAGCGGAATTTTGTTTAGTAAACTTATTAACATTTAATAACGGATCTATTAACATCATGCAATTTGTGATAAAACATGTAGATTCATGCTTATATATTCGAAAATTAAAAACCGGAACTTACATTGACTGAATAATGGAGAATCGGTTGGAGGTTTCTTTACAGCTTCAATTCCTCAGCAACACCAGATCTTCTACGCTATATCCCGATCGATCAAACGAAATTCGATTGTGGGATCGAACTTTAGAAGAAATTGGGAAGAAGAAGAAAAATATTTTTCTTCCCAACACTATGAGAAAATCGGCCAAGGGAGGGAGAAGGGAGGAAGAGAGATTTTTCAATTTCCAAAGAATTGAATTGTATGATTTATGAATGACCCAACCCTCCTATTTATAGAAAAATAGGAATCCTAATCACATTAGGATTAATCTATAGAGATAAACACAAAAAGAAAAAAGATAATCTCTTTCCTTTATCTAGCAATTTCGAAAATGCCATAGATAAATAGGAGATTATTTTATTTTCTTTATTTTTATTTATCTTGGGTAAATAAATCTATGTAGTTATTTTAGGATATAATTCAAGCAATTATCTCTTCCCAAAAATACATATATGGCCGAAATTTACATGTATTAATTAAAAAAAATCCAATTTATTTAATTAATTATTTCGGGCCAATCCCAATTGGGTTCATTAATCCAATTGGGCTAAACTCTCTCTTAAATTAATAAGTCCAACTCAATTAATTTATTTATTAATTACCATTTAAATAAATATTTTATTTAAACAATTAATAATATTAATATTTTCTCCCGTCTAAATATTATCAAATTATATTTAATTATTAATTTCCATTTAAATAATTTTCATTATTTAAATAATTAATAATAAATATTATAATTATTAATTTCCATAAATTAATAATTTTATTGACAATATTTTATTATTAATTTAATTAATATTAATTATTAATTTTCGTTTAAATATAATTAATTATTTAAACAATTAATAATTGTTAATTAATTTCAAATTATTAATTACCATTTAAATATAATCAATATTTAAATAATTAATAATGTATAATTAATAATATTTCATTATTAATTTCATGTTTAAATAAACTTATTATTTAAACAATTAATAATGTTTATATTAATTACCGTTTAAATATACTCAATATTTAAACAATTAATATTGCCTATTTTAAGTAATTCACTTTACTTAAAATTTCCATTTCTTCTACTTGATTTCGCGACTACGATATTTGGGCTAGCATAGGGACCCGATGGACCTATAGATCATGGGCTTAATAATTAGTCAATTAAGTGATTAACTCATAATCGTTAATTACTTATTATCTAACTATGAATAATTCCACTATAGATTCATAGCTGAACTCCCCTCACTATAGATGAGTTATGTCCATTTAGTTTATCTTTTATTTATATCTGTGATATTATCCTTCACGTGGAACCCTCATAATTACAGCGGATAAATTTACCGTTTTGCCCCTGTAATTACCGCTTTATCCTTGTGTTCCCGCTGATTCTCCAATGAACTTTATCTTTAGTCGAACTAGAGATAAGATACTTCTGTGATCAATAGAAGTCGTGACGTCACTTGTTCATGTCTCGAATCAGTACATCAAGGGAGTTTCCTAAAGTTCCTAAAATGTTTAGGTATCGCACCGATACTTACATTGATTGAATAATGGAGAATCGGTTGGAGGTTTCTTACTGACTTCAAATCCTCGAAGAACACCAGGATCTTCTACGCTATATCCCGATCGATCAAACGAAATTCGATTGTGGGATCGAACTTTAGAAGAAATTGGGAAGAAGAAAAAAAAAAAAAAAAAATATTTTTCTTCCCAACACTATGAGAAAATCGGCCAAGGGAGGGAGAAGGGAGGAAGAGAGATTTTCAATTTCCAAAGAATTGAATTGTGTGATTTATGAATGACCCAACCCTCCTATTTATAGAAAAATAGGAATCCTAATCACATTAGGATTAATCTATAGAGATAAACACAAAAAGGTATCCCAGCCATCAAATAAACACGGGCCTTTTCATTGGCCCGGACCCAGCGCTCGTATGCATCCTTTACAGCTTTAGGAGCATTGGTAGCAGGTGTATCAGGTTTAAGTTCACTAAGAACGAATTTCAAGTCTTCTACCACGAGAATGGTGTTCATTTCATTTAATTAACGGTATCAGTGCGATACCTAAACATTTTAGGAACTTTAGGAAACTCCCTTGATGTACTGATTCGAGACATGAACAAGTGACGTCACGACTTCTATTGATCACATAAGTATCTTATCTCTAGTTCGACTAAAGATAAAGTTCATTGGAGAATCAGCGGGAACACAAGGATAAAGCGGTAATTACAGGGGCAAAACGGTAAATTTATCCGCCTGTAATTATGAGGGTTCCACGTGAAGGATAATATCTCGAGATATAAATAAAGATAAACTAAATGGACATAACTCATCTATAGTGAGGGGAGTTCAGCTATGAATCTATAGTGGAATTATTCATAGTTAGATAATAAGTAATTAATCGATTATGTGTTAATCACTTAATTGACTAATTATTAAGCCCATGATCTATAGGTCCATCAGGTCCCTATGCTAGCCCAAATATCGTAGTCGCGAAATCAAGTAGAAGAAATGGAAATTTTAAGTAAAGTGAATTACTTAAAATAGGCAATATTAATTGTTTAAATATTGAGTATATTTAAGCGGTAATTAATATAAACATTATTAATTGTTTAAATAATGAGTTTATTTAAACATGAAATTAATAATGAAATATTATTAATTAGATATTATTAATTATTTAAATATTGAGTATATTTAAATGGTAATTAATAATTTGAAATTAATTAACAATTATTAATTGTTTAAATAATTAATTTTATTTGAACGGAAATTAATAATTAAAATTAATTAATTAATAATAAAATATTGTCAATAAAATTATTAATTAAATAATGAGTTTATTTAATGAAAATTAATAATTATAATATTTATTATTAATTATTTAAATAATGAAAATTATTTAAATGGAAATTAATAATTAAATATAATTTGATAATATTTAGACGGGAGAAAATATTAATTATTTAAATAAAATATTTATTTAAATGGTAATTAATAAATAAATTAATTGAGTTGGACTTATTAATATAAGAGAGAGTTTCTAGCCCAATTGGATTAATGAACCCAATTGGGATTGGCCCGAAATAATTAATTAAATAAATTAGAATTTTTTTTTTTTAATTAATACATGTAAATTTCGGCCATATATGATTATTTGGAGGAGATAATTGTTTGAATTATATCCTAAAATAATTACATAGATTTATTTACCCAAGATAAATAAAATAAAAGAAAAGAAAATAATCTCTTATTTATCTATGCATTTTCGAAATTGCAAGATAAAAAGAAGAGATAATATTTTTTCTTTTTGTATTTATCTCTATAGATTAATCCTAATGTGATTAGGATTCCTATTTTCCTATAAATAGGAGGGTTGGGTCATTCATAAATCACACAATACAATTCCATAGAAAGTTGGAACTCTCTCTTCCTCCCCTCCCCCCTCATTGCCGATTTTCTCATAAGTATTGGGAAGAAAAATATTTTTTTCTTCTTCCCAATTTCTTCTAAAGTTCGATCCCACAATCGAATTTCGTTTGATCGATCGGGATATAGCGTAGAAGATCCGGTGTTGCTCGAGGATTTGAAGTCAGAAAGAAACCTCCAACCGATTCTCCATTATTCAATCAATGTAAGTTCCGGTTTTAATTTTTCGAATATATAAGCATGAATCTACATGTTTTATCACAAATTGCATGATGTTAATAGATCCGTTATTAAATGTTAATAAGTTTACTAAACAAAATTCCGCTAATTTAGTAAATCATCCCTTCAATTGGTATCAGAGCTAATTTTAATTATCATGCTAAATTTGTGATCTTTTCGAAAATTTTGGTGGGTTGCATAAAAAGTTGTTTTATGTATGTTTATATAAATTGTGGAGGTTTGCTTATTGATTGTTTAGGTATTCTTGAGGCACTTAGGATTTTAAATTTTAGTAGAAAATTTGTAAACCCTAAATTTTAGGGTATAGGAAAAATTTGTAATTTTCCCATACCCAATGATGGCAAAATCGGCTACACCAAGGGAGGAAGAGAAGAAAATTTTTCCCCATCATTCATGATGCCCACGCCCAAGGATGAGATAAGGTAAAAATATGGTAAGATATTTTAACATAATTATCTTGTTATCTCAATTTAAAAAATTTAAATATTTAAGATAAGGATAAAATCTTTTTAAAGATTATATCTCTATCTTAAATTATAAATTTAGAAATTGAGATAAGATTACATGGAAAATATTTTCTTTATTTTTCCATATAATTAAAAGATAATTATTTTAAAACAAGTATTTATGGAAATATTAAGGAGATAATATTTGCCCCATAAATACCCATGCCCACGCCTACACCATGGAGGAGAGAGAAAGATGAAGCCTCAAGATCTACAATGGAAGATTTAATTAAGTTGTAATTTAATTTTCCGTTTTAGAAATAGTGCCAAGAATACCTGGTCAATTTAGCTATTTATTATTTAAATTGTTTATATGTATGATATAATTGTTTTAAATAATGTTCATGCATAAAAGTATGTCATGTAGAAAATCCCACCATAGGTTGTATGATTTTATTAATTGTACATACATGCATCATGATATAATATGTGTTATTATATGCTAATGTATGTGAAGCATGCTATAATTTTATTTTATAAATGTTATTATCGAAAATTATATTCTAATTGTTTTAGAATTAAAAGCATGCTTATTTAGTTAAAATTCAAAACTTAAATCTAGTTTAAAAGTTGAATAGAAACTAAATGAATTATTTGTAATATGGAATTATTGTTTAAACAATTGGGCCAAAATCCATATAAGATAAACAAATAGAAACTTTTAATTAAGGGTTAATTAAAAATAGAGTAACATTTCTTTGAAGCAAACTCAGTCTCGATTCGCCGACGATCTGCCTCACTCCTGTAGTTACGATGTAAAGATTCAATCCGGCGATGACATAGTAATCAGTAGAAGTGTTGATCTTCAAAGCTTGGTCGTCGGGATTTGTTACTTCCAAAGGAAGAATAGAAGAGGGATTGATTAAGGATTAGAAGGGTTTGAGAGCGGTGATATCAGATTGCGAAGTGAGAGAATGAATTGATGAGAGAGATGGAAGAATGATTTGGAATTTTCATGGTGGATTTTGACAGAGAGAACGGGGGAGAGAGATTGAGAGATATGGAAAAAATTTTAGTAAAGATTCTTGATTTGATTTTAAATTAATAATATATAATAAATGCAATATGAATTGAAATTTAAAATGATAAATTAAATAGATTTAATGAAATTAAATGTAGAGGCAAATCAGGAAGGAAAAAAATCTCTCTCCACCGTGTAAGACCTAATCAGTGAAATATGTAATTAACTGGTACGTCTATATATTATTGTAATTACCTACTCTGATTTGGTTTACAGTGTAATTAATTCATTTAAAAATAACATGGAAAAAAGTGTTACCAGGTAATTTAAAAAAATATGGACAAGTGGGTGGATATTTTTTAGTTTGAAACTTATAATAAATAGTTTATATAAAATAAAGAGAAATTTATATTGGGTAACAAATTTTGATGCAATATTTATAAAAAGGAGAATACTTACCTCGGACAGATTATGATCTCCTCCTTATCTCTATTTCTATTGATTAAAATTTAATAAAAGATAATTAATATTTTTTTATTAATTACATATGGCCCACTAATTTTACTTTTAATCAATAAAAATTGAATATAAGAGGAGATCCTTAGGAGACAAGTATTTTCCTTATAAAAATAGCAAATCTAAAAACTATTTATAAATATAATAATTTTTACTATGTTAATCATGAAGGGATGATTTACTAAATTAGCGGAATTTTGTTTAGTAAACTTATTAACATTTAATAACGGATCTATTAACATCATGCAATTTGTGATAAAACATGTAGATTCATGCTTATATATTCGAAAATTAGAAACCGGAACTTACATTGGTGAATAATGGAGAATCGGTTGGAGGTTTCTTTCTGACTTCAATTCCTCAGCAACACCAGATCTTCTACGCTATATCCCGATCGATCAAACGAAATTCGATTGTGGGATCGAACTTTAGAAGAAATTGGGAAGAAGAAAAAAATATTTTTCTTCCCAATACAATAAGAAAATCGGCCAAGGGAGGGAGAAGGAGGAAGAGAGAGTTCCAACTTTCTATGGAATTGTATTGTGTGATTTATGAATGACCCAACCCTCCTATTTATAGGAAAATAGGAATCCTAATCACATTAGGATTAATCTATAGAGATAAATACAAAAAGAAAAAATATTATCTCTTCTTTTTATCTTGCAATTTCGAAAATGCATAGATAAATAAGAGATTATTTTCTTTTCTTTTATTTTATTTATCTTGGGTAAATAAATCTATGTAATTATTTTAGGATATAATTCAAACAATTATCTCCTCCAAATAATCATATATGGCCGAAATTTACATGTATTAATTAAAAAAAAAAAAAAATCTAATTTATTTAATTAATTATTTCGGGCCAATCCCAATTGGGTTCATTAATCCAATTGGGCTAGAAACTCTCTCTTAAATTAATAAGTCCAACTCAATTAATTTATTTATTAATTACCATTTAAATAAATATTTTATTTAAATAATTAATATTTTCTCCTGTCTAAATATTATCAAATTATATTTAATTATTAATTTCCATTTAAATAATTTTCATTATTTAAATAATTAATAATAAATATTATAATTATTAATTTTCATTAAATAAACTCATTATTTAATTAATAATTTTATTGACAATATTTTATTATTAATTAATTAATTTTAATTATTAATTTCCGTTCAAATAAAATTAATTATTTAAACAATTAATAATTGTTAATTAATTTCAAATTATTAATTACCATTTAAATATACTCAATATTTAAATAATTAATAATATCTAATTAATAATATTTCATTATTAATTTCATGTTTAAATAAACTCATTATTTAAACAATTAATAATGTTTATATTAATTACCGCTTAAATATACTCAATATTTAAAAATTAATATTGCCTATTTTAAGTAATTCACTTTACTTAAAATTTCCATTTCTTCTACTTGATTTCGCGACTACGATATTTGGGCTAGCATAGGGACCCGATGGACCTATAGATCATGGGCTTAATAATTAGTCAATTAAGTGATTAACACATAATCGTTAATTACTTATTATCTAACTATGAATAATTCCACTATAGATTCATAGCTGAACTCCCCTCACTATAGATGAGTTATGTCCATTTAGTTTATCTTTATTTATATCTGTGATATTATCCTTCACGTGGAACCCTCATAATTACAGCGGATAAATTTACCGTTTTGCCCCTGTAATTACCGCTTTATCCTTGTGTTCCGCCGATTCTCCAATGAACTTTATCTTTAGTCGAACTAGAGATAAGATACTTCGTGATCAATAGAAGTCGTGACGTCACTTGTTCATGTCTCAATCGGGACATCAAGGAGTTTCCTAAAGTTCCTAAAATGTTTAGGTATCGCACCGATACCTGGTTAATTTATAGGAAAGTTATGAATTCCATCTCGTGAAAATGAGTTCCCAGCTACTTATCTAGTCATGTTCCCAAAACAGGAGTGTATTGAGCGTTCTTACAGATCGCTCTCAACTATGTGAATCAAAGAACATAACTCCACAAATAGGAGTCCGCATTTCACTCAGGATTGAGATCTATCACGGTTGATAAACTTAGTTTGATATTCGATCATTTCTCGTAAACGGTACTAAGGAGAAATTTGATCGAACATCGTGGTCCTGTCTTATACAATCAACATTGCATATGATACTTCCATTTCATGTCTCCCACATGAATGATCAGGATTAGATCATTTGTCTATAAACAAAATGCGAAGCTATCAACAGTGTTACCAGGATAAGGTTCCCAAACGTTATCCATTTACTGTAGACACTTTTAAGTTACTCATCTCGACTTTAATCCTCTCGTATGACTCACATACTAAGTCGTGATTTCATAAGAGTAACTTAGGGTTTACTATTTGAATGTTTGATATTAATATATTTCCATATATTCCTAATATCGTCAATTGAATCAATCTAGATAATATAAAGAACTTATGTTTATTTATTTAATTTATTCGAAATAAATTATTATAATTAAATAATTACAAGTTCTAGGACACCATTGCTAACAATCTCCCACTTGTCCTAGATCTTTGGAGATTTGACTTGTAATTCCAGTCCAACTGGATGACTATCAACTACTTAGCCATGGTAGTCATTTTAATACTTTATCAGTAACGTTTTCATCGTTTAGTATGTATTTCTTTTGTCTGATGTTAGTTTCATTAAGTGTAATAGATTCCATATTTTATCGCCATAAAATAAACTCTATTAACTATTGATTTGAAACCATCATGCTCAAAACACCTTTCATTTACTAACGACTTAGCAATCACGCGAATTTAGAGTTTAGTTAGTAAAAACTCATTTTACTTATACTTAACTCATTTGATGTTTAATTCGCAAAGGTCTTTTGTCGAATGCTTACATGGAAGTAAATTCATGTTCGAATTTGAGCCCGTGCAACTCATAAAATCTCCCATTTTATCTATGTGCACTAACATACTATTTGTAAATTTTATTTTAGTCACATTGGTTCTAGGATTCTCGAAATTCTTAAGCTCCCACTACAAAGTAATTCTCCATTACTTTCATTTGTTCAATGATTACAATTCTATACTTCTTATTATTTCCAAAATAATGTATAAGTATGAGTGACCCTTTTCAACTCAACTATTGAAAATTCATGTCATTTTTATTTCACTTATTTTGAACTTTATTCATTGATTTTGAAGTCAATGAGTTTCACTTGGACTTGAAAGTCCTTTGGTTCGTATTATGACGCTCCCACTCAAATAAAGTTCTACAAGTAGTTTAACAATTTAAACTTTTAAATAACTACTTGTTTTTATTGTGAAATAAAATCATTGTAATTCTTTTCTATCTTAAGTATGGTTTAAACCTTTTTCAGTATCACTGATTTACTGAACTTTTCTTTGATAATTTGTGAATTCAATTATTCACTAATTATTACTCTTTGATTTCTGTTTTGTTTATTCCATATCAGCTATTACCTTTAAAACATCCTTTTAAATAACTGAATGTTTGGAATATAAGAAATCGATTTAATGTTTACTTATCACTTAAGTTCTAACATCTAAATGTCCAACTTTAGTGATGTTTACGTCTAGTTATCTTTGATAAATCAAAGATATTTGATTTTACTTATCCCATAAGTTCGTGGATTAATATGGTTATCATCTCAAACTCCTTGAGAACCATCTTTAAGAGATTAATCCCTCTAACTTATTTAAGTAATTTTAGACTTAAGTATTTAAACATTTTTAAACCTTTATAACTTGTTTAGATATTTTGGAGTTTAGAATTTGGTTTTGGAATTTATTTGTTTTATACTAAGTATTTTGAATAACCATCCAATCACACTTTGGAACTTTGTAATATAGTTGTAGAGGAATATCTACCTAAATAACTCTTATTTAAAATATTCCCAAACTTGGTTCATACGAAATGAGAACCAATAGTTATTACATAATTCAAAATAAAAACAAATTGATCATTAAACTAAATTAGAAAACTATGGTTTTGGGAAGAAGAATATTTTCTTCCCTTTTTGACTATTGTAAAATCGGTTACGACGAAATTAGGAAGAAAAAGATTTTTCAATTTGAAAATTGAAATTAGAAGTTTTTGAATGAACAACCAAGACGTTTGTATTTATACGCAAAGCAGTTTTCCAATCGAATTAGGAAATACTATCAAAATAAATACAAGATAAATGCCAAGAATAAAATCAAATTTTATTCCTTATTTATCTTACGTGCCGATTTTATGTGAATAAAATCAATAAGAAAAACCAATTTTTTCTTTGTTTAATTTGTCTTTGGTTAAACATTCTTTTATATATTTATTTTAGACAAAATAATTCAACAATTATTTCCTAAAACATTATATATGTACCGATTTTGGTATTTAATAATTTGAACCAAAATCCATTGAATTCATTAATTCAATTCTAGATTCTTCCTTATTAATAAATCTTATTTATTGACTCTTGATATTTATTTCAATAAATCAATTATTCAAATAAAATATCATATTCCGATCTTATACTTTATCATTAATAAATATTTATTATTTTCTATTTAAATAATCGACATTATTTAAATCAATAATAAATATGTTATTTACTATTATCCTTTTAAATAATCGCTATTATTTAAAATTAATAATAAATGTTTAATTATTAATTTCCATTTAGGTAAACACATTACCTAAATAATTAATAATTATTTATCAATAATATTTTATTATTAATTACCATTTAAATAAACACATTATTTAAATAATTAATAATAATGATATTAATTTCTATTTAAATAAACTCATTATTTAAACAATTAATATTGTCATTTATTTAAGTAAACTACTTTACTAAAATTACTCATTTCATAGTTCTCATCTTTCAGTTTGTTCTTTCCAAGTATGGTGACTAAAACAGATGCTATATTACTGAAATTTAAATAAACTTTATCTTAATAATCTAATATGCATTCAACATTCAAATACACAAAGTTTCGACATAAAATTAAATATGATGCATGAATGCGAACATATTAATGAACAGAAAAGCCCTAAAACATGTTACTATGTCACGATATTTTAATGATACCGGTGAAGTGCCGTCGAATGATAGGTCAGTTACCATCATTAAAACGAGATGCCACTCGAACAATTGACAACTCCAGAATAACTCATATTCCTATGTCATTGTTTACCGTGTATTTGGTCAAGAATTTTGATAACAAACTTTATCAAATTTCCTTTTAAGTGTGACCCACTAATTTAGTCTTTTAAATAAAATTGAAGAGTGTCTACGAAGTGTAGATTCGGTCTTCAATCAATCTCATTTAAAATTCTTTATCCCTTTCGGAGACCCAACTTGATATTGATTTATACAATAAACCTTCCTATGGGAATGAACACTGCAAGCAGTGTTACGGAGGCCATGTATAAATCTCACGTTTGAGCCCATTAGTGGAGACCATAGGATACATTGACATGTTTCCTTCTCCCACTTAATATTTTAAGTTTAGGGTTTCATAACTTAGACTAATTCAGGCTAACTCATTAATCCAAGTTTTAATTAACCTAATCAACTTTAACTCTTAAATTGGTTAGATTAATTTTATAAAGTGATTGTTCAAGTTTTCCTAATTTAAACTAATCACATTATGCGCCGTCTTAATAATTTTGATTTATTAATTTGAACTTTTCTCCCAGATCGCTCCCAGTTAGAGGCGCTCCGTGTTAGGGGAACTTTATGAAACCTCATCGCTAGGCGAGCTTCTGCTTGGAGATCCGTTCAATTTAATTAATCTCAATTATTAATTTTTAATTAACCCTTAATTAAAAGTTTCTATTTGTTTATCTTATATGGATTTTGGCCCAATTGTTTAAACAATAATTCCATATTACAAATAATTCATTTAGTTTCTATTCAACTTTTAAACTAGATTTAACTTTTGAATTTTAACTAAATAAGCATGCTTTTAATTCTAAAACAATTAGAATATAATTTTCGATAATAACATTTATAAAATAAAATTATAGCATGCTTCACATACATTAGCATATAATAACACATATTATATCATGATGCATGTATGTACAATTAATAAAATCATACAACCTATGGTGGGATTTTCTACATGACATACTTTTATGCATGAACATTATTTAAAACAATTATATCATACATATAAACAATTTAAATAATAAATAGCTAAATTGACCGGTATTCTTGGCACTATTTCTAAAACGGAAAATTAAATTACAACTTAATTAAATCTTCCATTGTAGATCTTGAGGCTTCATCTTTCTCTCTCCTCCATGGTGTGGGCGTGGGCATGGGTATTTATGGGGCAAATATTATCTCCTTAATATTTCCATAAATACTTGTTTTAAAATAATTATCTTTTAATTATATGGAAAAATAAAGAAAATATTTTCCATGTAATCTTATCTCAATTTCTAAATTTATAATTTAAGATAGAGATATAATCTTTAAAAAGATTTTATCCTTATCTTAAATATTTAAATTTTTAAATTGAGATAACAAGATAATTATGTTAAAATATCTTACCATATTTTTACCTTATCTCATCCTTGGGCGTGGGCATCATGAATGATGGGGAAAAATTTTCTTCTCTTCCTCCCTTGGTGTAGCCGATTTTGCCATCATTGGGTATGGGAAAATTACAAATTTTTCCTATACCCTAAAATTTAGGGTTTACAAATTTTCTACTAAAATTTAAAATCCTAAGTGCCTCAAGAATACCTAAACAGTCAATAAGCAAACCTCCACAATTTATATAAACATACATAAAACAACTTTTTATGCAACCCACCAAAATTTTCGAAAAGATCACAAATTTAGCATGATAATTAAAATTAGCTCTGATACCAATTGAAGGGATGATTTACTAAATTAGCGGAATTTTGTTTAGTAAACTTATTAACATTTAATAACGGATCTATTAACATCATGCAATTTGTGATAAAACATGTAGATTCATGCTTATATATTCGAAAATTAAAAACCGGAACTTACATTGACTGAATAATGGAGAATCGATTGGAGGTTTCTTTACAGCTTCAATTCCTCAGCAACACCAGATCTTCTACGCTATATCCCGATCGATCAAACGAAATTCGATTGTGGGATTGAACTTTAGAAGAAATTGGGAAGAAGAAAAAAAATATTTTTCTTCCCAACACTATGAGAAAATCGGCCAAGGGAGGGAGAAGGGAGGAAGAGAGATTTTTCAATTTCCAAAGAATTGAATTGTATGATTTATGAATGACCCAACCCTCCTATTTATAGAAAAATAGGAATCCTAATCACATTAGGATTAATCTATAGAGATAAACACAAAAAGAAAAAAGATAATCTCTTTCCTTTATCTAGCAATTTCGAAAATGCCATAGATAAATAGGAGATTATTTTATTTTCTTTATTTTTATTTATCTTGGGTAAATAAATCTATGTAGTTATTTTAGGATATAATTCAAGCAATTATCTCTTCCCAAAAATACATATATGGCCGAAATTTACATGTATTAATTAAAAAAAATCCAATTTATTTAATTAATTATTTCGGGCCAATCCCAATTGGGTTCATTAATCCAATTGGGCTAGAAACTCTCTCTTAAATTAATAAGTCCAACTCAATTAATTTATTTATTAATTACCATTTAAATAAATATTTTATTTAAACAATTAATAATATTAATATTTTCTCCCGTCTAAATATTATCAAATTATATTTAATTATTAATTTCCATTTAAATAATTTTCATTATTTAAATAATTAATAATAAATATTATAATTATTAATTTCCATAAATTAATAATTTTATTGACAATATTTTATTATTAATTTAATTAATATTAATTATTAATTTTCGTTTAAATATAATTAATTATTTAAACAATTAATAATTGTTAATTAATTTCAAATTATTAATTACCATTTAAATATACTCAATATTTAAATAATTAATAATGTATAATTAATAATATTTCATTATTAATTTCATGTTTAAATAAACTTATTATTTAAACAATTAATAATGTTTATATTAATTACCGTTTAAATATACTCAATATTTAAACAATTAATATTGCCTATTTTAAGTAATTCACTTTACTTAAAATTTCCATTTCTTCTACTTGATTTCACGACTACGATATTTGGGCTAGCATAGGGACCCGATGGACCTATAGATCATGGGCTTAATAATTAGTCAATTAAGTGATTAACTCATAATCAGTTAATTACTTATTATCTAACTATGAATAATTCCACTATAGATTCATAGCTGAACTCCCCTCACTATAGATGAGTTATGTCCATTTAGTTTATCTTTTATTTATATCTGTGATATTATCCTTCACGTGGAACCCTCATAATTACAGGCGGATAAATTTACTGTTTTGCCCCTGTAATTACCGCTTTATCCTTGTGTTCCCGCTGATTCTCCAATGAACTTTATCTTTAGTCGAACTAGAGATAAGATACTTCTGTGATCAATAGAAGTCGTGACGTCACTTGTTCATGTCTCGAATCAGTACATCAAGGGAGTTTCCTAAAGTTCCTAAAATGTTTAGGTATCGCACTGATACTTACATTGACTGAATAATGGAGAATCGGTTGGAGGTTTCTTTACAGCTTCAAATCCTCAGCAACACCAGATCTTCTACGCTATATCCCGATCGATCAAACGAAATTCGATTGTGGGATCGAACTTTAGAAGAAATTGGGAAGAAGAAAAAAAAAAAAAAAATATTTTTCTTCCCAACACTATGAGAAAATCGGCCAAGGGAGGGAGAAGGGAGGAAGAGAGATTTTCAATTTCCAAAGAATTGAATTGTGTGATTTATGAATGACCCAAATCTCCTATTTATAGAAAAATAGGAATCCTAATCACATTAGGATTAATCTATAGAGATAAACACAAAAAGGTATCCCAGCCATCAAATAAACACGGGCCTTTTCATTGGCGGCCCCAACCTTCGTATGCATCCTTTACAGCTTTAGGAGCATTGGTAGCAGGTGTATCAGGTTTAAGTTCACTAAGAACGAATTTCAAGTCTTCTACCACGAGAATGGTGTTCATTTCATTTAATTAACGGTATCAGTGCGATACCTAAACATTTTAGGAACTTTAGGAAACTCCCTTGATGTACTGATTCGAGACATGAACAAGTGACGTCACGACTTCTATTGATCACATAAGTATCTTATCTCTAGTTCGACTAAAGATAAAGTTCATTGGAGAATCAGCGGGAACACAAGGATAAAGCGGTAATTACAGGGGCAAAACGGTAAATTTATCCTTTGTAATTATGAGGGTTCCACGTGAAGGATAATATCACAGATATAAATAAAGATAAACTAAATGGACATAACTCATCTATAGTGAGGGGAGTTCAGCTATGAATCTATAGTGGAATTATTCATAGTTAGATAATAAGTAATTAACCGATTATGTGTTAATCACTTAATTGAC
This sequence comes from Gynostemma pentaphyllum, assembly GCA_028015215.1. NCBI lineage: Eukaryota > Viridiplantae > Streptophyta > Magnoliopsida > Cucurbitales > Cucurbitaceae > Gynostemma > Gynostemma pentaphyllum. Next base: position 18,008,996 of record CM051353.1, on the reverse strand, counting down.
TAATTATTAAGCCCATGATCTATAGGTCCATCAGGTCCCTATGCTAGCCCAAATATCGTAGTCGCGAAATCAAGTAGAAGAAATGGAAATTTTAAGTAAAGTGAATTACTTAAAATAGGCAATATTAATTGTTTAAATATTGAGTATATTTAAGCGGTAATTAATATAAACATTATTAATTGTTTAAATAATGAGTTTATTTAAACATGAAATTAATAATGAAATATTATTAATTAGATATTATTAATTATTTAAATATTGAGTATATTTAAATGGTAATTAATAATTTGAAATTAGTTAACAATTATTAATTGTTTAAATAATTAATTTTATTTGAACGGAAATTAATAATTAAAATTAATTAATTAATAATAAAATATTGTCAATAAAATTATTAATTAAATAATGAGTTTATTTAATGAAAATTAATAATTATAATATTTATTATTAATTATTTAAATAATGAAAATTATTTAAATGGAAATTAATAATTAAATATAATTTGATAATATTTAGACAGGAGAAAATATTAATTATTTAAATAAAATATTTATTTAAATGGTAATTAATAAATAAATTAATTGAGTTGGACTTATTAATTTAAGAGAGAGTTTCTAGCCCAATTGGATTAATGAACCCAATTGGGATTGGCCCCAAAATAATTAATTAAATAAAGGAGTTTTTTTTTTTTTAATTAATACATGTAAATTTCGGCCATATATGATTATTTGGAGGAGATAATTGTTTGAATTATATCCTAAAATAATTACATAGATTTATTTACCCAAGATAAATAAAATAAAAGAAAAGAAAATAATCTCTTATTTATCTATGCATTTTCGAAATTGCAAGATAAAAAGAAGAGATAATATTTTTTCTTTTTGTATTTATCTCTATAGATTAATCCTAATGTGATTAGGATTCCTATTTTCCTATAAATAGGAGGGTTGGGTCATTCATAAATCACACAATACAATTCCATAGAAAGTTGGAGCTCTCTCTTCCTCCTCTCCCTCCCTCATTGCCGATTTTCTCATAAGTATTGGGAAGAAAAATATTTTTTTCTTCTTCCCAATTTCTTCTAAAGTTTGATCCCACAATCGAATTTCGTTTGATCGATCGGGATATAGCGTAGAAGATCCGGTGTTCCGAGGATTTGAAGCTGTAAAGAAACCTCCAACCGATTCTCCATTATTCAATCAATGTAAGTTCCGGTTTTAATTTTTCGAATATATAAGCATGAATCTACATGTTTTATCACAAATTGCATGATGTTAATAGATCCGTTATTAAATGTTAATAAGTTTACTAAATAAAATTCCGCTAATTTAGTAAATCATCCCTTCAATTGGTATCAGAGCTAATTTTAATTATCATGCTAAATTTGTGATCTTTTCGAAAATTTTGGTGGGTTGCATAAAAAGTTGTTTTATGTATGTTTATATAAATTGTGGAGGTTTGCTTATTGACTGTTTAGGTATTCTTGAGGCACTTAGGATTTTAAATTTTAGTAGAAAATTTGTAAACCCTAAATTTTAGGGTATAGGAAAAATTTGTAATTTTCCCATACCCAATGATGGCAAAATCGGCTACACCAAGGGAGGAAGAGAAGAAAATTTTTCCCCATCATTCATGATGCCCACGCCCAAGGATGAGATAAGGTAAAAATATGGTAAGATATTTTAACATAATTATCTTGTTATCTCAATTTAAAAAATTTAAATATTTAAGATAAGGATAAAATCTTTTTAAAGATTATATCTCTATCTTAAATTATAAATTTAGAAATTGAGATAAGATTACATGGAAAATATTTTCTTTATTTTTCCATATAATTAAAAGATAATTATTTTAAAACAAGTATTTATGGAAATATTAAGGAGATAATATTTGCCCCATAAATACCCATGCCCACGCCTACACCATGGGGGAGAGAGAAAGATGAAGCCTCAAGATCTACAATGGAAGATTTAATTAAGTTGTAATTTAATTTTCCGTTTTAGAAATAGTGCCAAGAATACCGGTCAATTTAGCTATTTATTATTTAAATTGTTTATATGTATGATATAATTGTTTTAAATAATGTTCATGCATAAAAGTATGTCATGTAGAAAATCCCACCATAGGTTGTATGATTTTATTAATTGTACATACATGCATCATGATATAATATGTGTTATTATATGCTAATGTATGTGAAGCATGCTATAATTTTATTTTATAAATGTTATTATCGAAAATTATATTCTAATTGTTTTAGAATTAAAAGCATGCTTATTTAGTTAAAATTCAAAAGTTAAATCTAGTTTAAAAGTTGAATAGAAACTAAATGAATTATTTGTAATATGGAATTATTGTTTAAACAATTGGGCCAAAATCCATATAAGATAAACAAATAGAAACTTTTAATTAAGGGTTAATTAAAAATTAATAATTGAGATTAATTAAATTGAACGGATCTCCTGGCGAAAGCTCGCCCAGGCGATGAGGTTTCATAAAGTTCCCCTAACACGGAGCGCCTCTAACCGGGAGCGATCTGGGAGAAAAGTTCAAATTAATAAATCAAAATTATTAAGACGGCGCATAATGTGATTAGTTTAAATTAGGAAAACTTGAACAATCACTTTATAAAATTAATCTAACCAATTTAAGAGTTAAAGTTGATTAGGTTAATTAAAACTTGGATTAATGAGTTAGCCTGAATTAGTCTAAGTTATGAAACCCTAAACTTAAAATATTAAGTGGGAGAAGGAAACATGTCAATGTATCCTATGGTCTCCACTAATGGGCTCGAAACGTGAGATTTATACATGGCCTCCGTAACATCTGCCGCAGTGTTCATTCCCATAGGAAGGTTTATTGTATAAATCAATATCAAGTTGGGTCTCCCGAAAGGGATAAAGAATTTTAAATGAGATTGATTGAAGACTGAATCTACACTTCGTAGACACTCTTCAATTTTATTTAAAAGACTAAATTAGTGGGTCACACTTAAAAGGAAATTTGATAAAGTTTGTTATCAAAATTCTTGACCAAATACGGTGAAACAATGACATAGGAATATGAGTTATTCTGGAGTTGTCAATTGTTCGAGTGGCATCTCGTTTTAATGATGGTAACCGACCTATCATTCGACTCGGCACTTCACCTGGTATCATTAAAATATCGTGACATAGTAACATGTTTTAGGGCTTTTTCTGTTCATTAATATGTTCGCATTCATGCATCATATTTAATTTTATGTCGAAACTTTGTGTATTTGAATGTTGAATGCATATTAGATTATTAAGATAAAGTTTATTTAAATTTCGGTAATATAGCATCTGTTTTAGTCACCATACTTGGAAAGAACAAACCGAAAGATGAGAACTATGAAATGAATAATTTTAGTAAAGTAGTTTACTTAAATAAATGACAATATTAATTGTTTAAATAATGAGTTTATTTAAATAGAAATTAATATCATTATTATTAATTATTTAAATAATGTGTTTATTTAAATGGTAATTAATAATAAAATATTATTGATAAATAATTATTAATTATTTAGGTAATGTGTTTACCTAAATGGAAATTAATAATTAAACATTTATTATTAATTTTAAATAATAGCGATTATTTAAAAGGATAATAGTAAATAACATATTTATTATTGATTTAAATAATGTCGATTATTTAAATAGAAAATAATAAATATTTATTAATGATAAAGTATAAGATCGGAATATGATATTTTATTTGAATAATTGATTTATTGAAATAAATATCAAGAGTCAATAAATAAGATTTATTAATAAGGAAGAATCTAGAATTGAATTAATGAATTCAATGGATTTTGGTTCAAATTATTAAATACCAAAATCGGTACATATATAATGTTTTAGGAAATAATTGTTGAATTATTTTGTCTAAAATAAATATATAAAAGAATGTTTAACCAAAGACAAATTAAACAAAGAAAAAATTGGTTTTTCTTATTGATTTTATTCACATAAAATCGGCACGTAAGATAAATAAGGAATAAAATTTGATTTTATTCTTGGCATTTATCTTGTATTTATTTTGATAGTATTTCCTAATTCGATTGGAAAACTGTTTTGCGTATAAATACAAACGTCTTGGTTGTTCATTCAAAAACTTCTAATTTCAATTTTTGAAATTGAAAAATCTTTTTCTTCCTAATTTCGTCGTAACCGATTTTACAATAGTCAAAAAGGGAAGAAAATATTCTTCTTCCCAAAACCATAGTTTTCTAATTTAGTTTAATGATCAATTTGTTTTTATTTTGAATTATGTAATAACTATTGGTTCTCATTTCGTATGAACCAAGTTTGGGAATATTTTAAATAAGAGTTATTTAGGTAGATATTCCTCTACAACTATATTACAAAGTTCCAAAGTGTGATTGGATGGTTATTCAAAATACTTAGTATAAAACAAATAAATTCCAAAACCAAATTCTAAACTCCAAAATATCTAAACAAGTTATAAAGGTTTAAAAATGTTTAAATACTTAAGTCTAAAATTACTTAAATAAGTTAGAGGGATTAATCTCTTAAAGATGGTTCTCAAGGAGTTTGAGATGATAACCATATTAATCCACGAACTTATGGGATAAGTAAAATCAAATATCTTTGATTTATCAAAGATAACTAGACGTAAACATCACTAAAGTTGGACATTTAGATGTTAGAACTTAAGTGATAAGTAAACATTAAATCGATTTCTTATATTCCAAACATTCGGTTATTTAAAAGGATGTTTTAAAGGTAATAGCTGATATGGAATAAACAAAACAGAAATCAAAGAGTAATAATTAGTGAATAATTGAATTCACAAATTATCAAAGAAAAGTTCAGTAAATCAGTGATACTGAAAAAGGTTTAAACCATACTTAAGATAGAAAAGAATTACAATGATTTTATTTCACAATAAAAACAAGTAGTTATTTAAAAGTTTAAATTGTTAAACTACTTGTAGAACTTTATTTGAGTGGGAGCGTCATAATACGAACCAAAGGACTTTCGAAGTCCAAGTGAAACTCATTGACTTCAAAATCAATGAATAAAGTTCAAAATAAGTGAAATAAAAATGACATGAATTTTCAATAGTTGAGTTGAAAAGGGTCACTCATACTTATACATTATTTTGGAAATAATAAGAAGTATAGAATTGTAATCATTGAACAAATGAAAGTAATGGAGAATTACTTTGTAGTGGGAGCTTAAGAATTTCGAGAATCCTAGAACCAATGTGACTAAAATAAAATTTACAAATAGTATGTTAGTGCACATAGATAAAATGGGAGATTTTATGAGTTGCACGGCTCAAATTCGAACATGAATTTACTTCCATGTAAGCATTCGACAAAAGACCTTTGCGAATTAAACATCAAATGAGTTAAGTATAAGTAAAATGAGTTTTTACTAACTAAACTCTAAATTCGCGTGATTGCTAAGTCGTTAGTAAATGAAAGGTGTTTTGAGCATGATGGTTTCAAATCAATAGTTAATAGAGTTTATTTTATGGCGATAAAATATGGAATCTATTACACTTAATGAAACTAACATCAGACAAAAGAAATACATACTAAACAGATGAAAACGTTACTGATAAAGTATTAAAATGACTACCATGGCTAAGTAGTTGATAGTCATCCAGTTGGACTGGAATTACAAGTCAAATCTCCAAAGATCTAGGACAAGTGGGAGATTGTTAGCAATGGTGTCCTAGAACTTGTAATTATTTAATTATAATAATTTATTTCGAATAAATTAAATAAATAAACATAAGTTCTTTATATTATCTAGATTGATTCAATTGACGATATTAGGAATATATGGAAATATATTAATATCAAACATTCAAATAGTAAACCCTAAGTTACTCTTATGAAATCACGACTTAGTATGTGAGTCATACGAGAGGATTAAAGTCGAGATGAGTAACTTAAAAGTGTCTACAGTAAATGGATAACGTTTGGGAACCTTATCCTGGTAACACTGTTGATAGCTTCGCATTTTGTTTATAGACAAATGATCTAATCCTGATCATTCATGTGGGAGACATGAAATGGAAGTATCATATGCAATGTTGATTGTATAAGACAGGACCACGATGTTCGATCAAATTTCTCCTTAGTACCGTTTACGAGAAATGATCGAATATCAAACTAAGTTTATCAACCGTGATAGATCTCAATCTTGAGTGAAATGCGGACTCCTATTTGTGGAGTTATGTTCTTTGATTCACATAGTTGAGAGCGATCCGTAGAAGAACGCTCAATACACTCCTGTTTTGGGAACATGACTAGATAAGTAGCCGGGAACTCATTTTCACGAGATGGAATTCATAACTTTCCTATAAATTAACGGTATCGGTGCGATACCTAAACATTTTAGGAACTTTAGGAAACTCCTTGATGTCTCGATTGAGACATGAACAAGTGACGTCACGACTTCTATTGATCACAGAAGTATCTTATCTCTAGTTCGACTAAAGATAAAGTTCATTGGAGAATCAGCGGGAACACAAGGATAAAGCGGTAATTACAGGGGCAAAACGGTAAATTTATCCGCCTGTAATTATGAGGGTTCCACGTGAAGGATAATATCACAGATATAAATAAAGATAAACTAAATGGACATAACTCATCTATAGTGAGGGGAGTTCAGCTATGAATCTATAGTGGAATTATTCATAGTTAGATAATAAGTAATTAACTGATTATGTGTTAATCACTTAATTGACTAATTATTAAGCCCATGATCTATAGGTCCATCAGGTCCCTATGCTAGCCCAAATATCGTAGTCGCGAAATCAAGTAGAAGAAATGGAAATTTTAAGTAAAGTGAATTACTTAAAATAGGCAATATTAATTGTTTAAATATTGAGTATATTTAAGCGGTAATTAATATAAACATTATTAATTGTTTAAATAATGAGTTTATTTAAACATGAAATTAATAATGAAATATTATTAATTAGATATTATTAATTATTTAAATATTGAGTATATTTAAATGGTAATTAATAATTTGAAATTAATTAACAATTATTAATTGTTTAAATAATTAATTTTATTTGAACGGAAATTAATAATTAAAATTAATTAATTAATAATAAAATATTGTCAATAAAATTATTAATTAAATAATGAGTTTATTTAATGAAAATTAATAATTATAATATTTATTATTAATTATTTAAATAATGAAAATTATTTAAATGGAAATTAATAATTAAATATAATTTGATAATATTTAGTCGGGAGAAAATATTAATATTATTAATTGTTTAAATAAAATATTTTATTTAAATGGTAATTAATAAATAAATTAATTGAGTTGGACTTATTAATTTAAGAGAGAGTTTCTAGCCCAATTGGATTAATGAACCCAATTGGGATTGGCCCGAAATAATTAATTAAATAAATTAGAATTTTTTTTTTTTTTTAATTAATACATGTAAATTTCGGCCATATATGATTATTTGGAGGAGATAATTGTTTGAATTATATCCTAAAATAATTACATAGATTTATTTACCCAAGATAAATAAAATAAAAGAAAAGAAAATAATCTCTTATTTATCTATGCATTTTCGAAATTGCAAGATAAAAAGAAGAGATAATATTTTTTTCTTTTTGTATTTATCTCTATAGATTAATCCTAATGTGATTAGGATTCCTATTTTCCTATAAATAGGAGGGTTGGGTCATTCATAAATCACACAATACAATTCCATAGAAAGTTGGAACTCTCTCTTCCTCCTTCTCCCTCCCTTGGCCGATTTTCTTATTGTATTGGGAAGAAAAATATTTTTTTCTTCTTCCCAATTTCTTCTAAAGTTCGATCCCACAATCGAATTTCGTTTGATCGATCGGGATATAGCGTAGAAGATCTGGTGTTTGCGGAGGAATTGAAGCGTAAAGAAACCTCCAACCGATTCTCCATTATTCAGTCAATGTAAGTTCCGGTTTCTAATTTTCGAATATATAAGCATGAATCTACATGTTTTATCACAAATTGCATGATGTTAATAGATCCGTTATTAAATGTTAATAAGTTTACTAAACAAAATTCCGCTAATTTAGTAAATCATCCCTTCATGATTAACATAGTAAAAATTATTATATTTATAAATAGTTTTTAGATTTGCTATTTTTATAAGGAAAATACTTGTCTCTAAGGATCTCCTCTTATATTCAATTTTTATTGATTAAAAGTAAAATTAGTGGGCCATATGTAATTAATAAAAAAATATTAATTATCTTTTATTAAATTTTAATCAATAGAAATAGAGATAAGGAGGAGATCATAATCGTCCGAGGTAAGTATTCTCCTTTTTATAAATATTGCATCAAAATTTGTTACCCAATATAAATTTCTCTTTATTTTATATAAACTATTTATTATAAGTTTCAAACTAAAAAATATCCACCCACTTGTCCATATTTTTTTAAATTACCTGGTAACACTTTTTTCCATGTTATTTTTAAATGAATTAATTACACCGTAAACCAAATCGAGTAGGTAATTACAATAATATATAGACGTACCGGTTAATTACATATTTCATCGATTAGGTCTTACACGGTGGAGAGAGATTTTTTCCTTCCTGATTTGCCTCTACATTTAATTTCATTAAATCTATTTAATTTATCATTTTAAATTTCAATTCATATTGCATTTATTATATATTATTAATTTAAAATCAAATCAAGAATCTTTACTAAAATTTTTTCCATATCTCTCAATCTCTCTCCCCCAGTTCTCTTCTGTCAAAATCCACCATGAAAATTCCAAATCATTCTTCCATCTCTCTCATCAATTCATTCTCTCACTTCGCAACCGATATCACCGCTCTCAAACCCTTCTAATCCTTAATCAATCCCTCTTCTATTCTTCCTTTGGAAGTAACAAATCCCGACGACCAAGCTTTGAAGATCAACACTTCTACCGATTACTATGTCATCATCGGATTGAATCTTTACATCGTAACTACAGGAGTGAGGCGGATCGTCGGCGAATCGAGACCGAGTTTGCTTCAAAGAAATGTTACTCTATTTCTGAAGATTATTCCTTCCGCTCGTTCGATTCTCGCCGGAAACGATTATGCCTGATCGTTTCAAACCCGGTTGATATTTTGACGTACGTGGTGTGGAAGCTTTCTGGATTTCCGTCAAATCAAGTAATTGGATCGATGACGAATCTAGATTCTTCTAAGTTTAGATTTCTTATTTGCAGACCATCTTGATGTTAATGCCCATGATGTTCAGGTTAGATTTTGTTTAATAATGTTAAACTATAGATTTTATTAGTTTTTAACAAATATAAACCTGTAAAGCTAACAATAATCTTTGTTTAATAATGTTAAACTATAGATTTGATTGGTTTTTAATAAATATAAACATGTTAACATAACTGATTTTTTGTTCATTTTTCCAGATTTTATTGGTTTAACAATTATAAATATGTTAAACTAAGTATAATCTTTGTTTAATAATGTTAAACTATAGATTTTATAAGCTGTTAACAAATATTAAACATGTTAAAATATCAGTATTTCTGTTCATTTTCGGGATTTTATTGGTTTAGCAAATATAAACCAGTTAATCTAACTATAATTTTTGTTTAATGATGTTAAACTAGCGTTTTTATTGGTTTAAAAAATTTAAATTTGTTAAACTAATAATGATTTTGTTTAAGACTAAAATAATTGGAAGTTTGGTTTGTTTAAGAACAGAAATATAAACCTGATAAACTAACCATATTTTGTTTAATAATGTTAAATTATGTATTTTTATTGGTTTTAACAAATAAATATGTGTAAACTAACGTTGGTTTTTGTTCATTTTCTGATTTTATTGGTTTAACAAAAATAAACCTCGTAAACTAACCATTGTTTTTCATTCTTTAAATTTTGTAGCTTGAAGAAGCATCAGTGGTGGTTTTATGGAACTTGGAGTAAGATTGAAGATGGAAGGAGTTTGAAAAAATATTTATTTTAGTTATTAGATGGAATATAATTAGATTTTTCTTTTATTTAATTATTTAGTTTTTAATTTATCTTAAATCATGCACAATTTAAGGGATTTAATAATTTCCTTAAATAGTGCATGATTTAAGGAAAATTAAATTGAGGGTAGTTTTCGTCTTTTCACATTTTCCGGTGGTGGTTTTTGGCCATATCCGTAATAAAAGTGGTACCACCAATATTTTTGTAATTAGCCTCCTCCTTTTGATTATTAATGAAAATAACCCTTTTTAAATACAGTATAAAATTGTTATATTTTTAAAAATAATGCTTTTTATTTTCGTTATTTTTTTCTCTTATTTGATTAAATGATTGATATTATTATTATTGCTATAGTTTTAATTAAGAAATTTTAAATTAAAATTTATTAATTTATTAAATTTTATCAGTTTTTACGATTTTGACAAATTCATGCTAACAAAGATGAACTATACGAAGGGTTCGTTTGACATAGGTTCTCCAAAAAATGTTTTGAGTTAGAGATTTTCAAAGAAATATTAATTAAGTGTTTCATCTAAAAACACTTGAGTGAAATATTTTAAGTGAAATACTTGATTATAAACATTTTTGGAAGAATTACCAATCAAATATTTTCTCCAAAAACACATTTTAGTGTACTCAAGTGTTTTTAGAAGAAACACTTAATAAGTATTTTTTTTTTACATTATTTAACTCAAAACATTTTAAAGGGAAGTTATACCAAACGGACCCGAAAACCAAGAAGGAACGTTAGAAGAAAAGGGAGTTACGTGTTTGCTTCCTTGAAGACATCCACCTCCCTCCCCAACACACTACCTTTTTTTTTATTCCTTAATCTTAGGGGTGGATAATAGATTTGTTAGGACCTATTTCTCAGTTTAACTCCAATTAATTTTGTTTAAGGATTAAATTAAGAAAATTATATAATTCTGATTTACAACACTGTTTTACATATCCCACGAATTTAACTGTTATGACAGTGTAGGCTCGATGTAAGGGGGCAGTAAACAGATTTAATAAGAAAACAGTTAGTAAGGGAAGAGATCAACACCGAAAAGTGATTAACGTGAGAAACCTCCAACTGGTAAAAACGCACGGGGCCTCGCCCCAGAAAAAGTCCACTAGAATCGTTAGTCGTTCAATACAAATATAAATCAAAAAGAACAAAATAAAAAGAACTCTCTTCTTTGTTTTTATCTTTGATTTCTCCTTGCAACGGCGACGTCTACAATGGATCCAATCACAAGCTCCCTTTGAGACGATTTGATTCAAGAACCTCCCGTTCTTGTTTTGATCATACCACAAGCTCCCCTTGTGGATTTAGATCAAGGAACTCCCTTCCTTGATGTGTGAGCAAGACGACTTCTTCCTCCCGAAGAATCGAATCACTCCCTAAGCAATTACAATATAGAATATTTGAATAATAAATCTTATAAAATGCACTCTCGCATGAAAATTATAATAAGCACAATATGCTAATAAAAGTGAGAGAAATATAAAAAAGCTTGGGTAGCTAAACCAAAGAACAACACTTAGATATATAGATTTTCTTGTCAAACTTGTTGTTCAAAAACCAAGGCAACACACGTTTGTAAGGGAAGGAATAAAATTAGCCTAGAAAATTGCAATCACAACTTAAAAAATCCAAAAGGATAAGGGATTTTTAGGCAATGATGAGTATTCCCTTTCTTTAGCAAATTAATTGTCAGGGATTAAAGACTTCCCATATAGAAATCGTCAGCTTCAAAAAATGAATTTGCAAACAAATTAATTCCTTATATGAGAGAGCCAATTAATGTAACGTCCCGTTATTTTGTGATAAAAAAAAACTTTTATTTATTTTATTTTAATTTGAGTAATTAAAATTCATTTATTTATTATTAAATTAGAATTTAGTAATTTATTTCATTTTAATTCATTTTAATGGAAAATTTGTTCAAACATTGATCGCGATCTTTATTCAATAAAAAATTTAAAATCAATGTACTTTCTTATTTCAAAGTAAATGAACTAATCAGTTCATATAAAAAAAATGGTAAAACAACATCATTGTTAAAAATCAAATCCCAACCCAAAATATCTAAGAACAATAGAATAAAAGGTCGCCGGCGTGTAAATCTATTCCAACCAATCCACTCGCCTCGAACGTCATCAACCACCAAGCTTCTTCTTTCATTTACCTGGAAAAAAAAAATGTAGCATCATGAGGCTACGCCCAATGAGTAGGAAAGAGTTAAAAATAAAATAATGCCACGAGAGACTTTTCTAAGACTTTAAGTCCATAATCGGCCTCACCGACTTCCGAAAATACTCTTTCACCCAAAGCTCTCTTAACTAATACATTCCTCCACATTATCTTTTAATCCTCAAATTAAAAGAATATAAACTTCGAAACAGTTCTAAACTCCCATTCTCATTTTAAAACTTTTCGATCATTAACTTTCCTAATACCTCTAATCTCCTTTTTGTCCGCAAACAAAAAGAGACTATACTCAACAAGGCATTTAAAAACTGTTTTCACATATTTAAATCCTTTTGAGTTTTAAAATATTCTTTTCCATTGTACATATGGAATGAACCTACCCCGTTAAGTGCTATAAAGTCGTGCACAACCGTATAATCTCCCTTAACGGCAATATTCTTCTTTAAGCAAGGCCTTTGCTTAAAGCGAACCTACTATCACGTTACCCGAGGTATTTGAGTAACATGATCCAACAACATCACTACCCATGATGCTCAAAAAGCTTAAGCTTATTTTTCTCAAAAACACCCTTTTTAGGCCAAATTTCCCTAAGAATAAATTCTGGAAATTTACCTTTAAATCACTCTAAAATGACCCAAAATCACCCAACAAATCACTTTGGGGTCACTCCCAACAACTCCCAACAGTTTACAAGTCTAGAAGTGAAACTAGCCTAAACTAGTGTAGTTTCGCTCCTTTTTCGGACCCTCTAAATCTACTATTTTTCTATCTAAATTTCAACGCCATAACGGCTCTCAATACACTCCCAAAACAGCCCCTACACATATAGATTCACACTATAATTGATTCAGAAACCAACAGTCAAAAATACTAGCCACCTAAGTTAAATTTTCCGGCCTAGTGGGCACTAATCCTTCATATAAGGCATATATGTCCAGCAACTTATTTCACCTTAAAACACCCTAAAATATGCTTAAAACACCCAAAAACATTATAGAAAATATGAAAGTTTCAGTTTCTCAATAAATCGATATCGATAGGCAAAATATAGCATGCTTTAAACCAATTTTAAACACACATCGAATCCAAATTATAACTTCTTTAAAACAGCCCATAAACCTCTTTATCATACTTTAATCACCCAATATCATGCTTAAAATTTCAGAGGTTAACTCATAAAGAAAAAGAAAAGTACAAACCTGATAATATTTAGTTCTTAACTAATTTCTACTCACCTTAGGTTCTTCAATTTCAAGATTTCGCTTTTCTTTATCCAAGACTTCCAAAACCTTGAACCCTAAATTGAAAAGAACTTCTCAATTCTCCACCAATCTTTCACCAAATGCTTTCAATCGAAAAGAACACCTACTACTACGACGAAGAAACAATCGAAAACCAATTAAATTTGGATAAAACTTAATAGGGCCGAATTCGTTTTTACCCCATAACTTTTTCTACAGATTTTAGATTACTGTGAAATTAGTCTCAATGGAAAAAGGACGAAAAACTGATCAGAAAGCACTACTTACTTGCGTAAATCGGAGTCCGGATGAGGAAGTTATGGCCAAAATACTTCTATGGGTTACATTTAGGCGAAAATTGGAGACAAATGGAGAAGTGGAGGCTGATTTTCGGAAAAAATGAGGAAGGAGGAGAAGGTTTTAGGGTTTAATCCCGAATTCAATTAATTATGAAAATGCCACTGCATTAAAACGATCATAACTCATTCACCGGGACTCAGAATGATGATCCGTCAGTTGCGTTGGAACCGTAATAACGAGACGATCAACATCATCTAAAAATATGGAAATAAACTTGTGATTTTATTTTTGAGATTTGAGAAATTACCAAAATGCCCTTACGAGAAAACGAGATAGTTCACATCCAAGTTATCAATCCAACCTCATTAATATCATTTGAGAAAATAATATTAATTTTTTTATCTTAATTGGTAACGGGTCGTTACATCATTAATTCAATTCTAGATTCTTCCTTATTAATAAATCTTATTTATTGACTCTTGATATTTATTTCAATAAATCAATTATTCAAATAAAATATCATATTCCGATCTTATACTTTATCATTAATAAATATTTATTATTTTCTATTTAAATAATCGACATTATTTAAATCAATAATAAATATGTTATTTACTATTATCCTTTTAAATAATCGCTATTATTTAAAATTAATAATAAATGTTTAATTATTAATTTCCATTTAGGTAAACACATTACCTAAATAATTAATAATTATTTATCAATAATATTTTATTATTAATTACCATTTAAATAAACACATTATTTAAATAATTAATAATAATGATATTAATTTCTATTTAAATAAACTCATTATTTAAACAATTAATATTGTCATTTATTTAAGTAAACTACTTTACTAAAATTATTCATTTCATAGTTCTCATCTTTCGGTTTGTTCTTTCCAAGTATGGTGACTAAAACAGATGCTATATTACCGAAATTTAAATAAACTTTATCTTAATAATCTAATATGCATTCAACATTCAAATACACAAAGTTTCGACATAAAATTAAATATGATGCATGAATGCGAACATATTAATGACAGAAAAGCCCTAAAACATGTTACTATGTCACGATATTTTAATGATACCAGTGAAGTGTCGTCGGAATGATAGGTCGGTTACCATCATTAAAACGAGATGCCACTCGAACAATTGACAACTCCAGAATAACTCATATTCCTATGTCATTGTTTCTCGTGTATTTGGTCAAGAATTTTGATAACAAACTTTATCAAATTTCCTTTTAAGTGTGACCCACTAATTTAGTCTTTTAAATAAAATTGAAGAGTGTCTACGAAGTGTAGATTCGGTCTTCAATCAATCTCATTTAAAATTCTTTATCCCTTTCGGGAGACCCAACTTGATATTGATTTATACAATAAACCTTCCTATGGGAATGAACACTGCGGCAGTGTTACAGAGGCCATGTATAAATCTCACGTTTGAGCCCATTAGTGGAGACCATAGGATACATTGACATGTTTCCTTCTCCCACTTAATATTTTAAGTTTAGGGTTTCATAACTTAGACTAATTCAGGCTAACTCATTAATCCAAGTTTTAATTAACCTAATCAACTTTAACTCTTAAATTGGTTAGATTAATTTTATAAAGTGATTGTTCAAGTTTTCCTAATTTAAACTAATCACATTATGCGCCGTCTTAATAATTTTGATTTATTAATTTGAACTTTTCTCCCAGGATCGCTCCCGGTTAGAGGCGCTCCGTGTTAGGGGAACTTTATGAAACCTCATCGCTTGGGCGAGCTTTCGCCAGGAGATCCGTTCAATTTAATTAATCTCAATTATTAATTTTTAATTAACCCTTAATTAAAAGTTTCTATTTGTTTATCTTATATGGATTTTGGCCCAATTGTTTAAACAATAATTCCATATTACAAATAATTCATTTAGTTTCTATTCAACTTTTAAACTAGATTTAACTTTTGAATTTTAACTAAATAAGCATGCTTTTAATTCTAAAACAATTAGAATATAATTTTCGATAATAACATTTATAAAATAAAATTATAGCATGCTTCACATACATTAGCATATAATAACACATATTATATCATGATGCATGTATGTACAATTAATAAAATCATACAACCTATGGTGGGATTTTCTACATGACATACTTTTATGCATGAACATTATTTAAAACAATTATATCATACATATAAACAATTTAAATAATAAATAGCTAAATTGACCGGTATTCTTGGCACTATTTCTAAAACGGAAAATTAAATTACAACTTAATTAAATCTTCCATTGTAGATCTTGAGGCTTCATCTTTCTCTCTCCTCCATGGTGTGGGCGTGGGCATGGGTATTTATGGGGCAAATATTATCTCCTTAATATTTCCATAAATACTTGTTTTAAAATAATTATCTTTTAATTATATGGAAAAATAAAGAAAATATTTTCCATGTAATCTTATCTCAATTTCTAAATTTATAATTTAAGATAGAGATATAATCTTTAAAAAGATTTTATCCTTATCTTAAATATTTAAATTTTTTAAATTGAGATAACAAGATAATTATGTTAAAATATCTTACCATATTTTTACCTTATCTCATCCTTGGGCGTGGGCATCATGAATGATGGGGAAAAATTTTCTTCTCTTCCTCCCTTGGTGTAGCCGATTTTGCCATCATTGGGTATGGGAAAATTACAAATTTTTCCTATACCCTAAAATTTAGGGTTTACAAATTTTCTACTAAAATTTAAAATCCTAAGTGCCTCAAGAATACCTAAACAGTCAATAAGCAAACCTCCACAATTTATATAAACATACATAAAACAACTTTTTATGCAACCCACCAAAATTTTTGAAAAGATCACAAATTTAGCATGATAATTAAAATTAGCTCTGATACCAATTGAAGGGATGATTTACTAAATTAGCGGAATTTTGTTTAGTAAACTTATTAACATTTAATAACGGATCTATTAACATCATGCAATTTGTGATAAAACATGTAGATTCATGCTTATATATTCGAAAATTAAAACCTGGAACTTACATTGATGAATAATGGAGAATCGATTGGAGGTTTCTTTACAGCTTCAATTCCTCAGCAACACCAGATCTTCTACGCTATATCCCGATCGATCAAACGAAATTCGATTGTGGGATTGAACTTTAGAAGAAATTGGGAAGAAGAAAAAAAATATTTTTCTTCCCAACACTATGAGAAAATCGGCCAAGGGAGGGAGAAGGGAGGAAGAGAGATTTTTCAATTTCCAAAGAATTGAATTGTATGATTTATGAATGACCCAACCCTCCTATTTATAGAAAAATAGGAATCCTAATCACATTAGGATTAATCTATAGAGATAAACACAAAAAGAAAAAAGATAATCTCTTTCCTTTATCTAGCAATTTCGAAAATGCCATAGATAAATAGGAGATTATTTTATTTTCTTTATTTTTATTTATCTTGGGTAAATAAATCTATGTAGTTATTTTAGGATATAATTCAAGCAATTATCTCTTCCCAAAAATACATATATGGCCCGAAATTTACATGTATTAATTAAAAAAAATCCAATTTATTTAATTAATTATTTCGGGCCAATCCCAATTGGGTTCATTAATCCAATTGGGCTAGAAACTCTCTCTTAAATTAATAAGTCCAACTCAATTAATTTATTTATTAATTACCATTTAAATAAATATTTTATTTAAACAATTAATAATATTAATATTTTCTCCCGTCTAAATATTATCAAATTATATTTAATTATTAATTTCCATTTAAATAATTTTCATTATTTAAATAATTAATAATAAATATTATAATTATTAATTTCCATAAATTAATAATTTTATTGACAATATTTTATTATTAATTTAATTAATATTAATTATTAATTTTCGTTTAAATATAATTAATTATTTAAACAATTAATAATTGTTAATTAATTTCAAATTATTAATTACCATTTAAATATACTCAATATTTAAATAATTAATAATGTATAATTAATAATATTTCATTATTAATTTCATGTTTAAATAAACTTATTATTTAAACAATTAATAATGTTTATATTAATTACCGTTTAAATATACTCAATATTTAAACAATTAATATTGCCTATTTTAAGTAATTCACTTTACTTAAAATTTCCATTTCTTCTACTTGATTTCACGACTACGATATTTGGGCTAGCATAGGGACCCGATGGACCTATAGATCATGGGCTTAATAATTAGTCAATTAAGTGATTAACTCATAATCAGTTAATTACTTATTATCTAACTATGAATAATTCCACTATAGATTCATAGTTGAACTCCCCTCACTATAGATGAGTTATGTCCATTTAGTTTATCTTTTATTTATATCTGTGATATTATCCTTCACGTGGAACCCTCATAATTACAAGCGGATAAATTTACCGTTTTGCCCCTGTAATTACCGCTTTATCCTTGTGTTCCCGCCGATTCTCCAATGAACTTTATCTTTAGTCGAACTAGAGATAAGATACTTCGTGATCAATAGAAGTCGTGACGTCACTTGTTCATGTCTCGAATCGCACATCAAGGGAGTTTCCTAAAGTTCCTAAAATGTTTAGGTATCGCACCGATACTTACATTGATCGAATAATGGAGAATCGGTTGGAGGTTTCTTTACAGCTTCAAATCCTCAGCAACACCAGATCTTCTACGCTATATCCCGATCGATCAAACGAAATTCGATTGTGGGATCGAACTTTAGAAGAAATTGGGAAGAAGAAAAAAAAAAAAAAAATATTTTTCTTCCCAACACTATGAGAAAATCGGCCAAGGGAGGGAGAAGGGAGGAAGAGAGATTTTCAATTTCCAAAGAATTGAATTGTGTGATTTATGAATGACCCAAATCTCCTATTTATAGAAAAATAGGAATCCTAATCACATTAGGATTAATCTATAGAGATAAACACAAAAAGGTATCCCAGCCATCAAATAAACACGGGCCTTTTCATTGGCCCGGACCCAGCGCTCGTATGCATCCTTTACAGCTTTAGGAGCATTGGTAGCAGGTGTATCAGGTTTAAGTTCACTAAGAACGAATTTCAAGTCTTCTACCACGAGAATGGTGTTCATTTCATTTAATTAACGGTATCAGTGCGATACCTAAACATTTTAGGAACTTTAGGAAACTCCCTTGATGTACTGATTCGAGACATGAACAAGTGACGTCACGACTTCTATTGATCACATAAGTATCTTATCTCTAGTTCGACTAAAGATAAAGTTCATTGGAGAATCAGCGGGAACACAAGGATAAAGCGGTAATTACAGGGGCAAAACGGTAAATTTATCCGCCTGTAATTATGAGGGTTCCACGTGAAGGATAATATCACAGATATAAATAAAAGATAAACTAAATGGACATAACTCATCTATAGTGAGGGGAGTTCATCTATGAATCTATAGTGGAATTATTCATAGTTAGATAATAAGTAATTAACTGATTATGAGTTAATCACTTAATTGACTAATTATTAAGCCCATGATCTATAGGTCCATCGGGTCCCTATGCTAGCCCAAATATCGTAGTCGTGAAATCAAGTAGAAGAAATGGAAATTTTAAGTAAAGTGAATTACTTAAAATAGGCAATATTAATTGTTTAAATATTGAGTATATTTAAGCGGTAATTAATATAAACATTATTAATTGTTTAAATAATGAGTTTATTTAAACATGAAATTAATAATGAAATATTATTAATTAGATATTATTAATTATTTAAATATTGAGTATATTTAAATGGTAATTAATAATTTGAAATTAGTTAACAATTATTAATTGTTTAAATAATTAATTTTATTTGAACGGAAATTAATAATTAAAATTAATTAATTAATAATAAAATATTGTCAATAAAATTATTAATTAAATAATGAGTTTATTTAATGAAAATTAATAATTATAATATTTATTATTAATTATTTAAATAATGAAAATTATTTAAATGGAAATTAATAATTAAATATAATTTGATAATATTTAGACGGGAGAAAATATTAATTATTTAAATAAAATATTTATTTAAATGGTAATTAATAAATAAATTAATTGAGTTGGACTTATTAATTTAAGAGAGAGTTTCTAGCCCAATTGGATTAATGAACCCAATTGGGATTGGCCCGAAATAATTAATTAAATAAAGTAGAATTTTTTTTTTTTTTAATTAATACATGTAAATTTCGGCCATATATGATTATTTGGAGGAGATAATTGTTTGAATTATATCCTAAAATAATTACATAGATTTATTTACCCAAGATAAATAAAATAAAAGAAAAGAAAATAATCTCTTATTTATCTATGCATTTTCGAAATTGCAAGATAAAAAGAAGAGATAATATTTTTTCTTTTTGTATTTATCTCTATAGATTAATCCTAATGTGATTAGGATTCCTATTTTCCTATAAATAGGAGGGTTGGGTCATTCATAAATCACACAATACAATTCCATAGAAAGTTGGAACTCTCTCTTCCTCCTCTCCCTCCCTCATTGCCGATTTTCTCATAAGTATTGGGACGAAAAATATTTTTTTTCTTCTTCCCAATTTCTTCTAAAGTTCGATCCCACAATCGAATTTCGTTTGATCGATCGGGATATAGCGTAGAAGATCTGGTGTTGCTGAGGATTTGAAGCTGTAAAGAAACCTCCAACCGATTCTCCATTATTCAATCAATGTAAGTTCCGGTTTTAATTTTTCGAATATATAAGCATGAATCTACATGTTTTATCACAAATTGCATGATGTTAATAGATCCGTTATTAAATGTTAATAAGTTTACTAAATAAAATTCCGCTAATTTAGTAAATCATCCCTTCAATTGGTATCAGAGCTAATTTTAATTATCATGCTAAATTTGTGATCTTTTCGAAAATTTTGGTGGGTTGCATAAAAAGTTGTTTTATGTATGTTTATATAAATTGTGGAGGTTTGCTTATTGACTGTTTAGGTATTCTTGAGGCACTTAGGATTTTAAATTTTAGTAGAAAATTTGTAAACCCTAAATTTTAGGGTATAGGAAAAATTTGTAATTTTCCCATACCCAATGATGGCAAAATCGGCTACACCAAGGGAGGAAGAGAAGAAAATTTTTCCCCATCATTCATGATGCCCACGCCCAAGGATGAGATAAGGTAAAAATATGGTAAGATATTTTAACATAATTATCTTGTTATCTCAATTTAAAAAATTTAAATATTTAAGATAAGGATAAAATCTTTTTAAAGATTATATCTCTATCTTAAATTATAAATTTAGAAATTGAGATAAGATTACATGGAAAATATTTTCTTTATTTTTCCATATAATTAAAAGATAATTATTTTAAAACAAGTATTTATGGAAATATTAAGGAGATAATATTTGCCCCATAAATACCCATGCCCACGCCTACACCATGGAGGAGAGAGAAAGATGAAGCCTCAAGATCTACAATGGAAGATTTAATTAAGTTGTAATTTAATTTTCCGTTTTAGAAATAGTGCCAAGAATACCTGGTCAATTTAGCTATTTATTATTTAAATTGTTTATATGTATGATATAATTGTTTTAAATAATGTTCATGCATAAAAGTATGTCATGTAGAAAATCCCACCATAGGTTGTATGATTTTATTAATTGTACATACATGCATCATGATATAATATGTGTTATTATATGCTAATGTATGTGAAGCATGCTATAATTTTATTTTATAAATGTTATTATCGAAAATTATATTCTAATTGTTTTAGAATTAAAAGCATGCTTATTTAGTTAAAATTCAAAAGTTAAATCTAGTTTAAAAGTTGAATAGAAACTAAATGAATTATTTGTAATATGGAATTATTGTTTAAACAATTGGGCCAAAATCCATATAAGATAAACAAATAGAAACTTTTAATTAAGGGTTAATTAAAAATTAATAATTGAGATTAATTAAATTGAACGGATCTCCTGGCGGAAAGCTCGCCCAGGCGATGAGGTTTCATAAAGTTCCCCTAACACGGAGCGCCTCTAACTGGGAGCGATCTGGGAGAAAAGTTCAAATTAATAAATCAAAATTATTAAGACGGCGCATAATGTGATTAGTTTAAATTAGGAAAACTTGAACAATCACTTTATAAAATTAATCTAACCAATTTAAGAGTTAAAGTTGATTAGGTTAATTAAAACTTGGATTAATGAGTTAGCCTGAATTAGTCTAAGTTATGAAACCCTAAACTTAAAATATTAAGTGGGAGAAGGAAACATGTCAATGTATCCTATGGTCTCCACTAATGGGCTCGAAACGTGAGATTTATACATGGCCTCTGTAACACTGCTGCAGGTGTTCATTCCCATAGGAAGGTTTATTGTATAAATCAATATCAAGTTGGGTCTCCCGAAAGGGATAAAGAATTTTAAATGAGATTGATTGAAGACTGAATCTACACTTCGTAGACACTCTTCAATTTTATTTAAAAGACTAAATTAGTGGGTCACACTTAAAAGGAAATTTGATAAAGTTTGTTATCAAAATTCTTGACCAAATACACAGTAAACAATGACATAGGAATATGAGTTATTCTGGAGTTGTCAATTGTTCGAGTGGCATCTCGTTTTAATGATGGTAACCGACCTATCATTCGACCGGCACTTCACCTGGTATCATTAAAATATCGTGACATAGTAACATGTTTTAGGGCTTTTCTGTTCATTAATATGTTCGCATTCATGCATCATATTTAATTTTATGTCGAAACTTTGTGTATTTGAATGTTGAATGCATATTAGATTATTAAGATAAAGTTTATTTAAATTTCGGTAATATAGCATCCGTTTTAGTCACCATACTTGGAAAGAACAAACTGAAAGATGAGAACTATGAAATGAATAATTTTAGTAAAGTAGTTTACTTAAATAAATGACAATATTAATTGTTTAAATAATGAGTTTATTTAAATAGAAATTAATATCATTATTATTAATTATTTAAATAATGTGTTTATTTAAATGGTAATTAATAATAAAATATTATTGATAAATAATTATTAATTATTTAGGTAATGTGTTTACCTAAATGGAAATTAATAATTAAACATTTATTATTAATTTTAAATAATAGCGATTATTTAAAAGGATAATAGTAAATAACATATTTATTATTGATTTAAATAATGTCGATTATTTAAATAGAAAATAATAAATATTTATTAATGATAAAGTATAAGATCGGAATATGATATTTTATTTGAATAATTGATTTATTGAAATAAATATCAAGAGTCAATAAATAAGATTTATTAATAAGGAAGAATCTAGAATTGAATTAATGAATTCAATGGATTTTGGTTCAAATTATTAAATACCAAAATCGGTACATATATAATGTTTTAGGAAATAATTGTTGAATTATTTTGTCTAAAATAAATATATAAAAGAATGTTTAACCAAAGACAAATTAAACAAAGAAAAAATTGGTTTTTCTTATTGATTTTATTCACATAAAATCGGCACGTAAGATAAATAAGGAATAAAATTTGATTTTATTCTTGGCATTTATCTTGTATTTATTTTGATAGTATTTCCTAATTCGATTGGAAAACTGTTTTGCGTATAAATACAAACGTCTTGGTTGTTCATTCAAAAACTTCTAATTTCAATTTTCGAAATTGAAAAATCTTTTTCTTCCTAATTTCGTCGTAACCGATTTTACAATAGTCAAAAAGGGAAGAAAATATTCTTCTTCCCAAAACCATAGTTTTCTAATTTAGTTTAATGATCAATTTGTTTTTATTTTGAATTATGTAATAACTATTGGTTCTCATTTCGTATGAACCAAGTTTGGGAATATTTTAAATAAGAGTTATTTAGGTAGATATTCCTCTACAACTATATTACAAAGTTCCAAAGTGTGATTGGATGGTTATTCAAAATACTTAGTATAAAACAAATAAATTCCAAAACCAAATTCTAAACTCCAAAATATCTAAACAAGTTATAAAGGTTTAAAAATGTTTAAATACTTAAGTCTAAAATTACTTAAATAAGTTAGAGGGATTAATCTCTTAAAGATGGTTCTCAAGGAGTTTGAGATGATAACCATATTAATCCACGAACTTATGGGATAAGTAAAATCAAATATCTTTGATTTATCAAAGATAACTAGACGTAAACATCACTAAAGTTGGACATTTAGATGTTAGAACTTAAGTGATAAGTAAACATTAAATCGATTTCTTATATTCCAAACATTCAGTTATTTAAAAGGATGTTTTAAAGGTAATAGCCGATATGGAATAAACAAAACAGAAATCAAAGAGTAATAATTAGTGAATAATTGAATTCACAAATTATCAAAGAAAAGTTAAGAAATCGGTGATATCTTGAAAAAGGTTTAAACCATACTTAAGATAGAAAAGAATTACAATGATTTTATTTCACAATAAAAACAAGTAGTTATTTAAAAGTTTAAATTGTTAAACTACTTGTAGAACTTTATTTGAGTGGGAGCGTCATAATACGAACCAAAGGACTTTCGAAGTCCAAGTGAAACTCATTGACTTCAAAATCAATGAATAAAGTTCAAAATAAGTGAAATAAAAATGACATGAATTTTCAATAGTTGAGTTGAAAAGGGTCACTCATACTTATACATTATTTTGGAAATAATAAGAAGTATAGAATTGTAATCATTGAACAAATGAAAGTAATGGAGAATTACTTTGTAGTGGGAGCTTAAGAATTTCGAGAATCCTAGAACCAATGTGACTAAAATAAAATTTACAAATAGTATGTTAGTGCACATAGATAAAATGGGAGATTTTATGAGTTGCACGGGCTCAAATTCGAACATGAATTTACTTCCATGTAAGCATTCGACAAAAGACCTTTGCGAATTAAACATCAAATGAGTTAAGTATAAGTAAAATGAGTTTTTACTAACTAAACTCTAAATTCGCGTGATTGCTAAGTCGTTAGTAAATGAAAGGTGTTTTGAGCATGATGGTTTCAAATCAATAGTTAATAGAGTTTATTTTATGGCGATAAAATATGGAATCTATTACACTTAATGAAACTAACATCAGACAAAAAAAATACATACTAAACAGATGAAAACGTTACTGATAAAGTATTAAAATGACTACCATGGCTAAGTAGTTGATAGTCATCCAGTTGGACTGGAATTACAAGTCAAATCTCCAAAGATCTAGGACAAGTGGGAGATTGTTAGCAATGGTGTCCTAGAACTTGTAATTATTTAATTATAATAATTTATTTCGAATAAATTAAATAAATAAACATAAGTTCTTTATATTATCTAGATTGATTCAATTGACGATATTAGGAATATATGGAAATATATTAATATCAAACATTCAAATAGTAAACCCTAAGTTACTCTTATGAAATCACGACTTAGTATGTGAGTCATACGAGAGGATTAAAGTCGAGATGAGTAACTTAAAAGTGTCTACAGTAAATGGATAACGTTTGGGAACCTTATCCTGGTAACACTGTTGATAGCTTCGCATTTTGTTTATAGACAAATGATCTAATCCTGATCATTCATGTGGGAGACATGAAATGGAAGTATCATATGCAATGTTGATTGTATAAGACAGGACCACGATGTTCGATCAAATTTCTCATTTAGTACCGTTTACGAGAAATGATCGAATATCAAACTAAGTTTATCAACCGTGATAGATCTCAATCCCGAGTGAAATGCGGACTCCTATTTGTGGAGTTATGTTCTTTGATTCACATAGTTGAGAGCGATCCGTAAGAACGCTCAATACACTCTGTTTTGGGAACATGACTAGATAAGTAGCTGGGAACTCATTTTCACGAGATGGAATTCATAACTTTCCTATAAATTAACGGTATCGGTGCGATACCTAAACATTTTAGGAACTTTAGGAAACTCCTTGATGTCTTGATTGAGACATGAACAAGTGACGTCACGACTTCTATTGATCACGAAGTATCTTATCTCTAGTTCGACTAAAGATAAAGTTCATTGGAGAATCAGCGGGAACACAAGGATAAAGCGGTAATTACAGGGGCAAAACGGTAAATTTATCCCCTTGTAATTATGAGGGTTCCACGTGAAGGATAATATCACGGATATAAATAAAGATAAACTAAATGGACATAACTCATCTATAGTGAGGGGAGTTCAGCTATGAATCTATAGTGGAATTATTCATAGTTAGATAATAAGTAATTAATCGATTATGTGTTAATCACTTAATTGACTAATTATTAAGCCCATGATCTATAGGTCCATCAGGTCCCTATGCTAGCCCAAATATCGTAGTCGCGAAATCAAGTAGAAGAAATGGAAATTTTAAGTAAAGTGAATTACTTAAAATAGGCAATATTAATTGTTTAAATATTGAGTATATTTAAGCGGTAATTAATATAAACATTATTAATTGTTTAAATAATGAGTTTATTTAAACATGAAATTAATAATGAAATATTATTAATTAGATATTATTAATTATTTAAATATTGAGTATATTTAAATGGTAATTAATAATTTGAAATTAATTAACAATTATTAATTGTTTAAATAATTAATTTTATTTGAACGGAAATTAATAATTAAAATTAATTAATTAATAATAAAATATTGTCAATAAAATTATTAATTAAATAATGAGTTTATTTAATGAAAATTAATAATTATAATATTTATTATTAATTATTTAAATAATGAAAATTATTTAAATGGAAATTAATAATTAAATATAATTTGATAATATTTAGACGGGAGAAAATATTAATTATTTAAATAAAATATTTATTTAAATGGTAATTAATAAATAAATTAATTGAGTTGGACTTATTAATTTAAGAGAGAGTTTCTAGCCCAATTGGATTAATGAACCCAATTGGGATTGGCCCGAAATAATTAATTAAATAAATTAGATTTTTTTTTTTTTTTTTTTAATTAATACATGTAAATTTCGGCCATATATGATTATTTGGAGGAGATAATTGTTTGAATTATATCCTAAAATAATTACATAGATTTATTTACCCAAGATAAATAAAATAAAAGAAAAGAAAATAATCTCTTATTTATCTATGCATTTTCGAAATTGCAAGATAAAAAGAAGAGATAATATTTTTTCTTTTTGTATTTATCTCTATAGATTAATCCTAATGTGATTAGGATTCCTATTTTCCTATAAATAGGAGGGTTGGGTCATTCATAAATCACACAATACAATTCCATAGAAAGTTGGAACTCTCTCTTCCTCCTTCTCCCTCCCTTGGCCGATTTTCTTATTGTATTGGGAAGAAAAATATTTTTTTCTTCTTCCCAATTTCTTCTAAAGTTCGATCCCACAATCGAATTTCGTTTGATCGATCGGGATATAGCGTAGAAGATCTGGTGTTGCTGAGGAATTGAAGCTGTAAAGAAACCTCCAACCGATTCTCCATTATTCAGTCAATGTAAGTTCCGGTTTCTAATTTTCGAATATATAAGCATGAATCTACATGTTTTATCACAAATTGCATGATGTTAATAGATCCGTTATTAAATGTTAATAAGTTTACTAAACAAAATTCCGCTAATTTAGTAAATCATCCCTTCATGATTAACATAGTAAAAATT
Organism: Gynostemma pentaphyllum; assembly: GCA_028015215.1. Lineage (NCBI taxonomy): Eukaryota > Viridiplantae > Streptophyta > Magnoliopsida > Cucurbitales > Cucurbitaceae > Gynostemma > Gynostemma pentaphyllum. Next base: position 17,981,604 of record CM051353.1, on the reverse strand, counting down.
ATTATATTTATAAATAGTTTTTAGATTTGCTATTTTTATAAGGAAAATACTTGTCTCCTAAGGATCTCCTCTTATATTCAATTTTTATTGATTAAAAGTAAAATTAGTGGGCCATATGTAATTAATAAAAAAATATTAATTATCTTTTATTAAATTTTAATCAATAGAAATAGAGATAAGGAGGAGATCATAATCGTCCGAGGTAAGTATTCTCCTTTTTATAAATATTGCATCAAAATTTGTTACCCAATATAAATTTCTCTTTATTTTATATAAACTATTTATTATAAGTTTCAAACTAAAAAATATCCACCCACTTGTCCATATTTTTTTAAATTACCTGGTAACACTTTTTTCCATGTTATTTTTAAATGAATTAATTACATCGTAAACCAAATCGAGTAGGTAATTACAATAATATATGACGTACCGGTTAATTACATATTTCACTGATTAGGTCTTACACGGTGGAGAGAGATTTTTTTCCTTCCTGATTTGCCTCTACATTTAATTTCATTAAATCTATTTAATTTATCATTTTAAATTTCAATTCATATTGCATTTATTATATATTATTAATTTAAAATCAAATCAAGAATCTTTACTAAATTTTTTTCCATATCTCTCAATCTCTCTCCCCCGTTCTCTCTGTCAAAATCCACCATGAAAATTCCAAATCATTCTTCCATCTCTCTCATCAATTCATTCTCTCACTTCGCAATCTGATATCACCGCTCTCAAACCCTTCTAATCCTTAATCAATCCCTCTTCTATTCTTCCTTTGGAAGTAACAAATCCCGACGACCAAGCTTTGAAGATCAACACTTCTACTGATTACTATGTCATCGCCGGATTGAATCTTTACATCGTAACTACAGGAGTGAGGCAGATCGTCGGCGAATCGAGACTGAGTTTGCTTCAAAGAAATGTTACTCTATTTCAGAAGATTATTCTTTCGCTCGTTCGATTCTCGTCGGAAACGATTATGCCTGATCGTTTCAAACTCGGTTGATATTTTGACGTATATGGCGTGAAAGCTTTCTGGATTTCCGTCAAATCAAGTAATTGGATCGATGACGAATCTGAATTCTTCTAAGTTTAGATTTCTTATTTGCAGACCATCTTGATGTTAATGCCCATGATGTTCAGGTTAGATTTTGTTTAATAATGTTAAACTATAGATTTTATTAGTTTTTAACAAATATAAACCTGTAAAGCTAACAATAATCTTTGTTTAATAATGTTAAACTATAGATTTGATTGGTTTTTAATAAATATAAACATGTTAACATAACTGATTTTTTGTTCATTTTTCCAGATTTTATTGGTTTAACAATTATAAATATGTTAAACTAACTATAATCTTTGTTTAATAATGTTAAACTATAGATTTTATAAGCTGTTAACAAATATTAAACATGTTAAAATATCCGTCTTTTTGTTCATTTTCGGGATTTTATTGGTTTAGCAAATATAAACCAGTTAATCTAACTATAATTTTTGTTTAATGATGTTAAACTAGCGTTTTTATTGGTTTAAAAAATTTAAATTTGTTAAACTAATAATGATTTTGTTTAAGACTAAAATAATTGGAAGTTTGGTTTGTTTAAGAAACGTAAATATAAACCTGATAAACTAACCATATTTTGTTTAATAATGTTAAATTATGTATTTTTATTGGTTTTAACAAATAAATATGTGTAAACTAACGTTGGTTTTTGTTCATTTTCGATTTTATTGGTTTAACAAAAATAAACCTCGTAAACTAACCATTGTTTTTCATTCTTTAAATTTTGTAGCTTGAAGAAGCATCAGTGGTGGTTTTATGGAACTTGGAGTAAGATTGAAGATGGAAGGAGTTTGAAAAAATATTTATTTTAGTTATTAGATGGAATATAATTAGATTTTTCTTTTATTTAATTATTTAGTTTTTAATTTATCTTAAATCATGCACAATTTAAGGGATTTAATAATTTCCTTAAATAGTGCATGATTTAAGGAAAATTAAATTGAGGGTAGTTTTCGTCTTTTCACATTTTCCGGTGGTGGTTTTTGGCCATATCCGTAATAAAAGTGGTACCACCAATATTTTTGTAATTAGCCTCCTCCTTTTGATTATTAATGAAAATAACCCTTTTTAAATACAGTATAAAATTGTTATATTTTTAAAAATAATGCTTTTTATTTTCGTTATTTTTTTCTCTTATTTGATTAAATGATTGATATTATTATTATTGCTATAGTTTTAATTAAGAAATTTTAAATTAAAATTTATTAATTTATTAAATTTTATCGTTTTTACGATTTTGACAAATTCATGCTAACAAAGATGAACTATACGAAGGGTTCGTTTGACATAGGTTCTCCAAAAAATGTTTTGAGTTAGAGATTTTCAAAGAAATATTAATTAAGTGTTTCATCTAAAAACACTTGAGTGAAATATTTTAAGTGAAATACTTGATTATAAACATTTTTGGAAGAATTACCAATCAAATATTTTCTCCAAAAACACATTTTAGTGTACTCAAGTGTTTTTAGAAGAAACACTTAATAAGTATTTTTTTTTTACATTATTTAACTCAAAACATTTTAAAGGGAAGTTATACCAAGCGGATCAAAACCAAGAAGGAACGTTAGAAGAAAAGGGAGTTACGTGTTTGCTTCCTTGAAGACATCCACCTCCCTCCCCAACACACTACCTTTTTTTTTATTCCTTAATCTTAGGGGTGGATAATAGATTTGTTAGGACCTATTTCTCAGTTTAACTCCAATTAATTTTGTTTAAGGATTAAATTAAGAAAATTATATAATTCTGATTTACAACACTGTTTTACATATCCCACGAATTTAACTGTTATGACAGTGTAGGCTCGATGTAAGGGGGCAGTAAACAGATTTAATAAGAAAACAGTTAGTAAGGGAAGAGATCAACACCGAAAAGTGATTAACGTGAGAAACCTCCAACTGGTAAAAACGCACGGGGCCTCGCCCCAGAAAAAGTCCACTAGAATCGTTAGTCGTTCAATACAAATATAAATCAAAAAGAACAAAATAAAAAGAACTCTCTTCTTTGTTTTTATCTTTGATTTCTCCTTGCAACGGCGACGTCTACAATGGATCCAATCACAAGCTCCCTTTGAGACGATTTGATTCAAGAACCTCCCGTTCTTGTTTTGATCATACCACAAGCTCCCCTTGTGGATTTAGATCAAGGAACTCCCTTCCTTGATGTGTGAGCAAGACGACTTCTTCCTCCCGAAGAATCGAATCACTCCCTAAGCAATTACAATATAGAATATTTGAATAATAAATCTTATAAAATGCACTCTCGCATGAAAATTATAATAAGCACAATATGCTAATAAAAGTGAGAGAAATATAAAAAAGCTTGGGTAGCTAAACCAAAGAACAACACTTAGATATATAGATTTTCTTGTCAAACTTGTTGTTCAAAAACCAAGGCAACACACGTTTGTAAGGGAAGGAATAAAATTAGCCTAGAAAATTGCAATCACAACTTAAAAAATCCAAAAGGATAAGGGATTTTTAGGCAATGATGAGTATTCCCTTTCTTTAGCAAATTAATTGTCAGGGATTAAAGACTTCCCATATAGAAATCGTCAGCTTCAAAAAATGAATTTGCAAACAAATTAATTCCTTATATGAGAGAGCCAATTAATGTAACGTCCCGTTATTTTGTGATAAAAAAAAACTTTTATTTATTTTATTTTAATTTGAGTAATTAAAATTCATTTATTTATTATTAAATTAGAATTTAGTAATTTATTTCATTTTAATTCATTTTAATGGCTTTATTTATTTAAATACGTTTTAATGGTATTAATAATTATTAACAGGCCAATTAATAATTATTAAGTACCATTGGGATAGTTTGAGATGTTCGGGGTTCATTTTTAAGCCAAAAGTCGTAAAAGGGCAAAATCGTAATTACCCAATTTGCAAAATATCTAAAAACACTATTCATTTGTCTTTAAAAATTCAACTTTGACTCAAATTTGACCAAACTCCTCACAATTTTTCCTCCTCCTTGCCGTGAGCATCAAAGAAGAAAAGAGATATTTTGGTTTTTGTTCGTTTCTTGCCGGATCGACTTGATTCTCGTTCCATTGGAAAGGTATCGGTCCTACGATCCTTTTCCACCTAGACTTCGTACTTGCCACTCGTGTTTTGCAGAGTTCTCGGTAAGTAAAGTTTCAAACCCTAAGCTCCAAATAGTGTTTTAATGGAGTTTTCATTGTTTTCTTTCGATTTCTTGCCGTGAAACTCGGTGTTTGTCAATTCGGGAGTAGTTTTACGTGTTTTTGGAAACTATTTCATAACCCTAAAACCGAGTTTCAGTCGAAACCCTTTCCGTTTGAAATTTACCCTTTTGGGATTGAAAATGGGTTAGAAATTAATGAATGAATGTTTATTTAAATTCAATTCGGGAAAGGGACTAATGTTCAAAAACCCTAATTATCGATACCCATTGAAATCGGGATTATCGAATTTGATTAAAACCAACTCAAAACGTATTTGATTTGCCAAAAAGCCGAAAAACCAAACCCGAGACTCATTTTGATGAGAGGGCCGAGGGCCTCAAAGGGGAAGTTTGGTGGATTTTCATCTTTTTGCTTGTTTAGTCGTTGTTTAATCGATAGTTGGTAAAGTTATTGATTGTTACGATATAATTCGTTTGTAGGCGTTTTTGAACCTCGTGGTTGATCGCTCCTTCGGACTTAGGAGCAAAGTCATCTTTTAACTAAGGTGAGAATAGTTAGTATTTAAAGTAACTATAGAAATCGGACAAGTATGATGGTTTGAAGAGTTTGAAACTAAGATTAGAATCCGAACCTAAGATTAGAGGGTTGTGAGTTAGTGCCCTTAGGATTAAGAGTAATCCTTTAAGTGAGAACTTAGAAGTTCTCAAGGAAAGTATTGAATCTTAGAAGATTCTAAATTAGGTTCGATGTGAAACTAAGTTTGGATCATTGGAAGTTAAAGATCCAACTTGTAATTAAATCGGTTAATAGAACCTCGGATTATTTGGAAGTTTAGAATCCGGAGGGCATAGGTTAATCGTTTAAGTTATGATTTTACTCTTATTATTGTTAGCGGAGTTCGATTGACATATCGTTCGTCCGGAGTTTTCTATTTATTTACTTTATGTCCTTTACTTTATGCCTTTTACTTTATGTTTGTATCGGCTACTTTAATTACGCACTTTATTATTTACGCTATAAAACATCATATTGCATCATACCATATCGCATCATGGAAAATAAGTGTGAAAGTGAGAAAGAATGATTGGGGGAACGATGGGTCCTACGGGATATACCACGTTACCATCATTGAAAGAAAAGAGAAAGTGAGAAATAAATGATTGGGGGAACGATGGGTCCTACGGGATATACCACGTTACCATCATTGAAAGAAAAGAGAAAGTGAGAAAGAAAATGAGGGTGAATGAACGATGGATCCTACGGGATAGACCACGTTACCTCCTCATGCATAAGGGCATATGCGAATCCTACGGGATGCTCTCATGCATTCATATTTATGATTGATGAAAAAGAGAATTGAGATGTTAAATATGATGCAAAGTTTATTTACTTTATTACCTTTGACATAAAGATGTTGATGGATGAGTATGGACTATGATTATTAGTAATATCATCCTTAAAAAAAAAATATAAATGAATTTACCTAGAGTTTGGAGAACTTTAGGAGTAGAATGTGTCAGTTTTTTTTTTACACAAATCGAAATGCGAGTTTGAGGTCTATCTTTACTTTTTATGCTTATTATTCTCACTGGGCTTAGTTTGTTAGCTCATGATATTACAACCAATTTCAGGTAATGCCTTGGCTAGAGGTCGAGGGAGAGGAGGTGGTGTTGCGTGATCGAGGGATGCTGACCTCGAGATGGACATTTTTGTTGTAAAATTATGTCTTTATTTTGATGAATTTTAAAACTTTGATGTTGTATTTAGCTCATAAGATCTTTTGATGTGGGTTTTATGATATATATATTTGAACTCCTGATTTGGGACTTAAAGTCCATGAGATTTGATTAGATTTGAAAATTAGGATGTAAACAGGTTTTCGGCATGCCAATTTTCAAACAAAACCATGCAAAATTTTCTTAAAATAAAGACTTCCGCTGTTTTCTTTGATTTTAATTTATTTAAAAGTGACGGGTCGTCACAATTAAGCTGTCAGATAACCTCGTTCAAAAAAATGAAATATTTTCCTTAAAATAATCTTAATCAATCAAGCTAAAAATACGATAATGATTCAAATAAAATATCAATTCAAAATTTTCAAACTTTCAAATAAGTTTTTATCAAATTAAATGCTAAAATAAATATTTAATAGTCAAAAAGATATTTCAACAAGTTTGATTTAAAATTTATCAAAATTTCAAAATTTATTAGATTTTCTATTCATATTATACAAACCAAACTGAATCGTTCAATATATATATAAAGAGGCCGAATCAAACCAAACCAAAATAGTTTTGTTTGGTTTTTGGATATTATCTCTTTTCTCTCTATTGCTTTTAAATTACTTAATTTACATGACAAATTCCATAAAATCTCAAATTAACTTACAAAAACTTTTGGGTTAATTTTAATCTTACAAAATAAAAAATAATACACAAACTACAAATCTGGACATAATATAATTCTTAAAGTCGGGTTATAATTATATAAAATACAAAAAATGGTTGGAGTCTCCCTTTTTTTCATTTATAAAGTTTTAATTAATATTTAAAATTTCAATTATATTATATATATATATATATATTATGATATATATTAAGTTTGGTTTGAATTGTTACAAAAATATGTAAAATCAAACAAACACGTTATTAATTGGTTTGGATTTGTTTGGACATAGGAAGATTTAAAAACCGAACCGCACCATAAAAATTTACTATTTTGAATTGTATTTCTCTAAAAAAAAAAAGGAATATTTCAATCGAAAACTTATATGTTTCGATATCCACCCTACAATATGGGGTCAAAGAGCCAAAATAAATTATTTTAGCCCTTATAAAAAGAAAATTGGCATAGAGGGGGAGGTCATAAGCGTCTATACCGTAAAATCGATTTTCGACGGAATGAAAAAGACATATATGGTAGAATCGTAACCATAAAACACCCTCTATGCCTATGGTAATGATTCCTTTGGTATTATGACTTTTACCACAACTATGCTGTCCATAGATCAAATTATTTTGTGAATTGGATTTTAATTGACTGTCTTCGGCTCCATTGCGTGTGCTGGACTCTTGAATTGGTTTGGATTTGTTCATCCCCAGTAAATGTAGCAAATTTTGAGCAAGTTAATCAATAATCAATATTTAATTACAAATTTTTAATAATAAGTTAATCACTGATTTACACATTCATCCAATTTAATCATTGATAAAACGTATTAAAATTACTATATTTGTAAATAGTTTTAAGCAATGATACATTTATAAATATTGGATCAAAATCTACTACACAGTGAAATTTCTCATATTTTTAGGCTAGTTTGGGATAGATTTTAAAAGTTTTTTTCTTCATGATTATAAAAAAACGACTTTAAAAAGTTATCCCATTAACAAGAGATAATGTGAACTCTAACAACTAAAATGAAAACATTTACTTTTAGGGGAAAAACTTGACCAAATAAATGACTGAAAGATGTATTTTGAAATATAATCATGAAAAAATAAAAATGAAACATATCCCATTAAAACCATTCAAAGATAATTTCAATAGCATTACTAATAATTTCAAGAACAACTATTATTTATAAAATTGCATAGACATGATATGATTAAGTTATATTATATTTGGATGTCACCAAATGTAAGAGAGGAATTAGCATTCCTATTTGTGACTGTTTGCTGATTACAAATGACTCCAATTCCAAAAATTGTATTGGAATTGCCTTTCACTCCTTTCTCACCATCATCATGACCAATCTCTCTTGTTCCTCTACCTTTGCTTATTGATCCAAAAGTAATTGGAGAATTCACATTCTCATTTATCACAACTCCTTGATCACCAATGGCTCCAATCCCAAAAATGGCATTATTTGTAGGGGGCTTGGCTTCTTCTTCTATACTTTTTGTGACTTCATTTCTTGTTCTAAATCTCTTCTTCTTCTTCGTTTCCGCTTTCGATGTCGTTGTAAGACATGAATTCCCTTCATCTTCTTCTTTCTTCGTTTCCACTTTCGATGTAGTTGTAAGACTTGAATTCCCTTCATCTTCTTCTTTGTTCATCTCCATGGCTTGCGTACTCTTTGACTAAATTAAGTTTACGTCTTTGATCAATTCTTCATATATTCTTCTCCTTTTTGTAGGAAACTCAAGAAAGAAACAACCGTTGACCAAAAAAATTGTAAGTCAACCAAGGTTTTACTTTTACATATATTATGAGTGGTTGTTGAAGGGGTCAAAATATAGATATCTACTTCCTTAAGGATTCATATTATAATTTTTTTTCTTCCAGTTCCAACCACTACTTCCTTTTCGTTATTTTATAGTTTAGTTTCGCTTTCTACATTAATTTTTTTCAACATCTCTTGGGTCGTTGTATTTATTTATTAATTAAGTTTCATGACTATGGAAGAAATCGTTTGGCCTTAATCTAAAAAAAAAAAAAAAAAAATTGAAGAAAAAATGAGGGAAAACGGGGAACGGAAGTGAAGATATTAGGGGAAATTAAAGAAGATATAAGTGGGCACAAATTTTTATAAATTAGAGGGTTAGAAGATTGTGATGGTAAAGACCGAGGATAAAAAGAAAAAAAAAAGAGCCTAAATAGTTAATCTTGAAGCATAATATTAAAGGTTATTGTGAGATTATGAGGTTGTCTTGTAAAATTAATTATGTTGTACTCTAACTTAGCCCGAACACAAATGATTAAAAAAGAAATATAATATAAAATGTTCAAGACAATGAAGAAAAAATAAAAACAAAAGAAATTATAATAATTATAAAGGTAATTGTAATAGTTAGAACAACTTCGCTCTATAATCATTACAATGATATGATATCGTTTCGGCTGTATAGATATTGATATGAACATAACATGAATTTGATGTTGTCCTTACTCTAATGATTCTTTCCCATAAGTATGTTTTGGTGGCACAACAATAGTAACTTTTCAGAAAAATAGCCAAAGAAGATGTTCTTGAAAACCCCATATGAAATTGCTTGTGGGTAGGGATGTTCACACCGCGAGGTGTAGACGAGGAATATATTTCCTGTCTCAGTAATCACCTCCTAAACCATTCGTCATGACTATTAAAATCCCAGCTAAAAAGTCAAGGACGGAAATTGGGGATTCCCCCGTAAGAATTTTTCCTTATTTAAAACATACTTATTAATTTTTTAATATTAATCAAAATTATAAATATCCATAATTATATTATAATTAATGGAAAATTTCATTGGGTGGCAATTTTTTATGCAATATTTGTAAAAATATCAATTCAAAAAAATATTTACAAATATAACAATTTTTATCATGTTTATCAATGATAAACACTGATTTATGTATTTATCAATGATAGACATAGTGTAAAAATATGTAATTCAATGTTTATCACTGATAAACCTGATCAAAATTTGCTATATTTGCAAATATTTTTTTGAGTTGATATTTTTACAAATATTGCGTATCAAATTGCCAGATTTGCAAATGCCCCTAATTTAATACTATGAGATATATTTTATATTTTTTAGATTTAAAAAAGTATTTTATCATAAAAATTAAAAGATTAATAATAGTATAATATTTATAAAAGAAACATTATTAATTATTTAAACTTTGAGGATCAAAGTCGGGGAATGCACACATCCCTTTACAAAGTGGGGATTTCTCATCCCCATTACTCACTAGGGTTTAGGGGGGGCCATGGGGAATTTAAACATCCCTATTTGTTGGAGATGGAAAAAAATTAAAAAAAATTGTTTCAAATAACATAAATCTACATACTAATTATTAAAATGTCAGAATTTTTTTAAAATTATTCAAATAGTATAATTATAATTCATTAAATTAATAAGTTATAGTTCAATAAATTATTGAACTATTTTTTATGGATATTTAATGAATTTGAATATTTATTTTTTACTTTTTTTAGTTCAAATTCAATAATTTATTGAGTTATTTGATTATCATTCATTATTATTTTTAATGAAATTGTTAGTTTTTTTTTTTTTTTTTAGTTCAATAAATTAGAATTCATTAATTTATTGAACTATAATTATGTTAATTTAGTAATTTTTGAAAAATTATAATATTTTAATAATTAGTATATAAAAATATGTTATTTAATTTGAGTAATTATCCAGAGAAATTAGGGGACAAGGGGGATAGCTCATATAGATCCAAATGTGACATCAGGCAATTTGAAACTTTCAAACATTATTATATTAAAAAATTAGTAATTTAAACAATATATAATTTCATTTTGTTTTCTTTTATTAAAAACAAAAGAAATTCAATATTTTTTTAGACAAAGGTACGATACAATCTCTCTCAAATCCTCCTTTTTCATTTTACAGAAATTCCGTTAATCGAAAAGGTACATACATATTTTCCTGGTTACAAATCTTTTCTTTGTGAATTTCTGTATTTTCTTTCATATCATAAGATTATTATTAAATATATATAGATTGGAAATATGGACGAGAGGATGGAGATGATAATGGAAACCGGAGGTGTAGATTTACGACCGCGAATCGAAAGACCGTCGCAACCGGAGACACTAAAGTGTCCGACATGCAAATCAAACGACACCAAATTCTGCTACTACAGAAACCACAGCCTCAATCACCCAAAATACTTCTGTAAATCCTGTAAAACCTATTGGAACCAAACCAGCTCTTTTGCAAACATTCTCGTCGGCGGTGGCTCAACCAAAAAAAAGAAATTCACTTCTGTGAATTTGACCCAGAAACCACAGCCACATTCACCGGCACCCGCGTCGTTCCAACCCCTCGATCTCATTTCAGGGTTTACCGCAGCCTCAGATGATTCAGAGGTACCGGAAAATCACCGCGTTTAATGTTTGAGAATTGAATGTCTGTATTTTTTTTCCTTCTTTTTAAGAAAAAGATTTAGCTACTTATCATTGAATATGTATTCGTACTCATTCACAAACATAAAAATATTTAATAAATAAGAGATTGAAAATTTGAAAAATTATTAATAAATAAATATGTGGATAAATTACAGCTATCTACTCATGTAAGTTTTATTTTATTTTATTTAATAATATAATATGGGGAGGGGAATTGTAAGTTTGTAACTATCTTGTTTAATTCATTAGATTTATAATAATAAAATAGTGCTAATTTTTTAACTCAAATTTAGGTAATAAAAAATTATATTTAAATAATTAATCAATTAATTTAAATAATTAATCAATTAATTTAAATAATTAATCAATTAATAAAATTAGTTTATATATGTATGAGATAAAACTTAGGTGTTCTGTAAAGAGCAACCAAATCAGTATCTTTTGATTGGGGATGATGATGCTGCCACCATATAACAAAATAAAAAATCTGATTTATTTTCAGGCATAAATTATCTTATCCTTTTTGTAAAGCTCATGAAAGAAACGAGAGAATTTTTAATAAATATTTTTTTTTTATTTTATGAGTAACTTTAAAAATAATAAATGTTTTAAAATATTTTTTAAATGACATTTCTTATGTTAAGATTCTACTAATCTGAGAAATATCATTGTAAACAATTTTTTTTTTAAAAAAAATTGTATTTTTTAAAATACCAATTCTAAAATGTTATTTTTAAAACCCATGAGAACAAGCTAAAAAAGTCACAAGTCAACCAAGGTTTTGCATAAATCACGGGTGGTTATTGAAGTGGTAAAACAAATATAAAGATTATATACCTACTACCAGCTTTAAATATTCATAAATTATAATTTCGTAATTTCCCCATTAACTTTTCCCCCCTCCCCACCACTACTACTTTTTTCATTATTTTATAATTTGATGTTTAACTTTCAATATTTTTTTTTAACATCTCTTTAATGGGGCTCTTGTAAAAATAGCAAAAATATGTTCAATATTTGTAAAAATAACAGTAAAAAAACATATTTACAAAAATAGCAGAAAAATTAAATTCACACCTAAAATATTACAAAATTACCACTAGTAATCAGTGATTAGTAATCACTGATTACTGATATCCTGATATTTTGTGCCGGAATCACTGATTACCACTGATTATTTTATAAGTTATCACTGATATCTCTGATCACATGAATGAGGGTTTTTAAAAATATGTTATATTTGCAAATACTTTTTAAAAATGCTATATTTATAAATATTGTTAAAAATTCTGTTACCCAATGAAATTTCCCCCCTTTAATTGATGTATTTATCAAGTTTATTTTATTTTATCGATAAACCTCATTAAGAAGGAGAAAAGAAAACTGCAACAAATGATAAACCCTTATGAGCAAAAGAATGAGCTTCTCCATTAACTACCCTACTAAATAAAATGAAAAGTAATAATGTTTAAAAAAAAAAGGCAAAAACGACTTGATCTCCTTCAGAATACAAATGAAGTCTTGAGGACATGCACTACCATTAATAATACCAATTAAATTCTTAACGAATCTATGTTATACGTCTATGATAAACTCCTTGAAGACCACTCACAATAAAGCGCCCCTCAGCATGAAGGACATTGGGACGCAAACCTCCAAAAGAACTATAAGTAGCCACTGATTCACCTATCAGGTTGAATTGAGTTGGGTTACTTTTGAAGAAATTGATTAGCATTAATCTTGTTATTTAATATTTAATATTTACTTTTAAAGTTATATTATGCTCTTAAAATTTAATCAACATGAACATAGTTAAATTGGTTAGATACATGTTTCTTTCTAATGGCGAACATGAGTAATAATAGAGCTCAAGTAATTAATATTACACTACAACATAAACATTTAACAATAGCCATTCAACATCGTATCATTGTGATTTTAGAAACCCATTTCATACCATTCCTAAAATAGTTGCTCTTTGAAAACAATCTCAACCTCCACACAACTTTGAAAGAAAAATAAACAGCATAATTAAATTTGGATATCACCAAATGTGATAGTGGAGGTTGAATCTGTATTTTTCATGGTGGTCTTACCAATCCCTCCCACCCCAAATATCACATTCTTCCCATTAGCTTTAGCCTCTCTCTTTCTTTTCCTCTCCTTTCCCTTCTTTTTTGAATCCTCTTTATTTGCTGACTCGCTCTTGTTAGGACATTTTTCTTCCTCAATCACCACCTTATCTGATTAAAAAATAAAACAAGAAAATTAGAATAATTGTGTTTTAGATTATTGTTTTTATAATGAAAATTGAAACTTTATTCTATAAAAATCATTCGCTTTGAACATCATAAGTAAAACGATATAGGTAATAAACAATATTAAAATTTCAAGAATATAATAACCGTTTGATTGATATATTCTTATGCATAATTGAAATCACTAAACACGGTCTATCGATAACTGTTTAATTTTTTTCATTTTTCCTTTTAAAAAAAACCAAATAGACCAAAATCCTAAAACTGAAAACCTACAATGTAATAAATGAGATTTTCAGAAATCAAAAACTAAAATATAAAAAACAAAATTGTTATCAAACAAAGGTAATAAAGTTCAAAATTACCGAATTTAATAGTAGAAGTTGAATTCTTATTTGTGAAGATAGTCTCTCCAATTCCACCCATCCCAAAAATCACCCTTTGTCCCTATTAGAGTTAGAAAAAGAGTTGACCACAAAGAAAGGATTCATTTCATTAACTGTGGAAAAAAATACAATCTCATACTTATAGTAAGAGAAATGTAAAAGAGATAAACACATAACTAATATAACAAACTAACTAATCAACCCATGTGAATGTCCTGACAAAATGCTGTTAGTTAGATGTTAATGAGCTTCCTTAATACTCCCCCTCAAACCAATGTCATTTGCTGCAAGAACATTCAGTTTTGATCTCCATTTGATAAATGCAGCAGCTGACAGTGGCTTTGTTAATGTATCTGCAAGTTGAGAACAAGCAAGAAGATGTCTGATATCTATTTTCTTTTGATGAACTAAGTCTCGAATAAAATAGATATCCAGCTCAACATGTTTAATCCGTGAGTGTAGAACAGGATTTGCACTAAGGTGGACTGCACTCAAGTTGTCACACCATAAAATTGGAGGAGCAGTAGATGTGATATGTAGTTCATGAAGCAAGGAATTCATCCAAACAAGTTCTGATGAAGCATTGGCCAGACTTCGATATTCTGCCTCTGTGCTTGACCGTGAGATTGTATGTTGTTTCTTGGAACTCCATGAAATCAGATTATCTCCAAGAAATATACTGAAACCAGAGGTAGATCTTCGATCATCCGGGTCAGAAGCCCAATCTGCATCTGCAAAGGCTGTGAGGTTTAACTATTTTGGTTTAGACAGTAACATGCCATAAGATATTGTGCCTTTAATATATCTCAGAATCCTCTTGACTGCCTTCCAGTGGATTTCTGTTGGATGTTGCATAAACTGGCAGACCTTATTTACTGAGTATGACAGGTCAGGCCTAGTAATTGTGGCATATTGCAAGGCTCCCACAATGCTTCTGTAGAATCCTGGATCAGACAGTGGATTACCTTGGTGAGCTGAGAGAACTGAGCCACTCATCATGGGAGTGGAGATAGGATTAGCATTCAGCATGTCTGCCTTTTTGAGAAGATCAGTAAAATATTTGGTTTGTGATAGAAAAATAGAACCTTGAGATGTATAAGATACTTCAATTCCCAGAAAGAAGCTGAAAGGTCCCAGATCTTTTAAAGCAAAAGTTTCATTCAATTGATGTATCAAATTAGAGATTTCAAGAGAAGAGCTGCCTGTGATAATTATATCATCAACATATATCAAGATGAAGATTATTGATGTTCCTTGAAATCTGCACATGAGAGATAGATCTGATCTTGAATTATGAAAACCAGCAGACAGCAGAAAAGTGCTAAGTCTCTCAAACCAAGCCCTAGGTGCTTGTTTAAGTCCATAGATTGCCTTTTTGAGTTTGCAGACAAGAGGAATTTTGGTTGCCACAGATTCAAAACCAGGAGGTTGTTGCATTAAGACTTCTTCTTTGAGAATGCAATGGAGGAAAGCATTATTGATATCAAGTTGTCTAATGGACCAGCCCTGTGCTAATGCAAGTGTAAACAAGATACGAATTGTTGGAGGTTTGACTACCGGACTAAATGTCTCTGTATAATCAAGATCAGGCTGTTGATGAAAGCCTTTTGCCACCAATCGAGCTTTGTATCTTGAAATTGAACCATCAGAATTCCTCTTTATCTTGAACACCCACTTACAACCAATAATCTTCTTGTCTTTTGGTTGAGGAATAAGATCCCATGTAGCATTCTTAATTAATGCTGCATATTCAGACTTCATAGCTGTGCACCAGTGCTCAAATTTGAGAGCCTCTTTGACTGTTTTGGGTTCAATATCAGATACATCATCTGTGAGAGTGGATGTCAATATTTTTGGTTTGCTTATGCCATTTTTACTTCTTGTTACCATGACATGTGAGTTAGTCACTGTAGGAACAGAGGTTAAAGCAGAAGATACAGGATCAGGAGACAGATTCTCATTGGCAATTGTAGCAGTTGGAATATTGACTTCAAGTGGATGAAGAGTTTCTGGAATGTCAGTAGAGACTGAAGTAGAGGATGAATCAGTAGTTGAGGTTCTGATGTATTTGGTAATGAAGTAGGAGAAAAATTAGGAATTACATATTTAGAAAAAATTGGAGTTGATATGGATGGAAGGGGAATACTTTTTGGAGTAGGTAACAGTGGTGGAACATTTGAAATAGTAGCATAAGGGAAAGAAGATTCATCAAATGTCACATGTCTTGAAATATATATTCTACCATTTGAAGCAAGACATTTATATCCATGATGTTTGTAGCTATAACCTAAGAAAGTACATTTGGATGACCTATATAACAATTTATGATTATTATATCGTCTCAGATAAGGATAGCAAGTACATCCAAATACCTTTAAGAATGTGTAGTCTGGTTTGCTGCCAAAAAGCCTTTCCACTGGAGATACTGATTGAAGAACTTTGGTGGGCAGTCGATTAATCACAAAAACAGCAGAAGCAAAGGCATCATCCCAAAATTTCATAGGTAAGGAAGATTGAGCTAGCATGGATAAGCCTGTTTCTACAATGTGTCTGTGTTTTCTTTCCACAAGTCCATTTTGCTCAGATGTATGAGGACAAGAAACTCTATGGTTAATACCATGTTTTTGGAGAAAAGGAGCAAAAGTTCTAAATTCCCCTCCCCAATCTGTTTGTAAAGAAAGAATAGAGGTATTAAGTGACTTTTCTACTTGATTTTTAAACAACAGGAAAGTTTTGAAGGCATCAGATTTAGATTGTAAAAAATAGATCCAAGTATATCTTGAGTAAGCATCAACAAAACTCATGTAATATCTGAAACCTGATTGTGAAATACAATTAGCAGGACCCCAGAGATCAGATTCTACAAGTTGTAAAGGTGCAGTGTAGATAGATTTGGAAGAAGAAAAAGGCAGTTTATGACTTTTAGCAAGTGGACAAGAATGACAGAAATTTGTATTTTTATTCATTGAATGAGAAAGATTACAAGATTGTAATACAAGTTTAACAGTATCTAAATTTGCATGAGCTAATCTCCTGTGCCAGATGTCTATAGGAGTAGGATTTATAGTTGACAGATTACACACAGAATGACTATTATCTATAGGGTTTGAATTTTTGAGATTGCTGTCTTGTTGTGAAGAATGCTGAGCTTTGAGATTGAATCGATAGAGCCCACCATGAAGTTGTCCTTCAAGCAGCACCTGTCCAGTTTCCTGATCCTTGACAAAGCAAACATTGGAATGAAATTCAAAAAACACTTTATTATCACGAGCAAACTGACTTACACTTATTAGATTTTTTGTTATTTTTGGAACACAAAGTAAATTGGTAAGAAGAAATGGTTTAGAAGAATTTGGGGCTACTAAAGTAGAAGAACCAGAATGGGTTATGGTTAAGCCTGCTCCATTGCCTACTTGAATCTGACTTGATCCTGCATATTCTGATCCAAGACTCAAATTTCCGCATTGTTGGTGACATGATTTGTGGCCCCGTAACTGGAAACCAGTTTGGATCATTTCCAAGATCTTGAGTAACCATCATAGCTGACATTGGATGAGGTTGATATGGTGTGCTTTGTAGTGAAGATCCTTGAAAATTGGCTTGATATCCAGAATTAGCAGTATTGGATATTCCTCCATTTCTATTTGCTGAACCAGAATTGGCTTGATATCCATGAAAGTTGGGATCAAATCGAAAAAAGCACTTTAAACCAGTATGACCATATCTACCACATAGTTGACATTGAGGTTTCCCATTTTGATTCCACCCTCTTCCTCTATTATTCTTGCTCTTGTTCTTATTGTTCGTCTGATTTGCCTGTCTAGATTGATTTTCATTAGTATTTCCCGAGAAAGATCTTTGCATAGTTAGATTAACTTATGGCAAAGATGAATTATGAGAAACAGAATTCCTTTCCAATCATGCTTCATGAGTTAACAATAAAGCTGAGACATTCTTCATTGTTTGTTTCTTAGATTTAGCAGAAATGAAAGAGATGATAGAGTCATAATCAGATCCTAATCCAGAAAGAACATACATGATAAGTTCTTGATCTGAGATTTTCGTATCAACAGCATAAAGGGAAGTAGCATACCCTTTCATTTTACAGAGATAATCCTTCATTGATAATCCCTCTTTCTTCGTGGTTTGTAGCTGTTCTTTAAATTGCATAATCTTGGCCATATTCTGATTCATGAACAATTCTTGAATACATTGCCAGATTTCTCTCGAAGTTTTACATTCAGTAACTTCAGCAAGAATGGATCCAGTCATTGATCCAAATCAGCCAGGAAGAAAGAAACTTATCTTGAGTTTTCCAGAAAGTGAAATCTGGATTTGCAGTCCTTGTTGATGAAGAACCTGAACCAGTAACAATGAAAGGTGCAGGAGGACTAGTTTCTTCATCAATGTATGATTCCAGATTGTGGCCTTCGATTGCTGTCAAGACTTGAAACTTCCATAGAAGGTAATTTTCATCTCCAAGTTGGATGATGGAGGTTTTGTTTCCAAGATTTATAGCTTTCGAATCGGAGTTTTCAGAGGTTGGTTGCGGAAGATCAGTGGAGGTAGAAGAGGATGCCATTACAGGATTCCCAAAAATGGTGAGAGAGATTTGTAAAAGAGGAAGAAGAAGAAGTACAGTCAAGAAAGGCTGTGAGCCATTGGGGCGATTGATACCATATTAGTGTTAAAAAAAGAGTTGACCACAAAGAAAGGATTCATTTCATTAACTGTGGACAAAAATACAATCTCATACTTAAAGTAAGAGAAATGTAAAAGAGATAAACACATAACTAATATAGCAAACTAACTAATCAGCCCATTTGAATGTCCTAACAAAATGCTGCTAGTTAAATGTTAATGAGCTTCCTTAATAGTCCCACATCTTCATTTCCCATTTTCCTCCTTTTTGATTCCTCTTCATCTTCTTGATCAATTACCAAGCCATCAGAAAAACAACCCTTTTGATTAAGATCTTCAATTTCTTGAATTTTATTAGAAATCTGTTTTCCCAAACTCACTCTTTCAATACTCTCAATTCCTTCTTTAACTTTTCTTTCAACAGCCTCAATCTCTTCATTTACTTTCTTGATATTGGCAAACCAAAGCTCTACTTCTTTCTTTACCTTTTTTCCTGGTTGAATCTCTGCTTTCATGGCAGATTCGACATCATCTTTTCGACTGATTAATTCTTCCGTTTTTCCTTTCATTTTTTTGAGATTCTCTTCTAAATTCCTGTGATGGCTGAATTGGCTACCAACAAATGAACATATTGCATTTCCCATTGCTTCCATTTTTATTGTGCTGGAAAAAAAAATATAGTCTTTTTAAGAGAAATCATTAAAATATTATAACACAGAAATTTACATATACCAAATGATATCTGTGAGAAATTCTTACCTTGAAATCTGGGGTTTGATGAGAATTCACTGGGAAAAAACTTAAGCGTAGACTTTGTATTGAAATGAAACTCAAGATTTTAATAAGTTAAATAGAGAGATGGAAAAGACAAGGAAATTGCTTGGGGGAGTATAAACCCAAAAAAAAAAAAAAAAAGTTAAAAGTATATTTTTGTCAATTTTCAATTCGTGATTATTTGCTTTTTGTCAAGGAAATTTCGTTCACGAGTTTTGATAAATATATCAATTTGCTTTCTACCATTAATATTTTCATTCATTAGTGTAAACAAATTTATTTAGTTATGGTTGGATAATTAATTTTATGAACTCAGTTGCAATAATCACAAATTGAAAATTCATGAATTAAATAAACTTTATTTTTTAAAACCTGAGAATGAAATAGACATAAATTAGAAAGAAAAAAAATTAGGGATGAAATAGACACAAATTTTAAAATTTAAAGACAAAAAGATAATTAATTGAAGAAAAACAGTAGAATTAGAAAAGTAACTTCATTTAGCCAATATAAGTAACAAGTCAACAAGGACTAAGTTAGCTCTGAATTAACTATCTAAAAGTTGTCATTGGCCCCTGTAAAATACAATTTTCTACACCCCCACCCCTGCTTTGAAACTCAATATCCCCCTGGACAAAATCCATTGCACATTCCACTTTAAACTCTTTTTGAGAAACACTTTAACTAAACTTCATGTTGGTTCGGGATAATTTTTAGAAGTATTTAAAAATATTTTTGAATAAAAAAAACTGTTTTTTTATGACCATTAAAAAATATTCTAAAAGAGCCCATAATTAGTCAAGAAACTGAATATTAAAGCCAAATACTAAAGCTTCATTCAGTCATAGAAAATTGATTGAAATTTTTGTTCAAAATAATGATTTTTTTAATTATAAATTTTGAAGTAAGTAAAAGTTTTCATAATTTTAAAAATGGGTAAAATGCATATAAGCCCATGTAGTTTTTGCCAAATGTATGAACATACCCTGTGGTTTGAAAATGACAAATCATATCTCTGTACTTTAATTTTTTTTCAATGAGACATCTCCCCTTTAACGTCATAAATTTTCTTTTAGCCATAACTTCTTGGTTTGAACTCCGATTTGAATGATTCAAAATGTTTTGGAATCCTCATTTCGAACTCTACGTTATGGTTACTTTATAACTTCAAAATCATTAATAAATAAAAGAGTTTATTATCATAAAAATACTAGGTATGATTAACACCATTAATGCTTTTGGTTACTAATGATTTAGAAGTTTTGATTTGACCATAACGTAGAGCCCGAAATGAAGATTTCAAAATATTTTGAATTATCCAAATCATAGTTCAAACAAAGAAGTTATGACTAAAAGAAAATTTATGGTGTTGGAGGGGAAGAGTCTCATTGAAAAATAAATTTGAAGTACAGGGGTATGATTTGCTATTTTCAAACCACAAGCGGTATTCATGCATTTGGCACAAACTACAGGGGGTTATTTGCATTTTACCTTTTCAAAAATTACACTTTTTCTTAACTTAGTTTAATAATGAAAATAATTCATTAATAAAGTTATGAAAATCGTAAAAACTAACTAAATTTTAAAAAAATATTGAATTCGAATTTAAAACAACTCAATAATAAACATAAAAAATAATAATGAGATCCATCATTAATATTATAAAAGAAAATTTAGTAAATATGATTTGATTATTTTAATGAAAACAGTTTATTAATGTAATGAGAGTAAATTATTTTTTTCTTTTTAAAAAAAAATATTGAACTTTTGCTATTGTAAATATAAACATAAAGGATTAATTAGCGGAATAGCCACTTTTTGGATCTTAGTTTCATAACTATACACCGATTGTGATATTGTAAAAGTTTCAATGGGTTATATTAGTAGATAGCCTGTTTTTTTTTATGAAATAAGACTTTTTGGCCCACCCATAAATAATAATATTTTTTTAGCTTATTTGTTATGTAAAATACCCAAACAATCCTTACTATCTTAATTAAGAAGGAAAGAAAAGAGAGAATGAATATTTGAAATACTTAAATCAAGTAAACATTAAAAAAAAAAAACCTATGAAAAAACAAGAGAGAAAATAGGGATTTGAAATAAATCAAAATCAAACAAAATGTTTCTTACTTTTCAAAACCAAAGACCACTTTTTCCAGCGAATCTTCAAATAATTCTTTCGATGTACATTATGTCTGGTGATACTGTACGCACAATTCAATATTATACTATACTAAAATTTTGTTTTTCCTATTTGTTCTTCAATCTTATCTGAGTACAGTAATATTATCAGATAGAAGTTTACTATACTATACCAGATTCAAGTGTCTCCATATTTCTTCATCTTAATAAGTGTACATTAATAACATCCGAAAATGTACTATACCATATCTGAGCTTCTTCTTCAGTCTCCAGCCTCAATTATATTTGATACTATATTATACCAGATCTGGGTTTCTCCTTCTTCAACTTAATCAACATACATTAATAGCATCTGATAATTTATTATACCAAATTTGAGCTTCTCTTTTATTCTACAATCTCATCAATGTACAGTTTGTAAATTTAATAGGGTTAAATGCATGGATGACCCCTGCACTTTGAGGGTTTTTCAATTTACACCCCTACACTTCTAATTTGAAAATTTTCACCCCTACATTTTCAAAAGCCATCAAATGTTAATTTTTCCATCCAAATTAACAGCAACCTATTTTTTATTCATAATATTCTACCCATGGTTAGAGTTAACCCATCCAAAATTCTTTTACCTTTTGACTTGAGTTTTTTTTCCCACCCACTGTCCCTGGGTTAAATAATTTGCTAATCTATGAACCAAGCCAAGCAGCGGAGCATAACTTTTTGAGAATTGCGAAAACTGGCGAGCGATTTTTTTAATGCCAAAAGCTTGTGATTTGCTAATTCCATAGATTTTTAAGCTTTCACTATTCTTCTCTCCTCCACAAGCGAGCGTTTGGATGCACAAAGCTTGCGAATTCGGAAAACTTTCGACTAGTTGCCTACGAATTCGAAAATCTTGAAACTTGTGACAAGTTTGTGACTTTTTAAAGTTGCAAATTCGAAAATTTCCTCCAGGGTTTAGAATTTTGTTTTTAAAACAACGGATTGTTTCTCATTCTTCAATAGGGGAATGCCACATTTTTTGAAAAATATCATACCCAAACCAGAGGGGCGGATAAATGTAGAAAACTGATTCTTAAGGTTTGTAGTTGCTTTAAAAAAAAAACTAAGTGTCTAAATGAATCTAAAAGTTGGAAGGATATCTAATTGAATCAGAGTGGAAATCTTACAAGGAAATCATAATATCTCGCTTGAAAATGGTGAAATATTAACTGGAATCATCTTGTGCAGTTTGTCTCTGCTTGGTCTTGGAAAAGAATCTGAGTGTGACGATGAACAAGGTTCTTGGTTCATAGATCCCTAAATTATCATGCTCATGAACAAATTGCTGAGTAAAAAAAATTAACCAAGTCAAAAGTCAAAGGGAGAGAAATGATTTTGGATGAGTTAATTATAACCCAGGTTTAGAATATTAAGAAAAAATATAAAAATAAATAAAGTTGCTGTTAGTT
Source organism: Gynostemma pentaphyllum (assembly GCA_028015215.1). NCBI lineage: Eukaryota > Viridiplantae > Streptophyta > Magnoliopsida > Cucurbitales > Cucurbitaceae > Gynostemma > Gynostemma pentaphyllum. The sequence continues at coordinate 17,958,861 of CM051353.1, read as the reverse complement.
TGGATGGAAAAGTTAACATTTGATAGCTTTATAAAGTGCAAGGGTGAAAATTTTCAAATTAGAAATGTAGGGGTTTAAATTGAAAAACCCTCAAAATGCAAGGGTTATCCATGCATTTAACCCTAGTATCTAATAATGTAATTTACCAGATTTGAGCTTCTTTTTTATTCTACAGCCTCAATACTGTACAGTTTATATATTTGATACTATACTATATCAGATATGGGTTTCTCTCATTCGTCACCAAAAGATTAGCTCGAGCAATTTCCTCTCTTCCCATCGACTTTCTTTTGGTAAGCCAAACTTAGGTTAAATATCGAATCTGAATCGGCAGCCGCTACGAGAGGAATACACAATCAACGAGAAATGAACGGAACATAATTTTTTGAAATGTCTCATGAACCATCAAACTTAACGTTGATGAAGCAAAAAAAAAACCATGATCCAAGAGACGGCAAAATGGTAGGAACGAGATGAAGACAAAGAATGATATATGAAGTTTAATGAAACACTAAAACGTAAAATGTAGAAATAATCAAAAAAGATAGAAAATAATCAAAAACATATTTGGAATAAATTAAAAAATTAAAAATCAAATCCATAAATCATGGAGTAATATTGCTCATAAAGATTTAAACGTACTTTAATAGAAAGTAATCGTTATATGATTCGAAATTAATTCAAAATGGGAGGATCATAAGCCATAAATCGTGGGAGTAATTGATGGGTGTTGAAACCACTAAAAATAAATACTTACTCCCGGGATTTAGAATTTTGTAGTAGTGGTGAGTAAGGTCGATCTCCACAGAGAAAAGAGAATTAAATTAAAGTAAATAAAAATAGGGGTTTTGAGTTTTGAAAATAAAAAATAAAATAAGAAATCAATAGAGAAAATGTTCCAACTAAAGGTTAATCTCGGTTAAGATTCATTAATTTGATCATCGATTACTAAACATGCATTCCTAAATTCTTCTCTAAATTAGTTGAGAATTGTCGGAACAACAAGTGTTCTTCCTTAATTTCTCGATAGCCAAGATACGATCTAATGACTACTTCCCTAATTAACAGATAACCCTAGAAAACGATAATAAGATTTAATCTATTAACATCATTAAGATGAGAAAACCCAATTCTAACTAACAAATTCAGTACGACTGATTCATTTAAGTTAGATCATAAATTCTCATAACATAAACCAAAAAAGTGTCCTTAATCAATTTATGTTAATATGCTACTTGTATTAGAACAATTAAACAATTACAGATTTGACGTTCTAATTAGCAATATGAAAAATTAACAATTGAACATATGGTCACTATGCACAACAATTAACTAACAATAAAATATGCAAAGAAAAAGAATGAATAAAGAGAATATAGAAATAAAATTAAGGACAAAATCTCACAAATTCATGAATCAAACTTTGATAATCCTCTAGTTGTAATAAATAATTTAGCTAGAAAACATAATTAAAACTATCTAAGAGTCCTAAGAAAAATAGGGGAAAAGGGGATCTTGAATTAGGGTACAAATGGGTCTTTAAAGAGGTAAAAGGGAGATAAAATAAGATAAAATCTGCTAAAAAATCCTCCCAAGCGGTCGCTTGAGCAAAGCCGAATGAGCCGAGCGCATGTTGTGTCTGAAGCCGGAAAGAAGCCGATGAAGGAGCTGAGCCATTCGCTGGAGCCAGTTGACGCTTCCTTACTTGTCTATAAGGGGAGACGTGTCGGTAATGGGTGAGCGACATGTCGCTCGCCTGCTTTTTTGCCAATCCATGCATGTAATGCGCGCTGACGTCATCCACAAGATTTATTGTTATTTTTCCTTTTCCTCATCGCCGCGGCGATGGGTCTCACTGCCACAGCAACCACTCTCGGGTTTTTGGGTCTTTTTCAACATTAAATAGACATAACTTTTTTGTTTTAAGTCTGATTTGAGCGCCATTTTTGCCTACGTTTGTGAAATTCAACGATTAACAATATTATGAATATTTAAATCAATTAAAATTCATATTTTAATTATTTTAGTGACAAAACCATTAATAAACCTACGCAGATTACGAGTTATCAGTAATTGCTAATTGATGACAAAAAGTTTAAAACATAAAATAGAAGAAGGAAATGTCAATTAAGGGACAAATCAGGAATATTAAAATTTTCAATATCAAAATAGGGTTAAAAAGTATTATAAATTTCGAATGGGCTAAAAAGTAAAGAGATATAGTCAAAATAGGCTATTTATTAGATTTTCCCATTTCAATTTAGTCTGCTGCTACGTACCCGCGACGCGGAGAAGTAAAAGAGTCGCCACTAATCATTGGTTTTTTAGGATAAGTGTGATTAGTCACCTAGGAATTTCATTAAGGATAGTCTACTAACTTTTGAAATGAGTTCGGAAGTTTATTCACACATAGGGAAGGTACTAGCACCCTATTATGTTCGTTCTAAAAACGATTACTGTTATTTATCTTTAATGTTTTATGTTAAAGCCTTTGGTTTTTGAACACACAATATGTTTTTAAATTTTATTTTTAAATGTCTCATTATTTGTTGATTAATACCTTAAACGTTAGAAGGTTTAATCAAATCAATATGAGTGGCGTAAAAAGCCATTGAAAAATCTTTTTATTTGAGTTCAATTTTGGCATCCCTTAACTAAACTCTTATTCCTCAAGAAATAATAGGAAATCAGCATCCTGAAAGTTCCTGAAACTCCATCGTCGGTATTTTTGAAAATTATATTTTTAGAACATTTTAAAATGTGAGAATTGTTTTGTGTTTTTTGGAGAATATCATTTGTTTTTATAAAATATTTTTATTAAAATTGGAAGTGAAATTCTTACTATGGCTAAAGGTTTTCTTAAATTTTAATTTTTTTTATTGAGGAAGAGTTATTTAGTCAATTTTGAAGTTTTTTAATATTTTTAAATTTTATTGGTTTTTAAATAAGGATATATTTATTGTTTTAAGATAGGAATATTTAGTTTGATTTTTTTAAGATTGAAAAATTAGCATCCTAAAATTTCCAATATCCTTTTAATCCCTTCTTAATAAAACATTTTTTAGGGGAAAATTAGCATCCTAAAATTTCCCAATTTCTTATTTTAAAAATTTTAAACAAATTTTAGTATAATATTTTAGAGGACTGACTTAAGTTATGGTGTTGGTTTTGAATATGAGAAATCACAAAAAAAAAATAAATGTGACATAATAATTAAATTGAAATTTGATAGAGCAAAAAAAAACAAATCAATTAAATTAAAGTTCAAACTAATTAAAAAAAATGATATACTCTATGAGAAAATTTGATATATTAAAAGTATGGCATACTATTATAAATTATATTATTAAAATAAAATATTAGACTGATATATAAAATTTTTACTAAACAAAATAATTAAAAAAAACAAATATAAAGCCTATTTTAAAGGAAAACTGCAATTTTGCCTCTGGTAGGATTTGAACCCAGACCCAAGGGATGGGAGGAGAGCACACAGCCACTGACGCTGTTGCAGATGCTCAGTATTTTAAATAGACAGATTGCTTCTTCCTCTTCCTTTTTCCAGAAACATAAAAAAAACAGAGCCACCGAAAAACTGAACCAAATCAGCTATTTTGGGATCATTTCTTCAACTTAGACTTATACCCAAAGAGAGCAACGAAAGTGGGCGAATTTTTGATGATTTTAGCGAAGTATTCCGGCGATTTTGATGTGGAAAAACATGAGTTTTTTTTTTGTTTTGAAATGGTATAAAAACAGAGTAAGCCTATTTTTAGGGAGACATTGCTTGGAAAAACATAAACGAAAATGGTTTATGACATTTTTCTTGCCATTGATAATCTGAATCCTTTCTTTCTCCTTCACTTTTTCTTCCCCCCTCTTCCTCTTGAAGAACAAGCCTATTTATAGATGGAAAAAAAAAACATGGAAGTATGGGAGGGACCTTCAAAGTCTAATGGAGCAGCTAGTTTTGAGGGATTATGAGATCTTCCTTTTTTTCAAACTTGTAAGCTGAAATTGAGGGTATGGGAAGGAGAAGAGGAAGAAAAATGAGGCCATGGCAGGGAGAAGATCTTGAAGATTTATTTTTCTTTCGATTTATTTTTTTATTTTTTTTTTTTTTAAGATTACATATTTATAAAAAAAAATTTAAATAACTTTTCAAAACTCCTATTTCTTTATTTCTAAAAAGAAAAAGTAAATAATTAAATTGTAGATAAATGTAGATAATATTACAGTCAAACTAAATTTAGTCTAAAAAAACTAATTTAGGAGAAAACTTCAAAACTTAAATAAAACAATTTTTTTCTTGTTTAATTTATTTTAAATATTCAAAACTTGTTAATTTTAAATAATATAGGACGAAAATCGGTGTCTACAGCTTGCCCTCATTTGTTCACCCTTATAGCATTAGAAGGTTGACAAACGCGTAGACCTTATTTTGTTCGATATTATTTAAAATTAAACAAAGTGAGTCAGAGATAATAGTAGTGAAAACAACAATATTTTTTTTCATATCGGCACTTCACCCTCGATATGATCCTAAAATAAACATGAATTTAAAATGACTCATATCGGCATCTCACCCTCGATATGATCAGGAACATGAATAAAGAATGGATACATATCGGCAGTTCACCCTCGATATGATTAGGAACATTAAATAAAAAATGATGCATATCGGCACTTCACCCTCGATATGATCAAGAACATTAAATAAAAAATGATGCATATCGGCACTTCACCCTCGATATGATCAAGAACATTAAATAAAAAAAAAGATACATATCGGCACTTCACCCTCGATATGATCAGGAACATGAAATAAAAAAATAGATACATATCGGCACTTCACCCTCGATATGATCAGGAACGACAAGAACGCTTTAGTCCATATCGGCACTTCACCCTCGATATGATCCTAAAATAAACATGAATTAAAATGACTCGTATCGGCATCTCACCCTCGATATGAGCACGAACAACAAGAACACTTTAGTTCATATCGGCACTTCACCTTCGATATGATCCTAAAATAAACATGAATTAAAATGACTCATATCGGCCCCTCACCCCCGTTATGAGTTTGAAATTTTTCACTCGCGTTGTAATTTTTATTGGATAAAAAAAAAGAGAGCTTGACACTAGGCTGCTTAACTAAAATATCTATCATGTTTGACCTCTTCTAGGACAAGATAATATGCCTTAATAAAGATGTGACATGTGAACATTTTCAGGAAATATGAATGTTTAAAGGTAAAGCATATGAAACTCAAGCGTAAATATCTTTGAAAATCTAATTTTTCTTTTGAAGAGAACAACAAAATCTTTCACTTCTTTTCAATATCCAACTCAACGTGATTTTCCTTATCGTTAAAAGTAATAAACTGATTCACGAGTGAGTGAGGTATCACTAAAAGGGGCTCAAATCCTCTCAAATTGCTCTAGTGTCAAGTATCGTTAATCTTTCCCTGTGATAATGTCGCATGACTCAAAATAAAATGAGTGTCTTTATCCTCCAAAATTGCCTTAGCCGCTATTTACTGATTGCGTGAGATGACGCTTCGTAGCTTAAAATCCCAAAATTTGCCCTTGTATCTTCTTCTTAATAACCAGCTTGTCATAGCGTTGAATATCACGACCGTCACATCGCTTTTACCACAATATTGTTAATTTTAGACATTGCAACTACAATTAGGAATTTATTTTCATTTTAATGCAAGAGATAATTTTTGTTTTCCCACTTTTTTTTTTTTTTTTTTTGTTGTTGTTGGGCTTTTTATCTTTATTGACTCTCATTTTAAAAGCATATCTATCTGAAGTGAAAGTGTGTGACAATAATAGCAGTGAGGATCTCTTGTTCGGATAAGAATAGATTCAGATAAAAGTAGTGATATAGATCAATGATCAGAAATTGAAAAGAGAACAAGTTTATTGATAATATATCTTGAAGATTCACAAGTAGGGTGATAGCACAATATGAACGATACAAGGAAAGTAGATGAAAATGTAAATTTCCAGAAATTCATCTATATCCCGACAAAAATGCTTATTTGGTGAGTTTTCTTGATTACGCAAAATATCTCTTGACCACATCCGAATTAATTGGGTTTGGTAAATCTTCCCCATCCATATTAGCCAATATCAAGGCTCCTCCTGAAAAGGCTTTCTTTACTACGTATGGTCCCTCATAATTTGGAGTCCATTTCCCTCTGTGATCCTTTATAAAAAGAAGAATCCTCTTCAAAACTAAATCTCCTTCTTAAAAATGACGATGGTGTACCTTCTTCTGATATGCTCGTGACATTCTTCTTTGGTACAACTGCCCTCTACATAAGGCAGATAGTCTTTTTTCTTCAATGAAGTTCAACTGTTCATACCTAGTGCGAATCCATTCTGATTCTTCTAACTCTGATTCCATTATAACCCTGAGGGACGGGATTTCTACTTCAATAGGGAGAACAGCCTCCATGCCATAGACCAGAGAAAATGGTGTCGCCCCAGTAGATGTGCGAATAGCAGTTCGATATCCATGCAATGTATACGGGAGCATCTCATGCCAATCTTTATATGTGGTTGTCATTTTTCCGACAATCTTCTTGATATTCTTATTAGCTGCTTCTACAGCTCCATTCATTTTAGGTCGGTAAGCAGTCGAATTTGCATGTTTGATTTTCATCTTTTCACAAAATTCCGCCATAAGCTTGTTATTAAAATTCTTGGCATTATCAGTGATAATTCGCTCAGGCAATCCGTATCAACATATTATTTCTCTTTTCAGGAATCTTTGAATGACATTTTTTGTGACACTTGAATATGATGCTGCTTCCATCCATTTAGTAAAATAATCAATAGCAACTAGAATGAAACGGTGACCATTTGAAGCTTTTGGCTCAATCGGACCAATCACATCTATCCCCCACATCGAGAACGGCCAAGGTGATGATAAAACATGCAACTCAGAAGACGGCGCATGAATCTTGTTTACATATATCTGACACTTGTGGCATTCTCTAGCATATTTAATGCAGTTTTTTTCCATAGTCAACCAGTAATATCCGGCTCTAAGGATTTGTCTTGCCATCATATGTCCACTAGAATGGGTCCCACAAACTCCATCGTGTATCTCCTCCATAATTTTATTAGCTTCTACTGCATCCACGCATCTCAGGAGAACCATATCATGATTTCGTTTATATAAAACTTCCCCATTCAGATAGAAATTCATCGCAAGTCTTCGAAGTGTTCGTTTATCATTTTCGGATATCCCTTTAGGATATTCTCTATGTTTGATGAAAGTTTTTATGTCATAAAACCATGGTTTCCCATCAGATTCTTCTTCAATATGCATACAGTGAGCTGGCGACTCTCGCTTTTCAATCTGTATTGGTGGGACCTCTTCATTTGCTTCTATCTTAAACATAGCTGATAAAGTATCAAGTGCGTCAGCTATCTGATTTATTTCTCGTGGGATATGGCTGAAAGTCACTTCATCAAAACCTTCACATAGTTCAAGTATGTATTTTTTGTATGGGATTAATTTTGAATCTCTGGTCTCCCATTCCCCTTTCAGTTGTAAGATAACTAGCATGGAATCCCCGTATACTCGTATCTTTTGGATCTTCATGTGTCTAGCCGTCTGGATTCCCATGCTACATGCTTCGTATTCAGCAACATTGTTAGTACAATCAAAGTATAACTTTGCCGTCAGCGGGAACAACTTTCCTTCAGGAGAGATTAATATTGCTCCAATTCCATGCCCTAGTTCATTTGATGCTCCGTCAAATAACATAGTCCATAACTCAGGGTCTACGATCTCATCCTCTTCTTCTTTCATAATTGCCATGATCAGGGAATTCAAAATTCACTGATTTATAATCCTCTATCGGTAAATCTGCTAGGAAGTCAGCGAGTATACTTCCTTTTATTACTTTTCTTGTAACGTAAACGATGTCATACTCCGATAGTAGAACTTGCCACCTTGCGATCCTCCCTGACAGTGATGGTTTCTCAAAAATATACTTGATTGGGTCCATTTTTGACACCAACCAGGTAGTGTAGTACAACATGTATTGTCTAAGTCGGTGAGCAGTCCAGGCTAGAGCGCAACATGTCTTCTCAAGCAATGAATATTTTGCTTCATAACTAGTGAACTTCTTACTCAAATAGTAAATTGCTTGCTCTTTCTTTTCACACTCATCATGTTGGCATAACACACACCCCATTGAGTCCTCTAAAACCGTCAAGTATAAGATTAGAGGCCTACCAGGTGTCGGGGGAACCAATATGGGTGGATTTTGCAGGTATTGCTTTATCTTGTCGAAGGCTGTTTGACAATCTTCATTCCATTTACTCGTGTTACTTTTACGAAGTAACTTCAATATTGGCTAACAAGTAGCTGTTAGGTGTGAGATGAACCGTGAAATATAATTTAGTTTTCCCAAAAAGCTCCTGACTTCCTTCTCAGTTTGTGGTGGTTTCATGTCTGTAATAGCCTTTACTTTATCAGGATCGACTCTGATCCCTTCTTGACTCACGATAAATCCCAATAGTTTTCCCGAGGAAACTCCGAAGATGCACTTTGAGGGGTTAAGCTTCAATTGATATTTTCTGAGACGTTCAAAAAGCTTACAAAGAATGACATCATGCTCATCTTCAGAACGAGATTTGGCTATCATATCATCAACATAAACTTCAATCTCTTTATGCATTATATCATGAAAAAGAGTAACCATAGCACGTTGATAAGTTGCTCCGGCGTTTTTTAAACCAAATGGCATGACTTTATAACAAAAAGTTCCCCACATAGTGATAAATGTCGTTTTCTCTTGGTCTTCTTGAGCCATCTTGATCAGATTGTATCCTGAGAATCCGTCCATGAATGAGAATGTAGAAAATCCAGCTGTGTTGTCAACAAGTACGTCAATATGAGGTAGAGGGAAATTATCTTTAGGACTTGCCTTGTTTAAGTTTCTATAATCCACACACATTCTCACCTCGTCTTTCTTTGGGACCAAGATTATATTGGCAACCCATTCAGGGTATTTGGAAACAGCTAGAAAACCAGCATCAAATTGCTTTTTTACCTCCTCTTTGATTTTGATGAGCATATCAGGCTTCAATTTTCGTAACTTTTGTCTTACTGGTGCATAACCCTCTTTTAATGGTAAATGGTGCACTACAATATCTGTATCCAGTCCTGGCATGTCTTGATAAGATCAAGCGAACACATCTTTGTATTCTTGTAGCAGTTCTATTAATTTCTTTCGTACATTCTTTGCAATCAAGGTTCCCAGTCTTACTTCCTTAACCTCTTCATTAGTACCTAAGTTAATGGTCTCCAAAACTTCTTGATACGACAACGTCGCCTTTTCCTCCTCTTCAATAAGTCTCAATAGCTCAGGCGACAAATCATCATTATCCTCTATTAATTCAAACTCATCATCCTCCTCGCCAAGCTCGACATTAAATATCGGGGTATTAAAATCAATTTCTGGATCGTTACAAATTTCATCTTTTAAATCAATAATTTCGGTCCTGTATTGGATTGATAGGATTGGTGGGAGAAAAGAAAGAAAAGAAACAAAAGCTAGTAAACAGAATATTCAAATGAGAGAAGATAGATATGCCTTAAAGTGAAAATGCATTTATTAAGATAAAAGCCCTTGACACAAAATAAAGATCCGATAGCATTGGGCATAGCTAAAGGATATAAAAACTTAAATGACTAAAGCTTAAATGACGAAAAACAGGAAATTACTCTTGCATAAAATTGAAAAAAGAAGGAAATTCTTTGGATTCCCAGTTGCTTAAATAAAATCCGGTGCACAGCGATAAACAAATCCATTATCCTCAGATTGCTCCTCTATAACTGCGGCGATTGATAAATCAGACATTCCAACTGCTAAAGTGACAACTTCAGATTGCATATCAGGATAAAGAACTTCTCCTTTTACAAAGGTTTCAGAAAGATGTGGGATATACATTTTTGTTGTGTCTAACTCCTGGTTCATCACCCGGGAAGCTCTTTCTTGTTTATTCTTTTCTTGCATTTCTCTCTTATCTACGGCTGAGGGCTTGTATCCTAACCCAAATCTTCCAGGATGCTTCGGTATACTGACTATTTGCTTTCTGCCTTGCTTTTCCTTCCCCAATCCTTCTCCTGGCTTAAAGTCTCCTCTTATCATGACCTTTGCAACCATGATAGAAGCTCTTGACAATGATTGAATAATGGATCGTTCAGGAGTGGCGATTGAGGCATTTGCAATTTCAAAGGAACGAAATGAGCATTCTAGAGCCTCTTCTGCTGCTTCCATATATGACAATGTCTTGATTTAGAAATCATATAGTCCTCCTCACCAAATATACAAATCAGTTTGTTTTCAAAGATAAATTTCAATCTCTGATGCAAGGATGAAGGAACCACACCAGCAGAGTGGATCCACGGTCGTCCCAACAAACAACTATAAGCAGGGACCATGTCCATCACTTGAAATTTTATATTGAAAGTACAAGGCCCGATCTGAATTGGTAACTCAATATCCCCCAAGACTTCTCTACGAGACCCATCAAAGGCTCGTACTTGTAAGCTTCTTTGCCTGATATGTGTTTGGTCTACAGGAAGCTTCACCAGTGTTGATTTAGGCATGATGTTCAATGAGGATCCATTATCAATGAGTACTTTTTCTATCATGTGGTCCTTGTATCTAACTGAGATATGAAGAGCCTTAGTATGCGATATTCCTTCTGGTGAGAGTTCATCGTCATTAAAGGATATGAAACTAGATGCGGAAATATTCCCGACGATGCCATTCAACTTTTCAACAGTGATATCGTGGTTCACATGTGCTTGACTTAGTATGTCCATCAAAACCTTCCTATGTGGCTCAGAATTCATGAGCAGAGATAAGATAGATATACGAGTAGGTGTGCGATTAAGCTGCTCCACAATCCTGTATTCACTCTGTTTGATGAATTTCAAAAATTCTCCTGCCTCTTCATCAGTCACAGGCTTTAAAGGTTTTTCCTTTATAATTAAACATTCTTCAACAGGAATTTCTTCAGTGCTCTCTTTTTCGTTCATAATTTCTTTGCCTTTACTTTTATTTACTAAGGCTTTCTCAATTTGTGCCTCCTCTGATTTGTAAACTCTTCCACTTCGGGTAAATCCACTTACTCCAGAAATATTGGTCACATCAGACTCACTTTCTATGATATTTTGGCTACCATAGTTCCAAGGAACTGCATTACTACTGTAATTAATAGAATTTGGCACTTGGATTGTTACAATGGTAGTAACATTGGAAGTCTCCACAACTACTTCCTCATATTGAATTATCAATGGTTGCAACGCAGAATATTCTGTAACCACAAACACATTGTGACATTTCGCAGTATCTGACGTACCTTCAATTTTTCTCTTCTCAACCACTTCCTCATCTTCTAAGTATTCTTCAATGGCATTAATTCCATGGTCTGGCAGAGGGTTTCGATTAACATCAAGAGTTTTCTTCGTTTCAAACTTCAAGACCCCAACTTTCATTAGCGATTCTACCTTTGATTTGAAAGCAAAACAATCTTCAATTGAATGTCCCGGGTTTCCTGAATGATACTCACATCGTACATTTGCATTATACCATTTTGGATATGGTGGTTTTAGAGGTTCAACATGTATCGGGACTACTTGGTGGCTTTGTAGCAATCGAGGATATATTCAGCATAACTCATAGGGACTGGTTCAAAATGATTTTGTCTGGGAGCGCTTCTAAAACTTCTTTGAGGAAAATTATTTTGCTGGTACGTTTGCGCATTCTGTTGGTAACCATTTTGAAGATAACTGTTTGTTCCTGAACCACCATTTTGGGTTGGTTGTGAAATATAGTATCCTTGGCCCACATTGTTCACATTTTGATGTGGAGTATATCTATTGATGTTTTGTCTTTGCTCATGCCCCACCTGATGGACATCCCCTTCCTTTTTCTTTGGGATGAAAACCTTCTTTGGATCATTTGTGTTGTCAACAATACGACCATTTTTAATCCCAAAATCATTTCGATCTCCAATTGTGATAATGTCTGAGAAGTTAGTGGATGCATTGCCCACCATTCGATCATAATAAGGAGAACGAAAAGTATGAATAAACATTCCTGCAGCTTCTTTTTCAGTCAAAGGAGGCTGAACTTGTGAAGCTGTTTCTCTCCAACGTTGGGCATATTCCTTGAAACTCTCAGAAGTTTTTTTCTCCATCCTCTGTAAGTCTAGACGATCAGGAGCCATATCTAGATTATGCTTATATTGTTTCAAGAACAGGTCGGCAAGATCTTTCCATTTGCTCACTTGTGAGCTATCTAATTGCATATACCAACGAGTAGCAACTCCAGCTAAACTGTCTTGGAAGAAATGACTCAACATTTTTTCATCATTTACATATGCAGCCATCTTTCGACAGTACATGATGAGATGACTCTTCGGACAGGAACTCCCATCATATTTTTCAAAGTCAGGTACTTTGAACTTTGTTGGGATGACGACGTCAGGAATCAAGCACAGTTTGCTTGCATCAATGCTACCAAATATATCTGCACCTTCCACAACTCTTAACCTTTCTTCAAAATATTCCATCTTCCCTTTAGAAGTATTTTCAGGGGCCTTGCTTAAGTTTTCAACATTTGGGTGGGCTGCTTGTTAGGCCTGTAATATGAATGAGGAGGTCATGCCTTCCTGACCAGGGTACATTTGTTGAATATTTGGATGCCCAGAGGAAATCTCAGGAGGGAATAAGACAGCTTCTTTATGAGGCTCGGGAATGGGGTTGTGAGATTGGGATGTTTCTGCAACAGCTTTTCCTTTAAGCATTTCCTTCATCATCCCCATCATTTCTGCTATTTGCTCCCTCATGGTATTCATTTCTTGACGCATTTCCTGACTTTGAGTGTTTTCCTGCTCGCTTATGATTCTTGTTCTTGACTTTGTTTGATGAGGACAACGACGTTGAGTTGGATGATCAATTTTGAAGTGAAAAGCTTTAACTCGTGCTTAATGGGAAAAAATGCAATTTTATAAGGAGATGATTCAGAAAAAGAAACAAAAAAAGATATGCGGGATTTCATTCATTCTGCAATAAAAGAGTCTTAATTTCAAACATCACTTAAACCAAATAGCAAACTGAAAAGACATTAACTGAAACAAAAGATATAATATCATTAGCGTTTACACAAAACGACCAAGAGATCTAAGCTCTCTACAAAGAACAGATAGAAACTCCATCAACTCTTCTCCATTGGGCTGCAGAAAATGAAGGCCTCCTCGAAGGTCTGCTCCCCAATCTGCAAAAACTCTAGCTCGTGCGCGCAACATCCTTAGATTCTGGATTGCATTATTTATGTAGAAAATATTAGCTTCATCCTGATCCCGTAAATGCCTAACCTCACCGTGCAAATGCTCGTATGCCTGTAGTATCTTCTCAGCAGAATTCTAACATTTATTCAATCGATACTGTAAATTTTCAATACTTTGTCGAAGCGAATCATTATTTTCTTCAGTTTCTATGATCTGTCCCCTTTTTATCTCAAGTGCAGTCTTCAACTCAGATATTACCTGTTGCAAACCCTCAATATTACCCCTCCAATCTGTGATGTATTCTTCTTTGACTTCTATCTTTTTCTTCAAACAAACAATTTCACCTTTCCACCTCTTTGCCACTTTTACTAGTCGACTATTCTCATGATTCAATCTCTGATTTTCTTTTTCAAGTTTCATCTGACTCTTCAATTGCTTCCGTACTTCAACCAAATTACTTTCTGCTTTTATTGCACGAGCCTCCAGCTGACGCACTAATGTTTCTCCAACTTCAACGATTTTCTTTGGCTCACTTACCTTCTCATTTAGAGGATCAATCCTTATTTTTCCCACTTCATAGACTTGCTCTGATTCAGTTACTTTTTCCTTTCCTTTGCCTGAAGGTTCGATCTTTTTCTTGTTTGCAAACCATCTTTTGTAGTCTCTAGTGGTGGTGTCATGGCTATCCCCGCTCTTTATCTTCTTAATTACTTTCCAAGACTCCAAGGCTTGTTTTATCTTCTCTTCTAACCCTTTCTTCCCATACTCAAAATCCAGATCTCTCAATCCATCAACAGTTGGGATGGATTGCTCCGTAGACATTTGACGTAATACTAAAAGAGGGGCGTAACTTGTGCCTCCCCATGTGCCAAGAAGTGGAACAACGTGACTTTTCCCACATCTATAAATCATAGGCCTCATTGGCATCCATGGGGATGTCCAAACTACATCTCTTGCCTTGAGTTCTGACAAAAAAGTTATCCATGCATCACGCTTTGGAAGGTCAGAACTTTGACGAACTCTTGCACATTCTGCAATTGGATTTTGGTTTGTCATCCAAGATTGTGAAAAATTTATCCTCGGCATATTTACGTCTAGCGAAGGGTATTTTAAATGGCTCATTAACCACACATACAACAGTGATGCACAACCAATGAACCTGCCCTTTCCTTCAATTCTGCAGTGGTCTAAAGACCGAATTGTCTCAGCTAAGATTGGCAAAGTTGGATTATCTCCATGTTGAATTTGTAGGAAAAGTTTGATAACTTTGATGTCAATTTATCCTCGTACGGATGGAAAAAGAATTACCCCATGCAAACAAAGTTAATCCTCGATCTTCAGTAATATTCTCCTTGATGAGTTGAACAAATAGATTTATAAGCACCCCCTCTCTATTCCCCTTCTCTTTGATGATGTCATCTTTTTTCAAAGCTGGAATATTTCCCGTAATTCTTGACAAGGTTCTTTTTCCAGTTTGTGTTTTGTCGTAATAATAGATTTTCCCTTCAGCTCTCACTGGTACTTTCAACAACTCTTCATACTCTTCGATCAACGGTGTAAGCTCTACCGTATTAAAGGAGAAACATCTATAAGTGGGATCCCAAAATTCCAAGGCCGCTCTCATGGCATGAACATTGATTGTGACACTAAGAAGCTTAGCTATATTGCCATATCTACTGCAAAACTCATTTTTTTGTGGTGCGGTAAACCTCTCCCAAATTTCTTTCAAGTCTTTACTTCCCTAGATGTCAGCAACAAACATGTCATGTGGTGGCAAACGTGAAACTACTTCCACTAGACATAACTTTTTTGTTTTAAGTCTGATTTGAACGCCATTTTTGCCTACGTTTGTGAAATTCAACGATTAACAATATTATGAATATTTAAATCAATTAAAATTCATATTTTAATTATTTTAGTGACAAAACCATTAATAAACCTACGCAGATTACGAGTTATCAGTAATTGCTATTTGATGACAGAAAGTTTAAAACATAAAATAGAAGAAGGAAATGTCAATTAAGGGACAAATCAGGAATATTAAAATTTTCAATATCAAAATAGGGTTAAAAAGTATTATAAATTTCGAATGGGCTAAAAAGTAAAGAGATATAGTCAAAATAGGCTATTTATTAGATTTTCCCATTTCAATTTAGTCTGTCGCTACGTACCCGCGACGCGGAGAAGTAAAAGAGTCGCCACTAATCATTGGTTTTTTAGGATAGGTGTGATTAGTCACCTAGGAATTTCATTAAGGATAGTCTACTAACTTTTGAAATGAGTTCGGAAGTTTATTCACACATAGGGAAGGTACTAGCACCCTATTATGTTCGTTCTAAAAACGATTACTGTTATTTATCTTTAATGTTTTATGTTAAAGCCTTTGGTTTTTGAACACACAATATGTTTTTAAATTTTATTTTTAAATGTCTCATTATTTGTTGATTAATACCTTAAACGTTAGAAGGTTTAATCAAATCACTATGAGTGGCGTAAAAAGCCATTGACAAATCTTTTTATTTGAGTTCAATTTCGGCATCCCTTAACTAAACTCTTATTCCTCAAGAAATAATAGGAAATCAGCATCCTGAAAGTTCCTGAAACTCCATCGTCGGTATTTTTGAAAATTATATTTTTAGAACATTTTAAAATGTGAGAATTGTTTTGTGTTTTATGGAGAATATCATTTGTTTTTATAAAATATTTTTATTAAAATTGGAAGTGAAATTCTTACTATGGCTAAAGGTTTTCTTAAATTTTAATTTTTTTTTATTGAGGAAGAGTTATTTAGTCAATTTTGAAGTTTTTTAATATTTTTAAATTTTATTGGTGATGGGTGTCGAAACCACCAAAAATAATTACTTACTCTCGGGATTTAGAATTTTGTAGTAGTGGTGAGTAAGGTCGATCTCCACAGGGAAAAGGGAATTAAATTAAAGTTAACAAAATAAAAAAAAAGGGTTTTGAGTTTTGAAAATAATAAGAAAAAGAAAACAAAATTAAAAATAATAAATCAAATAAATAAAAGCTTCCAACTAAAGGTTTGATCTCGGTTATGATTCATGGATTTGATCATCGATTACTAAACATGCATTCCTAAATTCTTCTCTAAATTGGTTGAAAGTCGTCAAAACCAATCAACAACTTATAAGTATTCTTCCTTAATTTTTCAATAGCCAAGATACGATCTAATGACTATTTCCCTAATTAACAAATAACCTTAGAATACGATAATAAGATTTAACCCATTAACAGCATTAAGAAGAGAAGAACCCAATTCTAACTAACAAACACAGTACGACAGGTTCATTTAAGTTAGATCATAAATTCCCATAACATAAATCAAAAAGTGTCCTTAATCAACTTATGCTATCATGCTACTTGTATTAGAACAATTAAACAATTACGGATTTAAAGGTTCTAACTAGCAATATGAAAATCAATCAAAGAACAAGTGGCCAGTTTGCACAATAATTAATCAACAATAAAATATGCGAAGAGAAATTATGAATAAAGAGAAAATAGGAATTGAAATTAAGGACAAAACCTCACAAATTCATGAATCAAACCTTGATAATCCTCTAGTTGGAATAGTAAAATTAGCTAGAAAACATAACTAAAATAATTTAAAAGTCCTAAAGAAATTAGGGGAAGAAGAGATTTTAAATTAGGGTACAAGAGGTGCTTTAAATAGCCAAAAAGGAGCTAAAAATCGTGATAAAATCATATCCTAATCTGCTAAGCCGTATAAGCCGAGCCGAGAAGCCAGCCAGCCGAGCCAGCTGTCGCCTTCGTGTGCCTGGAGCTGTCCGCGAGCCGCACGCCACGAGCCGAGCTGAAGTCTGGAGCCGTCTGCTGCTGTACCTTGAATTCGCTGAGCGACGTGTCGCTCAGGTGGAGCGACACGTCGCTCGGCCCTTCATCTCAGACCATTGCGCGCTGACGTCATGATGACGTCAGCGCGCCACTTTTCCTTCACATGGATGACGTCAGCACAGCCTTAAATCCATATTTTTCTCATCGCCGCGGCAACGGGTCTCACCGCCGCTGCGCCCACTCTCGGGTTTTTGGCCCGGAATTCGATTTTGGTCACCGCCGAGGCCGTGGATCCCACCGCCGCGGCGGTGGGTCTTTTCCAATAATAAAATGGGCATAATTTATTCGTTATAAGTCCGAATTGAGCGCCGTTTTCGCCTACGTTCACGAAATTCAACGATTAATAATATTATGGACATTTGAATCAATTTTCATTCATATTTTAATTATATTGGAGATAAAACCACTTATAAACACGTATAAATTACAAGTTATCAATTGGTTTTTAAATAAGGATATATTTATTGTTTTAAGATAGGAATATTTAGTTTGATTTTTTTAAGATTGAAAAATTAGCATCCTAAAATTTCCAATATCCTATTAATCCCTTCTTAATAAAACATTTTTTAGGGGAAAATTAGCATCCTAAAATTTCCCAATTTCTTATTTTAAAAATTTTAAACAAATTTTAGTATAATATTTTAGAGGACTGACTTAAGTTATGGTGTTGGTTTTGAATATGAGAAATCCACAAAAAAAAAATAAATGTGACATAATAATTAAATTGAAATTTGATAGAGCAAAAAAAAACAAATCAATTAAATTAAAGTTCAAACTAATTAAAAAAAATGATATACTCTATGAGAAAATTTGATATATTAAAAGTATGGCATACTATTATAAATTATATTATTAAAATAAAATATTAGACTGATATATAAAATTTTTATTAAACAAAATAATTAAAAAAAACAAATATAAAGCCTATTTTAAAGGAAAACTGCAATTTTGCCTCTGGTAGGATTTGAACCCAGACCCAAGGGATAGGAGGAGAGCGCATGACCACCATCGACGCGCTTGCGGATGCTCGAGATTTTAAATAGAGCCGATTGCTTCTTCCTCTTCCTTTTTCCGAAAACATAAAAAAACAGAGCCATCGAAAAACCAACCAAATCGGCTATTTTGGGATCATTTCTTCAACTTAGACTTATACCCAAAGAGAGCAACGAATGGGCGAATTTCTGATGATTTTAGCGAAGTATTCAGGCGATTTTGATGTGGAAAAACATGAGTTTTTTTTTTTTGTTTTGAAATGGTATAAAAACAGAGTAAGCCTATTTTTAGGGAGACATTGCTTGGAAAAACATAAACGAAAATGGTTTATGACATTTTTCTTGCCATTGATAATCTGAACCCTTTCTTTTTCCTTCACTTTTTCTTCCCCCCTCTTCCTCTTGAAGAACAAGCCTATTTATAGATGGAAAAAAAAAACATGGAAGTATGGGAGGGACCTTCAAAGTCTAATGGAGCAGCTAGTTTTGAGGGATTATGAGATCTTCCTTTTTTTCAAACTTGTAAGCTGAAATTGAGGGTATGGGAAGGAGAAGAGGAAGAAAAATGAGGCCATGGCAGGGAGAAGATCTTGAAGATTTATTTTTCTTTCGATTTTTATTTTATTTTATTTTTTTAAGATTACATATTTATCAAAAAAAAATTTAACTTTTCAAAACTCCTATTTCTTTATTTCTAAAAAGAAAAAGTAAATAATTAAATTGTAGATAAATGTAGATAATATTACAGTCAAACTAAATTTAGTCTAAAAAAACTAATTTAGGAGAAAACTTCAAAACTTAAATAAAACAATTTTTTTCTTGTTTAATTTATTTTAAATATTCAAAACTTGTTAATTTTAAATAATATCGGACGACAATCGGTGTCTACATAGTCCATATGGTTTGAGATATTTTTCAATCCAATCTCAATAATTTTCAAAGTTTCAATTGTGTTCTTATGGTTTGATTTTAAAAAAATTAACATTTTTATTTTAGGTGTCCGTTTTCTATACATGTGGAAACCACGTGATTGAGACAGATGTTGATATAATGTTAACTAACATGTAAATTTGGGAGTTATTGACGTATAACAATTGGTACATTTTGTGAGATTTTATCAAACCATGAGAATTAAATTGAAATTTTTATAATCACGAGAATGAAATGGACTCAAATCAAACATAGAGATCAAATGAAACTTTTTAAACCACAAAGATTGAATTTGTAATTAAACCTCAATAATTTAAAAGGTAAAATACAAATAAGACCTTTTGATTTTGGTCAAATGTATGACTCCTTACTTCCAACGTCGTTAACTTTCGTTTAGCTATAATTTTCTCGTTTGAACTTTGATTTGATGATTCAAGATTTTTTTTGAATCTATATTTTGAACTCTACTTTTGGTCACTTCAAAACTTCGAAATCATCAATAAATACAATTGTTTATAACTCTCATCATACCTAATATTTGATGATAATAAACCCTATTATTTATTGACGATTTTAAAGTTTTGAAGGGGGTATAAATTGTAGGTTTTAATTTCACCAAGATCTATACATAATAAGAAACCCTAAATCAATTATAAGAATAGAATTACCTGGATCCATCGAATATTCGTTGTTTATCCTTAACCTGAAATCAAAACGGTGGGATCGGTCTTCCTCAGTTAATCACCACAGACCTTTGATGGGTAATTCTCTCTGCTTGATGGGGAACAAGAGACTGTAGAGATGATTAACATATTGGGGACCATAACCCTATATTTATATTCTATTAATCTAGGGTTCCCATTATCCCCTAGAATTAACAGACTGGTTTCTACTCAACGGGCCACACCAATTGGAAAGTCCATGGGCTTTAATTTAAATGATCACTTAATGACCCAATTAAATAGCATGTTAATATAATTACATAAATAAATATGTTACCCATATTAAATAATTAAATATTTTAACAATCTCCCACTTGGGTAACATATGAAACCTGAGGTAATTATATTAACCTTATTCTTAATTGTACACTTGAATGCTATTTCACTTTGGACTTTCCCTTTAAAATTCAATCTGGTCCATTTCATATACCAATATGGAACCAAAGCGACTTTTGTTATATGTATAATCGTAACTCAGCTTTCTAAAGTCACCACACTAAATATACTCAATGACATAGATCGATGTGGAAGAGTAGCATGAAAATTATATGTAAATGTGATCCAAACATATCTATTTTCAACTGGTCCAACTTAATCTTTATAGAGATCCATATATATTATAAACACACAATATATATAAATGAGTTCAAATAAATAAACCATCATCTTAATTCTGCAGAAAACTCAAAACAAGAAGTTTATTGAACAACATAGGTGAACTTAAAATTACTCCCACTTAACCAAGGTATTGTCAAAACAAGTGACACCCATATGAGCAACATGCCCATGAAAGACCTTAGGTACTAGACCCTTGGTAAGTGGATCTTCTAGCATATCTGTAGTTCCTATGTGTTCTATAGCTATCAAACCATTATGAACTCTTTCTTTAACGACAAGAAACTTGATGTCAATGTGCTTCGACTTGGTTGAGCTCCTATTATGATTGGAATAAAGAACTGCAGAATTGTTGTCACAGTAAATCTTTATAGGTCTTTCAATACTGTTAATTATCTTTAGACCTGTGACAAAATTCTTTAGCCATATTCCATGATTAGAAGCCTCATAACATGCCACAAATTCTGCTGCCATAGTAGAAGAAGCTATAAGTGTTTGTTTAGCACTTCTCCATGAAATAGCTCCTCTAGCCATCATAAAAATGAATCCTGACGTGGAACGCTTACTGTCTTGGCACCCAGCAAAATCGGAATCAAAGTACCCAATGATCTCTATACTATCTGATCTCCGATAAGTGAGCATGTGATTCTTTGTTTTCTGTAGGTATCTCATGACCCTTTTGGTTGCTTTCCAATGCTGCATGTCAGGATCACTCAAATATCTACCCAATACTCCCACTACAAATGCAATGTCTGGGCGAGTGCAAACTTGAGCATACATTAGACTCCCAACAGCTGAAGCATAGGGAATCTTCTGCATTTCTTTTCTTTCAAGGTCACTTTTAGGGCACTGACTTAAACTGAACTTGTCTCCCTTGGCTATTGATGTATCTCCTGGTAGACATTCTTTCATGCCATATCTACTTAATACTTTATCGATATATTCCTTTTGTGCCAGCCCTAGAATACCTTGAGATCGATCTCGTAGTATTTGAATACCCAACACAAAAGAAGCATTGCTAAGATCTTTCATTTCAAAATGTCTTGATTGAAAGTTCTTAGTCTCATGCAACAAGCTTATATCGCTACTTGCAAGTAGAATATCATCAACATACAATACCAGAAAAATATACTTACTCCCACTATTCTTGCGATACACGCATTCATCAACTACATTCGCCTCAAAACCAGAAGAGGTAATGATTTTATGAAATTTGTGGTACCATTGACGGGAAGCTTGTTTGAGTCCATAGATGGATTTCTTTAGTTTGCAAACCATAGTCTTTGAGTTTCCTGATACAAAGTTTTCTGGTTGCACCATATAAATGGTTTCATCAATTTCACCATTGAGAAACGCTGTCTTTACATCCATCTGATGTAACTCAAGATCAAAATGTGCCACTAGTGCCATAATAATTCTGAAAGAGTCTTTCGAAGAAACTGGAGAGAAAGTCTCTTTATAGTCTATGCCTTCTTTTTTAGTAAAACCTTTAGCAACCAGACGTGCTTTATATCTTTCAATATTGCCTTTTGAATCCCTTTTGGTTTTAAATATCCATTTACAACCAAAGGACTTCTTTCCTGATGGCAATTCAACAAGATCTCATACGTCATTATCATTCATTGACTTCATCTCATCTTGCATAGCCTCAATCCACTTATTAGCCTTAGAACTTTGCATAGCTTGTTGGAAGTTGATAGGATCATCCTCCATAAGACCTATGCTATCTTCATGTTCTTGAAGAAATACAATGTAATCATCTGAAATTGCATTTCTTCTTTCTCTAGTGGATCTTCTTAATGGCACTTCTTGAGTTTGTTGAGTTTGCTCTATGGAAATGACAGAAATGTCTTCATTATTGTCTTGAAGAAGAGTAATGTCAGGTAATGAAACTTGATCCTGAACATCATTTTCCGTAGTTTCTTCTTCAATGATAGTTGGTATGGAAACCATACTATCACCAGAAGTAGTTGTTTCTTCTTCAAAAGCAACATTTCTTCCCTTATCTCCCCTTTCAAAATTTGATTACGCTCAAAATGTGCAAACGCTAAGCGATCGTTGTAGTGTAGATTGGGCGGTCGTGTCCACGGAGAGGTGATGTTCAAACAAGAATTTAAGTAGAAGAAATTTAGAAAAAAGAGAGAAGGGTTGAGAATTTTGGTTTTGGATTTTGTGAAAATTAATGATAAAAATAAATGAATAATGGAATTGGTTAAGTGTAAGAATCCTTTTATGTTTTACAAATTTAAATAGAATTTTGATTCATATAACTCAATTGAAAATTTCACATCCCAAATAATCAATCGGAAAATTTAGAATTAAAGTACAAAATTATTTTCAAATGTATTTAAGTAAAACAATTTCTCAAATTAAAAACATGTTATTTATTTTATAAAAATCCAAGATCGACAATATAACAAGTCATAATGCAGTAAAAGATTTTTTATAAAATAAAGAAATCATCAATAAAATTATATTGTAAAAATCCCACATAAAAATAGCATGACTAGATTTATATGAAATTGAACACTACAATAATATTAACAAAGAAATTAGGAAAAAGATGGAGAAATTGAAATTACTTAAAATTAAAAATTACTTGAACAAAGTTGAATCAAAACTCTAAATAAAAATGCATTACATAAAATTCATCTTAAACTTAACCAAAATAAACTTAGCCTAATTTGCAAAACATTTTCACAAATTCTAAAAAGAAAGTATGAAAATGTTAGCAAAAATTAGAGAGAAAAATAAAGAGAAAAACTAAAATTGTAAAGAAAAATGGGAAGAAGAGAGGTGTGATTTTCGGAGTGCCTAAGGTCCTATTTATACAAGTTTGGGGACCAAAAAGTAACTCCTAAATTAAAAATAAAAACCGAAAATTAAATAAGAAAATAAATGGGAGTTAATTGAAAATAGGAGTAAATGGGGGAGAGAGAATGGAGGTTATGGGAATTTGAAATCTAATGGTGAAAAGCAAATGGGGCCCACGGTCAGGAATTCAAAAAGAATGAGAGAGAACTGCCACGTGGCGCTCGCTGGTTCGCTGGCTTCTTTTCCTTTTTTTTTTTAATTTCTTCTTCAGCGCCACGTGTTCATTTCCGGTTGGCTGGAGCGGTGAAGATCCGGTGCGGCGGCGTTCTACGGTAAGCTCATTTATGAAGACTAATCAATGTCCGCCAAGTGTCAAAATCTGGGAATTTAATATTTAAAGCACTTTTCCATGCTTTTTTCAATTGATTTTCTTCTCCAATTTAATTTCAACTTCCACCAAAAGTGATATTTTACCTACAAAAATTAATAAATCAAATTAAAACCTAATATCTTCATACTTCAAAATATTCAATTAAATCAATGAAAATATTAAATATTAAATTAATTTATTTTACAATTAAGCACATTTTAAGTGTATTTTCACACACTAATCACAACCCCCAACTAGCTTATTGCTAGTCTCTAGCAATTCAAAGCGAAAATAAGAAGTTATGCAAAACTTAAAATTTAAATCAAACTCTCCTAAGGATATTAAAAATAAGTAAAACAAAATTAAAGCTAAAATCAATAAATGTTATCAAGACTAATTCAGAAATGACTCAGAGATGTGTGTGTGTGCATCAAACTATAATCCGTCTTACCACAAACCATAACACAAGTAGTATCCGAAAAATAGAAGAAATTCACAAAGTCAAAAACCTCAACTCCAAATACCTCACGGGAATAATGGAAAATTTAGTGCAAATATGTCACTCTTGGAGTTGGAAAATGAGAAAACACTCAAAAGTGGATTTATCAATTTAAGGACAAACTAATAAACAAACATTGATCAAATGATAGATATGTGGAAACTTATTACTCAAAACCAAAAATATGCTCTTAGGATTTTAAATTGGCTAGAAAGAAACTAAAAGTATGAACTATGAGCCAAAAATGCAAAATAACAATTTTTTTTTTTTCTTTTCTTTTTCTTTTTCTATTTTTTTTCAATTTTTTTTTTCATCATTTTTTTCATCTTTTTTTTAGAGACAAGAAATGAGTACATCAAATAAGAACAATGTAGAATGGTATTCTTTTGATTAGTACAATAAATGAGTACAACCATATCTACATAAACAATAAAATCACATTCTTGCTCTTTTTTTTCATTTTTGTTTTTTTACATGGAAAAATAAAAGGCTCAACTAAAGATTATTCTAACTAGCCAAAAATCATCCTTAAAGCATAAATCAAGAATCAAATAATAAAGTTTCAAAATGTAAACCAATTCAAATGATCAATGAAAGTTTAAAATAAGTTTTCTCAACTCACAAATGACTCACAACAAGTATATGAAAAGCTTAAAAACTTTGGAAATTCTTTTCTTTCTCATCAACTACTTGTATTAACAACCATTCTAACCACAAAGTTTGATTCGTGCACAAATAACTCATGAAATCATATCCTAATAGTCAAGATAGCAAAAAGTGATTAAAACTAAAAATTTGCAAAAATTAGTTAAATATCCTCAAAAACAATTTGACCTAAAAATTAAGAAAAACACAATTAATTATTTTGCATGAAATGCTCACCACCCCTAACAAAAATCAGACAGTGTCCTCAATGTCTAAAAAAATTGAAATGACAATGAAAAACATAAGACAAAGAAAGAGACGACCTGGATGATGAAGATGGCGCAACTCCACAGCAAACTCCACAGTTAAGCTCAAAAACTTACAAAAATAACAAACAAATCAAAACACACAAAGATAAATAAAACAAAAATAAAGCAAAAACTAAAACAAAAACAAAAACAAAAAGAAATCAAAGCAAATAAATAGGAGACTCCAAATGGATCTCCTATACCTAACCAACTCGCTCAACATAACGCTTTAGTGTCCACCAGGATCAAAAGTATGTCTCAAAATCGGTCTATCATGATTCATTTTTATCCGGGCTTTTAAAATCCGCGAGTTATCATAATCATCGTTTCTCAGCTTCTCAAGTACAGACGACGGGAGCTTTCTCTTGATACCTGTAGAAGGAATCGTGAGAATAGGGACTTTTATAGCAGAAGGTTTAGGCTTGTCTCTCTCAATGGGTAGTTCTTTAAAACAGGGTTGCCAAAACCTAGTCCCTACAGGATCACTAACCGACTCAATAGAACTAGAACTTTTAGGATCAGAAAGAAGACTATCGAAAGAAATCTCCTTAGATTCAACTGTGTCTATCGAAAAGCTTTCATGACATTCATTATCGTCACGTGGTTGTTTATCAACATGAAAAACATTTATCTCCATAGTCATATTTCCAAAAGAAATCTTCATTAGACCATTCCTACAATTGATCAAGGCATTTGCGAGTAGCAAGGAAAGGTCTACCTAGGATGATAGGAACTTTGGACTCCATATTAACCACAGATGGGTATCAAGAACAAGGAAATCAACGGGGTAATAGAAATTTTCAACTTGAACTAACACATCCTCAATTATACCCCGAGGTTTCTTAATTGATCTATCGACCATTTGCAACACCACGAGGTGGGCTTAATCTCGCCTAAACCAAGTTCAGAATAGATAGAATAAGGCATGAGATTTACGCTTGCTCCAAGATCGAGCAAAGCTTGGCCAAAAGAATGGTTGCCTATTTGACAAGAGATGGTAGGACAACCAGGATCTTTGTACTTCAGAGGTGTCTTTTGGTCAATGATCGCACAGATTTGCTCAGTCAAGAAGGTAGTTTTCTTAACATGATGCTTCCTTTTAATAGTGCAGAGGTCTTTAATGACCTTGGCATAAGCCGGCACTTGCTTGATCACATGAAGTAGGGGAAGATTGATTTTCACTTGAGTCAGATGCTCAAGGAGTTCCGCTTGCTTTTCTAAGAATTTCCCAGTAGGGCGTAAAGCTTGGGGAAAAGGAACGGGTATGGGAACAGTAGTTGGAACAGAATTATCTCCAACAGGATTATTCGAAGGGGTATCACTGGATGAAGGATTTTGCAATTCTTTTCCACTTCGAATTGTGATGGCATTTACCTCTTCAATATTGGAAGTATTTGGATTAGAGGTTTGGACCATATTGATCCCTTTTGGATTGGATTGAGCTTGGGAAGGAAATTTTCCTCTTTCATTAATGGCCAAAGAATTAGTCAATTTAGAAAATTGACTTTTCATGTCTTTACTCTCCTCCATCATTTGAGTGAAAAGGGATTCAAACTTTTGGTTTGTTTTAGCCTGGGCCTCTATAAAAGAATTCAAGGTATTCTCGAGAGAATTCCTTGGCGGTTGATTATATTGAGGGGCATAATAGGGCCTTTGGGCTTGAGCTTGTTGGGCTTGATCATTCCTCCATTGCCCACCAGAAGTTTGGGCTTGATTGGGATCTTTCCAACTAAAAGTAGGATTGTGTCTCCAGCCAGGATTATAAGTATTAGAGAAAGGTTTATCATAAGCTCCTAAAGCATTGCATTGCTCTTCATAAACTCCTCTAATCTCACAATAGGTAGGACAGTCCTTGGCTAGATGTTCTATTCCTCCACAAACAAAGCATGGCTCTCTAGAATTGGCCCTAGCAGGTACATGGATATCTCTAGACTCTTTAGATTTGAGGGATTCTAATTGTTTAGTCAAAGACTCAACTTGGGCTTTAAGATTATCCTCTTCTCTAAGTTGATAGATTCCAGCGGGTTTGGATCTATTAGTGCTTTCAGATGCACTTGGGCCAGTCCATGTGTGGGCTTTTTCAGCAAGCTCATTGAGAAATTCAAAAGCTTCATCAGGATCTTTTTGCAAGAAGTCTCCATTGCACATCATTTCTACGAATTTGCGTTCTCGGACAGTTAATCCATCATAGAAATAGCTAATGATTCTCCAACTTTCATAGCCATGGTGGGGACATAGGGTTAACAAATCTTTAAAACGTTCCCAGACTTGGTACAACGTTTCATTGTCTTTTTGGGAAAACATTGAGATTTGTCTTTTAAGATTATTGGTCTTATGGTGAGGGAAATATTTATTGAAAAAGGCGGTGGTCATCTCCTCCCATGTTCCAATTGACCTCGGTCTTAATGAATGCAACCAACTCTTAGCTTTACTCTTTAAAGAGAATGGGAAAAACTTAAGTTTAACATGATCTAAGGCATTGGCTTGGTTGTTGAAAGTGGCTACCACTTCTTCAAAGTCCCTAATATGCACATATGGATCTTCATTCTCTAAACCATGAAAATTAGGTAAGAGTTGGATCATACTCGTCTTGAAAGCTACATTTGGTGCATTAGGATTTAAAATTATGCACGATGGAGTGGTAGTTCGGGTGGGATGAAGGTAGTCATGAAGAGACTTTAGTTGGACTTCTTCGTTATTTGCCATCCTAAAAGGGTTTTCTCCAAAAGAAGAATTGGATGATAAAAATGAGGAAGAACTAAAGGAATCGGAAGAATTATCACTTGGTGATTTAGGCCGTCTTGCAAATCTTCCTAATTCGTCTCTAAACGAACGATTCATTCACTTTTGAGATTTTTTTTAATTTTTAAAATTTTTATGGTTTTTTTTTTTTTAAATTTTTATGATTTTTTTTAATTAAAAAGAATTAAATCTACCTTAGAGGCAAAACCTACTAACTAGAAGAAAAAAAAATCCTACTAACTAGTCTTAAAAAAAATCTAAACAATTAAAGAGAAAAGAAAAATAAGAAATAATAAACAAAGAAACTAATTAAAATAAAGAGGCAATTAATGTAGAATTAAAACTAGCAATTAATCTTATAAATTTAAATCTAGCAAATTTAAAACTACAACTAAAATTTAAAAAGAGTTACAAAATTAAATTTGAAAGATGCAAATTAATGACTAATTAACTATTTAGAAAGATGCTTGATTAATTTTATTTTAAAGATGCAATTCTAATTAACTTAAAAAGTAATAATTTAGAAAATTTTAAAGATGCAAAATTTAACAAAGAAAACTAACAACCTAAAAATTTATCAAAAAGCTAAAATTTTAAAGATGCAAATTAAATTAAAAGCTAAACTAAGCATACAAATTTCTAACAAAATTAAAATTAAAGAATGAATTACTAAGTTAACAATCTAAATTGATGCTTTCTTAACAATTACCTAGAGATGCTTTCTAACAAATTAATTTTTAAATTAACTAAATTAATTATCCTAAAATTAACAAAGATAAAAAAAATTAAATTAGATTAAAAGTTAGAAAAGTTAGAGATACCAACCTCGATCGCTAAAATTCCACAATTCAAATCTTACTTGGAACAAAGCACCTCCCCGGCAACGGCGCCAAAATTTGATTACGCCCAAAATGTGCAAACGCTAAGCGATCGTTGTAGTGTAGATTGGGCGGTCGTGTCCACGGAGAGGTGATGTTCAAACAAGAATTTAAGTAGAAGAAATTTAGAAAAAAGAGAGAAGGGTTGAGAATTTTGGTTTTGGATTTTGTGAAAATTAATGATAAAAATAAATGAATAATGGAATTGGTTAAGTGTAAGAATCCTTTTATGTTTTACAAATTTAAATAGAATTTTGATTCATATAACTCAATTGAAAATTTCACATCCCAAATAATCAATCGGAAAATTTAGAATTAAAGTACAAAATTATTTTCAAATGTATTTAAGTAAAACAATTTCTCAAATTAAAAACATGTTATTTATTTTATAAAAATCCAAGATCGACAATATAACAAGTCATAATGCAAGAAAAGATTTTTTATAAAATAAAGAAATCATCAATAAAATTATATTGTAAAAATCCCACATAAAAATAGCATGACTAGATTTATATGAAATTGAACACTACAATAATATTAACAAAGAAATTAGGAAAAAGATGGAGAAATTGAAATTACTTAAAATTAAAAATTACTTGAACAAAGTTGAATCAAAACTCTAAATAAAAATGCATTACATAAAATTCATCTTAAACTTAACCAAAATAAACTTAGCCTAATTTGCAAAACATTTTCACAAATTCTAAAAAGAAAGTATGAAAATGTTAGCAAAAATTAGAGAGAAAAATAAAGAGAAAAACTAAAATTGTAAAGAAAAATGGGAAGAAGAGAGGTGTGATTTTTGAGTGCCTAAGGTCCTATTTATACAAGTTTGGGGACCAAAAAGTAACTCCTAAATTAAAAATAAAAACTGAAAATTAAATAAGAAAATAAATGGGAGTTAATTGAAAATAGGAGTAAATGGGGGAGAGAGAATGGAGGTTATGGGAATTTGAAATCTAATGGTGAAAAGCAAATGGGGCCCACGGTCAGGAATTCAAAAAGAATGAGAGAGAACTGCCACGTGGCGCTCGCTGGTTCGCTGGCTTCTTTCTTTTTTTTTTTTAATTTCTTCTTCAGCGCCACGTGTTCATTTCCGGTTGGCTGGAGCGGTGAAGATCCGGTGCGGCGGCGTTCTACGGTAAGCTCATTTATGAAGACTAATCAATGTCCGCCAAGTGTCAAAATCTGGGAATTTAATATTTAAAGCACTTTTCCATGCTTTTTTCAATTGATTTTCTTCTCCAATTTAATTTCAACTTCCACCAAAAGTGATATTTTACCTACAAAAATTAATAAATCAAATTAAAACCTAATATCTTCATACTTCAAAATATTCAATTAAATCAATGAAAATATTAAATATTAAATTAATTTATTTTACAATTAAGCACATTTTAAGTGTATTTTCACACACTAATCACTCAACATCCTCAAGAAATCTGGCATTTCCCGTTTCAAAAAAGGATCTTGAAGTAGGATTGTAAAACTTAAAGCCTCGAGAGTATTCAAAATACCCAACAAAATAGCAACTGATAGTCCTTGAGTCTAACTTCCTTTCATTTGGCCTATAAGGCCTTGCTTCTGCTGGACAGCCCCATATGTGTAAATGCTTTAGTATGGATTTCTTTCCTGTCCATAACTCATATGGAGTTTTACTAACAGTTTTGCTGGGTACTCTATTCAGTATATATACTGCGGTCTTTAATGCTTCTCCCGAAAGAGATTCTGGTAGAGAAGAGTGGTTAACCATACTTCTTACCATATCCTTAAGTGTCCTATTTCATCTTTCTGCAACACCATTCATACTGGGTGTTTCAGGCATGGTGTATTGAGGAACTATCCCACACTCTTTAAGGAAAAGCGCAAAGGGTCCTGGACGTTGTTCACCTGATCCATCATACCTGCCGTAGTATTCACCACCACGATCAGATCTGACAGCCTTTATTTTCTTTCCAAGTTGAAGTTCAACCTCAACTTTGAAAGACTTGAATACGTCCAATGCTTGAGATTTTTCATGAATTAAAAATAGGTAGCCATATCTAGAGAAGTCATCTATAAATGTGATAAAATAATGTTGTCCATTCCAAGAAGCTTTAGGGAATGGACCACATATATCAGTATGTATCAACTCTAAGACTTCTTTAGTCCTTAAGGCACCTGTTTTTCTTTTGTTTGTTTCCTTCCCTTTGATACAACCTACACAGACTATGTTATCTATAAAATCAAGGGAATCAAGGATTCCATCTGACACAAGCCTCTCTATTCTCTGTTTAGAGATGTGACCTAAGCGCTTATGCCATAATGTGTATGAATCCTCTTTCAATTTTCGCTTTGTACCAATTGAACTTACATTCAAGGTTTCATTATAAGAGGCAAAATTATGAAGCATGTAAAGTTTATCAATTAAAGAACCAGTGCCAATTAAATTTGAATCTTTATAAAGACTAAATTTAGAATCTCCAAAAGAACAAAAATAACCAAGTTTGTCCAAACTGGAAGCAGAAACTAAATTCCGTCTAAATGACGGTACCACAAAAGTCTCAATCAAATCTAAATAACAACCGGTCTTTAATAATAATCTAAAAGTTCCTATAGCTTCTACTTTGACCCTCTTGCCGTCAGCCACATAGATGAATTCCTCAGCATCAGTTGGTGACCGGCTCCAAATGCAACCCTGCATAGAGGTACTTATGTGAGTAGTAGCACCAGAATCTACCCACTAAGTATGCATAGGTACACAAGTCAAATTAACTTCAGAACAAACAAAAGAGAAAAACTCACCCTTCTTTAAACGCCAGGTGGCATACTTAGGGCACTCTTTCTTCATATGTTCAGTCTTCTTGCAGAAATAACAGGTGAAAACTTGATCCTGTTTCTTAACTTTCTTCTGCTGAGAAGATTTCGCAGTATCTTTATTCCATTTTCTCTTGTTAGGTTTAGCAGTAGATGTCAAGTGAGCACTTTCAGTTTTGTCCCTCTACAATCTTTCTTCCTCTTGCACACAATGAGAAATGAGCTCATTAAGAGACCATTTATCCCTCTGAGTGTTATAACTCATCTTAAATTGACTGAATTGTGCTGGAAGAGAGATTAAAACAAAATGCACAAGCAAGTCCTCAGAGAGGTCCAACTTGAGCCCCTTAAGTTTAGCAGTGATATGGGACATCTGCATGATATACTCCCTGATGTGCCCTTTGCCATTATACCTCATAGAAACAAGTTTAGCCAAAAGGCTACTTGCTTCCGATTTCTCATTCTTGGCAAAGTATTGTTCAATTTACTTCAGGAACAATTTGACATCTTTACCTTCAACAATAGAACCTCGAAAAGCTTCTGGAATTGTGCGCTTTATGATCATTAAACACATGCGGTTAGATCGGTCCCATTTTTCAATTTTTGCTTCATTTGAATTATCCTCAGCGGGAGAGGGATGATCTGTCCTGAGCGCAAGGTCAAGATCCATGCAACCGAGAACAATCATAATATTCTCCTTCCAATCCTTAAAGTTTGCACCATTCAACATTGGAATTTGATTAAGGTGTGAAGAAAAATTATTGGCAGTAACAACAGAAACTGTACAGAAAAACACAAACTCAAATTAATAAACAATGTCATATATACAATATAAAACATGACATTATAAACTTAATGAGGACAACAAGATATCGAACACAACATTAACACCTAGTCTTTGGACAGAGATATTAATCTGTAAGTGATACTCTCAATGCAATAATCAAATATAATAACTTATCCAGTCAAATGAAAGCTTCCTTTGGGCCGACTACCATTCACATGGCACAACCTTATGTTATCCATATTTATCATCACATGTGCACTTATTATTTGGTCAAATCGAATCTTCCTTTGGGCCGATTTCAGTTTACATAAATAATAAACACACTAACATCTAATAATTTGAATGTTTTTTAACTCTCAAAACAGATGCTACTTTGGCAACATATTTTGCTTATTAAAAAATATTCAATAAAATTAGACAAATCATGCACAATGTCATACTATATTTATTATCAACCTTACAAAATAATTTAATTTAATCAAATTATTTAACTTTAATGATAATAAAACACAATGCACAATTTTACATGGGAATAGTCCTCTAAAATTATCAAACTTTATAAAGCTCAAACCCCAAATTGAGCCTAATAATAACTGTACAGCCTAAAATTAAACTGAAATATGCATAAAAAAAAACTTAAAAAAAAAAATTGCAGCGGAGTGATGATGAATAAAAAAAACAAACAAAAAACAAAAAAATTGGAGCAATTTATGACAGCAGGCACAAATCCATAGAATTTTAATAAGGCATGAATTTTCCATGCTAGAAGACAAAGAAGGAGATAAGGGACAAATGGATCTGAACATCAAAATTGAAATTATGATTCACAAAATTCAAAGCAAGCAGATACCCAAAAATTGCCCAAAAATATCAATCAAATTACGTAACCAAAAAACAAACTGCTTGCATAAAATAATGTCATAGGGAAAATTACGTAATTATTCATAAATTAATAAATTTATCATTACCAATTTGAGTTTCTATCATGTATATAGGCTTTGATACCACTTGTAGGTTTTAATTTCACCAAGATCTATACATAATAAGAAACCGTAAATCAATTATAAGAATAGAATTACCTGGATTCATCGAATACTCGTTGTTTATCCTTAACCTGAAATCAAAACGGTGGGATCGGTCATCCTCACTTAATCACCACAGACCTTTGATGGGTAATTCTCTCTGCTTGATGGGGAACAAGAGACTGTAGAGATGATTAACATATTGGGGACCATAACCCTATATTTATATTGTGTTAATCTAGGGTTCCCATTATCCCCTAGAATTAACAGACTGGTTTCTACTCAACGGGCCACACCAATTGGAAAGTCCATAGGCTTTAATTTAAATGATCACTTAATGACCCAATTAAATAGCATGTTAATATAATTACATAAATAAATATGTTACCCATATTAAATAATTAAATATTTTAACATAAATTAGCTCAAAATGAAAATTATAAATAATTTTGAACCATCTAAATCGAAATTGAAACGAAAAAGAAAGAGTTAACTTTGTCTATCTCAATTAAAATAAAATAAAAAAAGTCGCCTATGAATTTATTCAATTCATATATAATATCATTAAAAAAATGTTTTTTGCATTTAAGGAACCGTGTCTGGCTTCGGAATTCGGCACATTCTCTGCACCTTTTTTTTCTTCTTTTTTTTAAATTTTTTTTTTTAAATTTTCAATCAAATTGTACTAATTTTTGTGCAGTGAATTTTTTTCTCTTTTGACCATAATTTTTTCTTAATAGGGTTTTTTCTAAATTTGTATGCTGATTCCTTCTCTCCTCTCTATGTGTTTGTTGCTTAATTTTTACTTGATTTACAAACCCAATTCTTGAGCAGAAGCTATTACTATGTTTAATTAATATGCTAAATCATTTCGAAAATTTGCCATGTTGGTTGATTTGAGTTCTTGTAATAACTCTGGTTTTAATTATTGAATCTCAATGTTAGGTATTTATGGATCCTACAAAAAAATTGATTGAGATCATGGAAAAGTTGAGAATTTGCACTAATCTTGAGGATGTGAAATCTCTTTAAAACGAGGTCACAATTGAATGTGGAAACATAGAATTCGAAACTCGAAAAGATAGAAAAAACTTGAAAAAGATAAATAGGGAAGACTGTGAAGGATCAAGCAAAGAGGCTAAGTGGGAGAAAAATAAAATATTGAGCCTCAAACAAGTTGGAAAATCAGTGAAAGATTTGAAATTGCGAGTATCGGACTTGCTTGCCCAAGGTGCATTTCCTGAAGGAGTAACTCTTGATGATCCAGAGGGAGTTTCTGTTGAATTATTACCCACAAAAATACTGGATCGGAAGTTTCCGATAAAAGTGAATAGGATATGGGAATGTATAACGAATAATGAGGTTTCAAAAGTAGCTGTTTGGGGCATGGGAGGAGTTGGAAAAACTACATTGGTGCAGTATGTTTATAATAAAGCATTAAAAAACCGCGATATATTTGGTTATGTTTATTGGGTAACCGTATCGAGGGATTTTATCATCTATAAATTGCAGAATGATATCGCCAATGTAATAAATAAAAGTATTTTGGAAGCTTTAAACTATGAGGTTGTACGAGCAGGGATATTAGCCCAAATTTTTGAAAAATTGGGGAAATTCACATTGTTTTTAGATGATATGTGGAATTACTTTGACTTGAATAAGGTTGGAATTCCTAAAAATGATGGATGTAAGTTAGTTATAACAACTCGTTCACTAGACGTTTGTCGTCAGATGAGATATGATAACCAGAATATTATTCAAGTTGATCATCTTTCAAAAGATGATGCTTGGGACTTATTTTTGAAATATTATTCATCAAACATTCAGCCTTATATAGAAGAGACCGCACAGCAAGTGGTCGAAGAATGTGGAGGTTTGCCGTTTGGGATAATTACACTGGCTAGAAGCATGAGAGAAACCGATGATATTCGTGAATGGAAAAATGTACTACGTAAGTTAGAGAGATCAGAGTTGGGGGTTAAAGCCTTGGAAGATGATGTATTTCGAATATTAAGATTTAGCTACAATTGTTTGAATGACTCTCAGTTACAACAATGCTTATTATATTGTGCAACGTATCCGGAAGACTATCACATATCTAGAGTCAAGTTGATATGGGGATTAATCGATACAGGACTAATCAAATATGAGGAGCATTCGATGGAGGAAATGATGGACGAGGGTCACACTATACTAAATAAGCTTGAAAGAGCATGCTTGTTGACAAGAGATGAATTAATAGTTGATTCAGGTGTGACAATGCAAGATTTGATTAGAGACATGACACTACAACTTTGGGGTTCCAAATCCATGATGAAAGCTGGTAAAGTACTGAGAGATTTTCCAAGTGATACAGAACTGTGGACAGAGGATATTACAGTTGTTTCCTTGATGGGCAATCAGTTTTCAAAATATCTGACATTCCACCAAATTGTCCAAAGGTTTCAATTATGTTATTACAATCTAATTGGAACCTTTGTAGCATCCCAAATGATTTTTTCAAACAATTTCAACAACTCACAGTTGTTGATATAAGTGAAACTACAATTGAAGTTTTGCCTGAATCGATCTCTTGCCTAAGACATCTCATTGCATTAATACTTTCCTATTGTCGTTCATTGCAGTGTCTACCTTCATTGGAAAATCTTACCGCTCTAAGACGACTCGACCTTTCCTTCACTAAACTAGGGGACTCCCAAGAGGATTGGATAAATTGACCAACCTAAGGTATTTAAATATTGAAAAGTGTGATATTTTTGGAGAGTTGCCTGTCGGGATTCTTCCGAAACTATATCTTCTTCAATTCCTATCTTTGGAGGGCAACAAAAACTGCTTTCCCATGATAGAGTTATTAAGCTTGAAAAGATTAGAACACTTTAATGGTAGGATACCTGGCATCTCTTACTATAATGCGTATGTTAGACACATGAACACATATGGAAGACCCAATGAATACAGAATATTTGTATCACCAAGACCTTCTCGTTTCGTTTACTCAGATTCGAATATTTTTCGAGGTGTATTTTTTATCGATTGTGAGGACTTAGATTGCGATATTGAATTTCCCAAAGATATTCAATTGCTTATTATTCGGTCTTTGCATCGAGAAATAAGTTTGTATTCCCAAAGCTTCTCCAACCTCATACGTATTATAATATATGATTGTGGAAAGATCAAGTATTTGTTCACAGTGAAAAAGATGTTGTACCTTCCAAACTTAGAATATATTGAGGTTCAACACTGTCCACAATTGGAGTACTTAATAAAAAATTTACCTGATGAAGATGATGGTACCAGCAATGAAGAAGGAACTATAAAGGTTTATTCTCTACCTAAATTAATTACTTTACGATTGGATAATCTGTCGAAATTGACAAGCATCTGCAGTGGAAACAAAGTTGCGATTACTTGTGCTTCTTTGTGGTCAATTGTTATAAGAAGGTGTCCTATGTTGAAGAAAATGTCATTGCACTTACCGATGTTCAAACACGATCACCCAAATCCATCTTCATCCCCATTCTTCATGGAGATTGTTAGTTATAAAAGATCTCACTCACTGAGTTTTTGCTCATAGTTTTCCATGTTTTGTTTTTCCCCCCTCCAGGTAGCTCCTGAGTTCAGAGGACAAGCCTTACGAGAGACGTTTGCACCACCAGTTTTAATATCATCTTCAGCTAGCCTATGTATGACATTTTGCGTGTGATTGTATATATATTGTCAGTGTTAGCCGAGTAGGTGGTTTTGATGATTTCGAGGCTAGTTGAGGAAGTGGAGATGTTATCTTTATGTAATAAAATAAGAACTAGTGTGTGTGTGATTGTTTGAGTCATTTGCTGAGGGCAGAGCCCGTTATAATATATCCAGGTTTATGTTAAATGTATTCACAGGTTGGTTTATTCAAAAAATAAACGGAACTCTGCCAAAATTTCTCTAAATAAATAGAATTTAGATTTATGAATGATTAGTTATTTAAGTTCAATCTGATGGTATGCGTTGGCATTAGCTTTCGCTTGCCATCGGCACGTGTCGTCTCGAGTGTTTAGGAGGTTATCGGGACGGGTCGTGTCAGAGATAGTATTGGATGACATCCATGCGTGGGACTTCATGGAATGGGATCACCTTCATGCAAAGCCTCTTCTTCAACCTTACCTAAATTTTGGTAATTTCTCTTGGACTACAACTACTCATTTTTTTTTAGAGATAGAATCTACAACTACTATTTACTTTCTTCAATTCTATATATGTATTGCACTATAAGAAAGTTATCTATTTCTACTATATATATTGATATAGATATACATATACATATATCAATAAATACTAAAAGCCTCTGAAATATATGATTTTTTTTTTTTGAAGAATATTAACACTCTTTGAAAAATGCATACACTTTGTTAAAGGTTATCAAAATCCTTTGAAATATCTAACAACTTTTATAATCCATTGAAAAAAGGGCAAAATGCTAACAACACCTTTGTGGTTTTGGCTTAATGCAAACACACCCATATAGTTAGAAAATAAATATTTATACTCTCATAGTTCCAAACTTATGCAATTTAACCTCTCCCCCACCATTGACAACTTCTTTTAGTCATAACTTCTTTGTTTGAAGTCTTATTTGAATTATTCAAGAAATTTGAAATCCTCGTTTCGAGATCTACGTAATAGTCACTTTAAAACTTCTAAATCATCGGTAAATAAAAATAGGGTAAAATACCATTTTGGTCCCTGAACTTTCACTCTGGTTTCGTTTTCGTCCCTGAACTTTCAAAAATGACCGATTTCGTCCCTGAACTTTCCAATTCGATTCATTTTCGTCCTTCGGCGTTTTTAACCTCCGGGTGTGTAACGGTGGCCTACGTGGCATTCATTAATTGACGTGGCATTAAGTATGTGGGCAATTGTTATTAATGACGTGGATAAAATAAGCTGATGTGGTATTTTAGAAATGATGTGGTATTTTAGAAATGATGTGGCATCATCTGGATGAATCTGGACCATCCATTTCAAGAAACAAATTAGTATCTCACTCTCACTTGAATCTTTGAAGAACTTTAACTTCCATCCCTAAATTAATCGCCCTAACATTTGATTTTAGTTTCGAAATCTTGCTTGAGACGAAGACGAATGAGAATCGAAGGGTAAGCGAGGAGAAGCGAAGAAGAACGAAGGTGAACGCAGCGTGAAGGACGTGAAGGAGAATCGAAGCCATTTGCGAAGCCCTGCTCGATTTTGCGTTTACGGTCGTACCCTGGTTTTGTGAAGAAAAAATCGAAAAGAGGTTTAAAACTTCTTTACCTTACACTCGGACTTGAAAGCCCTAACCTTGTAGAAGCCCTAATCGATTTCGCTAAACCCTAAGTGATTTGCCTGCAATTTGGAGGAAAAATGGTAGATTTGCAAGAATATCGTCGTCTAGTGATACATTACGAGGACGTTTAGATTATACACCAGGTTCGCTTATGTTGGGGGTGTACAAGAAGTGGTCACTTATGAAGTTGATAGATTGTCGATTATAGAGTTGGGAATGATTATGGTGAGGTTGGAGGTGTACAATCACGCCTGGTTTCATTATGTGAAACCTGGAATGGACATCGTGACGGACTACATTGTATATTGGTTGATGAGGACATTCCTGAAATGGTGAGCCTGATTCCAAGAGGACAGTACATACACATATATGTTGAACACAACCCGAATGAAGTGTTCTCTGTCGCAGCGGTACCGATCACGACAGTTCTTCATGTACCTCTTCTGGGATGGCATGATACCGAGTATGAGAATGTAGATGATGATAATCTGGAGCTGGATGGTGAAGATTGTGAGAATGTAGGAATTACTGCCCCAGATACAGTAGTTCGTACACAAAGTTCCCTTGACGAGAATGACGACATGCCATGGTCCCCTCCCCGTTACTCTGAAGAAGACAAACAACTGTCCCCACCCAATTCACCAACAAATATCTCTACCAAGTTTTCTGAATGCTCTATCAATTAACCAAATTTCGCACTGAGATCCCCCCCAATGTCCCCAATCAATGCCTCAATCAATTCCCCCCCAATTTCCCCCATCAGTGCCTCTATCAATTCCCCTCCAATTTCCCCCATCAGTGCCTCAAACAATTCCCCCCCAATTTCCCCACTAAATTCCCCCCCATTTTCCTCACTCAAATCCCCACCACTTTCCCCAACCAATTCCCAAGAGATTGTGATGATGGTGAAGAGAGTGGGCATGTAGTAGGGGATGAGAGTGATGAGGCTGAGGCTGACCATGAAGAAGGGGAACAGAGTGATGAGGATGAGGTTGTCCGTGAAGAGGCTTTGTCTGAACATGAAGAGAATGATGAGATTGAGGATGCGCATGAAGAGGGTGGGGATGACGCGAAAGAGGCTGATGATGAAGGTGAAGAGGGTGATGATGAGCATGAAGAGGTCGGCGATGAGTATGGAGACGCGAGGATGAGTATGAAGAGGCTGTGGGTGAATTTAATGAGCCTGACCATGAAGATGAGGATGAATTTAATGATGAGGGTGACCATGAAGAGGGTGATGTAGCAGTATCTGATTGCTCTGTGGAGTCCGAGGTTGACTTGAATGATCGCCTTAATTTTGAAGGTGATGTTGAATCAACTTACGCACCATCGAGATGAATTGAACACACCTCCTAATTCGGATGGTGAGAAAGGACCAAGTTATGAATGGTTTAATCCACGGGCTGATATGGAAAATGTAGAGTTTACGATTGGGAAGAAGTTTCCCACAAGAAAACACTTGAAGACTGCAATAAAGCAATATGCCGTGGACTGGAGCATTCAATGTCAAGTTGGTGAAGAATGACAAAGAGAGAGTTCGGGCATGCTTCAGCGAGTGTGGTTGGAAACTTCACGCGTCTCGGGTGAAAGGCGAGCGTGAGACTTTCCAAATAAAAACCTACTATGGCGAACACACATGCCCGAGGGAATTCACTAATCGGAATCTGACTTCTTCTTGGATTGCGAGAAAGTACATGGACAGGTTTCGTGTTCAGCCGAAATGGCCATTGAAGGAAATTCAAGAGACGGTTAAAACAGAATTATTTGTGACAATTTCAAAGTCAAAAGCATATCGTGCAAGATCGAAGGCGCTGAAAAAAATTAATGGAACACTGCTGGAACAATTTAGGAGGCTGCGAGATTACTGTGATGAGGTGTTGTCTTCAAATGTTGGATCAACCGTCAAGATTGCAACTGATAGGTTGGATGCTGAGAGTCCCCCAATTTTCAAGAGATTATATGTATGTCTGAATTGTTGTAAGGACAGTTTTAACCACTGTAGGCCTCTTATTGCACTGGATGCCTGCCATTTAATTGGGCCTTCTCGAGGTCAATTAATGGCTGCCATGGGAATAGATGGCAACGATGGTATTTGTCCTATTGCGTGGGCAATAGTTGAAGCTGAAACGAAGGACTCCTGGACTTGGTTTTTGAATTTGTTGGAGGAAGATTTGGGCTGTTTCAGAAGTAGAGGTGTAACATTCATCTCTGACAGGCAAAAGGTGCCTCCTCTTTCTTTTCTACCTTTTTTCGTTTCACATTTAGTCCCTCAGAAGGACCAAATGTGAAACTTTGCATAGGTCGCAAAATTTCACATTTGGTCCTTCAAAAGGACCGAACGTGAAACTTTGCATAGTTCATGTTTCACATCTCACTCATCTAAACGCTCATGTACAGGGACTTGTACCTACTTTTGAAGATGAGTACCCTGACATTGACCACAGATATTGTGGAAGACATCTCTATGCCAACTTCCAAAAACAATTCAAGGGTTTGCAGCTGAAAAATTGCTTCTGGAATTCTGCGATGGCAACTACAAGGGTTGAATTTGATCGTTGGATGGAAAAACTCGCGAAGTTGGATGTCAACGCCTTTCAATACCTGAACAATATCCCTGTAAGGTGTTGGTCTAAGCACGCGTTTAGGACAGAGCAACGTTGTGATATGCTATTGAATAACCATTCTGAGAGTTTTAATGCCATTATCACGGAAGCCAGAGATAAGCCTATCATTCAGTGTTTGGAAATTGTTCGAAAGCTCGTAAACAGTAGGATCACGAGGAAGACTGCACTATATTCTGCTATGAAAGGACCTATCGGGCCTAGGATCAGACAAAAGTTTGAAGAAATCACCAAGTTGTCTAGGTATTCAGTGGCTACATGGTATGGAGACCAGAGGTTCGAGGTTGAGAAGTTTAGAGAACAATATGCAGTGGATGTGGCAAAAGCAACATGTTCCTGTAGGTCATGGGACTTGACTGGGATCCCATGTGATCATGCCATACCTTGTATCCTGTTTCTGAAACTCATTCCAGAGGACTTCATTGCTAGCTGCTATCATATACAGACATTAAAAAACACTTATTCCTGCTTTATGTTTCCTGTAAGTGGCCCAAATGCGTGGCCTAAATCCCCATATGAACCTGTGCTACCCCCATCTATTAGGCGTCCTACTGGTAGACCGAAAAGAAAGAGGAGAAAGGCTGCAGAGGAGGCCCCATCTTCAAGCAATAAGAAGAGTAAGATGTTTGGCTCAATCTCATGTCAAAGATGCAATGAGACTGGACATAATATAAGAACGTGTAAAGGGCCAATAAATACAAGACCTACAGCATCAAGGCCTCGCACTTTCATGGGGTTCAGCATCCCAGATGTAAGTTCATATCTATTGACCATAATATCATTAAGTAAAGTGACTCTTCATATGTTTATTCTCTGTTATGTGCTTGTGCAGGATGTACCTAGCAATTCTGCAGCTGGACCTTCTGCTCATGTTGGATCTGGATCTGTTGGGGATGAATCTGCTGGGGCTGCATCTTATACTCCTGGATCTGGAAGAGGTAGGGGAGCTGGAAGAGAATTCTATTGGGCCGCATCTTCTACTCCTTGGATCTGGAAGAGGTAGGGGAGCCGGAAGAGAAAGGGGAGCTGGAAGAGGCGGGGGAGAACCAAGATCCAGGTGGATCTATAATAGGCGTGGAGCCTGGAAGAGGCGGGGGATCTCGCCTGGAAGAGGAAGGGGATCACCTGGAAGAGGAAGGGGATCTCTGCTGCGCTCGCCGTCTTCGTTCATAGAGATGAGGAGGCTGCAGCTGCTGTTCATGGAGCTCATGGGGCTGAAGTTCAATCTGTTGGAAGAGGAGTTGGCCACACATATCTAACAAGGAGAAGAAGACATGTTACTTCTGGATCTGGACCAAGTCAAGAGGATGCCAGTTGATTTTCTGTTTGTTTAGATTTTCTGTTTGTTGTTTTAGGGTTTGTAGACTATTTTTGTGCACTTATGTGCATCTGTATTAGGTGGACTTGGCAGGTGAATGGGGATGCTTTTTGTGAACCTATGGTTTTGTTTTATTGATGTACATCATGGGACCACATGTCCTTATTTTGTGTAAGAGATTCTCACAATTTACAATTTCAAAATATTCTCTTTTGTTTCCATTGTCTTCCTAAAGCTTTACAATTTCAATAAAAAATAAACAAAAATTTCATTCACGGCACAAGTTAAACACAAACTGATAACTATGAATTCATTTCATTTTATTAATCCAACTAAGACAATACAGAGAACAAGAGACTGTTGTTCATAAGGGATGCAACACAAACAGTCCTTTTGAGGGACTAAAATTGAAAACCTGAAACATTGCTACTTAAAATGCTGTTCATACTACCTATTGACAGACATTTCCAGTTATTTGCAGCTTCCTAAGAACATGTACATAATCAAACCTATAACTAAAACCATTGATAAGTAACAAGCCCTCTTCCACTTTAATGACTTCCTATTCTTCTTCTTGACTTCTTAACATCATCTTTCATCTGTTTATGACCATCATTTCGTGATCTCGTGAACTCGCATCATACCAGAGAAAAAACCCACATCCTGACGAACCTCCCTATGAAGACAATTGAGTAAAATAACATATCAGATTAACTTCATAAAATAATTTCAAAATTAGAAAAGAACAATTTGTATAAATCTAACCTTGTAATACGCACAACCAACGAATCTACGCCCTGGGTTTGCATTTGTCCATGATGTCTGTAACTTACCACGAACTCCACAGTAGCACGACGCCACAGTCTGATTTTGGTAACTTCTCCTCGATCCCGATCCATTGTTAATACTCAGATTTGAGTTACCTAAACTGGTTTCCGTCGACATCTGCTACGAGTTATGATCTTGCTTCTCCTCTTCGTCGATTCTCAAGGAGAAGTTAGAAAAATCAGAACAGGGCTTCGCAAATGGCTTCGATTCTCCTTCACGTCCTTCACGTCCTTCACCTTCGTTCTTCTTCGCTTCTCCTCGCTTACCCTTCGATTCTCAGTCGTCTTCGTCTCAAGCAAGATTTCTGAAACAAAAATCGAATGTTAGGGCAGTTAATTTAGGGATGGAAGTTAAAGTTCTTCAGCATTCGAAGTGAGAGTGAGATATTAATTTGTTTCTTGAAATGGATG
This sequence comes from Gynostemma pentaphyllum, assembly GCA_028015215.1. Taxonomy (NCBI): domain Eukaryota; kingdom Viridiplantae; phylum Streptophyta; class Magnoliopsida; order Cucurbitales; family Cucurbitaceae; genus Gynostemma; species Gynostemma pentaphyllum. Next base: position 17,915,039 of record CM051353.1, on the reverse strand, counting down.
GTCCAGATTCATCAAGTGTGCTTAATAAAGGTCCAGATTCATTCAGATGATGCCACATCATTTCTAAAATACCACATCAGCTTATTTTATCCACGTCATTAATAACAATTGCCCACATACTTAATGCCACGTCAATTAATGAATGCCACGTAGGCCACCGTTACACACCCAGACGGAAAAACTGACGGAAGGACGAAAATGAATCGAATTGGAAAGTTCAGGGACGAAATCGGTCATTTTTGAAAGTTCAGGGACGAAAACGAAACCAGAGTGAAAGTTCAGGGACCAAAATGGTATTTTACCCATAAAAATATTTATGACTTCAATCATATTTAATATTTTGATGATAATTCTTTCATTTATTGATAATTTTGAAGTTTTAAAGTCACCATAACGTAGAGATCGAAACAAGGATTCCAACGAAGTTCAAACAAAGAAGTTACGACTAAAAGAAGTTAATTGCGTCAATGAGGAGGGGTCAAATTGCATAATGTTGGAACTATAAGGGTATAAATATTCATTTTCTAACGATAGGAGGTCTATTTGCATTTTGCCCTAAAAAAATTATTTTTCTATGACCTCTTTCAACAAGACCTTTCTAATTTTGTGTTAATTGTTCCATCTCATTATTTTGTTCATATGAAATTCATCACTTCGGTTCTTCCTTCTCCAGTCCGTGATGTAGAGGATGATGAAACTCTCTCGAGTTACAAGGGAAGTGATAGGGAGGAAGACAATGGTGGAGGAAACGAAGTGGTTCCAATTAGTTCTTACATTTTTCTTTCTCTCCAAGATTCCTCCGACGGTGACTAATAGCAGGGAGAGAGTGGTTTCAAGTGGTGCTAGTTTGGCATCGAAGATATGGGAGGCCACGACATCGATCTTGATTCTAACGTATGTGTCTCATGTTTTATTTACAAGTAATTGAAAGAACATAAAGAAGTAATATTCATTTATTAGTGAAATCAAATTTTCTACAATTCACAAGCAAGAAAAGAAGAAACTCAAATGGGATTTTAGCCTAACTCTAACTGCTGGAGAAGTTTCCTCACTTCCATATCTCCTAAAAGTTGCTTTGATCATTCATAACCGTTATGTCCAGTCGAAAGGCTCCCAATCTTGTAAAAAGTTAGCCATGGCTTGCTTTTGCACCTCAAGGGACTCATATGACGTATCTACGTCGCCGGTACATATCTTCTTCAGCAAGACGCAGCATGCCTCTTACAACATTTATGCCAAAGTTGGTCTTGAAATACTTTTCATCATCTATCACATGCACACATCCTTTGTTTAACCCAAATTCTACATGAAAATATGGAAATTGCTCTGGAATCGATTTACGTGATATATTTTCACTTGTATCAATTAGTTTTTTTGCATTGTGCTGGGCTCGACCAAACATGCTGTACTGTTTGTTCTTCATTTGTATTTTGAGCTAGATGAAGATCTGCACAGCCTTCTTATTTCTCTTAGATATATCTGGAACGAAGTTTCTAGATTATGGGGAAAATGTATGTATTAAGGGACAGTGAAGAAATTTCAATGGAAAGAAAAGAATAGCCTTGAATACCTTATGGTTATTTCAATACTTGTAAGTTTTTAACCAAAATAAAATAGAAAACAGTAATCATCATAAGAGACAGTAAAGCTAGCAGGTGTCAGTAAATTTGACACACAGTAGTTATTTTTTTGAATAAAGTTAACTGGGAAAGGGATCTCATTTAGCATATTTTAGAACTATGTGTGTGTAATTTACCAATTTTTAATTATAGGGGGGTGTTCATACGTTTGATCAAAACTACGGGGTGGTTGTTTGTATTTTACTCTATGAAAAATCATTCCATAAATTTTAGCTCTAGAGAACCATAGCAACATGTCTGCATCTTATTCATATCACAAGACAACATCATTGCTGCCCCTGATATAAAACAGGGGGAGATACTCATTAGTCTTTTTCTCTGCAATAAAAGAAACCAAATAACGGACAAACAAAAAGAATAATGGGCAAATAAAAAAAAAAGGGATAATTGTAAATTACACGGTTTGCCTAAATTGTAAATTACACCCATGTGTTTTAAAAATGTTTGTAAATACCCTCGTGGTTTAGTAAATTGTAAAACACACCCCTCTTTCAGTTTGTTTATTGAATGGTAAGAAACGAGATGAAAGACAAAGAATGATATATGAAGTTTAATGAAACGCTAAAACATAAAATATGGAAATAATAAAAAAAAATTGAAAATAATCAAAAACATATTTGGAATAAATTCAAAATTAGGAATCAGATTCATAAATCATAGAGTATTATTGCTCATAGAGATTTAAACGTACTTTAATAGAAAGAGAATCGTTATATGATTTGAAATTAATTCAAAATGGGAGGATCATAAGCCATAAATCGTGGGAGTAATTGCTAATTGATGAGAGAAAGTTTAAAACATAAAATAGAAAGAAGAAAATGTCAATTAAGGGACAAATCATGAATATTAAAAATTTCAATATCAAAATAGGGCTAAAAAGTATTATAAATTTCGAATGGGCTAAAAAGTAAAGAGATATAGTCAAAATAGGCTATTTACTAGATTTTCCCAGTTTCAATTTAGTCCATATGGTTTGAGATATTTGTCAATCTAGTCTCAATAATTTTCAAAGTTTCAATTTGGTTCTTATGGTTTGATTTTAAAAAAATTAAGTGCATGTGGAAACCACGTGATTGAGACAGATGTCGATATAATGTTAACTAACATGTAAATTTGGGAGTTATTGACGTGTAATTGAGATAACAATTGGTACATTTTGTAAGTTTTTATCAAACCATCAGAACTAAATAGAAATTTTTATAATCACGAGAATGAAATGGACTCAAATCAAACATAGAGATCAAATTGAAACTTTTAAAACAACAAGGATTGAATTTGTAATTAAACCACAATCATTTAAAGGGTAAAACACAACTTAGACATTTTGATTTTGGTCAAATGTATGACCCCTTACTTCCAACGTCGTTAACTTTCGTTTAGCTATAATTTTCTCGTTTGAACTCCGATTTGATGATTCAAGATTTTTTTGGAATCTATATATTGAGCTCTACTTTTGATCACTTCAAAACTTCGAAATTATCAATAAATAAAATGGTTTATAACTCCCATCATATCTAATATTTTGATGATAATAAACTCTATTATTTATTGACGATATTAAAGTTTTATAGTGAGCATAAATTAGCTCAAAATGAAGATTTTCAAATCATTTTGAATCATCTAAATCAAAGTTTAAACGAAAAAGTTACGATTTAAAAGAGTTAACGTCGTATATCTCAATAAAAATAAAATAAAAAAAGTCGTCTATGAATTTATTCAATTCATATATAATATCATTATTTTTTGAATTTAAGGAACCGTGACTGGCTTCGGAATTCGGCAAATTATTTGCTACCCTTTGAATCTTGATATCAATTCAGGTTTTATCTCTCTTTAAAACAGGCAAGTTTCACCTTTTTTTTTTTTTTTTTTTTTAATTTTCAATCAAATTGTACTAATTTTTGTGCAGTGAATTTTTTTCTCTTTTGACCATAATTCTTTCTTAACAGGGTTTTTTTTCTAAATTTGTATGCTGATTCCTTCTCTCTTCTCTATGTTTTTGTTGCTTAATTTTTACTAGATTTACAAACCCAATTCTTGAGCAGAATCTATTACTATGTTTAATTAATACACTAAATCATTTCTTCTCTGAAAATTTGCCATGTTGGTTGACTTGATTTCTTGTGATAGCTCTGGTTTAAAATATTGAATATCAATGTTAGGCATTTATGGATCCTACAAATAAATTGATTGAGATCATGGAAAAGTTGAGAATTTGCACTAATCTTGAAGATGTGAAATCTCTTAAAAAGGAGGTCACACTCGAATGTGGAAACGTAGAATTCAAAACTCGAAAAGATAGAAAAAACTTGGAAAAGAGAAATAGGGAAGACTGTGAAGGAACAAGCAAAGATGCTAAGTTGGAGAAAAATCAAATATTGAGCCTCAAACAAGTTGGAAAATCAGTGAAAGTTTCAAAATTGCTGAGTATTGGACTTGCTTGCTCAAGGTGCATTTCCTGAAGGAGTAACTCTGATGATCCTGAGGAAGTTTCTGTTGATTATTACCCACAAAAATAGTGGATCGGAAGGTTCTGATAGAAGTGAATAGGATTTGGGAATGTATAACGAATAATGAGGTTTCAAAAGTAGGTGTTTGGGGCATGGGAGGAGTAGGAAAAATGATGGACGAGGGTCACACTATACTAAATAAGCTTGAGAGAGCATACTTGTTGTTGACAAGAAATAAATATAGAGTTAATTCATGATAAAAGCTGGTAAAGTACTTAGCGATTTTCCAAGTGATATAGAATTGTGGATAGAGGATATTAAGGTTGTTTCCTTGATGGACAATCAGTTTTAAAAAATATCTGACATTCCACCATATTGTCCAAAGGTTTCAATTATGTTATTACAATATAATTGCAACCTTCATAGCATCCCAAATGATTTTTTCAAACAATTTCAACAACTCACAGTTGTTAATCTAAGTGAAACTGCAATTGAAGTTTTTCATGAATCGATCTCTTGCCTAAGACATCTCATTGACTTGATACTTTCCTATTGTCGTTCGTTGCATTATGTGCCTTCATTGGAAAATCTTACCGCTCTAAGATGACTCGACCTTTCCTTCACTAAAACTTGGGGACTACCAAGAGGATTGGATAAATTGACCAACCTGATGAAGATGATGGTATGAGCAATGAAGAAGGAACTAAAATGGTTTATTCTCTACCTAAATTAAATACTTTACGACTGAAATATCTGTCGAAATTGACAAGCATCTGCAGCGGAAACGGAGAATCGTTATAAGGTGTCCTATGTTGAAGAAAATGTCATTGCACTTACCTATGTTAGAACACAATCACCCAAAACCATCCCCATTCTTCATGGAGATATTATTGGATGACTACCATGCGTGGGACTTAATGGAATGGGATCCTCTTGATGCAAAACCTATTCTTCAACCTTACCTTAAGTTTGGTAATTTCCGTTTGACTACAACTATTTTTTTTTTCTTTTAAAAAATGTCATTTAAAAAAAATGATGCCAATCTTGGTATGAGATTGATGAAATCTAAGTCTGAGAAAAGTCATTTTAAAATACTTGAGAATATTTGCTATTTTTGAAATTACTTATAAAACAATGTCATCTATTGGAATTTCATTTTTAGATAGAAGCTTCAACTACTCTTTACTTTCTTCAATTCTATATATGTATATTTCTACAAGGAAATTGACCTATTTCTACTATTTTTTATTAAATGTTATTATATATATATATATATATATATATCAATAAATACACATTCAACTGCTATTGTAGACATTTTTGGTTGTTCTTTGTATGTTTCTTATATTATTTTCTTTTTATCGGAGTGCTATATAGATCTTGTTGAAGGGATTTGACTTACTATTTAGTAAGATCTTGGACAAATATTTTATCTTTTTTGCCCCTCCCAAAAAGGAGCATCCGTATGTTTGTAATCTTGCTTCTCATTTCTAAGTGCACAATGTTTTATTTGTTTTGAGGAAGTTTTTACAAATGCCTAGTGTTGTCCTTATAGATTTTCCTTTCATGTTTATTCTGCCCATTCTGGTTTAAAAGAACTTCCATTTCTTATTTCAGACTGAAATGACCACTACTGAAAGAGAGCTTGACCAAAATACGAATTTTGATTGGAACCGAATACAAGAAAGTGAACAGGAAGTTGAACCAGTTTGTGGATTGGGTTACACAGGACTTGTTAATCTAGGAAACAGGTATTACGTAGACAGCTCACTGAAATAGTTTATAAATATTTTTTGTCTCACTATATTTTTTTTCATGCAGCTGCTACTTGGCAGCAACAATCCAAGTTGTATTTTCATTGCGTTTGTAAACAGAGGTGATATGAATTCTGAATTGTATATTTATAAGTTTACATGAATTTATAAGAAGTATACAAAGATAAATAAGGGAAGAAAGGCATTAATATGAAATTCAATTAGGTGATTGACTCCTAATTGATTCCCTAATGGACTCCTAATTGACAGCTAATTTACATTAATATGTACGTTAATAGCGTTCATTCCATGAAAGGTCTTCTTAATGTCTCTATAGTTTTATTATCCATAGATTGTGTCGTATGTACTTTCTTAATATTCTTTTCATCTTGGTATGTTGTCAGATATTACATGAACTGTTAAGGGACAACCGGGCCACCACAACTCCACATTGGTATGATATTGTCCACTTTGGGCCTAGGCCCGCATGACTTTGTTTTTGGTTTCACCCAAAAGGCCTCATACCAATGGAGATGTGTCTTTCCCCTTATATTCTCATGATCATTCCCTTCTCTAACCGATGTGGGATTTTGTTCGCCCTCAACAATCCTCCCCTCGAACAAATATCCACCGAGCCTCCCCTCCATCCGTCCACTCTATCCAGGCCAACCTCCTTTCTCCAGAGCATACCGCCTGTCCGATAGAGCCCACCACGGATCGGGTCTCCGAGGCTCCTCACTTTGTTCTGCACCTGAGGATTCCACCCACATCGTTAGGATCGGGGCATGGCTTTGATACCACTTGTTAAGGGACAACCGGGCCACCACAACTCCACATTGGTATGATATTGTCCACTTTGGGCCTAGGCCCGCATGAGTTTGTTTTTGGTTTCACCCAAAAGGTCTCATACCAATGGAGATGTGTCTTTCCCCTTATATTCCCATGATCATTCCCTTCTCTAACCGATGTGGGATTTTGTTCGCCCTCAACATGAACCAAACATTAAAGTCAGCTTTTGAGACAGCACCTGCAGATCCGACTGTCGACCTTAACATGCAGCTGTAAGTGGTTAAAGAATTATAAAGTTTCAAATGTGCTACATATACTATTATTCTGGCTTTTATTGCCATGATTAACTGCCAGTGTCTTTTATATGAGTGGTTTTTGGTCATACCGAACAAAGCTTGCACATGGTTTGCTATCTGGAAAGTATTCTGTCCCAACGTCAGATGTAAGTAGTTATAGGTCCTTGAGATTCAGAATTTTCTGCTTTTAGATGATTTACGTTTTCCGATCTTTCTTGCAGAGATTTGAAAAGACGAATTCTTCTTCCTCTACAAAAAATGCAGTAAGTTTTGTACGAGCTTTTTTCCCAGTTTCTTTTTTCAGGTGTCCTAAAAAACATTAAATTAGATAATAGGATTGCTGAATGATGATACATGATAGTGAATGCCCTTTTTTTCTTGTTTTCAAATCCTTGTAGAGGCTTGTGATCATTGCTTTCTTTTTTTTATGCTATGGTTGTTTTTAAGGTGCAAGAAATCAAACATCTATTTGTTAATCAATAGTCTCTGTTCTGATAGTTTTGGTTTTAGCATTTGAACATATTTATGACACTACTGCTATTTGTCTTTCTCTTGCTCATTTGCGTTTATCAATCGTATGTTCAAAGCAGTTATTGCTGCCAGCCATCCAGAATTTTCTACGATGAGACAACAGGTATGTTCACTTTGTAAGGTTATTGTTGGAAAAAGATTTTAGTTGAAAGTCTTGATTTGATTTATTTGAATTCTTTATCAGTAGGGCCAGTAGGTGTGGTTGCGCTTGTAGAATTTGGTATAGATGTAAGTGATAGGAGAGATACGACATAGTAAAAATAAACATACAAACAATTCAAATATTTTTTAATTTTTTTGGTCAAGGTTTGATGTATATATATATTGACTTAGTTTTTCGTACCGTGTGGGATAATGTCATTTGGCATGCCTCTCTCTGGAGTTTGCTAGATAAGGCATTTTGTAATTATGCTCCGTCTTATTTAGTTGCCCCTAACTGGCTTAGTTTTTCCGTTGTAACCTGTGGGGTCTCCTCTGTTACGTATATTTCATCTTATCAATGAAATTTTGTTTCTAAAACACTAAGACATGACTTTTTTACGTGGCCATCTTCAAAGGATATTATATTCTTTTCTTAGTGGAACTTTATTGATTCCAATGTGTATTATGAAACTTTGGTTGAAATGTTTGCAGCTATATAAATATATATTTTCTAGCATGTTCTTATTTTTAAAATATCAGAACCTTATGACATATTTAAACAGTCAAAAGCTTTTTTATATTACCATATTTTTTGGTTTTTGATATACCATGGGACCATGGGTTAGAGCCTTGGGGTTGATTTAATGTTGGAGGGATATCTACCAAATAGTCGGTTATTTTGCTATTGTAATATCTCTAATTTTTTTCCCTCCGTGACAAGAAGCTGTTGTATCCACTGATACTCTATGGAGACCAAAAAATTGGATTATCAACCTTTCAGGCTTTAACTGTTTGGTCAAAGATGGTTTCTTTAATTTGGCCAGATGCACCACCATTTTATCTCAGATATTTTTTCACCACCAAAAGCCAGTAGCTTGAGGGCCTGGTTTCCATCTTATTTAAAAGTGAGTGGAATTTTTATAGGATGCCTTGGAATTCTTCCTGCACTTTCTTGACCAAGTCGAGCGACTGAATTCTGGGAGATCTCAATTGGATCCTGCAAAAATCTTCAAATTTGGTATCGAGGATCGTATTGTGTGTTCCTCTGAAAAAGTTGCTTACAATAAAAGGCCTGACTACATTCTATCATTAAACATCCCATTACACGATGCTACTAATAAAGGTAAGATAGTCTAGTCATTACTTGTTGAACCGTCTGCTGCCACATGACATCATTATTTTGAAAACTCAGATGAAGTTGAAGCTTTTCAAAAGCTGAAGGCAGGAAAGATCTCAGAAGGCAAGGAAATGTAAGTGCGAATCTTAATTCTGTTATGTAATTTCATTTTCACATTAATAGTTGTTGCTAAAATAATGGTTTTAGCAGAGTAAACGATGAAATTGTTCGACCGAGAGTGCCTCTAGAAGCATGCCTTGCAAGCTTTTCTTCTCCAGAGGAGATCCATGATATTTACAGCACTGTTTTATTTTAACTGGTCATTTTTTTGGACTTTAAAATCATAATTTTTTTTAATAATGATTCAAGTTTATAATAATCTTTATTACTTTTAAAAAATAAAATCAAAGCTTTTGTAACTTTTGAAAATCGGTTGATTGTAAATATATAAATACAATCAATTATAACAAATTATTGAGCACGGCATTGAATATTGTGATTGACGTTCATGGAGTTCTTTTTTTTTTTTGACCAGCATGGTGTAAAATTGTTATTCCAAACTTCGTTTGAAAATCATATATGGGATGTATTAGTAATTTATACCTTATTTATTTGATGGGTATGGGTATGGGAAAGAATTATAATAAAAATCAATCTGAAAGAGAAATGGTGATATGAGAAAATAATTAATTTGTAACTTTGTTGTAGTAAGAATCTCATTTCACATATACTTTGATTGATGGAGAGGGATATAACCAAAACAAGGTAAATTATTAAGAACCCGATTGGTAACCTTCCTAATTTATGTTTTTTGTTTTTATTTCTCATTTTTTAAGAAATGAAGTTGTTTGGGAACTCTTCTTGTTTTTTTTTTTTTTTAAGAAACACTTCCCAAAATGTGTAGAAATTTTAGAAACAACAAATTCTAGTTTCTTATTTCTCTTTTTTGTTTCTAAAATTTTCAACACATTGATAAATTATAACGTTTTCCCGTTTTGACTAATAAAATATATTATAAATATCTAAAAATTATATTGACATAATATTTTAAAATATGTCATTTAAAATTTTAAGATTTTCAAAATATTTTTATTTTTTTAAATGAGAAATAGAAAAGCAAGCTGATTCACAAACAAACACTTTCTTTTTTTTTTAAACTAAAAATAAAAAGCGATTCAAACATGTTTTGTTTCTCTTTAAAAAAAAAAAGGAAGCTAAAACAAAGAAAAATGAAAATAAGAAATAAGAAATCGAAACGAAGAAGGTTACCAAACGGGCCCTAACTTACGTAGCAAATTGTCACGGAATTACTTATTTTTTGTATTGCGGGACCCAAAAGACATTAATCATTGTCATCTACCATTCCATTGTTTTTCTTTTAAAATAACCTTAAAATGTTTAAAACTTGTCACAAATAACATAAATTTATATACTAATGTAACAATATGAAATTCTCAAAACATGGAAATACTCATAAACACTAGTAGAAGCATTAAAAACATCAAATCATTGTTTTTCTCAATAAAATCAAGTCTCGAAATACAGTCACAATACGAATCAGTTTTATTTTAAACCATAAAATCATTAAAACCATAATCAATTCCCATAAAAATTGTCAAAGAAAATATTCAAACATAACTAAAGCAACATCATTTATTTCAAATAACAACAAGCATGAGTCATTCCCTAGTTCCCAAAAGTAAAGAGAAGAATAAAATCGTCGGCGTGTAAATCCATGCCTATCAGACCACTCTCCTCGAACTTCATCAACTGCCAACTTTCTTCCTTCCTTTACCTGAAAAAAAATATTGTAGTAACATGAGGCTACGCCCAATGAGTAGAATAATAATGTTAAAAATAAAATAATGTCATGAGAGGTTTCCTAAGTCTTTAAGTCCATCATCTGCCTCACCAACTTCCAACTATCCTCGATTTCCGTTTCCAAAGAAAAAGCATGCCCAATGATTTTCAATTGAAAGACCAATAACAGAAAAATGCTTATATATTATCTTGAAAACAAGATTATATATATATATATAATTTCCAACAAACATAACATAACAATCAATTCGAGAAAAAAAAATAGCAATTACAATTACACAAAATAAACTTTCATCATTCGCAGGTTTTTTAACATTCTGATTTAATCTAGTGCCAAATTATCCAATCTTATACTAAATAACACACGAAATTTAATTCCTTTGTTCATGCCATGAACTCAAATTTGATACGTTTAGTTACCATCGGATCCATAAAAAATACCACTTAACTTGAAAAACTATGTTAATAACAAAAAGTGAGTCTAAAAATACTCGGCAAGTAAATACATTATTTTTTTAAAAAAATTACCAAATAAAAAGTATACCAAATTGAACTGAACATAAAACTTGGTCTCTTTAGCTATGGTGAATGGAGAGTAGTATAACAAATCGAATAAACTTCAGAACAAATCACTTTCCATACATATTAAAAAGTCATAGCTAGCGAGTTCATGTAATTATATCGTATCATAATTATATAATAGAAAACCGACACCAAGCGAATACCTACAACTGGTCATACTGTACACATAAGATAAATCAAGATATGTAACAGAGCAATTGATTATACTGAAACCGGTCATACGCAGAGCTGCCCCCAAATGGCTATTCACCTTAACATACGACCTAAAGCCTATGTGTAAGCTGAACTAGTGGGTACGATAATTTAGCGGTTTGAAAATAACTTACGAAAACTGTTGTATAACTTGCAAACCATCATAAATCCATGGAAACTAATACTTTTTCCATAATAACATACTGTCCAGTTTCAAAAGAATATTCATAAGTAATCGTAAAACACATAAACATAATTTGTAAATCTTAAAAACATGTGCATAATAGGCTATTCATACTATATAAGCTCACTTGAAATTTATAAGCAAATAATTATGGATAATTCAAAAATAATATTTTAACTACTCACAAAAACTATCTCGCTTACAATCCCAGGTTATAAGCGGTGCCAATCTCCGTATCACTTGAAATATATATTGAATAAAAAACACCCATTAATAATCTTTTAATACTTTTATATATTAGAAAAACACATATTGAAAATATATAAAATGATGGTTAATAACCCAAGGTTAGAGTTTCACTTTTCCTTCCATGACTATACTTCCAATATACTAAAAAGAATTGAGTTGAATAAATCACTTAACCAATAAATAATTACACAGACAAATTAAACTCCAAACTCCACGATTTATTTTCGTTTTCAAAGCAAACTTACCGATTTTCCTTTCTTTTCCCAAGAATTTCAAAGCAAACTCACGGATTCCTGCAGTTTTTTTTTTACACATCATCAGCCACTTGTCACCCAAAGAACAAGGCAACCTATGCATACTTTTTAAAGAAATTAAAAAAAAAAAGTGTTTACAATTATTCTTTTAAATCAATTATCAATCTACCTATATTGGATGTAGTCGTACGGAAGTTTGAAGAAGACTCTTTGCATCAGGATGATCCCACTCCAATGATTCCCACATTTGCATGTCATCCACACTCACCAGCACTGAGGTCGGAGATAGATTTATGGGCAAAGACAATGACATCCTCTTCAGTACTGGACAATTTTCTATGATAATTTCCTTTAAAGAAACACAACTCATTGATACTCTCTTTTCACTGCAGATGCTCTCTAATTTCGGTAGATAACTTAGTCGTAAACGATTTAATTTAGGGAGAGAACATGTATTTGTGCAAGCATCTTCTTGGACCTCGTACACATCCATTATTATGTACTTCAACTTTGCACATAGACAAACAACAATCTCTTCTAGGTTTGGAAGGTACCGAATCTCCTTTGTTGTGAATAAGTATTTAATCTCTGGACAATAATATACTCTAATGAACTTGAGAGCTAAACAGATGGTTGGAACATCATCCAAACTTCTTTTCAGGACACAATCTTTGATTTGTAATGCTTGAATATCTTCTGGAAATTCCATGGTTATCTCACAGCCATTCAAAGTTACATTTCGATCAAAGTATAAACTTAAATCATTATCGAACGAAGTAGACCGTTGTTCCACTATTATCGAGTACTTCTTCAATCTTTGATATGTCTTCATGTGTTTAACATAGGCGTTAAAATCAGAGATCTGAGCTATACGACCAAGAAAGATTTCTAAATTTTTCAAGCTCATTAATTCGATTGCAGAGGTGTAGTAGTTGCGTGAATAGCAATCCTTCAAATTTAGGTATTGGAGATGAGATAGTTTAGGTAGAAGTCCAGTAGGAAACTGTTCTAACCATAAACAATCTTCAAGGTTAAGATATTTTAGGTTAAACAACTTTTCTAATCCACTTGGTATTTCAGTAATGTTAGTCCAGCAAAGGTCTAGTCTTCTTATCGCGGTAAGATTTTCCAATGAGGGCACATCTTTCAGTGATCGACATTCTCGAAGTATCAAGGCAGTGATATGTATCAAATAAGAGATTGATTTTGGCAAAACTTCAATGCGTGTATGACTTAAATCAACAACTGTGAGTCCATGAATCCGTTCAAAGAAATCATCTGGAATTCTCCTTAGATGCAAATTCTTTTGCAACAACATAACTGAGAGTTTTTGACAATTTGGAGTGTAAGAAATTTCTGAAAGGTCATTGCCCATCAAGGAAACAACCTCAATGTCTTCCGTCCATGCTTTTTCATCACTTGGAAAATCTGTTAGTCCTATCCCGGCTTTTACCATGAATTTAGAGCCTGAAACCTGCAATGCCATGTCTCTAATCAAATTGTGCATTTTCATGCCTTCAAATTTAATGCTTGTCAACAAGCATGATCTTTCAAGTTTATTCAATATGGTGTGACCCTCGTCCATCATTTCCTCCATTGTGTGCTCCTCATATTTAATCAATCCTTTATCGATAAACCCCCATATCAACTCGTCTCTTAGTATATTATAATCTCCTGGATATGTTGCACAATATAATAAACACGCTTTTAATTGCGAGTCATCCAAACGATCGTAACTAAATCTCAGTATTCGAAATACATCATCTTCCATGGCTTTCAATCCCACCTCTGATCTCTTTAACTTACGTAATATATTTTTCCATTCACGAATATCGTCAGTTTCCCTCATACTTCTAGCTAGAGTAATTATCCCAAGAGGCAAGCCTCTACATTCTTTTGCCACCTGCTTTGCTATCGCTTCTACATCAGAGTGAATGTAATGAGTGGAATAATATTCGACAAACAGGTTCCAGGCATTTTCTTCTGAAAGAGGATCAACTTGGATAATATTGCTGTCATCACACCCCATTCGACGACAAACATCCTTTGAACGAGCGGTTAAAACCAACTTACATTTAACATTTTCAAGAATTCCCACCTTAGATAGATCAAAGTTATCCCACATATCGTCTAAAAATAATACAAATTTTCCCTCTTTCTTCAGTTCTCGTGCCAATATCCCTGCCCTTTTGAACTCATCATCAACACCATTCAAAAGACCTTTGGCTATTTCGTCGGCAATTTTCTTCTACAATTTATAGACGCTGCAATCCCTTGACACAGTTACCCAATAAACCTTTCCAAACGTACTATGGTTTTTCAATATTTTATTATGAAGATATTGAACCAGTGTAGTTTTCCCTACTCCTCCCATGCCACATATGCCGATTCTTGAAACCTCGTTCCTCATTAAACATTCCCATATCTTTTCCACATTGCTATGAAACATCTCTCCCACAATATTTGTTGGAATTACCAATTCAACAATGAGTCTATCAGGATCATCAAGAGTAACTCCGTCTGGAAATGCACCTCTATCAAGCAGTTCTTTTACTTGCACTTTCAGATCTTCCGTCGATTTCACTACTTGTTTGAGGTTCAACATTTTATTTTCTTCCGAAGTATGCACTTCTTTGTCCTCAACATCACAATAGTTTCTTGAACCTTCATCAATTTTCCTTCTTTTACACTTGCTTCTGACCTTTTCTTTTAGAGAATTCGCTTCCTCAAGACTAGTGCATTCTTTCAAATCTTGCAAGATTTTTATTAAACCATCAATTGAACCCATGTCTGTTACACAAATATGTGAAATTAAAAACATAACTCCAAAATTAACATAGGGAAATAAAACAAAGGAATCAACAGACTTATCAGCTTTTCGTGGAAGAATCTTATACAAAGCATATAGGGACAAATTTCACAACATTTTCAAGCTTAAAAAAAAGGAAAAATACCAAAGCTGTTTTTTTTTTGGGTGAGGGGAGAGTTTGCAGAAATTGAATTAGCTTCTTGGATTACAAATTTTCTGAATTGATAAAACTATCTATCTTTCCTAAATTCCAATCATTGATCCAATATTCTCCCTTGTATTGATTAAGATGGAACAATCAGAGAGAGAGTAGAACAATCACTCAAACAAATTAAACAAACATAGAGACGAAATTGATGAATCTTAACATACCTGTATGACCAACTAATATAATTTTATCATACGAATTCCCCGATCAAAAAAATATGTATGATCAACCACCTGGGATATTTTTCAGTCTCAGACTCTCAACCAAGAAAATTGAAAAATCAACCAGTGTTTGGGTTTTGCAGTATAAAGGCAAAGACTTTATTTCAATCTCCCTCACTTCAAAATTATTATTATTAGTTATTTTCTTTTAGATATTAATGTTAGACATCCACTTCAAAATTATGAGTGGTTAAAAAATAGATATGACACCTACTATCTTATCAATTCCTTCCAACCACTACTTCCTTTTCGTTATTATTATTATTTTTTTTTTTGAGATACCTTTTCGTTATTTTATAGTTTAGTGTTTCGATTTCTACATTATTTTTTTCAACATCTCTTTGGTGGTTGTATTTATTTATTAATTAAGTTTCGTGACTATGGAAGAAATCGTGTTTGGCCTTAATATGGTCATTTTATATTGTTTTGGTAGTTTAGTATAAAAAAATATAAGAAAAATCAAGGAAAATGGGGGAACGGAGTGGAGATATTACGGAAAATAAAGAAGAAATAAGGGGCACAAGTTTTTCTAAATTAGAGGGTTAGAAGATCGTGATGGTAAAGACCAAGGGTAAAAAGAAAAAGAAAACTTAAATAGTTTATCTTGAAACATAATATAAAAGGTTGTCGTGACTCGTGAGGTCGTAAGATTGTCTCAGTTGAAGAAAATTGTTTACCTTCAGATCTGAATGTTGAAAAGAAGATGAAAACCCTAACAAATCATAGATCTGAGATCTGATACTTGATGGTTGGAACCTTGGAATCACGAAGTGAAGAAGAGATGACATCACGAAGCAGCGCCATTTTTGAGATCTGAGTTTTTTTTCTTTTTTTTTAAGTAATATAATAATGAAGAAGAGGAAGGCGTGGGAGGATGAGGTTGATGAGACTTTTGACCTGCTTTTTTTTTTTTAATAATAATTTAATACAAATTCAGTTTATGGGCTGTCCACGACTTTTATTTATATTAAATATTATAAATGAACATAAGGTAGAAATGGACCAGCTTTCCACTTTCCAACCCAGTCAACAGTTAATAAATTTATTAGAAATAGAAATAAAATTGTATTATAATTATGTTTAATAAATATAATATATAAAAAAATTAAAAGCTTAGTTTTCTATCATTATATGTGATATTAAACCTATTTATTTATATTCAACTTATTTATCCAATTATAATTTATCTTATATATATAATTTTTATATAATTAATTGAATCTTACGATTCGTGATACGTTACGATACACTATTTTTATTCATGTCAATCAACAATCCCCAAGAGCATCTTGCCATTATTAGACGTTCATGTGATGTAATTGTTGGTTCTTCTTGGTTCATCTTCTTTGTAAACCATATTAATGACTCAATCTTTTATAAAAATGTTATTTTGCGCCTAAATTTCAATATTTTGTACCACTAATGTCCATATATATGTGTATTTTATTTATATAACTACTTAGAATGATGGTTTAATGTTTAATTAAGCTCTAATAAAAGTTTCATCCACAAATTCAAACTATTTCTATAATTATCCGTGATATCCGTGATTTTTCAGGAATATCCGTCGACATTCGACATCTCCGTAAAATTGAGATGTCGACATCGACATCGACATTTTTAACCTTGTTTATATGTACCCACTCACTATCCTCGTCAATACTTCTTTTTCTATTTTTTTAATACCTTCTGTCTTCTTTTTCTTTACT
This sequence comes from Gynostemma pentaphyllum, assembly GCA_028015215.1. NCBI lineage: Eukaryota > Viridiplantae > Streptophyta > Magnoliopsida > Cucurbitales > Cucurbitaceae > Gynostemma > Gynostemma pentaphyllum. The sequence goes on along the minus strand of CM051353.1, from coordinate 17,898,092 downwards.
TAAAAAGTAATGTAAATAGACATTATTTTTTTTTTAAAAAGTAGAACATTATTATTCTACTCAACCCTTTCAACTTTTTCTTACTGTGCCTCCCAAATTGAATGACTTTTTGGTGTTTTAATATGAAAAGAAATCGATAAATCAAGGGTAATCATAAGTAAAGAAAAACAAAACATGTGCAAATGCCACTAGTTCAGGGAATTTATTTAAAAATATATATAATTAGTAAAGTGAGTTGGTATAAGAGTATTTAATAAGGGAAACTTAACAATTTATTTCAATATTTATAAATATAACAGTTTTAAAAATTATTTATAAATATAGTAGTTTTTTTTTAAAAACCCTGATTAATATGAATAAAATAAATCGGTGATAAATAATAAGTTAAATCAGTGATTTGATTACATACATAAAATATCAGTTGATTACTTATGCGGAAACAAACCAGTGATTACTTACTCGAAACTAGTAGTGATTTTGTAATATTTTAGATGCGAATTTGAGTTTTTTTTTTCTTTTCTATTTTAATAAATAAGTTTTTGGATTGCTATTTTAATAAATATTGGAAATTATTTTACTATATGTGTAAGAACCTCATTTAATAAAGTAGGATAAAGTTGTCTTGATTATCGAAAAAAATTAAAGTAGGATAAAGTCGCTTTAATAAAGTATATATTGCATATAGAACCATTTCATATATATTTAAAGGGAAAATTGGAAATCAGTCCCTAATTAATGAATCATAATCCTTATATTTTAAAATAGTTTTTTTTGTACATGTTTAAGTTTTTCATTCATTTTAACAGAAATGATACAAGTGTCACACGTAAAATAAGTCACCAACTGAACAATGTTTTATTGGTTGAGAGAGTTGAAAGATATGTGAGATGGTGGTATGAGATTCTGCGGGGAAATTTCCGGGGTTTTTAAACATATAATAAAATGAGACACGATATTTGTAAAAATTAAAACCTAAAAATCTATTTATAAATACTAGATTCATAATCTGCGCTGTAAGTGTATTTTTTTTTTTTTTTAATTTATCAAAATTTAAATACCTGTACGAATTTTAATTTTAATTTTTCCGATATTTATGAAATTATTTTAGATTTAATTTCTTAGGAAAATCAGATATATTTTTTTAACTTTATTTTAATTAAAAAATAATTTATAATAATTAGCTAAATATATTGTAAATTTTATTTTAATCTAATAACAAATCTAAAGAGTTACCCTCATTAGCTTCAGAATTTCAATTTTTGTTTTACACATTTTACTTGCTTTTAGTTTCGTTCTTTGTTTACTTTGTTATAAAAAACAACAAATTTAAAGGGCAAACTAACCGTGTTTCTTAATTTAAAATTAATAAATTAAAAAAACAATTATGAAAATTCTTTTATATTTTTTTAATTAAAATAAAATATTTATTAATTGAAGTAAAAGAACAAATAAATAATAAAATAGGAATTTTTTAACATGTTAAATGATTAACGGAAAAAATAAAAATGTTTATAAAAAATTGGTAAATAACTATATTCAAATATAGTTTTAATATTTGTAAGGTTTGAACATATTTTTAATTTTTCACCTTCAATCTACATGAAAATTCAAATTAATATCAACCATGTATATAATATGTGTTATTTGAATGATAATAATCTATGAGAAAATGAATTTTCTGCAATATTTATAAATATAGCATTTTTAGAAAGTATTTGCAAATATAGCAGTTTTTTAAAAACCATTATTCATGTGTATCAGAGATATCAGTGATAACTTATAAGATAATCAGTGATTACTATTAGATAATCAGCGATACAAGCACAAAATATTAGGATATCAGTAAAATCAGTGATTACTTATGTGGAAATCAGTGATTACTTGTGAGAATATCACTGATTACTAGTGGCAATTTTGTAATATTTTATGCGCAAATTTGAATTTTTTGCTATTTTTACAAATAAGTTTTTTTACTGCTATCTTTACAAATATTAAACCAAATTTTGCTATTTTTGTAAGAGCCCCGTAATCTATTGTATTAATGAGTTATAGATAAATTGATCATTAATTTAATAAAAGGATTAAAACCTACATAATTAATACATAAATGGTAATGACATATTTTGTAAATTAGGTTTGATGAAGGGTAAATTTAATAAAAATAACGACATATAATTTTGTAATTTTTAAAAATTAAGTAGGGATAAAATAGTCCAAAAATGCTTATTCTTTTTATATATTAAGGATAGAATAAAGTCTCAATTCACACATATAATATAATAGAATTCACATTAATTTTTTTTTGCAAGTAATCACTTATTTTCGCACATGTAATCACTTATTCACTACATAGGTTATCACTGATTTTATCAATTCACAGTATTAATTGATATTTCACGCATGTAATCACCTTGTAAATTATATCAAGAATAATTTTTTTTAAATATTACATTTGTAAATATTTTTTTAAAAAAACTATATTTACAAATATTGTAGAAAATTCTTTTACCCCATAAAATTTCTCCAAATTTCAATTTATGACTTTTGTATTTTATTATTATTATTATTTAGATTTTGAAGATAAAATCTTTTATTTTTATTTATATTTTTTTAAGAACAATTTTGATTCCATTTTGTTACAATCGAAATGATCAACAAGTCACCAAATATGCAACAACTCTAATAAGTAAAAAGAAGAAAAAGAAAACTGAATGAAAACTATGAACTTTGATATTGCTTTCCCTTTGTTAATTACAATCAACTAACTCTATTAACAGATTTTTACATGAATTTATTATAGCTACAGCTAAAATACACTGGATTAGGAGTACATTAGACAGTCTTGCTAGCTTGCACACGGTTTGACAGTGATTCACATGTTAAACTTCACACATTTAAATTCCAATCCTAATAAACAGTGGAAGCGATTCATCATAACAAAAGTATTGTAAAATACTTTTTATTAAAAGTTAAACAAATAATAAAAATACTCGAAACTAAAAATAATTCTTTAAATCAAATCTTAAATAAAACAAAAGCTTTACCATAATTCATTCCTTTGCTCTTGCCAGAATCTTTATATGTCAATCACTATCAGATCCTTTAGATATACTACTTGAGGAACTATTATTAAAAAAAATGAGTACATAAATTTCAGTAATCAAAAGTATAATTTTCAAATTTTTGATATTAGAATCATAATCTATTTCTAAAACAATCCCATAAGAAGAAAAATTAAACAAAAAAAATAAAAAAAATAGAAGGATTGTAAAAACACAAATTGATGTGTAATACAAATTTTGATATTTACATTTATATTCTTATCACACCAGCTATAATCTAAAATTCTAACAGAGTAATCTTGTGTATTTTTCTTTTAAATACATATAATCTACCTATAATGTGAAACTAATCCTAAATTTGATTTTTTCTTATATATACACCTGAAGGTAAACACACATACTATGTATCATGTGTGTTTGTGTGTACATAACTGAATAAAATGAAGAGTAATCAAAGCCAAAGAAAAGTACCGTATGCAAACATCGGCTTGTATGAATGTTGATATAGTTGTACGAAAGTTTGAAGAAGATGCTTCGCATTGGGTTGATCCCACTCCAATGATTCCCACATTTGCATGTCATCCACATCTACCTCGAGAAATGAGGACGGCGATAGATTTTGGTCGACTGAGATGGGCAAAGACAGTGACAACAGCTTGTTATGTTGATTTTCTTTAAAGAAACACAACTCATTGATACTCTATTTCCACTACAGTTACTCTTTAGTTTTAGTAGATTAAAGAGATTCAAATTATTTAATTTAGGGAGAGAACATGTATTCGTGCGAGCGTCTTCTTCGACCTCGTATACATCCATTATTATGTTCTTCAACTTTGGACATCTATAAACATCAATCTCTTCTGTGTTTGGAAGGTACAAAATCTCCTTTGTTGTGAATAAGTACTTGATTTGGACAATCACGTACTTCAATGAACTTGAGGTTAGCAAAAGAGCTTTGTAGATAGATCACGGGTGTCGTCCAAGATGAACTTGTCTCTCTTCAAAACATTCTGTACAAGTTCCTCAAAGTCATGATAATCAAGCGCTCGAGGAAAGGAAAAAGAAGAAGACCGCTTGGAGAGCTAAACAGATGCCTGATTTTAGCGCGATCCTTAACTCCACACGTTATATTCGAGACGGTCGGAACATAATCCACACTTGTTTCCAGGACACAATCCTGGATTTTTAGCGATTGAATATCGTCTGGAAATTCCATGTGGGAACAGGATATCTCACAGTCTTTCAACGTCACGTTTCGATCAACATCTGCCTTGAAACTAAAATGAAACAGCAAGGAAGACTCTGGTGCCACTACTATTGAGTAGTTCTTTAATCCTTGATATGTCTTCATGTGTTTAACGTAGGCGTTGAAGTCAGAGATTTGCAACAAACGACCATGAAATATTTCTAAATTTTCCAAGTTCATCAATTCTGTGCAATGAGGTAGTAGTTGGAGCGCTTCAAATTTAGATTTTGGAGACAAGATAGTTTCGGTAAAATCCCAATAGGAAACTGTTCGACCCATGAACAATATTGAAGGTCAAGATACCGTAGGCTAATCAACTTTTCTAATCCACTCGATATTTCTGTAATCTTAGTCCAGGAAAGGTCTAGTCTTCTTAGCGCGGTAAGATTTTCCAGTGCAGGCACAACTTTAAGTGATTTACATTGTCCTAGTATCAAGGCAGTGAGATGGATTAAACAAAAGATTGATTTCAGCAAAACTTCAATTCCAGTTTCACTTAAATCAACGATTGTGAGTTGCTGATGTTTTTCAAAGAAATCATTTGGGATGCTTCAGAGGTGTAAGTTGTTTAGCAGCAACATAACTGACAGTTTTGGACAATTTGTTGGAGTGTAGGAAATTATCGAAAGGTCATTGTTCATCAAGGAAACAACCTCGATATCTTTTGTCCATGCTTTTTCATCACTTGGAAAATCCGCTAGTCCTATCCCGGCTTTTACCATGAATCTAGAACCTGAAATCTGTAGTGCCATGTCTCTAATCAAATTGTGCATTTTCATGCTTTCATCTTTAATGCTCGTCAACAAGCATGCTCTTTCAAGTTTGTTCAATATATCATTTCCTCCATTGTATGCTCCTCGTGTGTGATCAATCCTTTATCTATAAACCCCCATATCAACTCGTCTCTCGGTATTTCATAATCTTCTGGATACGTTGCACAATATAATAAGCACTGTTGTAATTGCAAGTCATCCAAACAATCATAGATAAATCTCAGTATTTGAAATACATCATCTTCCATGGCTTTCAACCGATCTCTTTAACTTACGCAATACATTATTCCATTCACGAATATTGTTAGTTTCCCGCATATTTCTAGCTAGTGTAATTATCCCAAGAGGCAAGCCTCTACATTCTTTAACCACCAGCTTTGCAATCGCTTCTATGTGAGGCTGAATGTAATATATGGAATAATTTTCGACAAACAAGTCCCAAGAATTTTCTTCTGAAAGAGGATCAACTTGGATTATGCTGTCGTCATGACACCCCATTCGACGACAAACGTTCTTTGAGCGAGCTGTTAGAACCAACTTATATCTAGCATTTTCAAAGATTCCAACCTTGTTCAGATCAATATTATCCATCTAAAAACATAACAAATTTCTCCTTTATCTTCAGCATTTGTGCCAGTATCCCTGCCCTTTTAACCTCATAATCAATGCCATTCAAAATGTTTGTCCCTACTATATTAGCAATTTCATTTTGCAATTTATAGATACTACAATCTCTTGAAGCTGTTACCCAATAGACACTGCCAAACGTAAAATTGTATCCCAGTAATTCGTTATGAACATACTGAGCCATTGTGGTTTTCCCTACTCCTCCCATGCCACATATGTCGATTCTCGAAATGTCGTTCTTCATTAAACAACTCCATATCTTGTCGACTTCAATTCGAAACTGCCATCCCACGATATATGTCGGTATAACTAATTCAACAATGATTCCATCAGGATCGTCAAGGGTAACTCCTCCTGAAAATGTTGCTCAATCAAAGTGTTCTATTACTTGTACCTTCAGATCTTCCACTGATTTCACTACTTGTTTAAGGTTCAACATTTTGTTTTCTTCAAAAGTATGAACTTCATTGTCTTCCAAATTATCATATTTTATTGAACCTTCATCAACTTCCCATCTTGATTTTCTGAATTTATCTTTGATAATTTCTTTGAGAGAATTCACTTCCTCAATACTTGTGCAATTTCTCAATTCTTGCAAGATCTTTGTTAAATTATCAACTAAACCCATGCCTGGTGCCAAAAAAAAGAAAAAAAAATAAGAGAAGTGAAAATCAATACCCCAGCTCCTAAATTAACATAAGATTGGTAATTGTGGAAAACATTCAGCTTTTCACGAAGGATCTTATACGAAGCACGAGACAAATTAATTCCACAACATTTGGGATGCGGTGGTGGACAAGATTGACAAGAGGATTGCGAAATGGAGGAAGCTTTACATCTCAAGAGGAGGAAGATTAACCTTGATACACTCTATTTTGAGCAGTCTACCTACCTACTTTCTTTCCGTTTCTAAAGCCCCTGCTCGTGTTTCCAAGTGCATTGATAAATCCCTAAGGAATTTTTTCTGGGAAGGGGTGGAAGGCAGTGGAGGTGACCACCTTGTGCATTGGGATAAGATCCCCCTTCTTTTAATAAAGGGGGTTGGCTTTCGGTTGCTTAAATAAGAAGAATGAGGCTTTGCTTCTCAAATGGTTGTGGAGGTTCCCTAAAGAACCCCACTTCCTTTGGCATAAAGTTATTGCTGGGATTCATGGTAGTGATTCCAGGGGGTGGTGTTCCAATCTCAATAGTAGTAGTTTAAATAGGAGCCCTTGGAAACAAATTTTCAAACTCAAAGAGATCATGGATTCCAACTGCACCTTTCAGATTGGTAATGGCTGCAAGACTTTATTTTGGGAGCACACTTGAATAGGCGACTCGAATTTAGCTTCTCAATTCCCTAATATTTTTTCCCTAGCCACTTTGAAGTCTCTTCCGGTTAGTAGATTTTGGGATGATGGAACTAACTCTTGGGTGATTGAGTTGAAAAGGAATTTAAATGATTGGGAGGTGGAGAAGATGATTTCCTTGCTTGCTCTTCTGGAGCCTTTCAAGCCTAGTCCTCGGGAGGATAGTAAAATCTGGACGTTGGATGCTTCTAACTGCTTTTCTTGCAGTTCAGTGCTTAACCTTCTTTGGGATACTTCAGGCAACCTTAATGACAATGTTAATTTCATTTGGGGTGGAAAGTCTCCTAAGAAAATCAAGGTTTTTCTTTGGCTTATTATCAACAATGGTTTCAATTTAAACCAAAGAATGCAGGTTAGAATGTCATGGCTCTACCTCCAGCCCGAATGGTGCATCCTTTGTAGGAAAAATTCGGAAACTACAACGCAACTCCTGTTTGAGTGCAGTTTTTCCCAAAAAATTTGGGAGTACCTCTTTAATGTGTTCAACATGAAATGGGTTAGTCACAAGAACCCTAGAACCAATGTGCTTTCTCTTTTGGGAGGTTCTTTGTTAAAAGGCAAGAAGACGGTCCTTTGGGACAACGCTGTCAGATCGATTTTGTGACGATCCGACCCCTTTTAAATAATTTAAATCAGATTACATTTGAAGACTTATTATTTAATAAAAAATTTGGCGTGGATATGTTTAAAACTTGGACTATCCACCTGTTTACACTTTTCACAATCAGAGAATTTAAAAGACAGGAAATGCAATTCCTGTGTAAAGCTTAAAGGAGTTCAAGGTGATAAAAGTTAAAACCAAAAGCTCTTATGAGCTTATATACAATTATACAACTCAAATGATAAAACATGAAATAAATGTGTCCATGGACTTTAAAGGTATCTCTAGTCCATCTCCCCATCATCATCAACTAGATCAGACTGCACCAGCTCCTCTCCCAAGACCCCGAATATTACCTGGAAATATTTGTAATATCATGAGCTAACAACAAGCCCAGTGAAAATAAACAGAATAAAAAGTAACATTAGACTCCAAACCCGCATCCGGATTTGTGTCCAAGTAAAACTCACATTCTCTTACCTTTCAACCACCGAAAAGGTTTTACATAAAGTATTTCACTTTTACTTACCAATTGTCTCAAATAATTGAGAAACTATCTCCCAAAGCCTTTAGAAGGATGTGTTTCATAACACACATAACATTTTATTTCATTCTCTTCAATACCTTATACTATACATACGGTTTACATTCAAGTGTTAATCTCCAAATTCAGGATCTTCCAATTTATTGAGAATCTAGTTCTCTTACATATATCATAATAATTATACAAGGTTCAATACACCCTTGTATTCTCTCATTATACAATTCAATCCTCTTTCTTATAGCACTCGGCTATATATATGTATATAACATAATAATTATACAAGGTTCAATACACCCTTGTATTCTCTCATTATCGATTCAATCTTATTTATCTTTCTTATAGCACTCGGCTATACATATATTTCATTCTTTTTCTCTATGGATAAGTATGATATACATAACGTTTCAATTCTTTTCGCTATAGCAACTCAGGCTATCAAAAGTTTACTTTTTATTTTTCTTTAATAAATAATGTTAAGCTCACTCGGTCTTAACATATTCAAACAAGATAATTCGCGATTAATGACGATAATGTTAGCACACGTAGTCTCAACATTATTCATTAACTCGCTAAATAAGTGTAAATGGCACACAACCTTTACATCAATTATTGTGGATTAAGTTGTATTCTCAATGAGAATTGTGTTTCCGGAAATTGGAAAAGAGTATTAGATTACTCCGTTTAATTGTGTGGTTATAAGGAAATTAAAGGAAACTTAGGAGAGAAAGTATTATGTGAAATTGAGTTAGTTTAATAATATTAGCGATGAGATTCGCTATTTAGTACTACCAAAGGGGAGTAGTACATGTGGCGTTATGATACGCATGGTAATGAAAAATGAATCATCAAGTGGTACGTGTGGTAGGTGTGGTATGTGTGGAATGAAAAACGAATCATCATGTGGTACGTGTGGTATACGTGGTATGTGTGGTAACGAAAAACGAATCATCATGTGGTATGTGTGGAATGAAAAACGAATCATCATGTGGTACGTGTGGTATGTGTGGTAACGAAAACAAATCATCACGTGGTATGTGTGGAAATGTGAAAGATGACAATGTGGTCACGGTTGAAATGTGAAAGGTGACAATGTAGTCACGGTTTGAAATGTGAGATGTGACAATATGGTCACGATGTGAATTGTGAAAGGTGACAATGCGGTCACGGTTTGAAATGTGAAATGTGACAAAGTGGTCACAATGAGAATGGAAATTTACATTATTATTTACTTTGTTATGCTTTAGTACTTTATTTACGAGCTTGAATGTTTATTTTTCGAAGTTACGATATAGTTGTTAGGAATGGTGTCCTAGAACTTGTAATTATTTAATAATAATAATTTATTAAGAATAAATTAAATAAATAAACATAAGTTCTTTATATTATCTAGATTGATTCAATTAAAGATATTAGGAATATATGGAAATATATAAATATCAAACATTCAAATAGTAAACCCTAAGTTACTCTTATGAAATCACGACTTAGTATGTGAGTCATACGGGAGGATTAAAGTCGAGATGAGTAACTTAAAAGTGTCTACAGTAAATGGATAACGTTTGGGAACCTTATCCTGGTAACACTGTTGATAGCTTCGCATTTTGTTTATAGACAAATGATCTAATCCTGATCATTCATGTGGGAGACATGAAATGGAAGTATCATATGCAATGTTGATTGGTATAAGACAGGACCACGATGTTCGAACAAATTTCTCATTAGTACCGTTTACGAGAAATGATCGAATATCAAACTAAGTTTATCAACCGTGATAGATCTCAATCCTGAGTGAAATGCGGACTCCTATTTATGGAGTTATGTTCTTTGATTCACATGGTTGAGAGCGATCTGTAAGAACGCTCAATACACTTTTGTTTTGGGAACATGACTAGATAAGTAGCTGGGAACTCATTTTCACAAGATGGAATTCATAACTTTCCTATAAATTAACGGTATCAGTGCGATACCTAAATATTTTAGGAACTTTAGGAAACTCCCTTGATGTACTGATTCGAGATATGAACAAGTGACGCCACGACTTCTATTGATCACAGAAGTATATTATCTCTAGTTCGACTAAAGATAATGTTCATTGGAGAATCAGCGGGAACACAAGGATAAAGCGGTAATTACAGGGGCAAAACGGTAAATTTATCCGCTTGTAATTATGAGGGTTCCACGTGAAGGATTATATCATAGATATAAATAATGATAAACTAAATGGACAATAACTCATCTATAGTGAGGGGAGTTCAGCTATGAATCTATAGTGGAATTATTCATAGTTAGATAATAAGTAATTAACTGATTATGTGTTAATCACTTAATTGACTAATTATTAAGCCCATGATCTATAGGTCCATCGGGTCCCTATGCTAGCCCAAATATCGTAGTCGCGAAATCAAGTAGAAGAAATGGAAATTTTAAGTAAAGTGAATTACTTAAAATAGGCAATATTAATTATTTAAATATTGAGTATATTTAAACGGTAATTAATATAAACATGATTAATTGTTTAAATAATGAGTTTATTTAAACATGAAATTAATAATGAAATATTATTAATTATACATTATTAATCATTTAAATATTGAGTATATTTAAATGGTAATTACTAATTTGAAATTAATTAACAATTATTAATTGTTTAAATAATTAATTATATTTAAACGGAAATTAATAATTGAAATTAATTAAATTAATAATAAAATATTATCAATAAAATTATTAATTTATGGAAATTAATAATTATAATATTTATTGTTAATTATTTAAATAATGAAAATTATTTAAATGGAAATTAATAATTAAATATAAATTGGATAATATTTAGTCGGGAGAAAATATTAATATTATTAATTTTTTAAATAAAATATTTTATTTAAATGGTAATTAATAAATAAATTAATTAAGTTGGACTTATTAATTTAAGAGAGAGTTTCAAACCCAATTGGATTAATGAACCCAATTGAAATTGGCCCAAAATAATTAATTAAATAAATTTGATTTATTAATTATTTATTATTAATTTTGGCCTTCATAGATAATTTGTAGGAGATAATTATTTGAATTATATCCTATAATAATTATATAGATTTATTTACCCAAGATAAATAAAATAAAGAAAAGAAAATAATCTTCTATTTATCTATGGCATTTTCGAAATTGCAAGATAAAGGAAAGAGATAATCTTTATTCTTTTTGTATTTATCTCTATAGATTAATCCTAATGTGATTAGGATTCCTATTTTCCTATAAATAGGAGGGTTGGGTCATTCATAAATCATACAATTAAATTCCTTAGAAATTCGGAATTCTCTCTTCCTTCTCCCTTCCCCTTAGCCGATTTTCCCTAGTCCATTGGGAAGAAAATATTTTTTCTTCTTCCCAATTTCTTCTAAAGTTCGATCCCACAATCGGGTTTCGTTTGATCGATCGGGATATAGCATAGAAGATCCGGTGTTGCTGAGGATTTGATGCTGTAAAGAAACCTCCAACCGATTCTCCATATTTTACTCAATGTAAGTAAAGGGTTTTAATTTTCCAAAAACTAGCATGAATCTACATGTTTTTTTATCACAAATTGCATGATATTAATAGATCCTAAATTAAGTGTTAATTTGTGTTACTAAATAAATTCCGCTAATTTAGTAAATCATCCCTTCAATAGTAGAATGAGATTGTTTTCTTATGCATAGTACTTGGGAGTATAGAATGGGTAGTAAAGAGCACGATAGGAATTTAGACACATTTTTCGATATGGGATTCGGTCCATAGAAGTGTTTGCATCCATCTTATTCTCACTAGCATTTTTATGCTAATGTTGCTACACTTAAACTTTTTCAGGTAATACTCGTGGGAGAGGACGAGGTCGTGGAGGTGGTGTTGCTTGATCACAAGAGGATGGCTTTTGGGACATGGACCTACATGCATATTTTGGGGCATTCTATGAATGCTATGTTGTTAGTCATAAACTTCTATTTTGTGGCTCATGAGAGCCTAAGATGTGTTGTATATATTATCAAGTCTACTTTCTCTGATTTGGTTATAAACTGAAGTACGAATTTCTGTTGTTTTTAAATCCTCTAATTTGGGCCCATGTAACAGGTTTAGGGAGTTTATATTTTAAACGGATCCACGCCAAATTTTTATAAAATCTAGTCTTCCGCCGTTTGCTTCTGATTTAAAGATTTGAGAAAATTCAAGTCTTTACACGGAGTATAAGGATTCTAGTTTTCTCCACTTTCTCAAACAACAAGGAACTCTTGTCCAAAGATCTTGCCCTCATACCTCTCAACAAAATGGTCGAGCGGAACGCAAACATCGACACATTTTGGATTCTGTCCGTGCTCAACTTCTCTCTACTTCTTGCCAAAAAAGTTTTGGGGTGAGTTCGCTCTGAACTCAGTATATATCATCAACCGTCTCCCGTCTTCTGTCATTCAAAACATATCTCCTTTTGAAAAGTTATATGGTAATTCTTCTGATTATTCTCATCTCAAAGTTTTTGGTTGCGCCCGTTTTGTCCTTCTTCAGCCTCATGAGCATACCAAACTTGAATCACGTGCTCGATTATCTTGGCTATGGCACTGAGCACAAAGGTTTTCGTTGTTGGGACCCCATTTCAAAATGATTACGCATCTCTCGTCATGTTACCTTCTGGGAGTTCATTTCATACTTCTCTTTCCAGTCCTCAACCATTCTTTACCGATCCCTCTAGTGCTCTATTTCCACCCCCCTGATTTTCCCCTGTCCCATAGCTAGATCAATCTGTTCCTGTTCCCGTTGTCCCAGCTCTGATGTCTGTCTTTCCTGCAGAACCAGAACTTGTCACTCATGTTCCTCGCTCCAATCGGGTAAGAGAAACTCCTGTTCATCTCCAAAATTATCATTGTTTTTCTACTATTGTCTCTTTAGTAGAGCCTTCTTCCTATCAAGAGGCTATTACTAACCATCTTTAGCAGCAAGCAATGACTGGGGAACTATAGGCTTTAGAAAGAACTCATACTTGGAATTTCGTCGATCTTTCTCCTAGAAAACGACCAATTGATTGTAAGTGGATTTACAAGATAAAAACTAGCTCTGATAGTTCTATTGAACGTTATAGGGCTCGTCTTGTTGCAAAAGGTTATTCTCAAGAGTATGGTATTGATTATGAAGAAACATTTTCTTCGGTTGCTCAAATGACTTCTGTTCGTAGTCTTTTAGCTGTCGCAGCTGCCAAACAGTGGCCCTTTCTTTAGATGGATGTTAAAAATGCATTTCTCAAAAGTACTTTATTTGAAGAAGTGTTTATGAAACCACCTCCTGGAACTTCTTCTCCGCCTCAAAAAGTGTGTCTTATTTGTTGTGCCTTGTATGGTTTTAAATAGGCACCACGAGCCTGGTTGTTCACATTTAGTTATACCATCACACAGCTTGGTTTTACGTCCAGTTCTCATGATACATCGTTATTTACTAGTCAGACTCCTCACGGTATTATTCTTCTCCTTCTTTATGTTGATGATATGATTATTACAGGTGATGATCCTCAGGCTATTGCTGAATTACAAACTTATCTTGGGATCATTTTGAGATGAAAGATCTGGGCCCGCTCAGCTACTTTCTTGGCCTTGAGGTCTCCTCTCACTCTGATGGATACTACTTATCTCAAGCTAAATATGCCTCTGATCTTATAGTTCGATCTGGCATTACTGATTTGGCTACTGCATCCACTCCCTTGGATCCTAATGTTCGCTTGACTCCATTTGATGGTGTACCTCTTCCGGATCTTGCTTTATATCGACACTTGTTGGAAGTCTTGTGTATCTGACTGTGACTCGTCCTAATATAGCTACGCTATTCATATTGTCAGTCAGTTCATGGTTGCTCCCTGGACTATACATTTCACTGCTGTGCTCCGTATTCTACGCTATGTAAAGGGCTCTCTTCTTCATGGACTTCAGTTTTCTTCACAGTTCTCTATAGTCCTTTCTGGATATTCTGACGATGATTGGGCTGGTGACCCCATAGATTATCGTTCCACCATAGGTTACTGTTTATATTTGGGTGATTCTCTTATTTCATGGCGTAGTAAGAAGCATATTGTCACCTCTCGTTCTAGCACTGAGTCCGAATATCGTGCTCTTGCTGATGCTACATCTGAGTTACTTATATGGCTTCGTTGGTTACTTGAAGATACAGGTGTTCCTCGAATGTCTGTTCCTATCCTTCATTGTGATAATTGCAGGGCTATCCAGATTACTCATAATGATGTCTTTCACGAACGCACCAGGCATATTGAAAATGATTGTCACTTTGTTCGTCAACACCTTCAAAACAACACTCTCTTTTTACAATCTATATCTAATACAGATCAACCAGCAGATATCTTTACCAAAGTTCTTCATCTTGGTCGTTTTACTCAGTTTTTGACAAACTCAATTTGGTTTCCACACAGCTACCTTGAGTTTGAGGAGGTGTTAACGTATATATTATGCTGCAAATGGGATGTCAGTTATGCTGTAAATTAGGGGAGTCAATTAGTGATTTTTGATTTAGTGTTAAGGTATATATTATGCTGTAAATAAGCTGTCAGCTATGCTGTAAATTAGGGAAGTCAATTAGTAATTCTTGATTTATCCTTTCCTTATTTTCTTAGTATTCTTACTATAAATTCATGTAAACTTATCAATACAATTTTATCATTCTGATTACAAAACTTACAGTTTTTAATGTGATATGTTTCATTTTTACTCTTTCATGTTTAAATTTCAAAATACATCTTTCAGTCATTATTTGTTCAGGTTTTTTCTTAAAAGTAATTGTTTTCATTTTAGTTGTTACATATAAATTAAAAGTTTAACGATTTAATTTTAGAGTTCACATGATCTCTTGTTACTGCCATTTGAGATAACTTTTGAAAGTTCTTTTTTATAATCATTAAAAAAACACTTTTAAAAAATATCCCAAACAGGCCTTAATAATATGAGAAATTTCATTGGGTAGTAGATCTTGAGGCAATATTTATAAATATATCATTGCCTAAAACTATTTACAAATACAAATTTTTTTACTACGTTTATCCGTGATTAACCATGATTAATGTGTGAATTAGTGATTAACTTATTGTAAAAATTAAAAATATTTAATTAAATGTCGATCACTGATTAACCTGTTCAAAATTTGCTACATTTACTAAGGATGAAAAAATCAAACCAATCATAAAGTCCAAACCAAACCGGTGTGGTTCAGTTTTTAAATCTTCATATGCTCAAACCAATCCAAACTAATTAATAATGGTTTTGTTTGATTTTACATATTTTTGTAACAATCCAAACGAAACGAAACCAAATATATATATATATATATATATATATATATATATATATATATATATATATATATATAATGTAACTTAATTTTTAAATATTAATTAAAACTTTATAAAAAAAAAAACTCCAACCTTTTTTTGTTATTTATACAATCATAACACGACTTTAAGAATTTTATTATGTCTATATTTGTAGTTTCTGTAGTATTTTTTTATTTTGATTAATTAAAATTTACCCTCACGTTATTGGAAGTTGATTTGAGATTTTGTTGAACTTATCATGATGTAAATTAAGTACTTAAAAATAATAGAGAGAAAAAGAATTATGTTCAAGAATCAAACCAAACTATTTCGGTTTGGTTTGGTCTGGCCTCTTTATGTTGAACGGTTTAGTTTAGTTCGTATAATATTGTAACAATCTGTTACTTTTGAGGTGATATATATATATATATATATATATTATTTTATTTAGTTTAGTATAATTTTAATTTGCTCAATTGTTTGTGTAATTTAGAAATGGTTGAGTGGATTCATAGGTAGAAACGTAAGTTAACAACCACTCGGGACGACTTTCCTTAAGAATTCACTATGGAGGGCATTTAGGTCATTTTTCCTTTTTTTTATATAAAGTTATTCATCATCTTTTTCATTTAAAACTGAAGCAAAAAACCAAAAACCAAATCCCCCCAACCCGTGAGCAAGCCCAAAATAGCCCCCCACCCACGGCCAAGAAGGAAAAGAGAGATTCCGGGATTTCGTCGCCGTTTCTCGACCGTTTCCGTTGATTCTTGACTCGTTGGAAATATCTCAACGAAAGCTTTCTACCCATCCCATCAATCGAGCCGAACCGTACAAGATCTGGGAGTTACGAGGTGAGCAAGAATTCTAGAAAATGGGTTTTGTTGAATTCATTTTTTTCTAATTTTGATCCTAGCTTCAATTCCTTTCTTCCCTTGTGTTAATTGGGGTTTATAGCTAAAGAAACATCTAGGATGAAGCTTGTTTGGAATGCCCTTAAACCCGGAATGAACGAAAAACCCGAGCCCTTGAAATTGCTCCAAACCGTGGTTGTTTTGGTGTGCAATTTTTTGTTTTAAATTTTGTTTACCTTGAACTTTATTGGGAAATTCTTATATGCCAGCTTCCAAATTCATTTCCCTTTGATTCCAACTTATCCTAGTTTGCTTTAAACGATTCGGGACGCCTCTAGAGCACGTAGGAAACAGAAATTTGAAACCGAGACCCTTTCCCCTTACCTTGGCCGTGCTCTATAGACTTTTCGGGGCTGTTTTGATACTTTATATAGTTAAATAGTTATTGTTCGTTAGTTGGTAAATTAATACGTTTAGATATGTATTTTAATTTGTAGGTTCGGTCCACAGGCAATCATTTGCTCATCCGACGAGTGGTGAGCTTCCTACGCATCCTAGAGGTGAGTTTAAAATGGGTTTAAATATTTTTATGGGTTTGGCTTGCTTGACGAAGTAGTTGAATCGAGGATAAGGAGGGTAGTGAATAAAAGAGTAACGACATTGGACGTACGCTTGGCGAAGGAAAGTGCATTAGATGAGACTCTCGTCAGTGGTTGAAAATGAGCTTTGGGGAGTGTGAACTTTGAAGTCTAATAGGCTTAGTAGTTAGACGGTGAGTGACGGTTCGGAAGTATGACTTTTGGGGAAAGAAAAGGAAGGGTTTGCGTTAGGTATTCTCCTAGTTAAATGCGCTACTTACTTGGGAAACTTGATAGAACAAGAAACTGAGGCCTTGTGATATGTATAGTGACTATGGTGACAATGTATGTGTGGTGACTATGGTGACAAAAGAATTAAGGTGACTATAGCGTAGTTATACGCGAGGTGACAATGAAAGTTTGTGAATGCGACATGGTAGTGAGAACTGACTTCAATTGTACTTATTATATATATTTATTTCCTCATATGTTTAGTTCTCAACTGTGAATGATTGTTTAGTTTCATTATAAATGTGCTCGGTTTTGTGGTTAAATGCCTGTTGATAGTTGTTACTCGAAGGAATTGTGGGACACTATTTTCGATAAGGACTTCGGTCTATAGATTCACTTAAATTCATTTTATTCTCACTAGCTTTATGCTAATATTGCTACACCACAATCTTTACACGTACGTCTCGTGGAAGAGGTCGGGGTAGAGGTCGTGGTGCTGTTTGACTGGTCGTGCGATGAGTCCGGGATATGGATTTGTGGCATCGAGGATGCTAGTTTTTTTTTTTAATGTTTTGTAAACTGGTTTTTTTGACACTTGAGCTCGAGAGAGTGTTGCTTTGAGTTTTAAACTTAGTATGATGTAGTTTATATATATTTTTTTAAACTTAGAAAATGCGCATTTCCCGTTTCCTTTGATGTGAACTATGTAAACAGGTTTTGGTTAGTTCAAAATACAAGTGGAAACACGCAAATTTTCCGTAAAATCTTTGTCTTCCGTTGTGTAATGTTTTAAGTGTTTTAAAAAAGAGCGGGTCGGCACAAATATGAATAGAAAATCTAATCGGTTTTGAAATTTTGAAGTCTTTTAACCAAACCAATCTATTTTCCACCCATAAGATTTACCATTATTAAAAAAAAAGTTTTGTTGGGAAGGAGGTGGATACCTTCAAGGAAGCAAACATGTAACTCCCTTTCCTTCTAACGTTCCTTCTTGGTCGTCACGTAGTTCTTCATTTTTTTTAGCCTAATCATGTTTTGTGTGTTTTAGGTTTTTTTTTTTGGGGCAAAAGTTTAAGGGCTTTCTTCAAATAACTTATTTGAATTTGGGATCTTTCAAACTCCAAATTATTTTAAGATATCAGTCAATGATTGTTTTAAGGTGTGTTTAAAAAAAAAATATCTAGAATAGCATATTATTTGACCATATTTCTTTTTATGTACTCTTTTTGAATATTACTCAAATATTTTTTTCTTTCTTTATTTTCTTGCGCGTTTAATATTTTTTCTCAAATTCCCTAAATGTCTTAGTTTTTCTTCTAAACTATAGCTCTCTCAAATAAAGAAGCCAAGAACAAAATTTGGGTAATTCTCTTATGTTATGATTTTGGGTTTGAACCTATCATGCTACATAGTAATATATAAAAAGTGTTGCTTTTTAAGAAATTTGTATATTTAATATGCTTTTTGAGTCTCCCTTTAAAATGCCATTTTCAAAAATTTAAATTAAATGAAAAAGTTTTTCAATTTTTTTTTTAAAAATAGCACTTTGTTTATTTATCATATGATGAATCTATTAAAATCGTAAAAATCAATAAAATTTGATAAGTTATTGAATTTTAATTTAAAATATCTTAAATAAAAACATAAAATAATAATAATAATAATATATTGGTCATTCAATATAAAACAAGAGAGAGAAAAAAAAAATTAACAATCAATTTTTTACTATATTAAAAATAAAGAATTTATCTCAAATAGCATAAATCTGCATACTATTTACTAAAATGTCAGAACTTTTTAAAAATTACTCAAATAGCATAATTATAGTTCAATAAATTATTGAACTATAATTCAATTAATTATTGAACTATTTTTCATAGGTATTTTTTAATGAATTTGTTTGTTTTTTAGTTTTTTAAGTTTAAGGTCAATAATTTATTAAAGTATTTGATTATTTTTTATTATTATTTTCAATGGATTTGTTAAAAAATAGCATATTTATAGTTCAATAAATTATTGAACTACAATTATGCTATTTGAGTAATTTTTTAAAAGTTCAAATATTTCAGTAATTAGTATGTAAAATATGTTATTTCAGTAACTGCCCCAAATAACATAGAAAAAAGTGTTACCATGTAATTTTAAAAAAGATATGGATAGTGGGTTGGTATTTTTTTAGTTTGAAAATTATAACAAATAGTTTTTTTTTAATATATAATAAATAGTTCATATAAAAAATGATTTTTTGTTTTTGTTTTTTTTTTTTTAAGATAAATAAATGAAAATTTTGACATCCATAATCTTTGGTTATTTTATGATGGGTTCGGTCGACCCATTTATGATTATTTTTAACACCAGAGTCACGCCTTATGAATCGAGATACCACATGATTTTTTTTTTAAAAGCCGAAAGACGCCATCTACCAATCCAATGGATAATTTATACATTGTATAATAGTAATTAAAAAAAAAGGCAATCTTTTACCTAAAAAAGAGGCAATTTTTTTTATTTGAAATAAGAAGGAAGAAGACAATTTCAATGTCTAATTTCATATAATTAACGCGTATCATATATTGACCAACTAACCTTCTTTTCTACTAACTCTAAAGACTATATACATGATTAGATTCGTTTTATCTTGACAAATTAACTTCTTTTGAATATTCAACACCTACGATCACTTAAACTCTTAGTTATTTTTTATAATTTTTTTTTGTCAATTTTATACAATTTCAAACATTTTATAATTTGTTAAACAACATTTTATAATATTTAAAAAAAAAAAAAAATCAATTTCAACCTTATATGTTAAAAAAATAGGGTACATTCAACACCTAACTTCATAAAATTAATATATATTTAAATTTTTTCTTCTGTCCTACCGACCATTACTATTACATGAGATCGCATGATTGTGGTTCGAGTTCCTCGCCGGAACATCAAAATTGTTTAGAAATTATGAATTTTTTTGTTATTTTCAGAATTTTAAACCTACCCCCAATTTTATTTATACTTAATTAAGTATAAATTTTGTATCAAAATAATATATATTATTCAAAAAAATACTTTAATCCTTCTTTTAAAATATAAATTTAATACGAACATTTTGATGTTACACATCCTTACTTTTGAATTTTTCTTAACATTTTTTTTTTGGCAAATGATAAATTAGATAAAGTAAAGAAAAGTGGTGATCGAATACTTAAGATTCGTATTATGATCAGATTACTGATCAAATTTAAGTTCATTTTGTGGTGGTTTGTTTTTCGATTTGTAGTTTTTTGCACAAATCTATGCCAATTTGTCTTTACGATTTCTTTTGATATTGTTCTGGCCTGGCTACTTCTTCATCAATTGCTACTGATTCCTCTGAATCCACTCCTTAGCTTGCTAATGGCAGCAATACTCCAATTTTTCTGCTATCTAATATCTGCAACTTGATCTCTATTCGTTTTGATGCAAGCAATTATGTTCTTTGGCGGTATCAAATCACTTCGATTCTGAAAGCTCACAAGGTTTTCTGCTATGTTGATGGTTCTAATCCACGACCTAGTCTTTTTCTACCTTCCGGACCGTCTACTCCTGAGGTCAATCTTGCCTTTGATCTCTGGAATGTTCAAGATCAATTTTCCAGACTTCTCTTCGTACTCGTTCTGATGCAATTCCATTTGAGGAATTACATGTTCTTCTTAAGGGGAAGAGGCAATTACTAGGCGCAATAAACGTGATGATGTTTTTGCTCATCCAACAGCTATGTTTGCTGCAAATTTCAATGGAAACCGCTCTAATCAGTCTTCATTCAACAATCCTCAGTCTCATTTCAATGGTAATCGAGGTAGAAACAACAATTTTAATAGAAATGGAGGTCGTGGTGGAAATGGTAATGGTCGTGGTGGAAATGGTAATCCAACTCCATTCTTTAATAATAACAACCGAGGAAAGGCCCCTACCTCACCTACTTACTCATCTACTTCATCTAATGCTTTCGCATCTGATAACAAGGTTCATTGCCAAATCTATCAAAAATTTGGTCATAATGCCCTTGACTGCTATAATAGGATGAATTACTCATATCAAGGTCGTCATCCTCCAGCTCAGTTGACTGTTTTAGCTGCTTCTTCATCCTCTGGACCTTACATGTTTCATGATCAATATCAGAATCATACTTTTCCAAATCCTGTCTGGCTTTCTGATTCTGGTTGCAATGTTCACATGACTGCTGATTTGACAAATATGTCTATCTCTTCTAAGTATAATGGAGAGGATCACATCTTTGTTGGCAATGGTCAAGGTCTCTCTATCTCACACTCAGGTCATGGTAACGTACAAACTCCAACTCATTCATTTAATCTTTCTAACATTCTCCGTGTTCTAAATATTTCCTATAATCTTTTATCTGTTCATCAATTTTGCATTGACAACAATTGTATTTTCATTTTTGATGCTCATCACTTCACCATTCAGGACAAGCGTTCGGGTAAAATCCCGTTCCAAGGACCTACCATCGATGGCCTTTATCTTTTACCTTCTCAACAAAGTCCATGCTTAGCTCCACAACAAAATAAGTCTTATGTTACTAATTTTGTGGCATGATAGGTTAGGCCACCCCAATTATACTATTCTTAATTCTGTTCTTAGGACATTGAATTTTCCTGCCTGTTCTACTTCTTGTGTTTGTAGGCATTGTTTGTCTAGCAAAATGTCTAAACTTCCTTTTTCAATATCACATTCTGTAACTTTCTCACATTTAGAACTTGTTCATAGTGATGTATGGGGTCCTACCCCTGAAATTTCAATAAATGGTTACAGATATTATGTTTCTTTTGTTGATAATTTCTCCAAGTATACATGGATCTTTTCTTTAGTGCATAAATCTGATGTGTTTTCTGTTTTTACAAAGTTTAAACCTCTAGTTGAGAACTTTCTTTCAAATAAGATTAAGATTCGCCACCATGAGCATAGCTTAACTGGTTAGACATATACTCCCTTTCTCTTGAGGTCGAAGGTTCGAGTCCCCCCTCCCCCACTTTGATGTAATCTCAAAAAAAAAAAAAAGAATAAGATTCTTATAACTGATGGGGGAGGTGAATATACTAGCCATATCTTTAAGTCTTTCCTAAACACAAATGGCATTTCACATCAGAAATCGTGTGCTCATTCTCCCGAACAAAATGGTGTTGTTGTGCGTAAATATCGTCATATTGTTAAAATGGCGTTAACTCTCATTTCCAAATCTAGTGTTCCTCTCAAATTTTTGTTTTATTTTTTTGCAATTGCCACTTTTTTTTTTATAATAAACTGAGCTATTTCATTGATAAGTGAAAAAGCCCCAAAAAAGGCCTACAAGTAATTACAAAAAAGCTTGCCAATTAGAGGCAGTGATGGAGGGGGAATAACTAGTAAAATATTTACAATTTGCACTCCAATTGGAGGCATTAAGCACAATACAATCCCAAACATCACTCAAACTCTTGTGCTTATCAACAAAAAAAACCTCCTATTTCTCTCAAGCCAAAGATTCCAGCAAGTAGATCGAACAGCATTAGCCCACAACACTTTCTTTTTCCCCCATGGCTGTAACGAGCTTTCTATCAATTTGGGACAACTTAGTTTCTTGAAGGATAACAAAATCAGGATCATGGCTACGAATACAATCTCTCACAAGGCTTCTTTTGGGCTCAGCTCCAAGCCCCCTAACATTCCAACTAAGAATCTTCATCCACAACAGACTGAACCCTTTGGAGAGCCAAGCTTTTACTCCCTGGTCTCTCATAGTTAATTGTAGATTTAAGTTTTTCAATTCTCTGGAACCTCTACTGTCTGTGGAAGGAGTAACTCCACTGTTTCTTTGAGTTTTCTTCCTTTTAGGAGTTATTTGCTTTCCACTATAGTTCATCCAATCATCCAATCGCATGATCTTCTCTCCTAACTTGTCCCTGAAGATGATGAAAGTCCCCAGGTCACTATCATCCTGCATATCTTCCTCACTAACCTCCAAAGGACTAGAAAGGGAAGTTACACCCTCAACCAGAGAATGAGTTGTGCCCATCCTGATCTGATCAGCATTATCTGTTTCAAACATCTCTGGTTCAAAGTAATCCACCACAGCCAAAGGACTAGGCTCAATGGACACCAAATCCTCCGACAGGCTAGAAGCATTCATATCTTGATCTGAGTCTAAGGCTTGATTCTTCTCAATTTCTGTATGGTTGATCACACTTCTTTTCAGGATAGATTTGAGAGTTGGTATGCTAGAAATAGGTTCAGAGAGAGCCATTTCTTTTTCTCCCAAATCTGATCCTTTTTCCTTTCGTTTAGCAACAACTTTCCCTTTTCTTTTAGTTTTATCTTTCCTTTTGCCTTTAACAGGACTACTAGGGAGAAAACTCTCTTCTACTTTACTGTTTAGCAAGTCATCCTCTGATTTATTTAAAAAGTAAACCCCTTCTACTTTATCCTGTTCAAACGGCTGCTTTTCCTGTTTAAACGGCTCCTTTTCAGATCCATCACTGTCAAAGGTCTTTCTGTTGGTATTTCCAACCTCAAAAGTACTTGCTTTTCCACAGAAACCACTGTTTGGATTAGTGACTTCCTTTTCAAACCTTTCTATCACTGTTAGGGGGCTGATGTGATGGATTTTGGGGGGAAAGTAAAACTTTTGTAAAGTCTCTTGACAAGAACCAGTGGATTTCCATTCAATCCTTTTAATATCCATCGGGTAAGGACCATCCTTCTTACGTTCATTGAAAAATTTGGAAGCTGCTCGCCTGGAAAAAGATCCATGGGCTGCCGGAATACACTTCTCCAAATGCTTCCAATCTTGATAACAGACCATATTAGCAATGAAGGTGCTGTTATCCGGACATCTAATCTCCACTTCTGCTGGATTAAATCCACAGAAATTCTTCTGCACTTTAATCACAACATCAAAGCTACCTATCATGTTCAAGGTATTTTTAGAGCATTTAATAAATCCTCCACGGAGATCACCAATGGATTTGAAGGCTTCCAAATCCTAATGAATCAGAGGAATATTCCTGATTTTAATCCAGCCTCCATATGGGGGAATTAAATCCATCCTCCCATGTTTGTAAGAGTTCCAAAACTCAAATTTAAGACAAAAGTTCTCATAAATGCACCACCCTTCATTTGAGCAGAGACTTTTTGCCACTTCCTGACTAGGGCAATTAAGGATAGCTTTGTCTGGATGGAAAGGATTGATGACAAAATCATTTGATGATCTTTTTTTAATCTACTCCAAGATGACTCCCCAATCATCATGAAAGCATCTTCTGATGATGATCACCATAGATTCCAAGCGTAGTTTACTGACAAAAGTATTCTTAACCTCCTTTTAGTCTCTGAACTTCCTTTAATTTCTTTCATCTTCATTCCTTTAACATGGTTATCTATTTTAACCACATCAGCAAAAGATGAACCCTTTCTAACTAAGGCTTGTCATCTGGGTTTCCTAACCGGTTTAGGAGCTTCAAATTTTCCATCCACCAGTTTGACAAAATTACTCCAACCTACCTTATTTATTCCAGATGGATAAAAAGGTTGATTTTCTCTCCATTCCCTGAAATCTTATTGACATCTACAAATGTTCCTCTCCTATTTGTAACTTTTTGAATTCACACTGTCCCATTCTCACACTTTATTCTTCTAAAGAACTTCTGAGTGTTAGGATTATCAATGACATGCTCTATAGCATCCCTTATCCAGACTACAATGGCTGGTTCACAAGAGATGGCATACCAGTGATTTCTATTTTTCTTCCTAAGTAAAACTATTCCATTCTTCTTAGCTCTATCAGGGCCAATGAAGAAAGTTTTACTTCTATCTTACATCTACTATCCTCCCAGAAAGCCATGGAGAACTCAAAGGTCAGTTTGGAGAAACCTTGGGTTATCCATGGAAAGGCTTAGGTAGAAAAAAGTGGACAATATTCAGGATGGTGGCAGTTTAATGTCACCGGAAATATAAGAGATCTTTGTCGTGAAAGGCGGCGGAGAAGGGAAGTCTTTCCCCTCCGGTGTGAAAGACACAAAGAGCAGAAGAAGGAAAAAGTTATCTAGGGAAATGTGTCAGAGAGAGTTTTTCTTTAGAAGTGACTGCATCTGCCACTTTCTTAATAAACAGACTTCCTACCATCAATCTAAACCATAAATCTTCTTTTCAAATTCTATTTTTCCCGACTTCCTGATTTCTTGCATCTCGAAACCTTTGGTTGGTTGTCTTTTGCAAAAAAAAAAAACATTTGGTTGTGCATATTATCCCTTACTCAAGCCTTATAACAGTCACAAATTACAACCCAAAACTAGTCAATGTGTCTTTCTAGGCTATCCTCTAGAATATAAGGGTTATTTCTGTTATGAGCGGAGCACTGGCAAACTTTTCATCTCACATCATGTTTCTTTTGATGAATCTAATTTTTTTTAATGATAAACCAGATTATTTCATTGATGAATGAAAAGGCACAAAAAAAAAAAAAAAAAAAAAAAAAGAAAATACAAAAAAGTTTGCCAATATGAAGCAACAATGGAGGGAGAAAAGAGATCCAACCAAAGAGCCAAAACTCCTAACAATCTAACACGACTAAAGTCTTGAACAAGGCTACTCTAAGATTTCAGCCTTCAAGCCTCTAGCAACCCAACTAAGAATCTTCATAAACAACTTTGTGAACCCTTTGGAGAGGCATATTGCGTTGTCTCTCATAGTTTATCGAGCTTCTAAGTCTATTAAGTTCCCTCTGGCCCTTGACTCCCTTAGAAGGAGTTCTACCCTTCTTTTTATGGTTTTTATTTTTTGAAGGGGCTATATATGCATCAGTAATCCTAAGCTAATCAGCCAACTTCATCTTTTTCTCCACAAAACGATCTTTAAAGACAATGAAAGTCTCTTCCTCATCCTTCTCAACAATCTCTTTTTCAGCAGAGAGAGACATCTCAATTTCTCGTGTCTCAGGCACTATCATCAAAGCCATGTTGGAGCTGTAAATGTCTCCAGTCTCCACCTCTAAATCATGCCCACTATGAATGCTCATAGTAAAAGACTGTTACGAGAGCACCTCCTCTATTTTTTCATGCTCTACTTCTTTATTTTCAAAGAAATTCTTAGGAATTTCCACACAAGAATGAGGTTCCTCCAATTCTTTTTTAGTATCATATTTTTCAGAGGCCTCAAAAGGACTGGAGATATAAAAATCAGGATCTGATTCCATCTCTAGGCCTTTGTTAATCTCAGTTGTATGTTGTATTAGACTATTTTTAAAGAAAACTTTAGTTTGGGCCTTCTCCTTAAAAGAAACCTTCTTGACAAGCTCTTTCCCAGCTACATTACTCTTCTCTGGACAATTTGGCCCTAAACTATTAGGCCCATGATAAATATCTTTCGAGATACCTTCTTCCTTCTTCTTCTTCTTCTTTTTACTTTGTTTAGGGCACTGATTTTTTAGGTTTTTTTTTGGGCTCACCTCAAAGCTAAGCCCATTCCCATTCATAATATCTTCTTCTGATTGGTTTAAGGATTACACTTCATCCATTTTTTCCAAAGTGTTAGACAAAAAGACATCCCTATTCTCCCTAACCACTTTCCTCCACATTTTTTCTTTATTTTTTTCCTGCACAAGTTCTTTTTAACAGCTCCTCCTCATAAGTGTTAAAATAATAGGTGGGGTCTCCTATTTCTTGTTCATGTATCACATCAGAAGGAACAATCCTGCCCCCACAACTAGTATTCCCCTTTTCAAAAGTGCTTTCCATTCCCAAAAAAGGCTGCCAAAAGCATTTTGCACAATAATAGTGTACTGCTGCGCCGTTTGAACAGTAGTCTTGGGCAGACCAATTGCTTCTGTCAGAATTTGTTGACTTTTTAGGGGAATTGGATGTACTTGTTGATGGGCCTGGTTGGTAGAAGGATCACAATGGTGCAAGGGACCACTGGTCTTCCACAAGTCTCTCATCAAATCCATTGGGTAATGACCTACTCCTCTGACTTCTCCGGTGCCCTTGGCACTGTACACCTCCGACGACCTCTTCTCCAACAACTTCCAGTCATAAAAAGCTACAACATTAGCCAAAAAACCATCACAAGAAGAGTTCTTCACTTCGATTTCGGCTGGAATGAAACCATAGGAGTTTTTTTGAACTAAAATAACAGCTTCAAAACACCCAATTCTATTGAGAGTGTTTTTAGAGCATTTAATATATCCTCCACAATCATCTTCAATGGCTTTAAATACTTCAATCCCCCAATAAATGAGGGGGAATGTTACGTACCTTAATCCATCCTCCATAGGAAGGTAGTAATTCCATCCTATCATGCTTTACAGAATCCCAGAAGCTGAACTTCAAGGTAATGCCTTCATACGTACACCAATGTTGCCTGCTACAAAGATTTCTAGCAATAACTCGATTAGGGCAACTTAGGATGGCTTTGTCAGGGAGGAAAGAATTTATTACAAAATGTTTTGCCCCTACACACTTCTTAATGCTCTTGATGACTCTTCCCCAATTGTCATGGAAGCATCTTCTTGTTACAACCGTGGTTTCTAAATTTAGATTATACATGATTTCTACTACATCAAATTTCAAATCTTCCTTCTTGTTTTCCAGATTGACCCCATGAAGATCTCTCTTCTTAACTACATCAGCAAACGTTTTAGAACTTTTGATAAAGGCTTGATTCTTGGTTTTTTTAACTACCACCTCAGGAGCTTCAAACTTACCATCGATCAATTTAACAAAATTCTTCCAACCCTCTTTTTCAACTCCCGAAGGAATGGAAATATTAGATTTTTCACCATTAGCTGCTACTTTGGTAACATCAGCAAACATGCCTCTTCGATTTATCTCTTTTTGAACCCAACACGTACCATTCTCACTATTTCTTCTCATAAAAAACTTCTGATTATTAGGTCTATCTAACAACATATCAATGGCATCTCTAACCCAAACCACCATTTGTGGCTGTAGGGATGGAGCGTACCAATTATCCCGATTCTTTTCTCTTAAAAGAACCTTTCACCTTTTCTGTTTATCAGGTCCAAGGAAAAAGACCTTGTTCTGTATTCTACATATACTTTCTATGGAAAAAACCATAGTGGCTCGGTAGAACTACAAGCTGAAAGACATGGGAGAGGAAAGATGGGAAGGGGTGGTTGGGGGGAGGGGAGAAAGCCTCCACCGTAGAAGACGGGGAGGAGGGTTCAGGGAAGACCTCCACTGGTGTGAAAGACACCGGAGGGGGCAAGGTTTTTCTAGGAAATTGTGTCTGAGAGAGAAAGTCAAATAACTGAAAAATTCAAAATCCACTAAATATTGTGGTTCTTGATATGATTTCTCATAAATACTTTCGAAAGATATTCTCAAGAGAACAATATGAAATTTAAGATTTGATTAATCTAAATTTCCTTTTGCACATTCTTCATCTCCCATAATATCCACATCCACTATTCCTAAATCTGTCTTTTCTCACAATAATTACAATAACCATTTACCTTTTATTCTTTCTAAACCTTTACCTTCTCTATCTACCTCTGTTTTGGGACCTCATCCAACTCAAACAATTCAAAACAACCAAGCTCCTCTATCTAATACTTTACCATCCAACCCAGTTTTCAATACACGCAATATGCAGACTCGTGCTAAATCTGGAATTTCGAAGAAGACAGCCTTAACTACAGTACATATACTTCCTACTGATTCTGAGCCATCATCTTTTATTCAAGCCTCTAAGCTGCCTCCATGGCAAGCAACCATGAATGAAGAGTATTCAGCCCTTATGCAGCAACACACTTGGTCATTGACTTCTTTACCCAAAGATAAGAACTTAATTGGCTGCTAATGGGTCTATAGAGTAAATAGGAATCCGGATAGCAGTGTTGCTCGTTATAAAGCCTGTTTAGTGCCAAAGGTTTTCATCAAGAGGAATGGGTTGATTTTGAAGAAACCTTTAGTCCTGTTATTAAAAAGCCAATAATTCGATTGGTCCTTTCACTTGCAGCCCAGCACAAGTGATCTCTTAGACAAGTTGATGTTAAAAATACCTTTCTTCATGGTGAACTACAAGAAGAGGTGTATATGCAACAACCACAGGGTTTTATTGACTCCACTTTTCCAGACTATTTTTGTCGTCTACATAAATCTCTTTACGGATTGAAGCAAGCCCCTCGTGCTTGGTTTGAGTGCTTCACTACCTATTTACAGACTTTTGGTTTCAAATCCTCTTTTGTTGATTCTTCTCTATTTGTTAGGAATGAGGATGGTTCTCTCACATATCTTCTTCTCTATGTTGATGATATAATTATAACGGGTAATGATCCAGCTTATGTGAATGTTCTTATTGATCAATTACGTTTACAATTTGAAATGACTGATTTGGCAATCAGAAGTTTTTCCTTGGATTAGAAATTGTTTCTACTTCTACTGGAATATCTGTTAATAAGGCCAAATATATCCCTGATGTTTTAAAATGCTTTGGAATGGCTGACTCAAAACCTTGCAAGATACCATGTTTTTTAAAGGCAGCTCTTGATTCTTCATCATCATGTTCTTCTATTGATGTTTCTTTGTACCGTCAAATGATTGATGCCCTTCATTATCTTATTTTCACAAGACTGGACATAGTTTTTGTTGTTAGCAAGACAGCTTAGTATATGCAACAACCTACAGTGGCTTGGCTCAGTTTAGTGCAGCTACAAGAATTTTACGATATTTACGTGGTTCAATGACATCCGGATTATTGTTTAAACCTGGGAATTTATCTTTAACTGCCTATTCTGACTCAGATTTGGCTGGGGATGTTTATGATCAATCTTTCTTGGTTCTAATCCTATTTCTTGGTCAGCCAAGAAACAAACCACGGTGTCACGAAGTTCCACTGAGGCAGAATATCGTGCATTAGCATCTACTGCCGCTGAGCTCTTTTGGGTACGCCAATTACTTCAAGATTTATATGTTTACTTGCCATCTCCTCCAACACTGTGGTGTGATAATTTATCTTCTATTAAGCTTGCTCACAAGCCTGTCTTCCATGGTCGCACTAAGCATGTGAAAATTGATTTCCACTTTATTCGGGAATGTGTTGTTCGAAAGGATATTTTACTACAATAAATTCCTACAACACAGCAGCCTGCAGACCTTTTTACGAAAGCATTGACTTTGGACAGACTACAATTTCTACGATCCAAACTCGTTCCTTCTTAGCGGAACCTGTTTGAGGGGAGATGTAAATATAGAATATATTGAGCTTTTATCAATTCAGTTTTAGTTGTTAGTTTGTTAAAAGTGTAACTAATTATTGTTGTAGACAAAAGCTAGTCTATAAATAGTCTGTACATCTCAAGTAACAATTTAATTAAATTGAAATTCATTCAGTTTATGCAAAGTTTCAAATTTGTATTTGCAAATAACCTTTCTTTTGTCTTAATGTTGATTATTTTATTTATTTATTTATTGATATTAGGATGTTATTGGCATAGCAATCTATTATCATGGTATAGAATATTAATCGGCGAATTTGATCTAATTGTATCGATCAAAAAACAACGTATGAAGTTATCTATTCAAGTGATTTATAATGACTGACACTGATCATTTGAAGAGATTATTATTAATCTCTGATTGTTACATGCTTGATTTCATGTAACAATATTTATTGAAAGATAATTGATGTAGATTAATTGGAGGGAACTAGACCTCTATTATTGAGTTTTCGAGAAACTCAAAACCTCTCAATTGGAAAACTGAATGTTTGTTTTAGAAGGTTTTGAGAATGGAGGTCAAAGAGCAATCTTCTATCTTCCATTTTGTATTAAAAACCAAAAAAGAGTAAGTCAATTCATTTTCGGCCTCACTCCTTTCCCTCTTTTTTTGAATCTTTTTTTTTAATATTAAACAATGCTTTTCATTAAAAATATGAAAAAGCCAAAAAAGACAAGGGAAAAATTAAAAAAAGCCTTCCAATTGAAAGCTATAGTAGAAAGACCATAATTACAAAAAAAAAAAAAAAAATTACATTGAGCACTCCAAATGGAGGCAAAAAGAACACTCCCCTCCCAAACATCCTCCCAAGATATGCTTCTATCCTTGAAAATTCTGCTATTACGCTGTAGCAAAATTCCCCACAAAATCTGTAACGTCCCGTTATTTTACACAATTTTTTTTATTTATTATTTAATTTAATTATTATTATTTGATGTAAATCATTTAATTTAATTATATAATTGAGTAATTTAAATTTTAGATTTAATTTAGAATTTATAACTTAGAAATTAAGAGTTATTTCGTTCGTAAATTCGTTTAATCGTTTTATTAGCTTAAATTAGTTTTTATCGTATTAATAATTATTAACAGGCCAATTAATAATTATTAATCACCATTTGGCTAGTTTAAGAACATCGGGTTTCATTTTATAAGCTAAAATCATAAAAAGGACGTAATCGTAATTTCCAATTTCTTAAAAAATATCCAAAATCACTATTCATCTCTTTAAATTCTCAATTTGACCAAAGTTGACCCAATCTTCTTCATTTCTTCTCCTCTTTGCCGTGGGCTTCATCCACCATGGGAGAGTTCTTGGTTTTCTTCGTTTCTCGGCGGATCATCGTGTTTTCAGTTGCGTTGGAATGATCGGGACGTGGGCTTTCTTTCCATCCTAGCCTTGTGACATTTCTCGTTCTTTAAGGGAAGCCCTAAAAAGTAAGTTTTCAAAACTTTTTACATGGATTTGTTTATTTTTTATTATAAATGAGTTTTGAATTTGAAATCATGAATTTCTTTCAAGGAATTTGACGATTTTGAGCCCGGATTTTCAAAAAATACTATTCACCCCAAACACTATTCATCCAAAATCACTATTCACCCGAAAATTCACACTTGTTCTCATCTTAGTTATGAGTTGTAATATGTTGTGCAATTGATTATTTGTAGGTGCGATTGCTCGTTTGTTGGTTCGTGGGAACTTGGTTGTCACGGGAGCATTCGAGGTGAGAATAAATAGAATTTAAAGTAGCTTTAGAAACCGAATAAGTTGAACGATATGTAGAATCGGAAGTTGAGATTAAGGTTTAAATCGAAAGGATTAAAGTAAGTGAACTAACATGCTTAGGCTTGGAGTTAGTTATAGTTGAGTGAGAGAACTCATGGATTTTTTGAAGTAAACAAATAACTCTTGGAAGTTCTAAGTTTAGATTTGTTCCAGAGTTTAAGAATGATTATCGGAAGTTGAAGGTTTCAAGTATAATGGGTGAATAAGGAAATTGATTATGGAACTTCAGATAATAATTGAAAGCAATAGAATAATTTTGAATTGGGGTCTTTAAGATAAAGTTAGTAATTCAAGTTTAACTAAAAGCCGTTTGGCTTGATCTATTATTGTTTTCTTATTAGAAGTTCCTAATTTCTTATTTTATGTATAAGAGCATTACATGATCCATTTACCTTTATGTTCTTTCGATTACTTGGAATGTTTATATTTATTTACTTGCACTTGAAAGCATATTCATATCATATCATATCATATTGCATAATCGAAATTGGGAGGAATAATGAGACATGTAAAGGTTGCAGTACTTTGCATTGTCTGGTATTATTCGTTTTATGTTTATGTATATGTATCATGAGGAATGTAAAGGGTTGCAGTACTTTGCATGATCGGAGGAGATGGATAATGAGATAATGATGGAACTATGCGAGTTCACATTATCTAGTATTATCCATAATTACTATGATACATATACGAGGATATAGAGGATGATTTAGCCTACGGGAGTTCATGACCTGTATCGGTGGGTGAGTTAATGAGGTGAATGAACTTAGCCTACGAGAGCTTCATTATCTGTCATTAATCACTAGAGGTGGGAAAATATTATTGAAAAGACTTTATATATTTTATTTTGAAAAGTGAGTTAGTGAGGTGAATGAACTTAGCCTACGGGAGATTGATTACATGTCATTATTCACTAGAGATAGAAAGATATTATTGAAAGGACTTTGTATATTTTATTTATGAAAACGAGATAATGAGGTGAATGAACTTAGCCTACGAGAGTTTCATTAAGTGCCATTATTCGCATCAACTCACCTTAAACAACACCAAAGTTAACTAATTTCTTTCCTTATGCACTTCCTCATCTCCCAACTACATCCAATCTTGGATAAGTTCTAAAATCTAGTAACCCTCTTAACCCCGATCAAACATGATCATCATGCAACCCGGAAACATAAAAGTAATCACAATCATTTTAAACTCACCTTATAAAAGAAGTCAACTCCAAATCGCCGGTTGACCGATTTCACGATCGATGCACAAAACCTATAATCCAAATACACCTAAAGTATATTAATTTAACGAAATGAACAGCGATCGTCATGTTATTAAAATAAAGGACAAAAAAGCCCGAGAATTAGTCCAAGAGGCCCACGGCCCAAGGGGAAGAAAAGTATGAAGATGATTTTCCGGATTTTAAGCACTTTAGAGGCATTTCGAGTTGGTTTCGAGCACTTTGGAGGTTTGTACCATCAATGGGTAAACGTGAATTAGGGTTTTGGACAAAAGTTCAATCCCGAAAGATTAAGTAAAACATAAAAACATATCATTTAAAATACCCTAATCATCATCAAATAAGGGAAAATCAAACTGAAAGGGTTTCCGGGTCAAACTCAATTCTAGGGTTAGGGTAAGTTTCTAAAATCACCTAAAACGATTCCCTCGATTGAAATCTTCGAGTTTCTCGACACGAAATAGAAGATTTAAACCAAAAACTCCATTAAAACACTATTTGAAGCTTAGGTTAGAAACTTTGTCATACCTTAAGGCCATTAGATATCAGAGGAAAAGCTCGATTGTTAGGTTGGAAATGATGCTCGGGCCCGTGGCTATCCAACGCAACCGAAATTATAGCGATCCGCCAAGAAATGAAGAAAAGCCAAAAATTGGAAAACCCAATTGATGCTCACGGCAATAGGAGGAGAAGAAGAGAGGAAATGTGATGAATTTGTCTAATTTTTGGTATTTAAGAGATGAATGAATAGTGTTTTAGATATATTTAAGAATTGGAAATGACGCATACGTCCTTTATTTGTCTTAAGCCTTTAAAACGAAACCCGAAGTACTTAAACTAGCCTAATGGTGATTAATAATTATTAATTGGCCCATTAATAATTATTAATACAACCGAAACTAATTTAGGCTAATTAAGCAATTAAAAAGGTTTCCGAACGAAATTAACTATTTAATTCTAAATAACTAATTCTAAAATTAAATTTAATACTTTAAATAAATAAATAAAATTTCACCTTAAAATAAAG
The DNA here is from genome assembly GCA_028015215.1 of Gynostemma pentaphyllum. Lineage (NCBI taxonomy): Eukaryota > Viridiplantae > Streptophyta > Magnoliopsida > Cucurbitales > Cucurbitaceae > Gynostemma > Gynostemma pentaphyllum. The sequence goes on along the minus strand of CM051353.1, from coordinate 17,863,585 downwards.
GGACGTTACACCATAGCATTGTCTGTGCGAAGGATTTTAATTGTCGTAACTAGGTTTTCGCAATGCGGAGTGACCACATCCTCTTATGGGTGGTCTTTTAGAAAGAGTTTTGAGAGTCGCCACCAACAATGGTAAAGGTGTGATTGGTCACCTAAATATATAATAATAAAGTGGTTTGCGAAAATATATATAATTCAGGTTCGGAGGTCGGTCTTGTGTAGGGAAGGTATTAGCACCCTACAACACCCATAAACATGGTTGCAAATTTATTTCACGTTATCTTAAATAATTTTGAAAATTGGTCATTTAATTTATTTTTTAATATTGATTTAATTATTTTTAAATAAATGTCTCATTCAACTTTTTCTTGACTCTAAAAATAGAGCAAGTTTAAAGAGTAAAATGAGTGGAGTTAGTATCTATTAATTGAACTAAAATTATAATAATAACGATGATGATAATAATAATAAAGTTAATAAGGATAATAATAATAATAATAATAATAATAATAATAATTTGAAAGATAATAATAATAATATTGAATAATAATAATAATAAATTTTTTTTTATTTTAGTTTAGAATAATAAAATTTTAAAAGAAAGGCTATTTCTATGCGATAAATGTAAAAGAGTGTTTATTGTTCATTTGTAATTTCTTTTAAATAAATTATGAGAAGTATTTATTTTATTATTGATAAAGTGAATTTAACGATAAATAATAATAATTAAAATAACAACAATATCAATCCTAATAACAAAAACAATAGCAATACTAATAATAAGGGAGGGAAGTAAGTGTGCACAAATATTATTTAAAAATTAATCCAAATTATTATTATTATTTTATAAGCAAATATTTAAAAAAAGAAAAAAGAAAATGTTAATAATAAAGTAAAATAAATTTATTGTTAATAAGTCAAGGGTGGAAGTTGAACCCAAGTTGATCCGTAGGTGGACTTTATTCCTATTTTTAATATCATTTTTCTTTGAATATTAAAGAGCCACCTGCCATAGTTATTAACTATTAATTATTGTTATTATTTTCTTAATTAAAAAAAAAGATTTGGTTTCGTTTCATATCTTCATTCTCCCTCTACAATTATCCCTTCTTTCTCTCAACTTTATTTTCCAGATTTAGAACCTCATCTCCTTCTTCTCTAATTTTTATCATTACAAATTCGTAAACTGTTTTAAATTAAAAAAAAAACGTTTTTAAAGCTTAGATATGCTTCAGCTTCAATTTGTTTTCTGATAAAAATTATTTCAGATTTGTTTGCCTCATTTACATGCAATCTATTTAGGATTGATAGAGTTTTTGTAAAATTTTGAAATACAAAATTAGAGATAAGTTGTTTTTTATTTATATACATGTATATATCTTAACTCTTGATTTATTTACATACTGATATTAGAATGTCTTATATGATGAAATTTATACTTACCTGATGATAATTGAATTTGTTTTAAGATTTCTTCTTCTGATTACCCTCTGTTGTGGGGTGAAATTGGATTACACGTGGAATTTTACAACTAGACAAAATTTGTCTACGCACCTGGTTTACCGTGGTACTTAGGCACCCTGGTCCAAAGCACCTCTACCTGGTCTAAAGCACCTGGTCCGAAGCACCTGGTCTGAAGCACCTGGTCCGAAGCACCTGGTCTGAAGCACCTGGTCCGAAGCACCTCGTCTGATTGTGGTACCTAGGCATAAAGTCCATGCACCTGGTTCGAAGCACCTGGTCTAAAGCACCTGGTCCGAAGCATCTGGTCTAAAGCACCTGGTCCGAAGCATCTGGTCCGAAGCACCTCGTCTGACCATGGTACCTAGGCATAAAGTCCATGCACCTGGTCCAAGGCACCTGGTCTGACCGCAGTCTTCGACATAGACCTAATACTTAAGATTGAATACAAGTATCCACTTGGGAAATGACATGTGGCGCAACCTACCAGTGACACGTAATTGAGAAGCAACACATGGCCCAATCCCGATGTGACACGTGGCACGATGATGTCATCAACCTAATCTCCTATAAATAGGAGAAGAAATTCATTCATTAGGTAACTAATCTCTACTACTACTCTCTGGCACACTAGCTCTACTTGCTCTGACTTTAGCATCGGAGGGTGTTAGGCCGACACCACACCAGTACACTTTTCCTTTCCTGTGCAGGTACCTACGTAGCTTGCCGTCGAAGCAACGCACTATCTCCGACTCATCCCATAAATTAAGTTCGTTGCCTACGTGGAAGCTCTCCATTTTTACGCAACAACATTTGGTGCCGTCTGTGGGAAGAGTATAAAACTAAGTGCTCTACCATTAAGGATGAGTCGTAGAAGTCAGCAAATGGTGATGATATAGATGACGGTGAAAATCGTAACCCCCGTAATACGAGATATCAAACTCGTAGCACTAGAGAACGACAACAACAACAAGCTGATGAAAATCAAGAAGTAGTAAGAGTTGTGCCAATGCCAGACGGAAGGGTAGATGCTCTGGAAGAGCAAGCTCGAGGGGTGAATCGAGATCTTGCTAAAGTACTCAAAATTCTTACACAGAGAACTGACCATCAATCCCTACTGACAATCAAGAAGTCCAATCCAAGAAAGATAAAGAACCCATAGAACGCATAGGAGAATCGCTGAATCATGAGAAAGGTGGTTCAAAGAGGAAGTCAAATCTAAATATCCGGGACAATTCCTCCTCCTCTCATAACTCTCCTCGCAACCAACATCTTAGTAAGAAACGAAAGTCAAACCTCAGAGAAGTTTTCAATCAAAAGAGAAAAGAATATTCAGATGTTGTGAAGTCTACTGCAGAAAGTGCCCAGTCTTGGGCGCTAGAGTTGAAAAAACTCCAAGATCAACTTGGTCATATGAAGAAAGAGTATAGAGGAGAGAATCCTTTTATACTGAAAGATTTACTCGAGCAAACTGAGCCATCATTCACTGATGATATAATGGAGGTAGAGCTCCTGACCAAGTTTAAAATGACAACTATGACCACGTATGATGGTTCAAAGGATCCAATCGAGCATGTCGATACGTTTTGGACCTGGATGAAGCTCCAGGGAGTCCGAGATGCTATCAAGTGTAGGGCATTCCCCTTACATTAGGAGGCCCTGCTCACGGTTGGTACAGACAGCTCAAGCTGAGGTCAATCTCTTCATTTAAAGACCTCACTCGATCTTTTGTAACTCAGTTCCTTGGTGGAAGAGATCATAAGAAACCGACCACGCACCTTTTGACTGTGTGTCAGAAGTCAGAGGAGAGCCTCCGAGACTATATAGTAAGATTCAACAGCGAGGCATTGAATGTGGAAGGTTATAGTGACGACATAGCTCTAACTGCTATGATGGCTGGCTTGAAAGATGAAAAACTTTTATGGTCTCTAGCCAAGAAAACACCTGCTACATACACAGAGCTACTTGCCCGAGCGCAGAAATACATGAGCGCTAGAGAGTTACTAAATGCAAGAGAAACTCCAGATGAAGGAGGTAGTAGTAGAAATTCTGAGTATAAAAGAAAAAACTCAACAAATGACCTCACCTAGAGGACTGACCGTCACTAGGATGACAAGAGACATAAGTCGAGAGACCAACTTGATAAGCTGAGTCTTCCTCCTAGTAAATTTAAAAAATACACTACCACCACAGTTCCGATCGAACAACTACTCTTGAAGATCAAAGATAAAAACTTGGTAAGGTGGCCGCCTAGGATGATAACGGGGTCAAACAAGAGGAACAAAGACAAGTATTGCCTCTTCCATAAAGACCACGGGCATATCACCTCTCATTTCTTCGATCTCAAGGAAGAAATTAAGACCCTAATTCAAAAATGGTGCTTGAAAGAATTTGTAAGAAGTAAAAGAGATGAGGAAGATCAGGACCGTGATGATCAAATTTTTCAATTGGAGATGTAAGAACCATATCCGGGGGCCCGACTATTGAAAAGGAGTCCAAGCTCTAGAAAGGACTATGCTGGGTAACTGAGGTATTGGCCTCATCTAAAAAACTCTAAAATACCTATGAAGATGTCAAGCAGCATAGATTTTATTTCAACAATTTAATTTATTGCAATTTTCATTTCCAATAAAGTCTTATATTGTAAGAGTTCGAAAATAAAATGAATAAAATTATATTTTTTCTACTTATTGCATTCATGAGAGTTAGATCATTCAAGAAAAATTAGACTCGAGTTAGACTTCAAGACATAAAACTCTACTCGAGTGGGGGCCAACTATGCGATTCTACTGCAACAAAATTAAAAATGTTCTGAGTCCATCAAGGTGGAAGAGCAAAAAGTTCTAAGTCCGCCTAGGTGGAAGAACAAAAAGAAAAAGTTCTGAGTCCATCAAGGTGGAAGAGCAAAAAGTTCTAAGTCCATCTAGGTGGAAGAACAAAAAGAAAAAGTTCTGAGTCCATCAAGGTGGAAGAGCAAAAAGTTCTAAGTCCGCCTAGGTGGAAGAACAAAAAGAAAAATTTCTAAGTCTGCAACGGTGGAAGAGCTAAATAAAAAAAATTCTAAGTCTACCAGGGAGTGCAGGGCTCCCACGAGCCGCAGCTGGTAGAAGAATTTAAAACGACTAAAAAATTCTAAGTCTATCAGGGAGTGCAGGGCTCGCATGAGCCGCACCTGGTAGAAGAATTTAAAAAAAAAAAAAATTCTAAGTCTACCAGGGAGTGCAGGGCTCGCACGAGCTGCACCTGGTAGAAGAATTTAAAACGACTAAAAATTTCTAAGTCCGCCACGGTGGAAGAGCTAAATAAAAAAATTCTAAGTCTACCAGGGAGTGCAGGGATCGCACGAGCCGCACCTGGTAGAAGAATTTAAAACGACTAAAAAGTTCTAAGTCCGCCACGGTGGAAGAGCTAAATAAAAAAAATCTAAGTCTACCAGGGAGTGCAGGGCTCGCAAGAGCCGCACCTGGTAGAAGAATTTAAAACGACTAAAAAATTCTAAATCTACCAGGGAGTGCAGGGCTCGCATGAGCCGCACCTGGTAGAAGAATTTAAAACGACTAAAAAAATCCTAAGTCTACCAGGGAGTGCAGGGCTCGCATGAGCCGCACCTGGTAGAAGAATTTAAAACGACTAAAAAAATCCTAAGTCTACCAGGGAGTGCAGGGCTCGCAAGAGCCGCACCTGGTAGAAGAATTTAAAACGACTAAAAAATCCTAAGTCTACCAGGAGCAACACCTCGTAGAAGCTACACCTACGAAGAACGCTTAGAAAATTGGAAGTTAAATCAATCAAGACTCAACGAGAAATTAACTCTTAGAAACAAAGTTGAGTTTCGTTGGAAAAAAAAAAAATTTGTGAGTAGGGGCGCGGGTCAGGTTTTGACCCTCGGGTAAAACCACCAGCAAGTGGAGTTGAAAATATATATATAATGTATAAAGCTGCTGCGTCTGACAACAGCAGGAAAAAAAAAACTTTTTTTTTTATTCATTTATTATTATTATTATTTTTTTCCCTTCCCTTCCCTTTTCTCTATCAATTCTTTTCTTATTCTACACTCTTTATCAATTCAATTCTTTTCAAATTTTGTAATCTTTTCTTCAATAAAAGATAGAAAATTTTAATATTTTCGATTTCAAGAGAATTTTTAGTCTTAAAATCAAAGGGGGCGAGTATGTGATGATTAAATGTGACGACTTGGACATACAACTCAACTCCAAAACGACCAGAAGAGAAAATTCAAGCTACAAACTCTCAAAATTTTGATGAGTTCAACGGTAGAAAATTCAAGCTACAAAATTCAACACTTAGAATATTTTCAGAAATATCACTGAAGAAATATTCTATTTTTAAAGAATACTCCCAAGCAGCATTGAACTTACATCTCAACTCAGCTCGGGAGTAGGGGGCCTCTATTGTGGGGTGAAATTGGATTACACGTGGAATTTTACAACTAGACAAAATTTGTCTACGCACCTGGTCTACCATGGTACTTAGGCACCTGGTCCAAAGCACCTCTACCTGGTCTAAAGCACCTGGTCCGAAGGTAAATTGTAATAATTCATTTCAACTTAGTTTATGATATAAGTTTTTAAATTTTATTATGATTATACATAAAATTAAACAATTTATTAAAATAAATAATTTAATTAAATAGGCCGGACCAAATACGGTGTCTACAGTATGCCCCTCTTTGTATATCCTTATAATATATAAGTTGGACAAAGATGTAGACAGTATTTAGAACAGTAAAAGATTAATCTGAGGTTGGCCTGATTTTGTATAAATTAACTTTTTCTTGAGATTGATTTTCATCAACAATGATTTAATAATAGTAGAAAAAAACCATTAATGGAACATATCCAGAACCTGAGTTGTAATATGTTTTAAAGGGACTGATACGTCACTATGTGGATATATCCATATGTAGGGTCTAATATAAAATTTTCAACCTCTATCGAGACGGAACCACAGACATAAGGTTTGATTTAACCAAAATATAATATTTGTAACAAACCTACTCTACATAGGTTTCAATCTCTATTGAGATGGAACTAAAGGCATATAAAAATTTAACTAAAATTATAAAATTTGAAATGGACCTGGTTTAACTAGGCTTCGACCTCTACCGGGGCGGAACCTCAGGTATAGAGTTCGATTTAGCAGAAGCATAATGGACCTGGTTTAACCAAACTTCAACCGCTACCAGGACGGAACCACCTACATAGGGTTTGATTTAAACAAAATATATAACGGACCTGGTTTAACCAGGCTTCGACTGCTATCGGGACGGAACCACCGACATAGGGTTCTATTTAAACAAAATATATAATGGACCTGGTTTAACCAGGCTTCGACCACTACAGAGACAGAACCACCGACATAGGGCTCGATTTAAACAAAATATGTAATGGACCTGGTTTAACCAGGCTTCGACCACTACAGAGACGGAACCACCGACATAGGGCTCGATTTAAACAAAATATATAATGGACCTAGTTTAACCAGGTGTCGAATGCTACCGGGGCGAAACCACTGAAATAGGGTTCGATTTAACCAAAATATGTAAACAAACCTGCTCTAAACAGGCTTCGACCGCTACCGGGACGGAACCACTGACATAAGGTTCAATTTAACCAAAATTTATAACGAACCTGGTTTAACCAGGCTTTGACCGCTACCGGGACGGAACCACCGACATAGGGTTCGATTTAACCAAAGTATATAACGGACATGGTTTAACCAGGCTTTGACCACTACTGAGACGGAACCACAGATATAGGGTTCAATTTAAACGAAATATATATACGAACCTGGTTTAACCAGGCTTCGACCGCTATTGGGATAGAACCACCAACATTTGGTTCGATTTAACAAATTTTTTTAATGGACCTGGCTTAACCAGACTTCGCCTGCTACCGGGACAGAACCACGGACATAGGGTTCGATTTAACCAAATTTTTATAGTGGACTTGCTCTAAACAAGCTTCGACCGCTACCAGGATGAAACCGCCGACATAGGGTTCGATTTAACCAAAATTTATAGTGGACCTGCTCTAAACAGGCTTCGACCGCTACCGGGATGAAACCACCGACATAGGGTTCGATTTAACCAAAATTTATAGTGGACCTGCTCTAAACAGGCTTCAACCGCTACCGGGATGGAACCAATGACATAGGGTTTTATTTAACCAAAATTTATAAAATTTAAAACCGACCTGGTTTAACCATGCTTCGACCGCTACCGGGATGGAATCACCGAAATAGGGTTCGATTTAATATATAAACAAACCTGCTCTAAACAGACTTCGACCGTTACCGGGACGGAACCACTAACATAGGGTTCGATTTAACCAGACGTATAAGATTTGTACTGAACCATTGTCGGGACAGAACCACGGACATAGGGTTTCGATAACTTGAAAATTGACTTTGAAACATGATTAAAAAAAGTATTAAATTGAATTTTGATACATACTGACATTATGATTTGAAAATATTTGATCTTTACCGGAATCTATCGTGATAAAGTAGACGGACATCATTTGATGAATTTTTTACTTTTATTTCTTTTCAAATAATGAACAACCAAGGATAAACAAGCACTCTAAATTTTTTGAATTTTTGTAAAAAAAAAAATTCGGAAGAAGCAAATAAATGCTTTCAAATTCAAATTATTTTTCACTCTTTGTCAAAAGCTTGATATGAATGAACAAAATATTTTTCAAGACTAAAGGCTCTTCAAAATTTGCTTCAGTATTGAAATAATTTGAGAATGAGAGGGCTTTAAATTGTGTTAAGGGATAGCAAAGTTTGCTTTCTATCCCAATGTAAGAATAAAATTCACGTAAAAATAATTGATGATGCGATTGCGAAGTTACGATAATTTTTAAATTGGAGCTTAAACGTAAATAAGTAGAATATGGTTACAATAATGCATGTAAGAGAATTGACAATTCTCATCAATAGACATGAAAATTCTTGTCTAAAATATATATATATATATATATTAAAATATTCAATGCGATGTAAATTTTTAATGATCTTATGCTAGATCTGAATGTTAACATGCCCATGGACAATGACAATTTCTTATTTTTACATATGAAATGGGTGAATGTGCAATTGTGATTGCCCCCAATATGCATGCATGAGAAAATGAAGAGTAAATGTTGAGGTATGCATGCTGAAGTTGATTTATGAATGCGATGGGTGTCGAAACCACCAAAAATAAATACTTACTCTCGGGATTTAGAATTTTGTAGTAGTGGTGAGTAAGGTCGATCTCCACAGGGAAAAGGGAATTAAATTAAAGTTAGTAAAAACGGGGGTTTTGAATTTTGGAAATAAAACGAAAAATAAATTAAAAAGAAAGAAATCAAAAGAGAAAAGCTTCCAACTAAAGGTTTGATCTCAGTTATGATTCATGGATTTGATCATCGATTACTAAACATGCATTCCTAAATTCTTCTCTAAATTGGTTGAAAGTCGTCAAAACCAATCAACAACTTATAAGTATTCTTCCTTAATTTTTCGATAGCCAAGATACGATCTAATGACTACTTCCCTAATTAACAGATAACCTTAGAATACGATAATAAGATTTAACCGATTAACAGCATTAAGAAGAGAAGAACCCAATTCTAACTAACAAACACAGTACGACATGTTCATTTAAGTTAGATCATAAATTCTCATAACATAAATCAAAAGGTGTCAATAATCAATTTATGCTAACATGCTACTTGTATTAGAAATAATTAAACAATTACGGATTCAATCATTCTAACTAGCAATATGAAAATCAATCAATGAACAAGTGGCCAATCTGAACAAGAATTAACTAACAATAAAATATGCAAAGAGAAATCATGAATAAAGAGAAAATAAGAATTAAATTGAAGAATAAAACCTCACAAAATCATGAATCAAACCTCGATAATCCTCTAGTTGGAATAAAGAAACTAGCTAGAAAACATATAAAAAACTATGTAAGAGTCCTAAAGAAAATAGGGGGAGAAGGGCTTTTTGATTAGGGTTCAAGAGGGGCTTTAAATAGACTAAAATATGATAAAATCGGATAAAAAATAAAGAAAATCTGCTATCTATATGCTGAAGCCGCGTAAGAAGCCGTCAATGCGAGCCGACAAGAGAGCCGCGCCGTCCGGATGAAGCTGGATTCGCTGGTCCCTTCCGATTCGCTGAGCGACGTGTCGCTCAGGTAGAGCGACACGTCGCTCCCCTCCTCAAATGCGCGCTGACGTCATGTTGACGTCAGCGCGCACCTTTTCCTTCATGATGATGACGTCAGCACAGCCTTAAATCAATACTTTTCTATTTTTCTCACCGCCGCTGCGCCCACTCTCGGGTTTTTGGCCCGGAATTAGATTTTAGTCACCGTCGCGGCCATGGATCCCACCGCCGCGGCGGTGGGTCTTTTTCAATAATAAAATGGGCATAACTTCTTCATTTTAAGTCCGAATTGAGCGCCGTTTTCGCCTTACGTTCATGAAATTCAAAGATTAATAATATTATGGACATTTCAATCAATTAACACTCATATTTTAATTATTTTGGAGATAAAACCACTTATAAACATGCGGAATTTACGAGTTATCAGAATGACTACATGAATGATTTTTGTTGAGGTCGGTAGACCAACTTATAATGACGAGGTTTATGGATACAAATTTTTTCTTAAAACATGTCAAAATTTATGAAAGGTGTGCATGAGATTCTGATGAATAATACCTTTTAATTTATGACAAAAACTTGATGTTCATGACATCGTTTGTTAAAATTTTTGAAAAATATTTCTGCATGAAAAATTATGAAACCAGACAAAAATTCTTTTTACTCTTTGCTAGTTTAATTAAGTGATGTTTTGGTGAATTTCAAATGTATGACTTTTTTTTCAAAAATTATTTACAAAATAAATTTTAAAAGTAAAATTTGATTCATTCTCATTATTAATTTAATTTCAATTTAGTAATATTATTTGAAGGCTTTAAAAAAATTGTTGATTTATTCTCATTTTTAAAAAATATTATTTAAAGGCATTATATAAAAATAAAATTTCAAAGTAAATTTTGATTTATTCTCATCTTCCTTTATGGTCATACTTGTGTCAGTACCGACATTCAATTATTGGGCTAAACCAGTGACCCAGCTTCTTACAATTCGTGGAGAGAGAAGAGTCAATGATAGTGTGCGGGCAGTGGCTGCTGGGCAGGAACTTGGGACGCGGGCAGGGGCTTGGGCAAAAGGAGATAAGGCGGCAATTTTTTTTGGAAGTAGAATCCAAAAAATTAAAGTGTTTCTTCTTCGGAAAATAGAACAAAATCTGGGTTTTGGCTAATTTTGAGGTTTCTGGGTTTGCTGGGAGAGAAAAGAAAATAAATCACGTTGGAACAAGTAGCAGTCACGAGATCTCGCATAACTGACGGCCCATTTACAGCATAATATATACGTTAACAAAAACCATTCAAAGATAATTTCAATAGCATTCTTCATAATTTCAAGAACAACAATTATTTATAAAATTGCATAGACATGGATAGGATAAGTTATATTATATTTGGATGTCACCAAATTTAAGAGAGGAATTAGCATTCCTATTTGTGACTGTTTGCTGATTACCAATACTTCCAATTCCAAAAATTGTATTGGAATTGCCTTTCACTTCTTTCTCACCAGCATCATGACCAATCTCTCTCGTTCCTCTAGCTTTGCTTATTGATCCAAAAGTAATTGGAGAATTCACATTCTCATTTATCACAACTCCTTGATCACCAATGGCTCCAATCCCAAGAATGGCATTATTTGTAGGGGGCTTGGCTTCTTCTATACTTTCCATGACTTCATTTCTTGATCTAACTCTCTTATGCTTCTTCGTTTCCGCTTTCGATATCGTTGCAAGGCATGAATTCACTTCATCTTCTTCTATGCACATGTCCATGGCTTGCGTACTCTTCGATTAATTATAAGTTTGCGTCTTTGATCAATTCTTCCTATCTTCTTCCCCTTTTTGTAGTGAAGCTCAAGAAAGAAACAACCGTTGACCAATAAAGTTGCAAGTCAACCAAGGTTTTACATAAATTATTGAGTGGTTGTTGAACTACGGCCTTAAGGATAAGGCAGGGAGTGCATTCTACATCCTCAATCACTATTCAAAGCGGGGATTTCTTGTCCCATTAGAGTGAGGGGCAAGGAGAGAGCGGGGTCACCACCGTGAATTTAAACACCTCTATAGAAATTAGAGGATAAAATTAAAAGTGGAGGAGAGGGAAATAGCTCGTACAAATCCAAATGTGACATGATGTGGTAATTTGAAACTTTCAAACATTATAATTTCACTTCTTTTTTCTCTTTTTCCTTTCAAACATTATATATAATTATCTCTTCCAATCTCTCTCTAATCCTCACTTTTATTATTTAACATTCATTGGAGCCGGTGTTCCTCAAATCCTTGAATGTTATTCCTCTTCACAACTTAAGGAATAAAAAAGGTAAACATATTATTCCTGCTTACAAATCTTTTCTTTGTGAATATTTCTGTATTTTCTTTCAATGTCATAAGATTATTAAATATATAGATTGGAAATATAGACGAGAGGATGAAGATGATAATGGAAACCGGCAGCGCAGATTTACGACCGTGAATGGAAAGACCGTCGCAACCGGAGAAACTAGAGTGTCCGATATGCAAATCAAACGACACCAAATTCTACTACTACAATAACAACATATTGGAAAAATTCAACATATAGGACCACACATGTAATTATTAAATATTTATGCTATCTTTGATTAGTCAAATTAAGCGATCTACTAAAGTTTTATTGTTGGCTTGATAGAGTAATTATGTAATGTCATGGAATTTTTAATTAAGCATAAATACCATATGTAATTTTTAATTTTATGAGGGGCTAAATTAGAAATAGAAAAACCTCTTAACTGCCTACTCAGTTATTTAGTCAGAGAAAATGTTATGGTCCCCATTCTCAGTGCTATTACGTAACTCCTCCATCCCCATCAGAGAAGTTGCTCTCTGTATAATTTACAGAGATATGGTAAAGGCACAACAGAATGGAAGATCCAAACCCGTACGGTAATCGGTTTCATTCATGAAGTAAGGTACGCTTCCGCATTCGGTTTTTCGTTTTTTTTTCTCTTGAATTCAGTCATGGGCTATAATTAGAATTCTCCCAACACAACAACCTCACTCACCCAAGATACTTCTGTAAATCCTGTAAAACTTATTGGAACCAAACCGGCTCTCTAACAAACATTCTCGTTGGCGGTGGCTCAAATAAGAATAGGGAAATCTACTTATGTGAACCCAGAAGAAATCTACTTATGTGAATTTGACCCAGAAACCACAGCCGCGGGCACTGGCACCAGCGTCGTTCCAACCCCTTGATCTCATTTCGAGGTTTCCGACAGCCTCGGATGATTCAGAGGTGCCAGAAAATTACCGTGATTAATGTTTGATAATTGAATGTCTGTATTTTTTTTTTTTAAGAAAAACATTTAACTACTCTATGTTGAATAGGTATTTCTACCTCATTCACAAACATAAAAATATTTAATAAATAAAAGATTAAAAAATTGAAAAAAATATTAACAAATAAATATACGGATAAATACTCACAAGTTTTATCTTCTTGTTTTTTTTAATAATACAATATTGGAGGGGAATTGTTAAGTTTGTAACTATCTTGTTTAATTCATTAGATTTTTTGTGGTAAAAGCTCATGAAAGAAACAAGATAATTTTTATGATTTAGAAGTTTTGAAAGGACCATAGCGTAGAGACCAAAATGAAGATTCCAAAACATCTTGAATCATCCAAATCGGGGTTCAAACGAAGAAGTTATGATTAAAACAAAATTAATGGCGTTGAAGGGGAGGAGTCTGCTTGAAAAAATTTGGAACCACAAGGGTGTGATTTGTCATTTTCAAATCACAGGGGGTATTCATACACTTGAAAAAAACCACAGGGGTCTCATTTGTATTTTACCTAAAAAAAATATAGAGATTATATACCTACTACCCAGCTTAAATATTCATATTATAATTTTGTAACTGCCCCATTAACTTTTTTCCTCTCCCCACCAGGACACCACTACTATTTTTTTCGTTATTTTATAATTTGATGTTTAATGTTTTTTTTTTTTAACATCTCTTTGATTGTTGTATTTATCAATTTTTTAATTTTTTTTCCCAACAAAGTTCATTAAGAAGGTGAAAAGAAAGCTACAACAAATGATAAGCCCTTCTGAGCAAGAGAATAAGTTTCTCCATTAGCTACTCTACTCATAAAATGAAAAGTAATAACCTTAAAAAAAATGGTAAAAACGACTTGATCTCCTACAGGATTCAAACGAAGTCTTGAGGTGAGGACATATACTATCGTTAATAATATCACTTAAATTATTGGCATCTGACGGAACCTGAATCCATGTTATACGTCTATGATAAACTCCTTAAACATCACTCACAACAAATCGCCCCACAACATGAAGGGCATTTAAACGCAAACCTCCAAAAGAACTATAAGTAGCCACTGATTCAGCTATCAGGTTGAGTTGAGTTGGGTGACTTTTGAAGAAATTGATTAGTATCAATCAAATAATCTTGTTATTTAATATTTAATATTTACTTTTGAAGTTATATTATGTGTTTGAACCTTAAAATTTGACCAACATAAACATAGTTCAATTGGTTAGGTACGTGTTTCCTTCTTATGGCGAACATGAACAATAATAATAGATCAAATAATTAGTACTATACTACAACATAAACATTTAACAATGGCCATTCAACCTCGTATCATTGTGATTTTAGAAACCTATTTCATACCATTCCTAAAATAGTTGCTCTTTGAAAACAATCTCAACCTCCACACAACTTTGAAAAAAAAACATGATAATTAAATTTGGATATCACCAAATGTGATAGTGGAAGTTGAATCTGTATTTTTCATGGTGGTCTTACCAATTCCTCCCACCCCAAATAGCACTTTCTTCTCATTAGCTTTAGTCTCTCTCTTCCTTTTCCTCTCCTTTCCCTTCCTTTTTGATTCCTCTTTATTTGTTGACTCGCTCTTGTTAAGACATTTTTCTTCCTCAATCACCACCTTATCTGATTAAAAATAAAACAAGAAAATTAGAATAATTTTGTTTTATATTATTATTTTTTATAATGAAAATTGAAACTTTATTCTATAAAAATCATTCGCTTTGGACATCATAAGTAAAACTATATAGGTAATAAACAATATTAAATTGCAAGAATATAATCACCGTTTGATTGATATATATTCTTATGCATAATTAAAATCACTAAACACAGTCTATCGTTTGATAACTGTTTAATTTTTTTCGTTTTTCCTTTCAAAACAAAAAACCAAAAAGACCAAGATCCTAAAACTAAAAACGTACAATTTAATAACTCTTGTTTTTTTAAAAATCAAAAACAGAAAACAAAAACAAAATTGTTATAAAACAAAGTAATAAAATTTGATATTACCGAATTTAATAGCAGATGTTGAATTCTTATTTGTGAATATGGTCTCTCCAATTCCACCAATCCCGAAAATCACTTTTTGTCCCACATCTTCATTTCCCATTTTTCTTCTTTTTGATTCCTCTTCATTCTCTTGATAATCTTTTTCATCATCATCAATTACCAAGCCATCAGAAAAACAACCCTTTTGATAAAGATCTTCAATCTCTTGAATCATACTACAAATCTGTTTTCCCAAACTCACTCTTTCCATACTCTTAATTCCTTCTTTAACTTTGGTTTCAATAGCCTCAATCTCTTCATTTAGTTTCTTGATATTGGCAAACCAAAGCTCTACTTCTTTCTTTACCTTTTTTCCATTTTGAATCTCTGCTTTCATGGCAGATTTGACATCGTCTTTTCGAGTGTTTAGTTCTTCAGTTTTTCTTTTCATTTTGTTGAGATTCTCTTCTAAATTCCTGTGATGGCTGAATTGGCTGCCAACAAATGAACATATTGCATTTCCCATTGCTTCCATTTTTATTGTTCTGGAAAAAAAAACATATAATAATTGGAAGAGGTCAAACTTATAAATCAATAAATATTTAACGCAGATATTTACATATACGAAATTAGATCTGTGAGAAATCCTTACCTTAAAATCTGGGGTTTGATCACAATTCAAAGGGATTCAACTTAAGCATAGACTTGGTATTGAAGAAGACTAAAGATTTTAATAAGCTAAAGAGAAGAGAGATGGAAAAGACAAGGACATTGCCTGGTGAGTAATAAAGAATGAAAAAAAAAGTAGAATTAGAAAAGCAACTTTAACATTGTTTCAAAAAAAAAAAAAAAAAAGCAACTTTAACATCTAGCCTTAATAGGGTAAATTTGGAGGACCACTACTAATGTGCTAATTTATTTTTTAATTATTAATCAACTTATCAAGAATTTATTAAAATTAATACAATAAATTATTATAATTAAAAAAACTTATTATAATATAAACAATAAATATACATTATTGATATCAATTTATATGAGGGTAAAATGTAAATAAGACCCCTGTGGTTTTTGTCAAATGCATGAACACCGCTTGTGGTTTGAAAATGACAAATCATACTCATTTGGTTTCATATTATTCCAATGAGACTCATCCTCTACAACATCATTAATTTTCTTTTAGTCATAACTTCTTCGCTTGAACTTCGATTTGGATGATTCAAGATGTTTTAGATTAATCCTCGTTTCGAGCTATACATTATGGTCACATCGAAACTTTGAAATCGTTAATAAATAAAAGAGTTTATTATCAATAAAATACGCGGTATGATTGATATCATCAACCTTTTTTTATTACTAATGGTTTAGAAGTTTCCAAATAACGATAATGTAGTGCTCGAAATGAGGATTCCAAAACATCTTGAATCATCCAAATTGGAGTTCAAACGAAGTAGTTATGGTTAAAAAAAATTAATGGCGTTGGAGGGGAGATGTCTCATTAGAATAATATTATGAAACCACAGGGGTATGATTTGTCATTTTCAAACTATAGAGGGTGTTCATGCAATTGACAAAAACTACATGAGTCTTATTTGTATTTTACCCTTTATATTATTATGTTTATTGAAGGTGAAAAATTAAAAATATGTTCAAACTTTATAATATTAAAAACTCTATTCGCATATAGCTATTTATTTTTTATAAACATTTAAAAAATTTATGTTAATCATTCAACATGTTAAAAATACCTATATTACTATTATTTTCTTCTTTTACTTCAATTAAATAAATATTTTATTTCAACTATAAATAATATAAAAAAAATTCAAAATTGTTTTTAATTAGCTTAAAAAAATATGAAGAAGTTAAATAATTGGAAAAATCATAAGTTAAAAAATTAAAACTAAACCATATAAAATTTAAATTAAAAAAAAAACATGCTAACTTTCAAATATTATAAAGAATATCACGTGCATCACAAGTATCTTCCTCTAATAAATATGTGCATTTTCAATTTGTGTCTACGTGGTCGCTCAGTTTTGGATGTTGTGTCTATTTGGTCTATGAGCTTTCAATTTGTGTCTAAATGGTTACTGAATTATTAAAAATAAGTTTAATTGTTCTTTAATTTGTTAACTCATTAACATAATTTCGACTTAACGTTGACATAAAATATTTAATTGACCAAGATACTGACATGAGAGTAATTATTATGTCAAATCTTAGGCTTGGATTGATGAAAGATTTTAAAATAATATGGAATAATTGCAAATTACATCCCTGTGGTTTGCCTAAATTGTAAATCGCACCCTTGTGGTTTAAAAATGCTTGAAAATATCCATGTGGTTTGGAAAATTGCAAAACGCACCCCTCTTTCGGTTTGTTTTCCAAATTTTCGACTACGTGCTTATTCTACGAATGTCACGTGTTACAATTCTATTCAAATAATTAGAAATTTTTCAATAAATGAGTGCAATTTGTAGAAAATATAATTATGAACAAAGTGTAAAATTTGAAATTCTCACGCATCTATTAATTTTTATTTTATAATTTGAATGGAATTGGAACATGTGACATACGTACAATAAGTCTGTGTCTGAAATTTTAATAAAATAATCGAAAGAATGGTGCAATTTGCAATTCAGGCAAACCACAGAGGTATTTACAAGTATTTTTAAACCACATCGGTGCGATTTGCAATTTAGGCAAACCACAGGGGCATAATTTATAATTATCCCAAATAATAATTAATCCTATGTCCGTATTTTAGCCAACTAGATATGTTATGTCAACGTTAAGTCAACATTATGCTAAGAAGTTAACAGATATGTTAGGACTAATTAAACTTATTTATGATAGTTCTTGAAAACCTATGGACCAAATGACACAATATCCAAAACTCATGGATCATTTAGACACAAATTGAAAACGTATAGACCAAATAAACACAACATTTAAAACTCAAAAATCACTTAAACACAAATTGAAAACACATCTACAACGTCTGGACCAGATGGTTACTTAACAATAAAAGTAATACAACAAAACACCAAAAAAACATAATAGCAAAAAAAAAAAAAAAAAAAAAACCAGTAGAAGCAAAGATTTTCGTTTGTTGGAAGAAAATCTTTACACGCTTTCCAAAAGAACAACTTGAACTAAGCACTTTCATTATATTCAAATTGGAGGGGGATGCTTCAGTATTGGCCAAAATTAAAAATTATCTTCCACTTCCACTCTCCTTTTGCTTAGGGGTAATCTCAGAATAAGAGAGACATCATCCTCAAGAAGCTGCTCTCTTAATTTTTCCTCATTTTGAGAGATGACCAAACAGCGAAGATTGAGAGGATATAACTTTATAATTCAATAGGAAATAAAACATATATGAAACCTTTTCCGTTATATATTATATCATTAGAAGAGAGAGAGTTTATTTTCGGAATTCGGAAAATTCTCTGCTACCCTTTGAATCTTGATATCAGTTCGGGTTTTATCTCTCTTTCCTCAATCCTGTAAATCTCTCTTTATAACAGGCAAGTTTCACTCTTTTTTTTCCAATCAAATTCTTCTAATTTTTTTATCTCTTGATCATAATTCTTTCTTAAAAGGTTTTTTTTTTCTTTCTAAATTTGTATGTTGATTCCTTCTCTCTTCTCTATGTTTTTGTTGCTTAATTTTTACTAGATTTACAAACCCAATTCTTGAGCAGAATCTATTACTATATTTAATTAATATGCTAAATCATTTCTTCTCTGAAAATTTGCCATGTTGGTTGATTTGATTTCTTGTAATAACTCTGGTTTTAATTATTGAATCTCAATGTTAGGTATTTATGGATCCTACAAATAAATTGATTAAGATCATTGAAAAGTTGAGAATTTGCACTAATCATGAGGATGTGAAATCTCTTAAAAAGGAGGTAACAATTGAATGTGAAAACATAGAATTCAAAACTCAAAAAATAGAAAAAACTTGAAAAAGAGAAATAGGTAAGACTGTGAAGGAACAAGCAAATATGCTAAGTTGGAGAAAAATCAAATATTGAGTCTCAAACAAGTTGGAAAATCAGTTAAAGATTCGAAATGGTGAGTATTGGACTTGCTTGCTCAAGGTGCATTTCCTGAAGGAGTAACTCTTGATGATCCTGAGGGAGTTTCTGTTGAATTATTACCCACAAAAATAGTGGATCGGAAGGTTCTGATAGAAGTGAATAGGATTTGGGAATGTATAACGAATAATGAGGTTTCAAAAGTAGGTGTTTGGGGCATGGGAGGAGTAGGAAAAATGATGAACGAGGGTCACACTATACTAAATAAGCTTGAGAGAGCATACTTGTTGTTGACAAGAAATAAATATAGAGTTAATTCACATGTGATAATGCAGGATTTGATTAAAGACATGATGCTACAACTTTGGGGTTCCAAAAGTAAAGATTCAATATAAGAGAAGAAAGAGTTGGAAGTGATATTGTATTGATGTATTGTTGTGTTGCTTCCATAAATTACAAGGAAGATGAACACTCCTTAAATATTAGGAGAAAGAGTAAAGAAATAGATAAACATAATAACAAGAGGAATGGGAGAAAATGTAAAAGACAAGTAAATGAAAACAGTGAAAGAAACTATGCTTGAATGTGCTAAAAACAAGGAGAGGTTGAGGGGAAATCATGCTCTAACACCAAATCCATGATAAAAGCTGGTAAAGTACTAAGCGATTTTCCAAGTGATATAGAATTGTGGACAGAGGATATTAAGGTTGTTTCCTTGATGGACAATCAGTTTTAAAAAATATCTGACATTCCACCATATTGTCCAAAGGTTTCAATTATGTTATTACAATATAATTGCAACCTTCATAGCATCCCAAATGATTTTTTCAAACAATTTCAACAACTCACAATTGTTAATCTAAGTGAAACTGCAATTGAAGTTTTTCCTGAATCGATCTCTTGCATAAGACATCTCATTGCCTTGATACTTTCCTATTGTCGTTCGTTGCATTATGTGCCTTCATTGGAAAATCTTACCGCTCTAAGATGACTCGACCTTTCCTTCACTAAAACTTGGGGACTACCAAGAGGATTGGATAAATTGACCAACTTGATGAAGATGATGGTATGAGCAATGAAGAAGGAACTAAAATGGTTTATTCTCTACCTAAATTAAATACTTTACGACTGAAATATCTGTCGAAATTGACAAGCATCTGCAGCGGAAACGGAGAATCGTTATAAGGTGTCCTGTGTTGAAGAAAATGTCATTGCACTTACCTATGTTAGAACACAATCACCCAAAACCATCCCCATTCTTCATGGAGATATTATTGGATGACTACCATGCGTGGGACTTAATGGGATGGGATCCTCTTGATGCAAAACCTATTCTTCAACCTTATCTTAAGTTTGGTAATTTCCGTTTGACTACAACTATTTTTTTTCCTTTTAAAAAATGTCATTTAAAAAAAATGATGCCAATCTTGGTATGAGATTGATGAAATCTAAGTCTGAGAAAAGTCATTTTAAAATACTTGAGAATATTTGCTATTTTTGAAATTACTTATAAAACAATGTCATCTATTGGAATTTCATTTTTAGATAGAAGCTTCAAGTACTCTTTACTTTCTTCAATTCTATATATGTATATTTCTACAAGGAAAGTGACCTATTTCTACTATTTTTTATTAAATGTTATTATATATATATATATATATATATATATATATATATATATATATATATATATATATATATATATATATATATATATATATATATCAATAAATACACATTCAACTGTTGTTGTAGACATTTTTGGTTGTTTTTTGTTTGTTTCTTATATTATTTTCTTTTTATCGGAGTGCTATAGATCTTGTTGTAGGGATTTGACTTATTATTTGCTGTAATGCAGTAAGATCTTGCACAAACATTTTATCTTTTTTGCCCCTCCCAAAAAGGAGCATCCGTATCTTTGTAATCTTGCTTCTCTTTTCTAAGTGCACAATGTTTTATTTGTTTTGAGGAAGTTTTTAAAAATGCCTAGTGTTGTCCTTATAGATTTTCCTTCCTTGTTTATTCTGCCTTTTCTGGTTTAAAAGAACTTCCATTTCTTATTTCTGACTGAAATGGCCAAAGAGAGCTTGACCAAAATACTAATTTTGATTGGAATCGAATACAAGAAAATGGACAAGAAGTTGAACCAGTTTGTGGACCAGGTTACACAGGACTTGTTAATCTAGGAAACAGGTATTACGTAGACAGCTCACTGAAATAGTTTATAAATATTTTGTCTTGCTATTTTTTTTTCATGCAGCTGCATGTCTCTATAGTTTTATTACCCATAGATTGTGTTGTGCACTTTCTTAATATACTAGTATTCTGGCTTTTATTGCCATGATTAACTGCCAATGTCTTTTATATGAGTGGTTTTTGGTCTTACATAACAAAGCTTGCACATGGTTTGCTATCTGGAAAGTATTCTGTTCCAGCGTCGGATGTAAGTAGTTATAGGTCCTTGAGATTCAGAATTTTCTGCTTTTAGATGGTTTACATTTTCCGATCTTTCTTGCAGAAATTTGAAAAGACGAATTCTACTTCCTCTACAAAAAATGCAGTAAGTTTTGTATGAGCTTTTTTCCCAATTTCTTTTTTCAGGTGTCCTAAAAAACATTAAATTAGATAATAGGATTGCTGAATGATGATACATGATAGTGAGTGCCCTTTCTTTCTTGTTTTCAAATCCTTGTAGAGGCTTGTGATCATTGCTTTCTTTTTTTTATGCTATGGTTGTTTTTAAGGTGCAAGAAATCAAACATCTATTTGTTAATCATTAGTCTTTGTTCTGATAGTTTTGGTCTTAGCATTTGAACATATTTATGACGCTACTACTATTTGTCTTTCTCTTGCTCATTTGTGTTTATCAACCATTAGAAACAGGAAGGCATTCCCCCTCGTATTTTCAAAGCAGTTATTGCTGCCAGCCATCCAGAATTTTCTACGATGAGACAACAGGTATGTTCACTTTGTAAGGTTATTGTTGGAAAAAGGTTTTTAGTTGAAAATCTTGATTTGATTTATTTGAATTCTTTATCAGTAGGGCCAGTAGGTGTGGTTGCACTTGTAGAATTTGGTATAGATGTAAGTGATAGGAGAGATACGACATAGTAAAAATAAACATACAAACAATTCAAATATTTTTAATTTTTTTGGTCAAGGCTTGATGTATATATATATTGAAGAAGCAACAGAGTGTTCCAGGAGGAAAACAAGGACCTCACGTGTGGGATAATGTCATTTGGCATGCCTCTCTCTGGAGTTTGCTAGATAAGGCCTTTTGTAATTATGCTCCGTCTTATTTAGTTGCCCCTAACTGGCTTAGTTTTTCGTAACCTGTGGGGTCTCCTCTGTTATGTGTATTTCATCTTATCAATGGAATTTTGTTTCTTATTTAAAAATAAAAAACACAAAGACATGACTTTTTTAGGTGGCCATCTTCAAGGGATAGTATATTCTTGTCTTAGTGGAACTTCATTGATTCCAATGTGTATTATGAAATTTTGGAAATGTTTGCAGCTATATAAATATATATTTCCTAGCATGTTCTTATTTTTAAAATATCAGGGACCTTATGACATATTTAAACAGTCAAAAGCTTTTTAATATTACATATTTAAACTCATCCTCGGGACCTGAGAATGATGACCATATTTAAACAGTCAAAATAACCGACTATTACCATATTTTTTGGAGGGATATCTACCAAATTGTTGAGATATATGATTAAATTTACCTTGAACCATTGGCTTAAGCTTTTGGTTCAATTGGTGATTTAACATATTCAATATGAATAATGTGGGCATCCATCTCAAAACCAATTGGTAATGAGAGGAGTGGCCCTTAGAGTTTATAAATGTTATGAGTTCCCTACATCTTTCCGATGTGGGATTCTCAACATGCCCCCTCAAGATGGTGCCTCTTTTGGGCTCACCATTCTTGGGTCGAATCCCATTTTTGGATCGAATGCCTGTTTGGGCTTGTTGGGCTCTGATACCATATTAAATATATTAAATCACCAATTGAACCAAAAGCTTAAGCCAATGGTTCAAGGTAAATTTAATCATATATCTCAACATTGTTGAGATATATGATTAAATTTACCTTGAACCATTGGCTTAAGCTTTTGGTTCAATTGGTGATTTAACATATTCAATACAAATAGTCGGTTATTTTGCTATTGTAATATCTCTTAATTTTTTCCCCTCGGTGACAAGAAGCTGTTGTATCCACTGATACTTTATGGAGATCAAAAACTTGGATTATCAACCTTTCAGGCTTTGACTGTTTGTTGGTCAAAGGTGGTTTCTTTAATTTGGACAGATGCACCACCATTTTATCTCAGATATTTTTCCCCCCACCAAAAGGCAGTGTGGTTTCCATCTTATTTAAAAGTGGATGGAATTTTTATAGGATGCCTTGGAATTCTTCCTGCACTTTCTTGACCAAGTCGAGCGATTGAATTCTGGGAGATCTCAATTGGATCCTGCAAAAAGCTTCAAATTTGGTATTGAGGATCGTATTGTGTGTTCCTCTGAAAAAGTTGCTTACAATAAAAGGCCTGACTACATTCTATCATTAAACATCCCATTACACGATGCTTACTAATAAAGGTAAGATAGTCTAGTCATTACTTGTTGAACCGCTGCTGCCACATGACATCATTATTTGAAAACTCAGATGAAGTTGAAGCTTTTCAAAAGCTGAAGGCAGGAAAGATCTCAGAAGGCAAGGAAATGTAAGTGCGAATCTTCTTCTGTTATGTAATTTCATTTTCACATTAATAGTTGTTGCTAAAGTAATGGTTTTAGCAGAGTAAAGGATGAAATTGTTCGACCGAGAGTGCCTCTAGAAGCATGCCTTGCAAGCTTTTCTTCTTCAGAGGAGATCCATGATTTTTACAGCAGTGCTTTGCGGGCTAAGACTACAGCAATAAAGTAAGCATTCTGCAGTTTTCTTAGGTTGCAATGAAAAAAACTTTTCAGCTTCCACTGTTTTATTTTACAATGTTACAGTCTGTACATGTTGCTAAGGTTTAAGATTATGGTCTTCAATAATCAATGTTAGTAATGTCACGTTTCCAAGATCTTTCTTCATAGAAGTTGTGAAGTGCGATGTTTGTTTCCAAAAAAATATCATCTGGCAGAGTTATTAATACTTTTTCCCTTCTTGTATACCCTATAGGACTGCAAGTTTGACTTCTTTCCCAGATTACCTGGTCTTGCACATGCGAAAATTTGTTATGGGGGAGGGATGGGTGCCCAAAAAACTAGGTATTTTTCTATTGATTTTCTTGGTTCTTTTATGTTGTGTTTATTTGTCCCTCATGTTTTAACTTCCTGCTTAGATGTCTATATTGATGTACCTGACGTCATTGATCTTAGTCAAATGCGTAGTAGAGGGCCTCAATCTGGTGAAGAGCTTTTACCTGAGGCTGGTAGGTGGATTCTTCTTGGTCTCTTAGTTTGTACCCTCTTTATCTCTCTCTCATCAGAAGTTGGCTATTATATAAATTTTTTTCTAACTACTCTCCCTCTGCTATTGCTGCTAACGGGAATGCTTATTTTTATTTTATAATATTTTTCTGTTAGCCTTTTGGCTTTTCATTCATCAATGAATAGGTTGTTTCTTATAAAAATGTGATTTTATCTTTATCCACCTATCTTTCCCCGTAGAGAAACACAAATTGGCAAAAAATATCTACTTCCCCATCCAATGAAACAGTGCTTCCAAATTTCTGGGCTCAATTGAATATCAAAGAATTAACACGTTGAAGTATCAATTAATCTGAAACTAATAAAGCAGAAACAATATTATATGAATGCCTCTCACTTCCCCAAATCCACATTTTTTATAACCATCATTCCCTAACAAACTCACCACTCATTACTAATATAATATGCCCCTCTATAATACCTTAATTGAGCGCTTGAATGTGTCGATAAAAAATCAACTCTAAATAACTAACAATCTAGTTCAAGTTCAGGATTCGTGAACAATTTTTCTAGTTCCATTCTCATACAACGCCTCTTCTGATTCCTTTATTAAAATTTGAAACTATTTTTCGTCTCAAACTTAAGTGTCTCTCCTAGAGAAGGAAGGCTTTTAGAGGGCCAAGGCATGAGATCTCTTGACCTCCTTTTTGTTTGTGGCCATTGCGGATGTCTTGAGTAGGGTTTTTGAGAAAGGTTTTTGTTCAGGGGTTCTTAACGGTCTAATAATTGGTTGAGATAAGGAGAGGGTAAGTCTTGTTTTTATAATAACATGAAGCTTGAAGATTTTTTCAGTGTCCTCCATCGATGGAATTTAGAGTTTGTAGATGGCTTTGATTTGGCTGTTCGAGTTTTTTTATTTTATTTTATTTTTTTTTTTTAAGAAATGATGGTTCATAAGCCCATTTAATTGATGTGGTGAAAGAGAAAAGCAAATATATACATTTTTTTTTAAGATAACACCTCAAAAGGCCATTTCATTGATAAAATGAAAGAAAAAATATAAATACATAGTTAAAGAAAAACGTAAAAGTGGCACGGACTAACCAAAAAGCCACGAACTAAGGTATATCGTATACCCCCAACCCACCTCCCGCACCCACCACCTAAATACAAGTATGCGGACCATCTATTTATAATTTGTCCTATCGAGTAATTACAAAATTCTTTGGAAGTTGACACCCAAAAGGAGGCGTTTACCATTGTCAACTCCCAAACATAATTCCAAGACCTACTTTCGTCCCTAAAGATTCTTCTATTTCTTTCTAACCAAATACCCCATACAATTGCACCACAACCCGCCCTCCATAATCTATTCCCTTTATCATTAAAGGGGGGATACAAACATTTCTTCTAAAGTTAAGCGAATAGACAAATTATTCACCCACGATATTCCAAACGTTTGGAAAAATCTTTGCCAAATGAGCCTCGAAAACTTGCACTTCCACATGATGTGATTTAGATCTTCTGAATCGCTATTGCATAAACAACACCAATTGGGATTTAAGGTGAAGGGAGAAGATCACTGAAGAAACTCAAATGTATTGATCTTGCCCAAGGCCAGAGACCAAATAAAGAATTTGACTTTCTTTGGGATCTTAACCTTCCAAAGATTAGAAAAGAAGAGCGGTGAGGAACATATGTGTGTGGAATTATTAAATTCAAAAAAGGATTTACAAGAGAACACGTTTGAAGAATTTAGGGACCACACTCTACTATCACATACACCCTCACTCACCAAAACGCCCTCAAGGTTTGCAACTAGTAAAACAAAATAAAACCAATACCTCACCATATACCACCATATACATCAAAACATAAATACTTACAACCCACCTCCCTGGCTGGATTGGGCCACAACCTAATTACAAGTATGCGGCCCAATTGTTAGTAATCAAAATAAGGGGATAATTACAAAGAAAAGTTTTATCGTAGACACCCAAAAAGAGACATTAACATGTGCCAAATCCCACACATCCCGGAATATCCTCCTATTCCTTTCCAACCAAATTTCCCACAAAATCGTGCAAAAACCAAATTTCCAGAGTCTATCACCTCTCTCCTTACAAGGTGGGTTCAAGATCACCTCCTCCAATACATGAAGAATTGAACTTGAAGGAGCCCAAGATATCCCGAACGTTGCAATAAATCTATGGCAAATATGAGTGGAAAAAGAACACTTCCACAAGCTGTTGGAGTGTTTGCCAATGCTTTGATGGCTTCTACAAATTCCTCCATCAAATACTCCATTGATTCCTCTATTGTCGTCGTCGTCAAAGCTGCTACAAAAGGGGACCGTGAGAATATAGCGAAGAAAGTCGGCATTGACATGGGTGTGGAATACACTCATTCTGTAGTGTATTTTCCACTTTCTGTAGCAGCTTTGACAGAGCCTAACTATAGTCACTGTTTTCGCTGGTGACATTCGAGGGGAGAGGAGAATGGTTGTTCATGGTGGCAAAGAAGAAGGATAGGGGAGAGAAGAGAGAGGAGAGAAGGAAAGAGAGCTATTAAAATAAATTGCCACCTAAGCATAAAAAATACATTAAATTAAAATAATATTCAAATATTGATTAAAAAAAACATGTCAGCGACCCACTAACAGTCAATAAATAGAAGGACGAAAACGGTAGGTTCCCTGAAATTAAGGGACTAAAAATGTCACTTTTGAAACTTAAGGGACGCAACCAACCTTAAACTACAATGACCAAAAGGGTATTTTTCTTTTGCAAAAAAAAGGGTATTTTAGCCAAGAATAAATTAGAAATAAACCTGCAAGTGAAGATATGGAATGATGTTTTTTGATAAAGGAGTTCTTTATTCGAACTCTTAAAGTCTCTTGGGTCTCTATATTGTGCTTGTGTGATAATGTGATTTATTAGCCCACATTATGTCTCATTCTTAGGTCCTGAGGATGAGTTTCAGTCGAATAAAATTTCAGCCAACGATGATATCGTTTCTCAGCTTGTTTCAATGGGATTTAACCATCTTCACTGTCAGAAAGCTGCCATCAATACCTCAAATGCTGGAGTCGAAGAGGCAATGAATTGGTTACTTTCTCATATGGATGATCCGGGTAATTTGTAATAATGTTATCATGATTTACGTATTCTTCTCGTTGGAATACACAGTTTTTTTAGAGTTTTAGTGCCAACTGTTTTTAGGTGGCATTGCAATAAATAAGTTTCATGCATGTTTTCTCTGGTAGATATAAATGATCCAATTTCCCACGAGGCTGATCTTGTAGTTGACCAATCAAAAGTTGACATGTTGCTTCAATTTGGTTTTCAAGAGGGAGTTGCTAGGAAGGCACTTAAGGCATCTGTAAGCTTATTTTCCTTCTTCCTGTTCTGCTTACCTTTTGATAATCCCTGTAGTTAATTTATCTTTCCTCCCCCAAAAATGATAGAAGAAAAAAAAAGATGAAACATTTTAGGTCATATATGTGATTTGATTCTTACTGCATCTTTGGGTAGGGTGGTGACATTGAGAAAGCTACCGATTGGATATTCAACAATCAAGCATACCAACTGACCCCGATGCTGGGCTACCAGATGGTGGAGGGCGTCAGTTTCTTTCTCTTCCCTATTAGTAATAGACTATTACTATTGTTATGTTATGTTCTGGACTTTTTCTGAGTGCGTTTACCAGTTTTTTATTAATTAAATTCTTGGACTCACAATCACAATTTAGAAGGGATTTTTTCACATTTTCGGAGTTAAAAACACTTTGTATTTGAAATTATTCTCATTTTTCAGAAACGTTTCATTTCATTTTCGTATTTTTTTTAAAAATTTTTTTTAATACAAAAAGGTTATCACCTTTATATTTATTAATATTATTTTTATAAATCAGAATGAGATCATTCACTTTTTTTTATAAGAAACTTTAATATTTTTACCAGAAAATTTATTTATTATTAATGTAAAATAATAAGAAACAAGAAATTAGAATTGTTATAAAATGTTGCCCAAGGGTCCTAGATTTATTTGTTTCTAAAGTTTGTAAATAGTTCTCATAAAGTTTCTAAAAATTTAGAATGAGAGAGAGAACTAAAAACCAACAATTTATGAAACTGAGTGCTCGAGAACTTGTAATGACAATTTTTTAGACAGGCTGGGTCGTTGTAGAAAGCATTGCTTGTTTGAAATAATCTATAGGATCGTATAGGTCCATGAAGCTGGAGGAATCCAAGTAGTTCCTTTCTGCTATTAAACGTTGTCCAGTCATGGGGAGGTTTTTTTATCATATTGACCAACTTGAGAAACTGATTTCCATAACTGGGTGAATAAATTTTTTTATTCAAGATTAATTGCAAGATACCTTGAGTTCAGATGTGTTCTCCTGTGTACCTTCTTAGACTTTCTTTAAGAGCTACTTTACTCCTAATCAGTCAATTTGTTATCTTCCCGTGTAGCCTCGCTGATCCTTGTGTGATGCAAGTTTGAATTCTTAAATGTTTTCTCTTTTAATAATCTTTCATGATGGTTTTTTTGCAGGATATAGACTCATGGGAATAATAAGCCACATTGGGACTTCTACTCAATGTGGTCACTATGTTGCTCACATCTTCAAAGATGGCAGATGGGTGATTTTCAATGATGACAAGGTCGGGGTTTCCGTTAACCCTCCCAAGGACATGGGATATATATACTTCTTTGAGAGGCTCAAAGAGTGAAAGGCTAATTCTATTAACGAAAGAACGGTAACGTTGAGATCGCCCAAAGATTATAGGAGCTGAGCAAAGGAGAAACGGGTATTTCTGATTAGATATTTAACTAGCTTTACCAGGAGGATCGATGTGAAATGCCTATATCTGTGATGGGAAAGTCTTAAAAAATAATGGTTATTGGACTTATTTATTGCTGTAATGGATGCCATTGGAATGTTGTTGGCTGCCTCCTTTTCTCCTACAGAGTTTCTTTTCAATTGCTGTTCCCAATATTTCCTTCCCTCAGGTTTCCAAATTGGTGGAGAAGAATTAGAAAAAAAAAAGATGAATATAAACCTAAAATCATTTACTGACTCTTCAAAACTCTTACCTGCAGATGATGAGATTTTATTTTCATTTCTTACCGGCTACAATTTTGAAATGACTTTGTTTGGTTCGCAATGTATAGATCTTAGAAAAGAGAGAATTAATGACAAATTTCTTATAATTTTCCCTCCTTTTATGGCATTTTGTGATTGTGAGGAATCTAATGCCTACTAGCAAATATGTTGAAGAAGAGTTGAAGGCACGATCAGCTGAACTCGCCAATCTTTTCAATTATTCTCCGGCTCGCAATCTTTTGAAAGATTTATTTATGAAATGCTTCGGTAGTACTATTATTTTTTTGCATGCCTTTTATAATTTATAAAAGATTTGATTAAATGATGGTTATTATTTTCATTCTTTTAAATTAGGGGGATTTTTAAAAATGGCATTTTATGAAGTGATATTTTTAAAAATGGCAAAGGACTTGTAAAATTTCAAGAATGACATTTCTTAGACTGAGATTCTACCAATTTCGATATGAGATTAGATTGAGATTGGTAGAATTCAGTTTGAGAAATGTTATTCTTGAAATATAATAAAACTTCTGTTTTTCTTGATAATGTGTCATGTAGTGGAATTTCTCTTTAAAGAAAGCATATTTAGTTACTCTGTTTTTATTTTAAAAAATATTTTCAAAATCTTAGTCAAATATTAAAAACTTTGAGAAAATTACCATTTGGTCTTTTAATGGGTTAGGTTTTATTAGGTCTCTAAATAAATAAAAAAGATTAAGCTCTTTAAATTTTAAAAATAGGTCTTTGTGCTCAAGTTACAGTAAAAGAAATGTGCTGTGACATGTTGAAGTTGTAAAAAAAAAAAAGTAATATTTCGTTATCATGCTCAATTAATCTTTCATTCTAATTATATACATGGAAATTTGTTTTAGGGTTAGGGGATGGGAACACATTCCCCACCCTGACCCCAAACCCGATATTTTAATAAATCTTATATATTTTGTTTACTTTTATTTTATATTTATTTAGTAAGAAAAAAATAAAATAAAATATGGTTATATTATCTTATAAATTATTATGTTTTCTTTTTATCTTAAAAATGTATATTTTAAATATATATTCTTCTTTTATATTTCTTTTTAATTAAGAATTAAAATATAAAAAAGAGAATTTTTCTTGCGGGGAACCCGATCCCCGAACGGGGAATCCCCGCCCGCCCCGATTCTTCGATTAGGGGATAGGGTAGGGGATTTAAAATCCCCGCGGGTTAGGGGATGAGAATGGTATCCCCGGTCCCGCCTAGCCCCGTTGCCATCCCTACATGGAATTCTAATAGCATGATTAAACCTGAGGGCATGACACTACATTAAAACATAAGATTTTCTTTTAAGCAATTTTTTTTTACCATTTTTTTCAACTTTAAATCACAAATTTGTGAATAATGATTCTAGTTTATAATAATCTTTATTATTTAAAAAAAAAAATCAAAAGTT
Source organism: Gynostemma pentaphyllum (assembly GCA_028015215.1). Classification (NCBI taxonomy): domain Eukaryota; kingdom Viridiplantae; phylum Streptophyta; class Magnoliopsida; order Cucurbitales; family Cucurbitaceae; genus Gynostemma; species Gynostemma pentaphyllum. The sequence goes on along the minus strand of CM051353.1, from coordinate 17,832,592 downwards.
TTGTGACTTGTGCTAATCGGGTGATTTTAAATATTATATACAATTATAATGGACAATTGATTATTGTGATTGACGTTCATGGTGAAAGTTGTTATTGGAAATAACCCTAAAATATTAAAGAAATTATACCCCAAACTTTCCACTTATATTTCCAACATAATAAACCATTAATTTATTTTCAAAACTTATTTTCATTAAATTAATGAATTCATTTTAATTTATATTTCTCTAATGTAAAATGACGAATCTCATTATTATTTTTTATAGTAGTTATTGGGATGTTCAAATTAGAATTCAATAATTTTTAAAATTTGATTTTTTTTTCCTTTTTTAATACAATCATTTATTTAATGATTTCATTTAATTGAGTTAGTACATGTTTAAAGTGTTATTTTTTAAATTTGATTTTGATACTTTTTTTTTTTTGTAATATTTAAATTTTATCACTGATAAAGTGTAGTTCATTGAACTAGTACAATAATTTAGTAAATTAGAAGTAATATGTTATCTTGGTAAATTTTTAAAGGTTAATTTTTTTCTCTCTGTTATTTAATTCCCAAAATAATAATAATAATAATGAAAAGCCAAATCACTAATTTAAAGAAAGTAAAAGGAGCTACTCTTTTGTTCTAAAAAAAAAAAGAAAAAGAAAAAAAAACGCTATTTTTTAAAATAATTATTTCTATTAAAAAATTAAGGTGGAAGAAAAAATATGCTAAATTTTGAAGAGAGTTGAAAGTTACTGAGATTGAAGGCACAGTCGCTGAACTCCTAAACAGTCTTTTCTATTATTCTCTGGCTCGTAATTTTTTGAAAGATTTATTTATGAAATGCTTCGGTAGTAGTAGTATTTTTTTTTTGCATGCCTTTTATAATTTATAAAAGATTTGATTAAATGATTGTTATTATTTTCATTCTTTTAAATTAGGAGGATTTTCAAAAATGACATTTTATGAAGTGATATTTTTAAAAATAGCAAAAGCCTAGTGAAATTTAAAGAATGATATTTCACAAAATGAGATTCTACCAATTTCGATATGAGATTAGACCAATCTCAGTTTAACTGAGATTAGTAGAACTCAGTGTGAAAAATGTTATTCTTGAAATATAATAAAACTTTTTTTTTTATAATATGAATTATGAAAATGCCATGCTTGTTTTAAAAAATATATTCAAAATCTTAGCCAAATATCAAACGCATAAAACGTGTTTAAAAAACTTGAGAAAATTCCCATTTGGTCTTTTAATGGGGTTCGGTTTTATTAGGTCTCTGCAAAAAAAAAAGATTAAGCTCTTAAAATTTTAAAAGTATGTCTTTGTTGCTTAAGTTACAGTAAAAGAAATATGTTGTGACATGTTGAAGCTGTATAAAAAAAAGGACAAGTAATGTTTCATTATCATGATCAATTAATCTTTCATTATTATATCCATAGAATTCTAATAGCATGATCAAATCTGAGGACATGACTACTTTAAAACATAAGTTTAACTTTTAAGCATTTTTTTTTTTGTAAAATCACGTCATTTTTTGGGCTTTAAAATCATAATTTTTTTTAATAATGATTCAAGTTTATAATAATCTTTATTACTTTTAAAAAATAAAATCAAAGCTTTTGTAACTTTTGAAAATCGGTTGATTGTAAATATATAAATACAATCAATTATAACAAATTATTGAGCACGGCATTGAATATTGTGATTGACGTTCATGGTGTTCTTTTTTTTTTTTTTTTGACCAGCACGGTGTAAATATGTTATTCCAAACTTCGTTTGGAAATCATATATGGGATGTATTAGTAATTTATACCTTATTTATTTGATGGGTATGGGTATGGGAAAGAATTATAATAAAAATCAATCTGAAAGAGAAATGGTGATATGAGAAAATAATTAATTTGTAACTTTGTTGTAGTAAGAATCTCATTTCACATCTACTTTGATTGATGGAGAGGGATATAAGAAAAACAAGGTAAATTATTAAGAGCCCGATTGGTAACCTTTCTAATTTATGTTTTTTGTTTTTATTTCTCATTTTTTAAGAAATGAAGTTGTTTGGGAAACTCTTCTTGTTTTTTTTTTTTTAAGAAACACTTCCCAAAATGTGTAGAAATTTTAGAAACAACAAATTCTAGTTTCTTATTTCTCTTTCTTGTTTCTAAAATTTTCAACACATTGATAAATTATAACGTTTTCCCGTTTTGACTAATAAAATATATTATAAATATCTAAAAATTATTTTGACATAATATTTTTAAATATGTCATTTAAAATTGTAAGATTTTCAAAATATTTTTATTTTTTTAAATGAGAAATAGAAACAAGAAATAGTTACCAAACACACTTTCTGTTTTTTTTTTTTTTTTTTAGAAACTAGAAATAAAAACGATTTACAAACATGTTTTCGTTTTCTTTAAAAAAAAAACAGAACAAGAAACAAGAAATGAAAATAAGAAATAAGAAATCGAAACGAGGAAGGTTACTAAACCTGGCCCTAACTTACGTAGCAAATTGTCACGGAATTACTTATTTTTTGTATTGCGGGACACAAAAGACATTAATCATTGTCATCTACCATTCCATTGTTTTTCTTTTAAAATAACCTTAAAATGTTTAGAACTTGTCACAAATAACATAAATTTATATACTAATGTAACAATATGAAATTCTCAAAACATGGAAATACTCATAAACACTAGTAGAAGCATTAAAAACATCAAATCATTGTTCTTCTCAATAAAATCAAGTCTCGAAATACAGTCACAATACGAACCAGTTTTATTTTAAACCATAAAATCATTAAAACCATAATCAATTCCCATAAAATTGTCAAAAGAAAATATTCAAACATAACTAAAGCAACACCATTTATTTCAAATAACAACAAGCATGAGTCATTCCCTAGTTCCCAAAAGTAAAGAGAAGAATAAAATCACCGGCGTGTAAATCAATGCCTATCAGACCACTCTCCTCGAACTTCATCAACTGCCAACTTTCTTCTTTCCTTTACCTGAAAAAAAATATTGTAGTAGCATGAGGCTACGCCCAATGAGTAGAATAATAATGTTAAAAAGAAAATAATGTCATGAGAGGTTTCCTAAGTCTTTAAGTCCATCATCGGCCTCACCAACTTCAAACTATCATCGGTTTCCGTTTCCAAAGAAAAAGCAAGCCCAATGATTTTCAATTGAAAGACCAATAACAGACAAATGCTTATATATTATCTTGAAAACAAGATTATATATATATATATAATTTCCAACAAACATAACATAACAATCAATTCGAGAAAAAAAATAGCAATTACAATTACACAAAATAAACTTTCATCATTCGCAGGTTTTTGAACATTCTGATTTAATCTGGTGCCAAATTATCCAATCTTATACTAAATAACACACGAAATTTAATTCCTTTGTTCATGCCATGAACTCAAATTTGATACGTTTAGTTACCATTGGACCCATAAAAAATACCACTTAACTTGAAAAAATATGTTAATAACAAAAAGTGAGTCTAAAAATACTCGGGAAGTAAATACATTATTTTTAAAAAAAATTACCAAATAAAAAGTATACCAAATTGAACTGAACATAAAACTTGGTCTCTTTAGCTATGGTGAATGGAGAATAGTATAACAAATCGAATAAATTTCAGAACAAATCACTTTCCATACATATTAAAAAGTCATAGCTAGCGAGTTCATGTAATTATATCGTATCATAATTATATAATAGAAAACCGACACCAAGTGAATACCTACAACTAGTCATACTACACATAAGATAAATCAAGATATGTAACAGAGCAATTGATTATACTGAAACCGGTCATACGCAGAGTTGCCCCCAAATGGCTATTCACCTTAACAAACGGCCTAAAGCCTATGTGTAAGCTGAACTAGTGGGTACGATAATTTAGTGGTTTGAAAATAACTTATGAAAACTGTTATATAACTTGCAACCATCATAAATCCATGGAAACTAATACTTTTTTCCATAATAACATAATGTCCAGTTTCAAAAGAATATTCATAAGTAATCGTAAAACACATAAACATAATTTGTAAATCTTAAAAACATGTGCATAATAGGCTATTCATAATATATAAGCTCACTTGAAATTTATAAGCAAATAATTATGGATAACTCAAAAATAATATTTTAACTACTCACAAAAACTATCTCGCTTACGATCCCGGGTTATAAGCGGTGCCAATCTCCGTATCACCTGAAATATATATTGAATAAAAAACACCCATTAATAATCTTTTAATACTTTTATATATTAGAAAACACATATTGAAAATATATAAAATGATGGTTAATAACCCAAGGTTAGAGTTTCACTTTTCCTTCCATGACTATACTTCCAATATACTAAAAAGAATTAAGTTGAAGAAATCACTTAACCAATAAATAATTACATAGACAAATTAAACTCAAAACTCCACGATTTATTTTCGTTTTCAAAGCAAACTTAACGATTTTCCTTTCTTTTCCCAAAAATTTCAAAGCAAACTCACGGATTCCTGCAGTTTCTTTTGCACATCATCAGCCACTTGTCACCCAAAGAACAAGGCAACCTAAGCATACTTTTTAAAAAAATAAAAATAAATAAATAAGTGTTTACAATTATTCTTTTAAATCAATTATCAATCTACCTTAGATATAGTCGTACGGAAGTTTGAAGAAGACGCTTTGCATCAGGATGATCCCACTCCAATGATTTCCACATTTGCATGTCATCCACCTTTACCTCGAGAAATGAGGATGGAGATAGATTTATGGGCAAAGACAGTGACATCCTCTTCAGCATTGGACATTGTAGTATGATAATTTTCTTTAAAGAAATACAACTCATGATACTCTCTTTTCACTGCAGATGCTCTCTAATTTTGGTAGATCGTTTAGGCTTAATATATTTAATTTAGGGAGAGAACAGGTATTTGTGCGAATATCTTCTTCGACCTCGTATACATCCATTATTACGTTCTCCAACTTTGGACATTCCGAAACATAAATCTGTTCTATGTTTGGAAGGTACCGAATCTCCTTTGTTGTGAATAAGTATTTAATCTCTGGACAATCTTCTACGAAAATGCTCCGGAGGTTAGAAAAGGAACTTTGTGGATAGATCGGAGGTGTCCAAGAAGTACCTGTCCCTCTTCCAAAAATACGCAAGTTCCTCGAAGTGTAGAAAACCACGTTATAGAGGTCGGGTAAAAGAAGAAGACCACTCCGTGTTTCCAGGACACAATCTTTGAATTCTAGTGATTGAATATCTTTTGGAAATTCCATGTGGCAATTGGATATCTCACAGCCTTCCAAACTTACATTGCGATCAAAATCTGAATCAATATAGATGCACGAAGTAGACTCTGGTCCCACTAGTATCGAGTACTTCTTCAATCTTTGATATCTCTTCATGTGTTTAACATAGGCGTTAAAATCAGATATCTGAGATATACAACCATTAAAGAATTCTAAATTTTTCAAGCGAATTAATTCCTTTGCAGAGGCGTAGTACTTGCACCCCTTCAAATTCAGGTATTGGAGACGAGATAGTTTGAGCAGAAACTCAATAGGAAACTGTTCTACCGATGAACAATCTTCAAGATTAAGATATTTTAGGTTTAACAACTTTTCTAATCCGCTCGGTATTCCTGTAATGTCAGTACTGGAAAGGTCTAGTCTTCTTAGCACGGTAAGTTTTTCCAATGAGGGCACAACTTTCAGTGATTGACATCCTTGAAGTATCAAGGCAGTGAGATGTATCAAATAAGAGATTGATTCTGGCAAAACTTCAATGTCTGTAAAACTTAAATCAACAACTGTGAGTCCATGAATCCGTTCAAAGAAATCATTTGGGATTCTCCTTAGATGGGAATTGCCTTGCAACAACATAACTGAGAGATTTTGACAATTTGGAGTGTAAGAAATTTCTGAAAGGCCATTGCGCATCAAGGAAACAACCTCAATGTCTTCCGTCCATGCTGTTTCATCACTTGGAAAATCTGTCAGTCCTATCCCGGCTTTTACCATGAATTTAGAACCTGACACCTGCAATGCCATGTCTCTAATCAAATCGTGCATTTTCATGCTTTCACCTTTAATGCTTGTCAACAAGCATGCTCTTTCAAGTTTATTCAATATGGTGTGGCCCTCATCCATCATTTCCTCCATTGTGTGCTCCTTCTCATATTTGATCAATCCTTTATCGATAAACCCCCTTATCAACTGGTCTCTTTGTATTGGAAAATCTTCTGGATATGTTGCACAATATAATAAGCACTCTTGTAATTGCGAGTCATCCAAACGATCGTAACTAAATCCCAGTATTTGAAATACATCTTTTTTCATGGATTCCGATCCCGTCTCTGAACTCTGTAACTTTCTTAATATATTTTTCCATTCACGAATATCGTCAGTTCCCCTCATACTACCAGCTAGAATAATTATCCCAAGAGGCAAGCCTCCACATTCATTTGCCACCTGCTTTGCTATCTTTTCTATAGGAGGCTGAATGTCATGATTGGAATAATATTTGACAAACAAGTTCCAAGCATTTGCTTCTGAAAGAGGATCAACTTGGATAATATTGTTTTCATCACACCCCATTCGACGACAAACGTCCTTTGAACGAGCGGTTAAAACCAACTTACACTCAACATTTTCAGGAATTCCCACCTTATATAGAACAAAGTCATCCCACATGTCGTCCAAAAATAATACAAATTTTCCCTTTTTCTTCAGTTCTCGTGCCAATAGCGCTGCCCTACTAGCCTCGTCATGAACATCCCTCAAAAGACCTTCGGCTATTACATTGGCAATTTTATTCTGCAAATTATAGATGCTGCAATCATTTGACACAGTTACCCAATAAACATTTCCAAACGTATTCCGTTTTTCCAATACTTTATTATTAAGACATTGAAGCAGTGTAGTTTTCCCTACTCCTCCCATGCCACATATGCCGATTCTTGAAACCTCGTTCTGCATTAAACATTCCTTTAGCTTTTCCACATTGCTATGCAACATCTCTCCCACAATATTTGGTGGTATTACCAATTCAACATTGTTGAGTCTATCAGGATCATCAAGTGTAACTCCATATGGAAATGCACCTCTATCATACAGTTCTTTTGCTTGCACTTTCAGATCATTCATCGATTTCACTACTTGTTCGAGGTTCAACAAAGTATGAACTTCTTTGTCCTCAAAATCACCATATTTTCTTGAACCTTCATCAACTTCCCTTCTTCTACGCTCACTTCTGACCTTTTCTTTAAGAGATTTCACTTCCTCAAGACTAGGGCATTTTCTCAAATCTTGAAAGATCTTTTTTAAATAATCAATTGAACCCATGTCTGTTACACAAATATGTGAAATTAAAAACATAACTCCAAAATTAACATAGGGAAACAAAACAAAGGAATCAACAGCCTTATCAGCTTTTCTTGGAAGAATCCTATACAAAGCATATAGATAGGGACAAATTTCACAACATTTTCAAGCTTTAAAAAAGAAAAAATACCAAAGCTGTATTTTTTTTTTTTGGGGTGAGGGGAGTTTGCAGAAATTGAAGTAGCTTCTTGGATTCCAAATTTTCGGAATTGATAAAAACTAGTTTTTTTTTTTTTTTTTTAAAACTATCTGTCTATCCTAAATTCCAATCCTTGATACAATATTCTCCCGTGTATTGATTAAGATGGGACATGCTAAAGATTAATAAAGAGAACCATATAAATCAGAGAGAGTAGAACAATCACACAAACAAATTAAACAAACATAGAGACAGAAATGATGAATCTTAACATACCTGTATGACCACCTAGGATATTTTTCAGTTTCAGACTCTCAACCAAGAAAATTGAAAAATCAACCAGTGTTTGGGTTTTGCAGTATAAAGGCAAAGACTTTATTTCAATCTGCCCCACTTCAAAATTATTATTATTAGTTATTCTCTTTTAGATATTATATCAAACTAAAGAGGGTAGACAGTGACGGATCTAGGATTTAAGTTCAGAGGGGGCACACAATAGAACTGCAACTTATAAAAATTGTCAAATCGGTAGAAACTTGAATCAAAACCGACTAAAACTTATAAAAATCAATACCTTAAACCGCCTATGTGTTCAAAACTGATTCGACACATAGTCAGTTCATTTTCAATTTGTAATTTTTTTTTCTTTTTAATCGGTTTAGTGTCGATTTTTTTAAAAACTAGTCATAAACCAAACTTAAAACACCCACTAATACGCAATACATGCAAATATATAATATTAATAACTACAAAAATAAAATCTATATATTCACCATTGGTATTTAATTTGGTGAAAATTAAATCAGGTAAATTTTAAAATATTTAGTTTTTTATGTTAAAAAATCACTTCATACTAATAATTATAGAGGAATTTGCAAATTTAGCAATTTTTTTAGTAATATTTGTAAAAATAAAAGCTCAGGAAAATATTTGTAAATATAGCAAATTTGGATCAGGTTTATCAATGATAAACATTTAATTACATATTTTTACACTAAGTTTATTATTGATAAACACATAAATCACTGTTTATCACTAATAAACCTGATAAAAATTGTTTTATTTGCCAATACTTTTTTGAGTTGATATTTTTACAAATATTGCATAAAAATTTGTCACCGAATGAAATTTCCCATAATTATATATAGAAAAGATAGATAGATAAAAAGTGAAATTTTTTATTGGAAATGATATTTATAATACATTAAAATTAAAAATATATTCAACTTTTTATTTATATGAAATTAAAACATAAAAAATACATTAATTTTAAAGAGAGAGAAAAAAAAAATATAATATATAGATAAAGAATGGTATTTAAATATTAAAAAAAGAAAGAAAAAACTTTACACATTGAAAGAAGGTACAATAAATGACAAGACTGGGAGTCGATCCTGGGATGTAAAGTGGGGAAAATCAATCTACAGCCAATGAACCACCGCATTTCATAAGGAATTTGTTTACTTATTATTATATTTGATTATAAATAAGTGGCACAATTTTTTGTAATTTAAATTCATATAATTTTTTAAATTTATCTACAAATCGGGGGGTATGTGCCCCCCCTGGTCCTACTGTAGATCCGTCCCTGGGTAGAATCGAATTTTCGACCTCATAAACAGATGTATAACCACTTGAACTATGTTTATATTAGACAACCATTTCAAAATTATGGGAATTGGGTCTCATATTTTCCCAATGGTATAAATTCCCTCTAATTCGCCTTAATTACATCATATTTATTTAGTGGCATGATTCAATATAAATTAGGGAAAAATACAAAAAACACCCTTGTAGTTTGGGTCAAAGGCAAACATACCCTTTATAGTTTAAAAATGAATATTTATACCTTTACAATTTTAAAATTGTGTAAATTGACCCCTCCTCACTGCACTGTTAATTATCTTTTACCCATAACTTTTTCGTTTGAACTCCGATTTGAATGTTTCAAGATATTCTGAAATCCTTGTTTTGAAGCTCTACATTATAGTAACTTAAAAACTCAGAAATCGTCAGTATATAAAAAATTTATCATCATCAAAATATTAGATCAAGTTGAAGTCATAAACACTTATATATAGTGATGATTTAGAATTTTGGTGACTATAACGTAAAACTCGAAACAAAGATTTTATAACATTTTGAATCATTCATATTGGAGTTTAAACGAAAAAGTTATGGCTAAGAGAAATTAATGACGTAATAGGGAGAAGCCAATTTGCATAATTTTAAAACTATAGATGTATAAATATTCATTTTTAAACTATATGGGATGTGTTTGTATTTGACCAAAAACACAAGGGACCATATAAATTAATATAAGTACTGGCTTTTCAATTTGGATGCTTAATTTTTTGTTAAAATACTACAAAGATGTGGTCCAATGTAATAAAAGTAGGAAAATATACATTTTTGGTCCCTGAGTTTTGAGTTTGTTTATCATTTGGTCCTGGATTTTCAAAACCAACATTTTTACCCCTGACTTTAGTTTTGTTTACCATTTAGTTTTTGCTGTTAAGAAACTGTTAAATACTTAATGAAATGCTGACGTGGAATTAAAAAATTAATTTTATTCTTAACATGATATATATTTTAAACGATCTGACATATTTAATGAGTATTATATTAAGGGTATTAATTATGTGGTGTATTTTAATTTTATATTTATTTTAAAATCTCTCTCCCCATCCATTTCTTTCTCTCTCTATCTCATCTCCTCTCACCCTTCCCCCTCCACTCGTCTTCTTCGATTAAACCAGACAAATACTCCGACGAAGAAGAACTTGTAAATTCGGTGGTTTTAGAATCCGACATTAATGAATCTTGGAAATCAAAGCTCATCACCCAATATCAAAAACAGGGTAGGCAGTAAAAAAAATTGAGTTAGTTTTAAATTGCTTCTGCTGCTCCACCAAGGTCACCCTGAGCTACCATCTCAATTAACATGTATAGCTTTTTGATGGGCATTTAAAAACAAAAACTATGCCATAAGGTTAGATTTGGATTCTTTGAATCTTCAATTTGGGTATCAAGATTTTGTTATCAAACTTTCTAATTGTAAAAATTACTTTCCTGTATTTGAAATCACCAAAAAAATTACAATTGATTACCAAAAAAAACGAAGATAAGACGAAGGGGGCGTACTAGCATGCGATTTACCGAGATTCATTGGAAATGGAGTGGGTTTCAAAATTGATTTTAGAGATTGATGGGTTTTAAAATCTATTCAAAATAAATGGCATATGGGTGAAGGATTTCTATGGCAAACAAGTTCTCTTCCTAATGCAAAATCGAAGAGACATCATTTCGTATCTCTTGCTTTAATCTCTTTCCCCAACGGATTAGAACAACGTTCTTTTCAAATTACACAATCACAATTTTCTGTAAAAATTTCAGAAACCCACCTTGTTCTCCGATCTATGAACACACCACAGACTCAATCTCAATCTCCTTCATAATTTTCATATAATAAAACTCCATTTTCATCGAATTTCAGCCATGGATAACACCATCAAGCTTGAATCCAGCTCCTAAGCGAGCTATAGTGATGTATTTGAACTTGAATCCAATGAATGACGTTTCATGGGTTTAGATCTGATTTCGTATTTTGGTGAGGGTGCAATTGAGCATGAAAGATATGGATTGAAGTTTCTTCTTCAAATCTGAGTTTCATATGCGTTCTTTTGTTGGATTTGAGTTTCATATGTGAATTTATAATCCTTTGGCTTCCATGGATCTCTGGTTTTTTCGAACAAATCTGGGAAAAAGCATATGACTTTTCTTAGTTATGGATTTAAACGAGACCAATAATATTGTAGATTTTGGAAGAATATTACAAGAAATATAAAAAAAATCTAGGATTTTTTTTATGACGAAGATGAATCTTGAGAAGCATTCATAGTGGTTGTGAACGTGCAAAATTAACTTAAGGTCTCGTTTACTTAGCGGGAATGAGAATGAGAAACAATCGGAATGAAAAATGATGGAATGAGAATAAGATTTATTTGATTGTGTTTACTAAAAAAAATTAGAATCAAAATGAAAAGAATTATCATTGATGTTGTTTACTAGAGTCTTGGATGAGAATATTATTTCATGTGGGACCCACAAAAAGTAGAGAGAATAAAATTAATAAAATATAAAAGTTGATAGTACCCACAAAATAAGGAGAGATTATTGAAGATGCCGGGCACATTATGCCTGTTGGCTAAGTTGCTGACATGTGTCCTTCTTTGTTTTTTATTTTTAGATATGATTTCTTGGGTAATTAAATAGCAAAGTATGATTTTAATTCGCCTTTTCTTATTTAATATTTCATAAATTGGCACAAAGGAAACGGATTGATAAAAGAAAAATCATTGAATATTAATGTAATACTTTTGTCAATTATTCTTCAAATTTTTTTGAGGTTGTAAAATTTGGTTTTAAAATAAAATCTACCTAAAAATCATATATAATTATCTTAAACTGTTCATTTTAATTTTTAAAATGAAAATAAAAAAATAACCCTTTACTTATATGACGTCAAATTGTTCATTATTAATTTTGTCAATGTGAGATAACTTTATTCTATCAAATTCATCAATTTGATTTTCATTAATAATAATCAATTAAAATTCAAAAAATATAAAATATAATTTTTAAAAGAATAATATGAATATAAAAATATCTTGATTTGGATACATAAATTTCTTCTGAATTCAATATATATTTTTATTAGTTTTATGCAAATCACAAGCAGTTGATTATATTGAAATTTTGAAGCTACATAAATTAATTAAATTATGTTATTATATAAGTTATGTTTTAAATTTTAATAAACTACACTAATATTGAAAGAAGCTAGATATAATAGTAGGTTGAAGTTTCAATTTTATTTGTTTAAGAAAAACAATTTTTAGTATTTCCATCGTTTACCCCTTGTGCGAACGTAAAAAAAAAGTGAAAAAAAATGTTGGCCAATAATTCCCCGCTTGCCTTGTAAATGTCAAAGATTTAACCAACAGGTATATTGTGCCCGGCATCTTCAATAATCTCTCCAAAATAAGGCATGAGAATGAGATTGATGAAGTTGTATGAGGGAATGCAATTGTTTGAAAATTGAGTATGTGGGTCCCACATAAGATCAATGAGAATGAAATAAGCTCATTCTCATTCTCATTCCTCCAAGTAAACATGACCTAATTAAGATATTGAGATGGAGAGAGAGGAAGTGTGTGAGGAGAGAGAGAAAATTCCCTAAATAAAATTAATAATACATAAATGAATAAAATATTAATATAAAACTCATTTATCATCCAACTCATTTAAAATATGTCATGTCAACAATAAATATATAAAAAAAAAATTAATAAAATTATGACGAGTCAGCATTCCGTTATATATTTAACTAAGACATGGAGTCAAATATCATCGATCTCTTCAAAATTTCGCTCGACATGTCGCTGATTTGGGCGTTCGAAATATCTGTGGGGTAATTTTTTTCTCCATTATCGCCGGTATTTCGAGCTAGTCGCCGATTTTCATGGTGTCATTCGAAATTTCCAGGCGAAGTCGATTGATTTCCATCGCCAATCACCCACCCTTTTACCACCGCAAATAGAAATTTCGCCCATGTCGTTCGAAATTTCGTAACTTTTGAACGAGTTTGGTACTATATAATTTGGAGGCTGGAAGGAGTAACGAGCTAGTAAAAAAAAATTGCATATTAAGTTTTGAAAGGAAAGATAGGCAAAAAAAAAAAAAAAAAATTAAAAAAAGAAAAAAAGGAAAAACCTTGTCAATTTTTTTTAATCGTTCAATATTTTAATTTTAATAATCAATATGTTTTTTTTACTCTCCCATGTCTTATTAAATTTGATTTTGATATGAATTTCAATTTTATTATTATGCCTTTTTAATTTTAATTCCATATATTTAATATCATTTAAAGTAAAATTATGATTATGTTATTATAATTCTTCTAATATATATTTTTTAAATCTTCTAATTTTATTGTCATTTTTTTTATTATTGTGAAAAAGATATATTTTAATAATATATTTCGATAAATTTAATTTAATTTTTTATATTTTACTATGTTTAGCATCATTTATAGGTGTATAAATTTAATATATGATAGATTATGACTTAATTAAGCTATTATGAAAGTTTCATATAAAAAGTCTAAAAATTCACCTATATTTCTATTGTTTCTGTGATTTTTCCGGGAATATCCGTCGACATCGATATTTCCATCAACATTTTGGTAAATTTGAGCCTCGACATCGACATTTAACTCCTTGAACTGAGGTTTGATGGTAGGGACAAGATTGACAACAAAACGAAAACTCGGGGTAAAAATAGCGGTTTTGAAAACTCGGACCAAATGGTAAACAAACTCAAAACTCAAGAACCAAAAATATTTTTTTTTCTATAAAAGTATTAGGTTAGTGTTCGATCTCCACTGCTCCACCCCCTCCACTTTTTATTCTTTCCTCTGCTCGATGTATCAGTTTATTAAAAGAGACAATCATGGCTATAGCCACTTTTGGTGCCTATATTTTACTTTATAGTCACCATTACCAATTTTTCAAGAAATAGTCACTTTTGTAATTTCTATCCCCAATATACCCTTATGTATATTTACCGTTTTTTTTAAAGAAATGGTCATACATTGTGCTCTCTTTGTTAGTCATACATTGTGCTTTCTCTTTGTTCAAGGAGTAGGTTTTTTATTATCAGCTATACATTGTGTTTTCTCTTTGTTCAAGGAGTGTATAGAAGCTTCTCATGGAAGTTTTATACTTTAGGCCAAGTAAAACTTTGTCAAGTATGTTTGTTTTTCTTTGAAAAAATGGCCACTCTGAATTTATCATTTATTCTCCATATAAAAATAATTGTACACGTGGTACATCTGGTACACACATAACACATATACAACATGTACTTATTACACGGATATGTAAACATTTTTATGCATTCATAATGTTTATATGTAATCATTTTAGATGGTATGTAGTAAATTTTTATTTAATTTCAAATTTTTGTTGCCGATATATGTATTTAATAAAAGTTTATTGTTTAATGTAAACCATGTAAGTAATTTGTTCAACCATATGGGTTACGTAGTCTTCATGCAATTGAGAAAGTAAACTGTGCGTAAAATGATTTTTGTAAATGTAGTATAAATGGTATACAAATAACACATATACAACATGGACTTATTACACAAATATGTAATCATTTTTACACAGTCTCAGTGCTTAGATAGTATGTAGCAATAAATGTACTACCAAAAATAATGTACGCTAAATGGTATATACAATATAGTATGTATACATCGTATATTATATACTTTTGGTTTAAATATATAACTAGGATCCGCTTTATTAAATAAATATTCAGTACTTGTTATATAGATGCATAGAAACAATAAACATATTAGATCTGTTTGATTTTCTTTATTGTGATTGCGTTTGAATCCCTTCGTGCTCCCATTTTTTTTAGCCACCACCTTATTATCATTCTGATACTAATCTCACGTTTTCTCCTTTTGATGATTTGTTCTTCAAAGGGAAACTTGTCCCTATTGAACCTTCTTCTTTAAATGAACAAGGTTCTGAATCATACACTGCACCTAAGCGGCACAACTGTAGTAGGGATATAGGCTTCATGGATTTCCCATCTTCTGGCCTGGAACAAGTTAAACTAAAGTGTCATAGTATGAACAACTATCCTTTTTTTTTTATCATTGAATCTTGAAAAAAATGAAATATTTGGTCAAAATGCTAATTATGAACATTCAAATGGCCATAAAAAGCTATGGGCATCCACTCCCATGAATTCAATAATATTGACAATGTAATGTACAATGAACAAATTCAAGAAAGGTACGAGTTATCTCATCATTTTTTTGACCAAAAATGACAATATGCAATTCAAACATTGAACTTATAATCAAGAGAAAGAAACTTACTGCATCCCATCCAAGTTTGTTCTTGTTATCCCATTAAATGCTCCTGATGAGGATGTGATGCTTAATACCCAGTTTTTTGTGGTATACTCATACCCCTTGAATACCCGAACCAAATAAGAACATGTGAGCATCTCAACCGGACCAATAACTTCTCATCAACAGTTACAACAATTAAACACAATATTTCACTAACTTTATCGGCGAGCATTTGCTGGAGAAGCCGAACAACCTGAGTTCCAGCCGAGTGCCCAACAAAGTGAATATGATGATCTTCCTAATTTTGGCCACGATTTTGGCCACAAGTGCAAGCAAAGATGAACACGATTGAGAGAAAATATGGAGCCAGAGAGAGAAGAAGATGATGGAGGGAAATAAAAGAAATGAAATGTTTAGGCTAAATGAGGTGGTTTTGTGTTTTCTTGAGGTGGCCATTTTGTATAAATCATCACTGACAAATTTTGTCTAATCATCACCTGGCCATTTTATATAAATTTAAGGTGGCTATTTATTTTATGTCATGTAAGGGTATTTTTGTAAGTACACATTTCAATAAAGTAAAAAGCTGGCCATTTATTGAAATTTAAACTGTAGCGGCCATATAATTATATGTATAGACAAAAGTGGCTAGAAACCTTGTTAACCCTTATTAAAAAACAAAAATTAAATAATGTGATTAGGTTTGTTAAACGACTTTGTGATTTTTATGTAACCAAAGTTTAATAATTAATGAATTGAAGTTATTTTACCAAATAAATTTCTATCTTTTGTATATTTTTATGTGTTTTCTCAAATTGTAAGATTTTTTATTTTATTTTATTATTTTTTTCCCCTTAATGTTTATGAATGCTTTAGCCACATTTCCTCCCTTTTATTCTAACTTATTAAAAATGGTAAGTGCAACATGTTTTATTTAGGAAAATTTCACTAGGTAGCAGAATTTATAAATATATCGCTTAATGCTATTAACATATATATCAATTTTTACTACGCTAAATATCAGTGATTAAAATTTTGAGATTAAATATTAATTACTTTTGATGAAAAAGAAAAATCAATAAAATGAATATCTTTCGTTTTACCCTAAAATTAAGCTATTAATCTTATATTGAAATATACTATTAATTATGAGACATTGCTAATCTCTAAAATTAAACTATTAAAAGCCAACATGAGCATAGCTCAAGTGGTTAGGCACCTGCTCTCTTCCCATGAGGTCAAAGGTTCGAGTCTTCCCCTCCCTCAACTTGATGTAATATCTAAAAAAAAAAAAATTATTAAACTTACAATTAAATGTAACAACTAAAATTAAAATTTATAAAGAACTCAAGAATAATAAAAGGAAAAAAATCAACATTTTATGATTGTTTTTTTTAAGAGGGGAACATTTTGTGATTAAACATCACTTTTGATTGAAAAGAAAAGGAATCAATAATATGAACACACCTCATCAAAATCATACATCGGGCATAAAGTGTGTATTCTCAAATTGTAAGTTTTGTACTGGTTTTTTTAAAGGGAAATTTCATTGGGTAGCAGAGTTTTATGCAATATTTATAAATATAGCATTTTTTTAAAAGTATTTGCAAATATAGCAGTTTTTTAAAAACCTTATTCATATGTATCAAAGATATTAGTGATTACTATTAGGTAATCAGTGATACAAGCATAAAATATCAGTAAAATCAGTGATAACTTATGTGGAAATCAGTGATTACTTTGCTATTTTTACAAATAAGTTTTTTTATGGCTATTTTTATAAATATTGAACCTAATTTTGCTATTTTTGCAAGAGCCCCTTTTTTAACATATGTTTTAGCTACATTTTTTCCCTTTGATTTTTAGGGTAACTATTGAAATAACATATTTGAACATTCTGATTTAATTAATTCGAGAAAAAAAAATAGCAATTACAATTACACAAAATAAACTTTCATCATCCGCAGGTTTTTGAACATTCTGATTTAATCTGGTGCCAAATTATCCAATCTTATACTAAATAACACACGAAATTTAATTCCTTTGTTCATGCCATGAACTCAAATTTGATACGTTTAGTTACCATCGGATCCATCAAATATACCACTTAACTTGAAAAAATATGTTAATAACAAAAAGTGAGTCTAAAAATACTCGGCAAGTAAATACATTATTTTTAAAAAAAATTACCAAATAAAAAGTATACCAAATTGAACTGAACATAAAACTTGGTCTCTTTAGCTATGGTGAATGGAGAATAGTATAACAAATCGAATAAATTTCAGAACAAATCACTTTCCATACATATTAAAAAGTCATAGCTAGCGAGTTCATGTAATTATATCGTATCATAATTATATAATAGAAAACCGACACCAAGCGAAAACCTACAACTGTAATTATATCGTATCATAATTATATTATATAGCTTGCAAACCATCATAAATCCATGGAAACTAATACTTTTTCCATAATAACTTAATGTCCAATTTCAAAAGAATATTCATAAGTAATCGTAAAACACATAAACATAATTTGTAAATCTTAAAAACATGTGCATAATAGGCTATTCATAATATATAAGCTCACTTGAAATTTATAAGCAAATAGTTATGGATAATTCAAAAATAATATTTTAACTACTCACAAAAACTATCTCGCTTACGATCCCGGGTTATAAGCGGTGCCAATCTCCGTATCACCTGAAATATATATTGAATAAAAAACACCTATTAATAATCTTTTAATACTTTTATATATTAGAAAAACACATATTGAAAATATATAAAATGATGGTTAATAACCAAGGTTAGAGTTTCACTTTTCCTTCCATGACTATACTTCCAATATACTAAAAAGAATTGAGTTGAAGAAATCACTTAACCAATAAATAATTACACAGACAAATTAAACTCAAAACTCCATGATTTATTTTCGTTTTCAAAGCAAACTTACCGATTTTTCTTTCTTTTCCCAAGAATTTCAAAGCAAACTCACGGATTCCTGCAGTTTTTTTTTTACACATCATCAGCCACTTGTCACCCAAAGAACAAGGCAACCTATGCATACTTTTTAAAGAAATAAAAATAAGTGTTTACAATTATTCTTTTAATTGGATGTAGTCGTACGGAAGTTTGAAGAAGACGCTTTGCATCAGGATGATCCCACTCCAATGATTCCCACATTTGGATGTCATTCATATATACCTCAAGAAATGAGGATGGAGAGTGGTCTAAGATGGGCAAAGACAATGACATTCTCTTCAGCACAGGACAATTATGTATGATAATTTTCTTTAAAGAAACACAACTCATTGATACTCTCTTTTCACTGCAGATGCTTTCTAATTTCGGTAGATCACTTAGTTGTAAATGATTTAATTTAGGGAGAGAACATGTATTTGTGCAAGCATCTTCTTCGACCTCGTATACATCCATTATTATGTTCTCCAACTTTGGACATTCAAAAACATAAATCTCTTCTATGTTTGGAAGATACCAAATCTCCTTTGTTGTGAATAAGTATTTAATCTCTGGACAATAAGATACTTCAATGATCTTGAGGTTAGAAAAGGAGCTTTGTGGATAGATCACTGGTGTCCCTCTTCCAAAAATACTATACAAGGTCCTCAAAGTCACGATAACCAGGCCCTTGAGAACCGGAAAAAGAAGAAGACCACTAGGAGAGCTAAACAGATGCCTGATTTGAGCACAATCCTTAATTCCACTAGTTTTCAGGACACAATCTTTGATTTCTAGTGATTGAATATCTTCTGGAAATTCCATGGTTATCTCACAGCCTTCCAAAGTTACATTTCGATCAAACCGTGAACTTAAACTATTATAGAACGAAGCAGAGATTTTGGAAATTCCATTTACCACTTCTATCGAGTACTTCTTCAATCTTTGATACGTCTTCAAGTGTTTAACATAGGCGTTAAAATCAGATATCTGAGACATACAACCATGAAAGATTTCTAAATTTTTCAAGCGAATTAATTCCTTTGCAGAGGGGTAGTAGTTGAGATCCTTCAAATTTAGGTACTGGAGATGAGATAGTTTAGGTAGAAGTCCAGTAGGAAACTGTTCTAACCGTAAACAATATTCAAGGTTAAGATATTTTAGGTTAAACAACTTTTCTAATCCACTTGGTATTTCGGTAATCATAGTCCAGGAAAGGTCTAGTCTTCTTAGCGCGGTAAGATTTTCCAATGAGGGCACATCTTTCAGTGATTCACATTCTCGAAGTATCAAGGCAGTGAGATGTATCAAATAAGATATTGATTTTGGCAAAACTTCAATGCTTGTAAAACTTAAATCAACAACTGTGAGTCCATGAATCCGTTCAAAGAAATCATTTGGAATTCTCCTTAGACAGAAATTGTATTGCAACAACATAACTGAGAGATTTTGACAATTTGGAGTGTAGGAAATTTCTGAAAGGTCATTGCGCATCAAGGAAACAACCTCAATGACTTCTGTCCATGCTTTTTCATCACTCGGAAAATCTGTTAGTCCTATCCCGGCTTTTACCATGAATTTAGAACCTGAAACCTGCAATGCCATGTCTCTAATCAAATCGTGCATTTTCATTCTTTCACCTTGAAACAAATCACCTTCAATGCTTGTCAACAAGCATGCTCTTTCAAGTTTATTCAATATGGTGCGACCCTCGTTCATCATTTCCTCCACTGTGTGCCCCTCCTCATATTTGATCAATCCTTTATCGATAAACCCCCATATCAACTCGTCTCTTGGTATTTCATAATCTTCTGGATATGTTGCACAATATAATAAACAGTTTTTTAATTGGTCGTCATCCAAACAATCGTAACTAATTCTCAGTATTTGAAATACTTCATCTTCCATGGATTTCGATCCAGTCTTTGAACTCTTTAACTTACTTAATATAGTATTCCATTCACAACTATCTTTAGTTCCCCTCATACTTCTAGCTAGAGTTTTTATCCCAAGAGGCAAGCCGCTACATTCTTTTACCACCTCCTTTGCTTTCGCTTCTATATTTGGTTTAAATTTCTGAATGTAATGAGTGGAGTAATATTTGACAAACAAGTTCCAAGCATTTTCTTCTGAAAGAGGATCAACTTGGATAATATTGTTGTCATCACACCCCATTCGACGACAAACGTCCTTTGAACGAGTGGTTAAAACCAACTTACATTCAACGTTTTCAAGAAATCCCACCTTATTTAGATCTAAGTTATTCCACATATCGTCTAAAAATAATACAAATTTTCCCTTTTCCTTCAGTGCTTTTGCCAATAGCCCTGCCCTTTTGAACTCATCATCAACACCATTCAAAAGATCTTTGGCTATTATGTTGGTAATTTCATTCTGCAATTTATAGTTGCTGCAATCCCTTGACACAGTTACCCAATAAACATTTCCAAACGTACTACGTTTTTCCAATACTTTATTATGAAGATACTGAGCCACTGTAGTTTTCCCTACTCCTCCCATGCCACATATGCCGATTCTTGAAACCTCGTTCCGCATTAAACATCCCCATATCTTTTCCACATTGGTATGAAACATCTCTCCCACAATATTTGTTGGTATTACCAATTCAACAATGAGTCTATCAGGATCATCAAGAGTAACTCTGTATGGAAATGCACCTCTATCAAAGAGTTCTTTTACTTGCACTTTCAGATCTTCCGTCGATTTCGCTACTTGTTCGAGGTTGAACATTTTATTTTCTTCCAAAGTATGAACTTCTTTGTCCTCAAAATCTCCATATTTTCTTGAACCCTCATCAATGTTCCTTCTTTTACACTTACTTGTGATCTTTTCTTTTAGAGATTTCACTTCCTCAAGACTAGTGCATTCTTTCAAATCTTGCAAGATCTTTTTTAAATCATCAATTGAACCCATGTCTGTTACACAAATATGTGAAATTAAAAACATAACTCCAAAATTAACATAGGGAAACGAAACCAAGGAATCAACAACCTTATCAGCTTTTCTTGGAAGAATCTTATACAAAGCATATAGGGACAACTTTAACAACATTTTCAACCTTAAAAAAAAGGGAAAACACCAAAGCTGTATTTTTTTTTTTTGGGTGAGGGGAGTATGCAGAAATTGAATTAGCTTCTTGGATTACAAATTTTCGGAATTGATAAAAACTAGTTTTTTTTTTTTGAAAAACTATCTATCTATCCTAAATTCCAATCCTTGATCCAATATTCTCCCTTGTATTGATTAAGATGGGACATGCTAAAGATTAATAAAGAGAACCATAAAAATCAGAGAGACAGAAATGATGAATTTTAACATACCTGTATGACCAACTACTATAATTTTATCATACGAATTCCCCGATCAAAAAAATATGTATGATCAACCACCTGGGATATTTTTCAGTCTCAGACTCTCAACCAAGAAAATTGAAAAATCAACCACTGTTTGGGTTTTGCAGTATAAAGGCAAAGACTTTATTTCAATCTCCCTCACTTCAAAATTATTATTATTAGTTATTTTCTTTTAGATATTAATGTTAGACATCCTCTTCAAAATTATGAGTGGTTGTTGAAGTGGTCAAAAAATAGATATGACACCTACTATCTTAATTCCTTCCAACCACTACTTCCTTTTCGTTATTTTATAGTTTAGTGTTTCGTTTTCTACATTATTTTTTTCAACATCTCTTTGGTCGTTGTATTTATTTATTAATAATGTTTCGTGACTATGGAAGAAATCGTGTTTTGCCTTAATATGGTCATTTTATATTGTTTTGGTAGTTTAATATAAAAAAATATAAGAAAAATCAAGGAAAACGGGGAACAGAGTGGAGATATTAGGGAAAATAAAGAAGAAATAAGGGCACAAGTTTTTCTAAATTAGAAGGTTAGAAGATCGTGATGGTAAAGACCAAGGGTAAAAAGAAAAAAAAAACTTAAATAGTTTATCTTGAAACATAATATAAAAGGTTGTCGTGACTCGTGGGGTCGTAAGATTGTCTCATAAAATTAGCTAAGTCGCACGTAAGTTGACCCAATCACTCATAAAAAAAAACATAATATAAAAGGTTCGATGCGATAAAAAAATGTAAACAAAAGAAATTATAAATAATTATAATAAGGTAATTGTAATATTTAGAACAATGAACATAACATGAATTTGATGTTGTCCTCACTCTAACGATTCTTTCCCATAAGGAGGTCGCGCCACAATAGTAATTTTTAAGAAAAATAGCCAAAGAAGATGTTCTTGAAAAGCCCATGAAATTGCTTGTGAGTACGGGTGTTCACCACGAAATGACGGGGACGAGAAATACATTTTCCGTCCCGTCTTTGTCTCTTAAACCATTCTTCATCCTCGTTTAAAAGTCAAAGACGAGAATTGTGGATTTCCCATGATACGTATTAATTTTTTAATATCAATTAAAATTAAAATTATATTACAATTTAATAGGGTAAATTATAAATAATACCCATGTGATTTCGGTCAAATTCATGAATAGCCCTCATAGTTTCAAAATGGCAAATCACACACCTGTAATTTCAAATTATGTCAATAAGACCATTCTCTCTCTTCCAACGTTGTAAACTTTCTTTTAACCGTAACTTATTCGTTTGAACTTCAAGGGGTTAATGACTTCAATCATACCTAATATTTTGATAATAATAAACTCTTTTGTTTATTGACGGTTTTGAAGTGGCCATAACATAGAGATTGACATGAAGATTTCAAAATATCTTGAATAATTCAAAATCAGAGTTCTTGTGAAGAAGTTATGGTTAAAAGAAAGTTTGCAACGTTGGAAGGAGAGATTTTATTGACATAATTTGGAACTACATGAGTGTGATTTGTCATTTTTAAACTAGAGGGGTTGTTCATGAATTTAACTACCGGGGTGTTATTTATAATTTACTCTAATTTTAAATACTATGAGATATATTTTATATTCTTTAGATTTAAAAAATTTATTTTATTATAAAATTTTAACATCATTGAAATTAAAAGATTAATAATGATATAATATTTAAAGAAAAAAATCATTAATTATTTAAATTTTGAGGATAAAAACAGAGAATGCATTCTCCATCCTCATCTCATGCTTTTATAAAGTGGGGATGAGGTCTCATGCTCTTATAAAGTGGAGATTCCTCATCCCCATTGGGATTGGGGGGAGCCGTGGGGAATTTGAATTTTTGAACACCCCTATTTGCGGTAGGTGGACAAAAATTAATTACAAGACGAAATTAAACTGGAGGAGGGAGAAATAGCTCATGTAGATCCAAATGTGACATATGGTCTGGTAATTTGAAACTTTCAAACATTATAAAAAGAATTAGTAATTTTAAATATTATAATTTCACTTTTTTTCTTTCTTTTTCCTTTCAAACTTTATAACCAATGTAATTATCTCTTATTAGGTGGTAAGCGTTCTTCGATTTCTATTATTAAAAAAGAAGTATCTTATTCATTTTCAGACAAAGATAATCTTTTCTTTGTGAATATTTCTGTATTTTCTTTCAATATCAGAAGATTATTAAATATATAGATTGGAAATATGGAAGAGAGGATTAAGTTGATAATGGAAACCGGCAGCGCAGATTTACGACCGCGAAGGGAAAGACCATCGCAACATGAGGAGAAACTAAAGTGTTCGAGATGCAAATCAAACGACACCAAATTCTACTACTACAATAACTGTGAATAAATAAACTTTCATTACTTCAAAAACTAATGATTTACATTATAAATAGCCCAACCCATTACATAACTTGAAGACCACTCATTTATGATACTTGGAGCCCAATCTTCTCTAATACTTGGAGCTCAATCTGTCTTTACTAGGGGTGATAATTCGGTTTTGGTGTATCTTCGGACCAAACCAAACTGAAGTTCAATTTCGGTTTCGTTTTTTCGATCGTTTTTGCACGGTAGATGGTTTTTCATACTTTTCATGAATTTTTTATTCTAAAATTGTACGAGAATGATTTTTTTTTTCTTATGGGATTTGAATTATTGATTTAAGGTTTAAAATAACTCTAGCATTGAATGGTTGTTTTAGTTTATAACAAAAAATTTGATATCTAATTTCTAATTTGTGTCAATGCAAAGGTAAAAAAATATGGACTATTGGTGGTTATTAATTATTATTATTATTGTGACTATGAAATATCAATCCACAAGTAACATATTACTTTTAATTTGATTATGTATTATTGAAATATTGTTGTTTTGTTATTAATAATTATTACGTGCATCAAACATGCTTGGTAAATTGGAATTTAAAAATAGTAAATTGATAATTTTATCCCATCGAATTAGAACAAATTTTGAAGTTTACTTGAAATTTATCAATACTATTAATGATAATTTGATTACTTATTGGAATATTGTTGTGGTGTTATTTATAATTATGTACATCGAACGACGGTCGTGACTGACGAAGGGCGGCGGCGGCTGGCTGACGAAGGGCGAAGGGTTTTGGCTTTTGTTTGCTGTGCGTGAGAAAATAAGAGCGACATGGGGGGGGGGTCTGGGAATTCAATTAGGGATTAGAATTTAGAGTAGTTTTTTTTAATAATAATAATGTAATTAATAAAATATAATATTTAATTATATATAGAATTTGCGGTTCGGTTCAGTTTCCGGCGCAGTCCAACACCCCTGGAAAGAACCGAACAGGACCAAAACCGTAAATTTCAATTCGGTTCGGTTCAGTCGATTTGATCGGTTTTGATTCTCAGCCCTAGTCTTTACATTCCCCCTCAAACTTATGGAACATTATAAGAGAACATAAGTTTGCTACAAAGAGAATAAAAAAGATCAATGGCTAAGAACTTGGTAAAAACATCATCTAATTGGTCTTTTGTAGGAACGTAATGAAGACTAATATCCTTGCGAACAACTTTCTCCAGAAAAAAGTGAAAATCAATCTCAATATGCTTGGTCTGTGCATGAAAAACAGGATTAGATGCAAGGTGTATGGCTGATTGATTATCACAAAACAGTGAGAGAGAAGAAGAAAGAAATAAACCATAATCTTTGACCACTTGACGAAGCAAAGATAACTAAGCTATGGTTGAAGCAAGGGCTCGATACTCGACCTCAACAGAAGAAGGAGAAACTGTAGACTATTTCTTAGATGACCAAGAAATTGGATTGTGACCCAAAAAGATAACAAAGCCAGTAGTTGATCGAAGATCAGTTGCATCACCTGCCCAATCAGAATCCGAATATTCACATAATGACAATAATTTGGCTGCTGTGTAATGCAATCCCTTAGTAAGGGAACCACAAATATATCGAAAAATGTGTTTGACGACAGCAAACTGAGATTGAGTAGGATTATGCATCGATTAACAGCAAAACAGA
This sequence comes from Gynostemma pentaphyllum, assembly GCA_028015215.1. Taxonomy (NCBI): domain Eukaryota; kingdom Viridiplantae; phylum Streptophyta; class Magnoliopsida; order Cucurbitales; family Cucurbitaceae; genus Gynostemma; species Gynostemma pentaphyllum. The sequence continues at coordinate 17,806,765 of CM051353.1, read as the reverse complement.
TATCAGCCCAAGTAAAAGTTAAATATTGTAAACAACCCACTATTTGTCTGAACATTTGTGCATCAGTGACAGAGCAAGGAGAAGAATCACAAGTGATTTCTTTTAAAGAGCAAAGTGTGCGATAAGTCTTGGCTGATGATAACCCATATTTATGAAGTATGTCTTTGGCATATTTGGTTTGAGTAACCAATAAACCAGATTCAGTATAAGAAATTTCCAAGACAAAAAAGTAATGAAGAATGCCCAAATCAGTCATTTCAAAACGAAATTGCAACTGAGAGATGAAATTAGTGATATAGGAGACATCATTGTCACTCAAAACAATATCATCTACCATATATTAGAAGATAGGTAATAGATGGACCAACAACTCGAGTAAATAATGAAGAATCAGCAGTAGATTGACTAAAACCAAACTCAGTCATAATGTGGTTTGTAAAACAATCAAACCAAGCTCTGGGCGCTTATTTTAAGCCATAAAAAGACTTATTCAACATACAAACAAGACTAGGAGGGGAAGAAGTCACACAACCTTGGGGAGCATGATATTCCATGATAAACTTTCTTCTTGATAATGCCAGATTTGCTTCTAGTATGCATTTTATGCATATTTTCAACACAGAGAACAGATATAGCAATTGCAGGTGGAATTGGCTGGATAGAAGCAGCAGATTATTCCAGTGTCACACTCACGGGCAGATTGTAAAACAGGAATATTGGAGTTAGAAGCAGACATAATATTTAGGAAAGTTAACAAGGAAGAACAAGAAGAAGATGAAGGACAAAAAGAAGAAGGATTGAGAACTAATGACATGTCTTGATGTAAATATTTTATTTATTTTGGGATCTAAACACAAATAACCCTTGTACTCAAGAGGATAACCTATAAACACACATTGAGTGGACTTGGCTTGAAGTTTGTGTGTATTATAAGGTTTAAGCAAAGGCTAGCATGCACCAAAAACTCTTAGATGTTTATAGTCAGGAAAAGAATTGAACAAACTCTCAAAAGGTGATTTATTACCCAAAACAGCAGTAGACATTCTGTTGATTAGGAAAACTGCCATGGAAAAGGCATGATACCAATATTCTAAAGGAACAGAGGATTTGGATAAAAGGGCTAGGGCTATTTCAATAATATGTTTATGCTTCCTCTCAGAAACCCCATTTTGTTCAGGTGTATGAGGACAAGATTTCTTATGTAAGATACCCAAATTAGAGAAAAACTGGGAGAGAGTATTATTGACAAACTCACCCCACCGTCACTTCTAAAAAAAACATAATATAAAAGGTTCGATGCAATAAAAAATGTAAACAAAAGAAATTATAAATAATTATAATAAGGAAATTGTAATAGTTAGAACAATGAACATAACATGAATTTAATGTTGTCCTCACTCTAACGATTCTTTCCCATAAGGAGGTCGCACCACAATAGTAATTTTTAAGAAAAATAGCCAAAGAAGATGTTCTTGAAAAGCCCATGAAATTGCTTGTGAGTAAGGGTGTTCACCACGGAATGACGGGGATGAGAAATACATTTTCCGTCCAAAATTTATGAAGTATGTCTTTGACATATTTGGTTTGGGTAACCAATAAACCAGATTCAGTACAAGAAATTTCCAAGCCAAAAAAGTAATGAAGACTACCCAAATCATGTAGGACCGAATGTCAACACTAGAGAGGGGGGAGGGGTTGAATAAAGTTGCTTTAAAAAATTATAAATTTAAAAATTGAATTTTATAACAAGAACGTTTTTCAAATTGATCAACTAAATTAAAAATTAAAGCAAACAGGATGTAAATTAATGAATTTGTTGAACCGACACTATTTTCAAAAGATCGATGCAAGCAATTAATTAACAAACAACAACTAACACAAATCAATAAAATAAAACGTGCGGAAATTAAAAAGTTTAGGGAAAGAAGACACCGAAGATTTTTATAGTGGTTCGGCAAGCCTACGTCCACTCCCCAAGGCTCTTCCTTGAGATTTTTCACTATCACCGATTCTCTTACGGGTGAGAACTAAACCGGTACAATCTCCCTCTTTAATTGCAACAGGAAAAAGAGAAAACCCCGATCATTTTCACTGGTTCAGGATCTAACAAAATTCTTTTTCACACCGCAAGGTGTTCCCACACCTTAATACAAATCCCAATGAAAGTTTAAAATAAATCCTCACAAAAACCTCTCATGTAGGTGGATACACAAATTTTTGTATCATAAAAATGATCACAAATTCCTCACAATATAATTCTCTTCACAAAATTAGTATGAAAACAAGGTGGAATGAGAGAATTGAAGGATGGAGCACTTGGGAATTTTTGGGCAGCAAGATAGAGCATATTTTTTAGCATTGGTACTGTTTTTTATCTGAAAATAGGGTTTTTGAGTAGGCAAATTCGTGTTTAGGCTTCAGGTTAAATCTGGACCCTTGATGGAGTAATTTTGATCCAATGGCTACTAAAAAAAGAAGAAAATCGGGCTGGAAAATAGAAAAAATTCGAAAAATACTTCAGCAGCGTCAGATACGTCCTTGCCAGTCGCAAGACTACGAAACGCGCATGTACTCGCGCTTCAGCCAGTCAGAAAGCACCTCTATTGGCGCGTGTGGTACACTCGCGTAAACCGTGTCCCTACCAGTCATTTTACTTTTTTTTTTTAAATTTAAAATTCAAATCTTTTCACGACATGTCGTCTTCTTATTCGCCCGTTAGCGTCATTCTTTTCTTAGTCCGGTCAGCGCCTCGTCAACCACTTATCCACATGTCGTCATGCAGTACTACAAAAAAAAGTCAATTTGCGACCAAAAGGTCGTTTTTATTGTAGAAAGCGACCAACATGGTGGTGGCAAAAAAGCTGGTCGTTCCAGCATTTTGTGCGACTGGATAGTCACAAAAATACGACCAAGCATGTTTGGTAGCAAAAAAGTCAACATTTTTAAAAAACGACCAGATGGTCGCTTAAAAAAGTGACCATCTGGTCGTAATTTAAGTTGAAGATAAGTGATCAGTTGGTCATATGAAACAGTGACCACGTGGTCGTTTTTATAAGCGACTAAATGGTCATTTTTGAACTCAGACAAAATGCGACCAGATGGTCGTTTGTTTAGGGATAAAATACGACCATCTGGTCGTTTATCTTCTAAGGTAAATACGACCAGATGGTCGTATTTAATAAATTTTTTATTTATTTATTTAATTAATATTAAAATTATTATTTATTTATTTAATATTAAAATTAGTATTTATTTATTTATTTAATTAATATTAATTATTTAATTAATATTAATTATTTATTTATTTAATTAATATTAAAATTTAATAATAAAAAATTGGAATTAAAATAAAAAATATATAAATGAAATATTCAAAAAATGTTCTATACAAAAGAAATCATCCTAGAACTACTGCGGAGGGGCGGGGGGTGGCGGAGGTGTCGTCGATGATGAATGACCATCGTATAGGGATCTGAAGTACGCGGCAAAAGATGCTGCAACCTGGGCCTCAACCCGTGCCTGCATGTCCGCCTCAATCGCAGTGACTCGAGAAACGAAGTCGTCGCGCATAGCGTCCATGTCGGTGTGAAGCTGCTGAACCTCCTCGCGCAGCTGCTGCTCAACCGGAGAAGGGCCAGAGCTAGTGCTCGCTCCGCTCCGCTGAGGCCGAGGCACATCCTCGTAAAGGCGTCGCTTGTACGAGTCGAGCCCAGGAACTGATCCATCAGGCCGAACCCCTCCAGCAACCTCCAAGAACGCCTCTCTACGGTCTTCCTGAGTCGGTTGCGAGTCTGGTGTGGGCAACCGCTGACTCAACGACTCCTTGAAACGTTCTTAAACATTTAAAATTCAGAAAATAAAATAGTTAATATATAAGTTAGAAAAAATTGTAAAGAAAAAATAATAATTGAAAAAATTATTAAATACCTGAACTTCTTTCGCCTTCCCGTCGACGATCGTCCCATCCTTCTTCGTGTGAAGAACGAGGTGCAGCTCATAGGGTGGGACAGGGCGACCATGCTTCACTTCCTAAAAATATTAGAGATTGAAGAAGAAAAAATAATAAATTAATAACTAATTGAAAAAAAAACAAGAAAAAAGTACGTAAAAAACAAAAAAAAAAACTTACCAATCGACGATGGTGGTCGTCGTGGGTCCGGGCCCGCCTGTGTGTTTACTGAGATTCTTTTCGCGGTTGGTCTTATTCCTCCTTGACACTTCCTTGCCCTCGGGAGTGTTCAAGCTCGCTATAAGTCGCGTGTGGTCCTCCTCGCTCATCCACACGGGGCGGTTTGCTGCTTGCTTTCTGCGCGCCCAGTAAATGAGGTCCTTGAATCGATCCTTGACGTGATTGTCCCATGGGGGGAACAATCTACCGTCCGTGATATCTGGATCGATAACAGGAAACTTGCCCTGAAAAAATTGAAATAAAAAATTGTTAAAGTAATAAAGTAGTAAATTTATTTTTAAAAATTTCAAAATTAATTAATTATAAAAAGAAATGATGTTTTTTACCTTCCAATTGTCGTACATCTGACGTTTCTCCGTTGTCGGAATCTTCTGCTAGCGAAGCTCGCTGGGTAGAGGCATGCTCTGGAGGACCTCGCAAAACCATTTTGAAACGGTTGTATGCGGCTGTACTCTGCAAAAAAATAAAAATTATTGTGCTATTAGAAACTATTAGTTAAAAAAAAAAAACACTTTTAAAAATGTTTAAAGATTTAAAAATTAAGTAATTAAAACAATAAACAAAATTACTTACGTATTCCCTTCAATCTGAAGGGTAGAGTCTGCTGCTAGAGGAGGCTGCATGCCTGAAGTGGAGGGTCCCGCTGGATCGGACTATAATGCAGACCCTGATGCTCCTGCGGAAGTCGTGGCATGGGAGTCCTGCGCCAAGCGTGGTGTCGCAGGCTGGGTCTCAGGGACTGCATCATCAAGAGTGCCAGCAAGTCCCAGCTCATAACCGAAGAGGATGTTGTCCAACTCCTTTGTAGTCAGATTCGCATCAAGGGCAGCGGCTGTAGGCGGCTGCGGAGACGCCTCATCAATCTCGTCGTCAGGCTCGTCTAACTGGGGAGGACGTCGTCTGCCCGTCATAGTCCTACAACTAAACTAAATTAATTTAATACTAAGTATTTAAAATAATGAAATAAATTAAATTAATTAATTCATGAAATAATCTGAATTAAATTAATTAATGAAATAATCTAAATTAAATTTATTAAATAATGTAAATTAAACTAACATAAATTAATTAACTAATTTAAACTAAACTAATTAATTAATTTGAATTAAAGTAAATTAAAATTAGATTAAGTGAACTAAAATGAAGTAATTAAAGTAAACTAAGTACTGAAGAATTAAACTATTAGATTAATTAAACTAAAATTAATTAGGGTGAAAAATTAGGATAGCCACTTAATGGGCCTTAAATGTGAAAGTAGCCACATTTAGAATTTTTCACATTGATAGCCATCCCCCTATTTCAGATTTCAGTACTATTACCTAAATACCCTCAACTATGTATGCCAGTATAATGGGGACAGGCTGGACGGCGGCGTCAAATGGGCACACTATATGAAGAGGACTTTTAGGTTAGCAGCAAAATTTGGTGGGCGTCGAATCCACCAAAAATAAAAGTCTCTACTTTCGGGTTTATGGATTTGTAGTAGTGGAAAGTAGGGTCGAATCCACAGAGATTGGTGAATTAAAATTGGGGGGTTTTTGAGTTTTTTGAGAAATTGAGAAAGAAAACAATAAAAGTTAAGAAGAGATTCAATGGGAGAAAGTTCCAACCAAAGGTGTAATCATCGTTTGATTTATATTATTTGATCATTGATTTTCTAATGAAATCCTAACTCATTCTCTAATTTGGTTATGATTATTAAGAACGTCTTATTAATCTATCCTTCCTCAATTTGTCGGTAATTAAGATACGATCATTAATTACTTCCCTAATCAATGACAACCCTAGAGTACGACAATAGAATTTAATCAATGACAACAATAAGATGAGAAGGATGACCAATTCTAGCCAATAAATGCGAAACGTTCGATCTATTTAGACTAGATCCTATATTTTCATAGTATGAGATGAAAAGCCTTATTACTCATTCATACTAATTGTCACATGGATTAGAATGCATAAACAATTACGGATTTAAACACTCTAATTGACGATCTATCAAATTGAAGAATGATCAAAGGGCCCTATTTGAACAATCAAACAATGTGATATTGAATGCATAAAATAAAAAATATAGAAATAGAGAAGAATTAGAAAGAAAGATGAAGAACAAATCTCACAAATATAAAAATCAAACTTTGATTAACCTTGGTTGGAAAGTTGAGTTTAGCTAGACATGGAGTTCATAGCTATCCAAGAAAACCTAAGAAAAATGTTCTAAAAGATATCTGAAAAGAAGTCTCTTCCAATCCCCTTGAAAATTAGGGTTTTAAACACAAGGTTAAAATAAGATCTAAAAAATTCGCGTTGGCGCCAGCACAGAAATTTGGTCGCCGCGGCGACGAGCAAAAATTACAAAAAAGTTAAGAATCACGATTTCTGTGCCATGGCGACGGGAAATCTGTGCTACGGCGCTGAGCTCTCTAGAATTTTGTCTTGGGAGCAGACTTTTCCTTGCGGCCGCGGCCACTGAAAGTTATTGCCATGGCGCCGAAGTGTCAAGAAAGCTCCAAAATGCCAATTTAAGCCATTTTTCATCCTCTCTTCTCCAATCTAGCACATAAACACAAATCAAAGATAATTAATTAGTTCTTAGGCTATTTAATCATCAAAGTATGAACAATTAACACAAGTTTATGTGCTAAAATATCGACTTATCAAATTCCCCCACACTTAAGCCATGCTTGTCCACAAGCATAAAACAAAGCAACTTATTAAAATTCAATTACTCACCAATCCTTCAACTTTCACTTTCAATCATCAACAACCAAAATTATCAAGTTTTAGAGAATTAAATTGAAGCACAAACAAAAGATAAACAGTCATAGCATAAATTCCTATCAACCATGTACAAGAGTAGTTATTCTAATGATCTTTTCAAAATCAAAGTGCTACAAGACTTGATACCTCACTTGGATTCACTCACAATTCACTCAAAGTGTTTAAGTGTCCATTCATTACGCTCTCAAGTCAAAACATAGAAGATATTACCATAGGCTTGCTAAATTATCACATCAAGGCCACCAATGCATGAATTGAATGCTAGAATTTAAGGGTCTTTTGGGTTGTAATGTGGCTTAGGTAAGGGTGGATGGAAGGAAATTTGAGCTAAAATCAATTTGAAGAATTAGATGAACTTTGTTCACAAGCTTCAAATAACATCCTACCAAACAATGATCACACATTTGCATTATCATTTTCTTCTTTTCAAAACCCCCCTTTTTGTTCCCAACTCTTTTCTTTCTTTTCAACTTATTTTAAACTTCTCATCAATTCTCATCATCATTTTTTTTTTACTTAAGCACTTTTTCAGAACAACTTTAGTTGTATTCTTCTTTTTTTTTTTCATTGATGAGACAAATAAGAAAGAAAGAAAATAAGCAAAGACATATTTGTCACTTGTTATTTACTTGGAAAGGAAGAAGCATGAAGTGAATCACAATTCAAGTAATTCTTCTCAATTTGGTTAAAAGGAAATCAACAAAAGGATATGGGTGGTTCAAAATGTGGTTAATTTCCAAGAAAAAGGGCCTAGGCTCAAAATTGGCTTTCTAAAGACATTTGTCAAGGTTGGATTTTTAGAAAGCTAAAAATGGCATCACCTAATTGCCCTTTCTAAACTCTATGCATTCAAATCAACAAAGAGGCCTCAACATGAATAACAAAGCAAGTTCTAGTTTAATAAACCATGTTTGACAATCACACAAGAAATGAATAGAGCAAGATGTTATGAAAAATATGCTCTTCTTGGCGTAAAAACTCACTAGGAAGAGTTTGCATCAAATCCCGTAACACATCTCAATAAAAAGAAATCAAAATCAACTACTCAAGGCATGCCAAAAAGAATTTATCTACTTATGCTAATCCCTATTTTTGCCTCAAATTAATTCAACAAAACCAAACAATTCTAATCATCCATGAATGAATTATCAAAAGCATCAAGACCAAGTAAGAAAATTGAATTTTATTCTGTTTTCTCTACCCCCACACTTAAATCATGCATTGTCCACAATGAGCAAGCAACAAAAATAAAAGAGGGTGAGAAAACATCCCTGAAAGAGCAATCATGAGTAGTTGAATTGCTACGGCTTGGGAGTATGAGATTTCAACGAAAAATTTCATCCTTCAGCCTGCATAGCCCTTATTAAACCCTGTTATTTTAAAGATCAAACAAAGAAAAGAAATCAAATCAAACTAAAAAAAAATGAAAACGAAAACATAAAACATAAAAATTTGGGTTGCCTCCCAAAAAGCGCCTTTCTTTCACGTCTTTGGCTAGACCGGGTTGCTTCTTCATTAATGCACATCCCAAATCAACTTGACATATTTCTTACTTATGGTTCGCAATTCTGCAATTTTGGGTTTCTTTATAGAAGCAACCTGCATATCATCCTTATTAAACAACTCTAAAATATCATTAGCCAAGGGATCAACAAAGTCAATCATAGCAAAAATTGAAGAATTAACATCCGAGTGTTTCATGGAGTCATGTATATTGAATTTTATAACTTCACCATCGAACTCCATAGTAATTATACCAGCATGAACATCAATTATTGTTTTAGAGGTATATAAGAATGGTCTTCCTAATAGAACTAAAGAGGAGGCAAAAACATCATCCCTCATATCTAGAACATAGAAATCTGCAGGAAATACCAAACCATTAACTTGTACCAGCACATCCTCTAAAATTCCTTCAGGATAAGCATTGGATCTATCAGCAAGTTGGAGGATTACACCCGTTTCTCTTAAACGACCAACATTTAAAGATTTAAACACAGAAAGGGGCATGACATTAATTGAAGCTCCTAAATCTAGCATGGCTTTATCAATTCTTAACTCTCCTAACTTACATGGAATTGAAAACATACCTGGATCTCCCCCTTTAGGAGGCGTTTTCCTTTGAATAATGGCCGAGACATTTTCCTCCACACTTATTTTCTCATTACCCTTCAATTTCCTCTTGTTTGTACACAAATCTTTAAGGAATTTAGCGTATCGAGGTATTTGCTTTATCGCATCTAATAAAGAAATGTTTACCTCGATTTTGCAAAATGTGTCAAAATTTTCCTTTTCTTCCTCGAGCTTCTTTGATTTGAGCAATCCTGATGGAAAAGGAGGGGGAGTAATGAGTACTTCAGGTTGAACTTCAACTGATGGTTGAACTTGATCATTTAGAGATGAGACTATTTCTTTCTCAATCTCCTCTCTTCGGTCTCTAACTCGTTCTTTCTTCTTGAGCCCCTCAAACTCTTTCCCACTTCTCAAAGTGATTGCACTAGCATTTTCTTTTGGATTGATGACGGTTTGAGAAAGCAATTTACCTTTAGATTCCATCTTACTCATGGAGGATGCTAGTTGGCTCACTTGGTTCTCCAGGTTTCTGATACTTGACTTTGTGTCCTGTTGAAATTGTTGTTGGTTAGTAACTAGTGATTGAACAATATCTTCAAGAGAAAAACCTGGTTTTGATGAAGATGGTTGTTGGTAGTTAGTGGGCCTAGGTGGATGCTGTTGAAATGGATTTCGTTGTCCATAGCTCAAGTTAGGGTGATCCTTCCATCCTGGATTATAGGTGTTTGAAAAAGGATCATATCGGTTTCTTTGTTGTCCACCTTGATATCCACCTAGAGCATTAACAGACTCTTGTGACTCATCCTGAAGAGTGGGGCACATATCGGTTGGGTGAGGTACGGTGCAAATTCCACAAGTTTTGACTTGTTGATGATTTCCCAAAGCCATCTGTTGAACAAGAGAAGTTAAGTTAGCTATTTGATTTTCAAGGGATGAAACATTTACCTCGTTCACATTTCAAGAAGTTGATTCTTGAAGAGCTCCACTTTGTTGTGAAGTTGCCGCCATTGTGGTAATTAGCCTCCTAGCCTCAGAAGGAGTCTTGTTCACTATGGCTCCACCACTAGTGGCATCCATTAGTCTTCTCTCAATAGAAGTTAATCCCTCATAAAAATAATGAATCAAAAGTTGTTCTGAAAACCCATGTTGAGGGCAACTAGCACATAACTTCTTAAATCTCTTCCAGTACACATGGAGGGTTTCCATATTTTTCTGTTGAATCCCAGATATTTCCCTTCGAATTTTTGAAGCACGTGATGAAGAGAAATATTCTTCCAAGAATAATGTGGCCATCTCTGCCCATGTTGATACAGAGTTTGGGGGCAAATCAAACAACCAGACCTTGGCTTTTTCTGTTAGTGAGAAAGGGAAAGCTCTTAGCTTTATTTGATCCTCTGTTACACCCTGTGGTTTCATACTCAAACAAATAAGATGAAATGCCTTAAGGTGTTTGTTTGGATCTTCATTGTCTTGTCCACTGAAACTGGGAAGGAGATGAATGAGTCCTGACTTAAGCTCAAAGTTTACATTCATATTCGGATATTGAATGCACAAAGGTTCTTGAGTTGTATTCGGTGCAGTCAATTCCTTAAGTGTTCTTTCTTCATCCGCCATTGGTACTTCAGTTTCTTCAAAATCGTTAGTAGGATCTAACTGATTAAATGGTGTGTTCTCTTCCGTTGACGAAGATGAAGAAGAAGAAGAGGAATGTTATTCTCTTCATTCTTTAGTTGCTTTCCTCAATTGCTTAGCTGTCTTCTCGATCTCAGGATCAAATTCTAAATTACCTGTACGAGAAGAACGGGACATTAAACTGATAAAAACAAAACAAATTAAATGACACCAGTCCCCGACAACGGCGCCAAAATTTGGTAGGCGTCGAATCCACCAAAAATAAAGAGTCTCTACTTTCTGGTTTATGGATTTGTAGTTGTGGAAAGTAGGGTCGAATCCACAGGGAATGGTGAAATAAAATGGGGCTTTTTAAAGTTTGTTGAGAAATTGAACAAAACAATGAAATATTTAAAAAAGATTCAATGGGAGAAAGTTCCAACCAAAGGTGTAATCATCGTTTGATTTATATTATTTGATCATTGATTTTCTAATGAAATCCTAACTCATTCTCTAAATTGGTTATGATTATTAAGAACGTCTTATTAATCTATCCTTCCTCAGTTTGTCGGTAATTAAGATACGATCATTAATTACTTCCCTAATCAATGACAACCCTAGAGTACGACAATAGAATTTAATCAATGACAGCAATAAGATGAGAAGGACGACCAATTCTAGCCAATAAATGTGAAATGTTCGATCTATTTAGACTAGATCCTATATTTTCATAGCATGAGATGAAAAGGCTTATTACTCATTCATACTAATTGTCACATGGATTAGAATGCATAAACAATTACGGATTTAAATACTCTAATTGACGATCTATCAAATTGAAGAATGATCAAAGGGCCCTATTTGAACAATCAAACAATGTGATATTGAATGCATAAAATAAAAAATATAGAAATAGAGAAGAATTAGAAAGAAAGATGAAGAACAAATCTCACAAATATAAAAATCAAACTTTGATTAACCTTGGTTGGAAAGTTGAGTTTAGCTAGACATGGAGTTCATAGCTATCCAAGAAAACCTAAGAAAAATGTTCTAAAAGATATCTGAAAAGAAGTCTCTTCCAATCCCCTTAGAAAATTAGGGTTTTAAACACAAGGTTAAAATAAGATCTAAAAAATTCACGCCGGCGCCGCGGCACAGAAATTTGGTCGTCGCGGCGACGAGCAAAAATTACAAAAAAGTTAAGAATCACGATTTCTGTGCCATGGCGATGGGAAATCTGTGCTACGGCGCTGAGCTCTCTGGAATTTTGGCTTGGGAGCAGACTTTTCCTTGCGGCTGCGGCCACTGAAAGTTGTTGCCATGGCGCCGAAGTGTCAAGAAAGCTCTAAAATGCCAATTTAAGCCATTTTTCATCCTCTCTTCTCCAATCTAGCACATAAACACAAATCAAAGATAATTAATTAGTTTATAGGCTATTTAATCATCAAAGTATGAACAATTAACACAAATTTATGTGCTAAAATATCGACTTATCAGCAGCATTAAAAAAAAGTAAAATAAAAAACAAAACTTCCTTCGCACAATTCAGTTTCCTTCTCCCCCCATTTTCGTCAAATCAAAACATTTACAAACCGCCACAAATTCTTCTCCCCCCATTCCTAGCATTGTAACTTCTGGAAACCGCCATTGGAGTAGGACGCCAACATAAAAACCCCAAAAACAAGTATTTTTATCTAATTTGGAAAAAAAAGATCGTTACATTTCTTCTTTACGTATAGAAGCCTAATAAATTGGTTCTTAACATGCCAGACATGGTTGAAACTCGAGGATCATCGAGGAAGGAGAAACTCACGGTTCATTCCGACGAAGAAGAATTAAATGTTGTAGAGGACAAGGTAGCAGACGAAGACGAATATAGCAGTCTAAAAGGATCAAGCGATAGTGAGGACAAGGTAATATTTGAGTTTAAAAAAAGGAAGAAATCTGAAGGAAAGTGCTCTAACAGAAATTACGATTGCGCATGCACAGGTCTGAACAAGAAGAAAGCAGGGATGAGGGGAAAAAGAAGATGAACACTCCATCTTCTTCGTCTAGACCGAATAAAAGGAAGTCAGAGGTAGGTGTAGGAAAAACATGCATGACTAATGTATATAACATACTATAACTATCTGATTTATGGCACACCTGGAGATGTACTGTCTTTACAAACAGAATGTGCATTATTGTTAACCAGACAATAAAAAAAACAGTACTGAAAATGAGCGCTATACTTACTATATGTACTATACAGTATCTTCCTGATGTTCACCTGCACATAATTAACAGAAGTGTAAGCTATACATATTATACTGTTTGTTACTGACTGTATAGTACTAGGTGTATAACATGTATAGTGTCTTAACAGGGGCCCCCCTTAATTCAGCCAAGGCATGCATGGGAAAAGGACCAAAAGGTCAATGTGTACTCGAAGACAAAGCTGCTCGAGGTTCTACACAAAAAAAATGACAGACAAGCAAAAAAGGATTATGAAGAAATCCTTCTTGTGGAATTTCTAGGAACTTCCAACAGCAAACTTCCCTACTCAACTACTATTGCAGATAATTCGTCGAAGGGTGCACAATGATGATAAGTCGCTGCTCACTTTCAATATATTTGGGTACACATTTGACTTCACCCTCGAGGATTTTGCAACAATCACCGGGCTGATATGTGATGACGTTAAATTCACAAACTTAGATAAGCTGCCAGCAAGCTCCATTAAGAAGAAATTTTTCAAGACTCACACAATACACAACTTGAAAGCGTTGATTGAAGAGATTGATGACTACGATTTTCAAAATGACAAAATGTCGATTAAGGTTGCAAAGTTGGCTATGCTGGAGAGCATAGTCATTGCAAATCAGCAAAAAAACACGATAAGTGATCTGCACTTTAGGCTAGTTGAAGATGATGATTTGTTCGAAACATACCCATGGGGGAGGATATCATACGATATGTTACGTCAAAGTGTGACACGAGCAGTGGGAAGCAGCAGCTCATTGTGCTTGGCTGTTTGTGGGTGTGCTTATGCGCTCATATACTGGGCTTTCGAACGAAGTCCAGCGTTAAGTATTGGAGAAAAGTATACAAGACGAATCAGTTATGATGAGCCCAGGGTGTTAGCATGAGATGTTATGAGGCATGGTACATGTAAGGAACTTGATAAAGATGTGTTCAATGACCAGGTAGTGATTTGTAATGTCCTATTTCATCACTATACTATTGTTAAAAGTTTTGGTGCTATACTCGCTATATTACTTGATGCTCTTCGTTTACTGTCTTCTGGTAACTTCATGTGCAGATTGTTGTTCAGAGCATGCAGCAGGTATTAAATCCGGAAAAATACTACTACTTGAATGAGTTTCAACAAAGTAGGAAGAGGAAAGGGAAAAGTGTGCAAGAGGAGGTTCATGAGCCAGATCTGGGCTTGTCAGGAAACTCCGACGAGGATGAAGAAACAGATTCTGATAGTGACAAATCACACAAAACAAGTGGGTACGTAAAGCTGAGTAAGAAGCTTGATAAGATATCAGCTGTACTGGATGCACTAGCAACAAAGGTTGATTTCATATCTGACATTGTATACATGAGGCATCTGTCTGAAGAGAAAGAGAAAAGGAATGTGGTAATTTCCAAAACACTACAGATAAATATTTTTAGTATTCTCTTATATGACACTGACAAAGCATATTCGAACTGGTAAAAAATGTACCCAGGGGAGAGTGGGTGATGGTGAAACGGAAGAGGGAAGAAATACTAAAAATGGGCAGGGCGAAGATGAGGTCATACGTGCTTGTATTCTGAATTTTGTTATAAATACTGTATATGCTATACGGTAGTGTACATGCTATACAAGTGTAATTGTTATACTTGTCGATCATGATGAGCCCACTAATGTTCTTTACGAAACAGAGATTCAAACCGGGTATAAATGTGGAGGTGGGGCATGATGATACTGTTCTAGACGACGATTCACTCGGAGATGGCGAAAAGGACACAACAATCGGGCGTTCAGGGGCAGACGAGCATCCCCTTGATCACATTGACCAAATTGTCACCAACGTTATGGAATGTGTGGCGCAAGATTTTCAAGATGTATGTATATACCACTACTTATGCTTATTGTGAGGCTTATGAACGTACTAATAATACACTACCTATTATTATGGAAGATGGCGGAGGATCCTGCAATCGATAACGCTGATTTGGATTCACAAGAGAGGCTGAGCAAGCGTGATGCGGGGCACACAAATGTGGGGGAGGTAGATGACGTCAGTAACTTGTACAATATGCAATGTCATTACTTTTTTTCCTTAACAACATGATTGTCATGTAGGCAGCTACTATGCATGGTGACACACCTGCTATACAAGAACATAGCTTGCAAGACTCAAAGGTGAGCTTCTGTACACTGCAATGTACTACTGCCTGTATAGCATGTATAATAAATGTTAACCATTGTGTGTACTGTATCATTTGTGCAGGTAGCTTCTAGGGTTAATGAGTCGCCTGCTATAGAAGAATCTAGCCTGCAGACAACAAAGGTGAGCATTTTAATGTGTAAACCCTAAACTATGTGTGAAGTCCGAATAGTTGTGAATTACTTTGTCATACACAAAAATTTCAGCAAACTTGCTTGGATAATGACCCAAAAGATACAGCGATGGAGCCTCAAGTGCAAACTCGGGTGGAAGTAAGTTTGGATGTATGTTATTTGCTGTATATAATATATAGTACTTCATTCTCACATTGCTGTTATCCTCTGATTGCAACGGCCACGAAAAGAAAAAAATCGCGGCAAATTCGTTAGTGAACCATATACCGATGCATTTGGGTCCACTGGATCGAAGGCACCCAAAGCAACGAAGAAACGGTCACAGAGAACAGGGAAGGCAAAGGCCCAAAAGCATAGTAAGAAAGGCAAACTTGAAGACGTTAGCACCGAACAACACGATGTTGATGGTGACCAGCCTTCAGGGGACGATGAACCAAATTTTAACATCAAATTAACAGCGGCAGTTAATGAAATTCGGGGTGCTAACGACAGAAAGTAGTACCATCATGTGTTGACTATGTTGTACACCGTAACTATGTGTTTGTAATGGGTAATTATAAACCCTAAACAAACTTACTACTGCCTAATCATGACATTCACAGTATATTTTGGGATGCACTTATCAATGTGAAAGTGGTTTTGTGTCTATGTTCTGGACATGCAATACACTATGTTTTGCAGCTTTTTAATTCTGTAGAATACAGGGTCTACTATGTAGTTATAGTTTTATGATGATCAAATTGATGTTTTTAATTTGTGAGGGAGTAGGCTTTTGTGCGTTTTGTTGTGCTAAACAAAACATATTTACCCCCGTGTATATAATTTTGTTCCTATACTTAGAACAATTTTTTGTTCTAATACATTTGTTATTTTGTACGTAGATAATTATAGACACTATAAAATATACACTGCGATATACGTGTGTCTACTACATTGCCTGCAAGTTATTTTTGTTGGTTTAATGCTTCTAGAGACGAATGTGGAAGTCTGAATTTACTGTCTATATAAACGGGCAGCCTTCATGCACGTTGCACAAGTCTTGTGTTTTTTCTGGAGCTATATCGACTATATGCACTCCGTTATGTAAAGTCTGTATAGCTCTAAATCAGACACGAAACTTGGATAACGTCAATGAACGTTTCTTATTTATTTACACCGAACATTAAGTGGTTCACATCCATCGTAGCCAATGTAGCCGATTCTTTTTGTTAAATTCGGCAACAATATTTATTCCTTTCGTTACTTGCAACAATATCTATCTATTACAAACGGCACTATACATACTCTACACCCTAGACAATATTTTTCATCAACAAAACTAACTTGCGGACAAGCTAGCATTCCACGTATAGCGTGTACAGTGTATATCAAATATAATAAATAAACAGTATTCACATACTTTGGTTTATGAGCACCCGTCTAGTATATCATGTATAGTACCTAAAGCTCTTGCTACACACAACACCTGTGTGTATTTCACACAGTATTCACATACTTTTGTTTTATGGGCGATTATCGTCTAGCATAGCATGTATAGTACCTAAAGCTCTTGCAACACACAACACTTATGTACGTGAATGGACACTCCACATTTGCAGACCGTACACAAACACTTCTTTATATAAAGCATGTATAGTGTCTAAAGTGTTAGTCAGCTAAACAAAATACCTGTGTGTATAGTGTATAGTATCTATAGCACACAAAGCTCTACAAAACAACACTTGTGTACGTGAATGGACATTCCACATTTGCAGACCGTACACAAACACTTCTTTATGTATAGCATATATGGTGACTATAGTGTCAAAGAGCTGAACAAAATACCTGTGTGTATAGTGTATAGTATGTATAGCACCAACTGCTATACAACAAGCTATACCTGTGTGTATAGTGTAGAGTATAAAGCATGTATAGTACCTAAAGCTCTTGCTACACACAACACCTGTGTGTATTTCACACAGTATTCACATACTTTCGTTTTATGGGCGCATATCGTCTAGTATAGTATGTATAGTACCTAAAGCTCTTGCAACACACAACACTTGTGTACGTGAATGGACACTCTACATTTGCTGACCGTACACAAACACTTCTGTATGTATAGTATGTATAGTGAATATAGTGTTAATCAGCTAAACAAAATACCTGTGTGTATAGTGTATAGCACAAACAGCTCTACAACACAACACTTGTGTACGTGAATGGACCCTACACATTTGCAGACCGTACACAAACACTTCTTTATGTATAGCATATATAGTGACTACAGTATCAATAAGCTGAACTATATACCTGTGTGTATAGTGTACAGTATGTATAGCACCAAGAGCTCTACAACAAACTATACCTGTGTGTATAGTGTAAGTATATAGAATATATAGTACCTATAGTTCTTGCTAAACACAACACCTTTGTGTATTTCAAACAGTATTCACATACTTTGGTTTTATGGGCGCATAGCGTCTAGTATAGCATGTATAGTACCTAATAGGGCTTCCAACACTACACTTGTGTACGTGCATGGACACTCCACATTTATGCAGACCATATACAACACTTGTTTAAGTATAGTTTGAAGAGTGAGTAAAGTGTAAATAAAACAAAAAACTATACCTATCTGTATAGTGTAGAGAGTGTCTACATAGCACTTATATCAGACGCAAAAACTTGTATACCGTGCATGGAGGCTACACATTTGTTTCGACCGTACAGTAAGTCGTTCACATTAAAAAAAATTGTATACGTAGACAATGTATAGTACATATAGGGCACTAACTACGAACAGAATAACAGAATGAATTACACCACGAAAAAGTATAGTAACAATATTATATAAATGGGTAAATATGTATTGTTGAGCACAACAAAACCGCACAAAAAAGCCTTCTTCCACACATTTAAAAACATCACTTTGATCATCTCCAAAAGGTGGTTAAAAAATAATTAGCCTAGTTCGCATGAATGATGATCAAAATGATGTTTCTTAGGGGAGATAATACTAACTAACCCAAAAAAGAATACAAGTAACTACTTTGGCATCAGTTTGACAAATCATCATCGTTCAATCAAAATCAAAAAAGAAAACAAAAAACAACTGTGTGCCTGCGAATGTATTAAAACCATCAGCACTTTGACCTTTTACTTCTGGTAGAACTAGGCTCGGTCAAAATGGTCTGACAACTATTCCTCGTGTGTCCGTTCGAATTACATCTAACACATCTTAGCAACGGTTTATACTCGCCAACTGATCGGATCCTAGCAGTGCGCGGCCTACCTGCCTGTCATTTGAATGAAGGTGGAAGCATGTGGATAAAAACAAGATGCTTCGGCACATCCCACTGCCGAAACCTACCAACTGGATTTATGGCTCCTGCGTACGTGCGAACAACGGTACTCGTCGAATAAAAGTCATGAACACATGTTCCGATGGGGATGCGCAAGAAATTCAATGCAGCACATGCATGAGAACATGTGATCATTTGTTGTTGCCATTTCCCACATCAACACGTCCTACCGGGAACATCAATGTCATAATCACCGTGGGTGTCACTGACCATCACTTTGGATGAATCGGTTGGGTTGACCTACAAAAAATACACTTTCTGAACTTATTTATCGTGTTGTACTATATACAAGCTATACAAAATATACTACATTAACTCACCTGCATGCATCTCCCAGCTTGGATCCGCTTCTACAGCACCAAATGAGGGATGTCAGCCAATATATTATGATTCTTATTAATTGAAATCCGCCGGGCAAGGAACCAATGCTGCAATTTTATAATGTACTCCTCCACATACGCAACTAGAGGATAATCACGGAATGGTGACATAACTGAATTGAAGCTTTCAGATATGTTAGTTGTCATAATCAAAAAACGAGATCCGGGAAACAATGCTCAAGCCCACAAAGATGACCCCGCATCTTCTAAATACTGTTGGGCTGACGGGCATATGCTGTACAGCTGATTGGAATGGATTTCAAACTCTTCAAGTGTATATGCCCTGGCAGCATGCATGAATATCTCTCCCATCCCCTTCTTCTTGAACCGACTTTTCAAGTTATTCGACATGTGATACATGCAATAGCCATATTTTGCTTCGGGCATCACCTTCATAACAACCTTCTTGATGCTATGGTGCCGGTCCGAAATAATTGCAATATCAGACAAGTTGTTCCCAATCACAACCCTCAGTTTGCTGAAAAACCATTCCCACGCAGCGTCGTTCTCTGAGTCAACAACAGCCATACAAATCAGAAAGATATGGTTGTTCGCGTCCATGCATACCGCAGCTAACATTGTTCCACCGTATTTCCCCCGAAGAAAAGTACCATCGACGGATATTACTGGTCGGCAGAACTTGAAACCTTCAATAGATGCCTTAAGTGCAATAAACATGTACTTGAACCTGAATTCCTCGCGGTGAACAACGAATATAACCGTGCCTGTACATGTAGAAATACGTACATTATGTATGGAACATCTAGTTCTGATAGATGGTATAGCAATGAAAAGTTGTATAGCGTGTATATGATCAGAAATATGTAAAGAATGATGTAAATGCTTTCATACCAGGGTTCCTCTCCTTCACGACATAGAGGAATTTCGTCAAGTTATGGTACGAACCTTCGGGACTACCACGAGAGTATGTCAATGCTAACTCACGTGCCTTCCGTGTCTTACAATAACTAACATGTATCCCGTGCTCAGACCTCATAATCTCCTTTACCTCATACGGGCGTAATAGCTTACCCTTAATTGGTGGATGAAATCCCTTAATAAATTCTGCAATGATAGCCGCGCTTGCCAGGGGGTGGTCGAATGGGACATCGTCGGGAGGGCAAGTGTGCACGTTATGTAACGTATGGACTTTGAAAGCTTCAGAATCTGAAACTCTTGAACAATGCGCATGCCAGTCACACCCATCCTTGTGACACGCAACATACACACGTGTTCGATTCGATCGAACAACCCTAAAATAGAAATTGTCCTTGATGGCTAGAATCTTCAAAGCATCCATAAGTAACTTTTTGCTTGCGTATACATCATCAATGAGGACATCAAAAGTACTTCGGTAGTCTCTTATATCAAGCCTATCAATGTACCTCGCTCCATCAGAAATATACACTCCGTGACAATACGGAGATCGTGGTCTAGGTGATGACAAGTGATCATCAGCTCCGTCCCCCGGTTCACCGTGTATATCGTGTATAGCATCTATATCAATAAGTGATTTAGTGCTATCATCATCAACTACCAAGTCTGTTTCCCCGTGGGCCTTCTCTTTCGTACATCTGTCATCAACATCCCCACCGTCGTGCTCACTGACCACCGTGTTGTGTACGGAATCAGAAATCCCTTCATCTCCAATAGAATCTGGAACACTCTATATATCGGAGT
Organism: Gynostemma pentaphyllum; assembly: GCA_028015215.1. Classification (NCBI taxonomy): domain Eukaryota; kingdom Viridiplantae; phylum Streptophyta; class Magnoliopsida; order Cucurbitales; family Cucurbitaceae; genus Gynostemma; species Gynostemma pentaphyllum. Next base: position 17,786,152 of record CM051353.1, on the reverse strand, counting down.
CGTCGATAATTTGTCCGCGGGTTTTCCAATTGACAGCTGAAACCCTGATTACATCCTCAAGGCCTTCATCTTCCAGGGGACTATCGAAGGCAGAATCGTCACTATCGTAATCCACAAGCGAGTCGATGACTACAATCACTACAGAGCATTTTACGCCTTCTATCTTGGATATATTAACAAAAAACTTGCAGTCATCGTCCGTAATTAAAGGAAGATACTTTGAAGCGTTTCCCCCAGTGACTACTTCGATAAACATCTTCATCTTTAGGGTGAGATCAATGGCAGATATAACGTAACCATCAAATTCGTTGAATACCTCCGTCAATGGAAACGATATACTTTGATCTACATATGAAACGTACTTCCCCTCCGTATTCCACGTACCATTTCTCTTCGTCGTAACATTTAACATCTCCATTTTCTCAGCTCAAAATGGAAGAAAAAAAAAATTTCATTCAGTCTGATGCGTTTTCGTATAAATATGATGTGCAAACTTCCATTGAAAGCTACCCAATTCCATCCACAAACAAAAAGCTGCTTTATTTTTTAAATTTAAAAAAATAAAAAAGATGGTGAAGCTTCTAATGGAAGAATCACAAATATGATGCAATGTAATCATTAGCTACCATCATTGGTAGTCGTGCGCGTCTGGTGGAGGGGAAAGGCAAGACTCACGTGAAGTACTCAGCAGGGGTATGTGGGCATATTACAAAGTTCATACATGAGTATGTGGCTACAATGATAACAAAATGGGAAAATGGCTAGAAGGGAAAAGGCAACCTCCCAAGTGGCCATTTCTACATTTTTACTCAATTAATTAAATTAAAGTAAATTAAGTAATGAAGAATTAAACTAAATTAGATTAATTGAACTAAAATTAATTAAATTAAACTAACATTAATTAATTAAAACTAAAATAAACTAAATTAATTAATTAAATTAAAGTAAACTAAAAGTAGATTAAGTGAACTAAGTAATTAATTAAAGTAAACTAAGTAATGAAGATTTTAACTATTAGATTAAATTAAACTAAAATTAATTGAATTTAACTAACATTAATTAATAAAAACAAACTAAACTAAACTAAACTAAACTAATTAATTAAACTAAACTAAACTAAACTAAACTAATTAATTAAATTAAACTAAATTAAAATTAGATTAATTGAACTAAAATTTATTAATTAATTAAAGTAAACGAAATTAGATTAATTAACCTTAAGTAAACTAAGTACTTAATTAAACTAAATTACATTAATTAAATTAACAACAGTAAACTAAACTAATTAATTAATTAAAGTAAACTAAAATTAGATGAATTAAACTAAAGTAAACTAAGTAATTAATTACACTAAATTAGATTCATTAAACTAAAATTAATTAAATTAACAAAATTAAACTAAACTAATTAATTAAAACTAAGTAAACTAAATTTAAAATTACACTTAAACTAAAACTAACTAAAAACTAAAAACTAAAACTAACTTAAAACTTAAAATCTATACGAAAACTAACCTCGTAATAGAAACCGGGATTGGAGGTTTAGGGTTTTTAGGTTTAGAGTAGGAACGGGGAATGGGAACGGGGAAAAAATAACGGGGAATGGAATGGGGGAAAGAGAGAAAAGAAAGAAAAGAGAGAAAGAAAAAGAGAAAGCAAAAAAAGAAGAAACAGGGGAAAGGAAACCGGATCTGAATTTAAATCAGATTTTGCGACCAACTGGTCGCAAATATGTAATCATAAATAGAAACGAAAGGTCGCGCGTGCTGGGGAAATTACGACCACCTGGTCGTATTTTTACACATATTTACGACCACCTAGTAGCATTTATTAAAAAAGTGACCATCTGGTCGCCAATTGGCGATTATCCACAACAACTGTCATATCACGCGTCCCATCAAAGATTGCGACCAGGTGGTCGTAATCTTTAAATTCACCACCATAAATTTCATGAAAATTTAAATTTACCGTCCAGATTTGCGACCAGATGGTCGCACTTATGAAATTAACTGCCAAAAATTTCATGAACATTTTAGAATACCCTTTGAGTTTTTGCGACCAACTGGTCGTAATTTAATTATATTTTTTGAAAAAAATAATTCTACTTTTCCACAAATGCGACCAACTGGTCGCATTTCACTTCTAAATTACTACCATGTAGTCACCGTTTGTGTTAAATTGCAATCATATGGTCGCAAATATTAATATATATATATATATATATATATATATATATATATATATATATATATTTATTTATTTATCATTCATTACAGAAATAGTTTTAATAAACACATACACAGTGAATCATAAAGTTACAAAATGTCTCATTCATCATTCTCAGTTTCTTCGATCGTCGCTTCTTTTTCTTCTTCTTCTTCTTCTTCTTCTTCTATTTCTTCGTCGGATTAATCGTCTCAACGAAGTCCCTCACATAAAGTCTTCTTCTTCTTCTTCTTCTTCTTCTTCTTCTTCTTCTTCTGTTTCTTCATCGGATTCATCGTCTCGAATAAATTCAGCATAAATGTCACGTGCGTGAGAAGTGGAAGCATTTGTATCATCATCATGCAATGTTATCGTTCCATCGTTCAAAGGACGAACAGTACTGGCATTCTGACCATCGTCGATTGCACGACATCTTATCTCATCTTCTTGAAAAGCAATAGCTTCCTCTACATGGTCGTCTTTCTCGGACAAGTTTTCTTCTACCTAGCGTGGTTTAACTTTACAAACAACTAACCAATCTGTCAAATCTCGTCTATTAATCGAATAGTTCAGGTAATAAACTTGAATCGCCTGTGCAGCCAGGACAAACCTATCAGCGGTGCGCATATGCTTAGACGTGTTTACCTCAACGTTTGAAATCTTTAACCGTTATCGACGTATCCAATATACGACCTTGCAATCCGTCCAGGTCCCTTTGCCAAAGAAATAATGCGAGGATCAACAAATTGCCACGGTTTTTTTGAAAAAAGTACGTAAACTAACTCACGTATGCACTGAACCAAGAACGAAACTCTTTGTCGATTATTGACCCCTCCTCAGCGGCTGTAAGACCAACTCGTGTCATTCGAACGTATAAGTTTAGAAATAATTTGTATGTTACTAAAATAGTTAGCAAATAGTTTGCAATTGTTTAGGCGATGAAATAATATAGCTATTTTAAAGAAAAAGTAGCTATTTTAAAGAAAGAGTGTAGTCTTTTTGAATCTCCCATGCAAAAGTTACTTGTATCCATTAATTGAAGTCTTTTGGTTTTTGTACCATTTATCTTACTACGAATATCATTATTAATGGATAAATGTGAGGGGTAATGAAACATTGAAACTTGTCATATAGGGAACAAATCCAAAGAGAATTTGTTAGCCACATTAAATGGGCACTCCATCAGCCTTAAAGTTGCTTTCGGAACGGATGCAATACAATTAAATTCAAATTGATAAATTAAATTAAAAAGATTAGATGTGAATTTAAAAAAAAAATGTTAAAATGAGTATGAAGAATAAAATATTTGTAAACTTATATATAGGGTACTGAGATAAGTATCAAACAATTCATTTAACATTTAAGAATAAGACTCTTCATATTCTGTAGACTGCAGTTACACACTTTCATCTTTCACTACTTAACATACATTATTTTGTTGTTTCTCTTCCATTCAAATTGAATTCAAGATCAGAAAAGAACTGTGGAGGTAGCATAGATCAGATCTCCGTCATGACTTTATCGAGTTTCTGCCGGAAGGATGATGATTGTCTCTTTTCTACTGACGAAACTCCCCATTTTTTCAAAATCATTCTGGCTCATACTCTCAGGGAACAAAAACTAGCAAGTACAAAGTTATTCTTTAGGCGATGAAATAATGTTAAGTTACGAACTCACTCTATGTAAGGATCGATCTTTGTGCAGTTGCATAACACGTATGCTGCATTACGTGGTACTCATAATCGGTCAATGGCCTACGCACTGATCTTCCAACTGTCATGTCAGGTTCCGTAAAAATCGGCAAGTCGTTTATGTCAACACCTTCAAGTAAATTTTCGACGATGTTTCGTTTCGCTGGTCGAAACTGCTCTGCAATGTGTTGATCAAAGTAGTATGAACAAAATGTTGTAGTCTCTTGCGTCAAGTACGCACTACAGATAGATCCTTCTACTCTTGTTTTATTTAGACCGTCTTTTTCAACCGACGTAAGTACCTATGGACAATATGATTCTCCTATTGTTGCATTTCCTGCACGGGCAACGTAGCTTTCCACCATACTTTTCATAATAGACAGTTGTCATGCAAAACGCAACAAACTGTTCAACCCTGGCCACAAACTCATCGTTCAAATACCCGTCTAACAAACGAATATACATCCACTCTCTCATTTTCTTTTTTCTTAATGCTAACAAACAATGGGAGGAAGAGATTTTATAATGGACTGTGACGACCCGACCCTCTTTATTTAAAATCGACTAAAGCAGCGGAAGTCAATCGAAATATAAATAGAATTCTCAAAAACAACTTCATTTTCAAATGTGAGTTCCGTAACTCAAGTTCAAATAAAATATTGAAAATCAAAAGTAGCTCAAACTTCATAATGTAAATTTAACAATTCCAAAATCAAACTAAAAGTAAAATATAATTTCAAATTGTTCAAATAGACTCTAATACATGTATGAACTCCTAAGCCATCAATGCCAACATCGTCACACACCAAGAGCACTTCCAAAATTACCTGAAATGTTTGGTGTAGCACCATTAGCAACACATGGCTAGTGAACAATAAACTAGAATCAAAATGATTCCTTAAATACTTCCCAAAACATCATTTGAATTCCCAACCCTTCTCAATTTAACAAGAAAATAACTTTACTTTAATATCAAATCAATACGATACTTTCTCATAAAAACATAACACACATTTTCTCAAAAACTTTAAACAAATATAGATTCGGGATCAATCTGGGGTACGCTCTCCACCAAGATTGTCCATGGGTACGCTCTCCCATAAACTCACAAGGTACGCTCTCCTTGGAGTAATATCACAATATATATTTATCACAAAATTATATTATCAAACAACTAGCACATATCAGAGTGTGATGCTCATCCATCTCTCAAGGATCAATCATCCGGGATACGCTGTTCCCTTAGATTGTCCATGGGTACGCTGTCCCATATAGCATCTCAGGGATACGCTGTTCCCTTCGATTTCATCTCTCAAGTATCTCCAGGATACGCTATTCCCTTTGTTTTCACCTCAAGTATCTTCGGGATACGCTGTTCCCTTCGATTTCATCAACCTCACATGGTACTATTGCAACACACCCTATCAGACAATTCACTCAATGCAAACAAGGTTCATTACATCATACAATCCATTTCAACATATTTAAATTTAATAACAATATCACATTGAAGCATATAATTTCTTACTAATTCACATATATAATTAATAGCATCTAACAATTCTAATTTACCAAATCACACTTCAATCCCGGAAAATACATTAAAATTATGCAAGTCTACATTCAACCATTCACATCCAATTTCAGAATATATTCTAACATGTAAATTAAGAGAATAACAATTATATCATTATTAACCATTCAAATGATCCTTTGAGTTTCCCCAAAGAATCATTTCAATTATAATCTATTACTCACCCTCTAATTCTTAAAATTCATCAAATTCTTCAACTCCCAATTTAAAGCCAAAATGCATCAATTGTATCCACCACCTACACCAATTAAATCAAAACCAAAAACTCTTTTAACTAAACTACAATTAGTTAGTGAATTAAATAATTGATTAAAAAAATGGAAAATGAATGACAAGCGCCCAAAAGGCACCCACGGCCTCATGATATTAGGGGGGTCACGGTTTGGCATGGAGAAGGAACCACAAAATATAAATATATATATATATACACACACATATATATATATATATATATATATATATATATATATATATATATATATAATAAGGAAAACAAAACCCAATTAAGGGCCTTCGATTGGTGGTCTCGGTTTGAGCATGGAGGGAGGGTATTTTATATAATAAATAAATATATGAAAACTAAGTCAAAAGGCCACTTTGGTCGTGAGCAAGAAACCAACAAGGAAGGGGGGTGGGGGTCTGTTCATGGTGGGGTAGTCATTTGTTAAGAATTAAAGAAAAATAAACAAAAATAAAAATGAGAAGATGAAAGCCATCAGCTGTGGTGGGGGGAGGAGACAGGGCATTTCCATGTAGGTTTTAAGTTTGAATGATGGGAGGTGGTTTAATCAATTTCTTTTAGCAAATGGATTCTTGAAACCCATTTTGATAGATCTAGCTTTAATTTAATTTTATTTTCCTTTTAAATTCAAAACTAAGGAGATGGCATTTTAAGAGTAGAAAGTTACAAGTTACCTCTTGGAGCTCAAGAACAAGGGTATTTCTTCTTCGATCTTCTTAAAATGGAAATTCCTTCACCCAACTAAACCCATCCACGAATTTGAGAGAGTTTTGAACTAAGTGGAGATAAAATATTTCAAGCTTTTTCATTCTCTTTTTCCATGGGGGTCGGCTGCCAAGGTGAGGAAGGAGAGTTCCAAGATTTGTTTTAAAGTTTCTATCCCTAATGGTTAAAAGAGGTGCCCTAAAAGATGAGAATGGATCCATTGGGTAAAAGGGCTAATATATTGGCCCACCAGTTACATTCACCCTTAAATCTCTCTCCAACCAATTAACTCTTGCTTTTGAATAAAGATTAACACTTTTAACTTTATCTTAATTAGACACTACCACCTAACAAAACAAATTTAATTAATGTAAGGCTTTCTCTATTACACTCATAATATAATTAACAAAACATACTATCAATTCAATAATCTTTTATTTATTTTATTATTATGATTTACAAAAGTTCTAAAGAACAAAAATATTTTTATTAGAACAAATCAATTATAAACTCAAAAATTTAAATTTTAAGATAAGATATTAATTAACGGATCGGTTACTTAAAAGTCCGGGACGTTACGGTCTAACCACCTAAAAAGACTTTTCGTCCCCGAAAAGTGACACTGGCCAAGCAAGGAGGTAGGAATACTTAAATATCATAATCCATTCTCATGTCTATCTCACCATATACATTTATCATAAATCATGAACACAACCAAATAAGATTTCTCAATTCAATTTCCCACCAACGGGAGTCCTTCTTAAGAGTAAATGACATAATAGATAATCACGCAGGTCATCACACCTCATTACAAGACTAAAGAATCACAAAACATTATAAAAAAAACTTAAATACAACTCACTAGAAGGTACCTGGCGTTGACGATCTGGTTCGATGGCTAAAGAACTAATACATGTAATAAAAACAACTCAAAACATGCGATGCATGCAGTCTTCCGAACCATAATGGCTCTGATACCAACTGTGGTGACTTGACCCTTTTTATTTAAAATCGACTAGAGCAACGGAAGTCAATCGAAATATAAATAGAATTCTAAAAAACAACTTCGTTTTCAAATGTGAGTTCCGGAACTCAAGTTCAAATAAAATATTGAAAATCAAAAGTAGCTCAAACTTCATAATGTAAATTTAACAATTCCAAAATCAAACTAAAAGTAAAATATAATTTCAAATTGTTCAAATAGACTCTAATACATGTATGAACTCCTAAGCCATCAATGCCACATCGTCACACGCCAAATATTGAGCAGCCAAAGCTAGAACAAGACGAACAATACTCTTGACATCAAGTTGGGTTTGTTTGATATAAACCTCCTCCATGAGAGGGCCATGAAGAAAGGCTTTCTTGACATCAAGTTGCCGTAACTACCATTTATATTGAGCAGCCAAAGCTAGAACAAGACGCACAATACTCTTTTTGACCACAGGACTAAAAGTCTCTTCAAAATCAACTTCATATTGTTGATGGTACCCTTTGGCTACCAAACGAGCTTTATAGTGAGCTATCGTACCATCAGAATTATGTTTAATGCGGTATACCCATTTGCAACCAACAACATTCTTGCCAGAAGGAAGGGGTACCAAAGTCCAAGTGTTTTGTCGAATGAGAGCGTGATATTTGTCATCCATAGTCTGTCTCCACTCAGAACTCTTGCTAGCAATATTAAAATAATAAGATTCTGAAATTGTGGAGCATGATATTGCATGATAAATTTTCTTCTTGATAATGCCAGATTTGCTTATAGTATGCACTTTATGCATATTTTCAACACATAGAACAGATGTAGCAATTGTAGGTGGAATTGGTTAAATAGAAGCAACAGATTCCAGTGGCACACTCACAAGGGCAGATTGTAGAACAAGAATAGTGGAGTTAGAAGCAGACATAATATTTAGGAAAGGTAATAAGGAAGAACAAGAAGAAGAGGCAGGACAAGAAGAAGAATGATTGATAACTTGAAAGAGAAAAAGAGATTCATAAAAAATTGACATGTCTTGATGTAAAGATTTTATTTGTTTTGGGATCTAAACACAAAGAGGATAACCTATAAATACACATTGAGTGGACTTGGCTGGAAGTTTGTGTGTATTATAAGGTTTAAGTAAAGGATAACATGCACCAAAAACTCTAAGATGTTTATAGTCAGGAAAAGAATTGAACAAAGTCTCAAAAGGTGATTTATTACCCAAAACAGCAGTGCACATTCTGTTGATTAGGAAAACTGCCATGGAAAAGGCATGATACCAATATTCTAAAGGAACAGAGGACTTGGATAAAAGGGCTAGGGCTGTTTTAACAACATGTTTATACTTTCTCTCAGCAACCCCATTCTGTTCAGGTGTATGAGGATAAGATTTCTGATGTAAGATACCTGAATTAGAGAAAAATTGGGAGAGGGTATTATTGACAAACTCACCCCACCATTACTTCTAAAAATTTTAAGTTTATGATTAAAAATATTCTCAGCAAAGGGTTTAAACTTAAGAATGACAGAGGTAGAACCAAATTTCAATTTTATTGGAAAAATCCAAGTATATTTGGACATATCATCAACAAAAGAAACATAATATCGAAAACCATGTATAAAAACAGAGGGAGAAAGTCCCTAAACATCACTATGAATTAATTGCGAAGGAGTATTTGAAGTAGTACAAGACAAAGAAAAAGGTAGTTTGAACATTTTTCAAGAAATGTAATGAGAACAAACAGTATTATTTGTTTTAGATGAACAAGAAAGAGATAAATGCTTCAAGACATTATTGACAATAACAGAAGTAGGATGCCCTAATCGATCATGCCAGAGTGTATTGGATACTTTAGCACCTGGATTAGCATGAACAAAAGGAGATAAAGAAGCTGAAGCAGTAATAGAATAAAGTACATGTTGACATGGACCTCTAAAAATCTCTAGATCTGTGAATATGTCATTAATTGAAAAATAATTAGATGCAAAAATGAATAGGCAATGATTATCCTTGCAAAACTAATTGACAGAGAGGAGATTTGTAGAGATATCAGGAACACATAACAGATTATGAAGAAGGAAAGATTTAGAAGTAAAAGAAAGATTAACTGAGCCAGTGTGAGTGATTGAGAGCTGCTGTCCATTTTCAATCAATATCTGATCCTCACCATTGTAATCACAGGAGACATAGAAGTTTCCAAGCTCAGAAGTCAGATGAGCATTAGCTCCACTATCAGTTAACCACACATTATTGTTTGGTGCCGAAGAATTAGCAGAACTAGCAGCCATAGCAGCAAGCTGAGGAGAAGGATGTCTGCCTTGATACACATAATTGTAACGCTCATAACAATCAAGACCATTGTGACCAAATTTTCCACAAATTTGGCAATTAACACGATTAGACTGTGTTCTTCCAAAAGACTGGTCAGGTGTATTGATGCGGTTCCGAAAAGGTGAAGAAGGCACATGAGAGTTGTTCATCGCACCAGAGTTGTTCATCGCACTAGTAGGAGGTCCAAAATTACCTCTGTTAGAACCTGAATTGTTGCTTGCAAATTGTCCAGGATTGTAACCAGTATTCTGCGATCCACCATTTGAACCACGACTACTATTGTTGCCTCGATGGTTTCCAGAATTACTCTATGAATTTCTACAATTCTGACCACGATGATTTCCAGATGATTGACCTTTATTGTTTGCATACATAGCCAAAGCAATAGATGATTCAGATTGAGTTTGCTGAAGAAGAGCAGATTCCCCAGCTTTGAGAAGAATATGGAGTTCTCACGAGAGATAGATGTAGAACAACTGCCTCAGAAGGAAATCCATTGATAGTGCAAATGAGAATATCATCATCATCATCATCAAGAAGCACATATATAGCAGTCAGCGTATCAACAATTACCTTAATTCGAAGAATATAATCATCAATTGATTCAGTAGCTTTCTTCAAAATTTTCATCATCGCAGTTTTCAAATCAAGGATATTAGATCTCGTGAGAGATAAAAATCGTCGCTCAAGAGTTTGCCAAACTTCCTGAGATGTCTTACAGCCAACAACCAAGGCAAGAGAACACGAAGACAAGGTAGCATTCAAGAGCATTTTCAAAGCATGATCTTTTGCTTTTCAGAGATTAAACTTTGGATTTGGAGTCTGTACTTCATTAACTTCAATCATCTAATAAAGACATGCAAAAAAGCCATCAAGATAACTGAAAAGATAATGTGCTTCCAAATTTGACTCAATCTGATATCGCCAGAGGACAAAATTTGTAGAATTCAGTCGTACAGAGACGACTGTGCAAATATTGGAAAGAAGGAATATAGGAGAATGAGAGCATTCTCGCTCAAGCATGGGAAGAGGCAATGAAATAAGAGGAATGTAAGCTGAAGTAGTTGAATTAGTTGATGATTGAGCTGAAGCAGATTGAGAGGTAGGTTCCGCCATTGAAGAGGAAAAAGATCGAAGCTTCTGATTGAAAATTTGAGAAAATAGGAAGAAAACAGGAAAGGAAGGATGCGTGGAAGATCTTTATCAGAAAAGGACGTTTGTCAAGGGTAGGCGCTTTGATACCATGTGAAGAAATAAACATTCATTACTTCAAAAACTAATGATTTACAATATAAATAGCCTAGCCCATTACATAACTTGGAGCCCACTCATCTATAATACTTGGAGCCCAATCTACATATTTAATAATAGTCTTTACAATAACAACACCCTCACTCACCCAAGATACTTCTGTAAATCCTGTAAAACTTATTGGAGCCAAACCGGCTGTCTAACAAACATTCCCATTCGCGGTGGCTCAACAAAAAAAAGGAAATTCACTTATGTGAATTTGACCCAGAACCCACATCCACAGCCACCGGCCTCGATCTCATTTTGGGATTTCCGGCAGCATCAGATGATTCGGAGGTGCCGGAAAATCAACACGTTTAATGCTTGAGAATTGAATGTCTGTAATTTTTCTTTTTTAATAATACAATATGGGGAGGGGAATTGTAAGTTTGTAAGTGTAACTATCTTGTTTAATTCATTAGATTTTAATAATAAAATATTGCTAATTAAATTTTTAACTCAAATTTAGTTAATAAAAAATTAGATTTAAATAATTAATCAATTAATAAAAACAATAGATTTAAATAATTAATCAATTAATAAAATTAGTTTATATATATATATATATATATATATATATATATATATATATATATATATATATAAAAGATAAAATTGAGGTGTTCTTAAAAGAGCACCTAAATCAGCACCCTTTTGATTGGGGATGATGTTGTTGTCACATATATCAAAATAAAAAATTGGATTTATTCTCGGGCATAAATTATCTTCACCTTTTTATGGTAAAGCTCAGGAAAGAAACAAGAGAATTTTTAATAAATAACTTTTTATTTTACGAGTATTTTCAAAAATAGTAAATATTTTTTTAGATAGAAATAGTAAATGTTTTGAAATATTTCAAAAATGACATTTTTCATACTAAGATTCTACCCATTTGAGAAATATCATTTTAAAAAAATTACAAATTTTTCTTTTGTATTTTTTAAAAATATCAATTCAAAAATGTTATTTTTAAAACCATGAGAAACAAACTAAGAAAGTCACAAGTCAACCCAGATTTTGCATAAATCACGGGTGGTTATTGAAGTGGAAAAAAAAATAGGGATTATATACCTACTACCAGCTTAAAAATTCATATTATAATTTCCTAATTTCCCCATTAACTTTTTTCCCCTCCCCACCAATACTACTTTTTTCGTTATTTTATAATTTGACGTTTAACTTTCGATATTTTTTTTAACCTCTATTTGATTGTTGTATTTATCAGGTTTATTTTTTCAACTTTATTTTCCAATAATAAACTTCATTTTTTTTATCCGCAATAATAAACTTCATTAAGAAAGAGAAAAAAGAAGAAAGTTATAACCGATGATAAGCCCTTTTGAGCAAAAGAATGAGTTTCTCCATTAACTACCCCACTAATAAAATGAAAAGTAATAACCTTAAAAAAAAGGCAAAACTACTTGATCTCCTCTAGAATACAAACGAAGTCTTGAGGACATGTACGACAATTAATAATATCAATTAAATTCTTTGCATCTGATAGAACCTGAATCCGTGTTATACATCTATGATAAAAACTACCTTTGAAGACCACTCACAACAGAGCGCCCCTCAACATGAAGGGCATTGAGACGCAAATCTCCAAAAGAACTATAAGTAGCTACTGATTCACCTATCAGGTTGAATTGAGTTGGGTGACTTTTGAAGAAATTGGTTAGTATTAATCAAATAATCTTGTTATTTAATATTTAATATTTAATGTTTACTTTTAAAGTTATATTATGCTTTTGAATCTTAAAATTAGGCCAACATGAACATAGTTCAACTGGTTAGATTCGTGTTTCATTCTCATGGTGATCATGAGTAATAATAGATCAAGTAATTAATACTACATTACAACATAAACATTTAACAATGGCCATTCAACCTCGTATCATTGTGATTTTAGAAACCTATTTCATACAATTCCTAAAATAGTTGCTCTTTGAAAACAATCTCAACCTCCACACAACTTTGGAGAGAAAAAAAAAACATGATAATTAAATTTGGATATCACCAAATGTGATAGTGGAATTTGAATCTGTATTTCTCATGGTGGTCTTACCAATCCCTCCCACCCCAAATATCACTTTCTTCGCATTAGCTTTTGCCTCTCTCTTCCTCTTCCTCTCCTTTCCTTTCTTTTTTGCTTCCTCTTTATTTTCTGACTTGCTCTTGTTATAACATTCTTCTTCCTCAATCACCACCTTTTCTGATTAAAAATAAAACAAGAAAACTAATTTTATAATGAAAATTGAAACTTTATTCTATAAAAATCATTCGCTTGGACATCATAAATAATATCAAAATTTCAAGAATATAATCACCATTTAACTGATATATTCTTATGAAATACAGAAACACTTATTATTTCGTTTTCATTTTCAGTTTTAAATTGTTTTGGAAAATAGAATCATTTGATAACTGTTCAATTTGAAAAACCAAAGACCCAATAAGATCAAATTCCTAAAACTAAATACCTACAATTTAATAACTCTTGTGTATCAAAAATAAAAAACAGAGAACCGAAAACGAAATCGATATCAAACAAGGTAATAAAATTCGATATTACCGAATTTAATAGTAGAAGTTGAATTCTTATTTGTGAATATGGTCTCTCTAATTCCACCCATCCCAAAAATCACCCTTTGTCCCACATCTTCATTTCCCATTTTCCTCCTTTTTGATTCCTCTTCATTCTCTTGATAACCTTCTTCATCAATTACCAAACTATCAGAAAAACAGCCCTTTTGATAAAGATCTTCAATCTCTTGAATTATACTACAAACCTGTTTTCCCAAACTCACTCTTTCCATACTCTTAATTCCTTCTTTAACTTTGCTTTCAATAGCCTCAATCTCTTCAGTTACTTTCTTGATATTGGCAAACCAAAGCTCTACTTCTTTCTTTACCTCTTTTCCTGGTTGAATCTCTGCTTTCATGGCAGATTCGACATCGTCTTTTCGACTGTTTAGTTCTTCAGTTTTTCTTTTCATTTTGTTGAGATTCTCTTCTAAATTCCTGTGATGGCTGAATTGGCTGCCAACAAATGAACATATTGCATTTCCCATTGCTTCCATTTTATTGTGCTGGAAAAAAATATATATAATCTTTTTAAGAGAAATCAATAAAAATTTAAACACACAAATTTACATATACGAAATGAGATCTGTGAGAAATCCTTACCTTAAAATCTGGGGTTTGATCAGAATTCAAAGAAATTCAATTTAAGCATAGACTTGGTGTTGGTATTGAAGAAGACTCAAGATTTTAATAAGTTAAAGAGAGATGGAAAAGACAAGGAAATTACTTGGGGAGTAATAAAGAACAAAAAAAAAGTAGAATTATAAAAGAAACTTTAACATCTAGCCTTAATAGGGTAAATTTAGAGGAGCTCCTATATCCACTTAATTACCACTAATGTATTAATTAAGTTGATTTTAATTTATTTTTTTAATTATTAATCAAATTATCAATAATTTATTAAAATTAATACAATAAATTATTATAATTCAAAAAACATATTATATACAATAAATGCACATTGTTGATATTAATTATATTATCATGTTTATTGAAGGTGAAAAATTAAAAATGTGTTCAAACTTTACAATATTAAAATTGATATTTGTATATAGTTATTTATCAATTTTTTTATAAACATTTAAATTTTTTATGTTAATAAAATACCTATATTATTATTATTTTGTTCTTTTACTTCAATTAAATAAATATTTTATTTCAACTAAAAATAATATAAAAAAAATTCAAAATTATTTTTAATTAGTTTGAAAAATATAAAGAAGTTAAATAATTGGAAAACTGAGCAGTTAAAAAGTTAAAACTAAACCATATAAAATTTAAATTAAAAAAATATGCTAACTTTTAAATATTAGAAAGAATATCACGTGCATTGCAATCACAAGTATCTTCCTCTCATAAATATGTGAGGTTTTTTTTTTTTTTTTTGGAGTAAAGTAAGGGTAAAGTACCCATTTGGTCCCAAGTTTTAGATGTCGTGTCTATTTGGTCCCCGCATTGTCAATTTGTGTCTTAAGTGGTTCCTGAGTTTTGAATGTTGTGTGTATTTGGTCCTCGCGTTTTCAATTTGCGTATAAAGTGGTCTCTCAGTTTTGGATGTTATGTCTATTTGGTCCTAACTTAAGGACCAAATGACACAATATCCAAAATTCAGGGACCACTTAGACACAAATTGAAAACGCTGGGACGAAATAGACACAACATTCAAAACTCAGTGACTACTTACAAATTGAAAACGCGGAGACCAAATAGACACGACCTCTAAAACTCAAGGATCAAGTGAATAGACCCTAAGGGGGTGTTTGGTCTGCGGGAATCAGAATTGAATGCCTGAGAATTAGATGTGTGAGAATAAGTAATATGAGAATAAAATGGATGAGAATTTGATGCCTGTGTTTGGAGTGTGCTGGAATGATATTCAAATGTCTGGGAATATGATGTCTGTGTTTGGAGTGTGTTGGAATTTGGATTTATGGGAATATGATTATTGTGTTTTGTAGGAAGGAATATGATTTGATTTTTTTTATTTAATTATTATCTAAAATTTAATTAAAATTTTGAAAAAAATTAATTAATTATATTAAATTTAATTAAATTAAAATTATCAACTATAATCTATTTATAAGTTTGGATTTTTTTAATTTTCTTTTAAATATTATTTCATTAAATAAAATTGTTGAAACATATAGGAATCAATTTCTTACAATCATGTATTATTATATAAAATATTTAATATTAATTGAAAGTAAAAAATAAATGATTGTTGTCATTAAATATTTGGGGTTTAATAATAAATTTCAAAAAGTGGCTATGCATCGAATTTTTAAAAAAAATATAAGTTTTTTTTAACATTCATTAATTAATGAACTAAAAAAAAGTAAAATCTAACCAAATTTAAAAAATTAATGAGTTATATTTCAAAAGATCTGAATAACTTTTATAAGAAACATTAATGTGATTTTTTATTCTATAATTACAAAAGTGAAAAATTCAAATAAAACAAATTTATTCATTTAATGAAAGTAGAAAGTGTTATTTAAAAAAAGAAATTTGGAATTGAAATTAAACTTGAAAAAAAGAACTATAAAGTAAAATTTCTCTAATTTACTGATGTTCATTTAATTATGTAAAATATATTGAGTTTAGTGTAAAATATATTGACTTTCATTTACAAACTATTTTTTGATTTAAAAAAAATATATATGTTTTTTCTATTAATTTTTTATAATTTTTTTTTTAATTTTATCTTGCTCATTGTGGCCTACTAAATGCTCATAATATTTATTTTTTCCTATTAAAAACACCAAAGCATCCCTCATTTAAGGAGGAAATAGTCACAAAATTGAAGAGGATCTAAAGAAGAATTTAGATGGGAATTGACTGCATGCCTAATTTTATTCCCAGGTTGAACCAAACATGGGAATGGATTTTAAAATCTCATTCAAACCAAACGCCCTACAACAAAACACCAAAAAAACAGAATAGCAAAAAAAAGCAGCAGAAACAAAAAGTTAAGGAAGCAGCTGCTTCCCTCTCCAAGGCAACAGCCTGAGCTAGCCAAATCGGAATATCTTCCATCCACATGCGAATGGACCTTGCTTAAAGACCAGAGAACCTGACCATCAGAATTTGGAATACCCAGGTAATTTTCTACCAACTTTAGAGCTGCATCAGAGTTCAACTTGACTAAATTGGGTTAGCAATAGTAACTTGAAGCTTATTCTTTAACATCTGGGCATTTAATTCCACCATTTAATTGTTTGTCCACTCTAAAGGATTAGCCTTGATAGCTAACGCCCAAATCCAAGAAACTGATTAACCTTCACCGACTCTCCGATTTCCAAACTGATTAACTGTCAAGCGAGTCTGGTATCCATTTCCAAAGATTATGAGCTGATTTACATAGCCAGAGTCACCACACCGACTCTCCGAGGGCACACATTGTCTACCTGAACTTGAACTAAGCAAGTTCCACCAATCTCTTCATTATATTCAAATTGGTGAATATTGCAGGAGATGGCCAATTTATATCCGCTTTTCACCGAATATCTGCCTCTTTTCTCATAGTGCCAGATTAAATTATCTTCCACTTCCACTCTCCTTTTGCTTAGGGGTAATCTCGGAATACGAGAGACATCATCCTCATGAAGGTGCTCTCTTAGTTTTTCCTCATTCCATGTCCCATTTTCAGAGATAAGGAAATCCACATGATGACCAAACAGCGAAGTTTGAGAGGATATAACTTTTAGTGATTCTTCCCTGCATATCCATTTATCTCACTGACTTGCCATTACCAATTCTCCATCTGGTTCCCCTAAGGGCCACCCCAGAGAATGCTCCTCCAAGTGTATGAAGGTCGATTTCCCAGATTGACAAAAAGCTGTTTGGTTGAAATACTTAGCTTTAAGAACTGCCAAGAGAGAAAGGGGATCCTTCAAATTAGTTTTATAATTCAATAGGAATAAAACATATATGAAATTATGGAGGGGCTCCTTCAAATTAGTTTAGACGTGAGTATTTTCCGTTATATATTATATCATTAGAAGAGAGAGAGTTTATTTGATAAAGGAACTGTGTCGGCTTCGGAATTCAGCAAATTCTCTGCTACCCTTTGAATCTTGATATCAGTTCGGGTTTTATCCTCTTTCCTCATCTTGTAAATCTCTCTTTAAAACTGGCAAGTTTCACTCTTTTTTTTTTTCCAATCAAATTGTACTAATTTTTAAGCCTCATCAATGGGCTGGGCCGGCCCTTAAATGAATGGGCTTGGGCCGGGCCTGGCAGGCCTGCTCTATAAATGAGCCGGGCCTGGCCCGGGCTTGACTTAAAAGGGTAAACCCAAGCCCAGCCCACGGGCTTGAACCCATGAGATGAAATACGGGTCGGGCTGGGCCTGGCCCGTTTTTGCGGGCTTGGCCCAGCCCGTTCAAATTTTTATACATTTAATTAAATTTCCATTAAATTATTAGTTGTATTTTTAAAAAATTATTTTTAACTTTTTAAACTTAAACTTAACTCTAAAATGATGAAAAAAAAAGTTAATTTAAATTTTTACTATTAAATTATTTATTTATATTTGTTCCTATATGTTAATTAAACTTAAATTTAACTATAAAGTGATGAAGTTAATTTATTATTTTGTTATTATATATATATTTTTATTTATACTTTATTTTATATGAAATTAAACTTTTTAAATTAAATTTATTTATCATTCTTTTAACTTAATTTGACTATATATATATATTTTTTTAATTTAACTTAAAAAGAGACAAACTAAAATGGATAAATAATAATAATGAAGTATAATGATTTCACCAAGAAATAAGATTTACATAATTGTTTTTTCGAGAAATAATTTGCATCATTGCAATGTAAATACATCCCAACTAGGTTGGCACCTACTTATATGCATCAATCATGTGCATTTTTCTCAAATATAACATATATTTATATATATTTTTTAATTTTTTAAAAAATATATATATTTTATAATTTTTAAAATATATATATATATATATATATATAAAATAATTTTTGAACGGGCTTAGGGTCGGGCTGATGGGGGCCCTATGGATAAAGCCCGCGGGCCGGGCTTGGGCTCAAATGCATGATCCATATCCAGCCCATTGATTTATAGGCCGGGCCGGGCCTGACCCGTCAACCGTTGACTTACGGGCCGGGCCCGGGCTGGGCTTGGGCCGGCCCACGGGCTTTATCCATATGATGAGGCCTACTAATTTTTGTGCAGTGAATTTTTTTTTATATCTTGACTATAATTCTTGCTTAAAAGTTTTTTTTTCTTTCTAAATTTGTATGTTGATTCCTTCTCTCTTCTCTATGTTTTTGTTGCTTAATTTTTACTTGATTTACAAACCCAATTTTTCAGCAGAATCTATTACTATATTTAATTAATATGCTAAATCATTTATTCTCCGAAAATTTGCCATGTTGGTTGGTTTGATATCTTGTGATAGCTCTGGTTTTACATATTGAGTCTCAATGTTAGGTATTTATGGATCCTACAAATGAATAGATTGAGATCATGGAAAAGTTGAGAATTTGCACTAATCTTGAGAATGTGAAATCTCTTAAAAAGGTCACAAGTGAATGTGAAAACATAGAATTCAAAACTCAAAAAGATAGAAAAAACTTGAAAAAGAGAAATAGGGAAGACTGTGAAGGAACAACCAAAGATGCTAAGTTGGAGAAAAATCAAATATTGAGCCCCAAACTAGTTGGAAATCAGTGAAAGATTCGAAATTGTGAGTATTGGACTTGCTTGCTCAAGGTGCATTTCCTGAAGGAGTAACTCTTGATGATCCTGAGGGAGTTTCTGTTCAATTATTACCCACAAAAATAGTGGATCGGAACTTTCAGATAAAAGTGAATGAGATTTGGGAATGTATAACGAAAAATAAGAGGTTTCAAAAGTTGGTGTTTGGGGCATGGGAGGAGTAGGAAAAACTACGTTGATGCAGTATGTTTACAATAAAGCTTTGAAAAACCACAATATATTCGGTGTTGAGGGATTGCAACATCTATAAATTGCATAACGATGTCGCCATTGTAATAAATAGAAGTATTTTGGAAGATTTTAATGATGAGGTTGTAAGAGCGGGGATATTAGCCCAAACTTTTGAAAAAGTGGAGAAATACACATTGTTTTTAGATGATATGTGGAATTACTTTGACTTGAATAAGGTTGGAATTCCTGAAACTGATGGATGTAAGTTGGCTATAACAACTCGTTCACTAGACATTTGTCGTCAGATGAGATGTGATAGCCAGAATATTATTCAAGTTGATCATCTCTCAAAAGATGGTGCTTGGGACTTATTTGTGAAATATTATTCATCAAACATTCAGACTCATATAGACGAGACTGCACAGCAAGTGGTCGAAGAATGTGGAGGTTTGCCGCTTGGGATAATTACACTGGCTAGAAGCATGACAGAAACCGATGATATTTGTGAATGGAAAAATGTACTGCAAAAGTTAGAGAGATCAGAGTTGGGGGTTAAAGCCTTGGAAGATGATGTATTTCGAATATTAAGATTTAGCTACAATTGTTTGAATGACTTCCAGTTACAACGATGCTTATTATATTGTGCAACGTATCCTGAAGACTATCGCATACCTAGAGTCAAGTTGATATGGGGATTAATCGATGCAGGACTAATCAAATATGAGGAGCATACGATGGAGGAAATGATGGACGAGGGTCACACTATACTAAATAAGCTTGAAAGAGCATGCTTGTTGTTGAGAAATAAATATAGAGTTAATTCACATGTGATAATCAGGGTTTTAAATGTCTTCGACATTGTCGATATATCCGTCGATAAGTCTCTAAAATTGAGCTTCGACTTTTTAAACGGGGATAAACAATATCTTCGACATCATCGACATTTCCATCGGACTACTACACAACTATTGTTGATCACTCTCCCTTCTTTATTATTTTTTTAACTTTTTATTTTAATCACTCTCTATTTAATTTATTATTAACTTTCAGTTCATTTTCTCATTAATTTTTTAAAAGCTTTTAATTTATTCTATTTTCGTCTCTCGTCAATTTATTGTATTTTTTATATTTTCTCAATGTTAAATATCATTTATAAATGTAAAAACTTACTTAAATGATTAACTATGACTTATTTAAAGAGTAATTCAAGTTTCATTGATCAATTCTAAGTATTCATGTTAGTTTCCATCGTTTCTATCATTTTATACTAATATCCGTCGATATCGATATATCCATCGATATATCCGTAAATTTGAAGCTCGATATTTCCATGGACAACGACTTTTAACTCCTTGGTGATAATGCATGATTTGATTAGAGACATGGCACTGCAGCTTTGGGGTTCCAAATCCATGATAAAAGCTGGTAAAGTACTAAGCGATTTTCCAAGTGATATAGAATTGTGAACAGAGGATATTAAGGTTGTTTCCTTGATGGACAATCGGTTTTCAAAAATATCTGACATTCCACCATATTGTCCAAAGGTTTCAATTATGCTATTACAATATAATCGGAACCTTCGTAGCATCCTAAATGATTTTTTCAAACAATTTCAACAACTCACAATTGTTAATCTAAGTGAAACTGCAATTGAAGTTTTGCCTGAATCGATCTCTTGCCTAAGACATCTCATTGCTTGATACTTTCACATTGTTCATCATTGCACTATGTGCCTGGAAAATCTTACCGCTCTAAGACGACTCGACCTTTCCTTCACTAAAACTTGGGAATTACCAAGAGGACTAGATAAATTGACCAACCTAAGGTATTTAAATCTTGGAAAGTGTTATATTTTTGGAGAGTTTCCTATCGGGATTCGTCCGAAACTATATCTTCTTCAATTCCTATCTTTGGAGGGCAACAAAAGCTGGTTCTCCGTGATAGAGCTAATAAGCTCGAAAAGATTAGAACTCTTTCGTGGTTGGATATCTGACATCTCTTACTATAACGCTTATGTTAGACACATGAACACATATGGAAGACCCAAAGAGTACAGAATATTCTTAGTACCCCTAATACATTCTTCTTTCATTTACTCATATTTGAATTTTTCTCGAAGTGTATTTTTGATCGATTGTAAGGAGTTAGATTGCGATGTTTAATTCCCTCACAATATTCAATTGCTTATTATTCGGTCTTTGCATCGAGAAATAAACCTCATACATATTGTAATGTATGATTGTAGAAAGATCAAGTATTTGTTCGCAACGAAAGAGATGTTGTACCTTCCAAACTTAGAATATAATTGAGGATCTTCAGTATCCACAGTTGGAGAACTTAATAACAAATTTACCTGATGAAGATGATGGTACCAGCAATGAAGAAGGAACTAAAATGGTTTATTCTCTACCTAAATTAATACTTTATGACTGAAAAATCTGTCGAAATTGATGAGCATCTGCCGTGGAAACGGAGTTGCAATAACTTGTGCTTCTTTGAGGTCAATCGTTATAAGAAGGTGTCCTATGTTGAAGAAAATGTCATTGCACTTACCTATGTTAGAACATGATCACCCAAATCCATCCCCATTCTTCATGGAGATGATATTGGATAACAACCGTGCGTGGGACTTAATGGAATGGGAACCCCTTGATGCAAAGCCTCTTCTTCAACCTTACCTTAAATTCGGTAATTTCCTTTTGACTACAACTATTTTTTTTTTCTTTTAAAAAATGTCATTAAAAAAAAGGTGCTAATCTTGGTATGAGATTGATGGAATCTAAGTCTGAGAAAAGTCATTTTTAAAATACTTGAGAGTATTTGCTATTTTTTAAATTACTCATAAAAAAATGTCATCTATTGGAATTTCTTTTTTAGATAGAAGCTTCAACTACTCTTTACTTTCTTCAATTCTATATATGTATAGCTCTACAAGGAAATTGACCTATTTCTTCTATTTTTTATTAAATGTTATTATATATATATATATATATATATATATATCAATTTGGTTGTTCTTTGTTTGTTTCTTATATTATTTTCTTTTTATTGGAGTGCTATAGATCTTGTTGAAGGGATTTGACTTATTATTTGCTGTAATGCAGTAAGATCTTGGACAAACATTTTATCTTTTTTGCCCCTCCCAAAAAGGAGCATCCGTATCTTTGTAATCTTGCTTCTCTTTTCTAAGTGCACAATGTTTTATTTGTTTTGAGGAAGTTTTTAAAAATGCCTAGTGTTGTCCTTATAGATTTTCCTTCCTTGTTTATTCTGCCCATTCTGGTTTAAAATAACTTCCATTTCTTATTTCAGACTGAAATGACCACTGCTGAAAGAAAGCTTGACCAAAATACTAATTTTGATTGGAACCGAATACAAGAAAATGGCAGGAAGTTGAACCAGTTTGTGAACCGGGTTACACAGGACTTGTTAATCTAGGAAATAGGTATTGCGTAGACAGCTCATTGAAATAGTGTTTATAAATATTTTGTCTCACTATTTTTTGTTTTCTTTTCATGCAGCTGCTACTTGGCAGCGACAATGCAAGTTGCATTTTCATTGCGTTCATTCCATGAAAGGTCTTCTTAATGTCTCTATAGTTTTATTACCCTTAGATTGTGTCGTATGCACTTTCTTAATATTCTTTTCCTCTTGGTATGTTGTCAGATACTAGATGAACCGAACATTAAAGTCAGCTTTTGAGACTGCACCTGCAAATCCGACTGTCGACCTTAACATGCATCTGTAAGTGGCTAAAGAATTATAAAGTTTCAAATGTATTAAATATGCTAGGATTCTGGCTTTTATTGCCATGATTAACTGCCACAGTGTCTTTTATACTAGTGTTTTTTGGTTTTACAGAACAAAACTTGCACATGGTTTGCTATCTGGAAAGTATTCGGTTCCAGCGCCAGATGTAAGTAGTTGTCCTTGAGATTCCGAACTTTCTGCTTTTAGATGATTTACGTTTTCCGATCGTTCTTGCAGAAATTTGAAAAGACGAATTCTTCTTTCTCTACAAAAAATGCAGTAAGTTTTGTACGAGCTTTTTTCCCAATTTCTTTTTTCAGGTGTCTTAAAAAACATTAAATTAGATAATAGGATTGCTGAATGCTGATACATGATAATGAGTGCACTTTCTGTGTCTTGTGTTCAAATCCTTGTAGAGGCTTGTGATCATTGCTTTCTTTTTTTTATGCTATGGTTGTTTTTAAGGTGCAAGAAATCAAACATCTATTTGCTAATCAATAGTCTCTGTTATGATAGTTTTGGTCTTAGCATTTGAACATATTTATGACGCCACTACTATTTGTCTTTCTCTTGCTCATTTGTGTTTATCAACCATTAGAAACGGGAAGGCATTCCCCCTCGTATGCTCAAAGTAGTTATTGCTGCCAGCCATCCAGAATTTTCTATGATGAGACAATAGGTATGTTCACTTTGGGTTATAGTCTTCAATAATCAATGTTAGTAATGTCACGTTTCCAAGATATTTCTTCATAAAAGTTGTGAAGTGCGTTGTTTCCAAAAAAATATCATCTGGCAGAGTTATTAATACTTTTTCCCTTCTTGTATACCCTATAGCACATGCGAAAATTTGTTATGGGGGAGGGATGAGTGCCCAAAAAACTAGGTATTTTTCTATTGATTTTCTTGGTTCTTTTATGTTGTGTTTATTTGTCCCTCATTTTTAACTTCCTGCTTAGATGTCTATATTGATGTCCCCGACGTCATTGATCTTAGTCAAATTCGTAGTAGCTCAATCTGGTGAAGAGCTTTTACCTGAGGCTGGTAGGTGGATTTTTCTCGGTCTTTTAGTTTGTACCTTCTTTATCTCTCTCTCATCACAAGTTGGCTATTATATAAATTTTTTTTCTAACTACTCTCCCTCTGCTTCTGCTATTGCTGCTAACGGGAATGTTTATTTTTATTTTATAATATTTTTCTGTTAGCCTTTTGGCTTTTCATTCATCAATGAATAGGTTGTTTCTTATAAAAATGTGATTTTATCTTTATCCACCTACCTTTCCCCGTAGAGAAACACAAAGTGGAAAAAAATAACTTCTTCTCATCCAATGAAACAGTGCTTCCAAATTTCTGGGCTCAATTGAATATCAAAGAATTAACACGTTGAAGTATCAATTAATCGGAAACTAATAAAGCAGAAACAATATTATATGAATGCCTCTCACTCCCCTAAATCCACATTATTTATAACCATCATTCCCTATTTTATCACCACTCATTACTAATATAATATGCCCCTCTATAATACCTTAATAGAGCGCTTGACCGTGTCAATAAAAAATCAACTCTAAATAATTCGTTATTCAAACAAGTTCTTTTTTATAAACCTGTAATATAACTAACAATCTAGTTCAAGTTTAGGATTCGTGAACAATTTTTTTAATTCCATTCTCATAGTGTGCCTGTTCTGATTCCTTTATTAAAATTTGAAACGATTTTTCGTCTCAAACTTGAGTGTCTTTCTTAGAGAAGGAGGGCTTTTAGAGGGCCAAGGCTTGAGATCTCTTGACCGCCTTTTTGTTTGTGGCCATTGCGGATGTCTTGAGTAGGGTTTTTGAGAAAGGTTTGTGTTCAGGGGTTCTTAACGGTCTAATAATTGGTTGAGATAAGGAGAGGGTAAGTCTTGTTTTTATAATAACATGAAGCTTGAAGATTTTTTCAGGGTCCTCTGGACCTCTGCATCTTTACTTTGATGGAATTTAGAGTTTGTAGATGGCTTTGATTTGGCTGTTCAAATTTTTTTTATAGAAACGGTTCATATGCCCATTTCATTGATGTAGTGAAAGAGAAAAACAAATATATACATAGTAATACAAAATAAAACCAATACCTCACCATGACCATATACATCAAAACATAAATACTTACAACCCACCTCCCTGGCTGGACCGGCCGCCACCTAATTACAAGTATGCGGTTCAATTGTTAGTAATCGAAATAAGGGGGTAGTTAAAAAAAAAGTTTTATTGTAGACACCCAAAACAAGACATTAACATGTGCCAAATCCCACACATCCTGGAATATCCTCCTATTCCTTTCCAACCAAATTTCCCACAAAACCGTGCAAAAGCCAAATTTCCAGAGTCCACCTCTCTCCTTACAAGGTGCGTTCAAGATCACCTCCTCCAATAAATGAAGAATTGAACTTGAAGGAGCCCAAGATATCCCGAACGTTGCAATAAATCTATTGCAAATATGAGTGGAAAAAGAACACTTCCACAAGCTGTTGGAGTGTTTGCCAATGCTTTGATGGCTTCGACAAATACTCCATTGATTCTTCCATTGTCGTTGTCGTCAAAGCTACTACAGAATGGGACCGTGAGAATATAGCGAAGAAAGTCGGCATTGACATGGTGTGGAATACACCCATTCTGTAGTGTATTTTCCACATTCTGTAGCAGCTTTGACAGAGCCTAACTATAGTCACTGTTTTTGCTGGTGACATTCGAGGGGAGAGGAGAAAGGTTGTTCATGGTGGCAAAGAAGAAGGATAGGGGAGAGAAGGAAAGAGAGCTATTAAAATAAATTGCCACCTAAGCATTAAAAAATACATTAAATTAAAATAATATTAAAATATTGATTAAAAAAACCATATCAGCGACCCACTAACGGTCAATTAATATAAGGATAAAAACGGTAGGTTCCATGAAATTGAGGGATTAAAAATGTCACTTTTGAAACTTAAGGGACCAAAATGCAACGCAACCAATCTTAAACTACAATAACCAAAAGGGTATTTTAGCCAAGAATAAATTAGAAATAAACCTGCAAGTGAAGATATGGAATGATGTTTTGATAAAGGAGTTCTTTATTCGAATTTTTAAAATCTCTTGGGTCTCTATATTGTGCTTGCGTGATAATGTGATTTATTAGCCCACATTATGTCATCATTCCCAGGTCCTGAGGATGAGTTTCAGTCAAATAAAATTTCAGCCAACGATGATATCGTTTCTCAGCTTGTTTCAATGGGATTTAACCATCTTCACTGTCAGAAAGCTGCCATCAATACCTCAAATGCTGGAGTTGAAGAGGCAATGAATTGGTTACTCTCATATGGATGATCCGGGCAATTTGTAATAATATTATCATGATTTACATATTTTTCTCGTTGTAAATATGTTTTACATATATTCTTCTCGTGGAATAAACAAACAGTTTTTTTAGAGTTTTGATGCCAACTGTTTTTAGGTGGCATTGCAATAAAAAGTTTCATGCCTGTAGCTTATTTTCCTTCTTCCTCTTCTGCTTACCGATAATCCCAGTAGTTAATTTATCTTTCCTCCCCCGAAAAAGATAGAAAAAAAAGTTTTTAGGTGGCATTGCAATAAAAAGTTTCATGTCATATATGCGATTTGATTCTTACTGCATCTTTGGGTAGGGTGGTGACATTGAGAAAGCTACCGATTGGATATTCAACAATCCTGAAGCTTCTGTATCATCCGACTGTTCGGATGCCACAACATCAAGCATACCAACTGACCCCGATGCTGGGCTACCAGATGGTTGAGGGAGTTAGTTTCTTACCCTTCTCTATTAGTAATAGACTATTACTATTGTTATGTTATGTTCTGAACTTTTTCTGAAGGCGTTTACCAGTTTTTTATTAATTAAATTCTTGGACTCACAATCACAATTTAGAAGGGATCCTTTCACATTTTCGGAGTTAAAAACACTTTGTATTTGAAAATATTCTCATTTTCAGAAACATTTCATTTCATTTTCTTTTTTTTTTTTAAATTTTTTAATACAAAAAACTTATCACGTTTCTATTTATTATTATTATTTTTATAAATCAGAATGAGATCATTCACTTTTTTTTATAAGAAACTTTAATATTTTTACCAGAAAATTTATTTATTATTAATTTAAAATAATAAGGAACAATAAATTAGAATTGTTATAAAATGTTGCCCAAGGGTCCTAGATTTATTTGTTTCTAAAGTTTGTAAATAATTCTAATAAAGTTTCTAAAAATTTAGAATGAGAAAGAGAACTAAAAACCAACAATTTATTAAACGAGTGCTCGAGAACTTGTAATGACAATTTTTTAGACAGGCTGGCTCATTGTAGAAAGCGTTGCTTGTTTGAAATAATCTAGAGGATCGTATAGGCCTATGTAGCTGGAGGAATCCACGTAGTTCCTTTCTGCTATCAAACATTGTCCAGTCATGGAGAATAAATTTTTTTATTTCAAGATTAATTGCAAGATACCTTGAATGCAGATTTGTGCTCTGCTGTGTACCTTCTTAGAACTTTCTTTAAGAGATACTTTACTGCTAATCAGTCAATTTGTTATCTTCCCGTGTAGCCTCGCTGATCCTTGTGTGATGCAAGTTTGAATTCTTAAATTTCTCTCCTTTAATAATCTTTCATGATTGGTTTTTTGCAGGATATAGACTCATGGGAATAATAAGCCACATTGGGACTTCTACTCAATGTGGTCACTATGTTGCTCACATCTTCAAAGATGGCAGATGGGTAATTTTCAATGATGACAAGGTCAGGGTTTCCGTTAACCCTCCCAAGGACATGGGATATATATACTTCTTTGAGAGGCTCAAAGAGTGAAGGCTAATTCTATTAATGAAAGAACGGTAACGTTGAGCATCGCCCAAAGATGATAGGAGCTGAGCAAAGGAGAAACAGGTATTTATGATTCAATATTTAACTAGCTTTGCCGGGAGGATCGATGTGAAATGCTTATATCTGTGATGGGAAAGTCTACAAGAATAATGGTTTTTTAGGACTTATTTATTGCGGTAATGGATGTCATTGGAATGTTGGCTGCCTCCCTTTCTCCTACAGAGTTTCTTTTCAATTGTTGTTCCCAATATTTCCTTCCCTCAGAACCAACCATGGGTTGGCCCAATGGCTAAGAGGCCCTTCCAACCTTGAGGTCATGGGTTCAAATCCATGTGTGGCCACCTACCTAGGATATTATCCTACGAGTTTCCTGACGCCAAGTGTTGTAAGGTCGTGTGGTTGTCCCGTGAGATTAGTTGAGGTGCGCGTAAGCTGGCCCGGACACTCACGGATATCAAAAAAAAAAAAAATATTTCCTTCCCTCAGGTTTCCAAAATATGCTCAGTTCGCCATGTTTAGAACTTAGAAGAGAGAATTAATGAAAAATTTCTTATAATTTTCCCTCTTTTCATGACATTTTGTGATTGCGAGGAATCTAATGCCTACTAGCAAATATGCTGAATTTTGAAGAGGATTGAAAGTTTCTGAGCTTGAAGGCACAGTCGCTGAACTCCTAAACAGTCTTTTCTATTATTCTCTGGCTCGTAATTTTTTTTTTTGAAAGATTTATTTATGAAATGCTTCGGTAGTACCAGTATTTTTTTTGCATGCCTTTTATAATTCATAAAAGATTTGATTAAATGTTTGTTATTATTTTCGTTCTTTTAAATTAGGTGGATTTTCAAAAATGGCATTTTATGAAGTGATATTTTCAAAAATAGCAAAAGCTTTGTGAAATTTAAAGAATGACATTTCTTAGACTGAGATTCTACCAATTTCGATATGAGATTAGTGGAACTCAATTTGAGAAATATTATTCTTGAAATATAATAATTTTTTTTTTTGATAATATGAGTTCTGAAAATGCCATGCAGTGGAATCTCTTTAAAGAAAGCTTGTTTCGTTACTTTGTTTTTATTTTAAAAAATATTTTCAAAATCTTGCCAAATATCAAACGCATAAAATGCGTTTTAAAAAACTTGAGAAAATTACCGTTTGGTCATTTAATGGGGGTTGGGTTTTATTAGGTCTTTAAAAACAAAGATTAAGCTCTAAAAATTTTAAAAGTAGGTCTTTGTTGCTTAAGTTACAGTAAAAGAAATATGTTGTGACATGTTGAAGCTGTATAAAAAAAAGGACAAGTAATATTTCATTATCATGCTCAATTAATCTTTCATTATTATATCCATGGAATTCTAATAGCATGATCAAATCTGACGCCGTGACTACCTTAAAACATTAGTTTAACTTTTAAGCATTTTTTTTTCTTTTGGTAAAATCACGTCATTTTTTTGGGCTTTAAAATCATAAATTTTTAAATAATGATTCAAGTTTATAATAATCTTTATTACTTTTAAAAAAAATAAAATCAAAGGTTTTGTAACTTATGAAAATCGGGTGATTGTAAATATTATATTTTAAATATATAAATACAATTATAACAAATTATTGAGCACGACAATTGATTATTGTGATTGACGTTCATGGTGAAATTCTTTTTTTTTTTGCCAGCATGGTGTAAAATTGTTATTCGAAACTTTGTTTGGAAATCATATATGCGATATATTAGGCCCTGTTTGGTATGCAATCTGAAAAGCAGAATTTGAATTTAGTGGATTCTAAAGAATTCAGAGTTGTATTCTGTGAATTTGTTGGTTCTGAAACTGTGTTTGGTAACAGATCCAAATTTATAATTGAGATTCAGAAATTTGAAATATGTGTTTGGTTGGTTACTCAAAAAATTTAAAATCAGATTGTGAATCAGAATGTGTTTAGATCATAATCCAAATTTTGGGTGACCCACTCATAAAAATAATACTTCCAACTTTAAATCATTCATTTTTAAGTTTGAAAAAACTAATAATTCATAACTTATAAATTAGAAACATCTTTATCCGCATCAACTATAACTATTCTCATTCTTAGGATAAATTTTTCTTTTAAAAAAAATTATAATAAAGATAATAGAAGCATTGCAAGTCTATCAAATAAACTCTTTAGATTAAAACAACTCAATTTTTTCCAAACGGATAACTATACAAGACACAATGAGATCCATTCTAAAATCCATAAGAACCTAGTGCAACCAAAGAGAGAATTTCTCAATAAAAGAGAATCTGAAAAAATATTTTCACACTGAATGGAGAGACCATTTGGGCATTGAAAACCTCCAATAGCGTTATTCAAATAGTACTACATACATTAGTAAACAAGAAGCAGAGAAAAATGTGAGCAACAACCTCCAAAACATATATATATAAATTATTTTATTTTTATATTTAAATTAATCTTATATATAATTATAAAAACAAAGTATAAATAAAAAATAGGATATAATGAAAAAATAAATTAACTTTTTTTCCATCACTTTAGAATTAAGTTTAAGTTTAAAAAGTTAAAAATCAGTTTAAAAACATGCAATTAAAAAATTAATTAAATAAATAAAAGCTAGAACGGACGGGGTCAACCTCGAAAAACGGGCCCGACCTGACCCAAATCTGCAAAATGGGCCCGACTCGTATTTTTATCTCATGTGTTGAAACCCGTGGATTAAATTGTGTGGGTGAGGTCAATCTGTGTTTTTCAGTTTTTGAGTTGGATATTTTGGATTCTTGTTTTAGTTGAATTCATTTTTTAGCCTAAAAAAGAAATTGAATCCAAATTGCTTTTTTCTGGATTGTAAACCAAACACAAAACAACGCAGATTCATTTTATTCATTCAATCTAGATTCATAAAACTGAATATGGATTGCATACCAAACAGGGCCTTAGTTATTTATACCTTATTTATTTGATGGGTATGGGTATGAGAGTGTAAAAGAATCATAATAAAAATCAATCTGAAAGAGAAATGGCGATGTGAGAAAATAATTAATTTGTAACTTTGTTGTAGTAAGAGTCTCATTTCATATATACTTTGATTGATGGAGGGATATAAGCAAAACAAGGTAAATCATTAAGGGCCCAATTGGTAACCTTCCTAATTTATATTTCTTGTTTCTATTTCTATTTTTTAAGAAATAAAGTTGTTTGGTAACTCTTCTTGTTTCTTGTTTCTCTCTTTTTTAGAAACACTTCCCAAAATGTGTAGAAATTTCAGAAACAACAAATTCTAGTTTCTTATTTCTCTTTCTTGTTTCCAAATTTTTCAACACATTGATAAATTATTACGTTTTCCCGTTTTGACTTATAAAATATGTTATAAATATCTAAAAATTATATTGACATAATATTTTTTAAATATGTCATTTAAAATTGTAATATTTTCAAAATATTTTTATTTGTTTAAATGAGAAACAGAAACAAGAAATAGTTACCAAACACATTTCTGTTTATTTTTTTTTTCCAAAAACAAGAAACAGTTACCAAACATATTTCTGTTTCTCTTTTTTTAAAAAAAAAATAGAAACAAGAAACAAGAAATGAAAATAATAAATAAGAAATGGAAATGAGGAAGGTTACCAAATGGGCTCTAACTTACGTAGCAGATGGTCACAGAATTACTTATTTTTTGTATTGCGGGACACAAAAGACATTAATCATTGTCATCTACCATTCCATTGTTTTTCTTTTAAAATTACCTTAAAATGTTTAGAACTTGTCACAGATAACATACATTCGTATACTAATTATTAAAATGTCAAATTTTTTTAAAAATTACTCAAAGAACATAATTATAGTTCAATAAATAATTATACTATAGATCAATAAATAATTGAATTATATGTTGTTGATTTTTATGAGTATTTTCAATGAATTTGTTTGATTTTTGTTTTTTTAAGTTCAAATTCAATAATTTATCGAACTTTTTGATTATTTTTCATTAGTATTTTCAATGAATTTTCTGGTTTTTTTTAATGTTTTTAGTCAATAAATTATTGAACTATAATTATGTTATTTGGGTAATTTTTAAAGATTTATAACATTTCAGTAATTAGTATGCAAAAATGTGCTATTTCAATAATTTCCCCAAAAATGTTAGAGAAATTGTACCCCAAACTTTACACTTTTTTTTTTATACACCCAAACTTTCCACTTTAATTTCCAATATAATAACCATTGATTTATTTTCAAAACTTATTTTCATTAAATTGATGAATTCGTTTTAATTTATGTTTTTCTCTTATACTATAAAATGTCGAATCTCGTTATTATTTTTTATGGGAGTTATTGAAATGTATTGAATTAGAATTCAATAATTTTTATAATCTGATTAGTTTTTTTTTTTACAATAATTTATTTAATGATTTCATTTAATTGAGTTAATGCGTGTTTTAAGTGTTATTTTTAAATTTTTATTTTTTTTGTAATATTCAAAATTTACTAATGAAAAAGTGTACTTTATTGAACTCAAACTAGAAGCAATACATTATTTTGGTAAATTTTCAAAAAATAATTCTTTTCTTTATATTATATAAGTAATTCCCAAAATAATAATGAAAAGATAAATCAATATTTTTTTTTGAATGAGCTAAATCACTAATTTAATGAAAGTAAAAGGAGCTATTTCTGAAAATAATTATTTCTACTATAAATTAAGGTGGAAAAATAACTGTCGTGTGACGTAATTTCTCAAATATGAAATCCATGATCCATTAAGTTGAGGAGTTCCTTCTGCTTTACCCACTGCTTTGGCCATTGCATCTGCAAGCATCGATGACAATTTATTACTGCTTTGTGTTAGCAAAATGGAGAACAATGTTGGATCCGGAGCTCAATAACAATAATCAAAATGAACATAGAAATATTTATTGATATCGGTACTAAATTACACAATCAAAATAGATTAGTAATAACAAAAATTTAACTTAATTGAAATTACAATTTATAAGAACTTCCCATAATTTGATAAACGTCAAAGAGTGTAGTTGCACTGTCCTTAAGACGATATTGCCCCGCTCCGATTGTTTATAGTTCTATGACATATCGACTAGCAAAATACGATGATGTGTTTTGTGTGATCGACAACCAGATACACACGAACCTGACAGAACCCTGAAGAACAGCTCTCTAAGACTTTTACGTAAAATAAATGAAAAGAAATAAACCCGAACAACACAATAGAGAAATCAGAGTTATAATCTAATTTTTGTGTATCAAATTATATAAATGAGGTTTCTATTTATAGCAAACCAAATCGGTAACTTATGAAAATATATAAACTTTGACATTTATATCAAATAAAACTTGCAAAGAAAAACGGAAGAAATAATGACGACGATTGGAATGAAACGTGCGAGCTGACATAATTTCATTCAATTCTTTCAAAGTGAATCATCGGTTTCCGTTTCCAAAGAAAAAGCACGCCCAATGATTTTCAATTGAAAGACCAAGACAAATGCTTATATTGTCTTGAAAACAAGATTATATATATATATATATATATATATATATATATATATATATATATATATATATATATATAAAATTTCCAACAAACATAACATAACAATCAATTTGGAAAAAAAAAAGCAATTACAGTTGCACAACATAAACTTTCATCAATCGCAGGTTTTTGAACATTCTGATTTAATCTGGTGCCAGATTATCCAATCTTATACTAAATAACATACGAAATTTAATTCTTTTGTTCATGCCAGAAACTCAAACTTGATACGTTTAGTTACCATCGCATCCATCAAATATACCACTTAACCTGAAAAAATATGTTCATAACAAAAAGTGAGTCTAAAAATACTCGGTAAGTAAATACATTATTTTTAAAGAAATTACAAAATAAAAAGTATACCAAATTGAACTGAACATCAAACTTGGTCTCTTTAGCTATGGTGAACGGAGAATAGTATACCAAATCGAATAAATTTCAGAGCAAATCACTTTTTATACATATTAAAAACTCATAGCTAGCGAGTTCACGTAATAATATCGTATCATAATCATATAAGAGAAAACCGACACCAAACGCATACTCACAACTGGTCATACTACACATAAGATAAATCAAAATAAATTCACCCTAACATATGGCCCAAAGCCTATGTGTATGCTAAAATGGGTCCCAAAGACCTGCTGAAAGTTGAACTAGTGAGTACGACAATTTAGTGGTTTGAAAATAACTTACAAAAACTATTATATAACTTGATTTCCATGGAAACTAATACTTTTTCCATAATAACATAATGTCCAGTTTCAAAAGAATATTCATAAGTGATCATAAATCACATAAACATAATTTGTAAATCTTAAAAACATGTGTATAATAGGCTATTCATAATATATAAGCTCACTTGAAATTTATAAGCAAATAGTTATGGATAATTTAAAAATAATATTTTAACTACTCACAAAAACTATCCCGCTTACGATCCCGGTTATAAGCAGTGTCAATCTCAGTATCACCTGAAATATATATCGAATAAAAAATACCCATTAATAATCTTTTAGTACTTTTATATATTAGAAAAACACATATTGAAAATATATAAAATGATGGTTAATAACCCATGGCTAGAGTTTCACTTTTCCTTCAATGACTATACTTCCAATATACTTTTCAAGCTAAATAACATCAACTTTGAAGCTTAGCAAAATCCACCAAAAGAAGAATTGGGTTGAAAAAATCACATAACTAACAAGTAATTACATCACGAATTAAACTCAAAACTCCAGAATTTGTTGTTGTTTTCAAAAATTTCAAAGCAAACTTACCAATTTTCCTTTCTTTTCCCAAAAATTTCAAAGCAAACTCACGGATTCCTGCAGCCAAAGTTAAATTTAATTGTTTTATTTTTTGACACATCATCAGCCACTTGTCACCCAAAGCACAAGGCAACCTGTGCATACTTTCAGAAAAAAAATAAAAAAAAAAGTGTTTACAATTATTGTTTTAAATCAATGATCAATCTACCTCTCTATTGGATGTAGTCGTACGGAAGTTTGAAGAAGACGCTTTGCATCAGGATGATCCCACTCCAATGATTCCCACATTTGGGTGTCATCAATAAATACCTCAAGAAATGAGGATGGAGATAGATTTATGGGCAAAGACAGTGACATCCTCTTCAGCGCTGGACAATTTCGTATGATAATTTTCTTTAAAGAAACACAACTCATTGATACTCTCTTTTCACTGCAGATGCTCTCTAATTTCGGTAGATACTCTAGTTGTAAACGATTTAATTTAGGGAGAGAACATGTATTTGTGCAAGCTTCTTCTTCGACTTCGTATACATCCATTATTATGTTCTCCAACTTTGGACATGCCATAACATAAATCTCTTCTATGTTTGGAAGGTACCAAATCTCCTTTGTTGTGAATAAGTATTTAATCTCTGGACAAAAATATACTTCAATGAACTTGAGGTTAGAAAAGGAGCTTTGTGGATAGATCACTGGTGTTCCTCTTTCAAAAATACTATACAAGGTCCTCAAAGTCTTGATAACCAAGTTCTCGAGGACGGGAAAAAGAAGAAGACCACTCGGAGAGCTAAACAAATGCCTGATTTTAATATTCGAGATGGTTGGAACACAATCCAAACTTCTTTTCAGGACGCAATCTTCGATTTCTAGTACTTGAATATCTTCTGGAATTTCCATGTGGCAATTGGATATCTCACAGCCTTTCAAAGTTACATTTCGATCAAATTGTGCCTTGAAGATAATACGGGGGAAAGAAGGAGACGGTGGTACCATTACTAGTACTATCGAATACTTCTTCAAGCTGTGATACGTCTTCATGTGTTTAACATAGGCGTTAAAATCAGAGATCTGAGATATACAACCAAGAAAGATTTCTAAATTTTTCAAGCTCATTAATTCGATTGCAGAGTTGTAGTATTTGCCACCCTTCAAATTTAAGTATTGGAGATGAGATAGTTTAGGTAGAAGTTCAGTAGGAAACTGTTCTAACCTTAAACAATTTTCAAGGTTAAGATATTTTAGGTTAACCAACTTTTCTAATCCACTTGGTATTTCGGTAATGTCAGTCCTGGAAAGGTCTAGTCTTCTTATCGCGGTAAGATTGTCCAATGAGGGCACATCTTTCAGTGATAGACATCCTCGAAGTATCAAGGCAGTGAGACGTATCAAATAAGAGATTGATTTTGGCAAAACTTTAATGCGTGTATGACTTAAATCAACAACCGTGAGTCCATGAATCCGTTCAAAGAAATCATTTGGAATTCTCCTTAGTTGGAAATTGCATTGCAACAATATAACTGAGAGATTTTGACAATTTGGAGTGTAAGAAATTTCTGAAAGGTGATTGCGTATCAAGGAAACAACCTCAATGTCTTCTGTCCATGCTTTTTCATCACTCGGAAAATCTTTTAGTCCTATCCCGGCTTTTACCATGAATTTAGAACCTGACACCTGCAATGCCATGTCTCTAATCAAATCGTGCATTTTCATGCTTTCACCTTTAATGCTTGTCAACAAGCATGCTCTTTCAAGTTTAATCAATATGCTGTGACCCTCGTCCATCATTTCCTCCATTGTGTGCTCCTCATATTTGATCAATCCTTTATCGATAAACCCCCATATCAACTCGTCTCTTCGTATTTTATAATCTTCTGGATATGTTGCACAATATAATAAACACTCTTGTAATTGCGAGTCATCCAAACGATCGTAACTAAATCTCAGTATTCGAAATACATCATCTTCCATGGCTTTCAATCCCACCTCTGATCTCTTTAACTTACGTAATATATTTTTCCATTCACGAATATTGTCAGTTTCCCTCATACTTCTAGCTAGAGTAATTATACCAAGAGGCAAGCCGCTACATTCTTTTACCACCTGCTTTGCTATCTCTTCTATATGAGGCTGAATGTAA
The DNA here is from genome assembly GCA_028015215.1 of Gynostemma pentaphyllum. NCBI lineage: Eukaryota > Viridiplantae > Streptophyta > Magnoliopsida > Cucurbitales > Cucurbitaceae > Gynostemma > Gynostemma pentaphyllum. The sequence goes on along the minus strand of CM051353.1, from coordinate 17,749,035 downwards.
TGAGTGGAATAATATTCGACAAACAGGTTCCAAGCATTTTCTTCTGGAAGAGGATCAACTTTGATAATGTTGTTTTCATCGCACCCCATTCGATGACAAACTTCCTTTGAACGAGCGGTTAAGACCAACTTACATTTAACATTTTCAATAATTCCCGCCTTTTTTAGATCAAAGCTATTCCACATATCGTCCAAAAATAATACATATTTTTCCTTTTTCTTCAGTGCTTGTGCCAATAGCCCTGCCCTTTTGAACTCATCATCAACACCATTCAAAAGATCTTTGGCTATTATGTTGGCAATTTCATTCTGCAATTTATAGATGCTGCAATCCCTTGACACAGTTACCCAATAAACATTTCCAAACGTACTACGGTTTTCCAATACTTTATTATGAAGATACTGAGCCACTGTAGTTTTCCCTACTCCTCCCATGCCACATATGCCGATTCTTGAAACCTTGTTCCGCATTAAACATTCCCATATCTTTTCCACATTGGTACGAAACATCTCTCCCACAATATTTGTTGGTATTACCAATTCAACAATGAGTCTATCAGGATCATCAAGAGTAACTCTGTATGGAAATGCACCTCTATCAAAGAGTTCTTTTACTTGCACTTTCAGATCTTCCGTCGATTTCGCTACTTGTTCGAGGTTGAACATTTTATTTTCTTCCAAAGTATGAACTTCTTTGTCCTCCAAATCACCATATTTTCTTGAACCTTCATCAATTTTCCTTCTTCTACACTCACTTGTGACCTTTTCTTTAAGAGATTTCACTTCCTCAAGACTAGTGCATTTTCTCAAATCTAGCAAGATCTTTTTTAAATCATCAATTGAACCCATGTCTGTTACACAAATATGTGAAATTAAAAACATAACTCCAAAATTAACATAGGGAAACGAAACCAAGGAATCAACAACCTTATCAGCTTTTCTTGGAACAATCTTAAACAAAGCATATAGGGACAAATTTCACAACATTTTCAAGCTTAAAAAAAAGGATAAATACCAAAGCTGTATTTTTTTTTTTGGGTGAGGGGAGTTTGCAGAAATTGAATTAGCTTCTTGGATTCCAAAATTTCTGAATTGATAAAAGCTAGTTTTTTTTTTTTTTTAACTATCTATCTATCATAAATTCCAATCCTTGATCCAATATTCTCCCCTTGTATTTATTAAGATGCGACATGCTAAAGATTAATAAAGACAACCATGAAAATCAGAGCAGAGAGAGGTAGAACAATCACACAAACAAATTAAACAAACATAGAAACAAAATTGATGAATCTTAACATACCTGTATGACCACCTACTAAATTATTACCATACGAGTTTCACGACGTCAAAAAATTCTGTATGATCACCCACCTTGGATATTTTTCAGTCTCAACCAAAGAAAGTCAACCAGTGTTTTGAGTTTTGCAGTATAAAGGCAAAGACTTTATGCAATCCCCCCCCCCCCCCCCAAAAATGATGGGAATTATCTTCTTTTCCTTTATTTTATTTTTTTGACGGTCTCATCTTTTCCTAATAGTATAATTTAGGGAAAAAATCAATTTACACCCCTGAATTTTACACGTTGTGTCAATTTAAACCCTAAATTTTCAATTGAATCAATTTACACCCTGAATTTTTTTAAGTGAATCAATTTAAACCCACATAATACTAAAACTAATAAATTAATCAAAATTCAATTACCAAATCATCGAAAGATAAAAATAACAAAACGTCTATGACCTCATCATAAAAACGCCCAACCTCAACTGTGAAAAAACTCAAATCCTAGTTACCAATTTAAACAGTACAAAAATGTTCAAACCCGACACCAAAACGGTCAATTTTAACCATAAAAATATTTAACATAAACTTAAAATTAATTTTCAAAAAATTAACTTTATTTCGATATAAAAACGTCTATGTCTAATTAAAAATTTTCAAAAATAATAGTTAGTTTATTAACAATGGGTACATTTATTAAAGTTTAGGGTGTAAATTGATTCAATTGAAAGTTTAGGGTATAAATTGACACACCATGTAAAATTCAGGAGTGTAAATTGATTTTTTCCCTATAATTTACTCTCTGATTCCCCTTAACTACATCATATTTACTTAGTGGCATGATTCAATTTAAGTTAATATAATGGTAATACTGGCTTTCACTATAAAAAAAAATCCGTCGATTTGCAACGCACACTCACAGTGCGTCGTTAAAAACATGTTTGACTTTTTGTTACGTGGTTCGTAGCAAACTAGTGACGCAGAACGGTGAGTCGCAACTATTGGTGACACACAACGTCACTAATAAGTCCTCTAAATTGACGGGATGTTTCGCTCCATTATATATGACCGAGTGCCTCGCAAATAGAAATAGTTCAAAAGGGTTTCTCACGGAAAGTGGCGACGTCTGATTTCGCGGGGCTTTTTTGTGACGTAGTGCGTCACTAAACAAATAGCGAGAAACAATTCCCGGCAAAAACTGGCGATATTATATTGGAGGGAGATTTTCCCGCCACATTTGCGACGTAGTGCTTCACAAATTCTGAAGGAAAACTTCCCTCCAAATTGCGTGACGTAATCCGTCAAAAAAAAATTGTTTATAAATAAACTAGCTCTCCATTTTCATGAGTATAAAGTAAAATTCGAAAATATATAAAAAAAATGAGAGAGAAAAATGCGTGAGTGGATGTACGTTCGTTTGGTAGTCGGTTATATGAATGATCGATTCGTAGCAGGGGTGGAACAATTTGTTGAGTTTTGTACAACAACTCCTTTTTCGAACATTATGGACAGCAAATACGATGTCCGTACAGAAAGTGCAGCAACAAAAATATATTTCCCCCTACCACTGTAAATTGAATTATTTGTTGTTGGTATGAGCTTTGGATCTTTGTTTTCCGTTTTTGATTCCATTGTAGGCTCTGTCTCTTCTATTGAGTTCAATATTTTTCAATTCTTCATATCTTCTTCTCATTTTCATAGTGAAGTTTACTCTTCTAAAAAGAAAAGAAAAAAACAAGAATTAAGCCAACAAAGTCTTTTAGTCAACTAAAGTTTTGTATAAATCACGGGTAAATTATATTATTAAAGTGCTTCAAAGGATTATTTGGACCCTTTTCACACTCATGTTATGGAGACGATCAATCGAGATATGTACAAACTTATTAATCCGAATCCTTACATAGAAATATCAATATTTTGATTGATGAAAGTCTGAACCCTTTTGTTTTCATTGTAATTTTTTTCTTTTGTTAGTGTCTATGATGAATACGTTTCTGTAACGATCCGGATTTGCTCTTAAGATTAACGACTGTCCCCACAAACTAACACGAGTCATTTCAGCATGTTTTGTCCTCACTCACACGCAACCTGACATAAGCAGGTGGTCACCCAACCTGGGATTGCTCCAAGCCAAGCACGCTTAACTATGGAGTTCCTTACGATTGAGCCATCGAAAATTAAGGTTAACCTGTTAGTATAGGTAGTACCTATTAATCTTATTAAGCTCTCCTCAACTATACCGTCCCATACCAGTATAGTCTCAGAATCCCACTCATTCGGATGTGAAGTCGGTTAATCCATGTGGCCCTTCGCCTGGAAGCCTGCCAGGAGCCGCTCCTTGTCCGTGCCTACTAATTGCACCGGCGATCACTCCCCGCCCTCACAGGGTTCGGCTGTCACAGTTTCAACCACGTAATTCTATTATATCCCACTTCTTAAAATGAAAATAACTAAAATTAAATTACTTAATAGCATATTTAATTCTTCTTTCTTTTATCACTTAAGATGGTAGAAATATAAATCGAAGAGAATGAAGTACAAAATTAAATAATCTTCCCTTAAACTTAAAAAGCTAAAGAAGAGAAGATATTGTTAGTAGTAATTTTGAGAAATAAAAATAATAATGATGTGCATGGGCCTCAGCCGATTCACCTTATTTTGAGCCTGAACCCATTAAAACCAGCAAGTTGAGGACACCTACACAGCTTAGTCTGTTGAGCCCACCTAGAAGCCACCATAAGCAGCCCCTTAAGCACACTCAAGCCCAACGAGCTCCTTCAGCTTAGTAAAACGTACAAGATACGATATGTTGAGCTCATCAATACCAAGAGATAGGTGGAGGCGTCTGCAGAGTAGGTCGAAGACGAGACATTGTGACAGTAGACTCGACGTGTGACACGTCAAGTTGCATATCGACGGGAGACGAACCAAAGAAAGGGCGGGAAACCACGAATGAAGCTTCTATAAATTGAGCAACTCTAAACGATTGATGTAGACCTTACTAGAACTCTGTCAGAATTCTTAGTGACTTGATGGTCAGAGTGCAGGTGGCCGGCACCACACCAGTGTCATTTCCTTTATAAACTCTTGATTTTCAGGTGATACATCCTCTGTCTACATTGTTGGAACACACGTGGAACTGACGTGTTAATCTAGTTGAAAATACGCAACAACAAATATGATAAGATAATTAAACTCGGAGGTGCCAAAAGTAATGGAGGTATTTGAATTTCTATTTGCGACTGTTTGCTGATTATCAATTGCTCCAATCACAAAAAATGTATTGATCACGAATCACTACCATTCCAATGGCACCACTTATCAAACCGCATATAATAGGAGAATTTACATTCTCATTTACCACATTTTCTTGATTACCGATCGTCCCAATCCGACAAACATTTTTCATCATTTTTTTAGGGTTAAATGCACTTTCAACCTTTTTTAATTTACACCCCTGTATTTTCAATTTGGTTTTTTTCACCCCTACACTTTCAATTGTCCAACTTCCATCCAATAAATCTGTTAAAACTAATAAATCTTATTTTTTTAATTATTTTTTATGTTCAAGGATATGTGAAAATACTTTTTTTTAACTCTAACCAAACCATAGTCAACTACCATTAGTGAATATTTACTATTAATCATTCCCTCAAGTTTGGAAGTCTCTAAACAGGGCTTGTTGAGAAAAAGAAACACTTTCCCGAGAAAATTAAGAGGAAAACGAGTAGGAAGAAGAAGAAGAATAATCAGAGCAAAAGAGCAAAACAACGAACTATGGCGGCGCGTGGTGGAATATCAGCAAAGATGAAGAAATAGAGAGGATGAAACAAAAACTCTGTTTTCTTCAACGTCGAATTCCTCCGTATTGCGTACGCGCCGCCTTGGATCTCATCAGAAAAATTTAAGAAACAAAAAAATAAAAATCAAACTATAAAAAAGCACAAAAAAGAACGAAAATTACAAAAAAAAAAATTCCTTATAAAATCATCTGAAGCAAAGTAAAAAAGCAACCTTATTAGATTTGGATCGAATTGGAGAAGAAGAAGAAGACGGTGGAGTCGATGATGAAGATGGGTTAGTGAAAGAAAGAAAATGGAACATGGAATATTTGGACTTTGGTGGGTTTACAGAGAGTTATGGGATTGGAATCAAAGATAAGTTGGCTTGCTTGGACATTAGAATCTTTCATGCTTTCTTTCTTTGACCTAATGTAAATCTAATTCTAAAACTCATTTCTAATTTTATTATTATTTGGTGGAGATTAAGATTTTGCAGATTTTTTTTTGGGAAATTTCACTGGGTAGCATAATTTTTAGCAATATTTATAAATATAGCAGTTTTAAAAAGTATTTGCAAATATAGCAGATTTTTAAAAACCCTCATTCATGTGATAACTTATAAAATAATCAGTGATTACTATCAGGTAATCAATGATTCCTGCACAAAAATCAGGATATCAGTAAATCAGTGATTACTTGTGAAGATATCAATGATTACTAGTGGCAATTTTGTAATATTTTAGGTGTGAATTTAATTTTTCTGCTATTTTTACAAATATGTTTTTTTACTGTTATTTTTATAAATATTAGACATATTTTTGCAAGAGCCCCTTTTTTTTTTCAGAGAAGTAAAAAAATTTCTTTTTAGAAAAAAAATTGTAGTGTGAATGTGAATGATGATGTTGTCTCGTGTTTTCCTCCACTCTCTCTACTTATATTAAATTTTTAATTTGAAGCCATTAAATACCTTGACCACCATAGTGAAATCTTGCATTTTTTTTCCCTTGGATTGGAGCGCCAGAACTAGGGAGAAGTGTTGCCTTTTTTTCTTCTTTCCTTTAATCAGCAGAACGAGAGGAAGAAGGCATGGTAAGAGGAAGAAGACATGGCAGTTGAATGTTGTTAGGTTAGGGCCAACAAAGTCTTTTCACATATCCTTGAACATAAAAAAAATAAAAATAAATAAGGACGGTTAGTTTTAACAGATTTACTGGATGAAAGTTGGACAATTGAAAGTGTAGGGGTGAAAAAACCTAAATTGATAGTCCAATGGTGTAAATTAAAAAAGTTTGAAAGGGTAGGGGTCATTGATGCATTTAACCCTTTTTTTTTAATCAAAATTTGGTTTCTTCAATTAAGTTCATGTCTTTGATCAAATATAATTCCTTCTTGTTTGTTTTTTTTTTTTAGTGAAATCTGATTTTATCTAAATAATTTAGAAAGATGCATTCGCTAAGCAAATTAATTAAATAAATCACGGGTGATTGTTATTATTATAGAATGGTAAAATAAATAGATATTATATACCTACCTACTATCCTCGTCACTACTCATTTTTTATTTTTTTTTAAAAAAACCTTTGTTTAATACCTTCATTCTTCTTTTTCTTTAATTATAATGTAAAGTAAATAGACTTTATTAATTCAAAAAATAAATAAATAAAACATTATTATTCTACTCAACTCGTTTGATTTTTTCTTATTGTGCCTCCCAAATTGAATGACTTTTTGGTGTTTTAAATGAAAAGAAATTGATAAATCAAGGGTAAGCACACGTAAAGAAAGAAAAAAACATGTGCAAATGCAACTAATTGAGGGAATATATATATATATATATATATATATATATATAATTGGTAAAGTGAGTTGGTATAGAGTATTTAATAAAGTAGCATGGAGTCGCTTTATTAAAGTATATATTGCATATAGTAAACCATTTCATATATATATTTAAAAGAGAAAATTGGAGCCAACATGGGCATAGCCCAATTGTTAAGGCATTGTAGTTCCACTCTTAAGAGAGTGGTTCAATCCCCACCCCCAATACTTTATATATATATAAAAAAAAAAAAAAGGGAAAATTGGAAATCAATCCCTAATTTATAAATCATAATCCTTATATTTTAACATGGTTTTAAACAAACCTTGTGATTTGTAATGTAATATATACTAAATTTGTACAAGTTTAAGTTTTTTATTCATTTTAACGCAAATGATACAAGTGGCACATAAAATAAGTCACCAACTGGAAAGACGAAAAAATGGCAAAATAAAAAAACATTATTTCCCTCTCTATATCTTGCATCTATAGTATTTTTACCTTGGTGGATCTCTCTTCCTTACCTTACGACACGAGCTAAAGACAACCATGATATAAAAAAACAGGCCTGATTACACTAATTCATAATCCTAAATGGAATGTAAGGACGTAGGGATCTATATGTAAACATAGTATCTATTTAAATACGCTCGGATGACCCCTTCTCATAATTAGAATGTATACTCTACTCATATTTGGGCCTGACCTGGTATGGAATGAACTCATAATCATGGCATCAACTCGATAATCATGGCATCAACTCGATAATCATATTATAGATTATAAGTTCATAACCCTAACCCATTCCCATGAAATATATTCTAGAAGTTAAACTAAAAAATGGTAACTACCCATGTTTCTTAATTTAAAATTAATAAAAAAAATTGAAAATTCATTTATATTATTTTTTAATTAAAATAAAATATTTATTTAATTGGAGTAAAAGAATAAACATATAGTAAAAATGGATTTTTTAACAGGTTGAACGATTAACGGAAATGGGTGTCGAAACCACAAAAAATAAATACTTACTCTTAGAATTTAGAATTTTATAGTAGCAATGAGTAAGGTCGATCTCCACACGGAAAAAAGAATTAAATTAAAGTTAATAAAAATGGGGGTTTTGAGTTTTGAAAATATAAAGAAATCAGATTAAAAAGAATAAGAAATCAAATGAGAAAAACTTCCAACTAAAGGTTTAATCTCGGTTATGGTTCATTAATTTGATCATCGATTACGAAACATGCATTCCTAAATTCTTCTTTAAATTATTTGGAATTCGCCGAAGCAACAAGTGTTCTTCCATATTTTTTCGATAGCCAAGATACGATCTATTGACTACTTCCCTAATTAACAGATAACCTTATAATATGATAATAAGATTTAAATCATTAACAACATTAAGAAGAGAAGAACCTGATTCTAACCAATAAACACAGTACGACCAATTCATTTAAGTTAGATCATAAATTCCCATAACATGATCAAAGAAATATCCCCAATCAATTTACGTTATTATGCTATTTGATTAGAACAAATAAACAATTACGGATTTAACGTTCTAACTAGTTATATGATAAATTAACAATTGAACAACAGACCCTTTTTGCATAATAATTAATTCAACAATAAAATATGCAAAGAGAAAGCATGAATAAAGAGAAAATGAGAATAAAATTAAGAACAAAACCTCACAAATTCATCACCAAACCTTGATAATCCTCTAGTTGGAAAAAAGAATTTAGCTAGAAAACATATTAAAAACTATCTAAAAGTCCTAAGAAAAATAATGGAAGAAGGTTTATTTAATTAGGAGTCAAATGGGGCTTTAATTAAGCTAAAAAAGGGTGAAAATTGGCCAAAAATATGATCTTATCTCCGTAAGCCGCGTAAGCCGAGTCGTCGTCTAAGTCTCCAAGCCACAAGCCAGCCGATCGTGAAGCCACACGCGTTCCTGGTGGAGATAAGGCGAGTTACAGGTCACTCTGTCTTTTTCAATTCAAACTATGGTGACGTCGTGCTGACGTCAGCTGACCAATGCCTGATCGACAAGTTTCGTTCATGGAATGGATTCATATGGTTTTTGCATTGGATTTTTATTTTGGTTCTAATTTGTTTGTTATAAGTTCGATTTAAGCGCCGTTTTCTCTTACATTCATAAAATTCAATGATTTTTACAATATTATGGACATTTGAATCAATTTAACTCATATTTTAATTATTTTGGAGATATTAATACTAATAGATACGTGGTAAATTACGAGCTATCAGAAAAACAAAAATGTTTATAAAATTTGGTAAATAATTATATTTAAATATAGTTTGTAATATTTGTAAAGATTGAACATATTTTTAATTTTTCACCGTCTATACACATGAAAATTTAAATTAATATCAACAATGTATATTAATATGTCACAAAACGGGATGGGAATACATTCCCCGCCCACCCCCGACTTCAAACCCAATTTTTTAATAATATCTTATGTATTTCATTAGTTTTATCTTTATTTATTTTAAAAATATATATAAAATATGGATATATTAACTTAAAAATTATAAAATGTTTAGTATAATGTTTTTTTTGGTCCAAAAATGTATATTTTAAATATATAATTCATTTTTATATTATTTTTTTAAATAAAAATTGAAATATAAAACGGGGAATTTTCCCCCCGAAAAACCCGATCCCCGAATGGGGAATCCTCGAACTCGTTCCAAATTCTTTGATTAGGGGATAAGGGTGGGTATGGGGATTAAAAATCCCCGCGGGTTAGGGGATGGGGGGTGCATCCCTGACCCGCCCCTCCCTGTTGCCATCCCTGACTACATAGGTAATCACTCATGTTACTGATTCACAATATTAATTGATATTTCACACATGTGTTCAGCTTTTAAGTTATATCATGAGTGAAGTATATTTATAATATTGTAGAAAATTATGTTACCCAATAAAATTTCTCCAAATTTCAAGACTTTTGTATTGAATTATTATAATTATTATTTAGATTTTGAGGATAAAATCTTTGTTTTTTTTTCTAAGATTTTGATTCCATTTAAATTCTAAAATGTATTTCAAATTTGATTTTCAATCTCAAATTTTTCAAACGGACCAAACTTTTGTTCTTATTCCAATCCTAATAAACAGTGGAAGCGATTCATCATGATAAAAGCATTGTAAAATACTTTATTAAAAGTTAAACAAATACCAAAATACTCAAAACAAAAAATAATTCATTATATCAAATCTTAAATAAAATAGAAGCTTTACCATAATTAATTCCTTTGCTCTTGCCAGAATCTTTATATGTCAATCACTATCAGATCCTTCAGATGTACTACTTGAGGAACTATCTGAAAAACATGTTAAAAAAATGAGTACAAAATATTCAGTAATCAAATGCATAATTTTTTATATTAGCAAATCATAATCTTATTCTAAAACAACCCCATAAGAAGAAAAATTAAACAAAAATAAAATAAAATTAGAAGGTTTGTAAAAACACAAATTAATGTATAATACAAATTTTGATATTTACATTTATATTCTTACCACACTAGCTATAATCTAAAATTCTAACAGAGTAATCTTTGTATTAGTACCCGTTTAAGATAACTTTTGAAAGTGTTTTTGAATAAAAAAAATGTTTTTGATAACTATTAAAAAACACTTTTAAACACTTATGAAAGTTATCCCAAACCGGCCCATACTCTTTTAAATCCATATAATCTACCTATAATGTGAAACTAATCCTGCATTTGATTGTTTCTTATGCACACATTCTACGTATCATGTGTGTTTCTGTGTACATAACTGAATAAAATGAAGTGTAATCATAGCCAAAGAAATGTACCGTATGCAAACATCGGCTTGTACATATGTTGATATAGTTGCATGACAGTTTGAAAAAGACACTTTGAATCGGGTTGATCCCACTCCAATGATTCTGTTAGGAATACCTATTAGATGAATAGGAGCATAATTGTAATTAGATAATAAGTTTTGTAGGGGAATTTGGTTATAAATAGTGAGAGCTAGTGATATTTCATTTAGGCAATTAGATGGTTATTGTGGCTTGAGTTTTACTCAAGAGGGAGGCATCTAAGTTCCTCGAATTACTTGAGATTATCTTAGTATTTTCCTTGTTATTATTCAATATATTCAGTGTTATTCTGGTAGGTTCCTATTAGATTCCCACATTTGCATTTCATCCACATCTACCTCGAGAAATGGGGTTGGCGATAGATTTTGGTCATCCAAGATGGGCAAAGACAGTGACAAACTCTTCAGCACAGGACAACTTGTTATGTTGATTTTCCTTAAAGAAACACAACTCATTGATACTATATTTCCACTACAGATACTCTTTAGTTTTTGTAGATTAAAGAGATTCAACTTAATTAATTTAGGGAGAGAACATGTATTCGAGCGAGCGTCTTCTTCGACCTCGTATACATCCATTATTATGTTCTCCAACTTTGGACATCTAGAAACATCAATCTCTTCTATGTTTGGAAGGTACAAAATCTCCTTTGATGTGCCAAGGGTTCCGCCCAACCATTATTCGGGTCATTCACAGCGGCTATGATACCCGCATGTCGATCTGAAATCAAACATATGCCCTCTCTTTGTGTAACCCTAGTTCTCAAGTGATACAGAAACCACCCCCATGTATCTCTACTTTCCTCACCAACAATAGCCCAAGCTAGAGGAAATATGTGGCCGTCGGAGTCAATAGACGTTGCAATCAATAATTTCCCCGTATACTTAGCATATAGGTGTGTTCCATCTATTTGAATGACAGGCCGACAAAACTTAAATCCTTCTATAGACTGCCCATATGCCCAAAACACGCATTCAAAAATTTTATGGTCTCTCAAATTAGTGTTCCCGAATCTCCACTCAATCTGAGTCCCGGGGTTTGTTAGTTTCAAAATATGCATCCATTTGGGCAACAACTGATACGATTCTTCCCAATTCCCGAACACTCTCTCTATTGCTTTGTTTTTCCCTCCCCACACCGCTGTGGTAGTGTACATTATATCCAAAATTTTTCTTCAAGTACGCTTGCAATACTACAATTTTTACACTTGTATCTTTTTTCACCATATCACTAATTTCTATGGCCATCAATGTCGAGTCAAGTTGGGGGTGATCTTGTGTTAAACGTGCATAAACACAAGTATGTGGCCCGACATACTGAGTAATCTCAAACAACTGGTGTGTCTTCTTTTTAATACCACGAAGTCTCTACAGACACTTGTCAGCCCTTGGAGAGCTAAACAGATGCCTGATTTTAGATCGATCCTTAACTCCACATGTTATATTCGAGACAGTCGGAACATAATCCACACTTGTTTCCAGGACACAATTCTGGATTTTTAGCGATTGAATATCGTCTGGAAATTCCATGTGGGAACAGGATATCTCGCAGTCTTTCAAGGTCACGTTTCGATCAACATCTGCCTTGAAACTAAAATGAAACAGCAAGGAAGACTCTGGTGCCACCACTATTGAGTAGTTCTTCAGTCCTTGATATGTCTTCATGTGTTTAACGTAGGCGTTGAAGTCAGAGATTTGCGACAAACGACCATGAAAGATTTCTAAATTTTTCAAGTTCATCAACTCTGTTGCAATGAGGTAGTAGTTGGAGCGCTTCAAATTTAGATTTTGGAGACAAGATAGTTTCGGTAAAATCCCAATAGGAAACTGTTCTACCCATGAACAATATTCAAGCTCAAGATACCGTAGGCTAATCAACTTTTCTAATCCACTCGGTATTTCCGTAATCTTAGTCCAGGAAAGGTCTAGTCTTCTTAGCGAGGTAAGATTTTCCAGTGAAGGCACATCTTTAAGTGATTTACATTGTCCTACTATCAAGGCAGTGAGATGGATTAAACAAGAGATTGATTTCGGCAAAACTTCAATTCCAGTTTCACTTAAATCAACAATTGTGAGTTGCGGAAGTTGTTCAAAGAAATCATTGGGGATGCTCCAGAGGTGTAAATTGTTTTGCAACAACATAACTGACAGTTTTGGACAATTTGTTGGAGTGTAGGAAATTATCTAAAGGTCGTTGTTCATTAAGGAAACAACCTCGATATCTTCTGTCCATGCTTTTTCATCACTTGGAAAAGCCGTTAGTCCTATCCCGGCCTTTACCATGAATTTAGAACCTGAAATCTGTAGTGCCATGTCTCTAATCAAATCATGCATTTTCATGCTTTCATCTTTAATGCTTGTCAACAAGCTTGCTCCTTCAAGTTTATTCAATATGGTGTGACCCTCATCCATCATTTCCTCCATTGTATGCTCCTCGTGTTTGATCAATCCTTTATCGATAAACCCCCAAATCAACTTGTCTCTTGGTATTTCATAATCTTCTGGATACGTTGCACAATATAATAAGCACTGTTGTAATTGCAAGTCATCCAAACAATCATAGCTAAATCTCAGTATTCGAAATACATCATCTTCCATAGCTTTCAACCCCAACCCCGATCTCTTTAACTTACGCAATACATTATTCCATTCACGAATATTGTTAGTTTCCCGCATATTTCTAGCTAGTGTAATTATTCCAAGAGGCAAGCCTCTACATTCTTTAACCACCAGCTTAGCAATCACTTCTATGTGAGGATGAATGTAATATGTGGAATAATTTTCGACAAACAAGTCCCAAGCATTTTCTTCTGAAAGAGGATCAACTTGGATTATGCTGTCGTCATGACACCCCATTCGACGACAAACGTCCTTTGAGCGAGCTGTTAGAACCAACTTATATCCAGCATTTTCAAAAAATTCCAACCTTGTTTAGATCAATATTATCCCACAAGTCATCTAAAAACATAACAAATTTCTCCTCTCTTCAGCATTTGTGCCAGTATCCCTGCTCTTTTAACCTCATCATCAATGCCATTCAAAATGTTTGTCCCTACTATATTAGCAATATCATTTTGCAATTTATAGATACTACAATCTCTTGAAGCTGTTACCCAATAAACACTGCCAAACGTAAAATTGTATCCCAGTAATTCGTTATGAACATACTGAGCCATTGTGGTTTTCCCTACTCCTCCCATGCCACATAGAAACTTCGTTATTCGTTAAACAACTCCATATCTTGTCGACTTCGATTCGAAACTGCCATCCCACGATATACGTCGGTATAACTAATTCAACAATGATTCCATCAGGATCGTCAAGAGTAACTCCTCCTGAAAATGTTGCTCTATCAAAGTGTTCTATTACTTGTACCTTCAGATCTTCCACTGATTTCACTACTTGTTTAAGGTTCAACATTGTGTTTTCTTCAAAAGCATGAACTTCATTGTCTTCCAAATTATCATATTTTATTGAACCTTCATCAACTTCCCATCTTGATTGTCTGAATTTATCTTTGAGAATTTCTTTGAGAGATTTCACTTCCTCAAGACTAGTGCAATTTCTCAATTCTTGCAAGATCTTTGTTAAATTTTCAATTGAACCCATGCCTGGTGTAAAAAAAAAATGAGGGCAAGGAATGATGCAGAAAATGAATGGGCTTCTTGGATTCCAATTTTGAAATTTTTTTTTTGTAAATATAATACATTACTACATAGCTATATCTTAAATTCACATATTAATATATATACCAAGATAACAGTATGCCAACAACATCTTAATATCAATCAATAATTAAAATATTGAACATTAAGACAAAAGAAAGTAGAGATTTAAAATCAATGGGTAAGATGAAAAACTAAAAAAGAATTACAAATTAATTTAAGATATTAAGCATTCAAAAAAAAAAACTTTGCAAAAAAGAGAATAAAAGTCATGGAGAAAGTAAATAAATTAAACAAAAGAGGCAGAGAAATGAAGAATCTTTACATACCTGTATTGAATATTTTGAGAGGCTGCAAACTTTTTCTTCTTGGCTAAAATGTATTACTTGGTGATTTATGGAAGGGTAAAAAATTCTCAAAGGTATATATTTTCTCAACAAAAGAAAACTTAAAAAATCAAGCAGTGTTGGTTTGAGCAAACTCAAGGGATTCAGAGATATTGCAGTATGAAGGCAAAAGCTTTATTCAATCTCTCCCAATTCAAAATCATGGGATTTGGGTCTCTTCTTTTTGCTAATTGGTATAAATTTGCCCATTAATTCCCCTCAAATTACATCATATTTGCTTAGTGGGCATGATTCCATTTAAGTGAAAGTAAGGGTAATACTGACTTTTCACAAGCTTGTTTTATTTTAATCTTGTGGGTTGGTGTCACAATGATGTTATCTTGTAAAACTTTCTGACCACTTTAACAAATGGATTCATTAGTTTTGTATTCAAATACAAAATAGTGTCAAATAGGGATGTGTAAAAAACCCGGTGAACTGAAGAATCGGACCGGACCGGACTGAACAGAACCAAACCAATCGGTTCGATATGATTTTCTAAGCACAATGGTTTTATTTGGTTTAAAAATAGAAAAACTTACCGATTTATTAAATCAATAAACCAACAAAACCGAAACCGAACCTGGGATATGTATTAAAAAGAAAAAAACATATATTCCCCGCTCCCACCCCATTCTTCTCTTAGCCACCACCTCTTCCCAAATCGAGCAACTCAGGCCGGTTTTACTTGTTCAACCAGTTTTCTTCAGTTTGGGAGTTCAATTAAATAGCCGAACGGAACCGAATATATATATATAACCTAATTCATTTTCTTTCTTTTGTTCTATGTTAATTAAATTATATTAGGTGTGGAAATTGAAACATTGAATTATATTAGGTGTGAAAATTGGAATTTGGATGTCATTGTGAAAACTATTAGGTGTGGAAATTGAATTTCGATGTGAATTTGTGCTAATTTAAATTGAAATTTGAATTGAATTTATTTAATAATATAGGCATAAATTTTTATTAAAAAATGGTTTTTCTTTTAATAATATGACCCCAATTTACAGATTTAAAAAAAAAGACCCAATAGTGAATCCCCAAACTGAAAAACCAAACCAATGAACAGACGAACAGAAGAAAACCGAACCGATCGGTTCCTTTAAGAAAGTGAACCGATCGATTCATTATTTGCCTAAACCGAAGTGATCAGTTCAGTCTAAGGTTTTGGGGAAAATCGGATCGAACAGGTCCGAGCCTATCCCTAATCTCATTGGTACAATATGGAAACTACTGAGGTGTGATTTGTCATTTTTAAACCACAGAGAGTGTTCGTGCATTTGACCAAAACCACATAGGTATCAGTTGCATTTTACCATTTTTATAAATTCAAAAGTAGGAATGTGTAACATCAAAATGTACATATTAAATTTCTATTTTAAAAGAAGGATTAAAATATTTTTTTAGTAATTTAATATTATTTTGATACAAAATTTATACTTAAAACTTAATAAATCTATCTACTACTACCTTAAAAGACTAGATAGTGGAGAAACTTTCAATTCCACATTCACCCTTACAATTTTATGATATGTCATTTTTACCCTTCCTCACACTTTTATAAAACGTAAGTTTTTCCCTTATAGAAAGATTGGAGTGCATTGAATAGTTGGTAATTTATTAAAATGCGTTGCATTCATTCTATGGAGATGTTATTGACTCTTGGAATTCAAGTGGGCACATATATCTAAGCGACAATGAAGAGTGAGATAATATATATATATATATATATCTCACCAAATCTTCAATAGTTGGTGAGAAATGTGGAAATGGAGAATGAGAATTGAGATGAAGTCGAGATGGGTGGAAAGCAAGCGTTCAAAGTTAAATGACGGTGAGAGACGTCAGTAAAAGCTCTGGACATGCCAAGCCCCGGCGAATCTTCATTTGGAAGCCACACTCTTTGTATATGTGGTTCTTCTTTTAGTGCCAATACTCGACCATTACACCTCATTCTTTCATCCTATTTTCAAGTAAATATTAATTAGTAAAATGAAAAGTTGTGATTTTTTTTAATTACAGGTGATAAAGTAGATTAGACTTTTCTCTGTCTCTTACAATTTTACGATATGTCATTTTTATCCCTAGAATTTGACAAATCATTGCTTTTTTTGGGGTTTGGGTTGGAAATATTGTAGTTTTAATAAATAATTCCCTTAATATTGTAGTCCCAAAAATATTTAAATTAATATAGTAAATCGCATACCTGGTATGCGATTTTATATGAAATCGCATACCAAGTATGCGATTTCAGTGATTATAAAAAAAAAAAAAAAAAAAAAGAAATCGCATACTTGGTATGCGATTTCATATGAAATCGCATACCAAGCATGCGATTTCAAGGCAGAGAGCAAGCTCATTTGGAAAAATCGCATACTTGGTAAAATCGCATACCAAGTATGCGATTTCAAGGCAGAGAGCTTGAAAAAAAATCCAAAGTTCAAACTTTGATATACTTGAAACTACTTTCAAATTTGTTTAACTTTTTTTTAAAGCAACTTTCAAATTATAAATAAAAACCAATCTACATTTTTTAAATTTAATTTACGATTAGAAAATATATGATAATTAAAACTTGCATTTCAATAATATAATTGAAGTCTAAACAAATTTTATATTAGTCATCCCAAATTCAAATATAATTGAAGTCTATACAAAATTCTTAGACAAATTAAAAATATATAAAATAAAAACATCATCGATGCCCTCCTGTCCCACAGGGAGGTCGTCTCGTATTACGAGTAGGGCGAACACGTCCTACTGGAGTTCTATATGAATCATCAGTAATATGAGAAGGGCCTGCACCATCGAAAACCTGAGAAGGGCCTGCACCATCGAAAACCTGAGATGGTCCTGTATCATCTGTAACATGTGAAGGACCGACATCATCACCATCACTGATACGACGCCTCCCTCGTCCTCGTCCACGTCCCCGTACTCGACCTCGAACATGTCTCGCCTCGATCTGATCTCGTGGTACATCAACATCAATATCTTCAGGTCCTGGGAATGACAACCTGAGAAAATATTTCCTGCGATACGAGAGCCGGTACCATGAGAAAATGGGGAGATGATGGGTGACTAGGATAATGATCTGTGGTCTCGGCTCGGCGTTCACCTCCTCGTGAATCGCCTTATCACGAGGACGGTTTGCGGTTGGACGACGTCCTCGTCTAAAGCGAATATCCAGGACGCTCCAAGCTAAACATATGATTGAATTCATCCATATGAGGAAGACAATCTCCGATATAGTTCGAGTTTCCTCATGAGGACAGTGTCTTGAGACATTTTGTAATCTAGCAAGTCGAGTATAACAAAAAAAATTGTTAATTTAGGAAGAATTTACGAATATGTAATTAGTAAATAAAAACAAATTTAATGACTCACCACAAAGTCATAAGCAGCCGCGTGTCGAGTAATGAACAGGCGAGTTATAGAGTTATACCACTCCTTATAATCATTCTCACAATCATTGGGTGAGTTAACAGGATATCCATCAACAATATGAGATCGCCGATTTGCCCATCGCACTATGAGGTGCGAATGTTGGATCCTCCAATCAGTATCTCTGCGCCCTCGAAGATCAAATGTGTGTAAACGTAGATCTGTATCACATGGAGACGGGATGTCTTGTATAAAACCAAATTGTCGCATAACTCGTTCTAGATGATGCCACTCAACAATATGAAAGCAAATGAGTGGGCTAGTAGTAGGTCAGATGTCATGACCACGTATACAGAAGTTCGGCAATGATATCATATGATGTAAATAGGGTTCCCATACGATCTGAAACGTTTAAAAATATTAAATATTGAATCTAGTAAACCACAACTCATTAAAACACAATTCATAAACTGAAATACATACATCATTATCTCCTAATTGATCCAGCATGTACCTATACTGGATCAAAACATGAGTTGAAATTTCAGTGACGGAAAAATCATCTATCCACCTGCAAATATAAATTACAAACTAAATGTTAAAAAATATCAATATGTTAATAATAAAAAAAAAAGATATATATAACGTACCGTGCACCCAAAGGTAGATCAACATCTGAGTTGACACGTCTAAGTAACCGCTGAGGAGCGATAGAAGGAAATCGATCCCATGCCCATAACTGGAGTAATATCAGTGTGCCAGCTATCTCACGGGCTTCTCTAGAAGAAGCCTTACACATTTCTCTATACAACCAGGATAAACATGCAGATCCCCAACTATAGGTACCAGCTATCTCGAAATCCTCAAGCAAAGGTAAAAACATTAAATGTACTCGATTACTTGATTTGTCAGCGAACACACACCCACCAATTAGTTGCATAATGTAGGCTCGGGCATGACGCTGTACTGTAATCTCATCAGCATCATCAGGTAGTACACTGAATTGTTGTTCCAACCATGTTAAAGATAAACGTGACCCATTTAAATGTGGACTCGATGGTGTGACACCTAATAAACGCTCACATAAATCTACCCATCTAAGTGAGACTGATCTAGTGACAACCTCGCCATCAATAGGTAACCCGAATAAGATCGCGATGTCCTGTAAAGTAATGGTGCACTCCCCCATAGGCATGTGAAAAGTATGGGTCTCTGGCCTCCATCGCTCGATAAATGTTGTAATCAAATGCCAATCTAAGGCTATAAACCCTATTCGGGAAATCCCATAAAATCCTGCCTGTCGTAAGTATACATCTATACGAGGATCATGAGGAATACTACGCACACTAGTCTCCCTACGCCTACAAGTAAGAGGAGGTGTCATCCGATCGGTCCACACCAAACTGGATCGATGTACATCCTGTCTATGTAAAATCTCTGGGTCTCTAGGTCCTGGATCCATCCCTAAATATATTGTATATATAAATGATCAAAATACATTACAACTGAAAAATATATAATTCCATAAATTAAAATACAAATTTCAAAGTCAAATACAGTCAAATGTGAATTATCAAAATCCAATGAAAATAAAAGTGTTCATTACAAATGAAAAACATATAATTCCATAAAATTAAAATACAAATTACAATAGTGTGTTCCTCTCATGTGATGAGCTTCCCTCATGTGATGTGCTTCCCTTATTAGGACATTTCCTACGATTATGTCCATCTTGCTTACAAATCCCACATCTTAACTTTCTACTTGTTTCTCTCAAATCCATCTCATTACGAATTCTACTACTTCGTGGTCTGCCCACCACCCTCAACAACAATCGATTAGGATGTAACAAATCAAAATTAGGATAAGGCCATTCTGCTTCACTCGGAATTGGATGGAATTGTGGTTCATAACATGAGGTGTATGTAGACATCTTGTAATAATCTTCCACATATTTCATGTAATCTACATGACAGTGTAAACACGCTGCAATTACATGGGAACATGGGATTCCGTATGTTTGCCACTTATTGCAAGTGCACGTTCGTAACTCCAAGTGTACAACATGTCGGTTACCTCCTTGTGATGCCATATTACGATAGGCAGTTGTTACTTCAAATTCCCCATGTAATCTATCAAACACATTTACTCGATGTTTACTTGCTTTTACAGCCGAACGAGACATTTTGTTCAATGCAAACCTACCACAAAATAATAAGTAAATATACAGTATACGAACTTCAAGCTTATAAAAAGAATATAAATCATGAAGTTTACCTTGTATATTCATCGCCTTGTCCAAGTGCAGCTCTAATTTCCGTCCTACGTGCCTCGAAGTATGTTACACACCGATAAAATGTGGACTCTACTAATGCCGTGATGGGCAACGAACGTGCTCCTTTTAGAACACCATTGATGCATTCTGATAGATTGGTTGTCATCCAACCATATCTACGCCCCTCGTCAAATGCTTGGGTCCACTTTGATTGGTCAATGTTATCGAAATATCTAACACAATTATCATTCAATTCAGACAATTCATCCATACATAATTGAAACTTACGTACTGTAAATTGGGAACCGGCCCTGAAAACCAGTTGTTTCATCACCTTGCTTTTAAATTTATCATTAAAATTGCTTGCCACATGTCTTAAGCAAAAGCGATGATGAGCCATTGGTGATGCCCACCCATTTCTAAGATTATTTACAGCAGAGATTATACCGGGATGCCGATCAGATATCAAGCAAATATCGGGGCGTTGCGTCACTCTCAATCTCAACAAAGCTAAGAACCACCCCCAAGTATCAGAACTTTCCACATCTACTATGGCAAAAGCTAGAGGAAATAAATGTCCATTGGAATCCAATGAGGTCGCAATCAATAATTTTCCATTGTATTTTCCATACAAATGTGTCCCATCAATTTGTATAATAGGCCTACAATATTTGAATCCCTCTATGGATGGTCCGAACGACCAAAATACCGACCGCAATATAGAATTCCCCGGCTCTTCCATAGAATCAAGCCTCCAATCAACTTGTGTTCCAGGATTTCTTTGTTTAATAATATTAAACCACCGTGGTAATTTTTGATACGATTGCTCCCAATTACCATATACCATTTCAACGGCTTTGCTCTTAGCATCCCACATTCTCCCATAGTTAACCATATATCCAAAATTGTCCAATATAATTTGATGCAACAGAACAATTTTAATAGTATTGTCAATCTTCACCATATTTCGAATCTCTCTAGCAATAAACAATGAATCTAGCTGGGGGTGATCTTGAGACACACATGAGTGTACAGTTGTGTGGACCGGTTAATTTTGTGATCTCAAACATATTATGTTCTTTTCGACGGGATGCTCTAAGTCTCCATATACATCCATTATCATAGTTTATACATTTCACGGCCCATATAGCAGGTGTTGATTCTATAACCTCAAAATCATATTGCTTTTTTATTGACCACCGTTTCACATCATGCTTCAAATCAATTTTTGTTTTGTACCTAAGTCCCGTACGTAATTGTTCATGGTCATCTCTTAATACAACACGTGGAAATAATGGGACTTCATTCATGCGGTTCAAAGAATCACTATTCAACTCAGTAAACGAAGGAGAAGTGACATCATGCATATTGTCGCTATTCAAATCAAACATTTCTTCTTCATCATCGGTCAGTGTACGTAAATCAATAAACTCATTCCCCGGTGGAATAGTCTCATATGGATGATATGGAAGTAACTCATTGTTGTTAGATTGATCATCTACAACGTTACTTTCATTATTATCAACACATATGTCACTCTCCACATACAAATCTACTATATTTGGTGGAGGCAAACTGACAGTTATCATAAATGTCAAATCCACATCATTTTTAATACTTATTGGGACATATCTAATGAGACTAGATGACATTTGTGTCGAGATCCCTGGTAGTAGAAATCTACTCTATTTGGTCTAACTTCTCCAAATAACGTGCTCATTACTAACTCCTTAAAATTCTCAAAACTTAATCCATTCCATATAGTCAACGTCTTGTAAGGTGGTTTGTCATATTCAATTCCATTAGGACCATCAATAATTCGTCCATTCACATAACATTGTAACACAATACATTTATCTCCCATTTGCAATAGCTACATACAAATATTTCAAATGTAAATTTAGAATTCATACTAATCAATCTAAAACAAAATTATTCATATTAAACAAACTCATCTCAAAATTTCACAACAATAAGTAAAAAAAACCCTAAATAAGAAATCTAACATTTTGAAACTAAATAAACTTGTTCATAAGCATTCCTCTCATTTAATCATATAATACAAATTAAACAAACTCATCTCAAAATTGCACAACAATAAGTGAAAAAAACCCTAAATAAGAAATCTAACATTTTGAAATTAAATAAACTTGTTCATAAGCATTCCTCTCATTTAATCATATAATACAAATTAAACAAACTCATCTCAAAATTTCACAACAATAAATAAAAAAAAACCCTAAATAAGAAATCTAACATTTTGAAATTAAATAAAATTGTTCATAAAACTAGATCTGACGGTGTTTAATCATATAATTAGAAATTAAAACAAACAATTTGAAAATATAAAATGAATCGATAGATTTACCGGCGAGTAGAAACTAGATCTGACGGTGTTTCCCGGTGACGTAGAGCGGCGGCGATCTGGGCGGCAACAGCGGCTATATGAGCGGTGGCAGCGGCAAGCGGCGGCGGCGGCGGCTGGAACAAAGGAGAGGTAGGCTGCTGGAACAAAGGAGAGGTAGAAAAGCTAAGGGAGAGGAAGAAGGCTCGGATGGAAGAAAGAAGAAAGGAGAATGGAAGAAAGAAGAAAGGGAGAGAGGGGTTACGGGTTACTGGCTTAAAATCGCATACTGGGTATGCGATTTCACCTTTTTTTAAAAAAAAGGTGAAATCGCAACCTCAGTATGCGATTTCACTTAAAATCGCATACTGAGGTTGCGATTTGCTTTACTTTTCCTATTATTTTCATGACTACAATATTCTTATAAATATTTATAAAATAAACAATATTAAAAAAAAAATTCCTTTTTTTGGCATTCTCGGCGCATTGCCAGTTTATTGCTACTATTCTGTAAATTTGAAAAAATTAAATGAGAATTTGATATTGAGAAATGGAACCGCCGACTTATTAAATTTTGATAACGATTTTCCATAAATTTTTGGTTATCAAATCAAAATGGTTTCAGAACTTTGAATTTGAGGCCTAACATAGGGTATGGTGACGTATTTTATTATGAATAAATTCAGGTGTGATGAAGGTTTAGTAAAAGTGGAAATATGGTTCAATTTGAAAATAATGGACTGGATCCAATTTTAAGGGATAAGTTTTAATTGGAGTAGAACGATAGGGATTATTTGAAGACCGCGAATCTAATGAATTATTGTACTATATTCATTTGTTATCACTTACTCTAATTTTCATTAATTAACTTTTGTTAATCCATTAGATTTTCATGTCTTAATAATATAGTTCTTTACCAATAAATTACATATACTACTACACACTATTAAGGCAGAAAAAGAAGAAAAATGACTGATATAAAGAGGCGGAACTATGCTAAAAATATATATAGATATGTGATATTTCACACGCCTCACATACATACTTAAAAATTCGTTGGTTTTAATTTACAACTAGAGGGAATTATTATCAATTTATGAATTTTACACGTTATATTTGTTTAGTTTCTTTCCTAAACACGACAAAAGTTTTCAATAAGCTTCGCACCAGTTAGCTCAATGCTTACACATGATCAATTCATTATTTAATATCCTTTCCTTTGGTTGTTTATGTTCTTGATAATCATGTATATATATGTATTAGAATATGTATGTGTTTTGTTAATGTTATTTCTGAATTTCCGGTGACAAAACCAGACCGATATGTTTTGAGGATTGAAACTTTTATGCCTTTTTTTCTCACAATGGGCTATCTTGGTCGTTGATTGTTAATTATTATGTTTGTATCACATGGTTCTAATGCAGATTGATGTTTTTATGTCTTTTTGAAGAGAGTACTGCCATAAGATTTACATTTTCTTTAATATATGTAGCCAATTTATGTGGTAAATTTTTTAAATCCATGCACCAATTTTAGTAATGAAAACTTTAGATTTATGCCAAGTAGTTTAAATTTAAAACAATTTCAATTCATTCATTCATCATATCTAAATATGGGGATGTGAGGAGAAACATTTGGTTCCAATTATATCCCAATTTTATTACAATATTCCAATTATGTCCTTAAATTTATTATTGTGATTTTTTTTATCATTTATTGAAAATGTAAACCTATCATATTCATCACCATTATTAGTTTAATATTAAATTTTTGGAAAGGGTTCAAACTTTAATTTTTTTTTATTTTGTTTTAAATACGTATTAAATTTTGATTAATTTTGAAAACAATCAAATAGTCCAATATATTATTGAACTTGAACTCAAAAAGAAAAAAAACAAATAAATTCATTGAAAATACTCATTAAAAATAATAAGGTATTAGTTCAATAATTTATTGAATTATAATTATGTTATTTGAGTAATTTTTAAAAAGTTCTTATATTTTAGTAATTAGTATGCATATTTATGCTATTTGTATATTATTAACTTGAACTTAAAAAACAAAAAAAAAAACAAACAAATTCATTGAAAATACTCATTAAAAATAACAAAGTATTAATTGAATAATTTATTGAATTATAATTATGCTATTTGAGTAATTTTTAAAAAATTCTTATATTTTAGTAAATAGTATGCAAATTTATACTATTTGAGACAAATTCTATAAAAAATAATATCAAAATATCTTATAAAATATTATATTATTCATTTTTCACGTTTCAAATCAAAAATTATTTTAAACTTACATTCAACGTGCGAAGCATGTGATATGTGACTAGTATAAATAAAATTGGGGGAATGTTTGAAAAAACAATTTTTAAAATTATAAATTTGAAATATAGCAAAAAAATTCATAATTTCCAAACAATTTTGATGTTCCGGAAAGGAACTCGAACCACAATTCTCATGGAGAGGTTTTGAGAAAATTAAACCAAACAAATTATAAAATAATGAAGAGAGTAAGTAAATAAAGGTAGGTAGGCAGAAGAAAAAATTTAAATATATATTAATTTTATGAAGTTTGGTGTTGAATGTACCTTTTTTTTTTACATATAAGGTTGAAATTGCTTTTTTTTTTTAAATTATAAAATGTTTTTTTTTAACAAATCATAAAATGTTGAAATTGTATAAAATTGACAAAAAAAAAATTATAAAATAACGAAGAGTTTAAGTGATCTTCAAGCTTAAACTCCAACACAAACTTCAACATAGTCTCAAGTAATCTTCAAGCTTTCGATTCTTACAATATAAATTATCCTTTAGTTTCAAATATGTTATCATTTACAAATCCGACATATGTAGTTATTTAAAGTAAAAAAAAATCTAGATTGCCCCGAATTTTGAGTTTCTTCCCTGAATTTTAAGTTTTTCTTCAAATTTTACCCCAATTTTTTACCAAATTGATATTTTTTCTTAATATTTTTTTCACTTTAATTTTCTTCTTTTAGAGTAATTTTTGTTTTGTTTTTGTTTTTTTTATAGGATGTCAATGTCCACCGTAACGATTAAATATTTTTACCTTTGACATCCTATAAAAAACAAAAACAAAACAAAAATTAGTCTAAAAAAAAAATTAAAGTGAAAAAAAACATTTAGAAAAAATATCAATTTAGTCCAAAATTCGGGGCAAAACTCATATTTCAGGGAAAAAACTCAAAATTCAAGGAAAAAACTCATAATTCGGGGCAATCCAGATTTTTTTTAACTTTAAACTACATATGTCGGATTTGTAAATGATAACATATTTGAAATTAAATGATAACTTATATTACCTTACGACAAGAATCGAAAGCTTGAAGATTACTTGAGGCTATGTTAAAGTATGTGTTGGAGATTTGGAAGAGAGTGGAGAATGTTGGAGTTTTGGAAGGGATTGGAGAGAGTATTGGAGTTTTGAGTATTGGGTTTTGAAAAAGATAAAAAATTAAAATGATAGATGATGGATATATTAGAGTTTAAGGGTATAAAGGTACGTTCAAACCAAATTGACATCATCATAAGGTCAAAAAAGGTTAAAATGAGAATGAAGCTCAATAACCCTTATTTGTCAACTTTGAATTAAGCAAAAATCCCAAGTCCCCTCATACTAGGGGGGGGGGTAATTTTCCAGATTTGTGCTTGATAGAGATTAGAGAAAAAGTTATTAAAACCAATAAAGAAGAAGAATAACTCCTTATTTGTAAATTAAAGATGAAGAACATGGGTTTGTGATAGGAATAATGTTGGTTTGTAATGTACCTAAATAAGATGGGAAACACAAAAAAAAAATATTTTGCAATTACGAATTATTTCTGATCCTTATGAGTCGGAGAAATTTCGTGGTCGTGGTAGAGGCGAGCGGAAGAAGAATTGGAGAGAGAGACCTAAGGAAGAAGGGAAAAAAAGTTTAAAGATTTTTTTTAATAATTTGAAAAGCCACATCAACGATATTATTTTAATATTCATGTCATCAGTTAACTGCCACCTCAGCAATTATGGATAGGAAACCAACGGTTTGCAAGAAAATAAAAGTGTTGGGGTGTTCCATTTCATATTAAAAATGTAGGGTATAATTTAATAATAAACCAAACCGTAGGGGTATTTTTTGCATTTAACCCAATAAAAAATTACCTTTTTTTAATTATTATTAAACAAGAGATAACTCTTCAAATAGCCATATTTGTTAAACCCCAATCAAAAAATAGCCACTTGCTTTGTTTTAGCACTTTCAGCCACATTCAGATAATTTTTTTGTTATACCGTATATACCCCCATAGACAATCATATGCTATTCTTTTCAACTACTTTTTGATGTACTTTGTAATGATGTAGATTTTGAGGCATGATGGATATCCAAGCAGGTAGTAGGCTTTATAAACAGGGTTTTTACCAACATTCCAGATTTCTGGGGAATTTTTCAGCTTCTCACGCAAGCTTTTAATCATTTTTTTAATTTCATTTTTCCCCTAAAAGTGGATTTCTCTCCTTTTAATTTCTTGCAGTATCATTTATTCCACCCTGCTTGTTCATACAGCATTGTTTGTTCATTGGTAATTGTATAATTGGTACTACGTATACTTTCAGCTATACATAAAAGTACAGATTATAACAGTGTCTGCTACTTTTTCGTATATTAAGGTTTGATCAAATTATCAAGTACTTTGTTGGTTGGTAGGTGTACTAGTCGTGATAATGTGTATACAAAAAGTACTAATCGTACCATGCTTTATGGATCATAAATTTTAATTCATACATAAATGTATCTGTTGAGAATCCCACATCGGAAAGATGTACGGAACTCATAACATTTACAAACTCTAAGGGCCACTTATCTCATTACCAATAGGTTTTGAGATGGATGCCCTCATTATTAATATGGTATCAGAGCCCAAAAAGCCCAAACGGGCATTCGATCCGAAAAATGGGATTCGACCAAGAATGGTGAGCCCAAAAGAGGCACCATCTTGAGGGGGCATGTTGAGAATCCTACATCGGAAAGATGTAGGGAACTCATAACATTTATAAACTCTAAAGGCCACTCCTCTCATTACCAATTGGTTTTGAGATGGATGCCAACATTATTAATAGTATCGTTGTTATATATTACGTGGTACTATAGGTACGATGTATCTTAACATACACATAGTACTTTAAGTATCACATGATTTATGATTGACATGATTGAATGGGAGAGCGTGTCATCAGGTACTTTATGTATCACGTGGTACTTTTTGAGAAATAGATATTGTAATAGCCCGAAATATTCCCAAGACATGGAACACGTATTTTCAACAGCGGAAGCGAAAAATAAGAGAAAAATTTACTCAATATGACATTCATTTCGCAAATTCAAAACAAATCATTTAGCTCAGACCGGTCATTCCAAAACAAAATCCTTAAAATCAATTAAAATAAACAAAGAATTAAAAACAATAACTTCAACCCAAAAACAAATAAATAATTCTACGACAAATATTCAAAAGAAACATCATCCGTTTTGACCATTCAATAAAGAAAGGAACAAACTTCGCCGGCGTGTAAAATCACATCAACCAATCTGTAACGTCCCGTTACTTTTGGGGGTAATTTTATTTTATTTTATTTATTTACTTTAATTAAAGTATTTAAGGTTAATAAAAAAAAAATAGTGATTTCGATTTTAGTAGCTATTTTCGTCCGAAATTCATTTAAATCGTTTTAATACTTTAAAATTGTTTCGGTGACATTAATAGTTATTAATGGGTCAATTAATAATTATTAATCACCTTTAAATTTATTTAAGAGCTTCGGGTTTCGTTTTTAAAGTAAAAACAAAAGAGGGACGTAGGCGTCATTTTCCAATTTCTTAAATATCTAAATTTACTATTCATTTATCTTTAAATATCACCAAAGTTGACAAAAAATCATTTCATCTTCTTCCTTCTCCTTTGTCATTGCCGTGAGCTTCCATCCACCATGGATGAGAAGTTTCTTTTCTTCATTTCTCATTCGTTTCTCGGCGGATCATCGTGTTTTCGGTTGCGTTGGATTGGTAGGGACGAGGGCTACCTATCCAACCTAGCTTTTTGAAGTTTCTCGTTCATTACGGGAAACCCTAAAAAGTAAGTTTTCAAAACTTTTTACATGGTTTTGTTCGTTTTTTATTATAAATGAGTTTTGAAGTTGAAATCATGAATTTCCATCAATGAATTTGACGATTTTGAGCCCGGATTTTCGAAAAACACTATTCATCCGAAATCACTATTCACCCGAAATTGCACACTTGTTCGCATATTAGTTATGAGTTGTAATATGTTGTGCAATTGGTGAATTGTAGGTGCGATTGCTCGGTTGTTGTTTCGTGGAAAGTGGAGATTGGAGTTATTTGGCTAAGGTGAGTTTAAAATGAAAGTTAGTTGTTTTATGAATTAAGTTTCGTTATGTTATTGTTTATCGAAGTTAAGCGAGATTTAGCTTCTTAGAATTTAAGTTTGGTTAGAAACTTTAATTCGGAAGTTAGTGGAGGAATTTTGGAACTATAATTAGTTCGATGAAAAGGAAACATCGGAGTGGTTTGAAAGTGTTACAAAGTGAATTGGAGATGATAGAGGAAAGTGGAATGAGAGTTACTTGAGTGGTTGAAAGTTAAAGTAGCTCAAGAGATACACTTGAGTGTTAACTCGTGTAATCTAGATAGTTAGGCTTCGTAAAAGCTTAGTAGGATTCTTTGAGATATGCTAACTTTTAGGAAGCTTAACAGTTTGTGATATGGTAATACCGTACGGGCTTAGTATGTGATATTTATCCATATGGTATACCCGGTACGATGGTTGTGATATGGTAATGTCGTACGGGCTTAGTATGTGATATTTATCCATATGGTATACCCGGTACGATGGTTGTGATATGGTAATACCGTACGGGCTTAGTATGTGATATTTATCCATATGGTATACCCGGTACGATGATTGTGATATGGTGAAATTCCTGATACCTATATGGTGAAATTCCTGATATCTATATGGTGAAATTCCTGATACCTATATGGTGAAATTCCTGAGACCTATATGGTGAAATTCCTGAGACCTATATGGTGAAATTCCTGATATCTATATGGTGAAATTCCTGAGACCTATATGGTGAAATTCCTGATATCTATATGGTGAAATTCCTGATACCTATATGGTGAAATTCCTGATATCTATATGGTGAAATTCCTGATATCTATATGGTGAAATTCCTGAGACCTATATGGTGAAATTCCTGATACCTATATGGTGAAATTCCTGATATCCGATGATTGTGATATGGTACATGGTAGTAGTATGTTGATTCGGGTCCATACGGTACCATGGTACTATGATTGTGATATGACACATGATAGTATGTTGATTCGGATCCATACGTATCATGGTGCGATGATTTGTGATATGGTACATGATAGTATGTTGACTTCGGTCCATACGGTATCATGGTACGGTAACTTGAGACATGGTACGACCGTATGTAGTATGTTGATTTCGATCCATACAATAGCACGATACGATGAAACTTGTTTGGTAATAAAGATAGTCAATGTTACCTTTACATATTATAGAATTGTGTAGTAAGACTTAGTAGTGAATGTTACTTTACTTTAAGTCTTTATATCTATCTCTTGGTAATGAATGATGAATACTGGTAATATATGACTATCGAATGATTGTATGGAAATTGGAAGTGTGGATGTGGGTAGTATTGAGCATTATAGGCCTTTGGACACGATTTCGGTTATGAGATTTTGTTCATAGGATTACTTGCTTTCTTTTTACTCTCACTAGCATGTTATGCTAATGGTGCTACACTTACAAATTTTCAGGTAAACCTCGAGCTAAGAAGCGTGGTAGAGGAGGTGGAGCCGTGTGACTAGTCGAGATGGTGTATGGACAATATTAAGAACTCATTTTGGTTTAGCATTCATTGAATGCTTGTAAATTATTCCATCTTTACATACTTATGTCTTTTTGAGCCCGAAAGGGTATTTGTGTAAAATATGTCTATGTTTTATGATTTAAATATCTTTTGGAATGCGCATTCCCGATTTATCGCTTTTTCTGGAATTTGGGTTGTAAAACAGGTTTTGGCTATTCGATTTTTAAACGAACCCACGCCGTTTTTCTTTAAAAGTCAAGTCTTCCGCTGTGCATTTGAATTTAAAGAATTAACGGGTTCGGGTCGTTACACAATCCCCCGCCACGAATCCATCATTTACCAGTTTTCTTCTTTCCTTTACCTGAAAAAAATAAATGTAGCATCATGAGGTTACGCCCAGTGAATAGAAAATTGTTAAAGAAAGAATTATGTCATTGAGAGGTTTCCTAAGACTTTAAGTCCATAAACGTCCTTACCGGCATCCGACAAAACACTCACTCCCAAGGAGTCATAAAGCTTACCTCAAAACTTAAAAGTCATCTCTATCCGAATTAGTTTTAAACATAATTTTTCTACAATTTAAAACTATTCGAAACCTTCCCTGTTAATACCTTTAATCTCCTCTTTATTCATAAACAAAGAGAGACTACACCCATAAGGAATTTAAACATAATTTTTCTACAATTTAAATCCTTTAGGGATATTCTTTTCCATTGTACGGATGGAATGAACCTGCCCCGTTAGGTGATATTTAAGTTGTGCACACTAAATAATCTCCTCTAACAGCTATTCTTCATTAGACAAGGTCTTGCCTAATGCGAACCTACAACCGTATTATCCAAGGTATTTTAAAATAATACGATTCTCACAACGTCAACCACGATGCTCCAACAAGCCAAAAAAAGTCCAACTAACACTTCGGGTCAATCTCAGTCACTCCCAATATCCTTACAAATCTAGAGGTGAAACTAGCCTACGACTATGCCATTTCACCCCTTAAACAAAACTTAGAATCTAATAAAAAAAAATCTAAAGATAAACCGGCGGCAAAATGGCTATATTTTTAACTCCCAATTAGACCTACACATCCAAATAAAATATCACAAACTCAAGATCTAAGCCTAAACTTTCTTAGTTGGGCGCTATAATGAAAACGACGTTTATAGCTTAACATCAAACATTACAATTTACCCATAAACATTCTTAAACACTCAAAAAACATCCAAGGACAGAAAAGAAATAATTCATAAACTGCCAATCATCTCAAATCGATATCGATAACTTTCATCTTATGCCCAAACTTAAAAACATACTTCTCATTAAATTACCAAATTCTTGATTCAACCCAAATAACCTCAATTATACTTTTAAACATCCAAATTTAATACCAAATTCAAGAGGTTATACTAATTAAAGAAAAAGGAAAACAAACTTGATACAATTCAAACCTTAACAACTTCTACTCACCTTAGTTTGCAAAATAAACATTAAACCTTAAGCCTTTTCAACGATTCCGAGCACCTGAAAAATACCATCTAATCAAATTAAAACATATCCTAAAATTACCCAAACAAAATGGAACGAAGCACGGGGACCTACGGCGAAACGGAAAGACAAAAAGGAAGCAAGAGCAGCCCCTCTGCTGCCGCCGCTGCCCATATGGAGCAGTGGTGGCGGTCGCTCCCCCCTTTCTGGTGTCATCGTCGCGTCGGTTCGTGGTGTTTTCAACATTAGGAAAGGTTTTTCTTGAAAAATTAGGGTTTCAAGGGTTTGAAAATTGGAGAAAAGATTATGGTTTTCCAAAGGGTTTTCAACATTAGGTAAGGTTTTTAAGAATGAAATTTCAAGAAATTTAAGAATAGGAAACAATACCTTAAATCAAACTTGAAAGAAAACTCTTCTTCAAAAAAATTCTTCACAACTCCACCAAAGAGAACCTAATGAGTCTCACACCTAGAGACCAGGAATTTATGAATCGATTAGTCGAAATCGATTAATTTCACAACCCAATCGATTAAAGAAGGAGATGAAGAAAAAGAATACCTACCTCTTTCTGTCTAGGTTTTACGTGAAGCAGGATGAGCAACTGAGATGTCTGTCCCTTTTTTTTTCTTCCTTTTCCTCCCTTCTTTTTACGCCTCCCCCTTTTTATTTTTATTTTAAAAAAAATCATTTATTAAATAACTAAATATCTCTCAAATATCTAAGCCCCAAGATATTTTAAATAATTTCTTATTAATAAGAATAAAATTTTTAAACACTTTATCCTTAAATCATTTAAGAAATTAAATAGAGAAATATTTTTATTAAATAAAAAACTTACCTAAAACCCGAGGCGTTACAGATATTGAAACCAAAAATAATAATAACAATAAAAAATGGAATTTTTTTTTTCGAAATAGAGATTGAAACCCAAAAAAAAATCAAGATCCATGCTAGATCTAAGGTTTTTTTGGAGAGAAAATTGAGAGAATTCGATTTTTAGGGCTTTTCATAGATTAAAAAAAAAACCAAACTTGTTAGCTAGATCTAAGTTTTTTCATGGATTAAAAAAAGAACATATCTTTCATCAACTTTAATCACATTTTGCTTTGAATCTTCGAGATAAACTAATGAATTTTTAAGATCTACTTTTCAGAAAAATGGAAAATGAGAGAGAGGGAGAGAGGCTACAGTGGTGGTGAAGGGGAGAGAGAGAGAGAGAGAGAGAGAGAGAGAGAGAGAGAGAGAATAAAGAATGAAAAAAATGAGGGCAAAGAAGTTTTTTTGAAAAAAAATTATGATTTGATGGCATGAAAATTCGTGAAAGGACTTTTTGGTAAATCACTTGCCTCTTAATGGCTATTTAATGTTATTTTCATACATGTGGCCATAAAGTGTTATTCCACTAAAAAAAAGTGGTTATTTTGATAGTTAAACCATTAAACAATTGTATAAATTATCCATTGGGTTGGTAATGGTGCCTTTCCATCTTTTAAAAAAAAATTACATGGTACCTTTGATTCATGAGGCGAGACGTTGGTGTTAAAAAAAACGTAAATTGGTCGACCAAACCCATTATAAAATAACCAAAGATTATGCATGTCAAACTTTTCATTTATTTTAGGGGAGTTTGTAAATCTAGTAATTTTTTTAAATAATATTTATAAAAACAACAACTTTAAAAAAATATTTGCAAATATATCAAATTTTAATCGAGTGAATCGATGATAAATATTAAATTACATATTTTTACACTAAGTTTATCACTAATACACATATTAATCACTGATTAACATAGTAAAAATTAGAGAGAGAAAATATAATTAGCACCTTTTCACTTTCTCTTTTCATCAATAACCATCTTTTTTATTTAGTCAATTAATAGCCACTCACCTAAACCAAAATACTAAATTACCCCTAGCCATCAAATCACTCTCACTCTCTTTCTCTCTCTCCCTTTTCTTTCTCTCCTTTCTCCTACGTCCCCCCCCCTCTTTTGTAAATGAATTCAGATTTCCCTCCCTCTCTCTCTATCTTTTTTTTATTATCTTTTTATTTCTTTCTCATCACCATTTTCATCTATCTTTCTCCCCTTCATTCCACCATTTTTATCCTTCTCTCCCTCATTTCTTATTTTACAAAACCCATCATTTTTAAGATTTTGTAAGTATATTCACCCTCTTTCTCTTCATCTATTTTGATTCTCCATTTTCGCATTTTTTTCTCACTATTTTTCAATTACATCCA
The DNA here is from genome assembly GCA_028015215.1 of Gynostemma pentaphyllum. NCBI lineage: Eukaryota > Viridiplantae > Streptophyta > Magnoliopsida > Cucurbitales > Cucurbitaceae > Gynostemma > Gynostemma pentaphyllum. The sequence continues at coordinate 17,714,558 of CM051353.1, read as the reverse complement.
TTTTTGTCTTCATATTATCTCAGATCTATGTTTTTTTTTATTGAAGATCCAAAACAAGAAAAGCATAGATGTGGGAAAAAAAACTGTGTTCTTTTTTCTCTCTTTTTTCTTCATAAACCCTTAAATTTGGAGTGAATCTTGAAGCTTAAATAGCATGGAATTAACAAAAGGTTTGTTTCTTTTTATTGTTGAAATCATTTCCTCTATTTTTCTAAATTTTTTCTCATGTTTTCACCATTTTCTGGATTTTTCCGTTCCTAGATGGTTATTGTAATATACATAAATTTTGTTGAAGTGTACTGTAATATACCGTTATGTCTGTTTTGCTAGAAATAAAGTATGTAATACACGTAATATACATAACATTCGCAATATACAAATTTTTTTGTTTCTGCATTCATTGTCAATTTGATAAATGTATATTATGTATACAAGGCCTTAATAGTCATCACTGTCTGTTTGCAGTGTACTATTATATGTCCATATCAAGTTTTGTTATTGTTGTTGTTGTTGTAGTAATGTTATGTGTCCATATTAAGTATATTATGTATATTATGCATGTGAGGCCTACTAATTATAATATGACATGATTCGCAGTGTACTGATAAAATGACATGTATATTATGCATATGAGGCTTAATAACCATAATATGAAATGATTCGCAGTATACTGATAAGATGACATGTATATTATGTATATTATGCATATGAGGCCTAATAACCATTCTCTATCTGTTTTTGCACTGCACTGTTATATGTCCATACCAAGTTGTTATGTGTTGTACTGTTATGTATTCATATCAAGTATATCATGTATATTACTATACATTATAAATTATATATTGATTTTAAAGTTTGTTAAAATGACATGTATGTTATGTATATTATGCATATGAGGCCTCAATAGCATCCTTATCTATTTTTACAAAATAGTGTTTATGTGTCAATATTAAGTAGTTTGTGTATTGTACTGTTATGTGTCTATATAAGTATATTTTTCATATTAAGTATGTAAATTATATATTAATTTTAAAGTTTGTTAACATTTTTTGTTTTTATTGCAGATAAAATGACATGTATATTACGCATATCATGCATATCTTCTTTTTCCCTTAAATTTCATTGTAAAGTGGAGGACGATATACCAAATGTACAAAACATTATATAGAAATTAGAGAGAATGTACGAAATTCAATTAAAATCAAATATAAAAAATGAAAATATACGGAATATACCATCAAAACCTAGAATATTATACGAAACACAATAATAACGCAAAGATAAATAATAAAAAAAAAGGAAAAATGAATGGATATTGGAAAGAAAAAAATAAGAGAAATAAAAGAGAGAAAATAAATGAGGGGGAAAATGAATTACAAACTTTATAAAATAAAAAGAAAGAGAAAATAATAAAATAATATTTTTCCTTCATTGGGAAAGAAAAATTCAGAATTGTCAGCATGTCAGAATATACACAGTATATGAGAGGGGCAAAATGAGGATGAACAGTAGATAAAGTGGCTGTTTTGATTAGTTTTTAACAATAAGTGTCATTTTGATGAAAACCCACCAAAAGGTGGCTATTCTGATTTTTGCCCCTAAAAATTACTATATTTACAAATAGTTTATAGAGTTACTATTTTTATAAATATTACATCAAAATTTGCTACCCAAATTTCCATTTATTTTATATAAACTGTTTATTATAATTTTCAAACTAAAAAATACCCACCCATTATCCATATTTTAAAAAAAAATTATATTCAACACGTTTTTCTATCTTATTTTTAAATATAGTAAAAAATTGATATTGTAATATAACAGGAACTTAGTTTGCTAATCTTCTTCCTCTTCTCAGTCTTCAATCAGCAATGGAACAATCAAAACAATAAATCAAGAATCAAAATGAATCTTGCTATGTTAATAAGAGAAGAGAGAAAGATGCAAAAACATAGATTTCAGAGAGAAACAAAATTTTTTTTTTCGAATCGAAGAACTCCCTTTCTAAAGGTCTTAGTAGCCTTTTATACAAGAAGTGTAATTAGTAACAACTAACTAATTCACTAACTCCTTATTACAACTAATCAATAATCTGTCAACCTGATTACATTTTACCGATATATTTTTAAAAATATATATTTTTTATTTTCATTAATTTTTTTCTCTTATTTTATTGAATGATCAATTTTTTTTTATGTTTTTAATTAATATATTTTAAATTAAAATTTAATAGTTTATCAAATTTTATTAGTTTCTACAATTTTGACTAATTAATCGTATAATAAATAAATGAAAGTGCTATTTTTATAAATTTTGAAAACATTTTTTTTTTCAAATGTCATTTTTTAAAACATGCCTTGAAATAATTATTGACTGATATCTTAAAACAATTTAAAATTTGAAAGATCCCAAATTCAAATAAGTTATTTGAAGAAAGCCCTACAACTTTAGATAAGGAAAAAAAAAACATTATTAGGCTTAAAAAGATGAAGAACTACACGAAGACCAAGAAGGAAAGGGAGTTACATGTTTGCTTCCTTGAAGGCATCCACCTCCCTTCCCAACAAATTATTATTATTATTTTTTAAATTTTAGAGGTGGACAATGAATTAGTTTGGTTAAAATTTTGTTACAATTTTAAAACCGATTAGATTTCCTATTCATATTATACGAACCAAACTGAACCGTCCAATATATATAAAGAGGTCAAACAAAACCAAACCGAAATAGTTTGGTTTGGTTCTTGGACATTATTTTTTTATCTCTATTACTTTTAAGTACTTAATTTACATTATGACAAATTCAACAAAATCTCAAATTAACTTCCAAAAACTTTAGGGTTAATTTTAATTAATCAAAATAACAAATAATATACAAATTACAAATATAGACATAATATAATTCTTAAGGTCGTGTTATAATTATATAAAATAACAAAAATGGTTGGAGTCTTTTTTTTTCCATTTATAAAGTTTTTAATTAATTTTTTTACATTTATATATATATATTTAAATATATATATATATATATATATATATATATATATATATATATATATATATATATAGATAGATAGATATATTATGATATATATTGGTTTGGTTTGAATCTTTACAAAAATATGTAAAATTGAACAAAAACATTATTAATTGGTTTTGATTGGTTTGGGCATATGAAGATTTAAAAACCGAACCACACCAGTTTGGTTTGGACTTTTGGATTTGTTCATCCCCGGTAAATGTAGCATACTTTGAGTGGGTTAATCAATGATCAACATTTAATTACATATTTTTACAATAAATTAATCACTGATAAACGTAATAATGACTGAAAATGTGTTTTGAAAATTAAACATTAAAAAATAAAAATGAAACATATCCCATTAAAACTATTCATAGATAATTTCAATAGCATTCCTCATAATTTCAAGAACAACAATTATTTATAAAACTGCATAGTCATGATAGGATAAGTTATATTATATTTGGATGTCACCAAATGTAAGAGAGGAATTAGCATTCCTATTTGTGACTGTTTGCTGATTACCAATGACTCCAATTCCAAAAATTGTATTGGAATTGCCTTTCACTCCTTTCTCACCAGCATCATGACCAATCTCTCTCGTTCCTCTACCTTTGCTTATTGATCCAAAAGTAATTGGAGAATTTACATTCTCATTTATCACAACTCCTTGATCTCCAATGGCTCCAATCCCATAAATTGCATTATTTGTAGGGGGCTTGGCTTCTATACTTTCCATGACTTCATTTCTTGATCTAACTCTCTTATGCTTCTTCGTTTCCGCTTTCGATGTAGTTGTAAGACATGAATTCCCTTCATTTTCTTCTTTGTTCATGTCCATGGCTTGCGTACACTTCGATTAATTAAGTTTATATATTTGATCAATTTTTCATATCTTCTTCTCCTTTTTGTAGTGAAGCTCATGAAAGAAACAACCGTTGACCAATAAAGTTGTAAGTCAACCAAGGTTTTACATAAATTATTGAGTGGTTGTTGAAGGGGTCAAAAAATAGATATCTACTACCTTAAGGATTCATATTAGGAATTCTTTTTTTTTTTCCTTCCAACAACTACTTCCTTTTCGTTATTTTATAGTTTAGAGTTTCACTTTCTACATTAATTTTTTTCAACATCTCTTTGGTCGTTGTATTTATTTATTAATTAAGTTTCGTGACTATGGAAGAAATCGTTTGGCCTTAGTATGGTCATTTTATATTGTTTTGGTAGTTTAATCTTAAAAAAAAAAAAAATTAGGGAAAACGGGGGAACGGAGTGGAGATATTATGGGAAATCAAAGAAGAAATAAGGGGCATAAATTTTTATAAATTAGAGTAGAAGATTGTGATGGTAAAGACCGAGGGTAAAAAGAAAAAGAAAAGTCTAAATAGTTGATCTTGAAGCATAATATAAAAGGTTATTGTGGGGTCACAAGGTTGTCTTGTAAAATTAGTTAAGTTGCACGCAATTTGGTCGGAACACTCATGACTAAAACAAAACAAAAAACATAATATAAAAGGGTTCAATACAATGAAGAAAAATAAAAATAAAGAAATTATTAACTATAAAGCTAATTATAATAGTTAGTGTTATGGGTGGATTTTCAAGCAACTATACGACCCCGTGGAACCCCTCTGGAGGACCATGTGGGATGATCAAAGACTTCCACGTCACTAGTGGAGTGGGCCGGATGAGCACCCACCAGGCCCAATAGGTTGAGTGCTCATCTTGAAAGACCACCTCTGGAGACTCTGGAAAGAGCTCGGCCTCCAGAAGAGGACCGAGCACCGAGATGATGAACTTAGCGGAATGAGCACATGAAGACTAGCAAGGAGCATACTCATCCCTAGAAGACTAACTCACCTAAGCTCGGAAGATCAGGTGACCATCTGAATAGAGATTGAATAAAGATGGGCTCATAGGCCAGAAGAGGCATGAGCCCACCTGGTGTGGAATCATTTCGACACTAAGGCAAAGAGCCTGGCTGCTCTTCCAAAGGAAGAGCACCAACCACCGAGGCCCTCTCTCATCACGATATGTGATCATCCAATCGAGAGCCGGCACGTGGCCTAGGGCCTACGCCTGACACCTACACGGTAGGGTCATCATTACACCTCTCTTATAAATACCGGAGGAGACCCACTGTTGAGGTAGGTGACTTCTACTCCTACTGCTTGGCACCACCTGCGGTGCGACTTAGGCATCGGAGTGGATAGGCCAGACCACACCAGGTGCTCGGTTGTTTCCTTGTGCAGGTCACCTCTGTGCTAGGTTCCAAGCTGCTCTGCTCACTTCTCACTCATCTTCTCATTCTTTAAAGTTAGTTGCACAGTCACGGTCCGGAAGACACCCGACCCACAGGTCAGTTCCCGATCCTCCCATTTTCACGCAACAATATTTGGCGCCGTCTGTGGGAAGCGCATATCTAGTCGTGTGTCCTACCACCGAGAATGAGCCGTAGAAGCTATGCTGAGCATCAAGATGAGGAGGGGGCATCCAACCTCCCTCCTACCAGGAAGAACCCACCTCGGGGCGCGAAAGGGCAAACACATGACCTCGACCGCCCAGCGGAAAGAGCTCGCCCCGAGGATGAACGGATTGCTGCTCTAGAGGAGTATGCTCATAACACGGACCGAGATCTTAGAAAGGTCTTGGAGATACTTACTCAAAAACCTCATCAAGAAGCCTCAGCAAATCACTATGATCCTCAGAAGGACAAGGGCAAGGGCCACCTGCGTGAAGAGCCGGTTGATGAGTCAAATTCTTATAAAGAGGGAGCTTCAAAGGGGAAGCATAGGCCGAGCAATCGGCATGTTTCTGCTCTTCACCCTGGGCACTCCCGTGTGCGAGCGGGGACCGACCTCCGAGAAATGCTTGATCAAAAGAGAAGGACAAATGTAGAGGCTGTGAGGTCTACCGCGGAGAGCACACAACCATGAGCGCCTGAGCTGAAGAGGCTCCAAGAGGAGCTCGGACACATGAAGAAAGAGTACCGAGGTATGGCCCCTCTTGCCTTAGAAGACTTGTTGGAGCAAACCGAGCCCCCCTTCACCGATGACATCATGGAGGTAGAGTTGCCCTCCAAGTTCAAGCTACCAACCATGTCCTCTTACGATGGTTCTAAGGACCCGGTAGAGCACGTGGACACGTTTCGAACCTGGATGGAGCTCCAGGGAGTCCGAGAAGCCATCAAGTGCAGGGTGTTCCCCCTCACCTTAGGCGGCCCCGCTCGAGGGTGGTATCAACAGTTGAAAGCTCGCTCCATCTCTTCCTTCAAAGAGCTCACCCGAGCCTTTATCACTCAGTTCATGGGAGGGAGAGACCACAAGAAGCCCGCCACTCACCTCTTGACCATCTGCCAGAGGTCAGGAGAGAGCTTAAGAGACTATGTTGTGAGATTCAACAATGAAGCCTTGAAGGTAGAGGGCTACAGTGACGACATAGCCCTGACCGCCATGATGGCCGGGCTCAAGGATGAGAAGTTCCTCTGGTCACTTGGGAAGAGGACTCCAGCCACCTACTCCGAGCTCCTCTACAGGGCGCAGAAGTACATGAGCGCCGGAGAGCTTCTCACTTCAAGGAGGGCTACCGATGAGGGAGGCAACAACAGACACCCCCATGCCCAGCATAAGGGAAAGCCTCCAATGGAGGACCCTAACGCTGACAACAAAAGGAAGAGGCATGGGGACCGACCTGAGAAGCGGGGTCCTCCTTCAAGCAAATTTCAGAAGTATACGCCCACCACCATCCCAGTAGAGCAGCTACTCATAGAGATTCGGAACAAGAGCCTAGTCAGGTGGCCGGCTAAGATGAAGGCCGGAACCAACAATCGAAATAAAGATAAGTATTGTCTCTTCCATCGAGATCATGGCCACACCACTTCAGAGTGCTTCGACCTGAAGGAGGAGATTGAAGGCCTCATCCAGAGAGGATACTTAAAAGAGTTTGTGAGGGGAGGAGGTCACCGCAACGCTCGACCTGACAAAGAAGACCGGCACCGAGCTGAGCCACAACCCCCTGGTAAGGACATTCGAACTATCTTTGGGGGCCCGCTCGGTGGAGAGTCCGCTAGAAAGAGAAAAGCTAGAGCCCGAGAGGCGAGGCATGGCCCCTCTGGAGGAGAAGTCTTCTCCACGCGCGCGGCTGACCAAGAAGAGCTACTTACCTTTAGCGAGCAAGAAGCTGAAGGGATCCTCCAACCTCACAATGATGCCTTAGTCGTGATAATCACAGTGGCTAATAACCGAGTCCACCGAGTTCTAGTTGATGGAGGGAGCTCGGTCGACGTCCTCTCCCTTAGTGCTTATGATGAAATGGGGCTTGGGAGAGAGAAGCTGAGGAGGAGCACCACACCTCTTGTCGGATTTGGAGGCGAGAGAGTCATCCCCGAAGGGAGTGTAGAGTTACCAGTCACCTTCGGGGAGGAACCTAACAATGTCACCAAGATGTAGAATTCCAAGTTGTGGAGTGCCCATCTGCCTACAACATCATCTTAGGAAGACCTACCATCCACGCTCTCAGGGCGGTGCCCTCTTCATATCACCAGATGATGAAGTTCCCTACCCCGCGCGAAGTAGGGTTGATCAGGGGAGAGCAGAGAGTCTCCCGAGAATGCTATTACACCGCCATGTGAGGTGCCCAGTCAATGCACATGATCGTGCAACAACTCCCTAAGGAAGAAGAGCAGTCCGCCCCCGTGCACCTAGCTGAGGGTGCGGAGCAACCTCCCTTGGTGGTTTTGCCGGAAGAGTCCAAGCAAAGAGCTACCCCTACTAAGGACCTAGAGTCTGTTCCTCTCTTGAGTGAAGAGCAATGTGTCAAGATTGGCACAAGACTGGGGGTCGACCAGAGGGAAGAACTTATAAAAATTTTGAAGAAAAACTCAGACATATTTGCTTGGAGTCACGAAGACATGCCTGGCATAGACCCAAGAATCATGGTCCACCGTTTAAATGTGGACAACACCTTCCGACCGGTCAGGCAGAAGCGTAGAGTGTTTGACCAGGCCAGGAATGAGGCCATAGCAGAGGAGGTGAGGAAACTACTTAAGGCAGACTTCATCAGAGAAGTGCACTACCCTGATTGGCTTTCCAATGTGGTCCTTGTCAAGAAAGCCAATGGAAAGTGGAGGGCGTGCATAGACTTCACCGACCTCAACAAGGCATGTCCCGAGGACAGCTTCCCTCTACCTCGTATTGACCAGCTGGTAGATGCAACGGCCAGGCATGAGATGCTTACTTTCATGGATGCTTACTCGGGCTATAACCAAATAAAGATGCATGAGCCCGACCAGGAGAAGACCTCCTTCGTCACCAGCCAGGGCCTCTACTGCTATAAGGTCATGCCCTTTGGACTCAAGAACGCAGGAGCGACCTACCAAAGAATGGTGAATAGGATGTTTGCAAGGCAGATAGGTCGGAATATGGAGGTCTATGTGGATGACATGCTAGTCAAGAGCCACCAGGCAGACCAGCACACCACCGACCTCACTGAAGCGTTCGACGTCCTGAGAAAGTATCAGATGAAACTCAACCCAGAAAAGTGTGCCTTTGGAGTGACCTCAGGGAAGTTCCTCGGTTTCATGGTTCACCAGCGAGGAATAGAGGCCAACCCCGACAAGGTAAAGGCTGTTCTGGAGATGGAGTCTCCAAAGAACTTGAAACAATTACAAAGTTTGAATGGAAGAGTAGCCGCACTCAACAGGTTCGTGGCTAGAGTGACGGACAAGTGTCTTCCATTCTTCAAGGTCCTACTGAAAGGGAGCAAGTTTGAATGGACGGAGGAGTGCGAGGTGGCCTTCCTACAGCTAAAGGAGTACCTCAGCTCGGCACCTCTACTCTCCAAGCCCGTTCAAGGCGAAGAGCTCATTCTATACTTAGCCGTATCAGAGACAGCGGTCAGCTCGGCTCTCATCCGGGAAGAGGACAGTGCCCAACTACCTGTCTACTACACCAGCAAGGCCCTAGTCGATGCCGAGACCAGGTACCCTCAAATGGAGAAGTTGGCGCTAGCCCTAGTGACCTCAGCCCGGAGACTAAGGCCGTACTTCCAGGCGCATGACATTGTTGTCTTAACCAATCATCCTTTAAGGCAAGTCCTCCAGAAGCCTGAAGCGTCCGGGCGCCTAATGAAGTGGGCGGTAGAGCTCAGTGAGTATGACATCAAGTACAAACCGAGAACCGCCCTGAAGGGGCAAGCAGTGGCAGGCTTTATTGCTGAGCTCACACCTGAAGAGCTCACTCCTGGGAAGGAAGAAGAGCTACCAACGGCACCCACCAAGGAGCTAACTCCTGCGAAAGATCAAGCTCCTCCACAAGGAGGAGAGTTCGCTTAGACACTTTTTGTGGATGGTTCATCCAACATGAAAGGGTGCGGTGCTGGACTCATACTTGTCTCCCAGGACCGAGCCCATATTGAATACGCACTAAGGTTTGGCTTTCGAGCCTCCAACAATGAGGCCGAGTATGAGGCCCTATTAGCCAGATTGCGACTTGCAAAGAAGGTCAGGGTACGACGAGTGAAGGTACTTGGTGATTCTCAACTTATTATCAATCAGATCACTGGGGAGTACCAGACCAAAGGAAAGAGAATGGCAGCCTACCTGGCAAAGGCCAAAGAGCTTCTCCTCAGCTTTGAGTGGTGGGAAGTCAGACAAATCCCCCGCTCCAAGAACGCCAATGCGGATTCACTCGCATGCTTGGCATCAGCATACGAGACCGAGCTGAGTAGAACCGTACCGGTCAAGTTTCTTCCGAACTCAAGTATTGACGAGTTGGAAGCTATGGATGTGGACGGAAACTCGGAACCCAGCACCCCTACTTGGATGGATCCGATCATCAACTTCCTAAAGAATGAAGAGCTCCCTTTGGATAAGGCTAAGTCTCGGCGACTCCAACGCCGAGCGGCCCACTACGTTTTGGAGGGAGACGTGCTCTACAAGAGAGGATTCTCCCTACCGCTGCTGAGATGCCTCACACCTGATGAAGCAAACTATGTTATGAGGGAAATACATGAAGGAATGTGTGGCAACCACTCAGGTGCTAGATCCTTGGCTCACAAGATCATTAGGCAAGGCTACTACTGGCCTACACTACAAGAACATTCTAAGGCATTTGCCAAGAAATGTGACCAGTGCCAACGGTTTGCAGTCGTGCCAAGGCAACCACCTGAGCCTTTGACCAATGTCATGAGCCCTTGGCCCTTTGCTCAATGGGGGGTCGACCTGATAGGACCCCTCCCCCAAGGAAGAGGCCAGACCAAGTTTGCCATTGTGGCAGTGGATTACTTCACCAAGTGGGCGGAAGCCGAGCCCCTGGCTACCATCACCGAGCACAAAACCACGGATTTCATGTGGAAGAACATAGTATGCAGGTTTGGCATCCCTCGCGCGATTGTCACTGACAACGGAAAACAATTCGACAACGAAAAGTTTAAGTCTTGGTGCTCGGAGCTAGGTATCAAGCACCTGCGCTCCTCCCCTGCTCATCCTCAAGCAAATGGCCAAGTAGAAGCAGTCAATAAAATTATCAAGAAGAACTTGAAAACCAAGCTTGAAGGGCTTAAGGGGTTGTGGGCGGAAGAGCTTCCCAACGTGTTGTGGGCATACCGGACCACTGCTCGGTCGTCTACCGGAGAGACTCCCTACTCGCTCTCGTTCGGGTCTGAGGCAGTGGTGCCCGTCGAAATAGGCCTTCCCTCACCGAGGACTCAACACTTCAATCCGGAGATGAATGAAGAATGTCTAAGGTTAGGCCTAGACCTCCTAGAAGAGCACAGAGAGACCTCCTAGAAGACACCAAAGGAGACCTCCCGCCTCCGCGTAGCCGAGTACAAGAACCGGGTGGCCCGTTATTACAACTCTCGAGTCAAACCACGAAGCTTCAAAGTGGGGGACCTCGTCTTAAGGAAAGTGATGCTGAACACCCGGGATCCGAGCACTGGAGCCCTAGACCCGACTTGGGAAGGGCCATACAAAGTAGTGGAGATAGTGAGACCGGGCACCTACAGGCTGACCGACCTCAACGACAAGGTCTTACCTCACCCCTGGAATGTCGAACACCTTAGGATCTACTATTAATAGCTGTCTTGCTCTGCTTTGTACTTGAAATCTACTATGTAAGATTGGCAAAAAATCAATAAATCTACTATGTTTTTCTCTACTATTGCAAGTGTATGTATGGAGAGTGCAAGGTATGAGAGCCAAAGTCAAGGTATTCCCAACGTGTTGTGGGCATACCGGACCACTGCTCGGTCGTCTACCGGAGAGACTCCCTACTCGCTCTCGTTCGGGTCTGAGGCAGTGGTGCCCGTCGAAATAGGCCTTCCCTCACCGAGGACTCAACACTTCAATCCGGAGATGAATGAAGAATGTCTAAGGTTAGGCCTAGACCTCCTAGAAGAGCACAGAGAGACCTCCTAGAAGAGCACAGGGAGACCTCCCGCCTCCGCGTAGCCGAGTACAAGAACCGGGTGGCCCGTTATTACAACTCTCGAGTCAAACCACGAAGCTTCAAAGTGGGGGACCTCGTCTTAAGGAAAGTGATGCTGAACACCCGGGATCCGAGCACTGGAGCCCTAGACCCGACCTGGGAAGGGCCATACAAAGTAGTGGAGATAGTGAGACCGGGCACCTACAGGCTGACCGACCTCAACGACAAGGTCTTACCTCACCCCTGGAATGTCGAACACCTTAGGATCTACTATTAATAGCTGTCTTGCTCTGCTTTGTACTTGAAATCTACTATGTAAGATTGGCAAAAAATCAATAAATCTACTATGTTTTTCTCTACTATTGCAATTGTATGTATGGAGAGTGCAAGGTATGAGGGCCAAAGTCAAGGTTAAAGAAGCGCAAGCGAGGAAATGGCTAAGTATCCTAGCCGAGCTCGCACTTGACCTCCACCGAGAACCCGAGACTCGAGAAAAATTTCTAAGTATGAAATTCAACTCGAGTGGGGGCCAACTACACCAATACATTACAAAATCTACACTTTAAAATCAAATCAATAAATGAAGACAAAAAATTTTTGACAGAGCTGAGGCCTTAGCTACAAGGAAGTGCTCAGCTCACAACTCCACACCTTGGAGAAGAGTTTTAAGAAAATAATAATTTCAAGTCTTATTCCACCACCAAGGAAGAGCTCATCAAGGCTCTCCCGGGTGGAAGGATTTGGAATTAAATGATTCCACCTAGACGGGGGAGCTCCTCATGGCTCTCCCTAGTGGAAAAATTCTAAGTCTTATTCCACCACCAAGGAAGAGCTCATCAAGGCTCTCCCGGGTGGAAGGACTTGGAATTCAATGATTCCACCTAGACGGGGGAGCTCCTCAGGGCTCTCCCTAGTGGAAAAATTCTAAATCTTATTCCACCACCAAGGAAGAGCTCATCAAGGATCTCCCGGGTGGAAGGACTTGGAATTCAATGATTCCACCTAGACGGGGGAGCTCCTCAGGGCTCTCCCTAGTGGAAAAAATTCTAAATCTTATTCCACCACCAAGGAAGAGCTCATCAGGGCTCTCCCGGGTGGAAGGACTTGGAATTCAATGATTCCTCCTAGACGGGGGAGCTCCTCAGGGCTCTCCCTAGTGGAAAAATTCTAAGTCTTATCCCACCACCAAGGAAAAGCTCCTCAGGGCTCTCCCGGGTGGAAAGGCTTGGAATTCAATGATTCTGCCTAGACGAGGGAGCTCCTCAGGGTTCTCCCTAGTGGAAAAATTCTAAGTCTTATTCTACCACCAAGGAAGAGCTCATCAGGGCTCTCCCGGGTGGAAGGACTTGGAATTCAATGATTCCGCCTAGACGGGGGAGCTCCTCAGGGCTCTCCCTAGTGGAAAAATTCTAAGTCTTATTCCACCACCAAGGAAGAGCTCATCAGGGCTCTCCCGGGTGGAGGGACTTGGAATTCAATAATTCCGCCTAGACGGGGGAGCTTCTCATGGCTCTCCCTAGTGGAAAATATTCTAAGTTTTATTCCACCACCAAGAAAGAGTTCCTCAGGGCTCTCCTGGGCGGGAGGAGTTAGAATGATATAAAGATGAAGAGTAACATGCAAGAACCAAGAAGTGAAGCAACATAAACTAGAATTTTCATTAAGTAAACATAAATGAAGCTGCTCGGTGGCATGCTTTAATACAAGATAAGGTGGCCGACCACCTGGGAAAAACTATGACGAAAATAAGTTAAAGTTTAAAGGTGGACACGCCCCACCGAGCAGAAAACAAAGAAAACAAGATAAACTCCAGCTAAGGAGGTCATTCATCCACATCAACATCCACGGTCTCTCCTTCAAAGATCTGATCTCCACCACCACCTGCCCTAGCAGCCTCAGCGTCTGCAGCCTCAGTCATACTATTAACGAAATGAACCAACGCCTCCTGCACATACAAGGTGTCGAGCTCGGGAGATCTCTTATAGATGAGAGAACGGGCATACTCTCCCCCAACTTTGAAGAGCTCAGCCTCGAGTTTTGAATATCTGGCAGTCTTCCTAAAAAGGTCGTTCAGTTTCTCTCCATCAGTGAGCTGAGCCTGAAGCTCTCTAATCTTCAGCATCGACTGAGAAGACACTTGTCTTTCCTTGTGAAGGTCGGTTTCCAGGCGTGCAACCATAGACTCCGCTGCCTCTCTTAAACGAGTTTGTTCCGCCGCATTCCTCTCATGCTGGGCAATTTCCTCTCTCGCCCTGCTCAGCTCTCGGATACTCCTCATCCCAGCTAGAGACATCATGGTCGTGCTCTACAAAGAAAAAATATGAAGTAGGAAAAAGCTAAGTAAAGATAGGGAAGAGGGAAGAGCACCTAGCAAGTCTACTTACCTGATACTACTGGCGAATAGCATCCTCGTACAGCTCAGTGGTGTCCATGTTGACTAACTCGGAGTGGCCTCCTAAGACAATATCCCCCATGCACCGAGTAAGGGAGTGCACCTGACGCTCTAAGGAAGAGGAGTCCTCTCCCTGGCTGTAAGGGACATCGCAGATAAGTCAACTCCCTCGAGAAGAAAACGCCCGAGCAGCTAAGACTGGAGGAGCCCCAACTTGAGGAGACCGAGAGCGAACCCGACGAGGACGCTGCCCCGCTCCCTGGACCTGGACCCAACCACCCTGCTCGACCTCTTGCTCCGGGCGATCATTGACCTCTTGAGCTCGACGACTGTTCCGAAGGAATTCGAGCGCGTCGGACGACATGTCTGAAAGGAGAGAGATGATCAGTTCACGCCTTAGTAAAATTCTCTAAAATAAAAAGAGTTATGGGCTCACCTGAGTCAGGAAGTGAGGCGAGAGCAAGTCCGAAATCTAGTAGCCTCTCTTCGGTGAGCAGGCGAGAGCAACGACGATGCTGAATGGGGATACTTAGAATCCTGGCCACCACAGCTCTAGAAGACTTTGGTTGAGTCGGACGTCCTCTAGGCCGAACTGAAAAATAAACTAAGTGTTAAAGAAGAGAACTTAGCACATAAGTGAAAATTACCTTTAGCACATGCCTACCTGGAACCTGGAAGGAGCTAGACTGGAAAAACATACTCCCTCCCGGGCTCATGCAGCATCCAATCACCTCCCACGAAGAACCACTCAGCTTTCCAATTTTTTACGGAGGAAGGACTCTCCACTAAGGGAGCGTCTCGAGAAGCAAGGTAATATCTATGATCTTCTCCCGGTAATACTTTTAAGTGATAGAGGTATGAGATGGCTCTATAGGAAGGGGTGGCCCCTCGACCAAAAAGGTTCCAGAGAACCCAACAGCCTAGCAAGATGTTCCAACCGTTGGGACTAAGCTGAGCGGGGGCAAGACTAGCCTCTGACAAGAAATTTTGAGGGAAGAAGTGTAAGGGAAGCCTAACTCCATAATTGAACATCTTACCGTAGAAGGCCACCTCCCTTGGTGGCGGGCTATGTGGAAGTTCACCCTCCGAAGGGCACCTAAGGTTGATGTAAGAGGGGATATTAAACTTCTCTCTCAAATGCACCAAGCCCTCCCTGGTCATGGTAGATGGAAAAAACGACATCTCTAACCCTTGAGGTTGAAGAGAATGACCCTCCAGAAGAGCACCCAGCTCTACTTCCGCTGCAAACTCATTATAGGAATACGAATCAGACGCGTGATCCGACCCGTCGGGATGAGCTCCCTCTAGTGACCTATAACTCGATCCACCATCTGACATCCTAAAATAAGAGGCTCTAACTTAGTCTCTACCAAGGAGTGAGCACCTACCAGCTACTATACTTCAAATAAAATTATGGAAGAGAAGTGACGAGAATTACGCACCTGAATTTCAAGTGTGGAAACTACGTTGTTTAAATCCGAGCAAAGTATTCGGTGTCACCTCTTAGCACTCCTACAAAAATGTCAACATCAAGTAAATTTGGTGAGAAGCTACTCGGTTCAAGTATCTCAGCCCAACACCGAGCAGATTAAATATTTTTACAAGGAAATGAATTAATTCTATTCACTTTGGGGGAAGAGGAATGATCAAGCGGATCGTTCAAGCAACGCACCTGAGACAACAAAAATGAGATAAATTAATTCATTGAAAAAAAAAAAGTTGCATAGCACCGAACAGCCCAACTAGGAGCTGAATTAAATTCCAAGTGGCTGTAAATCAAGCCCAACCGACCACCATGGGAGCCCAATTAGTAGACCAGCCCACAACTCACTTGGTCCAAGATCACAAATTCATAGGTATCTCTTGAATGAGAGCCCAGCACCACACGGGTCACGGATCAGCGGCCCACGGGTCCCAAATTGAATTTTAATCAAATCACTCCAAGTGGTTGCTATCCCTCTCTACCCGTTGAACCGAAAACCCAGCAGATGTTTCTCTCTCTCTTCAATGGGAACCCCGTTTGGAAGTTCAATGCCCAACTGAGAAGTGAGGTGGTTTTAAAGTGAGGCGGTTTTAAACCGAGACGGTTTTTCTTTCTTTCTCCCTCCACGCCACCGACTACCGAGAACCCACGAGGCGAAGACCAATCTCTTGTTTCTCTTTTCGACACTGCAACGAACAGGGAGAAGCCATTGAAGAATGAAGGCTGAAGCTACAAACCAGAACCATGAACCGAGAACCCAACTCATTGAACGAAATCCCAGCCTGTTCTTCTCTCTCGCCCCACGCCACTGATAACTAAGACAAATGGAGAAGAGAACCAGGGATTTGATAAATTTATCTCTCATCTCTTGTGGGAACCGAAGCTGAAGCAACGATCCGATTAAACCCATAAGATTCGAAGTTCTTTTCTCACACCTCAGTCCAAATTGATAAGATCTCTCTGACTTGGATCGTGAACCGAGAAGACCGGGTCCTCATCTTCGAGGGAGCAGATGCAAATGGGAAAATGAAATCCTACGTGATTTCTTTTTATTTCTTCAACGCTCAACCAGCCGCTGAGACCCAACAACTAAAAATCCCTTGCTGAAATCTGCTAAAAATGCACCAGAGCAGGTATAAAATTCAAAATTAAGCATTAAAATTACCTCTGTTTTTGAGCAGCAAGCTGATGGAGCTCAAATAGAATGAGAAATTTTGTTCGTTTCTCTAATTGAAGCAACGAGCAATGAGAACAAGGGTGAGGCTCCACCAGGTTTATAGAATTCAAAATTTGGTTAAGTCTGTAGCTCTTGCCTCGGTTCTATTCTCAAGATAGAAAAGAAAAATAAGAAGAAAATGAAGTTAGAATTGTGATTTCATTAGTTTGAGAGAAAGGGTTAAGCTCCAATAGCCTGGTGAAACTCAAATGCAAACAAAAATCACCTCTAATCTCAACTCTATCTCTTGCACCGAGCACCAAGCTCCTCAGAAAATCAGAAGTATAATCCCAGCTGAGTTCTATACTTGTGAATTGAGTGGCGAAAATATCTGAAATTAAGTGTTGAATTCACCTCAGTTCACGGTGGTCAGTTCTATAATTCGAAGCGATTGAAGCGGAAAGTCTCAACTTCTTACCTGAATATCAGAACATAGCCAAGGTTACTAAGTGAGAAGCTACAAGTTGGAACTACGAATCGAGAGCTCAACGTGTGAAACCAAGAATTCAAAAAATCTGCTCACTTCTTGGTTCTCTAGCCTTACTTCATTTGAAAGAAATTGGTAGCCCAACTCTCTGCCTCTCCGTACTACAGATCAAAAACGGAACAAGAGGTGAATATAAATAATGATTTCCAAAGCAAGTAAAAAGCTCCAGCAGGCTGGTGAAATTCAAAACAATTCAACAAATTATTGTTGAATAACTCACCTCTAGTCTCTAGTTTCTTCCTTGCACCGAGAAGTGAGCACAAAAATTCTCTACAAAATCAAGTGCTTGAGAGAGTTAAGCAATAAAGTGGAGAAATGAACAAGCAACTTACTTATAGTGGGGCATGGTTGCTCCCCAACCATTGGATTAAAAATAAAATCAATGGCTTCCAATGCTTGAGAAGACTACACACCTCACCTAACAAGTAAATGCATAAGTCTTGTGAAGAGACTAAAAGCTTCTATGGAAAAGACAAGACAATGGTAAGATTCTTTTAGAATCTCCAAGTACAAACTATCAAAAAGGTGTGATTTGATTAGTCAAAAAGCTACACCATAGTCAAAGATGCAATCAATATTCCAACTACCAGATCACTCCCAAGCTGTCAGGTGCTCTCCCTAAAACCCGAGAAGAGCACCAAGCTCGGCTCGGGAGTGGGGGGCCACTGTTATGGGTGGATTTTCAAGCAACTATACGACCACGTGGCACCCCTCTGGAGGACCACGTGGGATGATCAAAGACTTCCACGTCACTAGTGGAGTGGGCCGGATGAGCACCCACCAGGCCCAATAGGTTGAGTGCTCATCTTGAAAGACCACCTCTGGAGACTCTGGAAAGAGCTCGGCCTCCAGAAGAGTACCGAGCACCGAGACGATGAACTTAGCGGAATGAGCACATGAAGACTAGCAAGGAGCATGCTCATCCCTAGAAGACTAACTCACCTAAGCTCGGAAGAGCAGGTGACCATCTGAATAGAGATTGAATAAAGATGGGCTCATAGGCCAGAAGAGGCATGAGCCCACCTGGTGTGGAATCATTTCGACACTAAGGCAAAGAGCCTGGCTGCTCTTCCAAAGGAAGAGCACCGACCACTGAGGTCCTCTCTCATCACGATATGTGATCATCCAATCGAGAGCCAGCACAAGGCCTAGGGCCTACGCCTGACACCTACACGGTAGGGTCATCATTACACCTCTCTTATAAATACCGGAGGAGACCCACTGTTGAGGTAGGTGACTTCTACTCCTACTCTGCTCGGCACCACCTCTGGTCTGACTTAGGCATCGGAGTGGATAGGCCGGCACCACACCGGTGCTCAGTTGTTTCCTTGTGCATGTCACCTCTATGCTAGGTTCCAAGCTGCTCTGCTCACTTCTCACTCCTCTTCTCATTCTTTAAAGTTAGTTGCACAGTCACGGTCCGGGAGACACCCGACCCACAGGTTAGTTCCCGATCCTCCCATTTTCACGCAACAACAGTTAGAAACAACCATCTATATAATCATTACAATGATATGATATTGTCTGTATATATATTGCTATGAACATAACATCAATTTGATGTTGTCCTTTCTCTAATGATTCTTTTCATATTTTTGTTTGGTTGCACCACAGTAGTAATTTTTAAGAAAAATAGCCAAAGAAGATGTTCTTGAAAAGCCCATATGAAATTGCTTGGTAAGGGTGTTCACAAGGCGGGGGTAGATGAGGAATACATTTCCCCTCTCCATTCCCACCTCCTAAACCATTCCCCATCTATGTTAAAATCCCCGTTTAAAAGTCAGGGACAGGGATTGGAGGTTCCCCAATAAACATTTTTTCACATTTAAAATATACTTATTAATTTTTTAATATTAATTAAAATTATAAATATCCATAATTAGATTATAATTTAATACCATGAGATATATTTTATATTCTTTAAATTTAAAAATGTATTTTATCATAAAATTTTAATATCCTATAAATTAAAATATTAATAATGGTATAATATTAGTAAAAGAAAAATCATTAATTATTTAAATTTTGAGGATCAAGACGGGAAATGCATTCTCCATCTCCAATTCCCATTTAAAGCGGAGATTCCTCATCCCGTTAGGGTGGGGGCCGGGCAAGGGGAGAGCACGGTAATCGCGGTGAATTTAAACACCCCTAAAGAAATTACAAGACATAATTTAAAAGTGGATGAGAGGGAAATAGCTAGATCCAAATGTGACATGATGTGGCAATTTGAAACTTTCAAACATTATAATTTCACTTTTTTTTTTCCCTTTCAAACATTATAACCAATGTAATTATCTCTTCTTTATTAGGTGGTAAGCGTTCTTCGATTTCTATTATTAAAAAGAAGTATCTATTCATTTTCAGACAAAGATACAAATCTCTTTCTCTAATCCTCACTTTTATTATTTAACTTTCATTGGAGCCGGTGTTCCTTAAATCCCTGAATCATCTTTACAACTTAAGGAAAAAAAAGGTGAAGATATTTTTCCTGCTTACAAATCTTTTATCTGTGAATATTTCTGTATTTTCTTTCATATCATAAGGTTATTAAATATATAGATTGGAAATATGGACGAGAGGATGAAGATGATAATGGAAACCTAAGCGTAGCAGATTTACGACTGCGAAGGGAAAGACCGTCGCAACCGGAGAGACTAGAGTGTCCGAGATACAAATCAAACGACACCAAATTCGGCTACTACAATAACAACAGCCTCACTCACCCAAGATATTTCTGTAAATCCTGTAAAACTTATTGGAACCAAACCAGCACTCTAACAAACGTTCCTGTTGGCGGTGGCTCAAAAAAGAATAGGAAATCTACTTCTGTTAATTTGACCCAGAAACCACAGCCACAAGCACCGGCACAAGCGTCGTTCCAACCCCTCGATCTCATTTCGGGGTTTCCGGCAACCTCGGATGATTCAGAGGTAGCGTAAAATTACCGTGTCTAATGTTTGACAATTGAATGTCTGTATTTTTTTTTTAAGAAAAACATTTAGCTACTCTTTGTTCAATAGGTATTTATTTATACCCGATTGAAAAAATATTTACAAATAAATATAAGGATAAATTACAGATATGAAATGTAAGGAGAGATACTCCCAATAAGTTTTATCTTTTTTTTTTTTTTTAATAATACAATATTGGAGGGGAATTGTTAAGTTTGTAACAATCTTGTTTAATTCATTAGATTTTTTTGTAGCAAAAGCTCATGAAAGAAACAAGATAATTTTTCATAAATAACTTTTTATTTTATGAGTAATCTAAAAAATACCCTGCACTTTTGAGGTTTTTTAATTTACACCCCTACACTTTTAATTTGAAAAAAATCACCCCTACACTTTCAAAAGTCAACATCCGTTAAAAAATCCATCCAAGTTAACGGTTGATTAATTTTTTAAACTCTTTGAATATTATATTCTTTTTTTGTAGCCATTGCATACAAACGTTTGAATTCCTTTCCTTTGCGTTATCTTCTTTTTCATGGCCACACTAATGCAATCAGAAGAGTCCACAATCCAAGATCCAAACCTCGTTCGATTAGAAGCGAGAGATCGAACCAAGTAATCATAAATTTAAAAAATAATAGATTAGATTAGAAGCTACATAATCAATTCATAGGTGAGAGCAGGAAATTAATTATTTTTACAAAAACCATAGAAGCAAGTGATGAATGTTAATACACATAAATTAGACAAACCGTTTACATCTTCATTGGAGAAGAAGTTGAGAGATTTGGCCGCTACCTAAAAACCCCTTTTGACGACGACGATAAAAACCTCAATCAAATCCCAAAGTAAAGTGCATGAGTGATTGATTTGGAATCGTGTTGTTTCTTTCACTAGGTTGCGTCCATGGAATTTTAGCTCAATTAATTAAAAAAATCTCTATTTGCTATTACAGATTTTCGTCCAAATTTGAGGATTCAAGACATCTCCTTTGCTTTTTCACTTTTCGTTTTTACTTTGCTCTCACCACACCTAAAGTTATCAATATTCCCGTAAGAATGTCAGAAGTCAACTATGGTTTTGCATAAATCACGGGTGGTCCTTGAAGTGGTAAAAAAAAAATAGATATTATATACCTACTAGCCAGCTTAAATATTCATATTATAATTTCGGAACTTCCCCAAAAACTTTTTTCCCCTCCCCACCGGGCATCCACTACTATTTTTTTCGTTATTTTATAATTTGATGTTTAACTTTCGATGTTTTTTTTTTTAACATCTCTTTGATTGTTGTATTTATCAAATTTTTAGTTTTTTTCCTAACAAAGTTCATCAAAAAGGTGAAAAGAAAGCTACAACAGGTGATAAGTCCTTCTGAGCAAGAGAATGAACTTCTCCATTAACTACTCTACTCATAAAATGAAAAGAAATAACCTTAAAAAAAAAAAAAGGCAATGATGACTTGATCTCCTACATGATACAAACGAAGTCTTGAGGTGAGGACATACACTACCGTTAATAATATCAATTAAATTATTGGCATCTGACAGAACCTGAATCTATGTTATACGTCTATGATAAGCTCCTTAAACACCACTCACAACAGAACGCCCCTCAACATGAAGGGCATTTAGACGCAAACCTCCAAAACAACTATAAGTAGCCACTGATTAACCTATCAGGTTGAATTGAGTTGGGTGACTTTTGAATAAATTGGTTAGCATTAATCAAATAATCTTGTTATTTAATATTTAATATTTACTTTTGAAGTTATATTATGTTTTTTAATCTTAAAATTTGGTCAATATAAACATAGTTCAACTAGTTATGCACGTGTTTCTTTCTTATGGCGAACATGAATAATAATAGATCAAATAATTAGTACTATACTACAACATAAACATTTAACAATGGCCATTCAACCTCGTATCATTGTGATTTTAATTAGAAACCTATTTCATACCATTCAATCTCAACCTTCACACAACTTTGAAAAAAAAAACATGATAATTAAATTTGGATATCACCAAATGTGATAGTGGAAGTTGAATCTGTATTTTTCATGGTGGTCTTACCAATTCCTCCCACCCCAAATATCACTTTCTTCCCATTAGCTTTAGTCTCTCTCTTCCTTTTCCTCTCCTTTCCCTTCTTTTTTGATTCCTCTTTATTTGTTGACTCGCTCTTGTTAAGACATTTTTCTTCCTCAATCACCACCTTATCTGATTAAAAATAAAACAAGAAAATTAGAATAATTGTGTTTTATATTATTATTTTTTATAATGAAAATTGAAACTTTATTCTATAAAAATCATTCGCTTTGGACATCATAAGTAAAACTATATAGTTAATAAACAATATTAAATTGCAAGAATATAATCACCGTTTGATTGATATATATTCTTATGCATAATTGAAGAAATCACTAAACACAGTTTATCGTTTGATAACTGTTTAAATTTTTTCGTTTTTCGTTTAAAAAAAAAACCAAAAAGACCAAAATCCTAAAACTGAAAACCTACAATATAATAACTCTGATTTTCAGAAATCAAAAACTAAAAAATAAAAAACAAAATTATTATCAAACAAGGTAATAAAATTCGATATTACCGAATTTAATAGTAGAAGTAGAATTCTTATTTGTGAATATGGTCTCTCCAATTCCACCCATCCCAAAAATCACCCTTTGTCCCACATCTTCATTTCCCATTTTCCTCCTTTTTGATTCCTCTTCATCTTCTTCATCATCAATTACCAAGCCATCAGAAAAACAACCCTTTTGATAAAGATCTTCAATCTCTTGAATCATACTACAAATCTGTTTTCCCAAATTCACTCTTTCCATACTCTTAATTCCTTCTTTAACTTTGCTTTCAATAGCCTCAATCTCTTCATTTACTTTCTTGATATTGGCAAACCAAAGCTCTACTTCTTTCTTTGCCCTTTTTCCTGGTTGAATCTCTGCTTTCATGGCAGATTCGACGTCGTCTTTTCGACTGTTTAGTTCTTCAGTTTTTCTTTTCATTTTGCTGAGATTATCTTCTAAATTTCTGTGATGGCTGAATTGGCTGCCAACAAATGAACATATTGCATTTCCCATTGCTTCCATTTTTATTGTTCTGGAAAAAAAAAACATATAATCATTGGAAGAGGTCAAACTTATAAATCAATAAATACTAAAAACACAGATATTTACATATACGAAATTAGATCTGTGAGAAATCCTTACCTTAAAATCTGGGGTTTGATCAGAATTCAAAGGGATTCAACTTAAGCATGGACTTGGTATTGAACAAGACTAACGATTTTAATAAGTTAAAGCGAGATGGAAAAGACAAGGAAATTGCCTCGGTGAGAAATAAAGAGAGAAAAAAAAAAAAAAAGTAGCATTAGGGGCGGATCTACAGGGGGGGGGGGGGGGGGGAACGTGCCCCCCTCGATTTGTAGATTAATATATAAATATGACTTTAAAATTAGAAAAAGTTCAAATTGTGCCCCCAGAAAATAAATATATGTAAAAAGTGCAAAGTTTTTACAAATTGTATATGTGGCGCGTTGGTTGAGCATCATCTCTGAATGTCTTGTGGGCTCAGGTTCGAATTATCATGTGCCTACTTGCATCATTTAAGTTCTTAAATTTTTATTTATTTATTAAGCTTTTTTATATGATAAAATTATTTCTAATAAATTGTGAACAACCCTGCTCAACTTTAGGCACACTTAAATAACATATTTTCAATACTTTTTAAAAATTACCTAAAAATAGCAAATCAATTATTAAACTATTTAATTATTTTCCATTGTTGTTTTGAATACATTTATTGGTTATTAAGGTAAATTTTAAAAAGTTATGACATTTCAACCATTAGTATGCAAACTATATGTAATTTCAGTAATACTTCTAAAAAAAGCATTATTTAGTATCTATCTTTATATGTATATGATTCTAATAATCTTTCAAAATAAAAAATTAAATAGATTAAAATTGAATGGTTTAATTTCTAACAAATTAAATGCCATTGATAAACCTATAATTTTTTATTTTATTTTATTTTGATAACTAGTAATACTATAATTAATAATTATATGTTTGCATGTATTGCTTGTTAGAGGTGTTTTCCAATTCAGTTTTTGTCAGTTTTGGATAAAATCGATACTAAACCGATTAAAATGAAAGAATATTTTTAAACTAAAACTGAACCAAATATGTGTTAAAATTAAAAATGACATGTTAGAATCAGTTTTGACAAATAGGCGATTAGAGTGATCAATTTCAATAAGTTTTGGTTGGTTCTCGATTCAATTTTAATTAGTTTGGTGATTTTAAGTTGCAGTCCTACCGTGTGCCCCCCCGAACCTAAATCCTGGATCCGCCACTGGAATTAGAAAAATTACTTTAACATCTAGCCTTAATAGGGTAAATTTAGAGGAGCTCCTATATCCACTTAATTACCACTAATGTAATGTATTAATTAAGTTTATTTTAATTTATTTTTTAATTATTAATTAATTTATCAATAGTTTATTAAAATTATACAATAAATTATTATAGTTCAAAAAACAAATTATATACAATAAATACACATTGTTGATATTAATTTATAGTATCATATTTATTGAAGGTGAAAAATTAAAAATATGTTCAAACTTTACAATATTAAAAACTCTATTTGTATGTAGTTGTTTATCAATTTTTTATAAACATTTAAATTTTTTATGTTAATCATTTAACATGTTAAAAATACCTATATTATGATTATTTTGTCTTTTACTTCAATAAAATAAATATTTTGTTTCAACTAGAAATAATATAAAAAAAATATCAAAATTGTTTTTAATTAGTTTAAAAAATATGAAGAAGTTAAATAATTGGAAAATTCATAAGTTAAAAAGTTAAAACTAAACCATATAAAATTTAAATTAAAAAAAAAAAAATTTGCCACCTAATAAGTCAGGATCTCCACCGGATCTTCATTTCTATTGGTTAAAATATAATAAGGGATAGTTAATATATATTTTTATTAATTACATGGGACCCATTGATTTGCTTTTAACCAACAAAAAATGAACACGTATGGAGATTAGGAGGAGATCCTCCTGATTTGTCAGGAGACAAGTATTTTCCTAAAAAAACACGCTAACTTTTAAATCTTAAAAAGAATATCACGTGCATCATAAGTATCTTCCTCTAATAAATATGTGTTTTTGTTTGGAGTAAAAGTAAGGGTAAAGTACTCATTTCATCCCTGAGTTTTGGAAATCGTGTCTATTTGGTACACGCGTTTTCAATTTGTGTCTATGTAGTCCTTTGAGTTTTAGAGATCGTGTCTATTTGGTATCTGCGTTTTTAATTTCTGTCTAAGTGGTTCCTGAGTTTTGGGTATTGTGTCTATTTAGTCTCTGCGTTTTCAATTTGTGCCTAAGTGATAACTGAGTTTTGGATATTGTGTCTAACCTAAGGACCAAATGACATAATATCCAAAACTCATGGACCATTTAGACACAAATACAAAACGTATGGACCAAATAGACGTAACATCTAAAACTCAAGGGTCACGTAAACACAAATTAAAAACGTGGGACCAAATAAATTATAGACACCACCTCTAAAAGTCTGGGACCAAATGATTACTTTACAATAAAAGTAAGGGTAAAATATACCAATGACCCCTGCACTTTCCTGATTTTTTAATTTACACCCCTACACTTTCAATTTGGCTTTTTTCACCCCTACACAAATAATCTAACTTCCATCCAATTGAAAGGTTAAGTCTAATAGCCACCAATTTTTTATTTTTTTAATATTTTATCTCATTTGTGAAATGACCTATTCCCCCCAAATTAATCCTTAAAAAAAATTCCCCTAATTTTAATTAGTCAGGGTCTTAAGAAATTCTCTTCTCCTTCATTAAAAAAAAATGTTCTGCTCATCTTCTCCTTCATCAATCCTCCATTGAAGACTTGTATCTCCTCCTTCGTGAAAATCACTTCATGAAAACCGCATCAGAGACTTTATTCGTCATTGATTCCTTCGTCATCGCTTCCTTTGTTTTGGTAAGCCTCTCTCCTCTGTAAAAATCAATTTTGAATCAAGAGATAATTTAATATGCTAAAGAGAAATTTTCAGTATCATATTATTTAACTACTGACCAATAAATTTTACCATAAATTAACATGAAATAATGTTTCAACTTTTCAAAGGGAAGTTTTGGTTATGTGGAACCATCAATGGCTTTTAATAGCGTGGTCTCTGCTTCCATAAATCTTCTCCCTTTTCCAATTTGTTGCCATTTGTTTATCCATAAAATGCAAACAAAATTGATTTTTACGGAGGAGAGAGGCTTACCAAGACGAAGGAAGCGATGGCAACGGAATCAATGCCGAATGAAGTCTCTGATGCGGTTTTCACGAAGGAGGAGATACAAGTCTTCAATGGAGGATTGATGAAGGAGAAGAGGAGCAGAACGTTTTTTTTAACAAAGGAGAAGAGAATTTCTTAAGACCTTGACTAATTAAAATTAGGGTGATTTAAATATTTAGCCACTAAATTGGGTAATTTCCAGTTTTGTAGCCACTTACATATTCTTTTTAGTAAATGGCCACAAGGAGAGAGAAATCTATAATAAAAATACTAAAAAAACCCTGAATTGTTAAGAAAAATAATAATACAATAAATGAGTAAATAATGGAGATTACAGTTAATAAAATACAAAAACTAAAAAAAAATCTTAATAGATATAGAAAAAAGACAAAAAAAAAAAAAAAGACAACGTACTCTAGAACCAGTTCCACCATTTTTTCTATTGAACCAACGCCTACATTTTGTATCGTATTGTATTGTACAAAACAGTGTGTTGTATAAGGCTTTATCTTTATTGTCGTATTGTACTATACATTCCTCTCCATCGTCACACTGTACTCTACATTCCTCTCCATCGTCATATTGTAAAGTACAAAATAATACGTAATGTACAATACCTATCTCTCCTTCTCCAGCCTCGTCCATTATACTTTACATATAAATGTATCGTACACTTCATTTTGTTCACATCTTTGTACTGTACTTTACATACAAATGTACTATACGCTTGATTTTTGTACATTATGTGCTCTTGTACCGTACGATCAACATAAAGCTGAAGCTTGGATCTGAGCTTGAGGCAACAAACGACTTGAACATGATCGTGAAATCTATCATACAAATTGCGGAGACGGAGAAACCATGATCGCGGCGGAGTGAGAAACGGTGGTCTCGATCGGAACTAGATGGGGGAGGCGCGGTGGCACTCGTCGGGGGGTGGGGGGGGGGCGACGGCGAGAACATGTTCTTCACATAGCAGCATTTATAAAAACAAACATCGACATTTTCTTTGGAGATTCATAGTTAGATAGGAAATCTACAACATAAAGCAAAAATAAAGGAATTTGATTGTGGGTAATGAAATACTAGTTATTGAATTCGGAAGAAAGAGAGAGAATTTTTTAATTTAAGAGATGAGATGGTGATTGAATAGTGTAAATAGAAAGTTAGGGTTTATAAAAAGTGAAAATTATTGAAAATAAAAGTATTTTTTAGGCAATATCAAATGGCTCTTCAACCGGTGCAAATATGAAAATTCAAAGATTTGTTTAACTAGCAAATCAAATCAAATATTATTTAAAAAGATAAAAAAATCTGCAATAAAAAAGAAAATTAAATTTATAAATGAAATATTAAATATTGTTAAAGGGTGTAATTGGTATATTAAAAAATAGAGAATCTTGAAATGGCTAAAAAATGAATTTTTAGATTGAGTGGCTAAATAGTAAAAAAATTCTTAAAAACTGGCTATTTACTTAATTAATTCTTAAAAGTAGGGGAAATTTTTTTTTAAGGATTAATACGGGGGAAATAGGTCATTTCACAAATGGGATAAAATATTTAAAAAATAAAAAAAATTGGTGGCTGTTAGACTTAACATTTCCATTGGATGGAAGTTGGATTATTTGAAGTGTAGGGGTGAAAAAAGCCAAAGTGAAAATGTAAGGTGTAAATTAAAAAATCATGAAATTGTAAGGGTCATTAGTGCATTTTACCTTAAAAGTAATACAAGGAAACGCCATAAAACAGAATAGCAAAAAAAAAACCAGCAAAAACAAAAAGTTAAAGAAGCAGCTGCTTCCCTCTCCATGGCAACAGCCTGAGGTAGCCAAATCGGAATATCTTCCATCCACATGCGAATGGCTGATTAAACGATTCGCTTAAGGACCAGAGAACTTGACCATCAGAATTTAGAATACCCAGGTAATTTTCTCCCAACTTTAGAGCTGCATCAGAGTTCAACTTGACTGAATTGGGTTAGCAATAGTAACTTGAAGCTTATTCTTTAACATCTAATTCCGCCATATAATTGTTTGCCCACTCTAAAGGATTAAGCAAATTATCAATTAAAATTGTTGAAGAAATTCATGCTTGAATGGGAAATCCATCCCAAAGAACAACAAGGGTTTAAAACCAAAGAGGAGAAAACTCTCTCTATTTGATATTTGATTCAAATTGATAAAAGATAAGATATGATATGATGTTACAAAATGAAACCTAATATGGCTATTTATAGCCTTACAACAAAAACCTTAAAATTAACTAAACTAAATAGAAACTAAGCTATTTAATTATACTAATTAAATACATTAAAGTAAATAAACCTATACTAATTAACCTATTATGATTCACATCAAGAAAGGAGATGAGCATCACCTTTTTTAGCCTTGATAGCCAACTCCCAATCCAATAAACTGTCAAAAATGTCAACCAAGTCTGGTATCCATTTCCAAAGATTATGAGCTGATTTACATAGCCAGAGTCACCACACCGACTCGCCGAGGGCACACATTGTCTACCTGAACTTTCCTTTTCCAAAGATTTTCGTTTGTTGGAAGAAAATCTTTACACGCTTTCCAAAAGAACAACTTGAACTAAGCACTTTCATTATATTCAAATTGGAGGGGGATGCTTCAGTATTGCAGGAGATGGTCAATTTATATCTGCCTCTTTTGTCGTAGTGCCAAATTAAAAATTATCTTCCACTTCCACTCTCCTTTTGCTTAGGGGTAATCTCTGAATAAGAGAGACATCATCCTCAAGAAGGTGTTCTCTTAATTTTTCCTCATTCCATGTCCCATTTTCAGAGAGAAGGAAATCCACATATGACCAAACAGCGAAGATTGAAGGGATGTGATTCTTCCCTGCAGATCGATTTATCTCACTGACCAATTCTCCACCCCAGAGAATGCTCCTCCAAAGTGTATGAAGGTCGATTTCCCAGTTCAGGTTGACAAAAAGCTGTTTGGTTGAAATACTTAGCTTTAAGAACTTTTGCCAAGAGAGAAAGGGGGTCCTTCAAATTAGTTTTATAATTCAATAGGAATAAAACATATATGAAATTATGGACGGGCTTCTTCAAATTAGTTTAGACGTGACTATTTTCCGTTATATATTATATCATTAGAAGAGAGAGAGTTTATTTGATAAAGGTACTGTGTCGGCTTCGGAATTCGGAAAATTCTGAATCTTGATACAGTTCGGGTTTTATCTCTCTTTCCTCAATCTTGTAAATCTCTCTTTAAAACTGGCAAGTTTCACTCTTTTTTTTTCCAATCAAATTGTACTAATTTTTGTGCAGCAAATTTTTTTTTATCTCTTGACTATAATTCTTTCTTAAAAGGTTTTTTTTTTCTAAATCTGTATGTTGATTCATTCTCTCTTCTCTATGTTTTTGTTGCTTAATTTTTACTTGATTTACAAACCCAATTCTTGAGGAGAATCTATTATTATATTTAATTAATATGCTAAATCATTTATTCTCCGAAAATTTGCCATGTTGGTTGATTTGATTTCTTGTAATAGCTCTGGTTTTACATATTGAGTCTCAATGTTAGGTATTTATGGATCCTACAAATAAATTGATCGAGATCATGGAAAAGTTGAGAATTTGCACTAATCTTGAGGATGTGAAATCTCTTAAAAAGGAGGTAACAAGTGAATGTGAAAACATAAAATAAAATTCAAAACTCAGAAAATAGAAAAAAACTTGAAAAAGAGAAATAGGGAAGACTGAAGGAACAAGAAAAGATGCTAAGTTGGAGAAAAATCAAATATTGAGCCTCAAACAAGTTGGAAAATCAGTGAAAGATTCGAAATTGTGAGTATTGGACTTGCTTGCTCAAGGTGCATTTCCTGAAGGAGTAACTCTTGATGATCCGGAGGGAGTTTCTGTTGAATTATTACCCACAAAAATAGTTGATCGGAAGGTTCTGATAGAAGTGAATAGGATTTGGGAATGTGTAACGAAAAATAAGGTTTCAAAAGTTGGTGTTTAGGGCATGGGAGGAGTAGGAAAAACTATGTTGATGTAGTATGTTGACAATAAAGCGTTGAAAAACCGCGATATATTTGGTTGTGTTTATTGGGTAACTGTGTCGAGGGATTGTAGCATCTATAAATTGCAGAACGATGTCGCCAACGTAATAAATAGAAGTAATTTGGAAGATTTTAATGATGAGGTTGTAAGAGCGGGGATATGAGCCCAAACTTTTGAAAAATTGGAGAAATTCACATTGTTTTTAGATGATATGTGGAATTACTTTGACTTGAATAAGTTTGGAATTCCTGAAACTGATGGATGTAAGTTGGTTGTATC
The DNA here is from genome assembly GCA_028015215.1 of Gynostemma pentaphyllum. NCBI lineage: Eukaryota > Viridiplantae > Streptophyta > Magnoliopsida > Cucurbitales > Cucurbitaceae > Gynostemma > Gynostemma pentaphyllum. The sequence goes on along the minus strand of CM051353.1, from coordinate 17,683,901 downwards.
AACTCGTTCACTAGACATTTGTTGTTAGAAGAGATGTGATAGCCAGAATTTTATTCAAGTTGATCATCTCTCAAAAGATGATGCTTGGAACTTATTTGTGAAATATTATTCATCAAAAACTCACATAGAAGAGACTGCACAGCAAGTGGTCGAAGAATGTGGAGGTTTTCCGCTTGGGATAATTACAATGGCTAGAAGCATGAGAGAAACCGATGATATTCGTGAATGGAAAAATGTACTACGTAAGTTAGAGAGATCAGAGTTGGGGTTAAAGGCTTGGAAGATGATGTATTTCGAATATTAAGATTTAGCTACAATTGTTTGTATGACTCCCCAGTTACAACAATGCTTATTATAATGTGCAATGTATCCTGAAGACTATCGCATACCTAGAGTCGAGTTGATATGGGGATTAATCGATGCAGGACTAATCAAATATGAGGAGTATCCGATGGAGGAAATGATGGACGAGGGTCACACTATACTAAATAAGCTTGAAAGAGCATGCTTCTTGTTGATAAATAAATAGAGAGTTAATTCACATGTGATAATGCATGATTTGATTAGAGATATGACACTACAACTTTGGGGTTCCAAATCCATGATAAAAGCTGGTAAAGTACTAAGCGATTTTCCAAGTGCTATAAAATTGTGGACAGGGGATATTAAAGTTGTTTCCTTGATGGACAATCGGTTTTCAAAAATATCTGACATTCCACCATATTGTCCAAAGGTTTCAATTATGTTATTACAATATAATCGGAACCTTCGTAGCATCCCAAATGATTTTTTCAAACAATTTCAACAACTCACAGTTGTTAATCTAAGTGAAACTACAATTGAAGTTTTGCCTGAACCGATCTCTTGCCTAAGACATCTCATTGCCTTTATACTTTCACATTGTTCATCATTGCACTATGTGCCTTCATTGGAAAATCTTACCGCTCTAAGACGACTCGACCTTTCCTACACTAAAACTTGGGAACGACCAAGAGGATTGGATAAATTGACCAACATAAGGTATTTAAATCTTCGAAAGTGTTATATTTTTGGAGAGTTTCCTGTCGGGATTCTTCTGAAACTATATCTTCTTCAATTCCTATCTTTGGAGGGCAACAAAAGCTGGTTCTCCGTGATAGAGCTAATAAGCTCGAAAAGATTAGAACTCTTTCGTGGTTGGATATCTGACATCTCTTACTATAACACTTATGTTAGACACATGAACACATATGGAAGACCCAAAGAGTACAGAATATTCGTAGTACCCCTAATACATTCTTCTTTCATTTACTCAGATTTGAATTTTTCTCGAAGTGTATTTTTGATCGATTGTAAGGAGTTAGATTGCGATGTTTAATTCCCTCACAATATTCAATTGCTTATTATTCGGTCTTTGCATCGAGAAATAAGTTTGCATTCCCAAAGCTTTTCAAACCTCATACATGTTATAATGCATGATTGTAGAAAGATCAAGTATTTGTTTGCAACGAAAGAGATGTTGTACCTTCCAAACTTATAATAGATTGAGGATCTTCAGTGTCCACAGTTGGAGAACTTAATAACAAAATTTACCTGATGAAGATGATGGTACCAGCAATGAAGAAGGAACTAAAATGGTTTATTCTCTACCTAAATTAAATACTTTACGACTGAAATATCTGTTGAAATTGACGAGCATCTGCAGCGGAAACGGAGTTGCAATCACTTGTGCTTCTTTGGGGTCAATTGTTATAAGAGATGTTGAAGAAAGTGTCATTGCACTTACCTATGTTAGAACACGATCACCCAAAACCATCCCCATTCTTCATGGAGATATTATTGGATGACTACCGTGCATGGGACTTAATGGAATGAGATCCCCTTGATGCAAAGCCTCTTCTTCAACCTTACCTTAAATTTGGTAATTTCTGTTTGACTACAACTTTTTTTTGCCTTCAAAAATGTCATTTTTTCAAAAAATAAATAAATATATATATATATATATATATATACACACCAATCTTGGTATGAGATTAATGGAATCTAAGTTTGAGAAGAGTCATTTTTAAAATACGTGAGACTATTTACTATTTTTGAAATTACTCATAAAAAAATGTCATCTATTGAAAGTTTGTTTTATATAGAAGCTACAACTACTCTATACTTTCTTCAATTCTATATATGTATAGCTCTACAAGGAAATTGACCTATTTCTACTATTTTTTAAAGGTTATCAAAACCCTTTGAAATATCTAACAATTTTTATCAACAGTTTTTGAAAACCTTTAAATATATATATATATATATATATATATATATATATATATATCAACAAATTATCAAAAACTTTCATAAAAATAATATATCAAATATTCAAAACCTTTGAAAAAAAAAAATTTCTATGACCTCTTTCGACAAAACCTTTCTAATTTTGCGTTAATTGTTCCATCTAATTATTTTGTTCATATGAAATTAATCACTTAGGTTTTCCGTAGAAAGCGATGTAGAGGATGATGAAATTCTCGAGAATTACAAGGGAAGTGATAGTGAGAAAGACAATGGTAGAGGAAATGAAGTGGTTCCAGGGTCTTACACTTTCCTTCGTCTCCAAGATACCTCCGACAATGACTATTTGCACGAGGGTGTGATGTCCCGAGTTTGTACCGGTAGAAATTTTTATTTGTTTATTATTATTTAATTATAATTATTAATTTCCTTGCTTAGTAAAACTTCTATTTTATAATTGTTCAATGAAAACCCAAGTGAACTAAATACTATTAGTTTCCCCAATTGATATTATGGCAAAATGTAAAAAACACTCCTGTGGTTTTGGTCAAATGCAAACACACCCCCTATAGTTTCAAAATGAATATTTATACCCCTATAGTTTCAAAATGGTGCAAATTGACCCCTCCCCACTCGCCGTTAATTTTTTTTTCGTCATAACTTTTTCGTTTGAACTCCGATTTGATTGATTCAAGATGTTCTGGAATCCGTGTTTTGAGCTCTACATTATAGTCACTTAAAAACTTAGAAATCATTAATAAAAGAGTTATCATCATCAAAATATTAGATCGGATTGAAGTCATAAACACTTTTATATAGTGATGATTTAAAAGTTTTTGGTGACTATAACGTAGAGCCCGAAATGAAGATTCGAGAATATTTTGAATAATTCAAATCAGAGTTCAAACGAAAAACTTATGGCTAAAAGAAAAATTAATGGCGTAGTGGGGAGGGGCCAATTTGCACAATTTTAAAACTATATATTTATAAATATTCATTTTTAAACTAAGGGGGTGTGTTTGTATTTGACCAAAACCACATGGGTGTGTTTTGCATTTTGCCCTTTTGGCATAGCTTCTCCCAAAACGTTTTGAGTTAGAGATTTTTAAAGAAATACTAATTAAGTGTTTTATCAAAAAACACTTGAGTGAAATATTTTAGGTAAACTACTTGTTTACAAACATTTTTTTGGAAGAATCACACAAATCAAGTATTTTCTCCAAAAACACCTTTTAAGATACTCAAGTGTTTTTAGAAGAAACACTTAATTAGTATTTCTTTTAAAATTTCTAACTCAAAACGTTTTTAGGAGAAGCTACGCCAAACTGGCCTAATATTATTTAGATTCACTTTTAGCTTAATTAAATGAGGTGTGATTTAGCGTTGTATTCATTGTGTGATTACTTGGAAAACTTATGGCATTTAAAATGCATGGGGTTTTTATTTTGAACTTGGGTAAAATATTGGGCCTTTTTGCAATTTTAAAAGAACTAAGGAAGGAACCTAGGTTCATTGGGAAATTTGCACAGATGACCTCGAAAATTGGGCCCTAATGAAAATAAACCTTACTTTTCAATTATCATAAATAAAACCTTCTGCTGACGTCAGCCACGTGTGAAAAGTCCAAAAGGCCATCAAAATTAAAACTTCCCATTGAGAAGTGCGAACGTCAGCCCACGTCCCCTTAAAAAGCGCGAACGTCATACAAACGATCAGTTTTCCCAAACAAACGATCGGTTATAAGACATCTCCTCGAATCCATTTTCCCATTTTCCCTTTTGTGAACCCTAAATCTTTCCCTCCTTCTTTAATCAAGCATCTCCTCGAATCGTTTCTTCGCACAAAAAAGGTATGTTTTCGTTTACGAAGCTAGGTTTTTTGTATTATGTTGTAGATTAAGATCATTCAATATGATCTTACCGATCTTCTATTCGAAGGAGATGATTCTTGCAATTGAGGATCGGTCAGATCAGAGTGAATGATCTGAAAGATCTTAAGCTATGATCGTTCCGACCATATACTATGGTCTGAACGATCACGGACTTATGGTCGTTCAAATCATAGATTATGACCTACCATAAGTTGTGATCTGAACGATCATAAGCTGTGATCTGAACAATCATACTCTGTTATCTGAACGATCATTTGTACAGATGAAATTGTATTGTATTCTAATGATGTCTTTTGTAAACTCCAGTTTGTTCAAATGGATTCTGAATTGAAATTGAGTATTGAGGAGCATTTCCCTGCAACTGTTACCAGTGTTTCCCACCTATCTACTACTATGAAGAATGTCAAGAGTCGTCTTACGGAAACACAACTAGAAAGATTGAGACAATCACCCATTGGGCGGTTGGTCGATGTGGATTTTAAGTTCTGCGGTCCACCAATTCACCAAGTTTTGTTGAGAGATATTTACCAACCGAATGAGGATGGGATGAGTTTTATGATTGGTGGACGGGTCATCACGTTTACGAAGGATGATTTTGCTCGCATAACCGGGTTGCCACGTGGAAGGAGCTTTGTACGTAGGGATGACTCTATTAGACTACGAGAGTTATTGTTTAAGGATCAATACGGTGTGAGCAAATTGGATTTAGATAAGAAGTTCCCTGCTAACGGATTGAATGAAGATGAAGACGTAATCAACATTGTGGAGTTAGTGTTGATTGGTGGTTTGAGGAGAAATAAGGTAGATATGGGTTTTCTTTCGTTGGTAGATCATAAAGAAATGTGAGATAGTTTTGACTGGGTGGACACGATTTATGCGATCACACTTGGTGCGCTTAAGGATGCAATTGCTGGAAAGATTGGAGAAGAAGAAGTAGAAGAGGAACAAAATGAGGAGGAAAAGAAAAAAGCTGAGGGAAACAAAAAAAAGACATTGTAGAAGCTACGTACTCTTTAGCCGGATTTCCATACGCATTTAAGGTATTTATAGATTTGTTATATATATACATTACATTGTATTTTTGCGCTATGATTCAACTGTAAATATGAACAAATGGCAGGCATGGATTTACGAACAAATGTCGGAGCTCGTTCAACAACAATATGTATCCAGAGAAGATACAATTATGCCACCAGTATGCTCGTGGCATAATGATGTGAAGGTCATGACAACTAAAAGCCTTTTGAAGAACATCTTCTTCATCCCACTTGATAAGGTAATTTTTAGTTGTTTGAAAAAATAATTGTTATCATAGATTTCTGTCCAAATGATCGGTCAGATCATATACTTATGATCTGAACGAACTTACATTTTGATCGGACCGATCATAATGTATGATCGTTCAGATCATAAGCACATGATCTGAACGAAAATGTGTGTTATGATCGGTCTAATCACTTTCACTGATTGGACCGATCATGATCGTTCAGATCATAAGCACAGGATCTGAACGAGAATGTGTGTTATGATCGGTCAGATCATCATCTGACCGATCATAACACACATTCTCGTTCGATCCTGTGCTTATGATCTGAATGATCATACATTACATAATGTTCTGATCTCATCTGACCGATCATAACACACATTCTCGTTCAGATCCTGTACTTATGATCTGAACGATCATACATTACATAATGTTCTGATCTTAACGAGCATACTCTATGATCTGCCCAATCATAAAATATGGTCGGTCAGATCACTGTCCAAAAGATCGGACCGATCATTTGGACAGTGAAATCCCTTCTCATTCGCTTAGTATTTTCACTTTCTTATATACAGGTTAAACCATCGAATAGGGTAGAAAAAGTGGAGAAGGTGGAAATGCCAAAGGTGGAGAAGAAGGTGGAGAAGAAAGTGGAGAAGAAGGTGGAGAAGAAGATGGAGGAAGAGGATAAATGTAGGAAGACAAAGGGCCTCGAGTGATAAAATAAAGGTTCCTGTAGAAGACTTCTAAAAAAATGTCAAAAAGAGGCACAGTTTGTCTTCAAAGTATAAACAAGCAATCATGAATTGCGAGGAACGCGGTGTAAGGAATGAGGCTCGGCTTGAACGAGTTGAAGCTGATATCCGGACTATGATGTCCATGATAGCAAATATTGAAAAGCTATTGTTGAAGGTAAATATACTTATTGGAAAGCTATCATATTTTGTTCAAATATTATATAATTTTATTATTCCTGATAATATCTATGCATATGGTATTTTAGGGAAAAGATTTGCTTGATCAAGATAAAGATGGGATGATAATGAGGCTTTTAAATCCCGAGTTGATGAGTTCTTTGAAATGGATTATGAGAACGTCGAGGACGGGGTGGGTGAGACAGGGGGGAAAAGAGGGGGAGAATGTGGAGGAGAGACTGGAAAAGATGGTGGAGGAAGATAGAGTGGAAAAGACGGTGGAGGAGAAGAGAGTGGAAAAGATGGAGAAGAAAGAGGAGGAGATAGGGGAAAAGATGGAGAAGAAAGAGGGGGTGCTGCAGAGAAGGATGAGGAGATGGTAGATACGATGGAGGAGAAAGAGGGGGATGAAGCGACAAATTTCTTTGATTCTCAACAGGAGGTAGTAGGAGATGAGGTAGTTATGATGGCTGAGAATATCAATTTTAAGAAGCGTCCCCAGGGTACTAGACAAAGGAAGCTCGACCCACTCCAAAAATCGCCGTTTGTAACGGAGAGAAAGGAGAAGCTGACGAAATATGACCCCATCTATGTGGTGAGTCTGGCCATAATGAAGGGATATCGGGCGTACTTCCAAGACAAGGCTACTGACGACACTCGCGTACCATGCAGTACTACGGTGACAAGAATAAAATGTTTTTCCTAGACTGGATTGGGATAGGTGATCCACATCTTGGTTGTGAGGTAAATGAATATTGTAGCCTAATTTTTGTTGTTTAATTTTCCTCTGCCTTAACTGTCCGAATGATCGTTCAGATCATAGAATTATGATCGTTCATATCATACATATATGATCTGACCGATCATACATATATAATCTGAACGATCATACATCTATGTTCATTCAGATCATAGAAGTATGATCGTTCAGATCATATGATCTGACCGATCATACTTCTATGATCTGACCAATCATACATATATAATCTGAACGATCATTCAATATGATCTGACCGATCATCATATATAATTTGAATGATCATACACATAAGATCTAGTAACTTATGTGTATGTTCGTTCAGATCATATATTCATGGGTGAATATTCATGTGCTCAGTTATTTAGTAACTTATACTTTTTTTGTATAGCATCTGGACACCTCATTCCTATTTATCCAAGATAAGCTTAGGAGTCGGCCTGGATTAATTAAGCAACGTTTCACAGTCGTTGACTCTTACTTCGCAGTACAAATTTCGGTTCATTTAACTACGTATTTAATTGCTTATTTAACTACTTATATTTAACAACAAATTTCATACAACAATACTGTATGAGAAGTTGGAAGGAGTATGAAAAGGCGGTGCAGAATAATACTGTCTACGATTGGACTGAATGTGTTGAACTCGTCAATTACGTGGTAGGCAAGCACGGCCATTTCACGATCTCATGGGGTGACTGTGATTGGGTAAGTTTGCTTCTATTACTGAACTCATCAATTACGTAAAAGTTCAGTTAACTAACAAACGTTTATGTTTACATAGGAATATGCACCTGTCAACGTAAAAAAGAAGCATTGGATTTTGCTATGTATCAATCTTTGTCAGAGGCAATATGTATACTACGATTCGCTTCCAACTTATTGTACTGAAGAAGAGATTGATATGATGCTTGCACCGGTTCTCGATTGCATTTTCCATGTATTGGCAAACACCGGCCTTTGCAACAGTGTTGATTGTCACTGGTAGTTCCCTATCATCAACAAATACACTATTGATTGATTCTGCAATATTCGTGGTCATAATACTATATCTGTTTTTCGACGCATAAAAACGTGTCCATTTATCCAGACCAACATCATTTTCTAAATATTCACACACACCAGGAAACACACCAAGCGCTCCCCAATAGTATTGGAAAACAGACTCTCGATACGCCTTGGCAGCAGGAAAGAAAACCTTACTAATTTCATCATATTTGAACTTATGGACAAGGTTCAAGCTTAGATGGTGTATGCAAACACCATGACTCGCATTCGGAAAGACACTCACAATAGCTTTCTCGATACTCTTGTGTCTATCCGAAACAAACACCAGATCTTGAACATCTTCAACTGCACCGTTAAGTTTCTCCATAAACCAATTCCATGATTCATCAGTTTTTCTGTCCACAATACCAAACGTTATTGGATAAATTTGATTGTTTCCATCTAAGCATGTGCTAATTAGCAATGTTCCCCGATATTTTCCTTTCAAAAACGAACCATCCAACTCAACTATCGGGCGTATACAACTACGAAATCCCCTGATACACGGCCCAAATGCAATGAATAGATATTTGAAGTGACAATCATCTTCTAATTCTATATGGTAAATGGTTCCAGGATTTTCATATTTCACCGTTTCACAATACGGCCACAATAGATTGTAAGACTCTTCATGAGATCCCCCTTACGCCTCATAAGCATCATCTCTTGCTCGTCACGCCTTATCATAAGATATGTTAACACCGTACTCCGTTTGCATGTCGTCCATTATATCTCCGGTGTATATCGATGACTACAATTTTTAAGTTTACTTTGGATAATGTCTCGACTACCTTCTTGCTTGTTTGTCGATGAACATGGTTTATAACACGGAAAGCAAGCATGAATGAACATCTACAAACTTTGTAACAAAGAAAATGGCACCTGGTTTGTAAACTCACGACCCATAATCTCCACTTGCAATTTGAATCAACACATCCGACCGGAGTATAGAGTCTTCGTCGATTTTTTCACTTTAAACTCAAAGTTTCTTCCAATCACTAGCCTCGATAACCTACTTACTAAATCTTTCTTCGATAAAAATATGCAACCAAGTCCAAATTCTTCAACACAAACTGTTTCCTTTGTATTCATCACAGAATATTTATTATGATCACAAACCTTGTTGTTAAAATCAGAAGTATGAAGTTGACATTTTCCCTTGTCATCCGGTACTGTAATGTGATTACTCGGTTCACAATCATGGATATCATTCATCTCGATTTTCACTCCCACTGTATCCCACTCCGTATGAACATCGTGGAAGTCAAATGCATCATCCAATCCAGGAAAACGATCATTATCATGCATAACCTTGTCAGAATCCTAGTTCCTATTCTCCCAATCAACCCTAACATTACCATCATCCTTTCCTAAATCATACGGAGCAATATTAGCATCCAACGGAGTCATAGATGCTATATTACCAGAATATAAATAAGGATTCTGGTTGTTGGTTGGATTCCGTCCACTCATCGTAACTGGGTCTCTAGGTGCGTAGGATACACATATAGGATCCAAAGGTTCAGAACCCATAAAGTAAAACTGCAACTCAGAATCATTTCTAATTTCAAAAGGCGGACAGACTGTTGCAAACTTGTATATGCATTTCACATTTATAGTTATCAATGCAGGGTCAGCTCCTACAACTTCAAATAGTCGGTCTAATAAATTTGAATAACTTATACTCTTATCCACAAGTATTCCTCCCAACGAGCCTCCAATATAGTCGTACCCAGAAGCATCCCAATGTCCACCATAATGAACCAATAGTCTTACCATTTCCATCTACAAAAAAATATTATAAAATTCAATCAGATTCTATGAACATTCTCTCTGTCCAAATGATCGGTCAGATCATTAATGATCTGACCGATCATCAGCAATTATTGGTCTGATCATTGAGTATGATCGGTCAGATCACTCTTAACGATCGGACCGATCATCATCAATGATCTGTCATTGCTTGTTCTTATGATCGGTCTGATACTTGGTAATAATCGGACCGATTATAACCAATGATCGGTTAGACCATATCGGTATAAGTAATGATCTGTCAGATCATTCAATCTGTTATAAGCAAAGATCTGACCGATCATTCAATCTGTTATAAGCGATGATCTGATTGATCATTGGTTATGATCGGTCAGATCATCGCTTATAATTGGACCGATAATTTGGATCTGACTTATCATTCATCGATAAACAGATCCGAATAAGGACAAAAAAAACCTACGATAACACGAGCATTTCTATGCTACAATGAAGCGAAATGATATAAGATCTTACCTTCTTCTTCCTTATGTAAGTTTAGAGAGAGGGAGAGTGTGAGTTTTTCTTCAGTGAGAGAAAAATAAAGAGTAGTGTAGTGTGTTCATGAGATAACAAAGTTGCATTAATGGCCTTTTGGACTTTTCACACGTGGCTGATGTCAGCAGAAGGTCTTATTTATGATAATTGAAAAGTAAGGTTTATTTTCATTAGGGCCCAATTTTCGAGGTCATCTGTGAAAATTTCCCAGGTTCATTCCTCCATCCATTGGGCAAAAAATTAGACATTACCTCCCTCTCTCCCAACCCTTGCGCTGGCCACCACTAGAGCAGGAGAGAAAATTTCTTCTCTCTTCCATTTCTTCACCCAAATCTTGTTCATTTGTCTTGGGTTTTCCATTTGGTCATTCCAAGAAGTTTGGAGCTCGGGATTTAGATTTTGAAGCTTCTAAGATTTCACATCCCCAATTGTGAGTTTTTTTTTTCTTTGTTGTTCTTGAAGAAATTAATTTGAAATTTCAAGTTCTACCTCTTGGAACTTGAAATCCCAAATTAAAGTTTGATTTCTAGATGTTTATCAATGCCCTTAGCCTAATTTTCCATCAAAAACTAAAACCCCAAATCGCTAATCCTCTCCCCCTCAAAATGGTGACCCTCTAACAACTTTTCCCTTGAATTTCGTTCAATTTTGTGAAGTTGGTGGGCAAAATCATGTTCAAGCAAAAATTTTACCCGTTGCATTTTTTAAAGCAAAGAATCGAGCCAAACAAACCCGGATTCCCTCCTAGAAAACTACCCAAACCGAGGACCCACCCCCCCTGGCGTTCTAGAGTTGTTCGGCCGTGGGCCTTAATGGCCACTGTTTTTAGTTGTCTTCTATTTATAATTTGTTTGATGTTTGTTTAGTTTAATGGAGTATTTTAGTTATAATTAATTGCACGTGGTGCTTGATATCTTCATTAGAAGAGCCAATTCTTTATTAGTTGTTTTCTTGAATTAAAAGGTGAGGATAAATAGAGAATTATGGTAAATTTATGAATTCATTTCCTTGAATGATTCATATAATTTGGGAGTTAAGTTAAATTGGATTATAAGTGTTAAAAAGCATCCTTAAAGAAGTTTATGATGATTTGGGAGTTTAGTGGTTATTATTGAAGTTATACTTTTAATGGAATTTGGGAAATTTATGGTATAGTATGGTTTTAGCCTCTTTTTAGAATGTTTATGTTACTTTGGTTCTTGATAACTTATATTGTGGATTTTACTGAGATTATGGCTATGGAGTGGGATTCTGCTTAATCTTTAATTCGATTAGCTACAAATGTTCAGGTGGTTTCTGCTAATATTGATTTGTTAAAAGGTTCAAAGTGGTTTCTTTGATGGATTATTATTTAATATCTTGAGGATGTTGTGAATGGCATCAGGGCTTGTTTGTATGTTATGTATTATATGTTTATATGAGATATGTAAAGACTTCGAGTACTTTGCAGTTTGCATGTAAGGGGAGGAATAATGAGATAATGTTGAGATTGTGTGGACTAGAGATTTAGTCCATTGACTATTTTCTTCTTGATTTGAACTTTGTCATTCTAAGCCCCTAAGGGTAATTGCATATTCGAATATTTTCCTGATTTTGAATATTTGGAATATTACAACTTGATAGATATTTAAACTTTGATTCGTTTTAATTTAAAAAGGGTTGTGCAACCCATTTTGCGAATGATATGGATTCTATCTAAACTTGCTTATCAGGTGTTATTTTGATTTTAAAAATCTTTCGTTGCGTTATTCCAAACTTCATTTGAAATTAAAGAGTCGGGTCTTTACAGATGGAGTGGTTTCAAGTGGGTGCTAGTTTGGTATCAAAGAATATGTGAGAGCACGACATCGATCTTGATTATAACATATGTATTTCTCATGTTTTATTTACTAGTGATATTTTTTTTTAATCTTGTTGTGGTACTTTTATCATTGATCAATACTCTCCCTCAGTTGATGATCGAGGTACATACAATACATTGCTTTTTAGTTTTACAAAAGATTGGAAAAACTCCCTAGAAGAATGTAGCATCCAGTCAAATAACCATATTCTCCTAATACTTTTTATAATACCATTATTTTTTCAAATAATAATAAACAAATTGTAGTGCCCTGCCATTTTATAGGGGTGTGTTCGCGGGTAGGTTTGGTTCGGTTTGAGGTACTTTTTGAACCCAACTCAATTGTTCGGCTTACAATTTAGTACAACCCAAATAACCTTTATCAAGTAATGAACCCAACCCAACCTTATAAAATTAGGTTGGGTATGTTCGGGGTTATTCGGATTGTTTATTTTAGAAATTTGATGAATAAAGTGTGAAATAATAGTAATTTTAGGATTTAGTAACTTTTTTATATATTAAATTAAAAATAGTAAGTCAATATTCCGTATTATTCAATGAAAAATTATACTTCAATAACTTACACTAATTATTTGATATAAAAAAAATATAAGAAAGAATAAGAAAATTTCAAAGGGTCATTAAGATATATGGAATTAACAAAGACACTTAAGTATTTAGGTTATAAATAAATGGAAAAAAAATAGTTAATAAATTATGATTGGTTCAGTTCAATCCAAATTTAGTTAACAAAACCACTTATTAGTGATTAGTAGAGTAAGGATTCAAACATCTCCCCATCCATCAACGTATAAAAAAAAAGGTATTGTATACAAAAAGTTTAAAAGTTTCTATCGCTGGGGATGTGAATAAAATCTTACATTAGTTAGAATAGGGATGATTATAGACAACATGTCTATTGATATGAGACCTTTTTTAATATAACTAAAAGTAAAGTCATGCATATTTAAATCCAAAATAGAAAATATCAAACCAAATGTGAATATGGTGGAAGACTCATTCTTTTAAGTATTGGTATGAGAACATTAACCTAAACTTAATCATGTGGATGATCTTCAATCTGAACAAATTGATGAACCTGGGATGAATTTCAAAAAATTACTGGGGTGCAAACAATAACTCACATCAATTAGAGTAGAGAGGATAATCATAGGTTCATAATCGACAAAAAAAATACCTTCATTGATATGAGGCATTTTGAGAAGAACTAAAATCAAAGTCACCTAGACTTAGTTAGGTGTGAATAATATCATGTCAATATGTACATTGTAGAAGACTCATTGTCCTAACATTGATGTACACAAAGTATTTAAAAAACGGTTTTGACATTAGTCTGAGTTTAGTCTAATGTTTCACTAATAGGTTGGTGTTTTCGTTCTCTCACCCTCCATAGTTTTTTTCTCTCAATATTTTTACTATAAAAATAGGTAGGGGTGTTCAAAAACTTTGATGACCCAAAAAACCAGATCAACCCAACCTAACCTGTACGGTTTGGGTTGGGTTCAAATAATTTGAAATTATATGGGTTGGGTTGGTTCAAAATTCTTTTAAAATTAGTTTGGTTTGAACCAAACCAACTTGAATTTATTAATTAAAAATTTATCTTTGTTAATTCTATACATACTAATAATCCTTTAAAACTATCTAATTTTTAGCAAATAATGGGCAAATTGCAAATCACACCCCATGGTTTTAGTAAAATACAAACACACCCCATATAGTTAGAAAATGAATATTTATACCCTCATAGTTTTAAAACTATGTCATTATACCCCTCCTATTAATGTTGTCAACTTGTCATAACTTTTTAGTTTGAACTTCGATTGATTTGGATGATTCAAGATATTTTGAATTTCTGGTTTCGACATCTACGTAATGGTCACTTTAAAACTTCTAAATTATTGGTAAATAAAAGGGAATATGATTTCAATCAAACTTATTGTTTTGATGATGATAACTCTTTAATTTATTATCGATTTGTAAGTTTTGAAGAGAACATAATATAGATATCAAAACAAGGATTCCAAAACAACTTGAATCATCTAAATCGAAGTTCAAACAAATAAAGTATGACCAAAAGAAGTTGACAAAGTTAGTGGGGAGGGGTCAAATTGCATAATTTTGAAACTATAAAGGTATAAATATTCATTTTATAACTATAGAAGGTGTGTTTGTATTTGACCAAAACCATAGAGGTGTAATTTGAATTTTATCTGAATTAAATTGAAGTAGTATCGTTCATTCAATAAAGTGTAATATTGAGCTATTATTTTTAATCTAATATATAAAAGTAGGCAACTAGATCCTAAAAATACAATTATTTCATTTTTTTTATTTTACAAATTTTTTAAAGGGTAAAATGCAAATAACATCCTTGTGGTTTTTGTCAAATGCATGAACACCCCTTGTAGTTTGAAAATGGAAAATCATACTTCTATGGTTCCAAATTATTCTAATGAGACACCTCCCCTTCAACGCCATTAATTTTATTTTAGCCATAACTTCTTTGTTTGAACTTCGATTCGGATGAATCAAAATGTTTTGGAATCCTCATTTCCGGCTCTACGTTATGATTAGTTTAAAACTTCTAAATCATTAGTAGCCAAAAGCTTTTATGGTATATATCATACCTAGTATTTTGATGATAATAAACTCTTTTATTTATTAATAAACAACTCGACGACACAACCTAAATTTACAAGTTTTATTTAACTTGGATTCAATATTCAATAGGAGTCATTTGAGTTATATATTAATTTAGGGTAAAATGTAAATAAGCTCTCTGTGATTTTTGCCAAATGTATGAACACCCCTTTTATGATTTTAGCCATAACTTTTTTTTATTTATTAACGATTTTGAAGTTTTTAACTGACCATAACTTAGAGCCTGAAATGAGGATTTCAAAATATCTTGAATCATCCAAATCGAAGTTCAAACGAAGATGTTAAGGCTAAAAGAAAATTAATGACGTTGAAGTGGAGGGGTCTCATTGGAGTAATTTGGAACTACATGAGCATGATTTGTCATTTTCAAACCACATGGGGTGTTCATCATTTGACAAAAACCGCAGGGGACTTATTTGGGGAAATTTGCCCCATTGACCTTCAAATTTCCCTTGTAAGGTTAATAGACCCTCCCATCACTCTTAACATTTTATTGACCTTATGACATCATCACCACCTAGTCAAAATACAAATATACCCTTACTTTATTTTCCTCCCAAAACTCCCAACTCTCCCGGACCCTTACTTTATATTCCCCCTAAAAAAAACTTTCATCTCCCTCCCTTACTTTACTTTCCTCCAACTAAACTCATGTTTCTCATCTCCCATCCTTCTCATCTTACATCTTTCTCATTTATTAATCTCAAAAAACTTTATTTCTCTACAAACTTTTCAATCATATTGCATCAAGGGGTTCACATCTAAATCAAATACTGAATCTTTCGCTCTTTCTAAAAAAGTAATACAAATATAAATTTTTTATCATGTAAAATTCATCTAGATTTAAATGATTTTAAAAAAAAAATTGGAATTTTGGACCAAGTTGGAAGACCGAGATGAGAATTTTAAACAAAGATAGAGGACTGAGATGAGAATTTTAAACCAAGATGGTTAGACCAAGATGAGAACCATCTCGGTCTATCTTGGTCCATCTTAGACCGAGATGAGAACCTTAGACCAAGATCGTTCTCATCTCATCTCATTTTGGTCTATCTTAGACCAAGATGAGAACCATCTCGGTCCATCTCGGATCAAGATGGACTGGAATGATCAAGATGAGAACGATCTTGGTCTAAGGATCTCATCTCGGTCTAAGTTGGACCAAGATAGACCGAGATGAGAACCATCTTGGTTTATCTCATTCCATCTTGGTCAAAAGTTCTCATCTCGGTCTTCCGTCTTGGTCCAAAATTCCAAATTTTTTTTTAATAAATCACTTAGATGAATTTTTACATGATTAAACATTTATATTACTTTGTTAGCAAGAGTGAAATATGAATTCAATATTTGATTTAGATGTGAACCCTTTGAAATAATATGATTGAAAAGTTTGTAGAGAAATAAAGTTTTTTTGAGATTAAGAAATGAGAAAGATGAGTTTAGTGGGGGGAAATAAAGTAAGGGAGTGAGATGAGAGTTTTGGGGGGAAATAAAGTAAGGGACAAGGATGAGAGTTTTGGGGGGAAATAAAGTAAGAGTATGTTTGTATTTTCACAAAATAGTGATGATGCCATAAGGTCAATAAAATGATAAAAATGAGGGGCCGTGGAAGGAAAATTTGAAGGTCAATGGGTTAAATTTTCCAACTTATTTACATTTTACCCATTAATTTATACGCCCCATAAAAGGAAGCAATAAAGAGGGTGGTCATGAGCAAGGAAGTAAAAGTCGCCGATATCGGCGACATTGTCGCCAGAAAAGGGAGGAGATAAGTCGACGGGGGTTAAACTAATTTCTTATACGAAATCGGCGACTTGTCCTCGATATCGTCGACTTCACGTTGTCCAGCGACTTGTCCAATCAGTTGTCAGGTTGTTCACGTGGCTTCGACATTATCAGCGACGGTAGAGTGGTGGTCAAATGGTGGCGTTACGGTGGAGTTTTCTTATAAACGACGGTGGAGGTGGCGATGAGCAAAATAAGAAAAAGCAAAGTGAGGGGCGGCAGCTTGATACCGTGCGATGAAGAAGACTGAAGAAGTGAAGAGAAAATAAAAAAAAATGAGGGGCGGCTGGTTGGTGAGCACGAGAGAGAGAGGAAATTCCTTTTTAATTTATATATATAATTTCTTTTTAAGAAATACCTCATATGTCCCAAAACCCTAATTTTGGATAAGGTCAAATAGTCAAAGTGGGGCCTTTCCTCTTCTCATCCATTTAATTTTCTATTGTAAATAGGTTTTTATAAAGCAATTAAATAAAACTAAATTAAATTACACTACTCCTAACTATTTACTAATAATAAACTAAACTAAACTAGTTAATATAAATAACCTAATTTAATTTAATTAAAATAAATGACTATAATTATGAATATTAAACTATTAAAATTAAATAGTAAAACTAATAATAAAAAAAATTACCGTGAAATTTACGGGACGTTACAATTTGATTTATTTGGTTGGGTGAGATTCTTCATTCTTTTCCTTGCCTTCTCTTCTTGGAATATATATAAAAGAGATGTGTATTGTGCAAGTGATGACTCGTATCTATGGCATGTCGATAATTTTGTTCGCAATTACGAGGGTCGATTGACATGGCAAGGGTACTTAAATTGGAAACAAAATGAGAGTGATGGTGTAGTTGACCCACCGAGGTATTCATGTCGTTTTTAGTCATATGTATTTTGAAGTCATCGTTGTAATAAAAATGTTTAATGTGATGTGAACGTTCAATACATTTTCTCCAATTTTTCATAATTTGACAAATTTCATGTACTTATAGGTGTATATTGTCATTATATGGTAGATTATGACTTAAATATCCTACTGTGAACGTTTCATTTATGAAGTCCAAAAATTAATATAAGTTTCCATCGTTTCCGTGATTTTTATGGGAATATCTGTCGACATCGACAACTCCGTCGACAAGTCCGTATATTTGAACCTCGACATCTTGACCGACATCGACTTTTACTTCCTTAGTCATGAGTGAATAGCTCACCAACCTAATCAATTCCTAACAAATCAACCAACAACTTTTAGCCAACTACTTTACCCGCAGCCGACCGTTTTAATTGTCGTACAAACTCCCCCTTTACCTAACTCTCGGCTCATTTATTGTCTCTACTCCATTTACTCTCATCATTTGTTATCTCAAATATTTCACCATTTTATTTTATATTTTAAAAACGAACTAAATAAAATAATAGAATTTCTTTTATTTTTATTGAATTGTTAAAAAATAAAGCTCTTCTATTAATAGTCTATATGTTTTACGTTTAATTGTAGGTACATTGAATATATCAAAAGTAATCAAACTACGGTTTTTATTAAATTTGTCTATCACTATATATGCAATTAAACTTAAAATATTATAGTGATCGATTTCATTTAAATGTCTAATTCCTTTCTTTTTAGTCACTCATAATATAGCTTAACAAATCAATTTGATTAAAATAGTAATTTCGAACTCTAATATACATTTACTCGCATCTAAAATATTATGTGTTTAAGAAAAAGGTATGATAATATATTGATAATTTTTTATGAAAAAAAATATGGATAATCTTACAACCGTATCAATCAAACAAATACAAAGAAAGAAATTTTCCAACCATTCTCATATTTCTAAATTTATCTCATTAGACAAGTTATTGAATTTAAAATAAAATTTATAAAAAGATGAACATTCAATCAACAACAAACTCAATTTGTATGATATTTCTCATATTGATAGATATGTTTAAAGAAATATCAACTGAAGAAATTATTAAAAAAAACAAATTTAACAAATTTTAGAAAATGAATGTCTAATTATATGAAAGAATTAAAAAAATAAAAGCTGAATTATACTTATCATCTCTGTCATATCAAAATTGTGTCAATTTCGTCTTTAACTTTCAAAAGTGTCACAAACTTTCTTATCGTTTGATATTGTAAGTTTAAATCGTTATATTGTGAATGAAACGGGTTAAACGTCACGAACCGTCTACTTATATTACATTTTTTGTTTTGTATTTACCACGTAGATAAAAACATCACATTTCTCATTCTTTTCCCTATATAAAAGCCAATTATGTTCCAACTAATTTTTCCTTGTTTTCTATGTTTGTCTTCCAACTCCGCATCATAAGATTATGCTTTTATCTACATGATAAATACAAAATAAAAAATGTAATCCACATGAAAAATTATGTTATATTTAACTTGTTTTTTTTATGATAGAGACTATTCAGATTTATAACATCAAACAATATAAAGGTTTGTTAGGACTTTTTTGCAACTTAGCCTTATTTTTTGAAGTATTAAAGTATATGTCCAAACGTTTGAAGTAATTAGGGAAATGTCCTTTTTTTTTAAAGTCGGGGGTTTAAAACCCGACTTCATCTTGCTGGCAACTTGAAATCCGGTGTTCAAGTCCCAAGTATGATGTGGCAGCCACGTAAATCGGAAAAAAGTGAAATTAAAGAAGAAGTCGGGTCTTGAAGTCCCGACTTCAGGTTTCTTTTTTTTGCAAATTTTTTTTACCTGAAGTCGGGTCTTGAAGTCCCGACTTCAGTTGTTTTTTTTTTTTTTTTTAATATAAATTTTAAAAAATGACTTTAGAAACATGTTTCGTTTGTTTTTTTAACCTGTCTATGTTTTGTTTTCTTTTAAAATTATAAAATGACTTTAGAAAAATTGTTTCGTTTGATTTTTTTAAAAAATATATATAAACTCAAATAATGGACGGTTAAATAAAATGTTAATAAGTACAAAACTCATTTCAAGCCGTACATGAAATAGTAATGACTAACGATGGCATAAACTCAAATATATAAATGATACTAACGAATACTAAACTTAAATATTGATTTTAAGGGACTTTTTTGCAACTTAGCCTTATTTTTTGAAGTATTAAAGTATATGTCCAAACGTTTGAAGTAATTAGGGAAATATCCTTTTTTTTTTAAAGTCGGGGGTTCAAAACCCGACTTCATCTTGCTGGCAACTTGAAATCCGGTGTTCAAGTCCTGAGTATGATGTGGCAGCCACGTGAATCGGAAAAAAGTGAAATTAAAGAAGAAGTCGGGTCTTGAAGTCCCGACTTCAGTTTCTTTTTTGCAAATTTTTTTACGAAATCGGGTCTTGAAGTCCTCGACTTCGTTTTTTTTTTTTTAATATAAATTTTAAAAAATGACTTTAGAAACATGTTTCATTTGTTTTTTTTAACCTGTCTCTGTAAGTTTTCTTTTAAAATTATAAAATGACTTTAGAAAAATTGTTTCGTTTGATTTTTTTAAAAAATATATAAACTCAAATGATGGACGGTTAAATAAAATGTTAATAAGTACAAAACTCATTTTAAACAGTACATGAAATAGTAATGACTAACGATGGTGCCATTTGAGTTTATATATTTTTAAAAAAAATCAATATTAAAATATATAAACTGCTTGAAATGAGTATTTGAGTTTAATACTTCAAAAATAGTAAACTTCAAAAAAACTAGTAAACTCAAATATTTGAGTTTATAAACTCATTTCATCGTTAGTTTAGTATTTGAGTTTAAAAAATCAATATTAAGATATATAAACTTAAAATCAATATTTAAGTTTAGTATTCGTTAGTATCATTTATATATTTGAGTTTATGCCATCGTTAGTCATTACTATTTCATGTACGGCTTGAAATGAGTTTTGTACTTATTAACATTTTATTTAACCGTCCATTATTTGAGTTTATATATTTTTTTAAAAAAAATCAAACGAAACAATTTTTCTAAAGTCATTTTATAATTTTAAAAGAAAACAAAACATAGACAGGTTAAAAAAACAAACGAAACATGTTTCTAAAGTCATTTTTTAAAATTTATATTAAAAAAAAATAAAAAAAAATAACTGAAGTCGGGACTTCAAGACCCGACTTCAGGTAAAAAAAATTTGCAAAAAAAAGAAACCTGAAGTCGGGACTTCAAGACCCGACTTCTTCTTTAATTTCACTTTTTTCCGATTTACGTGGCTGCCACATCATACTTGGGACTTGAACACCGGATTTCAAATTGCCAGCAAGATGAAGTCGGGTTTTGAACCCCCGACTTTAAAAAAAAAAGGACATTTCCCTAATTACTTCAAACGTTTGGACATATACTTTAATACTTCAAAAAATAAGGCTAAGTTGCAAAAAAGTCCGATTTTAAGTTTATATATCTTAATATTGATTTTTTAAACTCAAATACTAAACTAACGATGAAATGAGTTTATAAACTCAAATATTTGAGTTTACTAGTTTTTTTGAAGTTTACTATTTTTGAAGTATTAAACTCAAATACTCATTTCAAGCAGTTTATATATTTTAATATTGATTTTTTTTAAAAATATATAAACTCAAATGACACCATCGTTAGTCATTACTATTTCATGTACTGTTTAAAATGAGTTTTGTACTTATTAACATTTTATTTAACCGTCCATCATTTGAGTTTATATATTTTTTAAAAAAATCAAACGAAACAATTTTTCTAAAGTCATTTTATAATTTTAAAAGAAAACTTACAGAGACAGGTTAAAAAAAACAAATGAAACATGTTTCTAAAGTCATTTTTTAAAATTTATATTAAAAAAAAAAAAAATTAACTGAAGTCGGGACTTCAAGACCCGATTTCAGGTAAAAAAAATTTGCAAAAAAAAGAAACCTGAAGTCGGGACTTCAAGACCCGACTTCTTCTTTAATTTCACTTTTTTCCGATTTACGTGGCTGCCACATCATACTCAGGACTTGAACACCGGATTTCAAGTTGCCAGCAAGATGAAGTCGGGTTTTGAACCCCCGACTTAAAAAAAAAAGGACATTTCCCTAATTACTTCAAACGTTTGGACATATACTTTAATACTTCAAAAAATAAGGCTAAGTTGCAAAAAAGTCCGGTTTGTTACTTTTAAAAACATATGGATAGAATCCACACAAACCTACAGTGAGGACCACATGTATAATTAAACCAAAAACAAACTTATGATGAGGTACATAATTAGATAAAACTAATAAAAATTCAAATTAAAAAAAGAGTTAGTTGATATGAGTAGTTGTAAAGTATTAATTGTTGACGCGCTCAGAAGCGCGTGTGATACAAACAAACACAAACTAAAAGATCATCCACAGTCGTGTATCTCACCGCTTTTCAAAGTCACCAAAATTTTTAAAAAAAAAAATCAGAAATAATTCCGTTTTGGCATACGTAAAATGTACAACTCATAGAAAGGACAGTTTCGTATTAATTGTACGAAACACCGCGTTAGAGAGGGAACTCAATAAACGCTCCATCCGCCACGTGTCCATTTCTCGGACGTCAAAACTAATTCCCCGTCGTATTTCAACTTCTTTTTAAATCCGCTATTTCCGCCTCCGGTCGCCGCCGCTCTTTCCGCCGCCGATCTCGTACCAGAAGAAAAACAGAACCGTTTTCGATCAGTCGAAAAAATTCAAACAACTTTGAAGAAGTTCTTGAATGATATAGAGTGATAATTTTTATTTATTTATTATGGCCGCCATTGAAGATCGTCACAAGCCTTACGCTGATGTGAAGCTTTTTAGGCTTTGTTCGATTTGGCAATCGGGAAGTACGACTTCGTCTTCTTCTTCTTCGACTCAGAATCTTCATCAAAGTAGCTATGGCCGCAGCGATAGAAACGTAGCGGCGGTGTCGAATACGAAATCGTCGTCTTCGAAGACGATGTCTTCTGTCGCGAAGTCGTTTTTGCCTCCTCGGCGTAGACTTCGGCTTGATCCTAACAGTAATTTGTTCTTTCCATGTAAGTAGTTGTTTAGGTTTTTGTAATCGAATTTCGAGGTTTTGTTATTGTTAATTCATAGGATTTGAAATAAGATCTGGAATTTGTTGTTGTATAGATGAACCTGGAAAGCAGGTAAAAAGTGCTATCAGATTGAAAAACACGAGCAGATCTCATGTAGCTTTCAAGGTATTGATTTATATATCATATAATTAGCTTTCATACTTTTGTCTTTTTATCTTTTTTATTATATTCTTATCTTGATCTCTTATTTTCTGATTTCTTAATTTTTGATTTTGACTGTAAAAGGATGGAAGTTTGTTATTCAATCTTGTATAATTGTTTTGTCTTTGCGCATAATCAGCATAGCTGCTTTATGGAGAAATTAAAAGTTTGATCTTTCAAAGATTTGGGAATCCATGGAGTTCTCCTTCTCCCACTATATTTCTTTTTTCAGCTTAGCTAATGGAAATTGACATTACTTTCTAGCATTCTGGCTCATTGTCTGTAATTAATTGAAAGTGGGAGTTTATCGGCTAATCGGTCTCTCTTATCTTTCTTCAGTTTCAAACTACGGCGCCAAAGAGTTGTTATATGCGGCCTCCTGGTGGCATTCTGGCTCCTGGAGAAACCATTATTGCTACTGGTAATGTTGCAGAGACTTCATAGCATATTTCTGTTCTTTTGTAAAATATGTTGAAGAGCTTGTTATCTTGGTTTCTATAACACTAATAACGAGTTGCTCCATCTCTTGCAGTCTTTAGATTTGTGGAGCAACCTGAGAACAATGTTAAGCCGTTTGACCAAAAGAGCAAAATTAAATTTAAGATCATGAGCCTGAAAGTGAATGGGGGGATCGAATATGCACCTGAGCTGGTGAGTATTCGTTTAAATTTGCACAATTGTTTCTTATTCATGCAGTTTTGATGTTCGATAAAGCTCATAAAGATTGAAGACAGCCTATATATTTCACATTTTTAGAGTCGTTTCTTGTGTATTACTTTGACATTTCAACATAGTGTTGTCTTGCTAACTATTAGTAACTACCTTCTGTATCACCATATTGTCATACTTGAAGTTTCTGTTTTACGGTGTTATATTTGATAGAAAAGCATTCTAGCTGTCGAATAAGTGTGATAGTCGTCTAGTTAGTGCTTAGTACTTACTGGAACTTCCTTTTGCTATAGCAATTGAAATAAGCTGATGATAAATTTATTTCTCTTCATTTGGAGCAGTATGAAATCACCTGACACCGAGGAAGTCTACTTGGTGGATTTAAACTCCACCATATAAATTGCGAATGGAGTTTGATTTTATTGTTAAACCTATTGATCCTGACATGTTCTATAATTGTGAAAACGTGCTAGTTTGATGAACTGAAGGAACAAGTAACAGTTGAACGGATTTTGCGGGTTGTATACGTTGATGCAGAGCGTCCTAGTGCTGTAAGTAAATCGATATCGGATTGTTTTTTATTCTTTTTCTTTTGGTGGTGGGGGGAGACCCAAATTGATTACATTTTGGTTTTTAGGCTCTTGAAAAACTAAAACACCAGTTAGCTGAAGCTGAGGCTGCACTTGAAGCACGGAAGAAACCTCCTGCAGAAACTGGTCCCCAAGTCGTAGGGGAAGGACTTGTGATAGACGAATGGGTATGGTGTAGTGGTGTATTCCATTCAATACTAGTGTTTCATTAATGAGCTTTTGTTCTTATATTTTATCTTATCCTCTTGTTGTCGTCGTTTTTTATTGTTCAGAAAGTAAGGAGGGAGAAATACCTTGCTCGTCAACAAGTTGAAGCGTAGAGTCTGCGTGAAGTTAAATTTAGTGTTGTATTAGGTACTTTTGGGGTGTGACATTGTTGTATATTTTGTATTCATCTTCAAGCCATGGATATCTGCAAATGCGCCCTGGATATCTAGAAGATGATAGTAGTTAAGTTAGTTGGAAGTTCGTTGGGAGATAAAATAACGCGATTTTGATGTCATTACTTGTGAGATGAGCTGAGCGGAAACTCGGATGCATTTGAAGGTTTTGCTGATTGTAGATAATGAATTTTGCTCTTGAAAATAAATGTACTACCCTTAGCTTATCATAAATATATGATTTTGTGGCTCAAATTAATTTTTGCTGTCGTTAATATTCCTAAGAAGTTCAGTAAACTTAAATTATATATTTATTTTTTTGTTAAAATACATGTCAGTGTATATATTTATATACTTTGATTATGGTAATATTTCATTTTTAGTTCATTTACTTTTTCTTCTTCTTATGAATTAGTTTATTCACTTCAAAAAATATAACAAAATGACAAGAATATATTTTACGAAAAAAACATTAAAGTTTGTTGTCCTTTCATCTCATGGATGGTAGGAAGCCATTGTTGAGAATCACATTACGAAACGAAATGTAAACATAGGACAGAGGACAAGAATACCAATTTGAATCTCACCTAACATCAAAGTTTGTTATCCTTTCATCTCATGCATGGTAGGAAGCCATTGTTGACAGTTGTAAATCGTTTTAAAAGATAAATTGTATCTTAATTTTTATAGGTTATTTTTATTTATTTTTAGTGGGTTAGAGTCCAAAATTTTAAATTATTAGAAACTTGAGGAAGATTTTTTTAGAATAGTTTTAAATTAATGAATTGAAGGGTCTCAGAATTAGGGCTGCAAGCAAAACCGGAAGAACCCGAACCGGAACCGGTTCAGTTTTTGTTTTTGGAACCGATAAGCATTCCGGTTTGGTACCGGTTTCTTTCAAAAAACCGGTAAGAAACCGGAACCGAACCGATAAGGGTTTAATTAATTTTTTTTTATATGGCATGCCCAATTTGTTAGTTTTATGAATTGATTTTAGGAGTTTGGATCGATTTATTTGATATATTATTATGGATTTGATGATCATATTCATATTTCTATGAATTTTTTGAGTTTCTATTGATTTCATTTGTGATAATTTGATTTTGAATGAATTTAGGATTTTATTGTCAAATAATTTTAAGACATTATGTGCTACCGGAAGCGGTAAGGAACCAATAAAAAGAACCGGTAAGGAACTGGAACCGAAACCGGTAATACTGGTTCGGTTCAGGTCCGGTTCTAAAGGGAACCAGTTCCCGTTCCTGTTCCTGTTCCGGTTCCTACTTTTCTCATTTCTTCTTACCGGTTCACTTCCGGTTCTTGGCAAGAACCGGTAACACCCTACTCAGAATTCAGCTCTTTTGAGTCAATTTGAATCTATTAAATTCAAAATTAGAGGAATAACTTTATACAAAATATACATATAACTCTCGATTTCAATGGCTCAATACAGATTTTGGGATACTTCATGTTTATACTTTTCAACCCTTAAAATTCGGTTGAACACGTGGACTATAAATTATAAGAATGAAATAATAACGTATGAGTATGAAACAGAGTAGCTCCCCCTTTCATATCATATTTAAATCATCAACTAGACTAAAAAAATTTAATTTGTTAGATAAGTGTAAAACTAATTTAATTTTATCTGCTAAATTACAATGTGACAATCATAAAGAATAAGAAAATAACACAATAATGAATGTAAAAAGTCTCAAAAAAATACAACACAAATACTCTCCAAATTCCAAATCTCATCACTAGAAAGTTTATAACATGAGAACAAATTTCTCTCCCCCAATATATGAAACCCAACTTTAAAAAAAATGGCATAGAAAATAACTATAAAAAAAAAACACAAACTCTAAGATAGTTAAAAAAAAAAAACACACCCTGTACATAATAAGTTGAATAAATCAAATATGAAGAGGTAATTGAAAGGTTTGAGAACCAAAAACATGATGAGAATTGTTCTGAATAAAGATGGCAAGGTTGCATTTGGAAGCATTAAAGCCTTCCCAGAGAGAGAAAGTGACAGTTCCTGAAATTGTTTTTTTAGCAGAGATATCTTTGACAGAAGAAAGCTTTTCAAGTTTTCTAACAACAAAATCATTGGATAGAACACGTCCTTTGTTTTCACCATTTGGGCAATCGGTAACTAACCCATTCTCATATAATGCAACCATTATATTAGCTCCTTCGCTGTCTACTTTCGTCCTCAATGATCCTGTTAATGATACTTGTAGGCTTTCTGCTGATGCCCTTTGAAAAGTTGCCTGCACAATTCACATGCTATTCAGAGTTTATTTATTTTTTTCAAATCCCAATTTGGGCATTGTGTTGGTGGGTTTTGTATTTCTTGGTTGGTCAATTTTGTGGTTAGATTTGGGTGTTTTGTGATTAAAAGTGTCAAAACTCTCCATGTTAATAGGGTACCACGAGGATTTGGTCGGACGATTTGGGGAATCCCAGGTTGAATTTGTGTTTACCTATAGGCTTAAGTTTTTTAGTATAGTGGGTGATTTAAAATATTTAAGATGGTATCAGAGTAGGAAGTCCCAAAATATCTTTTGTGTTATTTACTTTTATTTTCTATTTCCTCGCCATTTAAAACAAGGATTTTAACATAGATACGGAAAATGGATTCGGGGGATGGGACGGATCCATCCCCGTCCCGTGTCCTGCCCTGACACTCCTATTTATGATTAGGTTTTGAGTGTTTTTATTATTGAAAACAAAAAACCCAAAAAACAGAGGTGAAAAAAAGAAAAAGAAAAGAACCTGAAAGGTAGGAGAAGGGAATCTGGGAGCATCACGAATCATAGAAAGCAAAGAATTCTCATCATTACCAATAGAATGAGCTCTTCCTTGAACAACAACCTGCGGCGTGAACATAGTATCAAGACACAATGCTTCAACATAAGCCTTTTGTCGGACAGTCCATTGACTTGACCCGAATGGATCTTTCCAACCCATATAATCCCAATAATCAACATGATATGCCAACACCACCACCGGCACTTCTAACCCGAAATCTCCTCTCCCCAATCTTGACATCAATATCTCTGCCTCTGGTGATGTTGCACACCCTTGTGATGAAAACAATTCCACCAATATTGCTCCCCCTCTCCGTTGCTCCTCCGTTGTCTGATCCGCCGTCACCGCGTTGTTTCGCTCGACGACATCGCCCGACGTGCCGTTCCCGCCTGATCTGCCGAAACAAGCGAACAGACAACGGACCATCGTGACGGTTGTTGTTGTTGTGTTTAGAGAGAAAAATTGAGAGGGAGGATGGATGTGTGAAATGATATGAGAGGGAGGATGTTGAGGAAGTTTGGTGGTATAGAGGAAAAGGTGGCAGATAATATATTTTACCTTTTTTTATTATTAATTATAGGTTTTTGAAAATTCGTTTTGTTTGTTTGTTTTTTTTAAAATGATAAAAAGACAGGTGGGTCGGTTGGGCTGGTGGATACTGGCGAATACCTTACCGCCACGTTTATGTCGGTGACAGAATGACTTGGTGGCCGAATCTTCCCCTTCCAGCTCAATGTTCTCTGTCTCGATTTTCTTTCTTTCAAAGTTCACATTTTTTTTTTTGGAAGAATTCAAAGTCCCACATTTAGATTCAGCTTTTAAAGGGACTAGTCATTTATGTACGTGCAACGCACGTGTTAATGTTGTAATTATATAACTTTTTATATTTATATTATTTGACAATGAAAATATGAATAGTTAGTCTTTTAACTTGCATTTTTAAATTCAAAAAATAGAAGCACTCAAAATGGTTGTCATGGAAAAATAATAGTAAAATATAAGATGATCACAATAATATGAGGTAGATTTTACCATTTGAACTATTTATAAATTATTTAAATTTTTAAAAATAATTCTTAAAACTATAATTTTTTAAATAAAAATGAAAAAATGAAAATTTTAAATAAATTGGAAAAAATGGTTATAAACAATTTTGAAAAATGCTCATTCAATATGTACTAACTAAATGTTTATTATAAATTATTCAGATTTTAAAACACACACATTTTTTTTATAAATAATTCCCGCAACAATATTTTTATTAAAAGGAAGTTTTAAAATAAATTGGAACATTGATTAGAAACAACTCATTCAAATATGCCCTTACTAAATCTTTATTATAAATTATCTAAATTTTTAAAATCAAATATGTTTTTATTTAAATAATTCCTATAACAATATATTTTTAAATAAAAAAGAAAAACGAAATTTTTTTAAATAATTGGAAAAAAAAATTATAAAAAAATTTAAAAGTAATTAAGTTGATTTTTCATATTAGTTGCCATTATACAATAATATTAGAAAATTTTAAAAAATTTAAAAGTAATTAAGTAATTATAAGGAAATCATATTAGTTGCCATTATACAATAATTTTAGAAAATTTTAAACAAATAACCTTGATTTTTCAAAGTGCAAAAATATAAAAAACGAAAAAAAAGAAGTAATTAAGTACTCACTGAGATCGAAAATCAAATTTAACTAACAATATCCTTTGGATTAACTCTACAATTTCTCCTGGTTCTGCAAAATAAAAAAAAAATGCAGATATTGAGTTAGAGATACAATGTACTGGAAGTGAACCAAATATGCAAGGAAACCAATAGAAATTAATTTGAACAAAAAGTAACACAAAACAATTAGAAAGCTTAAAATGAAGTAAAGAGAACATATATTTATGATGATCAGAAAACATAAAAACAAATCAAAACTGATTAGAAATAGAAAGCTATGTTTCGATAAAGAAAGAACAATGAGAATGCTAAAAACGATGAAGATGCCAAAATGATCATCTATCAGTTGCTATATGAAAGGTTTGAATGGTAAAAATTGGTTTAAAGTTGATATCTGGATAAAATAAGATAAAAGTTTAGATGATTTATAGGGTTGAAAAGAATATAACAAAATCAATATAAGATTCAATCTCAACAGAATTACAAAGATTAGTTTTTTTTTTCCTTTCATTATTTTGAAAAAATAAAAAATTTAATTAAAATTTCTTTCATTTTTTTAAATACTGCTATTATTTTTTTAATTAAATGATTATATTTATATTGTTTGAACTATATTATCAAAACAAATCAAATTATAATTTGTTTATTATCCAATAAAGTCATATTTAAATCTTGTTATTTTTATAATTATTATTTAAAATATGTAGCTAAATATGATTTTTCATACTGTTTTTTTTATATGTTCTTTATACTATTTTATATTATCTTATTTGAATTTTATTATCTAAATTATTATTTAAATTACGTAATCAAAAATGATTTTTTATACTATTTTTATATTATTTTATTTAAATTTTATTATCTAAATAAATCATATTATAATTTGTTGATTATGATATTTTTGTGATTCTTCATAGATCGTTACTTGTGAACTTTAAAATAATAATAAATAAGTCTTCATTAAAAGAAATTGAAATAACATGGTAAACCTGTATAAAATTGAAAGTGGAATAATTTTTAAACAATAATTTCAAATTTACTCAAATCATGAAAATAGGTTTAAAATCTTAAAATCAAATATGTTATAAATGATAAAAAAAAAATCAAATCTAATATGTTATAAATTTTGAATGTGAAATATTTTTGTGAATTTAAATAATGAAAATCAAATATAAATATAAATAATTTTAAATAAAAAAAATACCTATTTGCAAAATCTATTATATTTAATTTTAATCTATAATTAAAAATACTCAAATCTAATATATTATAAATGATAATATGAAATTTAAACTATTTAGATATAAAGCAAAATTTTAAAATACGTTCAAGTTTAAATAAAATCTAATATATTAATTAATTGTAATATAAATAAAAATAAGAAATTCTTATAACAGTATCTCTTTAAAATCTATTTTAAAGATTTACGTTTTTTTTTTCAAAATTAATATTTTTTACCCTAATATATTTTGGTTTGGAGTTTTTTTTGTAAATAGGTAGATTTTTAAATTTCAAGATCCGTATCTTTTTTTTCTTCTAACTAATCATTTTTTTATAAATAATTATATATCTATTTTATATTATCTTTTTATAATAATTATCAATGTCAAACTTGAAATGACATTTAAATATAGGGATAAGTATAAATGGCAAACATGAAATAATTTTAAATTAAAAAACAAAATAGAAATACGTATTTGTAAAATCTATTATATTTAATTTTAATCTATAATTAAAAATATTCAAATCTAATATGTTATAGATGATAATATGAAATTTAAATTATTTAGATATAAAGTAAGATTTTAAAATACATTGAAATTAATACTTTTAAATAATATCTAATATCTTAATTAATATAATTTTAAATTTAAATGATTTAGATATAATTGAAAAAAATAACAATATCTTAAAATAATTAAATTATTTAAATAATTACGTATGATTTAAGGAAACATGTAAAACCTGAAAATTTTCATGCTATTTTTATATTCTACGATTTTATAATTGAGAATGAAAATATGAAGTTTTATATGCTATAATTTATCTATTGTATGTCATACTATTTAATAAATTTTATTTTTCATACTATTTACTAAATTTTCATGCTATTTTTATATTCCATGTTTTTTTAAATAAGAAAGAAAATACGAAGTTTTATATGCTACTATTATCTATTAATTTTATTTTTTATACTATTTACTAAATTTTCATGCTCTTTTTATATTCTATGTTTTTTTATATAAATAATTCGAAATACTTTTTTAAATGAGAAAGAAAATACGAAGTTTTATATGCTATTTATTTATTTTCATACTATTTAATAAATTTTATTTTCATGCTATTTTTATATTCTATGTTTTTTTTTATAAATAATTCAAAATATTTTTTATATGAGATTTTATTTTCATGCTATTTTTTTATTTTATGTTTTTTTAATAAATAATTTGAAATATTTTCTTTATATGAGAAAGAAAATAAAATTAAATGGAAAAATTGAAATAGCAATTAAATGTAGGCATAATTATAGATGGAAAACTTGAAATAAGATTTAAAAGTAGGGATAAATGTGGAATAAGATTTGAAAGTAGGGATAAATATGGAAGTGAAAAATTCTCCGGATTAAGTACCTTTTAGAGTAGTATAGATTATTATTTTGTTAATCCAGTAACTAATATTGTTCTACGTCTTACTTCGCTTTTAGTTTTAAATAAATGATTCGATCCTTCTTTGCTATATTGTTCAAAAAGAAATTCAAAATGTTAAATAAAAAGGTTTAAACATAAATTTGATCCCTATGATATGGAGTTTTTTGTATCAAATTTATTTGTATGGTTTTAGAAGTTTCATAGTTTTATATTATGATTGAGTTTGTGTCAATTTATCTATACGATTTTGAAACTTTTAATTTATTGTTTTATAATTTGATAAAAGTTCACAAAACAAACATATGGTTAACACAAGTTACCATTTTATTTAGGGGTAGTTGCAAATCTAGCAAATTTTTTTAGTAATATTTATAAAAATAACAATTTTTTGAATATTTATAACTACAGTAAATTTTGATCAGGTGGATTAGTGATAAATATTGAATTACATATACTGATTCACATAGTAACAGTTGTTACTTTTTAAATAGTTTTAAGTGATGATATATTTATAAATACTGCATCAAAATTACTATCCATAAAAGTGGTAGTGGTGAACAATCCAAACCATTTCATCTGTCCAAACTAAACCAAATAAATATGTGGCGAATAAAATTTAATTTTTAAAAACAGATTAGTATAAATAAAACTGTCATCCAAAGGGGTCTAAAATAGAATATCTTAATTTAGATATTTATTTAATTATTTTCTGATTGAAAAAATGAAAATTTAATTAAACTATGTTGGTTGAGAAGGAGAAGTCGAGTTAGGTAATTTTATATTGGCTATAACATAATTCTCACATTCAATTGTTTCATATGACACATTTTTCTTATTGATTGCTTTGTCTGACCTTACAAATTTGTTGATCTCGAATTAGAAACACCCTACCCTACCCTTTTCGCAAAATCTAACCCCTTCGATTATTTATTTATTTACATTTTTACCCTCCTTTTAGAAAAAAGTTAGAGAAATTTCATCACATTACACTTTTTAAATTTGATATTTTAAAAATTTTCAACCCTAGTTTTATTCGATAAGTTTCCATTAATAAAATTTTATTTTCGTTAATTTTTTTCTCTTGTATTATTGAATGATTAATATTATTATTGTTTTTTATGTTTATAATTTGAATATTATCATTGAAAATTTAATAAATTTTGAAATTTGAATAGTTTTTATGATTTTGAAATTTTCATTATTTAACGAAAAGTGTTATTTTTTAAATTTTGAAAACTTTTATTATTTTTCAATTTTAGAATTAAAAAAAATATATTTTTAGATAATTTATAAAATATTATATATGGATGATTTTTTTTTACAATTTCTACTTCTTTTTTCTTTCACAATAGACCTATGTTTAAATAATAATAATAATTTAAGTTATTTTTCTTCTAAAATCATGAATCTGTGAATATTGATTTAAAATATATAGAATTCAAACTATCCAAAGACTATTTCTAAATGCAATTTGAAAAAAAAAATAGAAAATGATTTTGAAAACAATTTTCAAATAACTTTTAGTGCCATATATTGGGATAACTTTTTAAAGTTTTTTTAAGATAAAGAAAGTGTTTTTATAACCATTAAAAAAATTAAAATCCATTTAAAATGTATCTTAAATATGCTTGTAGAAGGAGAAAATTTGTCAAATTATTAATTATTCAAGCCAATGACAAAATTACATGTCATTAGATAAAGACCAATCATAAATTGACACATGTCTTTAAATTAAATTAAAAGACATTAAATTGGCAAATCAAATGATGCCACATGTCTTTTTCTTGGCCATTGGATGTAGGGGTGTAAATGGGGCGGGGTGGGGCGGGGGCGGGGTACCCCGTTTATCCCCCGCCCCTATTAGTGTTTTCCCCCGCCCCTGTCCCCGCCCCGTTTATAGGGCGGGGACAGGGGCAGGGCGGGGGAGAGGGAGAGGGAGAGAGGGAGCAAGAGAGAGAGAGAGAGAGAGAGAGAGAGAGAGAGAGAGAGAGAGAGAGAGAGAGAGAGAGAGAGAGAGAGAGAGAGAGCCAGGCTTATCGCGGCAGCTGTGGCGGTGGCGACGTCGTGGCGGTGGCGAGGCGACGTCGTGGTGGTGGCGCGGCGGCGTGACGTTGGCTGTGCTTGGAGAAGAGGGAGACAGACAGAGTTGTAGCCGTAGGGAAGAAAAGAAAAGTAAAAAAAAACAGAGAGGAGAGACAGAGTCGAAGGAACTGGAAGGGAAAAGAGAAAAAAGAAAAAGGAAAAAAAAAAAGAAAAGGAAAAAAAAACCTAAAAATCTAGTGGGCCCTGCATGGTTGGTGGGAGGGTGGGTGAGCTGTAATGATATATGTATATTTATTTTTTATTTTTTTAAAAAAAAAGCAATTCTAAACGGGGCGGGGCGGGGCCCCGCGGGGTCATTGCCCATGACCCCGCCCCCGCCCCGTTTAGTAAACGGGAGAATTTTTTTCCCTCTACCCCGCCCTTGCCCTTGCCCCTGCCCCATTTACAACGCGGGTTTAGCGGGGTCGGGGCGGGGAACCGGGGCGGGGAGTTTTTCTTTCACCCCTAATTGGATGACATAAATTAGTCCAATGAAAATATGCCACCTGGCGATTAGGCCCAAATCAAATAGCCCATATCCACCAAAGGCCCATAGAAAACTCTATAAATAGAGTAGGCCATTCATCATTTGAGAAGGTCGACAACGGAGAAGATTCAGAGAAAAGACTGAAGACTTTGAAGATCAAAGACCTCGAAGAAGAACAGAGAAGATCGAGATTAAAGAGTTCGACGATCAAAGACTCAAAGATCGAAGACTTCCCAAAGACCAAATATTCTTTGAATATTGAAGACTTCAAAGAACGAAGACCTCGGGATCGAGATTGAAGACTTTAAAGAACAAAGCCTTGAAGATCAAAGACTTCTTAAAGACTAAAGACTTTTTCAAGACCAAATACTCTTCGAAGACCAAAGACTCTTTGAAGACTTCTTGAAAACCGGAGATCTCGAAGATCGAAGACCCTAAACGTTGACGACTTCGAAGACTTTAAAGCTTCTCGTGACGACCATCTTGAAGACAAATTATTGAAGACTAAATTCTCGCAAGTTCCAAAAACTTTAGTGTTCAAGCTTCATGACCGCAACAAATCAATTGACTCTTCACAAGCCCAAAAGCCCAAGATTCAATCCAACGATTGGAGAAATACGCCAACAAGCCCTCGCATCGAAATTTATATTTTAGAGAAAGAATCAAATGATCAATTCATTAGAGATTGTAACATTCAATTCATCAAATACAAACTTATTTTTATTCCGCATTTAATTTCTTTACTTAGAAATTTCTCTGTGTGAACAATGCTCTTAAATTTCTTTTTAAATTGCATTTAATAATGTCGCACACCATGTTGTGACGTTGTCTACTTCCATCCATAAATATTTGAGTGAAAATTATTTTCTAAATATTATATTTTATAAATACTTTAGAAAAGTTATTTTTTAATATATTTCTATTGTATTACTATATGGAAAGTAGCAGATTGTTTTCAAAACTAATCGTTATAGAAGAACTCAACTTATAAAAACAGTTAATTTGATCTAATTATATGGTGGATTAAAATCCCCATTTGGCCCCTTCAATTACTTTTATTTTTATAACAAAAAATGGAAAAAAAAAAATTCTCCAAAGACTTGGAAAATTCGTGCGGTCCATGGGAGAAAATGACCTTACCAGATTGAATAAGAACCGAATCCTGTCTAAATCCATTTTATTGTAGCCCACAGCTGGAGGATTTATTTAATTTCAACTTTTTTTTAAGAGAATAATATATAGTTTAACATGAATAAAAAATAGAGTAGC
Organism: Gynostemma pentaphyllum; assembly: GCA_028015215.1. Lineage (NCBI taxonomy): Eukaryota > Viridiplantae > Streptophyta > Magnoliopsida > Cucurbitales > Cucurbitaceae > Gynostemma > Gynostemma pentaphyllum. Next base: position 17,648,323 of record CM051353.1, on the reverse strand, counting down.
TTTAGTTAAATAAATTACCAAAGCTTGGAAACAAACATCAGCGTTTGTAGTCCAACGGTCAGGATAATTGCCTTCCAAGCAATAGACCCGGGTTCGACTCCCGGCAAACGCACTGTTTTTTTTTTTTTTTTTGAGATTAACAATTAATTGTATATGTTAAAAAATAGAAAAATTATATATAGAAAAAAACATATTTTAGATATGTTTTTCTTTAATATCATTACTAAATGATAGATTTATTGTTCAATAATTTTTAAATATATCTCACCTTAAATCAAACACCTTTTCAAATCATCATCAAATTATCCTCTCTCCAATCAAATCAACTTTTCTAAATCAAATTACTTTCCAAATATTTTGTTTGGTTTTAAACTTTTAGGATCAATGATTTTTCAATCGATACTTGAGAAATATATCAATAATTTTCTTCTTCAAAAAATCTCAAACGCAGCCAATGGAAATAACTAAGAGATACCATGGCAAAGAAAAAGAAAAGAGGAGAATCAAAAAATGAGTACCATTAACATATTTTCAAAGCTTCCTTCTCACATAATTGAGGTAATATTTTCCAAACTCCCCGTCGTTAATTTACCTCGTTGTCGAATCGTATGTAAAACTTGGAATGATTTAGTCTTAAATTTTGCTTCAACTTCCACTTTCAAAAATTCTCCAAACTCGTTCTTCCTTTCTTCGATCAATGCTCATTATCTTCCTTTAGGCTTCCCCTCAAAGATTAGGAGGAACTTTCCTTATAATAACACCATCTATTGTACTGACATCGGTGCGAAACTCGCCAACGGGATCGATTATGTTTCTTCCTTTAGGTGGAACCCTAATTGGTCTACTGGCCTAATTGTTTCTTCCTGCAATGGATTGCTCTATATAGTCCATCATGAAAATATGCATTGTTCTTGCGTATTAAATCCGATGACAAATGAGTATGTGGAACTTCCACAAGATAGGTACTTTCCATATTGGTTCTCGTATGGATTCGGTTTCAGCCTTGAGACAAAGCAATACAAAATAGTTAGGCTTGGTTTTGGTAAAGTGAATAATTATGGTAAACAAGGCCTCGTGCTACGGAATGTAGAGATTTTCATACTAGGTTGTAGTACTGAGTGGAGGTCCTTAAAACTAAACAATATACCTTTAAATATTATCAGAAACTGTAATGATGCTGTATTTTTTAATGGAGCACTCTATTGGGTTGGAGGATATTATCCAGGAAACAATATTATGTTCCGTTTGGATGTTGAAAACGAGAAATTTGAAGTAGTAGTTTCTTTTCCAAATGTCGACTCGATAAATAATTATTCAGTGGATATTCATGTCTTCAAGAACAACCTATATGCTAATCTTTGTGACGAAAGGAAAGTGAATTGTGAGATTGAGGTGTGGATGATGCGAAGCGATGGGCGGAAAGCGTCGTGGATTCGAGAATTTGTTGTTAAGGACATTCCAAAGCATTGGGTGGAGGCCGGCCATCGGCATAATGTGTTACTTCTTCAATTCATCAAAGAATGTGATGATGGAGAAATCTTGTGTCTTATTGCACAAGGATATTTGTTCTTGTATAATCCAAAGAATGGGAATATAACCAGATTTATAGAGGATCAAAGAGATATAAACACTATGCGGGTTTTTCAAATCGAGTCCCCGAATTTCGATCCTCTTCAAAAGATGGTACCAGCTTCAATCATAGGGGAAAAAAGTTGTTTAGAAAGAACCTTTGCTTATTATATTTATGATTCTAGATCTTTTATAATTTTGTTATATATTTTATTAAAAAGTTCGGAATTCTTAATTAGTTATTGAATTTAGAAGGAAGAGGTATTTCAGATTGTTGGTCGGATTTTTGTTTTTACCATGAAAGTTTGTTGGTTTGAGATTTTATTTTATTTTATTTTTTTTTTTTAATGATGATGTGTGTTCTTGTGGAACGTCTCTTTGTATTGTATTTTTATCCTAGGATGATTGCAAATCTGGCAATTTCTTAGGTAATATCTATAAAAATATTTATAAATATAGCAAAGTTTAGCAGGTTGATAAGTGATCAATATTGAATTACATATTTTTACAATAAATCACTGATGAACGTAGTAAAAATTACTATATTTGTGAAAAGTTTTAAGTAAAGATATATTTACAAATAGGATAAAATGTAAATGAGACCCCTGTGGTTTTTTCAAATGCATGAACACCCCTGTGGTTTGAAAATGGCAAATCACACCCCTGTGGTTCCAATTTTTTTCAATCAGACCCCTCATCTTCAATGTCAATAATTTTCTTTTAGCCATAACTTCTTTGTTTGAACTCTGATTTGAATGATTCAAGATATTTTGAAATCCTCATTTCAGTCTCTACTCTATGGTCACTTCAAAACTTGTAAATCATCAATAACCAAAAGAATTAACAGTGTCAATCATACCTAGTATTTTGATGTTAATAAACTCTTTTATTTATTAATGATTTAAAAGTTTCGAAGTGACTATTATGTAGATCCTGAAATGAGGATTCCAAAACATCTTAAATCATCCAAATCGGAGTACAAACGAAGAAGTAATGACTTAAAGAAAATTATTGACATTGAAGGGGAGGGGTCTGATTGGAAAAAAATTAGAACCACAGGGGTGTGATTTGCCATTTTCAAACTACATGGGGGGTGTTCATGCATTTGGAAAAAGCCACCAACAAATTAAATTGATACTTGCATAAAACGAGTCTGGAAGAAGAAGTTACAGTCAAAATATTAAAATATGTTAAAAAAAATGACAAGATCAGTCCGGATCCGGGCCAGAATTTCAATCGAATCGTGCGATCGTTAGATTCAAACCAATCTTGTCTTTTTTTTTTCCTTTTTTGGAATTTTTTTAATAGATTTTAGTTTTTTTTTCCTAACTTTTTCATCAAGACTATGTTTTGCGCAACTAAGATATAATTCTATTTTTTTTATATATATAATCTAATTTCGTAGCAATCTCAATTATGTAAAAAAAGTTATGGGCAAAATACTCTTTCGGAACCTATGATTTTTCTAACTTTTAAAAAGGAATTTTTCCATAATTTTTTTTACAAAATTTGTGTTCAGTTTTATTTTTTAGTGTTTTAAAATTGATGAACTTGTATTCTTTTGGAAGAACAAAGATGAGAAAGTGAGAGAGTTTTAGAGTTTTTTTTTTTTTCAAATGAATAGTGACATCAAAAATTGTATAGAACGAGATGTGGATGTCAAAAATCTTTAATTGTTAAATTTTGAGAGTTTTTTTTGTAAATTTTCTAAAAATATTATCTATCTATCCATCTATATATATATAGATATATTTTTTTTAATAATCATCTTGATCTATGAGTATTGAAGTAAATAACTATTTTATTTATTAAAATTAGGATTTTTTATGGTAGTAAATTTTTATAATATTTGCAAATACATCATCTTTAAAATGTATTAATAAATGTCATTTTTTAAAACAAGTCAATCACTAATAGACTATTTTAAATAGTTAATTGAACTATGATTTACAATAACCCACTTCATACGCAACCATTGATTTACCTAATTTATTGATTGATGTCAATATTGGTGGGTTATTAACTAGTTGAGGCATCTTAAAAATAAAAAAAAATAGTAAAAAGAACTACCCTAAAATCTATTTAGTAAAACCATCTAGTTTGACTGGTCAAAGTTCAAATGCGTAGTCAAGGACTACGAATTCATATAATTAGCATCCAGTCTCAGAAAATAAGTCCCAAGTAAATCAGAGTATCTCGATATCGTAAAATCAAAATCATCCAAGTGCACATGATAAACATACTTAAACCCAATAATTTCATACTTTAACTCCCAAGAATATGTAAAATTCATAGTTTCCCAATATCGATTCTATACTTCCGAATCCTAATAAGTCATATAATTAGCATGCTCAAATCACTTAATTCTAATTTTAACTTAACTCCCGAGCCATACAAATCGTTCAAGAATTTAGTTCCTAAATTTACCATAATTTCTATTTATCCTCACCTTTGACAATTAACTTGAAATCAAAATCCCAAGTGAACAATCGAGCGAGCAATCAAGAATTACCTACAATTAAATGTATTAATTACCAAACAAACAACAAACGACGCGTAAAACGAAACGAACGAAGAAATAGCTCGGTTTTTCCTCAACAGGTTGAGAGGTATTTTGATGATAACTTTTTCCGTAGAACTTTGATGGCTATGAAATTTGAATCAAAAGATAGATCTAGGAAAAACGAAGAGTTTGATATCTCACGGGTTCAAAACGGAGTTCGGACGAAGAAGTTATGTCCAAAATATTTTAAAATTTAACAACACTCCAAGAAAAGAAAAAAAAAAAGATTTTGGCCAAATCTATATTCAAGGGTTTGAGTTTTGCGATTTCCTTTGAAGTTTAAGCCAAGAATACCAATAACAAACTTAAACACACTTTTATTTGAAATCTTCAAGTTCCATATATTAGAATTGAAGATTTCAACTCAAATTTACAAAAAGCTAAAAAAAAGAAATAAAACTCAATTAGAAAAATGAGTAATCTTACCTTTATGCCTCTTGGAAGTTGGAGGAATGCTTCAAAGGTTAGTTCAAAAGATAGATCAGGGGCCGATCTATCCAACGCACCCGAAAACAATAGAATCGGAGAAGAGATGGGAAAATCCCGGGTCTTGGGAGCAATAGAGGGGTGGCGACTTTGGGAGAGAAAAGGGAGAGATATTTCTAATTTTTCTTCTTTTGCTTCAAATGAAAGATGAGGAAGAAGACCTCTAAAACTTGAAGATGTAATTTTAATTTGCAAAAAGACCCTTTTCGTTTTCCTTTTCTTTTAAAAATTACCTCATGCTCTTAAAACATAACCCACCTCTTAAATTTAATCAACACAATTAATCTAGGATAGAATGTAATTAATTATTATTAATTGGCCTATTAATAATAATTAATACACCTAGTTCAAAATAATTACTTGAAATCTAAATTTACCAAATAAAGATTAAACTTCTAAATTCTAAATTACCGAAATTAAACTAATTAAATACTTTAAATAAAGGAATAAAGGAATAATAAATAAATAAATACAAAAATAATAATTCTACCTTAAAAATAACGGGACGTTACACCTTCGTTGTTTCATATCATCCTCTATAACGAGCCGAACATATGAGTTGGCATGGAAAAAAATTAGTGTTAATTATGTTACTAAATGAACTATGAATAAGGGAATAATTAGTACCTACCACATAGTGAAATGATGTTCTGACTCAAGTGATGAAATGTCATGTGATGCGGTTATAACAAGTGAAGTATTGATCATCGACATCACGACCATCACCTTTGAGCTCGCCTTCCAAGAGATAATCCATACGAGTTGCCACTTACCAACGAAAACACATATAAGTGGACATCTAACTATCCAAATAGCTTGAACCAACAAGCAAAAACGAGGCAGAAAAATCCATGATATGCTGATATGGCGCCCATTTGACCTATAAAAATCATTATATTGATAAATATAAAGTGTATGTTTGTGAATACAAATATAAAATATGATATCTCGTCACTGGTAAGTCGATAGAGCATGTAATGATACTGCACCAAAACATGTGTAACTGTCTCTATGGTGGACTTTACTCCATTCCATCTATAACGAAGACGAGATAAAATGTTACTATAGTTATATAAGTAAAGCAATCGAATAAGCTAGTTGAGTAGAACGTACCGAACACTTAACGGTCCCTCAGCAAGATCAATGTTCTCTATTCGACGAGGTGTAATGGTTGGAAACTGATCTCATGCCCATAATTGTAATAAAACAAGCGACCCCGCCATATCAGGTGTATCAATCATTGATGCTTTACACAACTCTCGATATAGCCATGCGAGGCAAGACCCTCCCCAACTAAACTCGCCAGTTCTATTGAAGTCTGCTTGTAATGGGAGATATATCAAGTGAACTGCATTCCTGGACTTATCTTGGCATAACCACCCCTCCAATAAGGGAAAGTATGCACGCCCTAGCATACCAAAGTAAAGTCTGCTCCGATTTATTATCTGGAAGTGGTGCGAAGGCATTAAACTGATCACTTAACGAGTTAAGGTTAAGTCGAGCTCCTTTCAAATTATTACTAGTGAGTGTCCATCCTAATAACAGCACAACTCGGTCCATTTTTGATTACCAGGATGAACCAAATCATGTCCATTGACTGGCAATCTGAGCTGAATAGCGACGTCCTGTAGTGTGATAGTACACTTTCTGTGTGGCATGTGAAAAGTGTGTGTTTCTTGCCTTAATCAGTTGGAATTAGGCTTGATCCGGTGGGAAATCGCAAGGGGTTGAAAAAAAATTTAAACCGTTTTTTTCTCTACTGCAACGAACGCTTCTGTCCAGAAGCGTGTTAAAGACTACGCATTCCTCTTCAAGTAGTATGTGTAGTCTTTGACTACGTATCGTTATTTAATTCCACTAACTACGCCATCTAACCATGCTTCTATCTCTTAGTCAGATGCCACGTAGATTGCGTAGTGAACAACTACGTATTTGAACTTGACCAATCAAAACTAGATGGTTTTACTAAATAGATTTTAGGGTAGTTCTTTTTTTTAATTTTTCAGATGCCTCAACTAATTAACCCCAATATTGGTTGATAGTAATAATGGTAATTAAAGTGATAGGCATGCTTAATAAAAAGAGGGAAAATGTAAATAAGACTCTTGTGGTTTTGGTCAATTGTAAATACACCGCCTATAATTAAAAAAATGAAAAATTAATACTATATAGTCTTAAAATGTGCAATATGACCTCTTTCATTAAGACTGTTTACTTTGTTTTAGTTATAACTTATTCGTTTGAACTTCGATTTGATGATTCAAGATGTTCAAGAATCCTCGTTTCAAGTTATAGTTATAATCATTGTAAAACTTTGAAATCATTAGTATATAATATATAAATAATTTATTAATTCAATTATACCTAATATTTTGATGATGGTGATAACTTTTTTATTTACTAATGGTTTCGAGATGTAGAGTTCAAAACCAAGATTAAATAATATTTCGAATCAATGAATCGAAAATCAAATGAAGAAAATTTGATGTAGGTTTCATAATTTTCTTAGAAAAAATTCAATTATCAAGCGGGAGAAAGTTAGTAATATTAAATATGTTGAAATCATGAAAATGAGTTAGGGTTCATTTGGTATACGTTCTCCTAAAAATGTTTTGAATTAAATATTTTAAAAGAAATAATAATTAAGTGTTTCATCTAACAACACTCAAGTGAAGTATTTTAAATGAAATACTTATTTATAAATATTTTTTGAAAAATCACAAATCAAGTATTTTCTCTAAAAACACATTTTTAGTATACTCAAGTGTTTTTAGATCAAACACTTAATTAATATTTATTCTAAAAATTTTCACTTAAAAACATTTTTAGGGAAAATTGCCACAAATGGACCTTTAGTAATATTAAATGGGTTGAAATCATAAAAACGAGAGGGGTGCGGATAAATACGGTTGGGTAGTGATGAAGGGTACGTGTCAAAATTGTGGTGACAGACCAGACCACCACGTATGTAAGATTCCACGGAGTTCGTTTTATCTCCTCCTTTGTCTATTAGTATCCCTATCCCATATCGAAAACTAGTGGTGGGGCAAAGAAAAGGCAATTACTATAATATTCCAATTCCAATTCCATGGCATAAAAATAAAAAAATGGTCCATCAGAATTTTAATATTCAGTATCCAAAAATTAGGAATCAGCATTATTCGATTTTCAGCATTATCAGTCTATAGCCAGCCACACATAGAAATTACTTTATCCCCTGAAATTGTATATATATATATATATATAATTCTGAAAGGTCTTGTGTATACTGAATAATAAACGCCTTGGAATTGGGAGCTATGTTAGAAGGTAAAGCAGTGATTGGAGAGACAGACATGTTACAAAACATGCAGCGGGATGCTTTAGATGTTGCTGCTAAAGCCCTTGATTGCTTTGATGTTACTCAACCCACTGATATCGCTCGTTTCATTAAGAAGGTAACTTTCATACTATTATGTATCCCGATTAATTAATTAGAATTTATCTCAAATAACATAAATTTGTGTACGAATTATTAAAGTGTCAGAAGTTTTTAAAAATTACTCCAATAGCGTAATAAATAACTGAAGTATAGTTTGTTATTTCATCATGGATATTTTTCAATGAATTATTTACTGGTTTTTTTTTTTTTTTACTTTTTTCAAGTTCAATAAATAATTGAACTAAAATTGTGTTATTTGAATAATTTTTAAAAATTTCAAACGTTTTAATAATTAATATAATTACCTCACAAACACCAAAAAAACAGTAGAAAAGTTATTAGTTTATGTTAAATCATCGATAGACTTTAAAACATAATATATATTTAAGATGTTGTCTACAACTACAACCTCGTGAGCATCCCACTTGGGATGTAACTGTCACATAGGTGGGAGAATCCCTCACTTTTGGTGGGATGTTTGTAGGTTCTATCAAAGTAGATAAGACTCATCATTTTAAGAGAGCGTGTTAAGAATTTTTAGATCATAAAGATAAAAGAGATTGAATAAGATTGAATAAGATTGAATAAGATTATAGGCTACTCGTCCTCCTGCTACTATTTTGATTTTGAGATGAAATTGAATATTAAGAGTTTATGTAGTTGAATCTCAATTTTCTTACAAATTAGTTTATGAACTGCAATTTTTATCGAGGGTGGCCCTGATGGGGTGCGAGATGGTCGATCGCACAGGGCCCCGAATATTAGGGGTCCAAAATTTTAAAATCAATATTTAAATATATTATTTATTTTATATACTACTGCGAAATTTATATCAAACAATCAATGTGATGTTGTGGTAGACTAAAGTCATGATTTTATGTTTTTGACGACAAGAATAGGGGTTTCATTCCTCACTAAAACAAAGTGACTTCATTTTCTTTATTTATTTGTATTAAAAATGTATTTTTTTTCTTATTAATTTCAATAAAAAGATTTATCAACCATACCTCTATTTTTTTTTAATTATTTCAATTAAAAAAATCAATCAATTTTAAATCTTTTTTTTATATTTTTAAAATAAATTTTAACTCTAATTTGTTTTCATTATAATAATCAAATTAATACATTAAAATACTTAATTAGTTTTTTTCTCAATGTTATTGTGATTTTTTATTGTAAAATTTATATGATAAGAGGTCTGAATTTTTATTTTTGTATAGACCCCCATTATCTTATGACCGACTCTGATTTTTGTAAATATTGGACTTATTATCTTATATGCACAAGAGTTCTAAACTGTTCACACGAAAAAAGGAATGAATAAAAAGTTTTTTTTTTCAAAAAAGGACAAAAAAAAAATCTTTTTTTTTTCCTTTTTGAACCTCATTCAAGGTGGTGTTTTTCACTTTTCATATATTGATTTGTTTTTTTTTTTTTTTTTTGTGGGCAGGAATTTGACCAGATACATGGAACAGGATGGCAATGCATAGTGGGCACAGATTTTGGTTCCTTTGTGACACATTGTTTTGGGTGTTTCATATATTTTTGTGTTGGAAGTCTTGCAATTTTGCTATTTAGGGGTTCAGCTGGCCCAGAAAATGAGGCTACCCATTTTGCTGCATTGGAAACTGTCAAAGGATGAAAATGAAACCATCCTTTTTCCATATTTGCAATTAACAATATTGTATCCTCCCTTAAATTTGAAGATATCATTTACTAATTTTTTGCTCTCTTAGAAAGGGTAAGACTTGGAATTATAGAAAAAGATAAATTTAATGCTAATAAATTTTTGGTATCTGTATGTGATCTCTTAAATTTTTAATTCAATCGCCTATGTCATGTGTTAACTTTTCCATTTGAGTATTAAAACTAGAAATGAAGTCGTGAAAAGTACGGATAGTACATGAACTTCTTTGATGCAACATATTTCTCCTTGTTAAATTCACATTCTCTTAACAAATAATTCAGTATAATGAAGTTTAGACTTTCATCATTGAAATCTTTATCACTACTCCGATCACTTAAACAATCAACTTGACCTCTTACCTTCGTCTGTCTCGTCTTCCATCTCCTCTTCAATAGTATTTGAAGGAGTGGAATATATCTTAAGAAAAAACACTTGCAAAAACTCAATAACAAATATAGGCCAAAAGTGCAAATGTGAAATCTAACAATTCAAAATGCGTTAGAATTGTTGTGGGTGAAATTATATCAGTACACGTGAAATTTCTCAATTTGTTTAAAGAATGCTCAATCGACATGTCTACGTCACATGGAAAGTTAAAGCTGCGTCACTTAAGAGGCTACGTCTACGTCGCTTAGGAGGCTACATATTTAAGACAAGAAACTCCTTTATGCTAGTATCCAATCAAAAGATGATACGTGGCATAACCAACATGCAACACGTCATTGGAAAGTAACATGTGGCTCAATCTCGACACGACACGTGGCACGATGATGTCATCAACCTCCTCTCATATAAATAGGAGAAGAAATTCATTCATTAGGTAACTAATTTCAACTAAAATTTTCTCTAGCACACTAGCTCTGTTTGCTCTGACTTTAGCATCGGAGGGTGTTAGGCCGACACCACATCGGTGCTCTCTTCGTTTCCTGTGCAGGTACATACAATGCTCGTCATCTACTCAACACACCGCCTACACAGCTCTTCCAGTGCAGCACACCACCTCCGACTCGTCCAATACTCTAAGTTCATTGCATACGTGGAAGCTCTCCATTTTTATGCAATAACATTTGGCGCCGTCTGTGAGGAGAGTATATAACTAAGTGCTCTACCATCGAGGATGAGTCGAAGAAGTCAACACGATGATGATATAAATGACAGTGAAAATTGTAACCCCCGCAATAAAAGATATCAAACTTGTAGTACTAGAGAATAACAACAAGCTGATGAAATTCAAGAAGTAGTAAGAGTTGTGCCAATGCCAGACAGAAGAGTAGAAGCTTTAGAAGAGCAAGTACGAGATGTGAATCAAGATCTTCCTAAAGTACTCGAAATTCTCACACAGAAATCTAACCATCAAGGCCCCATTGACAATCAGGAATTACACAAAGACAAAGAACCTATAGAGCACATAGGTGAATCGAGGAATCATGAGAATGATGGTTCGAAGGGGAAGTTGAGGCTAAATGTCCAGAACAGTTCCTTTTCCTCTCACAACTCTCCTCGCAACAAGAAACCCAATCAGAAAAGAAGGTCTAACCTCAGAGAAGTTCTCAACCAAAAGAGAAAAAAACATGCAAATGTTGTGAAGTCTACTGCAGAAAGTTCCTAGCCTTGGGCGCCAGAGTTGAAAAAACTCCAAGATCAACTTGGTCATATGAAGAAAGAGTATAGAGGAAAGACTCCTTTTGCGCTAGAAGATCTACTTGAGCAAATTGAGCCGTCATTCACTGATGATATAATGGAGGTGGAGCGTCCCACCAAATTCAAAATGCCAACTATGACCACGTATGATGGTTCAAATGATCCACTCGAGCATGTTCATACGTTTCAGACCTAGATGGAGCTTCAGGAAGTTCGAGATGCTATCAAGTGTAGAGTGTTCCCCCTTATATTAGGAGGCTCTATGCACGGGTGGTACAGGCATCTCAAATCGAGGTTTATCTCTTCATTCACTCGATCTTTTGTAACTCAGTTCCTTGGTGGAAGGGATCATAAGAAACCAGCCATGCACCTTTTGATTGTGCGTCAAAAGTCAGAGGAGAGCCTCCGAGACTATGTAGTGAGATTTAACAGTGAGGCGCTGAAGGTAGAAAGTTACAGTGACGACATTGCTCTGACTGCTGTAATGTCGGCTTAAAAGATGAAAAGTTATTGTGGTCACTAGGCAAGAAGACGTCTACTACATACACTGAGCTCCTCGTTAGAGTGTAAAAATATATGACTGCCGGAGAGTTGCTTAGTGCAAGGAAGACTTCAAATAAAAGAGGTAGTAGTAAACGATCAGAGCACAAGAAAAGACACCGAACAGAAGACTTTGTCTGGGGGACTGACCGTCACGAGGATTACAAAAGACATAGGTCAGGAGACCAACTTGAGAAGCTGAGCCTTCCTTCTAGTAAGTTTAAAAAATACACTCCTACCACGGTCCCGATTGAACAACTACTCATGGAAATCAAAGACAAAAACTTGGTTAGGTGGCCGCCCAAAATGAAAGCAGGGTAAAACAAGACAAACAAAGACAAGTATTGACTTTTCCACAAAGACCACGACCATATCACGTCTGATTGCTTCGATCTCAAGGAAGAAATCAAGACCCATATTCAAATAGGGTACTTGAAGGAATTTGTGAGAAGTAAAGGAGATAAGGAAGATCAGGACCGTGACAATCAAAATTTTCCAGATGAAAAAATAAGAACCATATTTAGGGGCTCGACTAGTGAAGAAGAGAAGCATGATAGGTCACTAACACAATAGGCCGAGATATCGACACATTTATTAACCTCAACTGAAAAACTCTACTGCTCTTATGAAATGTCAAACAACTCAGATTTTATTTCAGCAATTTTACTTATTAAAATTTTATTCTTTCAATAAAGTTTCTATTGAGAGAGCTTTGCCATTAATGGGGGCCAACTACGTGAACCTACTACAAAAAGTTCTAAGTCCGCCAAGGTGGAAGAGCTAAATAAAAATTTTAAGTCTACTAAAGAGTGCAGGGCTAGCACGAGCTGCACCTAGTAGAAGAATTTAAAATGATAAAAAATTCTAAACCTACTGAGGAGTGCAGGGCTCGCATGAGCTGCACCTAGTAGAAGAATTTAAAACGACTAAAAAATTCTAAGTCTACTAGGGAATGTGATAAGTTTTTAGAAAGAGGTATTCACATAGTTAAACTTGAATAAATCTAGGTAAAAATACCAAGCAATCGAGTAAAATGTTGAGCTTATGCACTTATTTGAGTCACTTTTGTAAATTCAATTTCGATATGAGCCTTCTGATTCACTTTAGCTTTTTGATCAATTTTCTCTCATTATTTGATTACTTTCTCACTACAAAAAAACTGCCAAAATGCGACCAAAAATTTGCGACCAAAAAAAAGTGGTAGCTTTAAAGTGACCAGTTGGTCACTTTATTTGAAGGTTGACTTTAAGTGACCATCTGGTCACATTTTTTGCGACGATTCACCTTAAGTAGAAATAGTCATAAAAAATGGCGCGAAATTATGGCGCAAAGGAAGCGACCAGTTGGTCACCTTAAAAAACGACCATCTGGTCGCATTTTTGTGACTAAAATATGCCTTGGTAGCAAAAAATGGCGCGTAATTTTGGAGGGAAAAAAGCTACCAAGTGGTCACAATTAAAAGTGACCCCTGGTCGCAATTTTGGTGACTAAAATATGTCTTGGTAGCAAAAAATGGCGCGTAATTTTGAAGGGAAAAAAGCTACCAAGTGGTCACAATTGAAAGTGACCATCTGGTCGCAATTTTGTGACCTTTTTTGGGGAGTGGTAGCTTAAAATTGGAGGGAAAAAAGCTACCAAGTGGTCACAATTAAAAGTGACCACCTGGTCGCAATTTTGTGACCTTTTTTGGGGAGTGGTAGCTTAAAATTGGAGGGAAAAAAGCTACCAAGTGGTCACAATTAAAAGTGACCACCTGGTCGCAATTTTGTGACCTTTTTTGGGGAGTGGTAGCTTAAAATTGGAGGGAAAAAAGCTACCAAGTGGTCACAATTAAAAGTGACCACCTGGTCGCAATTTTGGTGACTAAAATATGTCTTGGTAGCAAAAAATGGCGCGTAATTTTGGAGGGAAAAAAGCTACCAAGTGGTCACAATTGAAAGTGACCATCTGGTCGCAATTTTGTTTAATTGAATTAATTTTAGTTCAATTAACCTAATTGTACTTTACTTTAATCAAATGTAACTAAAATTAAGTAATTAAACAATTTTTATTTAATAATTAAACTAAAATTAATTAATTAAATTAGTGTAACTCATTTAATTTAAACTACTTACGTATAATTGAAGTTAAACTATTTGAATGAATTACCCTACTTTAAATTAATTGATTTAATTAAAGTAATCTAAATTACATTAATTAAACTAAAATTAAGTAAAACTAAAATAAACTAATCATTTAGTTTGAAATAAAGTAAAGTAAAATTAGAATAATTGAACTAATATTAATTGAATTAAACTAAAATTCAATTAATCTTAGTTTCAATTAATCTAATTTTAATTTACATAATTCAAAGTAATTGATTAGTTAATTTTAGTTTTAATTAATTAATCTTAAGTTTAATTGAATTAATTTTTAGTTCAATTAAGCTAATTTATATTTACTTTAATTCCAAGTAATTGATTAGTTAATTTTAGTTTTAATTAATTAATCTTAAGTTTAATTGAATTAATTTTTAGTTCAATTAAGCTAATTTATATTTACTTTAATTCCAAGTAATTGATCAGTTAATTTTAGTTTTAATTAATTAATCTTAAGTTTAATTGAATTAATTTTAGTTCAATTAACCTAATTTTAATTTACTTTAATTCAAATTAATTGATTAGTTCATTTTAGTTTTAATTAATTAATCTTAAGTTGAATTGAATTAATTTTAGTTCAATTAACCTAATTATACTTTACTTTAATCAAATGTAACTAAAATTAAGTAATTAAACATTTTTTATTTAATAATTAAACTAAACTATTTGAATTAATTACCCTACTTTAAATTAATTGATTTAATTAAAGTAATCTAAATTACATTAATTAAACTAAAATTAACTAATCAATTCTAAATTACATTTATTAAATTAAAGTAAACTATCTTAAATAAACTAAATAAGTAATTAAACTAAATTAGATTAAGTAATTAAATTAATTACTATTTAAATTGAATTAAAGTAAACTAAGTTAGATTAATAAAACCATTAGATTCATTAAACTAAAATTAGATATAGAGAAATGCATTAAGTTTAATTGAATTAATTTTAGTTCAATTAACCTAATTGTAGTTTACTTTAATCAAATGTAACTAAAATTACGTAATTAAACAATTTTTATTTAATAATTAAACTAATCAATGAATATAACAACATGGAAACAAGAGTTCTGGTCATATGTAAATATCGAAAGTAACCCAATATAAAAAAAAAGTATATAAATATTAATATTTGCGACCAGGTGGTCGCAATTTTAACAAAAAAGGTGACCACATGGTAGTAATTTAGAAGGGAAATGCGACCATTTGGTCGCATTTTTAGGATTTAGGGTTTGAGTTTAGGGTTTAGGGTTTAGGATTTAGGGTTTAGGGTTTAGGGTTTTGGGAGGAAAGCGACCAAATGGTCGCATTTGTGCAAAAGTATAATAATATTTTTTAAAAAATACAATTGGAATTGCGACCATATGGTCGCAATTATGGCTGTAACTTTAAATTTTCATGAAATTTATGGCGGTTAATTTAAGTAATGCGACCATATGGTCGCAATTATTGGCGGTGAATCTCATAATTGCGACCTGGATGGTCGCCCATGGTGACGGGACGCGTGACAAGACAACTGGCCTTGGTAATGGCGAATCGGGCGACGATTGGTCGCTTTTTATATAAATGCGACCAAATGGTAGCATTTATATTTGTAAATGCGACCTGGTTGGTCGCATAAGTATCTGAAAATGCGACCATATGGTCGCATTTTCCCCAAGCTTCGCATATTGTTCATTTCCTGTCATTAAATCATATTTGCGACCAGGTTGGTCGCAAAATATGATTTAAATTTCATTCCCTTTCCTTTCCCCGTTTCTTTTTCCCTTTTCCCGTTTCTGCCTTCTCTTCTTTTCTTCTTTTCTCCTCTTCGCCTCTCTCTTTTTCTTCCTCTCTTTTTGTTCGTTTGTCTCTTTCCCCTATCCATTCCCCGTTATTTCTTCCCGTTCCCGGTTCCTGGTTCTTCCTCTAAACCGAAAATCCTCAACCACCAATCAGGTTTCGATTACACGAGGTTAGTTTTCGTAACAAACTAAAGTTTAGTTTATGAATTTAGAGTTTACTTAGTTTACTTAGTTTTAGTTTTTAAGATAGTTTACTTTAATTAGTTGAGTTTTAGTTTATGTAGTTTAATTTAATTAGTTTAGTTTACATTAACTAATTAATTAGTTTACTTTAATTTTATTACTTTAAGTAATTTTAGTTTAATTAATCTAATGGTTTAATTAATCTAACTTAGTTTACTTTAATTCAATTTAAGTAGTAATTAATTTAATTACTTAATCTAATTTAGTTTAATTACTTATTTAGTTTATTTAAGATAGTTTACTTTAATTTAATAAAATTAAACTAAATTAATTTATAATTACACTATAATTGATTAGTTAATTTTAGTTTAATTAATGTAATTTAGATTACTTTGATTAAATCAATTAATTTAAAGTAGGGTAATTAATTCAAATAGTTTAGTTTAATTATTAAATAAAAATTGTTTAATTACTTAATTTTAGTTACATTTGATTAAAGTAAAGTATAATTAGGTTAATTGAACTAAAATTAATTCAATTCAACTTAAGATTAATTAATTCAATTAAACTTAAGATTAATTAATTAAAACTAAAATGAACTAATCAATTACTTTGAATTAAAGTAAATTAAAATTAGGTTAATTGAACTAAAATTAATTCAATTAAACTTAAGATTAATTAATTAAAACTAAAATGAACTAATCAATTAATTTGAATTAAAGTAAATTAAAATTAGGTTAATTGAACTAAAATTAATTCAATTAAACTTAAGATTAATTAATTAAAACTAAAATGAACTAATCAATTAATTTGAATTAAAGTAAATTAAAATTAGGTTAATTGAACTAAAATTAATTCAATTAAACTTAAGATTAATTAATTAAAACTAAAATGAACTAATCAATTAATTTGAATTAAAGTAAATTAAAATTAGGTTAATTGAACTAAAATTAATTCAATTAAACTTAAGATTAATTAATTAAAACTAAAATGAACTAATCAATTACTTTGAATTAAAGTAAATTAAAATTAGGTTCATTGAACTAAAATTAATTCAATTCAACTTAAGATTAATTAATTAAAACTAAAATGAACTAATCAATTAATTTGAATTAAAGTAAATTAAAATTAGGTTAATTGAACTAAAATTAATTCAATTAAACTTAAGATTAATTAATTAAAACTAAAATGAACTAATCAATTAATTTGAATTAAAGTAAATTAAAATTAGGTTAATTGAACTAAAATTAATTCAATTAAACTTAAGATTAATTAATTAAAACTAAAATGAACTAATCAATTACTTTGAATTAAAGTAAATTAAAATTAGGTTCATTGAACTAAAATTAATTCAATTAAACTTAAGATTAATTAATTAAAACTAAAATGAACTAATCAATTAATTTGAATTAAAGTAAATTAAAATTAGGTTAATTGAACTAAAATTAATTCAATTAAACTTAAGATTAATTAATTAAAACTAAAATGAACTAATCAATTACTTTGAATTAAAGTAAATTAAAATTAGGTTCATTGAACTAAAATTAATTCAATTCAACTTAAGATTAATTAATTAAAACTAAAATGAACTAATCAATTAATTTGAATTAAAGTAAATTAAAATTAGGTTAATTGAACTAAAATTAATTCAATTAAACTTAAGATTAATTAATTAAAACTAAAATGAACTAATCAATTACTTTGAATTAAAGTAAATTAAAATTAGGTTCATTGAACTAAAATTAATTCAATTAAACTTAAGATTAATTAATTAAAACTAAAATTAACTAATCAATTACTTTGAATTAAAGTAAATTAAAATTAGCTTCATTGAACTAAAATTAATTCAATTAAACTTAAGATTAATTAATTAAAACTAAAATGAATTAATTTTAGTTTTAATTAATTAATCTTAAGTTTAATTGAATTAATTTTAGTTTAATTGAATTAATCTTAAGTTTAATTGAATTAATTAGTTATAACTAATCAATTCATTTGAATTAAAGTAAATATAAATTAGATTAATTGAACTAAAATTAATTCAATTAAACATAAGATTAATTAATTAAAACTAAAATTAACTAATCAATTAATTTGAATTAAAGTAAAGTAAAATTAGATTAATTGAAACTAAAATTAATTGAATTTTAGTTTAATTCAATTAATTTTAGTTCAATTAATCTAATTTTACTTTACTTTATTTCAAATTAAATGATTAGTTTATTTTAGTTTTACTTAATTAATCTTAAGTTTAATTGAATTACTTTTAGTTAAATTAATCTAATTTTAATTTACTTTTATTCAAATTAATTTGATTAGTTTATTTTAAATTATTTACTTAAATTTATGTTAGTTTAATTTACATTATTTCATTAATTAATTAATTAATTAAATAAACTAATCAATATTTTACTTACGTATTTTGGTTGTAGGATTATGACGGGCAGACGACGTCCTCCCCAGTCAGACGAGCCTGACGATGCGGGTGACGAGGGTTCTCCGCGGACGCCTACTGGCGTTGCCCCTGATGCGGCGCTGACTACGGAGGAGTTGGACATCCTCTTCAGTTACGATACGCGACTTGCTGCCACGCTCGATGATAGAGTCCCTGAGACCGAGTCTTCGACACCACGGCTGGCGCAGGACTCCCTTGCCACGCCTCCGGGCTTAGCATCAGGGTATGCGTCCGGGTCAGCGTCCGGGTCTGCATCAGGGTCGGATCCAGCTGGCCCCTCGACTTCATGCACGCGCCCGTCTCGGTCGCAGATTCTACCCTCCCGGATTGAAGGGGATACGTAAGTAATTTTGTTTACTATTTCCCTAAAAGTTTTCTATTCTTTTTAACTAATAGTTTCTAATATATAGCACAATAATTTTTTGTGATTTTGCTCAGAATACCATGATACCTGGCCGTTTCAAAACGGTTTCGCGAGGTCCTTCAGAGCATGCCTCTACCCAGCGACCTTCACTTGACGAAGATTCCGACGACGGAGAAACGCTTCGGATGTACGGCTGATTGGAAGGTAAAAACATAATTTATTTTCATAATTAATTAATTTTGAAATTTATAGAAATAAATTTATTACTTTAACAATTTTTTATTTCAATTTTTTCAGGGCAAGTTTCCTGTTATCGATCCCGATATCACCGACGGTAGATTGTTCCCCCCATGGGACAATCACCGTCCTGGATCGATTCAAGGACCTCATGTTCCAGCGCGCAGAAGGCAAGCGAAGAAACCGCCCCGTGTGGATGAGCCAGGAGGACCACGCGCGGCTCGCTAGCTTGATCACTCCTCAGGGCAAGGCAGTGTCAAGCAGAATAAGGCCAACTGGCGAAGAATCCAAAGAAAAACACACAAGGGGCGTGGACCCACGACGAGCACCATCGTCGATTGGTATGCTTTTTTTTTCCTCGTTCTGTTTCTCGTTTTCTTTTTTCTAGGTTTTTTTTTCAATTACTAATTAATTTATTATGTTTTATTCTTCACTATTTGATTTTTTAGGAAGCGAAGCACGGGCGCCCCAGTCCGCCGGATGAGCCGCACCGAGTTCTTCACACGAAGAAGGACGGGACGTTAAGTCGACGATAAGGCGAAAGAAGTTCAGGTATTTAATATTTTTTTCAATTATTATTCTTTCTTTAAAATTTTTCATAATTCTTTCTTTAAAATTTTTCATACATTATATATTAACCATTTTATTTTCTGAATTTTAAATGTTTAGGAACGTTTCACGGAGTCCTTGACTCAGCGGTTGCCCACACCAGACTCGCAACCGACTCAGGAGGACCGTATAGAGGCGTTCTTGGAGGTCCTGGAGGGGTTCGGCTGATGGGTCGGTTCCTGGGCTCGGCTCGACGGGCGACGCCTTTTTGCGAGATGTGCCCGGCCTCGCCGGAGGAGCGAGCACTAGCTCGGCCCTTCTCCTGGGTGAGCAAGGCGGTGCGCGCGGACATGGAGGCTATGCGTGAGGACTTCGTTGCTCGAGTCGCTACTATTGAGGCCGACATACAGGCACGAGTCGAGGCCGACATACAGGCACGAGTCGACGCCTGGGTCGCATCCGCTTTGGCCGCGTACTTGATCTCTAGGCGGCGGCCTTCTACATCGACGCCTCCTCCCCCACCCCGCCCCTCGCAGTAGTTCTAGGATTCTTTCGATTGTATAAAACATTTTTTTAATATTTGATATATATTTTTTTTATTTGAATTCCAATTTTTTTTTTTATGAAATTTTAATATTAATTAAATAAATAATTAGTAATTAATAATTAATAATTAATAAATAATTAAAAATTAATAATTAATTAATAATTAATAATTAATTAATAATTAATTAATAATTAATTAATTAACTAATTATTAAAATTTAAATTTAAAAAAAAAAATCTTAAATGCGACCAGATGGTCACTTTTAAGCGACCATCTGGTCGCATTTTAACTGAGACTAAAAGTGACCATTTGGTCGCATAAAATGCGACCATTTGGTCACTTTTTATGTGACCAAGTGGTCACTTATCTTTCACATAAATTACGACCAGATGGTCACTTTTAAGCGACCATCTGGTCGCATTTTAACTGAGACTAAAAGTGACCATTTGGTCGCATAAAATGCGACCATTTGGTCACTTTTTATGTGACCAAGTGGTCACTTATCTTTCACATAAATTACGACCAGATGGTCGTTTTTAAGCGACCATCTGGTCGTATTTTCACTGAGCCAATAAGTGACCATTTGGTCACAAAATTTACGACCATTTGGTCACTTTTTTTGGGACCAAATGGTCACTTCTATTGAAGATAAAATGCGACCATATGGTCCCTTTTAATGCGACCATTTGGTCGCATTTTCAAAAGTTTGACTTTTTTTGCTACCAAAATTTTTTACGACCATATGGTCGCATTTTTGTGACCATGCAGTCGCATAATTGAAATCCGACCAGCTTTTTAGCAACCACTCTGTTTGGTCGCATTTTGGTCGCATTTTAGGTGAAAAACGACCATTTGGTCGCAATTTTCTGGTCGCAAATTGGCAGTTTTTTTGTAGTGTCTAAGCATTCTAATATAGCCTTTGCGAGCATAGTTCTAGTGGTTGCTCTTGGCAATTCTATTCTGATGCAAGGCAAAGAGTGAAGAAGAACATACTGTAATGCTGCTGAAGCAAAGCACTCAGGAAACAAAGGGATATTATCTTCGTTGATGAGCTGTTCGATGGGACATGCGGCAGTCAGTTCATGCTACAGTGCCCGAGCCACGCGAGTTCCCCAATACTGTACCAACTACTTTTCTGGCCGGAAACGAAAGATATGACAAAATAAAGAGAAATAAACGAGATATAAAATAAAAGAACAAAGAAAAGAAGGGGAGAAGAAGTCATTGAAGGCAAGAGCAGAAAGGAAGGAAGAGTTCAACAAGCAAAAGAGTGTTGCTAACGAAGTTAACTAGTGGTTCAGCATTTAGCAATTTCAGTTTATATTTAGCATGGATTCCAGTTTTAAATTTATGTTTATTTGCATGTTGTTGATAGCCATGAGAGGCTAAACTCTTTTGTGATGAAATGTTAGTGGAAATGGATGGACAAGAACCATTATTTTGAGAATCATCAATCCATGGAGATTGTGATGTAATATTCTTATCATTCCTAATTTTCTTTAATGTTATATGAAAATATAGTCAGAAGAGTGTATGCAGATATTGAAAGATAGTTTGTATGCCAATTTAACATAAGATATTACTTGTTCATTTTAATCATAACTTAGAAATAAGGGAAAGATTAAGAGGAATAGAGAACAATACAAGGGGATTCAAAAAAAAGCAGACCTTACTTAAGATTTTAGAGATAAGATCGAGGGTAAAGTGATGCATTAGGTTAGTTTGAGAAAACTCATTCTTGCTCTTGTCTTCCTGTGTGTTAATTGTCTCATAACCAAGGTGTTAGACGTCGATGTCGACGGAGATGTCGAGGTTCATTTTTACGGATATATCGATGGATATATCGATGTCGACTGACATTCCAGTAAAAATCACGGAAACGGTAGAGACTTTAATAAATTTTTAGAATTAATCAATAAAACTTTAATAGTAGTTTAAATAATTCATAATCTCTCATATAATAAAATTATACACACCTATAAATGATATTAAACATCGATAATTGAAATAATAAATTTAAAAATCACATAAATAGTTTAATTATGTGATAAAAAAATATAACCATAAAATTTATATTCATGAAAAAAAATACTAATATCAATATTTAAATAAAATTAATACATTTGATATTAATATTATAAATTAATATTTAAAATATTTTTATTATCATTTATCTTAATGTTATATTAGTATTTGTATTAAAAAAACAATATTATATTATTATCTATGTTATATATTTTTTAAAAAGAAATGAGGGAGAAATTAATGAGTAGTGGGAGGTTGTTAAAAACAAATTAGTGGAAGCTAGAGGATATCTTGTTTTTGTCCCACATCGATTATATTTGAAAATAATAGTATCATAGAGCATTATAAAAGAAAGTCTCCTTATGAACAGAATTTCATCACTTTGCTATTGGGCTTAATATGGATTGAGCCCAAAAAGAGTTAAAAATTTAGCTTCTGTCTCGATACGTGAGCAACATTTTGATTTATGTCGTCGATAAATATCAAATATCAACTATATCTTCTCTTATCGCTGATATTTTAACGAGATGATAGAAAAAAAAATTCTCCCCATTTAATGTGTCGAGCTCTGAATTCAGCGACATGTCGCTGATGTCGAAGATATTTGACACCATGCTCATAACTCCATCCATGTGTGAAGTCGAATAGCAAGTTTTTCACTTGTTGATACAATCTGTCCAGATCCCTAACATATCATCACATCCTCATCATTTGATCTACACTTCGTGTTGATCCATTTAACTTGTGCACAATTTCCTCTAGTTTTATCACTCATTCATATCGCTATAGTAGCAATCTTCTTAAATTCTAATTTCAGTTTGAGACAACCATCCTCGTGGAACACGACACTCACTTACCACTACTATTACTTGTTGACCATTTGCACTTGCATGGCACCACACACCATTTAGTTTAACCACTGTTTCATCCAACAAGTTTTTGGCGCCGTTGTCGGGGATGGTGCATATCTTTCGCTTTTAGATGTTGAGAAGGATTCATGTGATTAATTGTTTCAGTGTGTAATTACTATTGTTGTTATTTGACAAATTTTATGAATGTTACAGGAAGTAGTAACTTTGAAGGAGAAGAATTTCCATACGATCCGGAAATTAAGAGAACTTTTCGTCGAAGAAGATTAAACAATCAAGCTCGAATTGAAGCTGTCATAGATCAACCACCACCTGTTGTTGGAGGGGGAATGCATGAGGCAGCCAGGAATAGAGGAGATGATCTCCAAGCAGTACAATATGTTGAAGATAGACATAGAGTGATGCGAGACTTTGCTCGTCCTAATTTGGAAGGATTGAGGCCCACCATAGGAAAACCAGAAATCGAAACAGATAGATTTGAGTTTAAGCCAGTAATGTTCTCTATGCTTAACTCTATTGGTCAGTTTGGAGGAGGAGCTCATGAAGACCCCCATAACCACATCAGATTATATTTGCAACTTTGTAATTCATTCAAAATGCCAGGGGTACCAGACGAAGCTTTGTGTTTATCTTTGTTTCCATACTCATTAAAAGGGTAAAGCAAGCTCATGGTTATTATCAATGGATGCTGATTCTATTCACTGTTGGGCTGATCTAGTGGATAAGTTCCTCACCAAATACTTCCCTCACAAATCTGAACTGATTTACAAAACTTTGTGCAACATAACAATGAGCCATTAGCTGATGCATGGGAACGATGGAAAGAGATGACACGACACTGTCCTCAGCATGAATGCCAGGGTGGTTACAAATTGAAACTTTTTACAAGGTTTTAGATGCAAACAATCGATTAACCATAGATTCAGCTTCCAATGGAACCATCATGTCAAAATCTTATAGTGAAGCAGAAGACATTATGGAAGGGATAGTGTACAACAGTTATCAGTGGCCCAATACACCACTCAAACAAACAGACGAGAGTTCAGGGGTAGATTTGAATGCCCTCACACAGAAAATGGCAAACATGTTCATGAAGAATTTGAATGCAACTATGGGAACTGCAACTGCTCTCCCAAACCAAAGTGGTTCAGTGCAAGGGATGAATCAAATACACTCCACTTCATTCTACAATGGTATTACTTGCACCATTTATAAAAAAAAGACACCCTGTCGAGTTATTGATAAGTCCTTAGAAAGGGGTGGTATTCACATAGTTAAACTTGGATAAATCTAGGTAAAAAGACCAAACAATCGAGTAAAATGTTGAGATTATGCACTTATATGAGTCACTTTTGTAAAATTCAATTTCAATACGAGCCCTCTTGCTGACTTTGACTTTTTGATCAATTTTCTCTCATTATTTGATTACTTTCTGAACATTCTAATATAGCCTTTGCGAGCATAGTTCTAGTGGTTGCTCTTGGCAATTCTTTACTGATGCAGGGCAAAGAGTGAAGAAGAACATACTGTAATGCTGCTGAAGCAAAGCACTCAGAAAACAAAGAGATATTATCTTCGCTGATGAGCTGTTCGATGGGACATGCGACAGTCAGTTCGTGCTACAGTGCCCGAGCCACGTGAGCTCCCCAATACTGTGCCAACTACTTTTTTGGCGGGAAAATGAAAAAGATGGCAAAAACAAAGAGAAAGAAGCGAGATATAAAAAATAAGAGAATGACGAAAAAGGGGAGAGAGCAGTCAGTGGAATCAAGAGCAGGATCATCCAATGCAGCACCACCAAGGCCAATGAACTACATCAGCCAATGTAAGATAGATATCCACAGTGAGGGTAAACTCAGCAACCAATGAATCAGCAAAAGCAAGCATGCCATCAAGTGAGTTCACTAGAGCAATTCATGAAGGAATATATCACTAGGAATGAGGCATCAATGAGAAACCTAGAAAATCAAGTGGGCCAGTTAGCATCCTCACTTAATGCAAGACCTCCAGGTTATTTACCTAGTGACACATTGAACAATCTAAAGGGCAAAGGAGTTGAGCATTGTAATGCGATCACGTTAAGGAGCAGTAACACCAACCAACAGACGGAATGTATTCCTAAAGAACCTGCCAAACGAAAAAGGTAAACCAACAAGTAAGGCCCGTCACGTGAAGACACCCAAACAGCAAAGATTGACATCCCAACCACTCAACAGAATGTCACCGCACAGGATCATACCACAACAAGCAACCCAAGGGAAGAGTGTGTTCCTCCATTTCCACAAAGATTTATTCAACAAGAGCAAGATATTCAATTCAAAAAATTCTTGGAAGTTCTGAAGCAGCTGCACATTAATATTCCACTGGTAGAAGCCTCACAACAAATGTCTAACTATGTAAAATTCATGAAGAATATTCTTTCCAAGAAAAGACGGCTTGATGAGGTAGAGACAGTTAATATGACTTCTGAAGTATGCTACATCTTTCAACCAAACATTCCATCAAAATTGCAAGACCCAGGGAGCTTCACTATTCCTTGCTCCATTGGCAATACCTACAGTGGAAGGGCACTATGTGACTTGGGAGCCAGTATCAATCTGATGCCATTGTCAATTTTCAAGCAGTTGGGAGTGGGTGCTGCAAGACCTATCAGGGCAACTTTGCAATTCACTGATAATTCTATCGCACACCCAGAAGGAAAAATAGAGGATGTATTGGTGCAGGTTGATAAATTCATTTTCCCAGCCGATTTCATCATATTAGACTTTGATGCAGACAAAGAAGTGCCTATTCTTCTTGGCCGTCCATTCTTGGCTACAAGAAGAATATTGATGGATGTTTATAAAGGCGAGCTCACCATGAGAGTCAATGATCAGAAGGTAACTTTTAATATCTTTAATTCCTTAAAATACCATAACCATGTGGAAAGTTGTTCTATGGTTGATTTTGTAGACTCATCGGTTGAAAAGCATTGGAAGAAAGAGTGTGGGCAGGATCTCAACAACGAAGTATCAGAACACCTTGACTCTACAAGCATGAATTTACCTCAATTTGAATCGTTGGTTGAGCAGATCAATAAAGTTCAGAGCACAAGCACCTCTAGTAATGAACCCCCACTTATACTCAAAACTCTTCCATCACATCTGAAATACGCCTTTTTGGGAAGCAATGAAACTTTCCCAGTGATTATTAACTCCATGTTACGAGAGGACCATGAGCATAAACTCTTAGGTGTTTTAAGGAAATTCAAATCAGCATTGGGATGGATAATGGCAGACATCAAGGGGATAAGTCCTACTATTTGCATGCACAAGTTATTGTTGGAAGATACAAATTTCAGTTCTGTTAAACAGCAAAGATGTTTGAATCCAGCCATGAAATAAGTAGTCAAGAAGGAAATTATCAAATGGTTAGACGCAGGCATTATCTACCCAATCTCTGATAGCAAAAGGGTGAGCCTAGTGCAATGTGTTCCAAAAAAAGAAGGCATGACTGTAGTAGCCAACGTCAACAATGAGCTGATTCCACAACGTACCGTTACAGGGTGGAGAGTGTGCATGGACTACAGATGCCTCAACAAAGCAACTATAAAGGATCATTTCCCTCTGCCTTTCATAGATCAAATGTTGGACAGATTAGCTGGAAAGGAATACTACTGCTTTCTTGATAGATTCTCTGGTTATAATCAAATTTCTATTGCTCCAGAAGATCAAAAAAAGACAACATTTACATGCCCAATGGTACTTCACATTTAGAAGAATGCCATTTAGATTGTGCAATGCTCTAACAATGTTCCAACGATATATGATGGCATTGTTCAGCAATATAGTAGAAGATTCCCTTGAGATCTTCATGGACGATTTT
Organism: Gynostemma pentaphyllum; assembly: GCA_028015215.1. NCBI lineage: Eukaryota > Viridiplantae > Streptophyta > Magnoliopsida > Cucurbitales > Cucurbitaceae > Gynostemma > Gynostemma pentaphyllum. The sequence continues at coordinate 17,621,402 of CM051353.1, read as the reverse complement.
TCAGTTTATGGCACTATGTTTGCTTCCTGTTTAATCCATTTGGATTGTCAACAAACCAATCTGGTCTTAAATTGGGAAAAATACCATTTTATGGTTAAAGAAGGTATTGTGTTGGGCCATAAGATTTCTATAGCAGGTATTGAAGTTGACAAGGCAAAAGTGGAAGTAATAAAAAATATGAGCCCACCTGCCAATGTCAAAGGAGTTCAGAGTTTTCTAGGCCACACAGGTTTCTATCGAAGATTTATCAAGGACTTCTCAAAGATAACGAAGCCCCTATGTTCTTTACTGGAACACAACACATTCTTTATAATGGGAGATGCCTGTTTGGCATCATTTGAAGCTCTCAAGAAGGCATTGATTCAAGCTCTTATTGTTGTTCCACCAGACTGGACCAAACCATTTGAATTAATGTGTGACAGTAGTGATTATGCTATTGGAGCTGTTGTAGGACAGAAGTTAGGAAGAACTTTTCATGCACTCTATTAAACAAGTAAAACGTTGAATGATGCTTAGAGAAATTATAGAACCACACAAAAGGAGTTGTTAGCTATTGTCTTTACGCTAGAAAAATTCAGATCATATTTATTGGGAACGAAAGTTGTGATTCATAGTGACCATGATGCACTCAAATACTTACTGTTTAAGAAAGATACAAAACCACGTTTGTTGCGATGTACAAGAATTTGATGTGGAAATACGAGATAGAAAAGGTGCAGAAAACCAAGTAGCTGATCATTTATCACGTCTACAATTCACACAGGAGGGATTCCAGGGAGATTTCTTTTGAGTTTATGTGGAAGGACTGTTCCCTGAATGTTGGGAAGAAATATTGCAGTATGCAGGCCATCCAGAGGCCCAGTGGTCCATCTCTGTACAAAAGATCTACACCGTTAAAAAAGCTTATTTGAAGCCTACTACTATAATATGGTTAATTTGACTTCTCACCCGTGTCATGCCCACCTCACATAAAACAACTGTAAGTGCTGAAAGAATGTTGCTTCTATATAGTGTCATGTTAGGAAAGCCAGTTAATTTTAGGAGGATTATATCCCGAGAGATGGAAAAATGTGCTGAGAGTGCAGGATCAGGGGGTTGTCTAGTCTTTCCCATTTTGATAACCGGGTTATGTGAGAAAGCGAGAGTGCAATTTGAAAATGGGGATGAGGTGAAAAACTTGCGTGGCATCATTGATAGAGATTGCATGGCCAGGGTCTTTAGTCGCCCAAGTCTCATTCCTCCACCAACAATTAGCCCACCAGAGTCCGAACCTACCTTGCCTATATTACCTATGTTAGAAACCCTTCAAGTCATGATACTTAAACTCCAGGGTGATCTCTCTAGCTTTACCCAGAAAACCCAACTCATGTGGACATACCAGAAAATTCATAACAATGTGCTTGAAGACACTTTAATGGCCCACCAAATCCATCCTCCTAGGTCTTTCCCTAAGTTCCCCTCTTCCATCTTAGGAGAATTTAATTTCTTCCCAGACGACTCTGCCCCACAAGAGCAATGCACTCCACCCCATAACAAGGAACCCTCAGTGACACTGGAAGAAATGGAAGAATCTGTGAAGGAGGAAGAAGATCTGCATTATGAGCCAGAGAGGGAAGCTATTGAGAGGCGATTGAATGAGCTAGAAGTAATTGACGAATGTGACTGGGATAGTGACCATGAATCTGATGTGGACTATGAGTACGACAGTTTGGAAGAGGAACTGGAGAACGCTCGCATTGATGACTACGACATGGATGTGTCGGATGAAGAGCTTATTTGCAAATAGTCTATGCTTGAATGATCTCTTTTCTTTTTCTGCTTTTATCTGAAATGTTTAATCTGTGAACAGCTGCGTAGGTGATTGGTTGTAAGGGCACAACCTTGTTTAAGTTTGGGGGAGGGGGAGCATTTTGTTTTTAGTACTTTTGAAGCACTTTACTTTTGTTGCTCCCGCAGGAAAATCCAAATGGTTAATGTACTTATCTTTTATTTCTTTTTTTTAATTCTGCTTGTCTTTTTAGTAATTAGAATAAGTTTTAATTGAATGTTTGTTTTAATTCGATATTCCTTAAAAAAAATAAAAAATAATGAGTTTTGTAGCTTAGCAAGGATCCCTTATATGAGGCAGTAGAACTCCTAAGATGCAAGACAAGAGCATTTCATAAAACTAAAGCATTTTGAAAAGGCAACTATTTTACACGACCTCAGTTGACTAACATTTCTTTGTACAGTCCGAACAGTTAAGAAAGAACTTGAGAGCCACTTACTTAAGTATAAACTTATCTGGCAAACATTTCTTCCTATGGTGATCCAAAAGCAAAAAATCTAGCCACCAACCCCTTTTGCCAAGCCAAATATTTCCAAAGTCTTCACAAAAGCAAAAGTTTGTTCCCAAAGTGCACATAGTGCACCCAAAAAAAATAAAATATTTATTAGAAAATGAGTTGGGAAAAATAGTCACTCCTCTTCCATAGGAATGAGTGAGCCCATAGGACAAGTCTCTAGGTGAAGGTGACTAGGAAGTCACATCATTTAGTTGCTTCTAGCAACAAAAAAAAAATGTGCCAAAGGCAATAAAAGCTCTTAGTATTACAAGGAAAAGAAGTTAAGCTTTTTGCACTTGAAAATCCAAAAGAAATGAAGCAAGTTGGAAAAGTAAATCTCAAGAAAAAGAACTCTAGGATAGAACTCTTTTAGCTGGGAAGAATTGAAAAGAGATGCTTGAAACTGAGTTGCACACAAACACTACCGAGAGCTGTTTTCTCTTTGTGTCTTTAGAAAAGTTTTATTCTTGCTCTTGCTGAATAGGAGGTGTTGATACCGGAACCTTGCCCGAGCTATTGTAAATAATGAATTATATTAGTAATTTCAAATTCCTTTTTTTTAGTTAGTTAGAAAAACAATACTCGAGGGCGAGCAATGATTCAAGTTTGGGGGTGTGATAAGTCCTTAGAAATGGGTATTCACATAGTTAAACTTGGATAAATCAAGGTAAAAAGACCAAGCATTCGAGTAAAATGTTGAGCTTATGCACTTATTTGAGTCACTTTTGTAAATTCAATTTCGATATGAGCCCTCTGATTCACTTTGGCTTTTTGATCAATTTTCTCTCATTATTTGATTACTTTCTGAGCATTCTAATATAGCACTTGTGAGCATAGTTCTAGTGGTTGCTCTTGGCAATTCTATTCTGATGCAGATCAAAGAGTGAAGAAGAACATATTGTAGTGCTGCTAAAGAAAAGCACTCAGGAAACAAAGGGATATTATCTTCATTGATGAGCTGTTCGATGAGACATGCGGCAGTCAGTTCGTGCTACAGTGCCCGAGCCAAGCGAGCTCCCCAATACTGTACCAACTACTTTTTTGGCGGGAAAATGAAAAAGATGGCAAAACAAAAAGAAAGAAGCGAGATATAAAAGAGAAGAACAAAGAAAAGAAGGGGAGAAGGAGTCAGTGAAGGCAAGAGCAGAAAGGAAGGAAGAGCGCAACAAGCAAGAGAGTGTTGCCAACGAAGTTAACTAGTAGTTTAGCGTTTAGCAATTTCAGTTTATATTTAGCATGGATTCCAGTTTTAAGTTTATGTTTATTTGCATGTTGTTGATAGCCATAAGAGGCTAAACTCTTTTGTGATGAAATGTTAGTGGAAATGGATGGACAAGAACCATTATTTTGAGACTCATCTATTCATGGAGATTGTGATGTAATATTCTTATCATTCCTAATCTTTTTTAATGTTGTATGAAAATATAGTCAGAAGAGTGTATGCAAATATTGAAAGATAGTTTGTATGCCAATTTAACATAAGATATTACTTGTTCATTTTAATCATAACTTAGAAATAAGGGAAAGATTAAGAGGAATAGAGAACAATACAAGGGGATTCAAAAGATGCAGACTTCACTTAAGTTTTTAGAGATAAGATCGAGGGTAAAGTGATGCATTAGGTTAGTTTGAGAAAACTCATCCTTGCTCTTGTCTTCCTGTGTGTTGATTGTCTCATAACTCCATCCATATGTGAAGTCGAATAACAAGTTTATCACTTGTTGATACAATCTGTCCAGATCCCTAACATATCTTCACATCCTCATCTTTTGATCCATACTTCGTGTTGATCCATTTAACTTTTGCACAATTTCCTCTAGTTTTATCATTCATTCATATTGTTGTAGTAACAATCTTCTTAAATTCTAATTTCAGTTTGAGACAACCATCCTCGTGGGACACGACACTCACTTACCACTACTATTACTTGTTGACCATGTGCACTTGCATGCCACCACACACCATTTAGTTTAACCACCGTTTCATCCAACAGAATGCAGAGCTCGCACGAGCTCACCTGGTAGAAGAATTTAAAACAACTAAAAAATTTTAAGTCTATTAAGGAGTGCAGGGCTCGCACAAGTCACACTTGGTAGAAGAATTTAAAACGACTAAAAAATTCTAAGTCTACTAAAGAGTGCAGGACTTGCACGAGTCACACCTAGTAGAAGAATTTAAAATGAATTTGGAGTCTACTAAGGAGTGCAAGGCTTGTAGAAGATTTTTTTTTAAAAAGTCAACGGTCAACAATCAAAAAGTCAACTGTCAACTGTCATCGGGTCAAGGTCAACTGGTCAATGTAAACATGACAAGGCGCTGATGATAGAGCTCTATTGACATAGCGCTGATGACAGAGCTCTATTGACATAGCCCTCATGACAAAGCACTCATGACATATCGCTAATGGCAACGCCCGAAACAATAAAGGAAGACCACATCCGAATCAAAGATTGAGAAAAAAGGAAAAAAAAAGTGGTCAACTAGTCACCGTTGACCAGTCAACAAGGAACCGGGTCTGCATTTAACCCATGGATCGCTTCGCGCGTTTGCATATAACCATCGGATTGATCCGCGTGTCTGCAAAAAAAAAATTGAATTGTTGCAGGCGCTGCCAACCTAACACCAAGAGAAAAAAAAAAGTGAGAGAAAGGAGAAAAAAGAAAAAACTTATTATTATTATTATTATATATTTTTTTATTTACATCCTTGTTTAATTTTAATTTTTTTCTCAATTTTTTACTTTCTCACTATTGGAAAGATGGCAAGACTTTTTTCCTTTTCACATTTATGATTAGATTTTAAGAGTAATTTTACTCTTAAGATCAATGGGGGGCAGAATGTATCCGACAATCTATTCAATTTGACAAAGACAAAAAGTCAAGCTACGAGCCTCCAACACTAGTGTTTTCTCAAAAATTTGACGACAGTTGAGGTAGAAAATATACAACCTACCAAGCTCCAACACTTAGTATTTTCTCAAAATTTTGACAAGTTCTAAGCTAGAAAATTCAAGCTGCCAACTCTCAAAGTTTTGATGACTGCAATGTAAGAAACTTCAAGCTATCAAGCCTTGACACTTGTGAAATTTTTAGAACTGATAGAGGCATAAATTCCACACTGAATTAATATTCCCAAGCTTGGGAGTAGGGGGCCACTGTTGTGGGTGAAATTATATGAGTACACCTGGAATTTCTCAACTTGTTCAAAAAATGCACAATCGACATGTCTACGTCACCTAGAAAGATAAAGCTACGCCACCTAGGAGGCTACGTCGCCTGGGAGGCTACGTCTATGTCATCTAATAAGGCTACGTGTCTAAGACCAAGAAACTACTTTATGCTAGTATCCAATCAAAAGATGATACGTGACATAACCAACACGCGACAAGTCATTGGAAAGCAACATGTGGCCCAATCCTGACGCGACACATGGCACGATGATGTCATCAACCTCCTCTCATATAAATATGAGAAGAATTTCATTTATTAGGTAACTAATTTCAACTACAATTCTCTCTGACATACTAGCTTTGCTTGCTCTAACTTTAGCATCAAAGGGGGTTAAGCCGGCACCACATCGGTGCTCTCTTTATTTCTTGTGCAGGTACATACAATGCTCGTCATCTACTTAGCACACTGCCTACGTAGCATTTCCAGTGCAGTGCACCCCTTCCAACTCGTCCAATACTCTAAGTTCGTTGCATACGTGGAAGCTCTCCATTTTTATGCAATAACAAGAATCATTTTTTCAAATTCTGCATTTTGACCAAAAGGATTTCAACCCATTTTGAATCACTCAAAACGGATGTAAAACTAAAAAAGTTATAAGCAAAATAAGTTTCAGCAATGGAGAAAATATAATGGAATGTTTAAGTTGAGTAAAGGGGAAGAAAATGGTGAATAAAGAGGTATTCAAGTCGCATCCCAAAAACATCTTTAACTTCATTTCCTTGCAATTAATAATACTAAGAATCTGTAAATTGTTGGATCAAAATATTTCAAAAATTGTTGCTGATGTTGAATAGGATGATGTTAAATACTTTGTTGTTAATCAGATTGAGTGTGTAATGTAATGTTGTAATTTAGCTTTGCTTTTTCGCTCCAACGAGTCTCCAGATCTTAATTTAAAAGTAGGGGTTTTTGTTTCTTCAATTTAGGGCATTGTCAATGAAACCCTCAATTTTTTTTAATTTTTTTTTTGCCACTTATGAAATTTAGTATCAAATATAAACATATTAAACTATATGTGATTTCGTTTTTCAATTTTTTTTTTAATGTTTTATTTTCAATTTAACTTAGTTTTGTTAAACTTTTTTTTAAAGAAAATGAATGCTTTTTGTTTATTTTTTGTTTATCAATTATATTTAACATTAATAAACTAACAGTGACTTTTTTTTTAAAAAAATTTAGAGTTTGAAGAAGTTTTAATGGCGGTGGGAGGATGATAGAAGAAGAAAAAAATTTGATATTTCCTAGAAGAAAGAAGTCTTCAGAGCTTGAAGGTTTTTTTTGTTATAGTTAGCGGTGTTCGCAGGGCGGGGCAAGGAATGCATTCCCCGTCCCCGTCCCCACATCTTAAATCATTCCCCAACTCCGTTAAAATCCCCGCTTTAAAAATTCGGGGACGGGGATTCCCTACGAGGAATTTGTGGGGATCAGGTTCCCCACGGGAAAATTTTCCCCGTTCACAAAGTACTTTTTTAAATTTTTTAATATTTATTAAATTTATAAATATCTTTAATTATATTATAAAAAGTACTAGTAGATATATTATATATCTTTTAGATTTAAAAAACATATATTATCATTACATTTTTAATATTATATGAATTAAATGATTAATAATAGTATAATATTAATAAAAACCATTAATTAATTAAATAATTTCGGGGATCAGGGAGGGGGCGGGCGAGGAATGCATTCCCCTTCCCCGTCTCCAAAATTGAAACGGGGAAAAAATGTTCCCCATCCCCGCTCAAAGCAGGGATTCCCCGTCCCCGTTCCCGCAGGGATTTTGAACACCCCTAGTTATAGTTTTAATTTTTTTAAATTTAAATTTTCCTTTAGTTTTACAAAATATAAGAGAATTTATGACTTTCCTTAAATCTTCCACAAATTAAGGAAAATTAAATTGGGGTATGTTTTTAACAATGTAATTTAAATTTTTCAGTGGTGCTTTTGGGTAGTTTTGATATATATATATATATATAAAAGACTGTGTTTTCTGAAATAAACAACATTAAATTGTCCATTACTGAAAAAACATTAGTTTTAATTTTCTTAGATTTAAATTTTCCTTTAATTTTACAAAATGTAAGGGATTTTATAACTTTCCTTAAATCTTACACAAATTAAGGAAAATTAAATCAGGGGCATGTTTCGTCTTTGCATAATGTAATTTAAATTTTTCAGTGTTGGTTTGGGGTAGTTTTGATATTAAAAAAATAACTAGTTCATGTATTTATGTAAACTAAATAATTATTGGATATGGGATATCAAATGATATTAAAAAAATAACTAGTTCATGTATTTCATTAGATTTATTTGAATTATCTTTAAAATCAAAACATTTCTATATTTTAGGATTTACAAATGATTACTTATCGTCCTTCCTTTTAAATAAAAATGTAGAATAAAACAAAAATAAATAAAATACAATAGTAAACTAAAAAAATTAGGAGTAAAACCACATGCAACACTCGTACTAAAAGACTAATATATACTAAATATAACAAAAACATGTCACATCTAAGTTTTTTGCCGTTAATACGTAAAAAAAATAGTGACAAGGACTAAAATGGTTTTTATATTAAGTTTATGGATCAAGATATAATATTTAAAAGTTCAAAAACAAAAATAATATTTTTGAAAGTTTAGAAATTGGAACATAATAAGCATATAGATTTAGGGCCTAAGAATTTTTAATCTTTTTAATTAGATGATAAAAAATTTGGACGATCCAATTTGATCTAGTATAAATATAGTTTGTATTTCTTTTTTGTCTTTTTAAGTAGATGATGATTATGAAATTTGAGCCGTTAGATTATTCTTGTGATTCACAAAAATAGAAATAAATCAAAAAAAAATTTCGTAACTTTTTTTTTGCCTTTTTTATGGATCACATCAAGGATAATAGGCCATGGAAGTAAGAATGAAACATTTTATCCATTTGAGTTAACATTACGCGACAAAGAGTCACTTGTTTTTTATATGATCTCATTTCCATGTTGCCACATAACCTCTCTCTTTTTTTCCTTCAAATTATCCAGCATGTCAAATTATGTTTTTTTCTTTTTTTTTGAGAAGTTATATTAACAAAAGCATTCTTTATTTCTTCAATTTTAGCTTATTTCCCTCTCGGCACAATGCATCTGCAAGTATAGAGAACGTCTTTTTGCCAAGGAGAGAAACTAAAAGCTGATTTTGATGCTACAATTGAAACTGGAATCATTAGTATATCCTGGATATCGATCTTATGGAGGCTCAATTGTATCATATCCTGGAACGATGCGGCCCATGGACCAGTCCGTTTGAGCATCCATACGAATTGTGATCTTTATTTGAGCCAAGCCCGGGTCCACTTGTTGAATCGACCTTATGGAGGCTCAAACGGGCCGGTCCATGGGCTGCTTCTTTTAGAAAAATGGGGGCTCATATACAATCCAAACATTTAACGAGCCGAGTCGAGCCAATTCAGCTTATCAAAATGTTGACTACTGGGCCAAGTTTGGGCCGACATTTGAGTCGCGAATTGAATGATGACGTTGAATTCCACATATGACAAGTTTATATCTGCTTTCTGTAGGGCTAGGACAGTTGATGATGGGTATTTAATCCATAGAGAACTTAATTGAATAAAGAAAGTAGCAATAAAAAGTACCTATTTGGCATTGATAAATGATTTTAACGGGTCAAACAAGGGAGATGATATTGTTGCAAGACTACTCATTGAGATGCAAGAAAAAAGGTTACACACCAACAAGCAAACTATTTAGAGCAATTATCCATTGTTTGAGTGAAATGGAAAATATGGAAAAGCAGTTCTTCAACCTGTGTGAGTTACAACTATCTTTTCATTAATCCAGGTTTGAGATGTACAATAACTTCATTAATGAAGTTGCACATGCCAAAAAAACTTGAGGAGGTTATTAGTATCAAAAAAAAGTTTCTCCAATCAGCACACTTTTTAAGTAGTAATAGATAATAGACTAGTTTTGACCACGTGTGTTGCACGTTATTTCTCTATTAATATTTTAAAGGTTGATATTCAATTTCAATAATTTTATCGATCACTTATTGTTTGTATGAAAAGTCCTTATATTTTCAAAATTTGTAATCTTTAATTGTTACTTTAAATTAAAAATTTATACATAATGTATATTTGAATTATACATAGATTTTTTTTTTTTGATGAAATTATACATAGATTTTATTGAAGAAAAAAACAACTCTATCACCTCATCGAGATAGTTAGTAACATTTTTATACCCAATTTTTTTCATTGGTTTTTTTTTTAATTAAGCGAAAGTTATTTACTAATTTGTATTTACTAATTATTCTAATCCATATTCTAATTGCTTGTGTATTAAATTTTAATAGTATGAAATTTGACTTTTAGATTAGATAAGAATTAAGAAATCAAAATTTTATTTTATTTTCTTCTTCTTATTATTATTAACTTTATAGAGATATCAAAATGTTAACTCCAAATCAAATAACTTTTTTTTCTTTTACTCAATTAATGATTTTACTTTCATTAATTTACTGAAAAAACAATTAAAAATGCGTGGAAGATCAACAACTCCAAACTCACAAAATCGCAAATAAAACGAAAAAAAAAAATCGCAAATAAAACAGAAAAATTCTCCAATAAAATGACCTTTTAATCTGACAACATACATTATAATTTTTCTATTAAAATTATAATAACATTGTTACATATTTAGTCCATTTAACTTTATAATTAAAAAAAATCTATTGAATTTGATTAAACATCAATAACTTAACTTTTATTTCTATAATAATTTTTCTATTTAAAAGATTCTTTCCTTGTTCAATTTCAAACAAAATAATTAAGGAATTTATGAAACCACCTTCTGTTTAAAAAAAAAGTTTTAAAAAATAATACACATATATTTGTTTTAAACTTTAATTGATTTAATACTTTTAAACATAATTATAACTATTCATGTATTAAATAATAATTTTGACTTACTGATATATTTTTAAGAGGTAATATTAAAATAGAAATTAAATGTGTGAGAGAGCATTATAGATTTTAATTGAAATTATAGAAGGTTAAAAGGGAAATGAAAAGTTTTTCACTAATTTTTTTTTTAAGAAAACAACAGAAACAAAACCATTTTGGCTAGGGAGTCAGCTGCTTCATTCATCAATCTGAGGACATAGTAGAAATGTGATGCACGTACTCAAAGATTAATATATTTAAATGGTATAAAAAGCTAGACTAAACATAATTTAAATCTAAAAAGTTAATAAGAGCATAGCTCAACTGCTTAGACATTTGCTCTTTTTTCTTAAGGTCTAAGGTTCGAGTGTCATTTTCCCAAATTTGATGTAATATCCTTAATATATAAAATGTGAGATTTTTTAGAAATATTTTTGGACTATTATAACCTTTAAAAACTTTGAAATTATTATACATGCAATTATATATACCCTCTTAAAATCTCTAAATTACTAAACATGTCATTGCTATTTATTCTCCACTTTTTATTGAATGACCAATTACATTTTTAACACTATTATACATACCCATTTTATATCTTTAAATTACATGCCAACACATTTCATATACCCTTAGAAAAATAAATTGTGGAGTTGTAAAAAATAATAGGTTTACTTTCTAAAGTGACATTTTTTCATACCGATCTTAGCTTTTTTTTCCTTTTGATCTTTATATTTTTCTCTTATATTAACGTTATTTGGATTTTTCTCCTTTTTAAGTCTTTTTTTAATAATAAGATTAAAATATTTCTCTTCAATGAATAAGAAATGGTCAATTTTGTTAAATAAATTCCTTGGTTTTTTATTGTTTTCCCACAATATCAAATTACAAGATAGTTGAAAAATTAAGTACAACATATGAAAATGAATGTGATATTAAAATGAATAACTATTCATTATTTAGATTTATAACAAATTTGTGGAAAATAATTTATATTTAAGTATTCAAATATTAAATGATTTAATAAAGGTGATGGTGATTTTATTTTAAAATAACTAAAAAAAAAACTTAAATTGTTTTAAATAAACAGTTAAGATTAAAAAAAAACAACGACAACAAGTAGTAAGGGTATAGTATTTTAAAAAAAATTAAATTTATTAATAAGAAATAATTTAAAATGAAAAAACTAATGTAATTTTTTGAATTATAATTAAAATTGGAAATAAATATTCTAGAAATGAGTAAATTAACTAAAATATATATATATATATATATATATATATATATAGAATAAACGATTTATTCTTTATTTGGTAGTATAAATTTTAAAAATAAAGAAGTTAAAAAGATTGTCTTAAATAAAAAGAAATCAACTACCTATAAGTATTCATTAGTTAAGTAGACAATAATTTAAATTTTAAATATAACATAATAATGCGTTTAATAATTAAAAAATTAATAAAACAAAAATCATTTTGAAAAAAATTTTATAAACCATAAAAAATCAAACAAAAACAAAATGTTAAATTTTTAAAAGGTAAATGCAAAATACACCTCTACACTTTGGATTATTGTTAAATCATACCCCTACACTATTTTTTTTTATCAAAAAATACCCCTGCACTTTAGTAAAATTACAAATCACACCCTTCAACCGATTAGTTTTAACAAAATCGAGATATATTTATATTCTACGTTTGTCATGTATTATGATTTCATGAAAAATAACAAAAAAAATTGACAGATGTGTAGAATTTCAGAATAAACTCTTATGTTAATAGGATGTAAAACCTATAAATCACACTCAAATGTTTAAAATTTTCGAAATTTTTAATGGTTTCGGAACACATGGTATGCGTATAATATAGATGTGTCTAAGTTTCGTTAAAACTAATCGATTGAAGGGTGTGATTTGTAATTTTACTAAAATGCAGAGGTATTTTATGACAAAAAAAAATTCTGGTATAATTTAACAATAACCCAAAGTATATTACCTTTATCCTAATTTTTAAATAATTCTATATGAGAAAAAATATCACCTGAGTTTAATGAAAAAGAAAAAAAAAACACCTAAAAAGACCAACTCACGAAATAATACCCTTTGATTCATGAACTTGAGAAACCACGTCGTTTCATCGATCCCTCGGCTCTCCTCCGCCGCGCCCAAGCCAAGCTTTTGTATTTTTCCTTTCGAGTTTTTATCATTACTTACGGCAGTTTATGAGAATTTTCAAGTTTGGTTTCTCGTGTCTGTTTCTTCTGAATGAAATCAAGAATGTTTATAGTGGCGTGATGATGAATATAGATTCCGAAGATCAATCAGAGATACTTCGTTTTTCAATATTTTGAGAACTTGGGATTTTCTTATCTTCTTCATTTGCATTCATTATTTGAAAGTCTGGTTTTGTCACCATGAAAAAGTTCATGTTTTTTTCAGTAATTTGTTCATCTTCCAGAGCTGAAGCTAAATCTAAAAGTGGGGTTTTTGTTTCTTCAACGTGGGGCATTGTCAATGAAACCCTCATACCTGTCTCCTCCTATCCCAGTTTTGGTTCATTTTCTTCAATTGCTGGAACTGAGAGTAATGGTAGTAGAGGTATTCCGTTGTTTTTCCCCGATACGTCGACGACGATTGCAACGACGCTGACTGCTGCAGTGGGTGTTGATGGGATGATCAGTAGGGAAGTGGCATTGTCTTTTAAGGAATGGTTTAAAACTGGAAGCAAGACTTTGTTGGATCAAATCTTCCAAATCCTTCAAGGGGCCAAAGATGACCCTGACTTGGCTCTTGCTAATCTCGACCTTCGCCTCAACGAGTCGTTTGTCTTAGATGTCCTTCGTTATGGCTCCAATGATGTTCTCTCCTGCCTCAAATTCTTTGACTGGGCTGGCCACCAACCGGGTTTCTCCCACACTCGAGCCACGTTCAATGCCATCTTTAAAATTCTGTCTAGGGCCAAGCTTAGGTCCCTCATGTTTGACTTCCTTGACAACTATGTTAGGCAGAGATTTGTCCATAAGGTTCGTTTTTACAATACATTGGTGATGGGTTATGCCGTTTCTGGGAAGCCAGATCTTGCTCTCCAGCTATTTGGTAAAATGCGCTTTCAAGGCCTTGATCTTGATTCTTTTACCTATCACATTCTTTTGAATTCTCTTGTTGAGGAGAACTGCTTTGATACTGTGCATGTTATTGCCAAGCAGATTTCTTTGAGGGGATTTGAGAATGAGGTTACACATTACATAATGCTGAAGAATTTTTGCAAGCAGAGTCTGTTGGATGAGGCAGAAACGTTTTTGCATGACTTAGTAAGTAGTGGGAAATCCCTCAATGGGCGTATTCTGGGCATTCTGGTGGGTGCACTTTGTAAAAGTGGCAACTTCGAGCGTGCATGGAAGTTGGTTGAAGAGTTTAGAGACTTAGAGTTTGTTGCAATTGAGCATGTGTATGGTGTGTGGGTAACAGAACTTGTCCATGCCGGAAGGCTAGAGAGTGCCCTGAAGTTCTTAGAAAACAGTAAGTCAGTAGAAGGTTATATTCCTGATGTTTTCCGTTACAACTTGTTGGTTTATAGGCTTTTGAGAGATAATCGGCTTCAAGAGCTGTTTGACTTGCTTATGGAGATGAAGGATAATTGTATTTCCCCCGATAAAGTGACTATGAATGTTGTCATGTGCTTCTTTTGCAAAGCTGGGATGGTGGATGTTGCACTTGATTTGTACAGCTCAAAATCAGAGATTGGACTCTCCCCTAATGGTATGGCATATAACTATTTGATCAATACTTTATGTGGGGATGGAAGCACGGACGAAGCATATCACATCTTGAAAAATTCCATTGCACAAGGTTACTTCCCTGGTAAAAAGACATTCACCATACTTGCAGATGCATTGTGCCGAGAGGGAAAGCTTGATAAGATGAAAGAGTTGGTTCTTTTTGCCTTGGATAGAAATTTTATGCCCAATGATTCCACATATGACAAGTTTATATTTGCTTTATGTAGGGCTAGGAAAGTTGAGGATGGGTATTTAATCCATGGAGAACTTAATAGAATAAATAAAGTAGCAACAAAAAGTACCTATATTGCACTGATAAATGGTTTTAACAAGTCAAACAGGGGAGATATTGCTGCAAGACTACTAATTGAGATGCAAGAAAAGGGTCACACACCAACAAACAAATTATTTAGATCAATTATCCGTTGTTTGAGTGAAATGGAAAATATGGAAAAGCAGTTCTTCAACGTGCTTGAGTTACAACTATCTTCTCATGAACCCAGTTGTGAGATGTACAATAACTTCATTAATGGAGCTGCACGTGCCAAAAAACCTGAACTTGCTAGAGAAGTATATGAGATGATGTTGAGAAGTGGCATCAAACCCAATTTGAGTTCTGACATTCTTATATTGAAGAGCTATTTATATAGTGAACGCATCTCTGATGCTTTGAATTTTTTAAGCGGGTTGTGTCAGACAAGAATTATTGGAAGGAAAATATCCAACACTATGATTGTTGGTCTATGCAATGCCAACAGGACCGATATTGCACTTGAATTTTTGAGGGAAAGGAGGGAGGAGGGTGCAACACCTAGCATCGAATGCTATGAGGTGCTCGCTAAGCAGTTATGTCATATTGAAAGATATGATTTGGCGGTAAACCTTATAAACGATTTAGAGAAAGTTGGGCGTCATTTAACATCCTTTCTTGGTAATATACTTCTATATTATTCATTGAAAACTCAAAAGCTCTATGAAGCTTGGGTTCATTCGAGAGAGGGAGAAGTGGAGACATCTCGAAGTTCAATGCTTAGCCTGCTGATTGGGGCATTTTCTGGCCATATTAGAGTCAGCCAGCGTATTGAGAACTTGGAACAAGCGATTTCAGAGTGCTTCCCACTTGACATCTACACGTATAACCTGTTATTGAGGAGGCTAAGCATGAGTGACATGGAACAAGCCTTTAAGCTGTTCGATCGATTGTGTCAGAAAGGGTATGTACCTAACAGATGGACTTATGATATATTGGTTCATGGTCTTTTCAAACATGGGAGGACATCTGAGGCTAAAAGATTGTTAAATGAAATGTATCAAAGAGGGTTTAATCCAACAGAGGGTACTGAGGCATTTATTTAAGCCAACAAAGTGTACATCATATTATGAAAATTTAGATCCTTGCTGTGGTCCTTCCGTAAAATATACTTCCATTCCCAGAGCTCCATGCTTGGCCCATTTCTATGCTTTTCCAGGTATATTTTATATGAGCCATCTGATAAGTACCAGATCTACGAAATGGAAAATTAAGGAAAATAGGTGCTAGATTGTATTACTAAATAAAAGGAATGCTAATTGTCTTCCACCAAAATATTGCCTGATTAGCTTAACCCATCTAAAACTAATAAATTAGCTCTGCAAATTTATAGTGGCAATTGTTAGTGAAGTGTCATTCACTATTAAAGCACATTATCATAGGTTTTATAATATTTCAATCAAGTTTGAGGTTTGAACTCCCTATCCCACTCCGTATATAAGAGAAGGTTCATATGCCTATTCTCTTATACCAAGGAAAAAGAACAACCCAAATAGCGGGAGACTGATTTTATTCCAAGGGTTTCTTTTCAATCTGAGAAATTTAATGTGATGAAAGAAAAAAAAAGGAGCATGAAGTTTGTTAAAGCATAACTAGCCCTAAAAACAGCATAACATGTACCAAACATACTATTATAAATTTAATGTCAGCAAGTTCTGAATTCCTGCTCCATTGTATTGATATCTTCAATCTTGAGACATTTTCTAAAGCTTTTGTTTCTAATAAACAGCTACCACACTTGCACAAGTTCTCCAGGCTGAAGATCTCTAATCCATTCTTATTGGCCAATTATCTTCTCTTCTCTTGCTTTTTTGAGGAGAGGACCCCTGGATGTGAAAATCACATAGCATTTATTTTCACTGTGGTTATGTATGACCCTGAAGTTACCACGTCTCCTTTGATCAGTCAAGACTGGTACAGCTGGCTAATGGTGAGAGGTCATTCTTTGTCTTATATCAACTTTGGGCTGGGGCACCGTCAATATTTAAAGGTATTTACTTATTTTTTATTAACTATGTCACCATTTTTTATTTTCTACAGCCATGGGACGAATGGATGTCATAATTGTGTTGCCTGTTGTAATTTCTGTTGCCATGCATGTGAAATCTCCTATTTCTTTTCAGAATAGATGCTTACCAATGATTTGATGCCAAACTTTTCTAAGACAAATGATTTAGTGTCTAAATTGCTCAAGGACAGGATAATCAAAATACATATGTTTTTGGACTTGAAGAATTCATTCATGGGCATCTACCATTGCCCCTTCTCCTTCAGAGGAGCCATTTTGTAGACGAACAAGTATATTTCATCCATGCTTGTTACTTCAATTATCTAGATGTAGTGGTCATATAATTTCTATTCCTCCAGCTTAAATAAAGAACATCTTTCTTTTGGTTCTTACTTGTTTTCACTTCAATTATCCAAATATTCATATAATCCATGTAGCTCCAGCAGTAGTATGGGACCTCTTAGTTTTGCTTCCTTTTACTATTACCGTGTCTATGTTTGTGTGTTAAAATGATTATGGACTCTTTGAATCTATTACCCGCTCTGTTATTATCTAATACCTGCAGTCACTCCTTTGCTTTTATTTCTTCAGAGAAATTAAATATCAGAATGGCTAGTGAGTACAGTTATCTTAACCAGAGTGAATGCTTGGTGATTGATGGTGTTGATGATGCACGGAAATCATATTCTTGTGGTAATTAAATCTCTAATACTTTAATTTTTTTGTGCAGTAGAATGAAGACCTATTTTTTGGTCAATTCTACCTCAAATATTTTTACATTTGTGATTATTTTTCTCCTTGTCTATAGGAAGCCCTTGATATGCTTCAAGCAATTGATAGTGAAAATCACGCGGAGGTGATAGCCGATGAAGGTAATACTCAGACTCGGTTTTGTACTGCTCAGTTTAAAATGCATCGTGTTGCACCTGATGCTGTAATTTGATGATAGTATCCATCCTGCCACCAATAATTATTTTTGTTAAACTGATTGGGTGGAATATGTGGGTGTAGTTTTTAGGAACAACAAATTTGTACTGGTGTGTTAACTTTGGAATGGCATCTTAAATCTTTTCTTTTGTTTTAATTTTTGGGATTGCCATGGGTGTTTGGGCTAATTTATGCCCACCTAAACTAATTCCACACTAATCACAGTGTAAGCGCTTGTTTAACTTGTATAGGTTGGGTATGTTGCTCAACTGCATCTCAATCCCATCATACTTCAGGAGGTTTCTGCACCTTCTTTAGATATAAAGCCTCCATGCTCCTAATATCGAGCCCTTGATTTTACTATGCTCAATAAGAACCTGAAATAACAGAAATAGGTTCTCGTTCTGGTTCCAAAAGTCCCAAGTGTGCACTACAAACAACTTTCTAGTGGTCCCATTCCTTCTTACTTGACTTTGACGCTACACCATTTGATGTCGGGAAATTTGTGGGATATGTAATATCTTGGATAAGTGATCATCATGAGTTGAACTCGTGCTGTCAAAGGGAACTGGGTTTACAATTTTTTCCCTCTGACCATTTGGCCAAGCCATGGTTGATGTTGTATCTTACTCTTTGTCTGTTTGTTTGTTTAATTTCATTTTATGGGTGTATTATTTAGCTGTACCTCTCATTTTTATTTTATTACTATGAATAGTTTGTCAGTGATTGTAGATAAATGTTGGCAATATTCTTAATGTTTCTATGTTCATGTATTTTTGCTCATATATTTTGGGTATGCCTTTAGATGATTTTGTATATTTACCAAAGTCAGAATGTGAGACAAGGTTGTTTTAATTTCTTAAGGTGTTGTGTAATGTGTAATTTTTTTTACAGCAGTTACATATGCTGCCAAGCTGATGGATTGCAGTTCTAAAGATCTTAAGTTAGCTTTGGCCACCCACAAAATGAAATCTGACAAGGATAGCATTTCTACAAAATTGACTATAAGACAGGTTTGCTGTCTACTGGTTTATGAATTCTTTATTAATTCCAGCTGTTCTGGAATGGCTATGTGTCATCACAAATACAGGCAATTGAAGCAAAATTTATCTATGCTAGCTTGTTTTACTGGCTCGTAGAACAGATCAAAAAGTCACTTAAACCAGGAAAGCAGCATTCTGGAAGATCCATAAATATCCTTGACATTTATGGGTTTGAATCATTTAAGGCATGTAACTCTATCCTACTCTGTGTAATGTTTTGATTCAATAACATGGTAAATTGGTGATTAACGGTTTTACGAATGTACCAACTTGGTTTTACGAAACTGTTTTTGGGAACTGGGCTGGTGAGTCCTGATTGTTTATTTTTATAAAAAATAAATGATATTTTTTTAGTTCAAATCTCCATGTTGCTTGCAACTAAAGGTTCCAAGTCTTAATGATTTTTAAAATATGGTCTTTTTACTTTCTTCTTCTTTTTAATTGTGTTGGTGTTAAATTATATTGAATTAGAAACCTGATAATTAGTGCCTAAAATTATCGACTTAAATTTGTTTTATTATTTAGTTACGTGTGCCTTGCCCTTTCCTTGTTTTTGATATTTGTAAACGAGTCATGACGAATAGCTGGGTACATGCAACATTTAGGATGGGAATATATTTTCTAGAGTCAAACAATCCAATATTATTCTGAAGCCTTCTAAATATTATCCAATAGTGTTTTGGTGATTTCTTGTAAGTGTTACTAGCTACCTGATCATTACAATAGATGTTGCAATTTAGAGGCTAACTTAATAATAAGTGTTTGACAAGCTTAATAATAACCTTATGATTCCAAAATCCCATGTTTACACTGTCAAGCTTGCCAAAAAGCCGAAAGCCACATTTAGGCCAAGATATTGAGTTTATGTTAAACATTACATTTATGGCTTCAGCTATGTGTATACTTTCCTCACCCTTTCTTCTCTATTGTTAATTTGTTATATTATATCACACACTTCCTCGTTAAGTATGGCCTTGGGTGACACTGCATCTCTGCATAAAGATTAAATCATTAAAAAAAATTAAATTTCTATTGGCGTGAATTAAAAATGTTGGTAAGTTAGAGTTAAATTTTCACCTCTGGACTATTGTATGATAATTCATATATTCCTATCCGAGATGAATCAGTTTTTAATGGAAGTGTTTATTTGCCGTGGTTCTCAGATTAGGGCATTGGAGGTAAGGAGGAAGAAGGTTCTGCAAGGCATAGTGGGTGTCCAAAAGTACTTCTGTGGTTGTCGTGCCCGTAATTACTTCAATTAACTTAAGAAAGGAGCCACTACTTTACAAACATGCAATTTTTTTATCTTTAAAGCTCAGTTGCTCGTTTCTTAAAATTTTGTTTTCTCAATATTATCTTGGCTGTTTAATTTGAAGTTCAATCTTAAATTCTATTATTTCATTTGTCCTTATGTTTCTTCCCTTTTCCTCGGGAGGGTTATACATTCTGATTATTGATATATACACTTCAACTCTCTCTAATAAAAGTTTGTCCTCTTGTTGACTTCTATGCTTGAACATTCCTTTCATGCTTTTAATTAAGAGGATAATATGTAAAGAGTTCTGATCAATGGAGTAAATTCTATAATGCAGTTGTCCATGGTGAAAATGCCAGAAGGAGATGTATCATTGAGTTAAAGAGGTGTCCATTAGGTGTTCCTAAGAAGATTGATGAACTGCAGGCTGTCGTTCTATTGCAATCTGGTAAATATTATTGCTCTGTTGTGGAGAAGTTTGTAACTTCATGATATCATTCAACATCTTATATTTTTACTTTTCCCACAGTAATACGTGCTTCATTGGGTTGGAAGCATTTTAACAGGATGCTTGATTCAAATAAATATTTTCCTGAGAACAGAAAGTATAAATCAAACACTGCAGGAGGATTATAGAGGTAAAGGCAGTAGGCACTCTTATTTATGCTCTTATAAACCTGCTGCATTTACTTTTCCTGGTGTTATTTCTTTACCTGTTTGATTAACATACTTGTGAGAAGTGTGTTTGTCTTTATCAGTGTTTTCTTTAAGTTTAGAAAATGTCTCCATTCGTTTCTTTTTCACTAGCTACAAACAACACACTTCATAGCACATCTATCTATTTAGAGTTTTTATTTTGACAAATATTTGCATTTGTAATTTGTTTTTCAATACTCTCAAGTGCTTCGTCTGACGAGTGAAAATAATTTGTGTGTGGCAACTGGCAACTCTGCTCATGTGTGCTGTTTCTTTTTCGTTTCTCTCGATATATTTATTAATTAACCGTGTTCATATTGTTATGTTTGCTTGTAAACATACAAGTATGTGCTGTGCATGACGGTTCACTTCTTTCCTGAGTAGGATAAATTTCAAGAACGGGTTCAAGCTCTGCCCACACTGGCACGGCTTTGAAAGCAGGTCCTTTAGGCAGAAGCAACCATTGAGAAAAAGGAAGAAGAAAATGCTGCATTGCAGGGAGCAAGTGCAGCAATTCGAGGCTAGGTGGTCAGAATATGAGGCAAAGATGAAGTCCACGAAGGATATGTGGCTAAAGCAGATGGCATCTTTGCAAGTAAGTTCATAAGTTAATAGACTTTGTTTATAGAAAAGTGTGAAACATCAATTTCCGTTCTGATATGGGGCTGTGCTTTAACCCTTCCATATGCCAGATTCAATAAAATTTGGAAGATCTGAGAGCCTCCCAAGCTTATGATCCTTTGGAAACGATATTTTTAATTTGAACTCTTCCTAATTAAGTGAAGTATTGCTGCTTCATAACATTAGAGTAACTAGTCCGTGGCATGTGCATATTAAGTTGACACTGGAAGAACAAATTTTTACTATATTTATGTAGGTTTTCAGTGGAGGGCATAAGACATAAAATTACATAAAATAGTAGTGGATATTGTTTGAGACTTTATATGTTTTTTCATTCAATATCACGTACCCTTCCAGCTGTAAATGTGGAGATTATATTTATTATCCCTGTATACAAAGCTACCAGGCATCTTATAAAGTTGTTTTTCACCACCTCCAAATTCATTCAACAGATCTCGTACAAAAGAGAAAACTGATATGTATATAATTGTAGCAATGATCACCGCAGGCTAATGTTTTTCTCCCTAATCTGCTATGTGTGCCTTAATGGGACAAGAAAAATGCCAGTGGTCAAGAAAAGTTTCCTTAAAATTTATATATATTAGTTGCAAGAGCTCATTCAATAATAGTTTCTAGGTTCTTGGTTTTTTTTAACTAAGCTGTGACACTTGATGCAGATGAGTCTCGCTGCTGCTAAAAGGAGTCTTGCCGCTGAAAATGGGGCTTTTCCTTCTGGAAGAGTTCATGCTAATTCACCACTTCACTATAATGATTCCGAGGATACCACGTCTCTGGGATCTCGAACTTCTGGTGGTAGCACACCAATTAAATTTTCAGGCTTTTCTGAAATTGGGACTGCCCGAGAAATGAATGTAACTTTAGTTGCAGTGAACAATCTTGTAAAGGAATTTGAACAGCGAAGACTGGCATTTGATGATGATGCTAAAGCTTTAGCTTGAATTAAATCAGGGAAGACAGGTCAAATATGAATCCTGATGAAGAATACCGCAAAATTAAAGTTTAGTTTGAGGTATGGAAAAAAAAGTATAAGGTCAGATTAAGGGAAACGAAAGCAAGGATTCATAAACATGTACATTTGGAAGTAGATAAAATACATAAAAAATGGTGGCAGGAAATTAAGTTCTAGAGCATCATAGTATATAAGAAGTAGAAAGTTGATTCAGTTCAGCTATGTGAATGAGTAACTGAAGAGATTTCGGAAAGGAAGATTGTCAAAATGTTCTCTTCCTGAGCTACCTTCTTCTGCAACTATGGCAATATTTGCGAGTGTCAAAGCTGGATGTTATGAAGACAAGAAACTTGTGCCCTGCCAATTATCATTCATCGGTTGGTGCGTGCAGAAGATTATGAATAGCTTAATAGTGATTTGCCAAGAGATTTCATTCCATTATCTCCACTGCATAGTTTAGTTTGTGTATAGTTCTATTGTCATTCTATCCAGTTTGTTAGTATAAGGAAGTGAGTGTTCATATTGTTTGTACTTATGAATGAATACTTGAGCTTGTTTAATAGCAGGAATGAGAGCATAGTTTACCATTGGAGCGAGTTAGTTTGGGTAGAATCCCAGTAGGAAATTGTTCTAAGGCATGTTCTTTTTCTTTTGGCACCTTCCTAATTTGAGTCCCGGAAAGGTCGATTCTTCTTAGCAATGAGATTTTCCAACAAGGACACATCTTTCAATGATTCAGTTCATAATCAAGGCGGTGAGAATTTTGTAAACAAGATATCGACTTCGGCAAAAGTTCAATCCGATTCAAACTTAAATCAAGAACAGTGCGATGCTGAAGCTGCTCAAAGAAATTACTTGGGATGCCCTAAAGAAAAATGACCATGTATCAAAATAAGAGAAAGTAATGGACAGTTTTTGGTAATGTAAGAAATTTCAGAAATTGGTGTCAATGAAAGAACATACCTCTTCACCACTTGGAAAATCTATTAGTCTTGTGTGAGCTTTCACCATGAATTTAGAACCTGATATTTGCAAGGCCATGTCTCTAATCAAATCATGCATTCTCACATGTTGCCAATCTTCTTCCTCTAACAAGCATGCTCTTTCGTCATTCAAAATAGTGTGGCTGTTGCCGTCATCTATCATTGCCTCGAGTGTATCCTCATAATTGATCAAATCCGTTATCAATAAATCTGCATATCAAAATTTCTGTGTATTTCACAATCTTTTCAGGATACAATGAGCAATATGATGAGCACTTCTGTAAGTTTTTCGTTCAATCTCTCATAGCTAAATCGCAACAATGCAAATACTTTTTCTTCCATATCTGTTATCCCAGACTTAGATCATCCCGTCAAATTGTGGAACACACATTTACATTCTTAAACATCATCAACTACCCTCATGCTTCTACCTAGTGTAGTTATCCCAACGGGCAAACCTTTGCGTTCTCTGGCC
Organism: Gynostemma pentaphyllum; assembly: GCA_028015215.1. NCBI lineage: Eukaryota > Viridiplantae > Streptophyta > Magnoliopsida > Cucurbitales > Cucurbitaceae > Gynostemma > Gynostemma pentaphyllum. Next base: position 17,597,826 of record CM051353.1, on the reverse strand, counting down.
ATCAACTTTACAGTCAGCTCTATGTCGAGAGGAATACGTCTTCCATAATATTCGACAAATAATTTCCAAGCATCTTCTTGTTATCACACACCATTTCATGACAAATACTTACGCAACTTGTTGTTCCATCCTTTTCAGGAATTTCGACTTCACTTAGATCAAAGTAATTCCACACATGATCTGAAAAACAGTGCGACTTTTTTCTTCTTCTCTAAGACTTTTGACAATATTCATGCTCAAGTTTCCTTACAATCAAATTGATTGAAAAGATCTTTTTGTACTCTATATCATCGGCAATGTCACCTTGAAGCTTAGAGATATTACAATCCTTTGACAGAGTAACCCAATAAAAACAGTGCCAAATATATTTGGGTATTCCAAGGCTTGATTATGAACATGCTTCACCAATGTGGTTTTCCCCACTCCTATGCACCAATTTTTGATAACTCATTCTTCATCTAACATCTCCAAATCTCATTCATGATGTTTTGAGACTCTTGACCCACTAAAAATTCTTCACCCACGCAATTTTACGATCATTCCCTCGGGATCATCAAGAGTAACTCCTCCGGAAAATGCACCTTCATCAAGCAGTTTTAACACTTGTGCATTCAAATTCTTCATTTCATCCCCCAGTTCTTGTAGGCTTAATATCCCAGTTTCTTTCATGTTGTGAATCATTTCTCTTTTCCAATTCAACAACATCATTGCATGTATTTTTATCATCTACTTTCTTCCATTTTTCCATGTTATTATCCTTTTCAATATCTTTCTCTTTTTTCCTTTCAATTACTTGCAACAATCTCTTTTAGAGATTCCTGACTTACTCCAAAGCATACACAATTTCTTAGTTGCTTCAAAATCATTCTCAAGTCATCCATACCTAAGGCACACAAATAAGAATTTACATACTTAAAAGTCTATAATTACAAGGTAAAATAGATACATTAAGAACAAAGAAATCAACAACATTGACAAAATCTCAAGACAAGTCCTCTATTTTTTCAAAATCATCCACATGATGTCACAAATTGGATTTCAAAACATTTCTCCATCTGGCCAACATGAACATAATGTAACTAGTAAGACATCTGCTTTCTTTTCATAACAATAAAACTTTAAATCCCTCAATTTGATGTAATATCTAAAAAAACATTTTTCCATCCCATATAAAAAATATATATCAAGTTTTTTTTAAAAAAAACATGAAGGAAGACGTGTTCAAACCCCAAAAAAATCAATAACAATAAATTTGATAACAATACAAAAGAAAAGAAAATTATGAAAATGATTCATTAATTAATGATAGGAAAAAAAATATTATTTTTGAAAATAAATCAAACTTTTGCTATAATTAAAAATAAGATAGAAAAAAATATTTGCTAATAATTTCTCAAATTATAATCTAATTAAAAATAAATAAATAATTTTAGGGAAAAATGTAAGAATGACCCCTACACTTTCACCCAATTTTAACACTTTTTTTTTTCAAAATACACCCCTGCACTTATCAAGAAGCCATTATTTATTAAAAAAAATCATCCATTTTAGCATTGAGTTACAATTTTATTCTTTTTTTTTTACATTTAATAGAATATTAATATTTATTAATCTTTTCAATTAATATTGGGTCAAAAAGTTGGGACCCACAATTTTATAAAGTTTCGTACTGAAGTTTGTGTCTGATTCGTGGTTCGATTTTTACCTGATTCGATTTGCAGCAAAATGAAAGGCATAGGTCGAATGGTATTGTAAAATTCTTGATGAGTAGATTGTTATTTTCGAAGAAGATGATAATTTTTCTTAAGAAAAGGATGACTGAACAATGAGGTTCCCGGGTTTTTTACCCAACGTTAGTCATAAAGGTTAAAAAATATTAATATATTGTTAACATGTTAAAAAAAATAATGAAATAATATTTCAATGTTAAAATGAATGATTTTTTAAAAGATGATGGCTTCTTAAGAAGTGTGGGGATGTATTTTAAAAAAAATAAAATGCAGTAGTCATACTTGAAATTGGGTAAAAGTGCATCGGTAAATTTTACATTTTACCCTTGATTTTAAAATATTGGCCAAGGTGAACAGACCATTCCATTTCTAATTTTAACACATCTCCAAGGGTCCAACTCCGGCCCCCGCGGTTGCTTCAAAAATTCCCCGCCACGCTTCAGCACTTTGCTCTTATTCTTCTCCATTTCTTTACACTGAAGTTTCCCTCTGCAATCTCCTTCACGACCATTGGTATATAAAACTCTTCTTTTTTTCTTTCTGATTCTCTGTTCCATTGGCTTTACTGAGGATTCAGTTTTCTCTCTCTCTTTTTGATATCGTATTTGAATGTTTGCTTTTAAACTTCTGTTTAGGGTTTTAACATATTTTGCTTACTTAATTGGATTTTTAGTTCTATATATACAATTTTTTCTTTATTTTAGCATTGGTTTTTTAAATTTTATTACTTCGTTTTGGGAATGATTTGAGCTTTTGAACAAGTAGATTTGTAACTTTTATTTCAGAAACCTGGAAATGCTCATGATTTAGGAACTTGTGATTTAATCTTTTTCATTACACTTGTTTTTTTATGTAGGTTGAGGAAGGTCAAAGCTTTTTGCTATGGGAGATTTGTCCCGGTAAAACGGCTATTTTTTATCCTTATTCTGGAAGTTTGTTCTTTTCATTTTCATTTTTTTGTGTACTTCTGATACACGATTCTCTGTTGTATGGTTAATTTAGTTTTCCTGGGCTATTTTGAGATTCATTATACTTATTCATCGAATGAAGAGTGTTACTTTCTCTAGAAAAAATTGTGGTAATTCTGATGACATAACACGGTTGTTGTCGATCACAAAAATTGACTTTCGTTGTATGATTAGATGATTAAATATGCACAATAAATGTAATATTGACTCCATAAATGTAATATTTTTAAAAATTAGGATTCCTGTGGTTTTCCATCGATATTAGACAGATGCACATTGGAAAAAAAAACATCTATGCAAGTAGTCAGAGAGATTTTTTATTTTCTGTATTATTTTCAGTAACTTTCATTATCATATATGAATATAAAGTAATAAATTAACAGGGAGGAGATGGAAAGTACACTTCGAATACTTGTTGCAACAGATTGTCATCTGGGCTATTTGGAGAAAGATGAAATACGGCGGCATGATCCATTCCAGGCATTTGAAGAGATATGCTCAATTGCAGAACAGAAGAAGGTGATGGACAAATTTTCATTATTCCCGTGTTCAACTTCTTCATAGGTGCTCTGCTTTTTCACTGCTGGGATACATTTTTTAATCTCATCAATCAGCTCACATTGTCCTTGGTAGAAGTTCTCTACAGGCATGAGAAAAAGAAATGGTTTTTTTTTTTATAAAAAAATCTGTTAGTAGTTTTAATGCAGAAACTGATGGTTGTTATGTTTAAGCTTTTATTGAAAGAGAGATACCAGAAATATATTCCCTTGGAAACTACTTTTTCTTCACAGGATATAATATTACTTCAAATCATATGCTTGTTTATTGTTTCTCTAAACTTGCCGTCTGCTGAATGCTACTTCTTACCTGCAATTTGTTTCGTACAGGTGGATTTTTTACTTCTAGGTGGTGACCTTTTCCATGAGAACAAGCCATCACGATCAACATTAGTTAAGGCCATTGAAATTCTTCGTCGTTATTGCCTTAATGATAAGCCAGTGCAATTCGAAGTTGTTAGCGACCAAACCATCAATTTCCCAAGCATGTAATGTCTTACATGTGCATTTAAAATATTTCATTATAATTTTTTTGTATTTTCTTAATCTTAACATTCTGCTTCAGTTTATCTCAATTAGTCACCCGGAGAAACTCTGACTACTTCTCAAGTGCTCTTTTTCTGTCTCAGATATCTTTAAAACTGGTTTTGTATGCTATCTTGCTTTGAATCTTCTGTTCTAGTTCTGCATTTTCTTCACACTATTCTGCTTACGAACTTTGAATGGGAAAGTGGAAAGGTCTTTATCTTACCATCAGAATCCCAGATGAATCACATTATTGTACAATCAAAATCAGAGAACTTCTTGTACAATCTTGCAACATATTCAAGAAGTTGATTTTGAAATGTTTTAATTGTTCTTGATTAAATTCTTCTCTTGAACAGATTTGGGCACGTCAACTATGAAGATCCTAATTTTAATGTTGGGTTGCCGGTATTCAGTATTCATGGAAACCATGATGATCCTGCTGGAGTGGTATGAATATTATGCTAGACGAACATATTTCAATATGATTATTTTGCGCAGTCAATACTTCAACCACTGATTTTTTTAAGCCAGTTTGGTTCCTTGGCTAGCAAGCAATTTACTCTACTTATGCCTAAATTGGATACAATTAGCTACTTTTCTGTGTGTTCTCTTTGTGGTATTCACATTTTCTTTGTTTAGTTGTTCTTACAGAAAAAAATATTTTCCAATTTTTTTGGGTCCCCCCTTCCCCAATTGAGTGCCACTGCTATTGATCAGATCAGTGCTCCTCGTGGATTAGTTATCTTGATATCATCTCATTTGTGTACCTCACTATCATTGGTGTCAGGACAACCTTTCTGCTGTTGACATTCTCTCAGCATGCAATCTTGTGAACTACTTTGGAAAAATGGTTCTTGGTGGTTCTGGTGTTGGTCAGATCACCCTCTGCCCCATTCTCATCAAGAAGGTTAGTTGATGGGTGGTTTCATTGCAATGAGGGGAGTATACTAGATAATCTGAATATGCTATCAGTTTTCAGGGTTCTACAACTGTGGCTCTTTATGGTCTTGGAAACATTAGAGATGAACGGCTGAACAGGATGTTCCAGGTACTTAATGTGGACATCAGCTCAGCCTTTTAATTTCTGGGTATTTAAGTTGCTCACATTGATTTACTTCTCAGACACCACATGCTGTTCAGTGGATGCGGCCTGAAGCTCAGGAAGGCTGTCAAGTGACAGATTGGTTCAACATTCTGGTACTTCATCAAAACAGGTTGCATGTTTATACCTATTGGATGTATATGAGGCAAAGTAATTGGTCGTGTTTCTTTATGTCTTGTAAAGATCTGGCGTGTGATAGACTATATTGTGCTAATTTAATGGATTTTAAGCTAACAGCTAATTTGGGCTGCAGAGTAAAGTCAAATCCTAAAAATGCTATAAATGAGCACTTTTTACCTCGCTTCCTGGACTTTGTTGTATGGGGACATGAACATGAATGTTTGGTTGACCCTCAGGTAGCATCCCCTCCCCAAAAAAAAAACAAAAAACAAAGACAAGCAAGGAAATCCATCAGGATAATCTCATAAATTGAATGTCGACTGTTTCTTTCCCAACAGGAAGTTCCAGGGATGGGATTTCACATTACACAACCGGGGTCCTCAGTTGCAACATCACTGATTGATGGGGAATCAAAGCCGAAGCATGTTCTTTTGTTGGAAATTAAGGTTGTCTATAATGTTTTGGGATATATGCTTGTACGCAGCAATATGTTTAGATTGGTGTTTTCTTAATTATGTATATTATATGTTTAGGGTAATCAATATCGGCCAACCAAGATACCTTTGACATCAGTAAGGCCATTTGAGTATACAGAGGTAATGTTAGATTTGATTTTTATTATCTTCATCAATATTGCTGTTAGATTTAATTTTTATTATCTACATCAATATTTCTTGATGACTCGTTAATGTAATTTTCTGATGCAGATTGTGTTAAAGGATGAGCCTGACATTGATTCTAATGATCAGAATTCAATTATCGAACACTTGGACAAAGTGGTACTTTAACTTCCACAGCTGTTGAAATAGTGTCGGAATATTTACCTCATTTTCCCTTTTATGTTAATGAAGTAAGTTTATCTGATAGTGTTGTAACCCGAGTGTATGAGTTTGAGTACTTCAATCTTTCTCAGGTTCAAGAACTGATTGAGAAATCTAGCAAAAGGGGGGTTGTTCAACAGTCAGAGCTTAAGCTGCCATTAGTTCGAATAAAGGTAATGTGTTCTGAATTTCAGTTTTTGAAAGTTGTTACAAATTAAAATATCTCTCCCCTCTGTTTACTTTAGAGCCGAGTGTCTTCAATCTTGACTATGAACAATACTGATAAAAACTTCCACATCCAACTGGATTTGGGAAAGAAAAATTTCACCATGGTAATTTACCCTGCATCTCGAGTCGAGCCCTTTGATTCTTTAAATATATTCTAGGAAGCTATTTCTTGTCTTCTTTTCGTTTTTGCACCTAGCTTAAATAATAAGATTCACTGTATTTTTTGGACCATTTTGCACGTTTATTAACATCTTAAATGACTTTTCCCACAACTTCAAGATGTTTTTCTTTCTTTAGCAGTTCGTGTATGGTTTTGGTTACTCGTCCAATTGCCATCACATTTTCCTTTTAGCAGATTCCTGTACATTAGTGGAAGTTTGTTGTATCAGATTGACATCTCTTGACTTCTAACTATCTCGTTTAGCATTTTTATTAGTTATATCTTAATGATTCTCGTAAAATATCTGGGGGAACTCTCTGTCTGACCGTGTATCTAGAATAATGATATCTTTTGTGTATGGGTCATCAGAAACTTATTTTATTTGGCAGGTAGATTACTCTGGATTTATGACAATAAATCCTCAAAGATTTGGTCAGAAATATGTTGGGAAGGTAATTTGATTTACTAGAAGATGTCATGGATCAATAAGCTGTATTCACTTTTCAGAATTAAAATCGAGAAAAATGTAACATGCTCACTTATTTCCTTAGGTTGCAAATCCTCAGGACATCCTTATATTCTCAAAAGCTTCAAGGAAGGGTCGGAATGAAGGTGATTAATTGCCAGCTTTCTTCCTTTTCTTTTTTTTTGGGGGGTGGAGGGGTGCTTGTTGGTATCATTCTTAATGTAACACCTCAAGTGGTTGACTTGTTGCTTCATAATTTTTAGTATTGTAACTTCTTTCATTTTTCCCTTTGCAGCGAAAATTGATGATTCTGAAAGGCTTCGTCCAGAAGAATTAAATCAACAAAACATAGAGGCTTTAGTTGCTGAAAATAATTTGGTATAAATCATCACGTTTCATGTGTCTCTTTTTTACTATTTCTTTATTTTATCAATCTTACAGGGCTTCTTCTCCAGTTTGTATTACTTTGTAATATATTTTTTAGTCCTAGAACTGATAATTAACTGTCATTAACTATTCACATGAAGTTAATGATGTATTAGGTTCACAATATGGGAAAATGATACACTTGTGGTATTTTGAAATCTTAATTCTTAACAGATCTCTAATTTTTTAATTAATCTTCTTGTGTTGTGGCTGTGGCCATATCCAATCCTTCAGAAAATGGAGATCCTTCCTGTCAATGATTTGGATGTTGCGTTGCACAATTTTGTAAACAAAGATGACAAAATGGCATTTTATTCTTGTGTGCAGTTCAATCTAGAAGAAACACGAGTAAGTGCTTCTAATTATCCTCCATTGTCGCAAATATGCATGTAGTCCTCTTGCATGCCTTGATATATTCAATCTATTACAAGTCGGAAAGTTTGTATTTATGATAGTAACTCCCAGAACTATTGGCATTTCTTTTGTCAAGTATATTCTAGACTGTCTACTCTCTTTTACTTTGTAAAATCTAAAGATTACTTCATTTTCCCCGTCACAGAATAGAATTGCTCAGGATGCAGATTCTCTGAAAATCGAAGGAGAAGATTTGATTCTTAAAGTCGGGGAGTGCTTGGAGGAAAGTCTCTCTTTTACTCACAAAATAAAAATAATAATAATTAACTTTTACTATTTTTAAATAATTGGAATAAGTGCTGATGATCAGAATAGTAATTGTGTAAAATGTAAACGAGGGCAGCATCCAGTACAATGTGATTATAGATACTGAAAAGAGTGTCTTGTCTTCTACCCTTTTACTTGTATATGTTTTGTTCTTTCTCAATGTACTTGTTTCATATAAAAAAGAGAAAGAAAAAACTGTAAAGAGTGACAGATTTGCACGTAATTAATAAATGACATATTTTTTCCTCAGGAACGTGTCAAGGAGAGGTCTACCCGTTCCAAGGATCCTATTGCTTTCACGTCCTCAATTCAGTCTTCAGAAGTAATTATATGTTATTCTACTCTTATATTGCATACACATCTCACAACATAGATTTTGCGTTATCTATAATTTGTTGACAATCAGCAATGCAATATCAGGATTTCAGTAATAAAAATTCAACGGCAATTGGAGCTGCAGTTTCTTTCAGTGATGATGAGGATACAGTAAAAGCATCAGGGTCAAAATCCAATAGAGGACGGAAAGTGGCGGCTAGGACATCTGATATTCCAAATAAACCTTCTACACGAGGAAGAGGAAGGGGTCGAGGCAGGGGTGCTAGTGGTTTGAAGCAGACAACTCTTGATGCAGCTCTGGGATTTCGACAATCACAGAGGTTTCTCCTGACTTGAAATCTGAAACTAAAACCGACTCTAAGACACCGTAATTATCTCTGCAAAAGCCTGCCGTCGGGCAGGGCTTTAAAAACAGGGATGGGAAACGAGTAACAATTAATATTTAGTATGCATGTCCTGAACACTGTATTGTAGCTGCTCTCAACAAATAATTTAAAAAAATATATATATAATAGTTAAAATAGAACGGGTATCAGGACTTGAGTGGTGGGTTCTGAATTTGATATATGCATTACAACCTCATTCCTCTTGTCTTCCTAAAAAAAGTTCCCTTTCATTTTGATAGCACTTGCTCTCTTTATTTTCAATACATTTTACCTCGAGTCAGTGAACTTGATTTTTTTTATAGGAGAGTCAGTAAACTTTATCATTACTGGAAACTTTGAAGAGACTGCAAACACTTATCTAGCTCACTCCAGCTTTGTACAGAAAACTTAAGCATAGAATTTCAACATCAACAATAGAATATCGTGTTTCGTCTCTTACTATAATAAAGAATAGATTATCTTGCAGTTCATAGGCTGTCACATATTCAGTTTGCTTGCATGACAATTAAAATTTAAAGAGTGTTCTTCTTGTCGCAGTTTAAATCTAATGTTGTTACTATTATACAAAAAAATCTAATGTTACTAAATATTGCAGATCTGCATCTGTTGCTGCAACTGCAGCAGTTCGAAGCATGGCTACTGATGTAGATAATTTGAATTCTGCTTCAAGTGAAGAACGGAGGGAAAATGAGATTGAAGAAGTTGATGACAGTTCGGTAGGGTTCCAGTATCTATTAGCTTGCCTTGATTCAGCCGCAGAATTAAGAATTTTAGATAAAATCATAATACTTATTTAAACTTTTCATATTCAAGTTTTTTAGCTGACTGAAAATTTTCCAGAATTTTATCGAGAATGCTCTAGGCGCTTAATTTGATCTATTTCTTAAACCACATCTGTTTTTATTTTCTACAAGGAAAATGATGGAAGTCTAAGCAGCAAAGGAAGCAAGCGCACTGCTCCAAGGGGCAGAGGGAGAGGATCATCTCAATCTAAGAGAGGAAGGAAGTCGGATAACTCTGCAGTTCAGAGAACGTTCATGAGCAGAGTTCATGATGACGATGACGATGACGATGATGAAGACAACACAACAAAGAATTTGAACAAGTCTCAACCTCGGGTTAGTATCTCTATTCATTTCCTTTTTTTTGTACATGGCAGAGAAACTGTTAAATATTCTTTACAAGCACTAGAGTACAATGTTTTAAAAGTCTTAAGGCGGCTTCGAGGCATTTTCTCACGGAGAGGCGAGGCGTAACCTCAAGATGGTGTGAGGCGGAAGCCTCATTTTATATAGAAAAGAATAAATAAAATTATAAATATAAAAGTCCTTACATTAAAAACTGTTGTGCTCTTGTAGGAAACATAGTTTTAAAAATCAGAAAATGAAGCATAAAAATTGTAACTAAATATTGGAAAGAAGCAATAAAAGTAAAAATTTAAAAGAAATATATTTTTATACTGAGCAATTTGTATGAATAAAATGAATATTGAAGAAATTCAAGAAAAAACAAGGAAAAAACTAATAAAAAATCCATAAAATATGAGGATAAGAGAAACAACTTGCAGTTGCGGCAGACAAGTATTGGGTTTTAGTTTTATGAGACTTCATATATTATTAAAATAATGGGTTCAAAAAGCAAATAGTCCAAGCGGTGGTCACCCTGTTGGCTTTTGAATGCATTCTGTTTAATAATAATCTATTTGGGCCCACATTCCAATTCCAAATGCAGTATTTAATCTGCATTTTATGAGGTGTGCGCCTTTTATGCCTCAAGGCGTGATAACTAAAGGCGTACGCCTCTCTTTCCTGAGGCATAAGCCTCTTCAAGCACATTAAAGGTGTAGGAACAGGGGCGTTTTGTTGTCGGCTTGCCTCCGAGGTGCGCCTGCGTACGCCTCTTCCGGTTTTTGAAAAACTGGTAGAGTAAAAAAGAATAATGCTTGGTACCTAACTTGTAAACTTTTTTTCTATTTTCAGGTAACAAGAAATTATGGAGCACTGAGAAGGTAGCTACCCTCGAAATGATTCTCCATTTGAGCTGGAGAGCAAATATTGTGTACAGATCCCAGACCCTATATCTCATTCATGGTTATGTTATATAATATCTGTGATGTAGCTCAATTCAGTTGGAGGTCTTTGTTTATTTACCAAAAAAAAATGTTGTAAGATTTTTGGCGGGTGTTGTATTTTATCCCTGAATGTTCATTATATATTTTGAATATAATATTTTTAATCCTCTAGTAAGTTTAAAAAAATAAATATTGAATCAGGTTCAATCATGTGAAAGTATACCGATATATAAAGGTATGATTAGCCCCCATCCCTCTAAGGTGTGAGTTCGATTTTATTTTATTTTTTTAATAAATTGATTCTTAAAAGATGATCTTAATTATTGGTTGTTTATTTAAAAAATATATAAAATAAAGTAGTTAAAATTGGTACTTTATGAACCTAATTTATCTAATTGGATATATGCAATTAAAAGTATGATTTAATGATTTATTAAAAGTATAAATACAACTTTAAAAAGTTGGTTTTTATTAAAATTTTAAAACAGTTTTTTACGAATAATTTATTTTAATATTTATATATATGGAGTCACTGTTCACAAATTTTAAGTAAAATATAATAACAGATTTAGTTTTAGAGAATATTTACCTTCTGACAAGTTAAAATGATCTCCTTATAATCTCTATTTCTATTGTTTAAAAAATAATAAGAGATAATTAATATTAGGTCATCTATGTAAAATAAGAAAATCAACCTAACAAACTTTCTATTAATTTTTTGTTCTGAAAAACAGAAATATGCTTTTAAAAACAATATCCAAGCAAACTTGTATTTTAAGTTTTACATTTATTGTTTGTAAAACTTGATAAAGAAATTTTTTTGTTCTCAGGTACTTAAATGAGTGAGTAAATTTTAATTTTATCAAATTAATCTATTTTAACAAGTTTTTAAATTGATACTCTCCTTGAAAAAAAAATGGTGAATTTTTCTTTATCCAACAAAACACCTACTACCTAAATCCCAACCTTTTCCAATCTCGCAAGCATAAAAAAATCAAATCCGACATCAAAATACTCAAAATTTGGTTCTAAAAAGGTCAACAAAACCCTAAAAATTGGCAGCCATGGAAATACTTTCGCCCCACTATAAGAACACCTACGATTAATCATAAATATTAATGAATTGCAACTCAATTCAAAAAATAATTGATTTTACAACTTTCTAAACTTATTTAATAAAATTAAAACCTCCAGAACAAATTGATTTTGACTGAATATGTATGAAGTTTAGTATAGCAGTTATTTATAAACTTGAGCCACCTGCCACCAAAGATGCGGGGATAGCTCAGTTGGGAGAGCGTCAGACTGAAGATCTGAAGGTCGCGTGTTCGATCCACGCTCACCGCATTATTTATTTTTTTTTCACACTATAGATTATACACATCAATTTTTGATATCTTTTCAACCCTTATGAGATTGGCTGGTTCCACACAATATCCAATCCACCGCAATTTTCTTTGATTCTCTCTGCATTCATAAAAACAGTATTTACATTTTCATATCATTTGTGTCTTCTTCAACCTTCTAAACTAAGCTGAGAATTCAAAAACAGAGACTTCAACTGAATGTCAAGTGAAAAAGCTTTAGATTGTATCAATCAATGGCAGCAGCAGAAGCTTTTACGAACTCCAGCACTCTTTTTAGAGCAACCCCATTTCTGGGGCAAAGCAAAGTATCAAACTTTAATACTCTAAGAAATGTTGTTCCAATGGGAACTGTGAAATATATTATCATACTACAGTATGTCCTTTTTTTTTTTTTTTTTTTTTTTGGAGAAATTTCAATACATGATCCTTTTTGACGAATAATTTCAAAAAAAAAAAAAAAAAGTTTAAAATGACATTTCTCAATCTGAGTCTGAGAAATAACAATTTTTTAAACTTTTGTAATTTTTTAAATGAATTGTGGTATGGTCCAGAAAGAGTAAAGTATTTGGGACCATTTTCAGCTCAGACTCTTTCATATTTGACTGGAGAGTTTCTTGGTGATTATGGATGGGATTCTGCTGATCCAGAGGCTTTTGCTATGAATAGAGCTCTTGAGGTATTCCCATTTTCCACTTTTCTTCTACCATATCTAATTAACAAAGATTTTCATTTCAACTTCCAGCAATATTATTTTTCACTTGTTGGCATTAACTACAGTAAATGAGTGGCAAAGTAGCATTACTGCCACGATCGATTGAAATTTCTTCGATCTGTTTTAAAGACAGAATTAGTAATCATAATCATTTAAGACTTGAGCACAAATTGCATAAAGTTTAGCATATGTGAAGTTTTGGCTCTTATTGTTGTGTTAACTTAGGTGATTCATGGGAGGTGGGCAATGCTAGGGCTTTTGGTTGCATAACCCCAGAAGTACTTGAGAAATGGTTGAAAGTTGAATTCAAGGAACAAGATTTCGCATCAACGGCTTGCCAGGAGTGGGAGAAGGAAATGATTTCTACCTGGTGGACGATATTTCGATCCGCTAGGCCTAGCCGATGATCCTGTCACATTTGCTGAGCTGAAGGTCAAAGAGGTTAAAAATGGCCATTTGGTTTCTCTGTTCAAGCCATTGTTACAGGAAAAGGGCATCTTGAGAACCTCTTAGTCCATCTTGATAACCAAGTTGCCAATAATGCTTGGGTTTATGCTACAAAGTTTGTGCCTGGATCTTAAATTCTTCATGTAAATTTACTTCTTGTGACACTGGAGTTGAATTCATTGATGTATAAATTATATATGTGCTGGTAGATTATCATAGTACTTCTGTTTAGAAATCCTTAAAATCTTGAATGACTGATTTAAAATTAAATGGCTGTGGTATGTCTGTCATAACATGTACGTAAGAATAATCCTTCTAAATCATATGGAGAAACATGTTGAATTCCGTTCTAACACATAATTCAAAATGTCAGAAAGTCTCGAGTTTCTGAATCCTCTGTTCATATATATTAGCAGACAGCTAAATCATGAATTTCCAATTCCAAGGGATTTTTCAACTTAAGTAAGATTATAAGCAAATTCAACAATTTATGACTGGCTTTGAATCTTCATGATAGCCAATAGAGACATGGTCTATTCGTTTAGACATATACCTATACATATATATATATACAGGAGAAATAATGTAGCTTTTTACCATCATCATTTTTTGAACAAGTAAAAAGAGTATCGGTAAACTATGCTTCCATTCCAGCTATTAAATAAGTTCCAAGTATTCTTTCAAAAGTACAAACAATATGAACACTCATTTCCTTCTATTCCTTTCCTACAAACTATCAAGATCTATATACTAACAAACTAAATAGAATGACAATGGAACTATACACAAACTAAACTATGCAGCGGAGATAATGGACTGAAATCTCTCGGCAAATCACTATTTAGCTATTCACATTCTTCTGAAAGCTCCAACCGATGAATGAAAATGGGCAGGGCACAGTCTCGTCTTCACAACATCCAGCTTTGACACCCGCAAATATTCCCATCGTTCCAGAAGAAGGTAGCTCCAGAAGAGAACATTTAGACAATCTTCCTTCTTTTCAAAATCTCTTCATTCACTCATTCACATAGCTGAACTGAATCAACTTTCTACTTATATCCTATGATGCTCTAGAACTTAATTTCCCCCACCATTTTCGACGTAATTTATCTACTTCCAAATGTCCATGTTTATGAATCTTTGCTTTCGTTTCCCTTAATCTGACCTTGTACTCTTTTTTCCATACCTCAAACTGAACTTTAATTTTGCGGTATTCTTCATCAGGATTCATATTTGACCCTGTCTGACCTGATTTAACTTCAGCTAAAGCTTTGGCATCATCATCAAATGCAAGTCTTCGCTGTTCAAATTCCTTTACAAGATTGTTCACTGCAACTAAAGTTCCATTCATTTCTCGGGCCGTCCCAACTTCAGAGATGCCTGAAAATTTGATTGGCGTGCTACCACCAGGAGTTCGAGATCCCAGAGACGTGGTATCCTCAGAATCATAATAGTGAGGTGGTGAATTAGCATGAACTCTTCCAGGAGGAAGAGCACCATTTTCAGCGGTAAGACTCTTTTTAGCAGCAGCCAGACTCATCTGCATCAAGTGTCACAGCTCAGTTGAAGGAAAAAAAAATCAAGAACCTAAAAATTATTATCAAATCAAATGAGCTCTTGCAATTAATATATCTAAATTTTAAAGAAGCTTTTCTTGACCATTGGCGTTTTTCTTTTCCCTGTAAGCCACACATAGAGAGTAAGGAGAAAAACATTAGCTGGCATTATAGCCTGAGATAATTATTGCTACAATTATACATATCAGTTTGCTCTTCTGTACGAGATCAGTTGAATGAATTTGAAGGTAAACAACTATATAAGATGCCTGCTAGATTGCGTGTGCATATAGGGATAATAAATCTGGTTTCCACATTTAGAGCTGGAAGGGCACTTGATATTAAATGGAAAATCATATCAAGTCTCAAACAACATCCACTACTATTTTATGACTTTATGCCCTCCACTGAAAACCTACATAAATGTAATCAAAATTTGTTCTTCCAATGTCAACTTAATACGCACATGCCACGGACTAGTTACTCTAATGTTATGAAGCAGTAATACTTCACTTAATTAGGAACAGTTCAAAATAAAAATATTGTTTCCAAAGAAACATAAGCTTGGTAGGCTCTCAAATTTTCCAAATTTTACTAAATCCGGTATGGAAGGGTTTAAAGCACAGCGCCATATCAGAACGGAAATTGATGTTTCACACTTTTTATAAACAAAGTCTATTAACTTGTGAACTTACTTGCAAAGATGCCATCTGCTTTTGCCACATATCCTCCATGGACTTCATCTTTGCCTCATATTCTGACCACCTAGCCTCGAATTGTTGTACTTGCTCCCGCAATGCAGCATTTTCTTCTTCCTTTTTCTCAATGGTTGCTTCTGCCTCAAGGACCTGCTTTCGAAGTCCTGCCAGTGTGGGCAGAGCTTGAACCCGTTCTTGAAATTTATCCTACTCGGAAAAGAAGAGAACCATCATGCACAGAACATACTTGTATGTTTACAAGCAAACATAACAATATGAACATGGTTAATAAATAAGTATATCGGGGAAAAACGAAAAAAAGCAGCACGCATGAACAGAGTTGCCAGTTGCAACATGAATTGGAAGAAATTATTTTCACTCGTCATAAGAAGCACTTGAGAGTATTCAAATAAAAACTACAAATGCAAATATTTGTCAAAATCAAAACTCTAGATAGATGGATGTGCTAGTGTGTTGATTTCTCACAGTAAAAACCAAATATTTATACAATTTAGTGAAAATTACTAGTAAGTTAAGAAGTCATTTTTAGTTTGATAATAGAGAATGTATATCAGATGCCAGGAAAAAATAGAATGCACCAGAAAGCAAAATAATGCTAGTGAAACTAAAAGAGAGACGACAGGAGGCATGTTGATAAAGACACACTTCTCTCAACTATGTCCATCAAACAGGTAAATAAATAACACCAGGAAAAGTAATTGCAGCAGGTATAAAAGCGAGCCTACTGCCTTTACCTCTATAATCCTCCTGCCAGTGTTTGATTTATACTTATTGTTCTCAGGAAAAGAATTATTAGAATCAAGCATCCTGATAAAATGCTTCCGAGCCAATGAACCACGTATTACTGGGGGAAAATAAAAATATAAGATATTGTATGATATCATGAAGTCACAAACTTCTCCACAACAAAACATTAATATTTACCAGATTGCAATAGAACGACAGCCTGCAGTTCATCAATCTTCTTAGGAACACTTAATGGACACCTTTTTACCTCAATGTTACATCTACTGCTGGCATTTTCACCACGAACAACTGCATTATGGAAGCAATTCTTTTAATCAGCACTCTTTACAGATTATCCTCTTAATTAGAGCATGAAAGGAATGTTAAAGGATAAAAGTCAGCAAGAGGACAAACTTTAATTAGAGAGAGTTGAAGTGTAAATATCAATAATCAGAATTTATAACCCTCACAAGGAAAAGGGCAGAAACATAAGGACAAATGAAATAATAGAATTTAAAATTGAACTTTGGCCAAGATAATATTGAGAAAACAAAATATTTAGAAACTAGCAATTGAGCTTAAAAGATTAACAAATTACATGTCTGTAAGGTAGTGGCTCCTTTCTTAAGTTCATTGAAGTAATTACGAGCACGGAAACCACGAAAGTACTTTTGGACCCCCACTATGCCTTGCAGAACCTTCTTTCTCCTTTCCTCCAATGCCCTAATCTGAGAACCACTAATTCCATCAGCACAATAAACACTTCCATTAAAAATTACAAGAGTCCGGAGGTGAAAATTTAACTCTAACTACCAACATTTAATTCACACCAATAGAACTTTTTTATTTTTGGCTTTATTCTTTATGCAGAGATGCAGTGTCACACAGGGCCTTACTTAATGAGAAAGTGTGTGGTATAACCATAAAGAAAAAAGGGTGAGGAAAGTATACACATATCTGAAACCATAAATGTAATTTGTTACATAAACTCAATACCTTGGCCTAAATGTGGTTTTGGCAAGCTTGACATTGTAAACATGGTTTTGGCAAGCTTCACATTGTAAACACGGTTTTTTTGGTACCATAAGGTTATTATTAAGCTCCTCAAGCACTTTTTTTTTTTTTGGCAATTACTGAAATAGCATATTTTTGCATACTGGTTACTGAAATATTTCAGAACCTTTTAAAAATTATCCAAATAATACTTCAATAAAAAGACCAAAAAAAAAAACCAACAAAGTCATTGAAAATAACAATGAAAAATAACAAAATACTTCAATTAATTATTGGCTACAATTAGGGTAAATTTTAAAAAATTCTGACATTTTAGTAATTAATATGTAGAAATATGTTATTTGAGACAATTTCTGTTTTTTTAAAGCTAGCCTCCAAATTGCAACATCTGTTGGAATGACCAGGAATCTAGTAACACTTTACAGGAAATCACCAAAACAATATTGAATAATATTTAGAAAGCTACAGAATAATATTGGATTGTTTGACTTTAGATAATATATTCCCGTCCAAAACGATGCTGTACCCAGCTATTCGTCATCTACAAATATTAAAAACAAGGAAATGACAGGGCCAACAGGACAAGTAACTAAATAATAAAACAAATTTATGTTGACATTTTAGGCACTAATAATCAGGTTTCTAAATCAATATAATTTGACACCAACACAATTAAAAAGAAGAAGACAGTAAAAAGACCATATTTTCAAATCAGAAAGACTTGTAAGCAACGTGGAGATTTGAACTAAAAAATTATAATAAAACAATAACTCCATCATTATATACTCATCGTCATCTGTTCAGTGACTTCTATAGTTCTATGTAAAAGGTAGATCATAGATTCTCATGAAATAATATGCAGCATGAAACCGGTGGGTAAGAAAGAAAAAAAGGCTTGAAAAAACAAGCGATTTGTAAATTTCATTTATACCATAAAATATCATTTGTTTTTAAAAAAAATAAACAAGCAGGACTCACCAGCCCAGTTCGGAAAAACAGTTTCGTAAAACCAAGTTGGTACATTTCAGGGTGGATGTTAAGTTGTTGTAGTACAGCAACTGATATACTCAAAGGATCTTGAGATACGCCAATTTCTTTAAGGAAGAATCCGTACCTAACAGATTCAGATGTGGAGAAAATCAATAACTGTATAGTTATACTTATACCACACATAACTATAGAACCTAATGAAAGATTTTTTCTCTACCTTCCAGCAAATTCTTGATGTGTCATTCTTTTAGGATATCCAGATCTTGAAATCCTAACAACTTCCAAAATTCCACAATACCTGAGCTGTTGTAGGATAAGGTCCTCCTCAAATAAGCCACAGACCTGATTTTTGTTTGGCCTTATGCAACAAATGAAGTGATGACTTGTACGCTCCAATTTATGAATTAGGTCGAAGAGTATAACCTACGAGCAGGAGAGGTGACAAAATTATAAAAAAACACAATTTCAACAATGATTGTAACAAGTTAAGATGTAAATTTCAAATAAATAAGATCCTCTAAAAATCATTCATTATCATAAATATACAAGTAACAAAATAATATCTAACAGTAAAAATCATTAAAAGATCACAAATGTCTACCTTATACTGGGTAGCAACAGTCTGCCTGGATGATTCTAATGTCTCTGTAGAGCATGTTGAAACGGCTGGTTTGTGAGAATTGTTAAGTATATTGGAGGCAAATAATTGCAGTAGCTTGCAACTACATGATGAAAAGAAGAGTTGGATGGAATCCGAGTGCAGCAGATCTCTGTTCTTCTCCAAAAACCCATTTGTATCATATACAACCTACTAGAGAACCGAGGAGTTAATAAAATTCTTGCACAGTGATCCCCCCCCCCACTCAATAAAATAAAAAGCCGTTGGAAATAACTAACCTCTCCAGCATAATGACAAACACCAAAAGCCCTGCCTCTTTCCCCTTTAAAACAAGGATAAGATTTCAAGTGATGCTTCAGTTTATTAGCAAATGTCAGATCTGTAGCCTTGGGAAAGTTTAACTCATCATCCAGCAAAGCTAGTATTCCAAGAGGTTTCTGTAAAATACATCACAGTAATTATTCTCAGGAAATGGATAATAGTTTGACTAAAAAGAAACAAATCTTAACATAGGGCATGTATTTGAATCATCAGCACCAGAATGTGGTCAATTACATTTGGAGCTTTAGGAGGGGGGAATTATATACCCAACACATTAGTTAAAGAATACAGGGTAATGAGAATAATCCATCTATCAATCTATCTATCTAGATAGATAGATAGATGGTTCACGCTGCCACAAATTATAAAAATTAACTCCAATTGTATAGTAAAATTGTCGTGGTGCGCGTAAGCTGGCCCGGACACTCACGGTATCAAAAAAAAAAAATTGTATAGTAAAATTGTCAAGATACCAATTAGGCATATGGATGTTAACAAATTTCTCAGTTAGTTCTAGGAATCTGATAGGATTACCACTCACTAATGCTCCAGAGGAATACAGTCAAAAATAATATTCTCTCATGCATCAGAGGTTTGCAATTTATTCAAATATGTAAAAATGGGTTTGCAATATTTTCCCTGACAAGGAATGCATTGATGACATTGTAGTCACAATAAACCTTTATGTCATATGTTTAAGAAAAGGACATAATGTAAACATGTTGAACAATTATTTTAATAAAACTGTTGTGAATTCTTCCTAAAAAAAAAATTAAAAGTTGAAAAAAAAAAAGCTCACATCTCAGTGATCTCACCAGAATTAAGATAAGTTTAAAACAATGTATGTTTAGTGTGTTTAATGTACAAAAATGACTTAACAACATAATATTTTTGCATTCTCAAGAATAATATGCTTAAACATACAACATTGCAAACATTCTAAGAACTAAGAAATAAACAATAAACAGAGAACATTTGCAACCTTTCATGCTCCAAATGTAAAGACAAAGATGACTGAATGACATCTAGGTTTAAAATTAAAAGTACCCTCTCAATAAGATTTAAACATTCTTGATTGTCCTTGAAATTAGCTTTTGTGCCATCAACCCCATCCAACTCATAGTCCTGCAAATAAACCAGCAAACTATGAAATTGCTATTGAAAAAAGAAACATCATCGAGTACATCACCAATAATATGTTTAAGTGAAATCTTCGCTGAATAGGGTTGCCTAATATGCTAGAAACTAATGTGCAATTTCTCAAGACTTTATTGAGAATATTCTCAAAAGAAAACAGAAATTTTACGTGTAAAAGAAACAATTTAGAGAAGTGAATAAATGATCCTATAAGCCTGTAACTAAAACTACAATACAAGCTGAAAAGAGAAATAACTCCAAATAGGAAAGTAGTTGGGATAATGAACAGTAAACTTCACAATGCTAGCAAAACAGTGTCTTATTTATTTACAACGTACATGGAAGACGTCTTGAATCCAACATTAAGAGGGGAGTAAGTAAACTATTATTCTTTAAGGAAATGTCTTCAAGAGGATAAGTTTATGCATGCAAACAACAGTTACTGTCGCCATTTTCAGCTTAAATAACAGTTCTACAGTCAAACTGTAGATAGAAAGAATCAGAATGAATGTTAAACAAACTTGAGTCTATCGGTGACTTTAGACTCTCACCTCCTGCTGAAGTTTAAACATATGCCGCATAAAATGCTGCTGCAGCCGCTCATTTGCATAATTTATACAAAATTGCTCGAAACCATTCTTCTGAATTTGGGGACAAAAAGATAATCACCAATTTACCATGTTATTGCATCTAAACATTACACAGTATGATAGAGTTACATGCCTTAAATGACTCAAACCCAAAAATGTCGAGAATATTTATAGATCTTCCAGAATGCTGCTTTCCTGGTTCAAGTGATTTATTGATCTGTTCTACGAGCCAGTCAAACAAGCTAGAATAGATAAATTTTGCTAATGCATCTCTTGCATCAATTGCCTGTATTTGTGATGACACATAGCCATCATGTTACAATAGAAGAGTGCTTTCCAGAACAGCTGGAATTATTAATAAAGAATTCATATATTAGTAGAGAGCAAACCTGTCGTATTGTCAATTTTGTAGAAATGCTATCCTTGTCAGATTTCATTTTGTGAGTGGACAGAATTAACTTGAGCTCATTAGAACTGCAACCCATCAGCTTGGCAGCATTAATAACCGCTGTAAAAAGAAATTACACATTACACAACACCTAAACTCACACTCTGACTTTGGTAAATACAAATTCATCTAAAGGCATACCCAAAAATATACAAGCAAAAATACATGAACACAAGAATATTGCCTACATTTATCTACAATCACTGACAAACTATTCATAGTAATAAAATAAGAATGAGAGGAACATCTAAATACACACATAAAATGAAATTAAAAAAACAAACAAACAAAGAGCATTATGAGTAAGATGCAACATCAACCGTTGCTTGGCCTAACGGTCAGGGACAAATTGTAAACCCAATTCCCTTAGAGAAGATGTGTTCAACTCATGATGGTCACTTATCAAAGATATTACATATCCTACAAATTTCCCGACGCCAAATGGTGTAGCGTCAAAGTCAAGTAAGAAGGAATGGGACCAGTAGAAAGTTATTAGTAGTTCACACTTGAGACTTTTGAAACCGGAAGGCAAACCTATTTCTGTATTCCAGATTCTTATTGAGCATAGTGAAATCAAGGGCTCGACATTAGGAGCACGGGGGCTTTATATCTAAAGGAGGTACAGACTCCTCCCGATGTATGGTGGAATGCAGTTGAAAATCATACCCAGCCTATACATGAGGGAAAAGCTTATGGGTATAGGGATGCAGTGCAATTACATGGGGAATATGGCCGTAAAGAAATAGGAGAATTTTTAGGGGAGAAAAGAGATCTTGGGATTACGTTTGGGAGTTGGGTCATGTAAATGCCTCTTTATGGGTGTCAGCTTCCAAACCTTTTTGTAATTATCTATTAGGCTCAATTATAAATTTGTTGGCCCGCATACTTGTAATTAGGTGGTGGTGTAGGCATAGTGGGTTGGGGTATACATTTTTATGGTAGAATGCAGTTGAAAATCATACCCACCCTATACGTGGGGTTAGCTTATGGGTATCGGAATGCAGTGCACTTACATGAGGAATATGGCTGTAAAGAAATAGGAAAAATTTTAGGGGAGAAGAGAGATCTTGGAATTACGTTCGGGAGTTGGGTCATGTAAATGCCTCTTTATAGGTGTCAACTTCCAAATCTTTTTGTAATTATCCATTAGGCTTAATTATAAATTGTTGGCCAGCATACTTGTAATTAAGTGGTGGTGCGGGGCGGGCATACTGGGTTGGGGTATACTTTTTATTATCCGTGGCTTTTGGCTAGATGTGCCTCCTTACTTTGTTTTGTATGCTTTATTTTCTCTTTCATTATATATCAATGAAATGTTTTAGGTGCTTTTTTCAACGACAACATACCCAGCCTATAAAAGTTAAACAAGTGCTTACACTGTGATTAGTGTGGAATTAGTTTAGGTGTGCCATGCGCATAAATTAGCCCAACCACCCATGGCCATCCAAAAAAATAAAACATAAAGAAAAGGTTTAAGATGCCATGCCAGAGTTGACTCACACCGGTACAAATTTGTTGTTCCTAAAAACTACACCCACATATTCCACCCAATCAGTTGTACAAAAATAATTATACAGGTCCCAAACCTCAAAATGTTCGCTTATACTATACCTATTGGTGGAAGAAGGGATACTATCATCAAATTACAGCATCAGGTGCAACAGAATGCATTTTAAACCGAGCAGTACAAAACTGAGTCTGAGTATTACCTTCATCAGCTATCACCTCCGCATGATTTTCACTATCAATTGCTTGAAATGTAATGTTTCCTAGCCATAAGACTGCCGCAAGCATACCAAATGCATGCTCTTGATCTTCCTTGGTGATTTGAAGCATATCAAGGGCTTCCTATAGACAAGGAGGAAAATAAATCACAAATGTAAAAATATTTTGAGGTAGAATGGACCAAAAAATAGGTCTACATTCTACTGCACAAAAAATTTAAAGTATTATACATTTAATTACCACAAGAATATGAAAATTCCGTGCATCATCAACACCATCAATCACCAAGCATTCACTCTGGTTAAGATAACTGTACTCACTAGCCATTCTGATATTTAATTTCTCTGAAGAAATAAAAGAAAAGGAGTGACTGCAAATATTAGATAATAAGTTAATAACAGAGTGGGTAATAGATTCAAAGAGTGCCATAATCATTGTAACACTTGAACATAGACAGGGTAATAGTAAATGGAAGCAAAACTAAGAGGTCCCATACTACTGCTGGAGCTACAAGGATATATGAATATTTGGATAATTGATGTGATAACAAGTAAGAAACAAAAGTGAGATGAGATGTTCTTTATTTCAGCTGATATGACCACCACATCTAGTAATTGAAGTAATAAGCATGGATCAAACAAAAGTGAGATGAGATGTTCTTTATTTCAGCCGATGAATGAATTCTATAAGTCCAAAAACATATGTATTCTGATTATCCTGTCTTTGAGCAATTTAGACACTATAAACATTTGTCTTAGAAAAGTCTGGCATCATATCACTGGTAAGCATCTATTCTAAAAAGAAATAAGAGATTTCACATGCATGGCAACAGAAATTACAACAGGCAAAACAATTATGACATTCATTCGTCCCATGGTTGTAGAAAATCAAAACTGGTGACGTAGTTGATAAAAAATAATAAAATACCTTTAATTATTGACGGTGCCCCGGAACAAAGTTGATATAAGACATGGAATGATCTCTCACCATCAGCCAGCTGTACCAGTCTTGACTGATCAAAGGAGACATGGTAACTTCAGGGTCATACATATAACAACAGTTAGTTTTTTCAAAGTTCAGATAGGACAGAAATTATTACCTTTTCCAGCAGAACTGTTCACAAATTTTCGCATGTGAATCAACATATGATATGCATATGCAATAACAGAAAGTCAATAAAAGTAAGTGGAAACAGAATTACAAACTTTCATATATTACAACGACAATTTCAGCACAGAAGTGTTCTTACAAGTTTGAAATACAGCACCACACATCTGCCCCATTGTGTTAAAATGAATTTCAATCAACTTCCCCTGCACCAGGAATAAAATATTTTTGGTCAAACTAAAGGTTTACTTGGGAAAAATTATCAATTGAAAATCAGAAGCATTTGATAACAAGGAAATGTTTTAAAATTCGACTTTGATGAGAGGAAAAACAAGCAGCATTAATAATAAAGGAAAAGAAACTGACAAATCTGCTGGAATTTTTGTTTATTGAGGTTTTAGCATTCCCAAATGCTTCCAGTATACAATTTGTCTGTGAGATTCTATCATCTAAAGCAGGACTGCCACCACCAAGAGCAGCCAAGTACTGTATTGCAACTTTTGCTGTCTCAGTTTTCCCAGCTCCACTTTCCCCACTACAAGAAAACAAAAACAAATCTGTTGAAGTCAAAACTACAATATTGAATATATGTTGTGGAAATAGAGAAGTTCCTGGATTTTAGAATGCTAGATTGAAATCCAACCTGATAATGATAGATTGATCAATTCCATCTGCAATATATAGAAAGGGCCAAATTTATGGTGTCAGACACGATGACAACCATTCAAATTCAAACATTAAATTAACAAAAAAATACAAAAAATAGAGCAGATGAATTCATCCACCTTTCATCATCCCAGTATAGGCATCATTTGCTATAGCATAAACATGAGGGCTATCCATGAGTCTCTGTCTATAGGCTGTAATTAGTTCATTCCCATACAATTTAGTGTCTTTCAAAGGATTGACTGCGATCAAAACTGGCCCTGCATTACTCTGCAAAAAACAAGACCAAAAACTGTAAAAGAGAGAGGAGCCAAAATAAATTGAAAGTAGGACATGCATCAAAACTAAATGACACTAACATAAATCTTGTCCTGAGAATATCTCTGCCGGAGACTATACAGAACTGAAGGCTCATTTAAATAACCAAGCTGTGTAAGATCATCGACCCCCTCCATTGTATCTGGATTAGCAGGCATGAGCTCCATCTTTGAAACTTTAATAACCTAAACCCCGCACGTTTATCACCAGAAATTTAAAGAATTGAACAAAAAAAAATTAAAAAAATAACAAATTGTCAAGTTTATAGGCATACATTTTTGTTTGAGAGCATGACAAATGCTTCCTCCCCAGCAGTTGATTGTATAGTTCCCAACTCCCATTGCCCATTTGGAGGTTGACACCAAACACGAAGTTTCTAACGGGGAGAAAAAAAAAGAGGAAATCTATAAACATAATCATATGATCCAGATAGCTAGATTTACACATATAATAGAAAGCCACAAAAATATTCAAATTCCTAATGCTCCAGATTGCAAGCTGACTAAAACAAATGAACTTTTTAATGGTATATACTCGAGCACAAATACATCTAGAGACTTCATATGTTCATATAGCATATATCATGCACTTCCCGCTATCAAGTGATTCCAATTAACTTAACAGCAAGTAGAAAAATCAATATACATTGTCAGTAACAAGATGCACATTGTTTCAAATTCACACCAAAGATAAGTATCTGGGAAATTTATAAATTTCTAATCTAACAACAGTAAATTAATCAAAATTGAAAAATTTTCCAGCACCTTCTGAACGAAATAACCGATTTTGTCCTCACAATCTGAACGTTGAATATTTGAAACTGAAGCAGAAGGAACTTGATCCCTAATATCATTTTCCGAGGCTACAACATAAGGCGATTCGTCATCATTTTGATCTTTCTTCATTCTCTTGAATCCAAAGCTACCAATCCTATACTCTTTCTCCAGAATATCTTCCTTTCCATTAACCGAAAACTCCGACGAACTGTCATCGGGAACCTTGAAATTGACCGGTAAAGACCGCCTCGCCGGAGGAATCTTACCTTTAGAAATTGGCCGAGACGGCAATGCCGGAGGTAAGTCCTTAGGTTTTTCATTCTCATCTCTTCGTCGGAGAGAATCCAGCATTTCCTCCAGTGAGCTTCGAGCTATCGTCGATGGCGAAGCGGATAACATCATCTTTTTTTATCAAAAATTCAGAAAATTTCGTCTCTAAATTCACCTATCTAAACCTCCATACAGAAGCAAAAACCAAAAATTGAAAAACCCCCAATATGAAATTGGAGTATTGGAATAATACCCAGATTGTAGAAATTGAAAAGAATTCCAAAAGCTAGTTTTTTTTTTGTTTGAAGAAAAAACTTAAAAGAAGGAGGTTAATTCTGTTGAGGGAGAAACCTCCATGAAGAAATTGAAGGGAGAAGATTATAGAAAGCAGTTTTGGTTGTTTTGAAAAGGCAAAACTTTACCTTTCATTTTTCTCTCTGTTTCAAAAGAGAAGAGGAAATTGAAAAGAGAGAAAGCAAGAAAGAAAGTCTAAGAAGAAGAAGTTATTGTTGTTTATTGCTTGTTGCTTTGAAGCTTTCTTTCTTTGTTAAAAAAATAAATAAATTTCAAAATTCGTTTTTTTTGCAGGTTAGGTGTAGAGGTGGAGCCGTAGAGTTTCTAACATTTCCTTGCCGAAACCGTCTGGTTTGGTCTGGAAGACTGGATCCCATTTTTAATTCTTTTTTTTATTTATTTTCTTGAAAAAAATGGAAAGAAAAAAAAAGTAGTATTTAATTCATTCCCTTTATTAATTTAGAGAAAATTGCATAAATGAACGTGAACAATCGTTTGTATATGCTTATATACTTAAATTTTTAATTTGATTAATTAACCTCTTAAATTTTATAAAATATTAAAATTAGATCAAAAAAATTCATTTGACAAATTATCTTCTTTAAATTATTAATTTACTAATTATTATATTAAATTTTTATGAGATCGTGTTCTCAAGGGCTTCCGATATCATCCATGACCCTGACCCCCAAAACCCTCACCGGGGGTAGGGATTTAAAAAAAATCCCCGACCTTAAATCTCCTTGGCCCGTTGATAGTAAGATTTTTTTATATATATGATGATTTTTAATGGTCTAATTTATAATTTTAATGATGTAATCTGTTAAATTAAATTTTCTTGGACCCAATTGTAACATTTTAGCTAATAGGGTCAATTGTACAAATTAAAAGTTTGAAGATGTGAGTGTTATAACGCCTATAGTTCATAGGTGGTTTTAATGTTAACATATTCTTTTTTATTTCATACAAATAAAGATCAAGCTAAACAAGAATAGAGACTGACGCCGAATCATTTGAATTATATTATATGTGTAAGATTTCTTTTATCTTTATTTTTAAACTTTTCAAACATTTTGTTTTAATTTTTACCGTTTTAATCTATGTTATTGATTTTTTTATATAAATTATTGAAGAAAATCTTGATGATATATATAAGTGATTGAATCATATGTAAACGGTTTACATGTCATATTTTAAAATGAGTTTGAGTTTTTATTAAATAATTAACTAGGAAAATAACTATAATGATTTAAATGATTTTATATATAAATTTTAAAAATTAAAATTAAAAATTATGAAATTAAAAAGAAATAAATATAAAAATCCATGCATCAAATATATATATATACATTAGCTTTTGGTTGCTTTTTTAGAAACTAGTGAAATTTTGCCCAAACGAAAAGCAATAACATAGAAAGGGGAGACCAGCATGAACGTGTAAAAAGCTGACAGTTAAAAAATAGGCAAAAATTTACAATTTTAGGATCTCCATTTTACTTTAATTTAAAAATAAGTAAATTATTGGATAAGATAACAGGGTTAAATGTTAGCAAATCCTTACTTATCATTGGTGGATTTTATAATTAAAGATATAATTAGTATGAAATTCCGTTATAATGACAGATATTGAAACACCTACTTCTTCATTAATTAATCTGTACAGCTAGGATGATATTAAATCAAGTTATGCCTTGTTTGGGTTCTTTCTTATTTTAGTTTCAATTCAATCGAATTTGTTTTTTTAGTAATTTTGGATTTTGAGATTCTTAATCATATTAAACACACAATAATTGGGTTTTTTTAGAAATTTTAATTTGATGGAAACTAAACAACTCAATCATTTAGAGAGTTTCAATTACAACAATTTGTTGTAAATAAGACAAACAAAAAAGTTAATGATTCTATTTGTATATTTTTTAAAATAAATTTCCCAAAATTGTTTCTCATTTTTTTTATATTTATAAAGTTGTTTAAGAAACTGTTGTCGTCCTATTGAAATTTCAAATTTAAAAATATCATATTTTATATATGGTTAATAATACTAGTGAAGCTCGAATAAACAATTTTTTTCTTTTTCAAATCAAATAACTAATTCATTACTAAAATAAAGTTATGAGCTGAAATCAAATCCTATTGAACTGTCTATTAAAAATTGAAAATAGTTAACTATAATAAAGATGTTACGTATTTGTAAATATTATCTCAATTCATCCTATTTTATCATGTCCATGAATTGATATGGAAAGTTCTAATGAAATGTCATTCTTTAACAAAATAATTTTCAATTTAATTTATATATTCCTATTTTTCTATCAGGTTAATTAATTTAATCAAATTGATTTAAATCATCTATTTAATTATATATTCCTATAAATAGAACTACCTCATCAAATCATTATTTTTGCAATTTTTTTGTTGTTTTTAAAAATCTCAAAAAAAAACCTTCAATCACATAGACACAAAGAAATGCCAAACCCACGCATGAAAAGAAAAATTTGAAAAAAAAAATTTATGTGAACCAAATGGAAGGGCTATTTGGAGCCCCTTAAATTGATTAAGCGGTGACAAAAAATAAAATATAGTTTTTTTTTTAATTGTAAATACCAATTAAAATGAAGGGCAAATGTATAATTTTGGAATGTGAAATGAGAGTTGGCATTTAATTAGTGGTAAGCTTGAAGGTGGAGAAAGGGATAAGGAGGATGTGGAAGGATGTTTCTTTTTATTCTTTTTTTTTAATAATTTTTTTTTTCTTTTGTCCTAACATGGATTTGAATTTTTAATAATGCCCACAAATATCTTTGAATTTGTTTGAAATAACATGACATGGAACTTTTTTTTTTTAATTTGGAAATTAAATATAATTTTTCCCTTTAGTCAGAGTTTGTTGAATGTGACACTTGCCTATATTGGAGGGAGTTTTGAATTAAATACAAATGGAGATTTTACATTTCTGACCCTTTGAAGAAAATCATTTTTTAGACTTTTGAAATTTTGGAGAGGGAGCTTGGTCATGAGGACATTTGGAGGCTATCAAGTTAGATTTTGATTGAAAATATTGCTAAAGCAAAGCAACATTTCATTTCATTTTATTTGAATGGATGAGTTGATAAAACCATATAATGTTTGGATATGTCTTGTTTTTTTTCCCTAATTTTAATTTTGACTGATGATTTGATGTCGAGTTGTATCATGTAATTATCCTTTAAAAACCTGATTAGTAATCAATTTTTTTTTTCAAAACTAAATTGAAGTGAGGTGCTTCAATCCCAAGATGAGTATTTTAAATGACATGATTTTTATGATAGTTGAGTTGTCTTTAAAATATATTAATTTTAACTTTCTATATCATGTTTTGTTTGTATTAATTTAAAGAGTTTAATTTGAGACCTTATTATAAAATAAGAAAATATATTTATTTTAACTTACAATTTATACTTCCTCTATTCTTTCCTCTTTCATTATATGTTAATTCTCGATATAATGATTAATTATGTGCTAAATATTAGCTTCAATAACTTATTGAATTAATTCAAATAAATTGTCATCCCACCACTAATATAGATTTGAAAAGAAAAACAAATATATAGTGTCATTAATTCTTACTCACAAAAAACTAACCAAGATTGAAAAAAATGTAAATTGTGACCTTTAGCTACAATAAGTCATTTTAGATTTAGAGAAACATTTTTACCTTTCTTCTTTAAAAC
This sequence comes from Gynostemma pentaphyllum, assembly GCA_028015215.1. Lineage (NCBI taxonomy): Eukaryota > Viridiplantae > Streptophyta > Magnoliopsida > Cucurbitales > Cucurbitaceae > Gynostemma > Gynostemma pentaphyllum. The sequence continues at coordinate 17,567,734 of CM051353.1, read as the reverse complement.
CTTCCTTTATATCTCAAAACTAATTATGTTTAAATTTAAAGTTTTCTATTTGTAGTGATTATTTTTTTTTATAAACTTATTTGCTTTGTTTTCTCTTTTTAAAAGCACTTAAAAAAAACTTATAAATTTCAAAATAATAAGAAGTTTTTGGAAAGTTCCTTTTTCTGTTTTTAAAACATTGACTATAATTTTTCTTTTCAAAATGTCTGTAGGAAAAAAAAAGGGAGAGAATTTCAATTTTTTAAAAATGAAAACTGTAATCATTATCAGAGGTTTATTTTTATTAAAAAAAAATTATGAAATTAGTCCTATATTTATTGATTAAAAAATAGATATACCTACACAAAACAATCAATTATATCATTATTTTGTGATTTATTTTTTTAAATTGATCAACACATTAACAAATACGAAGTTTTTTTTTTTTTTTTGAGATTACATTAAAGTGGAGGAGGGGGGACTCGAACCTTCAACCTCAAGAAAAAGGGAGTATATGTCAAACCAATTGAGCTAAGCTCAGGTCGGCAACAAATACGAAGTTTTGTGTATGGAATGAATGAAAACAATGATTATGGCCTCAAGGGAATAATCGAGAATGGGGGCAAATACGTAAATTCTAAGCCGTTAATCATGGATGATGAATGTGCAAAGCTGGCTCAGAATTTGGATTTTAATCATAACGGTAACGTGGCCCCCGCTTAATTAGGTGCCAAAAGCCCAAAATGTTATATAGATAAGTCAATAATCCATATTATAACAAATACAAAGTTTCAAAAAAGCCACCTAATTTTATTTGTTTCCTTGCCTTCAACCTTTCTCCTCTATAAAAGAGGGGAAAAAACCTTTTTGCTTAGGTTTTTTCCCCAATCCATCCACATTCCTTTCGCGATGTTTGAATTTTGAATGAATCTTAATCACATTAGAAATATTATCAAGAATATCCACATTATTACTATTTATATTGATATTTTAAATCTATCATAAAAAATATTAAATATTAAATATAGTTTCTTTTAATTTTAATTATTTATTTTTTAATTATAAAATTGTTGAAATATATGATTAAATTTACCTTGAACCATAGGCTTAAGCTTTTGGTTCAATTGGTGATTTAACATATTCAATATGATTACCGGTCCTAATTCAAAGACTATTGATGCTGTCAAAACCATTTTACACAGATGCTTCAAGCTTAAAGATCTTGGTGTTCCAAAATATTTTATTGGTTTGGAAATTGCTCGATCCTCTTCTGGCATTTCTTTGTCCCAACGGCATTATGCTTTACAGATTATTGACGATTGTGGTTTATTGGCTTCTAAGCTTTGTTCTCTACCTATGGATCCCAAGTCTTCTCTCACTCTTTCTGATGGAGATCTTTTAGAGGATTCTACTGTTTTTAGGAGGCTTGTTGGACGTTTACTATATCTTACTATAACTCGTCCCGATATTACTTTTGCTGTGCATCATCTCAGCCAGTTTGTTTTGAAGCCTCGGACTCCTCATTTGGCTGCGACACATCATCTTTTACGATACTTGAAGTCTTGCCCTGGACAAGGATTACTTTTGTCCTCTGCTTCTTCATTACAGATCATGGCTTTTTCTGATGCTGATTGGGGCTCTTGCCCGGATTCTCGCAAGTCAATAACAGGTTTTTGTGTTTTCATTGGTGATTCTCTTATCTCTTGGAAGTCCAAAAAGCAATCTACTATTTCTCGGTCATCCGCGGAGGCTGAATACAGGGCTCTTGCTGCCACTGTTTGTGAGATTGTTTGGATTCAACAGCTTTTGGATGGTTTTCTTATTTCTTTTCAGCCTGCTGTACTTTTTTGTGATAACCAAGCTGCCATTCATATTGTTTCCAATCCCATTTTTCATGAGAGGACAAAACACATAGAGCTTGATTGTCATTTTGTTCGAGACAAACTTCTTCTTGATGTTGTTAAGTTGCTGCCCATTCGTACACAACATCAACTTGCTGATATTTTTACAAAGGCTTTAGCTATTTCTCCTTTTTGTAATCTTCTATCCAAGATGGCAATTCTTAATCTCCATTGTCCATCTTGAGGGGGAGTATTAGACTTTTAATTAGTTCTAACTAATTAGTTGTTGGTTAGTAAGTCTGTTACTTGGTAGTTACTGTAAGTTTGTTACTTGGTAGTTACTGTAAACTTGTCTATATATATTGTTTATTCATTAATACAATACAAGCAATACAGTTTCTTCTCTTTCCTAGCTGTAATATGGTATCAGAGCAGGAGGTCCTGAGATCAAACCTCCATTATGTCATTTACTCTAATTTCCTCCCATTTAAATATTCCACATGTTTGGGTCTTGTGCAAATATCCAAGCCCACATGTGAGGGGGAATGTTGAAATATATGATTAAATTTACCTTGAACCATCGGCTTAAGCTTTTGGTTCAATTGGTGATTTAACATATTCAATAAAAATATTGAATCTTGTTATCGTTTTATCATAGTTATTGAGATATTTTGAACTAAAGCCAAATCATTTGTTTAAAGTTTGATTAGTTTATTAAATTGATTAATGTTTAAAAATTATATATCAGTTTTTTAAAAATCTAAAAGTTTTTACTATGTTCCATTTTCTTTAAAAAAAAAAATCCTAAAATAATATAATTTATTTGGTAGTAAATTTTGAATATCAAAATTAAGAAAATTAGAGAATTTTTGTGTAGCGTAATCGTGAATCCCAAATAAATATAATAAAGAATCAAACACGTTCACATTCAAATACAATACAACAAGTTTGCATGTTCTGATATATATATATATATATATATATATATATATATATATATATATATATTAATATATTGTATAATCATCATGATGTTGTAGTTTCTAATTTCTATAAAGTTTTGGTTTGCCAATGGTTAATTCGTCCATCTATAGAGAGATTATCCCATCGAAGGTTTCAAGAACTCATAGTCCCAAGATTTCAATTTCCCGGGGTTTTATATATTGAAAAATTACACCAACCATTTATAATTATACTATCAGATTTTTAATTTAAATAAATTACAACGTTAAGTGATGGAATTGTATCATTCCATTTGAAATGTTATATATATATATATATATATATTTTGGGAGTACATGTTTGTGAATTAGATATTGCTTAACTAATAATCTTGTTTCCTCTCCTCACATTGTTTTTCAGCTGGTCCAACATGATTTTTTTTCCCGAATTGTTACTTGGCGGGGTAGTAATCATAGTGTTTCTGATTCTATGGATTGTTGTGCTTGAGATTTTTTTCTTTAGTGACTTTTCTTTTGTTGTTTTTTGTTTTGGGGTTGTGTTTTAGCTTGATATTTTATACTTTTAAGCAGGCAGATATTGTTTTGTTGCCTTGATTTCAGGTTGTGAGATCCCACTATTTTTTTTTTTTTTATTTTACTACTCTTTTGCAAAAAAAAAAAAATTGATTATGATTTTTTTTTATTTTTCTAATTTCATCCCTTCTCCACTTCCACCCCATTCCTTTCACGTCAACCAAATACAGTCTATGTTCAAATTTAGATATTATATATTTCGCTCTTTCCTCAGGTGATGAAAAATGAAAATGACTCATTTAATGAGCTAATCACATGATAAGGGACTTTATATAATTTATTATGCCACTGGCTGTTTACTTCATACACATTTCTTTCATGATTTTGATTGAAGGAGTCATTCAATACAAATATTTATTTAAATAAAATTTAGATGAGACTTACAATTTTTTTAGAGAGACTCATAAATACACTTATATTTAATATAATATAAATAGAGACCAATAAAAACTACACTCCAATTACATAAGAGTCGTTGAATTTTCTTTGGAATTTTAAAAAAAACTGTCTTATATTTCAAATTTAGGGCTCGTTCGATAACCTTCCAAATTTATGTTTCTTGTTTATATTTCTCATTTTTTAAGAAATGTAGTTGTTTAATAACTCTTCTTATTTTTTGTTTCTCTTTTTTTAGAAACAATTCCCAAAATTGTGTAGAAATTTTACAAACAACAAATTCTAGTTTCTTATTTATCTTTCTTGTTTCCAAATTTTTTAACACATTAGTAAATTATTACGTTGTCCCGTTTTGACTTATAAAATATATTTTAAATATCCAAAAATTATATTGATATAATATTTTTAAATATGTCATTTAAAATTTGTAATATTTTCAAAATATTTTTATTTTTTTAAATGAGAAACAAAAATAAGAAATAGTTATCAAACACATTTCTGTTTTTTTTTTCTTTCAGAAACAAGAAATAAGAAACAGTTACCAAACATATTTCTGTTTCTCTTTTTTAAAAAATAGAAATAAAAAACAGAAAAATAGAAACGAGAAAAGTTATCAAACGGGTCATTAATGTTCATAGCTCAAATTCCTTTAGTGGGAAAAATCAATGAGACTTTTGCAAAAAAAAATCAATGAGAATCAGAAACAATGATAAAGATGAATATCTTATTGATATGCTGGTCCCTCGTTTCTCTGATACATTGCTATTAACTATTTTAGATAGGTAAAGAAAAAAGGTGATGAATATTTTATATAAATATCAAAAGTATTTTTTTTTTAAATTATTATTGAAATGTAGCTATCTCTTCAGCCAATCTTTCAAAAAAAGTGCTCCAATTATGAGCTGCATCCAATCTTTATCTCTTTTCAAATTAAGATTGGATGACGGTTATTAAAAAGCTATTTAAATTTAAATAAGGAAATTTAAATTAAACTAAAAGGCAGAGATTAAGATTAATTTAATTTTTTTAGATGAGAGATTAAGATTTCAAAGTGATATTATGATTGTTCCATGGAAGTTGTAAACCAACAATTTTTTTTATGTTGGAGGTTTAAAATTGACAAGATTCAAACTCATTTCTCTCTTTAATAGAGTTTAACTATCAGTTTTTTTTTTTCTTTTTTTCTTTTTGGTCATTAAGCAACATTATTGATGGTACATGAAAAGTTTCTATATATATTCAAAAAAATATCTGTCTTAAACTATATTTTGTTAGACTCATATGGTATATATGTTATTCGGTGTGTTTGTTGTTACTTAGAATCATGGTAAAAGTGATTTAAAATGGTTTAAAATCACACACCTCGTTTAATATAATTTATGTTGGTTACAACAAATTTTTATTTCGCCAGTAAAACTGTATTTTTTTATAGTGTCTTACTTTTTATCTTATAATTAATTTAGGTCACGCATTTTTTAAAACGTTGCAATTAAGTCTTTAATATTGATTTAAAAAAAAAAATCATTGAAAAACAACCCAGACATGAAATGGAATCACGTGAATGAAATAGACAGACCTCTTACAATCTAAACCCTATTATATTCCAATTATATACTTATCGCATTATCTAGATTTTAAATTTATTTTAAGTTATGTACTTTGTTGTTGCGTAAAAATGGAGAGCTTCCACGTAGGCAACGAACTTAATATATGGGATGAGTCGGAGATAGTGCGCTGCTTTGACGGCGTGCTACGTAGGTGCCTGCACAGGAAAGAAAAAGAGCACTGGTGTGGTGCTGGCCTAACACCCTCTGATGCTAAAGTCAGAGCAAGCAGAGCCTAGTGTGCCAAAGAGAATCGTAGTAGAAATTAGTTATCTAATGAATGAATTTCTTCTCCTATTTATAGGAGATTAGGTTGATGACATCATCGTGCCACGTGTCGCGTCAGGATTGGGTCATGTGTTGCTTCTCAATTACGTGTCGCTTGCGGGTTGCGCCATGTGTCGTTTCCCAAGTGGATACTTGTATTAAATCTTAAGTATTAGGTCTATGTCGAAGACTGCGTAGCAAGATCTTTTCAGGTGCGTAGACTTTATGACCAGGTGCCTAAGTACCACGGTAGACCAAGTGCCCTGGTAATGCGGTCAGACGAGGTGCTCTGGACTAGGTGTCTAGGTACCACGGTAGACCAGGTGCTCAAATACCGCGGTCTGTGACCAGGTGCCCTGGTACTGCGGTCAGACTAGGTGTGTAGAGAAACCTTGTCAAGTTATAAAATTTCACGTGTAATCCAATTTCACCCCACATCATACTTAATCGTTAAATTTTTAAAACCCAAAGTATAAAGATTAATAATATGTTTAAACCTTTTTTAAAAATTCCAAGTGTTTTAACCTTTTATGTTTGATTGTGATTGAATTATTTTTTAGAAAGGTCAACATGACTTAAAAGTACTTTCTAAATAATCAATAAATAAAAATGTTGAAAATCAAACTCACGCTTTCTCTGGTGATGATTTTTTAAAATTTATGACTACTAGAATTCTAGCACGTGAGATGCACGTTTAATTTTACTTTATAATAAAATGCATTTATCAATTATAATAATTAACTAAAATTATATAAATTATTTAAATTTATAACTTTTTATGTATTAAATAAATGTTTTTTTTTTATTTCGCAATTTCATTAGTTTTTTTTATAGTAAAGTAAATTATCTATTAGATATTATTTTTAAAATTTAACACATTTTTAATATTATCATTTTATGTGGTCAAAAAATTATCTTTATTATAATTGGCTAACTTAAAATATGAATCAAAATAAGAAAATGTAACATTTTCAATACTTGAGTAGACATTATTTAAAAAAACACATTTTTATATATATATATATATATATATATATATATATCATACATATTGTGACTTTTAAACTTCTTTCGATTTTGTATTTTTTTTTTAAAAATACGATATTTGATTATTAAATTGGATGTTGATAGTTACTACAAAATAATTAGTTTTACGGTATTTGTACCTTGAAATGTATTTTTTTATAATCATTTTATTTTTAAAGCTTTTACAATTCTAGCACATAAAATAAAATAAAAAAAGAATTATTATTATGAAAACAAAAATTAGAAAATATTAGAATCATTGTTGCTTTATTAGAAGAAAAAAAAATGCAAAATCAATTATTGTAGATATAAAGTTCTATAACTCTAGTCTTCCATCGTGGGTGAAAATCTTGAGAAAGCTTTCATTGTAAAAACTGCTTTGAAAATTATAATCAATATTACTAAACACACATATGAGTATTTAACTATCCAAGAATAAATTTAAATTTTATAAACATTCTAAAATAAATTGAATCACATAAATTTAAGAAGAAAATTAATATATATAAAATGAATGGGGTAAATATCGTACCTAGAGCTCGAGCCAACCAAATATATCAACTACAAACATCCAAAAGAATACAACTTGTGTAGTAATAATGATGATCGTGCAATGATAAGAATCAAACTTAAATATCAACTTTGTAAAACATCTAAAAGAAAAATTATTATTAAAAACATTACATAAAAATAATTATTGGATAGAAATTATGCCAATAGATTCGGGAGGAAATATCAATAAAGTAAAACATCTACAGAAAAAAACCACAAATTCGATTAGAAATTACATAAATTAAAAAAAAACAACAAAAACACATAAGAATACATAGTAGGAATAAAAGTCTAATCTTACACATACCCTGATAATTCCAACCATCTTCGAATTACCTTTTTCTAAATAAATCAGTTAAAATGTGGTGAGAAACCATACTGGTGTATTTTTTCTAACATAGAAATATTTAAAAGATCGAAATATTTTTTATTTAATTTTTCTATGGTTTATAAATCTTTTTCAAAATGATTTTATTAACATATTATTATGTTCTATTTAATATTTAAATTATTGTATAGTTTACTAATTTACATAATTATATGCCTTTTTATATAAGCCGATTTTTTTAACATCTTTATTTTTAAAATTTATACTACCAAATAAAAAATAAATTGTTTGTTCTATATACAATACGTTAGTTAATTTTTGCATTTATAGATTATTTATTTCTAACTTTAATTAAAATTTAAGAAATTATATATATTTTTCTCTTTGATTTTTAAACTTTTAAATATTTTTAATTAAAAAAATTTAAATTTATTTAAATATTATAAAATATTATACCATTACTAATTCAATAAATTATATTTTGTTGTAGTTTTTTTTTTAATCTTAACTGTTTTTTTAAACAATTTAAGTTTTTTTTAATATTTTTTAAAATTAAAGCACTGTTACCTTTATTAAATCATTTAATATTTGAATACTTGAATATAATTTATTTTTCATAAATTGGTGATAAATCTAAACAATAAATTCATTTTAATATCACATTCATTTTCATATGTTGTACTTGTTTTTTTAATTATTTTATAATTTGATGTTGTGAAAACAATAAAAAAACCAAGGAATTTATTTAATAAAATTGACAATTTCTTATTCAATGAAGAGAAATATTTTATTTATAAAAAAAAGAGAAATATTTTATTAAAAATATAAATAGTCATTTAATAGATAGTGGAGTATAAATAATAACGACATTTTTAGTAATTTGAAGGTTTTAAAAGGGTATATATAATGACATGTTAGTACTTTTAAGTTTTTAAAAGATTTTAAAAGGGTATATAAACCATAATAATCTAGTTTGCCGTTTTTTTGTGCTGTTGCACTGTCATGAATTCAAAAAAAAAAAAAGGTATAGTAGTCCAAAAAAATTTCTTAAACGTCACCACTTTTATATATTAAGGATATCACTAGATTATTATATCGTGACATAATTAATAATGTTTTTCAAACTGTTTTCTATAAAAAAAAAAAATTATCATTAATTTTCTCATTTTTACTGATTTTCTCACTCATGTCTCTCTCTACAATCACGTTTAATACTTTCTCGCTATAAATCTTCTTTTATGGGATTATTTGATTCATGGAAAAATGGGTTATAGTAATGACTTTTTGAAAACCTCCTCCAATAATTTCTCCTCTTTTAAACTCTTTTAATATTTTGTTGGTACATATTTAATTACGGATAATGATATCACTTTTTTATGTTTACTATTGATAGCATCTCTTCCTACGGGCACACTAACAATGTTTTCATTATTCATTCTCATTATTAAAGATTTCAAATACGTGTATTATATTCTCAATCATCACAATCTCAAACTAAACATTCTCATTCTCACATATCAAACGTCCCTTAAATATTCTCCACAATAATTTAATGTAATATCTCAAAAAAAAAAAAAATCATCACAATCTCAAACTAAACATTCTCATTCTCACATATCAAACGTCCCTTAAATTTTCTCCATGATAATTTTTTTTAATCCACCTATTTACACACTTTTTCTTTATGTTATAATTAATATATTTATTTGAACGTCACCAAAGATCAATGATGCTCAACCAACCCCTCATGAGTATGGGAGAAGGTCTACACACAATATCTTTATTCACCTTTAAATATAGGCTAAATTGATGGCACTGACTATCACATCCATTTCCATTTTCCATTGTTCTTTTTTCACTTACCTTTATGTATATAAAAGAAAAAAGAAAAATAAAATACCTCTTAATTTCAATAAGAAATCTCTTCATCAAATCGTTAAAAATTGTTATGTACATACCAATACTAATACATGATTAACACTCGATGTGTTTGTAATTTGATTAGGCATTGTTTGACAGGTAGGATTTTATTTAGCATGTAGATTTATAAAATATGATTAAGAATTTTATTTAATTATCATCTAAAATCTAATAATAATTTTAAAAATTAAGGGAAATTTTCAAAATTAACACTTTTAATTGTAAATTAATAAAAATATATATTTAAAAAAGCTGCCTCTTTTAACTATTCATTAAATAATGAAAGGGACTTATTATACCATAAATTATCAAAATAGTAAAAATTAATAAATTTTAAAAAAATGACTGAATTTTAGTTTTAAACAACTAAATAAGAAACATAAAACCAATAATTAGATTAATTAATTTACAATACAAAAGAGAAAATTTATATAGACTTCATTAATTTAATGAAAGTAAGTGCAAAGAGGTACTTTTATTTTAAAATAAATCTAACATTTTCTATTTTTGAAATTAAGGTAGACAAAAGTATTATTTAGGCAATTTCTTAAAATTTAAACTCATTAATAATATTTTGGTTAAAAAATAAAAATTTATAATTTTTTTATAACAAAATGAATAATTAAAATTAAAAAATAATTTTTAAATTAATTATTTGTGATAAATTTAAGATTTTAATATAATAGTACAAGTTTTTTTATTCCTCGAGATTCACCCTCTTACTCCCTCACCCAAAACCTTGGGTAAATAAATCTTTCTTCGCCCATCATGTGGTGAAAGCTCCCAATATGGTTGCAGAAATAAGAGAAGTGACTAGGGAGAAGAGGAAAAAAGTTCAGAATGTATGTGAAAACATTATTTAAGTTGTATTCAAATTTAGGGAAATTTGAAAGGGACGAACTTCTATAAAAAATGGTAAATGTTTTAAAATATTTTAAAAATTATATTTCTTTGATTGAGATTCTATTAATGTTAGTATGAGATTGGTGAATCACAGTTTGAGAAATGTTATTTTTTAATTTTCAAAACTTTAAATGTTGTTGTAAATATAAATTTTTAAAATACCATTTTTAAAATTGTCCTAAATTTTTTAATACTACTCCTATTAATAACATGATATATTGTATTTATTATCATAGCGAATAGTTAAGAAATCCACCAATTTTAATCACTTCTACATGAGAAAAGTGAAGTATTAGAATAAGTAGTTTAAATTTGTGATATATGTTTGAATTGTATAAAAATAAAAAATGAATAGTGAAAATAATGTGAGTGTGTAAATGAGATATTAAATTCAATAGTAAATACAAAAATAAAATGTCATTACTATTAAAGAAAAAAAAGTGAAAAACAAACATTATAAGGGATTAATGAATTTATGAAACTCATTCTCGTTCACTTTCCTCATATACCATAAAAAAAATCGAGGTGTAAGTAATTTATAACACATTTAAGTAGCCAATTTGGATAAGTTTTTTTTTTTTTTTTTAAAGTTCAAACTTGAGTCATGTGGCTTGGACACCTTTTAATGATGGAACATGATGGTGGGGAAGTTTGAAATGAAAACTCTGACAAACTTATATTGAGTTGTCTCAATAAAATGGAATAATGTCAACTCATTGTTTAAAGGGTAAAATAAAATAAAATAAAAAAATGCTTCTAAAGAGGATATACATTTACTCTACATCTAACCCTATTTGATTACTGTCTCCTTTTGTTTGAGTGACTACTAAGTTAGGAGAATCTCTCATTCCTTCCCAAAGATTTTGTCAGCCTTTGTTGTTTTCTTCCTCATACATTGCCTAGTATTATTTAAAAAAAAAAAACATGCATCAAAGGAGACTACTCTTTTTATTAAACTATTTTAATTTTTCTTTAAAATGTGAGAAAAGTCTATAAATCTCTGCTGAATTAGAGGGTTGATATACTTATATCTTTGAAACTTTAATTTAATATATTTTATAAAATATTAAAATTGAACTCATAAAAATTAAATTTGACAAATTACTGCATTAAATTATTAAATTGGATTCTTGAAAATCACCGTAGAGATGAGTAGTACAACTCTAATATCACGGGAATGAAAGAGGTGAGATCTGGGAAAAAAATCTTTGTTTCTAACACCACAACGATTTGGGGTTGTGATCAAAGGCGGGTTTAGGTGGGATGAGGTCCTTGGAGCCCGATCCCACAATGATTTCATAAAAATAATCAGTAAATTAATCATTTTAAGGGGTAATTTTTTAAATTATAATTTGATGGGTCCAAATTTAACACTTAATTTTAGGGGTCAATTATTTTAATTAAAAATTAGAGGATATAATTGTTGCAATTTCTATAATTCAATGATGATTTATGCCATTTCCCTCAGTAATATATGCCACTCAACTCATTTAAACTCACTAGTAATTCAATAGGGAAATAATTAGTTTATGGGTTTTTAATGTGACTCAAATCTCTCTCCTCTAGTCTTCACTTCGTTTAAAAAAAATAAAAAATTGAAGGAAGTTGATCCAGTTTGATGACCTTGATTGATAGTAATTTTATATTTAGTTTCCTGTTTTTAAAAAACCAAGCCGGTTTTTATTAGCAATTTTTTTTACCTCATATTCTAGTTTTCATACATTTAAAAAAAATTAGACCAATTTTGAAAACTAAAATCTAAAAAAAAAAAAACCAAATTTCAACAAAAGGGCAAAAAGCTTGCAAAATGTTCTTTTCCATACATAAAAGATGACGAAAAGAATACTTAAAGAACATGCAAATGGCCATTTGATGAAACTTAACCCAAAAATGAAACTCTTGTATTTAAGTTTCATCTTTTATTTAACCTTTTTTATTCTTCTTTACACTTCCTTTTATATAAGGCAATTCAAACATAGAATCCATTTTACCATTTGTCTCTCTTTCTCACTTTTTAAAATAAATAAATAAAGTAAACACATTGAATGACATGCTTTCCTTTTTCTCTAAATCTAAGCTTTTGCCTCTTTAATTATTATTTTTTCTCTCCTTTTTCAGACACAACTGACTGATATATCTGAGACAGATTACATTTCCCCATTGATTCTTTGTTCATTTATTGTCATAAATTTTCTGAGAAAAACATGATTGCAAACAGAAGCTAATTGGCAAATAAGCTATCAAAATTATATTCATTCAATTGAGTGATTCTTTTTCTCTGTGTTGCATGCAGCAATGGCAGATTTATTATGCCCACCTGTCTTTTGGTCTCTTGGAATTGGATTTCCTTTCACATAAATCCTTGATTTCATATTCTTTTTCCCATACCATGTCCTATGTAATTTATAGACAAAAAACCACATCCAATCAATCATATCAACATATTAATTTTGTTTATTTAAAAATAGAATAAATCACTAAAAAGCCCCAAAAATATGTGAAATATTTAACTGTTCTAGATGCTGCTCACCCTCCATCCGGTCAATCTAAATTAATCTCATGTTTTTTTTTTTTTCACTTGTATTGTTTGAAGTTTCGGGGATACAAAATGAGCCACATCAAAAGGAGTAGCCAAGTATTTTTTTTTTTTTAAATAATTTGAATTTTGTATTACAACAACGATTTTTTTTTAAAAAAATTGCAAAAACAAACTTTCAACTATCTATATTCTCAATTTGATTCAATTAAACTAACTCAAAGAAATCATTGGAATCACATCAAGTGTAATTAAAACACTTTTTTTTTACCTCTTTTACAAAATAAATAAATAAAATCCAGCCTAACAGGGACTTGTTAGGTGTAGAAAGTAAAAAGATCAGATCAGATGAAGGATACCTTGGGCCTTGGGTACTGTTTGGTGAGTTGTAGTTGTATGGCATGGTATGAATATGCAAAAAATCTAAAGTGGTATTTGGTAGGTAACATTCTAGTTTCTTATTTTATGTTTCTCGTTTTTAATAAAAAGTTTTGTTAATATATTTTCTGTACTTTTTGTTTCTCATAAAAAATAAATAAATAAAATATGCCCATAAATTTCAAAAACAAATTTTTTTTCACCCCGTTTGATAATAATACTTTTGAAAAATATATATATTATGCGAAACAATTTCTTTCTTTTGGTTTTTACTTTTCACACTTTTATCTCCATTTAAGAAGATTCTGAAAACTACTTTTTACATTTTTAAAATTTAACCAAGATTTAAAAAAACGTTTATCAAACTTGGATTATATATATATATATATATATATAATATTGTTAGTAAGGTATGCTTATTTGTTTTTTTCACTTCCAATTTTCTAAAGTATTAATAAAATAACTATTTTTGCAATTTCAACTTATAAACGCATAATTCCGAAAGAATAGGTGTTCCTTTGATTAAATTGAAATTTTGATGGTAGCAACATTAAAAACAACACTGAGATCATAATTTTATAATACACAAGAAAAAATTAATGAAAACAAATTCATTAATTTAAGGAAATCAAAAGGTGGTATGGTTTTAAAATAAATCAAAGTTAAGACTGTAATTTCTCTTAGTCCTTGCATTTAATTAAATCATATGGATAGTCTAATTTGGAAATAATATTAATTTGGATTAAAGAAATATTTACTTAGGTAATGACACGGACTTTAGAACTTAATAACCATAAAAATCAGTAAGCATTATAGAGGCAACCATAAAATGGTATGGGTAAATAAATCATATAAATCTAATCCCTTATTTTATTGGTCAAGATGAAGCTACTCGTACAAATGAAGAAATCACTCAGATAAAAACAGAGATTAAAATTATAAAAACTGATACTGCCTCTACAAGTAATAGTTTACAATCCCCAGTACAGGTGGAAAAAATGACCTTTGCTATATCTTTCCTGCAATTTAACTTGCTTGGTATACCCCGAAAAATGCAGCATCATCGTCATTTCAAAGCCAGCTTAATGTTTTGAAAACATACCTTGTGTTAAAGAGGAGAAATCATATTCTTTTCCTGGCTGTGAAGTAGTAGCAGATGATACTGGTACTGCTGATTTAGGTTTATTCCTTCCTGTGGATGTCGCACCGTTCGCTGGCACTGGAGTAACTTGACCGAGGCTATAAAGGCTGCAGAAAAAGAAATGTGAATACGAGAAATTTATCATATTATCTTAAGATTTGATGAATCTGTAGGATTCAATTCATCTGATACATGCCTCAGTCTACGGTTCCTCACATAGAAATATTCCAACTAATTGTTCTTTTTTATTGATAATTAAGCTTCTTTAACAAAAATGATATTTATGCTGAAAAAATTGGAGGTTCCCTTTCATTTTCAACCTTCACTTCATACAAGATGAAAAAAATCTACACAATACTACGTAATCACAACAACAGAAAGGTTGGGTTGGAGTAGATTTTGGATGTCAATCTATCCTATTAAACTAAAGTAAAAGCATTCACTTCATACGAAAAGACGCACATGTCATGTTGCATGATAGTCATTTTAGTGGTCTCTAAAATCATAATCATGCTTGAATGAACATAAAGCCCTGAAATTGTAAACAAACCCAAACTGCAACTCTATGTAACATATAATTTCTGCAACGAATGCTTATGTATCTCGAAGTTAAAAAGCCTTTCCAAAATTCAAAATCCAAAGGTATCAAAGAACATTTAATCACATACCTAGATGCTGGAAATGGAACAGAAAGCCCAACTGGATTTGCCGGTCCCACGTTCATTGTCTAACTCACAAAATACAGAACAGTGAGAAACAATATGGATGAATAATGTAGCTTGTAAGAAATGTTATTAAGAGCACTACCAACTACCTGCACTGTTTTCTGCGGCCCACCCTGTGCACCTATTTGCATCATCAATCCTGGAATTTGGTAGGCAGCATTCGGCCAACTTTGTGATGGTAGATTGGTACCATTGGGGACAGAGGGTTGGGTATTACCAGCTGCTGAATTAGCTGCAGCAGCCATGAGAAGTGATTGCTGCTGGGCTAGCATGGCAAGTTGCTGTTGATGCATGGCAAAGGGAGAGACGATATTGGACTGCAGGTATTCCAATTAAAATATCAAAATAGAACCGTTGGTAAAATCCCAAAAGACTTCTCATTAATCAAGTAGTTTTCCAATTTGTAATAAATATTGCACAACTAATAGACTTGAATCTGTTAAAAATTAAATTGAAAAAATAAAAAGTACCATTCTAAAAAGATATTAATAAGATGCAAAAAAATATTTGTTCTGCCTAATAAATTAATACATAAAAATAGCCTTTATTGAAGAGTATAATGCTAAGCCATCTGATGATGCAAAACCTACCTTTTCAAAAAGACTCATAATATCATGTTTAACATCTTTCGGAGGTTTCTCAGGAACTATAGGCGATGTCGAATCTTTGAAAAGATCCTCAATTCCAGAAGTGGGCAGGGTGATGACATCAGACGGTTTTACTGGATCAGATTTCTCCGCTGATGATGCTTGTTCGGCAGCTGTAAAATTGAACATGAATTTAAATTTAGCACCAATCACAAGTATATAAAAAAAAATAGAAATAGTTCGAAATCCTAAAGGAATGTGAAAATATACACTGGAAGCCAGCCCACGAACTGTCATCTGTAGAAACTGCAGCTGAGCCATTTTCTGAGGGGCCATCAAATGATAGCATGTTAAAAAGGTCAGTAGCATAATCAACTTTTGGAGGAGAGACAGCTGGGGCATCATCTGAAGTCTGCTTTATTACTTCAGCTTGCTCTACAACTGGTTCTGGCTTTTTCACAGGCTGTGTCTTGGGAACTGGAGCAACCTACACAAAAATACACACGAATAACGGCACTAGCATTAGCAATTTCTAAAAATAATTAGTTGCAAAATTTTATATATTTAAAAAGGTTAACGAAAAAGATAATCATAGACCTACGGATAAATAATACACATAAACAAACTTAAATATTTAATTAGTTTAATCATTAGTACTTTTATGGTATGAATTTCTGGCTCAAATGAGTTTACTGTTTTTTTTTTTTGGCCTGTAAACATGGGCCAATTTTGTGATCCCTAAGCAATTGGACGAATCAAAGATTGGGTTTTTAGTTGTGCTAGTGTCTGTGTATCTGGGTTTTTCTTCTCTCACTTTTATCTTTCCCCTTCCCTCTTCTCAAAAGTAATTCATGCAAAGTGAAATCCAATACAAACTGATTAATTAAACATATGAATTGTAATGTACAAATTTGTATGATGAAAACATCCAATCGTTAGGTACAGAATTTAATGAACAGAGAAGATGAACCAACTTACTTGTTCAGGTCCTCTGGGAGGTACAGGAATACTAATTCTTGAGGCAGGTGTACTCTCTTTCACACTAGGAGTTTGAACTTTCTTTCTTTCCTCAAATAAATTTATAGAATGACCTGAATACCCTGGACCATTACTTTCCCCAGGCTTCGGCCAAGAAACCTTTTCCTCCTGTCCTCTAGAAGGTGATTTCGAATTAACATCCCTAGGAACCCATCTCTTGTCTTCATACCTATAAAAACATTTACAATTTGCAAAAAACAGAATACTCTTAAACCTGAAGAAACTGATAAACAGTGCTGATGCAGCTGTTATTGTATGTAAAGAGAAATTGAATAACCAGATCTAGCCCAAACATACTTTGCACGAATAAAATTCTCAATCCCAACTCTATCGTAGTTTGGTGGTAGCTCCGCCTCCCAGTAACTATTTGCCTTATCATTCCCCATTGCTGCACAAATACATCAACAATCTCAGTAAGATGAGAAATCAAAATTAACCCCCAAAAAGACCCATCGGCCTCCAAAGCTTACATTGTATAAAAGCAACCTGCTCTGGTAGCCATGTATCTAAGGTAGCAGAGCGTACCTGCAAAAAAGAGCCCGTAAACCGTGATTGAACTCATTTCCAGCAAACTAGAGATATAGAGGGAATAAGTGCACCCAAACCAAGGTCACCAAAGCCAGGAAGTATTCAAAAAAGACATCCATGACCACAAAATTATGCTGACAAGAACAAAACATGGAGAAGGACCTACTCAAAAGCTAGAAGCAAACAAGTCTCAAACAACCCATGCTCATCAAACAACACCAAGTAAAAAATTCTTGAACCTATTACCTGTATGCTAGACCTGCATAACGAATAACTGTCACTCAAGATAAAAGACCAATTGCCAGAAGTAGTTTTAAAATGTAGTCACGGAAGCTAATGAGCTATGGAATTTCATCCAATTTAAAGTGTCCTTACTCGCCTCTTTTTCTAATTCTTTTTGTAATTATGATTCTCTTTTGATTAGCTTCAAATCCGTTGGCTCGGGTTGATTTCTAATCACCCTTTTTGTTTCTCCCCTCTTTTTCAATGAATCATTTGTTTCCTATAAAAATGTAATCATCGAAATAATAGACCAAATAAGATTTACTCAAGGATAAGAAATTGTTTAGAAGCCAGAAGCAAACATATCTCTAACAGGCATCCACATCGATTTTTTAGCGACCCAATTGGAAAAACAATGACTTCAGGACTGGGTACATACAAATAGCAATACAACACACCTTCCATACAGATTTCGCATCCAACTAAATTCTCAGAATATCATGCTTGGTATAGTCTTTCAGACACTAGGTTCAGCACAGATTATACTTTCATATCCAAAGGGAAATGTACCAGGCAAAGATTAGTAATCAAGGTTCGACGACTTAAAAAGAGTTAAATAGGAGAAAGGGATGAAGAATATGAAACACTTTGGTGATTTTAGCAAGTGTAATTTAAGAGTTTGTAAAATGGTGAGGAGTAGCACATCTTTGACTGACTGATATCCATAGTTATAAAGGAGTCACTAATTAATTTATTTTAACCGTGGTATGGGACGCCACCACACCCATCCATGGGGATAACCACGCACCCCAACACCAGCTCTGGGAGATATCAAGGGTTTTCATTTATTAAGCTTTGTACCCAAAAGATTGAACCTAGGACCTAGGAGCCCTTACCTCCTAGTACTCCAAGACCTCAACCATTGGAGCTGCCCCTCGGGGGTGTCATTGTCGAGTGTTTCAACATTATACTCTATCATATAACATTAACATTCTCATAGGAAACTTACATATCACCTCCATTTAGCACGAGTGCCAAGAACTTTTTTACCAACTACATAGAGAACTAAAACATTACCTTTGATATGTGAACACCAAGACTTCTGTGGATGCCAGAACACTGCATACATACAAAAATGCCTAAATTCACACTAGCCCATCGTGGTCCCCTGCATGCAAATCAGAGATTGATTCACATGTGTTTATTCAAATCAGAAATAGTATTGAAGCATTTATGATGTAAACATTCTCATCATTGCAAACTTATTTAAAATAGAAAGCAATACAATAGTGAGAACTATAAGGAAATATTAAAAACACATACTTAGCTTTGCAATCAGCACACTCTCGATTCTCTGGTAGTTTAAGAAGCCCTTCTAATAACTGCACATATAAAAGCAAAAAAGGTAAAAATTTCATCATCTGACCAGGTTAAACCGCCAATGTAAATAAAGGATCAGCAACAAATGAAGGAAGCATGTAATGAATAGAAATTATTGAAGTAGTTATATCAGCCGGAAAATATTATTTTTGAAGAAAATTACCCAAATAAATGATAACTAAACTAAAGGTCAAGACTCATGAGGACAAGTAAATGCCAGGTTAATACCTCTAAGTCAAAATTAAAAACTAAAACTAATCTGATATAGGCAGCTGGATCCAAACATATATATATAAACTTCTCGAAACTTATTATTTCAGTTCAGGAAAAGTTAACTAGTTAAATTAACTCTTTGGAGGTAAGGATTAGACAGATCACTTTGATATGTTGGGAAAGAAAATTCTGCAGTTAGGTACACTGTCATTCTGTCCGGACACGGGACAAAAACTGATGATTTTGAATCCAAATTGTGAAGCAACCTAAGATGCACATAAGGTTCAGAATACCTAAGAAGTTGTGAATACACTTTGAAAAATATAACTCACATCTAGCATCATATGACTAAAACACCAAGCAAATGGATTCTATAAAATCCAAATGAACCAAATAATAACTTCCTTTCAAAAACACTGATTATATCAGATAATTATAATTTGTTTAGCATAATTAAATAACAAGTTTCATCTTCACAAAGTTTTTTTTTTTTTTTTGAAAAGTATGGCTCATAAGCCCATTTCATTGATATAATGAAAGAAAACGGAACATCTACAACTACAATCCTTTTGATTCATTCTCAAGATAACAACAATTAATAAACTTGATTAAAGCGACTAATCAAAAATCAAAATGAGATTACAAAACCAAATTTAAGGCGACTATTTCAATTACCTGAATTAGGTGATTCAACAAACAGAGCAACTGAAATTTATCAGCCAAAATTCAGTAGAGGCTAACAAAAATTCATTCAAATCATTAAAAAGACCGCGAGAAAACAAAAAATTAGAACAACTAATTGGCAATCGAAATGTTGAACATGAAATGCAATTGCTCCAAACACAGAGATCAAATCGAATGCATCCGATTCCGGATAACATAACCAAAATCTAAATCTTATAGAATCAAAATCAAACGCAAAATATAAATAAGAAAAAATTGATGATCCGACAGAAACATGATAGAAAACAAAGAGAAACCTTTCTGTGTCTAGCGTTAAGCTCCTTGGAAACGTTAGCCTTCTCATTCATGATTGACCGAAGAAATTCGAGATGCGCAAGAGAGAGGAGGAGGAAGAAGAAGATGCAGAGGGGGATAGATTGGTCTTTTAACACAGTTTCTCTCTCCTCTCTTTCCTTTCTCTCTTTCTTTCTGAATAATTTTGAGACGGAAAAGAATGGGAAAAAAAAGAAATCCACTAGAGCCAGAGACGTTCTTAATCTTGGCTCTTTTTTATTTTTTTATTTTTTTGCCTTTTAAATTAATTAATAAATAATTATCTCTCATACGTTTTGAATTCCGTTTTCATTTTGGGATTTTAAAAATAGATTTTATCTCAAATAGAATAAATCTACATATTAATTATTAAAATGTCAGAACTTTTAAAAATTACTCAAATAGCATAATTATAAATTATTGAACTATAGTTCAATAATTTTTATGGGTATTTAGTGAATTTGTATGTTTTTTTTGCTTTTTTGAGTTCAAGTTTAATAATTTATCAAACTATTTGATTATCTTTCATTATTATTTTCAATGAATTTGTTATTATTTTTACTTTTTTTAGTTCAATAAATTAATGAATTATAATTCACTAAATTATTGAACTATAATTATGCTATTTTAGTAATTTTTGAAAAGTTCTAACATTTCGGTAATTGTTATGCAAAAATATGTTATTTCAATAATTATCCCTTATAAAAAATTGTATTTCTTTTCACCAATCTCAAATCCAGAATGATTATTTTTTTAAATATTTCAAAACATATATCATTTTTAAAATTACTCATAAAAAAATATGGTCCGTTAAAATTTTTCATTTATGTCATTATAAAATATTATTATTTTTTAGGTTAACATGCATTTTTAGATCTATGCATTTTTTTAACAATTTTTTCTTCAAGTCTTTTACATTAATTGCTTTTTACATCGTATCTAGATTTGAATTTTAGAAACTTAATTAGCTTGTTTTCATGTATTTATTGCTTTCTAGTGAGATTTTTAAGATCAATAACTTCATCAAATAAAATTTATTTTTAAAAAAAAAACTATTATCAAATGAGAATCAATATGGTATCAAAGATTAAATTTATCTTTAACCTTTTTTTATGGTAACCTCATTCTCCTTCTCATATATTAAAATGTATATATTTATGTAACACTTTTTAAAATACTAACCAAAATATCATATTGCCTATACTAAAATAAATTACTGAACATTGATTTTTAATTTTTGTTATTTTAACTTTTGTTTTAGATTAAATAGTTGTTATCCAAATGAGTTTTTAAGAATTAAAACTCTATTTTATTACGATTTAATTGTTATATTTTTTTAATAATTTATTACATTGATTTTAATACATTAATAAATTATAAATTCGCTACTTAAATAAAAAGTCATATAAATAGAAATACATATATCTAAAATCTACTATTTTAGATAATTTCTAATGAATTTCTTCGTCTAAAATATTACCCAGGTAAATGTGAGATAAATATTATCACTTTACAATAGAGATTAAATAACAAATTCAATACAAATTAAAAAACTAAAATTGATATATAGAAAATTAGGTAATAAAATAGAAAATAGATAAAGCTATATTAATTAATCAATTAATTTTTTTCAAATTATTGTGCAAGCTGGCTTTATTAAGAGGAAAATATTGGAATGATTGTGAGGTAAAGATGTCTGAAAAGGAGTGATATATAGAGATATTACAAAATGACATACGCCAATTGAGAAGTCTTTGGTGGGAAGACACGGAAACCGCTATTCCATAATTTTCAACTTAGTTGACAAAAAACAAAAAAAAAAAACCAACTTTATCAAAAAAAAAAAATATTGCTAAAAAAATAATAGTTTTCTATAAAATTTAAAAAACAGCCACGTTTTTAAAATTGAATTATTGATTTACTATTTTGATGCACATATTCTATGATTTTATTATTTTAAGTAATACAAAAATTAATTTGTCAATTATTTATATAGAGTGATTTCAAATCTAACAAATTTCTTTTATAATAATTATAAATATATTACTTTTTTTTATAATATTAAAAATTTAGTAAAATTAAATTATTACAATTTATTAAATTCCACTACAAGAAACTGTCGGAATAGCGACGGAGAGTTAGTGACGGACTATACAAGCGTCCCAAGTTAACGACGGAATGCATCACCCAACGGAGAGTTGACTATCAGCGATGCATTCCGTCGTCTACTTGGTCGGAGATATGTGGCGGGAAGAAGTAATGGAAAATGAACGATGGTATCCATCGCTAACTTTGGTGCCAACAATTCCCGCAAAAACTTTGAACGATGCATTACGTCGTTTCATATGGCACGAAATTTCCCGTGAACGGGACAACGGTATGTGTCGCCCCATTATACGGTGGGAAAGTTTCCCGCCATCGGAACGATGGATTACGTCATCCCATGATATGGAGGGAAAACTTCCCGCCTACTGAACGACGCATTCCGTCGCTAGCCTTACAGTTTATAAATAGATGTGTTGAGTAATAAAAAAAATATTCATTATTAAAAACACCATGTTACTTCTTTTTGCAATCTGTTTGTTCTACTGTCTAAAAAATACGTGAATGAATATATGTTCGTCTTTTAGAAGGCTATTTGAATGATGAGTTCGTAGCAGAGGTTGAAGAATTCGTTGAGTTTTGTGAAAGTACAAAGGATATTTTGATCGTAATAGAAAAATGATACGATGTCTGTGTAGAAAGTGTAAAAATAAGAAGTTATATTCTTCATTTGATGTGAAGAAACACCTTTATAGTTGTGGGTTTGTGGAGAACTATTTCAAGTGGGTTTATCAAGGGGAATCTGACGATCAGTATAATGCGGCGTTAAAACGAAATGTCTTCTACCCAGGCAGCAGCTCTAATGCAGTGCCGATCGTGGAAGAATGTCGTGATGACAGACAACAAGAGTATGGGCAGGTGCAGTACATGATATATGAAGATATTCCATATGGTCGAATTAGCAAGTATGCTACTGTACCCAGGTTGTGACGTCAGTCAACTGGCTGCAGCTACGGAGCTGTTTAATATTAAAGCATCATATCATATCCTAGAGAGAGGTTTTAATTTGATTGCACAATAGTTTCATCGTTGCGCCCCTGCGAACAACACGTTGCCTGTTGAGAAGATTGATTTTTGTACGAACGGATGCATGATATTCTTGGAGGATGTAGATTCGAGTCTTCATAATTGTGAATTCTGTTTCCATCCGAGATATAAACAAGGTAAGCACACTCTCATTCCACATACTCGTATGTTTTATTTACCAATCACTCCTCGTCTTCAATGGTTGTATGCATCGGAAGTCACAACTTCTCACATGAGATGACATTACGAGCATTCCCAAGAGAATGGTCATATGAAATGGATCAAACTTGAACCTAAGATGATAAATTGTGTATTATAAGCATTGTTTTACACAATAATAATTATAGATTTCTTATGTGTAATTCAGAAGTGTCTGGAATTAATAAAGAAAAGAATCTATATATATATAAAGAGTTTGTTCTTTAAGGATACGTATCTTTAAAGAACATAGTGGTGGAATCAAACGAAATATAAAACAAGTATTTCAAGGTGTCAAGTTATCAAAAGACTGAACATGAATAGGAAACTGATTAGTCCTAGTCATGATCAGGAAATTGATCAAGTTGAAAACTAAGAAAGCTACTTATTTTATCCACATTGTACCTACATGGTAGAAAAATGAGTCTCATGATCGATATAGTGAGATCGAATTCATGGCGCAAGACAATACTTGAGTATTGATTTACTTTCATCTTGGAAGCAAGATAATTTGGTTGTAAATTGGTCTTTATGAGAAAGCTTAAGGCTGATTGATCTATAAATAAGCAAAGTCCGGTTAGTGGCTTAAAGGCTATAGACAAAAAGAGGTTATAGATTTATTTGATATATATTTTCAGTGAACACAATCATATCCGTTAGGATGTTGATTGCTACAACTTTACATGATTTGGAAATTCACCAAATGAATGTAAAAACTATATTTATAAATGGAGACTTAGATGAAGAAGTCTATATGAAACAACCAGAGGGGTTGGTGGTAAAAGGACATGAGAACAAAGTTTTTAAAACTTGTTAAGTCCTTACATGGGTTGAAACAAACACTCAAACAGTGACATGTGAAATTTGATTACACATTGATATCCAAATGATTTAAAATTAATAAGTGTGACAAATGTGTCATTATAAGAGTGTAAATAATGACTTTATCATTATGTGGATGACATGTGTTAATAATGGGTGTCACAACGTGATTGCGATGCGGAGCGACCGACATCCTATATATTAGGTCTCTTATATGAAAATAAAGTGGAAGTCGACATCAACCATATTTGGGTGTGATTGATCACCAAATTAAATTAAAGAGTAATGGTCTACGAAAATCAAGTTGGGTTCGGGAGTCGTTTGTGCGTAGGGAAGGTGTTAGCACCCTACAACACCCATTTGAAATGGTTACCACATTTTTATCTTATATTCTCTTATTTTTAAAATGATGGTCCTTAAGTTAAAGAGTCTCAAAATTTATTTTATTTTATAAAAACAAATGTCTCATTTAATCACTTCTCAACTTAAAAAATGAAGTAAGCAATGGAGATTGAAATGAGCGGCGTTACGACCGTTAATTGAACAATATTGGAATTTAGAAAATTCCACCTCAAGAAATTGAGGTTTTTACTTCTCAAAATCCATCATAGGAATTGTATTTATATTTTAAAACGCTTTTATTTTTATTTAAAATACTTTCCTTTGATTTTACCTTTAGACTCATATTTAAACTTATTTAAAATACCCTTATTTTAAATTTTGAAAGAACATTTAAATTTACTAAAAATATATATTCCTTTCTTTATTCTTGAAATAATATTTAAAATGCGCCCTTTTTATTTTTAAATCTTTCATTTTTTTTTTAAAACATATACATACATATATATATATATATATATATATATATAATATTGTTTATTTTTTAAGAAGTTTCTATTTATATTTTTTTTAGGGTTTTGTATATTTATGAGAATTACGATAAGCGCATTACACGATCTTCACAAATGTGATGATGTCCACGCACTTATCGAGATTCTAACAAACGCAATATCTTACTCTAAATTAATATTTAATCTTGATGAATACAAATGTTTTAAATAAAGAATAATAATTGGAGATTGTTTTAATAAACTTTTAATTTGCATTATGACCTACCGATTAGTATAGAAATATATAGATACATATACGTGGTGTTTATAAAAGATGTTGACGTTTTATCAATATTCCAGAGAGTTTATTCTTCTTATTCTAATCATTTTTATCCATATAATTGACTGATCCTACATATAATAAGATGAAATAGACAAATGTATAAAAAAAAAATACATATTATATACAATGGTCATCTTATCCATAATGATTCAAAGCATGGAATTTATAAACATGTATTTTTGTTTTTTTTTCTTTCCTATATATTATATTAAATACAAAAACAAATGTAAGCCATATCTTTTGTGTAGAAAAACGAGTACGACATGAGTATTTTCAAATTTTTATGCGCAAATATTATGTCAATACACAAAACATAAGAAAATAAAACCAAAAGAATAAATTAATCTTCTGACATACGAATTGACCGAGAAATGTCTGAACTAAGAATGGTTTGCAAAATCTATAAAATCATGATACGTACCGAGCGACGCCGCAAGATAGAGCAAATTCCTTGTTCTTTTCTCCCTTTCTTTTAAATTCCTTTTGGAGATTTGATAAATGAATAAAGGTGGAAGATGGCAGATTTAGAAGATGAGAAAAACAGTGGAAATAGGGTTTAGCTAAGAAAATAAAAACTGAAGAATCTAAAGGGATGCCTCACCGCTGTCGTCTGCCTCTTGTAAACCAAAAGGTATCATTTTTATAGGGCTTTTGAGATGGGATTAGGGCCAACTCTATCTATACTAATTTGCTCAATTTTAGGCTAATTAGGAGAAATTAAAAAATTAGAGTTAATTTCCTCCCAATCAGCCTTTTTCTTTCCAAAACTAAATCAATCATGTATTTTTTTTACAACTATCCTGATTTGTACCAAAATTTAAACAAAATATTATTATTATCATTCAAAAACAAAATCTTTAATCAAATCAAATCCTCAATTTTCTTTATATTTTATTTATCTACAAAAAATTTCCTTTTTAGTCAATTATTTAACTTTATGATAAAAAAATTTCTTTATTTTATTTTTCTTCTTAAAGGTAACAAAATTTTTAATTAAAATTTAAAATAATCATAAATAATAAAATTAAATAAATAACAAAAAATAAATAATTTGTCTTTATAAAATTTATTAATACTTCTTAATATAATTGAGGCGGGCAAAATACGGTTTCTACAATGGGCATCACAACAATGATAATATAATCAACAAAGAGAATGTTGAATTCAAACTTTTACGTGAAAGACATAGGTTTTATGGATGTTATTCTTGGAATTTGAATAACGAGAAATCCTAACGGATATATATTTTCTTAATCACACTATATAGAAAAAGTGTTGAGAATTTTTTTGACTCTATAAGAATAAACTACAGTTATTCCTTATGGTTCAAGGATTAAAAGATGAGGGTGTATCATCTTTGAAGTATTCAAGAATGATAGGAAGTGTCATGTACATAATAAATTGTACAAACCCTACTCAGTGAGTGGATTGACTGGATACACTAGTAATCATGAAAGTGATCATTACGATGCACTAAAATATCCACCTGTACTAGAAAGATTTAGTGATGTTAACTAAATGTCAGATAGCTAAGAGACTAGATTAACTAGTGGGTATGTCTTTACCCTAGGTGGAGTAGCTATTATTAGAAATTTACAAAATGGACGTGTATAGCACGATCTACGATGAAATCTGAAGTCATTACACTTGATGTAGTGAAGAAGTGAAATGACATATGAATTTCTAAAAGATATTCTATTATGGTTAGGCCTGTAAACGCTATATGTATTTATTAAGATAATTTAGTTGCTTTTGTGAGAGCTAAAATATTGTCTACAATAGGAAGTCGAGACATATTGGGCGTAAGACATAATTCGATAAGACAATTGCTCACCAATATTATTTGACTAAATGAAGTCAATAGAGAATATTATTGATCCTTTAATTAAAGAAGTGACGAAAGAGAAATTGTCATATTCATCGAGGGAAATGGGATTAAAGCCTATCAAATAAATTATCTGGTGGAAACCTAACCTTGTTGACTGGAGATCCTAAGATCTAGGTTTAATAGGCAAACTAAACTGGAATAATTCATAGTAGACACACAAGGACTTTCAGTCCAAACCCATTTTCATAAACAAAGTGTGTATATGTGGATGTTAAGATAATATTGATACATGAATATTTTTAGAATATTACAAATAAATAGTTATCTTTATGAGAGAAGAATTGGGTCGGTTCAATGAGAACAATACAGGCTTGTATTCTCTAAATCTCTCATGAATAGCGGGAACGAGTCCAAGACCAAAATGGACTCAAACGAATAGAACTCAATACAATGAGTTAAGTTATGTGCGACCGATTGTTGTCTCAATTTACCAATAGAAGGAAAGTTTAAGAAATACATTTCACTATTTCTTCGGTAAATTCGATAGTCAGACACTAAGGAAGGTTCAAGTCCAAAAGACACCTTTTCCTGATGCATAACTTAATCGGTGCTCTCCAACTTTTACAGATTTTATGTTTTCATGTTTTCTGATTTAATTACTTTCATGTGGGGGATTGTTGGAAATTTTATATATTATATATATAAAATAATGTTTGAAAGTAATATGTATAAAAAGCTATATGAATTATTGAAATTAGATTTAATATATATATATTTATGTATTACAAATTTCAATGAAATTTCATATGGGTATTTGACTCAAAGTAAAAAATGAATTAATTGTCTGTCATTCAATTGCAAATTGAGTTGGAGAAATACGAATGATATTGTAACACCCCGTTACGAGAAAGTTAAAAATGAATATTATTTTTAAAATAATATTAATCAGGCTCGATCGATTAATTAGAATAGAAATATTGTGTTATTTCAACCAGGGTATTATGGTAATATTTCCCGAAAAACTTTGAAATTTGAACCTTGTGATTTGACTAATATTTTGACATGAAATTGATCGTCTTGATGTCAAGATTCCAACACAACTGACGGTTCGTCATTCCGAGACCCGACGATCAAGTTATGGACATTTTAAGGTGAGTGGCAATTTCGTAATTATGGTAACTCAGGATTTTAACCTAAGAGATGACTTCTCATTACCAATTTTCAGAATTCATTCTCTCCTTCTCTTCCTCATAGCCACGCCGCCGCCCCCTTGGAAGAAGAAGAAGAAGAATTTTGGTCTTGTCACTTTTTGATCGTAATTCCTCGTTTTGATTTTGGATTCAAGTGGACTGGGAATCAAACTCTTGGACGAGAGGTAAGATTTCATTCTCTTTTCCCTCCTCCTTGATGCCAACGCCCTAGGGATGGAAATTGATGATTTTTCATCAATTTTATTTGTTAGGAGTTCGTTGGAATCGCGTTGGATCGTTGGGAGAAGATTTGAAGCTTTTTCCTTGATTTCCAATCAACGGGTAAGTAATTTTGATTGAATTTTCAATCATTAAAATTCTGGATTTTAGTTTAATTAATTTCCAAGAACATCAAGAACCATAAATTTGAGACCTAACCTCCATTGTTTCCAATCTCACAAACCTTGGCCGAAAACCCAATCGATTTTGATTTACCGTGCCTAAAACCAAAACCCATCAAGATCGATTTTTCTAACCTTGAAACCGCTACCAAACCATGACCCGAAGGTCACGGTTCAGCCATGGCAGTCGACGCCAATCCCCCCTCCAACGGCAAGTTTTGATCGATATTTGTTTTTCGTTTCTCGAACCAATGAACCCCGATCCTTTTGCATATTTTTAGGGTTATGTTAGAATGTAATTTTAATATTTTAGGACCTTTGTTTCAGGTCTGAATCGTCAAAGGAAGTTGTGTGAAAAATCAGAATTTAGCGTTTTTGAGGTGAGTTAACGGTTTATTCGTTGGTGGGGTTTTAGAGAAATCTAAGGCTCTTACCCTAGACTGTATGTTTCAATATATTTAAATATAATATTCTGGATTTTTAGGAAGTGAATGCATGTTGGAAACACCGAAAAATCATTTGGTGAAACAATTTTTCGGTTAGAACTAGTTTAGCCATTTTTCGGCAGTTTTTGATGTTTTTCGATTCTATTTGATTCTGAGTAATTTGGGAGATAAGTCTGGAATATTAGAAATTATTTTAAGCTAATTTACCATGAGATTTGAGTTAAGCATGATTAGAATTGATTTATCAGTTTTCAGCAGTTTTACCCTTTTTCAAAGTTATCTTATTTTTATTAGATCTGATTGGGCTGCTGAATTTTTGTATTAATTATTGATTTAAATTGAACATTATCATGAGGATAATGTAGACAAATTGTGAATTGATGGCCTGACTGGTTTGTTAAACTAGTATGAGGCTACGAGCTCATACTTAGTTCATAGCAGTTATGAGAAGAGCTCATAACACGGTACTAATGGTCCTTGCTCGTATGAATGATCCATTAGGGGATATATAGTTATAGTTGCTACTATGACATGGTTCTAAGAAGTGATAGTAGTCTCGAGGGACCGCCTTCTTAGTGGAGTAATTGTTTGTGATACGTTGTTTTCGTTGAACCAAGTGGCCTAATGTGTTGAGTGGCATAATGTGTTGGTGATGTGAGCTTATAAGTGTTTAACTTGAATATGGAATTAGGATTATTTTCCTATTCATTTATAAGATTAAAATGAGTTTAAGTGACACTTTGAGTGTAAGAGTTTTTGGACAATGCTTGAGCGCTTGGGACTCGGTATAAGTTGTTAGAGATTATTTAAAGCTTTACCATCGTTTAGATCGTTTTCTCACTGGCTTTAGCCTCACAGTGCTATCTGTGGTTTTTTTTCCAGGTAACAATGGACCGAGAGGTGGCGATTGATGAAGTGGAAGAGATGAGGGTTCATGTCGTGGTGGCTAGCCAAATGCATCTTTAATTTTCATTGAGATTAAGAATAAAGTATTCAAATTTTATTGACTATATTTTGTTTTATGAGATTTGAGACTCGTGTTAGTCTTAAAACATTTTGTTATTTGATTTAGTTCATTGTTTTTGTTTTAAAGATTGTAACTCCGGAGTTGTCGTTTTTAATAATTGCTTATTTGATTTAAGTGAAATTTCATATTTTCAATAAATGATATTTATTGAGTCTTCCGCTGCATTTATTATGTTTGTTTTAAACTATGAAAAGTCGGGTCTTTACAGTTATAAATTTTGTGGTGTCCGTTATTTGGCTATTTCATATGTATTAATTTTGGGCCTTTATTATCAATTATAAATTGGTTTTGGGAGTTACAAGTTTTGATCTCCTATAAATAGGAGACCCTCTTTTCATTTGAAAGATATCTAGAAATCAGATTGTTATATCTGATTTGTCTGTTTCGTTCTTCGTGTTCTTCACGTTTTTCCTTCTAATTTGTATAAAGCTTTGGAGAGCTCTTTTTCTGTCAGGTTCGTGAGTATCTGATTGTTATTCTCACGAAACGCTTCATCGAATCCTGCCAAGCCAAGTTGCCATTGAACTGCAAACAATCCGAGCGGGACAATATCGACTTCAGGACAACGGCTTGACCGTACTTTGAAGATTTACGCTTTGTAAAGTTGTTCTTTAGTATTTCGTTTCTATTAATTTCTTGTTATTACTAATCTATTTGATTATGTAAACAAATTCGATATCAATACATATTGATGTGTTCATCTCAATTGTTGTTATATGAGTTCCGGTTCAAAAGAATTTACTAACACCACTGAATAAAAGACTATATAAATTTCAAGTTCCACTCAACATAATCTGTGGTTGCTGAAGCTAAAGGCATAATAAGAGGAAGCCTTTTTTTTTAGTTGTTGTGTTTATCTTTTATGTTATATTGGTGCTTTGCTTATCGAAAAAATAAGAATAATTATGTGTTGGATTTTATACATAAAGAAGTATAAAATTTAAGAATGAAAGTAAGAGGAAGTGTAGTGAGAAAAGTTGAAGTTGTGGTTTGTGTGAAAGTGAAAAATTCACTTGTCCCACATTGGAAAGATCACAAATATAACATCACTTTATATATCCTACACTTGCACTTTGGGTTGGGGCCTTTGGGATTCCACAGATTTTGCGAGGGTCGAGCGTGCACCCAATGGGCTTCAGTCCACACGCGCGCCGCCCGCCCGTCACGACACGACCCGTTCTTCGTTTTGATTTAATGGGGTTACAAATCCGTCTCCCTATAAATAGAGGCGGATTCTTCACTCTCAAACCACCAAGAAATCTGTCAATATCTGATTTCTCAATTTATATTTCTCCGTTCTTCGTTTTTCTGTCCACTTTTTGAGAGCTATTCTAGAGGGGTTCTGCCAGGTTCTTGAATCTCTGGTTGTTGTATTCAAGAACTCTCCATCGAATCCTGCCGAGCTGAATTGCCGACAAACCACAAACAACCTGAGCGGGACAATATCGACTTCAGGACAACGGCCTGTCCGTGCTTTGGAGATTTTACAGTAACGTTATCCTTCAGTTTCTGTTTTGATTTAATTGTTATTACTGATCTGTTTGTTCTTGTAATCAGTTGAGTATCAATATCAAAGTTCGATTATTGTTCTATTTCCATCTCTGTTCCAACATTATGTTTATATCAAACCATCACATAAACGCTCACTCATCTATATTTGTATTTTTTTTTCTTCCTCTTAAAGTGTTCTTTATAGAATGAGAAAAATACAGATATTTCTTCTTTAAAAAAAATTAAAGAATCAAATAGTGGAGTTTACTCCTAAATATTTGAATTTGTTATGTACCAAGTCTACATGAGGATAGAATCATCTGGGTCACTTTTCCTTCAATTCTTTATTGTTCTTATTTAGGACAGTCAATAATAAATTGAAGTTTAGAACCAAACCAATACCTTAATAATATAAGGTTTTTCTTTTTTTTTTTTGCCAAAAGATAAACTTTATAAAAGATTAAAAAGAGTTACAAGAAAGGATAGCCCTTTGAGCAAGGGAATGAACATCAAAATTGAGCTCCCTACTTAAAAAAGAGAAAAGAAAGAAATCAAAACTAATACAAAGAGACTTAATATCTTCAAGAATACAAAAGAAATCAAAAGGACAGCTAGAAACACCATTGATGACATCAATCACAAGCTTTGCATCAGAAAAAATATGAATACGCCTAAATCCTTTGCTGACAGCAAGCTTTAAAGCTTCAATAATGCAGCGACCTTCGACATGAAAAGCACTGAGGCATAGAGGACCTTCAGAGTTATCCGAGGAGAGAATAGTGCAATCTTTTTGTAATACAAGGTTAAGAAAGGAAAAAAAAAAAAAGGAAAAAATCTGTTGATTCTTATATAGTCTAAAGATTGTTGTAATTAAAATTTAACAAAAACAAAACAAAAACCCATTCGATAAGTTTTTATTTGTTTTTTATTTTTCTCATAAAATCAAAATAGAAACAATAATATAATTCATTTTAAAATATCATTATAAGGTGTATTTCGAAATCAATGATAAAGAAATGAATTATAATTTATATAATAATAATTTAAGAGGTTTATTAATTTTTAATTTTATAATATGATTTATATTAAATAAAAATAAATTATGAAATATGTAAATTACATAACTTATAAAGCATACCACTAACATTTGCAAATCTAGCAATTTTTCTAGCAATATTTGTAAAAATAAAAGCTCAAAAAAATATTTGCAAATATAGCAAATTTTGATCAGGTTTATCAATGATAAACATTGAATTACATATTTTTACACTATGTTTATCATTGATAAACACATAAATCAGTGTTTATCATTGATAAACATGATAAAAAT
Source organism: Gynostemma pentaphyllum (assembly GCA_028015215.1). NCBI lineage: Eukaryota > Viridiplantae > Streptophyta > Magnoliopsida > Cucurbitales > Cucurbitaceae > Gynostemma > Gynostemma pentaphyllum. The sequence goes on along the minus strand of CM051353.1, from coordinate 17,534,604 downwards.
TGCTATATTTACAAATATTTTTTTGAGTTGATATTTTTACAAATATTGCATAAAAATTTGCCACCCAATGAAATTTCCCTACAATTTTAAACCATTGTGTGCTCTATCAAATATTTAAATTTACAGACATTATCCATTAAACTATATTTAAATATATGGTACTTTATCTTATCATATATATATATATATTTCATTGATATTTAATTAAACTATATTTAAAAAAAATTCACCCATGGTAAAAAACGAGTATTTATAAACACAAACATCTATTAAAGACTTCTTAATAGATTTAAGTCACTATTTGTGAGTTTATTGTTTTGCTAGTTACCAAAGTGAAGAATAAACTAATTCCGTTAATACCAAATCCAATCGATCTAAGACCTATCCAATCACAATTACTAATATTGATGATCATATAATTCTGATTGCAAACAGGAGTGGATGCGAGTCATTGGAGAATGATGTAACATCCACTAAGTGACAAAGTGGAAATGTAAAAGATGGGTCATGTGATCTTCACGTGCCACATATTTCCTTTGGATTTATTAATTTTATCTTATTTTTAACATCAAATTAGAGAATGAAATACTCAAACGTTCGATTTTATGGAAATGAATATCGATACTTAACCAGTTGAGATATACTCAAATGCGCACCTTTAGATGTTTGATAAGTAGTTTGTATAACTTATTTTTATTTTAGAAGTCAAAGTCAGGTACCTTGTATTTTTTATATGTAGAAGAATAAATTTGAAGGTCTTGTTTACTTATTAAGAATTAGAATAATATGGAATCAAAATGAAATCAATCACAACAAGTAGCATATCTATTTGAGATTTTATGAGAATGAGTTGTGATCTAATAAAAATGAAGTGTGGCAGACACCTCATGTTGTTTATTTTCTAGTATTAAGTATTTCTTTTTGTAGTTTTATCATTCATTTTTCCTTAAATTTAGAATATTTATGAAATCGTGTGTGAATAGTGATGAAGATGTTAATACAAAGTTAAATTGATAATTTTTTAAATTTGATAAAACCCTCTAAAAAATCCAAAGTTCAAGGTAAAAACTGTTTTTTCAATAATAATATGGAAAACACTTTTTTTTTGTTTTTATATTACATCAATTACATCAAATTTAAGTGATAGGAGACTCGAACTTTTGATATAAAAGGAATGAAATAGTTACTTGACCACTTGAATTATGTTTAAATTGATAGACAGAAATGCTTAAATTACGTTGAAGTTGACAAAATGAATTGGTATTTTCAACTTTTAAGGTTAGACATTGTTAATGTGTTTGGAATGGGAACGTAATGCGGCTCCATCGGGACAGACGGCTCCCAGTTTCCAAAAGTGTAAGTTTTTTTTTTTTGGTCCAAATATTATGTGGCTCACGTTTTAATTTAAGCAATTATTAACCGACCATGTCTCTAATAATTCGACTCTTGTTTTGTCTTGAATTTCATTTTTGTTTACGTTACGCTTATTGTATATTTTAATTTTAATTATTTTAAAAATAGAGATTTTTAATTTTACTTTCATTCTTATTTTTTCAAAAACATTTTGAAACTTTAAAAAACTTACTATTTTACATAATTTAAACACGTACCCGGTACCCTTGACTTTTTACCTTCGAACTTTCGACGCTGGTATAGGAGACGGAACACCGGAAAGGCGATCTCCGATACTTTCTTCCCGTGGCATTCACGAAGCAAGTAAAATTCCTATCTTTTTTCAATTTTCTTTGGCTTAACTTAATCAGTTATAATATTTTTCTGTTTGATTCCCGAGACACAGGACAAAATTTATTTTCTCCAGTCACAAGATTAAGAAGAAATTCCTGAATTTCGATTCTTAAATTCATGTTTGTGATGAAACTGTCTTGTTTTCTCAGCTTAAAAGTTCAAGAAACTGTAACTTGGAAGCCTTTCTTATCCTATTTGGATTGGGAAATGAAGGTTATAATTATTTAAACGCTCTCTTTAGGTAATCAAGTAAACTATCTTGTTTTCCTTTTCCTTTTCCTTTTGTTATTATTGGAAATTGATTTTTGTTGAGATATATGATTAGATTTGCCTTTACACATTAGTTTACTTTTCGGGTTTATTTGGTGATTTTAGTATAAAGCAAAAGGTTTTGAGTTTGAACCCGAAATTGTTATTTCTTCCCCATTTATTAAAATTTTATATGATTGAATCTTGTGTAAATATCCGAGCCTGAGGAATGTTGAGATATATGATTAAAATTGTATTTACCCATTAGCTTAAATTTTCTCCGCTTTTCAAGCGAAATGAGATTATTTAGATGAATGGCCCCATTTGTTTGTAAATTTTAGTTTAATATTCATATTAACAGTAAACTGTCTTCAATGTGTTTGTAATGAGTAGGTTTGATGCATTTTCCCATTCAAGAACAGAGAATGGAAGGAAAGGACAGTAGTAAGCCCAAGAAGCAAATGGAATGTGAAGAGAAGACAGTGGCAGTTCATGAAGAAATGAAACGAGTTCAACAGCTTCCCGCTAACAGTACCTATGCTACTCATCGTTTGCGGGTTCTCAATAAAATTTTGCACCTTTTATCACTTCAGGTTTGTACCCTTTCTTGATTGCAGCATTGCATATCCATTCCTGAGTTCCAAATAGGGGAAAATTCAAATGGATTGTAGTTATACTTGGGCTGTTTTTAAATTCTTGTGTTTCAAAAGGCTGTTGATTGATATCTTTGATGGGTTTTTATTTCTTGCTTTCTTATTGGATTTCAAAAGAATGCTTTGCAGCAGTGTTTTCATTTGACCTTCTATGAAGTTGTTAGAAATTTAGTCTCTTCTCTTTCTGTTTTCTTGATGGTAATTATATATATTTTACATTTTTTTAAAGTATCAAATTCAATTTGACATTTTTCTGATCGACCGATATATTTTTTTTTGGTTCATCTAGTATGATAACGTTCACCAAAAAAGAACTCATTCTTCGTTCCAACAGTGCATATTCTACATTTTAAATTTTTTCTGTTTTGTAGTTGGGTGATAAATTTTCTCTTGACTGCATACATTTCTTGTGAAATTTTGTAAGGGAAACTTCTCCTAAAAGTATCTTGAGTGATACATTTTAGAATAAATATTAATAAAGTGTTTCATCTAAAAACACTTGTGTATACTAAAATGTGTTTTTGGAGAAAACACTTGATTTGTGATTCTTCTAAAAATGTTTATAAACAAATATTTACTTCACTCAAGTGTTTTTAGATGAAACACTTAATAAATATTTTTTTAAAATGTTTAACTCAAAACATTTTTAGGAGAAGTTATACCAAAGAGAGCCTAAGTAATGCAATGTTAGTGTTTGATATCTTTTGGGTTTGTTTTCTCCTTTTCATTTTGTCAGAGAACTGCATCTCAGGAAGAGGAACTGGAATTGTTGTTTGCTGGGCTTTCTCTGTGATACAGTAGCAGCTCGTGAATGGTTTGTATCGTGGACTTGTATTTTAGATTTACGCTTTTGTACAATGAGAGAGAGTATAGGGTTTCTGGGTTTCTCTTTGGTTACCTGGTCTGGTGCATGGTTCTGTTTGTGTATCAACATCCTTAAATGATGATTAAAGGAAGGAAGTTATAAAAAAACATAACTTACAATGTGGATATCAAATGTTCTTTGGCTATTGTCATGTTCATCCCTTATTGGCGATCAATTGATTTTCTTTTTTTAATTACTCGCGAGATGTTCGTAGTGAGTTTTTGATCACATACATCATGTGCTTACATATCAAAATCTTCTGTTTCGTTTGATAACGATCTTGATTTTAGTTTTCTATTTTAAAAAAAATTAAGTTGGGGATTCTATTCAGAAACTTTGGCCTTATGGCGTAAGCTTGTTACAAGAGAGATTCTAATCAGGCTTCTTTCGCCCTTCATCTTTAGCCCGGGGAAGACTATCCTTTAGTATCTCCCTATATTCCTTCAGTATTCCTTTTGCTTTTAGGTAATGGAGGATGTATTTGTTTTTGGGTGGATAGAGTTGGTTATACTACTTTTGATTTTGAAATAATGTTCTCGAGTCTTGACATTTTAATTATTTTTTATGCGGACTTTATAATCTCAGTCTTGACATTTTAATCTCATCCTGTTTTAACTACTATTAGATTAGAGGTATAATCGGTTCGGTTTTCTTTGATTTTGACCAAAATCAAAAGAAACTGACTATGGTAGAGAAACCGAACTGAAATCAATTGTGTTTTTGGTACCTGGTATCTGGTACGAGGATAAAGTTCTATAGTTACTCTATGTTGGATCATCATTCAAAAAACATATCAAAGTCCTCAGAAAGAACAAAAATGAACTACACAAGATTTGGGAGCGTTTAAGTAAGCAGACGTAACGACATTCGATCAAGTATCGAAATGGAAACTGTCAGGAAGGAAACAAACTAAAGAATTTATGGTTTTTATGGAAGAGAGAGAAGAAAAGGAAAGGGAAATGGAAGAAACAAATGATTACTTTACTATCCATCCAGATTTTTTTTTTTCACATGACATTGTTTTATTGATAGAATTTGAAATTATTATGCCCATTCTCTTTATGAGATGAAATTTGGAGGATTCACTTTTTCAAAAAATAAAAAAAAGTAAAGGAAAAAAAGCAGTTGAAATTTGCTCAATAATAATGAGAAGGACAGTCATGGGATAAGATAGATGGTGTTCTGTTGGTGTTATCAGTATTACTAAAAGTGAATCCAACCATCACTGTTAATTATCAAAACATCATTCCTAATTATTAATTGGGTTCAATCAAATTAGATTTTTATATTTTAGATATTGTGTTATGCTTAATGTGAGTAAAGCTTAATTGATTAGGAGGTGAAAATGTGTGATTTTCAATTTTACAAACCCGATGTGTATCATTTACAAATTAAACAAACCTGGCAAAAAATAATAATATAATATTTAAAGGATTAAAAAAATTAGGAAGAAATTGATCACCATTCATTTTGGATGTTTGTGTAACAAATGTTGGCCCATGGTTGTGCAGGGATGACTTTGTCAAAATTAGGAGTACTAGTGTGAATTAAAATATCATAAAAGTATAAAAGTCATTTTTACATTTAGCCATGGATGAAATTAGATTTAGAGATGCATCATACAAGATTTATATTAACACACTTAATTAAGTTTAAGGGTATAAATTAATTTTTTTTTTAAAATAAAGAGATAAAATAATTAAAAAAAAGAAGATATTGTAACTATCAAAATAAAAATAAAAATGAGACTTGATTGAGTTTTTCGTTTTTATTTATTTAAAAAAAGTATTTTATAAATTGATATTTTTAAAAATAGTAAAAGTTTTATAAAATTTCAAGACTAATATTTTTTTCTCACTAAATAACCTAAAACAAGTCTGAATGAAACCCAACTCCGTTTATGAAAATATTTATAATTTTCTAAAATAATGATTAAAAGAAATTTGTACTAATTGGTTGTTATTATGAATGTTAGGCTTCATTAAGAGGCCCAAAACGAGTCAAGCCCATAAACATGGTATTTGTCTTGGGTAATTTTCATAATTACCCTTTTTATGATTTAAGTTATCAAAAGTACCCCAATTTTTTTAAACATTTCAAAACTACCCTAAAGTTGACAAGTGGCTACAATTGATTGGTGAGATACCATAACTAACTATCTAAAAACTACCAATTAAGGGTAGAAAAGAAACTAATTTTTTTATTAGGGTAGTTTTGAAAATCACACTTCATTAAGGGGTATTTATGATAAAATTTCATTTGTCTTTTGTTTTCTATAAAAACTATTGGGTTAGGTTAGGGCAGACGCACGCGGATTGTTTTCCTCACATCTTCTTTCCTTTTCCTTCGGTCGTCTTGATCTGATACCGACACCAATTCTAATCTCCAGATTCCGCTTCCTCTTCGGTAAGATTCTCTTCATTTCTTCTTCACTTTTTTTTTTCCTTCTAGAATGTTGAGAAGCCCACGTAGGAAAAATGATTATAAAATACATTCCAATTGGTTTTGAGATGGAAACCCGATATCAAGTGGTATCAGAGCTCAATAAGCCTAAACGGCCAAGATCTGGCCTAAGAATGATGAGCTTAAAAGAGGTACATCTTGAGGGGAATCTCATATCGAAAAGATAAAGGGAACTCATAAAATTTATAAGATACATACACTATTCCTTTCATTGCTAATTGTAGGGTGGTAGAAAAACGCCCCGCCCCGACCCCGCTCAACCGGCTTTGTAAATGGGGCAGGGGTAGGGGCGAGGCCATATGCAATGAAGAAACCCACCTACCCAGCATGAAGGAGAAGGCCTAATCAACGTGAATCTCATTTTTCTCTTTTTTTTTTTCAAATGGAATTCCGTGTTATCAAGAATGTTTTTTTTTTAAATTGTGATCATTCTCTTTTTTTGATCTGCCAAATGAGTAAAATATGTGTCGGAGTTAGTGATCTCTTGGAATGTGAAATGTTTTTTTTTTAAATTTTGAGGACGCGGCCTCTCTAAAGGGCTGGTCTAATGAGTCAACACGTGGCAGATGCTAAAGAAAAAGCAGATTTCCTTTAGCTTATTGGAAGAGGCGGCCACGTGTAACTCTCCAATAAAGTCAATAACTGCTCCGTAGAATGAATGGAGTAATTTCTTCTTTATTTTTTATTTTTAATTTGAAACAATAATTCACTCATCTTTTCTTCTCTCTTTTTTTTCTTTAAAACGATAAACTCAGAAATGGAACAGATTTTACTATTTTATGAGGATATAAAAGTTATTTTACTGATGTATGTTTGTTTCGAAGGAAAAAAACACATCATTTAAAATTAAAAACAGCATGATAATCTGTATCATTTTATAGAAAATTCATTATATTAAATAGTGGAGATGAAAAACTATCTCAATAGATTGTAAATATTTTATTAAAAAATCGTAGTCTACTTTAGATTATTTATCATGTCAATTTTGCATCATAAAACTTTATTTAATTTTCTTAATATTGAATTAAAATATTTACTAAAATAAAAGAAAAATATATAATTAATTATATAACACAAGTTTAAAAAAACTAAAACTTTCATTTTATTTTAAGTCAATTTTTTTTTGAAGTCCAAATTGTTAATTTAGTTTCAATAATGTATTCCTTGTTTCACTAATTCCTTGTTCTGTTTCAATAAATTATTAAAATAAATATGATTTTTAAGTAAAAACACTAGCGTAATGACATAAAATATATATATATATACTTTATCATTAAGTATAAATTTAAATATTATTAACAATAGTTATCAATTTTTTCACTACTCTGAATTAAAATGAAACTGTTTGTGAAATAAAATCTCAATAAAACACTTTGAAAAACTTGTCTTTAAAAAAATAAAATGAATAAATTTGAGATAGAAATAATCAAGATTTATATAATAATTGGTTCCTTGTACTAAATTCTCTTCAGTATTTGTAGCTCTCAATGGGATCATCAATCCATGGCTATCTAAACACATGTCTGGAAGAACTGTCAAGTCGTCTCAAAGACCACCCCGTGAATAACGAAAATGTAAGAAGAATAATGGACGACATTCTGAATCATATATATTTATTCCCTTTGAGTGATTGGTCTAAGGTTATAAAAAATTCAGATTTGCCTAAGTTTATTCGTTCCTATTTGACCACGTCAATTCGTGTCTCTGTGTTGGGGTTACTTAATTCTCGACGGATAATCATCAATACGGGGGATCTATGGGGAGTGAAGCGGATGGAATTAACTAAGGTTTTAATGGCAGAACAGATGAAAAGGAAAAGTGAAGAAAGAGATGCGTACTTGATACGGTTATATGAAAATCAAAATATTTTAAATGATATGGTATTGAAAGAAGTTAAAAGCATGGAAGAGAGGGAATGGAAAAAGGAAGAAATAGATGATTACTTGATATGGTTATATGAAAATCCTGACATTTTAATTGATATTGCATTGGAAGAAGTTGAAAGCATGGAAAAGATGAATTATAGAAGAACATCTGCTGCTAATCAAGTGAATAATAGTGGGAAGAACTCAATCATGGGGATGGGTGGGAATGGTATTACTACTATTACCAATCGTGATTCAACCATCATTAATCATTATCATAACATCATTATTAAATAATTATAAATTTTGTTATGATACTATTTCATATTTACATTATTAATCCAAATTAGATTTTTGGTTATTATCATGTTCATCTCTTATTGGTGATCAATTGATTTGATTTCTTGTTTTAACTTTGTCATTGGGGATTCTAATGATGATGGGAAGGACAGTCATGGGGCTAGGATAGACGGTGTTTTGTTGGTGTTATCAATATTACCAATCGTGTATCCAACCATCACTTTTAATTATCAAAACATTATTCCTAATTATTAATTGGGTATTTGTGATTTTTAGTCAATTTAGTTTTAAAGGTTTCTAATTAGTCCCCTACTATTTGAGTTCTTATGATTTCAATCTTTCAATTTAGTTTTGATAAAAATTTATAAAACATCATTGTCATAGACTCATAAATAATCGCAAAGTTCTTGTCCATACAAATGTGATATGTTAACTTGTGTAGGAATGACGAGACGTTTTTTTTCCATTTTTATCAAATCATAAGGACTAAATTGATAATTTTAAAAGCCATAAAATTAAACTATAGGGTCGAAATTGAAACTTTTAAACTAAATTTGTAATAAAACCTTATTAATAAAAAATAGTCAAGTTTTGTTATATGATCTAATTTATATTACTTTATTAGTCAAATTAGATTTTTATATTTGAGATTTTTAGATTTTAGATATTGTGTTATGTTTAATCTGATTATAGTTTAATTGATTTGATGATGAAAGGTGTGATTTTCAATTTTACAAACATGAGATTTATCATTTACAAATTAAACAAACCATGTAAAATAATAATAATATAATATTCAACCATTCATTTTGGATGTTTGTGTAACAAACGTTGGCCTATGGTAGTGCAGGGATGACTGTCAAAATTAAGAGTACTGGTCTTGTAAATTAAAGAAATTATAAAAGTATAAAAATCATTTTTGCATTTAGCCATGGATAAAATTAGATTTAGAGATGTGTTAACACGCTTAATTAAGTTTAAGGGTATGAATTAAACTTTTTTAAAAAATAAAGAGATAAAATAATATAAAAACAGATATTGTAACTATTAAAATAAAAATAAAAATCATTTTATGAATTGATATTTTAAAAATAGAAAAAGTTTTATAAAATTTCAAAAATAACATTTGTTTTACTAATTAAACTAAAACAAGTATGAAACCCAAGTTACACATCTGTATAAGAAAATGTTTTATCATTTTCTAAAATAATTTGTACTCATTGGTTGTAATTATGATGTTAGTAGGCCAGTCTTAGAAAACTAAGGGCCTATTGCATTATATAGTCTTGGGTCCTTTAAATTCTAAAAATAACAATAACAAATAAAAAATAGGGCTAATAACTTGAATATTTATATTTTCCATCTTAATTACATATAAACCTAATTATGAAATTTAATTAGAGTAATTGACGACTGCCACCCGCCGAAGAAAGAATTATACAAATATACGTGTAATATTGAAACCGCCGGCTATAGAAAGTGTGTCAACATGATTTAAGCGCATTAATTACGAAATTTGAAAAAATAGGCAAATAAAAAAAACACCCATTAGCTTAAAATTTTCTCCGCTTTTCAAGCGAAATGAGATTATTTAGATGAATGGCCCCATCTGTTCTTCATTGTTTGTAAATTTAAGTTTAAGTTTAACATTCATATTAACAGTAAACCGTCTTCAATGTGTATGTAATGAGTAGGTTTGTTGCATTTTCCCATTCAATAACAGAGAATGGAAGGAAAAGACAGTATTAAGCCCAAGAAGCAAATGGGCTGTTGCAATTGATTGATATCTTTGATGGGATTCATTTCTTGCTTTCTTATTAGATTGCAAAAGAATGCTTTCTCATTTGACCTTCTAACCTATGAAGTTGTTAGAAATTTAGGCCCTGTTTGGTATGCAATCTGAAAAGCAGAATTTGAATTTAGTGGATTCTAATGAATTCAGAATTGTATTATGTGAATTTGTTGGTTCTGAAATTGTGTTTGGTAACATATTCAGAATTTATAATTGAGATTCCGAAATTTGAAATATGTGTTTGGTTGGTTACTCAAAAAATTTAAAATAAGATTGTGAATCAGAACAGTGTGAAAATAATACTTCCAACCTTAAATCATTCATTTTTAAGTTTGAAAAAACTAATAATTCATAACTTATAAATTGAAAACATCTTTATCCGCATCAACTATAACTATTCTCATTCTTAGGATAAATTTTTCTTTTAAAAAAAATTATAATAAAGATAATAGAAGCATGCAAGTCTATCAAATAAACTCTTTAGATTAAAACAACTCTTTTTTTTCTAAAAGGAGAACTATACAAGACACAATGAGATCCATTCTAAAATTCATAAGAATCTAGTGCAACCAAAGAGAGAATTTCTCAATAAAAGAGAATCTGAAAAAATATTTTCACACTGAATGAAGAGACCATTTGGGCATTGAAAACCTCCAATAGCGTTATTCAAATAGTACTACATACATTAGTACAATAAGCAGAGGAAAAATGTGAGCAACAACCTCCAAAACATATATATATATATAAAATATTTTATTTTTTATATTTAAATTAATCTTATATGTAATTATAAAAACAAAATATAAATAAAAAATAGGATATATTGAAAAAATAAATTAACTTTTTTTCCATCACTTTAGAATTAAGTTTAAGTTTGAAAAGTTAAAAATCAGCTTAAAAGCATCCAATTAAAAATTTAATTAAATAAATAAAATCTAGAACGGACCAAGTCAACCTCGAAAAACGGGCCCAACCCGACCCAAACCAGGAAAATGGGCCCGACTCGTATTTTTATCTCATGTGTTCAAACCCGTGAATTAAATTGTGTGGGTGAGGTCAATCTGTGTTTTTCAGTTTTTGAGTTGGATATTTTAGATTTTTGTTTTAGTTGAATTCATTTTTTAACCTAAAAAAGAAATTGAAGCCAAATTGGGTTTTTCTGGATTGTAAACCAAACACAAAACAAAACAGATTCCTTTTATTCATTCAATCCAGATTCAGTTGAATCTGGATTGCAAACCAAACAGGCCCTTAGTCTCTTTTCTTTCTGTTTTTTTATTGTAATTACATATATTTTATTTTATTCAAAGTATCAAATTCAGTTTGACATTTTTCTGATCGACCAATATTTTTTTTGTTCATTTAGTAGATAACACACCAATTCGTTCCAACAGAGCATATTCTTCATTTTTTTTTTTAAAATCTGTTTTGTAGTTGGGTGATAAATTTTCTCTTGATCGCATAATTTTATCGCGAAATTGTAAGCAAACCGATATGTCATTCTAATAATGTTAAAATAAGATATCTTTTGGGTTTGTCTCCTTTTCTTGTTGTTAGAGAACTGCATCTATGGAAGAAGTGTTGGACTAATCCTACTTATAAGCACATACTAAAGATCTCTCCAAAGCCCAAGCCCAAGTCAACCATTTGATGGAGGAAGATGCCTAAAAACTTCTTTGATCTAGAAACTTCTTGACTTGATGACCAAGGAGTAATTTTTAGCCATTGATTTTGCTTGGGGAGCAAGGCTAAATCTTGACCCTTGGATTAAACTTGGAGGCCAAGTCTTTTACTCTATAAATAGAGGCATTCCTCTTCTTGGCAAAGCATCCCAAAATCACCTAGTAGTGAACTTGAGTGAGAGAAAGAAAGTGTGAGGCTTGTTGTAAAATAGAGAGAGTTTTTCCTTATAAGAGAGAGAAGTATTGATCTTTCCTTATAAGAGAGAAAGTTGTAAAATCCTATTTTATAGTGAATTCTTCTATCCTTGCCCGTGGTTTTTTACCCTAATTCGTTTGGGGGTTTTTCCACGTAAATCTTTGTGTTCATACTTCTCTTCATCTTCCATTATTGTTTTTATGTTCTCCACTTTATTTTAGCTGCGGTTTTGCTCTATCACTTATTAATCCCCACACAACAAGTGGTATCAGAGCTCCAGGTTCTAGGTGTCACTATCTACTTATCGTATGCTTTGTGGTTGCCACTAATAGTGGACCCTCCACATCAGAAAATAAGTTAGATATTTTACACCTTTGCAAGGCACGGGGAATTATTGAAAGTTTATGATAGAAGTCATGGCGGCAAAATTTGAGATGGAGAAGTTCAACGGGACTAATTTCTCGTTGTGGAAATTGAAGATGAAGGCTATCTTGAGAAAAGATAATTGTCTGGCGGCTATTAGTGAAAGGCTAGCGGAACTCAAAGATGACAATAAGTGGAACGAGATGGACGGGAATGCTATTGCAAATATCGATCTGGCTCTAGCAGATGGAGTATTGTCTAGCATAGAGGAGAAGAAAACAGCAAAGGACATTTGGGATCACCTCACAAAATTGTATGAGGCCAAGTCACTTCACAATAAGATTTTCCTTAAGAGGAAATTGTACACTATTTGGATGTCGAAGTCTACTTCAATGACAGAGCACTTGAACACATTGAATACTCTATTTTCTCAACTCACATAATTGGGTTATAAAATAGAGCCAAATGAACGTGCTGAACTTCTACTTCAAAGTCTACCTGATTCGTATAATCAACTTGTCATCAATCTGACAAATAATGTTGTTACCAACTATCTAAACTTTGACGATGTTACAGCCGCTGTTCTGGAAGAGGAAAATAGGCGCAAGAACAAAGAAGATAAGTTGGCAAATTCTAAGCAAGCAGAAGCTTTAACAGTGACAAGAGGTAGATCAACGGAACGTGGTTCAAGTGGGAGCCAAGATCAAGGTAGGTCAAAATCATGAAGTAAGAAGATTATAAAATGCTACTACTGTGGCAAGAAAGGTCATTTGAAGAAGGACTGTTGGAGTTTAAATAAGAAAAACTCCAATCCTCAAGGAAATGTTGCAAGCACCTCAAATGAAGGGGAAACTTTGTGTTGTGAAGCTGCGACAACTTTTGAAGGCAGAGGCAAATTTACTGATGTATGGCTCATGGACTCCGGAGCCACTTTTCACATGACCTTTCGTCGAGAATGGTTCCATGATTATGAACCTGTCTCTAAAGGATCTGTGTTCAGCTATAATGATCATGCCTTACAGATTGTCAGTATTGGAACTATCAAGTTGAAGTTCCATGATAATACTGTACGCATGATTCGGCAAGTGCGACATGTAGAAGGCATCAGAAAGAATCTGTTGTCATTGGGACAACTAGACGATCTCGGTTGTAAATTTATAATCGAGAAAGGAATCATAAAGGTGATTCGTGGCGCGCTTGTACTTATGAAGGGAGAGAAGCTGGCTGCTAACTTGTACATGTTAAAGGGAGAGACTTTGCAAGAAGGAGAAGTATCGGTTGCTTCAAGTTGTCCAAGTGAAAGGCTCGCTATGGTGTGGCATCAGAAACTTGGACACATGTCCGAACAAGGAATAAAAGTTCTCGTGGAGCAAAATCTACTTCCAGGTCTCACAAAGGTGTCGTTACCCTTCTATGAGCATTGTGTTACAAGTAAACAGCATGGATTAAAGTTCAACACATCAAGTTCTAGAAGTAAAGAGATTCTAGAATTGGTTCACTCTGATGTATGGCAAGCACCAGTTACATCTTTGGGAGGAGCGAAGTACTTTATGTCCTTTATAGATGACTATTCTAGGAGATGTTGGGTGTATCCTATCAAGAGGAAGGCAGATGTGTTTGTAGTCTTCAAAGTTTTCAAAGCGCGGGTAGAACTTGAATCTAATAAAAGATCAAGTGTTTGCGGACGGATAATGGAGGAGAATATACAAGCAGTGAGTTTGTAGAATTCTGCAATCAGGAAGGCATCAAAAGACAATTTACTACGGCATACACTCCTCAGCAGAATGGAGTAGCAGAGCGAATGAACAGGACCTTGTTAGAAAGAATAAGAGCTATGTTGGGAGCTGCAGGCTTAGACAAAAATTTCTGGGCAGAAGCAGTCAATACCGCCTGTTATGTAGTAAATAGGTCTCCATCAACTGCAATTGAGTTGAAGACACCAATGCAGATGTGGACAGGAAAGCCTACTGATTATTCAAACCTTCATATATTCGGAAGTCCGGTGTACGTGATGTACAATGCCCAAGAAACAACGAAGTTGGATCCAAAATCCAGGAAATGTTTGTTCTTGGGGTATGCTGATGGTGTGAAGGGGTATCGCCTGTGGGACCCCACTGCCCACAAGGTTACTAACAATAGGGATGTGATCTTTATGGAAGATAAAATAGATGAAGCGAGTGATAGCATGGTAAAAGATAATGCAGAGACTACAATATTACACGTGGAGAAAGAATCTGGACAGGTTGATTCTTCTGAAGCCGAACCAGTGCACGAGGAACAAGAACCAATTGAGTCTGAAGAACCAGAGATGCGTCGATCAGGTCGCCTAACAAAACGACCAGGTTGGCAATCTGATTACATTATGGAAAGCAATGTTGCATATTGTCTTCTAACAGAGGATGGGGAGCCGCTAACTCTCCAAGAAGCAATGACTAGTTCAGATGCAGCTTTGTGGATGACAACAATGCAGGAAGAAATAGAAGCTCTCCATAAGAACAAGACTTGGGAACTTGTTATGCTACCACATGGAAGAAAACCCATTGGTAACAAATGGGTGTATAAGATCAAGCGCAACAACGATGATCAGGTGGAGCGGTATCGTGCAAGATTGGTTGTAAAAGGATATGCTCAGAAAGAAGGTGTTGATTTCAATGAGATCTTCTCCCCAGTGGTTCGACTTACTACAGTCAGGGTAGTCCTAGCAATGTGTGCTACATTTGACTTACATCTGGAGCAGTTGGATGTTAAAACTGCATTTCTCCATGGAGATCTTGAAGAAGAAATATACATGCTCCAACCAGAAGGTTTTGAAGAAAAAGGAAAAGAGAACTTGGTTTGCAGGTTGACCAAATCTCCATACGGTCTCAAACAGGCGCCGAGATGCTGGTATAAGAGATTTGATTCCTTCATCATGAGCCTTGGATACAACAGACTTAATGCAGACCCTTGCGCATATTTCAAGAGGTTTGGGGACAATTATTTCATTGTTTTGCTGTTGTATGTTGACGACATGTTGGTAACAGGCCCCAACAAAGATCGTATCAAAGAATTGAAGGCACAGTTGGCTAGGGAGTTTGAAATGAAGGACTTGGGACCAGCAAACAAGATTTTAGGGATGCAAATTCACCGAGACAGAAAAAATAGGAAGATTTGGCTATCTCAGAAAAATTATCTGAAGAAGGTCTTGCGACGCTTCAACATGCAAGACAGTAAGCCAATTTCTACCCCACTTCCTATTAATTTCAAGTTATCCTCCAGTATGAGTCCTAGCAGTGAAATGGAGAGGATGGAGATGTCTCGAGTACCGTATGCATCAGCAGTGGGAAGTTTAATGTTCGCCATGATTTGTACAAGACCAGACATTGCACATGCAGTTGGAGTGGTCAGTCGGTATATGGCGAATCCTGGTCGAGAGCATTGGAATGGTGTTAAAAGGATATTAAAGGGACTATAGATGTTGCATTATGTTACGGAGGATCAGACTTTATTGTCAAAGGATATGTTGACTCAGATTATGCAGGTGATCTGGATAAAAGCAAATCCACCACCGGAAATGTGTTTGTTCTTGCTAGCGGAGCTGTAAGCTGGGTTTCAAAACTGCAGTTAGTTGTGGCTACGTCAACAACAGAAGCAAAATATGTAGCGGCTACGCAAGCTAGTAAAGAAGCAGTATGGTTGAAAATGATATTGGAGGAACTCGGGCACAAACAAGAAAAGATTTCTTTGTTTTGTGACAGTCAGAGTGCCTTGCATCTTGCAAGGAATCCAGCTTTTCATTCAAAGACAAAACACATTCGAGTGCAGTACCACTTCGTTCGTGAGAAAGTGGAGGAAGGAACAGTTGATATGTTGAAGATTTCTACAAAAGAAAATCAAGCAGATTATCTGACAAAAGCAGTCAATGGTGACAAGTTTATTTGGTGTCGATCCTCGAATGGCCTAGCGGAGACGTAAGCAACATGGAGATGGCAAGGTAGAAAGAATGGTGTGGAGATATGATTGACTCTCAATCAAATCTCCAAGTGGGAGATTGTTGGACTAATCCTACTTATAAGCCCATACTAAAGATCTCTCCAAAGCCCAAGCCCAAGTCAACCATTTGATGGAGGAAGATGCCTAAAAACTTCTTTGATCTAGAAACTTCTTGACTTGATGACCAAGGAGTAATTTTTAGCCATTGATTTTGCTTGGGGAGCAAGGCTAAATCTTGACCCTTGGATTAAACTTGGAGGCCAAGTCTTTTACTCTATAAATAGAGGCATTCCTCTTCTTGGCAAAGCATCCCAAAATCCCAAAATCACCTAGTAGTGAACTTGAGTGAGAGAAAGAAAGTGTGAGGCTTTTTGTAAAATAGAGAGAGTTTTTCCTTATAAGAGAGAGAAGTCTTGATCTTTCCTTATAAGAGAGAAAGTTGTAAAATCCTATTTTATAGTGAATTCTTCTATCCCTGCCCGTGGTTTTTTACCCTAATTCGTTTGGGGGTTTTTCCACGTAAATCTTTGTGTTCATAATTCTCTTCATCTTCCATTATTGTTTTTATGTTCTCCACTTTATTTTAGCTGCGGTTTTGCTCTATCACTTATTAATCCCCACACAACAAGAAGAACTGGAATTGTTGTTTGCTGGGCTTTCTCTGTGATCCATATTTTATATTTACGCTTTTGTACAATGAGAGACTATAGGGTTTCTCTTTTGGTTACCTGATTTAGTGTATGGTTCTGTTTGTGTATCAACATCCTTAAATGATGATTAAAGGAAGGAAGTTGTAAAAATCATAACTTTAAATGTGGATATGATTATTTTCATGTTCATCTCTTATCGGCGTCGATTGATTTGCTTTCTTTTAATTATTCATGAGGTGTTCATAGTGAGTTTTTGATTATATACATCATGTGCTTACATATCAAAATCCTCTGTTACGTTTGATAACGATCTTGATTTTAGTTTTCTATTTTTAAAAATTTAAGTTTTAACTTTGTCAATGGAGATTCTATTAGGAAAGTTTGGCCTTGTGGCATAAGATTGTTGCTAGTAGATTGATACCCCGTTACAAGAGAGAGATTCTAATCAGGCTTCTTCGCCCTTCATCTCGGAGGACTATCATTTAGTATCTCCCTATATTCCTTTTGCTTTTAGGTAATGGATGATGCATTTGTTTTTGGGTGGAATACTCCTTTTGATTTTGAAATAATGTTCTCGAGTCACGTCTTGACATTTTAATTATTTTTATGGCGAATCTTGACTTTATAATTTGAGTCTTGACATTATAATCTCATCTTGTTTTAACTACTACTAGAGAAGGAAGCAGACTAAAAAATTTAAGGTTTGTATTGAAGAGAGAGAAGAATTAGAAAGAAAAATGGAAGAAACAAATAATAGACATCCAGATTTTTTTCATTTGATATGTTGTTATTGATAGAATTTGAAACTAGGGGTGCAAGACGAAACCGAAAAACCGAACCGAGGCGATTACCGAATTGAAACCGCATAAAACCGAATACTATCGGTTCGATTTCGGGTTGTACACCAAAACCGAATTCCCTATCGGTTCGGTTTTCTGCGGTTTAGGATTTCCTAAACCGAACCGAACCGAACCGATAGGGAATTATTTTAAAAAAAAAATAATTAAAAACTTTAAAACGCTCTCATCTCAATAGAACTTGTCACTCTCAGTCCATCACACACTCGACACGCAAAAAAGAAGGGAAACGCGAATGCCTCCAGCTGCTTCGCCTTCGCCAATCCATCAGCCTTGCTTCGCCGCCGCTTTCTTCGCCGTCGTCCGCCGCCTGAAGTTTTGATTTCAGTTTGTATTCTTCCTTTTAATTCTTTATAAATATATGAATATTATGGTTTGCCGTCATCCGCCCCGTTTGGACAAAAGGATATAGTATGCCTCTGTCCTACCCGATAGCAAACCGATATAAACGCGAACCGAACCCGACTATTCAGTCGGTTTGCTCTCTTGTCGATTCGGTGGCGGTTACGCATACCCATTCCCTAGCTTGTTGGTTCGGTTTCGGGTTTGGTCCCAAAACCAACCAAACCCGAACCAACAACACCCCTATTTGAAACTATTATGCCCATTATCTTAATGAGATGTAATTTGGAGGAGTTACCTTTTCAAAAAAAAAAAAAACAGTTGAAAGTGTGGAAGTGAATGGAGTACCATCGTCTAGATCTGCTGATCAACAATAATGGAAAGAACACAGTCATGGGGATGGGTGGTGTACGGTTAGGGGCGGAGCCAAATTTTTTTTTAAGGGGGATAAAAGTTACATAAAGCTAATTTTTAAAAATTAAGGGAGGCAAAATAGATAAATAATAGTAAAATTTTAATTTTTCAACTAAATTTTTTTTTTCAATTTTTACCTTTATTTTTTCATTTTTTAAAAATTGAAGGGGCAAAAATTATATAAAGCTAATATTAAGAAATAAAGGGGGCAGAGTGGATAAATTATATTAAATATTTAATTTTTTATTTAAAAAAAATCAATTTTAACATATAAATTTTTGTTATTTAAAAGTGGGAGGGGGGGGGCACTCCGCGTGAATCTCGTTATGTTTTTAAAAGTTTCAATTTGATCTCTACTATTTGAGTTAGTACCAATTTAATTCTTATGATTTAAAATTTTCAATTTAGATTTTATTTTTTTGATAAAAAATCATAAAACATCATTGTCTTAAATAATCACAAGTTATTGTCCATAGAAAACAGTCACATAAGTGATTGGTTAACTTGCAGTAACGGCAAGCGCTTTTTGAATATTTATGAAACCATAGACACTAAATTGAAACTTTTAAAACCAAATTGAAACTTTTAAAACCATAGAACTAAATTGAATACTCCAAACCATAGAACTAAATGACATATACTCCAAATCATAGGGACTAAATTTATTATAAAACCTTATTAATAAAAATAGTAAAATGCAAAATATACCCCTTGCATTCTCTACTTGTTTCAAAGCATACACAGACACTAAATTAATGGTAAAATATACCCCTGCACTTTATATTTTCCAATTTTATATACCCCTATGTTAACTAAAGGCTAAAACTAACCTTAGGTTTGTAAAAAAAGAACACCTTCTTCCTATAATTGTTCCTCATCACCAACATGACTATATTATTTTGCAGTTTCAATGGGAATGACGAATCAGATGTTAACGAGTTTAAATTAAAAAATAAAGTTGTATTGGAGATTAAAAATGGAAATTTGTAATTGGAGAAAAATGCATAGTGCTTTAGTTTGCCTATGGATCTAATGTCTGGTCTGTCGCCACCACGCCTTCTTTGAAAATGGTGTAACTGATCTTTCATTTTGGATCTACTTATGATTGAGTTTGCTTAATTATAATTGTATTTTCCGCATGTAATTAAATCACATCTCTCTTTTTTTTTTGTTGGAAACGTATTTGTCATT
Organism: Gynostemma pentaphyllum; assembly: GCA_028015215.1. NCBI lineage: Eukaryota > Viridiplantae > Streptophyta > Magnoliopsida > Cucurbitales > Cucurbitaceae > Gynostemma > Gynostemma pentaphyllum. The sequence goes on along the minus strand of CM051353.1, from coordinate 17,515,004 downwards.
CCCATCGAAACAACAAAATAGAGTAGTCATGTTGGTGATGAAGAAATGATATAATGAGAAGGTGTTTTGTTTTTGTTTTTCAAACCTAAGATTACTTTTAACCCTTAATTAATATAGGGGTATATAAAATTGGAAAATTTAAAGTGAAGGGTACATTTGCCATTAAATTAGTGTAGGGGTTGTTTTGCAATAACTTAAAAATGTGGGGGTATATTTTACATTTTACCCTAATGAAAATAGTCACAAGTTTGTTATATGATCTAATTTATATTCCTTTATTAATCATATTAGATTTTTGTATTTGAGTTTTTTAGGTGTTAGATATTTGTGTTAGGTTAAATCTGAATGTAGCTCAATTGAGTAGGAGATGAAAATGTGCGATTTTAAATTTTATAAACCTCAAATGTATCTTTAATAAATTAAACATATCATTTAAATAATAACAAAAAAAATGATCACCGTTCGTTTTGAATGTTTGTGTAACAAATGTTGAAGTGTGTAACCCGTGTAAATTGAAAAATCATGTTGTGGTGTGAAATTTATAACACATGGAATTTTACAACTTGATAAGAAGGTCTATGCACCTCGTCTGACCGCAGTATTGGGGCACCTCGTCCGATCGTAGTACCGGGGCACATGGTCTGACCGCGGTACTTAGGCACCTGGTCTGACTGCAGTACCAGGGCATCTGGTCTGACCGCGGTACCTAGTCATAAAGTCCACACACCTGAAAAGACCTGGCTACGCAGTCTCCAACATAGACATAGATATCTAAACCGAATGCAAGTGTCCGATTAGGAAATGACGCGTGGCGTAACCCGCAAGTGACACGTAATTGAAAAGCATACACGTGGTCCAATCCTGATGCGACACGTGGCACGATGATGTCATCAACATATTCTCCTATAAATAGGAGAAGAAATTCATTCATTAGGTAACTAATTTCTACTACAATTCTCTCCAGCACACTAGCTCTGGTTGCTTTGACTTTAGCATCGGAGGGTGTTAGGCCGACACCACACCGGTTCTCTTTTCCTTTCCTGTGCAGGTACCTACGTAGCACGCCGTCGAAGCAGTGCACTACCTCCGACTCGTCCCATATATTAAGTTTGTTGCCTACGTGGAAACTCTCCATTTTTACGCAACAACAAATCATAAAAGTACGAAGGTCATTCTTGCATTTATCCATGGATGAAATTAAAGACACACTTTATATAAACACACCTAATTAAGTTTAAGGTTATATATTATTCTTTTTCAACAAATAAAGAGAAAAGATAATTAAAATAAGTTATTGGAACAATCAAAATAAAAAATAAAATGAGACTGATTGAGTTTGTTTTTTTAAAACGAAGAGTTTGTTTTTGTTTTTTTTTAAAGCATTTTATGAAGATGTTTTTAAAAATAGAGATAAAATAATTAAAATAAGTTATGAACTATCAAAATAAAAATTAAAATGAGTCTGATTGAGTTTGTTTTTTTAAAACGAAGGTTTTTTTTTTTTGTTTTTTTTAAAAGCATTTTATGAAGATGTTTTTAAAAATAGCAAAACTTTTAAAAAAATTGCAAGAGTAACATTTTTTTCCTAAATAATTTAAAGCAAGTATGAAACCCAACCCACACATGCCATTAAAGCAAGAGTAACATTGTTTAAAATAATTATTATTTTCTAAAATAATTATTCAAAAAATGTTATCTAGTAGAATTAAAAAAAAATAAAAAATTGGGAGAGATAAATGAATCCTTAAACCGTGCAAATCTAGTAATTTTTTTTAGTACGGTTAGTAAAAGTAGCAACTCTAAAAAATATTTATAAATATAACAGCTTTTGATCGGATCAGAAATAAACATTGCTTTATATACTTTTACACTGAATTTATTATTGTTGCATACATTAATCACTAATTAACGGTTGGAAACAAGCTGTCGAAATCTGTACCGAATAAAATTTCTCAAAAAAACAAGAGGCCCAAAGTCGATAGACGGTTTAGGCTCGACTCAAGCTTAAAGTAATCGGCCTAAATCCGATTTAAACTTTATCCAACGAATCAAACCCGTAAACACGGGCTAAGATTTTCTTGACTTTTTGGTTTATCAATAATTAAAAAAAAAAGGGGGGAATTTGGTTAGCAGAGCAGAAACCAGGAAGAAATAAAAAATATGGGTTGACTTGACTGATGAAATGGAAAAAAGAGAAGGATATCTCATTTCATTCATACGCGTTTTTAGTTTTAGGCCGACGCGGTTCTTTCCTATTCCTTTTCCTTGTCTTATTTTGTTGGGATTTCTTAATTAACCGTTCCGTCCTTCGTTTTGATCTGATTTAGTCTGCAGATTCCGCTTCCTGTTCGGTAAGATTTACTAATTCACTTCATTTCTTCTTCTTCTTCTTTTTCTTCCTGTTTTCTTCTGTTTTTGGCCCTGTGAAATGGAATCTTTGTTCTTCTTCTTATTATTATTTTTTAGAATAGAATTGTGCTAACCTTCCTTTTTCTTGTTTAATTGTAATATGAATGTGTAGTTCTAGATGGTGATCTCTTTTGGAATGTGAAATATTTGTTTTTTTTTTTTTACATTATTTCTCACCCTTTTTGAATGACTTTAATTGCATTTGTTAAACTCATTATTATAGGGGAATTTTAATTTGAAGAGCAATTTTAGACGAATAAATTAGGGGTTTTCAGTTGAGAAATATTATGAATTATTTTTCTTAAATCTTATGTATGAGTAGACGTATGTGATTTAAGGTATATTGATATGAATCAAGAAGTCTTAATGTTGATCTTTTTCGGGCTTACATTCGTAGTTCTCTAAGTTCATGTCAAGTTCAAATTACAAGCTACTTCAATAAATGGAACATGCAACATCAAGGTTAAAGCTTAAATCAATAAATGGAAGTCACATTCAAGCTTAGATCAATAAATATAAGTCAAGTTCAAGCCTAGTTCATTAAACGCAAGAAAAGTTCGAACTCAAGTGCATTTAATGCAACTCTAGGCTTCTTGAAGACATCTAAACATGGGGAAACGTTTTTACCAAGTTTAAAGACACTTAAATATCAGTATTTATGTTTTTTAAACATTGAGATTACAAGTATTTGAACACTAGCTATTTGCATTAAGTTTACTAGCTGCTAGCATTAAATTTACTAGCCGTTTTTGTAATAATTTTGTAACCATTGGCTCTTGATGTCTTGAAACGTTTTTGGCTATGTCTTTCAAAAAAAGGGAAGGAGAAGTATCTTCTTCAGTGGCACCCATTTCACATGTTAGGTGTAGCTGGTGTATTCGTATTTTAAAACAAAAATAAAGTGTAGGGTATGATTTAACAATAATCCAAAGTGTAGGAGTGTATTTTGTATTTAACCCTAAATTTAAATATATTTTGTATATTATTAACAATAATTATCAACCTCTTTATTAATATAAATTAAAATTAAATTCTACTAAAAAAATAAAAATAAAAATTGTTTGTGAAATAAAATCCTAATATTGTAATCAATTTAGTTAATAAATACACTTTTAAAAACTTGTCTTTGAAAAATTCAAATGAATAAATTTGAGATACAAATCATCAAAATTTATACAGTAATTGGTTACTTGTACTAAATTCTCTTCAACATTGATGATATGTTTTGTAGCTCTATATGGGATCATTATTTCAAAGCCATTTAAACTCATGTGTCACTCGTCTCGAAGACCTCATAGAGAACAAAAAAGAACTAGACAAGAACTGGCCGCTTTTAAGTAGTAGAAGGAACTACATTCGACGGATGATCGAAACGGAGACTCGACCGGGAAGGAAGCAACGTTGGATGGAAGAGATGGAAGAGATGGAAGAGATGGAAAGGAAAAAGGAAGAAATAGATGAGAACTTGAGATGGTTATCTGAAAATCCAGGTATTTTAATTGACATGGTATTGAGAGAAGTTGAAAGTATGGAAGTGAATGGAAGACCGTCGATGGAAATTGCTGCAAATCAAGTGAACAATAGTGGGAAGAACTCAATCATGGGGTTAGGTGGTATTGGTAATACTAATATTAACAATTATGGTTCAACCATCACTATTAATAATCATAACATCCAATTCAAAAAAAAAAAAAAAAAATAATCATAACATCATGTTATGATACTATTTAATATTTACTTTAATTAGATTTTTGGATTTGAAATTTTTAGGTGTTAGATATTTTGTTAGCTTAAAAAGGGTCTTTTAATTTTATCTTCAATTGCAGTTGAATTTGGTTAATTAGTATTTTTTTTTTTTTGGTTACAGGATTATGGATATTTGGGTTTTTTGACCCTTTCAGTAGTGAGTTATTTATCATGAAATTGTCTTTTTAAACCATTAATTCAAAGTAAGATGTGGAAATTTTACTTGTAGCAAATCCTTGCTATTTTTAAATGAAAATGATGCGACCATGTTGAATAATTGTCTTTAGGATAAATAGCAAAAGTCTCCCCAAAATGATGGGATATTTATAAGTGAAGCCTTAAGTATTGATTTGATTTTTACCAATTACATCTTTAAACTTTTAAATTATTACAATACCACTCTTAATATTAACAATTTTATTAGATTTGTTGCCACTTTAAGAATTATTTTAAAAATCTCATTGTTGGGTTGGGATTTTACAATTTAATCTTATTTTCACCCCACTATGTAAACGTATAAATGTCGAGCTGCATAAAAAAATGTATAAACGTTGCAATTTTGTTGATCTTGATCAACTTTTGCTCAAATTTTTTTGATATTTGAATCTTATTTTTACCTCACTATGTAAATGTATAAATGTTGAGCTGCCATAAAAAAAAAAGTATTAATATTGAAATTTAGTTGATCTCGATCAACTTTTGCCCAAATTTTTTTATATTTGGTTATTTCATGTAGTAGAAACTCTTTTTCACACATAACACCACTTAACTGAAAAAATAACGATAGTAATTAAAGGTCTCACATCTACATTTCTATTTCCATCGTTAAAGGTTTTAGGGTTTAGAATTTAAGTGAATAGACAAGAAATACTAGAGGTAAAAAAGAACGAGTGAATCTAACATTTGATTTTTTTTTTTCAAAAGCAACACAATTTTGTGCTCGTCTTAAAAAACATAGTTCCTAGTCCTACAATATTGATTGTCTGGATTGTATGAACAAAACGCTCTCCAATTTCACATGCTAGATGGATCTTAATCTATCATCATCCTGGTATATAAAACCCAAAGCCATTCTACGAATATTTCAGCACGTATAATCTCTTCCTTGAAACTAAAAATGAAAGCACAGTGCTACTACAACCAAGAAAGCAATATGTTAATATGATGGAAGATAATGAAAGATATTACCAAACAAACCGGATTATGGACAGCTGACTCACGGACAAATCATGTCCGTCCTGCTGCAAAAATTCAAACAGAAACACAAACAAGCAGATGAAACATTGGCAGATAGCTGAACTGAACTACATACGTAGACACAAAAAGACGGAGAGAGAAGGGATTAATAACCAGTTTAAGAAGTTTTTTATATCGAGAGCTCGAATTCAACGATACAACACAAAAATATCCATCTCAGTCAAAACAGGTTTCCAATACAACATGCAAATATCTAACATAATGTTCTATATTGAGTAGCAGAAGGTATCTAGTACCATCATGGCTGATTTATTATTGTATTTTCATGTAGTACTCATCAGTATCGATACGAATTCCCAGGTCACTCTTCCTTCTTCTCCAGCTTAGATTTTGATGCAGATTGATCCTTATATGGGCTGGCACTATATGCATACATCTGGACAATTGCAAAGAAAACCATCTCCACACTTACTAAAATATTTTGGAAGGCTTCATTTATGTGCTCCACATCAAACCAGGCATGCTCTGCCTTGATTATGCCCACTGTAGCAAGCATCTCAAGAACAAGTCCCTGAAATAAATGTAAAATTGAAGTTGATTGAGCTGAAAGCCTGAAATATTTGTTTTAGTATCCAAATACCCTCAATAGTGATACATCATTAAATAAGACGGTAAGCTTCCCGAACAGATCACTAGTGCAAATAAGACGTTCATTGACATGAGGATTTCAAAAAGTAGCAACTTATTTTATACTTTAATAGAATGAAAGTAATCTCTAGCATACAATGTAACTCAGCTCAATGTTAATCATCCCCTACCCCTGAAAGACCTTTTGAAGTGCGATATTAGATAGCAAAAGCAAGGAATGTTAAACGGTCTGAGAAGTAGGTCCCTTTGTTTTTGGCAGGAATAGTTCCAGCCTATGTTGCCCCTAGGTAGAGTGAGTCTACTTAGCGAACTGGCAGGACACAGAGATTGATTGATCAATATGAATCTTAAGAGTGGATGGTTGACCGCCGCCCCCTTGTCTTGGAGGCTCTCCGGCTGGGGAGGGGCTGGCTATCATAACCTTTTCTCCCAGTGTATGTGAAAAAGAGTGACAAACCCTTTTTTGTTCGGTAAGAAGTTTGTTCAAAGAACAAGAGTGTGCTTCCTTAAGTTCGTTGTTTCTAGGTTCAAATCCTAATTGGGGAGAGTTTAGAGCTATCGCTTTTCTGACCTAGCAACCACTGTCCTTCTCCTTAGTTTCTAAACTAGAAGAATTGTGGGACATCAAAAGTGGGAAGTTGTTGGTTTTAATTTCTCACTCTCGTATAGGTGAACTTGGTTCATTCAATTCTTAGGGAGAAGAAGAATCCACTGGGAATGAATGGGAAGACTAAAGTCGTATCTTCATTAGCCGAAAGGAGAAAGTTCTAAGAAAGAAAATGTGACATGACTTTGGACAAAGAAGTGGATCTTAGAGCCAGCACAAAGTTCCCGAAATGACTAGAGAGAACAAATGAAATCTTGTGAAACTAAAGGACCAAATATGTGAAGAAATATACACCTGACAAGTACTACACATATCTCTACGTTTGGTTACACAAGGTCTGTGTGGTTCTAAATTTTGAGAGAATGACAATTTGACTATGAACTAACATCATTACTTCTTCAAGGTGATCAATGCTAAATGAAAATATGAGAAACCGAGCATGAGAAAATTACCTGCCAGAAGCAGAAAAAGACAATTCCTTTGATGCATAAGAACTTGGCAAGAGGGTTATGTGGCTTCAACTCCTTTGCAAATACATGATAGAAAACCACAAGAGAATACAGAGCGAGTGACACAGAGACATTTAATACGATGGTAAATGTCCAACTGACCCAGCTTGGATATACATCAATAAGTCGAAGAGTGATCATCAAGATGGAACATACAGGGCGAATCACAACAAATTGCCAAGTCCAGTTCTTGAGAAGCTTTAACGTGTTATGATTCAAATGAGCAGTGTGAGGCTGCAATTGATAGTTGAAGTCAGTAAAAATTCAAATTCAATTATTGATCATCTGATAAAGCCAAATAAAAAAATGTTGTTCTGTTAGATCTAACAGAAGTATTATTAGACCAAAATAAACATATTCCAAAAAATACCAAGTTGAGCCACAAAATACTCGGTCATTACACGTGCAAGTATATTAACGACTTAGTGAGTGCTCACTTTGATCCTCAGCAAAAATATTTTTATAAAGCGAGATAGAGCCATTGAGTGCAATAATAGTACTCTGAAAAAATATCAAGGCCAACCAAAGGACAAGACAGTTTAGAGTGATGTCAATTTCTTAGTTTCAAAGGTTTAATCAATTTTTTTGACCAGCCCATCATTCATGCCATAATGGATGCTTGAATTCAAATTATTGATTTATATTAGTTTTCAGAGCTTGATTAATCAAACACTAGTAGATAAACCACGAAAAAAATAATAAGTTTCAAGAGGCATACAAAACTTTTCTGCTTCATGTGTTCCAAGTACCAACAATTTATCATGAAATATTAATTGACGATCAAAAGAATGGCCTGTTATAGCTTTCCCAATATGTAGCTGCTTTTAATATCACATGAATCAGAAATTAAGAGAAAATCTTTACCTGAAAAAGGGTTACTGGGAAAGTATGGTGGATCTGTCTACCTTTGATCTCGTCTGGCACTATGTTTTTGCTTATGGATATATTCAAGTAGCTGTAAAGTAAACTCAAGAACTTAGATATGACCTGCAATGAAAATTTAAAAAGCTACTATAAGAGGTCGAGGTCGAGGTCAATTTTTTAATAAGACCAAGTTGACAAAAATCAAACTCTTACCAAAGCCTCATAACATTCTTTAATCGATTCCAAGAACAAAAAGAAAGTACTGCTTGCCATAGCCTCTAACAGGCCAATGTAGGAGATAGCAGCATATAATGGAGCCATAAGAATTATGATAACTATAGCCTTTTGTTCCTTTGGCTTCTTCCAGTTGGAAAGATGTTGGGCAAGCAGCCATAGTGAAAAAACTGCAGTTAGCACAAGACAGGAAGTAACTCCGTAAAAAACCGTCTCTGCTATACTCATTGTGATTGCTGATATGTTAATTAACCACTGAGATTATCCAGAACAGAGATCTGCAGGTTGAGAAAAAAGCTTAATTAGAATTTGAAAGCATTGACAACGAGCTAATTCAAAATTTTATCCGTTAGTAACATGTAACAAAGAAATGATTGAACTTGATCAAATATAATATATATGGTGTCAAGCCGCCAACAAGTGAATTTTTCGATGTCGGGGCAGTTAAGAAAAAACTTAATCCAGTACTAAGTAGTAAAAATGGTTGGACTTTCTACTCTATCTCATCAACTCTAACACGATTAGCATTGCTTTCATATTAAAATATCTTCTAGGAATCACAATCTACTCAATAGTTCGAGATCGGATAAATAAATCTACATTGGCAGTTAGAAAAAGAAAAAAAAAATTCCACCCTAATCTCCTCTAAAAGCTCCCTCAAAAAGTCAAATTGGAGTTAAAAACTTGAAGCAAAAGCCAGATTAGTAATAGATTACATATCTTAATCTCTATGAATCAACACACTAAATCACAAGAATCAAAATTGATAAAGATCCATCCAGAAAGTCAAAAGATTCTAAAAAACGATACTTTTTGTAACATAATCATAATCATAGTCATAATAAAATCATATAATATAATTTCTAGCTACTTTTTAAAGAAACTAAAAAGGTAGTAAATAAAAATAAAAGTTGAATTGAAGAGAATCAGAAAAGTAAGATAGATCCGAAGCTGTAATGGGTTGAGTAAAAAGAAAATGATTGGAATAAAAGAGAAAATGGAAAGAATATTACTTGCAGATTGGATTTGAATCAGAAAGAGAGACCTTTTGTTTTGATTTGGGAATTTGAAGTTTGAGTTAATAGAAGAATACTAAGTTTTATGAGTGGTGGTTTTGCTTTGATTGGCTTAATAATTGGAAAGTAGACAAATCAAATTATTAAACGCGTGATTCTCGTGTCTCCATTCTAAAACCCGCGTCCTTCATGTCATGTCTTGTAGTCAGGCAGGGTAATGCCGACTCCTACTCGTTAGCCCTGACGGTAACCCCTAAGCCTTTTCAATTTCAATATTTTTTTCATTTTTGTTTATAATGATATCAAATCTATAGAATCGAGTAGGGGTGAGAACTAAACCGGGAAACACCGATTGAACTAAAAATTGTAGGTTTTAAAAAGTCGAGGGACTAAAAAAGTTAAGTTAAAAAGTCCAGGGCCGGATATAAAAGTGTAGGGACCAAAATAGTATGGAATGATTTTCAATAGGGGCAACTACTGAAATGACATATTTTTATTAGTGCTGAAATGTTATAACTTTTCAAAAATTACTAAAATAGTATAATTGTAGTTCAATAATTTAATGAATTATAATTCAATAATTTAATGAGCTAAAAAAAGTGGGAAAAAAAAAACTAACAAATACATTGAAAATAATAATGAAGATAATCAAATAGCTTGATAAATTATTGAACTTGCACTAAAAAAAATACAAATTCATTAAATACCGATAAAAAATAATTCAAAAATTTAATAAATTATAATTATGAGATTTGATTAATTTTTAAAAACTTCTGACATTTTAGTCATTAGTATTCATAATTATGCTATTTGAGACAAATTCTATTTTCAATACTTATGTGGTTCGTGAAATTGCAAAAAAACATTTATTTATTAGTTAGTTTTAATGAAATGAAATACATACTTATTCTATGTATGTTGCTTGTTCTAATTGCATTTAATAATTATCAAAAACTTGACAAATGATTGTAAATTATAGAATTTCTACATTGTTAACATCATGAATTATTAAAATTACATAAATTTATTATATATTTAATAAAATTGGAATATGTGGTGGACATAAGATAAGTATGTGTCTTAACTTCGTTAAAACTAAATGGTAAATGAACGTATTTTGCTATTTCAAAAATTTAAAGGTGTTAAAAATTATTGTTAAACCATAAATGTATGATTTACCACTATCCCTTTAATCTATTTTATTATTTTAAGCAAAAACCTCATCTATATAAAGGGGCATTTACAAATTTAGCCAATTTTTTAGTAATATTTGTAAAAATGAAAGCTAAATTTTTTTTTTTGCAAATATAGTAAATTTTGATCACGTTTATCAGTGATAAACATTGAATTACATATTTTTACACTATGTTAATCACTGATAAACATGATAAAAATTGCTATATTTACAAATATTTTTGAGTTGATATTTTTACAAATATTGCATAAAAATCTGTTACCCAATGAAATTTCTCCTCTATTAGACCTATAATGTAATTAATTTTAACCTTAAAAAGTACGCGAGTAAAAATATTATATTTATATTATTTTTTATAAGGACCTACATTTATAAATATAGAAAATCCTGCCAGCTATAAAATTGGCCCAAAAACTTCGGAGAGTAATCGTTTCTAAAGCTAAATGTTTTGGGTAATTTTGTAATTTACTCTTTCATGATTATGAACGTATTGCGATTTTAGTAAGCTGCAGAATTTAATAAATTTTATAACTTTAAAAACTTCTTAAAAAAATATAATACTCGTCAAACTTGTTAATGATGATTGTTAGAGACTTGCTAATGCAACTTGGTGTATTATAAATAAGGTTTTTATCTTTCTTTCGTGATTTGATAATGAGGTGAAGAGTGAGTTTGACTAAAAAAAAATATTTACTAATTAATTCGTCTACAAAACAGATGAATTTATAATTCGATCAGCGTAAATTCATCCTTTTTATGGCATTTCTTATACAACAAACACATTAAGAAAAATTTAAAAAAGAACTTTTTATGAATTGATATTTTTTTTAAAATAATAAAAGTTTTGAAATTTTTTAACAATAACATTTTCTCCATTCCACATCCAAAATAAAGTAAGTGTGAAACATACACCCATCCTTAATAAAATATTGTTTTTAAAGCATTTCTTATTTTTTTTTTTTAAATAGAAAAAAGTGGTTGAAATAATGGTGGATCTACTTGATATTTGCATTATTGAATCTTGTCAAAGTTTGAGTTTTTATAGTATTAGGGGAGGTTTTGAAATCTATATAGAAGCTAGAGATGATGAAATTGAAGGTGGTTTCAGAAACTTCCTTCAAGATTTAGAACCCTTTTTTAACTAGCTCTGATTGGATTGATTTTTCTTCCTCTATCATTACTCATTAGAACCAAGGCTTCCCCTAGTTTTTAAGGTTAATGATAACAATTATGTTTCCATTTTTTTAAATTAAACATATTTTACTAGCCATTTCTATATTAAATATATTCCGATGTCGAAGAAAATTATGAAAACATAGAGATATAAAAATTACCTTGAGTATTAATAAAACTCTTATTTACTTGAAAAGATTATAGGGCGAAATTATATACTTGTGTGCCTGACATTAAAAAAAAAAGTTAGATAGATAGAAGATAGATATTTTTTCTTGAAGTGAGCAAAATTATGTTTGAGATGGGGACAAATTTAAATAAATATGTGAATTGAGAGATATTGAGAAAAAAAGAAAATAATAATTATATATATTAAAAATAGAGAAAAACAAAAACAAAATTATCATATAAAGGGAGATACTGAGAAAATTAATTTTGTTTTTCTTATAATTATATATGGGGCTCGGACTGAAATGTCGTTTTAAATAAACTAAATTCCTCATATAGCAGCCCATTTTCATAATTCCCCCAATAAATAGAAGCCCAAAATAACAACTAAAAGAAATTACAAAAAAAACCAAACACACGAGTTACGTTTTTAGCTACCCCATTATCGCCTTTTATATAAATATCATTCTGTCTCTCAAATCAAACGCTCGCTCAAATCTCTCTTAACTCAAAAACAAAATTCGCACAAATGTGTCGCTCAAATCTTTATCAGCTCAAACAAAAATACTCACAAAATCAGCTGAGAAATTTGATAGCTATAAATTTTATATTTGTTTCGGAGCTAAAGAATTTTGACAAAAATTCCTAAAAAATTCTCAAAACCCTTTCAAGAAAGGAAACCCGATGAAAACACTGAATCCAAAAAACCAAAAACCAAATACCTCCAAAAACAATGAAGAAGGTAAAAATCAGAGAAAAGAAGAAGAAAAAAATAAAAGATTTGAAGAAGAAAAATGCTCAGACTAAGAAGAAAGGAAGAATCAAGATTACACTACAAGAAACCGCCAGAATATCGACGGAACGCATTGCGCCCCACGAAATTCATTGCCCAGACAAGGGAAGCATCCCGCTGTCTGTTTGGTCATAGCTGGAATGAACAGATCAGCAATCGTTTGCGTCGCATTGCTCATCTTCATAAGAACACATACGACGTTCTTCATAGCTCGAACGACGCATTCCATTGTTGTAAAAACATGCACGACGGATTTTTAAGTGATTAACGACGCATTTCGTCGCTAAATCACGAATAAAACAGCGGCTGCCATTTTCACCATTTCTCCCAACTTTTTTCTTCTTTTCTCTTGTAAAAAGCCGAAAATCCCAAAATACATATAAACCAATAATCAACAGCGGAAGCATTGAAAACAAATCACATCCAGTCTTTTTATTTAAAAATCAAGTTCAATAACAATTCTAAACCGATCGGTTTAACTTTAAAAAAAAAACTCAAAACATCAAACAAAACAATCTCGAATCATTGTTTAAAAATTCTCAAATAAAAGTATATTCAATATACTTATTTAAAAACAAAAAAAAAACATGAAGTCAAAAGACATTATCCCCGAAAATAAATAATAAAGAACAAGTCTTCGTCGGCGTTGCAAATTTATGCCAACCGATCACTCGCCTAGAACATCATCAGCCACCGAGTTTCTTCTTTCCTTTACCTGAAAAAAAATAATTGTAGCATCATGAGGCTACGCCCAATGAATAGAAAATTGTTAAAGAAAGAATCATGCCAATGAAAGGTTTCCTAAGACTTTAAGTCCATAAACGTCCTTACCGACTTTCAATGAGTCACTCACTCCCAAAGAAGTCACAAACCCTATCTCAACAAATTAAAAGTTATCTCTATTCGAATTAGTTTTAAACATAATCTTTTTACAATTTAAAACTAATCGAATCCTTTCCCGTTTAATACCTTTAATCTCCTCTTTATTCCCAAACAAAGAGAGACTACGCCCATAAGGAGTTTAAACATAATTTTTCTACAATTTAAATCCTTTAGGGATATTCTTTTCCATTGTACGGATGGAATGAACCTGCCCCGTTAGGTGTTATTTAAGTTGTGCACACTAAATAACCTCCCCTAACAGCTATTCTTCATTAGACAAGGCCTTGCCTAATGCGAACGTACAACCGTATTACCCAAGGTATTTTAAAGTAATATGATTCACACAACGTCAACCATGACGCTCCAACAAGCCAAAAAACCTCGCTTTCCTCAACTAACCCAATCGAAAGGTTAAAAATTTTCTAAACTACAACTTTTAGAGTTTAACCTTAATCTAACCTCAAAACAGCCCAAAAATATCCAACTAAACACTTTGGGTCATTTTCAATCACTTCCAACATTGTTACCAATCTAGAGGCGAAACTAGCCTAGGTCTACGCCATTTCGTCCCTTAATCGAAACTTAGAATCTAATAATTTCTAAAGAAAAACCGGCAGCATAACAGCTATATTTTTAACTCCCAAATAGCCCTACACATCCAAATAAATATCGCAACACAAAATAATAAATCCAGCATCAGTTTCTAACTAGCCGCCTAAGCCTAAATTCTCCTAAATGGGCACTATCATGCAAAAACGGCATTCCATAACTTAATGACAATTGTTAACATTTACCCAAGATCAGTCTTAAACATCCCAATCTTTTAAGCATGCTTTTCATTAATTTTTACAAGTTCTTAATTCAACCCAAATAACCTCATTTTATACTTATAAACATCCAAGGTCAATGCCAAAATTAAGAGGTTATTCTATTAAAGAAAAAGGAAAACAAACATGGAAAAATTATAGCCTTAACAATTTCTACTCACCTTGTACAGAGCAATAATTTTTCCAAATTCTTTTCCTTTCACAACACAACTACGACCTGAAACATAAGTTACAATCTAAAATAAATTAAACCTAACTTTATGCTAAGATAAACATTAAACTGAACGTAGGACGGAGGGATTATGGGGTAGGACAGTGGTAGGACAATTATGACAGTATTAGGACGGAGAGTGACGGGTTCGACTTCGGGTTAGGACGGTTAGGACAGATGGCTACGAGTTTGGCTTCGGGTTAGGACGATTATGACAGAGGGCTTCGGGTGTAGGACGGACGTAGGACGGTTATGACGGAGGGCTACAGGTGTAGGACGGACGTAGGACAGACGTAGGACGGTTATAACGGGGGAAGAATTTTGGGGTTTCGATTCATTCGTTATCTATCAATTCTACATTAGGTTGACAATTGGTTTGGCTTAGAACAAAAATTAAACGTTAGGGTTCAAGAATTGGGAATCAATAAATAAAAATTTGGGGCTTTTGAATCAAATACCCTTAATTTCAGAAATTAGAAAGGGAAAAGATCATTACCTTGAATCTGATTTGTGATGGAAACCTAACCGATCTCTACCAATCTCTTACCGAAGGAGAACTACCACAATCTACACCTAAGAACACAAGAAATACGTGAAACGATCAACCCGGGATCTCAAATATTGATGACAAGAAGAAGAAGATGGAAAAGGGAGAAAGCCCTACCTTGAAGTCTCTGTACTTTCTTTTCACATGAAGATGAGAAGATGGAAACCCTTTTTTTTTTCTTTTTCCTTTATCTCCAAATAAGGAAAATAATTATATTAAATTCCTAAAAAAGGAATTTAAATATTAATTACCATCATTTACCTTAAATCCAATAAATATTATAATAAAAATTAAATATCACTTATTTAATTTAAAAATTACTGAAAACACGGGACGTTACATCTCTCAACTTCCTATTCATCTCAATTCCCCTCTCTCACTCAATTCCTTCTCATTCCTCTAAATTCCTTCCCCTCTCTCAATCCCTCCATCCTTGAAACGATTCCGAGTAAGTTCTGTTTTCTTCAATTTTCTATTTTTTTTTTAAATCTTATGTAATTTGCATGTTAATTATTTAATTTAAAGTAATTAGTATGTTAATTGGTTAATTTTAATTAAATTAGCATGTTAATTAATATGTTTATTAGTTTATTTCAATTAATTAGTATGTAATTAGTTTTTAGTTAATATTACTTAGTATATGTTAATTAATTAAGTTACATTAGTTAGTTTGATTATTTTAATTAAATTAGCATTAAATTAATTAGTATGTTTATTAGTTAATTAGTTTTTAATTAATTTTTAGTTAAAATTAATTAGTTTAGGTCATGCCTCGTAGACGTCCTCCAGTACCTTCCGACACCTCAGGGGCCAGTAGCTTAGGCAGTCAGCCCCCTGAGGATGTCCACCTTAGGGATACCCCAGACACGCCCGTTGAGCAGGAGGGCGACCTTGATCAGGCGCTCGAGCCCGAGGAGCTATCCATCATCGGAAAGTTTCGTCTGATGTTGGAGGGTGGCAAGTAAGTTTTTTTCTTAATATTTCTTTCATTCATTGATTATTATTTAAAAATTCTAACCTAACTATTGATTAATTATTTTCATTCACTTAAATAGGTTACAACCATCACGGGGCGTCTCATCCAAGTTTACAGAGGTGCTAAAGATGAGTCTTGTACCGGGACACCCTCGCTGGCATGACGTCACTGCTCTGACCAATCTGCGAATGTTCAAAGCTTGGAAGGTAATTAACTTAATACTTTTTCATTTATTATTCATTCATTTAGTTAAAATATTTATAAAATTAACGTGATTCTTTTTCACCAATATTTTGATATTCCAGCTGAGCTAACCGACGACGTAATAAACGTTCCCTGGAATCAGTAGGTCGACATTTGGTACAGGGATACTGGCTACAATATTCGACATGCTCCTGCCGATAAAATGTCAACACATATTTCTGCCGAGGACCTCACGGTATCTTGGGCCGTACCCAGACGGTAGAGGCGCATCACATTTTTGCAATCAACAGTGCTAACCAAAACGCAAACCTGTCAAAGCACACTAAAGGGTCGATCTCGGCCTACGAGCACCAGAAACGCCTAGTAAGTCCTTTTCCCTTTATCAACTTAATACTTTATTTTACGTTTTATGATTTACTAAATTTTAAGTTTCGTAGGAACACAAATTTGGCTGTGCGATTCATGCTGCAGAAATGTTTCTCATTCTCCACACCAAGAATGGAGATAAGGAGACTTTTGTCGATGATAAGGCAAAAGAGAGAGTGGTAAGTGTCTAACTTAACTGTATTTATTACTGTTTCAAATTTATATATCTATATATTAACTAACAAAACTCTTTATTCTCTTCTGGCTCATTACGATGAAATCCTTGTTGAGCGATTACCGAGTTTCGACACTCTACTGACTCAGGAGGATATAAAGTCTGCCTATCTCGAGACAACTGGAGGTCGACGTCCAGACGGTAGTGTTCCTGGACTCGACAACCTCGGCCCCATCATTTACGTTGATCAGCCTCACTTGTCACAGACATTTCAGTCGAGTAGAGAGACTGTAAAGCTTCGAGAGAACAACTAGTCGCTCAAGGATGAGACCGCACAGCTTTGAGAGAGCAAGGCTCATCTCGATAAGTTTGAGCGGTCTCGACGCGAGTTCAAGATCTCGATGAAGGCTACGATTGATAGTCTTCTGGCCGCCATGCGAGGAGGGGGTTTTTCGACGTTCGGTATTCCTCCGACTCCGCCAAATCCTCCGACCGAGTAGTTTGTATTTTTGTGGATATTTTTATTATTTATATAATATTTTTTGTGGATATTTTTATTTATTATTTTATAATTCATTTTTTTTTATTTTGCAATTCTAAATAATAAATAATTTATTTTAGAAACAAATAAATAAAAAGACGGTGACGAAATTCATTCAAACCAATGTGTCTTTATTTCGTAGCGACACATTCCAACGTTCAAGTTAAAACTATTCTTTAACTTATAGGCGACGCAATTCGTCATTATAGTAAATTTTTAACTTTGACTTATACAGCGACACATTCCGTCGATATAGTCAAAGTTCAACTTTGACTTATATAGCGACGTATTCCGTCGTCCAGATTCTGGTCAACACTCTCTGACGATGGAATGGTTTTTCCTCGCTACTGAACAACACAATGCGTCGTTAATATAGGGCAACGATGACTAAAAAAACGTCAAGTCGTTCCATCGCTGATTCCGTCGCTAAGAGGTGCCTAGCGACGAAATGTACCCCGTTTCCGTCGCTAATACGGAGTTTTCTTGTAGTGTTACTAAGACAATAAATCTATCGTTCTTTAGACTTTGAGCTAAAACTTATAGCTATCAAATTTCTCAATTGATTTTAAAGGGATTTTTGTTTGTGCTGATAGAGATTTGAGCGACAGATTTGTGCGGATTTTGTTTTTGAGCTAATGTCATTTGGGGAATTATGAAAATGGGCTGCTATATGGAGAATTTAGTTTATTGAAAATGTAATTTCAGTCCAAACCCCTATATATATATATATATATATATATATATATATTCATCAACTTTTGTTGATATTTTGTGATATCTTCACTAATTCTCAATGATATTAACACTAGATATATGATGGGGGTTTTGCTCAAATATTGTTAAAAATATAAATAATTCCTAACAAATTGCGAAAAATAAATTATTTCCCGAAATATTGTTCTTCGTCTGTTCAACAAACGATTTTACTCCCAGTTAACATAATAGAAGATTTATGCCAAAGTGAGTTTAAATATCGTTTGTTGATAGACGATTTAAAGCGGAGGCATTTTGAAAATCATCTGTTCAACAGACAACTTATAGCAGTAAACTTTAATTCTAAATTTAGAGCAATGCTTATACCCTCTTCAAATTTTACTAATTCACCTACCATTACTTCATCAAGACCATAAATTCGAGCAATGTCATCGTCTACTTGGAGTACGGTATCTGAATTTATAATTTTGACTTCTCTTTGCTCAATATGTTCACGGATAATATTACTAAGACCCACTCCTTTCTTCTCCAACAAATGAGTTATGGTAGTCAATATTTTTCAATTTCATTATTTGAACAACAAGACGTTTCTCATTTCTTTTACAAAAACTCATGTCTTCTTTTAAATATCAACAGATCGTACATAATTTAATTAAGGATTTTAATATAAAATAAGAAAAAACATAGTCTAATAACATATATTAGAACAAAATAGCATATCTATAAATGTCATATAAAATAAGCAAAATATATCATCTAAATGTTAATAAGTGCCGCAAGAGGGAGGTCGCCTATTTCAAGATGGTTGACGCCTTTTCTGCTGGCGTCCATATGGCTCTCTAACTGTGGAAGGATTTGCCTCGTGATCATAACAGTGGTCCTTAATAATGTGAGAACCAGTAGTCGGTATGAAAATGGGTGAAGAAGGTCCCAATATGAAGTGAAGAAGGTCCCAATATGAAGTGTAGAAGGTGACAAGGAACGGGGTAGAGTACCAAGTGGCATCATGTTATACTCCTACTTAATATCATCAGTTATCTCAGGGTTAACTTCAGGACGTCGTCTCACCCTTTGCATAACCGGTGCATTTGGCACCCTATATAATCGTTGCATCTCATCAACCATGGCCAAATATTAGTCACATAAATCAGGGATATGACTAATGTCTGTGACAGCTCTAATACATGTAAATCCAGATGACTAAAATAGAAATACAAGACATGAGTTATATGTTGAATTACATTTAGTGTAAAAAAAATCATTACTATGAGCTAATAGCTGTCCTTTGACGCGTCAAATATCGTTAGGTGATAGTATTATATCATGCCATATATCATCAACATCTGGGTCACTTCGAAGATGATCCCGACAAGATAATCACTCTTCACCATACTGATTATGTTCAGTCCTCCAATCTACCGCACGAGTTCGAAGATCCATAACATGCAAACATCCTAGGTTAGTGTTACATGGTTCAGACACGACCTATATGAAGCCAAACTGTCGCATGGCCCTAGAGGTAAACATGAACCCTACTATATTGAAGCATATTAATAAAGCTTCTGCAGACCAACTATCATGACTGTTGCGACAGTATGCAGGAAAATCGTCCAAGATAGTGGTATATGGCTGCCAAATGACCGACATAATCAAAACACGATCGTCACTTAGTATGAAATGGGTTGATAAACATTAATGTATCAGTTTAAATTTACGACTTACCTGCTCTGGCCGTAGGAGATCAAACATATATCGATATTGGACCAAAACATGAGGCGAAGAGAGGTGATGCATAAATCATCTGTCCATCTATA
The DNA here is from genome assembly GCA_028015215.1 of Gynostemma pentaphyllum. Lineage (NCBI taxonomy): Eukaryota > Viridiplantae > Streptophyta > Magnoliopsida > Cucurbitales > Cucurbitaceae > Gynostemma > Gynostemma pentaphyllum. The sequence goes on along the minus strand of CM051353.1, from coordinate 17,495,188 downwards.
GAAAAAAACCAAGTTAAGTGTTTGAGATATATAAAAAAAAATATAAATTCTAAAACGTCAATACATACCGAATGCCTGCAGGACGACAAATAACGCATTCTCGAGCGTGACTACATTAAAGGGCTATCGTAGTAAAATGATCTCATGCCCAAACCTGAAGTAAGATGATTGGGCCAGCAATGTCGTGAGAATCTAAAAATGAGGAGCGACACATCTGTCTATATAGCCATGCGAAACACACTGAACTCAGACTCAGTCGTCAAGCGCCTCAAAATCCTCTAATAATGGAAGAAACATAAGATGTACTAGAGTATAAGATTGGTCAGCAAACAAGAAACCACCGATCAACTCCAAGATGTACGCACGTGCAAATCTCTTTATGGTCACATCATCTGAATCACGTGGAAAACTCATGAATGTCGAAGATAGCCACGCTAAACTAAGTCTGGATCCATGTAAATCGGGAGGTGGTATGACCCTAATAAACGCTCGCATAAAACCACTCAGTTAAGACGCACTCTACCAGTCACAGACTCTCCATTTACTGGAAGACCGAACTGGACTGCAACGTCCTAGAGTGTGATAGTGCACTCTCCCACTGGTAAGTGGAAGGCAGATTCTCAAAATGTCACCTCTATACCAGTGCGGTGACAAGACTCCAGTCCAAACATATAAAACGTGGATTGGCCAAACCATGAAATCCTGATGCACGCAGATAAGGCTCGATACGAGGATCTAGACATCTACGATCTATAACATCCTCCCTACGTCTACAATGGAGGATGGCTCCAGCCTCATTTTCCCAAACTAACCCTGAGTAATGGGTTGTCTGTAAGTGTAAAACAAACTCATCCTATGGTCTGGGATCCATATCCTTCAAATATAATAAGATATGTATAACTATCAAGATTTAATATAATAAAAGACATGAATAACTCAAGTATACTTAACAATTACAAATACTATCAAATTTAAATTACAAATACTATCAAATTTTAATCTACTATCAAGTATACTTAATAATTACATTAATAACTAAGTTGGTGCAGTGACTTGTCTCGAAAGACATATTATTCTATTATGGCCTTCTTGCTTGCAAAGCCCACACTGATTATCTCTAATTCATCTCATTTCAAATTCGTGTACTTATTTGTCTACCAGGTTCACTCACTTTTGTCTTATTAGGATGAACAATGGGAAAGTTAGGATGTGACTACCTTACTCCATGTGGAATCGGTTGGAACTGGGAAGCGTAACACTAGCTAAACTCGGATACTAAGAACGTAGATTCAACATATGTCTAATAGTCAAGACGCCACTTAGAACAAAAGGCAATGACATGTGAACATGGAATGTCATAGTCTTGCCACTTTCCACACGTGCAAGTGCGATCATTCAACCTGATGATTTGTTTGTTCCCTCATTTTGAATTAAAATAATGGTATCTCGTTCTTACTTCAAACAAGCCGCTATCTCGATCAAATATTTCAATATTGTGACTTGATGCCCTTGCTACATTATGCTTTATTTTATCGAGTACATACCTATAATATATAACATGTATTATAAAAACCTCCGACCACTCGACATATTAAAGAAGATTGTCACAATTAAACAATGTTTACCTTGTATACTTTTGTCCGTTGTCTACTGCACTTCTCAATATATCTCTTTGTTTGATAAAGTAATACACACAACAGTAGTATGTGAGTTGAACTAGTGCAGTGATAGGCAGCGATCGAGCCCCTTTTAGAACAATATTAATGCGGTGATGGGTATAAGTATGGACACATGACCACCAATGTTGTAGAATGCATTAATGGTGTTTTAAAAGGGGCTCACTCGCTACCTATCATCGGACTAGTTCAACTCACATTCTACCGTTATGTGTATTACTTTATAAAAAAAAAAGATGTATTGAGAAGTGCGCTAGACAACGGACAAAAGCATACAAAGTAAGTATTGTTTAATTGTGACAATCTTCTTTAATAAGTCGAGTGGTTGGACATTTTTACAATACATGCTATGTATTGTAGGTATATACTCGATAAAGTAGAGCATAATGAAGTAAGGGCATCAAGTCACAATGTTGCAATATTTGTTAGAGATAGCGGCTTGTTTGAAGTAAGAACGAGATACCATTAATTTAATTCAAAAAGAGAGAACAAACAAATCATCAGATTGAACGATCACACTTGCATGTGTGGAAAGTGGTAAGAGTATGACATTTCATGTTCACATGTCATTATCGTGTGTTTTAAGTGACGTCTTGACTATTGGACAAATGTTGAACCTACGTACTTAGTATCCGAGTTTAGCAACTGTTACGCTCCCAGTTCCAACCGATTCCACATGAAAAAGGTGGCCACATCCTAACTTTCCCATTGTTCATCCTGATAAGACAAAAGTGTGTGAACCTGGTAGACCAAGAAGTACACGAATTCGAAATGAGATGGATTGAAGAGAACCTGTATGGCCTTTAAAAGGAAGAAGGCCATAATAGAAGAAGATGTCATTCAAGATAAGTCGCTGCTCCACTTCAGTTATTCATGTAATTGTTAAATATAATTGATAGTAAATTATAATTTGATAGTCTTTGTAATTGTTAAGTATACTTGAGTTATTCATGTATTTTATTATATTAATCTTGAAAGTTATACGTGTCTTTTATTATATTTGAAGGATATGGATCCCGGACCATAGGATGAGTCTGTTTTACACATACAGGTAACCCATCAATCTGGCTTGGTTGGGGAAAATGAGTCTGGAGTCATCCTCCACTATAGACGTAGGGAGGCGGTTATAGATCGTAGACGTCTAGATCCTCGTATCGAGCCTCATCTGCGTGCATCAGGATTTCATAGTGTGACCCATCTAGGTTTTATATGCTTGTACTGGAGTCTTATCACCGCACTAGTAGAGAGGTGGCGTTCTGAGGCTCACACCTTCCACTTACCAGTGGAAGAGTGCACTATCACACTCGAGGATGTTGCAGTCCAGTTAAGTCTTCCAGTAGATGGAGAGCTTGTGACTGGCAGAGTGCGTCTTAACTGGGTGGCTTTATGCGAGCGTTTATTGGGGGTCATACCACCTCTCGAACAATTATATGGATCCAAACTGAGTTTAACGTGGCTATCTTCGACATTCAGGAGTTTGCCACGTGATGCAGATGATGTGACCATAGCGAGATTTGCACATTCGTATATCTTGAAGCTGATCGGTGGTTTTCTATTTGCTGACAAATCTAAAAATTTAGCACATCTTATGTTTCTTCCATTATTAGAGGATTTTGAGCCTGCTGAACGACTGAGTTGGGGTACAACGTGTTTGGCATGCCTATATAGATAGATGTGTCGCACCTCATTTTCAGATTCTCACGACATTGCTGGCCTAATCATCTTACTTCAGGTTTGGGCATGTAATCATTTTCCTACGATAGCCTCTCAGCGTAGTCACGCTCGAGATGATGAGTTATTTGGTTATCCTACAGGCGCTCGGTATGTATTGATGCTTTAGAACATATATTTGTTTTATATATCTCAAATACTTAACTTAGTCTTCTTTTGTAAATGGACAGATAATTTCTGCGTCACCGCTCTTCCCACTCATATTTTGGTCCAGTATCGATATATGTTTGATCTCCAACGGTTAGAGCAGGTAATTCGCAAATTTAAATTTAAACTAATACATTAATGTTTATCAAAGCATTTCATACTAAGTGACGATCACGTTTTGATTATGTATGTCATTTGACAGCCATATACCACTATATTGGACGATCTCCCTACATACTGTCGCAACGGTCAGGATAGTTGGTCTGCAGAAGCGCCATTGATATGCTTCAATATAGTAGAGTTCATGTTTACCTCTAGGGTCATGCGACAGTTTGGCTTCATATAGGTCATGCTTGAACCATGTAACACTAACCTAGGAGGTTTGCATGCTATGGATCTTCGAACTCGTGCTCTAAACTGAAGGACTAAACATATTCAGTATGTTGAAGAGTGGTTATCTCATCAAGATCATCTTATTCGAGGTGAACCAGTTGATGGTGGCCCAGATGTTGATGCGGGATATAAGGCATGGTATAATACAATCACCCGACGATATCTAACGCGTCAGGGGACAACTATTAGCTCAATGGTAATGAATTTATGATTTTTTTTTACACTAAATGTAATTCAACATATAACTCATGTCTCGTATTTATATCTTAGGCATCTGGATTTACATGTATTTGAGATGTCACGAACATTAGTCTGATCCTTGATCTATGTGACGAATATTTGGCCATGGTTGATGAGATGCAACGATTATATAGGGTGTCAAATGCACCGGTTGTGCGAAGGGTGAGACGACGTCCTGAAATTAACCCTGAGATGCCTGATGACATTGAGCAGGAGTATGATATGATGTCAATTGGTACTCCACCCCGTTCCCCATCACCTTATACACTTCATCCTGTTGAGGATATTTTTAACCCATTTTCATACCGACTCCCGGTTCTCACATTATTAGGGACCATAGTTATGATCATAAGGCAGGACCTTTCACAATTAGAAAGCCACGTGGACGCCAACAATAGAGACACCCACAATAAAGGCGTCAACCACTTCAAAATAGACGACCTCCCTCTTGCGACACTCATTAGCATTTATATGATATATTTTGCTTACTTTATATGACATTTATGCATATGCTATTTTGTCTAATATATGATATCAGATTATGTTTTTATCTTATTACTTAATTTAATTATGTACGATCTGTTGATGATATTTAAAAGAATACATGAGGTTTTTGTAAAAGAAATGAGAAACACCTTGTTGTTCAAGTAATGAAATTGACCATAACTCATCTGTTGGAGAAGAAAGGAGTATGTCTTAGTAATATTATTCATGAACATATTGAGCAATATACTAGAGAAGTCAAAATTATAAATACCGACACCGCACTACAAGTAGGTTCACATTGCTCGTATTTATGGTCCTGATGAAGTAATGACAATTGAATTAGTAGAATTTGAAGAGGGCATATGCATTGCTCTAAATTTAGAATTAAAGTGTACTGCCATATTGAAATCGTCTGTTGAACAAACGATATTTAAACTCTTTGAAGTCGTTTGTTATGCTGACTGGGAGTAAAATCGTCTGTTGAACAGACAAGGAAAAATATTTTTGGAAATAATTTGCTTTTCGTAATTTATTAGGAATTATTTATATTTTTAACAATATTTGAGTAAAACCCCCCATCATATATCTAGTGTTGATAATATCGTTGAGAATTAATGAAAATATCACAAAATATCAACCAAAGTTTATGAAAATAAACACACACACAAAAATCTGTCATCCATTTGGGAGACCAACAGAGATTAGTGTTATATCCATCAGATTATGAAATAATTCAACGTTATCAGACATGTGATTCGAGCATCCAGTGTCAATGATCCATAAATCTGTATTTTTTAACTCGTCATTTAATTAGGCAGTTGATGATGATTATCCTTTTGTACTCAACATTTGAACAAGGGTAGACCATTGATCATCAGAAAGACCATGAAGGCCGCTTCGATTAGTGGCATTTATTTGATCTTGTACACCAGATTTCATAGTGTTGACTGCATTAGCAACTTGTCCACGACTACCACTATTCCTACCACCACCTTTACTTGAGCGACCTCCTCCTCTCCCTTATCATCCTTTTGATTTATTTCAAGGCCACCATTTAGGGTACCCATGTAGTTGAAAACATGTGGAATCATCATGTCTTGTCTTGGAACAGTGAGAACAAAATAGATTTGCTTTTAAAACGATCTCCACCACAAGTCTGTGTTCTTTCTTTGTTAAATGCTCATTGAGTAGCAAAACCAACTGCATCAGGTTCGCTTTCTTGAGAACGAGCAATAGTATGATGTCGTGACAATATTTGCAAAAACAGTGTTTAAAATCGGAAAAAGTTTCTTCATCAAGATATTTGACACTGCGTTCCCATAAAGCGTGGGATCTAACTCAACAAGAAAATCATTCATTCTCCTTTGTTTAGAAATAATCGTCGCTACTTCATATGTACACGTCAGAACGATCGTGTAACCCTCAAGTTCATCTCAAATCTTCCTCAAATCACTATAATAGGTAACCATAGTCTTACCTTGCTGCAGCTACTCAGAAGAGTTTTTAGTTCATGAATCCTTAGACCGTTTCCAATTGAAAAACGCATTCTTATATCATCTCACATATCTTTCACATCATCAGGTTGAGGAACTGAAGATCGAATGCATGGATCCAGAGTGTTGTGAATCCACCCTACCAAAGTCGAATTAACCGTCACCAAAAAATTCTCCTCATGAGATCCTGATCCTGGCTTCTTAATGGTTCCGTCAATGAACCCAAATTTATTATTCGCATGAAAATTATTTCGCATTGATCTAACTCATTCATTGTAATTATCACCACGAAGCACAATTGGGCAAATTGTGATTTGTGGTCCATCCGAAGGATGAAGATAGTACGGCGAAGACGAATCCAAAGGTTTAGTTCTCATAATGGCTTCTACTTCTTTCTCCTTCGATTCATGAGTGGTCATCTAAATCGAAGATCGTTGACCAGCTCTGATACCATGTAAAATTTGAATAAGAGTAATTCTTATTGATTTTGATGGCTTATAGCCCATATTTATACATGAATGTCTAGGTTAAAAAAAGATAATCACTCAATAAAGATAAGCAAGGAAAGAAGATAAAATAAAACAAAATCTTCAGAAAATTATGATGTGGCCGCGGCCACGAGACTTGAACGCGCTTCTTCAGCGTTTTGGTCGCCGCGGCGACGAGGGCTATGGTTGCGGCAACCACTCTCGGATTTTTGGCCCAAGCCAGGCCGCAGCAATGGTTCATTTTTCCTCGTAACCATCAATAATAATCTTTTCAAGTAAATAAGAGTTTTATTAATACTAAAGGTAATTTTTGTATCTCTATATTTTCATAATTTTTGTCGACGTCGAAATATATTTAATATAGAAATGGTTAGTAAAATATGTTTAATTTAAAAAAAACTGGAAACAAAATTGTTATCATTAACCTTAAAAACTAGGGGAAGCCTTGGTTCTAATGAGTAATGACACAGGAGGAAAAATCAATCCAACCAGAGTTAGTTAAAAAACGGTTTCTATATATTGAAGGAAGTTTCTGAAACCACCTTCAATTTCATCATCTCTAGCTTCTATATAGATTTCAAAACCTCCCCTAATACTAAGCCCCACTGGGTCCAATGTGTTCCACCCTGCACAATAAAAACTCAAACTTTGACAAGAATTCAATAATGCAAATATCAAGTAGATCCACCATTATTTCAACAGCTTTTTCTATCAAAAAGTAAGAAATCAAAAATTTTAAAAACAAATTCATTGCATGGATTAGGCAGGTCAAATTTTTACATCTCTTTGTTTTTATGAGAGAATCCATGGGATTCACCTCAACCAAGTTAAACAGAACTGCCACAAACCTGGCAAAAGACGGAAAACGGCTCTCTTAGCGGTCCGTCGCATGAAAGTTCACTTGTGCTTCCATCAATAAAAGTTCCATCAGCAAAGATCACCTGCCATAATAATAAGGATAGGAAACTAAAATGACAAACTGATTGAGAATTGGAATATTGTCAAAGCTTCTAAAGTCTTTTTCTTATAAAAACATCAACCAATGTTTTGTTGGAATTTAAAATCACTTTCTACCATTAGTTCTCAGTAGTCATCAACTTCTCTAATTGTGATGTGGGGGAACTCCTACTTATATATGTCAGTATTGCCAAACAGTCTAGTTTTCATTCAGCTGGCATAGGAAAAGATGGAATTCCATGAAAGAATCAAGTTGGTTGAGCTTAGAAAAGTTATGGCCATACCTCTGATGCATATCCCGGAGTTATTCCCGGAACTGGTTTAGTAAATGAAGCCACGGGGGAGCTTCTCTGAACAGCTTCACAGAAAGCAAGTAGAAGTTCACGACTTCCGAGCTGCACTGCCTGAATGGATTATGAGAATTTGACTATATATATCTATATATATATAACATGAAGACAATGGAGTCATGGCACGAAAGAGGGGGAAAAAATGAAACATACCTGCACGGTATCGTGACGAGGCACACGTGGAAGGGGCTGCACTTTATAGCCTTTCGATGCCATGACTTCAGCTATTAGCAACATTCCCTATTATCAGGGAAAAAGAGAAATTTATCTCCACACAAAAGGATTCAACTTAGAAGGGGAACTAGGAAGACAAGTTAAAACACCTTAACTGCCTCACCAACCATTTGAGGCGATAGGAATAATCCTTGAAAGAATGTCCTCATGATATCACCAGGGGTAGAGCCAGAATCCACCCCTAAGCCGGGTGCAGATAAACGAGCTGCAGCTGCTCTCACCCATTTGTCTTGACCTGCAACGTATCCACCACAAGGCGCAAGCGTTCCGCCGGGATTTTTTATCAGACTTCCTGCAATTAAGTCTGCACCCTGCCAACCATTATTGATGAAAATGCTATTCTTCAACAGAACAAGGGAGTTTGAGATTGCCTACCACAGTTGGAGGTTCAGTGGTTTCCACAAATTCTCCATAACAGTTGTCCACCATCACCAAGCAATCAGGGTTCTGCATCTGAAAATGTGAACAATTGAATTCAATGTGCAAATTTTAGACTTATGATGAAAACTTCAGGAGAACTAATATCATTTCTTCAAAGTTCACTTGTATGATGGGGTAGTTGATTTTCCTAAAAACACTGAGAATATGAAATAGTATTCATATTTCATAGTACACCATGCATCAAGTATTTCTCATTTTGATGTTAATAAGTGAAGGGACAGGAGAAACAAAAACTCAGAGGGACAAGAGAGTAGAGAAATAGGAGTATAAGTGAAAATTAAAGGAATTATTATAGGTGATCAAAAGATTTACCTTGATCAGTTTTATTGCTCTTCCTATTTCATTCACACTTAAACTTCGACGCCAAGAATAACCGCATGACCTTTGTATGAGTGCACATTTTGTTTGAGGTTTCAAAGCAGTTGCAAGTTTTTCCCAGTCAAGTCCACCATCATCAGCAAGCTAAACAAGAAAATATTGATGTGAGTTGGGTTAAACACTCGTGAATGGATTGTTCAGCAAGATGTTAGTATTAGCTCACCGGAACCTCTCGGTACGCTACTCCAAAATCTTTTAATGAGCCCAGCCCCTGGGAATCTCTTTTACCAATGACCTCCTCTAGTGTGTCATATGGAGCACCAGCTACTGCTAGAAGCTGACAGTTAAATTAGTTTAAACCATATTCGAGCTCAACGAGATTGTGAATACAATGGGAGGGAAAATAACTGATTTATCAAACAAATAGGCTCACCTCATCCCCTGGCCTCAAAAATGCAAATAAGGCACACGTAATAGCATGAGTACCTGAGAAAAACTGATGGTATCGAAACTATCATCACCCAAACTTAATTACTACTTCTACAATAAATAAACAGTCAACAATAGCTGAAAACCTGTGATCGGACAATCGCAGATTCAGCACCAACTATCTGAGCAAAAGCTCGGTCAAGTGCCTCGCGTCCTCCAGCTTCATCATGACCATAACCAGTGGATCCTCCAAAATGCTGATTGTAAAATCATAAGAAAAGACACCCTTCAATAAAACTTCAGAGTAAAATACATAATGCTTGGCTTCTTAAGTAACAAATAAGTCTTCAGCAATTAAACTGAGGAGGAAGTATTTTGACAACACTGATGACATCAAATTCTATTGAAAATGCATCGATAACGCCCAATACTTCGTTTACTTGAGTAACATTTGAAAATATAATATTTATTGATGGTAATTTCTCAAGTTAAGCATGGGAGTTACTGACATGAGTTCCAATCCGAGCATTCTGAAAAGCTTGAAGAACTTTAGCAGTATTACGTGCCACCAAATTATCCACTGCTCTGAATTCAAATTGCAAGGAGTCTGCTGCCTTAACAACCTGCTCATTCAAAATTTCAAAACCAAGCAAAAAGATTTTACCTACAAGAGTCAGATTCTAACTCTGGTTGCAAAAAGGTAATCAACATTTCATTGCTTCCATATAAAATATGACAAAATAAGACATCATGGGCCAAATCATTAACGTGGAACATTAATAAATGGAAGTAAATGTCATCACATGGGTTCGAACTCAAGACCACATACTCTGATACCATCTTAAATCAACAATAGACCCAAAAGCTTAAACTGTTTGGTTAAGGCGAATTTAACCATTTATATATTCTCAAAACTTATAAAACAGATAACGGTACATATTAAAAAATGAAAAATGACGTAATCACTTTAAATATTTCATTTTAAAATAAAACTTGTATTTTTTTTTTCCCTTCTAGTTAATAAATTTAGAGAACAAGAAATAGGATATGATTCAGAATGTATTTTCAAAACGAAAAAAAATGAGAAATGATTACGAAACAGATATTTTTCCAAAATATAAATAAATATACATGCATAGTAAAGAAAAGAAAGAGATTTACACTCTAATTTCAAAAGGAAAACAATGTATTACTGAAATCTGAAAAGAGAGAACCCATTATGTGAATCGAACACTTTCTCAGAAACCAAACAGAAAAGGGTAAAGTAAAGTGACGTTTTGTGGGTATCTTAAAATTCATATGTAGAGTAAGAAATGTTATACCTCTGGAGAGAAGGGGCTGTCTGAAAAACCGTAAAATTTAGAATCAACAGAGACCACAGCAGGAGGAGTGAATGAAAATGAAGAAGAAGAAGAAGAAGAAACTCTGAAATTATCAGGATGGTGAGGGAAGAAGAAGGAGGAGGAAGAGGATAAGCCCCACATCTTCCTCGTCTCGACCCACTGAAAAAAGTAAGCCTCTACCTCGGGACGAACGGAGACACTGCTACCAGAAAGAAAGAAAAAATATATTTTTTTTTTCTACGTTAAATTAGTAGGGTGAAACCGGTTCTGTACGGTCTGGTCCGGTTAATTAATTTTAAAACCTGAACCAGTTCGGTTTATAATAGAAACTGGTCCGGTTTTTGCCTGTTCGGTTTTCGGTTTTTCTAGTATAGGACATTTGCATTTAGTTTTAAAAAAATCATCCAACATTGAAGGATGAAATAAAAAAAAATCAAACAAAAAACAAAAACTTAGTTGAAAAAATTAGATTAATAAATATACAAAATATAAATTAAAATAAAGTGATAAATAAATATATAAAATAAATAAAAATTAGGGGGAAATAGGGAATGAGTATGGGATGTTTACTTGTTTTAAAGAAGCCGGTTTGGTTCCGGTTTTAACCAATTTTAGCCGGTTTGGTTTGGTTTTTGAATAATGAAAACCGAAATGGTTCGGTTTTTTACGGTTTCGGTCTGGTTTAATTTTCTGTTTTTCGGTTTTTTCTTTCACCCCTATAAATTAGACGAGAGAATGCTTTATTTATTATTTTTTTCCCTGAGATATTACATTTAATTGAGGAACGGGAGACTCGAATCTTCAATCTTATGGGGAGGGAGTCAGGGGCGGAGGCACCCTTTGATGAAGGGGGGCAATTGCCCCCCCTCAATTTTTGAAAAATAAATAATAATATATAAAAATTTCAATTTTTTAGTAAAAAATTGAAATTTTAGTATAATTTATCTATTTTGCCCCCCCTTTTATTTCCTAAAATTAGCTTTATATAATTTTTGCCCCTTCAATTTTATTTAAAATGAAAAAATATATGTAAAAATTGAAAATATTTGGAATGAAAATTGAAATTTTAGTATGATTTTTTATTTTGCTTTCGATTATTTTTTAAAATTAACTCTATATAATTTTTGCCCCCCTTAAAAAAAAATTCTGGCTCCACCCCTGGAGGGAGTAGGTGTCTAATAACTTGAGCTATGCTCGTGTTGGCGACGAGAGAATGCTTAGACCTGGGTTAATTGGGAGAGTAATTTGGAAAAATAAAAATAAAATTAGGAAAGAAGACTACTGAAAATTTTATTTAGGAAAATCATCTGGTTTGACTTTTCAACGTTCAAATATGTACTCAGGGAATACGCATTCACCTTTGTTTTTGCCACGAACTACGTATCTAAAAAACAAAATGCATAGTCCTTGACTACACATATGTATGAGTTATTTTGTTTAGCAATTAATCAAAATACGTATCTAGTGAATATGTATTTTATACGTAGTTCTGAAATACATACTTAGACTTTTTTTTGTTTATCTATTTAAAAAAAATGGGAGCAATTTTTTTATTATATAAAAAGGAAAAATTATGTGTCAACAAAATAATTATTATTATTTTTTATACAACAAAATTAGTTTCAATATGAGTAAAAGCTTGAAATTTCTTTATGGAAACAATGGGTGTGTAGATAATAAGAACATAAAGTCACAAAAGCGTCACTTAATAAAAAGTCACAAAATCGTAGATTACATAAAGTAGATAGCATAAAAAAACTAATAATGACCACCAGATCCACAACGTGATCACCGTTGGTTACGAGGGGGTTCTCTCGCCACACGTGTTGTCCACGATCACCATGATCGCTAACACTAGCAGAAGATTCTCCAATGTCGCTATCAATATCATCACGCTCATACAAAGAGGCTCAAAATGAATTTGAGATGATGATCCTCCAGTAAAATGCGTAGAAGATCATGAAGTGGGGAGCATACACATCGAAGTATACGATGTATCTGAAGAAGAAGGAGTAGCATGCTCGCCATCGTAAGGCTCTTCAATGAATAGGATAACTCGGGTTATGTGGATGTACGTCGACCTCTATTATACGTCTAAATCAAAACTTGACCATGTCCATGTCGAACACGGTACATACTGCCTATATTATCCATACAACCGGGTGAAATGTAGCATATAGGGTTGTAATTGGTTCAGGTTTTGTCGGTTTAGGACTGAACCGGAAACCGAACTGATAGTGTAGGGAAAATTAGAGAAAATTGACCTCGAACCGACTAATACATGAACCGATAGCCACCGAACTGATTATTAATCGGTTTCAGTTTTCAGTTTCGGGTTGGGCCGGACTAATACTGGGCTACTTGATTTGATCACTTAGGGTCGGGTCTGGGAATGAGAATTGCAATTTCTTTATTATAACTATTGTTTTAACAAAACTTCATCCATAATCCACCATTCCATTATAATCCATTCCATTACATTCAACAAAACTTCATCTCCATTCAACCATTATTCACCTAAATCCATCCATAATCAACCATTCCATTACATTCAACAAACTCTATCTCCATTCAACAATAATTCACCTAAATCCATCCATAATCCATTCATAACCAACACAACTTAAAAGAAATAAACATCTATTTCCATTCATTCAACAAAAGTCTAAAATCCATTCAACAATAATTCACCTAAATCCATTCATAACCAACAAAACATAAAAGAAATCATAATCCATTTCCATTCAACAGCAATTCACCATCACCCACCTAATCCAATCCATATAGAGTATCATCATATCTGTAGACACCTATTTTCGTCCGGTGTTATTTAAATTTATTTTTAAGTGTTAAAAAAAAGATTTGATTTATGTTTATTTTAAAATTAGTAAATAGATTTTTAGGATAAATATAATTTCATTTTTATTGTTGTTCTAGTGTTTTATTAGTGAGAATAAAAATATAAAAAAATAATAATAAATAACATTATGTCAAATTTGGTTAAAGTTGATTTGAATTGAATTTTTTTTTTTAAAAGATTTAGAAAATAATTTTTAAATGAAAATCAATTTAAACATGAAAAAGATGAGTAGGATAATTATTTTTGTGAGTTGTCAAATAAAATAAAATAAAATTTCTGCATGATTTTGGGGTGAATTAAAAATTGATTTTATTTGATTTTATTCTCATTTATTATTTTCCTAATTTTAATTTTTCATTTGGCTATAAATAGAGCCCTTCTACAACCCTAAACACACACAATATTAACAAGAGCAAAAACCTTGAAGTTTTTCTCTACATATCTTTTTTCACGGCCATAACCTTTCTCCTCTCGCTTTATTAAAACACACAATATTCACAAGAGCAAAAACCTTGAATTTTTTCTCTACATCTCTCTTTTTTCACGCCATAACCTTTCTCCTCTCGCTGTCCATACACAAAACATTCATAAGAGCCTCCCTCCCTTTATCATTTTTACTCTCCTTATCATCTTCTTGATTCACTCGTTGGAACTCGGGGCTACACATTTGCAAGGTTCTATCGAACCAAGGTAAGTCCTTTTCCATTAAAAATGTAGTCATTCATATGTTGCTGCTTTGATTTAATTGATTTCGTGATTTTTATATAATGATTTAGATTTTTTTTGAAATTTTTATTTGAAAATAAACTTAAATATGAACCCATAGAAAAAATAATCAACTGATTTGGATTTCTGGTTAAAAAGTTATGATTTTTGAAAGTTTAATGTTCAAACTGATACACTGTTTTCGGGATTTTTACACACCTTAACATTACGTGATTTGTCAGTTATGATTCTTTGAAAATAAATATTTATGGTTATTTTTTATGAAACTAGACTCGTAAATAAAGATTTAGGAACAAGAATCACCCCGTTTCAATAAGTATTAAAAAAGATATGATTTTTTAAAGTTGGCGTAAATTCTGTAGAAATTTATGTAGCAAAACTGTGGCTAAAACTTTTGACATGAAAATCTGATTTTTTTTCTTACAAAGTGTGTGTACTTTTCGATATTAGAAATCAATCTTGGATGAACCTAAAATATTTAGAAGAAAGAATCGAGTAAAAATACATTTTTGTTATAAAGTTATGAATTTCTAAAATTGAGGTGTTATATTTGGGATAATTATGCTAATTTTATTTGTTTGCCATATTTATGAATTTGATTGCCATATTTTATGTTTTCTATTTACTGTCTGCAAATTAAGGTAAATCTTGAATTGATTTGTTAATATTATATTGATGTATATTGAATTTTCAAAAAAAAGAAAGAAGTTTGAATTTATTAGGATACTAATTTTCCAACTTCCTAAAAAAACATAATATGATTAATAAATCAAATCTTAAATATAAAAATTGGAATTAATTAGAATACTCATTTTCCAAAGTATAAAAATTAACAATTAAATTTAAATATAAAATTGGAATTAATTAGGATACTAATTTTTCAAAGCATAAAAATTAACAATGAAATTTTAAATATAGAAATTAGAATTTATTAGGGTATTAATCTACCAACTTTCTAAAAAAAACAAAAGATTAATAATATAAGCCTTAAATAAAAATTGAAATTTATTAGGATATTAATTGTCCATTTATACCATAAATAAAAGATTTTTCAAATAAAATTTTCCAATTTAAAACCTAGGGGCCAAAAGTGAAACCTACCCTAAACCTAATTTTGAGCTAAAAAATTATTTTAATAACAAAGATAAAAATTTATAATATCCTATTAAAAACTTGAACAACAAACAAATCATTTTCGAAAACTCCGACGACGAAATATGGGCGTTGGAATACCATGCTCCTAAACATTCTTGAGGTAAGGAATTTTTTCTCGGAATACTGAGTTAAAATTCCCGACAATATTTTTTCTAGCTTTACGCCACTCATACTTATTTAATCATGCCTTATTACTAAAGTATTGATTAATAAAACATGGGACATTTAAAAATAACTAAAAAATAATTTTTGTTTTATAGATAAAGGCTTTCTTCAATAATACACCAAATAAAATAAAAAAACAACAATCGTTTTTAAACGAACAAAATAGGGTGCTAACCCTATGTGTGAATGAACTCCCGAACCCATAGTCAAAAGTTAGTAGACCATCCTTAATTTAATGAATAGGTGACTAATCACACCCAATAAAAAACCAATGATTAGTGGTGACTCATTTTACTTTTTTCGTGTCACGTTTACGTAGCGACAATATCCAAAATAAAAATAAATATCCACATCAAAAGCAACAAACAAAGTCAAACCATAAACAATAATCTATTCATAACCAACAAAAACATAAAAGCTAAACTCAAAAGCACAATCCATCCATTCTAGAACTATGAAGTAGGAGGAAAGAAATTACACAATCCATTCATAACCACAAAAACAAAACAGCCAACCACCATATTCTTAGCTTCTCATATCTAATTGACACTGATCACACCATATCCACATCACCTCCAATAGTTGGAGAAGGAATGCTAGTATCACTAAGACTCAATTCCTCCATGCATTTTATAAATTCTGAAAAGAAAGAAAATAAAAAAGATAAGAGTCAATAAAGTAATAAACAAAGCACTTTGAATAATAAAATGTAAATATGAGTCAATACCTTCTTTAGTTTTGACAACCTCGTCCAAATATTGTTGAAGATCAACACTTATACCCGGACTCTTGATCTAATTTTGTGTACGTATAAGTGTCTCAACAGTACGTGGAGCTAGTGAACTTTATAAAATACAGGCAAGAACTTGATATAAATCCTTGCAACCTCCCAATCCAAAATACAAGGCGTCTCCTCACTCAAATAACATAAGTCATTGTCCTCTAACCTATCAAATGCTTTCTCAAACTTCTTTGATGCCTCAAGCATCAAGTATGTAGAATTCCACCTAATTGGAACATCTAAGCTCACAAGGTTTTTACTGCATATGTTCTCTTCTTCCATACACCTCTTGAACTTATCAAGTCGAGCAGTGGTAGACCTCACAAATCTAACCGCCTTTTGAATTTTAGTAATCGACTCAGAAAAATACTTAAGACCATCACTTACAATCAAATTCAGAATATGTGCACAACATCTCACGTGCAAGAATTCATCATTCAACACCAAACTGCTCTTAAAGCGTTTCACTAGATAAGCAATATTTGTATTGTTAGAAGAAGCATTATCCACTATCAATGTTAGGACTTTTGCTATCCCCAATTCTTTCAAGCATTTTTCAACTTCTTTCCCTATGGTGTCCCCTTTGTGATTCTCAATTTGACAAAAAATTATAATTCTTTTGTGAATAACCCAATCATTATTGATGAAATGAGCAGTGAGAACCATGTAGTTGATGTTTTGAACCGAAGTCCAATTTTCAGTTGTTAAGGAAATCATAAATCCTTCCTTCACAAAAATATCCCTCAATTTCTTTTTTTCTGACATGTATATAGCCATTACATCTTTGGCAACTGTTGTTCAGGAGGGCACAACAAATTCGGGAACAAACAAACATATTGTTCCCTCCATTAACTCTCTAAACCCTATGTTCTCCACAAAAGTAAATGACAATTCATCTTTGATAATCATCATTGCAATTAGTCTTCTCGTGTTCTCAAGACTAAACACCTTACATTGTAGTGATGCTTTACCCCCCCCCCCCTCCTACAACCTCTTTCTTTTCAAAGACTAACTTTGTTTGATTATCATCTCATGACTTATTTGCTTGTATTTTAAGTGGATCTTTAACACAAGTCTCTTCGAGATGAGTTCTCATTGATTTCATACCATTTCTTTTCGAATGACAACACATAATCATCCCACAATAATTACACTTAGCTTTTGGATTCTCCTCAGTATACCCCTTGCTGGTTAATCTAGTGAAATGCAACCATACCATTGACCTTAATTTTCTCTTTTTCCTAGTTGTCCCTATAACATTATCATCGCTATCAACATCAAGTGTGGAATCATTTTCTTCCATATTATCATCTAAATCCTCATCCACATCATCCTACTCTTTCACTTGCCTTCACTTTCTCTCTACCCCCAAGCTTAACCATATTATTTTATTTAATTCCAATAAAGTGTCTAAGAAATTCATAGAGTAAAACAAAAAATAAAAAGCTAAATCAGAAATTCATAGAGTAAATTTAACAGTGACAATAACCCTAAATCAGAAATTAAATTCATAACCCTTGATCAATTTCATAAATCAAATCATACAGTATGATTAAATCAGCATGTAAAGGAAAAGCATTAATCAATTTCAGAAAATCAAAATTAAAAAAAAAAAAACCAATTCATAAAATTCATGAATCACAACACAACAAACCCTTATTATATATCTAATATTCATATTATTCATATATAAGAAGGAAGGATAAAAACCTGAGAGAAAGAGTGAATGAAAGAGAGAGATTTTTGAGTTTGATCTTTGAAGTCCTCTAGGTTTTTTTTTTTGCCTAAATTGAACGAAAGAGAGAGATTCAGGGAGACAGAGGAGAAGCAACGAATGGCAGTGTAGAACTTCGAAACAAACAGGAGGAATGGTGGCAGCTACGAAGCAAACGAGGGGGCGTCGACTACATTTTTCTCTTGAGTGAATGAATACGAAAGAAAAGAGGGGTAGAAGCTTCTTTTTCTAATAAGCCTATGCCTCTTCACTTCAGCTGCTTAATTTTTTTTAATACTTAATGTATATCCGTTTGGTTGGGGTGGTACTCGATTCTTCTAGCGTAAACCGAACCAAACCGATATACTAATCGATTTTCACTTACAAACCAAAACAGAACCGATTAATTTTGGTTCGATTCGGTTTTTTGGTTCCGTCCTGCACCCCTAGTAGCATATAATCCTTCATTGTTCCATATCATCCTCTACAATGAGACGAGGATATGAGTTGGCTTGGAGTAAGAAAATTTCTTGTTAATCACTTAACTATATATAAGTGAATCGTGCCACATAGTCAAATGATGCTCCAACTTGAGTGATAAAATATTTTGTGATGCGGTTGTACCAAGTGATGTATTGATCATCAATATCAAGGCCATCACCTATGAGCTCGCCCTAGAGAAGAGAATTCATATGAGCTTCCCCTCAGTGTAAGTTCTGGTTGTAGCATTATGAGCCAGCTATGATCAAGTCATCCACGAAGGTCAAAGGCATGCATTCGTCTATCAGTATTGCATATCGCTGAGACTGTCTGACAGAAACCAAACTAACGTATCACACGATCAGGGTAGTGCCACTCTACAATGAAAACACATATAAGTGAACATCTAGCTGTCTGAATTGCTTGACCCGACAAGCAATAATGAGGCAGAAAATTCATGATATGCTGATATGGCTCTCATATGACCTATACAAAGAAATAATTATATTAATAAATATAAATCATGTGTATATGAATATAAATATACAATTTGATACCTCATCATTGATAAGTCAATTGAGCATGTAGCGATACTGCACCAAGATGTGTGTAGAAGTCTTTATTGTGCACTTGGCCCCATTCCAGCTATAAAACAAAACGAGATAAAATGTTAGTATAGTTATATAATCAATGCAATTGAACAAGGTAATTGAGTATAAACATATCAAACACCTAACAGTCCCCCAGCTAGATCAATATCCTTGACTTGACGATGATAATAAAAATACCTGAAATTTTATTAACATTAAATTTAAGTCCAACTTACTAAAATACCCTTAATAGAAAAGGTAAGAAAGCTAAGAGTTGAAAATTATTATTATTGGTTCAAAATAATATAATTTTTTTTAAAAAAATTTACTTGAAAATATGGGGCGTTACAAGAATGTTTATGATAATCTAAGTTATATGAGCCCTAATAGCATCAGGACACATTCGTCGATTATGTACGAGGTCTTCATGGTCTTGCTAAACTGGGATACGAGGTCTTTTTCTCATTTCGAATCTGAGATGTACGAGGTCTTCCTGGTCTTGCTAAACTGGGATCCTGATGTAAAGTAGGAGAGTTTGGTTTTGGCCAGCAATCTTCATGTGGTATGGGCTCAAAGTTTGGTGCATAACTTTTTTGATATGATTCCAATATGTAGCACAACTCGACGAATTTTATGTAGTCCATACGATAATGCTTACATACAGTTATAACATGCGAGCAATGAATCTCGAAACTTTGCCATTTGTTACATGTGCAACTGTGCTCATATAGTTTCACTGCATGTGTATTTTCACCTCAACCACTCGTCTTTCGAATGATTGTGACTATGCCTCGAACACACCTCCTTCTTGATTGAAACTGGTCACATGATGTATATCTGCTCGAGTTTGTCACTCATAAATTTTATTAAGTACCAACCTGACACACATGACTTACAATATAAATATTACAAATTAAAAAGAAGGTTACTTTCATGAATAATAATTATATTATGGTACCTCGTGTGCTTTTGAGGACATGCATGAAGCCTCCACTGACACCCCTGTCCACATTGCTTACAATGAACAACCCATAGATTTTTGCTAAACTTAACTACAATAAAATGATGATGGCCAAGTATGACATGTCTCTTTACAATATTTTTAACATTGAGTTTTGAGACATAAACTTTTCCTTTTCACAACTATCCAGGTCTACCTCTTCTTATTTACATTAGCCCCAAACTCCACTAACCCTAATTTCCCCTATAGTCAGTCTCCTCCAACTTCATTTCATCACTATCACCATCTGCCTCCATTTCCAATTTTACTTCTCTCATCATCAACCATCTCCTACTCACTCATTTGATCTAGCGTAGAGGAAGTAAGAACAGCGGCGGCGAAGGTAGGTTGACGACGGCGGTTGGACGGCAGCGGCATCTTGACGGCGGCGACGAGGAGGTAAAAAGAAATCTAATTTTTTTTTCAATAATGAGAGGAGAGTCCTTCAATTTGATAACTCATGATGAATTTTTTATTCCCGATTCCTCACGTTTGTGGACTTTGTCTATCTTCTTAAGTAACTCACGTGCTATCTTAAACTTACCAATCTTTCGAAATTCATTCTGAAAAGCATCTCTCATGTTGGCCTTCTTTACATAGCTTCTGCAAAATTTGAGCTTCCCACTTCATTTCCAACTTCAAACACAGATCAATTTTCCCATGTTCCCTCATTAATTTATCCACTAAACTATACATATGAAAATAGGAGACATGCCTAAACTGCTTTTATTTTTTTCTTAAACTGATTTTTAAACAGTATAAAAAGTTTTTTTAAATCTGTTTCAAAAACTTTTTTTATAAATAATGTTTTAATTTTTTTTTATAAAGCTGTTTAAAATATTTTTTTTAAAATATGTTTTTCATACTTTTTTATACTAATTTTTTTTAAATTGTAATTTTTTGAATTTTTGTTTTGTCTTAGGTGAAATAGAAAATGTCGATCGCATCAGAAAATAATAACTTAAATGTAGCAACTCCACCATCCAACACCTTGTCTCAATCACAAACACCGGTTAATAGTAGTAATAATATACCTCTTGATGTAGATAGTGGTGAGAATATTATTACTATTGATGATGATGATGATAAGGGTGTCAAACGAAAAGGAAGAGAGAAATCTAAAGTGTGGAACAATTTCAAAAAACAAAAGATCAATGATGTTATGAAAGCGATATGTAATTACTGTGGAAAGAAGTTAGGTGGGGAAAGTAAAAATGGGACGAAACATCTACATGATCATTTTAAGATATGTCCATCGAAAACTCAGAGAGACATAAGACAATCAATTTTGAGACCTACCAAAACTAGTGATGGGAATGTTGTGCTTAATGCATATACATATGATGCTGAAGTTGCTAGGAGAGATCTTGCTTGTATGATTATTTTGCATGAATATCCTCTTATTATGGTTGAGCATAAAGGGTTGAATCAAAACAATGAATTTTTTGGATGGGATTCGAGGTAAAATAGCAATTACTACTGACATGTGGACTGCTACTAATAAAAAAAAGGATTCATGGCAATTACAACACATTTTGTTGATGATTCTTGGAAAATGCAAAGTAGAATCATTAGGTTTATTTATGTGCCTTGTCCACATACTGCGGAGGTACTTGCTAGTGTATTTTTGGAGTGTTTTCTAGATTGGAACATAGATCGCAAGATATCTACTTTAACTATAGATAATTGCACAACAAATGATGCAATGGTTCAAATTTTGTTGGATAAATTAGATGTTGGGACATTAATGTTGCGTGGGGATTTGTTTCACATGCGTTGTTGTGCACATATCCTAAATTTGATGGTGAAGGATGGATTGTCAGTAATTGGTGATGGAATTGAAAGGATTCGGAATAGTGTTGTGTATTGGCTTTCTACACCTAAGAGGGTAGAAAAGTTTGAAGAAACTGCTCGTCAATTACAAATTCCATGTTCTAAAAATTTAGTTCTTGATTGCATGACTAGATGGAATTCAACTTTCTTGATGCTAAAAACAGCTTTGATTTATAGGAATATTTTTCCTCGATTAAGACAACGTGATTCACAATACAAATGTGTTCTTCTAGAAGGTGATTGGAATTTTGCAAGTGAAATATGTTCAAAATTAGAATTGTTCTATAATATGACTGAGTTATTTTCTGGGACAAAGTATCCAACTTGCAATGTGTTCTTTCAAGAAATTTGTGATATTAGGTTGGAACTTTCGAAATGGCTCATTTCTGATATTGAAGAGATAAGAGGTATGGCATCAAAGATGATTGGAAAGTTTGAAAAATATTGGAGTAAAATTCATGGAGTTTTGACAATTGCTACAGTGTTGGATCCTAGGTTCAAAATGCGATTAGTTGAGTTTCATTTTCCTCAAATTTATGGAGATCGCTATACTTTAGAAATTGCACGAGTTCGGGATATGTGCAATGATTTGGTGAAATCTTATGCTTCAAACTCAAATTCAAGTAAGAAAGTAGAATCTTCATTTGCTACTTCAAGTTCAAAATACGATCATAATGCTCGTAAGAAAGATCGTTTTCTCAAGTTTGATCAATATGTTGCTGAAGTTGAAAGTGTTGATAATGTCAAGTCAGATTTAGATCTATACTTGTAAGAGTCTCTTTTACCACGATCAGATGACTTTGACATATTGACTTGGTGGAACAAGTATCCTATTTTATATCAGATTGCCAGAGATGTTTTAGCCATTCCTATTACTACCGTTGCTTTAGAGTCGGCATTTAGTACTGGTGGTAGACACGTGAGTCCACATCAGAGTAGACTCCATCATGAATTACTAGAGGCTTTGATGTGTGCTCAAGATTGGTTATGGAATGAAGGTATAGATAAATATTAAATGTTTATATTTAGTTAATTATATGTCTTTTTTAATTTCTTACAATTATTATCTTTTTTACATTTGCTCTAATAGATCCAATAGATGTTGACTCGTTCATGCACCGCTCTTTTCAAGATAATGATAAGGATGAGGTATATGGAAAAGTGTACTTATTTTTTGGTTCACATTATTTAAATTTTTATCTCATATTTTTACTACTTTTAATATAAATAATATGAATTATTTTCTTTTTCAGGATATGTGTAGTGTGGAGACCGTCACAGAGGCATGAAGGATATTTTATATAGTTGTATATCGAGACATTTTGTTCTTTATTACGGTTTAAGTTGATTTGGATTTCTCTCTTTGTATGTTGTTGAAGTGGAGTTTATTATGATGTTTAACTAGTTTCTATGTTGATGGACTTGATTATGATGTTTAATTTGGTTGTATGTTGATGGATTTGATTTTGATGTTTAATTAGTTTGTATGTTGTTGGATTGAAGTTGATTTTGGATAATTTTGAATGTTGAAGAAATTCAATTTGATGATCATCTATTTTTATGTTGTTGGATTGAAGTTGATTTTGGATATTGAAGTTCATTTTGATAATCATCTATTTTTATGTTGTTGGATTTGAGTTAGATAAATTATTGAATTTTGATAATTGTATTGAAAAATTAATTTTGTTAGGGATTTTATGTTTAAATTTAAGCGGGGAAAATTCCCTGTTCCCCGTGATTTCCCCCGCGGGGAATCCCCGTCCCCGACCACTTTGAACGGGGAATTTTGCGGGGATGGGGACGGGGATTGGGAGCGGGGACGGGGGCGGGGAATGCATTCCCCGTCCCCGCCCCGTGAACACTCCTAACTACACTTTGATCCTTCACAAGTAGTTTGTATCCATGACTAGGTAATTTTACCGTATTAACCTACATAATACATCTTGTTCCTTAAGCCCAATTGATTATCTAATGAACAACCTTACATAATCTCTATTATGTGTCTTTGCTTTTTCCTTGATCAGGGGAATATGGGGCCCCGTTGTTCAAGCACCGAGTCCATAAGGGAACTACTTATCTATTTTCGTATAAGGAAAAGAGTTAATTCCAATCTTGTGTAATTACGTTTTCAGCTATAAGCAAGATGCAATCTTTAAAGTGAGAGGCATATTGAGCGAACTATATCGAGTCACTCTCACCCAAGCAAATCAAAGGTTTGTCTCTTGCGAACAAGAGTTCGTAATCCACTCAGGATTAAGATCAATTGTACATGATCAACCGATTGATATACGAAGTGCTTTCTGTAACGACTTTACCAGAAAAGTTTACTATCACACTCCACTGAGCTCCATTATTAGATTCCTTTTATTTTGTTTTCTTATGTAATTATTGAAGTTTACTATTTTCTTTTTGAAAAGGTGACTGACAAGGGTCCTGTCTTGTCTCCCACCTTCTTTTTCTTTTTGTCTTTTACTTCCAATTATTTTTTCTTTTTCTAAAAGCTGATTCAGACAGGGGTCTTGTCCTGCTGAGTCATCATCCTTATCTCTTTAGGATAACCATAGTTAGTTCAAAAATCAGTCTATAAAAGGACTGAGTCTTGTATCAAAGGGATCATCGAGCAAAAGCATTAAGCTCTTATCCCCCCCCCCTCTCTCCCTCTCTCTCTTTTATTGATAATCCGATCCCGGGCTGTTCTTACTGGTATCAGAGCTAAGTATCAATAAAATTCTCCATTTATTATCCATCGTCTTCATCTTCAATTTCTTCTCTTGCTTATTCATTTATATTATCAATTTAAATAGTGGAAGAGATAATCTTAAGTTCTCTTTAAAATTAGATTTATAAAGTTAGAACTCCGATCTGTTCGTCCGGTTGCTCGTCCGCAGCGTTGGTAAGTCGTTAGGTGTTTCAGGCAGTCTGAGTAAGTTCGTTGGTAAGCCAGGTGTTCCAGCTGTAAGCAGCCAAACAGGGAAGTCCTTCTACCTTTGTCAATTAAGTTTTGAACTAACTTATTTTTATGTCCAAATTATTTAAAGGGATATTATCAAAGGGAAAAGCAAAGGAAGATGCTAAAGAAGAAGGCATCTTGGATATCAAAGGAGAACCAGATATCTTGTCCACCCAGGGCAATGAGGAGATGAGGATTGCCCGAGTAGAGCAAGAACTCCAGAACTGGAGTATTCCAAAGATAGATCCCAGAGAGATCTATTATCAAAGTACCTTCAACTTTACATCAAGAGATGTAATCAAGACGGTAGAAAGAAATGTATCTGTCACCACGAATGCAGAAGTACTCCATTTATTCACAAAGGAGTCTATCCTCAAACACCGAGAAGAGTTTAAATATATTCATCTCGGACTAATTCAAGTAGCGGTCAAACCTCTTTTTAGACTGGGGTTAAACGCTCCAATACTCATCTCTCTAAGAGATGAAAGATTCAAAAATTATACGGATAACATGTTGGGAATAATTGAATCCAACTTGGAAAACGGTCCGGTATATTTCAACGTTTTCCCAAATCATACACTCTCTTTATTCGACCCTCACATCTTATCTTCTCTGATGTTGAGAGTGAATTCCAAGGAGTTAAAGATGGAAGAAAAATCACTATCAGCAGTGATTATATTCAGGATGTGTTGTAAGCTGATGAACACAAACATATCCCCCAGAGCAATCAAGTCTTCTAAAAGAGGCGAAACAATCTTGATTGAAGTAAATACTGAGAGATCCCCAGTCAGTATCCCAAAGAGAATACCTTGGGATCAAATAACCTGGAAAACCAGATGGAATCTAGAGGGAGCGACAAAGCCTATTCAGGCAAAGAAGACTCTCTCTTATATCACTGAGTTCCCAGATGGCCGTGTAGAAGTTAACTTCACGGATGAAACTGATCATACCCCAAAGGTCAAGAATTTCTTGAAATCAAGACCAAGCACCTCTGGAACCAGATCATAAGCCTCAAAAAGAATTACTAGGAGTAATTCTATGAATATAAGGTCTGTTGACTTTGACCAAACCATACCAAACATTAATTATGAAGATGGACAGGGATCATCCTCTCCAACTCTATCTGACATGGCACCACCGTCAGAATTCAATACAATTAATGTTATTACAATAATATTCTCCCCAGATATGGAGAAGCTAAGAGCAGAATTTCTTTCAGAAAACAATAAATTTTGCAGAAGATCTTTCTTCCGTGCCTATAGCGACGAGAAGCAAGAAGAATTCAAAGCTAGCTGGAAGCAGACCATGCAAGAGCTAGAAAAGGAAATTCCATTCTTTCATTGGTTTGCCAGACGCAAAGACTATGAACAACAACTTTGCCATATCAAAGAAACCAAATGGAAGACGAGCCAAAAGGAGGTCTCCTCTCATCACCCTCCTCTTGAAGATATTATATTCCAAACCAAATATGGTCATACTGTAATAGGTAGTCCATTCAAGCAAATGGAAGAGAAAGATGCAGCAATGACATCCCTCAAAGGTATTCGCTCTGTCCAAATGTAAAATAATTATTCTAACAAATTGCTGTCATCCATGGCTACTCAGCTAGACAGGATAGAAGAAGCAGTGCAGAATAATGAATAAAAAATCCCCACGGATTCCAAAGATGGATCATTCCCAAAGATAGATCCAACAATCCCTTTGTTCAAACCACTTGAGGTAGAAACAAAGATTAAAATGATCTCTAAGGAGCAAAAAATGCTAAAGGAGATTAACGCAATGTTAGAGAAATTCCACATCTCTACACCTTCAAAAGCATCCTCTTCAGCACAGATTAATGTCTTGAATGAACAAGACGAAGCAATCGAAGAGATGATTTAAGGAGTGAAGAATCTTTCACTTCTCATCAATCAAAAAGATAACATAGATTCGAATGATGAACAACCTGAGGAGGTTCAACGAATCTATAGACAAAGAAACCAGTTTCAAGGAAATTTGAGAAATTGGTATCCAAGACCGACTTTTCCAGACATTCAAATTGAGGAAAAGGATCTTACTACAAGTAGGACTTTTGATGGAAGGTCCTTCAATGAGTTGAACATAGATGGATTATCTGAGTATCAAATCCTCAATGTTCTACATCAAATGATGATCGCAGCCTCGACATTCAAAACACATGATATTGAAGATCATGCTATTGCTTGCTCTATTGCCACAGGATTCTGCGGACAGCTCAAAGGATGGTGGGATAACTTTCTCACTAGAGAAGAAAGGAAGAATGTGTTAAATCACACAACCACCACAATCAAAAGACTAGAGATAAAGGTCGAAGGACAACAGACAACATGGGAAGATAAAGAAGAAACAATCTCAGATGCTGTCAGTACACTCCTTTATCTAATTGCAAAACACTTTGTTGGAGATCCTACAAGTTATCAACAAAAGGCAGCAAGCCATCTTCAAAATTTGAGATGCCCAACTCTCCGAGATTTTAGATGGTACAAAGATACTTTTCTTACTCAAGTATTTTTTAGAACTGACTGCAATTCTCCTTTTTGGAAAGAAAGATTTATTGCAGGTCTTCCAAGACTCTTCGTAGAAAGACTCAGACTAAGTCTTGAAGAGAAATACAATAGTAATATCCCATGGGACTCCTTAACCTATGGAGAATTGATCAACTACATTATCACAGAAGGATTGAAACTGTGTAATGAAATAAAGATTCAGAAGAAGATAACCCATTCCAAAGGATCTGACAAAAAGGAGCTAGGATCTTTTTGCAAACAATATGGGTATGAAAAGACTGAAGCGCCATCTCAAGTAAGAAAGAGACAGGTGAAGAAGAACAATCCTAGAAGAAATTCTAGACCTTATAATAACCAGCAAGGTTATTATAACAAAGCTCCAACGGAGAACAAGTACAAGTCAAACAATCGTAAGAGGAAGTTTAATTCGAAAAATAAACCTTCAACTCGCAATGCCAAGAAAATCCAATGCTACAAATGTAGAGCATTTGGTCATTATGCAAGTGCCTGCAAATTAAAGGCAAAAGTGAACCAACTTGAGATTGATGAAGATGTCAAGCAGGAATTACTCAATGTCTTCATGACAGATCCGGAAATCTCTGAAGGAGAAAACGATCAGATCATGGCCATTGAAGAAGATGATCAGCTAGATTCCAACTCTAGCAATGAAGAAGAAAGCAGCTCAGACGATGAAGGTAAACACGTCTGTCCCTGCCCTAACCATAATTGCATTAATGTTTTGACTACAGATCAGGAACTGTTGTTCGAAGCAGTAGCAAAACTTGAGGATGAACAATTAAAAATAACAATCCTCAACAGACTCAAAAAGTCAATCAATTCTAGCACACCAAAAAGAAAGGCTAATCTCGCCCCTTACTCCATTAAAGATGTGTATGCAAAGTTTGAAGCTCCCAAAGAAGCATCTGTTATGGATCTTCAAAAGGAAATTAGAGATTTGAAGAAAGAAGTCTCTATTCTCAAACAGTCATCCTTCAACTTCCAAGAAGAAGCACGAGGTGACATTTCCCAACTATATTCTGAAATTGCATTTTTAAGATCATATGATACTAACAATGCAGGAAATTTAGAAAGTCAAAAGGAAGATATCCCAGAATCTTCAGAGACAGTTGATAAACCTTCAAAAGAAAAGGAAGAGATTTTTATCAACTCCATTACCCAAATTCGCCTACAAAAGTGGTATTCAATGATCACCTTAAGGATCAAAGACTTCAATATGAATATGGTAGCGCTTATTGACTCAGGTGCTGACCAAAGCTGTATTCTAGAAGGAATAATCCCATCAAAATACTTTGAGAAAACCACAGAAGGACTCAAAGGAGCTAATGGACAGCCTTTGAACATCAAACAAAAACTGTCAAAAGCACATATCTGTAATGAAGGAATCTGTTTCACAAACACCTTCATTCTAGTGAAAAACCTAAGCCAACCCATTGTCTTAGGTACACCCTTCATCACTCAGTTATTCCCCATCAGAGTCAATGAAGCAGGATTATTCTCTACCATTGCAGGAAGAGAAGTTTCATTCAAATTCATTAAACCTCCAAGGACTCATGAGGTTAATGTCATCCAAAGAAAATAAAGACAAATAGCTTTTCTCAAAGACGAGATCAGTTTCAAAAAGATTGAAGAGAATCTTAAAAGCCCAACTCTTCAAGAAAAAATTAAAGGGATCCAGTCCAAAATAGAAAAGGAAGTTTGCTCAAACGACCCAAATGCCTTTTGGGCTCGAAAACAACACATTGTTGGATTACCCTATGTCAAAGATTTCAATGAGGCCCAAATACCTACCAAGGCCAGGCCCATTCAAATGAACAGTGAGCTGCTAGCCCATTGCAAAAAAGAGATCGAAGATCTTTTAAAAAGAAAGTTGATCCGGCCCAGTAAAAGCCCATGGTCCTGTGCAGCTTTCTATGTCAACAATGCCGCTGAGCTGGAACGAGGAGTTCCCAGGTTAGTAATCAATTACAAACCTTTAAATACTGTTTTACAATGGATTAGATATCCTATTCCTAACAAATAGGATTTAATTAAAAGAATTTCAAAAGCAAAAATCTTTTTAAAGTTTGATATGAAATCAGGTTTTTGGAAAATACAGATAGCAGAAAAGGATAAATACAAAACTGCTTTCAACGTCCCTTTTGGACAATACGAATGGAACATTATGCCATTTGGGCTAAAAAACGCTCCTTCGGAATTCCAAAAAATCATGAATGATATTCTTAATTCCATTCAAGATTATTCTATAGTCTATATTGATGATGTCCTTATCTTCTCATCTAATATAGATCAACATTTCAAACATCTTTTTAATTTCATAGAAATTATTAAGAAAAATGGTTTAGTCGTCTCCCAAAAGAAGATTAAACTGTTTCAAATAAATATTCGCTTCTTAGGTTTTGAAATCCATTTAGGGTTAATAAAACCTATTCAAAGATCCTTAGAGTTTACCTCTAAGTTCCCAGATAAGATCCTAGACAAAACCCAACTACAAAGGTTCCTAGGATGTCTCAATTATGTGTCTGATTTCCTTAAAGACATTAGACCCATTTGCAAACCCCTTTTCCAAAGATTGAAAAAGAATCAAACACCTTGAACGGACGAGCATACGCAAGCCGTCAAATCCATCAAATCTCTTGTCAAAAAGATTCCGTGTCTTAGCCTTATTGATGTGTCAGCCGATCTTATCGTCGAAACAGACGCGTCAGATATAGGATATGGAGGAATCCTCAAACAGTGCAAAGATAAGCACGAATCAATAGTCAGATTTCATTCTGGAATCTGGAATAGTACCCAATCAAATTACTCCACAGTCAAAAAAGAAATTTTGGGTATTGTCCTTTGTGTTCAAAAATTTCAAGGAGAGTTAATCAATAAATCTTTTACCATAAACACGGATTCAAAAGCTTCAACTTTTGTTCTAGTAAAGGATGTTAAAAATCTGGTATCCAAACAAATCTTTGCCATGTGGCAAGCAATCTTATCCTGTTTTGATTACAGGATTTTGCCTATAAAAGGAACCCAAAATCCCTTGGCAGATTATCTTTCGAGAGAACACCTCTCAAAAGAAAAACCTTAGCTTTCTTTCTCCTTCCTCTTTCTCTCCTCATGGGTGGAAGCAAAAGAAATCAAAAGGCCTCTTCCTCTTCAAAGGGAAAGGCACCTGCCTTTGAAATGCCCTCTCCTATGAGAGCAGAACAATATGCCTTGTGCGATGAAGAAGGTTTCATGCCTGTTTCAAGAACTCGCCGTCATGGCAGAGGTATTCAAATTAACGAGCCTTTGGCTCCGGGATCTTCAATCCCACCAAGGCCTTCAGCCTCGTTACTTTCTTCAAATAAGGGTTCTTCGAATCCTTCCACTTTTTCTCAAGCCGTAACCCCGTTACCCAGGTTCATTCCTGAACCCGTAGCGAAAGGTTATGTTGACAAAACAGCAACAGTCTTCGACTGCATTGTTGAACCTGAATACAAAGCTTCCTCTGTTGAGGGTATACTTTCTAAAGTATTTCCTAAAGGCTTCGACTTCCTTCCTGAATCTATTGAAAAGACCAGGAAGTTCTATGAGTTGATTCTCATCGATTCTCACTCCACTGAGATCACTCATATGCCAGATTCGAGATCAGGAAAAGTAGTCATGTTCTCGAAAATCAAAATCTTCAAAGTCTAGACTCCTTCCAAGTGGAATCAAGAACGCTATACGGAGAGAAGATTCTCTATCACTTTTTCTCCTCAAACATATAGTTATCATGACTATATAAAAGCTTGGTCAAGAGTTCTCTTACTGAAAGACCGTGATCACTCCTGGTTCATTCAGTTCTGCCAGAACTCTCACAAAACTCAAATACCACTATGGTTCGTTTCATGGTGGAAAACCTTCGGGTTCCAAAAGGAGATTCTTCCAGTCAATATTCAAGAATCTCTTCATTACTTCTCAACATACATAGCAAAAACTGCAATCCCTTCTGAATTAAGATTTGCTATGACCTTCCAAGTTCCATGGATCCTTGCATGGGGCAATGAAGTTCAAGAACTTTTCGGGTTTCACAGCCTCGTTAAGGTAATCAAAGTTAAATGGTGGGAAAAGTATTCCTGGAATACTGCAGAGTTGACAGCCGTCAAACAATGGTTCGCCAATAATGCACACCACCAAGATCTCTCGTTGATACAACAACAAGAGCTTACAAAAGAAAAATCAGCTCTCATGGCAAGAATGGCTCAAGCCACCACAAGAGCCGATTTAGACAGAATACTTTCAAAAGCAGCTGGTTCTATTTCTGAAAGATCTCCATCAAAGACTTCTTCAGTATCACTTGGAGAAGATGAAGACGAGTTCGTATTCGATCCTTATGATCCGTTTTACGATTCTCAACCTCAATGATCAGCTGAAAGGCTGAGTATTAAATTAGTATTTTAGTATTTTCGTACCCTGTACATTCTCCATACCCCAAAATAAGTTTGAATCTCTTGTAAATTTTCTTTCTTTTTGTTTTATTACTATAAAAAACAATGTACAAGTAGGTTCTTGGTCAAAAAAAAAATCATAATAATATATATGTACAATTATGTAAATTACAAGTATTGTAAATTATCCCTCTGGCAAAGTTCATCTCCAATTCCTATGAAGATTGTTCGACAACAGCCGCTCCAACGAACTGTGTGATCGTAGAGCTTGAAGACTCTGTATTTTTAGAAGTTTGTTCTATTCTGAAGGTTTCCTTCCGTTAGCCGACAGTCAGGTGTTCCACGCAGCGTGAGGCGTAAGACGGTTGGTAAACTTGACAGCTAGTAGTTACCGACAGAATTCTACAAAACGATAAAAATACATGATACATCAGTAAAAGCAACTTTATTGAAGTCACTTTCACGGGTAGGAAGGAGTGCACCATTGCCAGCTCAAGACAGCTCACACTCCACTGAGCTCCATTATTAGATTCCTTTTATTTTGTTTTCTTATGTAATTATTAAAGTTTACTATTTGTTTTTTGAAAAGGTGACTGACAAGGGTCCTGTCTTGTCTCCCACCTTCTTTTTCTTTTTGTCTTTTACTTTCAATTATTTTTTCTTTTTCTAAAAGCTGATTCAGACAGGGGTCCTGTCCTGCTGAGTCATCATCCTTATCTCTTTAGGATAACCATAGTTAGGTTAGTATAACACTAGTTAGTTCAAAAATCAGTCTATAAAAGGACTGAGTCTTGTATCAAAGGGATCATCGAGCAAAAGCATTAAGCTCTTATCCCTCTCTCTCATACCAGTAAGAACAACCCGGGATCGGATTATCAATAAATTTACATTAGCAACATATCAATAAAGTAAGGTCACATTAGCTTCAAAATTAATAAAACAATTCACAATATCAAAATTAATTAAATATTGACACGTCATATTTCCGTTACATAATTAACAGAAGTTTAGCCGTAAGGATCAAATAAAAAGCTAAACTCTTGCCAAAAAAATAAAATAAAAGGCTAAATGAAAACTCCAAGGGTAAAATATCGAGTTTCAAAACTCATGAACCAAATAGACAGCAAAACTTAGGGATCAAAAGCGTATTTATGCTTTTTAAAAATATCAATCTCATCGTAAGGACCATATCCCAGGACAAATTAGTATGGACCATATCCCACCACACCACAAAATCGTATGGACCATATCCCACGACAAAAAAAATTTCCTTTTTTGTTTTTGTTATTTTTCCGTTTTAAGCAGGCTAATGGCCTTATAAATATTAAAACATATCTCAGAATGAATAATATTCAGACTCAGAAAGAGAAAGAGAAAGAGATGGACGAAAAAGCCTTAATGGTTCACATGAATGGAGGAGTAGGAGACACGAGCTATGCAAACAACTCCTTAATTTCGGTGATTAACTTCATTTTGTAGGAAAATTTGGTTTCTCAAACTTATTAATTTGAATTCTAAACTTACAACCGATTGATTTTTATATTTGTGTTGAATATTTTTTAACGATTAAATTGAGGTATTTGTTGCATGACTGGAAACATTATTACTCCTGTTTTATTATTTATAATGTGATAAGTTTTTTTTTTTTTTTCAATTACAATCAAATTTGATCAGAAAAAGATGATATCCATGACTTGGTCAATCACAAAGGAAGCAATTTCAGAGTTGTGCAATAATGAAAACTTTCCGACCACCTTAACAATAGCAGATTTAGGTTGTTCTTCTGGACCAAATACTTTGATGGTCATCTCCAATATAATTAAAGAGGTGGAAGAGACTCGTCAAAAGCTCCACAAAAAGTCGTTGGAATATCAGGTTTTCTTGAATGACCTCCCCGGAAATGACTTTAATGCCCTTTTTAGATCATTGCCAAGTTTCCTAGAAAATTTGAAGAGCCTTGGTCTTGGTCCATGTCTCTTCAATGGTGTCCCAGGTTCTTTCTATGATAAGCTCTTTCCTAGTAAAAGTCTGCATTTTGTTCATTCTTCTACTAGCCTCCATTGGCTATCAGAGGTAATTCCAATAATTAAAATCTTGTATTAACTAAATTCTTTCCTTTCCTTTCCTTTTTTTTTCTTTTCATTTATTTTGGTGATTGTAAATCTGACCAAATTTTCTATAATATTTCTAAAAAAAATATTTAGAAAAATTATAATTACAAATCTAACATATTTGTAAATATTTAAAAAAATTTGAACGTGTTGATTAATGATAAACATTGATTTACAAATTTTGAAAAATAAGTTAACCATTAATTAACTATGATAATGATAATCATTTAATATTATAATAATTGATTTTACCTATTTTGACTTAGCATGTGAGTAAGTGATTTAAAGTAATCAATGTCAATCACCGATAAACACATTCAAAATTTGCTATATTTGTAAAACCGAAAATTGCTATATTTACAAAATACTACATAAAATTTTGGGAAATTTCATTGGGTAGTAGGTTTTGATACAATATTTGTACAAATAGCAACTCTAAAACCTATTTGCAAATATAGCAATTTTTACTATGTTAATTAGTGATTAATGTATGTATCGGTGATAAATTTAGTGTAAAAATATATAATTCAATGTTTATCACCAACTCACCATATTAAAATTTGCTATATTTATAGATATTTTTTAGAACTACTATTTTTATAAACTAGATTTTATCACGTACGTTGTACATGTATTTCTTCTTATTTTTCATAATTTAACAATTTAATTTTACGTATAGATATTTTCTTATGAAATTATTTAGATTTGTTTTATATTCTAAACAGTTATAGATCACATGGAAACAATATTTTTTCCTAGAAATGTAAAATATTTTTTATCCAATGAAAGGTATGTGTGTTTTTTCAACGCAAGATTTTTCTATATGATTTTAAATATATATTTTTAGTTTTTTTCTCCAATAAATATCGTACTTCACTAATTAAATATTAAAGATTAAATAAATTTATCCTTTTAAAAAATCGATCAAATATGAATTAAAAATAGTTAAATATTTAAAATAGATTAAATGTAAATTTTCATTTAATAGAAGGTGGGTAATAAATATCTAATGGCATGTTTTGTAATTTTAATATATCTAAATGGTTTATATATAATGGTATGTTTGTTATTTTAGAAATTGACAAAGGGCATAATGGTCCAAAAATGTTTCTCCAAGTTAGCCCCTTTTAATATAGTAGAGATAGAGATATTACTAAAAAAAAGTTGCTAGATTTGTAAATGCCCCTAAAATTTTGTTGCCTATTGAAATTTCTCTTTTCGTTGTTTTTAACTTTAATTTATCTAATAGCTATATAAATTTCTTGTAGATATCTAAAGAGATAGAGAGTAACAATAAAGGGAACATTTTCATGGGGAGTACAAGTCCAAAGAGTGTGCTTGAAGCATATTACAAGCAATTTCAAAAGGATTTTTCAATGTTTTTAAGGTGTAGAGCAGAGGAATTAATAAGTGGAGGACGTATGGTTCTTACATTTTTAGGACGCACAACTGAAGATCGATACAGTAAAGAGTGTTGTAATGTTTGGGACCTTTTAAATATATCTCTCATCAATATGGTCTCAGAGGTAAAATACTACCAATTTTAACAGTCAACTATTTTTTTATTTAAAAAATATATAAAAAAGACGTTGTTCATACCTATAAATCTACGATTTTCCCCAGTTCTAAGTTTTAATCGATATGGAACTTTAGTCGCATTTCCAATCCTATAAATTTACTATTTTGCCCCCCTTCCCTCCCCCATTTTTCAAAAATACCTTTTATAAACTTTTTGCTCCAATAAAAAATATTTCTGACTTCGCCCTGACTAGAAACATATAATTATTGTGATACATGATACATCACAGGGAATCATAGAAGAAGAAAAAGTAGACTCATTCAATATTCCAAACTACATGCCATCCCCATCAGAAGTGGAAGCTGAGATCTCAAATGAAGGAAGTTTCACCATTAATCGTCTTCAAGTTTCAAGAGTCAATTGGGACTTCTATAACACTGAACTCAATATTGACAGTGGTTATTATCTTGCAAGATGCATTAGAGCTGTAATTGAACCACTTCTTGTTCGTCACTTTGGAAACGCCATTATCGAGGAATTATTTTGTAGATACAGAAAAAATGTCGTTGATCTTTTGTCAAAAGAGAAGTCTGAGTTTATAATCCTTACTATTTCACTCACTAGAAAAGCATGAAAGACAAGACATGTTCAAATATTGGAACAAAATGTGCAATTTTCATTCTAGTATGCGTCCAATAAAATGGTTATTTGCTTTGGTTTTTAAATAATATAGTGAATGGGAATTGTGTAGATTCGTATCCAATTATTAACAAAGCTTGATCCTCGTCTATCTGACTAGTTTTGTTCCTCAATCATATGTTGTGTTTATTTAGCCTCATTTTTCATTGTCAAAATATTTTCAATACACTTTTTGTTCTAGTTAGAGGTAATTAGTTCGCATTTGATTCCTAAAGTTTCAAAACCGACCCATTCTAACTTCTATAGTGTTGGATTTTGCAAAAAGTTAGAAGTGTAAAATTCATGAGGTGAAAGTAAATTAAAGGATCGATAAATTCCAAATAAGACCATTGTGGTTTTGGTCAAATACAAATACACACCTTATAATTGAAAAACAAATGCAAACAATGTTAACTTCATTTTAGTCATACACTACCAGAAAAAAAAAGCCTACAATAGCCTTGAAAAAACACTATCATAAATATACGATAGCATTTTACAAAACGCCCTTACAACCCCTATGATTAAAAGTCCTTTACTTTTTATAGCTCTTTTTCGATGCTATGCTAAACGCTATTATAAAAAACATATTATGCGTTTTCCAAAATGCTAAAGAAGAACGTATAGTAGCATGAAACACTATTATTAAACTTACTGTGGGACCTAAAAAAGACTAGGATAGAACTTTATTATACCGTTTAGCATAGCCTTGACAAACGCAATTATAAAATTCATTATAGGTTTTCAAAAAGGCTACCGAAAAACTTTAATAGCGTTTATTAAACTTAATATGACACATAAAAAAGGCTATTGATGGCTGTCGAAACCAGCAAAAATAATATACTCGCTTCCTAAGATTAACTTATAGCAGTGGTAAGCAAGGTCAATTCCACAGGGACTGGAGCATTAACTTATTGTTATTGACTAATTAAAAAGGGGGGTTTTGAGATTTCTAAACTAAGAAAACTAAGAATATTTAAAATATAAAGATTGATATGAGAGAAATTTCAACTAGAGGTATCATCTCCGTTATGGTTTGTTCGATTCGATCATAGACAAAAACATACATTCAAATTCTTTTCTAGATTGACATGAGTCATTAAAGCCTAATTAACAACTTTTATGTTCTTCCTTAATTTGTCGATAGTCAAGATACGATCTAATGACTAATTTCCTAATTGATAGATAACCCTAGAATACGATAATATGATTTGACCTTTCAAAAGCATTAAGAAAAGAAGAACTATCAATCCAAGCCAATAAACACGGTACGACCGATTTATTTAGATTAGATCAAGATTTCTCACAATATGAATCAAATTGTTTCCTAAATCAATTCATACCATTCGTCACTTAGATTAGAACCATTCAAACAATTACGGATTCAAATGTTCTAATTGACTAATTATCAAAACAATACCTGGGCAAAGGATCCTATTTGCACAAACATCAGTTCAATAATAGAGACGCAAGAGAAATCAAGAATAGAAAATAAATTGAAATCTAAATT
Source organism: Gynostemma pentaphyllum (assembly GCA_028015215.1). Classification (NCBI taxonomy): domain Eukaryota; kingdom Viridiplantae; phylum Streptophyta; class Magnoliopsida; order Cucurbitales; family Cucurbitaceae; genus Gynostemma; species Gynostemma pentaphyllum. Next base: position 17,457,444 of record CM051353.1, on the reverse strand, counting down.
AATGAATAGGTCTCACGAATTCAAACAAACCAAACGTCGAATCAATCTCTAGTTAGAAAGATGAAATTAGCTAGACAACATATTAAAAACTACCTAAAAGTTCTAAGAAAAATAGGGGAAGAAGGGATTGTCAATTAGGGTTCAAAGAAGGCTTTAAATAGGACAAAATATGTTAAAATCGGATAAAATCTATAAAAAATCTGCTCATTTATCTGTTCCAGCCGCCATAAATCTTATTTTTTTTATTTTTCTCGTTTCTGCGACGGTGGCTTCCCATTGCTGAGGCAATAGGCATTTTTTTCGCAATACTAAAATTGGCATAACTTTTTCGTTTTAAATCCGATTTAAGCATCGTTTTCGCCTACGTTCATGAAATTCAAAGATTAATAATATTATGGACATTTAAATCAATTAACATTCATATTTTAATAATTTTGGAGATAAAACCACTAATAAACATGCGTAGATTATGAGTTATCAAATACCCCCAAACTTACACAATTGTTAGTTCCTTAACAATTCTAGCATTAAGCACAATTTAAAATCAATCATGAAAATCTTTGAAATTATCTAACCATCAAGCTTGTAAACAATTAATACCTAAACAATCAAAGGTTCATGCAAAACCCCAAGTGTGTGCGATCAATCTTACTTTTATGCAAATTTTCATAAAACCATGAAGAACATCACATGCAATCTCAAATTCACAAGTCTTATCAAGGATAGAAACATAAACAATCTTCTCAAAATCAAAGCATATAGGAATAGATACCCTCACGAGATATTCACTCAAATCGCTCAAAGTGTTTAAAGGGAGTCAAAGAATATCACTCAAGTCAAAACATGGAAGAAATTTACCATAGGCTTGAAAATATATCAAATTAAAACCGTAAATGCAAGAAATCGAAACACATGAATCTAAGGGTCTTTAAAGGTTGTAATGGGGCTTAAGAAAAAGGGTAGATGGAAGACATTTAGGCTAAAAGAATTGAGAGATTACTATGAGCATATTCAATAAATTCAATCAAAACTCATACCAATAGAGATGTATTCTTCCCCTTATAAACCCATGATCATCTCTTTCCCTAACCGATGTGGGATTTCGTTCGCACCCAACAATACCTATAAATCTACGATTTACCCCACTTTTAAGTTTCAATTGATATGGAACTTTAGATCTAGTATTTTACCGCACCCTTAATTTTTCAAAAATAGCTTTATGAACTTTTTACTCTTCTAAAAAAATATTTCTAGCCCCACCCTTGACTGAAAATGAATATTTTTTTTTACAATTGTTGTGATACATCACAGGGAATCATAGAAGAAGAAAATGTAGACTCATTCAATATTCCAAACTACGTGCCATCACCATCAGAAGTGGAAGCCGAGAACTCAAATGAAGGAAGCTTCACCATTAATCGTCTTCAAGTTGCAAGAGTCGATTGGAACTTCAACAACACATAATTCAATATTGACAGTGGTTACAATTTTGCGAGATGTGTTAAAGCTGCAATTGAACCACTTCTTGTTCGTCATTTTGGAAAAGACATAATCGAGGTATTGTTTTGTAAATATAGAGAAAAGGTAGTTGACCTCTTGTTAAAAGAGAAGACTGAATTAATAATTCTCACTATTTCTCTCACTAGAAAACCATGATATCACCATGCAAACATGGCTTGTATATATTATATTATTATGTTTCACTATTTCTTTCAATAGAAAACAATGGTCAACCTGCATATATGGCCAAACAGTCTAGTTTTCATTCAGCTGGCATAGGAAAAGATGGAATTCCATGAAAGAGTTAAGTTGGTTGAGCTTAGAAAAGTTATGGCCATACCTCTGACGCATATCCCGGAGTTATTCCCGGAACTGGTTTAGTAAACGAAGCCACAGGGGAGCTTCTCTGAACAGCCTCACAGAAAGCAAGTAGAAGTTCACGACTTCCGAGCTGTACTGCCTGAATGGATTATGAGAGAGAAATTTATCTCCACACAAAAGGATTCAACTTAGAAGGTGAACTAGGAAGACGAGTTAAAAGTACCTTAACTGCCTCACCAACCATTTGAGGCGATAGGAATAATCCTTGAAAGAATGTCCTCATGATATCACCAGGAGTAGAGCCAGAATCCACCCCTAAGCCGGGTGCAGATAAACGAGCTGCAGCTGCTCTCACCCATTTGTCTTGACCTTCAACGTATCCACCACAAGGCGCAAGTGTTCCGCCGGGATTTTTTATCGAACTTCCTGCAATTAAGTCTGCACCCTGCCAACCATTATTGATGGAAATGCTATTCTTCAACAGAACAAGGGAGTTTGAGATTGCCTACCACAGTTGGAGGTTCAGTGGTTTCCACAAATTCTCCATAACAGTTGTCCACCATCACCAAGCAATCAGGGTTCTGCATCTGAAAATGTGAACAATTGAATTCAATGTGCAAATTTTAGACTTATGATGAAAACTTCTGGAGAACTAATATCATTTCTTCAAAGTTCACGTGGATGATGATGGGGTAGTTGATTTTCCTAAAAACACTGAGAATATGAAATAGTATTCATATTTCATACTGCACCATCCATCAAGTATTTCTCATTTTGACGTTAATAAGTGAAGGGACAGGTAGAAACAAAAACTCAGAGGGACAAGAGAGTAGAGAAATAGGAGTAGTGAAGATTAAAGGAATTATTATAGGTGATCAAAAGATTTACCTTGATCAGTTTTATTGCTCTTCCTATTTCATTCACACTTAAACTTCGACGCCAAGAATAACCGCATGACCTTTGTATGAGTGCACATTTTGTTTGAGGTTTCAAAGCAGTTGCAAGTTTTTCCCAGTCAAGTCCACCATCATCAGCAAGCTAAACAAGAAAATATTGATGTGAGTTGGGTTAAACACTCGAGAATGGATTGTTCAGCAAGATGTTAGTATTAGCTCACCGGAACCTCTCAGTACGCTACTCCAAAATCTTTTAAGGAGCCCAGCCCCTTGGAATCTCTTTTACCAATGACCTCCTCTAGTGTGTCATATGGAGCACCAGCTACTGCTAGAAGCTGACAGTTAAATTAGTTTAAACATATTCGAGCTCAACGAGATTGTGAATATAATGGGAGGGAAAATAACTGATTTATCAAACAAATAGGCTCACCTCATCCCCTGGCCTCAAAAATGCAAATAAGGCACACGTAATAGCATGAGTACCTGAGAAAAACTGATGGTATCGAAACTATCATCACCCAAACTTAATTACTACTTCTACAATAAATAAACAGCCAACAATAGCTGAAAACCTGTGATCGGACAATCGCAGATTCAGCACCAACTATCTGAGCAAAAGCTCGGTCAAGTGCCTCGCGTCCTCCAGCTTCATCATAACCAGTTGATCCTCCAAAATGCTGATTGTAAGATCATAAGAAAAGACACTCTTCAATAAAACTTCAGAGTAAAATACATAATGCTTAGCTTCTTAAGTAACAAATAAGTCTTAAGCAATAAACTGAGGAGGAAGTATTTTGACAACATTGATGACATCCAATTCTATTGAAAATACATCGATAATGCCCAATACTTCGTTTACTTGAGTAACATTTGAAAATATAATATTTATTGATGGTAATTTCTCAAGTTAAGCATGGGAGTTACTGACATGAGTTCCAATCCGAGCATTCTGAAAAGCTTGAAGAACTTTAGCAGTATTACGTGCCACCAAATTATCCACTGCTTGCTGCCTTAACAACCTGCTCATTCAAAATTTCAAAACCAAGCACAAAGATTTTACCTACAAGAATCAGATTCTAACTCTGGTTGCAAAAAGGTAATCAACATTTCATTGCTTCCATATAAAATATGACAAAATAAGACATCATGGGCAAAATCGGTAACGTGGAACATTAATAAATGGAAGTAAATGTCATCACATGGGTTCGAACTCAAACTCAAGACCACATACTCTGATACCATCTTAAATCAACAACAGACCCAAAAGCTTCAACTGTTTGATTAAGGCAAATTTAACCATTTATATATTCTCAAAACTTATAAAACAGATAACAGTACATATTAAAAAATGAAAAATGACGTAATCACTTTAAATATTTCATTTTAAAATAAAACTTGTATTTTTTTTTCCTTCTAGTTAAAAAATTTAGAGAACAAGAAATAGGATATGATTCAGAATGTATTTTCAAAACGAAAAAAAAAAAAAGAAATGATTACGAAACAGATATTTTTCCAAAATATAAACAAATATACATGCATAGTAAAGAAAAGAAAGAGATTTACATTATAATTTCAAAAGGAAAACAATGTATTACTGAAATCTGAAAAAAGAGGACCCATTATATGAATCGAACACTTTCCCAGAAACCAAACAGAAAAGGGTAAAGTAAAGTGACGTTTTGTGGGTATCTTAAAATTCATATGTAGAGTAAGAAATGTTATACCTCTGGAGAGAAGGGGCTGTCTGAAAATAGTAAAATTTAGAATCAACAGAGACCGCAACAGGAGGAGTGAATGAAAATGAAGAAGAAGAAGCTCTGAAATTATGAGGATGGTGAGGGAGGGAGAAGGAAGGGGGAGAGGATAAGCCCCACATCTTCCTCGTCTCGACCCACTGAAAAAAGTAAGAGGAACGGAGACACTGCTTCAAGAAAGAAAGAAAAAACAAGATAATTTAATGCGGTTTTTTTTTTTTTTTTTTTTTTTTTTTTTTTATATTACGTCGATTAAAGGACTTCAACCTTCGATTTCATGGAAAGTGAGTATGTATATAACAATTTGAGCTATATTTGTTTTTCGCGACCACGACATAATGCTTAGACCTGGGTTAATTGAGAGAGTAATCTGAAAAAAAATATAGTAAAGAAGACTGCTGAAAAATTTATTGAGGAAAAACATCTGGATTGAGGTTTCAGCATTTAAATACGTATTTAGGAAAGGAAAATACTTGCCTCCATACTAGTTAGCGGGACCCACATATTTATTCAATGTGATGGTGTTTAATTAAAATTGACCAATGAAAATTAGAGGATGTAGAAGCTCCATTTGAAGGCAAGTATTATCTAGAAAGGAAATACACATTCACCTGTATTTTTGCCACCACTAAAAGACAGAATGCATAGTTCTTGACTACCCCTATGTCTGAGTTTTTTTATTAGTAATTAATCAAAATTTATACGTAGGTCTAAAATACGCATTTAGATTCTTTTTTTCGTTTATTCATTTTTTTAAAAAATGGGAGCAATTTTTTGTTTCATATAAAAAGGAAAAATTATGTATCAATGAAATTAGTTTCAATATGAATAAACGTTTGAAATTTCTTTATGAAAACTATGGGTGCATAGATAATAAGAACATAAAGTGACAAAAGCGTCTTTTAATAAAAAGTCACAAAAATATAGATTACATAAAGTAGCTAACATTAAAAAAAATAATAAAAAATAATAATAATAACTAATAATGACCACTAGTTCCACAACGAGGTGGCCGTTGGTTACTAGGGGTTGCTCTCACCACACTTGTTGTTCACGATCACCACGACCTCTAACACTAGCAGAAGATTCACCAATATCACTATCAATATCATCACGCTCATGCAAAGATGTTCAAAATGAATTTGATATGATGATCCTCCAATAAAATGTATAGATGATGAACTCGAATGAAACTGACCAAAAGATCATAAAGTGGATATAAAATATATAATATATATTTTTTTCATTACCTTAGTCTCCATTTTTTCCTCACTTTCACATTCTATTTGTACATATTGTATATGAATTATGTTATATTACGTACAGTCTATATTATAAATAATATATATACCATATGTATTGTTTTTTCATTTCTTTAGCCTCCATTATTTCCTCTATTTCACCTACTAATTATACATAATATATTTACTGTATATATTTTTTTTCGTTATCTTAGCTTCTATTTTATCTTCTTCTTCACCTTCTACCTATATATATTGTACAAAAAATATGTGATATTACCTAGTGTACGTATTATCAAATATATTTTTTTTACACATATTACTTTTCATTACAGTAGCTCCATTTTATCTTCTCATCCATATTCTACTTACATTATATTTTTTTTAACGTTTTTTTTTTCAAAATTTGCATTTTTTTTTTGTATTGAATGCTTCTTTGATTTAAGATTGATTTTCAAAATTTTCTCCTCTCTCTTTTATAAGGTATTTTCATCTAAATTATTTGCCTCCTTCATAAATTTATGTATAAATCAAATAATGTTATTTATTTTTTAGAGATTAAAAAATGTTATTTTATAATAAAAAAAGGGGCTACTTACATACTTACGATCCAAGTGGATCTTTTGGCCGAAAGCAATTTTTTTTATTGTTTAAAGCAAAATATATTTGAATATTGAAATATATGAAAGTGGGTGGCGGTGATTTGTCTTCGTCTTGCAAGTGGAGATTGTCTTATAATAGGCGGTGACCTGTGTTGCCGAGTGAAATAAATTCAGCATGAGATTTATTTATTTAAGTGGATTATATTAGATATAATTGTGAGTAATTATATGTTATTCTCTATCTTTAACCTCGAATCCTCAATATAGTTGAATATACAAAATCGGTAAAAGATAAATCTAGCTCATTCAAAGGTGAATTAATATAAATTCTGATGTTATTTTTTCTATCACTTTAAATTAAAAAATTTAAAATTTACAAACCATTCAAATTCCCACCGCTAATATTTATTATTAGAAGAATATCTTTAATATAGATATAGACAACTCCAATTTACAAAGTTGTCGGTAGATTAGATATTTTACAAATAATATCAACACTTTCATCCATATCTCGCGACACGACCTAATAATCTAACATTAGGTGAAACATATATTTTTTTTTTTATAATTTAGAGATATTAAATATATAAAAATATATATAACAATAAGTTGAATTCAACTTCATCATTTATAGGGCAAAGCTTGGCTATGGCCTTATAAATACTATTAAAATCTCATAATTAATAATTCAGTTTCAGAAAGAGAGAGATGGACGAAATGGAATTAATGGTTCACATGAATGAAGGAATGGGAGATACGAGTTATGCTAACAACTCTTTACTTCAGGTGATAACTAATTTTGTAGCAAAAATTCGTTTTTTAAACTTAATATTTCATCAAATAAGTTACACAACTAATCTAATTTGTTTGTTTAAAAAACTTTTATTTTTAGAAATTTATAATTATGTATGGGTATTTTTTTAGGTGGATGAGTATTTGAGTTGAACATTCTTAATGACTAAATTAAGGTATCTTTGTTGCATGATTTGAACTTATATCTTGCTAGTTTTAGTAGTATCTGTATGATGTATTTTTTTTTATATTACATTAAATTAGAGGAGGAGAGACTTGAACTTTTGACCTCTTGATTTTATTAGTATGATGCTTTTTGCCGATATCAATATTTTTATAGTTGCGTTAAGTTCACTCTTTTACCCTTTCTTTCATTTTAGATGCATCCATTTTAAAGGATGTTAGTCCCTTCACATCGCAAGAATATGACAATAAAAAACTTAGAAAATCGAAAAGATAATTACAAATAATACATTAATAGTTTTTAAATTTGCAAATTATACCCCTAATATTTTAAAAGTGTTTCCCGACATACTTTGTAAAATCTACAAATCATAATCCTGCATTCATTTTAGAATTGATGATGCACAGTTTATCCTAAGCATTTCATGTGTATCAATTTCATTAGAACTGATTATGTTTAAAACTATAAACATACGAGAATAGTTTATAAATTTAGTAAATAGGAGGGGTGTAATTTACTATTATCCCTTTGAATCTAAACCTTTATTTTGTTTCTATCTAAATCTTACAATAAAATTTGGTCAGCAAAAAATAATATCCACGAGTTGGTCAATCACAAAGGAAGCTATTACAGAATTCTACAGAGACAAGTTTCCGACCACCTTAACAATAGCAGATATGGGTTGTTCTTCCGGACCAAACACTTTCATGGTCATCTCCAACTTAATCAAAGAGGTGGAAGAAATTCGTCAAAAGCTCTACAATAAGCCATTGGAATATCAGATTTTCTTGAACGACCTCCATGGAAATGACTTTAATGCCCTTTTTAGATCCTTGCCAAGTTTTCTGGAAAATTTGAAGACCCAAATTGGGAATGATCATGATCTTGGTCTATGTCTCTTCAATGGTGTCCCGGGTTCTTTCTATGGCAGGCTGTTTCCTACCAAAAGTGTGCATTTTTTTCATTCTTCTAGTAGCCTTCATTGGCTGTCAAAGGTAATTTCCAAGAATCAAAATCTATAATATATATATATATATATATATATATATATATATATATATATATATTGGTAGATATATAAATTTTGAGTGTGGGAACAAATTTTGATTTACATATTTTTAAAATAAGTTAATTATGATAATTGTGTGTGAATTACTAATTAAGAGTATTCAATATCATTCATTCGATAAAGACAGTCAATATTTACAATATTTGCTACTAAATTTACATATATACTACATATAATTCTACTACTTATTTAAATTTCCCTTTTTCTTATTTAATTCCTCTAACAAATCCTATATAATTTTTTTTGTTGTAGATATCTAAAGAGATAGAGAGTAACAATAAAGGGAACATTTTCATGGGGAGTACAAGTCCAAAGAGTGTGCTTGAGGCCTATTACAAGCAATTTCAAAAGGATTTTTCAATGTTTTTGAACTGTAGAGCAGAGGAATTAGTAAGTGGAGGACGTATGGTTCTTACATTTTTAGGACGCACAACTGAAGATCGATCTAGTAAAGAGTGTTGTAATGTTTGGGACCTTTTAAATATATCCCTCATGAATATGGTCTCAGAGGTAAAATACTACCAATTTTAACGGTCAACTATTTTTTTTTTTTAGAATGATGCCTTTTTATTCTATAAATAAAAAAATTTATATCAAAGAGATGTTGTTCATACCTGTTAGGGGACACTGGACCACCACAATTTCACATTGGTATGATATTGTCCACTTTGGGCTAAGGTCCGCATGTCTTTGCTTTTGGTTTCAAACCAAATACCTCATACCATTGGAGATGTGTCCTTCCCCTTAACACCCAAGATCATCCCCTTCCTTAACTGATATGAGATTTTGTTCGCCCCCAACAATCATCCCTTTGAACAAATATCCACCGAGGCTCTCCTCCATCCATCACTCTATTCATGTCAACTCCCTTTCCCCGGAGTGCACTGCCTGTCCAACATAGCCCACCAAGGATCGGGGCTCACCACCACTTTGTTCGACACCTGAGGATTCCACCTACATGGTTAGAATTGGAGCATGGCTCGGGAAAACGGGCATCAACTACTCCACATTTGTATAATATTGTCCACTTTAGGCCCAGACCAGTATTTTGCTTTTAGTTTCACCCAAAAGGTCTCATAGCAATAGAGATGTGTCATTCCCCTTATAAACTCATGATCATCCTCTTCCCTAATCGATGTGAGATTTTGTTCGCACCCAACAATACCTATAAATCTACGATTTTCCACACTTTTAAGTTTTAATCGATATGTAACTTTAGTCGCACTTCCAATTTTATAGATCTAGTATTTTACCTTTAATTTTTCAAAAATAGTTTTATGAACTTTTTACTCTTCTAAAAGAATATTTCTAGCTCCGCCCCTAACTAGAAAGAACAAAACTTGGCTGTTTAGGCTCAATAGAAATGGGCCAAGTGGCTGATAGAAGGAAAAAAAAAAAGAAAAAAAAAATTTGTCTTGCTGAAAATTCAGCAGCCAAGTTTTTTCCGACTGGAAATGAATATTTTTTTTTTGTATAATTTGGGATACATCACAGGGAATCATAGAAGAAGAAAAAGTAGACTCATTCAATATTCCAAACTACATGCCATCACCATCAGAAGTGGAAACCGAGATCTCAAATGAAGGAAGCTTCACCATTAATCGTCTTCAAGTTGCAAGAGTCAATTGGAACTTCTACAACACAGAATTCAATATTGACAGTGGTTATAATTTTGCGAGATGTGTAAGAGCTGCAATGGAACCACTTCTTGTTCGTCACTTTGGAAAAGACATAATCGAAGTATTGTTTTGTAAATATAGAGAAAAGGTAGTTGATCTCTTGTTAAAAGAGAAGACTGAATTTATAATTCTCACTATTTCTCTCACTAGAAAACCATGATATCACCATGGAAACATGGCTTGTATATATTATATTATTATGTTTCACTATTTCTTTCAATAGAAAACAATGCTCAACATGCATATACATGGCTTGGATGGATTATGATGTTGTCCTATGAAAGGCATGTTGTGTTCACATATTGGAACATAAAATTCTAGTTTTATGTCTAATGAAAGTTTCAAAACCATATAAACTAACAAAACTTTAAAATTTAATGAATTTTTATTTAAAACACATTAATTAAAAAACTAAAAAAATGATAATATATAATATTGATAATTCATTAATGATAATGAAATGTTTCATTAAATTAATGAAACAAAAATGTTATTTAAAAAAAAAATTTAAAATAAGTAAAAAAAAAAAGATATGAGTGATAATTTCTCTTAATTAAAATCGTATATATATTGGGTCATTTACTTAAAATAACATATTTTTTCATACTAATTACATAAATATATTCACTGAAAAATAATATAATTTCAATTAATAATTTCAATTTAAAAATGGGAGGGACGGGAGAGCACAAATAATGAAAAATTAATAATTTCAATTTAAAAATGGGGATGATTGAAAATCTAGCAAATTTTTAGGTAATATTTGTAAAAAGTTCAACTCTTAAAAATATTTATATATATATATATAGAAAATAATAAAAAATTAATAATTTCAATTTAAGTGAGTTAATTAGTGATAAACATTGAATTACATATTTTTACAATAATTTAATCATTGTTTCGTACATTAATCAATGTTAATCACTGATAAATTTTATAAAATTATTATATTTACAAATAGTTTTAAGCAGTGATATATTTATAAATATTGAATCAAAATCTACTACTCAACAAAATTTCTCTTCAAAATATTACACAAATGCCACCTTGTCTACAAATATAATATAAAAAATTAATATCATATAATTTAAAATTAATGTATAGTTTGCATGAATAATATTAAAATAATATGATCATCCCACACATCTATTAAATGACCTAACAGGCGACAAGATTCAAAAGAGAAGTTCTCTGAAAGGTGAGGGGCGTTAAAATATTGTGTTTGAAAAGTTAGGGATAAAATATAAGCTAACTCAAAATTCATGAATGTAATTTGACCAAAATAATATGGAAGATAGACTAGTTTGCACAATCCTTTCTTAGCTGTAGGATCAATATAATATAAAGATAATTGTTTGAAAAAATTACATAAACCACCCAGGACTATAGGGATTGTAACACTTACAATACAAACTTTCAATTATAGCAATTGACTTCTTAAACTCTGTAAAACCGCACAAGGGTTTGAATGAGAAAAATTACATATAAGACTTTACGCCCCTTGATACTAACCTTAAAACTCGCACAAGGGTTGAGATGAAGAGTTCTTCTCCGATTTCATCCCTCCCAATCCTATTAATTTATGGATATATTTCTCGATTCTATGGTGATTTTCAATGCTCCAATTTAATAATTTTAAAAGGTAATTTATTAAAATAAATTTTTACATATCCAATTTTAACAATTTTCCAATTTTAGGGTCATGTCATTACTCAATTTGTAAAGTTTAAAAATATATTTGTTACAACTCTTATAGTTCAAAGATGGTTTTTTTCATACTTCGAAAGCAAGCTAGGTACACAATATTTTTCTTTTTTCAATAAAAGTATAACTTGTCATGTCTTTACAAAGTAAAGTCTTCAAGTATTTCTAAACAAATTAAATAAGAGACTAAAAAAAATCCAAATTGGATGTGTCTAATTTATAATCATGAAAGAGAGTAGCTATCCCTATATTTCATGGTTATAAATTAGCCACATCCCCACTTGGGTTGTTTTTTATTTTTTTTAGTTTCTTATTTATTTATTAGTTTAATTTTTGTGTTTGAAAAATATATGAAAAACTACTTTATTATTTTTTGCTTTGTTTCCCTTTATTGTAAGGGTGAGAGAATAACCAAACTGGTTCGGTTTTTCCCCGAACTAAAAATCGAACCGGTTGGAACTTATTCAATTCTCGTAACCAAAGAAGCTGGTTCGGTAAACTAAACCAACTTTTAATAATAATAATAATAATAATAATAATTAGCCTAGCTCAACCTCAGTCCCAACTCAGCCCGCCCCAACCTCAGACCCACCTCAACCCTAGCCCAAACCCAAACCCAGCCCTAGCCCAAATGCAGAAGATGAGAGGAAAAAAAAAAACAGGTTGTTTAGACTGACATGCATCAACAATAGAAGGATTTTTTTAATTTTTTTTCCAGAAAAATCAGATCAACTCAAACCAAACTGGCTCCCCTAATAAAACCGGTTCGATTCAATTTTGTTTCTTAGAAATTGAATCGGTCCCGTTGTTATGATTCAGTTTCAAAGGGGAACCGAACCAGTTTCACCCCTACTTTACTATACTAAAAAAATTAAAGAGAAAATACTTTTACCATAACCAATCATAACTCAAATTTCTTCTTCTTTCTTTTCTAAAAATATCTACCTCATTTTAAGTTAGCAATTTAATTTATATTATATACATATTAGGGTCTGTTTGATACAACTTCTCCTAAAAATGTTTTAAAACATTTTATAAGAAATAGTAATTAAGAGTTTCATCTAAAAAAAACTTGATAGAAGTATTTTAAGTGAAATACTTGTTTATGAACATTTTTGGAAGAATCACAAATCAAGTATTTTCTCCAAAAACACATTTTAGTGTACCCAAGTGTTTTTAGATGAAACACTAGGCCCCGTTGTTTACTTAGCGAGAATGAGAAAGAATCGGAATGAAAATCAATCGAATGAAAAATTATGGAATGAGAATAAGATTTATTTGATTATGTTTACTAAAAAAAATTGGAATTGGAATCAAGATGAAAAGAATTATCATTGATGTTGTTTATTAGAGTCTTGAAATGAAAATAAAGTATTAATTTAGGTGGGACCCATAAAAGGTAGACAAAAAATAAATTAATAAAATAAAATAATTTGTTGGGACCCACAAATTTGGGAATAAGAATGGGTTGGAGTAGAGAAGGAAATTGTTTTAAAATTGAAAATGAGATTGCTAAATTATGTAGTCTCATACTCCTATTCCAAGTTTTATGTAAACAAAAACAATAAGAATTCATTCTCATTCCTTCAAAAGTAAACATAGCCTTAATTAATATTTATTTTAAAACGTTTCCCTCAAAATATTTTTAGGAGAAGTTGTATCAAACGGATTAGTCAATAATTTTAAAGCCTGTATCAAATTTAATTAATTCGACTTGTTAATAATTACCTAATATGCAATTGCAATATTATAGAAACAGTTACGTAATTTACATCTTATATGGAAAGATGTGACCAAAAAATTATGAATTCATGCTTGGGGATCTGTCTTTAGTAGCGTTGGGCTCGGTTCGGTTAGATCTAGTTTTTACAGAAAACTGAAAACTGAACCAAGATCTTCGGTTTTGTAAAGCGTGGAACCAATCAGTTCCATTTTTTTAGGAACCGTTCAATTTATTCAATTTTCAGTTTATTTCGGTTCGGTTTTTCGACTTTGGCCTTGAATTTTTTTTTTAAAAAAAATCTGTTAATTTGGGCTCATATTCAAAATTAGTAAAAAAAAGTTTGAAAAACATTTTATTGGAGATTTTAAGCCAATAATTCAATTAGATTCATTGAATTATTCACAAAATCACACTTATTAAATCAAATTTGAATGAGAAATCTAACATAAAATATAAAAAAAAAAAACTAAGAACTAAGATAAGAAGTAGGAAGTGTTAAGAGATTTTTACCAAAAAAATGATGGGGAATTGATGAAAAGAAGAAAATTTGTAGAGAAGGGGGAAAAAATAGTACCTCGGTTCGGTTTATTCTGTTTAACCGAACTACTGAACCGAGCAAAACCGAAAATCTTTGATTTTCGTATAATGGGAACCAAGAAAACCGAATAAATCGGTAAAACCAAACCGAACTAGCCAGTTCGATTTGGTTTTTTGGTTCGCCTGTTTTTTTTTTACCATCCCTAGTCCTTAGTCTTTTAAAAAGTAAATTTCTCTAGTAAGATTTTTTTTTTCCAACTTCTTCAACAATTGTTTAAAAAAAAAAAATCCTACAACAAGTACTATAAAGTTGAGTTTGTGAGACTTTTGATTTTTTCTTTCATCTCTATCTAAAGAATCATTTGTGAACAAATTAGAGGAATTTTATTCTTCATTTATGTGAGTTTTTGTTATTTAAATAGATTTTGTAAGTATATAAGACAATTGTTGATTTTTCTTGATAATTTTTGTTGCATCCATCCTTTATTCATACATAATACATTGTATAATTAAGTATTGAGAATTAATTAAATTCTTATTTTTCTTGTTCTTATATATATCTCTTAATGATATGGGTGATAATTTTATGCTTAATGTCTATAAATAGTTTAGTTTACCCTAGATGTGAGTTTGATTGTTTTGTTTATAAATACTTCAATTTTTTTATTAGTTATGGAGATATTCTTCAAAAGGAAATCAACATTTGAGTCTATTGCTAATTTGGAAAATGTTATATATATATATATATAGAATATGTGATTTTTGATCCTTGAATGTTTTAAGCAGATAATATTTGCCAATATATATAATTTTAGTCTACTTGATACTTCTAATTTTTATTTTTTTTTGTCATTTTACTATTTGCCCCCTAAAAAATATTTTTGGTCTCACTACTAGTGATGATAACATTTTTATCTAATGATCAAACTGTAGTTTTCCAACAAAAGATGTGTAATTGCCACTTCTTGAGCCTAAGTTGAAGGAAATAGAGAAGACAAGAAATGTGGTACAGTAGAGCTATTGCATTACATAGTAGAGAAGTTAGGGGTGTCAAAATTCTCTATCGGGACGGGTCGTGAGGACCACCCGGGTGAGGACGGGGATGGGAATGAGGATTTTTTTATTTAATTTTTGGGTAAAATACAAATAAGACCCCTGTGGTCTTTTCAAAATGCATGAACACCCCCTGTACTTTGAAAATGGCAAATCGCACCCCTGTGGTTCCAATTTTTTTCAATCAGACCCCTCCCCTTCAATGTCAATAATTTTGTTTTAGCCACAACTTTTTCGTTTGAACTCCGATTTGGACGATTCAAGATGTTTTGGAATTCTCATTTTATGCTCTACATAAATGTCACTTCGAAACTTTGAAATCATTAATAAATAAAAGATTTTATTAACATCGAAACACTAGGTATGATTGACATCGTTAACTCTTTTGGTTATTGATGATTTCAAAGTTTCAAAGTGACGATTATGTAAAGCCGGAAATGAAGATTCCAAAACATCTTGAATCATCCAAATCGGAGTTCAAACGAAGAAGTTATGGCTAAAAGAAAATTATTGACATTGAAGGGGAGGGGTCTGATTGAAAAAAATTGGAACCACAGGGGTGCGATTTGCCATTTTCAAAGTACAGGGGTGCTCATGCATTTTCAAAAGACCACAGGGGTCTTATTTGCATTTTACCCTTAATTTTTCATTTCTATTTAATACCATTGCTCTAATTTTAGGAAGATCATTCAACACTTGACAAACCTTTTGAATCAACTATTTAAATTTCAAGGAATTGCTAAAATTAGAGGATCAATATATGATCTCAATATTCATACATAGAACTTATGATATAATCAGTCAAAGATTTTCCCGGGAAAATCAATCGTTTTCTCAAGAGAAGAAACATTTGCAAATCCAAAAACAACGATTCCCAATCCCAATAATTCTTCATACCACATGTACGTACAACAAGGTAATTTGTATTTCATATATATATATATATACTTTTTTTTTTTTCTCAAGAAAATTAAAAAAAAAATCTTTTTATTCTTTTTCAAGTTTTTATAATCATTGCTGAAAAAACTAAAACTAAAACCATCTCCCTACAAACATGGTTTGAAGAAGTTGGAGCATGTTTGAAGAGAAAGAGTTGAAGAAAATGTCAGGTTTTTTTAGAGGATCAGAACTTTGTTGAGGTTCATTGTGGTTGCACTAGTAAGAGATATGGTGATTCCCAAGGAAGGTTTAGGGTCTCTTCTAATGGTCACTTTCTCATCTTTTGTTTGTGCACTGATGGCTGTAATGCTGGTGAGTTTTTCTTTCCCTTTTCTTCTTCTTCTTCTTCCCCTCATTTCTATCGAATATGAAATATGTTATCGTCAGGATAACGCGGTGCTTCCAAAATCTTTCGTTTTAGAACCAAGGTGGCATGAATTTGTTTTCAAAAAGTGCCATAAGCTTGAGTTTGTGTAGTCTAGGGTTGTAAAAATTTGTGCTTGTGTAGCTTGTATTTGGATGTGTTGAGGTATGAGTTACAGAAACCTCGATATGTTAGTCTTTATTTGGTAGATGTTTCTTTTGTGTTATTGAATTTAAAACTAATTAATTTAAAAAAACAAAACTCGAGTAGTTAAACCTGCCTAACAAACATGGGTTGGGCTAATGAAGCTCACCTCTTCTACCAAACATCCCCCGAGTTATTAACTATGATCTTCTCACTTTTAATCCATACGAGACTTTTATTGTATTCTCAATGATCATGAACTTTTATATATAGGTGGGACTTTTGAAAATTAGAAGAAACATATTAATCAATATGATTTTCTTTTTACTGGTAAACTTGAACAAGTACTTCTATAACAATTTATAAATTATGATATTTTTTGTAGTTTACAATTATGATTTTCTCACTTCTAACTTATGTGAGACTTCGAAGAAACGTATTAATCAATGTGATTTTGTTGTTATTAAACACGATGGCGATCTTTTTGTCACGACTTTCTTTTAATAAACTATAATGATTGATGGATCCTAATTCACCAAAATGTGTTCTTTTTGACTTAAAATATGAGAAGGGAGGCTGACCCCAGAAGAGTTTGAGAAGCATTCTCAGAGAGAAGGAATCAAAAAATGGAAAAGCAATATTTGGATATCAGTTGAAGGAGAGAAAGTTCCACTCTGGAAAACTTGTTTGCTTAAATACTACAAACATTCTGCAAATGTGGCTAACTGGACTTCCAGTTCCCTCCTAAAGCGTAACTTTCATCGAGATGAATTTGTTCGCTGCTCGAGATGCAAGAAGGATCGGCGGTTTCGTCTCAGGACCAAAGAGCAGTGCAGAATCTACCATGATGCTATGGCTGATCAGAGATGGAAATGTTCTGATCGTCTTTACGATATGTAAGTTCTTAGTTATGAGAAAAATTATTTGGTGTACCTGTCACAAACTCTTTATATTTATTTGTATTTTAACTATTAGTTGGTTTTACTAATAGATGGCATATTTACTAATAGATGGCATATTCTTATTAGTTTAGTTAGTTGAGAAAGAGAAGTTAAACGTATCAATTTTATTTGCTTATTTCATTCCATTCCTGAGTAAATGGGTGTATGGGGTTCTTGGCGAGAGTTTCTCTCATAGCTATGCATATTGCATTGTAATCTTCTCGTATTTTTTCCTTTATTATCAAAGCTTCAATCTAGTGCATTGACTGGTCAATCCTGTAAATTGGATATATGATCTTTTGTAATCTGAATCAACATATTTTTTGGTTTGAAATCCCATTTTCAATTTTATTTCAGTGGCACGATGCCCGATTGAATATTTAATCACAACAAATTGTTTTGATGAAATAGAATGCTCTTTTGTATTTGTTTTCTACCAAGTAAAGTGATTTTTGAATTTCAGAATCACATGTGATGATGAAGAGGAGCGGATGAGCCGCAAAAGTTACCGAGGCTGTCCACAATCTTCAAGGTGCCGAGGCTGCAATACTTGTGTGTGTGTCGGATGTCTCAGGTGCCGTTTCTAGGACTGTCATTGTCGCACTTGTGTCGATTTTATGCAAAATGCAGTACCTTGAGCTGTACTCTTTAGCTTTCTTCAACAGTTCTGATGGTTTCATGGAGCATCATCTGCGGGAGGCAGAGACATTATTTCACACACTCTGACTAATGACGGATGTGGTTTCTTTCTAGTTGAAAATAATAAACTAGTGTTTGAAGTTTTCATAACCTATTTTTGAAGGGAAAAAACTGGAAGCAACTGCTATAAACAAATAAGAGAGAAAAAGTTGACCAGGAGGGTTTTTTTTGTCACATGAAGAATTATATGATGTGACTGGGGGGCGTGAGGAAATAAGTAGCTGTAAAGACCACTAAACCAACGTTAGCATTAAGCTTATTTTAGTGCTTCTCTCCCAAAGGAGAGTTTGGCAGAAGGGTTTGAATTGAGATTCTTAAGCCTAACCTCAAATTATCGTACTCTAGGACTAAGGTTTAATAAACCTGCAGTTTTTATATAAAATGGGATTAAATGTAGAAAACTGAACACACAAACCTTAAATCACTATCCAAACGGGTTACACACTTCGAGTTCTTAAACTCAAGTTCCACCGTCTCATTCTCTCAGACATCTAAACCCAAATCGCAGACATCATAATCTCAGACTTGACAACATCTTCTATCAAACACCTTTTTATCGAGTAGAATAGTTCTTTCCATTGTTTTTTTTTATATTATGGTGACACAGTGACTTTATTTATTGTTTGATGTAACAGTGAAAAATTATGACCTTCAATGTTTAATTTCATTAAACGTGAGAATTTTGGTGAAGAAAAACGGAATTATCTTTTTTTTTTTTCCTCCTTTTTGAATTCTTCTGTTAACTGAATTGAAGCTCCTGGTGAAGGATCTTTCACATGCAACCAAAATTTATATAATTTAATGTCTATTTGGGATAACTTTTAGAAATATTTTAAAGTGTATTTGAACAAAGAAACTGTTTTTGACAACCATTAAAAAAACTCTTTTAAACTTTTTCAAAAACTATCCCAAACGGACCCTTATATGCTCTATGATTAAGATGTTTGTGATATTACCCTCGTTATAAACAAATAATTAACCAACATCGAGCATCTCGACATTAATACTATACAGTTAAAAAGAATAGAGTATGATCAATGCTAGAAAAAAGTTTTCTAGGTTATGATTTTCCAAGAAAAAATCAGAGTGTATATTAAATTGAGCGTATATTACAGATACAGACACAGTAAAACTATTGCTGCCTAAAAGTACAACTTTTTCTCTGGAGTCAATGAGTAACATGGAGAGTTGTATTGAACTACAAAAAATACAGGGAAGAATAGTAACTTCTGTCCTGTTTCCTACTCAACAACAAAATGATCTCTTACAAATCGATGATCTACTCAAAAAGTTTTAATATGATCATCTGATGATGTTATTACAACCCCCACCAAGTCAGTTGCTTCAGATTCGACTATTCCTCGGCAAGACTAAAAAATGTCGTGTTCCAAATTCTAAAACAGTCATTTGACCAATTCATCTCATGTCAACTACTAACTGCTCAGGTTATATTCAAATTGTCATCTGGAAATTGACAACCATGCTCATTTTATAGGATCTCAGTCACATGTTTGAGGTATATTCCTTCCCCAAAACTGGTTCTTTTAACTAAAGCACCAAAATAAATCATTTTCATAACACCCACCGATTCCTGCCCTTGACTCTTCGAGCATTAACGATACTAGCAATCAATGAGTTACCAATATTAGCCAAGGCACTAGGTCCCATAAGCTTTAAGCCAAAATCTTTCACTAGATATGGTAATCTACTTTCATCTCCTTGAATTGTCTGTTGTAGCTCGCGTGCCTGTTCACGTGATACCATTGTGTAAAGCAGCAGCTGTTGGTCAAAGGAATTTTCACAAATGTCTGCTAATTCCTCATTACCCCTGAAAGTAATTTTCATAACACCCATTGATTTTTCATCATCTACCGAAGGTTCAAAAATAAATGATAGATTTCCAAATTCAATGTCAGGTTTCTTGAATAGTTCCACCAGAATATCATTATTTGGTCTTAGACTCCTCTGCATGTACTTCCTTGAATAGTTCGATCGTCCCCTGGTTGCTTGGTAAATGCAAGAAGCTTCTCTTAGGCCACTCAAGAAGGCACCATGCATGGTGGCTGGATATTGCTTAGTTGTGGCCTCACCAGCAAAGAATAACTTGTTCCACACGTTCTCTGCAAGAATATCGTAGTCGTCACCAGAGGACCCCACCTGAACATGAGAGTATGAACCATAGGAAAATGGATCATTGCCCCATTTTGTGCATATAGTCTGTATTGGATTAGGCACGTCAATCCCCTTGGGGCTGTATATGCCTTTATGTAGAGAAGTAACAGGTTAAACAAGAAAAAAGTCCAACTGAAATATTCATATGGCAATTCACGACCAAAACCAGAAAAAGATCATACCTCTAAGGATATAAAGAACCCGGTGGAGCAAGACAGTTGGATCTGTGCATTCAAATGTTTGTGCAGCTTCTCCAGCAACTAGAGCTATAAGAACTGCAGCTCCAGAAACAGTATGGTATCCGTAAAACAAAAAGAACTCTCCCCGCTGATAGCAATGTTCTCTAAGACATCCAAATGTATCTAGGTCTTCCCCCCAGAAAACATGAGGAAAAACCATTGCGACTTTATTCAATAGTCCAAAACCCAGTCTCTCAATTGCTGCCAGCTTCCTTTTAGGTAACTCTGGTTCGAATCTGATATCCTTTCGTTTCAGAACCCCAAGTGGCAGTGTGCACAGGACCATATCAGCTTGAAACACTTGGTCTCCAGCCTTTACTTCTACTCCTTCACCTCCATATTTGATGGTGTCCACAACCTTCTCATAAAATATGGGAACTCCCTCACATAATGCTTTTATCAATCTCCAATTACCTCCTGCAAGGAAGCAATGGTCCCCACCCATTTCATAAGGATCATCTTGATCCCAATAAGAAGCAGACAAATTTGAAAGACATCCCGCATTTGCATATTCCAAGTTTGCTAGATGCCAATCAAGAAGTTGTCTTTCATCCTTAGTTCGAGCAACAGCATACAATTGCCTGAGTTTTTCTAGAACGGTCCCCAGAGAAATATGATTAGCAAACCCTCCCATAATCTTTCTCAGTTCAGTCACTTTGTCAAGCAACTTGTTAAAAACAAACTCAATCCTGGCATCAATATCCTTCTCTATCGGTGTCCCATCTGGTTTATACAATGGGCAATTATCTCTAACCTTATGGAGAGGAATGGAAAGTTGTCTGGCTAAAACTCCTAGTGGGTTAGCATGGATACCAGTAATGACACTGCCACCCAGATCAACAGCAGCGAAATTGCCCTCCTGTCCCATTTTTTGTGTATAAACTCTTCCTCCAGGTCGAGTCCTACCTTCTAAAACAATGACCTTAAAACCAAATGATAATAGCTGCCTTGCTGCTGCTAACCCAGCAAGGCCTGCACCGATAATGATCACAGATCCTTCAGTTCCCTCCTCCGGAACTTGCGATGTAAATGATGGTGACACCCCAAAATTTATATATCCATTATACAGAAGGAAATCATAGGCAGCACTAATCAAATGTTCATACTCACTACTCACAGTTTCTTTAATCTGTCCTTTCGAAAGCCACATTCGCACATTACCTCGCCATCTTGAGAGTATATGATTCCTAACAACAATGTAATCATTCTGCTCTTTCCCACCCAATTCTCTCACAACCCTAGCTTTAATCTCCTCCTCAAGCAAAGCATCAATTGGGAATCCAAGAGATAATGCAATCATAGCCTCTTTTTCAGTCTCTCTCTCTAAATCTTTCTTCGTTCTACTCCTTTTCTTCATAAGACCACCTAAATGCTTCTCTATATTCTCATCCATCAAATCTTCATCGTAATTTCGCAAACTCGCTTTCTTTCGTAACGAACGTTTCAAAACTAAACCCGGTTTATCCCTATCCATCATTCTACACCAAAATTCCTAAAAAAATTCAATATCTCTCAACATTTAATCTCATAACCCCATAAAAAAAGCATTTGCTCATTTCTCTCACAACTCACTACATGATCAAATTTCAACCAATAAGAGCATGAATTCCCATAACTTCCATGAGAAAACACCAAGGTTATCAAAAACGTACGATTCGCGATTCGAATCGTACGTTTCGAATCGAAACGCTAGGGTTTCGATTCAGATCGCTTGTTTGACTCGTAAATGGGATGAATCGATCGATTCATATCTTGAATCGTAAGACTTTTTTTTTTCGTTTCAGAAGATGGGAGAATGAGTTGAAAACCTGATTCTTGAAATGAAGATGACAACCCTAACGAATCATAGATCTGATATCTGATACTTGATGCTTGGAATCACGAACTGAAGAAGACGGCGGCATGGTTGAGAGTCTTGAAATCCGCCATGTTTGAGAGTCTTGATATCTGAGATTTTTTTAAAGCCCGTGGGTAGATGAAGTTGTGAAACCCTTCCTTTTTTACTGGTTCAGTCAGATAAATAATTTTAAGAAAAATCATTGACTTCTTTCTAATATCATATTTTTAATAATATGAAATAACTTATAAGAAAATGATCCACGTATAATTTTTTAAAATTTAGATCAGTTTTATTATAAAATATATTTTTTAGTTTAAAAAGATACTTGATCATTTCAATTGTATACTATATTTATGAGATAAAATATATATTATAGATGTAAAAAAAATACGCTCATACCATATTATTATCTCAAATTTTTATTATTTATTTATTAAAAATATTGAAATAATTTTATATTAAAATACATTACATAAATTTGTTTCTTTCTCTGGTAACAGTTTTAGAATTTTTCCATTTTTTGAATTAAAAAGAAAACAAGTTACGTAAAAAGACTTCCACATTTTGACGGTTCCGAAGAAAAAGTAAAAATGAAACATATTTTAAAATAAATATTTCAATTTGTTTCCTTCCGTTAAATCCTGCTGAACAAATATAAAAAAAAAATTCAAAAACACACCTGTCCTGCATTCGGGAGGCGGCCTCTCTGAATAATCTCTTAAACTTTTGAGCTGCTTTTTTTAATAATAATTTAATAGAAAATCAGTTTATGGGCTGTCAATATGTTGTGTCCCGCAACTTTTAGGGGGCGTTTGGTATGCGGGAATCGGAATTAAATATCTAGAAATTAGATATCTGGGAAAAAAATTGATGGGAATTTAATGCCTTTGTTTGGAGTGTGCTGGAATGAGAATCAAATGTCTGGGAATATGACGCCTATGTTTGGAGTGTACTGGAATTTGGATTTATGGGAATATGATTGTTGTGTTTTGTAGGAAGAAATATGATTTAATTAAATGTCAATTTCAATACCAATGTTAGTGTCAATGCCAATGCTAAATATAAGTAGGGTTGAGCACAAAACCAGCCAAAAACCGATAAACCGACCCAGTCCGACCCAATCAGAGCAATTCGGGCCGGTTTTACCGGTTCAATTAGTTTTCTCAGTTTGCTATTGAAGAAAACCGAATTTCTTCGGTTTGGGAGGTTCGGTTCGGTTATAACCGAACCGAATATATATTTTAAAAAAAACATAATTCGTTTTCCTTCTTTTGTTCTATATTAATTTAACCATATTAGGTGTGGAAATTGAAATTCAATATTAATTGAGTTATATAACGTGTGAAAATTGTAATTGGATGTTATTGTGAAAACTATTAGGTGTGGAAATTTAAATTTGATGTGAATTTGTGTTAATTGAAATTAAATTTATTTAATAATATGGGCAAAAATTATAATAGATGTAAAATTGGATTTCATTTAATAATATGTGCATGAATTTTTATTAAAAAACGGTTTTTTTTAATAATATGGAACAAATTTTAAAAAAGGGGTAAAGGTCCAAATCCAAAAACCGAATAGACGAACAGAAGAAAACCGAACCGATTGGTTCCTTTAAAAAAGTGAATCGATCAATTCACTATTTTCCTAAACTGAAGTGACCGGTCCGGTCCAAAATTTTGGGTAAAACCGAACCAAACCGGCCCGAACCCATCCCTAATTATAAGGGGATTAAGATGGGAATTGAATGTCAATGTCAATGGTAATTATAAGTTGAACCAAACAACGGAATGGGTATTAAAAACTCATTCACATGGCCAATGCCTGCATACCAAACGCCCCTTTATTTATATAAAGAAGGGTTAGGTTTGATATTTTTAATGTTACTAAATTTATACTAAATGCGTTGCACATATATTTCTTTTCAATATTTTAAAATTTAATAATTTAATTTATGTATATAGTGTTTTGTTTTTTTATTCTTCCAACATTTTAGTAATTATTTATTATTTATAATCGATTCAATTCCTACATAATTATATATTGTATTGTAGGAGAATTTTTTGTTTGAAAGGTTAACATAATTTTTATAATTAATCATATTTAAAGATCAAGTCCCCTTTCTAATTTTAAAATAATAATATAGAATCTAGAGAATCATAAATTTAAAAAAAATGGAAATTTTACACTAAATATAAATAATTATCAATTATCAATACTAATAATGGAGGAGGTTATTGCAATATAGTAATATGAGTCCTTGCTTAAGAAAATAAGGTTAATTTATTTTTCAAAAATAAAGTTTGAACAAAATCGATTTATTTTTTGGAGTATTCTTTTCATGAGATGAGATATTGATAACTCTATAAAAAAGAGTTATTTGGTCCTATTTTAATGTCTATGTGATAGTTAATTGATTGAACTTTGCTTATATTTTGTGCACTTTGAACTCATTTAGAATCATTTTTTATTAAAGCTTATTTTGGGAAAACTCGGGTTTTTAGCACTTTAAATAATATGTTTGAAGTGTTTTTGGCTTTGGGTATTTTAATCTTGTCATTTTGAATGAAAGAAATCCATAAAAAGTTGCAAATTTGATGTAGGAGCAAAGAAAAAAAGTGCAGATTTTTGCACTTTTCTGTGGCTGTGCTGCAGCACACTGGGCAGAATCTGGACAGCAAGCAGGATCACGATTTTCAGCCTTAAAAAGTCTATTTTTAGGCCCGTTTCAGCTGATTCAAGTGAGAAACAAATATCCCATCATTGAGGTCCAACTTAGGAGCAATTTGGAGGAGATTAAAAGGAAGCCCAAGCCCGAAACAAAAGAAAAAGAGAAGATTAACCTAGATCAAAAGGAGGCAAAGAGGCAGATTTGGAGAGGTTTTAAAAAAAAAACCAGAGGCTGCTGAACGTGGACTTGGACAGAGGCAGCGAACGTGAGAAGGAGGCTTCTTCTTCATTGGAGCTTTGTTTTGATTTCTTCTCTTCCATTTATTTACTCTTACTTTTCATTATTCTTCCTTCTCCATTCTTAAGAACTCCATTGTTGAACTCAAGTTATGTTAGGTTTAGTTTTGATTTTGTTAAACTCTTTTGTTAATTTAGATTTTGCTATGAACTAAATTTCTTAGGTTGGAATTGATTGATGAACCCTAAAGAGAATTAGTTTTTCATAAGCTTTAATGAATTTGATTTTTATGCTCAATTAATAGTTTGATATTTCTTGTCTATTTGCTTATGCTTGATGAACTTAGGTGAATTGTTTAGTTTAGTTTTAATTCTGAAAAGGTTAAAATTGAATGGAGGAATATTGATTGATAGGGGTTAACAATTCTTGAAATTGTTTTTGGTAATTGCATAGACATATGTAATTACACCTTAAGGCTTAAACCGGAACATTAAAACATATTTCTTAATCTAATTTTACCTAGACATAGGAGTTAATTGGAGTAGGAATTAGAATCATTTAGGCTTGACGAAGTCACTTGAACAATTGGGTTTGCTTGCATAAAAAGTGCATTTATTATTGCAGTTTGCTGCAGCACAGCCACAGCACTGCTGCAGCATTTGTGAATTCTAAGACTTTTTAGGGGGATTCTTGATTTTCCAACCATTCATCTCTACATAGTTTAATCACTTTAATATTTGTGCACAATTTAGGAGTAATTTCAGCCACTTTAACCCATCTTACTTATTTTCCATATTTAATTTAGAATTTCGTCATTTAATTTCGAATAATTTCACAATTTTAGTTGTTTAGTTTCATAAATCAAATCACCCCAATTTATCATTATTTTTATTTTCTTTAAACTATTTGTTAAACACCACTTTAAGTCACTAATCCTCGTGAGAACGATATATTTCTTATCACTTTATTACTTGTTTGACTGCGTGCACTTGCGTATCACGATTTCACACAACAGATATCTTGAAACAATCATCTTTAGAGAAACATATAAATGGAAAAAATTTAGTAGTTAGAGTCTACTAATTAAGAATGTGCTTAATATATTTTAATGTCTAGTAGTAGTAACTATTACTACTAATTAATTAATTACATCATGTAAGCTTCGTTTTTTTAGGAGGAAAATCTAATAGTTGTTACTAAATACTAATCACTTTTCTATATTTTGTTCAAGTAGCATATCATTTGAAAACTAATAATAAGTTAAGAAAATACCGAATAAGTTAATTAATGATAAATTATTGCAACCCATCTCAATATACGAATAGTTTATTAGAATTTAGCAAGTTAATGTTTTTTAGGTACGCCTCATGGTAGAGGTGGTGGTGCCGCGTGATCGTGAGATGATGATGGAAGGACAATGGACTAGGCATTTTTGGCATTCTTGGAATGCAAATACTTTACTTTCCTTTTTGGCTTATGTTATTTGCACTTAGAACGTGTATTTTGAGCTCATGAGAGCATTCATGTTTTCATTATGTGTTTTGGTCCATTTTGGGACTTAGAATTTAGGGAATGCGCATTCCATAGTTTTTACTGCTTTTTCTCCCTTGGGATTTTTGTAAACAGGTTTTTGGCTAGTTCGAAATACAAATGGCACCATGCCGATTTTTTGAAAATTCTAGACTTCCACTACTTTTAATTCTGATTTAAAATATATGTAATTTCGGGTCTTAACAAATATAAATAATGTTCTATCGACGCGTAAATAGATGAAAACGTCACTGATAAGTATTAAAATGACTATCATAGCTAAATAGTTGATAGTCATCCAGTCTGGAATTACAAGTCAAATCTCCAAAGATCTAGGACAAGTGTGTCCTATAACTTGTAATTATTTAATAAAGATAATTTATTTCGAATAAATTAAATAAATAAACATAAGTTCTTTCTATTATCTATATTGATTCAGTTGACGATATTAAGAATATATGGAAATATATAAATATCAAATATTCAAATAGTAAAACCCTAAGTCACTCTTATGAAATCACGACTTAGTATGTGAGTCATACGAGAGGAGGGGATTAAAGTCGAGATGAGTAACTTAAAAGTGTCTACAGTAAACGGATAACGTTTGGGAACCTTATCCTGGTAACATTGTTGATAACTTCACATTTTGTTTATAGACAAATGATCTAATCCTGATCATTCATGTGGGTGACATGAAATGGAAGTATTATATGCAATGTTGATTGTATAAGACAGGACCACGGTGTTGGATCAAATTTCTCATTAGTATTGTTTACGATAAATGATCGAATATCAAACTAAGTTTATCAACCGTGACAGATCTTAATCCTGGGTGAAATGTGGACTCCTATTTGTGGAGTTATGTTCTTTGATTCACATGGTTAAGAGTGATCTGTAAGAACGCTCAATACACTCCTACTTTAGGAACATAACTAGATAAGTAGATGGGAACACATTTTCACGAGATGGAATTCATAACTTTCCTATAAATTAACGGTACCTAAACATTTTAGGAACTTTAAGAAACTTTCTTGAGGTACTAATTTGAAACATGAACAAATGGCGCCACGACTTATATTGATCACTGAAGTATAATATCTCTAGTTTGACTAAAGATAATGTTCATTGGAGAATCAACGGGAACACAAGAATAAAACGGTAATTACAGGGACAGAGCGGTAAATTTAATCCACCTGTAATTATAAAGGTTCCACGTGAAGGATATATAATAGATATAAATAAAGATAAACTAAATGGACATAACTCATCTATAGTTAGGGGAGTTCAGCTATGAATCTATAGTGGAGTTATTCATAGTTAGATAATAAGGGTCTGTTTGGTAACCTTCCTCGTTTCCATTTTTTGTTTTTTATTTCTATTTCTTATTTCTTATTCTTGTTTTTTTAAAAAGAGAAACAGAAACATGTTTGGTAACTGTTTCTTATTTCTTGTTTCTGGAAGAAAAAAGAAACAGAAATATGTTTGGTAACTAATTCTTGTTTTTGTTTCTCATTTAAAAAAATATTTCTTTTTTGAAAATTTTACAATTTTTAATGATATATTTAAAAATATTATATTAATATAATTTTTGGATATTTATGATATATTTCATAACTCAAAACGGGACAACGTAATAATTTATTAATGTGTTGAAAACTTTGGAAACAAGAAAGAGAAATAAGAAACAAGAATTTGTTGTTTCTAAAATTTCTACACAATTTTGGGAAGTGTTTTAAACAATATGAGAAACAAGAAACAAGAAGAGTTACCAAACAACTTCATTTCTTAAAAAATAAGAAATAGAAACAAGAAACAGAAACTGGGAAAGTTATCAAACGGTCCCTAAGTAATTAACTGATTATGAGTTAATCACTTAATTAACAAATTATTAAGCCCATGATCTATAGGCCCATCTGGTCCTTATGCTAACCCAAATATTGTAGTCGCGAAAACAAGTAAAATATTGAGTATATTTTATCGGTAATTAATATATAAACATTATTAATTGTTTAAATAATGAGTTTATTTAAACAGGAAATTAATAATGAAATATTATTAATTATTTAAATATTGAGTATATTTAAATGGTAATTAATAATTTGAAATTAATTGATAATTATTAATTGCTTAAATAATTAATTTTATTTGAACGAAAATTAATAATTAAAATTGTTAATTAATTAAATAATGAGTTTATTTAATGGAAATTAATAATTAAAATGTCATTTAATAATATTTAGTCGAGAGAAAATATTAATATTATTAATTATTTAAATAAAAATGTTTTATTTAAATGTTAATTAATATATAAATTAATTTAGTTGGACTTATTAATTTAAGAAAGAGTTTCAAGCTCAATTGGATTAATGAACCCAGTTTAAATTGGCCCAAATATAGTTAATTAAATAAATTTGATTTATTAATTATCTATCTTGTAAATTTCGGCCATATGTATAATTTTGGGAAAATAATTATTTGAATTATATCCTAAAATAATTACATAGATTTATTTACCCAAGATAAATCAAATAAAAGAAAAGAAAATAAGCTCTTATTTATCTATGATATTTTCGAATATACCAAGATAATGGAAAGAGAATATCTTTTTCTTTTTATATTTATATTTATCTCTATGGAATATTTTAATGAGATTAAATTTTCCATTAGCCTATAAATAGGAGGCTTGGATTATTCATAAATCACACAACTCAGTTCCTTATAAATTAAAATTCTCTAGTCCTTCCCCCCCCCCCCCTTGCCGATTTTGCTATCAAAATAGGGAAGAAAATTCTTTTTCTTCTTCCTAATTTCTTCTAAAGTTTGATCTCACAATCGGATTTCGTTTGATCGATTGGGAAATAGCGTAGAAAATCTGGTGTTGCTGAGGATTGATGCTATAAAGAAACCTTCAACAAATTCTCCATTTATTACTCAATGAAAGTGAAAAACCTTTTATTTTCGAAAACAAGCATGAATCTACATGTTTTTTTTATCACAAATTGCATGATATTAATAGATTTTTAATTAAATGTTAATTAGATTACTAAACGATATTATACTAATTTAGTTGATCAATCCCTTCATAAGAAACCCAAAGATCACCAAACCAGAGAGATTGGGATGAACTGTGATAATGACTTGTACACTTCTCAAATTTTGTTTCACTTTAAGTTTATTCACCATAATAGGTTATTTGGTTTTTTTTAGAAAAAATTAAAATTGCAATATGTAAAATTACACGTGCATATCAACTAATTTCACTACTTTTATGCAAAGGGCAATCATTAATCCCAATTTATAATTAAAAATAATATTCACAATGATGCTGATTTCGGGATTGATAATCTCTTTAGCCTTTCCATCTTCATCTCTTCCAAACCTTTGAGACCCTTATTTGTGGTTGAACTTGTCTGAGAACGCAACCTCTCTCTCATATTTGGTTTGATCAAATGAAAACCTATTTTTCTATTTTCATTGTTTGACTTCACTTTGTCCATGTAGAGATTGTCTAAAAATAAACCAATCTTCTGCTAGAATTCTGAACTCGTTGAAATACAATGACGTCATTAAGAACAACATACACTTTATAGTAACAATCATAACATAAAATAATGGAACACAAAAGGAAAGAGAATGACTAATAAACACCTTGAAATTCGTTAATCCTCACTCAGACACTAAACTTTAGGTCGTTAACTTGAAAATCGCCTCTTAATCCTCTTGTCCTCAATGTCCATCTCAAGGACACAAATTTATAATAGAAATTGCAAGTATATAAAACAACAAAACCATTTATTTTGAAAGATACATACATTATGAATCAATCCATTTTAATATGAATGAGAAATTTTCAAGAAATTAGTTCATGAATGTGCATTTTTCAATGCTTTTAACATTAATTCATTTATGAATTAAAATATTTAAATGGGTATTGCATTACGTTCATTTAATTTTATTTAAAACCTATTATAATTAGTTTATAAAATAGAATTTAAATTTATAAAATTTAGTTTAATAACTTAAATAGGAGGGAAATCAAAAGTTTCTCCTTTAAAGCCCCCTATGCACAATGAATTGTTGGATTTAAATCCTCATTTAATATATTGAAGTTGTAGAGAAGTTAGAGTGTACACACAGATTTCTACTTCATGAAAATTTTCAAACTAAAAATTAATTATTATTCAAAAAAATCAATAATTCAAATATATATATATATATATATATATATAATAAAAAAAAGGGGGCAAAGGGGAAATTCAAAAGTTTCTCCTTTTAGACCTAGTACAGAAATCCTCATGTAATATATTGAAGTTGTAGGTGTTAGGAATGGTGTCCTAGAACTTGTAATTATTTAATTATAATAATTTATTTCGAATAAATTAAATAAACAAACATAAGTTCTTTATATTATCTAGATTGATTCAATTGACGATATTAGGAATATATGGAAATATATTAATATCAAACATTCAAATAGTAAACCCTAAGTTACTCTTATGAAATCACGACTTAGTATGTGAGTCATACAAGAGGATTAAAGTCGAGATGAGTAACGTAAACGTGTCTACAGTAAACGGATAACGTTTGGGAACCTTATCCTGGTAACACTGTTGATAGCTTCGCATTTTGTTTATAGACAAATAATCGAATCCTGATCATTCATGTGGGAGACATGAAATGGAAGTATCATATGCAATGTTGATTGTATAAGACAGGACCACGATGTTCGATCAAATTTCTCATTAGTACCGTTTACGAGAAATAATCGAACATCAAACTAAGTTTATCAACCGTGATAGATCTCAATCCTGAGTGAAATGCGGACTCCCTATTTGTGGAGTTATGTTCTTTGATTCACATAGTTGAGAGCGAATCTGTAAGAACGCTCAATACACTCCTGTTTTGGGAACATGACTAGATAAGTAGCTAGGAACTCATTTTCACGAAATGGAATTCATAACTTTCCTATAAATTAATGGTATCAGTGCGATACCTAAACATTTTAGGAACTTTAGGAAACTCCCTTGACGATGTACTGATTCGAGACATGAACAAGTGACGTCATGACTTCTATTGATCACAGAAGTATCTTATCTCTAGTTCGACTAAAGATAAAGTTCATTGGAGAATCAGCGGGAACACAAGGATAAAGCGGTAATTACAGGGGCAAAACGGTAAATTTATCCGCCTATAATTATGAGGGTTCCACGTGAAGGATAATATCTCAGATATAAATAATGATAAACTAAATGGACAATAACTCATCTATAGTGAGGGGAGTTCAGCTATGAATCTATAGTGGAATTATTCATATTTAGATAATAAGTAATTAACTGATTATGTGTTAATCACTTAATTGACTAATTATTAAGCCCATGATCTATAGGTCCATCGGGTCCCTATACTAGCCCAATTATCGTAGTCGCGAAATCAAGTAGAAGAAATGGAAATTTTAAGTAAAGTGAATTACTTAAAATAGGCAATATTAATTGTTTAAATATTAAGTATATTTAAACAGTAATTAATATAAACATTATTAATTGTTTAAATAATGAGTTTATTTAAACAGGAAATTAATAATGAAATATTATTAATTAGATATTATTAATTATTTAAATATTGAGTATATTTAAATGGTAATTAATAATTTGAAATTAATTAACAATTATTAATTATTTAAATAATTAATTTTATTTAAACGGAAATTAATAATTAAAATTAATTAATTAATAATAAAATGTTATCAATAAAATTATTAATTAAATAATGAGTTTATTTAATGGAAATTAATAATTAAAATATTTATTATTAATTATTTAAATAATGAAAATTATTTAAATGGAAATTAATAATTAAATATAATTTGATAATATTTAGTCGGGAGAAAATATTAATATTATTAATTGTTTAAATAAAATATTTTATTTAAATGGTAATTAATAAATAAATTAATTAAGTTGGACTTATTAATTTAAGAGAGAATTTCAAGCCCAATTGGATTAATGAACCCAATTGAAATTGACCCAAAATAATTAATTAAATAAATTAGAATTATTTATTAATTATTAAGCCAATTTTCGGCCATGACATGTATTTTAGGAAGAGATAATTGTTTGAATTATATCCTAAAATAATTACATAGATTTATTTACCCAAGATAAATAAAATAAAGAAAATAAAATAATTTCCTATTTATCTATGGCATTTTCAAAATTGCAAGATAAAGGAAAGAGATAATCTTTATTCTTTTTGTATTTATCTCTATAGATTAATCCTAATGTGATTATGATTCCTATTTTCCTATAAATAGCAGGGTTGGGTCATTCATAAATCACACAATTCAATTCTTTGGAAATTGAAAAATATATCTTCCTCCTTTTCTCTCCCTTTGCCGATTTTGCTATTCAAAATTGGGAAGAGAATATTTTTCTTCTTCCCAATTTCTTCTTAAGTTCGATCCCACAATCGGATTT
The DNA here is from genome assembly GCA_028015215.1 of Gynostemma pentaphyllum. Classification (NCBI taxonomy): domain Eukaryota; kingdom Viridiplantae; phylum Streptophyta; class Magnoliopsida; order Cucurbitales; family Cucurbitaceae; genus Gynostemma; species Gynostemma pentaphyllum. The sequence goes on along the minus strand of CM051353.1, from coordinate 17,424,140 downwards.
CGTTTGATCGATCGGGATATAGCGTAGAAGATCCGATGTTGCTGAGGATTTGATGCTGTAAGGAAACCTTCAACCAATTCTCCATTAATCAGTCAATGTAAGTTCCGGTTTTAATTTTCAAAAATATAAGCATGTTCTTCGTGTTTTTATCACAAATTGCATGATATTAATAGATCCTAAATTAAGTGTTAATTTGTGTTACTAAATAAATTCTGCTAATTTAGTAAATCATCCCTTCAGTAGGGGAAGGTAGAGTGTACACACGGATTCCTACTTCATGGAAATTTTTAAACTAAAAATTCATTTTCATTCAAAAAAATCATAAATAAAATAAAAAGAGGGAAAAAGGGGAATTCAAAAGTTTTTCCCCTTAAGCCCCTTTTAGAGGTAGTATAGATATGAATATTAAGGTTATTTATCCATATTTCATCTATATTTTCTCAATATATAATATTTAATTAATAATAAATAAATAAAAATTGAATCTTCATAAATAAAATAAAAAAGGAGGCAAAAGTTTTTCCCCTTAAGCCCCTTTTAGAGGTAGTATAAATATGAATATTAAGGTTATTTATCCATATTTCATCTATATTTTCTCAATATATAATATTTAATTAATAATAAATAAATAAAAATTGAATTTTACGATTCACGATTCGATACGATCCACGATTTACTTTTTTAAGAAAACAATTCACGATTCGATTTACGTTTTGATAACCTTGGAAAACACAGCAATCTCAGAAATAAATCCATGGAAAATTCACAACAGAAGGAATAATTCCTCAAAACGAAGCTTTTTTTTAAATAAAAAAGCTCAAGAATATGTATTTCGTTAAATTGAGGAAATGGAATTGAAGGAATTCGAAAATTCAAAAACTAAAGTGAAGAATGAAAAAGGAAGAATATTATAGAATTAAAGAAACTAACCTTAATGGGTTTAAGAACGAGGATTAGGGTTTTCTTTTTGACTCGAAACGAGTCAAAAAAAAATTATTATTATTATTTAGATTGCAGGGAAAGAAAAAAGAGAAGTGAATGAACGAAGGCAATTACTGTGGCTGGTCGGCAGACGGTTCCAGGCCTCCACCCAGTAATCGGATTTTAAATCGTTATGTCAAATATTTGTGCATTTGACCTTCTTCTTTTTTTCCCCACAAACAAGAAATTGTTAAATGATAATTAATGGTCGGCATCACATTAAAATTAGTTTTGTGACCAAATTTTAAAAACTATTTTTTTAATGTTGAAGACTTGTTAGTATGATGAGTTTTAAAATAGTAGAAAATGAAATCAATGATTTTTTAATTACTCTTATATAATCTATATCTACACTTTAATACTACTTCTAAAATGGACTTAAGGGGAGAAACTTTTGAATTCCCCTTTTACCCCTTATTTAATTATTAAATACGATTTTAATTGTATCTTAATCTATATATTAAAAGAGGAGATAAGTGGAGAATCTTTCATTGTCAATTTTACCCTCATTATTTTCCTTTAATCCAAAATTAGCCTTATGAATTTAATTTAGAATTTATGAATACCTTTTTTACCCTTTATAATTAATTATATATGTGTGTTATTTCAACTTAACAATTTTTAAGATTTTATTTTTTCATCGCACCATTTAGTAGAGTTACATATTTTAGACAATACTTAGTCGAATGAATAAGTCTTTTTGACGTTTCAAAACTAAATCAATCTTTCTAAATCCTACCAATTTACAAAAACAATATTGACAAAATTAAATATAGATTTGTATTTTAAAAATTAAATACAATGATTAAACTATACTTTTTTTTAAAGATAATAATCATATTCAACAGTTCTATTTAATTTACAAATGTAAGGTGAATTTCTTTTAAATGTTCAATAATAATTAATAAACTATACACCTTTAAACTTCAATTTAACCGATGATAATTTAATATAAAAAAATAATACGAAAACTTAGAATTGTTACGGAATATTAAGACTAATTATTCTATATTATAATAAAATTTTGTTTTTAATATTTTTAATAAAAAATTAAAAATATGAACCATATAAAACAACGATTCGAATCACGTGCAACCCATGTATTATATTACTATATATTAAAAGTGTGAATGAAGAGAAAAATTTCATGTTTCAATTTACCCTCAAACTATTAATTATTTCCACTATAATCTCAACTTTTCATTTAGTTTCTCCTTTTTCTAAAAGGAAATATAAATGGAAAAATCAAATTCCTTTATCACACAAATTACAAGCAATCAATTTTCCATCTCTATCCAACTCACCATACATAAACTTAATTTATTACTCAAATTATCAAGAACTTCGTGAAGTCCCTTTAATGCACTTTTTTTCCTTGAACTAAATGAAAATATAAAAAATCTTTAATATACAAATTTCAATAACTCAAATACCAATAAGTCTCTTCCATTCTCTCTTTAAATGAAAATTTAATAGATTAATCCACATTTACTCAAATTCAAGTATCCAAATGAATACAGTAGTGAATAAATAGCTTTTAAACAAATCAATTTCTCAATTTTATGTGACTTATTTTATTCACAATGATTGAAAATAGTGTAGTTATTCTCTTATCAGGTCTTTCCTCTTTTACCAAATAATTGAAGAATGGATGTTTTTTGTGACGTCTCTACGATGGAAATATCCAATAATGTGCAAATTTTATAGATCTTGAAGTGCATTTTATAAGAAGAAGTGTTGTAAATTTTGATTTCAAACATTTTTATGTATTTATATAATTTTAAAAATAATATTTTGTATGTTTAAATTTCTGAAAAATAACTTCAGTCACATTCCATTTACTTACTGTGGATATAGACTGGCGTGTATTAATGATAACTAAGGTTTTCCATTTTCTTTTTTAATTTGGTCTCTCTATGTACATCTCTTTACTACACTCCAGTGAAGTTAAACTGAGATTGAAAAGTTGAAAACACAAATTTACACCAAAATTATTATATTCTTTAAAATCATGAAAGTGTTATCTATTAAAACATATAAAATTTAATCAAACATGTTTATTCAATCATCATAAACTTACTTAAGTAGAATATATATCCATACATTTTATTGCTATCATATATTTTTTATTGTATCCCCAGTCCCCACTAAAAAACACAATTAGAAGTATGATTTTTAAAATAAATTTCAAACAAAACTAATATAGATGACTGTAGATTTTAATTTTACTGTTTTTTTGTCCTTTTTTACTGTTTTGTCAAATGAAGAACAAGTAATTATCTCTCCAATTTCAAAATTTACACAAACAATCATAAATTAAAGAAACCCGAAGCACTTAAACTTACCAAAAGGTGATTAATAATTATTAATTGGCTAGTTAATAATTATTTATACGCCCCTAACTAATTTAAGCTAATAACGTAATTAAAAGAATTTATGAATGAAATAAATTTGTAAATTCTAAGTTATCAATTCTAAATTAAATTTAATTACTTTAATTAAATAAAAAAATTACGTCAAAAGTAACGGGACGTTACAAGTTCCCTACACCTGTTCTCAATAATATTTCTCCTTTTGAATGTCTCTTCAAATCTAAACTCAATTATTCAAATCTTTAAGGTGTTTGGATGCACCTATTTTCTAAATCTTAGGCCTTACAATAGACATAAATTTGATTGCAAGTCTCATCCATGTGTGTTCTTAGGATATAGTCCTTCTCATAAAGGCGATAAATGTTTAGATTCAACTGGAAAAATCTTTATCTAAGCAGAGAATCAAATGTCACACGACACGTTGACATTTCGATCGACATGTCGCTCAATTGACACTTCGATATTAAAAACAGGGAGAAAAAATATTTTCTCCCAATTCGTTAATAAATTGGCGATTTATGAAATTGTCGTCGATTTTTCATTTATATCGACGACAAAACTCAAAATATCATTCGATATATCGAAAAGCAAATTTAATAATTTTACTCTTCATGGGCCCAAGAAATTTTAAGCCCATTCGTAATGTGAGCAGTAAGGTAAATCAGGCAACTTTCTTTTATAATGTTTTATCAAACGTCTTTAATTTCCTTATTTTGAAACCCTATGTTTCCTTGAACTTATTAATATATCTTATATAGTTGATTGGGAATTTTAGTAATATGAGTTTTGGCAACAATATTCCCTTTTGTTCTCATCAAGCTTCAGATTTTCCATTTTTCATACCATCTCGATTATTAGAAGAAAGTCGATGGTTTCTTGATTTTGGAGTTCCACTTTCATCATGAGAAAAATGATGCAGTTAATTAAAGCCTCAAAATTGCATACAATTTCTTCAATTAATTCCATAAATCGTCATCTTTATTAGATTCTTTAGAAATTTCTAATCACGACTATTTTTATATGTTCATCGTCAATTCATTAAACCCATGATTAGTATCTTATTTTTCTCCATTTTACCAATTCATTCATATCAAATAACACCAAAATTACTAAACACCGAAACTTGAAATCTGAAATTGAGATTAAAAAAAAAACTCAACAATTGAGATCTAGTCTAGTATTAATAAGGGGAAAATAAAAAAACACCCATGTGATTTTGGTCAAAGACAAACACACCTCCTGTAGTTTGAAAATGAATATTTATACTCATATAGTTTCACAATTATACAAATTAACCCCTTCCATCTACGTCTTTGATTTTCTTTTAGTTATAACTTTTTCGTTTTAACTCAGATTTGAATGATTCAAGATGTTATGAAATCTTCGTTTTGAACTCTATGTTGTAATCACTTAAAAACTTAGAAATCATCAGTGTATAAAATAGTTATCATGATCAAAATATTTGATCAGGTTGAAGTCGTAAACACTTTTATATACTGATGATTTAGAAATTTTTGGTGACTACAACGTAGAGCTCGAAATGAAGATTCCATAACATCTTGAATCATTCAAATCGAAATTCAAACAAAAAAGTTATGATTAAAAGAAAATTAACGGCATAGAGGGGAGGGGTCAATTTGCACAATTTTAAAACTATAGGGGTATAAATATTCATTTTCAAAATACAAGGGTGTGTTTATCTTTGACCAAATCCACATAGGTGTTTTTTACATTATCCCAATTAATAAAAGAAGAGAGTACTAATACCTTATGATCTGAAGATTTTCTTTAGAGTGAAATAATGAATGTTGATGTGGGGGTATTTATATATTTTATAATGCAAATTTTATTTAATTATTAAAATTGAAATTTATTTACTAAATCTGAATTGATAATGTTTTGGTTTTTACTTTTTGATTTTAAAAATAAATTATATTTAATTATAAATTAGTGATCATACCTTCTTATTTAATTTTTATTTTAAAAAGCTATATACAGGATATGAAAAATATGTCTTCTTGTTATTTCAAATTAATTATCAATTCATATTTAAAAAAAAAATTAATGATTGAAACAAAAAGATATTTTAAAATAAATCAGAAACAAAAAGATTATTTAAAATAAATTGAAATAAATGATTGAAAACAATTTTTGAAAAATGCCCATTCAAATATATACTAACTAATCTTTATTATAAATTATGTAGATTTCCAAAATCAAAATTCTTATAACAATATTTTTTTAAAAAAAATCAAAAAGAAAAAGATATTTTAAAATAAATTGAAAACTAAAATAAATGGAGAAGTGGAGAATTTAGAATGGACAGTTAACAGTTCTGAGGTAAAGTAAAGAAGAACTTTTATATATATATATATATAATATACTATCTAATCAAATAATGATTTGTTAAACATGTGGACACAAATCAAATTATATGGTCCAATTTAGCTTCCAAGCCCAATCATAAACAAGAGGCCTACACTTCTACCATAGTCAAATCGTAGGAAGTGTAAAACTTTGACCTAAATGTGCAAATTACATATTCCTTATTTGTGAGCAAAAGTTTAGGCGGTGGTGGATATTTATACGAGGAAGCAAATGAATTATGGGGGGATTTGAGCATCTCCAATTTGTGGCAGTGCGGTGGTGGCCAATCGGCCTCTCACCATGAGAGTCGACTCGACGACTTTTAATTGGGTTAATTAGGGTTTGTTCTATTGAGAGTAAAATAGAGAGGGGCAACCGTTTGGGTATATTCTTGAGGTTATATATAATTGTGAGCAATTATACACTCTTTATTGTTATCTCATTGATGTAATCTTCAACTTCATATTGGAACCTGCAGACTCTGTAGAAGACAGGACGTATCAATTGGGAACCTGTATAAAAATCTCTAGTGTCGTTATTTTTTTCCGCTTTTATTTATATTCTTTGTTGTGATAATATTCATCGTTATTGTGTTAGTGGGAGTTTAGGGTTTGACAAACCCTTCAAATTTCCAACAACTGGTATCAGAGCTTCAGGTTTCGGGAACTTGTATTAGAGATCGATGGATAGCAAAAAGAATATTGGGATCGAAAAATTTGGTGATTCATATTTTTCATTCTGGGATGATGCATAGTAAAAATTGCATCTTATGTCGTTGGGAGAGAAACCAGAGATGAAGCATGAAGATTGGAACAAACCGGTGAGGTCGTTGACCTTGTTAATTATTATTGTCAATTATATGAGTTCTACACAAAGTGCAAAATCGGAGAGTTGTTGATGTTCCCTCGGATCAGAGGGGTGAGCCAACAACGCAGGAAAGGACAGTTAGCTCCTAATCCATCAGTTCATGGAGAGGAAATAGTTGGGAGAATCTGGAAGCGCTCAGAAAGTAGCCTCAACTGACAGGCAAGATAGCGAACTGGTGAAGTTGCTCGAGGGCAATAGTGCATTTTTGACTAAGTTCAGAGTCAACGAGGGTGTAGACATTGGAGATGAAGTCTCTATTCTGACAACCGGCTTGAATGCACACATGTCAAGTCATTGGTGAAAAATTCCTCTCTCAAGATTAGTTGCAGGCGGATAATGGGTCAGGTGGTAGATCCCGCCACACAGCTGGAGTGGGAGTTGGTGGAGTATCTTTTCATGCCTGGAAGATAGCTCACATTGGAAAACCTTGTAGAGGTTATGTTAGTGGATTCTAACATGTTTTGTTTTGCAAATTGGTTTGAGTTTGCAGGGTGAAATCTTGGTGTTCCAAACAAGTGGTAAATTGTTGATGCAGTGGGAGTTGAAGATAATTGATTTGTCTCCAAGTGGGAGATTGTTAAACATGTGGACACAAATCAAATTATATGGTCTAATTTAGCTTCCAAGCCCAATCACAAACAAGAGGCCTAAACTTTTACCATAGTCAAATCGTAGGAAGTGTAAAACTTTGACCTAAATGTGCAGATTACATATTCCTTATTTGTGAGCAAAAGTTTAGGCGGTGGTGGCTATTTATACAAGGAAGCAAATGAATTATGGGGGGGGATTTGAGCATCTCCAATTTGTGGCAGTGCGGTGGTGACCAATCGGCCTCTCACCATGAGCGTCGACTCGACGACTTTCAATTGGGTTAATTAGGGTTTGTTCTATTGAGAGTAAAATAAAGAGGGGGCAACCGTTTGGGTATATTCTCGAGGTTATATATAATTGTGAGCAATTATACACTCTTTATTGTTATCTCATTGATGTAATCTTCAACTTCATAGTGGAACCTACAGACTCTGCAGAAGACAGGACGTACCAATTGAGAACCTGTATAAAAATCTCTGGTGTCGTTATTTTTTTCCGCTTTTATTTATATTCTTTGTTGTGATAATATTCATCGTTCTTGTGTTAGTAGGAGTTTAGGGTTTGACAAACCTTTCAAATTCCCAACATGATTTTTCATTCTATTTTTATTTTTTTAATAATAATTACAAATGGTAAAGTTGAAACAACATTTAAATGTAGGGATAATAATAAATGACAAACTTGAAATAATATTTAAACGTAGAGATAATAATAAATAGAAAACTTAAAATAACATTTAAAAGTAGGAATAAAAACGGAAGTAAAAAATTCTCCACTCTAAGCCACTTTTAGAATGCATCCCAACTGTGCAAAGAGGTAGTGCATCCCAACTCCACCCTATCCGGATACCATACTTCATGATACCATACTTCATAATAAAAATCATTATAAATTTACAAATAGGTGGTAATGCAAAGATTTTACAAAGACCTTAGCAATTCCAGCCTGGAATATGTGAGAAACTAGCTACATAAGTAACATATACAGATATTAAGAAAGAAAAAAACATGATAGGAATCTAAGGCGATTTTCATGTTTAAGAAATCACGTGCAATTTGCATCTCGTATGGCCCTTTGGTCGGTGTTTGCCTCCGTCATTATAGTGTTATGTACTCAATTATTAATCCTTGTTATTAATACCAAAAGGTAAACCAAAGATGAAGAAAAAAACCCCAAAGAGAATCTAGCTATAAATTTTTTTTAAAAAAAGCTTGAATTTTCTGGATTTTTTTAGGTTAAATTATACAAAATGCCTCTAATATTTGGGGTTTGTTTCAATTTTGTCCCTAATATTTTAAAAGTTTTAATTTTACCCTCAATTTTTTAATTTATTTCAAAAATACCCTTTGTTAGTAATTTTTGTAAAATTTTTACGAAAATCCAAACGTTACGGGAAAAATTAAAACTTTTAAATCATTCAGAAGTATAACCGATATTGACTACATTTAATATATTTTGCCTCTAATGTTTTAATTTCCATAAAACTTAATGAAACTGCTAACAAATGATATGTTTGAAATAAATTAAAGGAATAAAAGAAAAAACCACCCCTAAACTATGCAAGTTGTGATAAATACCCCCATAAACTATTGACTTAAGCAACCCTCCCCCGAACTATGTGAGTTGTGACAAATAAACCCTTGGACTGTTCTTTTTGTGACAATAACCCCTAAACTTTTATTAGTGTTTCAAATAAACCCTTTTGTTTACACCGGTTTAATTTGATGACATAATAAATAAAAGTTTTGGTTTAACATTAAAAATTTATCTTTAGAAGACAAGTCACACGAGTGATAAGATGAACAAAAAAATTTAACAGGTGTACATAAAATGGTTATTTTAAAACACTTATAGAAGTTCAGGGGGTTATTTGCTTAAAACCAATAGTTCTGGGGTTATTTGTCACAACTTACATAATTTATGGGGTATTTGCTTAAAAAATAGTTTAGGACATTTGTCACAACTTACATAGTTCAGGGGGTATTTGCTTACAAAAATAGTTCATAGCGGTATTTGTCACAAGTTGCATGGTTCAGGGTGGTTTTTGTTTCTTTCCCTAAATTAAAAGATTGAGGGCAAAATTGAAATGTTTAAAGCGTCAGGGGCAAAATTGAAATAGACCTCATAGGTTAGGGGCATTTTGTATAATTTAACTCTTTTTTATATGAATCAAATTAGAGAAGAGAAGACTTCGATATTCAATAAATTGAGTATTGATGCCCTAAGGAGTTCATCTATATTTAAGTTCACACCTGTTCATATAAATAAGATAATATCTTGAGATTTAGCTTATTTCGAAAAACAGTCATTATCAAACAGGTCCTAAAATTTCCATAAATTGTGAATGGCGTTGACACAATGTCGGTTTTATAATGATTTAGTGTTGCCAAACTTCCTAAGCTTTGAAGCAAAAATAACATCTCCAATTCATTAAAAACCGTAATTACATGTTACAGCTCCCAAAGAGTTGACCAAGATTAAAGAAACTCTTTGAGCACCAATAACAAATGTAAATTAAGACGAAACTTCATAAGGAAGCAGAGTGAAAAATGGAAAAATTCACTTGCTTAAAAAGTACTTAATTGGGGTCTTTTCTATATAATAGCAAAAGAAAGAAAGAAAACTTTGTGTTTTAACCATTTCTCCCTTTAATGTCATTGAATAAAATGACTATGGAAAAATCAATGAGAAACAAAATTTCCATCATTTTGCTTCTCTTCTTGTCTTGTTTGGAGCAAATTCATTGTGCAGATACAATAACTTGCATCAGAAGCAATAGCCCGTGTCGTTTCAAGGAGATGACTTGCCCAGCAGAGTGTCCAAAAAAAACTCCATCAGACCATGCAGAGAAAGTTTGCTATGTCAACTGTGCATCACCCGTCTGCAAAGCGGAGTGCAAAAGTAAGGCCGATGCTTGTCATAATAACTCGATTACGTCGACTACTTTCTTTTTCGATCAAATTTGTCCTCTAACATCCTACATTATTTGGAAATATCGGTATACATGCGAAACTTTTTGTTAATGTAAAAATTTTGATACGTACCTTACATATTTTGGGTTATGATCACAGGTTCAAAACCAAATTGCAACGGCCCCGGCTCAGCTTGCTTGGACCCCAGGTTCATTGGTGCAGATGGTATTGTGTTTTACTTTCATGGAAGGAGCAATGAACACTTCAGCTTAGTATCTGATTCAGATCTGCAAATCAATGCTCGGTTCATTGGCCTACGGCCAGCTGGCAGAAGCAGAGACTTCACATGGATTCAAGCTCTCGGTATCCTCTTAAACTCTCACTCCTTTTCAGTAGAGGCCCGACGAGCGGAAACTTGGGAAAATGAAGTTGACCACTTGAAACTTACTTACAATGGAAACGAATTAGCCATCCCAGAAGGTGATCTCTCTCTATGGAGATCTGCAGAAAGCAATATTACAGTCCAGAGAACATCAAGCAGGAATAGTGTCTTAGTTACTCTCCCTGAGATGGCAGAGATATCAGTCAATGTTGTACCAATTACAAAGGAAGATGATAGAATCCACAACTACCAGATACCGAAAGATGACTGCTTTGCTCACTTGGAGGTTCAGTTCAGATTCCACGGTCTCTCATCGAAGGTTGAAGGAGTGCTCGGAAGGACTTACCAGCCTGATTTTAAGAATCCTGCAAAGCGAGGAGTTGCAATGCCTGTAGTGGGAGGTGAAAAGGAGTACAGAACCTCATCACTCCTCGCAGCCGACTGTAGCGCTTGTTTGTTTTCACCTGCCAGAGTTCCTGGCAAGATGGATGCAAAGATAATGCAATATAGCTTCATTGACTGCTCTGGAGGAAGTACAAGTGGAAATGGAATAGTTTGCAGAAAATAAGTGTCAAGAACCAGAACCATAAACATTAAATAAGTGAAGCTTTTGCTTCATAGTGTTCCATAAAAGACTGTCTCAAAGAATTTGGTCAGTCGTCTTTCGTTGTGTGTTATGAGTTTATATTTTGAGTGAATGCTGCAGTATCTTTGTATTCAGTTTAGTCAAAATTCTGAACAAATAAAGTTTGAATTTACTTGCATGACAGACTTATTTTACAATTTCCAGCCATTTTAACTGTTACTATGATTTTCCTTGAAGACATGGTATGGTCCTATCCTTATGGATATAGATAGCTAGAGTAAAAGGGAACACAGTAAAACATAGAATTTGCAAACATGAAGTCAAAAACCTGTGCTTTATTCACTATATCTTTGATCAGAAACAAAAAAAACATTATACAACTAATACAATTCATTATCTGGTAAATGTGTAAAACAACCTGGGAAGCCGATATCTAGCGGCCTAAATGTGAAGATAAGAGTGTTTACTGTACCAATTAATTTTGAAATGATTGGCACAAGCCACAGAACCATATTACAATCGGAATGAATCAAGTGGATGGAATTTAATCTAAGGGAAAGAAATCACAGATGAATCAAGTGGATGGAATTTAACAAAATATTTCTTCATTTGTCCACTGTAAACATATTAGACTCACTCAAACGCAAGGATGGCCAATGCCTTGGCAGGTCATCCGATAAACCAGTAGCTGAAGAATAGTTTTTTTTCTCATCTTCCGCGAGGATTTACTAGCTGAGAAAATACTGCACTTGTTGCAGCATCTTCTGCATCGTCATCAGTGCCAGAGTTCCCTCCATCAATCATGCTCACACTATTATCAAATGGCTCAAGTGGAGTCAGTTGGATCGTAGGAATGTGGTTTGTGCTGTTGTCTTCAGGTTCCATGAGAGCAGATGAGGTTTCCTCAAGCTGAAGAGCGTATTCGAGGTTCCACAAGACGTCTCCCATTGATGGCCTGTCAACGCCATACTCAGCCAGGCACTTCTCTGCTGTTTCCCCAAACTTCTTAAGAGATGCTGGATTAACCTTCCCCACCAGGTTTGGATCCATGATTTGATCCAACATACCCTTCTTTTGCCAGGTCATTGCCCATTCTGCAATATTGACTTGTTCTCGGGGCAGAACAGGGTTTAACGCTGGCCTTGTGCAGAGAACTTCCATTAGTACAACCCCAAATGAGTATACGTCTGACTTCTCTGTAAGCTGTTGTCGCCTAAAGTATTCAGGATCAAGATAGCCAAAACTACCCTTGACAGCAGTACTTACATGAGTTTGATCCAGAGACGGACCAGTTTTTGAGAGACCAAAGTCTGCAACTTTGGCAACAAAATTCTCATCCAAAAGAATGTTTGTGGTTTTAACATCTCGGTGTATTATGCTTTGAGCTGCGCCAGTATGAAGATAATGAAGCCCCCTTGCAGCACCAATGCAAATATCAAGCCGTTGCTTCCATGATAGTGGTGGTAGATCTGTACCATATAAATGACTCCTAAGAGGTCCATTTGCCATATACTCATAGACGAGAATCATTTCTGATCTTTCATCACAGTAGCCAATAAGAGATACTAGGTGTCGATGACGAAGCTTAGATAACATTTCAATTTCAGTTCGAAATTCAGCAAGACCTTGTTCAGATCTGGGGTTTCCTCTTTTAACAGCTACTTTTATACCATCTTCAAGTGTTCCCTTGTAAACCCGACCAAAACCACCAACTCCAAGGAGTAGGTTTTCATCAAATTTGTTTGTAGCTTCAAGAATCTCCTGGAATGTGAATAATCTGCCAAGACTGGAGGAAGCCAACGAAATAAAGCTTGCAGTTCCGCTCTTTTGAGAAATCGTTGACCCTTTAGTCATGGTTTGAGAGTTTCCATATAAGGGTAAAGGCAACCATGAGTTTGCAGGTTGAGTAGATTTTGCCCGGCGAACTACCAAGCAGCAATAACACAACACGAGCAAAGAAATGGCTACTGCAGCTCCCAGGACAGAACCAACAATTACTGCTATGTTGGTCTTCTTTGAGGATCCTTTTGGAAAAATACTTTCAACAGACAAAGCACCATCCAAGCTCCCAACATGATTGCTTATCTTCATAATCTCCAAACCATTCATAGTGGCATTAGGGAGGTCTGCCAGAGTATCTGGACCAACACTAACTGTCAAAGTATCTGAATTGACTGCGTTGGAAATGAAGTCTTTGTAATAAGGCACACCCAATTGTCCGGTTAGTGATGACAGATCAAAGCTTCCCAGAGCATTATCAGTATTTATGTAAAGATTGAAAACCAGAGTGTTAAGCGCCCTGCTCATTATATCACAGAAATGTACTCGAACAAAATACATGAAATTTGGCTCAACAGTGAAAACCCAAGTTAAATTGAAGTTCACATTCTGCACATTTGGGTCTCCCATGGCATCAGCAGTAGCATAAACCCAATTCGGTGCTATTTCTGGTGTAAGACTGGGAGGATATTTTATGCTCGCTGGGCTGACGGAGATGTTCACTGCAGAACTGTTGACATGGAGGTATTTCTCATCATTCTCCCAGGTTCTTCCCAAGGTATCATTTTGTGCTGTGATTAAAGGACCCCCCATGTTGAGCCGGTAAACAGTTTCAAGAGCAAGGACAGAAATACCACTAAATGGAGCAGATGGATTCAAAGCCAATGCTTGATCAGGCAGTACTCCATCAGGCATCGAGACAACTTCAATTGCATTAACAAACGCAACCGAATCGTTGGCAGGAATGAAAGTGAGTGTCAAGGAATCAGAAGTGACATTGATTGCATACTCCTTGAACATATAAGAACCATTGAAGTTCTTGAAAGTGAAATTGTTCAAAAGCACAAAATTCTCGGTGACAACAGTAATCGAGGCAGATGTCAAATCCCGACCTGATTTCGGAATAGGATAAAAATACAAGCGAACCCAATGCCGGCCTGCTCCTTTGATAGCAAATCTGTATTCCGCAATGCCCGTGAAAATCCGAGCAGAATTATAGATTGGAGATGGGGAAGAAGTATTTGAACTAACAACAACAGAATTCCCATTTACATGAGAGAGTAAGGAACGTCCAGAATCAGGAACAAAAGTTCTACCTTGAAAGGTGACATTTTGTGGAGAACCACAAGCTATCAAATAGTTATCTATGGGAGTGAAAGAGGCATAAGATCCAATACACATGAATAAAACAACACAAATAGCCAGAGACACAGAAAAAAACTTCATCTTCACCATTTTCCCACTAACTCCAGATCCTAAAAGTGCAAGAACAGACCCAAAAAACTACCACAAAAGCTCAGTTTCAATTCAGCAAGATCTACAAAAGGCACCAAACCAAAAGAAACCAAATAAAAATCAAACAAACCCCTCACAATCCAAAATGAACCAAACCCAGTTCCCCAATAACTCAATCTAAATCTTAGAGTAGCCAAGATCTATCAATTTCACACAATGCCCAGTTCCAGAAATCCACAAAACAAAAGAATCAATACTTAAAATCAACTCCAAGTCTAATAAAAACTAGAGCTTTATGAGAAACAAAGAAAGAGAAAAAAGAACTTATGAAGAGAGAAGAATTGAAAAAAATAATTTTTCTTACAGTGATTGAGAAATGTGAGATGAATGAATATCAATAGAGAGAAAAGAACCCAGAGAGAGAAAGAAGAGATCCCATTAATCCCAATCCAACATGAAAGGAAGCTCCTTTCAAGCAGAGTTTTTTTTTAGTGCAGCTACTACACACTAAACTTTCCAGGCTGTTATTGAGGCTGTCATCTATGGAGAGAAGGAAAAAAACAAAGGACCCCACAAAACAAGAAGAAAAGGGATTTATGGAAATGAAAAATGAAACTTCTTCAAACTCTAATTGCCCTTTTTCACTATTAAATTAAAACCCAGCTGTTTTTTTTTTCTTTTTTCTCAATGATATTCATTCGTATTGTAGTTTGACCTTTGAAACACAGAAACTTTAACAACGATGGGAAAATTACAAGAAACTAAAGAGGAAAAAGACCAAGACCGCCATTAACGCTACCTCTACAGTGCTTCTCTTAATATGTCCGTTTTCAATTTTGAGTTCCGTTTTTGATAATTTTTGTTTGTTTTCCTAAAGGTTAGATGAATCATAAATGCTGCATAAAAGCCAAGATGTCATAATATTTTAATTTATGTATTCTATTTAAAACATAAGGGGAAATAATACTCAAAACTATAATTAAAAGACACCAAATATTAACATAAGTATACTTGGATCGAGTTATAATGATTGCAAATCTACTAAAAAAATAGTATGTTTTAAAAATATATTAATTATTTTTAACATGTCAATTAATAATTAATATTGAATAATATGTATATAATAAATAAATCATTGATTTATCCAATAATCAATGTTAATTACTTATTAATATAATAAAAAAATATTATATTTATAAATAATTTTAATTAATTATATATTTATAAATATTACATAAACTTTTACTAGTGAAATTTAAAAACTGATACCTCTAAACCTTGCACCATAATTATAACTAGATTCTAATGTTATGGATTTATATGTTATATTTGTGATATTACATGGATTAAATCGTTTTAAAGATAATGATTAAAAAGGGGTATTGGTAAGTATAACCTTTTTTTAGTAATAATTGTAAAAATAACAGTTGTAAAAAATATTTATAAATATAGTAAATTTTAATCGGGTGAATCAGTGATAAATGTTGTATTACATATTTTTACACTAAAATTATCATTAATACACACATTAATCATTGATTAATATAGTACAAAATGTTATATTTATAAATACTTTTTAGAGTTGTTATTTTTATAAATATTACATCAAAATTTGCTACCCAATGATATTTCCCGATTAAAAATGTGTTTTAAATATAGAAATTTAATGGAAAAATACAAAATTCAGCGATGAAAATAGAATGCTAAAAAATGGGAAGATCAAAATAAAATAAAATGAGGACAAATATTTTTATTTAATTAAATTATATTTATATATGTTATAATTTCTTGATGGGAATGGAAGGGTGTGGTTGCTGTGCTGGGACCAACGATTATGAGGGCCCGCTTTTTACGCGGCTTCATGATACAGATTTGAGATGGCAATTAGGGCGTTAGTTGACGGAGTTATATCGGTGTTACCATTTACGGCTCCTACTTGAAGACGTTGACGGCTGTTTGACGGTGGTATAATTGGTATTAAAAAAAAAACCTTTTCATTTTAGGATACGATTATTTTTTACTAACTTTAATTTTTTATATTCAATAATATGGGTAGCAGAATTTATGGTATTTTTAAATTATTCATCTCTAAAAATATGTATATATATATGTCATATTTTAAAATTAAATCAATTCTATTATTCATATAATTCATATATTGTTTTAATTAAAAAAAAAGATTAGTATATATTTTTATCCTTAAAATTTGTTTTAAATTTATTATTCAAATTTTTAAAAAGTTGTATACATGAAGTTTTAGTAAGCAATAAATTCAATTCCTATTTATTAAAAAAAAAGGTCCCAATATTTAATTCTGATGAAAAAATAAAATTGTAATTTATGATGCACATCAATAACCATATAAATTATAGCATTTTTTCAATAAATCTTAACTTAATTTTTAACCATAAAAATTAAACTCGAAACTTTTTAAAACTTGAGGGATTAAAAAAATTGATATTGAAGGATGAAATTAAAAATATAGATAAATTCTAAGAATGAAAATCTATATTTGAAATAAAAATAGAGTTTATTTGGAATAGCCTGAGAAGCTCTAGAAATAGTATTTTTAAACATTTTTTTAATTTTCATACAAGAAAAACAATTTTCTATAAATTGAGTTTAAACATAAAGGCTTGAGGAAAAAAAATCAAATAAGATTAAAAAAAGTGGAATATTTTATTTCTAAAATAGTCGTAACCAGGCACATGGCCACGTACACCACGTACCAATCACTTCCCTTATAATATTTTCCTAGATTGATTAAATCTGACAGTTTCATAATTTATATATATAATTTTATTATCATAGAATAATTCCTTATTATTTGAATAATACTTAATTGATTAAGATAGAACTTTCCCCATCAACTGATTTTGATTAGACTTTCCTTGAAGTTCCTTTTACATTGGAATTGCTTGTCTGTAATTAATTTGTATCGCTTCCTTTATTTGAAAATTCAAATTAGTGAGAAAGTTTATCCATTTAGAGTGTGACCAAATATCACATTAATTAAGAGATAGTATGATCATAGGTACATAACGAAAGAGACATATTTTTATTGGTATACAATATTTTAGTGAAACCAAAAGCAAAGGCATTCGATTTTAGACCCAAAGTGAATAATATCATACCAATATGAAGATTATGGCAGTCTGATGTTACTAAACAAGTGGTATCAGAGTCATGCTTCAATCTTGAACATGTAGATGAATCATCGAATGCCGAATAAAGTGGGGAGCCTAAGAGACTTTATCCATGGTGGGCTCTATCGGACAAATGATGCACTTCGAAGAAATGGAGTTTTCTAGATAGAGTGGACGAATGGAGGAGAGGCTCGATGCTTTTTTATTTGAGGAGAGGATTATTGGAATGTGGATAAGAGATCAAATTGGTTAAAATCGAGCCAAAATTAATAGTGGATAATATCATATTAATATGAACATCATGGTGGCACAATCAAATAAAGTTGAAGATCTGTCAGGAAAATTAATTTTAAGAAAATACTTAATGAAAGGTTATCTTTTGTAATTTTTTGTAATCATATTTTCAATTAATTCTTTATTTATTAAATGCTCATAAACTAAAACTATTATGCTAGGAACATTATTTTTTATGAATAGTTGAGGTTAATAATTTAGGGTCTGTTTGACATAATTTCTCTTAAAAATATTTTGAGAAAAACAATGTAAAAGAAATACTAATTAAGTGTTTCTTCTAAAAACATTTGAGTATACAAAAATGTGTGTTTGAAAAAAAATACTTGATTTGTGATTCTTCTAAAAATGTTTATAAACAGGTATTTCACTTAAAATACTACACTCAAATGTTTTTAAATGAAACATTTAATTAGTATTTTTTTAAAAAAAATTAACTCAAAATATTTTTAAGATAAATTATGCCAGATATTATGTTTATTAGAGGTGATGGTGAAAGAGTTCGGTTGGGAGTAAACACCGAATCTTCGATTTGGAAATAAGCCAAACTGACATTTCCTTAAAACAAATTAAAAAGCCTATTAGACGATAGGTTCGAGGCTGGGTGTTTAGCAAATGATTTTATTTAATGTTTCTATTAACCTTTTTTTTTAATGGAATATTTCCAGTTATCATTATGTGTTCATTATTTTATGGATAAGTTTTATATTTTCATTTCAAGTTTTCCTTAAAGATATATGCAAATTACCATTTATACTTTATTTTCTCAAGTATGGAGGGATATATTTTCTACATTCCTAGAGGATATTCCCATCTTCCCTTAATTTAAAATTTACCACGCCGGCTTGCTACATCATCATTAATGCCACATCAACGACTGATTGATGGTCAACTAACGGAAAACTTAACGAAAGAACTAAAAAGGTAACTTTTCAAAAGTCGAGGGATTAAAAATGTTAATTTTAAAAGTCTAGGGATGAAAGTAAAGCTTGAGTGAAAATATAGGGACCGAAATGATATTTTACCCTTTATTTTACCCTTTATTTTACTATAAAAGTAGAATGGAAGAGAACGTGCAACTAAATTTCATCTAATTTTGGTAAACAAAATGTTACTGATATTTACATCAAATTAATTACAAGCTAATTAATATTAAAATGAGAAGTTATTTTTGTTTTATTTATTTATTTTAGCTTTAAAATTTTATCCTTTTCCAAAATCCATTATAATAAATTAATTTTATTTATAGAATTTATTTAAATTGTAAAACTAAGTATAGAAAATAATTTTTTACTAGGAAAATTATTCTCCGATCGTGAAAAATCACTAAGGTCCTGTTTAGTTTACAATCTAAATTAAATTTTATAAATCTGAATTATAGGAATAAAAAAAATAACAAGTATTGAGTGTTTGGTTTTCGATTCAAAATAACATAATTTAGATGCAAATTCATTTTCAAGCTAAAATTTGAGTTCAACTAAAAAAAGAATCTAAACAATCCTATCCACTCAACCCAAAAAAATGAAAATACGCTATTGAGCCCATCACCCACGCAATCCCGTCTTGTTCGCATATAAAGTTCGGACAATTTCCATTTCCTACCTTTCAAAAAAGTCATTTTGTCCTTGAAAGTGTTTTTAGAACTTCCATCACTACAAAAAACTTAACCTTTACCGGCGAACTAATGCCGGCAAAATGTAAATCGCCGGTATAGGTAAAAAGAGAAGGAATGTTGGCGAAATTCGCCAGCATTGCCTAAACCCTAAACCCTATAATTTCGCCGGCCTTTAGTAGAGCAATGCTGGCAAAATTTGTGTTTTCGCCGGCATTGCCTAATGGGAGGATTTTTATTTATTTATTTATTTTATTTTTAATAAAGCAATGCTGGCGAAATTCGCCGGCATTGCCTAATAAAAAGTTTTTTTTTGTTTTTTTTATAAATAAAGCAATGCCGACATTGCGACTTAAAGTAAGAGGGACTCGCACGTCCCTCTTAAGGGCTATGCCAGCGAAATGAATTTCACCGGCATAGCCCATAGGGATAAAATCCCCAACCCGTAGGCAACCCCTCATTTCTTCCTCTTTATTTTCTTTCTCTTCCTTGTTCTCTCTTCCCCCACCGGCGACAAGGGCGATTCAAGGTGAGTTTTCATTTATTTATTTATTTTTGCCATTTCATACCTCTAACTCATTTACTATTACTATTTTCGGGTTTAGGGTGCATGATTTTAGGTTTTGAAGTCTAAATCTATAGTTTCTATATATTGGGGCTTTGGTTTATGTTTATAATTTGTTTATCAAATGATGATGTTAGGTAGGAAATAAGTTCTTCATAGTTGTTTTAGTGTTTTTATGAATGATTTGAGTTTTTTTTTGCCCTATTTTAGATTTGGGAAGTGTAGATACCGTATTTTGCCCGGCTTATTTTCATTAAGAAATTTAAATTTCATTTGAAAATAGATTTAATTTAGAATTGATTTTAAATGATAAATTGAATTTTGATTTTAAAATTAATGTTTAATTAAAGTTTTTCATGGTTTTAAAAAAAATAAAGAATTTTTGTATATTAAAAATTTGGTGGATTTTTAATAAAAATATTTAAGTCATTTGGTATAATTTTAGTTTAAATATTTTTAAAATTCAAATTTGATAAGAGAAGTTAATTTTGGAAAGAATAAATTTTGGTAGTAATTTGGGCTAATTGCTAACGGGGTAAATTGATTGATTGATTGATTTTCGGAATAATTGACAAATCAAATACTTGTTTCCTTATTTACTACTCTGAATTAGTCTTTAAATAGGTCATTCTTTAGACCTAAAAAAGGGACCAAGATCATCTCATAAGCTCCTAACTTCGAACACCTCATTGCCTCCTAACCTCCTAGCCACCATTAGATCACAAGTCACGATTGCAAAGAAACTCTAAAGAACCTATCTCGAATCCCTCTCTCTCATTTTCGTTGGTGTACTTGAGACTTTTCTTGCCCATACTTCCATAACCCAAGCATTAAAAATCTCTATAATTCAGTGAATCGCACAAAAATATTATGATGGTCTCGCCGAAATAATTTTTCATTATCAAAGAGGAGTATTGTAGATCCAAATCATTTTTGTCCAGATACCACGGTTACCTGACATAAATCCATATTGTTGTAAGTTTTAATATTTTCAAATTTACATTCTTTCTATAATTTCTATTTTTTATTTGTTTAACTTTTAGTAATTATCTCTTATTGTTATTTGTTTGGTTTGATTTTGTTATTGGATATTTGTGGTCAAATATTAAACTTTTAAAGTTTAAGAAATTGCAAGTTAAGAACCATTTTTGTTAAATAAGTATTCTCTGGTAGTAATATATATATATTTATTTTTTCTTCTTCTTAAATTTGTAGAGATCTCATAATTTAAAAAAAAAACATATAAAGAATTAAAATTTTGTTTTTTTATAATTTCCCTTTGTCTTTTAATTTATTTATTTTTACTTTCTTTGTTTGTTATTATTAAATGCAGGTTTAATTTTGATATGTATGTAAAAAATAAAAAATATGTTTGTTTCAATTGATTAAGAATTGGTATAAGCGTTATAGGTATATGTATATTTATTTGATTATATTATTCTGTTGGTTAAAATATTGATTAAACACTTATAAACAAATATTATATTTTAAATTCTTATTATCTATTAAGAGTAAAATTGTATTCATAATTATAAAAAATATAATTAATTAATTAGGACTAAATAATATGCTTGTTGGAATTTCGATAAGTGCACGAAAATCGTCACGTTTGTGAAGGCTGAGTAATGTGCTTATCGGAGTTCTCATAAAAGTTTATCAAAACCCTAAAAAATATAGAATAGAAAAACTCTTAAAAAAACAATATTATATATATCATTTCAAGAATAAAAGAAGAGTATTTTAAATAAACTGAAATATTATTATTTTTAAATAAAAGGAAAGTGTTTTAAATAAAAATTAATTAAAATGTTTTAACATATAAATACAATTCCTATGATGGATTTTGAAAAGTAAAAACTTCAATTTCTTGAGGTGGAATTTTCTAAATTCCAATATTGTTCAATTAACGGTCGTAACGCCGCTCATTTTAATCTCTATTGCTTACTTCATTTTTGAAGTTGAGAAATGATTAAATGAGACATTTGTTTTTATAAATTAAAATTAACTTTTTTTAAACTATTTAATTTAAGGACCATCATTTTTAAAATAAGATAATATAAGGTAAAAGTATGGTAACCATTTTAAAATGGGTGTTGTAGGGTGCTAACACCTTCCCTACACACAAATGACTCCCGAACCCTACTTGATTTTCGTAGACCATTATTATTTTTTAATTTGGTGATCAATCACACCCAAATATGGTTGATGGCGACTTCCACTTCATTTTCATATAAGATACCTAATATTAAGGATGTCGGCCGCTCCGCGTCGTAATCACGTTGTGACAGGAAGTGTTAGGGTTTTTTTTGAAAAAATTTGGGGCTTTGTGTTTTATGTTCCAATTGAAAGTTCAGTTGATTTTTTTAAGTTATGAAATATGGTTGTTTGATGAGATTTGATACATTGAGTTATTTTAACTCATGAGTTTTTTTTTTCCTGAGTTTGATTGTGGTAGAACTAATTTTAAATGTTATGATTTTTGTTTATATTTTTGAAGGGGCTATCACACTTGAAAGCTATTAAAGGTTAGATTTCATTGTTTTTTTTTTTTTTTTTTTTTTTTTGAGTTTTTTACCTAAATTTACAATTTCTACATGTTAGGCTTTTTGGTTTTTAAATTGGGTATTTTTGTTTATGTAATAATTCTATATTCATTTATTTTATATTCTAATTCTATTTTCATTGATTTTTTTAATTAGAAAGTTGAGATATTTTGTTTTATGTTCTAGTTCCAACTCTCCTCCGGTGATTAGAAGTGCTTTGTAAGATTTAATTTTTTGAATTTCCGATTTGGAATTGATGATTAAATTTGGATAGAATGTGATTAAGTACTTTTTCTTCTCCTTTATAAAGTAAAATTATTATGATTGTTTGGTACTAACTAACTACATATGTTTATTTTAGGAGGCGATGTTCGAATTCTCCGACGTTTTTGGCCATTTACGGTGAGTTTCGTCTTTTTTTTCTTATATTTCTTATTCTTGTGAATGTGTGTCATTTATGATTGAAAGATGTTATGGGTTTGTTTTAAGCATTACTTGGATATTCTTGGTTTCTAATTAAAAATATGTTTGCATTATGTTTTCATGTATATATGCCAAGCGTTACTTTATCGGTCTCTTTGTACTTTTCATACACACATTTTAAGTCTATTTTCATACACCATAAATTTGGGTTAGCTACGATCTAAGTTATCATGTTTACAACACCTTACACTTTTATTTTTTACAAATGAAGATTCGTAAGCTCAAAAAATGGTAGAGCGCTCAAAATTGAATTGAGTTTTGAGAGGTTGGTGGTCCGAGTCCACCCGAATCTATTAGTACAAAGTAAATGATTTAAATAATTACAAAAAAAATATGGGTTATTGCCGGCGAAATTCACCGGCAAAAGTGGGCTATGCCGGCGAAATTCGCCAGTATTAGCTTTTTTTTTTCAATTTATGCCGGCATAGCCTCATAAAAGGGGGCAGCCTGATCATGGCTATGCCGGTGAAATTTGGACATTCGCCGGCATAGCCTATAGGCTATTTCGACGGTAAAGGTTTTGCCGCGAAAAAAGAGGCATTGTCGGCGATTTCGCCAGCAATGCCTATATTTCTTGTAGTGTATTCGTCTCTAAACCGTTGATGTATTCATAAACTATTGATAAATCAACAATGTGTTTCCTTTCCCTTTGGCACCAAGCAATTGCCTTTTCTCCAACACTTTGGAATCGTGTTTTTTTCGTTTGGGGATTTGGAAGTTTCGTGCCCTAATTTCTGAGGGTTCTCTTTCTGATTTTTCTTTGATCCCATGGAACATCTAGGAGATAGGGAAATTGATTACTGAATTGGTTTGATGAGTTTTAAACTCCAACTCCATCGTCGTCTCAGAAATAATTATAAATCTCTCTATTGTGTTTACTTGTTTTGTAGATCATATTTATGTATTTAAAAATTGATATTCCAATATTAATATAATTTACGAAATATATATTATGCGGTATTCTATTAAATTTAATTATTTATTGTAACAAAATTAATACACACGATGCATACTACATGTGTCATATGTGCTAATTCCGTAAAAAGAGGTATAATTTATAAATTCACATACTAAAGAGGTGTTAAAAAATATTTTTAAATATAATTTATGATTTTACGAAATAGATAAATCATTTTTATGTAATTCATCACTTTTCAATCTCTAGAATAAATAAATAAAGACAAATTAAGAGAAATATAGGTGCGATGGGAGGAGCATATCCGTGACTTCAACTTGTTCAATTTTTATTTTTTTTAACTGAACCTGTTCAATTTCTGTTCCTTTATTATTCGTGTGATGAAAAAAATAAAATACAAGTTTAATTAATTATAAAAGAAAAATAATTTATATTTTAAAAATTATAAATTGCAAATTACAAATTTTAAAATCTATCAATTCACAAATAAAACTACAAGTTTGGGCAGCTTTTAAAAATCACTTTTTATTTGTTATTTCCAAAACAATTTTTTAAAAACAATTTTAGAATAACATAATTATAAATTTACCGTAAACAATGTATATAATTCTAGGTAAAAAATAATTTTAATTTATAATAAAAATACTAAACATAATTTTACTAAAACATATTTTTAAAATTCAGAAAATTATTTTTAAATGAAAACAAAATACCCGCTAATTTCTTACTTTCATTTTCTACCATTATTATTATAAATGAAATTGATAATGAAATATATATATATATATATATATATATATTTTAATGAAGCGAAAGCGAAAAGTCCAAGTGTGAATCATGACTTTTTTTTTTTTGAAGAATCAGTTGGCTTTGGCTCTCACTGTTTTTCAATTCAACGAAGATGGATTGCCGCCGCCAAATTCCGCCGTCTGTTCCGCCGAGCGGCCCGTCAAGTTGTTTTATATTTTATTCTTTTTTCTTCTGTTTTTTCTCTCCATAATTTGAGTCAAATGCAATTAGATTATTAACAAGTTATATTCATACCCTTGAATTTTTTTTATAAAACATGGTCGCAATTTAGTAAATATTATAAATTACACTCTTATATCAATTAATATTAATAAAATTCAGATACATAGATATTATACTCATATTATGTATTCAAATTTTGTAAAAAAATAACAAAAAATTTTAATAGCTGAGATAGAAAATTCAAAATAATTTGTAATGATACTAAGATATAAAATCTATAAATCACACTACTATGTTAAAAAAGCTTTCGTTATTTTTAACAATGTTGGATCATATGACATGCATAAAATATGTATGTGTTTAGGGTTTGTAATTCTTAAAATACCTAATGGAGATAATGATTATTTTGGACTCACTGATCTTAGATTAAATCCCATTTTTAAGCGAGATGTTTGTTTGAGTATTTTCTTTGGGGGATTATTAGCCCTCAATAATATTAAATATTAAATACAATAAGTCAATCTAAAATATTGAGCATCCCATAAAAAAAACTTTTTTTAAAAAAATAAAATAAAATAGTAGCTTGATAAAAGTGATTCCTCCCTAGCTGTCATTTATTTTTGGGATTTTAATTTCCTCATATATATATTTTTCTCCCTAATACACGCAAGAAATTTTATTAAAGACGTCTCTTTTAAAATTTGGAACTGTAGCGTCAAAATTTGAGTGTTTGAAAAGTATTTCTAACTTTTTAGAGAATAAGTCAATAAAAACTTATTTCATAAACTAAAATTTCAAATAATTTTTTTAGTTTATTTTATTGATATAACTCTTTTTATTTTTTAAATATACAATAATTTTAATGTTTACATATTAATCAAAAATTAATTTCAAAATATATTGTTTTATACATTTCCCAAACAATCAGGCAAAAAAAAGTATAATTTTATGTGGTTGAGAAGGCTGATAAATAATATATTTAATTTCGTAAAAAAAAAAAGAAAAGAATTAGGTGCACCGCTGGTTTTGATCCCAAAAAATTTCAGAGCCACGTGGGTGACGTCAATAACTTCCAAATTGTTGCCACAATCTGTATGACACGTCACCATTTTAAGAAACCATGTTGCTTGTTTGGATTCTTTTTTTTCTGCCACTCCAACTTCATCTAATCTATATTTATTTTATTACAAAATAAAACTAAAAAAAATCAGAAATTAAAAAATAATAATAATCACTTTTTTCTTTTTAAAATAATTAATAAAGCCCCATAGCTAACCCGCCCAAACCAAGTGCCAGGCAATGAAATGAGAAATTTTTATAAGTAGTATAATTTTTATAAAATATTGGATTTAAAAAATAATATAAATATATTATTTTTATTTAAAGAATGTCGATCACTAATTGATTTTAATAAATTAAAAATTTCAATGGATAACACTATTTTAAAATTATTTACAAATATGATAGACGATAATAATAACAAAATCATTTAAAGTGATTATTTATGGTCAATCATGATAAATCATTAATTTATATGTTAAAATTATATTGTATTTACAAGTACAATCTATGGAATAGTATATATACGAAAACTCTTTGATAAATAATAATAATTTAACGCGATAATTGCTATTTAAATCTTAAATCACAATTTATTACATTTGTAAGCTTTTTTACTATCCTTTTTAAAATATTTTATACAAATTTATAATAATTCCGATGTAAGATTGGGCCTGAATCTTGGACTTGTAGTTCAACAACTATCGGAAATGGGCCTTATGAGGCCCTCGCTCAAGTCCATGACTACAATACCAGGGTGAACTATCACTCTGGAAGGCCGATTTTAAAATAAATTTGTTTTATGTTTTTAGATCAATGTATGCTTGTTTCATTAACAGTTACTTTGTTTTAATATTTATTTAAAAATGTTGAAAAAATTATTTTAAAAAGATTTTTTCTAATATTCAGTTTTGACATTTTATTTTATCATAAATAAAGAGAAAGTTTTATTTCTTTTTCTCCTTAAATGAAAGGACAAATTTTATAAATCCCCCTTTCTCCTCCCTAATTTCTAAACTTCCTTTTATTTGCTTCCATTGCATCTCTCTCTCTTGCAAACCCACGAAATAGCTTCATTTTTCTAGCTTTCTGATTGCATTTATTTAGGGAAAATCTCCAGTTTTTTATTGATTTATTTTAGGGATTGATTGTGCTAAATTAGTTGTTACTTAGCTGGCCCTTCCAACAACACTTCCTTTCAAATTTGTTCGAAAAAGGGTATAAAATATGAGATGTTGCTTGGTTTGAAATTAAGCTTTTTAATTCTGAATCTTGGTTCTGTTATTGGCGTTATTGTTGTGGCAAGATTTTGTTTGATAAGTGTGCATCAAAGTGACTCAATCATCTTCATCAACAAAGCTTCAAGTTGAAGGATTCTTGAGAAAAGAAGTCCTACAACTTCAAATCGAGGAAGGGAGTTTCTCGTGAAAGTTCTGTACAAGGGGATCTTGTTCGGGACGTCTTTCTCACAAGGGGGAGCTTGTGACAATCCATTGTAGACGAAGTCGTTGCGAAGAATAACCAAAGAAGGGAGTTCTTTTAATTTGTGCTTTTTGGTTTACATTCTTGTATTGAACGACTAATTAATTCTAGTGGATTTGTTCTGGGCTTGGCCCCGTGAGTTTTTACCAGTGGAGGTTTCTCACGTTAATCACATCATCGTGTTAATCTTTTTCCCTTTCTTTATAATTCTGTCTTACTTCTCTCTGTCTCTGCTTCAAACGTTGCAACGCTGATTTCCGAGTTTTAAGTTTCTGCATAATTGAACTGTATTTGCATCTTGCTGTATTTTTAGTTCTGTCGAGCAGTCAGTGTTATAACACACGAAACCCTTAGATTTGATTCTGATTAGTAAATCCCAATATAAGCATACAAATTCATTTTATTGAATAGGAGAAGTAGGTCCTTACAAAAAGTAATGTTGAAATAGCTATATTTAAATTTTATTTTTTCGACTTTGACTTTGGTTTCAAAAGTTTTTCAAAAAGGGAGGACTTAAACATAAAAAGGTTAACGGTAAAAGAAGTTTAATTGTAAAAATAGAAATTGAAACGCTGTAATGTATAATTTATGGGAATGATTTTATAGGTTAAGATTTAAGTTTTTATTTTATTTTTATCTAAAATCTAATTAAATTTTTGACAAATAAATCAATTGTACGGAAATTAAATATATTTCAAAGTAATTTTTTAACAAGTTAATTCATACTAAATTAAAAGGAAATATAGGAATACTCAATTATCAAGTAAGTCTAAACACATCTATTGTCTTGGGATTGAGACGCCAAAATAAAAATGTACAATCAATTGCAAAAACCAATCTAATAACTATTTTCAAATATAAATTTTGACATATAAATCTTTTCATAGTTTAGAAGTCAGTGAACCAATCAATCCAAAGCCTAGCTCAACTGATTAGACATTAATATTCTGTTCCATAAGGTTGAAAGTTCGAGTCTCATCTCCCCCAATTTGATGTTATATTAAAAAAAAAGTCAATGAACAAAACTCCTTTCAATGAGGTGGGAAAGATAATGATTTTTATTTTTAATTTTAAAAAAAAAAAAAAAAATTAATTTATTAATAATCCACTTTTCGAAAATGTTTCAATCTAGTCAAATTTTAAAAATAAAAAAGAGGTAGTTTTTTTTTTTAATTTAATTGATATTTCAAAATGGTTTTTAAAGTGAGAAAATAAATTAAGAAATTAATGGTAAACATCCTAAACTTTTAAAAACAAAATTATTATTAAGTGGGTCTTAATTAAATCAATTATTTATTTTAAAGAGATAGACTAAAATAATAAAATTGTTTGGTAGGAGAAATTGTTAAATAATAAACTATATTTAGGATTAATTTTTTGTTTTTAAAAAATATATATAATTATGGATTAGATTATTCTTTGTCCAAAAAGTGCAAGTATCGTCAAATAAAAAAAAGTCATAATAAATTGACAAGTAAATACACAAAAAGAACCCATTTGTGACTTTTTCTAAGAAAATGTTAGGATTTGGAGTCAAATAAACTAAAACCCATTATTATGGGAAAGTCATTTGAAGCCCAAAAACCATAGAAGCCCATAACCCATGTGAAGATAAAGTCGTCATGAAGTCAAAATCATTAACGTGACACCTTGTTCTTTATTTAAACTTGAAAGTGATGTTATTTTTATTGGTCTTCTGATGAGGGGATAAATAAAAACGTGAGGCGGTGGCTAATTGACCTCTCACATGAGAGGCAATTAGGGTTTGTTCGATAGCAAACCTTATTTGGACAAAGTTAAGGGGTTTGTTCATATTGAAAGAAAATTATAGAGGGGGCAACCGTTTGAGTGGTTTCTTAAATGTTATGTATAATTGTGAGCAATTATACACTTTTTATTATTCGTCTCATTGTTGTGGCCTCGTGGGTTTTTACCGATTGGTTTCCCACGTAAATAATTCACTGTGTCATTGTCTTCCATAAATCTTTTATGCTGTTAAAGTTTTATTTGTCTTACTATCAAAGTTATAATTTTTATGAACACACTGTTGCAACTCTACTACTATCGACGATCTTACATTCAAAGTTGTTTATTCGTATTTTACAAGTAAAAAGTGGAAAACAAATTTGATTGTTAAATTACGCAAGAATTAGGTTCTAACAATTGGTATCAGAGCAAGTCGCTTAAATTATTAGTGAGATTTTGGGATTTAATCTCTTCTTGTTTAAATTATGTCTATCTCAGATACTGTCTC
This sequence comes from Gynostemma pentaphyllum, assembly GCA_028015215.1. Classification (NCBI taxonomy): domain Eukaryota; kingdom Viridiplantae; phylum Streptophyta; class Magnoliopsida; order Cucurbitales; family Cucurbitaceae; genus Gynostemma; species Gynostemma pentaphyllum. Next base: position 17,394,525 of record CM051353.1, on the reverse strand, counting down.
TTCTACAAGACCACCTCTACTGAATGGAGGAAATTACACCTACTGGAAAATCAGGATGAGGCCCTATATTAAAGCTATGGATGAGAAAGCTTAGAAATATGTACTAACCAGTTGGTCTTGTCCTACAAAGACGGATGAGGAAACCATAATCATGTCTTTGAAGTCTAAGATTGAATGGACTATTGAGGAAGATAAGTTATCCAATTTTAACAGCAAAGCCTTGAATGCAATTTTCAGCTGTGTGGATTCAGACCAAATCAAGCTCATTTCAACTTGTGAGACCGCAAAAGAAGCTTGGGACATTCTCCAGAAAACTTATGAAGGGACTGGTGATGTTAAACGCACTAAACTTATTATGCTTACCACTCGCTTTGAAAATTTAAGTATGTTAGAAAGTGAATAAATATCTGATTTTTATACTAAATTGAACGATATTTCAAATGAGTCTTTTGCTTTAGGAGAGAAAATGTTCGAGTCTAAACTTGTTAGGAAAATAGTTCGATCATTACCGAAAAGATTTTCTCCTAAGATTACTGCTATAGAAGAAAGTAAAGATCTTGATAATATGAAAGTAGATGAACTAATGGGTCCTCTTAGAACTTTTGAATTAAACATGAAGCACAGGAAACAAGAGAAGTCAATTGCTCTCAAGATGGCTTAAGAAGTTTGCACCAAAGATGATGGAGATAGTGATGATGATCAATTAGCACTATTAACAAAAAAATTTAGAAAGTACATGAAGCGGATCTCAAAGAATAATGGAAATAAAAAAATTCTTCAAATGATCAAACAATTCTGCTCCAAAACCACCTGAGAAGAAGAAGGGGATTCAATGTAGAGTGTAGTGGTTTCGGTCATATTCAAGCAGAGTGTGCAAACACACAAAACAAGAAAAACAAGGCCATGACCCTTACGTGGAGTGATGAAGAGTTGGATAAAGACCGAGAGGAAAATTTTGTAAGTAATGTTGCTTTTGTTGTTTCTGTCACTAATGATCCTGTTGATGTTCAGGATTTAAGCTCAAAGTCGCAAAGTCTTGATGAAAAACTTGTTGATGTATCAGATGGAGAAGAGGACTCCATTGAAGAAGCATATTAAAAAATGTATGGGGAATGGGTAAAGTTATGTGAAACAAATAAATCCTTGTCTGAGTAAGTTAACGTGTTGATAAAGGTGAAATCTGATCTTATTTCAAAAAATGAATATCTAAACAATTTGCTTATAGAAAAGGATAATGAGTTAAATGATCTCAAACTCAATCTGAAAAATACTCAAAAAGGATTATCTCTTTTGAACTCTAGTACTGACTCTTTTGATAAAATTTTAAGTTCAACAAAAGTATTCAAAGATAATACAGGCATTGGATATGAAGGAGAATCATCCAAGCATTATACTATCTTTGAAAAAGCCAAGCATGTTTCAAACAGAGGTCTCATCAAAGAAAATCACGGTGGGTACTTAAACTTTCAAAAGGAGAAGGGTAAGAATGAGAATCAAGGTCTGAATTCGAACTTTATTCCTAGGTGTTTTTTCTGTGGAACTTTAGGACATATAAAACCGAAGTGTTTTAAACTGTAACAACCCGGATTTTCACCAAGGGTATTTTAGTCTTTTCACCAATTTTGATCCAAATAACGTTATATTTAGTTTTCCCGAACCGTCGTGTCGTTACGATTCCAACGCCATTAACTACGATCAATTCTGAGTCCCGAGTAAAAAGATATGGCCTAAATACCAGATGTGCCCTTAATCCTTATATTTGCTACTAAGGGTAATTTAGTCTTTTCCACCCAATTCTTAATATTTACTAACACAAAACCCTAGTTCTCTTGGACCCTCTCCCCCCCCCCACTCCCCCCAACGCCCCACCGAGATCGCTCCCCCCCCCCAAAAGTTCGCCGCCTTCTTCAATTCGTAAGTAATTCTTTTTCGTTCGTGGCCTCTTCTTTTCTTCTCGTTCTTTTCGCCGATAACGAACCTCTTAGTCCTCACCCTTTGCCGAAGAAATAGCCACCACGAAACCCAAGGAAACACGCCCCAACACTTTTTCCCTCCCCCCCCCGGGATCCAAGGCGTTTTCTCGTTGTGTTCGTGGAGTTTTGATCCGCCAGCACCCCCCCCGTCCCCCCCGCCCCGCTGCCCACCCCGAATCAACCGCGGATTGGAGGTAATAATTAAAAAAAAAAATAAAAAAAAAAATATATATATATACCGCTGCTTTTCACCAAAAAAAAAAAAAAGTTCCCAACCACCCCCCAAAAAAAAAACCCCCCCCGCTCCCCTGGCTGGTTCAAGCTGAATCCGGTCATCCGGTCCAACCGGTTCAAACGCCAACTTTTTAGCCAATTCAGGTTTTAAATCCCCCCCCGATATCTTGGTTCTTGTTAAATTGACTTTTAAATTAATGTCAATCGGGTTTTGGGCATCGTTAGGAGTCTTATTGGATTTATTTCGAGAACTTTTGCTACTTCAATTTACGATTAAGGTAGGTTAATCCCTACTTAGAAGTTAAATTAAATTCATTGTGATTGTGTTATTATTATTATTATTATTATTATTATGTGCTTGTTTGATTTGCGAATAGTGGGTTTATTTAGTTTATGACCGTTAGTTGGTTTTTAATTATAAATAGAGCCTATAAAATATTTAAGTTAAATAAACTCATATTAAATTTAATATTTTAATTAATTAATATTAATAATTAACAACCACCTAATAATTAGTTAAAATGATTTACGATGAATGTTTAGGATAAGTTTTAGAGCCAATTATGAGATAATAATATAGTTAATTTATAAAATTAAATATAACTAGATGATTTTTTTCTTGTTGTGACTCGATTGCGTTATTTCTATTCTTTTTAACTATTTGTGATGCGAGTGTGTGTTGATTTAAATTTTATTCTTTTGTTGTTTTTTATTATTCATGAGTTATGATCGGGGAGTTATTTTAAGATTGATTATTGTTTGATATTTATTTGAATGTTTTACTCGGATATATGATAATCCGTTGGATAGTGTGTACGTATCATAATGGCCATTATGATACTATTCTATAGAGTAACACGTGATTATGATATATCTAAGTAGTTGAGATGAGTTGGACAAGTGATTACCACGATGGATAGTGGGGCACGTATCATAGTGGCCCTATGATACTATTTCCACCTAATGGAGCCCCACGTGGTTATGATCTTTGTAGGCTAAGTACCTCCTAGTTGTTGATGAATGGTAGAAATGGGCGAGTATCCATACGTTATTATTTTATGAGATAAACCTGTTTTTAATTTACTTATTGGTATGGATTTAATCTTAACAGCTAAAAACTCACGGTATTGCCCCCCCCCGCAAACTTTTTATTTTGCGGGTAACATTGATTTTAATGGGGACCATGGCGATTGACGAGACGGCTAAGACCTCCCCTAAGACTTGTCATTTCTATTTATTTTATCTTAATTTTTTTTATTGAATATTCTGTCATTTGTTTTTATGGATTTTCATTTTCATTTATTTTAGTTGGTTTTTTTTTTATTTAAATTGGCGCCAAAACAAATGTTTTGTTTCGAATATTTCTTTGGTTATTAAACGAATACTTCCGCTTTTACTCTGATTTATTTATATTTAAAATGAGTCACTTATTTATTTATTTATTTATTGGTTATTTTGAGTCGGGTCGTTACAAAAAGATTTTAAAAAGAAACTAAGAAAGATTCATGCCCAAAAAACAAGTGTGGGTTCAAAAGAACACATATAGAAGTTATGTTGCTTTCACATGTCTAAAAGTAGGCACATCTGATACTTGGTACTTTGATAGTGGTTGTTCCAAACATATGACAGGATCTAAAAATTTCTTGACTGATTATAAAGAAATGTGTTATGGAGATGTTACGTTTGGGGATGGGAAAACTGGAAAGATACTTGGAAAAGGAACTTTTAACAAAAGTGGTTTTCCTAAATTAAAAAATGTTTTTCATGTCAATGGTCTCACTGCCAATTTAATTAGCATAAGTCAAATATGTGATTCTAATCTAGAAGTTACCTTTAATAGCAAAGAATGCAATGTTTACAATGGAAATGGTAGTTGCATTTTGAGAGGTGTGAGATCTGCTGACAATTGTTATACAATTTCTCAAAACTCTTTGTGTTTGAATGTATCTAAAAATGATATTGACTTATGGCATGAAAGACTTGGTCATTTGAACTACAATGCTTTGAATAAGATATCAAGTGAAGAACTTGTTCGAGGACTACCAAAATTGGGAAATAAGTCTCCTAGATTATGTGAGTCCTGTCAACACAGTAAGCAAGTAAAGAATCCTCACAAGAAATTAAGCTCTGTAAGTACCTCTAAACCACTAGAATTATTGCATATGGATCTCATGGGTCTTATCCAAGTTGAAAGTGTGGGAGATAAAAGTTTTATTTTTGTCTGTGTAGATGATTTCTCTAGATACTCATGGGTTGATTTTTTAAGAGAAAAATCTGATTGCTTTGATGCTTTTAAGAAGTTGTGTAGAAAAATTCAAAATGAGAAAATCTCTTTAATTGAGAAAATCATTAGGATCAGAAGTGATCATGGTAGGGAATTTGAAAATAGCTCATACTCTTCTTTTTGTGATAAACATGGAATATCTCATGAATTTTCTGCCCCTAAGACACCGGAACAAAATAGAGTTATAGAAAGAAAAAATAGAACTCTACAAGAAATGGCAAGAGTCATGCTAAATAGTAAAAAATTAACTAAGAAATTATGGGCGGAGGCTTTCTACTGCTTGCTATACCATCAATAGGGTGTATCTTAGACCTGAAACTACTAAAACACCCTATGAAATTTGGAAAGGAAGAAAACCAAATCTTAGTCATTTTCATGTTTTTGGCAGTACCTATTATATTCTAAATGATAGAGAACAATTAGGAAAATTTGATGCTAAAAGTGATACAGGGGTGTTCTTAGGCTATTCCAATAATAGTCGAGCTTATAGAGTTTATAACATGAGAACTGAAACTATTATGGAATCCTCTAATGTTGTTATTGATGATCATAACGATTTTTCTGAGTTTTCTAAAGAAATGGAGATTATCAGCTTTGTGGATGATGTAGAGACAGCAACTAATGATGCAAATATTCCAGTTCCTGAAGTAGAAAATGCTTCAAATACAGTTGCAACTATTGCACCAGACCAGATTGACAAGGAAGCAACACCAGTTGCAACTGTTGATTCTGTCCCTACCTTTGATATAACTGATAGAATTAGACGGGAACCATCAACATGAGTAAGGAATAATCATCCCACGGATCTCATTATAAGTAACTTAGATGATAGCATGGTCACAAGAAAGAGGTCAGTAAATCTTGCACAATATGTCTGTTTTACTTCATTAATTAAGCCCAAAAATATTAGAGAAGCTTTATTAGACACAAACTAGATAAATGCTATGCATGAAGAACTTGAACAATTTTCTAGAAATGATGTTTGGACCTTAGTTCCTCGACCTTCTCATACAATGTCATTGGTACTAAATGGATTTTTAAGAATAAAACTGATGAATTTGGAAATGTAATAAGTAATAAAGCAAGATTAGTAGCCCAAGGGTATACTCAAATTGAAGGAATAAATTTTGATGAAACTTTTACTCATGTTGCCCGTTTACAGTCCATAAGATTTTTTCTCTCTATTGCATGTTCACTAGGAATCAAATTGTATCAAATGGATGTTAAGTCTGCCTTTTTAAATGGAATCTTAGGAGAAGAAGTTTATGTTGAACAACCAAAAGGTTTTTAAGACCCTAAACTCTCTAATCATGTGTATAAATTAAAAAAGGCTTTATATGGTTTGAAACAGGCCCCGTAAGCTTGGTATGAAAGGTTAACAATTTTCTTACTAAATAATGGTTTTAAAAGAGGGTGTATTGATAAAAACCTTGTTTGTTAATAATGATTTTGGCCTTTTAATAGCTCAAATATATGTCGATGATATTATATTTGCTGCCACTCATGATTCCAAGGTAAAAGAGTTTGTTGTTAAAATGCAAAATGAATTTGAAATGAGCATGGTTGGTGAAATGTCTTACTTTCTCGAACTTCAGGTTAAACAAAATGATAATGGATTGTTTGTTTCTCAAAGCAAGTATGCTAAGAACTTAATTAGTAAAACGTTTCGGTCTTGATTCTGCTAAACACATGAAAACGCCAATGAGTAGCTCCACAAAATTAACTAAAGATGATAATGGAATCGATGTTGATCAAACTCTTTATAGAAGTATGATTGGTAGTTTACTCTATTTGACTGCTAATCGCCCCGACTTATGTTATAGTGTTGGTGTTTGTGCTCGATATCAATCCATGCCTAAAGAATCCCATTTGAATGCTGTAAAACGGATTATTAAATATGTTAGTGGGACTGTCGATTATGGTATTCATTTTTCATGAGACAGTAACTTGTCTTTAGTTGGATATAGTGATGCTGATTGGGTAGGTAATGCTGACGATAGAAAGAGTACAAGTGGCGGTTGCTTCTATCTCGGGAACAACCTAATCTCTTGGCATAACAAGAAACAAAACTCTATTTCTCTGTCAACTGCGGAAGCAGAATACATAGCCACCGGTAGTTATTGTACGCAACTTTTATGGATGAGACAAATGCTTGAGGACTACGGTATCTCTACTGACTCTATGATTGTCTATTGTAATAATACTAGTGCCATTAATATTTCTAAGAATCCAGTACAACATTCTCGCACTAAGAACATTGATATCCGTCATCATTTTATTCGTGATTTGGTTGAGAGTAAACAAGTTCACATTGAGCATGTTACAACTGATAAACAATTAGCTGACCTATTTACCAAGGCTTTGGATTTTACTACGTTTGAGCATATGCGAAAGGAATTGGGAATTTGTCATATTTAGATTTTTTTTTGGTTTTTTCTTCTTCTTTTGCATTGCCTATATGTCTTCTATCTGTTCCTCTTTCAAAAATCTTTTCTATTTATTTTTTGTTGGCTTACTTATGGGCTGCCTCTACTTCCTCTTACTACTGTTGGTTTAATGCAAATTCTTCTACTTTGTTCTATTTCATCTTGTGTTAAACTCTTTCTTTGTTTTTGCTATGCATACAAATAGGGGGAGAAAAAGGCTGTTTACTTAGGGGGAGTTCAATCACTTAAGGGGAGTATTGTTTAAATGATCTTATTGCCTTTAAATTTTTTTTGCCAAATCAAAGCCAAAGGAGTGTTAAAAATATAAAGTTTCATTTTTTAGTTTTGGCTTTTTATTTTGGCAAATGTTTTTTTAAATATTTTAATATTACATCTTGGTAAAATTGTGACAGCTCATCTCTTTCATTGCTTTGCTTTTCTATCATTTAATCTGATTGACAACTCATCCCTCACTGTCCTATAGTTTAGCTAAAAGAATAATTGGTAAAATGCTTCTTCTTCTCTTTCTCTCTCGTTCGTTGTAGCTAATGTTCTTAAAGTTTAGTTCTTCCTTGCAAGCTTCCTTTGTGACTGCCATGGAAAGACTAAAATCTCTCTCCGTAGATTAAGCGTTTTTTGCACCAACAACACGGATCTTCCAGCAAGGCTTAACGGCTATATTGTCTTCATTTTTGGAAATCTGATTTGCCTTTAACTCCGTTAATTATGGATATTTTTGTTTAAGAAAAATTTTGCAGAAAATCAGCCAAGCTTCACTCAATCGTCCTCTCTATAATAGTCTACCGTATGGCTAGTTCTCTTGATCGAAGAAGCTATATAAACGCCCATGCATATGGCTGTCTGCCTGACGGAAATACATCCTTCATACTACACTTTTTTGATCTCATGTTGAGCTCTGTTTTATCTCTAAGGAGAAGTTCTGTTTTGTGCTATTGTTCAATTCTGTAAACATATCTTTCCGTCTTTAAGTTTGGTTCGGGTTTTTGATGAAAGAACCCATTCGATCTATAGTCAAGGAAGGGAGTTCCTTGAAAAGAAATCTGCTAAGGGAGCTTGTGGATTTCAACTAGAAAATCGTCGTCAACAAACGAGCTATTCTCAGTCAAGATAAAAGGGAGTTTTTTCTTGTTCATGTTGTTTGAATATGCTTTAAACTGTCTGTAAGATCGATACTAAAATTTCTAGTGGATTTTTTCTCTAGGCGTGGCCTCATGGGTTTTTACCGATTAGTTTCCCACGTAAATAATTCGCTGTGTCATTGTCTTCCATAAATCTTTTATGCTATCAAAGTTCTATTTGTCTTACTATCAAAGTTATAACTTTTACGAACACACTGTTGCAACTGTACTACTATCGACGATTTTACATTCAAAGTTGTTTATTCGTATTTTACAAGTAAAAAGTGGAAAACAAATTTGATTGTTAAATTACGCAAGAATTAGGTTCTAACAGTAATCTTCACATTCATAGTGAAACCTGCAGAGTCTGCAGAAGACAGGACGTACCAATTGAGAACCTGTATAAATCTCTGGTGTCGCGTTATTTTTCTCTACCCTATTATTTATTCTTATTTGCATGATATTCATCGTTCTTGGGATTAAGCAGTTTAGGGATTTAACAACCCTTCAAATTCCCAACAACTGGTATAAGAGCGTCAGGTTTAAGAGACTTGTGATAGAAATCAATGGATAACAAAAGGAATTATTATTGGGATCGAAAAATTTGATGGTTTAGATTTTTCATTCTAGATGATGCAGATTGATGATTACTTTTACAAGTAAAAAATTTCATTTATCGTTGGGGAAGAAGCTAGAGGATATGAAGCATGAAGATTGGAACAAACAGATATTGTCATTGACTTTATCTATTGATGTTGTCAATTATGTGAGTTCTACACGGAAAGTGTAAAATCAAAGAGTTGTTGATGTTCCATCGAATCGAAGGGGTGAGCCAACAATGTAGAAAGGACAGTTAGCTCATAATTTATCAGTTCAAGTGGAGGAACAATTGGGAGAATCTGAAAGTGCTCAGAAAATAGCCTCAACTGTTAGGTAGTATAGCGGACTGATGAAGTTGCTCAGGGGCCATAGTGCACTTTTGACTGGGTTTAGAGTCAATGTAGGTGTAGACGTTGAAGATGAAATCTCTATTTTGACAACCGATTGAATGTACATATGTCAACTCATTGGTGGAAAATTCCTTTCTCAAGATTCGTTGCAGGCGGATAAGGGGTCAAGTGGTGGATCCCGCCACATAGTTGGAGTGGGAGTTGCTGGAGTATCTTTTTATGTCTGAAAGATAGCTCACAACGGTGAGGCCTTGTAGGGGTCATGTTAGTGGATTCTAACATGTTTTGTTTTGCAAATCGACTTGAGTTTGCAGGTTGATTCCTCAGTGTTCCAAGCAAAGCGACGAACTGTTAATGCGGTTAGAGTTGAAAATGTTTGATTTGTCTCAAAGTGGGAGATTGTTAGGATTTGGAGTCAAATAAACTAAAACCCATTATTTTGGGAAAGTCATTTGAAGCCCAAAAGCCGTAGAGGCCCATAACCCATGTGAAGATAAAGTCATCATGAAGTGAAAATCATCAGTGTGAGTATTTGACCTACTTGCCTTGTCATTTCAAAATAAGAAGCAGCACCTTGTTCTCTATTTAAAGTGGTGTTATTTTTATTGGTCTTCCATCGAGGGGATAGATAAAAATGTGAGGCGGCGGCTAATTGACATCTCACATGAGAGGCAATTAGGTTTGTTCGATAGCAAACCTTATTTAGGTTAATTTAGGGGTTTGTTCATATTGAGAGAAAATTATAGAAGGGGCAACCATTTGGGTGGTTTCTCAAAAGTTATGTATAATTGTTCTGTATAATTGTGAGCAATTATACACTCTTTATTATTTATCTCATTGATGTAATTTTCAACTTTATAGTGGAATTTACAGAGTAGAAAATATGACATACCAATTGGGAACCTGTATAAATCTATGATGTCGCGTTATTTTTCTCTACTCTATTATTTATTCTTTACTCTTTATTACATGATATTCACAGTTCTAGGGATTAGGGAGTTTAGGGATTTAACAATCCTTCCAATTCCCAACAGAAAAGACATGTAAAGGTTTTTAAATCCACAGTTTACGAGGGCTAATGTCAATTGCTATTATTGGTTAAAAAATGTCAATGGCTATTATTAATAAATTATTTTAAATATAAATATATGATGTATAACTAATTTAAATATACATATGGTTCTAAAAGTATATACATTTTTCAATTTATATTTTATTGTTGTAAAAGTTTCAATTTCGTCAGTATTTTATATTGAAATACATATCTAATATCACTAATGCTAGTTTATAAAAAATTGTAAATATTATTTTTGATGAATTGATTAGTTTATAAAATTAATTTTCATGTTACTCGAAAAATAAATTAGAATAGTTTCATGGCGGAGTTTATCCTATAGGTGACACTCAAATATTCATACTTTTTTTTTTTATGGCCTCAAATGTTCATACTTAGAAAGCTTACCAACTTTATTAGCGAAAGAAAATAAATATGACATAAGTGTGGGTAGAAACGTGTGACATGAAGATTAATGTTTTTAAATAGAGAAATCACTTTGAATATAAAATTTTTCTACCGAAAATTCAAACTTAGCAAAAGTCTGAGTTTATTTTCAGAAACAACAATTTTTTTTCATTAAAAAATTAATGACATTCATTTTATCTCGTATACTGTATAATGAATCTTATTATCGTTGGATTAGAAATTAGTAATTTTTCAAAATTTGTTAATTTTCACTATTTTGATAATTTTATTAATTTAATATTTTTTCAATATTAAATCATTTTTAAAAGTATGAAAACTTTACCATATTTGAAATTTACTTTTAAAAAAGTGCTATTGTAAATAATCCATTTAAAAATCATGTCTCAAATCAATTTTAATTTCTAACAACGTATTTGATCTATATTTGATTAAAAAAATATTGGTATTTCAAACGTTGGAAATTTATATTATTAGAGTAGAGTTATAAATATTCTTCTTTAAACAAAAGAAAAGTCTAATTTTGAAACTCAGACGTGTTTTTTTCTATACAAACTCGAGTTTTTTAAGAATCAAAAGAAGGGGAATGTCTCCATTAAAAAAAAAGAAAAAAAGAAAAAGAAAGGGAATGTCTCCATTAAAAAAAGAAAAGAAAAAAGAAAAGGAAAGGGAATGTCTATTTTTTTTTTTCCCAACAATCAAATTTTCTCGCTGTTGTTGTGTGAAACTTGATAGGTTTGAGTTGTTAAACAGGGTGTAAGGAGTTGTTAAGCATGATTTATACAAAACAGTGAGTTTGTTAAGTGTAAAATGTGTTGAAGTTGTGAAAACCCATCATATTGGGTTTCAAAACTGGGAAACAAACACTGGTTAAGGTTGTGTAACCCTCAACTCACTACTAAAGGGTGTAAATGGGGTGGACCGGGGTGTAGTCGGGCTACCCTGTTTATACCCCGCCCTTTTAAGGTTTATTTCCTCACCCCACCCCGCCACAATTATCTCTATCCCTCACTCTGGACCCCACCCCATTTATTAAACGGGATGGGGGCTAAATGGGGTGGGGGAAATTGTTTAAAATACATGATTTCGTATATTTTTTTATATTCAAAATTCAATTTTTCAATGATAATAGTGCATAATAGAGCATAAATTAACACAAATAAAACTTTTCATCATAATCCATATCAAAATAAGCCTAGGAAATTTAAATTACAAAAAAATAAAATTAAAGTAGATAAACGGGGCAGGGCGGGGTGTAAACGGGGGAAACAAATCTAGCGCCCCCGCCCCATTTAATAAACAGGGGACAAAAAAATTCCCCCCGCCCCGCCCTTGCCCTTGACCTTACCCCGTTTATTAGGTGGGTTTGGCAGGGGCGGGGCGGGGAAGCAAAGTAGGGGGTTTAGCTTTCACTTCTACTCACTACCCAAACTATGGGAGTGAAATCGGTTTCGGGAGTTGCTCGGACCGAACCGAAACGAAACCGAACCGACTTTGGTTCGGTTTCGGTTTTTCCATTTATTTTTGTACGAAGGAGGGATGTTCCTACTTTTCATGGATTTTTTTATTCTACGGACCAAACCGAACCAATGAAACGGAACCGAACCCAAAAAATAAAATAGTTTGGCCAATTACTATTGATATATATACATTTTCTTCAAATAATGCCAACCCAAATTTTCCATAAAAATCATACCCCACTAGATGCATTATCATCAACATCAAAAGTACCTCTCAAAGGAGTGGATTTGAATTTTCAATCTGAAACCTCTATCTTCTATAACCCAAACATTTCAGGAAAAAGAAATAATCGAACAAAAATGGAAAAAACAAAAACAAAAACAAAAACAAAAAGTCCAAAATTGCATAAGCAAATGCAAAGGCAAAGGAAAGTGACACCTGTGGTTTATGTGGGAACTGAAATCATTCTCATAAAAAATCTAGCTTTTCATACTAATCGGCGAGCTACTTTTCTTCTAAAGCAACAGCCCAATTATCCCAATTCACATACCATTCTTCATTTTCAAAGCTATTTCTTGAATCTTTCATAATGCAGGAGCCTTGATTTCCAGCGCTTTCAATTGGGTTTTTCAAAAAATAATGTTTTGATATCTGGGTCTTGTGTGATAAATTGTGGTAATTTGGTAATGGAGAATGAAAAATTCTCGAAGGAATTGGATTTGGCTGTTAGAGTTGTTCATTTGGTTTGTGCTATGTGCCAGAGAGTTCAAGAGGGTTTGATTTCTGCAGGAAATGCCCAGGTTAAGGCCAAGGAAGATGATTCTCCTGTGACTATTGCTGGTATATATATATTTTTATATTGTTTTTTTTTGGGAATTTGTGGAGTTTTTCTTGGTGGGTTTGTGTTGAAATGTAAGTATTGATTGTTTTTTGCTTTTGTTTATTGGCTAATTATGATATGTTTATGAAAAAATAAGTTTTGGTTATTATACATTATCTATTGCTATTTTTGTTTTGTTGCTGAGAAAGAGAAAAATAGAGAAAGTAAAAGGTGTTTAATCTATTCAGTTATTACTAATGTAGCCATCGGTCATAGGTTCAAATCCATTAGTGGCAGTTACCTAAGATATTATCCTACGGGTTTCCAATCCTAAGCGTTATAGGGTTGTGTTGTGTCCCGTGAGATTAGTTGAGGTGCGTGTAAGCTGGCCTGGATACTCATAAATATCAAAAAAGAAAAAAACTAAAGTAGCCATCATGGCTTGCTTGGCTGCTTACTCCTCGTTGGGGGACAGGTCGTCTTCCCATTATTCTCTGCTTTTATGGTTTGGTTCCATGATTGTTCACATTGTCCAAAGGTCACGTCTTAATGGCTGTATAGTTTGTAGGGTGTGATATATATAGCTTTGCAATTTATTTAGTTGTTGGTTATACAGGACATATCAGGCATTGTAGTTTGATTTTGCAGTAAACGTGCATAATTCCTGCCGTGGACTCAACTTTTCCTTGTTATCTTTCTTTGTATATTCATGAAAAAAATTCACCCCATGATCAATTTGGACTGAATATGATCTATAAGTTATGTATGGAGAAACTTGTTGAGAATGTCTTTAAGAGATTAAATTTGTCTTAGTCAAACAACTTAAGTTTTTGGATCTAGTGGTGATTTATAAGAGCAAGAGGTTCTGAATTCAGACTTACCTTATCGATGTTCTATGAGGAATAGTAGCTCTCCCTCTCCCTGATAATGACCTATTTAAATGGCTGTCAGCCATTACATTGTATTTTAATGGGATTTTAGTTTGTGGTAAATTTGGTGGTGCTGAAAGTGATCCTCTAAGATTTAAGAGAACCTCACATGATTGGCAATGCATTTATATCGAGCACAGTTCAAAATTGAAACAGGAGGGACTGTTGATATAATTATATGCAGATATGAATAGGAGTTTTCAACAGTGCAAGTAACACAAATTTCGTTGGAGTTAGGGGCTTGGTCAAGAATTGTTGATATCAGGGAAGGCTGATTTCCGATTAGTATTTGTTATTGTAATCAAATTGACAATGTGAAAGCTCTTATATTTTATGGATTTATTATTACCATTATTATTTTCTTTTTGGTAGATTTATAAGGGTGGTATAATCCATTTTAGTTGTCTTTTTTATTTGGAAACTTATTTCTGGTCTACAAACTTGATATGACATTCTGAAGATAGGATTTTTTTACATAATGATCTCACCCTTTTTTTTTTGAGAACACGATCTTACCCTTTTGATCATTTTAATATGTTAAATCAACACTCGACTCAAAATCTTAAGTTGTTGGGCTCCCTATCAAAAAAAAAAAAAATTTAAGTTGTTGGGCTAAAACAAATTTAATCCTTTCAAGGTATTCTTAAACACTCCCCCATCAAATATAGCCTTGGATATTACAAAAGCTCAATGTGTGAACTATGAATACAAAATGGGAACAATTAACACAACGGGATTTTGAACTTAAGACCTTCTTCTCTGATGGCATGCTAAATTACCATCAGTCCAAAAGCTTAAACGGATAAGTTAGGGAAAATTTATATATTTCTTGGTATCCTAACCAAATAATCATTCAAATAATCTGTAAATCTATATAGAATGTGTTCAATGTTATCTGAAGCATTCGTTTAGGACTACTAGAAGCACAGTTGTTAGAGCATGCGTCACCTAACGGATGACTGAAGATATTGCTGATGAGACTTAGCATGCACAATTCAATCCCATAATGCCATCTATTATTTTATTTTACAATGTTTGAAAGTCAAAATTGTTTATTTTATTGATGGTTTCAAACTTCTGTACTGTATCCTTTTCTCCTTGAGTGAAATACTGCTCAGAAGAATTAAATAAGAATTAGAGTGGATTGTCTCATCTGAAATTTGAGTTAATCCTTTGACTTCTACATTCTTCCTTTGTGTCTCTACGTGCGTGCGCACATGAAGGAATAAAAAATTCAACAGTTTGGAGGCTAAAACCATCATGTTGCTTTTTGAAAGGAAAAAAAAAATTGGAAATTGGGATTACATACTATGACTCTTGTAAAAATCCATTTTCTATCACTTTACAAGTTTAATAGCATATTATTAATTGAGCATGCCACGCTTTGAAATTGAACGACTTCTTATAACTGTCAATAGATGTTATTTGTCTTGCCATATATATACCATATTTATTTGTATCTCCATTCCATCAGTTGGTTATTTCTCTGATCCCTGCCTGAACAGATTGGAGTGTACAAGCAACCGTCAGCTGGATACTTTCTGAATACTTTGGTAGCAATAACGTGTCCATTGTTGCCGAAGAAGATGTACAAACTCTTTCTAAGCCAGATTCAAGAAGTCTGTTGTCAGCTGTGGTGAAAACGGTGAATGAGTGCTTAGCTGAAGCACCAAAATTTGGTCTTCAAAGTCCAGTCCAAGCGCTTGGAACTGCTGAAATTCTTGAGGCCATTAGGCGGTGCAATTCAACTGGGGGCGCAACAGGAAGGCATTGGGTACTTGACCCTGTTGATGGAACATTAGGCTTTGTCCGTGGGGATCAGTATGCTGTAGCTTTGGCCTTGATTGAGGATGGTAAAGTAGTTATTGGGGTACTTGGATGTCCTAATTATCCATTGAAGAAGGAATGTTTGCATCATTACTATAAGCTAACGATGCCAGGGTTTTCACAACCAAGTTCTAATACCTGTGAAAAAGGTTGTGTAATATATGCCAATAGAAGCTGTGGTGGAGCATGGATGCAGCCATTAATTCGTGGTGATAAGAAGCTTGAATGGCCGAATTCTGCTAGCTTGATTCAGGTCTCTTCGATTGATGACCCTGCACTTGCAACTTTTTGTGAACCAGTGGAGAAGCAAAACTCAAACCATTCCTTCACAGCGGGACTTGCTCACAATGTAGGGCTTAGGTGCGTTATTAATATTTTTGAATGTTCTTGAAGCAATAAGTTTAAAGAGGGAAAAGTGGGGTATAAAGTTTGACATGATAAACGCTATGATAGAAAACTCAAGAATCAACTGAAAAAGAAGTTAAAAAAAATATGTTACTATTTGCATGTGATGAGATGTTCATTTGTTTTGGAGCATCAAGTTGATAGGATTTGTATAAAATGCTTAAGGTGAGGAACGATAAGGGTATAGAATAGAAGGAAGAAGGCATGTCAAATAAAGAATATTTCTTCTATTGATATGTAAGAATAAAATGAGGGAAGAAGATACTGATTCTTCTCATTCACTTTTTCATTGAGATAATTAGAAAAATCAACTTCCTAATCACATGTTATTAGTTTCACTTTCATACAACTACATTAGATAAGTTCATGAATAGCTTAGATGACTGTGCATTAGTATGATCAGTACTAATAGAAGTAGGCGTTTACATATCTTTAATATAAGCACCCCAACCCGAGATCCCCTGGTGGGAAAATTTCATCCTTAGTTATACTTGTGGCAGAAAGCAGCCGTTGCGAGTCTATAGTATGGCAAAGTATGCGGCCATAGCTCGAGGTGATGCTGAGATTTTTATGAAGTTTGCAAGGACAGGATACAGAGAGAAGATATGGGATCATGCTGCTGGTGTTGTCATTGTTGAAGCAGCTGGAGGTGTGGTAACAGATGCGGGTGGTCGTCCCTTGGATTTCTCGAGGGGAGTGTACTTAGAGGGCCTCGATCGTGGAATAATTGTTTGTTCGGGGCCTATCTTGCATGAGAAAATTATCGGAGAAGTCTATGCTAGTTGGGATTCTTCTAATCTATAAAATCTCCCACTACAAGTGAGCCAACCGACACTGCAGTTCTTCGGTGTTCGTGACAGGATATGATCGTCAAAGTAATTAGATACTTATTTCTACTAAAATTAATTCATCTGACTTCAAGCTCATCACACACAGATATTATACATCACTGTGTCAATGTCGTCTGAGGGCTAGTTGCAATATGATCAAGTTTTCTGGGCATTAGTCCTACTTTATGAACTGTGGAATGCATCAGATTAGATGTAAATCCATGTATACTTTTTTGTTTGTTGGATTTTAATTTATACACACAGAAGAAAGCAGAATACATTGGAAATTTATTAGTGGAATTCTTATCTCAAACTCCCTTCTCTTGCTTAAAGCAACTTAAACTAACCCATTTTTCTTCATTTAAAGCTTTTGAAAATTTAGCCACATTTTCCTACTTACCAGTAAGTAAATGGTACTTACCAAAGAGAGGTATAAAAAACTTAAATAAAAAGTAAGATAAAAAAATTAGTAGTATACCTATGTTGCTTATTTTCAACCACGGTAAGTAGTACTTACCGATAAGTAGGTAAGTTTTATTCGAGATTTACGACCCATAAAGTCTTCAACCTGTGTTTTAATAACTCATTCTGGATCAATTATCTGATATTTCAATTTATACTCTTTTTTCTTTTAGGAATCTTTCAAATTATTGCAAGACCTGGTAGGCTGGTTACCAACTAATCAAACTATTTTTTTTCTTTTTCTTCTTATCCTTTTCTACTCCTTCATGCATACCTAACACAAGCCAAATATTCCACAGCCACATCTTGCATAATGAATTTGACCTCTTGTTCATAAATATTCTTCAAGATATGGTTTGAAAACTGTTTTTTTCTTTTTAAATTCAAATTACTACTTTATTATAATAGAACTTCTGTCAACCCAATATTTTTTTTTGGTCATTTCTTTATTTAGCAAATAGAAGCATGATGAGGGCAAGTTTGAAAAGTATATTAATTTTTTAAGATAAATATGCTAAGCTCAGTCTTATATATAATAATCTTTATTGGGTTTGGTAGATCTACTTGCCCCAAGCAAAATTTTAATGCACTTGTTGACTTTGTCAGCTAATACCCACAGATTTGGAAAAAATAAACAGCAAATCCCAAAGAGGGATAACATGTATTGCCTATTTTTTTTTTATAAATAATTTGTCATTTCTTCTAACAAACCCCACATATATAATAACATGTATTTTCTAATGTCATTTGTCAAAAGTAAACATTATCTTATCGGTTTATATTTTTCAAACAATTGTATGGCCTACGGTCAATATCTATACCTAATAGGTAATTAGACTTTGAATTTTATTGGTTGAAAGAAAGAAATTTTTTTTCTTGATTGGTAGATTTGACATGTTTTTGTATGTATATGTAAGCTGTATTTTAATTTGGAAAAATATTTTTGTAGTATTGAAATCATGTACATTGTTTGGTCGATAGCAGTTTTTCTTGATTTATTAGGATCGAGAGTCAAGTTTTCTGACATTGAGTGTTATACGATGGTATGATTATCCTTAGTAATTAATTGAAATGCGCGTAAACTGAACATTCACGAATATAAAAAGAAAGTTTTATACTTTTAAATCTCATTAGTAATTATGAAGTATTAAACCGTTTCAAATTAAGAGTTACTAACTTTGATGATAAAATATTTCGGTATATTTGTATTTATTAAATTATGTAGGTAAATATATTTACTTTTCTAGATATAGAAATATCCCGAAATTAGATATAAATTACCACAATGCTTTTTATTTTCCTTCGGCTTAAAATGAAAAGAATTAAGATTTTTTTTTAATTGCTAAATCATATTTTTCATTTCAAAATATATAGTTTCAAAATTGAATTTTTTTTCCACACACACATATATGTATTTAGAGTACTATTGCAATTTAAGATATTTAAAAATAAATAAATAAACGAACAAACATGATCTTACGAAGAAACCGTAAGTGGATTTTCTTGATTGGCTCACGAATAATAATTTTTATTTTTTTTGGAATTAAATGTTAGCAATTTTTTGTATATGTGAGTTAAAATAATTGTTATTATTAATCTATACTATATTAAAAAGTTGGCTTGAAAGAAAAAACTTTTGATTTCCCTTTAAACTCATATTAATTATCTAGAATGACCATTATAACCTTCGTATTTTGAGTTATATAATATTTTATTTTAAAAAAAATCACTCTAACATTTATAATTTATTCTATACATATTTTGAATATTATATAACAAATTTTAAAAATTAGAGTAATAAAAAAAAACAATAAGATTTTTAATTATTTCTATACCATATTTTGAATTATATAAATCTCTAAATTTATAATTTATTCTATATTATCACCATATATTAAAGTTAATATTTGTTCTTTTTTTTTTTAACAAAACACCCCACTACTATTTATCATTCTTATTAATTTTTTTTAAAGAAAATCTCTCACATCTATAATTTATTTTATATCATATTTTGAATTATATAATATTACTTAAAAAAAACTCCAATAGGATTGGAGCCACATGAATTAATAACACTCCAAACACAAACATCAAATTCCCAGACTTTTTATTCCATACTACTTATTCCTAGACATCTAATTCTCAGACATTCAATTCCGATTCCCGCACTTCAAACGCCCCCTTAGTATTTCTTACTCTCTCAATTTCACACCTCTTTTTATAACTATCACATTTTTCTTTTACCAAAATTGTCAAACAACTCTTGGTGCGGTTGAAAGGTTTTGTAACCTTTATAAATCCATGATCATGACTATAGTCTATTGGTAGACAAAATTTTTGTAACCTTTCCAACCCATGATCTTAAGAGGTTACCCAAATACCATATAACACTCCAATTAATTTGATAGTAGAAAGTTTTGTAACCTTATCAATTAAATTATAAATTAATTGATTTTTACACTAATAGTTTACTATATATATTCATGTATGGAGATGAATGAAGATAGAGTTATGGAAAGGATTGCTTTAGGTATTTTTATAACTTTATTTATTTTATATTTATAATATTTAAAATTTCTAACTTTTATATAAAATTTATCTTACTTTCAACTATGTTTTTACTAAATATTTTATTTCACTTTTTTTTAATACATGTTAGCATTATATTTCTATTGGAAAACTTCAAGTTTCCAAAAAAGAATGGTCCTTTAAAGTAATAATCATTATGTGCGGTTAAAATATGACTTGGTAGCATATTTTATATTGCTTCTTATATTGATGGAGAAAGTTGATCGGTAAGATTTATATAATTAATTTTAGGTTAAGTGAAAAAAAGATAGAAAAATCGCAAACACGTGCATCACACATGTTAAAAACCTAGTTAATTTAAATGGGTCATGAGTTTCTAGAGGATATGGATTATCTATTAGAGTGGATACCAGATAGGTTTCGTCAATGCTATTGGGAGTTTAGGAAATCTCTATATAAAAACTAAGCCAAGTTGTATTCCCCAATATACTAAACACTATTAGCGACTCAACTCCCCATCATCATCAGATTGTGTGAGGACCCAACACTTTAGTTTGTTGATTGCTTGTTGGTTTTGGCTACTATGAATGTAGGTATGTTTTGTTTACTATTCTTTTATTCTTATCAATTATTGGCATGTATGTAT
This sequence comes from Gynostemma pentaphyllum, assembly GCA_028015215.1. Lineage (NCBI taxonomy): Eukaryota > Viridiplantae > Streptophyta > Magnoliopsida > Cucurbitales > Cucurbitaceae > Gynostemma > Gynostemma pentaphyllum. Next base: position 17,374,130 of record CM051353.1, on the reverse strand, counting down.
GAATATTTAATTTATAAAAGCATGAAAATCTATATTAATTTATAGGGTTTATTTTCAATTAATATAGGCTCCTTGGTAGTTTAATATCTAACATTACAATCATAAATTAATAATATAATACATTTTCATCCTCAAGTTAACAATTATTTGTTATGATATGAATAAGGTGGTCTAATGCTTGTCAATTAAAAAAAAAAAAAAAACTGTGGTTTGAATCCTTCCATCTCAATTCTACTAGCTAACAATTTTGAAATAAAAAGTTTACAATTGCTTTTAAATTTAAGAAATATTCATAGGTAGCATAACATTCAGTAATATTTATTAAAAAAATACTTTATAATATATATATATATATATATATATATATATATATATATATATATATATATTTTAAAAATAAGTTAATCATTGATTGACTCTGATAAATAATTTATTGACTCACTTCACACAATAACAATTAATTTATATAATTAAGTGATTGTAACTTAAATATTAATAGAGTAATCAAAATAATTATTAACTCACGTGTTCAATAATTTAAATTGTGTTTAAATACTTTATTTTTACAATATTTTTAAAAATTATTCTAAATTTGAAACCATTTAAAAATTTCTCCAAATAAAGAAAATTTCAAGGATTCGAGAATGGGACCATGGTTATTCAAATAAAGTAAATAATGGCCGTTCTCATTTATTTATTATATTTTCCTTCTTTAATTGTTTATCCAATTATCCTAGTGCCTCTACATAATCCGTCTACTTAAATTTAATTACAAACCCACATTAATAATCTCATCCTAAAAAACATTACAAAAATAATAACAATAATTAAAGTGATCATACGTGTTAATGCTCTCCTCTAATTAATGGTAGTAAGTTACTCCCCTAATTTATGGTTAAGTTATTAAGTCTCTCCTCTACCTCATTTGTAACATAATATTTAAAATAAATAAAATTCTATTGATAATTCTAGTAAAGTTAAGATAAAATAATGTAAAATAATATTTTAAAAAATAATTAATTATAAAAAAAATCAATTAATAATTATTTGTGAACTTATTACCATTAATATACCAATTGAAATTTCCTTCTTTAATCAATAAATGCCACCAACAAAATCTAATTTGATAGAGGAGGGCTTGATTAATTTAAGACAATGGTGTATAGATATTTCGTAAAATGAGATTAAAGGAGTATAAAAAATAATTAGAAGACGAAGCCTACCCTACACTTGTTAATGCATTACATGACAACCCACTATAGGAGCAATTTTTAGGGGAAATCGGGATTCGTCACCCTTGCGTGGTGGATTATATGCATTTTAGATTTTTTTTTAATCGACCCCTCTATCAAATTATATTCATTTTCCAATCATTAATTTATAAGTTTAACGATTACCATATGAAGTAAGTTTAACTATTATTATATGAAGTAATTATTGTATATCACAATCAATCAAATATTAATCAGACTTAATTATTGATTGAATTATTAAAAAAATAGAGAAAAGTATATAAACCATTCATGAACTTTAGATATTGTAATAGTTACACTCTCAAACTTTCAATTTGAGCAATTGACCACCTGAAATTAATTCCATAAAAAAGTAATTTGACAAATTAATTTCTTAAATTGTTAAATTATAATATAAAAAATTAGAGACGAGTGATACAATTTCTAATGTCAACCAAGTGGAGAGGGCTGAGATCGAAGTAGAAATTATCACCCGTGTCACCATGAAGGGTTTTGGGGGTGGAGTCAAAGATAAGGTTGAGCGCGGGATAGGAGCTCTCGGTGATCAACTCCCATAGAGATTTTATAACAAAACAAAGAGAAATTTTACTCGATGACGCTTTTTGAACCGATACTTTTCAAAAATAACATTTATTAAAAGTATATGTGAATTAGGTTTTTCATACTTGATTTGAGTCAAGAAAGAATATAAATATTATTTTTAAAATGATTCATAACTTTTTCTATTTTTAGAAATATAAATTTATTCTATTCTTTAAAAACTTATTTTTCATAACATTTTTTTTAATAAAACAATAATAATAATTATTATTAAGAAGCTACGCGGGTAAGTCGGTGTTTTTTGTTCCCTACCAAAGGTTAAGATCGGACGGATCTGCTTCGTCGCTTTCCGACATCTTTTTTTTTTTTTTTTTTTTTTTTTTTTTTAATTTAATTATTATTTTTGGACAAAAGGTCTTTGAGTCTTTTCAAGTTCCCAATTCCATGCTGTTTTCCATTTCCTTTATCCCTTAAATTGCTCGTCCTCTTCCATTTCCCAAAAATAAGATTTTTTTTCAATATTGATTTTTTATTCTTTCCATCTTTTAAATTAACTCCGGAATATTTTTCATCTTGGTATCTACACACATTAGTCGGCTTGTGTTTCAAATTATATGTTATGAGTATTGAGTTTGGTATAAAGGTTTAAAAATAAATAACATAAGATTAGATTTCAATTAAAAACTAAAATTCAATATTTAAAAAAATCAAAATCAGAATTATGAAATAAATTCAACACAAAACTCAAACTAAAACTATGCATAATACACATATTTATTAGGCATTTTTTAATTAAATTCCTAAACCTATGAGTGTTAAATAGAAAAAAAATGTGGGTTTATTAGATCAAAATAAAAGAATTCAACACATAACTAAAACTAAAACTATGCATAATACACATATTACATAAATTCATATTTATGAAACACGTATCTTAAAAGGCTAAAGCATTTAAATACAGACAAAACCTGGAGTTCGCAACCCCTTGACTTAAAATAAATCGATTTTTTTATTAAAATTAAAATACGAAGGAATTATTGTATTTGTGATGTACAATATAAAAATAATATTTTTTAAATATCATGTCACAAATTTGTTACATATTTATAACAAAGTAAATAAAAATAATTTGATTGAAAAATATTGATATTTATACAATGAAATTAAAACTTTAAAAAATAATAGAAGTAAATTGATAAACAACATATACTTTAAGAATTATATGATATATTTAGGGGTTAATCATCTATATAGCCATTTTTTCCTCCACTTTTTAATAAATAGCCATACACAAAAAAGTTAGTTAGATAACCACGAGAAAAAAATTAAAATACTAAAATATGTTCATGTCAAATCACTCTTCCCCCTCTCATTTTTCAAATTCTCTCTCATTTCTTTTTTATTTTTCTTCCATTTCTCCTCATACATACATAGCTCTCTCCCTCTCTCTCTCTCAAAAATTCACTATTTCAATATTCTACAAGCTTTCCCTCACGTCCTTTTTTTTTCCTCCATATTTTGTAAATTCACTCTCACTATTTATTTCTCTTCATTTCTTCACATTTTCTTTTTTTTATAAACCATATTCACCATTTTTTGTTCTTCCTTTTCTACCTATACACAAAGCATAATCTGCAATATATGTAATGCACGTTCTGTCTTTTTTTTATAAATATATATTATGTAATATAAAAATGTACATAAGTAACGAAAGGGATGTACATCCCCTCTCTTATTATGGATATATATATATATATATATATATATATATGTTTTTTCAGATCATTATATTGTTTTGTTAAATGTACATTATATAATATATAAAAATGACGAGAGGGTCGATTTACACCCCCTCTTCTTTCTGTTCTATTTTTTTTACTAACCATACATTATATACAATACGTAATACGCTTTTATGTGGTCAATTTACATATTAAGCATTTTTTGTATATTAAGTATTATATAATTAACACTCTTTTGTTTTTCATTTGCAAATTAAATGATATGTATATTACGTACATTACATATTTGTTATTTTTTTTAAATGCACTTACAAAACGGAGGATGATATACCTAATATAGCAGGAGATAAAATAATTACATTAGAAGGAAAATTAAAAATAATATACTAAAACGAATCTATAAAATTGAATTAAAATCGAAATATTTAGTATAAAATATTTACACAAAAATAATGAAAATGTATATAATATACTAAATACACTAAAAACTTGGAACAATATACTAAATATACTAATAACTAAGGAAAGAAAAAATGCATTGAGAAAGGAAAAAATATCAAAAGTCTTAGATTAAACGTAATATACGAAAGTCTCAGAATGTTAGAGGTGTCAGACTATACTCGATATACAGAAATGACAATTTTTTTATATTGAAAATTTGAATAGTAAAAAGTTACTCCAACTTTTTTAAAACATAGTCATCTATTTAAAAACCCACCCCAAGTGACTAATTTAGCCTAATTTTGTACTAAAAAAAAATTGTATTAGTAGTAACTTGAAATCATGATATTACAAAGTATTCTCGAAAACTTTATAGTACAATACTTAATAATATAAAAAAGAAAGAAAGTAGGAGTAGATTAGGGAAATTGCTTAGAAAAAGAAAGGTGAGAGAGAAACTTTGACTATTGGCATGATGACAAGGGAGCAATTTGGCAAAGTATGGAAATTCAACTTAAGAGTTCAAAATCTAGCTTTGCTTTCAACTGCGAGAAATCTTTAATTTCAAAAGGGACCCATCGTACGGCATCACATGGGGTCTCATTCCATGATTTGCGGTATCTTAATTATTCAATTTCATAAAGTTTTCTAAGCCCATTTTTTAAATTCAAAATCATTCCCAAACATTTTATAGAATTTAATTCAATGGCTCAAATAAAACACATTATATCTGTTTATTCTATTTAAAAAAAATACTAATTCTTTCTTTATTCTAAACTGTCCTTAGATAATGATTTTTGTTTTTATTAAAATTAAACTTGTTTATTAATATTTCACTATTAACTTGTTAGTCAGTTTTTTTTTAAGTTATATTTTTTAAAACCATCTTTTTAAAATCAAGCTAGAATTAAAAAAAAAACATTTTATTTCAAAAAAAGTAGGTTACAAAATCAAGCTTTTTTGGTAAATAAACTTAATTGTTAGGAGCATTATTTTTATTTTTTTATTTTTTAAAATATATGAAGATGAGAAATATAAACATAATTATTGTTGGATTTTCAATGCTTGTAATTCAAGTAAATAGATGCATTATTAATGTGGTACAACGAAATTGATTTAATTAGTTTTATAAATTAGCAAGTCTTTTAGTTAATAATAGATATGAGATGACAATTTCATCAAGGACATAATGAACTAAAAGTCAATTTTTTTATTTTTATTTTTTTTTCAACAAAATATTCATTAGACTTTAGCAAAATTTAATTTTATTATATAGACCCTAAAGATTTGAAAAAAAATGGTTATGATTTAGTCAATTTTTGTTTATAAATTGATTTTTTGTATATTTTATTAGAAATGCATAATTAATACGATAAAAGGAAAAAAATGAATTTAATGAATATCAATTGATTAAACAAAGTGAGATGATGAAATTGAAAGACTTCAAATGTAACTTAGGAATTCCAATTTATGTTAGGTTTAGAATCATAAATATATTAACTATTGGTTGGTCCATTGATTAAGAGGTTCTCCTTCAAACATTAAGATCATTAGTTCAAACCATGTGTTGTCAAGTGTTTAGGGTCGTATAGTTATTAGTTGGGGTAAGTGTAAACTGACCCGAAGACTCACAATTATTTAAAAAAAGAAAAATCTCATTAACATATAACTTTTGGTTGATTATAAATCTATTAAAAAGAAAATTATTATATTTACAAATTTACTTTTTTTTAATGATTACAAATTTAATTTTATAAATATGTTATTTTTAACAAATTAGTCAATTGAATTTCATTCAAATACTCGTATATTTATAAATATTTTTTTAATAGATGTTTGAATTATTAAATAAAAATTTTGACCCCATAAAAAAATTTCAATTACTTAATTTCACCATATAAGAAAAGAACAAAAGAATTATTAAAAAAAACGAATATATATAATTGAAGCAATTTAAAAAACAGCTGGTTTTAAAAACAACAAAAAAGATAAGAGAATTTAAAAAGCTTAATTGAAAGATTATAATATAATTTCCCGTGCAGTCTTATCTAACTAACTACTTTTTGATTTCCATTATTGTGATTATTTATTTAAATCATGCATTTGGACTTTTCGAAATTTCCATTAATAACCGGCTGATCAGGTTACCAGGTCGCATGCATCTTCCCCACATCTCTCCATCCCCACCCTTTCTTTACAGCATATCCCCTCTCTCTCTCTTCAAAAAATTGAGTGAGAATTTTCTGAGCTAAAAACCTCTGTTTGTTTCTGATTTATATTTCATATTCTCATCTTTTTTTGGTCCTTTTTCTTTCTTTTTTTCTACTTTAAATAATTAATTTATAATGTTCAGAAAGCTGAACCCAACTCACGAAACCGCGTGAAGCCTTTTTCATCATCATATACGAAACCTGACATTTTACTGATTCTTCAATTGTTTTTTATCTTCATTAATGGCTTCTTCTTCTTCTTCTTCTTCTCCTTCTCCTTTTGTACTTTGATTTCCATAAACACCTGCAAAATCCGTACTTTTTGAATCCACACCCTGTTAATGGGTCCGACTCCGATCCGATCTGAAAGTCTCAGCTGATTCCAACTCCGGCTCCTCCGATCCCAGTAAGTTCTTTCTTTTTAAAATAGCTGAACTCAAATGGGAAGTAATTATAGTATTTTTAAGTCTTTTGAATCGCGGGTTTGATTAATGGGTTTAAATATTTTATATAAGTTTAAACTATAGATTTGTTGCTCTATAATAATTTTTCAATTTTTATTTTCCATAAATATCGCTTTCTACACTATATAAACTCATACTACCTGTCCACTCAAACCCGCAATTCAATTGCCCCCTTATAAAAACCCCTTATAAAAACCCCTAAACATCCGTTTCTTCAAATCAATGTGAGATTTTGTTTATAACCCAATTTTTTTTTTTAAATTTATCTCTAGCTAATCAATAAACTTCTTCATTTTCAGGTTTTTGAATTCAATTTTCTCATTGAAAAAAAAAAGAGAGAGAAATGGGAAAGATAATAAATAGCTCGAACAGAGACTGGACACAGATGTACGCAATATACGGCGTAGATCAATGGCAAACGATCCTCTTCCTTCTCCTTCACGCCATCTTCTTCACTCTTCTCTCCATCCTCCACCTCACTTACTTCAAACCCATTTCCTCTTTCTTCCACCTCCTCTTCTCCCTCTCCTCCGCCGCCCGTTTCGCCGCCGGTTTCACCGGTTTCCTCACCGCCATCTCCGCCATCTGCCTCTTCTTCGCCGCCGCCAACATCTTCTACTCCTCCCTCCCTCTCCACTACGAAATGTCCTTACGCATGGTCAACTCCATCCCCGACTGGTCAACGGTCAAACTCGCCCTTGACTTGGGCTGCGGACGTGGCATTTTACTCAACACCGTCGCGACCCAGTTAAAGAAGGAAGGGAGTTCGGGTCGGGTTGTCGGGTTGGACCGGAACAAACGGACAACGTTATCCACGCTCCGGACAGCCAAAATGGAAGGGGTCGGGGAATACGTCACGTGCAAGGAGGGTGACGCGAGGAGGTTGCCGTTTGGTGATAATTATTTCGACGTGGTCGTATCTGGTGTGTTCGTTCACACGGTAGGAAAGGAGTATGGGAATCGGACGGTGGAGGCTTCGTCAGAGAGGATGCGGGTGATGGGAGAATTGGTGAGGGTATTAAAACCCGGAGGGACAGGTGTCGTGTGGGATTTAGTACACGTGCCGGAATATGTGAAGAGATTAAAAGATTTGAAAATGGAAGATATTAGAGTTTCTGAGGGTGTAACGGCTTTCATGGTCAGTAGCCACATTGTATCATTTACCAAGCCACGTCATCATTTTGTGGGGTCCGGTGAGGTTAGATTGGATTGGAGATGCTGATGTGGCAGAGATTTTGAAAATTTATGGAGAACAGCTAAAACTAGATAAAGAGAAGAAAAAAAAAAAATCATAAGTTTTTTAAAATAATGATTTTATGATGTTTTTTTTTAGAGGATTTTGTTAAATTAGATGATATAAAAATGTAATGTAATGTAATATCTGGGTAGGCGAAGCAGACCCAGAAGCTCACATATATATATAAATATAAAGATAAAATAAAGGCTTGAGCTTGATTATATTTTCAGATCGTGGATGTTTGACAATTTTAATTATTATTTTTAAAGATTTAGATTTTGATTTTAATTGATAATATTAATTTTTTTTTTGGCAATAAGGAAATCCATGTCGATTTCATATGTGATAAAGTAAATAATTTTGAGACATTTCATATGTTACGTTAATGAGTATAATTTTTATTTTTAAATTAAAAGTAATATTATTTATTAATGATAGAGATTATTAACCAATATGAATTGGACTAGTGATAAGGGGCTGCTTTCCAATTTTGAAGTCATGAGTTCAAATAAATTTAATTAAAGTATAAAAAAATACGATAGGTATTATCCTTTATAAAAAAATGATAAAGATTATTGGTAAGAATTAATTAAAGTATGAAAATTTAATGAAACTTCTAACATAGTAGAATAGTTAGAAAAAAATACTAATGGACTATACTTTAAAAAAAAGTATCCATGGGATGGGAGAATCCCTATAATACAACCTCTCATTTGGTAAGACATTATCTTAGTAAAAAAATAAAATTAAATTAAAACAGTTGTGCCATTAGCTTGTGATCCCGAATTTAAACATTTAACCTTAACCCAAAGTAATTTGCATCTGTTTGTTAACTTCTTATTAAAAGAGAAACAAGTCTCTCTAATTTTTATGTTCTATATTTACTTTTCTCTGCAAAAATTATGATTTTTATATGATAACAAACCATTGTTATATATATGTGTACAGTATTTTCGTTATCTATCCCTTTTGGCTGGGATTCAATTGGACCACCATGATGTGTTGTCTTGATCATATAATAATTGAGAAGGTTTACATGTTTTTATTATGGATCCATTTTAAATATAAAAACGAACTTTAAAATGGAACAAATTAAAAACAAAAAGATGGAAGGCTATACAAACCTTAGAATACTGATTTGGCTAAACAAACAATTTGAATTAAAGAATATTAATTTATGAAAAAACACTCAACTAATTTTCCTTTAATTTTATAGATATAACAACAATGGTAATTGTCACAGCAAAAAATAAAATAAAAAATACTCATAATTAAATAAGAAATTGATATTGTGACCGTTTAACATAATTTTTAATAAGAAAAAATGTTTTTCATAATTATTAAAAATACTTATAAATACTTTTGTGCCAAACAGACACTAATTGATGAGTTTTGATTGATACAACTAAAATATAAAACAATTTTTTTATATATTAAATTAAATTGGGGGTAAGACATTATCTTCAAAGTAAGTAAGGGGGGTTGCAGTTAAACCAGGTTGAGCCATGTTGGCAAATATAAAGCTGTAAGTAAAGAGAATTAATGAAAGGAAGGGAAAGGTTGGTACAAAGATGTAGATATTATATAGATAGGGATGTGAATGTTTTATTATGTGAGGGAGAAAATGAGTGAAGATAAGAGATGAGATGATAATGGGGTCTATTGTCAAATCATTATCATAGAATGTGAAATATGGAAATGTGTGAGTGGGAAATGAGCTGGGTTCCCTATTTCAATTCCATTTATATCTCATTTTGAATGGTTTTTTTTTTTTTTTTCAAATATTTGGGAGATTTTTTTGTGTATTTAGGGAAAAAAAATTAATATTAACTAAACTATCTCCGTATGTGAAAACAATAAATTTAAGTAGAATCTCATCGGTAGGACTGAGTCAAGAATATTTTCTTGAGGAGAATTTTTGTTTATAAAATTATTTTTAAGAAATAAAGGAGTAAATAAAATAGATAAAATGTACTAAAAGTTAAATTATTTAAATATTTTTTAATGTATTTTTTTTTCATTTTCCAAACCTGTCCTTACTCATCAATTGAAATAACAGATAATACCGATTCAATTATAGAAAAATATTATTATACCTATAATTTTATTCCAGTTCTTTTATTTTGTTCATAATTAATCATTTGGGCCACACTTACGCAAATTCTTTAAAACAAATAAATGTGGAAAATTGAGAAGAGAAGTTCCTTTGTAATTTGTTCTTTATATTTTTAATTCTACGTATTTTAATAATCACATTATTTTACTGTTGATATGTTAAAACCAAATGTATATAATTAATAAATAATTTGACATGGGTCTATGACTCTATGTTCACTAAAAATAGATTGGTTAAATGGTAAAATATATCCCCTTACAGTTTGACCCCTTCACATTAATTTTGTCAACTCTTTTCAGTTATAATTTCTTTGATTGAACTTCGATTTGGATGATTTAAAAATGTTTTGGAATCGTCGTTCCAATCTCTACGTTTTGGTCTATTCAAAACTTATAATAATAATAAATGAAAGAGTTACCATCTCAAAATATTTTGTATGATTGAAGTCATAAACCCTTTTATTATCGATAATTTAGAAGTTTTAAAGTGATTATTACGTAGATCTCAAAACAAGGATTTTAAAATATCTTGAATCATCTAAATTGGAGTTCAAACGAAAAAATTATGACTAAATTTTTTTGGCAAAGTTAGTAAGGAGAGGTCAAATTGCATAATTTTGAAACTATGAGGGTATAAATATAAATATATATGTTTTAAAATTTAAAGAGGTGTGTTTACATTTGACCAGAACCACATAGGTATTATTTACATTTTGCCCTTGGTTAAATTGAAATGACCTACTTATAAGAAAATTTCAACTCTAAATAAATTATTCTACAAAGCTAAATCTTATACTAACGATTTCTTTTGCTATACAACACAATTTTTTTTAGTATGAACCATAATATTTTTTTATTCGATTGATGAGGCCACAAAATATATATATATATATATATATATATATATTTCAAGTAAAATAATATGCACATAGAAAATAACGTGATTTTTTTAATATATTTGTTCTATGAAAATAATGTTAATTTTTAGATATTCACGTTTAGATATCTTAGTCATCAACGCCCTTGCACGTGGTAAGATTGTTTGCCCATTGCCCAATTTATAAAATTATGATAAAAACAATGTATTATTAATAGTATACGTGTGGATAGAATCTTTTAAAAGACAAATTTACTCTAAAAATATTTAGAGTATGAGAAGAAAACATTTAGAATTTATTGAACGTATAGAGACATATATTATAGCCTAATTGTGTTGGTACAAAACAATAATGAAAAACTTTTGTAGTTCGTTAGGTTTGAAAGAATTGATTATAAGAAGAACTCACTTTTGATGCTTTGAATTCGAGGGGGTTAATATGACCTAAGTTATTGTGATTCAAACAATTAAATTGATTATTTTGGAAAAGAGTCAAAACCCTCATATTTATTAAAAGGGAAAATAAAATAACACCCCCCGTGCGGGGTTTACTAGTCCATTGAAATTCTAGCACAGCGATCAAATTATATCTCAATTCACAATTAATTGAATCTCTCGATGTCAATAGAATCAATCATCAACCCATTACTACGATACAAATATGACATTGTCATCTAATGCATATCAACTTCGAAACAATGAAGCCCAAGCGTGAAATTATTGTATTGTATTTTCGAAAAGCATACCACAAACCGGAGGCAACAAAAAGATGATAATAGACCAAAAAAAGCGTTATTCTAGAGAATGGCTTATGTTTGAAAGCCGATTGAAATTCTCTAAATTGAATATGCAAGACTCTAGTTCTTATCCAACGTAGAAGACGAATCACCATTGTAACCACATGGGTCGTCATTTCATGAATCATGAGTTCTTAGATAGATTTTCCAACTCCTTTCAAAACACGTCGATATCAATAATTAAGAACGTTAGTGTATAACACAAAATTTAAATTTAAAGGAAAAAAAGTGATGGATGCTAAAAAAAACTCTTATCACATACCTTGTTTCGAGGTAGATATGTGATTTGCTAACCTATTTCTTTGCTAACTATAAAATCCATTTACCCAACTTTATATAGTATGTTTGTGCAAAATTAGCATATCCCAATAGGTATTAATATTAAAGACGCCTTATTGTTTTCCACAAAGATTTTTATGTAATTTTTTCTTGCCGCCACACGTCTCCTTATTTTTATGTGAACACTACAAACGAGTACACAATTTAAGTTAATAAATGACCATTGGTTTTTTAAAAAAAGACTTTGGTAAATTTTAATGCAATCTAGTCAATATCAACATATGAAGGCGAGAATCTTGTAGGGTGGATTAGAAAAATTAAATATGAAATTAAAGGGAAATTAACATGGCTCCTCGGGAAGGGATAGAAGATTAAGGAAAACCAAAGTTTTGTGTGTCTTCATAATTTGATAACATTTCCCTTGGAATAAGAAGAGACATCCAAAAGAAATTAGGAAAAATATAATTGGAAAATTATGAAATAAAAGAGAAATTAAATGCTAGGTTAGAATTGGTATAGTGATTAAAAATGAGGGTAAAAGTGGAAATGAAAGATTCTCCCCTCATTGTCACTTTTAAGATATTAAGACTAGTCTAATACTACGTGCGTTGCACGTGACACACGCGTATAAACAAATTTGACATTGATTACATTTTAAAAATATGAGTAAAGAAATGAGTCAACTCTTTTAAATTAAAATTAAATAATAATAAAATTTAAAATTATATCTAAAAGATAAATTCGGAATATATTAAAAAAAAAGTGACAACGTTTTCCCTTCCTCTTAAAGATAATAGTATAAATTTTGATATTCAAAATATATCCCAATTAATTGTGGATAATCAAAGATTTAATTAGAAAATTTACAATTGCCTCAACTATTGCTTCCAACCCCAAGTGATTGCTTATCTTGTAAACAAAATTATTGACAATAAAACACACTTGGAAGAGAGAGGGGAATTGGATCTTGGCTTGCTCTCTTTAAAAGAGTTAAAATAACACTTTTTTATTAACTAATAGTATTATCTAAGTTCCATGACTATGAAGAGCAAAACAGAGTAAAGAGTGATAATTTTCATCCTCATATCTTTGTCATATCCCTTACAAAATATTTTTTTTTAAACAGACGTATTAAGATTAAAAGGAAGAAAAAATTTGTAAAGGAAAAAAATCAACAATAAAGGCCCAAAAACACCCTATACACCAACCCACCCCACTTGAAGTCTAGAATTGCCTCCCCATCTTGACTCAATTTAAAGAAACCATAATCAACTGAGCCTCATGTGTGAGTAGTCATTGATGTGCAAAACACCGCCCTATTGCCTTTGTTGTGCAGATGCTCCAGTACCGCTCCCTCCCCTTGCACCACCACCATTGACTGTCATCCCCTACATCGCGACTACTCGCCTTTATCAAGTATATCTCTTCTAATTTGTTCATAGATGCCAATTGAGATGGAAATATTGGGTAGTCAACCTCAAAGAATTAAAAAATAATAATAACAATACACACATTCGCCAATGAAGGTAATGATATAAGTAACTTTGAATCTGCAATTAGATGGAAGTTATGAGAAAGAAGAGTTGGTAAATGGTCTAAGGGGTCGTTTGTTTACAAGGAATCTGGATACCCGGAATCTCAGATGTCCGGAATCCAGGATGCTCGATATTTTTAGATTACTATGTTTGTTTTGCAGAAATTTTTTAGATGAATGCTTAAGCATATTTAGGTAACTGTGCAACATTTATGTAGAGAATTTATTATAATAACTTCTAATTTTACTCATATTTACTTTTCTTGTATTTTTTATTTGTATAGATTAATTCATATTAATAAAATATTTAAATTACATGATTTTTATTATAAAAATTTCCATGTATTCATTTAATAATTTTATTTTTATTTTATTCTAATTCTAGTTTAATTTAATATTGAACCGTTGATTAATATATTACATAATGAAAATAAAATTTATTCTATATATTTTTTTTTTTACTATTAGATCATTGAATTGATTTATTTAAATAAAATTAAAAATAGAAAGTTAGAGAGTTGATGAAATATAATTAAATATGAAAAAAAATATAAGAGTGTTAAAAATGTTAAAGAAATTAATTTAGAATAAATTTGATTGATAGACTTGTTTTAGTACATGCAAATTATTTTAATTTTAAAATTAAAATTAAATATTGAAATTATATAAATTAAAGAATTTTGATCCAAAAAAAAAATGTTTTAATTTGTATCCTACTCAATATAAAAATAATATTTAGTTAGATATTATGCAAAATTTCTAATTATTGGAATACAATATTTTTAGAATAATATATTAATAATAACAAAAAAGAGTAGAACCTAAAAATGAGTAAAAATATCATAATTCAATCGCATTTTCATTGGAATCCTAGAAAACCCATATTTTTCTAAGGTATTTAGATTCCCATGAACATGAGAATCCTGAGTTTTCAGATGCCTGGGTATTCACAAATTCTGTAAAACAAACACTGTTATCCAGATTACATTACCATGGTAATCTGAGAATCCTGTGAAACAAACGGCCCCTAAGGGTTAAATGAATATAATTTTGTAATTAATGAAATTGAATTAAATAACACTTATCTATATATTTGCCATCAATTTCTAGTGTTTGAATTCATTGCACCTTTCTCTGATTCTTGGTATCCACATTTTTTATTTAAAAAGTTGCTCCACATTAAAAAGAATGCCTCAATTAAATATGACGAAACTAAAATAAAATAAATTAGAAAGTAAAATATATTCCACGTAAAGAGGGGTATTTTGAGAAGCTAAAGATTCTCCAAATATGACACCTTTTAAAGATACTATAGATTATGTAAGAGGAGGAGTCACAGTGGGGGGAGGGGGGCATGTGCCCCACCTCAATTTGTATAATAATTATAAATGATATTTAATATGGGTCTCTTTAAATTATATAAAAATTATTAAATGAGTTTATTATATCATGGCATGCTGGCTCAATGCACATTCCCACGTTTAGACACATTATATAATGTACAAAATCATCAATAAAAATAGAGGTCCCTCTACTATTCCATATAGACTAGAGTGATAATTTAATTTAGACCACTGATGAATAAATAAAATAAAAGGAAAATTATTCTTCTGTTTCAACAAATGAACCGTAGAAGATTTAGATAACAATTGTTCTATTTGAGAGTTATGAAGATTTTGTTATTATGTCAAATATTAATAACATTATAATCCCCAAAGAATTGTATAAAAAAAAAGATTACCTAATTTATGAAAATAAGAGTTGTATTCTATTGAATAATCATTTTGTTTTCCAAAGTAATGGGGTGTAGAGATAGCATGACTATGTAACTCCAGAGAATATGGTAGGTCCCCAAGAGAGAATAACTTTTTGATATAGAATAATTAAAATCATTTCATGATGGGCACTAAAGAGGTCCTATGGTCTAGTGGTTAGGACATTGGACTCTGAATCCAGTAACCCGAGTTCAAATCTCGGTAGGACCTTTTCCCCATCTTCTTTTCTTTTTGTTTACTCTATCTTTATGGTTACCTCATAATAGGGAGAATGAATTACCTTAGCCTAAAGTTTTTGAAATTTAAAGGTTTATGTTAAAAAAAAAAAAACAAGTTTCTGTTTTCTTTTGTAGTGAACCTTCTAAAGAATTTAAATCCCAGTGATTTTTTTTAAACGTCTCAATTCTCCAACATGCCTAAAAAAATAATACAAAAACCTCTATAATTAGTTTTATTTAAGAGTGTATCAAATGAAACTATCATGTAAAATATAAACAAAATCGTAGTATGAATAATGTATATAAATATATGAAAAGAAACTAAAACAAATCAATGAAAAACCAGTCAGTTCAATACTTTTATTTTCACACTTATTTTAAAATGATTAAGTTTACTTACAATAAAAATTATATAATATTTAAAAAATTGATTATCATAATAAAAATCATTTTAGTTTAATTACAATTTGATTAAACTATAAATTGAACAATATACTCTCTGGGTTCGATAATAAATCAAAGAAAAACCCTTCATAGTTCGATTTGGTCCAATTTAAATGGACGGATACTGAAAAATACTAGTAACTTGAAATGTAATAGTATGAGATGCAAAGAAATCCAACAAACTTATAAAAGAATAAAACGAGAGAAATCGAAAGGTTTTAGATTAAATTTTCAATTTAAAAATTTCCTTCTGCATCAATTTACTTTATTCTGTCAAAAATTGAACTTAAATTAGTCGCCCAAGTACATAACTTCAATAAATCAATGCCTACTATTAATTAGGTTAGCTTGAAATTTGGAATATAAGCTTGTCTATTTTATTCAAAATAATATCAATTAATCTATGAATCTAGGCATCAAAAAAGAAAATGTATATTATAATTTACATTATGAAGAATACGTAAAAGAGAAACTGGGAAAAATACAGCGAAAACAACTAAAATATAATCTTGACGAAGAACATAATAATTCATAAAAAGATTACTGGAAGCCAATTATTAATTTAAATCTTATTTTAGTCACTCAACTTTTATACTTAATTCCCTTTAATTCCTAAACTTTCCGATGACCAATTTTAATTTTAATATTTTATATATACATATAAGAAAAAAAACATTTTAATCTATGTAATGTTAGTTTTTCTTCAAAAATGACATTTTAAAAATTTATATTTTTTAAAAATAGTAAAATTTTTCAAAATTCACCAATTTCAGTTTGAGAAATATCATTTTTGAAATATTTCAAAATATTTGCTATTTTTAAATTACTCAAATAAGAAGTGTATCTATTGAATTTTCTCTTAATTTTATATTATGGTTGCTATTTTTAAATTAATAGATATCTACTGCAATATAAAGTAAAGTTTATCTATTGAATTTATTCGGTTATTCTCTTAATTTTATACATATGGGTTGCACATTTATCAAATTAATAGATATCTAATTTGACAATATTTAAAGTCACAAGTCATTGATCATTCCGAATTTATTCCATTAAATAATCAATTAAAAAAATGGTAATAGACTAGAGTGGTTTTTTCACAATATATTCAAGAACTAAAATAGAATGAAAATTTATGGACCAAAAGAAAATTCAAGCCTAAAATTAAGAATTTCATGCGAATCCAAAGGAGACATTTAAATCTCACCCACCCATATACTCTCTTACATTGCAACGTTGATAAGAAATAACTTATTTGTTTAACCATCCTTTAAAAATAAGTCTAAAAACAAGATCTAAATACTCATCAAATCGCAAATAAAAGAAGTATATTTGTCCATAGAATGTCAAAAGCATCAGTAGACTGTACACTCAAAAAGTAAAATTCTTTATAGAGGAATAAATATCCTCATAACTAAGAATTGAGTTTGCACAAATGAACCACCTATAAGAAAAACACATAATAAAGGTATTTTTTTTCTATAATTGGACTCTACACTTGTTGAAGGATGGATCGTTACACTAAGCTGTACATAGGCGAGGCTCGTCCCATTTAGCTCAAAGAACTACCTAAGTATCTAATCCGCAATAATCGTACTCTTCAGATGGCCAAAACATTTGAAAAAGATTCAGAAGTAAAACCTAGTTTTATCTCTACAAATTTGATTTTTGATCAAAAGGAATCCTTTTTCGATATTTCAGAGTGGAAAGGGGATATCACCAAAGGTAACATAAAACATGTGCAAAGAGCAATCATGCTGTAATGCAGAATGATGAGCTGAGTGCTGGAGGTAAGACACAAACCAGGTGTGGACTGGCAGGATTGCAACTTATGTTCGCTTCGTCAATATTTGGCAAACCGAGTTTAGGTGGACGGACATGACCAGCAACCAGTGGCATGCATAATATTGAGATCACCATTCTTGAACCTGACATCGTAAAAGCCAAATCAAAATTACAACAAAACGAGAAATTATTATCTCTCTTGTTATAACCTGCAAATCACTTATCACCAGCGATTTCTTTTATATGATATACACAAACCTTGCTTGGTGGAGAGAGAAACATGCCCTCTTTTCCTCCCAGCAAGCATCCAATTTTCAGACTTTGCATCCACTTCGTACAAGACATTGTCAAGCTGCACAAGTAATTAACATTATAGCATTGAAATTGAAAATATATGGTCACCGAGATTTGTGATTCCAATTTACAATATATCCTTGTAGGGGGAATTACTGAAATAACAAATTTTTGCATACTAATCATTGATATGTCAGATTTTTTTTTTTAAATTACCCAAATAACAGTTAAAGGGTAAAAAAAACTAACAAATAATAGTTCAATAAATTTATCGAACCTACTATTTGGGTAAAAATAGCAGTTCAATAAAATTATTGAACTAATTAAGAGCAAGAAAAACCAACAAATAATATTTCAATAAAAATTTTGAATTGCTGAATTGCTATTTGGGTAATTTTTAAAAAGTTTGACATTTCAATAATTAATATGCAGAAATATGTTGTTTGAGACAATTTCTCAAGGAAAATGGTGTTAGTCTTCCTTTTCATATTGTTCTGGTTTTCGCATTGTGAAAAGTGCAACCTGACTAGGCTAGTAATGATAAACATCAAACAGATAACAACTCCCCCAACCCCCAAAAAAGGAACATAATTTTTTAAACGACATAAAATAATAAACAAAACCATGAAATACTCTTAAGTGATACTAATATCATGAAGGTAGGCAACATTCCTTGAGCAAAATTACGTTTTAATGTGTAATAGTATATCGACTTTTGTTTGAAAGGAGAAAAGTTCATTCTTCCATAACTTTTAATGAAGAGACACTCAAATTCATCCATGGAGTTTGCCATAATCCAGTGACTTACATTGTATTTGGAATCTTCGCTCTCTTCTAAATTATTCAACCTTTCAATTCTCCATCTCATAGTAATAAGCTGTCCAACTCTAAGGCATTCAGAAGTAAGAGGAAGAAATCCAACAGCCAGACAAGGGTCAAGCACTGGCCTTTGCAAAACAAGAGCACTCCTGAAGATCAAGTCCGGTTTAGCATCTCCTGTTTCAGATGACTCTGGAATAACAGGTGGGTGTGCCCCAAGTGTTCTATCCCCAGATATCCGATATCTAATATTCAGTATGCTTTCTGGTCTTGTCACCTTATCTTCATCTGCAAACCAGAGACAAACATTACGTTCTTCAAATTAATCACCGTCATATTTTACGATTCTATTTACTAAATATATTTAGATTTCTAGTTTGTGGGGTAGTGGTTTCCTTAATTTTAGAGAGTGGGTTGTTGTTATGTAATTCTATTTAAGTTAAGAAACCGAATGAAAAAGGGCAGAGAAAATTATGGCAAACTCAACATTTCTTTTGGGAGGTTTTGAGTTCCCCAAAACCAACAATGGAGGTTTATGTTCTCTCAAACGAGCCAATTATCTTTTCTATTTTCTTCTTTAATTTTTGTTTAGAATTGAGTATGTAATACAAAACTGAACAAAATGCCATCTAATCTCGTTTGGAATACTAAAAATACAAATGTGAATTCTTCCTTTGGACCCTAGCTTACAAGACCCTTAACACTTGGGATAGGGTCCAAAGAAAGAATCTAAATTTCTTGTCTCTCCCGGTGTCATAACTGTCTTGCTAGTGAAAGAGGCCATTCATCATCTCGTCTTCATTTACACAGTAATTGCTGCTTAAGGCTGAAACTCTTTGTTAAGTTTATTTTAAAAAGTTATGATTTTTAAGTAATTGGTATGTAAAAATATGCTATTTCAGTAATAGCATTTTTTTATCTCTCTACTTTCTTTAAGAGCCCCATGTCAATTTTAATTTGATTCTCCTTCTAAACTAAACAATAACAATAGCAATCCCCTTTATTCTGATTCTGATTCTGATTCAATTTTTTTTAAGTTAATACAATTTTAGAAATTTTATTATCATTCAACATTTTTCAATAGATTCAATTTTCATCTGATTCTCTTCGTTCCCATTATCATTGAGTTAGGGCCTAAAAGAACTGACCGATCTTTTTTAGACCAAAATAGCAGTCCAACATTAACAAGATAACTAGGGCCACAAAGAACTAAATCCATCTACGGCAAAGTAATAAAATCTCAGTGGTTTAAGTACCCATGGACATATAAAATAAGAAAAAAGTGAAGCACTATTTCATCATAGGAACACCATTGTATTTGCTATGATTTATTTTACGTACATGTAATTGATCAACATATAACAATATATAGCACATGAACTGCAGATAATCAAATTATGAAGTTTAAGAACTCATATCCCCTCAAAATTCTTACACATATGACCTAATTATCACAATCAAATAGATTTGTGAGGTGTGGTACATTTATTAAGAGAACTTATCTACCCCGTCTTTCTAATTTTTTATGCCAACCTATCTGCCATATAAAAATCAAAGTATCAATTTTTCTACCCATGTCTTTCCTATATTAGATGCCTACTATCAGCCATAAATAATCAAATTATCAGTTGCTCATACCTTCGTAACTTGTTTTACCCAAGCGTATACTGAAGAGAATTCCTGCTCTAGAAGATGGAGAAATAACTAAGGGAAAGTAGCCAGAAGAAGGTCTTCCATCATCACTTCCAGTGTGAACAAACTCCTCTTGAAGATCAAGCCAAGCATCATATACAGTCAAGGTGGCCTTCACTTCAGAATGTATGATCACCTGGAGGCAACACCACGCAATATGGCATTCAGTCATGCAGAATAATTCGTGGAAAAAATATTCATAAGAAGAAAGCAGCAGTTAAAAGTTGCAAACTTTAGACCTACAAGTCTTACCTCCAGTATTTTTACAAGATCAATTGTAAAGTTTTGACAGAAAGACCAAGAAAGGTTATTCCTTATACCATATCAGACTCCAACCAGCACTAGTGAATAGTCTTTTAGCACGACTTGCACATGATATATTTGTTTTATTATAAAGTAAGTTAGTAATAAGTAAATTCAAATGCATTTTGATTATGTCAATTCCTAAATGCAACATACTAATATACAACTATTTTTAGGGTTTAGGATGATGGCTGCCCCCCATTTTGCACTGATATTTTGAAGGTGATTTAGAAGGATTGCTACCCGAAGAAAGTTAAAAGTCCTTTTTGGACTGTCTTTCATAGTGTGCTTAACACTAATGACAAGCTTTAGAGAAGGTTCCTCTCAATGGCTTTAAGCCCTAATCGATGTGTTTTGTGTTGTGCTTGTGCCAATGCCGAGGACCCAAGTCACTTATTTTGGAGCTGCCCTTTTACTTCCAAATTGTGGACGAAACTGTTTGACATTTTCAACTTTCAAGGTCCATTTATCAATGAAATGTCTCTTATAAAAAAAAATACACAACTATTTTTTAAAAAAGAAACATATAACTCTGACATGTTAAATATATTTTTATTAAAATATTAAATAAATTAAATCGTAGGTTCAATCATATTTATTTGTCATGAACATAATTAATAAATAATTGAAAATTATTCGAAAAACCTTAAAAGATTAAATTTGTCTTAACTTAATAGCTTAAGTTTTGTTTTGTTTTTTTTTTTGGGTAATTTAACATGAAATCAAAAACAAGAGGTCAGGAGTTCAAACCTCTCTAGTCTTATGTTATTCACTCTTATTTCGTATTTAGTCTTCAGACCCACATGTGAGGAAGAGTGTTGTGTTGAGAATATCTTAAAAGATTAAATTTTTTCCTTAAACTGGTGGTCTGGTGATGATTTAACAAAATCTATGTCATAAACAGTTATGTATATTAATTTATAATTAATTAAATTAAAGAAATTAGAAAACATTACTTCTTATGTAGAATTTCATATTTATTTGAGCCAATATTTCTATAAAAAATTTATAAGAAAAAAATCAATATTTATAAAATCTAATTGGTTCATATTAAAGCATTAAAATAGTTATTTTAAAAAAATACAAATCAATTTTTTTCCAGGCAAAAGGTTGTAATTTAAAATAAATAAATTTAATACACTTAGAAATTAATACTATTGAATCAAAGTAACTTATATTTATGAGCACGTATTGAAAATCTTTAATATCCATAAACTCTATTCAGTCCACATTTTATTAGTCATCCTAAAAAATGTTATCTAAAAAAACTATAACTAATTATTAAAATATTTTTTTGATAAGAATAACTAATTATTAAAATATGAAACTTCTTTTTATTAAATATTCTTAATAATAATTATAAATTGTCTATTGTGCTTTATTTTTTTATTTTTTGAATTATATTGATAATTATTTTCTTCTTTCTTAAGTTTGATATTCAATTTTAAAAATATAATAAGAAAAATTAGTCAAATTTTATCATATATATTTATTTATAAAAATATATTAGAGAATAACTATACATGATATAATTTTATCATACATATTCATGTTAGTTGGGATGATTCAGTAAAATTATATCACATTTACTTATTTATTGCATATCTTAATATTTTAGTTTCAAAATAGAGGTATTAACATAAATTTGAAAATTTATTAAAACTACGAGGGAATTATTTTCCAAAAAATCCCCCACCATCCCAAAAAATTAGGCCGATCATAGTTTTTTTTTTTTTTGATACCGTGAGGCCAGCTTACGCGATTATAGATCCTATTCTGGTGGCTAACTAGCGGCTCAAAAAATAATTACAAATAGCTATTCATTTCAGATAAAGAAATAATTGAAGCTATCTGGGAAGACCTCTACGTTCTTCATAGAATGAGAGTTGTAATTTCTCTCCTTTGCTTCTTAAATAAGGTTTGTTCTTCATCTAAAAAAATGAATTAGAGAGATTTTGAATTTAGAAACAAGATTCAAACACTTATCCACCTCTTGATTGTTGAAGTTTCTTCAACATTTTTTTTGTAGATAGAAAGATTTTCTAAAATTTAGAAACCGGTTTTCATCAGTCTTGAGAAGACCACCCTTTACTTCAAAGGAACACATATACCCTGGGGAATTTTAGCAAGGGGTTGGCTTTCCACCCAAACATCCTTCCAGAAATAAGCTGTTGCCCACCCCAACGACCATCCAAGTTTTTTCTTTTCTTTTATAATAAATGGGACTTTTCATTGATATATGAAAGAGCCCAAAAAGGCTTCAAGTTTGTAGTAATAACTGAAGGAGAATAATTACAAAAATAATTACAATTTACACTCCAAGTGGAGATGTGAACCACCGAAAAATTCCCAAACTTCCTCCCAAGTTCCCAAATTTTGATCATCCTAGATCTTTCACAGACCGATTTTCTCAGTTTGGCTATGGAGAATCTTGGACATCTGGCCTACTTAAGCTGAGGGCTTGTTTAGGTTCCAACACAAATCAATTTCTGGCCAAAAACCAGAAACTGTGGATAACCCGACCCAACTAACAACGATGTATTCTCAAATCTCTAACTACACAAATAAAAGATTGCAGACCAGCCACTTCTAGTTCATACATAACCCAAATCAAAATTTCAGGCCAAAAACCAGAAACTATGTATAACCCGACCCAACTAACAACGATGTATTCTCAAATCTCTAACTACATTAATAAAAGACTGCAGACCAGCCACTTCTAGTTTATTCAATGAAATTTTCATCAGCCCACAGGAATCTTGCATCCCATATTAAAAAGTAAGCATAAAATTATTCTGGAAGAAAACAATACCTGCAGAAGCAAAGTACCATCATTGCACTTATCAGCAATACGTGTGCTCACATAGAAAGGGTCAGTGAAATGCACAGCTAGGGTCCTGGATATAAGGCATGATTGTGGATAGGAACAACAGAAAATATGAAAGGAAAATTCAATTAACAAGATAGACGATTTGCAATTGTTAAGCGACGTATAAATTTACCTCTCAAATGTCTGGTTGTGGAAAGCTCCAAATTCAAGTTTCAATGCTATCGTTCTCATTCCATCCACAATACTCTGTCTCTGAGAAGTGACTGCCCATAAAAGACAATATGTCATATACATGGAACCCTATCCAGGAAAGACATTAACTTCATGGAAGAACAGAAATTTTGTATCATTTATTCATTTTCAACCTGAGGTTGATCCTCTTGCAAGCCTCTCATTAATAGCATGAACTGGGATCCACAAAATAGAAGTCTCGTTGCTTGCCCAATCTGGAAACTCTATTCTACCATCACTGAGGCACAACCGTTCAAAATTGTGTGCATCACTATCACCAGAGTGTGCCATGTCAACATAGTTTTCTATTTCAATTTCATGTGACTTGACAATCTTCAAGCCAGGACCAGTATCAATATGCAATATAGCTCCTTTAAGGGAGTAATTTATGGGCCGAACAATGATTCCAACCCACTGAGGTTCATTTACAAGCAAAGGAGATGATACAGCAGCAGCAAGATCAACTAGTGGTCTCGGTTTAAAAACCTAACAAAGATAAGGGCTTTCATTATTCAAAAAGTACACATGCAAATATGGGGACAGAAAGAGTATATGAAAGCCACTTTACCTATAAAAAAAATATATATATAAAGTGGTTAATGATAGATGACATGTCAAAATATCAAAATTTACTCGCACTGGTGAGATAGATCATCGAGTAAAGAATTCAAAATTAACAAAGTCCTATAATTACTAGGGGTCGTTTGGTTGTCGGTTTGGTTGTGATTAACCCGGCTGTTTCCCTACAAACAGTGAATTTATTAGTGTAAAATGTGTTGAAATTGTGAAAATGGCTATGTTTGTTAGGGGGGTTAACAAACCCCTCATCATAGGGCACAGTGGGAAACAAACACGGTTAGGGTTGTTTAACCCCCAATTCACTACCCAAACCTGGCAACCAAACGCCCCCTTAATGGTTAGCATGAAAAATTTGGCAACATAGCTTGCACATTGGTTCAGCAGACAAATGTATAAGCAATGAAATACAATTATACAGATGAACAAAAAAGAAGAGCAAAGAGACTGACTATTAAAGAATGTTTCTTATCTAAATAAAAATACAAATGGACAAAAAAAAAGAAGAAAGAGACTGACAATTTTTCTCTACATGGGGGAATCCCTAACCTTCGTAAAAAAAAAACTTAACTATAAATTAGATTGGTTTTGTTTTAAACTTAACTTGAGAGTCATTACCTTCAAAATAGGTCTAGTAGGTTTTTCATAACTCATAAAATCATCACTGTCAGCAGGGCCACCCTTGGAAAAACTGTGAGATCGGAATCTCAGCTTCCCAATCTGGCCAGTAATAACCCCCAAAACATAGGAACCTGGTTTCTGAGGAGGTAAATCAAGGGTGATGGTATTACGACCAGGGTTTAGAACAGTTTCTGTGGAGCTCCTTATAGGCTGAAATATCAAGAAATAGAGATGAGTTACTCCAAATATTTATACCAAATAAACTGAAAATTGGTTTGATTGATAAGTGCAAGATTTGAAAATCTTTCACTCATGACTAGAGTAGAATATTGTTAAACTGAGTATACCTTAACACCTTCATCTGCATTGTATGTGGCCATTAAAGTGAGGCTCAGTGAATCCAGAGTTATGTCATCAGGAAAGCCACTCCAAACAGTAATAGATAGAGTTCCTGGATCCCCATCACATAATTCTAGAGGGGGGCCAGGATTTCCAGAAAATGTAATTAATGATGAAACATCCAAGGGTACAGGGTGCTTCATCTCACTGTGTGCAAGACGAACTACTTCTGACTGAAAAGCTTGGCGATCTTTTTTCAAAAATAAGCCTTTATCTAGAGAGAGCAATCTCACACAAGAAGAGAGGTAGCCAGCATCATCATTGAGTTTCTTTTGACACTCCGCCAAATTTGGCAGAACTTCAGCCAAAAGATCCTGCCATCCTTCACCAGAAAAAAGGGCACAAACCTTCTCATATGACTTTGCAGCCAAATCAAAGTTACCATGTCTAAAGCTGACAGCTGCTATTTCACCATCCAGAACAACTCCATGTCTTTTCCACCAGGACTGATGGTAATTTTCCGCAGCACCTTTAGTAAGCTCTAAATATTTTTTCTAATAACCAAAAAAAAAATATATAAACTTGATAAAATTGGAATATACAAGCCAGCACATATAAATAGAAATATAAAGGCTACAGATTAAACAACCAAGAGATCAAATTCAATAGAAAGTCTAGCCCATTATTAAAGCCTGGATGGATGAATCCATAAAAAGTAGTCATCTGTGAACTTTGAAATTCTATGTTGAAGAGGTTTCAAGAAGCTACTGTTGCATGCTTTTTTACCTCAAATTCCTCTACAGCTGATAAAGACTTCCACAGATCAGAGTTGGAGACTGTTTGCTTCAAAGCATGTTCAGCTGCAACATAAATTTCAGCAAGTCTCATGGGTCGATCAATTGTGTTTTCAAATCCTGGGGAAGAGTAAGTACGTGACATGGAATTCCCATGTGCTTTATGAGGGGACATCTTTAGTGATGCATCTGGACCTGATCTGCCAATTTACATAAGAGATGATAAACAAATTAATAAGTTAGAAATAAATCAACATCAGAAGATGGGCACAAAGTATCCTTTTTTCTGAAAATGTTTAAAAAGCATGCACATACCTAGGTGCTAAGCGTGTTGGCAGCAACTTGACCCAGTCACATTTTTTTTGCAAAGAAATAAACATAATTTCATAAAAATAACTTTTATCCTTAAAACAATCTCTTAAAAAAGCCCTCATTTAAATAATTCCTCGTAACCTTAGAATTCATGTTATTGTATTTTTCCATATTTAAAATTTTGTTTTATTATTCTAATGTGTGTTTCTTAAAAAGCCTCAACTTCTTTTTGAGCTTCGCACTTGAACCCCAGAGGCCGCCTATTGCAATTCAGTGGCTTCATGCTTTAAAAGACACATTACTAAACTAACTTCCATTTTTTATATTACATTACCCATCAATGAAAGCTGGCCGTCCATCAAACATTTCTAGCATGTTTCCAGCAGAAAGGGAAGCCCTACGGCGATTAGCTTCCCGCAACAGCAAAGAAGGTTCCAGAGGCAGTGGCTTCTTTTGAATACCAAAATGCTTCACTCTAGGAATTTCTTGAAGAATAATCTGCATAACAAAGGATTCATTTACACAGATGACGCGGTATAATTCAATAACAAATACTTGAATAATCACCGAGATATCTTTAACAGTTATCATACTAGACAAAAGATTAGATGAAAACATGTACTATAAATGGATTTTTTTGTTTAAATTCAATTTTCAGCTTTATTCTTTCTCATTGAGGATTCATCATCCTTTCTTTTGTATTTACATCCTTTTAATCAATGAAAGTTTATCTTTCTATAAAAGTAATAATAATAATAACGAAACAAATATTTCTTTTATATATGTTGTATTGGACCCCACCCCACTAACCAAAGGGAGATTAGGCATGCCTCAATAAGCTTTGTAAGACATCAAAGGTTTTCTTTTATTAAGCTTTCCACTGAAGGCTTGAACCTGGGATACATGTCATATTCAAAACCCCAAACTCTAATCCACAAGGCCACCCATTGGGGTTTAAAAGAGATCACATATATCAATCACAAAAAAAATAAAATATAACCTCAAAGGCAAGCTTGCAACATAACCTTCAAACAAAGACTATTACATCAAAACGCCATCCCTTGGAGAGAAAATAACAGCTAAGAATTAGAATTAATAGAGCCAAAGAGATTATCTGTATAGTTTTTTATAGCAAGATTAAACAAATCCAAAAGTTTACTAATCATACTTGTCATCACTAGTAAGAAATTATGACGACATATATTTAACCAATACTTGTCATATAGTATTGTAATGTTGACAAAATGCTTTTTATATTAGAGGCAACCCTTAATAAACAGTTGAACTTTTTATTATTTTTTCCAACTTTTAGTGAATGTATTAAAAGCTAACAAAACGCAGTTTCAATCAATGAAAACACTTGTAGACATATAAACTGTTTTTATCGTGCCATAGTCATGACTTACTTTCTCTTTTGCTAACACCTCAGATGAAGCATCAGGTGGAACCAAAGGCCAAACTGATGGCTTGGGCCAAGGTAGCATGCTGAGTGAAGCACTGTTCACAATTTGTCAAGTCATAACAATAGAAATTGATTAGAATGTAGCTGACAAATGTTGTGAAGAAAATAATGAATTTCCAAGCCTATGAGGAATATAATTTCAGTTTACATGAACAATCTCCTATTATTAAGAAACTCAATTGCATTTGGTTCTTAATGATGAATCTGCACCTGTTGACTGGACTTTTCTCTATATATGAGCCATATCCAATTAACTCTGCGAGCCTCATGAACTGCCAAAATCATAAGATATGACTTTTAGGTCACAATCTATCAATTGTTGAATAATAAAACGTATACAAAATTATCATTGGTGAATTTACAACCACCAAGAGAAAGGTTGGAGATTATTTTGAAACATCAGGAGTTTTAAAGTATTTGAAATTTGATCAACCTGTTTTAAAATATGAATGCTGTTAATAAGTAGCAGGACACTCATGCAAAGAATGAAATAGCAATGTTTTTATGCATTAAATGACAATGGAACGAGGTATAGGAATGGGAACAAGAAATAAGACTGAATTTGACTTTTGAAAAGAAGAGATGCAGTAGTAGTACTGGCACTTTTTCGTGGCGGTACATAAAAGGATGAACAGAATGATCTCATTTGCTAAGAGTCTAAGACAAATGTAAAATGGACCACCACTAAACAGCTGAAAAAAGTTTAACATTCTCTTCCTTCCAAACAATGAAGAAACTGTACCTTTACTCTGCATAATGAATAAAGATCACCCTGAAGGCGGTAGAACTCCTTTTCTACATCTGGAACCATAATGGCATCACCAGAATGTGAAGAAGATGCGTTGATTAAAGCCAAGCAAGCAGTTATTACCCAAACTTCACGCATACAAAAAGGTAATATATTCTGAGGAATTTGAGAAGATGAACTAAAATTAGAGGAAGAAGATGGAGGAGAAATATATAGCAGAAAAGAGAGCTCAGTTAGTATTTCCAAACTAAAGCTTCAAGGGACAAAAGGAAAGAAGATATAAGGACATATTGAAATGAAAAAATATTAAACACCTCGTGCACTGCAAGTGCCTTAGAGAAGGCAATTATGAATGCATAGCCTCTTGAAGCAACTTCAAAGGGACGATTCAGCTTGAATAATAGCTGAAAATTAACACATGCAGGTGAGAGACGGTCCAATTCTAAAGAAACAATGAACAACAACCAAAAATAGAACTCACAGTTGAGAAATTAACAATCCAAATGTAAAATTTTATATGTAGCATAAATTTAAATGATTTATTAATGTCAAGCAAGTGATTACCATCCAACTAACAACAATAGAAAACAGGTCATATCTTGCATTGTTGCATTATATGAATATTTCGCGGGTGCCTACTTGTGTATCTCTGTGTTTGCGTGCACACGTGTGACAGAGAGAGTTCCTCAGTCAGTGAGCATGATAATAAATCTGATTCATAATCAAGATTGATATCCCCAAAAAAAAAAAATTGAACACCCTCCAATGGCATCTGGTGAAGTTCTTTTTTTTTTTTAATTTCTTTAGATCCCAGTCAATTTTGGATACAGAGACATTTTGTCCCAAAATGTATCAATCAGTCGAGGTCAGTTACAAAGCCAGACAACAAAGTAAGATGTAACTAAGAACATCCCATCTTTTACTTAGGTAACTAACTTAACACAACTCAAAACAGTAACTGTTTGTTAAACGATAAACTAAAGAGTTGAAAAGAATGTAATTCATATATTTACTAACGACATGCACATCATATATATACACATTAGAGTCTAACCTAATGGGCTTAAAAGTAATGGGCCTAACTATGTAACTATTATAATAAACTCAACAATTATATCTAACACTCCCCCTCAAGCTGGAGCATATATGTTAATCATGCCCAGCTTGTTACAAAGGTAGTCAATCCGTGGTCCATTCAAAGCTTTTGTAAAGATGTCGCCTAATTGTTCTCCAGTCTTCACATATCCGGTAGAAATCAGCCCCAATTGTATTTTCTCACGAACAAAGTGACAATCAACCTCAATATGTTTAGTACGCTCATGAAAAACGGGGTTTGAAGCGATATGAAGGGCAACTTGGTTATCACACCATAGTTTCATTGGATGCAAGACTGAAAATCCCAACTCAATAAGAAGTTGACGAATCCATATCACTTCACAAGCTGACTGAGCCATAGCTCTATATTCGATTCAAGACTAGATCGTGATACAACATGTTGCTTCTTACTCTTCCAAGAGACTAAATTCCCTCCCACAAAAACACAATAACAGGTAGTAGATCTTCGATCTTCTTTAGACCTGCCCAATCAAGATCCTGAGAAGCATTCAATCTCACTGTGTCCATGGTTGCCATATAGAATTCCTCGTCCAGGGGCACCTTTTAAGTAACACAAAAATGCGTTCAATGACCTTCCAATGTTCAATAGTAGGTGAGGACAAATATTGACTCACTATACTAACTGAATATGCAATATCCTGGACGAATTCCGATAAGGTAATTAAGTTTTCCAACCAACCTCCGGGATCTTTCAGGTTCTTCAAATAATTCACCATCCCTTGTAAGTCGCAAATTAGGATTCATTGGGGTGCTACATGGTTTAGCCCCCAATTTACCGGTCTACGATAGTAAATCTAACACATATTTCCTTTGAGAAAGGAAGATCCCTTTCTTCGCTTCTCGTCACTTCAACACCCAAAAAATATTTCAACGCCCTAAGTCCTTGGTATGAAATTGACTATGGAGGAAAGTTTTGAGGGATAAAATACCTGCTTTATCACTTCCTGTGATGACAATGTCATCTACATACACAACCAACAAAATGATCCCAGGCAGACTTGCGATGAAAAAGCGAATGATCCGATTTACTTTTTCTCATGCCAAATTGTTCAACCGCCAAGCTAAATTTACCAAACCATGCCCGAGGGGCCTGCTTTCAAGCCATACAACGATTTTCTCAGATAACAAACCTTTCCATTCTCCCCCTGAGCAACAAATCCAGGTGGTTGCTCCATATACACCTCTTCTTGAAGATCCCCATGAAGAAAAGCATTCTTGATATCTAACTGGTGCAAAGGCCAACCATATGTAGCAGCCAGAGAAATAAACAATCTAACTGACGTGAGTTTGGCAACAGGAGAAAAGGTGTCAGAATAATCAATCCCATAGACCTGAGCATACCCTTTAGCAACAAGGCGGGCTTTCAAACGAGCAATAGATCCATCAGGATTAACTTTGATTGCAAAAACCCACTTACAACCAATAGCTTTCTTACCCGTAGGTAAATCGACCAAAGTCCAAGTTCCATTTTCTTCTAAGGCCCGCATTTCCTCGATCATGGCATTACGCCACCCAGAATGAGAAAGGGCATCATGAACAGTCTTAGGTAAAGACACAGAATCAAGTGATGCAATAAAAGAACACACAGAGGGAGACAAATTGTTATAAGATACAAAAGAAGTAACAGGATACGTACAAGTTCGTTTCCCTTTACGGAGGGCAATAGGGAGATCAACTTCTGTGACTGGATCTGACGACGAAGCCTCTTGAACGGTGGTATCCGGACATGAATCTGGTTCAATACGAGGACGACGGGTAAACACTTGAGGAAAGGGAGGCATGGGCAGGGAGATTGGTAGAGGAGGAGAAACAACAGATGGTACTTCAGAGGGAGGTGGCAAAACAGAAGTCGGTATTTCAGAGGGAGGTGAAACAACGGTAGTAGTGGTGTAGATTAACAAGTTATCATCTTCCTCCGGAGAAATGTATGAGACAGAAGGAGAGAACGGTGTAGTTTCTAAAAAAGTAACATCAGAAGAAACCAAATATCTATTAAGAACCGTAGAAAAACATCGATATCCCTTTTGAACCCGAGAATAACCAAGGAAAATACATTTTAAAGCCTTGGGATCAAGTTTAGAAAGTTGAGGACGAACATCTCTAACAAAACATGTGCAACCAAATATCCTAGGTTCTATAGGAAATAAAGGTTTATTGGGGAGCAAAGAGTGGTAAGGAATTTGACCATTAAGAACCGAGGAAGACATGCGATTAATGAGAAAACAAGCAGTAGAAACAGCATCTGCCCAAAAATGTTTAGGAACCTGCATTCGGAAAAGTAAAGCTCGAGCAGTTTCCAACAAATGTCTATTTTTACGTTCAGCTACCCCGTTTTGAGACGGAGTATCTACACAAGATGTTTGATGGAGAATGCCATGTGTGATCATAAAATTTTGAAAAGTGGATGACATATATTCTTTTGCGTTATCACTTCGAAGAGTTTTTATTGGGATATTGAATTGGGTTCGAATTTCAGCACAAAACGCTGAAAAATGAGAAAATACCTCAGAACGAGATTTCATGAAATAGAGCCATGTCATTCGAGAGTAATCATCAACAAATGTAACAAAATACCGAAATCCGGTTATAGAAGCAACAGGACAGGGACCCCAAACATCGGAATGAACTAACTCAAAAGGAGCACTTGCACGTTTATTGACTCGTGGACCATGACTGACACGATGATGTTTAGCAAACTGGCACGACTCACAATCTAAAGAGGACAAATGTTGAAACTGAGGGCACAATTTCTTAAAAACAGAGAGAGAAGGATGACCTAATCGACAATGAGTATCAAAAGCAGACGATGAC
Organism: Gynostemma pentaphyllum; assembly: GCA_028015215.1. Classification (NCBI taxonomy): domain Eukaryota; kingdom Viridiplantae; phylum Streptophyta; class Magnoliopsida; order Cucurbitales; family Cucurbitaceae; genus Gynostemma; species Gynostemma pentaphyllum. The sequence goes on along the minus strand of CM051353.1, from coordinate 17,341,471 downwards.
GATACTCCAGAACATGCAACAGAAAACTGAGGGTCAAGAACGTAGAGGCCGCCAGATTCATGTCCTTTACCAATAATTTGCTTCGTCGTAAGATCCTGAAACAAACAATAAGTGGGATAGAATGAGACACAAGCAATTTAAAAGAGCGAGTAATTTGACTGACAGACATCAAATTAAATGACAAATCAGGGAGGCTAAGAACACAAGACAAAGGTAATGAAGGAACGGGTTTAGCTTGACCAGATCCAATAACAGTGGAAGTGGATCCATCTGCTAAAGTAACATGAGATGACGAAGTGTGTGGTTCGAATGAAGAAAGTAATTTAGGATTACCTGTCATATGATCAGTTGCACCAGAATCTATGACCCATTTGGAAGAAGAAGAAACAAGACATGATGTCGATTTACCTGACTGAGCAAGAACAATACCGGAAGCAAGCTGATGATTCACTCTTTCAGCCATAAAATCAGTAAATTGTACTATGCAAGAAGAAACAAACAACGAAGAAAAAACAGTCCAACCAACGGCTAAATAATTAGCCACTAACAATCAACCAACCACAACACCCAACAAACGGCTAGGGATTAAGCCTCAAATATGTGGTAACGAATAGATAAGTAACACAAAATCTGGACAGCAAGCAAAATTCCAGAAAAACACAGATCTGAACCGAATTAGCGCCAAAAAGCAGTCTGGACAGCAGCAAAACTCCTCGTTTTCGTCAAAACCAAGAGGTGTTTATACCTAAAACCACTCCCAAACGACCAGAAATAAAATTCCGACCAAAACCAAGCAAACGGCGGCGAGTCACGGCGGCTCACGCGCCCCCACGCGCCGGCGCGTGAGGAGGGTGGCGGATCTTCTGGCGGCGCGTGTGGCCCACGCGCGGCGTTTTCCGGCGAACAGTGGCTGCGACTCGGCGTTTCGGAGGGCGGCGGTTCTTTCTACGAGGGTGGTGTCGACAAATGGTCACTTTTGATCGAGACCCGAACTCGAACCCTAACCCTCTTGAACAAGAATTCACTCTACCAACTCTCAAACAAAATTAAAAATCTTTGCGCCTGGATACTCTGTGTTAAACGATAAACTAAAGAGTTGAAAAGAATGTAATTCATATATTTACTAACGACATGCACATCATATATATACACATTAGAGTCTAACCTAATGGGCTTAAAAGTAATGGGCCTAACTATGTAACTATTATAATAAACTCAACAATTATATCTAACACTGTTAAAGGATACGCAAGATAGAATGGTAAAAGAATAATGCAGATATCATCATTATCTCATCAAAATATACATACATAATAATGCACCCAACTTAAACAACTGAGTTTCACCAACTACCAAATGCATATTATGCAGCCAGATTGAGCAGAGTTGTCAAAGCACAATAACACATAATTTGCAGGCAATCATGAAAAAAATTGAAGTAAATGTCTAATTTGAATGTGACTGACTAAAACCTCAAATTCAACATAGATATTCAGTTTGTTCACCTTTGCTTGACAGGAAAAAAGATATTGTCTAAATTCAAATTCCCGAAATGAGTCATCTTGAACAATCAGTGTCAATGACTTGCTTCCAGGATTGAGTAATGTTGCTTGGTCATCACCAGGGTCACTTCCACCAAAATCCCTCTGCTTCCCAGTCATATTCACTGCACAATTCAACTATGTTATAACTTATAATTCACTTTCTATCAGGAAACATTGTCAAGACTAAGGCTAATAAATCAAGTAGAGATAGTAATGCAAGGAATTAGTTTAGTTATTTTTTTTTTTTTTTTTTTTTTTTTGATAATAAACAATAATTAGTTTAGTTATTTTTATACCCCAAATGTAATTACAATGTTCTCTCTATGCCAATAGGAGCGCCTTTTTGTAATCTCCAAGGCTTTCTTGGCCTTTTCACCTCTTTTTTTGTACTTTCAATCATCAAGAAAAGTTTCAGTTGCTTAAAAAAATTACAACGTGAATCCATAATATGAGCTTAACCAGACTATGCGCTTTCAAAGAAAGAGTGTGTTCATATGCACACAAAGGGGCTGCCTTGGAAGATAGCATAAAACGCATACAAAAGACCAGCCCCAAAGGTACAGGGAAAGAAGAGTATCAATACAGCAGACTGTCGTTGCAATAAGAACACTGTCTTATTTATATATATCAGTGTTTTAAAAGGCAAGAAAAGCCCTCGCCTAGGCGCGCCTAGGCTCAAGGCTCAGCCTTTAAGCCCCGCTTCAAATGAGCGGGCGAAAAATAAAGCCCGCTTTTTAGGGCTTTTTTCCCGAGGCTCTAAGGCGAGGGCTTTTTTTTCTTGAATCTTATTATGCGTTTTTATGATTTCATATATCAATGTTTAGCATATATCAATGCTTATGTTTGTTACGAATTATGATGTGTTTTGTGTTTTGAATTGTTTTTGGTGAAATGAAGGTAACTTTTCTTCTTCTAAATATATATAAACTAATATTATTATATAGTGCGCCTTAAAAAAAAGCCCTCGCTTTTTTTGCGCCCCACGCTTAAGCCCCTGGGGGACCTCATCGCTTTTTTGTGCCTTGCGCCTTTTAAAACACTGAATATATATATATATAAGAAACAAACTTTTCATTACAGTAAGAAGACTATTTACAAAAATCAACGTTCTAGGTAAATAAAATAGAATGTCCTGTGTGGGAAGAATTTGGAGAATGGGCAAATCTACTGATTCTCAAGTACAGAGCTTCCACTGCTAAAGACATGCACAGATGAGCCATAAGCCATTAACCCAAAGAACGAAGGCCAAAAATCACAAGCAAGAAGATTAACTAATGACACCTTATTTAATGACCTCTTAGGTGAATTTAAATGTCATTCAAGGCCTTTAACAATTACAGGACCATCCATTGAAGTAGGTGTGATGATACACAATTAAATGTGTTTCTGTGACATACACACAATTCAGTATGAAGCATCAAATGATGTACTAAATAAAAAATGCACAAATATAATCTGCACACTCCTGATATCATTGACAACCATTCCACTACTATTTGAAAATGACACACAAAAAAAAGAAAAGGTCCAAATAAACAGAGAGCTTTGAGTCTGAAGTTGCTTCACCTATATATTGTCAGGCAAGAAAATTCTTGGGACCCAACAAAAGACAGAAGTTTTTAGGATCATAAGCAACATGTGATTTAAGTGCGATCATCTTAGCTTTGTATGACATACAACTACCTTCTAGTGGAGGAATCTGGCTAAGGTCAATTTCGAGAATTAACATAGAGATGACTAAATGCAAACAAAATCATTAGAAAATGTCTCGGTGTCTGCAATCTCAAGTAAAGAAGCTCAAGCTATTAGCATATCAAGATGAGAGCCGACGTACTTGTCAGTTTTTAACTTTTACTTTGGAAGAAGTATGTCTATGTGGACAATCCAAGAGATAAGCATCTCACTCGCGGTACTATGCTATGGCAGCCAAGGTTATGTATAAATCATTTAGATATCAAACATAAATTTTTTAAAAAAATTGTTTTTGAAACCTTCTCTTTCCAAGGTCCTCCTCCCTCTAATCTCCAGGCTATTCTCCATAGCTATCTGTGTGGGGTGAAGTTCAACGACAAAGCTTCTATCCTTTGGTGTAATTCCATAAGGGCGCTTCTGTGGCTTGTTTGGTGGGAAAGAAATAAAAGAACTTTTGAAGAAACCTTCTTGAATACTACTGATCTTTGGGATCTTTTGGTTAGATTTTCGTCTCTTTGGTCTGCTAGGAGTAAGCCTTTTTGTAATTATTACCCGTCTGCTATAGCCCCCAACTAGAGGAATTTTTTGTAATCCTTTGGGAGGCTTCTTTTTTGTAAAGTTTCATTCATCAATGAAATTGTTTCTTATCAAAAAAAAAAATTTTAAAAAATCGATATCAAACATAAATTAAAAATATGGAAAGTAAGTTTCTGTATACAAGAAGAAGAGAGAACTGTAAAGATATTCATATGAAAAAATGCACAAGTCACCTGTTTCCATATAGCAGAGCTCTAGTTCATCATACTCGCGCAACGCATCTTCATGAAGCTGAGCCATCTCAAACATAAATGCCAAGCTTTCCTGTGATATAAATGAATGATAAAGAATCCAGAGACTTCTCAGATATGAAGATAAATTTTATAAATGAATTATATGCGTTAGATTTAAATGGAAATCAAATAATATTGATCTATTACAATTAGCATCCAGGGAAGCCAATAAAGCATACTGGTAAGTGACAAACCTTCAAAATAAAGAAATTGCAGAAGTTCCAAACTGGCATTAAGCGTTGTTCACTTAGCTTGCGAATTTCATCTTCATAAAATTGTACACGCCTATCCAATGTATTTCTTATTGACTCCATGACTTTCGACTCCAGATCCTCCCAAAAATGTGCTTCAGGGAAATGTAAATCTAGTTTGCAGCACCTAACAGAAGCATGAAAAAGCACTCAACAAGAAGCTTTTGACCTTAAATAGTGAAATGAATTTTCATTCCATCTTTGAGGTCAGAGGACAAATGCATAAGACTGTAAATGTGATGCTTCAATAAGATAAATGTGTGATTGAAAAGAAATATGACCAATACAGGGCATAATTTGAAGAGGCTAAAAAGGTTCAAAAGAGCTGCTAACTACTACAAGAGCTACTAATTTTGCACATAATTGACCTTTCAAGAAACAGCTCTATAATAAATTGTAAGTATATTGATGAATAAACATAGACTCAAGTAACAAGCTTATAATATCGAGAAAAAAAAGTAACAGGCTTACTTTTCTCTCTTCTTTGAGCTAAATTCAACTTCAATTTTGCTGTACACTTTTTTTGCCTGCTTCGTGGCTTGATCATTATTTGGGTGAGCTTTAGATACATATACAATAAACCATTCACGCTCTTCATTTTGGACAATTAGCTTCAAGCGTGGTTTAAGGATAGTCTTGAACTCATCAAGATCCTAGATCAATTCAAAAGACAAAAATTATAGATGTCCAGTTCTAGCAAACCTTAACTGTACCAAGTTCATTAATTTCCAATACAAACGAGATAGAGAACAGTGAAATCTAAGATTACCTCACATGTGACAAGAACAACAGTAGCATATGGTTCACGAAACCAAAACAAATACTGCTCTTGTGGAAACCGACTACGAAGTCTGGCATCTGTAGTCAATATGAACTCAGCAGGCAACTTATCAATCGACACAGGATTACGCGTCTTGTTATTCAAACAAGCTCTTTTGAATGGCAGCCTCTCCTCAAATCCATTCTTAACAGTAGGCCATAGATCACTAACATCTTCAACTGTAAGTAAGGAAATGAATAGCACATTCCATTACAAAGACCAAAAACTTTTCTCAGTAAGCATAAACATACAACTTTCTAAGGTTTCTCTAACAATATACTGTTGCACCAAAAATTCTTCAAAACTTATTATCAAGCAGTACGAAGCTGTTACTTCGGTGATGATTTATGAACAAATGCTACTTACTTGTTACTTCATTGCGAATTAAGCAATTTCATACTCGATTCCGATTATTAAGAACTGATAATTAAGCTAAATTTTTGCACTAAGAAATAAGATTAACCTGCAATTACGATGCGATCGAAGGAATTCTTGATCGTTTGAAACTGAGCAAGAAAATTAGCCATTTTCAATCTGTGCTGGTACCAAAGAATTGAAGATCATTGATCCATGAAAGAGAAAACTCGATGAAGCGTAAGAGATGCAGAGAGCAAGAGAGAGAGAGAGAGTCAGCGTGATTCTTTTTCAGTGAGTTTGCATCTGGAGTTTGGCTTCGGGAATTCACAGGGACAAGAGTTCTGCTGCTTCGCGTTCTACTCTATGTTTTTGAGGTTTGCCAATCGGGACCGTTGGAAATACCCCTCTAAAATGGGTGTTTTCCAAGTTGGCCACGTGGCTTGGTTAAGGAATCACTTTTTTTTTTTTTTTTTTTTGATAACATCACTTTTAATTTGTTGGTAATAAAGTTTAGGGTTAAACCCTTGCATTTTTTTTAGTTTTGTCAATTTACACCTCTGCACTATCAATTTAGCAATTTTCACCTTCATACTTTACAAAGTCCAACTTCCGCTTAAAATTCTATCCAAATGTAATGAACTTGTATTTTTTAATATTATTTTTAAAAAGAGTGGTTGAAAAAGTCTCTTTAGACCCTATTTACCACAATTAATAACTTGACTTTAGTTCTGATACTTTTTACCAAGGTAATTAAATTATATTCTCATCTCACATTTTATTCTTCTCCATCAAGCACTCTCTTCTCCACGGATAGCCTCCACGAATAGCCATCTCCGAACAAGCGCCGAACAAGTGATTGGGTTCATCTTCGAACGGGAAGGAAGGAGAAACATATTGTAAAAATTGCCTATCAATAGGTGATGATTTTCTGGAAAAATAAATTGAGCTAGGGTTCGATTTGGTTAGGTTTTCTAATAATTTTGTCAATTTTTTTTAATTTATGTAATCTGAACTTTTTTTTCTCTTCTCATCTATTTTGTTAGGTTTTGGTCATGTATAGAAATCGGGACGTGCCAATATTTTGTCAATGTGGAAAAATAAGTTATTTAAAAACATCATGGACCAAAATAATACAGGAAGGAGATTTTATGGGTGCTGATCATATAGGGCAAGTCTCTGTTTAAATTTAATTGATTTACATTGCTATTGAAAATCATAATTTTTTTTATATAAACTTGGAATCAATTACCCTTAAGATGATTTCTTTGTTATTGAATCAGTCACTTTTTGTTTTCTTCACATTATAAGACAAATTAGCTGTTGATTAATCAAGTTATAAGACTGTTTAGATGCTGAAGTTTGTTTCAATTTTCATTTTCATTTTGTTAATATGTTATTGCGTGTTTTTATATGCAGAGTGAGAGATCATGTGAGTTCTTTGAATGGTACAACTCGACACTAAACTGAAGGAGAAGAAATATTATGAACGTCTATTAGAGTTTAATAGGACAATGAAGCTTGAGTTGGATATGGAGAAAAAAAAAGAATGGGAGATTCAAGATGACTATGTGCTTGTATTTTAGTTGTAATTCTCTTGTTACATTTAAGATGTTGAACAGTGAATGTATTTTGGGATGTTTAACGATAAATGTATTTTTGGAATGTTCGAAATGGCCCCGTTTTAGTGCTTGTTTTAAGATTCTATCGATTTTTATAGTTCAAAATAGCCCTGTTTTAGTGGAAATAGACATGGTTGTAATGCTCATATAAAGCGTAGATGGATGTACTACATTGCACAAACTATTGTTAAGTGCCCTGTTTTAGTATTACTACTAAGTGACATTGTTGTACAATCAAAAGAAACTGCAACTTAACGAGGCTGCAAACCTTATGGCATATAGTTTCAAATTGATTTTCCCATATAAATGTTCTATGAATTAAATCACAAACAAAATTTGAGGTGTAAAAAATGCAAGAAAGAATATGCAGAAGCTACTAAAATATTCTACCAACATTACACAATCTTTTTTTCATCACACAAGCTACCATTATTGTTCCAGAAATATATCAACTCATATTCAAAAGCATCAGAACATAATGGTCTTAGTTTCAAAACAAGACAATAATCTTCCAGAAATATATCAAGCTCCCACAAACTATTTTCTCTAAAATAAGTACATTAAAAACATACAGTAAAATTGTTCCATAAACCTATAAACTACCAAAACATCAAAACACCAACATCTTAATAGCTTATTCAGATCATCCATCTTTTGCTTTGGGTTCCATCGTTTTTTTCCCTTTCCAATTTTATATTATTAATCACATAAACGAATCTTATTGCATCCATACCTAAAATGAAGATCATACATTAAATTATTGTAATTTATCAAACATAATAAAGAAGTTGAAGTTAGTATTATGATCAAACCTACATTTTTTGTGGCTACTTGATGCTCCTTGACTACTGTGAAACGTTTTCTTCTTGCGAATTTTTTGTCCCAGGTTTATCGGTGCTTTACACGACCTTGCATTATGGCCAGATTCACCGCAGTTGGCACACATTATCATTTTACCCTTCTGATTTACCCTTTGGCTATTAGGAACCTTGTCGGCACCCTTTGTCCTTTTTTTTTCGATCTACCGGGTTGCTTTCGGTAAGAAGGTGGTTGGATGGGGATATAGTCTATAGCCGGCCATTGTTTATGACTAGGCATTGATTTGATTCGGGTGTTGTAGGCTCGTAGGAATGATCTTTTACTATAGAATGGGTCGATAAATTGATCCATCGATAACTTTTAATCAATGATACCTAAATAGGATGGACATACGACATCCCTATAATGTCCCAATTCCTACAAGCACAAGTTTTTTTGGCCAAGTCTACAACAAATCTACGACCACTATAATATTCTACTTCGTAATCCTTATCCTCACTCCAGTGCAGAATGTAACTTGTCTTATCCCTCTTATTTTCTACAAGCTTTTTCATAATCCAAGGAGAAGTTTTTTCTTCACTAAACTGCATATCATCCCTCTTTTTTTGAAACCTCTTCATTAATAGTCTTATAAATGTATCAAGCATTGAAACAATAGCCTTCTCTCTAGCCTTGAGTATGAATTTTTTAAAAGATTCGGAAATGTTATTTGTAAGGATATCAAATTTTACCGCGGGACTAAAAGCATGCCTTGACCAAGAATATGGATTAAGCTTGTTAAGCCACTCATAAGCCTCAGTATTCAAATCCTTCACTATATGCACACGTGTATGAAATAACACCTCATCTGAAGATCTAGTTGCGGCCCACAAAGCTGTTAGGAATGGTGTCCTAAAACTTGTAATTATTTAATAAAGATAATTTATTTCGAATAAATTAAATAAATAAACATAAGTTCTTTTTATTATCTATATTGATTCAATTGATGATATTAGGAATATATGGAAATATATAAATATCAAACATTCAAATAGTAAAACCCTAAGTCACTCTTATGAAATCACGACTTAGTATGTGAGTCATTCGAGAGGATTAAAGTCGAGATAAGTAACTTAAAAGTGTCTATAGTAAATGGATAACGTTTGGGAACCTTATCCTGATAACACTGTTGATAGCTTTGCATTTTGTTTATAGACAAATGATCTAATCATGATCATTCATGTGGGTGACATGAAATAGAAGTATCATATGCAATGTTGATTGTATAAAATAGGATCACGATGTTTGATCAAATTTCTCATTAGTACCGTTTACGAGAAATGATCGAATATCCAACTAAGTTTATCAATCGTGATAAATCTCAATCCTAAGTGAAATGTGGACTCTATTTGTGGAGTTATGTTCTTTGATTCACATAGTTGAGAGCGATCTGTAAGAACGCTCGATAAACTCCTGCTTTGGGAACATAACTAGATAAGTAGCTAGGAACACATTTACACGAGATGGAATTCATAACTTTCCGATAAATTAATGGTATTAATGCGATACCTAAATATTTTAGGAACTTTAGGAAACTCCCTTGATGTACTGATTCGAGACATGAACAAATAGCGCCACGACTTCTATTGATCACAAAAGTATATTATCTCTAGTTCAACTAAAGATAATGTTCATTGGAGATTCAGCGGGAACACAAGGATAAAACGGTAATTACAGGGGCAAAACATTAAATTTATCTGCCTGTAATTATGAGGGTTCCACGTGAAAGATATATCACAGATATAAATAAAGATAAACTAAATGGACATAACTCATCTATAGTGAGAGGAGTTCAGTTATGAATCTGTAGTGAAATTTTTTATAGTTAGATAATAAGTAATTAACTGATTATGGGTTAATCACTTAATTGACTAATTATTAAGCTCATGATCTATAGGACCATCAGGTCCCTTGCTAGCCGAAATATTTTAGTCCCGAAATCAAGTAGAAGAAATGGAAATTTTAAGTAAAGTTAATTACTTAAATAGGCAATATTAATTGTTTAAATATTAAGTATATTTAGACGGTAATTAATATAAACATTATTAATTGTTTAAATAATGAGTTTATTTAAACATGAAATTAATAATGAAATATTATTAATTAGACATTATTAATTATTTAAATATTGAGTATATTTAAATGGCAATTAATAATATGAAATTAATTGACAATTATTAATTGTTTAAATAATTAATTTGAACAAAAATTAATAATTAAAAATTAATTAATTAATAATAAAATATTATCAATAAAATTATTAATTAATTAAATAATGAGTTTATTTAATAGAAATTAATGATTAAAATATTTATTAATTGTTTAAATAATGAAAATTATTTAAATGGAAATTAATAATTAAATATCATTTGATAATAGGAGAAAATATTGATATTATTAATTATTTAAATAAAGTATTTTTACGGCAATTAATAAATAAATTAATTAAGTTGAACTTATTAATTTAAGAGAGAGTTTCAAGCCCAATTGGATTAATGAACCCAATTGAAATTAGCCCAAAATAATTAATTAAATTAATTAAATTTATTTATTATTTATTATGATATTTTCGGCTATATGATGTAATTTTAGGGAGTTAATTGTTTGAATTATATCCTAAAATAATTACATAGATTTATTTACCCAAGATAAATCAAATAAAAGAAAAGAAAATATCATCTTATTTATCTATGACAATTTTGAAATTACCAAGATAATGGAAAGAGAATATCTTTTTCTTTTTGTATTTATCTCTATGGAATATTTTAATGAGATTAAATTTTCCATTAGCCTATAAATAGGAGGCTTGGGTCATTCATAAATCACACAACTCAATTCACAAGAAATTGAAATTCTCTCTTTCTCTCCTCCCTATGTCATTACCGATTTTAGGCATTAAAATTGGGAAGAAAAATTCTTTTTCTTCTTCCTAATTTCTTCTAAAGTTCAATCCCACAATCAGGTTTCGTTTGATCAATCGGAATATAGCGTAGAAGATCCGGTGTTGCTGAAGATTTGTTGCTATAAAGAAACCTCCAACCAATTCTCCATTTATTACTCAATGTAAGTAAAGTTTTTAATTTTCAAAATTTGAAGCATGAATCTACATGTTTTTATCACAAATTGCATGATATTAATAGATCCTTAATTAAGATTTAATTAGTTTACTAAATGATTTTCCGCTATTTTAGTAAAGTAATCCCTTCAATTGGTATCAGAGCTAGTTTTAATGATCATGCAAAATTATGATAATTTCAAAAATTTGGTGGGTTGCATAAAAAGTTGTTTTATGTATGTTTATATAAATTGCGGAGGTTTGTTAATTGACTGTATAGGTATTCTTGAGACACTAAAAAATCAAACCATACACTCCTTTTTTTCCAGAAAAACGTTACCTATGATAGGGATTTTTCACACAACGCTTCTCCTTCCTTCATGTTCGCAGATGAGCCCAATCGTGATGGTAAAAAAATAAAATTTTGGTGATGGTTGTACGCAGAGAAGAAAATCTTGATGGAGAATGAAAAACTGGAGGTGGGTTTTTTAATCACTTGTTCGCAGAAGCTATTCGTGGAGAAGAAAGTGCTTGATGGAGAAGAAGAAAACGTGAGATGAGAATATAATTTAATTACCTTGGTAAAAAATATCAAAACTAAAGTTAAGTTGTTGATTGTGGTAAATAGGGTCTAAAGAGACTTTTTCGACCACCTTTTTTTAAAATGATATTAAAAAATAAAAGTCCGTTACATTTGGATGGAGTTTTAAATGGAAGTTGGATTTTGTAAAGTGTGAGGGTGAAAATTGTTAAATTGATAGTATAGGGGTGTTGTTGACATACTTTTATATTATAATATTACCCTTAATTTAATTGGTTTTTGAAGCTACTTTAATTAGTTTTTATCTTATTGTGTAGGTATGGAAACATATTTGCAAAATAAGGGAAAAAGGAAGCAATTTGACAAAAATAAGTTCCAGTGAGCCATCTCTTAAGTTCAAGCGAGGCATCGCTTGAACAATCAGGAGAAGTTTAGAATTTTGCCTGGCGACCCATCGCTTGAGGATAATTTTAGCTACCAACTTCAGAAGGCTATTTTAAGGGGACTGAAGCTTATTTTTCATTCATTCTTTGGTTAGACAGCCACTTTGGAGAGCATATTTAGGCGATTTTCATCTGTTTTCGAGGGAGTCAATACGAGTCTTCAGAGTTTTTCGTAGTTTTATTATTTTTATGTTTTCTAAATTATTTATTTTGATGAATTCTATTTTTATGGATAGCTAAATTTCTTATTCTTAGGGGATTGATGAGCTACTTTATTTTTATAGTTTGAGTATTTAGTTTTAGTTATGAAGACAATTTTATGATTCTATTTATGATCCTATGTTCTTAATGCTTTTACTTTACTAGCCATAGATTAATTGTTTTTAATTCTGAAATTTAACACTCGGGAGAGGTGGTTTTAGGATAGATCTTAGGAACATAAGTGAAGGTAGATTAAAGTTGGGAATATTAATCTTAATTTAGAAGTCTAAAACGAACTTGTGATTCATACACTTTTAATTACTGAAATTGAATAGGTATATTGGTTTCTTAATTAATTGTGATTCTTGATTTGATGCTCGGGAGAGGTAATTAGAAATTTTAGTGTTCTTGACTTATAAAATATGAAATTGTTGTTCTTGACTAAACTAATATTATTTCCATAAATTAAAGTAGTGAAATCATTCCTCTAGGACCCTTCTCCATTGATTTAATTCAACCTTTTTACATTTAGTTTTCTCTTTTCTTATTAGTTTATTATTATTAGCTTAGTTCACCAATCATTATTTTATGGTTTCTAGATAAAATTGTGTTAATTATCATTAGTATTTAGGTAGACTTAATTCTTTTTTCCAGAGGATGACAACCCTTTGTCTTATCGCTATATTAAAACTTGACTCCATACGCTTGTGAGTAATTGATAATTTTGTCAACATGTGTAAATTGACAAAACTCGAAAGTGCAGGGGTCATTGGTGCATTTAACCTTAAAGTTTAAACGAAAAAAACCAAACAAATTTTACTTTTGAGATATTAATAAGGGTCAATTATATAAAGAGTAAAATGTAAATAAGACCCTTATGGTTTTTGTCAAATGCCTAAACACCATATGTGGTTTGAAAATTGCATATCATACCCCTGCAATTCTAAATTATTCCAATGAGACTCCTCCCCTTCAACGTTATTAGTGTTTTTTTAGTCATAACTTATTCGTTTGAACTTCGATTTGGATGAATCAAGATGTTCCAAAATCCCCATTTCGGGCTCTACGTTATGGTTAGTTCAAAACCATAAATCATCAGTAACCAAAAGCGTTAACAATGTAAATCATACCTAGTATTTTGATGATAATAAACTCTTTTATTTAACGATTTTGAAATTTTGAAGTAATCACGCCGCAGAGCTCGAAACGAGGATTCCAAAACATTTTGAATCATCCAAATCGGAGTTCAAACAAAAATATTATGGCCCTGAAAGGGAAGGGGTCTCATGGGAATAATTTGGAACTACAGAGGTATAATTTATCATTTTCAAGTTACAGGGGGTGGTCGAGTATTTGGAAAAAAACTAAAATGGTCTTATTTGCATTTTTCCCTTGTACAAAATACTCCTAAACTTGGTTTTAATTTTGCCTCTAACATTTTAAAAGTTTTGTTATGGGTGTATTTTTATTTGACTATATGATCATGTGGAACCGCTTTAGAGGACCACGTGGGATGATTGAAGTCGTCCACATCACTTGTGATGGGTCGCATGAGCACACCAGGCCTAATAAAAGGCGGGTGCTCATCCTAAAAGACCACTTTTAAAGGGCTCGACCTTAGAAAGAAGATCGAACACCGAGACGACAAACTTAGTGGAATAAACACGAGAGGCCTAGCGAGTTGCATGTTCATCCCTAGAAGACCAACTCATCTAGGCTTAAAAGAGCAGGTGACCACCCAAATAGAGAAATGGGTAAAGATGGGCTCGTAGGCCAGATGAGGCATGAGTTCACCTAGTGTGGTATCATCTCAACACTAAGGCAAAAGGGTCGGTTGCTCTTACAAAGGAAGAACAATGACCCCGAGGTCTTCCCTTGGACAGGGAAATTAGAATCGTCCTTAGCCTCTAGTCGAGGACTGACATGTGGCCTGTTAGGAATTTTGTCCTAGGACTTGTAATTATTTAATAAACATAATTTATTTTGAATAAATTAAATAAATAAACATAAGTTTCTTTTTTTATCTATATTGATTCATTGACGATATTGTGAATATATTAATATCTAACATGCAAATAGTAAAATCCTAAGTCACTTTTATGAAATCACGACTTATTCGGGCCTACAATATATGGATAACATTTAGGAACCTTATCCTGCTAACAATATTGATAGCTGTCCATTTTGAAATGATCTTATTCGGGTCATTCATATGAGAGACATGAAATGGAAGTATCATATGCAATGTTGATTGTATAAAATAGAACCACGATAATTGATCAAAATTTTCAATTGTACCGTTTTACAAGAAATAATCAAATATCAAACTAACTTTATCAACCGTGATAAATCTCAATATTGAGTGAAATGTGGACTCCTATTCATGGAGTTATGTTCTTTGATTCACTTGGTTGAGAGTAATCTGAATTAACGCTCAATACACTCCTGTTTTGTGAACATAATGAGATAGTAGCTGGAAACACATTTATACGAGATGGAATTCATAACTTTCCTATGAATTAATGGTATCAGTGATACCTAATCATTCTAGGAACTTTAGGAAACTCTCTTGATGCACTGATTCGAGATATGAACAAGTGGCGCTACGACTTCTATTGATCACACAAATATTTTATCTCTAGTTCGACTATAGATAATGTTCATTGGAGAATCAAGGGGAACACGGATAAAGCAGTAATTATAGGGGTAAAATGGTAAATTTAAGGGTGGAAAATAAAAATAGCCACTTTTCAAGTCACTTTTAACCAAATAGCCATATTTTTTAAAAGTTAAGGAAATGACCACTTTTTACTATTCAAATTTTAAATATGTCAAAATTACCCTTTTCGTTTTTCGAGTATACTAAGACAGTTCTGTATATTTTGACACTTCTGGCATTTTCTATTTCCCAATGCATTTTTTTGCCCAATTTTTAGTATGTTTAGTATATTGTTCATATTTTTATTGCATTCAATATTATTTTTACATTTCAATATTTTGTGTGTAAATGTTTTATACTACATATTTCGATTTTTATTCAATTTTGTAAAGCCTTTTTAGTATATTGAGTATATCATTCTGTCATATAATTTTTTTTTTTTGGTATATCAATGGGTACATGGTCCTCCATTTTGTAAGTGCATTTGAGAAAATATAACGTATGTGTAACATACGTAATATACATGTCATTTAATTTGCAAATGGAAAACAAAAGAGTGTTACTACACAAATACTTAATATACAAAAAAAATACTTAATATATGCAAATAGACAAAACAATGTTATTATGTATGTTACATAATGTACAGATAGCAAAAAAAAAAAAAAACATAAAAGAAAGGGGATTTGTACATTAACCCCTCGTCATTTTCGTATATTATGTATATTACAAAATATATATTTAGTAAAACAACTGAGCAAATTAAAAAACACACAACTATGTATATCACATATATTACAAATATATTAAAACCAATAGACTGTACGCATATTACATATATTATATAAATACATTTAGCAATTTGGGACACAATGTATATTAAGTATAATAAAGAGTTATAAAATAAATTACATGAAAACGAGACACTATGTATATTACGCATAGTACAGGATCCGTGTTTAGCAAAATCCGAACACATCAAGAAAAAAATAGAAATACTTTCCAGAATACATGAAAAAGTTCGGAAAAACTCAAGAGACGTGAAATAAACGAACTTTAATAAAAGAAAAGGCATACCTTCTATTAGATCTATGCTTTTCTTCTTTTAGATCTTCAAGATTCGGCGAAATCTAAAATTTCTATGGAGAAAAAAATAAAAGAAACAGTAAGGACGGTTTTTTTCCAGATCCCTATTGTTCTTGCTCTAGATCTACAAAAACGTGTAGATCTGGATCTATAAGGGAAAAAATGGAGTAAAACGAGAAAAAAATTGAACATTTTTTCATGGTTTTTGTCAGATCTATGCGTTTTACATTTGAAATTTTCTATATTTGTGAATTTTTAGAGAATTTGTGGAGTAAAAATGGGGGTTGAGGATGCATTTTTCTTGAAAAAGTTTGAGGAAGAGATGAGAAGAGAAAGAAAAAAGAAAAGAGAGAGAGAATATGATAGAGATGAGAAGATAAATGAAAAAGGGAAATAAAAAGAGAAATAAATGCTATCAGAAGTAAGAAAAGATATATATATATATATATATATATATATATATACGTTGCACGTAAAAAGAGGGGAGGGAAAAAAAGAGAGGTGAGAGAAATGATTTGACAAATGACGTTTTTATAATTTTACAATTACATATAACTATTTTAATGAGAAAATAAAATTGTGGCTATTTGAGTAATTAGATGGTTAAAAAGTGCTATTTATATATTTGTTCCTAAATTTAATCCTCCTGTAATTATGAGTTGTTCTACGTGAAGGATATATCAAAAATATAATAAAAGATAAATTAAATGAACATAACTCATCTATAGCAAGGGAAATTTAGTTATGAATCTTTAGTGGAATCATTCATAGTTCGATAATAAGTAATTGACTGATTATGAGTTAATCACTCAGTTGACTAATTATTAAACACATGATCTATAGTCCCATCGGGTCCCTAGACTAGCTTAAATAATGTTGTAACAAAATAAGTCATTTGTTTGACTATTGAAAAAATAAAGAATTTAAGTAAGTAAGTTAATTAAATAAGCAATATTAATTGTTTAAATATTAAGTATATTTAAATGGTAATTAATAGAACCATTATTAATCGTTTAAATAATGAGTTTATTTAAACCGGAAATTAATAATGAAATATTATTAATTAAACTTTATTAATGATTTAAATATTGATTATATTTAAATGGTAATTAATAATTGTGAAATTAATTGGCAATTATTAATTGTTTAAATAATTAATATTATTTAAATAGAAATTAATAATTAAATTAATTAATTAATAATAAAATATTATCAATTAATTAAATAATGAGTTATTTAATGGAAATTAATAATTAAAATATTTATTATTAATTGTTTAAGTAATGAAAATTATTTAAATTGAAATTAATAATTAAATATTATTTGATGATATTTAGTTGGGAGAAAATATTAATTGTTTAAATAAAGCATTTTATTTAAATGGTAATTAATAAAATAAATTAATATTAAATTTTATAATTAGTTAAGTTGGACTTATTTAATTTAAAAGAGAGACTTTCTATTGGATTAACGAACCCAATTGAAAATGGCCAAAATAATTAATAAAATAAATTAGATTTATTAGTTAATTAATAATGGGAAATTTCGGCCATATATGTAATTTTTTGGAAGATAATTGTTTGAATCCTAAAATAATTACATAGATTTATTTACCCATGATAAAACAAATAAAAGAAAAATAAAATATTTTCCTATTTATCTATTGTATTTTTTCGGCAATACCAAAGATAAAGGAGAAGAAAAATCTTTTTCTTTTTATATTTGTCTCCATGGAATTTCCTAATATGATTAGATTTTCTATTTACCGATAAATAACAGGCTTGAGTTATTCATAAATAACATACAGTTCAATTCTTTATAAATTGAAAGATCTCTCTTCTCTTCCTCCGCTCCTCATTGTCGATTTTCATATTAATTTTAGGGAAAAAATTCTTTTTCTTTTTCCTAAATTTTCTTCTAGTTCGATACCACAATCGGGTTTTGTTAACGTTCGTGGATATAGTCTAGAAGATCTGGTGTTAAGGGTTGATGCTGTAAAGAAACCTCCAACCAATTCTTCATAATTTACTCAATGTTAGTAAAAGTTATTGTTTTTTGAAAAATCTTAAAGTTTCAGTCAAAGATTTAATCACAATTGCATGATATTAATGAATCCTTAATTAAATGTTAATTAGTTTACTAAATAATTAATGAATCCTTAATTAAATGTTAATCAGTTCCCGATTCTCTATTTTTAAGCAATAACAAGTTTCAATCTTACTCTCAATCTTTCAATTTGTTTCAAAAATACCATTTATTGAGGAAATCACCCTTTAAAAAAATATTATTCATGTGGAATTCTAGTTAGGTTTAACGAAAATTAAAATATTAAGGGTATTTTTGAAAGAGTATTTTTGTACAAAAAATGATAATTTTCCAAATAAATGATATTTTGAGAGAGTATTTTTTTTCCCAACAAAAAGTATTTTTGAAACAAATTAAAAGGTTGGAAGTAGAATTGAAACTTTTAAAATGTTAGGGGCAAAAATTGAAACCAACCTCATAATATAGGGGTATTTTGTATAATTAACTTAAATCTTAAACTTTACATATTACCCATTTTAATCTACTATTAAAAAATTGCAAGTTTAATCTTCTAATAATTAAAATGTTAATGATTTTATGTGTAAAATGTAAATAATGTTTGTTTATGTAGAAGATTATATAAACAATCTATGTAGAAGATTATATAAACAATCTATGTAGAAGATTATATAAACAATCTGAGGAAATATGTGGTACAAGGAGATGCGATTAGTAGGATGGATGAATGATCTTGAATCTCATAAATTTATATTCTTGTAATTGATTAATGTTTTGGCAGTTTTATGGTATAATTTTTCTTAAAATTTAGAAAAATAATGCAATTTAGAGTAATCCTCACGGAGAAAGGTCAAACTTCAAACTACTTATATAATTGAAGGTTGAAAGATAACAATTGAAGTTTAAGGTTTAAGTTGATAATAGAATGCTCCTAT
Organism: Gynostemma pentaphyllum; assembly: GCA_028015215.1. Lineage (NCBI taxonomy): Eukaryota > Viridiplantae > Streptophyta > Magnoliopsida > Cucurbitales > Cucurbitaceae > Gynostemma > Gynostemma pentaphyllum. Next base: position 17,322,537 of record CM051353.1, on the reverse strand, counting down.
AGTTTTGTTACACACCCAAAGTTCCCAAAACATGGAAAACATAAATTCGACAGTGGAAAAAAAAAACTCAATATGTCGTTTATTTCGAAAATCAAAACTAATCATTTAGTTCAAACCGGTCATTCCAAAACAGAATCCTTAAAACAAAGGAAATAAATGATGAATTAAAACAATAACATCAACTCAAAATAAAAGTCCAAACGTAAATAAATAACCCGACAACGAATACTCAAAGAAGATAGAATTCATATCGACAATCCAATAAAGGAAAAGGAAACAAATATCGCCGGCGTGTAAAATCACATCAACCGACCCTCGCCGTGAATCCATCATTTACCAGCTTTCTTTTTTCCCTTACCTGAAAAAAAAAGTTTAGCATCATGAGGCTACGCCCAGTGAATAGAAAATTGTTAAAGAAAGAATCATGCCAATGGAGGTTTCCTAAGACTTTAAGTCCATAAACGTCCTTACCGACTTCCAATAAGTCTCCCACTCCCAAAGAAGTCATAAATCCTATCTCAACAAATTAAAAGTTAACTCTATTCGAATTAGTTTTAAACATAATTTTTCTACAATTTAAAACTAATCAAATCCTTTCTTGTTTAATACCTTTAATCTCATCTTTATTTGCAAACAAAGAGAGACTACGCCCATAAGGAATTTAAACATAATTTTTCTACAATTTAAATCCTTTAGGGATATTCTTTTCCATTGTACGGATGGAATGAACCTGCCCCGTTAGGTGTTATTTAAGTTGTGCACACTAAATAATCTCTCCTAACAACTATTATTCATTAGACAAGGCCTTGCCTAATACGAACCTACAACTATATTACCCAAGGTGTTTTAAAGTAATACGATTCACACAACGTCAACCATGACGCTCCAACAAGCCAAAAAAAACCTCACTTTCCTCAACTAACCCAACAGAAAGGCTAAAATTTCCTAAATTACAATTTTTAGAATTTAACCTTAATCTCACCTCAAAACAGCCCAAAAATATCCAACTAAACACTTTGGGTCATTTTCAGTCACTTCCAACATTGTTACCAATCTAGAGGCGAAACTAGCCTAGGCCTACACCATTTCGTCCCTTAATCGAAACTTAGAATCTAATAATTTTTAAAGAAAAACCGGCGGCATAACAGCTATATTTTTAACTCTCAAATAGCCCTACACATCCAAATAAAATATCACAACACAAAAATAATAAATCCAGCGTTTCTAACTAGCTGCCTAAGCCTAAATTCTCTTAGTTGGGCACTGTCATGCAAAAACGACATTTTATAACTTAACAACAATCATTAAGATTTACCCAAAAATAGTCTTAAACATCCAAAAATCATCCAAGAAAAGATTTTTTTTGATAAAACTGCCAAACAATACAAATCGATATCGATATAACTTTTTGTCTTAAACCCAATCTTTAAAGCATGCTTCTCATTAATTTTCCCAAGTTCTTAATTCAGCCCAAATAACCTTATTTTATACTTATAAACATCCAAGGTCAATACCAAAAATTAAGAGGTTATACTATTAAAGAAAAAGGAAAACAAACATGGGAAAATTCTAGCCTTAACAACTTCTACTCACCTTTGCTTGCAAATAAACACTAAACTTTAAGTCCTTTTTCAACTATTCCGAGCACCTGAGAACACCACCTGATCAATTTAAAACGTATCCTAAAAATTACCCAAACAAAACAAGAACGAAACACGGGGACCCACAGTGAAACGGAGCGGTGAAACGAAGCAAGAGCAGCCCTTGCTAGCGGCGGCGCCACCGCTGCCTTTTTTGGAGCGGCGGCCCCCGACGTCCCCGTCGTGTTGGTTTGTGATGTTTCTGTTAGGAATGGTGTCCTAGAACTTGTAATTATTTAATTATAATAATTTATTTCGAATAAATTAAATAAATAAACATAAGTTCTTTATATTATCTAGATTGATTCAATTGACGATATTGGAAATATATGGAAATATATTAATATCAAACATTCAAATAGTAAACCCTAAGTTACTCTATGAAATCACGACTTAGTATGTGAGTCATACGAGAGGATTAAAGTCGGATGAGTAACTTAAAAGTGTCTATGTAAATGGATAACGTTTGGGAACCTTATCCTGGTAACACCGCTGATAGCTTCGCATTTTGTTTATGACAAATGATCTAATCCGATCATTTCATGTGGGAGGCTGAAATGGAAGTATCATATGCAATGTTGATTGTATAAGGGCGGACCACGATGTTCGATCAAATTTCTCATTAGTACTGTTTACGTAGAAATGATCGAATATCAAACTAAGTTTATCAACCGTGATAGATCTCAATCCCGAGTGAAATGCGGACTCCTATTTGTGGAGTTATGTTCTTTGATTCACATGGTTGAGAAGCGTCCGTAAAACGCTCAATACACTCCTGTTTTGGGAACATGACTAGATAAGTAGCTGGGAACTCATTTTCACGGATGGAATTCATAACTTCCCAATAAATTAACCCCACCGCCACGTTCCCTTCATACCTAAACATTTTAGGAACTTTAGGAAACTCCCTTGACCTGATTCGAGACATGAACAAGTGGCCCCCACGACTTCTATCGATCCAGAATATTATCTCTAGCCCCGACTAAAGATAAAGTTCATTGGAGAATCAACAGGGAACACAAGGATAAAGCTTAAATAAAGGGGAAAAAGGGTAAATTTATCCCCCCGTAATTATGAGGGTTCCACGTGAAGGATATATCACGATATAAATAAAGATAAACTAAATGGACATAACTCATCTATAGTGAGGGGAGTTCAACTTGAATCTATAGTGGAATTATTCATAGTTAAATAATAAGTAATTAACCGATTATGAGTTAATCACTTAATTGACTAATTATTAGCCCATGATCTATAGGTCCACCGGCCCCCCTACCCTAGCCCAAATATCGTTGTAGCAAAACTAAGTTATTAATTTAACTTAGAAGAACAAATAATTTAAGTAATTGAATTTACTTAAAATTAGGTAATATTAATTATTTGAATAATGAGTTATTTAAATGAAAATTAATATTAATATTATTAATATTGATACAATATTAATTATTTAAATAAAGAGTTTATTTAAATGGAAATTAATATAACATATCAATTATAATATTATAAGGCAAAATTAATTGTTTAAATAAATAAATTATTTAAACGGGAATTAATATTAATATTATTAATTATTTAAATAATGAGTTTATTTAAATGGAAATTAATAATTAATATTATTGATTAAATAATGAGTTTATTTAATTTAATAATAAATATTAGAGAGAATTAAAATACAATTGGTTTAAGAAACAAATTGGTTTTGGCCCAAAATAATTAATTAATTGGATAAGATTCAATAGTAATTGATTATATTAGTTTTTGGCTAAATGTGATTAAATTAGAAATTATTATTTGAATTTTTCTAATTTAAAATATATAATTATTATATAAAGAAAAGTAAATAAATAAATAAATAATATATATAAATCTAAAGTTTTGCCTTTTGGTTGCGTCCGTGAATGAGATTACAAACTTTTATATTTGATAAAGTGGATTACATGGTGCGCACGCTGGTGAGTTTATTTATATATATAATTTTTATTTATTTTTCTATTATTTAATAATTAGGAGATAAGCATATCTATAGAGATTAGATATCATATTTTCCTATAAATATGACCATTGGGATTCATATTTTTATACACTTCTCACTTTTAATTAGAAAAGTGAAAATTCTCTCTTAAGTTTTTGTCCAATTGCCGATTTTCCTTAGGGAAAAATATTAGAAGAAATTTCTTCTTCTTTTTGTTCTTCCAGGTTCGATTCCCACAAGTCGGTTTTGCTTTCGATCGGGATATGCATGAAGATCCGGTGTTCTTGAGGATTGATCTTTGTAAAGAAACCTCCAACCGATTCTCCATATTTTACTCAATGTAAGTTCCGGTTTTAATTTTCGAAATTAAGCATGAATCTACATGTTTTTATCACAAATTGCATGATGTTAATAGATCCGTTATTAAATGTTAATAAGTTTACTAAATAAATTTCCGCTAGTTTAGTAAATCATCCCTTCAATTGGTATCAGAGCTAATTTTAATTATCATGCAAAATTGTGAGTTTTCGAAAATTTTGGTGGGTTGCATAAAAATCGTTTTATGTATGTTTATATAAATTGTGCATATAAATTGTGGAGGTTTGCTAATTACTGTTTAGGTATTCTTGAGGCACTTAGGATTTTAAATTTTAGTAGAAAATTTGTAAACCCTAATTTTAGGGTATAGGAAAAGGTTGTAATTTTCCCATACCAAAAGGAGCAAAATCGGCTACACCAAGGGAGGAAGAGAAGAAAATTCATCTCCAACAATCCATGTGGTCCACGCCCAAGGAGGAGATTTTTTCAAGATATGTATTTATGGAAATATTAAGGAGATAATATTTACCCCATAAATACTCATGCCCACGCCTACACCATGGAGGAGAGAGAAAGTTGAAGCCTCAAAATTCTACTATGGAAGATTTAAATTAAGTTGTAATTTAATTTTCCGTTTTAGAAATAGTGCCAAGAAAACCGGTCAATTTAGCTATTTATTATTTAAATTTTTATATGTATGATATAATTGTTTTTAAATAATATTCATGCATAAGAGTATGTCATGTAGAAAATCCCACCATAGGTTGTATGATTTTAATTAATTGTACATACATGCATCATGATATAATATGTGTTATTATATGCTAATGTATGTGAAGCATGCTATAATTTTTATTTTATAAATGTTATTATCGAAAATTATATTCTAATTGTTTTAGAATTAAAAGCATGCTTATTTAGTTAAAATTCAAAAGTTAAATCTAGTTTAAAAGTTGAATAGAAACTAAATGAATTATTTGTAATATGGAATTATTGTTTAAACAATTGGGCCAAAATCCATATAAGATAAACAAATAGAAACTTTTAATTAAGGGTTAATTAAAAATTAATAATTGAGATTAATTAAATTGAACGGATCTCTGGCGAGAAAGCTCTGCCCAAACGATGAGGTTTCACAAAGTTCCCCTAACACGGAGCGCCTCTAACTGGGAGCGATCTGGGAGAAAAGTTCAAATTAATAAATCAAAATTATTAAGACGGCTCATAATGTGATTAGTTTTAATTAGGAAAACTTGAACAATCACATTTATAAAATTAATCTAACCAATTTAAGAGTTAAAGTTGATTAGGTTAATTAAAACTTGGATTAAAGAGTTAGCCTGAATTAGTCTAAGTTATGAAACCCTAACTCAAAATATTAAGTGGGAGAAGGAAACATGTCAATGTATCCTATGGTCTCCACTAATGGGCTCAAACGTGAGATTTATACATAGCCTCCTGTAACACTGCTGCGGTGTTCATTCCCATAGGAAGGTTTATTGTATAAATCAATATCAAGGTGGGTCTCCGAAAGGGATAAAGAATTTTAAATGAGATTGATTCAAGACTGAATCTACACTTCGTAGACACTCTTCAATTTTATTTAAAAGACTAAATTAGTGGGTCACACTTAAAAAGAAATTTGATAAAGTTTGTTATCAAAATTCTTGACCAAATACACGGTAAACAATGACATAGGAATATGAGTTATTCCGGGTTGTCAATTGTTCGAGTGGCATCTCGTTTTAATGATGGTAACCGACCTATCATTCGACGACACTTCACCAGTATCATTAAAATATCGTGACATAGTAACATGTTTTTTAGGGCTTTTTTGGCTTTTCCCTTCATTAATATGTTCGCATTCATGCATCATATTTAATTATATGTCAAAATTTTATATTTGAATGTTGAAACCATGATTACTAAGATAAGGTTTATTTAAATTTTCAGTAATATGACATTTGTTTTAGTCACTATACTTGGAAAGAAATAACTAAACGATGAAACCATGTTTCCTAGAAAAGAAAATGAATAATTTAAGTAAAGTAGGTTTACTTAAATAAGTGACAATATTAATTATTTAAATAATGAGTTTATTTAAATGGAAATTAATATTATTATTAATTATTTAAATAATGTGTTTATTTAAATGAAAATTAATAATAAAATATTATTGATAAATAATTATTAATTATTTAGGTAATGTGTTTACCGAATGGAAATTAATAATTAACATTTATTATTAATTTTTAAATAATAGTGATTATTTAAAAGGATAATAGTAAATAACATATTTATTATTAATTTAAATAATGTCGATTATTTAAATAGAAAATAATAAATATTTATTAATAATATACAAAATCGAATATGATATTTTATTTGAATAATTGATTTATTAAAATAAATATCAAGAGTTAATAAATAAGATTTATTAATAAGGAAGAATCTATAATTGAATTAATGAATTCAATGGATTTTGGTTCAAATTATTTGAATAAATTATATACCAAAATCGACACATATATGATATTTTAGGAGATAATTGTTGAATTATTTTGTCTAAAATAAATATATAAAAGAATGTTTAACCAATGACAAATTAAACAAAGAAAAAATTAGTTTTTCTTTATTGATTTTATGCACATAAAATCGGCACGTAAGATAAATAAAGAATAAAATTTGATTTTATTCTTGGCATTTTATCTTGTATTTATTTTTGATAGTATTTCCTAATTCGATTGGAAAAGCTGTTTTGCATATAAATACGGGGCGTCTTAGTTGTTCATTCAAAAGCTTCTAATTTCAATTCTCGAAATTGAAAACTCTTATTCTTCCTATTTTTCCTCATATTCGATTTACTATAGTCTAAATGGAAGAAAAATATTTTTCTTCCTAAACCATAGTTTTCTAGTTTAGTTTAGTTATCAATTTGTTTTTATTTTGAATTATGTAATAACTATTGGTTTTCATTTCGTATGAACCAAGTTTGGGAATTTTTAAATAAGAGTTATTTAGGTAGATATTCCTTTACAATTATATTACAAAGTTCCAAAGTGTGATTGGATGGTTATTCAAAATACTTAGTATAAAACAAATAAATTCCAAATCCAAATTCTAAACTCCGATATATCTAAATGAGTTATAAGGTTTAAAAATGTTTAAATACTTAAGTCTAAAATTACTTAAATAAGTTAGAGGGATTAATCTCTTAAAGATGGTTCTCAAGGAGTTTTGAGATGATAACCATATTAATCCACGAACTTATGGGATAAGTAAAATCGAATATCTTTTTGATTTATCAAAGATAACTAGACTTAAACATCACTAAAGTTGGACATTTAGATGTTAGAACTTAAGTGATAAGTAAACATTAAATCGATTTCATATATTCCAAACATTCCGCTTATTTAAAAGGATGTTTTTAAAGAAGTATTAACCGATATGGAATAAACAAAATAGAAATTGAAAGGTAATAATTAGTGGATAATTGAATTCACAAATTATTAAAGAAAAGCTCGAAGAAATCGGTGAACCTGAAGGCTTTAAACCTTACTTAAGATAAGAATTACAATGATTTTATTTCACAATAAAAATAAGTAGTTATTTAAAAGTTTAAATGGTTAAACTACTTGTATAACTTTATTTGAGTGGGAGCGTCATAAGTACGAACCAAATGGACTTTTGGAAGTCCAAGTGAAACTCATTGACTTCAAAATCAATGAATAAAGTTCAAAATAAGTGAAATAAAAATGACATGAATTTTCAAAGATTGAGTTGAAAGGGTCACTTATACTTATACATTATTTTTGAAATAATAACAAGTATAGAATTGTAATCATTAAACAAATGAAAGTAATGGAGAATTACTTTGTAGTGGGAGCTTAAGAATTTGAGAATCCTAGAACCAATGTGACTAAAATAAAATTTACAAATAGTATGTTAGTGCACATAGATAAAATGGGGGATTTTATGAGTTGCACGGGCTCAAATTAACATGAATTTACTTCCATGTAAGCATTCGACAAAAGACCTTTGCGAATTAAACATCAAATGAGTTAAGTATAAGTAAAATGAGTTTTTACTAACTAAACTCTAGATTCGCGTGGTTACTAAGTTGTTAGTAAATGAAAAGGTGGTTGAGCATGATGGTTTCAAATCAATAGTTAATAGAGTTTATTTTATGGCGATAAAATATGGAATCTATTACACTTAATGAAACTAACATCGAAAAAAGAAATACATAAACAAGATGAAAACGTTCGATAAAGTATTAAAATGACTACCATGGCTAAATAGTTGATAGTCATCCAAGTTTGACTGGATTACAAGTCAAATCTCCAAAGATCTAGGACAAGTGGGAGATTGTTAGGAATGGTGTCCTAGAACTTGTAATTATTTAATTATAATAATTTATTTCGAATAAATTAAATAAATAAACATAAGTTCTTTTATATTATCTAGATTGATTCAATTGACGATATTGGAAATATATGGAAATATATTAATATCAAACATTCAAATAGTAAACCCTAAGTTACTCTTATGAAATCCGACTTAGTATGTGAGTCATACGAGAGGATTAAAGTCGAGATGAGTAACTTAAAAGTGTCTACGTAAATGGATAACGTTTGGGAACCTTATCCTGGTAACACCGTTGATAGCCGCATTTTGTTTATGGACAAATGATCTAATCCCGATCATTCATGTGGGAGACATGAAATGGAGTATCATATGCAATGTTGATTGTATAAGACAGACCACGATGTTCGATCAAATTTCTCATTAGTACCGTTTACGAAATGATCGAATATCAAACTAAGTTTATCAACCGTGATAGATCTCAATCCTGAGTGAAATGCGGACTCTATTTGTGGAGTTATGTTCTTTGATTCACATGGTTGAGAAGCGTCCGTAAGAACGCTCAATACACTCCTGTTTTGGGAACATGACTAGATAAGTTGGGAACTCATTTTCACGAGATGGAATTCATAACTTTCCTATAAATTAACGGTATCGGTGCGATACCTAAACATTTTAGGAACTTTAGGAAACTCCCTTGATGTCCGATTCGAGACATGAACAAGTGGCGCCACGACTTCTATTGATCACGAAGTATATTATCTCTAGTTCGACTAAAGATAAAGTTCATTGGAGAATCAACGGGAACACAAGGATAAAGCGGTAATTACAGGGGCAAAACGGTAAATTTATCCGCTCCGTAATTATGAGGGTTCCACGTGAAGGATATATCAGATATAAATAAAGATAAACTAAATGGACATAACTCATCTATAGTGAGGGGAGTTCAGCTATGAATCTATAGTGGAATTATTCATAGTTAAATAATAAGTAATTAACCGATATGAGTTAATCACTTAATTGACTAATTATTAGCCCATGATCTATAGGTCCATCGGGTCCCTATGCTAGCCCAAATATCGTTGTAGCAAAACTAAGTTATTAATTTAACTTAGGAAGAACAAATAATTTAAGTAATTGAATTTACTTAAAATTAGGTAATATTAATTATTTGAATAATGAGATTATTTAAATGAAAATTAATATTAATATTATTAATATTGATACAATATTAATTATTTAAATAAAGAGTTTATTTAAATGGAAATTAATATAACATATCAATTATAATATTATAAGGCAAAATTAATTGTTTAAATAAATAAATTATTTAAACGGGAATTAATATTAATATTATTAATTATTTAAATAATGAGTTTATTTAAATGGAAATTAATAATTAATATTATTGATTAAATAATGAGTTTATTTAATTTAATAATAAATATTAGAGAGAATTAAAATACAATTGGTTTAAGAAACAAATTGGTTTTGGCCCAAAATAATTAATTAATTGGATAAGATTCAATAGTAATTGATTATATTAGTTTTTGGCTAAATGTGATTAAATTAGAAATTATTATTTGAATTTTTCTAATTTAAAATATATAATTATTATATAAAGAAAAGTAAATAAATAAATAAATAATATATATAAATCTAAAGTTTTGCCTTTTGGTTGCGTCAGCGTGAATGAGATTACAAACTTTATATTTGATAAAGTGGATTACATGGTGGCCCGCACCCGGTGAGTTTATTTATATATATAATTTTTATTTATTTTTCTATTATTTAATAATTAGGAGATAAGCATATCTATAGAGATTAGATATCATATTTTCCTATAAATATGACCATTGGGATTCATATTTTATACACTTCTCACTTTAATTAGAAAAGTGAAAATTCTCTCTTAAGTTTTTGTCCAATTGCCGATTTTCCTTAGGGAAAAATATTAGAAGAAATTTCTTCTTCTTTTGTTCTTCCGGTTCGATTCCCACAAGTCGGTTTTGCTTTCGATCGGGATATAGCATAGAAGATCCCCGTGTTCTCCGAGGATTGATCCGTAAAGAAACCTCCAACCGATTCTCCATATTTTACTCAATGTAAGTTCCGGTTTTAATTTTCGAAATTAAGCATGAATCTACATGTTTTTATCACAAATTGCATGATGTTAATAGATCCGTTATTAAATGTTAATAAGTTTACTAAATAAATTTCCGCTAGTTTAGTAAATCATCCCTTCAGTTTCAACGATGGGTAATGATTTCTTCAAGATTTCATGAAAATAGGGTTTCTAGGGTTTGAAAAAAAATTGAAAATTTGAAGAAAAGAATGATGTTTTTCAAAGGGTTTTTATGTGTTAAATGGTTTTAAGAATGAAAATTTCAAAAAATTAAGAATAGGAATCATTACCTCAATTCAATCTTGAAAAAGGCTCTTCTCAAATTCCTCCACAACTCCACCAAAGAAGACCTAAAGAGATTCACACCTAGAGAACGCGAAATTGTGAATCGATTAGCCCGAAATCGATTAATTCCACATCCAAAACGAATGAAGAAGAAGGTGAAGAGAAGAATGGCTTACCTCTTTCTCTGTCTATGTTTCCACGTGAAGCAGAATGAATTAATGAGATGGTTGTCCCTTTTTTTTTCCTTTTCCTTCTTCTTTTCATGCCCCACCCTTTGTTTTAAAAGAAAAATATCATTTATCTAATAATTAAATATTTCTCTAAGATCTAAGTCTAAAGATATTTAAAAAATTGATTCTTAATAATAAGAATTAAATTTAAACACTTTATCTTTAAATCATTTAAGAGATTAAATAGAGAAAATATTTTTTATTAATTCAAAAACTTACAAAAAAACCCGAGGCGTTACAATCCACCCACCTAAAAAGAACTTTTCGTCCCCGAAAAGTGATACAACACCTGAAAGAGGTGGGGATAAGTCTCGCACATCTTATCTTCCCGCTCCCAAGTGGCCTCCTCGTGAGTTTGATTCCTCCAAAGAACCTTAACCAAGTTAATGGTTTTGTTCCTCAAAATCTTCTGATCACGTGCCAAAATCTCGACTGGCTGCTCTTCAAAGGTCAAGTCAGCATTCAACTGAACCGGCTCATAATCGATCATATGCGATGGGTCAGCAATGTATTTCCGAAGCATGGAAATAGGAAATACATTGTGAACCCTAGACAAAGCGGGTGACAAGGCTAATCTATAAGCCAACGACCCAATCCTCTCCAATATCTCAAACGACCCTATGAACCTCGGACTCAACTCCCCTTTCTTTCCAAACCTCATAACTCCCTTCATTGAAGCTATCTTCAGAAAACGTGATCGCCAACATCAAACTCAAGATCGGTCCTCCTCACACCAGCATAGCTTTTCTGTCTACTCTGAGCAGTTCTCATCCTCTCTCGGATCAACTCAACTGATTTATTGGTCATCTGTACTAGCTCGGGCCCTAAACAACTTTCTCTCACCTACCCCATCCCAATGAACTGGGGATCTGCATTTCCTCCCATATAATGCCTCAAAAGGTGTCATCTCAATGGTTGCCTGGAAACTGTTGTTATAAGCAAACTCAACTAGATAAAGTTGTTCATCTTAACTACCCCCAAAATCCAGTACACAAGCCCGAAGCATATCCTCTAATATCTGATTCACCTGCTCAGTCTGTCCATCTGTTTAAGGATGAAAAGCCGTACTGAAGAGTAACTTAGTACCCATGACACTATGCAAACTATTCCAGAACTTAGACACAAATCTAATGTCTCGATCAGATATAATCTTTACCGGGACACCATGAAGTCTCACAATCTCCTTCAAGTAAAGCTTAGCCCAAGCCTCCACAGAATATGTTGACTTTCCTGGTAAAAAGTGTGCTACCTTCGTAAGTTTGTCAACAATAACCCAAATGACATTGTACCCCTTATGAGTTCTAGGAAGTTCACCAATAAAATCCATCGCTATTTCCTCCCACTTTCATTCAGGTACATTTAAAGGCTGCAAACAACCGTACAGGTTCTTTCTCAAAGCCTCCACTTGTTGCATACCAAACATTTACTCACGAACTCTGCCACATCTTTCTTCATTCCAGGTCACCAATAATGTAATTTGAGATCATTGTACATTTTGGTGCTTGTAGGATGAACTGTAAACATAGAATTATGAGCTTCAGTTAAAACCTCTTTTTTCAAGGTTTCAACATCAGGCACACACAACGTCCCCTTATAAGACAACCCTCCATCTGAAGCAAAAGTGAAATACCTCGACGACCTAATTTCAACATCAAATATGTAACCCTGCAAACCACTGTCAGTTTTTTGAGCCTCTATAATCCCCTGCCTCAACAAATGTGTCACAGTCAAATTGGCCATACCCACAGTGATCTCAGATGTAAGTATCTCAACCTCTCCCTCCCCCCCCCCCCCCCCCTTAATCCCCCCCTAGTGACTAAAGCTGCACTATGAGTTGATTTTCTGCTAAAGGCATCCGCCACAACGTTAGCCTTTCCAAGATGATACTGGATGTCACCGTCATAGTCCTTAACCAACTCAAGCCATCTTCTCTGCCTCGTATTCAACTCCTTCTAAGTGAAGAAGTATTTCAAGCTTTTGTGATCAGTAAAGATAAGGATCTTCCTCCATAGAGATAATGTCTCCATATCTTTAAAGCGTGAATCACAGCAACTAACTCTAAATCATGGGTGGGATACTTCTTCTCATGCTCCTTAAGTTGCCAAGAAGCATAAGCCACTACTTTGCCATGCTGCATTAACACACAACCCAACCCTTTCTTCAGCATCTTATATGGTCAAACCTCCCGAATCATCTGGAGTTACTAAAACTGGAGCTGAAATCAATCTTTTCTTAAGTTCATCAAAACTCCTTTCACATTCATCATCCCAGACATATTTTACTCTCTTCCTAGTTAGTTTGGTTAAAGGTGAGGCAATTCTAGCAAATTCTTGCACAAACCTACGGTAATAACTAGCTAAACCTAGGAAGCTACGAATCTCTGACACATTAGTAGGTCGGGGCCAACTACTAACGGCTTATATCTTCGAAGGATTCACAGTCACACCATGATCCGACACTACATGTCCTAGAAATGCAACTTTACTAAGCCAAAACTCACATTTACTGAATTTGGCGTAAAGTTTCTCATTCCTCAATGTAGTCAACACTATCTTTAAATGCTCAACATGCATCTCTCTATTCTTTGAATATACCAAGATATCATCTATGAAAACTATCACAAATATATCAAGGTATTTCTAGAAATTTGTATGCATCAGATCCATAAAAGCTGTTGGGGCGTTAGTTAAATCGAAAGACATCACAACGAACTCGAAATGACCATATCTAGTCCGAAAAGCGTCTTAGGTATATCCTCATTTCTTATTCTCAATTGATGATAACCCGATCGAAGTTTATCTTTGAGAATACCATTGCCCCCTTAAGTTGATCAAATAAATCTTTTATCTTGGGCAAAGGGCACTTATTCTTGATGGTTACCTTATTGAGCTCTCGGTAATCTATACAAAGTCTCAAAGTACCATCCTTATTTTTCACAAACAAAACTGGGGCTCCCCAAGGTGAAACACTAGGACGAATAAACCCCAAATCTAACAACTCCTACAACTGGGTTTTCAACTCTTTCAATTCAGTTGAGGCCATCCTATAAGGTGCTTTAGACAAAGAGGCGGTCCCAGGGATAACATCTATTTGAAAGTCAAACTGTCTAACAGGAGGTAAACCAGGCAACTCATCTGGGAAAACATCACCAAACTCTCTGACTACAGGCATTGACTCCACATTAACCTCCTCGATAGTAGTGTCTACTACGTTAGCCAAATAGGCCCAAGCTCCCCCCTCAACTAATTTCTTAGCTTGCAACACAGATATGACTACAGGTGTTACTTTTCTATTCGACCCTTTAAATCTCAATTCTGCACCACAAGTGCCCTTAAATTTCACTTCCCTCCTATGACAGTCTATCACCGCATAATTGGCTTTCAACCAATCCATCCCCAAAATCACATCAAAATCAGACATAGGCAAAACAGTTAAAGTGGCATTCACACAATTCCCCAGTATACACAAACCATCAATTTCTACCTTCCTATTAACATAAACAGTCAAACCTACTAGAGTAGAAACAGACAATTCATATCCTAAAGACAATGTATCTATCTCAGCATGCTCAACAAACTCGGAAGATATAAAAGAATGACTCGCTCCTGAGTCAAATAAAACAAAAACTGCATGGCTTAAAAGAGATAGAGTACCTGTCACAACATTTCCCGCTGCCTCAGCCTCAGTTTTGGTAGTAGGAGCCAACTTACCCTTTTGTACATTCTGTGTAGGTTTATTCTGTTCAACTGCCCTGTTCTGATTCAGCTGACATTTAGAGGATATGTGCCCCTCCTGCTGACATGTAAAAAATCTACGGGGTGCCCCACAAAATTCCCAATGCCTCTGATGATGGTTCCTGCAAAACGGTTTCGGACCCTGTCGATTACCACCTTGAAACTGCCGATTCGGATTACCCTGACTGTTTTACCTGTTCTGCTAAAACTGATTCCTGCTTGACCCTTGATTTCCTGTTTTCTGGCTGACATCTGTCTCAACTTTCCTTTTCTGCACCACAGAAGGCTCAGAAGCTACCTGCACAGTTGCCCTGGTATCGCTTTTAGGATCGAGAACAATTGCCTTTTTCAAGGCTGAAGCATAATCTGTGGGCTCTATGGCCTCAAGCTGCCTCTTGATGTCATCATCTAAGGCTAGCATAAATCTCCTCAATCTCAACTCAGGTGTAGCTGAAGGGATGATTTACTAAACTAGCGGAATTTTATTTAGTAAACTAATTAACATTTAATTACGGATCTATTAATATCATGCAATTTGTGATAAAAACATGTAGATTCATGTTAGTTTTTCGAAAATTAAAACCCTTTACTTACATTGAGTAAAATATGGAGAATCGGTTGGAGGTTTCTTTACAGCATCAAGTCCTCAGCAACACCGAATCTTCTACGCTATATCCCGATCGATCAAACGAAACCCGGTTGTGGGATCGAACTTAAGAAGAAATTGGGAAGAAGAAAAAATAATTTTCTTCCCAACATCAAGAGGGAAAATCGGCCAAGGGGGGAGAAGGAGAAAGAGAGAATTCCAAATTTCTTAGGAATTGAATTGTGTGATTTATGAATGACCCAAGCCTCCTATTTATAGGAAAATAGGAATCCTAATCACATTAGGATTAATCCATGGAGATAAATACAAAAAGAAAAAGGAATTATCTCTTTCCTTTATCTTGGTATTTCTAAAAGCCATAGATAAAAAGAGAAACTTTTTTTTCTTTTTTTCTGGGTAAATAAATCTATATAATTATTATAGGATATAATTCAAATAATTATCTCCTACAAATTATCTATGATGGCCAAAATTAATAATTAATAATTAATAAATCAAATTTATTTAATTAATTATTTTGGGCCAATTTCAATTGGGTTCATTAATCCAATTGGGCTTGAAACTCTCTCTTAAATTAATAAGTCCAACTTAATTAATTTATTTATTAATTACCATTTAAATAAAATATTTTATTTAAACAATTAATAATATTAATATTTTCTCCCGACTAAATATTATCAAATTATATTTAATTATTAATTTCCATTTAAATAATTTCCATTATTTAAATAATTAATAATAAATATTTTAATTATTAATTTCCATTAAATAAACTCATTATTTAATTAATAACTTTATTGATAATATTTTATTATTAATTAATTAATTTTAATTATTAATTTCCGTTCAAATAAAATTAATTATTTAAACAATTAATAATTGTCAATTAATTTCAAATTATTAATTAC
This sequence comes from Gynostemma pentaphyllum, assembly GCA_028015215.1. Lineage (NCBI taxonomy): Eukaryota > Viridiplantae > Streptophyta > Magnoliopsida > Cucurbitales > Cucurbitaceae > Gynostemma > Gynostemma pentaphyllum. The sequence goes on along the minus strand of CM051353.1, from coordinate 17,306,353 downwards.
CATTTAAATATACTCAATATTTAATAATGTCTAATTAATAATATTTCAATATTAATTTTCTGTTTAAATAAACTCATTATTTAAACAATTAATAATGTTTATATTAATTACCGTTTAAATATACTCAATATTTAAACAATTAATATTGCCTATTTAAGTAATTCGCTTTACTTAAACTTTCCATTTCTTCTACTTGATTTCGCGACTACGATATTTGGGCTAGCATAGGGACCCGATGGACCTATAGATCATGGGCTTAATAATTAGTCAATTAAGTGATTAACACATAATCAGTTAATTACTTATTATCTAACTATGAATAATTCCACTATAGATTCATAGCTGAACTCCCCTCACTATAGATGAGTTATGTCCATTTAGTTTATCTTTATTTATATATGTGATATAATCCTTCACGTGGAACACTCATAATTACAGATGGATAAGATTTACCGTTTTGCCCTTGTAATTACCGCTTTATCCTTGTGTTCCCGCTGATTCTCCAATGAACATTATCTTTAGTCGAACTATAGATAATATACTTCTGTGATCAATAGAAGTCGTGGCGCCACTTGTTCATGTCTCGAATCAGTACATCAAGGGAGCTTCCTAAAGTTCCTAGAATGGTTAGGTATCGCACTGATACCGTTAATTCTTTAGGAAAGTTATGAATTCCATCTCGTGTAAATGAGTTCCCAGCTACTTATCTAGCCATGTTCCCAAAACAGGAGTGTATTGAGCGTTCTTACAAATCGCTCTCAACCATGTGAATCAAATAACATAACTTCATAAATAGGAGTCCGCATTTCACTCAGGATTGAGATCTATCACGGTTGATAAACTTAGTTTGATATTCGATCATTTCTCGTAAACGGTACTAAGGAGAAATTTGATCGAATATCGTGGTCCTGTCTTATACAATCAACATTGTATATGATACTTCCATTTCATGTCTCCCACATGAATGATCAGGATTCGATCATTTGTCTATAAACAAAATGCGAAACTATCAACAGTGTTACCAGGATAAGGTTTCCAAAGGTTATTCGTTTACTATAGACACGTTTAAGTTACTCATCTCGACTTTAATCCTCTTGTATGACTCACATACTAAGTCGTGATTTCATAAGAGTAACTTAGGGTTTACTATTTGAATGTTTGATATTTATATATTTTCATATATTCCTAATATCGTTAATTGAATCAATCTAGATAATATAAAAAACTTATGTTTATTTATTTAATTTATTCTTAATAAATTATTATTTTTAAATAATTACAAGTTCTAGGACATCATTCCTAACAGTAGCCACTTGGTACTCAGCAAATTTAGACAATCTGTCGAACTCCCTCTCAAAGTCCAACACTAACATTCCATTATGCCTCAGCGCGAGAAACTCCACTTCCTTGGAACATCTTACCCTTTGAGAGTAGTATTTGTCATTAAACAGCTCTTTAAATTTCTCCCAAGTCACAACTGGGCCAACTGTCTTGACAGTTGTTTTCTACCAATACAGGGCATCATTAACTAATCTATAAGTGCAACAATGCACTATCAAATAGTTAGGACAGTTGATGAAACCCAAAGCCTGCTCAACTCTAGATAACCATTTCTCAGCTTCATCAGGATCTATGGATTTTCCATCAAATTCATTTGGAGCATATTTTCTATACTCATTCAAGAATCGAGCCTCCTCAGTAAGTCCTCCAACTTTTTCCATCGCTCGTTGCATCATATCATACTCCGCCTGTGGAACAGATACTCCCTGAGCAGCTAGAGCAACAGGCTGAATCGGAGTTGCAACTAATGGAACAGGAGGTATAACCTGGTGGAACCTGGGGTGCAACTGGTGGAATTGGCGGTTCCACATTCTCTTCCACAAGGGGCGTCACATATGAATTAACTTCATTTGAGGACTACGCGTCACTCTTGTAATCGGGATCGATCCTACACCCCATACCACGTCCTCGACCCCCTTGACCTAGGCCACGGCCCCTACCTCATCCCCGCAAAGCTCGTGGAGGCATACTAAAAACAATACAAGTACACATAAGATATAACAATCAACATATAATGTTACATCTTATCAAACTTCTTAAAGTACTAAGGATCTCTCATTAATAACATAAAATAAAGAAAAATGAAACTTGGTGTCGACGGATTCATGTGGTGGCGGTTGATATGATTTTACGGTCTTCAGAACTATAAGGGCTCTGATACCAACTGTAACACCCCAAAAATTCCCAAAACATAGAAAACATAAATTCGACAGCGGAAAAAAAAACTCAATATGTCGTTTATTTCGAAAATCAAAACTAATCATTTAGTTCAGACCGGTCATTCCAAAACAGAATCCTTAAAACAAAAGAAATAAATGATGAATTAAAACAATAACATCAATTCAAGTCCAAACGTAAATAAATTACCCTACAACGAATACTCGAAGGAGACAGAATTCATATCGACAATCCAATAAAAGAAAAGGAAACAAATATCACCGGCGTGTAAAATCACATCAACCGACCCTCGCCGCGAATCCATCATTTACCAGCTTTCTTTTTTCCCTTACCTGAAAAAAAATGTGTGGGATCATGAGGCTACGCCCAGTGAATAGAAAATTATTAAAGAAAGAATCATGTCAATGAAAGGTTTCCTAAGACTTTAAGTCCATAAACGTCCTTTCCGACTTCCAATAAGTCACCCATTCCCAAAGAAGTCATAAATCATATCTCAACAAATTAAAAGTTAACTCTATTCGAATTAGTTTTAAACATAATTTTTCTACAATTTAAATCCCTTAGGGATATTCTTTTCCATTGTACGGATGGAATGAACCTGCCCCGTTAGGTGTTATTTAAGTTGTGCACACTAAATAATCTCCCCTAACAGCTATTCTTCATTAGACAAGGCCTTGCCTAATGCGAACCTACAACCATATTACCCAAGGTATTTCAAAGTAATACGATTCACACAACGTCAACCATGATACTCCAACAAGCCAAAAAAAACCCCCCATTTTCCTCAACTAACCCAACCGAAAGGCTAAAATTTCCTAAATTACAACTTTTAGAATTTAACCTTAATCTCACCTCAAAACAGCCCAAAAATATCCAACTAAACACTTTGGGTCATTTTCAGTCACTTCCAACATTGTTACCAATCTAGAGGCGAAACTAGCCTAGGCCTACGCCATTTCGTCCCTTAATCGAAACTTAGAATCTAATAATTTCTAAAAAAAAAACCGGCGGCATAACGGCTATATTTTTAACTCCCAAATAGCCCTACACATCCAAATAAAATATCGCAACACAAAAATAATAAGTCCAGCATCAGTTTCTAACTAGCCGCTTAAGCCTAAATTCTACTAGTTGGGCACTATCATGCAAAAACGACATTTTATAACTTAACAACAATCATTAAGATTTACCCAAGAACGGTCTTAAACATCCAAAAATCATCCAAGAAAAGATTTTTTTTTTTATAAAACTGCCAAACAACACAAATCGATATCGATATAACTTTTCATCTTAAACCCAATCTTTAAAGCATGCTTCTCATTAATTTTCCCAAGTTCTTAATTCAGCCCAAATAACCTTATTTTATACTTATAAACATCCAAGGTCAATACCAAAAATTAAGAGGTTATACTATTAAAGAAAAAGGAAAACAAACATGGGAAAATTCTAGCCTTAACAACTTCTACTCACCTTGGCTTGCAAATAAACACTAAACTTTAAGCCCTTTTTCAACGATTCCGAGCACCTAAGAACACCACCTGATCAATTTAAAACGTATCCTAAAAATTACCCAAACAAAAAAAGAACGAAACATGGGGACCCATTACGAAACGAAGCGGCGAAACAAAGCAAGAGTAGCCCCTGCTATCACTGCCCTTTCTGGAGCAACGGCGGCGGCCCCCCGGTGGCCCTGTCGTGTCGGTTTGTGATGTTTCAACGATGGGTAATGATTTCTTCAAGATTTCATGAAAATAGGGTTTCTAGGGTTTGAATTTTTTTTTGAAAATTTGAAGAAAAAAATGATGTTTTTCAAAGGGTTTTTATGTGTTAAATGGTTTTATGAATGAAAATTTCAAAAAATTAAGAATAGGAATCATTACCTCAATTCAATCTTGAAAAAGGCTCTTCTCAAATTCCTCCACAACTCCACCAAAGAAGAACTAAAGAGATTCACACCTAGAGACCACGAAATTGTGAATCGATTAGCTCGAAATCGATCAATTCCACATCCAAATGAATGAAGAAGAAGGTGAAGAAGAAGAATGCCTTACCTCTTTCTCTGTCTATGTTTCCACGTGAAGCAGAATGAATTAATGAGATGGTTGTCCCTTTTTTTTTCCCTTTTCCTTCTTCTTTTCACGCCCCACCCTTTTTTTTTTAAAAGAAAAATATCATTTATCCAATAATTAAATATCTCTCTAATATCTAAGTCTAAAGATATTTAAAAAATTAATTCTTAATAATAAGAATTAAATTTAAACACTTTATCCTTAAATCATTTAAGAGATTAAATAGAGAAAATATTTTTTATTAATTCAAAAACTTACCAAAAACCCGAGGCGTTACAAGTTTGGAGTAGAAATTGATTTTTTTTCATCTACATTTTAGAGTAAAAACTATTAATAGAGTCATTATATATTATAAGCGTGTTTTATTTAAAGGGTAAACTGTAAATATCTTTGTGGTTTTGGTCAAATACACGATACCTCTGTAATTAAAAAATGATAAAACACACCCACATAGTTCTAAAATTAAGCCAATGAGACCTCCTCCCACTAACACCGTAAATATTTAACATTTGAGCCCACCTTTTTATTTTTATTTTCTCCTTCTCCCTTTCCTGTTTTTTCCTGGGTAGACAAAATTATGTAAAGTCATTTTTTTTAAACGTATGCGAGGTAAAATAGAAAGATTATATCAAGAAGTCAAATTTTTACATTAAATTTTTTTAATTTTAAAATAAAAAAGTTCATTTGAAAAAAATAAACTATCTCCCACCCTTTCCACTCCTTTAGAATAAAAGAAATAAGTAAATAAAAGTGAATCATGATGTTAAATATTTAATGATGGGAAGGGGTCTCATTAATATAATTTTAAAATTACGTGGGCGTGGTTTACCATTTTTTTAAGTACAAGAGAAAGAGATGTTTGTATATGTGACCAAAATCAGAAAGGGTGAGATTAGAATACACTATCCATTATTATTCTATTATTATTCAAGATCTCAAGTCAAAGTTTTCATGTTTGAAAGCAATTAAAATAAGCATTATTTAAATACAACAATGTCGAAGTGTGAAAGAATAGTTTGAAAAAATTAAAATAAAACGGGAATATAATCGAATTACCTTTAAAAGGAGGAGAAGCTTAAATAGTTTATCCATTTTTCAAATTTTATTTGGAGAAATCTTCCCAAATTAATGCAACATCCTCAATAATCAATAGTTTAAGGGGATTAATCAATCTTCTAAGCAATAAACACAATCCGCGATGGTAGGTATATAAAGGCCAGATTTGAGATGTACATTTTATTTAAGTATGTTGTTCAACCAGAGATCTATATTTTAAGCATGTTTCTTACAAAACTATACATAGGGTTGAAATATTGAAATAAAAAAAAACTTTAAATTATATAAATTTTGTGAAATAAGATAGGATAAAGTTGAATGGAAAAAAAATGAAAATTTTTACTTTAGATGACATCTTATGAATTAATATTTTAAAAAATAATATAAGTTTTGAAAATTTTTAAAAATGGTATTTTCTTATAGGCATGTGTAGTGTGGGTTGGTTGAGTTTCACATTTATTTCAGGGAAGTAGAAAAAAAATGTTATTCTAATCTTTTTTTTTAAACCTTTTACTATTTTTTTGAAATATCAATTCATAAAATATCATTTTTTTTAAACCATAGAAAGAGTTATTGGTTTTAATAACTCGTTAAAATGATATGTTTTTTTTTCCAAAGATGAGTAGAGGTAGGGGAATTCAATTTTTTTAGGAGTTTTTGTTTTATGATTTATATTCATGAGTTTTAAGCTATGTGAATTTTTTACAATGTATCATATTAACTCGTTCAAATTTTATGAATTTATTATAATGAAATAATTTTTCAATTTTTTTTCTTCATATATGTAGGTTTATATAGGATATAAATTCATTTGTTGAATATATATTTTGCAAACTTAATGCTTCTTAAGCTTACTAACCGAAAGGTTTATTTACGTTAAAAAACACATTTTAATACACGTAAAATAAGTTTCTTAATTAGTTAAGCCATTACATTGCATATGTTTTGCACAAATTATGATTCACTAGGAAGACTTTGATTTGAAAAATAAAATAACTATCGTCGGGAGTTTTCAAAGATAAGATGACACAAATATTTTGAGAATATTATTTCTAGGACAAAATTTAGGTGTTAAGGGAGCACTCAATTCAGTAGTCTCTAATGGGATGTTACCACATATATAAAAAGAAGAAGAAAAAATATAACTTTTTTTCTTTCTAATGGCAGTATGTCATTAGAGGAATGTTGCCTTGAGAGTATCTAAGTCATTTTCCACACTTTTTTATATCTGCAAAGACCTTGTCATTAGTATAGGATGGTGATAAAAAAAATCAAGAAAGATAGGATGATTTTGTAATTTGTTTTTAGATATATATATATATATATATATATTACATCAAAACGAGAGAGGGAGACTTAAACTTTCAATTAACAACTGTGTAATAAAAGATTAGATAAAAAAAGGTGAAACAAAATAAATTTATAAATTTATCTAAGAAATTTTAGTAATAAAAAAATTAGAGTCTTTTAACGAGTATACACACACAAGAACATGCCTATTTTCAAGAAGACTTCTCATTGATGACATGTTTACTTTCAATAAATTATAATTAGGGTAAAATACGTTTTTGGTCCCTATAGTTTCACTTTGGTTTCATTTTCGTCCCTCGTAGTTTCAAATTGACTTTTTCCCCCCCTGTACTTTCCAAAACCCACTTTTTTCCCCCTCCCCCCACCTCCCCTCAATTGACCGGTTAGTCATTGATGACGCGGCATTTTTAATGACGCCGCAGCCGGTTTCACTTGATTTTTTTATTAATATTTTTAAATGAGGTGGCTTTTAATACTTTTAAAACAATATTTTTTAATATTCCTTTTCTTCTTCTTCGCCTTCCTCTTCTTCCATGGAGTTTCATCGGAATCTCCTTCTCCTTCCCTTCCTCCACTTCCATGGAGTTTCATCGGATCTCCTTCTCCTTAACGCCTCCCGCATTTCATTAGCCAAACTTTCCTTTCATTTACGTAAGAAGAGGACGAAAAAAAAGAGCCCGATACCTCTTCCCTTCTCTTTCTCTCCCGATTCAATCTCATACTACTTTTTGGAACTACAAAAGTGCAAATACTTCATGAGAGACGTGTTGCCTACCGCCCCCCCCCCCCCCCCCCTCGTCCCCCCCCGGTTCCCCCCCCCCCCCCCCCTCCGGCCTCCCGCACGAGGATTTGAACAACGCTCAATTTAAAGTACTTGGATTTGGGGAACAATATCTTCTCCGGGTCATTCCCAAACATACATTTCTTGAGCCAATTCACGCTTCTCCACACCCACTCCCCGAATCTAAGTGGGTTTTCAGGCAAATTTCCATGGAATTCACTTCAAAACATGACGGAGTTAATTGAATTGAGCGTTGGAGACAATGGCTTTGATAATTCAACATTCCCAATTGAAATCACCAATTTAAATGTTGAATTGGCTTTACTTGGCCAATTGCGGTTTCAAGGAGAAATCCCAAATTCCATTGGAATCTCATCTCACCCCCCCCCCCCCGCAATTTGGAGCTTTCTTTGAACTCTTTATCCGGGGATTATTCCAATGGAGATTGGGAACGCCAATCTATGGCAACTCGAGCTTTACGCCAATGAATTGATCGAACGCTTTGGTCGGACTAAGAAACTTAACAAAGCTCAAGAACTTTGCCGCCCCCGCCTAATCATCTTCATGGAGATCTATCGAGCCGAGGTTTTTGACTAATTTAATCACTCTGCAAGTTTTTGAAACGAATTCTCCGGGAGCGTTCAATTTCATTGATGCCCTCGAGAATTTTTATAAAGGCCCCCCCCCGATTCCCCCATGTGTAAGAAAGGGACGATGCGAACCCCCCCCTGCTCCCGCAAAACAATTTTTTTACCCAGGCAAGATTGAGAGTGTGAGATTGAATCGGGAGAGAAAGAGAAAGACGATCTCTCTATCCCCCTCTTCCCCTTCATCCCCTCCCCTCGTCAAATGAAAGGAAAGTTTGGCTAATGAAATGCGGGAGGCGTAAGGAGAAGGAGGTTCCATGAACTCCATGGAAGTGGAGGAAGAAGGAGAAGGAGATCCCATGAAACTCCATGGAAGAAGAGGAAGACGAAGAAGAAGAGAAGGAAGACTAAAATGCCACCTCATCTAAAAATATTAATAAAAAATCAAGTAAACCCGCCACGTCATTAAAAATGCCCGTCATCAATGACTAACGGTCAATTGATGGAAAACTTGACGAAGGACGAAAAAAGTGGGTTTTGGAAAGTACAGGGACAAAAAGTCAATTTTGAAACTACAGGGACGAAAATGAAACCAAAGTGAAACTATAGGGACCAAAAACGTATTTTACCCTTATAATTATTATTGATTTAAAATAACAAAATGGTATGACTCATTCGTTTACTAAGTTATAGACAGAGTTTTTTTTTTTTTTTTGTCAAAAGTTATAGACAGAGTTAGGTCGTCTACAAATTCTAAATATATATAGCTTGCCTGTTGATTAAAAAAATCAGTACTTTTAAAAATGATCAAAAAATTTCTGAAATAGTACTTTAATCAAAATTATCGAGAACTTTCATTAATTTTAATGAAAGTTTCAAAATAATAAAAACTAATCAATTTTAAAAAAACTATTGATGCATAACATCCCAATTAGAAACATAAAATACAATAATATTAGTGATCATTGGAATAATACAAGAGAAAAAAAATTTAATGAATATGAACTTTCATTAAATTAATTAAGGGTAAAATACAAATGAGACCCCTGTGATTTTGGTCAAATGCACGAACACCTCCTGTGGTTTAAAAATGATAAATCACATCCCTGAAATTTCAAATTATGACAAGGGTAAATTACAAATTATAACACCTTTGTGGTTTCGGTCAAAATCATGAATAACTCATGTAGTTTAAAAATGGCAAATCACACCCCTGTACTTCCAAATTATGCCAATAAGACCCCTCCCCTCCAACGTTATTAATTTTCTTTAGCAATGAATAACTTTTTCGTTTGAACTTCAATTTTGATTATTCAAGATGTTTTAGAATCTTCATTCGAGCTCTACGTTAAGGTCACTAGAAAACTTCTAAATCATCAGTAAACAACGAGGTTAATGACTTCAATCATACCTAATATTTTGATGATAATAGACTCTTTTATTTATTGAAGATTTTTATTTTTGAGGTAACCATAACGTAGAGCCTGAAATGAGAATTCCAAAACATCTTGAATCGTCAAAATCAGAGTTAAAACGAAGAAATTATGGGTAAAAGAAAGTTTATAGTGTTTGAATGGAGGAGTCTTATTGACATAATTTGGAAGTATATGGGTGCAATTTGCCAATGAGACATCTCCCCCCTAACGTCATTAACTTTCATTTAGTCACAACTTCTTCGTTTAAATTTCGATTTGGACGATTTAAGATGTTTTGAAATCCTCATTTCATGCTCAACATTATGGTCATTTCAAAACTTCGAAACCGTCAATAAATAAAGGATTTTATTATCATCAAAATATTAAGTATGATTGAAGTCATTAACCCTTTTATAACAATTTAGAAGTTTTGAAATGACCATAACGTAGAGACCGAAATGAGAATTCTAAAATATCTTGAATCATCCAAATCGAAGTTCAAATGAATAAGTTATGGTTAAAAAAAATTAATGGTGTTGGAGGGAAGATGTCTCATTGTCATAATTTAGAACTATTGAGTTGTGATTTACCATTTTTAAACCATAAGGGATTTTCGTATATTGACCAAAATCACATGGGTCTTATTTGCAGTTTACTCATTAATTAATGAAAGAAAAAAAATGTCATTTATGAAAATTTTCAAAACTTTTACTATTTTATAAAATATCAATTTAAGTATCTTGGTGAAATTTCTCTTAAAAAATGGTTAAAGGACCGTTCATTTCAATGTTATCTAAGATTACGGAGGGAGGTGTATTCAGATAACATTGTTTATTTTACTGTATTTAAAGATTTAAGGATATCTTAGAGTACATGTAATCAAAGAGTACATGATATCTGGCCATTTTAGAATACACTCTCCACCGATGGGTTTTTAAGATTACATTACGAATGTATTCTGTTTTTTACTTTTCTGTCCTTCAATATTATAAAAAGTTATTTTTCTTTTTACATATAAATACATAAGATAATTAATTTTCTCATCAATAACTAAATTTAGAAATATAAATAATTTTTTCGTTACACTAATTATTGATACTTTAATAAATTCATTAGTATCAAATAAGTATATAAAATTAAAATTAAAATTTTATGTTAATTAAATGTTTAAATAAATAAGTTATAAACTAATTAAATTATAAAAATAGTATAGGTATATTAATCTATCAAAAAAATATTAATTAAATTCATATATAAAATTTATTAACGAGAAACATAAAATAAGGGTATTATTGGAAGAATTATTAATTCCTTAAATTTCCTCCCTTAAATACAACTTAACAAACAATGTAATCTTTTATACCTATGAGATTCTTATTTTTAATTACTGTAAAATGAACGTTGTAATCTTATATTCCCTGCAATCCAGATACCATGTATTCTAGATATCCAGTAATCTTAGATTACATGGTATTTAAGATAATGGGAAATGAACTACCCTTAAGATTTTTTTTACAAGCATGTAATTAGAGGGGAAATAATTTGAATCTAAGATGAGTATCTTAGATCGTTTATATTTTTCTAATTACTTTGTCATTACTCATTAGGGTGAATATTTGCTGATTTAAATTAAAGATATAAAATCAATATCTTGATTAATCAGATAAAAACTTAAACTAATGTTGCTTTATTAAACTTTACATTGGGAAGCAAAAACATACACATTTGACAAGGTAAGAAAAAAGAAATACTAGATGAGCTTCCTATATATTTCGATCCATAAAAATAATAAGTATCAAAAACATTTTTCTTTATTCAAAAATACTTTTAAACACTATGTTATTGATTAGTCAGCAACTATTGTAAACAATATTTTTACTTGTCATTGAAGACAAAAGAATTAAAAAAAAAAAAACAAAATAAATAAACAAAATATTTAAATAGAAGTTATTGAAGTAACAGATTTTTGTGAATAGTCAATAAAATTATTGACCTAGTGAATTTTTATTTGGATAATTTTTTACAAAAATCATGACATATCAATAATTAATACTTCAAATTAGACAATTTCTTTATATTTTTTAAGATTAAAAAATATATTTATAATCAACTTGAGGTAAGTTTTAAAAAATTTACTTGTAAATCATTTATTTTATATTATAGATGATTTATTTAACATTATTGATTATTTTATATTTTTATAATAATAAAAATATGATAGAAAAATAGTTGCTAAGAATAGTTCAATAAAAACTTTTTAATTATAAATTAGTCTTATAAAAATGGTGAAGAAACTTAACAGTGTACAAAAGAAAATTACAATTTTTAATATTAATAGAAAAATAACATTTTTTTTAATATCTATCCCTTCGATGGTTTATTTTTTTTTTTTTGAGATTACATCTATCCCTTCGATGGTTTAGGGGGGAAAACAACAAAAGAAAAAAATAACAACAGACTTCCATTTCCTTCCCACGTCCACGCGCAAAATTTGTCTGAGTGAATAAAATATGCATGCAATGACACATGTCACCTTTTCGAGAGGTGGCCTCATCGAATAATCTCTCACTTTTTGTCTGCTAAAGATCTCTCTCTTTTCATTTTTTTTCCTTTTCTTCTTCTTCAAAGAGGTGTTAAAGATCATTAAGTGTTAAAGATCATTAAACAAGTATTAATACTCCTTCTCATAACATTGATGGTTCGAGTCTCCCTTCTCCACCCGATATAGTGTCTAAAAAAAATTGTGTTCCCTACAATCTCATGAGTTTTAATATACTAATTAAAGTCAATATAACTTGGTAAAATACCTGTCAGGTTGTCTCTTGAGTTATGAGTTTTAAAATGCTCTTGGCTTTGACTAGGGGGTAGCTTCCAATCCACCACTCAGCAATTTTACTATAAATACCCTACGCAAGATTTCTTGTTGATCACAAAACAAGTTTCCTTTTTCTAGTTCATAAACACATAACCAAGAAAAATGGCAAATTCTCTTCACAATTTTGCCAAGTTGGCTGCTCTCCTCTTTTTCTTCTTCCTCATCTTCTCCACTCAAGGTTGGTTATTTTCCTCTCCTTCCTAATATCCAATTTTGTCAAATATAATATATCCTCTTGTGTTGATGAATGATTACTGATATCACACGTTTATAAATATTAGATCTATATAGATGACGTGTGAGGCTCACCACGCGCCTACTGTGTTAAATTTGGAACATGACTCTAATATGAACGAGCTATCTAAATTTTAACGATATGATATGGTTCATTTTAAACTATAACTTTAATCTTCGTACCAATGGAAATATTTTTTTTTTGTTGGTTGCACTCACCTATCTTCTCTTAGTGACCTGAATTCTTTTATGACCATACTGGAAAGTCATCAATGCGACTTCTTACTCTTATGTTTGTGATTGTTTTCCCTGAAATAGATTTGTCTTCAAATCTCTTTATTTCTTATTTTTGCATTTTTTTAAGTACTCGCTAAGTAAACAGATTTTTCTATATTTTTTTTTTTAATTAGAAAGCAAAAAAAACAAAAAAAATGTTTTTGAAACATTTTTTGTACTTTGCTTTTCAAAAAACAGAAAATAAAAAACAGTTATCGAACAAAAATGATTTTCATTTTTAAAAAACAGAAAATAAAAAAAAAAAACCAAAACTAACTACTTTAGTTTGTTTTTTCTTCATAAACTTAACTACTTCTGATCATGTTTTGGAAACAGAAATGAAAGTGGCGGAGGCAAAGATTTGTCAGAAGCGAAGCAAAACGTGGTCGGGATGGTGCGGGATCACGAGCCACTGCGACAAGCAATGCAAAAACTGGGAAGGTGCAAAACATGGAGCTTGCCACGCTCAGTTTCCTGGAAGGGCTTGTTTCTGCTACTTCAACTGTTAGAATAATAATATATTTTCAAATCTATCTTTAAAGAAAGTTTGCAGAAAATAAAGCTTCTTGGCTAATGCAGTTTACTTCTGCTTGTAACTTTAATTTACTGTCTTTTCTTCTTGTTGTGTGAGGAATCGATGTCTTGTTTAAGGTAAGGAGTGGTTTCATGGAATTGGATGTTGAGTTTATATGGTTTTTTTTTTTTTTTTTTTTTTTTTTGTGCGCTTCTTTCTCATTATCATATTTAAATAAAAAACCAGTCTTTCTCTATATGGGATTCTTTTATCTGACTCAAGTTAGAGACTCTCCGATCATATAAAAGAAAAATTGTAAAACGCTTGCCTTATCACACCGGTATAAGACTCCGTTTAGGATAGCTTTTAAACATGTTTTGAATGGTTATAAAAAACACATTTCTAAAATCTATCTCAAATGGGGACTTAGAGTTTCTACTAACTTTTTTTTCCTCTTTTCATGTGACCTTTTTAGTGACAACATGAGTATTTAAGGAGAGGACGAGGGGTTGAGCCATTATTCTTTTTTAGGTAGACAGGATTTTATAAAGATATTTATAAGAAATAACGGGGCAAAATAGTTAAAATTTTAAGGGTGAATTTCACTAATAACCAAAATTATATAGGATATATCAATAAAACCGTTTCTAAGAAAACAATTTCAAAAATACCCAATCGAAGTACACACGCCACTGAATTTGAATAGAAATGACAGATAGTACCCCTGCATGCACGAAGCCGTCAGAAAGCAGAAGAGAAATATGGAAACTCAAGAATCAAGGAAAGAATTGATTGTCCTGATTTTTAATATCCCGAAAATATTGGATTTTAAAAAAGAAAACTAAAAAAAAAAGGAAAGGATCGTGCAAAAAAAAACCCTATCTGAAATTCAAAGAATACGAAGCGGCGAAAAAATGGCAAGAGGCAAGAAATCCACCGAAAATCCATCTAGAGGGAGAGGGGTAAGAGATATGATATGAAGAATATGAGTTGATTTTGTTGATTTTACTTGATCAAATGTTTTTGTATGAACAGAGAAGAGGAAGATCAAAAATCCAAACAACAATGGAAGTTCAAGCCCTAGAAACGGTGAAAGAAGTTAGTAGTCGAGTAGACGATGAAGATGAACAAGAAGATGAAACGGTAAAGATGTTTTTGAAAACAATAGATTACTAATTAGAAAATAATACAATGTTGAATGATTGAAAATGCAGATTCAACCGTTAATCAGAAGATCTACAAGGAAAAAAGATACAGGGAAGGCTCAAGATGAACATGCACGCATTTTACAAGAAGAAGACACACGAAAAGAAAATCAAGCAGAAGACGGAACAAAAGATGTAAGTAGTTAAATGTTTAACAATAAGAAACGTTGATGTAAGGGATATAATAATTGTTTTGAAAATAACAGAGTTCATGCATGAAAGGGATTGGTGAATCTGGAAGAGAAAAGAATACCGGTGATGAAGAAGATGAAATTGAAAGATTAGCAGAGGTATGATATTTATTTACTGTTTAACTATATTAAACATTTATTTTATGCTGAGGTTGTATGATGATTACAATAGCATATAAAACCTATGTTGAAATGTTGAATGTTTATAAATGGAAAACATGAAAATACAATAGTGATATGCGTTCAATCTAACAGGTCACAACCAAGGCATTAAGAAGACAGAAAGGGAAGGAGAGAATGGAAGAATCTGAGGAAGAAGACATAGAGGAAGAAACAGAGGTAAAGTGTTGATGATATGTAAACTGTTAAATTGTTGTATGTAATGCTTAACAAAGTTAACAAAGTTAAACTGTTTTAAGTTAAAGTTAACAAAGTAAACCCTGTTTGGTGCAATGTTTAACAAAGTTAAACTGTTTTTAAAGTTAACAAAGTAAACCCTGTTTGGTGCAATGTTTAACAAAGTTAAACTGTTTTTAAAATTTAAAATTACAGACTGATGAAGCTATTTTCAAAGAACATGAAGAAGAGGTTGTAGAGGAAGAATCTGATGAAAAAGAGGAGGAAGATGAAGAAATAGGGGTAAATCTCTTTATAAAATTTGAAAACAACTAAAACATATAACTGACTAATCATAGATTAAACAGGTGGTACAAGTGGGGACATCTAAACGTACTGACAGAGGAAGAAGAAAAAGTATAGGAATAAAGGAGGGAAGGAAAGACATGAAGAGAAAAGAGGTATGTAATAAAGCATACATAGTTATAAACATATTTATAAATAAATGATAATAAACTTTTTTTTTGAGAACATGAATGCTAAATGTAGGTCCAAAAAATGGGAGTGAAACGAAGGATAGATGAATACTTCAACAAAAATGATAGTCGATGTGAACCCTGAAATGTAAGAAAAAAAAGCATTTAATAAAACCTTACTCATATGTAATTAAGATAAAGCATGTACATTTACGGATAAATTGATAGAATATCTTATTTGCAGGATTCAGAGTTCGTTATAAAGTCCAAAGACTGGCATAAGGATAAAAAAACAGTATCATTTGCAAAATATGATATCATTCTGGATGTTAAGAAGTTATGCACGGATAGGGTGGTGAGACTCTTAGAGGAAAGCTGCCTTAGGAATATTATTCGGATGTCAGTAAGGAAATTCCCCCTTAAACTTATACAACATTTGCTAGTTAGGATTGTTAAAAATGAAAATCCAAATGAGCTATGTTTTAGATTGGGGGGTGAAATTTTCACATTTGGTCTCTGTGACTTTTGTCTTATTACTGGTCTAGATTGTAGTCCATTAAAGAATATAGATTTGGATAGGTTTCCAGAAAGTGAGTTGATAGAAACAATTTTCGAGAGAGATGAACAAGTGAATTGGTATGATCTTCATGACGGATTCAAAGGATGTGACTTCAAAGATGAGGAGCTATCTTTGAAAATTTCAAAACTTTTTTTGGTTGAGTCTATGGTGGTTGCAAAGCAATATCAAACAAATATAGAGAAAATGCATTTTAGATTGGTAGAGGATGATGATGCATTTAACTCATACCCATGGGGTAGATTAAGTTTCAATCTTCTTTGTGCAAGCATGAAAAAAATTCTGAAATTTCAAAACACCAGATTCCATAGACTATCAGGGTTCCCCCAAGCTTTAGTGATATGGGCCTGTGAAATCCTACTAGCTCTGTCTTTAAATTCTTGTTACACTAGACGGATCAATTCTGAGTACCCTAGAATTTTGAACTAGGACTACCATAAGCAGGGTACATAGAGGAACTATCAAACTGATATCTTCAAAGAACCAGTAAGTATTTTCATTTTAATTTAAGTTTCCATAATATGTTTATAAACTGTTTAACCAAATTAAACATTTGAAGGAGTGCAAAAATAATCAACTAGCCACTGTTATTTGAAACTAACCTACTGAAATATTTAATTTTGTTAAACTGTTTACCAAAGTTAAACAGTTTCTAAGAGCTGTTTTCTAATATCATTTTTTGTTATGATTGAAGATGAATGTACAGATGATAAAACCAACTGATGAAGAGTTAGAAACAAAATATCTCGCACCATTTGTCAATGAATTCAGAGAGAGAGAGAATGTAGCAAGTGGACAGAGGACATCTAAAAGGAAAAGACACTTGAATGAAGACGATGAATATGATGTAGTTGGAAAGAAGATGGAAGAAGATATCCAACTGATCATTTCACAGAATTATATGATGAAAATGTCCGTGCAGAACTTGACAAAGAAGGTGGAAGATTTACAAGATATGTTTATGAAACACATTAGTATGGGAGGTTCTGACAAGATGGAGATAGACAAAAATCAGGTGAGAAATATATTATTAAATCCTATTTGTAATGCATTGAATTGAATAAAACTCAATTTGTTAATTGTACTAAATAAAACAGATGAATGTGGAAGTAGAGGAAGAAGAAGCACCCATAACTAATCTTAGAAGTGACGGATGATGAAGAAATGACGCATGTAACTAGAGCGAGAAAGGTATAAACAAGTAATGGTTTAAATTAAAAATACTTGAAAGTATTGACTAAATTAAAATGCAGGTGACTGAAAAAGGGACTGGAAATGTTGAATCTGGACAAGGTGATAAAAGGAAAAAGAAGGAGGTGGTGATTGAAAAGAAGAAGAATAAAAATTCTGAAGGGGAAAAGTCAAATGTCATGATGAATACCAAAAGGCTACGAAAAACTGGATCAAAACTCCTGGCACCATACACTGACAAATTTGGTTCAAACGAAAAGGAAATGAAGGGGCCAAGCTTCCACATCCTGACACCCGCTACGCAAAATGAATGAAGACTGATTGAGACATGAAGCTTTATTTTTTATTTTGAAATGAATTATATGGATGAAAAATTAATTTCTTTTGGTAAAAATGTTGCTGGATTTGCATAAGTATTACAATTTTTTGGTTAAGTACTGGTAAATGACATTCTCATTTTGTTAATTTTGAGTTAAATATATTAAACAATTGGATGAAGACCGAATATTTTGAATGTTTAAAACAAACAATATTGTTAAATAGTAAAGGGTTGAACAATATTAAACATTTAAGAAATGGGATAACATTAGTCAAAAAAGTAAAAATAGTGGAACGAAAATAAACATTTTATAAAAAAGATAAAGTGTTAACACACATGATGATGATAAAATTATAGAAATGTTTAAGTTCAAAATCAAAGTAACCAAAAAAATTAAAGAAAACGATAACAACAATAACATTCATGTTGATTGAATCACAAAAACAAAGAATAGATGAAAAAACCCAAATAATAGTTGAACAATTAAAAATGTTGAACTAATAGCAATAGTGATTAAAAATCAATTAAACTAAATGACGTAATTCATAGTTTGATAAGGAAGTTAAATAAAAAATTAAAAACATAAGTTAAATTATTGAAAAAAAGACATAGGAAGACCAAGCCCAAAACATGACTTTATAATTAAAAACATAAAAAAAATTCAAGAAGGAATAGCATTTATGCAAGTCTGACGATTGTGACCGCAACCACCGCAACGTGAACATTTCTTCGAGCTCGAACTATAGTATTCAGAGTGCGATAGGTATCTCTTAATTTTGGGTCTACCAATTGGACGACGAACATCAGGAGGATAAACAACAACACAATCAATATCAGTAGGGACAACCCATTGTCTCTTATTCCTAATAGGCATAACCATACCAGCGTAAGTCTTCCTAAGTGTATCAATTAAATATGAACGATGAACAAAGTCTGTTGGAAGAAGGTTTCACGAAATAATGGAAGCACAAGCATGTGAACATGGAATCTTTAAAAGATTCCAACGATTACACTGGCAAGACATCTTTGAGAGATTAACACGGTATTCCATTTCTGCTGTTACAACTACAGAATCAACGTCACTGAGATGACGAACCTATAATAAAAAGGTTGAACAAAGTTAAAAGTTTCTAAAAAAACAACAGTATATAAAAGAAAAAAAAAATCAGATAAACTTACCATCATCCTCCTGCCAGCCTCAATATTATTCCTCAATAAAGACTCAGCCCATGGGGTAATATTGGAACGTATGTTTAAAGCAACAGTACGACGTTGGTAAAACCACTCCTCCAATTTCAAACGTATCTCCTCCAAAGCACTAACAACTAGAAGTTCTCTAGCATTTTTCAAAACCGCATTATAGCTTTCACAAATATTTGTGGTCATAACATTGAAACGAACCACAAGAAAGTAAGCACGAGACCAAACACATTTTCGGATATCATTCAAATAAGGAACAATATCAGGGTGCATCAAACCTAATTGATGAAAAAGAAATTCATGTTCTTCCTTAGTATATGCTTCTGCGCACCGTTTAAAATGGTCAGCTAAGGATTTCTTATGAAAACGTTGTTTGATGTTTTGAGATAAATGTTGCATGCAAACCCCGTAATGGACACCGGGCATAACATTACAAACGGCTTTATAAATACTGGGGTGACGATCAGAAATAATTGATAAATTAGCGGTACCACCAATAATAGCATTTAAATGAGTAAAAAATCATTCCCATGACTTATCATTTTCAGAATCAACAATAGCAGCAGCTATAGGGAATATTTGATTATTGCCATCCAATGCGCAAGCAGTCAATAAAACTCCTGCAAATTTGGCTTTGAGAAATGTACCATCGACAGAAACAACAGGCCTACAGTGAACGAAGCCGGAAATAGAAGCACTAAGGCTCATAAAAAGATACTGAAACCTATTTCCATCAGTAAGTTGATATCTCATGTACGAACCTGGAAAATAAAAATATTTAACTAAAGTAAACATAAAAAAAAAATAAACATTTATTAAAATTAAGTAAGAGTGCTAATAAAACAGAATAAAAATTATAAATGTTTAACAAAAAGCAACAAAAAAAACAGGAAAATACTGGTATTGTGTTGACACACAACGTAACAAAATTTAGGAACAAGAGCATAAGACTCAATGGGGCAGCCTCTGATCTCATTCAAAATCAATTCACGAACACGATGAGCTTTAATATAAACAACATGAATATCGTGCCTCTCTTGCATGAAATGAGAAATTTGATTCGCAGACATAAACTTACCACTCCCAATCCTAAAATAATCACGAATGTATTCTGCAATGATTGAACCCCTTGCTTGTGGATGGTCAGATTTAATAATGTCAACTGAACATGTGTGCTGCAAACAATGCTTCTTAATGGTCCACCAATCAAAACCTTCAGGCCTTCACAAACCAGCTACACTCCTTGTCTTTGCAACATATAAAATATCGTTCACCATCAGACTTCACTGTACGCAGTTCAAAATCATGTTTCAAAGCTTGAACATTGATGGCTTTCTTAAGAACATGCTTCGATGCGTAAATGGCAGTCTCCGTCTTGAGATAAAAAGACTCTCGGGGACATTCGACATTGACCATAGTAATATATATAAACCCAGATGGAATCTCATCATAAACAACATCCTCAGGGTTGCTATATATACCTAAATCAAACACAGGCTCATTCCTTTTCCTGGATTTCACAGGAGTAACATAAGATTCTTCATACATAGGAATAGGATCTGAAAACTTAATAGAATCAACTAAAAGCGAAACAAAAGATGATGAATTGTCAAACAGGAAAGACTCCATAAAAGCAACGTCATTGTCGCATTTAACATCAAGATATTTCTTAATACTAGAGTTCGTAACAACTTCAATCATGAGACGATTGGATGAAAGGTTAAACAGAACTTTTCGTTTAACTTTTTTAACCAGTGAATCGTAATTAGAACCCTTTACAATAACCATTGTCTTCAACTCATATCTCTCGTATTCATGAGAATCACCCCATACACCATTGTATAACAAATCAATAGATCTTAAACTCATATCAGAAAAGAATGGAGATGAAATTGAAACTTTGATCGAAGAAAAAAGAAAATGAAATTGACGAATGCAGAAAAGAAATGAAAACTTTAGAAAGACAAAAGATTGAAAAGAATAAAAAAATGAAACAGTTTAATTCGGAATTTGGTAACTGCCAAATCAAAATTAATTTTAAATGAGAAAAAAGGAAACAAATCATGTAATTGAATAAAATCCCAACAATTACTGAACATAAGAAAGAAAAGAATCAGAAAATGAAACAGTATAATTCGGATTTTGGTAACTTCCAAATCAAAATTAATTTTAAATGAAAAAAAAAGGAAACAAATAATGTAATTGAATATAATACCAACATTTACGGAAAGTCAGAAATAACGCACGGGATTTTTCTTTTTAAAAAAATTAAAAAAAAAACAAATATAAAAAAAGGGTATAACAGTAAATCGTATATTAAGGATCTATGGTTGAGCCGCCAGAATTGGTGTTAATTGGGTAAAAGTGAAATATAATCTCAACAACCGGTAATAGTGAAATTAGGAGAATTAATCAGGATATTAATGATATTAATCTCAAATTTTATTTTTCACATCATTTTTCATGTTTTTATTATTAAAAAATCAATTTTTAAAAAAGTGCCCCCTCCCAACAAGGTGCATCCGCCCTTGGAGAGTACAACATCTTCATTGGTATCAAACATTCTAAGTTAAATCAAAAGTAAAGTCACACGGGCATAAACTCAAAGTTGACAGTACAAGATTGTGGAGGCTCGATGTCCCAAACAATATATTTATCAAATATGTAAAATATAAATCTACAAAGGTTGATTATAGACCGGGTCGTCAGTCCCAGTTAAGAAAATAAGTACCGGGTGTGGAAAACATAGTTTTGGGTCATCTATCATATTGTTGATGAAAATATAAGTTATCAGCAAGCGTACAGAGTCAAGTTTTAATATAGTGATAAGAGTAAAGGTTGTCGTCCTCTAGTAAAAATGGTCACTTTTGGACTCAGTCAAAATGCGACCATATGGTCGTTTTCTTGAAATCAAATGCGACTATATGGTCGCATGTAAGAATTTTTTTTTTTTTAAATTTAAATTTCAATAATTAGTTAATTAATTATTAATTATTTATTTAATTAAGATTAAAATTTAATAACAAAAAATTGGAATTAAAATAAAATATATATATATCAAATATTCAAAAAAAGTTTTATACAGACGAAAGCATCCTAGAACTACTGCGGAGGGGCGGGGGGTGGCAGAGGAGGCGTCGATGATGACTGGCAGCCGTCTAGGGATCTGAAGTACGCGGCCAAAGTTGCTGTCACCTGGGCTTCGACCCGTGCCTGCATGTCCGCCTTTATCGCAGCGACTCAAGAAACGAAGTCCTCGCGCATAGCGTCCACGTCCGCGCGCAGCTGCTGCTCAACCGGAGAGGGGCAGGAGCTAGTGCTCGCTCCGCTCCGCTGAGGCCGAGGCACATCTACGTAAAGGCGTCGCCCGTACGAGCCGAGCCCAGGAACTGATCCATCAGGTCGAACCCCTCCAGTAGCCTCCAAGAACGCCTCTCTACGGTCCTTCTGAGTAGGTTGCGAGTCTGGTGTGGGCAACCGCTGACTCAAGGACTCCGTGAAACGTTCCTAAACATTTAAAATTCAGAAAATAAAATAGTGAATATATAAGTTAGGAAAATTTTAAAGAAAAAATAATAATTGAAAAAATTATTAAATACCTGAACTGCTTTCGCCTTATCGTCGACGAACGTCCCGACCTTCTTCGTGTGAAGAACGCGGTGCAGCTCATCGGGCGGGATGGGGCGCCCGTGCTTTGCTTCCTAAAAATATTAAAGATTGAATAATAAAACATAATAAATTAATAACTAATTGAAAATAGAAAACGAGAAAAAAGTACGTAAGTAAGAAAACGACTAAAAAAAACTTAAAAATCGACGATGGTGCTCGTCGTGTGTCCGGGCCCCCGCTGTGTGTTTGGTGGGATTCTTCGCGCAGTTGGCCTTATTCCTGTTTGACACTGCCTTGCCCTCAGGAGTGCTCAAGCTCGCGATAAGCCGCTCGTGGTCCTCCGGGCTCATCCACACGGGGCGGTTTGCTGCTTGTTTTCTGCGCGCCTGGTACATGAGGTCCTTGAATCAATCCCGGACGTGACTGTCCCATAGGGGGAACAATCTACCGTCCGTGATATTGGGATCGATAACAAGAAACTTGCCCTGAAAAAATTGAAATAAAAAAATTGTTAAAGTAATAAATTTATTTCTATAAATTTCAAAATTAATTAATTATAAAAATAAATGATTTTTTTACCTTCCAGTTGTCGTACATCCGATGTTTCTCCGTCGTCGGAATCTTCTGCCACCGAAGGTCGCCGAGTAGAGGCATACTCTGGAGGACCTCGCGAAACCGTTTTGAAACGGTTGTATGCGGCTGTACTCTGCAAAAACATAAAAATTATTGTGCTATTAGAAACTATTAGTTAACGGAAAAAAAAACACTTTGAAAAAAGTTTAAAGGTTTAAAAATTAAGTAATTAAAACAATAAACAAAATTACTTACGTATCCCCTTCAATCCGAAGGGTAGAGTCTGACCTGGAGACAATTGCGTGCATGAAGTGGAGGGCCACGGATCCGACCAGGATGCGGACCGAACGCATACCCTGATGCGCACTTGATGCTAAGTCGGGAGTCATGGCCAGGGAGTCCTGCGTTAGTCGTGGTGTCGCAGACCGGGTCTCGAGGGATCGCATCATCGAGCGTGGCAGCAAGTCCTGCCTCAGAATCAAGAGGATCTCCAACTCCTCTGTAGTCAGTCCGATCATAGGCGGCCGGCGATGGCGGGCGTGGAGACGCCTCGTCACCCGCGTCGTCACGCTCGTCTGGACCTGGGGAGGACGGCGTCGTCGCCTGGTCATACTCCTACAACCAAACTAAACTAATTTAATACTAATTACGTAATTAAAATATTGAAATAAATTAAATTAATTAATTAATAAAATAATCAAAATTAAATGGATTAAATAATGTAAATTAAATTAACATAAATTAAGTAAATAATTTAAAATAAACTAATTAATTAATTTGAATTAAAGTAAATTAAAATTAGATTAATTGAACTAATTAAAGTAAACTAATTAATTAATTTGAATTAAAGTAAATTAAAATTAGATTAATTGAACTAATTAAAGTAAACTAATTAATTAATTTGAATTAAAGTAAATTAAAATTAAAGTAAACTAAGTAGTGAAGAATTAAACTAAAATTAATTAAATTAAAGTAAAATTAAGTAATGAAGAATTAAGCTAAATTAGATTAATTGAACTAAAATTAATTAAATTAAAACTAACATTAATTAATTAAAACTAAAATAAACTAAACTAAGTAATTAATAAACTAAACTAAGTAATTAATTAAAGTAAACTAAGTAATGAAGCTTTCAATTTAACTAACATTAAATTTAACTAACATTAATTAAATTTAACTAACATTAATTAATAAAACCTAAACTTAACTAAACTAATTAATTAAATTAAACTAAATTAAAATTAGATTAATTGAACTAAAATGTATCAATTAATTAAAGTAAACGAAATTAGATTAATAAACCGTAAGTAAACTAAGTACTTAATTAAACTAAATTACATTAATTAAACTAAAATTAATGAAATTAACAACATTAAACTAAACTAATTAAATTTAAACATAAACTAAAAATAACTAAAAATGGAAATGAAACTAACCTAGTAATAAAAACCGGGATTGGAGGTTTAGGGTGTTTAGGTTTAGAGTAGGAACGGGGAACGGGAACGGGGAAAAAACAACGGGGAACGGAACGGGGGAAAGAGAGAAAAGAAAGAAAAAAGAGAAAGGAAAAGAGAAAGGAAAGGAAAAGAAACGGGGGGGAATCGATATGATTTTAAATCAGAATTTGCGACCAACTGGTCGCAAATATGTAATAATGAACAGAAACGAAAGGTCGCATGTGCTGGGGAAAATGCGACCATATGGTCGCATTTTCAGAGATATTTGCGACCATCTGGTAGCATTTATTGAAAAAGCGACCATTTGGTCGCCCAGTTACCATTATCAAGAACAGTTGTCATATCACGAGTCCCATCAAGAATTGCGACCATCTGGTCGCAATAATGAAATTCACCGCCAAATATTGCGACCAGATGGTCGTAATGTTTAAATTCACCGCCATAAATTTCATGAGAATTTAAATTTACCGCTCATATTTGCGACCATATGGTCGTAATCTGACTTATATTTTTTTTAAAATATAATTATGCTTTTCCAAAAAAGCGACCATTTGGTCGCCTTTCCCTTCTAAATTACTACCATGTGGTCGCAAATATTAATATAATTTTTTTTTTTTAAAAAAAATTGGGTTACTTTGTGGAGTTTTACTCTGTTAAATTTGGTTACTTTCTGATATTTAGATATGAAGGGAACTCTTGTTTCCATGTTGTTATATTTGATCATAGTGCTTCTGAAATCCAATATCCAATCAAGGAAAATAAAGTGATGTTTAAAAGTGAGCAGATTGAAGATGATGATGATTCTGTTCAAATATTTGACCATGTGGTCGCAAATATTAATATATATATTTTTTTAACCATTCATTAAAAGAAATAGTTTTAATTAATAAACACATACACACATTGAATAATCAAGTTAACGAAATATCTCATTCATCATCGTCTCCAACAAGTCCGTCAAATAAAGTCTTCTTTTTCTTCTTCTTCTGTTTCTTCATCGGATTCATCGTCTCGAATAAATTCAGCATCAATGTCACGTGCGTGAGAAGTGGAAGCATTTGTATCATCATCATCATGCAATGTTATCGTCCCATCGTTCAAAGGACGAACAGTACTTGCATTCTGACCATCATCGATTGCACGATATCTTATCTCATCTTCTTGAAAAGCAACAGCTTCCTCTGCATGGTCGTCTTTCTCAGACAAGTTTTCTTCTACCTGGCGTGGTTTAACTTTACAAACAACTAACCAATCTGGCAGATCTCGTCTATTAATCGGATAGTTTAAGTAATAAACTTGAATCGCCTGTGAAGCCAGGACAAACCTATCAGCGGTGCGCATATGCTTAGACTTGTTTACCTCAACGATTTGTAAATGATCAATCTTACAGACTCCGCCTCGTCTGGTTGTATCGAACCAAGTGCAGTTGAACACAACAATGCGTTTTAGCGTCGGACTTGCGTATTGAATCTGAAGAATCTCATCGATTACTCCGAAGTAATCGTCTTCGTTTGTGCTGAACACGTGACCTTTTATGCAAACACCACTGTTGTTTGTTCCCCTAATCACTGAATGCGCCTTCGTTTGAAATCTGTAACCGTTACCGACGTATCCACCATACGACCTTGCTATCCGTCCAAGTCCCTTTGCCAAAGAAATGATGCGAGGATCATCCACCGGTAATGTAGGGGAGTCAACCTGTGTCATTGTTCACATACAGTAATGTATTAGGATGATAGTAATTTTTTCAACAAAATGCCACGTTTTTTTGACAATTTAAAATAACTCACGTATGCACTGAACCAAGAACGAAACTCTTTGTCAATTATTGACCCCTCCTCTGCGTCTGTAAGACCAACTCGTGTCATTCGAACGTATATGTTTAGAAATAATCTGTATGTTACAAAAATAGTTAGCAAATAGTTTGTTTATGCGATGGAATAATGTTAAGTTACAAACTCACTCTATGTAAGGCTCGATCTCTGCGCAGTTACATAACACATATGTCTGCATTACGTGATACTCAGAATCGGCCAACAGCCTACGCACTGATCTTCCAACTGTCATGACAGGTTCCGTAAAAATCGACAAGTCGTTCATGTCAACACCTTCAAGTAAATTTTCGACAACGTTTCGTTTCGCCGGTCGAAACTGCTCTGTAATGTGTTGATCAAAGTAGTATGAACAAAATGTGGTAGTCTCTTGCGTCAGGTTCGCACTACAGATAGATCCTTCTACTCGTGATCTATTTCCAACCATCTTTTTCAACCGATGTAAGTACCTGTGGGTACAAAAAATAATTAACATTCTATGATCACTGTACTGATTCATATGCGTACATTACAAAATAACTGTGCTTACCTTTCAAATGGGTACATCCAGCTGTAATGTACGGGACCCCCTAAGAATGCCTCGTATGGAAGATGCACTGGAAGATACTCCAAGGAGTCAAAAAAAGCCAGGTGGGAACATTCGCTCCAACTTACAAATAATAACAGCGATCTCTGAACTCATTGAAGCGACAGTAGCTTCCGTTAGCTCTGTACATGTCAAGTCCCTGAAAAAAACACTCAACTGGGTAAGCGGCTCCCAATGTCTGTTCTCTAGGAACGATCTGAACACGACGGGCATCAATCGTTGCATGAATATGTGACAGTCGTGGCTTTTCACCCCGAACATGATATGTTTTTGACTGTCTATACACCGACTCAAATTCGAAACGTATCCGTCCGGGAATTTGATGGCTTTGATCCACTCAAATAATGTTTTCTTTTCATCCGTCGTCAACATGTACTTTGCTTTTGCATAATTATCATTGTCGTCAGGCTCCAACTCAGGAGGGTCACATATCTCCCGTATATCATAACGTGCCTTCAGATTGTCCTTCATTTTTCCCGGAACGTTCAAAATCGTATTGAAAATGTTGTCCAAGAAATTTTTCTCGATATGCATTACATCAAGATTGTGTCTAATATGTAGATCTTCCCAATACGGTAGATCCCAAAAAATACTTCGTTTCTTCCAACCCCGGTTTTTTCCAGCCGCATTGTTTGCACTCTCTGCACCTTCCACGGTAATCTTCTGCATCTTTATAGCATCTATACCGTGCAGAATCTGTCTTCCACTACACATGGTCGGGGGGTTTATTTTCTTACTCGTCGACCCTTCTTCCAGTCACTGCCGTTTGAACAGAAAGTGTGATTCAACGGCAAAAATCGACGGTGACAGTCAAACCAACAAGTTTTCCGACCGTTTCTGAGATAAAATGCATCTGTGTCTAGCATGCAATGTGGACATGCGTATGTCCCCGCCGTACTCCATCCTTTAAGAGGAGGAGATTGAGGTTCACACAATTAACTACACTGACTAAGGAAAGCAATAACAAAAGCTAAACACAGACTCAAAAATGTATATGAAAGCAATTAAAGATCAACATACCTGATAACATTGAATACGCAGGGAAGTCACTGATCGTCCAGATTAACGCGGCGCGCATCAAGAAATTTTGTTGCATCGAAATATCGTACGTCATAACACCATCAGTCCACAACCTTTTCAACTCTGCAATAAGTGGTTGCAAATACACATCCAGTTTCTGTTTTGGACTTTTCGGCCCAGGTACGATCACTGTTAGAAAAATCACCGGGTCTCGCATGCACATCGAGGGAGGCAAGTAATACGGGGTTACCATGACTGGCCAAACTGAATATTGTGCCCCGGATGCCCCGAACGGGTTGAAGCCATCTGTGTATAAGCCCAATCTGACGTTTCTCGGATCTTGTGCAAAATCCGGATGACAATTATTTAAATGCTTCCATGCCGCAGCATCTGAGGGATGTCTCATAACACCTTCCTCCTGTGAATGCTCGTGATGCCATCTCATGTGCGAGGCTGTCACATCTGATGCATACAACCGTTGCAGACGTAGGGTCAACGGTAAATAGAACATGTGGGCGTTCGGAATCAGGCTGCGTTTCCCTTGTTTGTATCTTAGAAGAAAACAGAATTTGCAATGATGCAGGTTCTCATCCACATCCCAGTAAATCATGCATCCGTTTTAACACGAATCTATTTTCTCCACGGGTAATCCAAGTCCCTCCACTAGCTTTTTCGTGTTGTACAAACTGTGGGGCATATTATTTTCTTCTGGAGCGCATCGACGAACCACAATGCAATCGCATCAAATCCTCTACCCGGTATGTTGTACTGCGCCTTTATATTTAAAAGTTCTATAGTAGCAGAAAGTTGACTTACTTGACACCCATTTTATAATGGTCGGCTGGCTGTCTTTAGCATCTCGTGCATCTTACGTGCTTCCGGATTCATTTCCTCTTCTACAACCCGTTCATCTTCGTCTACGTTTAAACTTTCACGGAAATTTTCATTGCCCCCATACCCCGCACCATCAATTATCATTTCGTGGATCCGATCGTCTTGTTGTTCATAATTCCGTTCTTCGTCAACAACCTCTACATTCGAGCTGCTACCTTCATATCGTCTCGATTCCTGTAATGCGGCGTCGAACATTTCCTGTGTTTCCCCCGAAACACCCAGGTGATAATAATTCGTACAAACCCCCGAGTATAAAGATGCACCTTCAACTCAGAACAGGGTATGATTCTCCTATTGTCGCATTTCTTGCACGGGCAGCGTAGCTTTCCACCATACTTTTCATAATAGACAGTTGTCATGCAAAACTCAACAAACTGTTCAACCCCGGCCACGAACTCATCATTCAAATACCCGTCTATCAAACGAACATACATCCACTCTCTCATTTTCTTTTTTCTTAATGCTAACAAACAATGGCTGAAGGGGTTTTTATAATGGACTCCTCTGCTCATTTGCGACCAGATGGTAGTATTTTTGCTACCACCTGGTCGCAATTTCCCGCCATTTTCCTCACTGCCCCGGGTCACATCAAGTCAGAATTTACGACCACATGGTCACTTTTTTGGTGACCACTTGGTAGCTTTTATCCCACCAAATTCTTTATCAATTATTGGTCCCATAAAATCACATAATTTGCGACCATCTGGTCACTTATAATTGTGACCATTTGGTAGCTTTCTTCCCTCCAATTATAAGCTACCACTGCTCACTTTTTGGTCACCAAAATTGTGATCATTTAGTCACTTTTAATTGTGACCATTTGGTAGCTTTCTTCCCTCCAATTATAAGCTACCACTGCTCACTTTTAGTCACCAAAATTGCGACTAGTTAGTCACTTTTAATTGTGACCACTTGGTAGCTTTCTTCCCTCCAAAATTACGCGCCATTTTTTGCTACCAAGGCATATTTTAGTCACAAAAATGCGACCAGAGGGTCATTTTTTTAGGTGACCATCTGGTCGCTTTTTTCGCGCCATAAATTTGCGCCATTTTTTAAGACTACTTTTGCTTTTGGTCGCAATCTGGTCGTAAAAAAAGTGACCAGATGGTCACTTAGAGTCAACCTTTAAAGAAAGTGACCAGGTAGTCACCATAAGACTACCAATTTTTTTGGTCGCAAATTTCTGGTCGCATTTTGACAGTTTTTTTGTAGTGATTGTAACTTGTAATTTTCTTTAAAATTTGTGGGTTACAATTTAGGGTTTAAAGAGGCCCTTATGGGACTTATATGGTCGACCAAGACATGTATTTTATGCTTATAATCATTGTAAAGGAGAATTGAAAATGTAATGAAAAGTTGCGTTTAGGACAAATGGAGAGCCTTACGCCTCACTCCTTTGTAGTCT
This sequence comes from Gynostemma pentaphyllum, assembly GCA_028015215.1. NCBI lineage: Eukaryota > Viridiplantae > Streptophyta > Magnoliopsida > Cucurbitales > Cucurbitaceae > Gynostemma > Gynostemma pentaphyllum. The sequence goes on along the minus strand of CM051353.1, from coordinate 17,276,126 downwards.
TAATGCCTTAGATTTACATGTTTCAAGTCATTCAAGTGGAAATGATCATCCTACTTGTCAAGGGTCTCACGCATCTAATAAATGATTAGTAAATATAGTATAAAGTTTAAATTCGCACACGTAATATTATAAAATTGCCACTAGTTTTGTTTCTGCAGTCACAGATTTCACACATATATTAACTAATTTCGCACATGTAATAAGTGATTCATCTGATAGAGTTATACATGATCACTGATTTTACTGATTCAAGATATTAATAGGTATTCTGCGCATTTAATCATAGATTCACCTAATCACTGATTATAATAATTCACATGAGTGAAGGATTTTTTTTCTTTCAAAAAATTTATATTTTCAAACACTTTTTTAAAACACTATATTTATAAATATTGCCGAAAATTCTTCTACCCGATGAAATTTTCCGTTTAAAATTATAGTTATGTTTTACTTTCTTCCACAATTTTTTTTTATTTTACAAGAATCCTTCCATAAAATTGATCATTCTTCTTAACTACAATTGTGTTAACTATTTTAAAGAATAGTCATTTATCGATGTCTCTCTCCTATTTATAAATCTAAAGTTTAACGTCAATCGAAATATAGTTCAACTGATTAATTAAGTATATACTCCCTTTCTACGGAGAGATTATTCGAGGGGGCGGCCTCAATATGGCAGTCCCCCCATTTCATGACATGTGTCACTACTTGGCACAAAAATTGACGGAAGGTAGAAGCGATAGACGGGGTTGTTAACTTTTTTTTCCCTTCTCCTCCTTTGAGAGGTAGAAACATTTTTAATGTTAGCCTTTATTAGCATCATATACATATTTAAATAATATACTATTTTTTTAGATTATCCAGTTCCAACTGATATGAACTATCCCAGCCCCAAATGTCAAAGAATTAAAGGTATTGAACTCCAAGGTTTCATTCAAGAAAAGATCAAGAATCCGAAGACTACAATGAAGATTGACTTTCTTGGACATTTGCAAGGATATTGGGTTACATACTTGAATAATGAATAAAATGAGTTTAAAACACTATTAAACTCATAGAATATTTGTTTTAAAGAGCTCCAAAGAAAACTGCGCATGAAAACATTCAAACGAGTGAAAATGACATAAAAAACGGCGACTAGCATTGTTGTTTTGTCTATTTTAATCATATTTCGAATTTAAGTATTTTATTTGGGTTTTATTACTTTAGTTTAATTTATTATTATTATTATTAATGTAATAGGGAAGAATTTATTTTGTTTTTTTAGGTTTTCAAACTTGGAGCCCACGTTTAGAAGATTAGGAAAAGTTTCCTAATTTGAATTAGGAAAGTCTAGTTTTTACCTTATTATCATTAGGTCTTTATTGTCTTCATAATTTCGACCAAGGCTAGGGTTTTTGGCTATTTAAAGCCTCATTTGTAAACTTTACAATCAGAATATCTTTGAATAAAAATCTCTTTGTTTTGGTTTAAGCTTTTGCTTTGAAAAACCCCTTTGTAATTCATGTTCTTGAATTGCATGTTTAGAGTCATTCAAGTCCAATTGATCATTTTTCTTGTGGAGTGCCTCGATCTTAATTCAAGAAACCTCTTATTGAATTAGGGGATTGATTGATTAGGTCATCATCTTCCCAACCTCGCCTAAAGGTTGATTCAAATCGTTAAGGGTTTTCAAGGTTTTCCGTTCAAGGGTCCGTCAACGCTTGAGGGTTCGTATCATTTGGTATCAAAGCTTTCTCTGGGAGAGAGTTATCAAAGGTAAATTCGTTTACTTCATCACCTACATCTTCATCTTTTCTAATCCCCACCGAAACCACATTCATTAAAAAAATAAATCAAAATTTTCCACAATTTTCTAGATTTTTCATTCATCTTGTAATCTGATTATTGACCTCTTCCCTTCATCTTTTTCGGAACTTTTTTTTTCAAACTGAATTTCATTTAACCTTCTACAAACCTTAAGGAGACATCACATCCAAAAAAGGCCCACAACAACTCCTACCATCAGCCCCAACGTGTGAGTGTCAAGCAGTTTTTTTTATAAAAAAATTCCAAAAACTTGTTCCACATTGTAAGTCACTTACAAACCTCGTCTCTTCACCTTTTCCAACGAATTTTTTTTCCATCATATTTCTTTTTCAACCCTTTACAAAACTATACAACATGAAATCTAAAACATGAGCTTAAATCACCCAAAAACCCGTTCCAAAGTTCAAACACCAAGTTTTTTTTTTTTCAAAACCCTAATTATTTACAACCACAGAAATCTTCCATTATACCAACACGTACTAGAGATGTCAAGTGTACTAAATTTCATGGAAGAGGGCATAATTGGGAGGTGTGCCCTAACAAGATAGATTTGGCTTTAAAAGGAAATGAAACTGAACAAGACAAAAGAGAGAGATTGAAGAGGATGGAACAAGAACAACAAAAAAGAAGAGAGAAAAGGGATTCGGTGAAGAAAGAGAGATTAGAGTGAGAGAAAAAAGAGAAAATAAAGAAGCAAAAAGAGTTGAGAAATTGGAGCAAGAAAAACAAGCTCTAGTAAGAAGAATGGAGAGGAAAAGAAAATTATTGGCCACACCACCCCTCTTTGCACTCGAGTATCATATGGGAAGTTTCCGCCTAAACCCTTTGCAATAGTTTGTTTATGATTTATAACAGGAAGACAATGACAATAAAGGTGCCACAAATGCTTTAACAATTGGCCAACTTTTCAACGGAGACTCCGCCATGATCAAACCTTTAGATTTGAGGATGAATCTTTTCAAAGTTGGAGAGAATTATATGAATTATCCCAGCCCCAAATTTCAAAGATTTGAAGATATTGAACTCCAAGATTTCATTCAAGAAAAGATCAAGAATCCGAAGACTAAACGAGTGAAGATTGACTTTCTTGGGCATTTACAAGGATATTGGGTTACATACTTGACTAATGAAGAAAATGAGTTTAAAACACTATTAAACTCATGGAATATTTGTTTTAAAGAGGTCTAAAAAAACCGTGAATGAATACATTCAAATGAGTGAAAATGACATCAAAAATGGCGACTGACATTGTTGTTTTGTCTATTTTAATCATATTTTGAATTTAAGTATTTTATTTGGGTTTTATTAATTTATTTTAAATTATTATTATTATTATTATTAATGTAATAGGGAAGAATTTATTTTGTTTCCTTAGGTTTTCAAACTTGGAGCCCAAGTTTAGAAGATTAGGAAAACTTTCCTAATTTGAATTAGTAAAGTCTAGTTTTTACCTTTTATTATCATTAGGTCATTATTGTCTTCATTATTTCGACAAAGGCTAGGGTTTACTGGCTATTTAAAGCCTCATTTATAAGCTTTACAATCAGAATATCTATGAATAAAAATCTCTTTGTTTTGGTTTAAACTTTTGCTTTGAAAACCCCTTTGTAATTCATGTTCTTGAATTGCATGTTTAAAGCCATTTAAGTCCAATTGATCATTGTTCTTGTGGAGTGTCTTGATCTTAATTCAAGAAACCTCTTCTTGAATTAGGGGATTGATCGATTAGGTCATCGTCTTTCCAACCTCGACTAAAGGTTGATTCAAATCGTTAAGGGTTCCATCATCCGTTTCTTGAATATCATTTGGTATCAAAGCTTGCTCTGGAAGAAAGTTATCAAAGGTAAATTCGTTTACTTCATCACCTACGTCTTCATATTTTCTAATCCCCCACCTCAACCACATTCATTAAAAAAATCAGAATTTTCCACAATTTTCCAGATTTTTCATTTATCTTGTAAACTGATTATTGACCTCTTCCCTTCATCTTTTTCGGAATTTTTTTTCAAAATGAATTTCATTTAACTCTCTATAAACCCTAAGAAGACATCACATCCAAAAAAGACGTACAAAAACTCCTACCATCAGCCCCAACGCGTGATTGTCAAGCAGTTTTTTTTTAAAAAAAAAATTCCAGAAACTTGTTCCACATTGTAAGTCACTTACAGACCTCGTCCCTTCACCTTTTCCAACGAATTTTTTTTCCAACATGTTTCTTTTTCAACCCTTACAAAACTACAAACCACACCAAATCCAAAACCAGAGCTTAAATCACCAAAAAACCTGTTACAAAGTTCAAACACTAAGTCTTTTTTTTTCAAAACCCTAATTATTTAAAACCACGGAAATATTCCATTATGCCAACACATACTAGAGATATCAAGTGTAATAAATGTCATAGAAGAGGGCATAATCAGGAGTTGTACCCTAACAAGATAGATTTGGCTCTAGAACGAGATAAAACTGAACAAGACAAAAGATAGAGATTGAAGAGGATGGAACAAGAACAACGAAAAAGAAGAGAGAAAAGGGAGTCGATGAAGAGAGAGAGATTAGAGAGAGAAGAAAAAGAGAAAGTAAAGAAGCAAGAAGAGTTGAGAAAATTAGAGTAAGAAAAACAAGCTCTAGTAAGAAGAATGGAGAGGAAAAGAAAATTATTGGCCAGACCACCCCTCTTTGCACTCGAGTATCATATGGGAAGTTTCAACCTAAACCCTTTGCAAGAGTTTGTTTATGATTTTTTATAGGAAAACAATGACAATAAAGGTGCCACAAATGCTTTAACAATTGGCCAACTTTTCAACGGAGACTCCACCATGATCAAACCTTTAGATTCGAGGACAAATCTTTTCGAAGTTGGAGAGAATGATATGAATTATCTCAGCCCCAAATGTCAAAGAATTGAAGATATTGAACTCCAAGGTTTTATTCAAGAAAAGATCAAGAATCCGAAGATTAAACGAGTGAAGATTGATTTTCTTGGGCATTTGCAAGGATACTGGGTTACATACTTGACTAATGAAGAAAATGAGTTTAAAACACTATCAAACTCATGGAATATTTGTTTTAAACAGCTCCAAAGAAAAACGCTCATGAAAACATTCAAACGAGTGAAAATGACATAAAAAATAACGATCGACATTGTTGTTTTGTCTATTTTAATCATATTTCAAATTTAAGTATTTTATTTGGGTTTTATTACTTTAGTTTAATTTTTTATTATTATTATTATTAATGTAATAGGGAAGAATTTATTTTGTTCCCTTAGCTTTTCAAACTTGGAGCCCACGTTTAGAAGATTTGAAAAACTTTCCTAATTTGAATTAGGAAAATCTAGTTTTTACCTTTTATTATCATTAGGTCTTTATTGTCTTCATAATTTCGACCAAGGCTAGGGTTAATTGGCCATTTAAAGCCTCATTTGTAAGCTTTACAATTAGAATATCTATGAATAAAAATCTCTTTGTTTTGGTTTAAGCTTTTGCTTTAAAAAAACCCTTTGTAATTCATGTTTAGGGGTGTTCATTTTCCCCAGGGGACCCTCCCGAAAGTGGCGGGGAACCCCGTTCCCAATAGGGACGAAGACAGGGATGGGGATGAAAAATTCTACGTTCGAGTTTCGGGGACGGGGATGGGGAATGTCGTCCCCGTCCCCGACCCCGACCTCGACCCCGTTCCCCGATTAAATCCGTGAAAATAATATATATTTATAGATTATTTTAAAATATCTTAATATTTAGCTCAATCCTTATTAGTCCAATTATTTTATTACTTTTATTTAGCTACATCTCTCCTATTAGTTTTATTAAGCCCAACCCAATCTCTTTAAATTTAAAAATAAAAACTCAAATATTGCTATTTTATTTTATTTTTTTTAATGGGGAAAATTCCCCGCTAAATTCCCCGCGGGGAATCTCCGTCCCCGTCCCCGACCTCTTTGAACTGGGAATTTAACGGGGACGGGGACGGAGAATGGGAGCAGGGACGGGGAATGCATTCCCCGTCCCCGCCCCGCCTCGTGAACACTCCTATTCATGTTCTTGAATTGCATGTTTAGAGCCATTTAAGTCTAATTGACCATTGTTTTTGTGGAGTGCCTCGATCTTAATTCAAGAAACCTCTTCTTCAATTAGGGGATCAATCGATTAGGTCATTATCTTCCCAACCTCGCCTCAAGGTTGATTCAAATCGTTAAGGGGGTTCATGGTTTTTTGTTCAAGAGTCCATCATCCGGTTCTTGAATTCGTCAACGCTTGAGGGTTTGTATCACCAACGTTGAAAGTAAATTTAAAAAATAGTTAATCCATAAATTTAAAAATATTTGTTAAAAATAAAAATTAAATCTAACGAAAATGTAATAAAATTTTATAATTTAATATAAAAAAGTAGATATTTAAGTAGAGTAAGTTTTTTTTTTCAATTTGATGTCTCAATTATATAGATATTTTCACATGTCATTACTTTTGGTTTTCTTTTTTACTTAAATAATAATTTTTCAATTATTTTTTTAAAATTGAAGCAATAAATGATTGAAATTAGGAATAAATTATTAAAACTAAATCAACAAATTAACTTAGAATAAAAGGAGAGTTTTAATTTTTGATAACTTATTTAGATTAAATTTGTTTAGAACAAAAGAATTTTTTTAAATAACAAATATTAAGAAGTCAATTGTATATATTTATTTTTAATAATTTACTAAAATAAAAAAACTATACTATATAAATAATTATATACTTTCTTTTGTTATTTAGGTAATTTTTTTTTAAATATAACTAATTTAAAAAAAGTTGAGAATTAATATTAAAATTTTAAACTTTTTTTATAAAAGAAAAATTGAAAAAAAAAAACAATTACCAGTAAGGTTCAGACATTTAATTATTACAAAAAAATTGAGGGTAAAAAATCATAGTAATTTTCAAATAATAAAAATCAAGATGTAAATAATATTATTTAATATAAAAAGATATATAAAGGCCGTTTCTAACTCCCAAGAGACGAAAAAGAAAAAAAATGAGGCCCACCATTTAGCGTTGCTATTTTCCGTCAATTTCTTTACCAAAGTAGTGACACATGTCACAAAATGGGGGGACGGCCATATTAAGGCCGCCCCGTTCAAATAATATCCCATTGTTATGAGTTTGAAAGTTTGAATTGGCCGTCCCTCTAATTTAATGTAATATAAAAAAAATTCAAAGTTGTCTATAATCAATTTTCTAGCTTTCATATAAATTAATGTTTTCCCTATAAATACAGACCATGAGAAATATAAACAACGGTAATTGTTTGATTTTAATTTGAAAAAATAAATGAAAATGAAGGAAAATACGGAGCTGTCCATTCATTTGTCTGCTAATCTTTATTACTTCGTTCCCTACATTTATTTATCAAAACTATTTAACTTTCTGGATTCTTCGAAAGCAACATGTTAACAAGAAAATCAATAAAAGGATTTTAATAATAATGAATTGGTCCATCAAAACTTCAACTAAACCCCACTTAGCCCACCAATCCATTAAACCATTTCTTAAGCCTATGCCTTAAAAATAAAATTAAATTCTTTATAGATAAAGTAGCTTTTGATTATGGTTTACAGCCAGGGTCTTTTTCCTTTCATTTTCAACTGCAAGATTTTTTTTAATATGAATTGATATCTAATTTCTTATCTTAGTTTTATATTTTCCTTTATGTTTCTCCTTTAAAAAAAATAAAAAAATCTCCGTTTTAATAAAAAGCTTGCTCTCTATTTGACTTTGTTTAATCATTTACTTTGAACACAATTATAAAATCCTAACCAAATTAAAAATAATAATATATATTTATAAACATATGATTTAAGATTTTAAAAAAAATGTTTTTGAAAAGCGAATAAAATCATTGCAAAGGCGAAAATGACATTCATCAATTGGAAATATTGTCAATGTGTTTGAATTTTGCTTCGCCAGATGGATCTTTTGTAAACTAAATGGCAGCTGATCACCGTTCAAGCTCAAGTACAAATTAGGTTTTGAGAAGTCACGTGCCAATTTAATTGCTTCCGAAATGATTCGGATCTAAACTATGGGATGTTTGTTTCACGAGAATGATAATGAGATATCTGAAATTCAAATGTCTGAAAATAAAAAGGAAGGGTATTAAATAAAATTTAGATTTTTATTTAATTAACTTAATAATAAAATTAAATTAAATTAAATTTACCAATAATATTATACTTATAAAAGTAACTACGTAATAAATTAAAAATTATTTTTTAAATTATAAAATAAATAATTAGAATTAGAATTAAAAGAAATTAAATTGAATATTGAATATTTATATATATAGTAGGTTTAAGATGTCAATCCAAATATTAACTATGGATTTATGATTCTAAAAAATCTGATCCCAATCTCGATCCCACACACCAAACACTACTTTGCTTAATAGTATAGTTCCGATTATTGGAAACTCAAACCCTACAACAGATGATTTTATTCCCCTCCCCAAATCTTACTCAAGCTAACCAAATCTAGAACTATGAACTCAATTTTAGATATATTTTCTTAAACAAATAGGCCAGTTTGACATTATATTTAACACACACAAAAAAAAAAGGCTCACAACCCGTGACATACGTCATTTTTACCTGAATAATTTAAAATTGTAACACTGAAGATTTTGTAAAAAAACAAAAAAGTAATTAAAGAGGATCTCCAAAATCTTTGAACACATTAAAATTCCTTCTCTTATAGTACTATAATACCCCACCTTCTGGAAAAGTAGGACTTTTTGACGTTAGAAAACCACCATTCTTTTACATTAGGCAGCACCCCATGTTTCATAATATTATATTAAGAAAGAAAGAAAAAAAAAGACATAAAAATCCATCAAACCAAACCCCATCCACATTCACATTCACATTCACATTGACAGCCCCCCACCACATGTGCTGGCCCCTCAACCAAACCAAATTCCAATTAATCAATTCTCTCTTTTTCAAAGGTCAGAGATGACTAATAAACCCACCCATTGCCCCCTGAAATGATCCAAAAACCAGAAAGAAAGAAAAAGGCACATACTCTACTCCTCCATAGGATAGAAAAAGCATAGCCCCCCAAAAATGAAACACTAGAAAGAGAAAGAGGCCCTTCCATTCCTATTTGAAGGTCACGGAAGATACTCTGAATTCAACCAATTAGGAGTGTCTCCAAACTTTCATACGTGTCTCATTCCTATTGAATTAAACACATGGGATCCATAATATAGTTTATTCAATAGGATTAACACACAAAAAGGTCGGGAGGAACTCTTTTTGACACGTCTGACCCAATTATTGAGGAAATTTTCTTAGACTTGATGATATCAGTATTAGCATTGCTTATTTGAGAAAGAAAATTTATGTGAAAAATAGTTTCCTTTTAACTTCATAGAGTTAAAATTTTATAAATCAAAGATGTAAGTAACAGAGACAATGATGATAAACCGATTTCAGTTTTGATTGTGTGGGAGACCTAATTTAGAAGATCTTGGAGATTCAAAATGCTTTGCCAATTATATATATATCACCAATGTCTGGCCTGAGAACCGCCACCGCTGCCTTTATTCTTCGAGAAGAAGGTATTCTTTGGCTTTGGTATCTCATGGATATCCATCACTTGAATTGTTCTTTGCCTTTTAGCTTCAATAAGAGGAAACAGACATATGGCAGTTAGTTCTGTCTGATTTGTTCCCAAAGATTCAGCAATGAGATCAATAAATGCAACTATGAAGAAAAATTTAAGCCAAACCATTTTCGGCTTCTTTGTAATTCTCTTGAAGCCTCTTTCTAGCTGATGCGAGTTTTTGAGAATCAAAATTGGCTTCCTTCTGTTCTTTCTGTCTCTGCAAATGACCATATGTTCAATAGAAAACGAGAAATTAACGATACACTGCTAAAATAGGTTAGTTCGTTGAAAACAATTTTGGCAGACTGTAAGACCATGCATCATTTGGGACCTCAGAAAATTTAGACCTACCAATAAAGATTTGTCAAATTTCAACTATTGGTGCAGTTTGAGTTTAGTTTGTTATGTTTTTGGGAAGCATAAGAATTGAAAGTTCTATTTTTCTTCCTCCATTTTTGGCAACCAAACATTAGAGCTAAAAGACTCTAATTTGGTTACCATACATTTTGAGGAGTAAAAGCAGACGTTGGAGTTGATTGAGCTGGTTTAGGCACAGCATCTCTTCTCGGGATTGGTTTTCCCTTCGGTTCAGGTTCTGAGTTGTTTCTATCTGACCCAGAACTTCCATCTAACCAAATAAAAAAGAACAAAACTAATCAGCAGTGAACAACAGGAAAAGGAAACAGGAGGATGAAGTTCGATTTCCACACTTACTGTGTGGGTTCGGAGAGTATGCAAAATCAGGAACCTACAATGACAACAAAATGTCAGAAATGCAACTGTAAAGAAAGAAAGAAAGAAAGCAACCCGCCACTAAAGATTAACGATGAAAGATTTAATTCACCTGATGATAACCATTTTGAGTAATTTTTTGATGTGGTGAATCACCATCAGCTGACAAAGAACATCGAAAACAATCACTAAGCTAAATTTCTCGAGGAATCGGAGTTATCAAGAACAAAAAAGGTCTACTATTATGCTTACCTATCAGTGCAGATGTCTGCTCTCCAGGTTGATTCAATCTAACCCATTCATCCACAATATCCTTCCATTTCCTAAAAAAAAAAAGATTCCATAATCATCTGAATGAAAAATAAACATCAAATATCATATCATAAATTCAAAAATTCAGAACCTGACAAGATGTTTCACCAATCTTTTAACATCATTAGATGAATGTTTCCTCAACCGATTCACATATCTTCCAATATCAGTTTCCTAAAACAAAAAAAAAAAAAACACCACTAATGAATAAGAAGAAATTTATGAAATTAAACACCAGATAATAAATAAAAAAAAATTCATACTTTAAGAGCTTGGAATGTTATATCCATATCTGCCAATCCTTGAAGCAATTCAACCAAAGCATCTTCAGACTTTAAAAAAAAAAAATCAAAACAATTTGTTTAGAATCAAAACAAAAAAACCAATTCAAACCCAACCAAAAACATAAAAACAAAACCTGATGAGGAATTTCAAGCTGCTCCTTAATTTCAAGAACTTTCCTTTGTTCATCATCAAACAAACCTCCATAAGGGTCAACGCCGCCACATCATCATCAGATTGAGGAGTAGAAGGAGAAGGTCTCTTCAATTGAGGGCTTGTTTCTTTGATTTCATCACACCCACCATTAGAGGATTTTCCATTACAGTTCTGACATCGTGATTGACCAGAAGTCAACGCGTAAAGCCTTTCAACGATTCCATCTCTACGATTCTTCAATTGATTTCCATAATCTAGTGAAGCTATTTCCATTGCTGTATCGATAAAAGTCCAGACATCAACACCTGCTGTTTCTAGTATGCTCCTAAAATCATCTAAATCCAACCGAACCATTTCCAAAAAACCAAAAAACAGATCAAGATCCAAGTTTTGTTTTGTTTTTTTTTTTTTTTTTTTTAAATTACAAAACAAAATTGAAGAAGAAAGAACAAAAAAAACACTAAAAATCAAACGAGGAGGAATAGATCTGATTCGATTGGAATCGATCCTGAAAAACAAAAAGAATAAAAAAGGAAAATTGTTTGTGGAATATTCGTTGAGAAAACGAGGAAAAGATGAATTGGGTTATTGAAAATAAAACAGAAGAAGCATTTTAGATTATGTTTTGTTTTTTTTTTTTTTTTTTTTGAATAATCGTTTTTGGTTTTTAGTTTTTGGTTTTTGGTTAGTTAAGAGTTAGAGCATGATGATATGGAAAAGAAGCAAAAGCGAAGGTAAGCTGGAGAATGAGGGAGGGAGGGACAGAACATAAGGGAAGAAGGAGAGAATAATGAAGCGTGTTGGGTTGAAATTTGTTCAAATATCCAGATAGGATTTTCTTTCTTTTCTTTTCTTTCCAAAACGTTTGTCCCTCTTTGTATTCTTTCTTTCTTCCTAATCGCATTCATTAGCGCGTGGTCTTATAGGAAACTGTTTTTTAATGAGCGGCTAAATGGTTTTTTTTTTTTACCTTCCAATTCAAGCCCATTAATGCTAAATTTGTTTTTTATTCATTTCTTTAAATTTATTACGTTAAAATCTAGGGTTTAATGCATGAATGACCCTGTATTTTGAGGATTTTTCAATTTACATCCTTACATTTATAATTTGAAAATTTTGACCCTTAAACTTTCACAAGTAGGGGTGTTCATTTTCCCCGCGGGACCCGCCCCGAAAATAGGGGAATCCCCGTTTCCAAGGGGATGGGGATGAAAAATTCACCGTTCGAGTTTTGGGGACGGGGAATGTCATCCCCGCCCCCGACCCCGACCCCGGCCCCGTTACCCGATTAAATCCCCGAAAATAATATATATAATTTATTTTAAAACTGTTTTATATTATTTTTTTAACCTGTTTTTTAAAACTTTTTAAAAAAATTGTTTTTCATTTCTTTATTTATTAAAACTGTTTTTATAACCTTTTTTTAAGTACTGTTTTTAAATACTTTTTTAAAAACTGTTTTTTTTACTATTTTTCATACCCCTTTTTTTTTTTTTTTTAATTGTAATTTGTTGTATTTTGTTTATTTATTCCAATTTGTTGTATTTTGTTTTATTTTAAGTGAAAATGGGAAAATTCCCCACTATATTCTCCGTTCCCCATGATTTTCCCCGTGGGGAATCCCCGTCCCCGACCTCTTTAAACTGGGAATTTCAGGGGACGGGAGTGGGGGGGAATGCCCGCCCCCGGGCCCGGGGAACATGCTATTCACAAGCCATCAATTTAACTTTTTCATCACAATTGACGTCCCCGTCCCCGCCCCACCCCGTGAACACTCCTATTCACAAGCCATCGAATTTAACTTTTTCATCTAAATTAACCGCATTTTTTTTTAATGTTTTCTTTTTTAAATTCATAAATTCTAACCAATCCAACAAAAAGTCAAAAAAAATAATCTTACCTCAATTTTAACTATTTACCTCACCTAGGATAATAAATATTTTTTGTACTAAACAAAAAAAGAAAAGGAAAAAAAAACATCACTGTACATCTTCCTCAACACGACGACGTCCATTGACAACAACTAAAACTTGCGGCTTCATCGAGCAAATCCATTAAAAAAAGTTGTTTGGGTGGAAAACTTTTGATTTCCATTTTTACCCAATTCATTTACTTAAATATTTAAACTTGCCATTTTCGATATTAAATTATCACTTTCATTTTATTCAATAATGCGAAAACTATTTTACTATTAATTCAATAAAAAATGACAAAAATATAAATATAAATATAAATTTGTAAATTTAACCTTTTTAATTTATAATTATTGATTAAAAAATATTAAAGTAACTTAGAGAAGTTTTTCTTGTCTTGGCAGCTTTCAAAGTTTTGAGTGGCTTCAACTTTTACAAACTTTTAAAACAAAATTGTCCAAATTAGTTAATTAGAGTTTGACCATTGTTTCGGCTTGCAAACCGATTCATATTCTTTAAGATTTTATCGGACAACCTTTACCGTTGTTAAGGGCCGTTTGAAATAGTTTTTTTAAGTTTTTAAAAATGTTTTTTTTAATGATTATAAAAATACTTTTAAACACTTTTAAAATCTATCTCAAACGGGTATTAAGCGTGTTTTTTTTTATTCAATATTCATATTTATATTTTTTAAATGTTACAATTTTAGTTTCTTAAAAATGTGAGCCTAATTTATACATTTTAAACATCCCAAAAATCAGTTTGATTTTTTAATTTTCTCAATTTGTTCTTCACATTCTTTTGTATTTTACGTCTATTTTTCCATTTAATAATTTGGGGAGTAAATTTTTGTTCAAGTTCTAGTTAGATCGATTATTCCAGTTGTTTTTCAATCAAACATATCTTTATATCTTGAGAAGATGATCACAATTAGTCTACAAACAACTCAATGCGATGCATCCAAGTGTGGCTTGATGTTATTGTTGATACATTGTTTTTTTATTCATCTATTATTGTTTTAATATTTTTGTATCGGTTACGTTTTAATCATTTTATTTTGTAATACTGGATCTATTTCAAATTAAAATTTGATGTCTTAAATATAATATCCACGTGCATTGCAGAGTGGTAAAGCCCAAAAACGTGCTGTTTTTTTCAAAGTTCCCCCATTTATATTACTCACAGTCACAGATAATAATTAAAAAAAAAAGGACATGGCTAAAATTTGGAAGAAAAAAACTGGCCTATGCAGGTTTCGAACCTGCGACCTTCGCGTTATTAGCACGACGCTCTAACCAACTGAGCTAATAGGCCGGATGATAACAAATGTGTTTTTTGTTTTTTATAATTAATGTATCTCTTAAAGACCGTCAATATTGAAATAATATTTATAATCATTATCGTCTCATTTGAAAAAAGAGAGAGAGAAATTTGATATAATTCTCTCTCTTAAATTATATATAGATTTTAATTTTATGTCTTTTTATAATATTAATTTGCTGAAAAATAATTATTTCAATTCATAACTAATATCTAAATTATTAATGTTTCATTTTACATAACAGGAATAGAAACAATTAAAGGACCATTTGATCACATTCTCAATTTCCGTTTCTTATTTCTCCTTTTCAATTTTTAAGAGATAGAGGTATTAGGTACTCGTCTTATTTCTTGTTTTTTCTTTTTTAAAAACTCTTCCTTAAATTATGTAGATATTTTAGAAACAACAAATTATAGTTTCTTATTTATATTATTGTTTCCAAAATTTTAACACATTGATAAATTATTACATTGTCTTGTTTTGACTTATAAAATATATTATATATATCTAAAAATTATATTGATATAATATTTTTGAACAGATCATTTGAAGTTGTAATATTTTCAACATATTTTTATTTTTTTAAATGAGAAACAGAACTAAGAAATAGTTACCGACACATTTTTGTTTCTTTTTTCTTTCAGTAAGTGATAAGAAATAGTTACAAAACATGTATGTTTCTCTTTTTAAAAAAAATAGGAATAAAAAACAAGAACTAGAAATAAATAACAAATAGAGACGGGAAATTACCGAAAGGGCACAAAGTTCCCATTCAAAGGATGATTTTATCAAACAATTAAATGAGAATCAATATGTGAAACCCACATGAATCTCATAAATCTCATTCTCTTTCCTTATTTATGAGATTTACATTTAGATATTAATTATTTTCACTCTATTTCTTATACTTTATAATTTAATATTCACACTCTCTCCTCACCATTACTGCTCTCTTCTACTTTTATTTAATTTTAGGGAAAATCAATTTACACTCCTAAACTTTTATATGATACGTAATCTCAACCTTGAACATTTGATTAAAATTCAATGGAGATGCTTTAAATTAAAATTCAATAATTTATCATATTTGATTAGTTTTTTTTTGGGATAAATTCATCATATAATAAATAATTTAATTATACGATAAAAATACTAATTTTGAAAATTCTAAAAACTTTTACTATTTTTGAAAATTATAATTTAAAAAGTGTTATTTTTAAAAACATCTAATTTTATTTAGGGAAATTTCAATAGGTAGCAGATTTTGATGCAATATTTGTAAAAATAGAAACTCTAAAAACTATTTGCAAATATAGTGATTTTTACTATGTTAATCAGTAATTAACAATGATTAATGTGTGTATCAATGATAAACTTAATGTAAAAACATTTAATTCAATGTTTATCACTGATTCACTAGATCAAAATTTACTTATTTACAAATATTTTTTAAAGCTTATACTTTTACAAATATTACTCTAAAAATTACTAGAGTTGCAATGGCCCCTTTTATTTATTAAAAAACCTCATTGTTCGTGGTGATGGTTCCATGTGCACTGGTCTTTAAACTTTATCTAAATTGCTTTGATTTTTTTTAATAAAAATATTAGCGTGCGGAATTAAACCACTCTATCAAAGGTTACATATTATTGACCAATAGACTATGCCCTGGTTAAGCAAATTTGAATTCGTTAATAGGAATTTTGACACCCCTATATTTCCCATTGAGCTCAATCCAAATGAACGAAGTCAGTCACACTTAGGGAAGAAAGTGTCATTGAAAACCTCGACATTGTTGACAACAACTCACTCATTTTGATGCTCGATAACTCGAGTGATGGTAACAAAAGTTTTTCCAATATCGTGAAGTTGTCCAACCAAACGTTGAGTATTACACATGAAGGTAGTACTACCTAACAACTTTTGGAGATTTTTTTTACGATTTCAGGTTGTCGAATCTCAAAGCGTGTATCTTTTTTCATATTTTTATTGACAGTTTTTTTTGCGTTTTGAGATTCATTAACAACAATTATTAAACTTGTATATCAGCTTGGCCAACTTTTTTTATTCATATGAGGGCTCTCTCCCCTTCTCAAGATCCAATATAAATAGCACACCATATTTCATACACTCCTATTTTTATTAATAGTCAAAGCTCGTGATTTGGCTCAATATCCAAAGGGAGGGTCTATTTGTGTAAATGATGAGTCATGTAATATGACATCTCCAAAATTATATTTATCATTTCGAGGGTCATATATCATGGAAGGAGTATTTAAATTGGAAACAAAGTTTAAGTGATGTTCAAATTGACCCAACTAATTCTTCATGTCATTTTTAGTTATGTATATTTGCAAGTGATTGTTTGAATATATTCCCGACATAATTTATTATATTTTTGTTTAACTTTTTGATATGTTTACTATAATTTATAGGTGTATAACTCTATTATAAGATAGATTGTGACTTATTTAAGCTATTATGTAAGTTTGATTCATATCTTTAAAAAAAAAGTTTGGTTCATAAAATCCAAGAAATCACCTAAATTTTTATTGTTTCCGTGATTTTTACAGGAATGTTTGTTAACCACCCCATATATTCAAACATCAACATTTAACACCCTGCCTCCACATGGAGTAAAATGTCGCCAACAGAAACACAATGTCGATCGATATCTTAGGAAATGGAGCTCGACATCAATAGGTAGGGTGAATATCTTTCTTCTTTTTTTTTTCCATCAAAAAACCCACGGATATCGCTGGAAACAAACTATCAATGGAAATTTAGGTGTTGTCGTAGTCGTGTTAGACGAATAGGTAGCAAATGTCAGACGCTTTCTCCTATGTCGGTGAAATTTTAGTCAATATCGGAAAATATCCTCAAAATATCACAGGAAATGTCGTTAAAAATGTCGAGATGAAGAAGACGAAGTAGGAAGAAGATGAGAAACTTGCCAAAAATGTCAAGGATCTATCTATGGAGAAGACATAGAGTTTTCAAACTTTGTGAAGTGAATTCCAAGAAGTATTGGGAATAGGTAACATTAAGATCGTCCTCAGGAATATTTCTTTAATATAATAATATATTAATAAAATCTAGGTGATTTCCAGATGCCAGAAGACATTATTGGACGAGGCTTCCCATTGAGACTTACATGTGTGACACGTGGTAGTTTCCATATTTTATATTCCTAGTGAAATAGAAGGAAGTTAATATTTAAAATACCCCGTGTCACACATGCAAGAGACAACCTCAATGAGACAACTTTCTCCAATAATTTCTCATGCATGGTGAGTTAGATTTTTTTTTTTAAATTATAAAAAAATAAATTGAATCTTAATAAACAAATTTTTTTTCTTTATTTGTAGTAGAAGTGCGTCTTTTCATCATTATTTTTCTAATTTTAGTTTCCTAATATCCTTTCAATTTTATCTCTTTATACTTTTGTCAATTTTTTACATTAGTGCCAATTTTTATTAATGTGAAAAATAAACATATTTTAATATTTTATATTTAAGGGTAAAATGTAAATGAGACCTATGTGGTTTTTTTCAAATGCACGAATACTCCCTGTGGTTTGAAAATGGCAAATCACACTCTCTGCGGTTCCAAAATTTTTCAATCAGACTCCTCCCTTTCAATGCCAATAATTTTCTTTTAGCCATAATTTCATCGTTTGAACTCCGATTTAGATGATTCACGATGTTTTGGAATCCTCATTTTAGGCTCTACTTAATAGTCACTTCAAAACTTTGAAATTATTAATAAATAAAAGAGTTTATTAACATCAAATTACTGGATATGATTGACACAATTAACTCTTTTGTTTATTGATGATTTAGAAGTTTTGGAGTGACCATAGCGTAGATACCAAAATGAGGATTCCAAAACATCTTGAATCATCCAAATCGGAGTTCAAACGAAGAAGTTATGATTAAAAGAAATTTAATGACATTGAAAGGGAGAGGTCTGATTGAAAAAATTTAGAACCACAATGGTGTGATTTACATTTTCAAATCACAGGGGGGTGTTCATGCATTTGAATAAAACCACAGGGGTCTCATTTTCATTTTACCCTATATTTAAATATATTTTATTTTAATTTTTACATTTTACAATACTAAACATAGTTTATAGGTGCATAATTATATTATATGATAAAGGGTAAAATGCAAAAAAATCTCTGTAGTTTTGGTCAAAGACAAACACACCCCATGTAGTTTGAAAATGAATATTTATACCCATATGGTTTCACAATTATGCAAATTGGACCTTCCCCTCTACGCTGTTTATTTTCTTTTAGTCATAACTTTTTCGTTTGAACTCCAATTTAAATGATTCAAGATGTTTTGGAATCCTCGTTTCAAGATCTACGTTGTAGTCACTTAAAAACTTAGAAATCATCAGTGTATAAAATAGTTATCATCATCAAAATATTCAATCGGGTTGAAGACGTAAACACTTTTATATACTGATTAGTTAGAAAATTTTGGTGACTACAACATAGAGATCGAAACGAGGATTCCATAATATCTTGAATCATTCAAATCGAAGTTCAAACGAAAAAATTATGAGTAAAAGAAAATCAACGGCGTTGAGGGGGGGTCAATTTGCACAATTTTGAAACTATATGTGCATAAATATTCATTTTCAAACTACAAGGGGTATGTTTGTCTTTGACCAAAACCATAGGGGTGTTTTTTGCATTTGCCCCTATGAGAAATTATAACTTAATTAAATTATTATGAAAATTTCATTCAAAATTAAAAAAATTCACATATATTTCTATTGTTTCCTTGATTTTTCCGGAAATGTCCATCAACATCCTCGTAAATTTGAATCAAGATAATTATGAAAACAACCACTTTTCCCTATGTTTTCAAAAATTAGCTACATCTCATCATTTATCATTTTTTACCCACCAATTACCTTTTGCTTTTTCATTATGCCTTTTATACCCTTAGTGTAATGATTATTTTATTTGACTTCCCAATGAATCTCTCTCCTCTATTTTCTTATTTTCAATTTTATCTCCCTAATGTAATTATTTCCAATTATTCTCCCTATACAATTTCCCCGAATTTAATTGTTTTCCCCTCTCATTATTACATACATTCATATTTTTAATCCTCTGTTTTGTTCTTGAATTTTTAAAAAAAAATGAGTTTATAAACTTAAAATCAATATAATGTACGTATTGTACATAATATACTGTATTTTACATAATACACTGTACGTATGGTATAATATAATATATTTATACATTTTGTTCCTACATTTCACATTTTACATAATATACCTGTACGTATTGTGCAAAGGCAATATTTACAATTTTATTATTTTGGTTTCAAAATAGAAATGGGTTGGCCCAACCCAGTCAAGCCTAGCCCAAAATGTCCTCTTACCAATTCATATAAAAAACCCGATGGAATCGAACTGTTATTAACCAGAGCGAACCGGACATAACCCAACAGTTCGGTCAATAAACTGAACCGAACGGAATCGATACCCTTTTAAATTTTTGATATTCCTGACATTTAACTCTTTGCCTCCACCGAATCCCGACGGAAATTTGGGTAAAATGACCTCCAAAATCTGAGATTAATGTTTTTTTACCTCCATTTTCAATTTAACCTTTTTTGACCTTCTGATGATGTCATATCTGTGTGAAAACCCCCTTTTACCCTTCAACTCTCCTCTCCTCCAAACCTGAACACTGAGCTTCATTCTTCTTCAAACTTCAACCTCAACTTCATCTTCTTCAACCTAAACTTTCATTGATTCTTCATAACCAAGAACGAAAAGGTACACAACAATTCGAAATCTCAAAACTCGTACGTTTTTTTTTTTCATCAAACAATTCGAAATCGAACGAATTACGAAAATGAAAATCCATGGAGATCCATGTAAATCGAAGGATTTCCGCGGAAATCCTTTGATTTCCATGGTGGAAATCGAAGGACCTCCTTCGATGGATCGAAGGGATCTCCGGGTTCCGGAGATCTCCTCCGGAATCCGGAGGTTGTTAATTTTTTTTTTAATGGGAAAAAAGTCCTTCATATTTGGGCTGCTGCCCAAATATGAAGGATTATTTTTTTTTTTAAATTGGTTCTGGCCAATTTTCCGGAGGACCAGAATTTTGGGCAGAAAGGCCCTTAATTATATATATTTTTTTAATTTTTTTATTTATTTAATTTAGATTATATGGTTGTATTTTTAATTAGTTAGGTAATTTAGTTTAAAATTAGTTATTTAATTTAGTTTAGTTTAAATGTGGTTTTTTTTGTTAATTAGTTATATAATTTAGTTTATATGTGGGCTTTTGTAATTAGTTGTTTAATTTGATTTATATGTGTTTTTTCAGGTAAAAATGTCTATGAGCAACGATGATGTAGTGTTGATAATTCCGTCGGACCAACATTTTCATTCCACCCTTAGTAATTTATCACACTTATCGCATACGGTTAGTTTGATTACTAGTGTTCTCACTCCTAATCAATTAGAGTTATTTAAAAGGTCAAGCATTGGTAGGTTGATTGATACCGAGTTGGTCTTTTGTGGTCCGCTTATACATCAAATTTTGTTGAGAGAGATTGAACAACCGGATCAAACAATTATGCAATTTTTGATTGGAGGGGAGGTGATTACTTTTCCATTGAGATCCTTTGAGGAAATTACCGGGTTAAAGTCTACGAGGAATTACAGAAGACATGAGTTCAATCCTAGACTTAGAAGATTATTGTTTGATGATAGAGTTCATGTTACATCAAAGGAGTTAGAAACGAAAAAGAAAAACCATGGATTGAGTGATGATGGAGATGTGGTGAAGTTAGCGCTTTTGTGCTTTATCGAGTTGGTGCTATTGGGGAATAAGAGATCGACACTTATAGATACATCATTGTTATCTATTTTGGATGACAATGAGAGTTTCGAAAATTATGATTGGGCGCAAGTAGCCTTTGATAGGACACTTTGTGGGTTGCGCAATGCACTTAAGAAACGCAAGTGTAAACCTGGTGAAGTTGTGTGGAAGCAAGCCAAGTCTTATAGTCTTTATGGGTTTCCATTTGCTTTTCAGGTATTTTTGTTATACTTATTTATTTATTGCTAATTTTTGTTTATATTTTATTACATGTATTGTAATTTTTTTATAGGTATGGATTTATGAAACAATCCCTGTCGATTTGCGAATATGTGTGCTGCGAGAAAATGAATGATGATCGATGCCATCGATAGGCCGTTGGAATTGTAAGAAACTCATTAAAATGGATAGGCTTGAACGAGATATTTTTTCGAAGGATAAGGTTTGACATATTTCCCCGTGATTTAAATAGCATCTAATCATATTTCTAACTGTTTATCATTGATTATTCTTCTTTTTTCGTTATTCAGATAGTTGTGAATAAGGAAATTGATTTTCACATTGACTAATCGGTTAAAACCGTTACAACCGAGAAGGTTGATAAAAAAAGAAAAATTTTACTACATATGAAGAGTGGTGAGGAAGAGGAAAAACAGAAACGGGGGGAGGAAGAGAAAAAAAAGAAAATGGGGGAGGAAGAGAAAAAACAGAAAAGGGGGGAGGAAGAGAAAGAAAGGAAAATGGGGGACGAATAGGAAAAAAAGAAAAAGGGGGAGGAAGAGGTGATGCCAAAAAATGAGGGGGAAAAGAGCAAAAAATCTAGAGGATTATCATCCTCCTGTAGAACGTGCATCAAACGCACCGATGCTCGAGTTGAACATTTAGAAGCAGAGGTGCGAGAGTTGAGGGCAGATATGAAGGTAGCTTTGGCCACTCTAAAAAACATAGAGAAATATTTCTGTAAGGTATGAATTAAACTTCATAAGAATTTTTGTTTTGATACTGTCATTAATTCTTTATACGTGCTTCATTCATATATATGTCATAATGTAGGGTGATGCATCGAAAGTTGAATTGGGGGAGGATGCATTAGACATTAATGAAAAATCGAGGGAACCTGTGGAAGAAATCGGTGAGGAAAATTGTGGTGATCAAGTTGGGGAGGAACTTGGGGAGGAAGTCCATGATGATTCCAACAAGATTATCATGATTGAATCTCAAGATGAAAGAAATGCGGATAATGCTATTCAATCCGAGGAGAAAACTAATGCAGAAGATATTATGCAAATAGATAGGCCTTTGGATTTTCTGATAGCATCGTCACGAGTGCCTAGGCAAATAAATCCCTCTCCACAAATACGATCTCCATTCGTGGTTCCCAAGAAGACCGTGAAATCGGCGAAATTGCGTCTGTATGATCCCGCACACAAAATACCGAAAGAACAGACGTCGCAATTCAAAAATTGGTTAGTTAACGCGTCAGTGGACAGTAGACGTGAAACTTGCTATGGGTCACCGAATAAGAAGTTTTTTCAAGATTTGGTAAATTTCGAAAAACTGGATGGTGAGGTATGATAAATTATGTTATTTCTTAAACATTCACCTTGTTCGATTATGTTATTGTCAATTCGATACAATGTATGTTTTACAATGTTTGTTTGTGGTTTTTTATCAGCACATGGATACAATATTCATGTTCATTCGCTTGAAGGTTAGAAAGAGGCCCGAATGCATGCGTCATCAATTTGCAACAGTGGATGCATTTTTTATGGTTAGTATGGACAAGTACATTTCTGCTATTGTCTGTTTCCATGTAATTTAATACTTATTTTCAACACAATTGTAGAGTGAATGCAATAAAATAATGACGGAGCGGGAAAATACGCTGAAGGATGGTCCGTTTTGGGTACCGAAAGCACATTTCGGTGAAAACTCTATTGGTGACTACATCTTAGGTGATAATCGAGACTACGGTGACCCTTGGTCTTCGGTGGATTACGTAAGAAGCAACATTATTATAAGCATTTGGTAAATTTTGACTAATATTATAACCATTTATGTAATTAACCCTAATTTTTCAGGTGTACTCAGCATTTAATGTGCTAGGAGGTCATTGGGTTTTACTTCAGGCCGATATAAAAAATGGGAGGGTTGTAATATGGGATTCTCTTCCAACATTTGTCGATGTAGGTACATTGACAGATTTGTTGCGACCTTTCTGCACGATCGTGCCACTTCTTTTGGAATCAGTTGGTTTAATCAATTTCACCGATCCTTGGCCAGTTGAACGCATGGACAATGTGCCAACACAAACGGGTGGTGTTGACTGTGGGGTGTTTTGTTGTAATTTTTTTGAATATCTTGTAATCGGGTCCGATTTTACTTCATTAAAACAAGCTAACATTAAAGCTTTTAGGTTACAATTGGCGATCGAATTGTGGTCAAACCGTCCTATTTATACATAAAAATTTAGTAAATAAATTTTTTTTGTATATTGAAATGTTTTTAATTTTCAAGTAACCATACTATTAATTTTGATTAAATAAAGTTACATTTAATTGGTTCAAATAAGAAATTGACAAAAAAACCCAATGTAATTGAAAATAAAAAAGTAAATTGAAAAAAAAAGTAAATTAAAAAAAAGCATGGAATTGGAAAAAACTAAAGTGATGTAGTAAGTAAATTGAAATTAAAAAAAAAAAAAAAAAAGCATTCTGCCAAAAATTCCGGTCCTCTGAAATTTTGGCCAGAGGGCCGGGTGGGGGGGGGGTCCTGAATTCCGGACCTCCGGAATTTAGGACAGACCGGAATTGAATTATTCTTTTTTTTTTTTCTTTCAATTTCACTTGCATGCTTTTTTTTCAATTTCCTTTTTTCCAATTCCGTGTTTATTTTCAAATTATTGTTTTTTTTTTTTTTTTTCAATTTCATTTTAATTTTTGTCAATTCCATATTTTTTATCAAATTATTTTTTTTATTTTTTTCTGTCGGTTGCAATTTCAATTTCAATTCACTTTTTTCCAATTCCATGTTTTTTTAAATAAAATGAAGTCTTCAAGAAAAAACATAAATAAATATTAAAAGCAAAAAACACTTATTTATACGATAAAGGGTTGTGACAAGTCTTTCTGTTATGGCCAGGTGGAACCGCACCTACCACATTTTCGGCTTTGAGAAGTCTCCTCCCCAGTGGATGGAATTCTCGGCTTCTACGACGCCCATTCGAGCCACTTCTTTTGGTGGGAACACTTAATCCAGGTACAAACCCCTCAGGCAATTTCCATCTTTGAAGAGTGACCTACCAGGCATGATCGGCTCCGCATAAGAATTTACCCAACATTCAGTCGTATAGAAACGAGCCCATATTACATATGGGCTGATGTTGCGGTCTCTTGCAGAAGCTAATGCGTGTACACAGGGTATCTGATCTAAATCAAATACCCGACAAGAGCATTCTTTCGCATGTAAGTCAACCCGACCAAAGCTATCTCCATCCGGTACATTGGATTGATAACAATCAATGTTTGTAGCTCCAAGTGTTAATGATTTTTTTATGGTTTTTCCGTAAGATGTCTTCAGCATGAGTCGTCAAATTTGTTGTACATTTCAATGCTTCATTACGACGCTCCCAAAACCATTCTTGCAACTTAGATCGAATACTTTCCACTAACGCAGTTACCGATAGTTCCCTTTCATGAACCAATACACCATTTATACATTCTGCAATATTCGTGGTCATGATATTATACCTTCTCCTTGAACGGAAAGCACGAGCCCATTTTTCAAGTCCAACCTCTTCTAAATACTCACATACACCTTGATATCTTTTAAGGTCATTCCACAACCGATCAAAATCAGACTCACGATATGCTTTGGCTGCAAGGAAGAATATAGGATTTATTGCATCATTTTTGAATTTAGCAGTGAGATTCATACTCAAGTGGTGTATACAAAACCCATGTATTGCATGAGGGAATACATACGCCACGAAATTAATGATGCTTTTGTTTCTATCAGAAATAAATACCAAATCATCAACATCACCAATTGCACTTTTTAGTTTTTCCATAAACCACGACCATGACTCATCCTTCTCCCTATCTATAATTCCAAAAGCAATTGGGTAAATTTGATTATTACCGTCCAAACAAACACTGACTAATAATGTACCCCTATATTTCCCCTTAAAAAATGACCCATCAACGGCAATAACCGGACGCATGCAACTTAGGAACCCTCTAATACACGGACCCAAAGCAAAGAAAAAGTATTTGAAATGACATTCTTCCTCAAGTTGGAGGTAATATACGGTTCTTGGATTAGCAATTTTTAGTGCTTCACAATATCGACTTAGCAAATTGTAGGATTCTTCTGGTGATCCTCTTACCAATTCATATGCGTCCTCTCTGGCACACCACGCTTTATCATAACTGATGTTAACACCATACTCTTTTCGCATATCATTAATTATATCTTTCGGCCGATACTGACGACCAACATCTTCAACTCTCCCCTTTATTATGTCTCCAATAACCCAACTTCGTGCTTGTCTGTGGTCATGATTCAGCACATCCAGTGAACAACTATGAACATCTACCGACTTGGAAATTTGAAATATTTCTGACCCTTTCAAACAAGTAGCTCGTAACCGCCACTTGCAATTCGTATCAATACATCCCACTGAGAACAAAGATTTCGTCGAATTTTTCACTCTAAACTCTTTGTTAATTCTCATCGCCGGAATGGACAGTTTCATAGACAAATCTTTTTTTGAGAGAAAAATACTCCCCTCTGCAAACTCATCCCCCATACAATTTCCATATGACAGCATGTCCATTGAACTTGATGCATTTTTACTTGATGTATTCGTAATAACTGTTTCTTCATGAGATTTACACTTTCCTTTCTTAACATCTCTCCTTTCTAGATTATCAGACTGAGGATGTAAAAACTACGTTTCTTGCAAAAACTGGTCATCCATGAAAGCCTCCTTATCATTACCTAAATCACACGGAGGAATGTTCTCATCTATTGCTGTAATGGTTGATGAGTTTCGAATATCATTGGCTACGTGGTTACTGCCAGAACCAAACGCAATATACGGATTGAATTGGATATTCTGTCCACTAGTCACATCTTTAGGCACAGTTGAGATATACAATGGAAGTACAGATGCATCTTCACCCATTAAGAAAAAATTTACGTCCTCTTCGTCGTTTATGTCGCATGGAGGGGAGTCAATAAGTAACTTGTAAATGCACTTGATTTTAATATCAAACACTTCAGGATTCCGGATTTATTATAAAAAGAAAAAGATCAATGTTCATACCTTGAATAATAAAGAGATTGAAGGAATGATGAGTTTAGATTGAAGGAATGATGAGTTGAGGTTCAGAATTTTTAGAGAGAGAATTTTTAGAAAGAGAAAATCATATGTAAAGTGAGAGGGTTATATATAAATTTGGAAGGGTAAAAGGGGGTTTTCACACAAATATGACATCATCAGAAGGTCAAAAAAGATTAAAATGAAAATGGAGGTAAAAAAACATTAATCTCCGATTTTGGAGGTCATTTTACCCAAATTTCCAATCCCGACATTGTGACTGATTTGCTTCCGTTTCATTTAATCGTAAATAGCCAAAGCTTTGCTGCTTTAGCAAAATCAGAGTACAAAATTTTACAATCATGGCGTATAATTATGGTTCCTAAGAAGTAGAAACTAAATCCATCCTCCAAGGAAAGAAAAAGAAATGAGCGTATCAGAATTACCCACTAAAGAGGCTACAGTTCTGAAGGGGCATGAAGGAGCAGTTCTAGCCGCCAGATTCAACGCCGATGGAAACTATTGCCTCAGCTGTGGCAAAGACCGCACCATTCGTCTCTGGAATCCTCATCGTGGTATTCACATTAAGACTTACAAATCTCATGGCCGTGAAGTTCGCGATGTCCATGTCTCCCCGTAATTCTTCCACTTAAGCTTTCATTTTGTTTATTTTTAAGCTCAAATGGATTGTTTTTAGCTTTGATTTCTAGGGTTTCCTTTGTTTTTTTGGTTGCATTGCGGTTAATCTTTGTTCTATGCTCTCTCGTATTTGATTTAGAGACAACTCTAAGTTAGCTTCATGCGGTGGTGATCGCCAAGTTTTCTATTGGGATGTATCCACGGGTCGTGTCATTCGAAAATTTCGGGGCCATGATAGCGAGGTTTTTGCTTCCTCCTGATTTTATGATTTTAACCTTAGTATTTAGTTTATGTTAGTGTTCTGGCATTGTAGCAAGCTTTACGAAAATGTAGTTTAGCGTGCCAATCAATGATGATAAGAGATAATCACTTCACGGTTTTACTGTTAATCATAGTATATCACTGATTGACACAGTTAAATCTTATAGTTATCCATCTATGATTCTGTTTTTCAGGTGAATGCTGTGAAATTTAATGAGTATGCTTCTGTGGTAGTCTCGGCAGGCTATGATCAATCATTGCGGGCTTGGGATTGCAGATCTCACAGCACTGAGCCAATTCAGGTTTTATTTTTTGGTTTTTCTAATTTCATCCACCAAAAAATTTCATCAGCACCTTTGTATATTCTTACCTTTTAATGAAATTCTCGTTTCCTATCAAAAAAAAAAAAAAAAAAAAAAATTCATCAGCTGCTACCTAATGTGCATATAAAGTTTGGTTGTTTATTTCATCTGCTTTTTCAGATCATTAATACGTTTGCAGACAGTGTAATGTCTGTTTGTTTAACTAAAAGCGAAATTATTGGTGGAAGTGTTGATGGAACAGTGCGAACATTCGACATACGAATTGGTCGGTATGTAGCAATGTTGTGAAAAAACTGTGTGAGCTTAAATATTGTAATTGAATAACTATTATAACATTTGGATAATTTTCATTGAAGATAGTTGATTATTTTCTGCTTCTCTTTTAAAGGCTAATTATACCTAAATTAATATTTGAGACGCTTTTTCAATAAGATAATTGTGTTTCTTTGGCCTTTCTCATATAGGATTCTTGTACAATTGGAATTTGTTGTATAAATCCTTTGCCTGTGTGCAGTGGGGGAGGATATCTTAGCTTCCTGTGCCCCCCTTTTGTATAATTTTGGTTTAATGCATTTTTTCTTGTCCTCAAAAAATAATTTTGAATTTTGTAATGAATTTTCTATATGAGGATTGGAAGCTCGATATCTTTGCTAATAATGGTGTGCCCTTTCAATTTTACAAATAGTGAAATATCCGATAACTTGGGGCAGCCTGTAAACTGTATCACCTTGTCAAATGATGCTAATTGCATATTAGCTAGTTGTTTAGATTCTACCCTCCGTCTACTGGACAGGTATGTTTAACTTTAATATTTATTAGTGATTTTCACATGTGTTTTATTTATTTCACCAAAACATTTCAATTTTTTATATCAGGTCTTCTGGGGAACTATTACAAGAATATAAAGGCCATACTTGTAAGGTTAGCATGATTTGAATTGAACCTTAGCAATTCCATTTGTCTTTTAATTAGATTTGCTCAAGTATCAATTTTCTATTTACAGTGGGTATCTCTTTATAATATTTTGTGTAATCCGTTTGTGGGTATCTCTTCAGTGTGTTTCAACTTTTTTAATTCATTCAAATCTTTACTTTAATTCCAGTATAAGCTGTTTACATATTTGTTAGTTTCACAGTCTTACAAGTTGGATTGCTGCCTTACTAACACCGATGCACATGTAACTGGTGGATCGGAGGATGGATTCATTTATTTCTGGGATCTTGTTGATGGATCTGTTGTCTCAAGTTTCCGCGCCCATTCTTCAGTTGTAAGTAATTTTTCCTTCACCTCCTCAAAGCTACTACATGCACTCTTGTGATCTCTTATGTGATTGATAGTTTGTGTGTTCTTGTAGTCAAATTTCTCTCTCCTGGGTTTTTAGGTGGTCATTATAAAGTGTTTAGAATAAAAAATGCACACTCCTTTCTTAGTTGTCATTCTAAAATTTTAAAAATCAGCTTTAAGGTGTTTGGAAATCCCTTTGTCAGGGCTTACGCCCAAGGGGGCGCCTTACCTTGCTTTTTATGGCCTTTTCATTTTACAAGAATTTTTAGTATTTTTTTTTCTGATTTTTATTGGAAAATATCTAAGACAACTTGATATGCCTTTATTTTTAAACAATATCTATAAAGGACCCTCATTTCTTGAACTTCTCATTATCTATTCTTGACTGTATTGTAATTTTGGTGTATAAAATATTTATTTTTTACTTTTATATTCTACGCTTCGTAAAATAAAGCTCTTGCTGTAATCTGTCCATTGGAAATTTGGCACTTGCCTCTTCAGGCAATCTGTCAATGGCGCTACCACGGTACTGAAATCTTTTACTAATGCCCTATTAACTGTAGCAGACTGAGAGTAGGCCAATTTTATTCCCTATCCTTTGACTCATCAACAATGCCTGCAGCACTTATATAAACCCCCAACAAACAAAAAAAATTTCAACTATTAAGCTGCCTTTTTTAAATGTAAAGATATGGTTTATGCTGCCTCAAAACAGAAAGTACATCACTTAAATTCTCTACATCCATATTCTTGCTAAACATTTTTTTTGAAGATGGCTCAAAAGCCATTTCAATGAGCCAATGAAGAAAAAGAGGAAAAAAAGAAGAAGATACCAGTAACAAATAAACCCAATAAAAACCCACCATATACACATCATACATCAATAATTAAAGGCCTCGACTGCTACCTACTTACAAACTGCTTACAAATATGCAAGCCAATTGTTAATAATAAACAAAGGTGGTAATCACAATTTTTTTTTTTTTGATGTTGACATCCAGAAAGACGCATTTACATGTGCCACATCCCAAATAAACTCCGCTGATCGATGTTCCCTATGTATGATCCTCCTATTTTTTCCAACCAACAGTTAATAGGCCTCGACCATTACCTACTTACAAATATGCAAGCCAATTTTTAATAATTAAAAAAGGTGGTAATGACAAAAAAAAAGTTAGGATGTTTACACTCAAAAAGGCGCATTTTTATGTGCTACATACATCCCAAACATACTCTGCAGATCGTTGTTCCCCATGTATGATCCTCCTATTTCTTTACGACTATATTCCCCTCATAATGCGCACAAAAGCCTGATTGCTATAATCTTTTCCCCTTATTCTACAACATACTTACCCAAGAATGGTTGTAAAAAATTTCTTCAAAAAGAATGGTTGTAAAAAAAAATAACACCATTCTTGGGTAAAAATCACGTTTTCCCATCCCAAGGCACTCCAAAGGGCCTCTTGAAATCCATGCCACAGAGGATTGGGATAAGGGCTCAAATGAAGAACTGGGGAGACACCAACTAAAGGCTTGAAGCAGGAGGGAGAGCACCTTCAAGCTATACATGCATCTAGAGAACAAGTGGGCTCTGCTTTCTTCACTGAATTTGCTTAGGGGACACCAATTTGGGGAGAGAATGATACTAGGTTGTCTCCTCTGAATAGTATCGGCAGTATTGAGCCCATTGTGCAGGATACTCTAACTGAAAAACCTCAATCTTTTGGGGAGTTATTGAATTCCAAATCTGCTTGTAATTGAAAGGGGTATCTGTGGGATTGTTTGCGTCATTGTTGTTGATATCGTTGAACAGGTAAAACAAGGATTTATCTGAAAATCTTGGCCCTTAGAGAGATTCCAACTTAAAGCGGGGAAGAGAGCATCGATCTTGCAAGAGTAAGATGACGCTTTTAGGAAATGATGAGATTTTTCCATTTGGCGAGTTGTTTGTCGATTCTTTCAATCTCAGAACACCAAAAATTTGGATTTCCACCTAGGGGGAGCCCCAAATAAGTAGAAGGAAGAGAGCCCATCTGACAGCCTATGGAGGTAGCCATAGCTTGAGTGTCACACAGATCAGTGTTGATCCCGAAGATGGTAGTTTTGCTGGGGGAGCCCAATGATGTTGAAGAAGACATTAATACTGTGTAGAATGTTTTCTAGAGAGGTTTGGTCAGCCTAGTAATGGTTGAGGATATCATCAGCAAAAAAAAGTGACTTATGGGGACATTTTTATGGCTGCAACAAATAGCACTGATCTTGGTCTCTTGAACTTCTTTTGAGAGGAGTCTTCTCAGAATGTCCACAAACAAGAATAAAGAGGAAAAGAGAGAGCGGATCTTCTTGTCTGAGGCTTTGGAAGCTTTAAAATGTTCTCTAGGTTTACCATTGACAAGAATGGAAAACAGGGGCTTGAAATGAAGCTCTTGATCCAAGAAATCCATTTGGCGTGGTAGCCCTTGATCTCTAGAATAGACAAAACCATGTTCCAGTCAGTGTGATCAAAGGTTTTCTCAAAAACAATTTTTAAGATCCCAGCCGCCTTCTTTCTTTTTTGGCACTCATCAATGGTTTCGTTAGCAATGAGGACTGGATCCAAGATTTGTCACCCTTTCACGAAAGCAAATTGATTATTAGTGATCGTTGTGGGAAGAGTTTGTTTTAGTCTCTCGAAGAGGACCTTAACCATGATCTTTTTAAGTACTGAAGACTGGACTGATGGGCGGCAAAGATTTTGACACAAATGTAACTCTCTTTTTTAGGGATGAGGCTGGTGAAGGAAAAAAGTCTTGGAATACCTCCAAAACATTGGGGATTGTGAAACATTAGAACTTCAAAATCAAAGTTCTTGTGAATTTATCTAATTCTTTCAGATACAAATCTTACAACATTAAAATAAATAGCTTTCTTGTAAAATAAGAAAATAGCTTAAAGTTATTTATTTTGTCTGTTTTATTTTGTCAGGGCTTTCGAAATGGTGTGTTTTGATTGGATATCTTCCATGCAAAATCCTTTTGACCAGTTCCCTTCACCTTGATTGATCTTTTCTGGTGGGATTTATGTAAATGCAGGAATTTAATTATACTGTAGTAAGTAGAAGAATATGATCATAATAATAAACAAGATGAAGATGATGGTGATGGTTTTGAATAGAAATATTTACTGATGCTTCTTTCATTTTCACAGGTGACAAGTGTGAGCTACCACCCAAAAGATAAATGTATGATAACTGCCTCGGTAGATGGGACCATTCGGGTTTGGAAGGCATAAGGCAGATCACCAATTTTCTGAACTTATTAATTTGCATGCGGTGAGGTATAAATTAATGTGGTGATTCAAAACTCGAATAGATTAGTGGTGGCCAAAGGGCTTAATCCTAAACCTCGAGGTTAGGGGTCCATATCATAAAGAAAGTCTATCTAGACATAATCTTAATAGTTTCCGAACTCTATTGTAGGGTCAAACGATTGTCTTGTAAGATTAGTTGAGATGTATTCAGCTGATTCAAACACTCACGGTTTTGAAAAAGAAAATAAATGTATACAAGAATATTAATCAAGAACTTAGAGTAGGATCGAGATTAGGCTGATACCATATGAAAGTTAGGAAAGAGAAACATTGATTCTGAAAGTGTTTTTCATTAACCTTCAAACGGAATCATACAAGGGTATTTATTCAAGAATATGTAGCTTAACCAATCTTTAACAAACTAACTCTCTCTTCATTAACAGAATTACAAATAAATAAAATGAAATTCTAAAGAGTTAGTCTAATGAGGTGTCTTAACAGATATATATTGTTTACAACGAAAGTTTACACAGTAGATTTGAGAGGGTTAAATGTCTGAACGACTCAGGTAAATGAACTCTCTTTCTACATTATCTCAATTTTCATATGTAGATTATTTTATTGGAACAAAGCAAAATGTATTATTGCTTTTCATATTATTCTTTGGGCGTAAGCGTAATACAGACATAATAATTTATTAGCATTATGGGCATTCTTTTCATAGTATGCCCAAACTTCATTATTTGACAATGGAAGTCTTGTGAGCAATAAAGTTTGTTCGACAATATTAATTTATTTAGGGTTAATTTGGAGCTTGATATTATTGAGGGAAGATAGAGAGGGAAATACTATTTGGGTGGGCTCTCAAAAGTTAGTATAATTGTGAGCGATTGTACGTTACTTTCTATTGTTCGTCTCAATTGGTGTAATTAAAATCTGCATAAAACAGGATGTAGCCTATTTAGTGGGCAATCTATATAAATTCTTGCGTTATTTTTCTGTCCTTATTATTTACTCTTTATGTTGCACTATTTATCGTTCTTGAATTAGGGAGTTTAAGATTTTCAACGCTTCAAATTCCCAACACTTTATTCCTCATCTCATCTAGTCATTCTTTTCACAAATTCCATTTCCATTAAAAAAAATCCCAAAAAAAAAAGTCAAACTCTTTAATCCATGTCCCCTTTCAATAAAGGCCCACAAATAAGGCTCATTTCAATCAATAGGAGAAATATTTGACGATGGATCCAATAGGAAGGAGACCAACCAATTTGATCAAATGTCGTTGAGCCCACTTAATTAATTATAAGTATAACGAACCATGCTCTTGGCTTTGACTAAGGCTAGCTCCCACCACTTATCTTCTACTATAAATACCATTAGCCAGTTCTCTTGTTGATCACAAAACCACTTTCATTTTTTCTTGTTCATAAACCAAGAAAAATGGCCAAGCCTCTAAGCAACTTTGCCAAGTCCATTGCTCTTCTCCTTTTTTTCTTCCTCATCTTCTCCACTCAAGGTTTGTCAAAATCTTTCTCTACACACATTGTTAAGTCTTGACATCACTCAAATATTCACCACACTCTCTAAGTTCTACATATTGATATGATATACCTAATAATGTAATGGCTTTATTTTTTTAGTCTATCTTAAGAAGTTCTCATACCCAATGATAACATTACCTTCTCTTTCACCTTTTATGGGTGATCTGAATTCTATTATGATTTCATTCTAAAGCCTCAAGAAGATTTTTCAAGTAATAATATTATGTATCGACTTTCCAGCGAAAAAGATTCCTCTCCCATTTTCTCTTTATTAATTAATTGTTGTATGTTTTTAATACCTGTTTGATAACTATTTTATAATTTTATTTTATTTTATTTTTAGTTTTAAAAAATAAATTTGTTTTATAAACATTCCAATTTGTTTTCAATTTTTTTTTTGTTTTTGAAAAACGGTTTTAAATTTATCAATAAAATAATAAGTAGTTTTTGAAAACAAGATTTATGTTTTTACTTTCGTAGCTATTTTTTATTAGAAAAACAAAAAAATATGGTCAAGCATATTTGATTCTTTGCTTTTCAAAAATAGAAAACAAAAATAATTATCAAACAAGTATGACTTTTATTTTTAAAAAACAGAAAATAAAAAACCAAAGACCAAAAACAAAAACGA
Organism: Gynostemma pentaphyllum; assembly: GCA_028015215.1. Classification (NCBI taxonomy): domain Eukaryota; kingdom Viridiplantae; phylum Streptophyta; class Magnoliopsida; order Cucurbitales; family Cucurbitaceae; genus Gynostemma; species Gynostemma pentaphyllum. Next base: position 17,241,803 of record CM051353.1, on the reverse strand, counting down.
AAAACGAAAAATGTTTATGAAAATGGGACCTTAAATAATTAGTTTTTTTGTTGTTCATAAACTCACTAGTTTAGAGATGATGTTTTGGAAACAGAAATGAAAGTGGCAGAGGCAAAGGTTTGTGAGAAGCGAAGCAAAACGTGGTCGGGATGGTGCGGGGTCACGAGCCACTGCGACCGGCAATGCAAGAACTGGGAGGGTGCAAAACATGGAGCTTGCCACGCTCAGTTTCCTGGAAGGGCTTGTTTCTGCTACTTCAACTGTTGAATCTAATATATCTTATCTCTAAGAAAGTTTGCAGAAAATAAAGCTTCTTCGTGTTCAGTATCTCAGTTACTTCTGCTTGTAACTTTAATTTATTGTTGTGTGTGAGAAATCCATGTCTTGGTTAAGGAGTGGTTCATGCTGCTGTTGTTAAGTTTATATGGTGTGTTTTGCTTTTTGTGTGGGGCTTTTCTCAATTTCATATTTAAATAAAAGACCAGTCTTTCTCTAATATGTGATTCTTTTTATCTCACTCAAGTTAGAGACTCATCGATCATAAAAGAAAAACGAAAAACGCTTGCCTTATCACACCGGTAAATTATCGTGTCAAAATAATATTGAGACCTATATATCTGTTAAGAGCAAATAAAATCTCATATTAATTAGAGCAAGAGAATGATTATAGACACATAATTAAGGAGATTTCAACATCTTCATTCAACGTGATTCTAAAAACAAATTCAAGCGGACCTACGTCTAAAGTGAATAATATTATATCGATGTGGAGATTGTGGAAGCTCAAGTTTCCAACAATATATTTATTAAATATGTAAAATACAGATTTAAAAAGGTTGATATTCGAGACTATTATGTAAATATGTTTCAAGTTAGTTATTAGTTGTTAGATACTACTTTCATATATAGTGTTTACACTTCACTTGTCATAACAAGTTTTCCATTATTTAGAGTTTGACCTAATATGGTATCGGACTAGATAGTGTATTCATTAATTAAGGTGATTTCTTTGTTTTTTCTTCTTTTTGATACAGATAAGAGCGGGGTAGGTGAAGAACTCTGAATGGAAAAATGATAGTAATTTTTAAGCGCACTTTATAGGTTATAGTTTAACATTTTTAGGGATAATCGACCAATTTTAGCCACCATTCTAAACAGTAGCCATTGAAGTTGATATATTATTGCCAACACGAGCATAGTTTAAGTGGTTAGACATATGTTCTCTTATTTTGAGGTCAAAGTTCGAGTCTCCCTCCTCCAATTTGATGTAATATTTAATTTTTTTTTTGACATATTACAAAATATGATCATATTTTAGGCCGATATGGTTAAACGTTTTTTATTTAATATTTTTATTTTGTGGTTTTGTCGCATTTTAAACCTTAGTATATCAATTTTAATTAGATTGAAATTCCCTCCTCTTCCTGTATTTTTTTTAGTTTCCACATAAATTTGTGTGAGTGTTTTTTCTCCTCTCTTTGCCATAAACCACATTGATAGCATTGACCAATGGGATTAATTAGAGTCAAAAGAACATAAATAAAAAAAAAAAGTAGATTTTTAGCAAATTTATGGTGTTTAGACAAGAATTGTTGACGATCTCTTTAAAACGGGGGAAAGAGTTGAAATTTTGGAATTTAAAGTGAGCATGAATTGGAATGAACATAGTCAATAAAAATGAAGATATGCAACAAAAAATCGTCAAAACGCTTCACGATTTCTCTTTGAATTTTACACATTACCACATCACAAGTGATCACTTTTCATTTTAATTAATCAAATTAATCTTACCTTTTGCGACTCGAGATCCTCAAAATCCCACCACTACTAGAAAATCTCCCTCGTGATGAATTCAAAAGGCTCGGCCATTTTGACCTCTTTCTCACTCATTCTCTTACTTATTATTAACCAGTTAAATATAAAATACACCTCAGTACTTTAGATTATTATTAAATGAGATAAATACAAAATACATTTATGCAGTTTGAGTTATTGGTAATTAAATCATACTCTTACACTTTTTTTTTCTCTCTAAAATACCCCTGTACTTTAGAAAAATTGTAAATCACACCCTTCGATCGTTTAGGTTTAATGAAATTTACACACATCTATATTATACACATACCACGTGGTCCAAAACCATTAAATTTTTTAAATATTTAAGTGTGATTTATAGATTTTATATCTTATTAATATAAGAGTTTATTCTAAAATTCTGCACAAGTGTCAATTTTTTTATTTTTTTTTCATGAAATCATAATATATGACATATGTAGAATATAAATGTATCTCAATTTCGTTAAAACTAATAGATTAAAGGGTGTTATTTACAATTTTACTAAAGTGCAGAGATATTTTAAAACAAAAAAAAGTGTAGGGGTATAATATAGGTAATATTTTCTAGTTTTTTTTTCCTCTTTATACATGATATCCGTAATATATTAGCCATCCGTTTTGTTACTATATTGAAATAAGAGATGGGTTGGTAAACTTTCAAATCAAAATAATAATTTGTACACTGCGCATAGTACATAATATTGATTAAAAAACGACTAAAAAAAGAAATATATTGAGAAAAAGAGGTTGAAACAGCAAAAACTTTGTGTTGACTAACCAAAGATGGAGAAAAGAGAAAAACAAATGGAAGAAAAGTTTAATTTTTAGGGGTTCATCAATTTTAGACACTTATTGCTTTAAATCTTCAAGATTCATGATAGATCTGAGTTTTTTGGGAGGAAAAATGAAGAGAAAAAATGGGCTTGGAAGTTCTAATTTTTCTGAAAATGAAAAATTAGAAAAATGAGAGAGAGTTTGTTGGTTTAAAGGAGAGAGAAGAGAATTGAAAAAAACATGAGTAGAGAGACTTTTTTGAAAAGATAAATCTGGTTTGATAATAGAAAATTGGGGAAGAGCTTTTTTGGTAAGTTTATTTCTTGTTGAGTTGATTTCATAAATCTCATTTATTTCAGCAATATATAATAGTTAATTTATATTTTAAAACTACCCAAAAAAACCACCACTTATCAATTTAAATTAATGAAAAGTTAAAACATACCTCCGATTTAATTTTTCTTAAAATATGCCAGATCTTTAGCAAAACTATAAAATCCCTTAAATTATGCCAGATGTAAGGAAATTTAAATCTAAAAAAACTAAAACTAAAAAAAAAAAAATCTTCAAGCTTCAAAATTTCCAAAAAATAAAGCTTCTAAATTTCTTAACAAGTTTATATTTGATAACCGGTTTACAATTGCTAAACCAAGAAAAATCATATAAAAATACCCAAATATTAAAACAAAATTATACATAGTTTAACACAAGTTTATTAAATATAAATTGTGTATAATTGATAAACCAAAAAATCCCTACAAAGGTCATACATAATTTTCCACGTTTATATTTAATAAACTATGTATAATTGAGAAACAAAATAAAAAAAACTAATATCTAAACAAAGATGATACATAGTTTTACAAGTTTATATTTAATAAATTTTATATATTTGACAAACCATTTTTTTTTATATTTGATAAACTAATAAAATCCATATAAAATGGTGAATATTTAAATAAAAATTATGGATAGTTCAACACGTTTATATTTGATAAACAATATATAATTTATTAACCAACTTGTAGCAGTAGCTATGAAAATTTATAACAGCTGCCATGAAAATCTCCTTCTTCAATCAGGTATTTACTTAGATGAACCTTAAACCAAACAAAACAGGAATCAAACATTTAGGCCCCCTGCAATCAAGCAATTTGAATTTAGGGATTCATGAATTTATAATCTGGTTCTTCAATCTTCAGGTTATCTAAAATTTAATAGATTGTGAACTTAAACCAAATATCTTCAACCTTAAATCATTCTTTTTAAGTAAACTAATACTTCATAACTTATAAATTTAAAACATCTTTATGTTCAACTATAACTATTCTATTCTTAGGATAAATTTTTTTTCTTTTAAAAGAATTATAATAAAGATAATAGAGGCATTACAGTCTATCAAATAAACTCTTTAGATTAAAATAACCTCGTCCGCTTTTCAAAAAAAGAAAACCAAAAAAACTCCGAGATTCATTCTAAAATTCATAAGAACCTAGTGCAACCAAGAGAGAATTTCTCAATAAGAGAATCGAAAAAAGATTTTCATACTTAAAGGAAAAAACCCTTTGGGCATAAAAACCCCCAAAAAGCGTTATTCAATAGTATATACATTTTTACAATAAAGAAAAAAAATGTAAAAACAACCTCCAAAACATATATATATATATATATATAATTTTATTTTTTATATTTAAATTAATCTTATATGTAATTATAAAAACAAAATATAAATAAAAATAGGATATATTGAAAAAATAAATTAACTTTTTTTCCATCACTTTAATTAGTTTAAGTTTGAAAAGTTAAAAATCAGCAAGAACATGCAATTAAAAATTTATTAAATAAATAAATTTAGAACAAACAAATCCACCCCCAAAAAACCCACCCCCAGAACCCCCCCCCCCCCCCCCCCCCCCCCCCCCCCCCCCTAACCCCCGAAAAATGGGCCCGCCCCCCTCGTATTTTTTCTCATGTGTTCAAACCCGTGAATTAAATTGTGTGGGTGAGGTCAATCTATGTTTTTCGAGTTTTTGAGTTGGATATTTTGGATTCTTGTTTTAGTTGAATTCATTTTTAGCCTAAAAAGAAATTGATCCAATTGGTTTTTTCGGATTGTAAACCAAACAAAACAAAGGATTCCTTTTATTCATTCACCGTTCATAAAGAATCTAGATTGCAAACCAACCCCCCTCCCCCCCCAAAAAAAAAAAAAAAAAACCTTTCCCCCATTTTAAATTAAACAATTTTAAATTTAAAATGTTTCCCAATTTTACAAAAGATTTATCCGCAAAATTAAAATGAAAAACAGTCACGAAATTATGAAAAGAAACAATAATGGATGCTAAGATCCTGGGAAGAAAATAATGGAAACGGAAAAAAAAAAAGAAAATAATGAAAGTGTATAGAAGACAAGTTCCTGGAAAATTCGAAATTCCAAACAATCGATGGAAACAAATTTTTTCCATAACAAAAAATCAATCACGATTAATCCAAAGAAATAATGATTTATGTTGTGGGGTGAAATTTCATAACACGTGGAATTTTATAACTTGGAGAAAATACCTACGCACATTGCCCAGGCACATTGCCTATGCATCTCGTGAACATGTCTATGTAGTCTTTAGCAGACTTACATACTTAAGACCAAATACATATATCCAATTGGGAGATAACACGTAACGTAACCTACAAGTGACACATAGTTGAGAAGCACGACGTGACACGTGGCACAATGATGTCATCAACCTCTCCTCCTATAAATATGAGAATAACTCAACCATACGGTAACTAATTCTACTCTAATTCTATTTTGTTGGCTTTTTGGGCTTATTAATCTCACTTAATTATGTTTTGATGATAACAAACACTTAGTACTAATCAATTTTAGTATTTTAGTGTTGTATTTTGTAGAGCAGAAAATATCGAGTACGGTGCAATTTGAATCGTCCAATTCCGAGCTAAAACGAAGAAGTTATCAAGAAAATAGAATTGTGTATATATATATATATATATAATTTCAGTTTTAATTTAAATGAAAAAGAAAAGGAAAAGCTGAAACTTACCGTAGCCGTATGATCGTAACATTACCGCGATCCAACCGCTCAGAAATCGCCACGTAGTCGCGCGTATAATCATGCCCTGACGCGCCTGACGCACGCCCCTGCACGCTGGGCCCCACTGTTGCTGCCTCCGCCATTTGCTGCTTGACACACGTCTACGCGAGTTCCCAATGCCAGCTGCTCCTCTTTCCCAGCACATTTTACTCAGCCACTCCTCCTGTGACACATGTCTTCCTTGTCTCCTAAAGCATTAATTGCTACATGGGGAGTTACGAACTTACCCCTACTTTATTTTGGACTCACATGGAATTATGAGGGTGTCTTGGTCTTTGGGCATTCAATTTATTTTCAGAATTATTTATTTAATTCGAAAATATCAATCTCTCTCCTCCATGCAAAGAAATGTCTTTATTCATCCAACCTTCTCTCCTACATGCACAAATACTTGAAGACTTTTTGAAGAAGAAGAAGAAGCCATGCATGCAAATAGTGATGATGAATAGTAAAACGGTAATATTTTTTACTACCTATTTATATGCTCGAAAATGGCAGATTAAATACCAAGGAAAAGAGGCTAGATTCCATATTTATTAAGCTCTTGAGTTCTTCATTTTTCCACCATTTTTATGAGCTATATGTGAGCATACACTTGTGTTTTTCTAGCCATTGTTAAGGGCTATTTTCTTGAGAGTGATTCTTTCTTTTTGTGAGATTCAAATTTGAAATATTTATCCTTTGAGAGGATTTACAATTGTAAAGGTTTACTCTTGAACCTTGATAAAAAGAGTGTTTTATCAAACCCGGAAAAGGTCCTTGTTGGGTTTGATCTCTCCCGAAAAGGTTGGGCTCACTTCTCCCAGTGTTGAATACAATTCTCGAGCGCGCTGGGAGTGGACTAGGCCGTGTTTTTGGCCAAACCACTATAAATTTTGGTGTCACATTTCTAACCCTTACTCCTTTATTATTGCTTCACATATTCATTATTATAATTTATCGAAGTAAAATTAAATGGTTAGAAGTTAATTATGAATAAAATATTTCCTATCATTATATAATCTTTGCTTACTTTGCTAAAGAAAAATTTAGTATAAATTTCTTATAAATTGGTTGTGTTTAAAAAAGACTAATTAATTTGTTAATTAGAAACCTTAAATTTTGAATTGATTGAAAAAGTTTTATTGAATTATTTAAAACCCTATTCACCCCCCCTCTAGGGTTGCCTTAGATCCTAATATCTTTGGCACACTAGCTCAAACTTAAGCATCAAAGGGTATTAGGTTGACAGCATACCAGTGCTCTATTCCTTTTTTGTGTAGGTACCTATAATGCTCGTCAAATACTCAGCACACTGCCTATGCAACACCCCAGTGCAACGCACTACCTCCGACTCATCCTATATTCTAAGTTCGTTGTTACGTGAGATACCATTTTTACGCAACAACATTTGGTGATGTCTGTAGGAACACTACAAAAAAAAGTCAATTTGCGACCAAAAATTTGCGACCAGAAGGTCGTTTCTATAGTAAAATGCGATCATAAAAGCGACCAACATGGTGGTGGCAAAAAATCTGGTTGTTCCGGAATTTTGGTCGCAATCTGGTAGCAAAAAAAGTGACCAGATGGTCACTTCGAGTCAACCTTCAAAAAAAGTGACCAAATGGTCACAAAAAACCACCACATTTTCTTGGTCACAAATGGCTGGTCGCATTTTGACTTTTTTTTTATAGTGGAAATAATATATATCTAAATTCTCTACCATCAAGGATGAGTCGAAGAAGTAAGCAACACGGTGATGACATAGAGTACGGTGAAAACCGTAAAACTCATAATACAAGTTACCAGAGCAACAACAAGGTTGTAAAAATCAAGAAGTAGTAAGGGTTGCGTCAGTACAAGATAGAAGGGTAGATGCTCTATAAGAGCAAGTGCGAGGTGTGAATCGAGATCTTATTAAAGTACTCGAAATTCTCACACATCTTTTTGACCAGCAAGCCCCCAATGACAACCAAGAATTACGATCCAAGAAATTGCAAAGACAAAGAGCCTATAGAAGGTATAAGAATATTCGCGGAATCACGAGAAGGGTGGTTTTGAAGGGAAAGTCATCGAGGCTAAATACTCGGGACACTTCCCTCTTCCTCCCATAAGTCTTCTCACAACAAGGATCTCAGTATGAAAGGAAGGTCTGACCTCCAAGAAGTGCTCAATTAAAAAGAGAGACTGTACAGAAAACCTCACATTGAAGAATGAGTGTCACGAGGATGGCAAGAGTTGAAGGTTGAGAAACTAACCTGAGAAGCAGAGTCTTCTTCTAAGTAAATTTTAGAAGTACACTCCCACCACGGTCTCAATAGAGCAACTTCTCATGGAAATCCAAAACAAAAATTGATTGAAATGATGAATAAAAATGAAACGAGAACAAACAAAAAAAATAAGGACAAGTATTGCCTCTTCCACAAGGACCATGGTTACACCACCTCAAAATGCTTCAACTTAAAGGAAGAAATTGAAATCCTCGTTCAGCGAGGATACTTAACAGAGTTCATGAGAAGTAAAAGAGCTCAACGTGATACAAAGTCTGTTAAGGAAGACTAGGATTGTGACAATCAAGATTTCTCAGATGGAGAAATAAGAGCTATCTTTAGGGGCCCGTCTATTGTAGAGAGGCGCACCACCAAAACCGACAAAGTAAGGATCATACTAGATCACTGTGGTAGTAGGCTGAGATACCAACACATTGATCAATTCTAACTATAAGGCTCTACTTCACATATGAAATGTCAAGCAAGTTAGATTTTATTTCTACATTTGTTATTATTTTAGTTATTCTATTCTAATATATTTCTCTATTTTAAGAACTTTATCATTCAATGCAATGAGAAGCTTCATTTTTTACTTTATTAGAAATTACATCTATGTAAATAGATTACAATTAAATCATTTCGAGAACTTTTAGACTTGAACTAGACTTCAAGACACATAAAACTCTACTCGAGTTGGGGCCAACTATGTAAATGAAAATGTTCTTAGTCCATCAAAGTGGAAGAGCTTCACATAAAAAACTAAAGCTCTAAGTCCACCAAGGTGAGAGAACTCAAAAAGTAAAAAATTCTAAGTCTATTAGGGAGTACAGAGCTCTCACGACCCGCACCTCATAGAAGAATTTAAAATAAGAAAAAAATCGAAGTCTGTTAGGGAGTGTAAGGCTCTCACGAACTGCACTTGGTGAAAAAATTTACAATGTGAAAAGTTCAAAAACTCTAAGTCTACTAAGGCAGATCACCAATTTTCTCAGCTTATTATTATTGTTGTTGTTATTTTTTTGATAATTCAGCTTATTAATTTACATACAGTGAGGTATAATTTAATGTGGTAATTTGAAACTCGAATAGATTAGTGTTGGCCAAAGGGCTTAATCCTAAACCTCGAGGTTAGAAGTCCATGATAACTCGTCAATTACACGTATTTATTAGTGTTAATATCTCCAAAATAATTAAAATATGAATGTTAATTGATTTAAATGTTTATCATATTGTTAATCATTGAATTTCATTAACGTAGGTGAAAACGGCCCTCAAATCCGACTTATAACGAAGAAATTAGAGCCAAAATAAAAATCCTATGTAACCATTCATGATGATGTCACGCTGACATCAGCAGAGAGATAGGGGTAGTGAAGCGTCGCTTGATTATCAAGGATGCCTAGCTCAACACTCTAGAGTGATGGCTCGCTCAAGGCAGATCTGAGGCTGCAGATAAAGGATCAGATTTGCACGAAAATATCATCTTTTTCCTATATAAAGCCTCATTTGAACCCTAATTGAAAGATCTCTTCTTCCTCAATTTTTCTTAGGACTCTTTGATAGTTTTTAATATGTTTTCTAGCTAATTTATTTCTTCCAACTACAAGATTATCGAGGTTTGGTTTATGAATTTGTGAGATTTTGTTCTTAATTTTATTCATATTTTCTCTTTATTCATGCTTTCTTTTTGCTCGTTGTTCAATTGTTAATTTATCATATTGCTAATTAGAACGTTGAATCCGTAATTGTTTAATTGTTCTTATACAAGTAGCATATTAGCACAAATTGATCAGGGCAGTTTTTGGTTTATTTTAAGAGAATTTATAATGATCTAACTTAAATGAATCGGTCGTACTGTGTTTGTTAGTTAAAATTGAGTTCTTCTCTTCTTAATGCTGTTAATGGGTTAAATCTTATTATCATATTCTAGGGTTATCCGTTAATTAGGGAATAATCAATGATCATATCTTGGTTATTGAAAAGTTAAGGAAGAGCACTTATAAGTTGTTGATTGGTTTTGACGACTTCCAACCAATTTAGAGAAGAATTTAGGAATGCATGTTTAGTAATCGATGATCAAATTAATAAACCATAACCGAGATTAACCTTTGGTTGGAAGCAGTGACGGATCTACAGTAGGGCCAGCCCCCCCTCGATTTGTAGATAAATTTAAAAAATTATATGAATTTAAATTACAAAAGATTGTGCCCTTTATTTGTAATCAAATAAAATTATAAGTAAACATATTCCGCATGCAAATGCGTTTGTTCATTGGCTGTAGATTAATTTTCCACACGTACATTCCAGGATCGACTCTCATTCATGTCATTTATTGTACATTCTTTCAATGTGCAAATTTTTTTCTTTCTTTTTTTAATATTTAAATACCATTCTTTATCTATATATTATATTTTTTTTTTCTCTTTAAAATTAATGTATTTTTTATGTTTTAATTTCATATAGATAAAAAATTGAATATATTTTCAAAATTTACAAAATCTATATCAGAATATAAATTATATTTAAATTTATTTTTATTTTTAATGTATTATAAATATCATTTCCAATAAAAATTTTCACTTTTTATCCATCTATCTTTTCTATATATAATTATTAGTATGAAGTGATTTTTTAACATAAAAAACTAAATATTTTAAAATTTACTTGATTTAATTTTCACCAAATTAAATACCAATGGTGAATATATAGATTTTTTTTTTGTAGTTATTAATATTATATATTTGCATGTATTGCATATTAGTGGGTGTTTTAAGTTCGGTTTATGACTAATTTTTAAAAAAATCAACTCTAAACCGATTAAAAAGAAAAAAAAATTACAAATTGAAAATGAACTGACTATGTGTCGAATCAGTTTTGAACACGTAGGCGGTTTAAGGTATTGGATTTTTATAAGTTTTAGTTGGTTTTGATTCAAGTTTCTACCGATTTGACGATTTTTATAAGTTGCAGTTCTACTGTGTGCCCCTCTGAACTTAAATCCTAGATCCGTCACTGGTTGGAAGCTTTCTCTATTGATTTCTTATTCTTTTTAATTTTGTTTTTTTTTTCGTTTTATTTCCAAAACTCAAAATCCCCCTTTTAATTAACTTTAATTTAATTATTCCCTTTTCCCTGTGGAGATCGACTTTACTCACCACTGCTACAGATTTTTAAATTCCAAGAGTAAGTTTATTATTTTTGGTGGTTTCGACACCCATCAGTCCATATCATAAATAAAGTCTACCTAGAAGTAGACATTATCTTTCGAATTTTCGAACTCTATTGTAGAGTCAGACGATTGTCTTGTAAGATTAGTTGTGATGTATGAAAGCTAATCCAAACACTCATGGTTTTTTAAAAGAAAATGAATTTGATAGGATATTGTTTACAATCAAAGTTTTACACAGTAGATTTGAGAAGGTTAAATGTCTGAACGACTCAGTTAAGTGAACTCTTTCTACATTATCTCAATTTTCATATGTAGATTATTTTGTTGGAACAAAAGCAAAATGTATTTGTTGAGAATCCCACATCGGAAAGATGTAGGAAACTCATAACATTTATAAACTCTAAGGGCCACTCCTCTCATAACCAATTGGTTTTGAGATGGATGCCCACATTATTAATATGGTATCAGAGCCCAACAAGCCCAAACGGGCATTCGATCTAAAAATGGGATTCGACCCAAGAATGGTGAGCCCAAAAGAGGCACCATCTTGAGGGGGCATATTGAGAATCCCACATCGGAAAGATGTAGGAAACTCATAACATTTATAAACTCTATGGGCTACTCCTCTCATAACCAATTGATTTTGAGATGGATGCCCACATTATTAATAGTATTATTGCTTTTCATATTATATTCTTTGGGCGTAAGCGTAATAAACATAATAATTTATTAACAGTTCACAGTATGCCCAAACTTCATTATTTGACACTGGAAGTCTTGTGAGCAATAAAGTTTGTTCGACAATATTAATTAATTTGGGGTTAATTTGGAGCTTGTTATTATTGAGAGAAGATAGGGAGGGGAATACTATTTGGGTGAGCTCTTAAAAGTACCTCATTTAGTGGGGTACCTATATAAATTTTGGCTGTTATTTTTCTGTCCATATTATTTACTCTTTATGTTGCACTATTTATCGTTCTTGAATTAAGGAGTTTAAGATTTACAAAGCTTAAAATTCCCAACACTATTCCTCATCTCATCCGGTCATTCTTCGCACAAATGCCATTTCCAATAAAAAAAAAACCAAAAAAAGTCAAACTCTTCAATCCATATCCCCTTTCAAATACAGCTACAGGCCCACAAATAAGTCTCATTTCAACCAATACGAATCACATTTGACGATCGATCCAAGAGGAATGAGACCAACCCAATTTGATCAAATGTCATTGTGGCCACTTAATTAATTATAAGTATGACGACCCATGCTCTTGGGTTTGACTAAGGCTAGCTTTCCACCACTTATCTTCTCCTATAAATAACATTAGCAAGTTCTCTTGTTGATCACAAAACCACTTTCATTTTTTCTTGTTCATAAACCTAGAAAAATGGCCAACTCTCCAAGCAACTTTGCCAAGTTGGTTGCTTTTCTCTTTTTCTTCTTCCTCATCTTCTCCACTCAAGGTTTGTCAATCTTTCTCTTTCACCCATTGTCTTTCTTAATTCTAAACCCCCAAGACGATTTTTTAAAGTAATAATATTATGTACCGATTTTTCATTGAAAAATTTTTCCCCCTTTCATTTTCTCTTTATTAATTATAGTTGTATATTTTAAACGCTCCTTAAGACTACCATTTTATTTTATCAATAAGATAATAACGTAGTTTTTGAAAACGGATTTATGTTTTTACTTTTGTAATATTATCAAATTCTTTGCTTTTAAAAAAATAGAAAACAAAAATAATTATAAAAAAAAAACCAAAACCAAAAACGAAAAATGATAAATTAAATCTATGACCGATTCAAGAGATTAATTGCGGAAGCGTACTTGAATGAGAATCCATGGATGAAAACAAGATTGAGAGTTATGCTTTCCAATTTCTCTGTAAACTCACTGATCTCTTGAGAGAAAATTTCTGAAAGAAGTTACGTGAAAGTATACAGGGAATGAGGACTATAACCCATTCTGTAACTGCTTAAATAGTTTCAAAGTTTACATATTTATAATTCAGTCCCTCAATAAATTATAAATATTAAATGATATATCTATGCATATATTTAAGTCCATGAGAATATCTTATAACTCTATTATGTCAATACTTAAACTTGATTAGATCAATTTAATTGGCTAATTATAAATAGCATACACATTTAATTAATTACAAGTGTGGTCCCTAATTATTGAATTTATTCCAACAAAAAATGTTTATGATAACGGGACTGAAATAATTAGTTTGTTTTTGTTCATAAACTAACTACTTTAGATATGATGATGTTTTGGAAACAGAAATGAAAGTGGCAGAGGCAAAGGTTTGTGAGAAGCGAAGCACAACGTGGTCGGGATGGTGCGGGGTCACGAGCCACTGCGACCGGCAATGCAAGAACTGGGAGGGTGCAAAACATGGAGCTTGCCACTATCGGTTCCCTGGAAATGCTTGTTTCTGTTACTTCAACTGTTAGAATAAATAATATATTTTTCCATCTATCTTTAAAGAAAGTTTGCAGAAAATAAAGCTTATTTGCTAATTCGGTAACTCAGTTACTTCTGCTTGTAACTTTAATTTACTGTCTCTTTTTCTTGTTGTGTGTGGAATCTATATGTCTTGGTGGGTTCATCATTCATGGTGGTGGTGTTAAATTTATATGGTGTGTTTTGCTTTTTTTTTTTTTTTTTGCGCGCTTCTTTCTCATTATCAATATTTAAATAAAAGACCAAGTCTTTCTCTATATGTGATTCTTTTGTTTCACTCAAGTTAGAGACTCACCAATCATATAATTTTATTTTTAAAACGCTTGCCGTGTCAAAATAATAGAGTTCTTTATATGTTGGAAGCAAATAAAATATCACATTGTTAGAATGGATGATTAAAGATATACAAGGAGATGAGATATTTTGAGTGAAACCAAAATACAATTTCATGCGGATCTAGGTATAAAGTGGACGATATCATATCAATGTAGAAATTATGGAGGCTCGATATACCCAATAATATATTTTATTAAATATGTAAATACACATCTATAAAGGTTGATTATAGAAGAAAGTAAAGGGGTATTCATTAACCAGGGTGGAGTTTTTGTTTCTTCTTCTTTATGATATAGATAAGAGCGAGGTAGGTGAAAGAAGAACTCAAAATGAAAAATGAAATCAATAGTAATTTTTATGAGCAATCACTATGTAGTTTATTGTTTAATGAATAATTGACCAATTTTCATATGGATTTTGCTGGAAAGTTTTATTTATTTATTTTTATGCACTATTATCATTGAAAAAAAATTGAATTTTGAATAAAAAAATATACGAAATCATGTATTTTTAATAATTTTTTTTACCCCGTTTAGCCCCCACTCCGCCCCGCCCATGTTTAATAAACGGGGCTGGGGATAAAGTTAATTGGGGCGGGGTGGGGTGGGAAAAAAAATCTTAAACGGGCGGGGTATAAACGGGTTACCTCGTTTACACCCCGCCCCACCCCATTTACACCCCTACATTTATCATTTCCTCCTTGTATGCTAAATAATATATTTTTGTAATTTTGCACCTATTAAAACACATTCGGATTTCATGGTCATTTTTTGAAAATTTGATACTTTCGTAGATACATTTGAACAATACTTTCAAATGGTCATATATGAAAAGAACCCTACTTTTAATTAAATTTTTTCATTGAAACTCTAAATAGTTTAAAATAAGGGGAGAACCGAATTTTATTTTGTCCCAACTAGGAAAACCTTTGTGCGACTTTTTTAAGGGAGAAAAACTAAGGTTAGTGTTAGGCTGCGGTCTTCGGCCGATATGATTCGGTTATTTAGTTAATATTTTTATAGGATAAATACAAAATACACATTTACACTTTGAGTTATTATTAAATCATTCTTTTATAATTTTTTTTTGTTTTAAAATATCCCTGTACTTTAATAAAATTGTAAATCACACACTTCAGTCGATTAGTTTTAACGAAATTGAGATACATTTATATTCTACGTATGACATGTATTATGATTTCATAAAAAATAACAGGAAAAAAAAATTTGACAGAAGTGTAGAATTTTAGAATAAACTTTTATGTTAATAAAATGTAAAATCCATAAATCACAATCAAATGTTCAATTTTTTTTTTCGAAATTTTAAATGATTTTGGAACAAGTGGTATGCATATAATATAGATGTGTCTAAATTTCGTTAAAACTAATCGAATACAAGAGTGATTTGTAATTTTCTTAATGTGAAGGAGTATTTAAAAAAATGAAGGGGTATGATTTAACAATAACCTAAAGTGTAGGGATTTATCCCTATTTTTGTTTTGTGGTTTGTCATTTTTTTTTATAATAAAAAGTAGTTTTTCGGCAAATTTATGGTTTTTTTTTAGATAAGGATTGTTGACAATCTCTTAAAAATGGGGGAAAAAGAGTTGAAATTTTGGAATTTAAAGCGAACATGAATTGGAATGATCATAGTCAATAAAAATGAAGATAATGAAACAAAAATTCGTCAAAATCTCCACGATTTCTCTTTGAATTTTACACATTACTACATCATAACATAAGTGATAATTTTTCATTTTGATTAATCAAATTAATCTCACCTTTTGCGACTTGAGATCCCTCAAAATCCCACTATTAGTAGAAAATCTACCTCGCGATGAATTCAAACAAACGGCCGGCCCCTTTGACCCCTCTCTCTCTTAATTATTGTTTTCTTATCATGTTTCTTATTGAGAAATTTCATT
Source organism: Gynostemma pentaphyllum (assembly GCA_028015215.1). NCBI lineage: Eukaryota > Viridiplantae > Streptophyta > Magnoliopsida > Cucurbitales > Cucurbitaceae > Gynostemma > Gynostemma pentaphyllum. The sequence continues at coordinate 17,225,935 of CM051353.1, read as the reverse complement.
GGGTGGCAGATTTTTATGCAATATTTATAAAAATATCAACTTAAAAATTATTTATAAATATAGCAATTTTTATCATGTTTATCAATGATTAACAGTGATTTATGTGTTTATTAGTGATAAACTTAGTGTAAAAATATGTAATTCAATGTTTATCACTGACAAACCCAATCAAAATTTGCTATATTTAGAAATATTTTTTTGAGCTTTTATTTTTACAAATATTATTAAAAAATTTGCTAGATTGCAAATGCCCCATTCTTATTTCTTTAAAATCATTAATAAAAATTAGGGGTAGTTATTGAAATAGCGTATTTTTACATATTTATTAATGAAATGTCAGAACTTTTAAAAAATTATTCAAATAGCACAATTGGTTCAATATTATATTAGTTATTTTTCATTATTATTTTCGATTTCTTTTTACTTTTTTAGTTCAATATAATATTTAACTATAGTTATGCTATTTTGGTAATTTTTAAAAAGTTTTGATATTTCAGTAATTAGTATGTATAAATTGGCTATTTGAGACAATATCTTTAAAAGTTATAGAGATGCGTATTTGATAACTATATATTTTTATTTCTATTTGTTATTTTTTTTAAAAATAAAGTTTTATTAGAAATTAGTTTTAGAGAAATAAAATATTTAAATATTTTATGCCATTTGGTTTTTTCTAATGATATATATGTTGAGCTCAGTTAACACAAGTTATATCAGCAAGTTGTTGAAGAGACTCCAACGTGTTTGGCCTATTTGGTATGCAAAACATGGAATACAGAATTTGAATTCAGTGAATTAATTCTAATGATTCAAAGTTATATCATGTGAATTTTTGAATCTGAAACTGTATTTGATATTAGATTCAAAATTTTGAACTGAGATCTAGAAATTTAAAATATGTGTTTGGTTGGTGATTCGGAAATTTAAAAAATTAGTTTGGGCGAAACAAAACACGTGTTTGGTTCAAGATCCATATCTCAAGTGTTCGCCAACATGAGCATAGTTTTAGTGGCTAGGTACATGCTCCCTTCTCATGAGGTCATAAGTTCGAGTCCCCCTCTCCCAATTTGATGTAATATCTCAAAAAAAAAAATCTCAAATATTCAAATATTTATATATATTATATTATGAACATACTATATTATGTTTAGCAAGTCATTGAAGTTATTATCATATTATTATCCTATAACTAGTTCTTTTAAACATATTTAATTTTTCAAGAGTCTAAATTGGTTAATTATAGGTGATAAAGGAATTTGGGACCAAAGAAAAATTTGGGCATTCATAACAAACTTGAATAGAGTTCTACTAAAAGAGTTCCTAATTTATAGTTTATAGCAAATCATTTCAATTATGTATGGATGACACAATACTTTAAGGACCATAACACAGAATTCAATTGAAATTTTCCAATATTTCTAGAAGACATGAAAATGAGACAAAAACCATATCGATCCACAAAGCTAACAAGAACTTGAATAAAATTACTGGACAAGAAAAGCACAATGTGTGCTCTTACTATTGTAACATAATGTTCAAGTTTCTATAAACAAAAACAAAAACAACATAACCTTAGCATTAAGCCTTAACACTAAAAGCAATAATAATGATAAAGTTCTATGAGGTCGAAGGTTCGAATCACCCCTCCCTCAATTTGATGTAATATCTCAAATAATAAATAATAATAATGATAAAATTCTATGAAGACATTAATCAGGGCTACTTCGAGTCATTGTCTTTAACTTTCCAACATCACAACTTAAATTTGGATACATTGATATTTTATAATTGATTAGCTCTTTCTTCTATAGCTGATGGGCACCTTTGTGACCTTCCTGTTGATAAACTTTACACAAAAAATTTGAAGCTAGCAATGCTATATCTGGGGCAATTCCACCTGTTATTAATATAAGAAAATTAGGATTTTCAAATGGTAAGAAAGAAAATAATAGAGATATCAAGCAAGTTCACAAGCCCTCCTTCAAGTCCAAAGACTGTTGGATTAAAACCCACTAAAGCCCATACTAAGGTCTCACCAAGCCCAAGCCCAAGTCAATCCATTTGATGGAGGAAGATTCATGAAGCTTCCACATCCACTTGAAGATTCATGAACCTTCCATCTACTTTCTTGAAGTTGGTGATCAAATTGTAGCCATTGATTTTACTTGGGCACCAAGGAAAAATCAAGACCATTGGATTGAACTTGGGGGCAAAGGATCTTTCACTATAAATAGGGGTTCTCCCATTCTTGGAAAATCATCCCAAAATCATCAAGTGTAGAACTTGAGTGAGAAAAGAAAGTGTGAGGCTTGAGATAAAAATAGAGAGAGTTTTTCCTTATAAGGGAGAGAGGTCTTGTTCTTTCCTTATAAGAGAGAAGGTTGTAAAATCCTATTTTTATAGTGAATTCTTCTATCCTTGCCCGTGGTTTTTACCCTTGATCTCCTTGAAGAGCATAGAGAGACTTCTCGTCTTCGTGTTGCTGAGTATAAAAACCGGGTGGCACGATACTACAACTCTCGAGTCAAACCACGCAATTTCAAAGGGGATGACTTCGTTCTCAAAAAAGTGTTGCCAAATACAAAGGACCCAAATTGTGGGACCTTAGGACCAATTTGGGAAGGACCATACAAGGTCATTGAGTTAGTGAGACCATGTACTTATAGATTGAAAGACCTTAACAACAAGGCATTACATCATCAATGGAATGTAGAACACCTCAAGACCCTTTATCAACGATGTCTTTATAATTTCATTTATGTTTGAGTTGTTTCAACAATTTTCATTCACTGTAATTTCATTCCAATAAATGAAATGATAACGCACTCTTTCAACTTCATAAACTTGTGTTGAAAAGAACCAACAAAGCATAAGGAAAGGCTACCACTAAGTGTGAATCTGAGCTCAGCCCAGAACAAGCTACTTCAATAACTCACAAACTCAAGTAACACTTTAAGTTATAAAGTGCAGCTTGAGTGGGGGCCTACTGCTACTACTTTGCTTACTACTTGCACTATTACTACGCATTACGTTGCTACACCAACAAGAATGAGTCGAAGAAGCACAACAAAAATTAGGTTTTTGAAAATTCTAAGTTCATTTAGGTGTAGGGCTATGTTGCCACACTTGATTGATAAAACTTAGAAAGAACAAAAACTTAAGTTTATTAAAAACTCTAAGTTCATTTTAGGTGCAGGGCTATTTAGCCACACTTGATTGATAAAACTTAGAAAATTTAAGTTCATTAAAAATTCTAAGTTCATTTTAGGTGGAAGGCTCAGTAGCCACACTTGATTGATAAAACTTAGAAAGAACAAAAACTTAAGTTTTATTAAAAATTCTAAGTTCATTTTAGGTGCAGGGCTATGTAGCCACACTTGATTGATAAAATTTAGAAAATAAATAAAACCAATAAATGAAGGCAACATGAAATAAATCTGAAGATGAAAAGCAACATAAGTTTGGAGATATCCTAAATAAAATGAAAGCATGATAAAAACAGATTGTTCTACCTATATGAAACTAAAGAGGAATAAAAATAAAAGCTAAATCTAAAAAAGTCATCATGCTGAATCATCCACTGTCTCAATGTCGACAACAACATCTGTGCGGGAAAGGTTGAAACTCTCCCTAACAAACTTGAGATCAAGATCTGGAAATATCTCGGTAACCTTCTCAAGTGCTCCTTTGATGCTAAGGTCGAAAAGAAAAACTTCCAGGTATACGTCTTTATTGACAGAATGAAGAATAACAAGCAATTCGTCTTGATCCTGAATTTTAGCTTTGAGTTCGCCAAACTTAGTCAAGGTATTTTTGAGCCTGTCGGAAGTTTCATCTAAGTTTTTCTGCACTTCAACTAGTTCACCCCTCAGCTTATTCTTCTCAACGCGCTCTTCTACCTGCAATCATGCGTTATCAAATAAACTTCTCTCAAGAAATTTCACTGTGTCTTCAAGACGAAGAATCTTTCCCTCCATCTGTACGCAGGCCATGTTCATCCTAGCCCCAACCTATAATAGGGAAACAATCGTTTAATTCATCTAAGTGAAAGAAAAACACAAAAAATGATTAGAGTGAAACAATAAATACCTTTAAGTATTCCTCAATAGACGAGTCAACTAGAGTTTGAGTGGTCATGGACCATGCACAACTCGATCAAGTAGCAAAACAGTCTGAAAATTTGAACTGATCAGTGCAATTTCTTCCTTAAAAGACTCATCATCTTCTCCAAAGTAAACACAACCAGGATCAGCTAAAGAACGATGAACATCACAGTGAGAAGAAGGACCCGAACTTAAACTTAGGACTGTAGCAGATAAAGTTTTTTTTACCAACATCTGACACACGACGACGTTTTTCAACTGAAGTCTCAGGACGATCAGGTTGTTTGTTAGTTACTTTCTTTGGAGTTTTACCAGAAGCATCTAAGCATTTTTGGCGTTTGCAGGTTTCAATGAACCTGCGAGCTGCCTCACCTGACATAGCCAAAAAAAATGAAGTGTCAGATATGTACCCTTTTGTGGCACAACATATATAAAAATTACAAAGACTTACTGGTATCTTCAACGAAAGGCTGAGCAAGGCCAGAAGCAACGAGTAGTTCGTCTGATAGAAAGACGACATAGTTACGATTTTCAACTGGAATACTCAAAATATCATTAACTATCTTTTTAGTTGGTTGAGATAGTGAAATGAGTTCTAAATCTCTCACTGCAGTAAAAGAAGAATGAGTTAATGAACAAGTGGAAGCATGAGAGAAGCAGGTTGTAAAAAACAAATTCTTAGAGTGAACCTACCAGAACTCCTAAAGAGCCTAGGAACTCGATGAGTATGATCTTGTTCAGGTATTAAAGTGTAACAACCCGGTTTTTCGCTTAGGGTCATTTTAGTCATTTCACCAATTTTGATCCAATCAACGTAATTTTTAGTTTTCCCGAACCGTCATGTCGTTACGAATTCAACGGGATTGACTACGCTCAATTCCGAGTTCTGAGTAAAAAGATATGGCCTGAATACCTTTTACGTCCCTAACTAATATTATTCTATCAGGGGCATCTTAGTATTTTGCCAGCCAATAAAAAAAAAATCCATTAAAACAGCACACACTTCTAGGTCAAGCGTTTTCTCTTCATTCCTTTCAGCCGCAACCGCCGTTTCCGTCAAATTCTTCGATCAAATTCGTGGTAAATCAAACTTGCGATCATTCATCCTTCCTCTTCGTTTTAGAGCCACTGAATCATCGTTCCCTTCTGTTTCTCTCCTTCGAAATTGATCATCAGTAATCGGAGTTCACGTGCGTCGTTTGAGAGCCGAGGAACGTCCAGTTTTATCCTTTGATTTTCGAGGTAAATGATCATTTCATTTGATCTTTCGTTATAGGATCATTTAGAGTAAACTTACTATTAATTTGACGTTTAATCTTTGCGTTTTCTTCGGATTTAGACTATCACCGGATTCTGTCTTTCCTCGCCGGAAACTGGGCACTCTTGGTCACCGTTTTCTTCAAGTTTTTGGTTGTTTTTGTTTCGGGTTCTCCTAGTCTCTCATAGAGTTCTTCGTTACGTGTGAATCCAAGACGAGGGTTGAGCTTTCTTGGAGTTTCGGTGAGTTACTGTCGTTTGTTTAAAAAAAAAAAAAGAAACGCAGCAAGCTGCGTTTCAGCGTTCAAGCTGAAGCTTGAAGAACCGGTCCAACTGGACCGGCTGAACTGGTCCAATTGGACTGGTTCAGCTGGTCCAGACCGGTTCAGGGGTTTTTTAGGTCATTTTGGGCCGGTTTTCATCCCGTTCTTCCGGTTCTTGTAAAATTGACTTGATATTAATGTCAATACAGGTCTTGGGCACCGTTAGGAGTTTATTTGGATTTAATTCGAAGCCGTTTGCTTATCCAATTTGCGAATAAGGTAGGTTAATTCCTACTTAAAGTGTTAAATTGAATTCCATGTGATTGTTTGTTTTGACTTTGAGCAATGTTATGATTCGGGAGATGAATTATCGATTTTCATTATTGATTTTAATTATTTTAATTATTTTAATTACTATTATTAATATTATTACTATTAGTGATTTTAATTATTGTTATTATTATCATTATTAATTTTAATCATTATTATTATTAATTTTAATCATTTTATTATTATTATTGATTTTAATTATTATCATTGATTTTATTTATTTATTTATTATTATTATTATTATTATTATTATTATTATTATTAATATTATTATTATTTTTTTATTTTAATTATTATTATTATTGTTGTTGTTGTTTTTAATTATTGTTGTTATGTGCTCGTTTGATTTGCAATTATTGTATTTATTTAATTTATGTGCGTTATTCGGTCATGTGCTATAGTTAGGGCCTAATAGCGGTTTGAGGTTAAACTAACATAATAATTAATAAATATTAAATTTGTAGAGCGCGTCTATGGCACGTATCATGAGTGGCCCTATACCCCACTATGATCATTTTTCAAAGCGCGATAGTACGGACGTATCATGAGTGGCCCTATACCCCACTATGATACATATATACAAATTTAATTAAAATAAAGTTTAAAGGAGATGTTGTAGGCTAAGTACCTACTAAATAAATAGGCTAAGTACCTACGAGCATAATTATAAATGAGGAATTGGGGTTTTGACTGGTATCCAATAATTATTACTTTTGGTGTGATTTCAATTTAGCTTACTTATATAAGTTGAAATTAATCTCTTGAGCTAAAAACTCACGGTTGAATGCCCCGCAAATTTAAATTTTGCGGTAACGTTGATAATTTTGACCGGACTCCGCGCATGGCGAGGATGGTGCTACATGGAGGCCTTAGGATTTATTTGTTTCGCCTTCTCCTTTGACTTTTCATATTAGTCATTTCTTTTGTTATTTGAGATATTTTAATTTCCTTTTATTTAAACTCATGCTTTTATTTGGATTTTATTATTTGAATTGGCGCCACATTTAAACGTTTTGTTTTATCTTTTATTTGTTATTTAAATAAAAGGCTTCCGCATTTATTAATTTTACTCTGATTTGTTTGTAAATTAAATGAGTTCTTTTATCATTTACTTATTTATTTTCATATTGAGTCGGGTCGTCACATAAAGACAACCAATCACCACCCACAAAAAACCATTGATTTTTCCATTTCTTTATAGTAGGAGAAATTGTCAATAGCTTATAGCCACGAGAGGCAAAATAATACATGGATTTCTCCCCAGGAAACTCTTTAGTCGATAAAGGGCATGGATAGTTTTATAAGTTAAAGAAAATCCACCGCTATAGAGATGCCAAAGAACCCAAATCTAAAGTAAAACGGTCCAGCCATTTAGAGCAAGTTGAGCGGGAGCTAACCCCACATAATTCAAAACTCTCTGAAGGAAATGATGGAGAGGAAGTCTAACTCCACATTTGAACGTGTGTAAATGAAAACTGACTTCTCCAATAGGGGGGGTCATGAATAGTCTCGCCCAATTCAGGACACCTAAGAGTAATGGATGAAGGTATATCATACAACGTTCTAATTCGTTTTAGGTGTCCTAAGGTAATGGTAGAAGAGTAAGAATCTATCTTGGAATCATCCTCGTGAGTACTCAGTTCAGTTACAGAACTCGGCCCCCCCCCTCGAATCTTCTTCGCTTTCAGTTTTGTAATTAGAATTTTCGCTTGACATCCTAAAATGAAAAAGGATTCTATCTTAGAGATTTTTGAAGCAACAACTACTTAGACGTACAATTTGAATGAAATATGCTTAGATGGAAACCAATATGACATACCTGACTTCGGCAAAGAGGAAAAAATCATCTATGGTCCTTTAAGTAAATTACGTGACAGCAAACAAGCCTACAAAAGAGCGCAAAAGTTCAAAGTTAGACGTGAAGAAGAGCAAGGCGAGATGGTCGTTGGAAAAAAATTTTGAAGAAGGCACGCGGGTCAAAACTTGACCCGCGTGCTAACCTGCGGGTATTTACACCAGCAGGTGTTAAAAAAAATATGATGGATGACACGCGGGTCAAAACCTGACCCGCGTGTGAACTCGCGGGTCAGGTTTTGACATGCGAGTCTCAGTATTTAAAAAATAATAAAATTAAATTGTTGAAGAACAGCGCCGTTTTTTTTATAATTTTTTTTAACTTGTTCTTTTTTCCTCTAATTCTTTTTCCTACCTTTAATTCTACTCTCGATTTATTTATTTTTCCCTTCTTCAATCCATAAGCTTTAGTATGTCAAGACCTAAATTATTAAATTTCTACGTTTTAAGAGAAGTTATCTTAAACTTAGAAAGGGGCAATATGTACCTGATAATTTGACGCCCTACCACGGTTGTTTCTACTGGATGAGAAGGCAAACCTGCAAAATCGAGAAATTGAAGAAGACAATGTCAAAGAAAGTCTTCATGTAAAAGAAAGAAAGGAATATAGAATTTAGAATTTAAAACTTACCAGTTCTCAAAGTTGTGAATTATGGAGGAAGCTAGACTTTGATATTTATAGAGATTTGAACTTATCTCATGATTTGATCTTATCCCCTGATTTGATTCTTCTCTCCTGATTTGGTTGATATCTTAATCGTTGGATCGAGGTAAAGACAACGACTCAGATCTCTTATTCAATTTTTGATGAAGTCAGGTCCAATAAAGATTAAAGCAAAAAATTATGGAAGATAAATTTTTTCTTTGGTGGTGGAAGCTTCATAAGAATTTTTACGAATTTTTGCTTTGAATATTTTCGGGAAATTAATTGAGGCAAAATTCCACTTTGAAAGAATACTCCCAAGAAGCATTGAACTCGCATCTCAACTCAACTCGGGAGTAGGGGGCCTCTGTTGTGGGGTGAAATTGGATTACACATGGAATTTTACAACTTAACAATATTTGTCTACGCACCTCGTCTGACCGCAGTACTTAAGCACCACGTTTGACCGCGGTACTTGGGCACCTGGTTTGACCGCCGTACCAAGGCACCTGTCCGACCGCGGTACCTAGTCATAAAGTCCACGCACTTGAAAAGACCTGGCTACACAGTCTCCAACATAGACCTACATATTTAAACTAAATACAAGTATCCACTTGGGAAACGACACGTGGCGCAACCCGTAAGCGACACATAATTGAGAAGCAACACATGGCCCAATCCCGACGCGACATGTGGCACGATGATGTCATCAACCTATTCTCCTAAATAGGAGAAGAAATTCATTCATAAGGTAACTAATTTCTACTACTATTCTTTCTGGCATACTAGCTCTGCTTGCTCTGACTTTAGCATCGGAGGGTGTTAGGCAGGCACCACACCGATGCTCTTTTCTTTTCCTGTGCAGGTACCAACGTAGCACGCCGTTGAAGCAGCTCACTACCTCCGACTCGTTCCATAAATTAAGTTCGTTGTCTACGTGGAAGCTCTCCATTTTTACGCAACAACAGTAAACAAGAGCGGTTATTACCAAAGAGTTTGAACGTCTCAATATTGGCTAGGGTTAATATTGAGAGGATGAAAAGTCTACTATATCACGGTTCTTAAATGGTTTAAACTTTGAGATTGGGTCAAGTATATGTGCATATATATGTGAAGTTAGAAGGGATTAATTCATATGGCCATCAAAAAGACAAAGAGGAGTAGCTTGTCTTAAGACAAATTATATGGAAAAAAAAAAACAAAACCAAGTGGGGCTTAGACTATACCAAAGTACTTGAACTTGTACATTTTTGTATGTTTTTAGTCTAAAAGGACCAAATAAAAAGGTTAGTAAATGAGGGAATAGTTTTTGATCCAGGAGGGAATGGTCCTAAACACACTTGACTCCGAATTGACTAAGAAGGTAGGGTATGATTTATGTGTTTCTAATTTTATAATGTTACTAGTTTGAGTCCTTTTGATATGTATAGGTGAAGATTTTGATTCGAGGAGTAATCATTTTCAAGAGGGAGGTGATGATATGAATCATGACACTTCACTCACACACGATGAGCTAGAAGCACACAAGCTAGGAGCATATGGAATGAAAGCTTGTAGATGTTGAAACATTAGAATCAGAGGCAAACAATCTATGGAAAATTCAACTTCAAGAAGACACAAACTCAAATTTTCCACTTTGAAGATGTTTTCAAAAAATGAAGAAAATCCCTAAAATTTAGGGACTAAATTTTCCGACCATATCATATTTCCATTTCCAGTTTCATTATGTTGAAGGGCTTTAATATAATGTAAAGAAAAAAAACATCCAAATAGTGTATGTTGAGAATCCCACATCGGAAAGATGAAGGGAACTCACAAGATTTATAAGATACATGGAATACTCCTCTCATTACCAATTGGTTTTGAGATGGAACCCCCTAAGAGTGTAGGAATTTTAATTATGGAATTAAAAATTCCTAGAGTAAGTTTATTTTTTTGAATCATCATGGTGATATTATAATGATGTCTTGTGTAGTTCAACCTCATCTGATCATTATGTACTAATTTTTGAATTAGACTTGTATTAGTGTAGGAAGCCTTTATTTGCCTATTTAAAGGCTTGTTTATTTAATAGAAACTGAGTCTTGTCAGATGAGTATGTATGCATAAACCCCTATTTGTGTGCATTTTATATTTATTTTATAATTTTTCTAAATATATTTGATTCTCTTCGATGTTGGAAAGCTTCATTATCTTATGGGTATTAGCTTTTTTATTATGTATTTGGATTTTTTTTATATGATAAGAATTTTTAATTATGGGATATCAAGCAACTATTAAATTTTTTCTCCATGATAGATTTTACTAATATGATCTCTTCTTATATTTTAGTGGATGGATAAATTTTATATTAATTAAAACCAAATTTTATCAGTATTTTTTCATCTTATGATAACAAAGACCTAAATAAACCAAACCAATTCAACTTATTTTTCATGGTTTGGTTTATTTCACTAATTAATAAGAGTAATTAGGGTTGAATCATTGAGTCAACTCAACCTGACTCTTGAATATCGTTGCACCACATTGTGGCTTACCCTTCTCATTACCGTTAGGATGGGTATGATTTAAATGTTAGAAGAGAGAAAAAATTTGAGGCATTTACAAATATGTTAACCTAAAAAAGTATTTACAAAAATGTTAATTTTTTAGAAGCCCGATTACTGTTCATAAATAAATATCATAAATACCTTTATTTCATACAAGTATATCAGTAAGTAATTGATTTACCATATCAGTAATAGTATAAATAAATGATAGTATATCAATGATATACCATTAATGATATACTATCAATGATTAACAGTCACCAATTTTCCATGATATACTATCATTGATCTACTCTTTTACGATGTCGAGAGAGGTCTCACCATAAACTTCAAATTCTCATCGAAAAATGGGGAAAACAAGTTTGAATCTTTGGGTTTCGTCAAATCTGAGATTGAGGATGAGTTTTGAAAAAAAAAAGATGGTTATATGATGGTTTTTCAGAGTTGATTTAGTTTATACCGAAACAAAAAATCCTCGGGGTTGAGATCTCACTGGAAAACTTCGAATTCTAATCGGATAGTAGGGGAAAACAAGTTGTAAGTTTCGAAATTCGTCAAATATGAGTTTTGGGGTGCGATCTAGCAAAAAAAAAAAAAAAAAGATGGTTTGTTGTGGTTTCCAGGATTGTTTTAATTTTTGTCAGAAATCTTTGTGGCAACGAAGATGGTCACGGAGACGGTGGCGGAAAAATTAGACAGATAAATAAGAAGAGATAACTTAGAAAGATAATGATGTAGGAAGGAATATGAAGTTAGTTTGAGAACTAAAAAGATTAACCCTCTTTTAAAAAAGGAATATGTGTAAATAATTTTAAAAAATAATAGGGTAAAGGTACCCATTTGGTCCCAGAGTTTTAGAGGTCTTGTCTATTTGGTCCCTGCATTTTCAATTTGTGTCTAAGTGGTCCCTGAGTTTTTGATGTTGTGTCTATTTGGTCCATGCGTTTTCAATTTATGTCTAACACTACAAAAAAACTGCCTAATTGCGACACGGAATTTACTACCAGAATGGTAGCTTTTGACGAATTGCGACCGGAAATACGACCGTCACTTGAGTAGCAAAAAAGTGAGTCGCAATGAAAAAATTATGACCATGGTGTCACAAATTTACGACTAGGGTTAGTTGGGTCGCAAAAAAGTCAACCCTAATATTTGCGACCCTAGGGTAGCAATATTTGCTACCATGGGATTGCAAATATTACTATTTGTTTTTTAAAAAGGATTATTTTGCTACTCTGGGGTAGCAATATTTGCTACCCTTTGGGTCGCAAAAATTATTATTTGTTTTTTTTTTTAAAAGAATAGCAATATTTGCTACCTTGTGGTCACAAATATATTATTATTTTTTATTATTTTAATAAATAATTTTAAATTGAATATTATTTTAATAAATTAATATGATAATTGATGTTTAATTATTTTTATTAACATAAAAAAAATTGTATCAAAATATATATATATATAAAATACCAAAATAATCCACCAAAATAATCCATATACATCCCAAAATGTTTTAATACAAAAACTACTACGGGGGTGCTAAAAGAAATGTTTAGATAACTTACCTTTTTTGTCGAACCGATGAAATCTCGGGAATAATCTGCACGTAGACGAAAGAAAAATGTAAAAGCAAAAAAAAAAAAAAGGAAACGGGGGAGGGAAAGAAAAGAGAAAGGAGGCAGAATATAATGGGGAGGGGAAATCCGTTTTGCCTCCTTTATTTCAATATTTGCGACAAAAACTACTGTGGGGGTGCTAAAAGAAATGTTTAGATAACTTACCTTTTTTGTCGAATAGATGAAATCCTGGGAATGATCTGTTAGGAATGGTGTCCTAAAACTTGTAATTATTTAATAATAATAATTTATCTCGAATAAATTAAATAAATAAACGTAAGTTTTTTATATTATCTAGATTGATTCAATTAATGATATTAGGAATATATGGAAATATGTTAATATCGAACATTCAAATAGTAAAACCCTAAGTCACTCTTATGAAATCACGACTTAGTATGTGAGTCATACGAGATGATTAAAGTCGAGATGAGTAACTTAAAAGTATCTACAGTAAATGGATAACGTTTGGGAACCTTATCCTGGTAACACTGTTGATAGCTTCGCATTTTGTTAATAGACAAATGATCTAATACTGATCATTCATGTGGGAGAAATGAAATGGAAGTATCATATAAAATATTGATTGTATAACACAGGACCACGATGTTCGATCAAATTTCTCATTAGTACCATTTACGAGAATTGATCGAATATCAAACTAAGTTTATCAACCGTGATATATCTCAATCCTGAGTGAAATGTGAACTCCTATTTGTGGAGTTATGTTTTTTGATTCACATGGTTGAGAGCGATCTGTAAGAACGCTCAATACACTCCTGCTTTGGGAACATAACAAGATAAGTAGCTGGGAACGCATTTTCACGAGATGAAATTCATAACTTTCCTATAAATTTAACGGTATCAGTGCGATACCTAAAAATTTTAGGAACTTTAGGAAACTCCTTTGATGTTCTGATTCGAGACATGAACAAGTGACGTCACGACTTCTATTGATCACATAAGTACATTATCTCTAATTCGACTAAAGATAAAGTTCAATGGAGAATCAACGGGAACATAAGGATAAAACGGTAATTACAGAGGCAAAACGGTAAATTTAATCCGCCTGTAATTATAAGGGTTCCACGTGAAAAATATGTTACAGATATAAATAAAGATAAACTAAATGGACAATAACTCATCTATAGTGAGAGGAGTTCAGCTATGAATCTATAGTGGAATTATTCATAGTTAGATAATAAGTAATTAACTGATTATGAGTTAATCACTTAATTGACTAATTATTAAGCCCATGATCTATAGGTCCATTGGGTCCCTATGCTAGCCCAAATATCGTAGTCGCGAAATCAAGTAGAAGAAATGGAAATTTTAAGTAAAGTGAATTACTTAAATAGGCAATATTAATTGTTTAAATATTGAGTATATTTAAACGGTAATTAATATAAACATTATTAATTGTTTAAATAATGAGTTTATTTAAACAGGAAATTAATAATGAAATATTATTAACTAAACATTATTAATTATTTAAATATTGAGTATATTTAAATGGTAATTAATAATTTGAAATTAATTGACAATTATTAATTGTTTAAATACTTAATTTTATTTGAATGGAAATTAATAATTAAAAATTAATTAATAAATAATAAAATATTATCAATAAAATTATTAATTAAATAATGAGTTTATTTAATGGAAATTAATAATTAAAATATTTATTATTAATTATTTAAATAATGAAAATTATTTAAATGGAAATTAATAATTAAATATAATTTGATAATATTTAGTCGGGAGAAAATATTAATATTATTAATTATTTAAATAAATTATTTTATTTAAATGGTAATAAATAAATAAATTTATTAAGTTGGACTTATTAATTTAAGAGAGAATTTCAAGCCCAACTGGATTAATGAACCTAATTGAAATTGGCCCAAAATAATTAATTAAATAAATTGGAATTATTTATTAATTATAGATCAAATTTTCGGCAACATCATATTATTTTGGGAGAGATAATTGTTTGAATTATATTCTAAAATAATTACATAGATTTATTTATCCAAGATAAATTAAAAGAAAAGAAAATAATATCTTATTTATCTATGTATTTTTCGAAAATAGCAAGATAATGGAAAGATAATATCTTTTCTCTTTTTGTATTTATCTCTATGAAAAATTTTAATTAGATTATATTTTCCATAAGCCTATAAATAGGAGGCTTGGGTCATTGATAAATCATACAATTAAATTTCTTAGAAATTCGGAATTCTCTCTTCCTTCTCCCTCCCCCTTGGCCGATTTTCCCTATAGTAATTGGGAAGAAAAATATTTTTTCTTCTTCCCAATTTTTTGTTAAGTTCGATCCCACAATCGGGTTTCGTTTGATCGATCAAGATATAACGTAGAAAATCCGTTGTTGCAGAGGATTTGATGCTGTAAAGAAACCTCCAACAGATTCTCCATATATTACTCAATGTAAGTTTTAAAATTTTAATTTTCGAAAATTTAATGCATGAATCTACATGTTTTTATCACAAACTGCATGATGTTAATAGATCCGTAATTAAATGTTAATTAGTTTACTAAATAAAATTCTGCTAATTTAGTAAATCATCCCTTCATGATCCGCACGTAGACGAAAGAAAAATGTAAAAAGCAAATAAAAAAACAAAAGAAAGAAAAACAGGGGAGGGAAAGAAAAGAGAAGGGAAAGAAAAGATAAAGGAGGCAGAATATAATAGGGAGGGGAAATCCGTTCTGCCTCCTTTATTTCAATATTTGCGACCAACTGGTCGCAAATATGTTATTATCACCGCCAATTTTTTTGTGGAATTTGAAAAACCCGCTTAAAAAAGTAACGTTGGGGTCGCAAATTTCTTCAAATTTGCGACCACCACATCACCTTTGAATTTACTGCTTCCTAAATGATTAGACATTTTTGTACTTTTCCAATGATGATTTGCGACCATGAGGTAGCAAATTTGATTTTACAGCTGCCTAAATGATTAGTTATTTTTTACTTTCCCAATGATGATTTGCCACCATAGCAAATTTGCGACAATGGGGTAGCAAATTTGCTACCACAACGTCACCTTTGAATTTATAGCTGCCTAAATGATTAGACACTTTTTACTTTCCCAATGATGATTTGCGACCATGGGGTAGCAAATTTGATTTTACAGCTGCCTAAATGATTAGATATTTTTTACTTTCCCAATGATGATTTGCCACCATGGGGTAGCAAATTTACGACCATGGGGTAGCAAATGTGCTACCACAACGTCTCCTTTGATTTTACAACTGCCAAAATGATTAGATATTTTTTACTTTCCCAATGATGATTTTCCACCATGGGGTTGCAAATTTGCGACCATGGGGTAGAAAATTTGCTACCATAGGTCGCAAATTTGCTACCCCAGCTTCACATTTGAATTTACAGTTGCCTAAATGATTAGATATTTTTTACTTTCTCAATGATGATTTGCGACCATGGGGTAGCAAATTTGATTTCACAGCTGCCTAAATGATTATATATTTTTTACTTTCCCAATGACTATTTGCCACCATGGGGTAGCAAATTTGCTACCCTAGGGTCAATGATTTGTGATCATGTGGTAGCAAATTTGCGACCATTTGATCGCCAATTTCCCCGCCTTTTTTAGTGACTTGTAAGCAACGTACAGTCGCTGTAATACGACCAGGGAGTCGCAAATATTTTGCGACCCCAACGTCACATTCTTCACACCATCAATTCGCGCCATTTTTTATGACGGTTTGTTAGATTAAGTCGTAAAATGGTCGCATTTTTGCAACGACCCGTGGCGTCGCAAAATGGCTTCCTCACACTTCTGGTCGCAAATATCTGGTCGCAAATCAACAGTTTTCTTGTAATGTAAGTGGTCTCTGCGTTTTGGATTTTGTGTCTATTTGGTCCTTACGTTTTCAAGAACTATTAGAAATAAGTTTGATTGGTCCTTAATTTAACATATTCGTTAACTTTTTAACAGAATGTTAAGTTAACGCTGACATAACATGTCTATTTGGTCAAAATACGGACATAGGATTAAATATAACTTCAAATATTTCATCAATCCAGATCTAAGATTTGACATAATAATTAATCTCATGTTAGTATTTTGGTCAATTAAACATTTTATGTCAGCGTTAAAACGATATTATGTTAATGAATTAACAAAATAAGGAACACTTAAACTTATTTATAATAATTCATGAATCATTTAGACACAAATTGAAAACTCAAGGACCAATTAGACACAATATCCAAAACTCAGGGACCACTTAGACACAAATTGTAAAATGCAGGGACTAAATAGACACAAAATCCAAAACTCAGTGACCACTTAGACACAAATTGAAAATGCATGGATCAAATAGACACAACATCCAAAACTCAAGAACCACTTAGACACAAATTGAAAAACGTGGGGACCAAATGAGTACTTTACCTAAAATAATAAATATGTAAATATTTAATCAAGTATTAACATCCGTGTAAATTTTTCTAAATATTTATATGAATCATCTAACAATTAAGAGGGGTATAAGGCGACATGTCGTAGTCACATTAAATAAATTCTCCAGAATAAAGTCCTCTAATTTTTATTAATTTTACCTTTAGTTTATGTCTTAAAATAATAGTTCGAACATTACACAGAAGATAATGCAAACAGTTGTTAGTATTTAGTTGTTAGTATTTAAGGAAAGTTGTATAAACCACCGCTAAAGTATATGGATTATAATACTTACACCCTTAAACTTTTAATTTAAATATTTGATCCCTAAACTTTATAAAGGATTTTGGCCCAACCCTTCATCAGTGGGAGAATCTAATCGGATTTTGGCAACGAGATCGCTCATCCAGCACCATAAATATGAAAACGGAAGTTCTAGGCTGGTGATAACGTGATGGAGATGAACCGACTGAAGCGCTAACAAACAGTGGTATGTACAATATATTTGTATATATTGTAAAGAGCGAAGGAGAGTTATTGCATTGTATAGTACAATATCAATTTTACTTACAATACTGTATAGTACCTTTGTTTTGCATTGCCAAATAAAATGTACTGTACTTTTACAAAATGTACAAGGAGAATGACGATACAAAACTGTTTAGTACATTTGTTTTGCATTGCCCAATAAAATGTACTAATGTGCGAGGAGAATGACGATACAAAATGTACGATTAATTGTTGCTGATTCGCCGGATAAAATGGTGGAGCTTTATAGAGTTTGAGAAGAAAGAGTATGTTTTGGGTGATTTAGTATATATCTCTTAATATTTTGTTTTTTTTTTAATTTGATTTTTATTAGGTGTGATCTCCATGATTTGTTATTTTATTATTTTTTCTTAATAGTTGAAGGTCATTTTAGTAATTGTACCATCGATTTCTCTCTCCTAGTGACTACTTTTTGATAAAATAATTTAATTGGCTAAAAACTGAAAATAAGCCTATTTTGTGACTATATATTTAAATCACTTTTTTTTTTTTTCATTTCAGAATTTAATGAACAATTAGATGAAGTTCTCTTTGTTTAATATATGAATTTCTCTCTATTTTTTACTCCCATTTCCATTCTATAATTTATAAACAAAAAGTAGTCTATATATCAATTGAGTATTTAACTTCTCTTTTATTTGTTTAAATTAATAACATTTCCTTTTTCATCCTCAGTTTTTTTTATTATTATTTAGTTCTTTTATTATTTTTAATTTTTAAACTCTCCTAATTTCAAAACTTAGAATTCTATATCAATTGTTTTTTTACTCTTCTTTATTTTTTTTAGATTAATATAGTTCATTTTCAACCTCATTTTTAGTTTACTTTAAATTTATTAATTTGAGCTCATATATATTGATTTAAAAAACAGAAGTTTATTTCTTTGTATCATCTTAATTGCTTTTTTTATTAGTTCCTCCTTTATTTTATTTTTATTAGATAATTTTGCATCTAAATATTCAAGAAGAATGTCACATTTTAAATGAATTTTAAATTATATTATTTCTTTTAATATTCGTTATTTAGTTGAAGTTAATAATATTATACTTTTTATGTATTTTTTTTTCTTTGACCTTGACCTCAAAACCCTTGTAGTGGCGAAGACAAGGCTTTCTTCTCCGATCTCACCCCTCTGACATTAAATACATATTTACTTGTCTTAAAGGGTGATATTTTTAGGGTCTAATTTAACAATGGATGGTGGTAATTTTGTTAAATTAAAATTTTCTCGGTCAAATTTTAATACTTTACAAAGTTTAGGGATCAAATTAAATTTAGAATTTTACATACTAATTACTAAAATTTCAGAACTTTTTAAAAATTACTCAATAGCATAATTATAGTTCAATAAATTATTGAACTAATACTTTGTTACTTTTCATGGGTATTTTCATTGAATTTGTTTTTTTTTTTGCCTTTAAGTTCAAGTTCAATAATATATTGAACTATTTAATTGTTTTCATTATTATTTTCATTGATATGTTCATTTTTTTAAACTTTTTTCATTATTGAACTATAATTATGCTATTTGAGTAATTTTTTAAAAGTTCTGACATTTCACGTGGTTTATATAATTTTCCCTAAAATTTTAGAGCAAAAATTAAACGTGAAATTTAATACAAGATAAATGAAACGTGAAACTGAAGTTTTTATAACTTTAGGGATAAAAAAAATTTGAATACAAGTTTAGGGATTACAACTGAGATTTAAAATCTTTATGGATTAAGATTAAAAAAAAAGTATTAGTTAAGGGACTAAATCTAGATTTGAACTTTAAAAAAACATTGTTGAACTAAATTAACAATCCATAGTTGAAAATAAGAATATTTTTTAAAAATGGATCTAAAAAACCCCAAAATACTTGAAGACTTTTCCAATAAATAATGAAACCTAGCTTAAAATATAAACAAACAATCTGATCAAATCAAATAAATCACTAAAAAAAGGAATTTACAATATTTTTTGGTGCTAATCTTATGGGAAACACAACATATATTATTCTCATTTGATAATCCAGTAGAAATGAGACAACCAATTTTTTTGAGATAAGGACAGCCAATTGATCAAAGTTTTGCCAGTTAATTAAATTGCTTGGCCTTGACTAGGGCTTTTAAGGCAGCATCCACCACTCAGCTCTTTCACTATAAATACCCTTAAGCCAGTTCTCTTATTAATCACAAAACACAAAAACAAGTTTCCTTTTCTTGTGTTCATAAACAACATAGCAAAGAAAAATGGCAAAATCTCTTCACAACTTTGTCAACTTGGCTGCTCTCCTCTTTTGCTTCTTCCTCATCTTCTCCACCCAAGGTGAGTCATTTTCTCTCTTTCCATATATATCCAATCTTGTCAAATAGAATATATATCTTCGTGCCTGACGAGAAATTATTCAATATAACTATCATAATATTATTTCCTTGTCCGTGGCTCAACACACTAACGTGGTTACGTTTGGAGCATGACTCCGGACTCTCTAAATTATAACGATGATATTGTTCGTTTTAAATCAAAACTCTAATCTTCATACTAATGAAAATACATTTTGTTTCTTCTTTTTGTCACACGATCCACTTTTAGTGATCTAAATTCTATTATGACCTAACTCGAAAACTATCTATATATATCTTAACTTTTTTTGGTTGATGACATTCTTATATAATTTTTATATAATGGACCTTCCCTATTCTACATGTGATTTTGGAAAATACTAAGCTATTTTTACGTTTTAAGGCAATAAATTAGCCACATCCGGTTTATTTTTCAAAATTTTCTTCTAAATAGATTCCTCCTCAATTCTCATAACCATTTATAATTGCTTATTTTTTAAAGTAATCTCTCCAAATTAGTTTTATTCTTCTTCCAAAAACTAACTACTTTAGATCCCTTTTTTGAATAAGAAATGCAAATGGCGGAGGCAAGGCTTTGTGAGAGGCGAAGCACGACATGGTCGGGAGTGTGCATCGTCTCGAGCAACTGTGACAATCAATGCAGATTCTTGGAAGGTGCAAAACATGGAGCTTGCCATGTCCAATTTCCTGGAAGGGCTTGTTTCTGCTACTTCGACTGTTGATATATACAAATATATCTTTGTGAATGTTGGCATAAAATAAAAGCTTTGTTTACTTCAGTTCCTTTTGGTGTAACTTTTATTGTCTTTTCTTCTTCTTATGTGTGAATGAAGGAGTCTTCATGGTGTTGTTGTTTTTCTTTAAGATATATGGTGTATTTTGTTTTGTGTTTGTGCTTCTTCTTAATCTCATATTTGAATAAAAGACCAATCTTTCTCTTGACTTGCATATTATTTATACGGATGAGACGAAAAAGAAGAAAAGAAAAAAATGATTTGTGATTATATTTTTTAAAAATTTAGAACAAATGTCATTTTTTTTTACTATTTATTATTTAAGATGTCAAATTACTTGAATACTCTTTCTATTTTCTTTCTCGTTTTCAATATTATTCTTTCTTTTTCTTTCTCCCCTACAATTTTCATTGCTCTTTTTTTTGGGCTATTATCACATATACCCAATATCGAGTCTCAGTTTTCAAAAAAACCACAAACATTGAAAAATATCAAAATTAACCAACACAGAATTAACCCATAACTTTTTTATGAAAATTTGATTATAATTGATATATTATTTTTGTACATTTATATTATTGATATAAATTTAATACTAGAATTTACATTACTGATAAATTATTGTTGTAAAATTACATCAATGATATATCATTAAATTAATAGAATATATAAAAATGGGTAAATCTGATATAAATATGAAAATGTGGCATATGTGAAAACAAAACTCAAAAGTTGGCTATCACGCATAATTTTCCTTTTTTTTTCTTCTCTTCATATCAAAATTTATTTTGCTCCTAATTTCTTTTCATTTCAGCTCTATTTTGAGTGATTTAACTTTGAACAATAAAATACTACAAATTAGCACCAAGTCAAGGAAAAATTCAAAGGCACAAATTGACCACTGCCCAATATTCATTCTTTTGTCTGGGCATCCATCTCAAAACTAATTGGTAATGAGAGGAGTGACCCTTCGAATGCCCGTTTGGGTTTGTTGGACTCTGGTACTATCTTAATAATGTGGGCATCCATTTCAAAATCAATTACTTAAAAGATGAATAATCATTTGACTTTATAAATATTGTGAGTTTCTTATATCTTTCCGATGTGGGATTCTCAACAACCACAATCATGTATTTGAGGAAAAAAGGAAAGTCTTAAGAACATTTTGGAGCCAATGTGGTTTGCAAGTCGAAAGAGTCTTACAAATAAAAAACCGGAGCGTCTTCTCCTTCCGGTGCATTCATTCCACGAGAGTGAGAGACAATAATTATTCGCCAGCCAATTAAGTGGGGTTAATTTAAGGGGCATTTTAGAAACTTTTTATAATATTTACAAATTTGTTAGAAACGTTAGAATTTTAAAATTCTAAGTATATCAGTCAATCATAGTATATCAATGATAGTTTATTAGTCGATCATTAATAGTCTATCACTGATATACTATTAATTATTGACTGATATACTAATAGATTGACTGATATACTAGACATTTGAAATTTTAACATTTTGTTAAATATTTTTTTTCCTAACAAATTTGTAAATATTTCACCCAAATATAATATTCATATAAATTTCTCTGGCTTTGTTCTATCAAAAGGAAATTTGATTGGTGATAAATGATTTGGATGAGATTCTCAAAAGTTATTTGTAATTGTGAGTAATTTTAGGTTTACTTTCTATTTTTCGTCTTAATCTGTGTAATCTTTAATTACTAAAGTGAAATTTATAGAGTCTACATAACATTTGATGTAGCCCATTTAGTGGAGTCTAAATTCTGGTGTTAATTTCTTGCTTTTTTAAATTATTCCTTATATTGTATATTTGAATAAGGGAGTTTAGGATTTACAACACTTTAAAATTCCCAATAATTAGTTTCAGAGCATTAGGTTTAGAAGGATTTGTAAGAAAAAAATCGATGAATTGTACATAGGACTGGAGGGGTGAGCCAACAACATAGAAAAAATAGATAGTTTCCCATGCCCATTTGGATTTAAAGTCCATGTTTAAAGTTAACGTAAAGTCAAATTTTTGCATGTTGACTAGCCCTAATGCTTCAGTCGATTTCAACTTAGAGAGGTTATTTCATTGGCTTTTCTTTTTGTGAGGCGGTGGACCACATAAGGACAGAGAAGCGTGAAGATAAAGGTCTATTAACTTCAATTGGTCGTTACTTATTTGGAGAGGCGGTGAGGGTTTTTTTAAACCACACGGAGAAGCGTGAAACAATTGGGGCAGCGTTTGTTCATTGTTTCAACTTGGCCGAGAGTTAAAAGCGGCGGTATTCATTGCTTCGTCTGAGGGTGAGAAAACAAAGTGTTATTCAATGAGAGATTGGTGAAGAAATATGGTAAAAAAAGAGTATTTTTTTTAGTGCTTTTGAGTGAATAATTGGTATATTGGATATTTCTATTGTATTATCTTGATTAATCATAGTGAAATTTACAGCGGCAACAACTGGACATAACCCATCATTAGAGTGAACCGGTATAAATTTTAGTGTCATTTTCTTTCTCTTTTATTTACGTTTCTTATTCTATTATCGTTCTTGTGTGAACTTAGGCATCGTGAACCTATCATTCCCTAACAACTGGTATCAGAGGATTGGTTATTGTTGAAGAACAATGTCTTATTGGGAAGATAATGAGTTTGAGAATTGTAAAATTTGACGATAATGAATTTGCCTTCTGGAACAT
Source organism: Gynostemma pentaphyllum (assembly GCA_028015215.1). Classification (NCBI taxonomy): domain Eukaryota; kingdom Viridiplantae; phylum Streptophyta; class Magnoliopsida; order Cucurbitales; family Cucurbitaceae; genus Gynostemma; species Gynostemma pentaphyllum. The sequence continues at coordinate 17,202,552 of CM051353.1, read as the reverse complement.
GCAAATAGAAAATTATTCACAGAGCAAACCCTAGCGAGTGTAGGGATCTCACGAGCTACAACTCCTAGAAAAATTTAAAATGAGAAAAAAAAATTTAAGTGTACTAGAGAGTGCATAGCTCTAACAATCTGCATCTCGACAAAAAAATTTAAAAGGAGAAAAAAATTCTAAGTTTACTTGGGAATGCAGGGCTCTTAAGGGGGCGTTTTTTTCTGGGTTTGCATTGGATTGAGATGCCTGGGGATGAGATGCATGGAGACGAGATGCCGGGGAAGAGATCCCTGTGTTTGGTTTTACATGGGGATGAGAATAATAAAATTGTATTATAAATAAATTATATCTCTCTCTCTCCTCTCTTCTCTTCCTTTATCTCTCATCCATGCCATGAGGTTGATCCAAACCCCATGTGTTTTGAAGGGGTTCCAAACCCCATGGAAGGGGGCTATGAGGTCCCTATGGGGTTTGGATCCCCTTCCCTTTTGGCAAAACAAACATGAGGTTAGACATGGGATCACCATGGGGTTTAGATCCCCATCCCCAAACACCACAAACAAACACCTCCTAAGAGAATTCTCAAAATTTTGATAACTGCAAAGGCAAAAAAATTCAATATACAAACCCCGACACTTGTGCATTTTCAGATAATTGACCGATGCAAAATTCCACCTTGAAATAATACTCCCAAGAAGCATTAAACTTGCATCCCATCTTAGCTAGGGAGTAGGGGCCACTGTTGTGAGTGGAATTTCATAACGCGTGGAATTTTACAACTTGGTAAAAATACCTACGCACCAAGCCCACACACATTGCCCACAGAGATTGCCATGCATATTGCCTACGCACCTGGTGAAAATGTGTCTACTTAGCCTTTATCAGACCTACATAGACCAAATACAAGTATCCAATCGCGAGATAACACGTGGTGTAACCTACAAGTGACATATAATTGAGAAGCAACACTTGACCAAATCCCAACATGCCACATGATACAATGATGTCATCAACTTCTCCTCCTATAAATAGGAAAAAAACTCAACTATACAGTAACTAACACTACAAAAAAACTGCGAATTAACAACGAACAATTAGTGATGGAAAAAGGGTCTTTTTCGTCGCTAGGCAACCATTAACGACGGAATCAGCGACGAAACGTCCTGACGTTAATTCTGTCATCGTTGCCTGATATTAATGACGCATTGCGTCGTGTATCAGCGAGGGAAAAATATTCCATCACTGCAAAGTGTTGACCAAAACAGGGACGACAGAAGGCGTCACTATATAAGTCAAAGATGAATTTTAACTATAACGATGCAATGCATTGCTGTATAAGTCAAAGATGAACTTTGACTATGACGATGGACTGCGTCGTTTATGAGCCAAGGAATAGTTTGGATGATAACGATGGAATGTGTCGCCTCTGTTTTGACTATAACGACGCAATGCGTTGCGGTATTAACGACGGAATGTGTCGCCCTTGTTTTATTTTTATTTTTTTTACAAAATTATTAATTATTTAGAATTGCGAAATAAATAAATAAAAAATATTATATAAATAATAAAAATATCCACAAAAATACAAAAAAAGTTTCGAAAACCCTAAAACCTAAACAAAGTACTAAGTAGAAGGATCGGGCAGAGGCGGATGAATATCGGATGACAAACAACCCTCGCCTCGCATGGCAGCAAGAAGAGTATCTATCGTAGCCTTCATCGACCTCTCAAACTCGAGTCGAGCCTGCTCGAACTCATCGAGGTGAGCAATAACCCCCGTCATCTTAGCTCTGAGCAACTCGTTGCTCTCCTGAAGCTGTGCAGTCTCATCCTGTAGCGACTGGTTGCTCTCGTGAAGCTCTACAATCTTTCTAGTCGAACAAGCTGGCTGTGACGTGCAAGGTTGCTCAGTGTAAGGGATGGGCCCGAGGTTACCGAGTCCAGGAACAATCGCTGTCTGGATGTCGGCCTTCAGCTGCCTCGAGATAAGCCGACTTGATATCTTCCTAAGTTGGTAGAGTTTCGGAACTCGGTAACCGCTCATCGAGGATCTCGTTGTAACGAGCCTGAAAAAAGAGAACAAAGAATTTCGTTAGTTAAAATATATAGATAAATAAATTTGAAACTATATTAAATACCAATTAAACACTAACCGCTCTCTCTCTTCTCGTGTCATCGACAAAAGTCTCGTTATCTCCACCCTTGGTGTGGAGAATAAGAAACAACTAGGCAGCATGAACCGGATGTCCAAGTTTTTGTTCCTGCGAAACATAAAAATTAGTAAATCATTAAAATAAAAATAAATTAAATTAAGTTGATAACAGAAAAGAACTTACAAGTTTTTTCTGGTACTCGTAAGCTGAGAGTGACCCTCTAGTGTGCTTCAAAGGGTTTAAGTTCCGGTTCACACTGTTTATTGCAGAAATGAAATGGGCCTCTGCAGTCTGAGTACGGCCAAAGAATCCACCAAATCCTCAGCAGAAATGTGCGCCGACCTTTTATCGGCAGAGACATGACGAATATTGTAGCTAGTGTCCCTGTACCGAACGCCAGCCTGCTAATTCTAGGGACCATATATGACCTCGTCGGTCAGCTCAGCTGGAATATCAAAATATTGCTGAAAAAGAATTACGTTAATTTTATAATTATTTTAACTAAATAAATGAATAATGAATCAAAATTATTGAAAAATTTACCTTTGTCCAAGCTTCTAACATGCACATCTTGTGCGGAGCAGAGACGCTCTACCAACGAGGGTGTCCCGGTACTGGAAGCATCTTCAGCACCTTTATAAACCTTGCTGAGACGCTCCGTGATGGTTGTAACCTATTTAAATGAATTAAAAAAATTAAGAAAAGTTAGATTTTGAAATAATAATTAATGAATGAAAATAAACTATTAAAAACACTTACTTGCCGCCTTCCAACGTCAAGCAAATCTTCCCAGGTGATCAAAAGCTCCTCGGGCTCAATCGCATGATCAATGTCATCCTCCCACTCAACGGGAGTATCTGGGTTATCCATGAGGCGATCATCCTCAAGAGGGGGCTGACTCCCAGAGCTACTGGCCCCGGGGTATCAGATGGTGCTGGAGGATGTCTACGAGGAGGAATGGCCTAAAATATAATAAATGTTATTTAAAATTTAATTAAATATACGTACAAATTTACTTGCTAATTTAATTAATTGCATACTAATTAACTAATTATATATTAATTACATAATTTAATTGAAAGTAACTAATTACTAATTACATACTAATTAACTAATTAAATACTAATTACATAATTTAATTGAAATTAAGTAATTACTAATTAACTAATTAAATTTTAATTAGATAATGTAATTGAAATTAACTAATTAACTAATTACATCCTAATTAACTAATTAAATACTAATTAGATAATCTAAAATTTGAACTTAACGAAACTTACTCGGATTCGTTCCAAGGTTGTAGGGATTTAGAGAGGGGAAGGAATTTAGAGGAATGAGAAGAAATTGAGTGAGGGAATGGAAATTAGAGGAATTGGACTTGAGAGAAAAGAAGAAAAAGTGAGGGAGAAATGGTGAAAATGGTAGTCACGGTGCTGTTTTATGCGTGATTTAGCGACGGATTGTGTCGTTAATCACTTAAATTTCTGTTGTGCTTGCTTTTTTAACGATGGAAGGCGTTGTTCATGCTATGAAGAACGTCGTCTGTGTTCTTATGAAGATGATGCAGATGACGTAAAGCCTCGCTAATCTTATGTAGACGATGCAGTCCGTCGTTATCAGTCAACTATAAATTAAGTCAAGGCGATTGTCCGTCTTCAGATGCGATGAATTGCGTCGTTCATTGGCGCCAAAATTTTTGTGAAATTTTTTAGATTTGCGGCTTATTAATTACCTATAGCGACGAACTTCGTCATCCACGAAGATGAACAGTCACCAAAATTCTAGTCGTTTCATAATTGTTAGTGACACACAGCGTCGTTAATCACTTCAACACTTTGAAAAATTCCACCCACCCTTAGTTCAGTGAGATTAACGACGCAGTTCGTCGTTAAACTCACTTATATTTTATTATATTACGACGTTTTCCGTCGTTAATATAATTTTATTTTCTTTTTTCCATTCAATTATTTCCTGTTACAAATAAACACTTCAATTATCGTCATCACAATCAGTTGTTTTCCTTGATTCGATATTGTCTTCTTCAGTTTCTTCTTCGTTTGTTTCATCTGGAGAAGATTCTTTGTCATTTTCAGGTGGAACATACACATTCGTTTCATCAAAAAGTGTCTATGTTGCATCATTCAACGAACGTGCCGTGTCATAATTAATACATTAATCAATTTCACGATGTTACATTTCATCCTCTTGGAATGCAATGTAATTCTTACTATCTTTATCAAGAAGGCTGTCATCTATTATCATCGATCTTACTTTACACACAACTAACCAATCAGATAGATCTCTACAATGAGTGAGATAATTTAAATAGTAAACCTGAATTGCATGTTGTGCCAAAACAAAACGATATTTGGTGTGCATGTGTTTTGTCCGGTTTACCTCAACAATTTTAAGATTGTTATGATTCCGAATCCAACCTCGACGCGTTGTTTCAAACTATATGCAGTTAAAAATGATTGTACGTTTAAGACTCGGGCCTGCAAATTGAAGCTCAATCATCTCATCAATGATTCCATAGAAATCTTCTGCATTGTTCCCAAACACTTGACCCTTTATGTATATGCCTCTGTTGTTGCTCAAGTTCACTGAATGAGCTTTGGTTTGAAATTTGTAACCTTGAACGAGATAACAGGTGTAAGATCTTACGATTCTTGATGAATCTTTTGTGATCCATATTATGCATGGATCAAAGATGGGTAGTGTGGGGGGAATCAACGTAATTGTAAAACCAGGAATAAAAATATTTATCGATGATGCTTCCCTCTTCTGATTCAGTAATACCGGGGTGCGATGGTCGTACAAAGAAATTCAAAATACAGAAATGAATGAAGTTTGAAAAAAAAAATCAATTTTTACATAAAAATAAAACTTCATAAATTAGAAAAAAACTTACTCAATATACGACTTTACTTCTTCACAGTTGCATAATAAATAAGTTTGAACGACATGGTACTCCTCATCACTTAAAGGTTTTCGCATAGATTTTCCTAAAGCTTTGCCTGGTATGGTAAACATATCCAGGTCGTTCAGGTCTACATCTTTTGTAAAATTGTTAACCATGTTATGGTTCACTGGGCGAAACTGGTTGACGATATGTTGATCGAAGTAATATGAATAGAATGTAGTTGTCTCATGTACCAGGTACGCATTAGAAATCGATCCTTCCACTCTTGCTTTATTTCCAACAGTTTTCTTCAATCTATGCAAGTATCTGAGAATCCCAGAAATAACATCACATCATATATTAAATATAATAAAATGTAAATAATATATTATATTTTACCTTTCAAACGGATACATCCATCTGTATTGAACAGGACCGTCTAGTAGTGCCTCATATGGTAGATGAACAAGAAGATGCTCCATCGAATCGAAAAAACTAGGTGGAATTAAAAAACCCTAAACCCTAAAAAAACCCTAAAACCCTAGAATCTCTCGATTTAATGATTCGATTGTCTCTCATGTTAAATCTTTGCATGTCAAATCTCTGATGAACACACTTAACTGCACCAACAGTTCCCAATGTTTCTGTTCGAGGAACGGTCTGAATGCAACAGGCATCAATCGTTGCATGAAAACGTGACAATCATAACTTTTCATTCCAAACACAGTATTACTCTGCACGTCAATGCATCTAGAGAGATTAGAAACATAATCATCAAGAAACTTAATCAATCGCATCCATTCAAACAGTAATTTCTTCTCTTATGTATTTAAATTGTATTTGGCTTTGGCGTTGTGTCCACTTTCATCCGACTCTAACTCAGGGCGACGACATATTTCTGGATGTCATACCGTACCTTTAGGTTGTCTTTCGTCTTATTTGGCATATTTATAAATGTATTGATGACATTGTCAAACACGTTCTTTTCCATATTCATAACATCTAAGTTGTGTCTGCCCAGTAAATCTCTCAAATACGGTAATTCCCAAAAAATACTTCGTTTCTTTCAACCAGTATTTTTACCAGCGGCTTAGTTTGAAACATCAGTCACAATCTCAGTAATTTTTTTCATGCCAATAGAATCCAACTCATGCAATATTTCAATTCCGCTGAAAGCACAGGGAGAGCATTGGTTGCGTGCATTTCGACCCTTATACCAATCTGTCTTGTTTGTTCAAAACGAATGGTCGCTTGCTAAAAATCTTCTATGACAATCGAACCAATAAGTTTTTCGTCCATGTTTTAATGAGAAAGCTCCAATGTCAATCATGCAATAGAGACAATCAAATTTTTCCGATGTGCTCTAACCTACGGTAAGTTTAAATTAATTATATATATTATTCTATGCAATTACCTAAAAATGAAAATAATTTATAATAAGGTAACGTTCTTACCAGATAACATTGAATATGTCGGAAAGTCACTGATCGTCCAAATTATTGCGGCTCTCGTACATAAATTTGGTTTTCTCAATACATCATAAGTCAATACTCTATTATCACAAATTAATCAACTCATCAATAAGAGGTTGAAGGTTGACATCTAACCTTTGTTTCAGACTCTTTGGACCCAGGACAATAACCGTTAAGAATATAACAAAATCTTTCATACACATCGATGGAGGCAGGTTATACGGTGTCAACATAACAGGCCACAAAGAGTATTGTGCACCAGAAGCGCCAAACGGGTTAATATTGTCAGTACATAACCCCAATCTCACATTTCTAATCTCTCTTGCAAATTCTTGTTGACAACGATCCAAATGCTTCTATACGTCAGCATGAGATGAATGTTTCATATGACCATCCTCTTGAGAATGCTCGTAATGCTATCTCATGTGAGTAGCTGTGACTTCTGATGCATACAACCATTGAAAACGAGGAGTGATCGGTAAATAAAACGTACGAGTATGTGGAATGAGAGTTCATTTACCTTGTTTATATCTCGGATGGAAATAAAATTTTCAATTATGAAGACTCGAATCTCCATCCCCCAAGAATATCATGCATTCGTTCGAGCAACAATCAATCTTCTCAACAGGCAACTCGAGACCCTCCACTAATTTTTGTATGTCATATAAACTTTCTGGAAACGTGTTATTCACAGGAGCGCAACGATGAAACCATTGTACAATCGAATTAAAACATCCCTCTAGGATATAATATGACGCTTTTATATTAAGAAGCTCTATAGCTGCAGCCAGTTGACTGACGTCACAACCCGGGTATAACGACATACTTACTGATTTGAGCATATGATATATTTGTTATGCTTCTAGATTCATTTCCTCCTCCTTTAAAATAGTACAACTATCGTCTTCAGTATGATTAAACGTACCTTCAAATATCATATGTTGCATCTGTCCATACTCTTGTTGTTTGTCATCATGACATTCTTCTACAATCAGAACTGCATTCGAGCTGATGCCTTGGTAGAACACAGTTCGCTCCAATGCCGCATTATACGGATTGTCAGATTCCCCTTGATAAACCCACTTGTAATAATTCTCCACAAACCCACGACTATACAGTTGTTTCTTCACATCAAATGAAGAAAATAATTTCTTATATTTACACTTTCTGCACGAACATCGTATCATTTTTCCATTACGATCAAAATCATCAGTACTTTCACAAAATTCCAAAAATTCTTCAACCCTTGCTACGAACTGATCATTCAAATAACCGTCTAATAGACGAACATACATCCATTTACACATTTTTTTAGACAATAGATATAAAAAATTAGTAAAAAGAAGTAACAAAGTGTTTTTGATGATGAATATATTTGATTGCTCAGCACATCTATTTATAAACTGTAAACGTAGAGACGAAATGCATCGTTAGATAGGTGGGAAGTTTTCCTTCCATATATACACGATGAATTCTGTCGTCCATATGGAGGGAAACTTTCCCTCCATATTTTGGGGCGATGCATTTCGTCGTCCAATTTCGCGGGAAGATTCGCGCCAAATTTAACGACGCATTGCATCGTTCATATTTTTCGCGGGAACTTTTGGCGCCAATTATAGCGAAGGATTTCGTCGTACCTGTTTCAGTGCTTCCACCCGCCAAAAATCTCTGACCAAACAAACGACAAATTACATCGCTGAAAGTCAACTCTTGATTAGGCAATGCATTGCGTCGTTACTTAGGGACGTATTGCTTTCCGTCGCCATTACGACAATTTCTTGTATTATAATTCTACTATAATTCTCAATGACACTAGCTCTGACTTAAGCATTAGAGGGTGTTAGGCCGACACCACACTGATGCTCTGTTCCTTTTCTATGCAGGTACCTATAATTCTCGTCAACTACTCAACAGCTTGCCTACACAGCACCTTCAGTGCAGTGCACTACCTCCGACTCATCCTATATTTTAAGTTCGTTGCTTACGTGGAATGCCACCATTTATAAGAAACAACAATTTAATTCTTCTTTGAACGTCCTGAAAATCAGCAAATGATTTAAGATTCAAAGTGAAAAAAATGCACGAAATCTGGGCAATTCAGTTGTTGTGTAATCAATGCCCCCATATGAGGGCAAATATGACAAATATAAATGAGCCAACTACCGTATCTACACCTTACCTTGTGGTTATTGGCCATTCACGTAATAAAATTGAACGTGATTATATTTATGAAATTCGGTAATCAAAACTGTATGTTATTGTAATTATTTCTTTATTTTTTTCTCTCTGTAGATGGCCACCAAAATTTATATTTTGGGAAAAAAATACTTAGTTCCTAAGTTTTTAGTTTGTTTACTATTTAGTACCTGAGTTTTCAAAATCAATATTTTTATCCTAGAGTTTTCGTTTTGCTTTCAATTTGGTTCATGCGTTAAAAATCTGTGAAGTATTTAATAGAATACTCACGTGGACATTAAAATAATGAATTTATATTAATTTTATCGTTAACGTGACATATTTTTAAACGAGTTGGCATATTAATGAGTTTTATGTTAATATTTTATTTATTTATTTATGTAGTTTTATTTAGTTATCTCTCTCCTCTTTCTTCTCTTACTCTATCCTCCATCTCATTTACTATTCATCATCTTCTCAAGCACAGAACGCCACTACTCATCACGTAATTAGGAGGCCAACTTGCGCGAAAATATTTGGATTACCTCCTATCTGTCGTTAGATGGGAAATTGTTTTTCTTATGTATTTCTCTTTTTCTTTAATATGTTTCAGATGTATGATTTTTTTTTTCCTGACAAGAAAATGAAGAGAAAGGAAGGAAAAAAAAATATCTTGCTTAAATTTGTAAAAATCATGAATCAAGAACTAGTAAATTCATGAAAGTTTAATTGAAATTCAATAAAATGAACCAAATACAAAATCTTCTAAAAAAGGGGATCTGGTAGTTTTCATGTAATGTAATGAAAATCGATGAGGGGGAGTGAGGAGATAATAATTTAGTCAAAGTAGGAGAGGGTGAAGAGAGAGATACATGAAATATTTGCCCTAATCAGGATCTTCGTTCATCAATTTCTTTAAATTCCTCCAATCTTTTGCTTTCATTTGTGAAAACTTTTTCCAAAAAAGAATTAATTGATGGAGATTTTAAAATCTTACAAATTTTATTAAGAATCTGAATACGACTAAGTGGGTCTTGTAATTCTGAAAAATTGAATCTGAGTTTAAAAACTATCATTTTGTGGCGGCGTTATTGAGATTTCTTGTTCTACCTGAGTTTTGTTTGAAAAAGAAAAAGAAGAGTTTATATGTTGAAGATCACCATCATCAATGGGCCGAGCCGAGCCGGCTCGGCCCAAACATTATAAGACTTAGGCTCGGCTCAGGATCAAGCCCAACGAGCCTATACTTTTGGTCGAGCCGAGCCGGCTCGGCCCAATATAAAATTTTAAGGCTCGCGGCTCGGCTCATGGGCTAGGCTCATCGAGTAGAGCTTGGGTCTGACTCGTTGGAGCGAGCCAAGCTCGACCTATCATAAGAGTTCATATTTGTATCCTATTTAGTAATTACATTGGAGTATCAACTTTAAAAAATATATATCTTTATTAATTATTTCATATATTAATATTTGGCAATATAGTGCATCACTACAATATAAGTACACCTCAACTAGGTTCGCATCCACTCATTTGTCAATTATATGCATTAATCTCAACTTATATTGTAGTGATGCACTCTTCGGGCATATAATATAAAAATAAATGAAGTATATTATTATTTTTATATTTACTTTTTAAATTGGTAATAGTATAAAATTATATTTAAATAATAGATAAATATTCTGAGCTTTTTTTGGGCCGAGCTCGAGTCGGCTCGTTTGATCGACCCTATGGAGGCTCAAACGAGTCGGCCCACGAGCCGGCTCATTCAAAAAAAGGGAGGCTCATATCCAATCCAAACATTTAACGAGCCGAACCGAGCCGGCTCGTCAAACGTTGACTTTCGGGACGAGCTAAGGCTGAGCCCTAGTTGAGCTTGGGCCGGCCTTTAGGCCGCGAGCCGAATGATGATGGTGAGTTGAAGATGATGATGTGATGAGGAGAGAGAGAAGGAGAGATGAGGAAAGAGTGTAAAGGAGGAGAGAGATAATTATTTAAAATTAAAAACTAAAACATATTAATATAATACTCAATAATCTTGCTACCTCAATTAAAATAGAGTAAAATACCATATTGGTCCTTACACTTTTACTCAAGTTTTATTTTCGTCCGCAGACTTTCAAAACTTGCGTTTTTAGTCCCTCGACTTTCAAAAGGTTACCTTTTTAGTCCTTCTGTTAAGTATTCCATTAGTTGACCATTAGTTAGCCGCTGATGTGCCATTATTGAAGACGTGGCAAGCTGAAATGACAAATTTTAAATTACGTGGCATTTAAAATTTGCCACGTCAGCCTGCCCCTTCATTATCACTTAAAATTTTCCTCGCCAGCATGCCTCGTCATCATCACTTAAAATTTTCCACGCTAGCCTGCCACGTCATCAATAATGCCACATCAGCGACTGACAGAAGAACTAAAAACGTAGGTTTTTTAAAGTTGGGGGGACCAAAAACGCCACTTTAGAAAGTTTAGGGACGAAAATTAAACTCACTTGAAAGTTTAGGGATCAAATGATAATATTTGGAAAACTAATCTTTTTGGTAGGTGTTCAAAAGTTGAGGGGACAAAAAACGCAACTTTTTAAAATTTCAGGGACGAAAAAAAAACTCGAGTGAAAGTTTAGGGATAAAAATTGTATTTTACCCCATGTTAAAATTGTCATATGTATTAATTAAATGAGGATGTTTAAAAAAAAAAAAAATTTGTGCATATTCTGGGTATTTATCTTCTAATTTATTTTTCTTAGGAATTGGTGGTGGATGGTAAGTTTTATCTACAAAGTAGAAAAGTTATAAAAAAAAATTATACTAGTTAGGTTATTTACTATTTTCGTCGAGTTGCAGTTTGGTCATGTCTTACATTATATCAGATCTAAGTTGGGTCAAGTTACTAATTTTTAGTGTTGGTTCAATACAAGTTTAAGCCTATTTTATCACTCCTAAGTCAATCTAATCCTCTTTGTTTTAGTTGTCGTTGTAACTTTTAGATTAGGAATAATGATCTCATTTACTAAATGAAAATTAGAATTAGGTTGTTTCATATTTACTTAAATATCATTGATATAAGTGCATAGCTACTATAAGTATTTTGGTATATGTATGATACTTTTAATTTTAAGTATAAAATAGCCTATTTTTCCAAACATGCTTGATAATATTTTTTTAAATATTCAATCATTTGTTTTTCTGATAGTATATATTTATTTGATTACTATTTTTTAAAGTTATTTTCTTTTAGATAGTTTTATTGGTGGTTTATCTTTTAAAACTACTTAGTTACATTTCTTCATATATATTAATGATTAATGACTCTAAATATTACACAAAAAGGCTATCTAAACAAACTTAAAGTTCAAAAATTGCTTTGAAAATAGTACCTAAACATGTTATTAGTTTATACTATGGTGATTTCAAAATTGCTAGTGGAATTAATAGTAAATTATATGAAATAGTCAATGTTAGAGGATATAGCAACTTTGGCACGTATGATAATGTATAATTAAATTTGGCATCTAAAATGGGTAAATTATATTTTGGTCCCTAAACTTTTACGCGAGTTTCATTTTCGTTCCTAAACTTTCAAAAGTGGCGTTTTTGGTCCCTCTGACTTTCAAAAACCTACGTTTTTAGTCCTTCTGTTAGTTATTGATGTGGCATTATTGATAATGTGGCAGGCTGACGTGGTAAATTTTAAATTACCACCAAACTTAAAATCTGTCACGTCAGTTTACCTCGTCATCAATAATACCACATCAGCTGCATACTAACTGTCAACTAACGGAAAAGTAAACGGAAGGACTAAAAAGATAACTTTTTGAAATTTAAGGGACTAAAAACGTCAATTTTGAAAGTCCAAGGAAGAAAATGAAACTTGTGTGAAAGGGTAGGGACCAAATGGTATTTTACCCATTAAAATATGTCATGTCATAAATAATATTAATATAAAATAATTATTTCCATGTCTTTGTCAGTATTCTGTTAAATACTTCACATAATTTTTATGGTAGAGACTAAATTGAAAGCAGAACGAAAACTCATGGGTAAAATTTTCAGTTTTGAAAACTTATGGACCAAAAATGTCTTTTTTTTTTTAGATGGTTGCTACTAAGCTTTATTATAAGAATGTAAGTGGCTATCAATATACCTAACCCAAATATTTATATGAATCATCTAACAATAGTGAGTGTATGAGGCGACATGCCGTAGTCACATTTAAATAAATTCTCTGGATTAAGTCCTCTTGTCCTCTAAATTTTATTCACATATTTTACTTTTAGTTTATGTTTTAAAAATAATTGTTTGAATATTACACAAAGGTTAGTGCAAATAACGGTAATTTTGTTGAGAAAATTGCATAAACCACTCCTGAACTATAAACGTTGTACCTTAAACTTTTTAATCTGAACATTTGATCGCTAAACATAATAAAATGTTATAGTTTGACCAAGAAAATTATAGTTTGACATATCACCTCTTTAAATTATTAAATAATTATTATTTTTATGAAATCTTTATGGAAACTAGTGTTTGAGGGCCCCTATACCACGACCAATCCCGTCTTTGCTGGATCATAACCCCGTGTTAGCGGAGACAAAGGCTTTCTCCTCTGTTGACATTAAAGACACATTACTTGTCTCTATGGAGTAATATGTTGACACAGGTCAAATGATTAAATTGCAGCTTTTATAACTTTAGCGATCATACTATAAATTGAATACAAGTTTATGGATTATAATTAGGGGTGAATAATAGGTTAGTTTTGGTTTGTATTTTACTAAAATTTCAAAATCTGAACCAAATCGAACCGTTCAACATAAAGAAGCTGAACCAAACCAAACCAAGCTGATATAGTTTGGTTTCTTTCAATTTGGTTCTTGTACAATTTTCTTTTTCTCTCAATTATTTTTTAATAATTAATTTACATCATGACAAGTTCAACAAAATCTCAAATTCATTTCCAAAAACATTAGGGTTATCTTTAATTAACCAATATAACAAATAAAACACAAGTTATAAATGTAGATGAAATAAAATTCTTAAAGTCTTGTTATAATTATATAAAATAACAAAAAATGGTTGAAAATCTTTCCTATTTTTTTAGTTTATCATATTTAAATCAATATTTAAAAATTCAATTATACTATAGGGGTTGTTGCAAATCTAGCAATTTTTTTTAAAATTATTTGCAAATATATCAAGTCTTAAAAATCTATATCAATAATCTATAATCTATATCTATAACATATATAAAAGTGGGGAAGTGAGGAGAAACACTGACTTCCTATTTTACCCCTACTTATTTAAAATATTCCATTTGTATCCTTTTGTTTCTTTTTTATTTATTTTAAATTAAATTTACTTAATTATAAAAAGACAATGGTCACCATGCATGGTTTAATAGAAAATAAGAGAAGAGAATAAATTTGAAGAAGAAGTTTTGGAACTGATTTTCTGTATTTGCTTTATTCATTAACTTTGGTATTTATAGAACCAAAGATTATGAAAAGAAGAAAAGAAAAATTATAAGCTAATCATAAATACAACCATTCATATATCAACAGCTGGCATAACTAGTCTAACAACTTCTATTACAAACTTTCTTCAGCTCCAAAATGATAAAGCACAGCTCGATAACATTTGCACAGTAACTCTCCAAGTTTTCAACACTAGCTGCTTTAATGAGCATCCTTAACACCCCCCCCCCCCTCAAACCAATATCAGCAGGCTTAATGACACATAATAAAGTTCTCCAATGAAAAAATGACCGAGCTGATAAAGGTTTGGTAAACATATCAGCAATTTGAGCAGTGGCAGGCAAATGTTGAATCTTTAATCGATTTTGTAACACCAAATCTCTTACAAAATATATATCGAGCTCCAAATGTTTGGTTCTAGCATGAAGAATTAGATTTGCACTAAGATGAACTGCAGACAAATTATCACACCATAACACTGGTAATGGAATATGTAGATGAAGTTCAGAAAACAAAGACTCCAACCAAAGAATTTCAGAAGAAGCATGCGCTAGCCCTCTGTACTCTGCTTCGGTACTAGAACGTGAAATGGTGTGCTGTTTCTTGGAAGCCCAAGAGATGAGATTCCCTCCAAAATATACACACATTCCCGAAGTAGATTTTCTATCATCAGGATCAGAAGCCCAATCAGAATCTGAGTAGGCCTGTATACAGAGATTTCGTGGTTTATGAAGATGTAAACCAAGTCTTATGTGCCTTGAAGATATCTCAATACTCTTTTCACTGCCTTCCAATGAACATTAGTGGGCTTATGCATGAATTGGCATAGTTTGTTGACGGAATATGCCAAGTCTGGACGAGTAAGAGTCAAATACTGTAAAGCACCAACAATACTACGATACATAAAAGGATCTGATAAGTTCGTCCCTTGTCTAGCAGATAAGATGGAACCACTTAACATAGGTGTGCAAATTGAATTTGCATCCTCCATTTTTGCCTTACAGAGCAATTCCCTCACATATTTTGATTGAGACAAAAACATGCCTCCCTTGTTTGTGTATGATATTTCAATCCCAAGAAAGAAGCTTAGCCGACCTAAGTCTTTGAGAGCAAAATGATGATGTAATTCCCGAACAAGAGCATCAACTTCAGTCTGCACACTCCCTGTAATAATGATATCATCGACATATATCAAAATATATATGGAAAAGGATTGATTTTGTTTGATAAACAACGAATGATCAACCTTAGACCCCTTGAAACCACTTCGAATCAGAAAAGAACTCAGTCTTTCAAACCATGTGGCTATTCCATGTAGACATTATTAAGCCATATATTGGTTTGTGCAACTTGCAAACTAAATCACCACTTCTTCCTTGAATTTGAAAACCATGTGGCTATTCCAGGTAGACAGTTTCATTCAAAAATCCATGTAAGAAAGCGTTATTAATATCCACCTGTCTCAGTTCCCAGCCATATGTTAAAGCAAGTATAAACAACACTTTGATTGTCACTAGTTTAATAACAGAACTAAACGTCTCTGTATAATCAATATATGCAGCCTGATGAAACCCTTGAGCAACAAGCCTTGCTTTGTGCCTAGCCACACTCCCATCTGAGTGCCTTTTGAGTTTAAAAACCCATTTGCATCCTACTACCTTTTTATTGGAAGGTCTGTCTGTAAGAGTCCAAGTTTTATTAGCTTGCAACGCATCAAATTCTGACTTCATTGCAGCTAGCCATTTGGAACTTTGCATTGCTTCCTTCACATTTCTTGGCTCTTTATCATCAATGTCAATGTTAATATACAGAACTTGTGGCTTAAAAATACCAGATTTTCCTCTTATCATCATTGAATGTACATTCTCAACTACCATTGGAACTTGAGGAACAATAGCAGGAATTGAATCAGGATTGAATTCTGTAGTAGGACTACTAATCTCACTGGACTGAGGTAATGGATGATTTAAAGATGAAATGGGAAGATCAGTAGCAATAACAGGAGTAGAAGATATGGAGGAGAATTGGAGCCTTGATTATTTTCAGAATGATGATTAAGATGCAAAGGTGAGGAAGATATTATTGGTATAGGATTATGATAAACAGTTGATGACTGTTTATCTATGGTTTTTACTGATTTGAAAGAAGAGCAAGTTTCATTGAAAGTAACATGTCTTGGAATATAGACTCTTCCATTAGGTGCTAAACATTTATAGCCCTTATGTTGAGGACTGTACCCAAGAAAAGTACATTGGACTGATCTGAAACTGAGCTTATGACTATTATAAGGTCGAAGATTTGGATAACATGCACATCCAAATATATGTAGTGTTGTGTATTCTGGTTTCCTGGCAAAGAGCTTCTCCAAAGGGGAGAGATACTGAAGTGTTTTGGTAGGAAGACGATTGATTAGATAAGTGGAAGTAGAAAAGGCATCCTCCCAGAATTTAAAAGGAAGAGAGGCTTGAGAAAGTAATGTAATGCCTGTTTCTACTATATGCCGATGTTTTCTTTCAATAGCACCATTTTGTTCAGATGTGTAGGGACAAGTTATTCTATGTTCTATCCCTTGAATGGTACAATATTTAGAAATTTGACAGAATTCACCACCACCATCCGTTTGAATTGCTTTGATTTTAAGATTCAAGGTATTTTCAACTTGTTTTTGAAAGACTTGGAAGGCTTGAATATGCATCATATTTTCTCTTTAGAAAATATATCCAAGTATACTTTGAGTACATATCAATGAAAGTCATGTAATAAAAGGAGCCATTGGTAGAGTTTATATGAGAAGGACCTCATAGATCTGTTTCAATCAATTGTAATGGACAAGAGTATATTGTTTTGGAATGAGTAAAAGGAAGTTTATGACTTTTTCCTAGTTGACAAGAATGACAAAAAGACAATTCTTTATTTATATCAGAGGAAGAATTACACAATTTAAGAACAAAGCTTAAAATTTTTTTGCTGGGATGCCCCAGCCTCTGATGCCACAGATCTGCAGCAGCAGATTTATTTGAAGTATTTTGAGATTGCTGAATCTTTGAAAGAAAGCATCCAGCATGTTGATAAGAGGAAGACTTGAGGTGAGGAAGTAATTGTCTTGTAGAGAATGGTGTAAAAACACTTGAATTTGTGGACTTTGGATGATGAATGTCAAGATGGAATTGGTATAATCCTTCATGCACCTTCCCTTGAAGTACTACCTTGCCAGTGACCAGATCCTTCATAACACAATTATTTGGATAAAATTCAAAAACCATATTGTTATCCTTTGCAAATTGACTGACACTGATAAGGTTCTTAGTTATAGAGGGAACATGAAGTAGATTTTTCAAATGTAATGGAGTAGAGGTAAAAGGGGAAGTAAAACTTGAATTACCAGTGTTTGAGATTTGTAGACCTGCTCCATTTCCAACGTGTATTCTATTATTGCCATTGTACTCATTTCCAAAGGTTAGATTATTCATATCATAAGTCACATGATTTGTTGCACCAGAATCAGGAAACCAATTATGTTCCATACCTGCCATACCAGAATCATTAGCAGCAACCAAAGCAGTCATTGGATGATTTTGATTTTGATTGAACATAGGTGTAGTGTAATTCTGATTTGGAGGTGGAGTGTAATTATGATTTGGACTCTTCAAGTTTGGATCAAATCTTCCATAACATTTTAATCCTGTATGTCCAAACCTTCCACATAATTGGCACTGAGGCCTTCTTCGATTGTTCCAGCCTCTGCCTCCTCTTCCTCTGCCTCGTTCATGTTGATCGTTGCTTCCAGATTGATTATTTCCTCTTTTTCCGCCATGGTTATTCCAAGTCTGTCCATTATTATTGTTCCAGATCTCTTTCTTTTGATTATTTTGTACTGTCAAATTAACAGATGCTAGATTTGCTTCTGTTTTTCCTTGATTCTTCTCAATCCTTGATTCATGTGACAGTAATAGAGCTGTCACATTCTTTAAGTTTTGCTTCTTCATCTTTGATACAATGACAGCAACAATCGAGTCATACTCTGAACCAAGACCTTGTAAAATTGCCATTATATGATCTTGTTCAGTTACTTTGTGTCCAACAGAAGCCAAAGATTGAACACATACCTTCATCTTAGCAATATATTCCTTCATACTTAAAGAATTCTTCTCCATTGACTGCATTTTGTTCTTATACTCCATAATCTTGGCCATATTCTGAGATGAGAACATAGCTTCTATATTCTCCTTAATTTCTCGCGATGAATTACAATCATTAACTTGAGATAAAATCTCTTCACTCATGGAACCTATCATCCATGAGGACAGTAATCTATCCTGCCTCTTCCAGAAAATATAATCTGGATTCAAGATTAATTCTCCTCTTCTCGTAACATGTTTCTTAGGAATTTCTTCTTCTTCTTGAATGAATTTCTCCAATCCATGGCCTTCAATGCCATAGAGAACTTGAAATTTCCAATTCAAATAGTTTTCTTCTGTCAATTTTATAATTGACATTCGATTTCCAGGATTCACAGGTTTCTCATCTTCATTGATTCTATCTTCTTCATTCCTCACAACTTCTGGAGTTGTAGTTGAAGTGGAAGCTTCAGCTGCTTGCTGCGTCGCCATGAATAAAGCTTCACAAGGATGAAACCCTAGGCAGTTAGCCCTTTGACTGCTCTGATACCATAATAGAAAATAAGATAAGAGAATAAATTTGAAGAAGAAGTTTTGGAACTGATTTTCTGTATTTGCTTTATTCATTAACTTTGGTATTTATAGAACCAAGGATTAGAAAAGAAGAAAAGAAAAATTACAAGCTAATCATAAATACAACCATTCATATATCAAGAGTTGGCATAACTAGTCTAACAACTTTTATTACAAACTTTCTTCAGCTCCAAAATGATAAAGCACAACTCGATAACATTTGCACAGTAACTCTCCAAGTTTTCAACACTAGCTGCTTTAATGAGCAGCCTTAACATGATTGTGTTTTTTCCATCAAAAGACATAACTACATAAAATTTATTTTAAATTAAATCGACTTAATTATAAAAAGACAATGGTCACAATGTATAGTTGTGTCTTTTCCATCAAAAGACAACCATATAAAATGTATTTTAAATTAAATTGGCTATTATAAAAAGATGATAATCACCAATGGTTATGTCTTTCATCAAAAGACATAACCATACAAAGAGTCATAACTTTTTATTTAGAGTCAATAAACATAGTTTTACAATGTGTCCCTCTACGAATAAAACTAACTAGATTTAATTAATTAGTTATTCAATCACTAACAATATATCAACTGGGTCATATTATTTCTTACATTCTCAAAAAGACAATGTCGACCACCATGTATTTTTATGTTTGTTTCCCTTTTTGTTTAAAGGATGTATTTTTTTTTCATCTTGAGTCAATAGACACGTTTTTAATTGATTAATTATTAAATGGCTAATATATCAATTGGGGCACAATAATTTCTTACATTCTCCCACTTGATGTTATATAGTTCAATAAATAAAACAATCATGATGTGTATACCATGTACACATGAGTTACTCATTTTACCCTTATTTTTTTTAATATTCCATTTGTATCATTTTATATAATTTTATTTACAAGCTATCTATATATTATAGATTGTTATATTATAGGTCAATATACCACATTAATATACTATATTAACTATTCAAAGCCTATCAAGATTGAATAATTTTATAAAATGTATATACATAGATCTATTATTAAAAGTAGTCAATTATGGTCACTTTGAGATGAATCCAAACATTACATTACACGTGCAAATCACGTACAATTTAACTAATATTTATAAAATTTAGCAAATTTTGATTGGGTGAATCAGTAATAAATATTAAATTAAATATTTTTACACTAAGTTTATCATTGATTTACACATTAGTTACCCTTAATCACTTATTAACATAATAAAAATTGCTACAAGTAAATTTATGATATATTTGTAAACATTGCATCAACATCTGTAACCCGGTGAAATTTCCCTATATACATATGGTATGTTATGAAATAATATAATATATATTAGATTTTTTTGAAGGGATGATTTACTAAATTAGCGGAATTTTATTTAATAAACTAATTAACATTTAATTACGGATCTATTAATATCATGCAATTTGTGAGAAAACATGTAGATTCATGATTAATTTCAAAAATTAAAGGCCTTTTACTTACATTGAGTAATAAATGGAGAATCGCTTGGAGGTTTCTTTACAGCATCAAATCCTCAACAACACCGGATCTTCTATGCTATATCCCGATCGAAAGCAAAACCGACTTGTGGGAATCGAACCGGAAGAACAAAAGAAGAAGAAATTTCTTCTAAATTTTTCCCTAAGGAAAATCGGCAATTGGACAAAAACTTGAGAGAGAATTTTCACTTTTCTAATTAAAGTAAGAAGTGTACAAAATATGAATCCCAATGGTCATATTTATAGGAAAATATAGTATCCTAATTTTATTAGAATTCCTTATTTCCTAATTATTAAATAAGAAAAATAAGAATAAAACATATATATAAAACAAATCTCTTATCCCTATGGTCATCCATGCACGCCCAGCGAGGAGAGATTGAGATTTTCATTTATATAATTTTATAATTTCTTAATTTTTCTTTGTTTTAATAAATATATATTAAAATTAGAAAAGATAAATAATAAAATAATAATAATATATAAACTTTATCTTTTGAATGTGCACACTCTGTCCACGCCTCAGCCAAAGATAACATATATTTATTTATTCTTTATTTATTTTTCTTTTAGTTTATGTATTTAAAGTTAGAAAAAATTCAAATAATATTTTCTAATTAAATACATTTAGCCAAAAATTAATATATTAATTACCATTGAATCTTATTCAATTAATTAATTATTTTGGGCCAAAACCAAATTGTTTCTTAAACCAATTTGATTTAATTCTCTCTAATATTTATTATTAAATTAAATAAACTCATTATTTAATTAATAATACAAATTATTAATTTCCATTTAAATAAACTCATTATTTAAATAATTAATAATATTAACATTAATTCCTGTTTAAATAATTTATTTATTTAAACAATTAATTTTGCCATAAAATATTATAATTGATAATGTTATATTAATTTCCATTTAAATAAGCTCTTTATTTAAACAATTAATATTGTATCAATATTAATAATATTTATATTAATTATCATTTAAATAATCTCATTATTTAAATAATTAATATTGCCTAATTTTAAGTAAATACAATTACTTAAATTATTTGTTCTTCCTAAGTTAAATTAACTTAGTTTTGCTACAACGATATTTGGGCTAGCATAGGGACCCGATGGACCTATAGATCATGGGCTTAATAATTAGTCAATTAAGTGATTAACTCATAATCAGTTAATTACTTATTATTTAACTATGAATAATTCCACTATAGATTCATAGTTGAACTCCCCTCACTATAGATGAGTTATGTCCATTTAGTTTATCTTTATTTATATCGTGATATATCCTTCACGTGGAACCCTCATAATTACAGCGGATAAATTTACCGTTTTGCCCCTGTAATTACCGCTTTATCCTTGTGTTCCGCTGATTCTCCAATGAACATTATCTTTAGTCGAACTAGAGATAATATACTTCTGTGATCAATAGAAGTCGTGGCGCCACTTGTTCATGTCTCGAATCAGTACATCAAGGGAGTTTCCTAAAGTTCCTAAAATGTTTAGGTATCGCATTGATACCGTTAATTTATAGGAAAGTTATGAATTCCATCTCGTGAAAATGAGTTCCCAGCTACTTATCTAGCCATGTTCCCAAAACAGGAGTGTATTGAGCGTTCTTACAGATCGCTCTCAACCATGTGAATCAAAGAACATAACTACATAAATAGGAGTCCGCATTTCACTGAGGATTGAGATCTATCACGGTTGATAAACTTAGTTTGATATTCGATCATTTCTCGTAAACGGTACTAATGAGAAATTTGATCGAACATCGTGGTCCTGTCTTATACAATCAACATTGCATATGATACTTCCATTTCATGTCTCCCACATGAATGAGCAGGATTAGATCATTTGTCTATAAACAAAATGCAAAGCTATCAACAGTGTTACCAGGATAAGGTTCCCAAATGTTATCCATTTACTGTAGACACTTTTAAGTTGCTCATCTCGACTTTAATCCTCTTGTATGACTCACATACTAAGTCGTGATTTTATAAGAGTAACTTAGGATTTACTATTTGAATGTTTGTTATTAATATATTTCCATATATTCTTAATAACGTCAATTGAATCAATCTAGACACTATAAAGAACTTATGTTTATTTATTTAATTTATTCTAAATAAATTATTATTATTAAATAATTACAAGTTCTAGGACACCATTCCTAACATTTTTTTATTTGGATCTCTACAAAAATATGTAAAACTGAACAAAACCGTTCTTAATTGGTTTGGACATACGAAGTTTTAAAAAGCGAATGAACTTTCGGATTGGTTTGAATAGATCACCCCTAATTATAATTGAGATTTAAAATCTTTATAGATTAAAAAAAAAAGTATTAGTTCAGGGACTAAAAGCAACAGTTGAACTTAAAAAAACTGGTTAAATTAATTTAGTAATCAATCATTGAAAATAACAATAGTTTTTAAAAATGGTTCTAAAAAAACCCAAAATGCTCGAGACTTTTCGAATAAATAAGGTAACCTAGCTTAGAATACAAACAAATAATCTGATCAAATCAATTAAATTACTAGAGAAAGATATTAATCCTATATATTTTTTGCTGCTAAATCTTGTTGGATACTCAACATATATTATTTCTTATTTGATGATCCAATAGAAATGAGACATCCAATTTTTTTGAGATAAGGACAACCAATTGATCCAAATTTTTCCAGTTAATTAAATTGCTTGGCCTTGACTAGGGCTTTTAAGGCAGCTTCCCACCACTCAGCTCCCTCACTATAAATACCCTTAGCCAGTTCTCTTATTAATCACAAAACACATAAACAAGTTTCTTTTTTTGTTGTTTATAAACAACATAATGTTAGGAATGGTGTCCTAGAACTTGTAATTATTTAAATATAATAATTTATTTCGAATAAATTAAATAAATAAACATAAGTTCTTTATATAATCTAGATTGATTCAATTGACGATATTAGGAATATATGGAAATATATAAATATCAAAACATTCAAATAGTAAACCCTAAGTTACTCTTATGAAATCACGACTTAGTATGTGAGTCATACAAGAGGATTAAAGTCAAGATGAGTAACTTAAAAGTGTCTACAGTAAATGGATAACGTTTGGGAACCTTATCCTGGTAACACTGTTGATAGCTTCGCATTTTTGTTTATAGACAAATGATCTAATCCTGATCATTCATGTGGGAGACATGAAATGGAAGTATCATATGCAATGTTGATTGTATAAGACAGGACCACGATGTTCGATCAAATTTCTCATTAGTACCGTTTACGAGAAATAATCGAATATCAAACTAAGTTTATCAACCGTGATAGATCTCAATCCTGAGTGAAATGCGGACTCCTATTTGTGGAGTTATGTTCTTTGATTCACATAGTTGAGAGCGATCCGTAAGAACGCTCAATACACCCTGTTTTGGGAACATGACTAGATAAGTGCTGGGAACTCATTTTCACGAGATGGAATTCATAACTTTCCTATAAATTAACGATCGATCGCGATACCTAAACATTTTAGGAACTTTTGGAAACTCCTTGATGTATCGATTCGAGACATGAACAAGTGACGTCACGACTTCTATTGATCACGAAGTATCTTATCTCTAGTTCGACTAAAGATAAAGTTCATTGGAGAATCAGCGGAACACAAGGATAAAGCGGTAATTACAGGGGCAAAACGGTAAATTTATCCCCTGTAATTATGAGGGTTCCACGTGAAGGATAATATCACGGATATAAATAATGATAAACTAAATGGACATAACTCATCTATAGTGAGGGGAGTTCAACTATGAATCTATAGTGGAATTATTCATAGTTAGATAATAAGTAATTAACCGATTATGTGTTAATCACTTAATTGACTAATTATTAAGCCCATGATCTATAGGTCCATCGGTCCCTATGCTAGCCCAAATATCGTAGTCGCGAAATCAAGTAGAAGAAATGGAAATTTTAAGTGAAGTGAATTACTTAAAATAGGCAATATTAATTGTTTAAATATTGAGTATATTTAAACCGGTAATTAATATAAACATTATTAATTGTTTAAATAATGAGTTTATTTAAACATGAAATTAATAATGAAATATTATTAATTAGATATTATTAATTATTTAAATATTGAGTATATTTAAATGGTAATTAATAATTTGAAATTAATTAACAATTATTAATTGTTTAAATAATTATATTTAAACGAAATTAATAATTAAAATTAATTAATTAATAATAAAATATTGTCAATAAAATTGTTAATTAAATAATGAGTTTATTTAATGGAAATTAATAATTATAATATTTATTATTAATTATTTAAATAATGAAAATTATTTAAATGGAAATTAATAATTAAATATAAATTTGATAATATTTAGACGGGAGAAAATATTAATATTATTAATTGTTTAAATAAAATATTTATTTAAATAGTAATTAATAAATAAATTAATTGAGTTGGACTTATTAATTTAAGAGAGAGTTTCTAGCCCAATTGGATTAATGAACCCAATTGAGATTGGCCCAAAATAATTAATTAAATAATTTGGAATTATTTATTAAATTAATATGCTATTTTCGGCCACCATGTAATTTTGGGAAGAGATAATTGCTTGAATTATATCCTAAAATAATTACATAGATTTATTTACCCAAGATAAATAAAAATAAAGAAAATAAAATAATCTCCTATTTATCTATGGCATTTTCGAAATTGCTAGATAAAGGAAAGAGATTATCTTTTTCTTTTTGTGTTTATCTCTATAGATTAATCCTAATGTGATTAGGATTCCTATTTTTCTATAAATAGGAGGGTTGGGTCATTCATAAAACACACAATACAATTCCATAGAAAGTTGGAACTCTCTCTTCCCCTTCTCCCTCCCTTGGCCGATTTTCTCATAGTGTTGGGAAGAAAAATATTTTTTTCTTCTTCCCAATTTCTTCTAAAGTTCGATCCCACAATCGAATTTCGTTTGATCGATCGGGATATAGCATAGAAGATCCGGTGTTGCTGAGGATTGATGCTGTAAAGAAACCTCCAACCAATTCTCCGATTTTACTCAATGTAAGTTCCGGTTTGATTTTAATTTTCGAAAATATAAGCATGAATCTACATGTCTTTCACAAATTGCATGATGTTAATAGATCCGTTATTAAATGTTAATAAGTTTACTAAACAAAATTCCGCTAATTTAGTAAATCATCCCTTCACATAATAACCAAGAAAAATGGCAAAATCTCTTCACAACTTTGTCAACTTGGCTGCCCTCCTCTTTTTCTTCTTCCTCATCTTCTCCACCCAAGGTTAGTCATTTTCATCCTTTTCATATATCCAATCTTATCGAATATTATATATTCTCATGTCTGATGAGAAATTATTCAATATAACTATCATAATATTATTTCTTGTCTGAGACTCAACACACTAACGTGGTTAAGTTTGGAGCATGACTCTCTAAGTTCTAACGATATGATATAGTTCATTTTAAATCTAAACTCTAATCTTCATACTAATGAAAATACATTTTTTTCTTTTGTCCCAGGATCCACTTCTGGTGATCTAAATTCTATTATGACCTAACTCGAAAATATTTAGTTGATGACATTCTTAAATAAATTTTATAAAATGGACCTTCCCTCTTTCTTCATGTGATTTTGGAAAATACTAAGCTACTTTTACCTTTTATGACTGTAAATTAGTCACATCCGGTTTATTTTTCAAAATTTTCTCTAAATAGATTCCTCTTCAATTCTCATAACCATTTATAATTGCTTATTTTTTAAAGTAATCTCTCCCAATTAGTTTTTTTTTCTTCTTCCAAAAACTAAGTACTTTAGATCACTTTTTTGGAACAGAAATGCAAATGGCGGAGGCAAAGCTTTGTAGGAGGCGAAGCAAGACGTGGTCGGGAGTGTGCATTGTCTCGAGCAACTGTGACAATCAATGCAGATTCTTGGAAGGTGCAATACATGAAGCTTGCCATGTCCAATTTCCTGGAAGGGCTTGTTTCTGCTACTTCAAATGTTAGTAAACGGGGCGGGGGCATAGGTCGTTTAAGAGGTATTAATTTTTATTTTTATTTTCTTTTCTTTTTTTCCTTTCTTTTTCTTTTCTTTTTTTCTTTTCTTATTCACTTCACTCACAGACCCTCTCTCTCGCCCCTCCCTCCTTGTCTTGGAATGCAAGTCGCCCTTCCCTCCCTTTCATTCGCCCTCCCTCCACACGTCGTCGCCACTCCGACATCTCTGCTAGAAGGTAAAGACTAACTAAATCCTAAATTTTCAAATCTAATATTTTTTTTTATTTATGATTGTTAGGGTTAAGAAATTATTAATCTTTTGATTTTGATTTTCTGGACTTTTCTTATATTAAGTATTGTATTGTATTTGGGTTTTTCTTTTGATGGTTGGAAGTAGGAAGTGTAGTGTTTTTAGCTAAAGCACTCAATGTGTTTGATGAAATTACTGTGAGAAATATCTTGATTGTTTTAAATGACTAGGATGATTTGAATTGATTAATTACATAATTTATTTGGTTTAATGTTTTAGTTATAATCTAGCTTTTGTAAAGTGGATATATATTTTGGTGTTTGGTTTTAATCTCAATCGCATGAATTTGATCTTTGCATTTTGAATGAGAACTGAGTTGCCTATATGATTATTGAATTGAATGAGACTATCCTGCAGTTATGGTAGTCATGAGTACAATGGAATAATTTTTAGTAATGTATGCTTATGTTGGTTTTGTTGCAATTCAATAGGATTTTGAGTCTTTGCAAAAGAATGAGTGATTGGGAAGAACAAGCTGAGGATACCATGAGTGATGAGGAGACCCCATAACCAAAATGTTAGATTCTGAAAATACTATAGCTCAAGTAGAGTTCAATGTAGTAGAAGTAGAAGTTAGAAGTAAAGGGAGAAAGAGAAGAAGAACTTCAATAGCATGGGATCACTTTGCGGATGTCCTTGGTTATAGTGAGGAAGATGGGTGTGCTAAATGTAAGCATTGTTGTGCCATTTATAAAGTATGTTCAAAGAATAATGGAACTAAATATATGTTGGATCATCTTCGTATTACATGTCCTAAGGATCCTCTTGGAGTTATTAATAAGAAGAGGGATTCTCAACAAAAGTTAGTGTTCATACAGAAGAAAAGGGGTGTAGATGGTGGAGGAGAATCGATTTTGAGTTGCGAATAATTTAGTATAGAAAACGTAATAAGGCTCATCGCCGAATCATTGATGAGTTGCCGTTTTCTTTGTGGAAAATAAAAGGGTTTAAACAATTAATGAGAGGTATAGTATGTTTATTTGAACCGAAGTTTGTTATTTCTTTTTGTATCACAGTAACGAAAGAATGTATGGAGATTTTCAAATTTGAAAAATGGGTGAGGAAATAAATGTTTAAAACACAAGGTTTTAGAGTGTCCCTCACCACCGATACTTGTACATCAGTTCAAAATATGAATTACATGGTTCTCACAGGTCATTTCATTAATAATGATTGGAAGCTTCATAAAAGAATCCTCAATTTTTGTCCAGTTGAAAATCATAAAAGGGAAACCATAGGCAAAGATGTCAAGAGATGTCTGAAGTGGGGGATAGAAAAGATTCTAACCATGACAATTGACAACGCTTCTTCTAATGATACGACAGTCGCTTATATTGTGAAACGTTTTAAAAACAATCTTATCTTGAATGGGGAATACTTACATGTGAGGTGTTGCGCTCACATCTTGAACTTCATTCTACGGGATTGTTTGAAAGATATTGATGATTCTATTTCGAGGATTAGAAATGCAGTGAGATATGTAAGATCTTCCCCTCCAAGATTTGCTAGATTCAAGAGTTGTATTGAGGATGAGAAAATAGATAGTAAAAATTTTGTGTGCTATGATGTGACTACTAGATGGAACTCTACTTATTTGATGCTTGATGTGGCTTTGAAGTTTCAGAAGGCATTTGATAAGCTAGAGGATCTTGACACAACATATATGAATGAGGATAG
Organism: Gynostemma pentaphyllum; assembly: GCA_028015215.1. Classification (NCBI taxonomy): domain Eukaryota; kingdom Viridiplantae; phylum Streptophyta; class Magnoliopsida; order Cucurbitales; family Cucurbitaceae; genus Gynostemma; species Gynostemma pentaphyllum. The sequence continues at coordinate 17,174,150 of CM051353.1, read as the reverse complement.
GCCTAATTTTCTTTATTGGGATGTTGCCAAGGTTTATGTCAAATTTTTGGCGGTCTTTTTAGGAGTTACAAGGAGGATTTCTGGGTCTCTTTATGCTACCTCCAGTAGTGTTTATAATGAGAACAGTTTGGTTAAGAATACTATTAAACAATATTGTGTTCCTGCTACAGTTGAGACGTTGATATGTACTCAAAATTGGTTTGATAGTGATTTAGTTAGTATCGATCTAAAAGAGTACATGGATGAGGTTGTTCGAATCAAAGAAGGTAAATCTTCTACTAGCTTTTTTAAATCTATTTGTTGTTTATTTGTTATTCACATTATTAGTCATCGTTATTCTTATTCCTTTCTTTTTTATCATGTAGATTTTGCAACATGTATAGATGAAAGTGGAGGCCCTCCTCTTCAAAGTGAAAGTCAATCTCAAGGCGTTGGATAGTCTAGTACAAATATCAATGCATATACCAAAGGCAAAGGCACAGGTAAATCGGCATGATGTTTGAGTTGAATTGTTTTTCTTATGTTTATTTGAGAATTTATGTTTTAAAGTTCTTATAACTATGGATTAGATTATGTTTGAGGTTTATCAACCTCAAACTTTGATTTATGTTTGTGTCTTTAAACTTGGATTGATATGTTTTTTGTTTGTGACTTTGAAATTCCAAATTTGATTTTGAATTAATTTGATAATATTGGGAATGGAATGAAAATTGTGTTTATTTTATTGTTATATACTGTAATAGAATGAAAATATGCATATTATATAAGATTTAGGTTTGAAAATAGAACAATGTCATAGCCATGCATTAAAGGGATTAAATTTATAATTAAACTATTTAAAAAGTAGTGATATATAATAAATTGGAAACTATATAATGTTACACAATAAAATAAATTTAAATTTTATGAGACAATGTTATATTTGTTTTAGTTTTTTAAAATTACTTCAATACTTAAAATAGAAATCCATTTATATCCCTAGTGACTGTGAAGAATCCTGGTACGCTTGAAGGTTACAGTTTTTTTTAATCAGAAAAATGTACATATTATACGCAATGTGCCGACTGTATTTACATACTTTATTTTATTATATTACAGGGACATACATAGAGTATCAGTATGATAATGAGTTTTATTTTAAGTACTTGTTTGTTGCGCTTGACGTGTCCATCAAAGGTTTTTCTTACTGCCGTCCTATTATATCTATGGATGGTACTTTCCTAAGCAATAAGTACGGCGGGACCATGCTTGTAGCTGTTTGCATGGACGCTAATAATCAAATTTTTCCCATCGCCATTGCAATTGTGGACTTTAAGAACGATTTATCATGGGAGTGGTTCTTTGTTCATTTAAAGATTGTGTGGGGGATGAAATTATGCGGCTATCAATTATATTTGATAGACATGGCAGTATCCGAAAAGTGATTGACAAAACTTTTGCAATTGCGGATTATGGTATGTGTATGAATCACTTATCGAACAATATCTAGAGCCGTTTTAGGGAAAAATGCTTATGTGAAGTTTTCAAACGTGCCGTTAGTGCATATTCAAATGAAGATTTTGAACATCATGGAGACGAGATGTATAAATAGAGCCTAGGTTAGAAGCGTATTTAGAGGGTGTCTGTTTGTCTCGATGGGCACGTGCGTTTTTTGGCGGTTTACGTTTTAAAATCATGACAACAAACATATCCGAGAGCTTCGACAATGCTATGAGCCCGTTTAAAGAATTCCCGATAATTTCGTTCTTGGATAAATCTATTTTAAAGTTGTAAGCTTGGTTTTCTAACCGTAGGTCTGCTGTGCTTGAGTGTAAGCATGTTCTATCTTTTCGGGCTGATGTGGAATTTAGGAAGTGCATCTACATTGGACGGCGTTTGAAGGTACCGAATAGTATTCTAATTGTATGATGTATACACTTTATACATTATATATTGTATATACAATATGTTTTTCAACACTTATTGCAGGTGCGGGTATCGGACTTTGTCAAATATATGGTCAGTGACTTCCATAAAGACTTTTTTGTTGATCTTGTCCGAAGGGGGTGCTCATGCAGGAGATGAAAGATGGAGTTATTTTCTTGCCATTATGCTTGTGCTGCTATTGGTCATAATAGCATATCTCTGGCCTCATATGTTGATTACTTTTATTCCAAACATGCTTGGTATAATACGTACATGGGACTCGTTTTTCCAACAGGTAGGAGAAGTAGTTGGAGTACGCATACTGATATTCAATTCATACACCTCCTTCCTCCCAATACAAGGCGTGTGATTGGTAGACCACAAAAGAGGAGGATTCGTTCTGGTGGTGAGTGCAAGAGGGTTCTTAAGTGTGGGCGATGTAATGGCTCAGGCCATAATTGGACGACTTTTCAAAACTCAATTGCTATAGTGCGCCACTCATCTACCTATAAGAGGAAGTAATTTTGAAAACCAATCCTTTTGAAGTTCAATACAGAATATGGTTACGTTTTGATTTGCATTGTCTATTGAACTTTATTAAGTATGTAATTGATTTTCTTTAGCACAAATTTTATATATTTGCCTTTAGGTGATGTAATTTTGTGGATATATTTTTGTGAAAGATGTAATGCCTTTGGCTATAACAGGAAGATTTTGCCCACATGTAATTGCAAGGTGCTGTAATTTTCTGTAGTTATTTTATGTATGAGCTAATGCTCAGTATTAGTGTGTGTTTTCTATTGTTAAATGTCAAGTTCATGTGAAGAAGGTTCAAATATTATCTATTATTCTCTATATGGTCAGAAGTGAAGAAAATAATGTAAAGATTGGAAGAAAAAATCATAGTTTTCTAATTCGATGGAAAAAATTTCAATGGTTTTAGATATTTCGTTGAATTTTATCTAAAAAAAGTTTACAATTCAAGATTTTAATTAGAAAGACTAACCTGCCCCGCGATGCCGTTTTATGGTAATTTCATTGTTCATACACGACGACATACGTGCTTCATATATACCACATATAACGATAGTATGTATAACACTATAATAAATTCACTTTACATAGGAACTCTACAAGTTTAACATGCGAATATGAGGTTTCACAGTTTGTACGTTCATTTTGTTCACACACGTGTTTCAATTGATGTACATGTACCACATATAGAAATAGTACGCATAATATGTAACCGCTTTTATACAGTCATAATGATTTGAAAGTTTCCAACACTATCAACTTTATTAAAGACACATTTTTGTTGCTTATCTATGCATATCATCAAAAATATACTCAACACGGAAGTAATTTGTTCAACTATATATAAGTTTTAAAAAAGCAGCGGAGCACACATTTACACATATACAATGTCTACACATTGTACATGCAAGACCAGATGTAATGTTCATTGTTCTATCATAAGTTGTAAAATTAATCATGTAGATGTATGTATCATTAACCTAGGCTGTGAATGTAAGCTCTAGTTATTTGGCTGGTTTTTTTTCATTTTCGACCCCTTTTGGATGTTGCAGCACCTGCACCCCTGCCCCTTTTTTTGTTCACCCTTGTATCATCTTTCTCTTTGGATGCAAATGAAGTTATGTAGGGTTCTTGCCCATGGCGCCCTGGCTTGGTGTCACGGGTTGACTTCACCCTTTTTTAAACCTGTTACATATGTATAAATGGAAGCCCATTAGAGACGAGTAGTTATTCATGTTTTGTATATATAAAATTTTTTTTAGAACATACCTTCTGCTTTTTGGGTGACTTATTGGTTGCAATATCTGCATCAAGTATTGTTGTTGTAGGAGGTACATTTGTCAACTATTTTTAAAGTAAATGTTATCATAAATGTTCATATCATACAAGTTATACCAGATATAATTATTTAATAAATCCAGACATTGTACATTTAAAGTCACGGAACATAATATGTATTGTTATTTACCGAGTTTGTTTGTTCGGCATCCTTGGAAACTAGATTCTTGTTCTGGGCAGCTTGTGTGGAATCTTCACCTGGATGTTCTGTTGTCATTTTTTGTGCATCCTCATGAAGAGATTCATCATTGGTGTTAATTTGATTATCCAAGTCATGACCCTCTGTTGTAAAAAGAGTACTGATAACTCTATAAAATAGAGTTATTTGGTCCTATTTTAATGCCTAAGTGATAATGATTTGATTGAAATTTGCTTATATTTTGTGCACTTTGAACTCATTTAGAATCATTCTTTATTAAAGTGTATTTTGGAAAAATTTGGGTTTTTAGCACTTTAAAGTATATTTAGGATTGTTCTTGGCTCTTGGTATTTAATTTTGTCAATTTGAATGAAAGAAAGTCCTAAAAGAATTGCAAATTTCATGCAGGAAATAGGAAAAAAGTGCAGAATTTTGAAAAGTGTTGTGCGATCTTTGCAAAGACACCAGAAGACATCTGGGCGAAACCGGACAAAGACTTAGTCACGATTTTCAGCCCAAAAATATCGCTTTTTTTGCCCGCTAACAGATTCTTCTCAAATAAAATAAGCCCATCATAGGGGGTCAACTTAGAAGCAAATTTGGAGGAGATTTAAGAAAAGCCCAAGCCCAAAACAAAGAAAAATAGAAGATTAACCTAGAAAAGAAAAGAAAAGCGGCGACTTGAGATTGGGGACCAGACGAAACGTAAAAAAAGAAGAGCGCGACGTGAGGAACAGAGGCGATCGTGAGAGGAGGAGACTTCTTCTTCTTCATTGGAGCTTTGTTTTGATTTCTTCTCTTCTATTTATTTACTCTTACTTTTCATTATTCTTCCTTCCCCATTCTTAAGAACTCCATTGTTGAACTCAAGTTATGTTAGGTTTAGTTTTGATTTTGTTGAACACTTTTTTTTATTTGAATTTCATTATGAACTAAATTTCTTAGGTTGGAATTGATAGATGAACCCTAAGGGGAATTAGTTTTCACAAGCTTTAATGAATTCAATTTTTATGCTCAATCAATAGTTCAATAATTTTTATCTCTTTGCTTATGCTTGATCAACCTAAGTAAATTGCTTAGTTTAGTTTTAATTCTGAAAAGGTTAAAATTGAATGGAAGAATATTGATTGATAAGGGTTAACGATTCTTGAAATTGTTTTTGGTAATGCATAGACATATGTGTTTACACCTTAAGGCCTAAACCTGGAGCATCAAAGCATATTTCTTAATCTAATTTTACCTAGACATAGGATTTAAATTGAATTAGGAATTAAAATCATGTTGGGCTTGACAAAGTCACTTGAATAATTGGGTTTGCTTGCATATAAAGTGTGTTTATTATTGAGAATCTTGCGCAACGACAACCACATGATCGCGGAATTGTGAATTCTAAGACTTTTTAGGGGGATTCTTGATTTTCCAACCACTCATCTCTACATAGTTTAATCACTTTAATATTTTTGCACATTTTAGGAGTAATTTCAGTCACTTTAACCCATCGTACTTATTTTCCATAATTAATTTAGAATTTATTCATTTAGTTTGCATAATTTCACAATTTTATTTGTTTAGCTTCATAAACCATATCACCCCAATTTATCATTGTTTTTATTTTCTTTTAAATTATTTGTTAAACACCTACTTAATCTACTAATCCTCGTGGGAACGATATCTTTCTTATCACTTTATTACTTGTTAGACTGCGTGCACTTGTGTAACACGATTTCACACAACAAGTACCAATTATACAACAGGTTTCAAGTTTTAAAGTTTTATATACAAAAACAAATTCCATTTTGATATAAACAATACATACCCCATCAGCCTCAGCATTGTCTGTTGGTTGTGTCGCCAGATCTTCTTCCTCTTGGCTCCTAGGTACATCTCCTGTTTCATGACTTAGAATATTGTTTTACATGTACTATTATTACTCATAACTGTAAATGACGAAATAATGTATTGATACAGATGATTTGTTGCAAACTTACGAACCTGCGTACTTTTGTTCCGGATCGAGCTTTTTGGAACAAGTTGTCATTAAATGCTTATCTAACCTTGTGATAACATCATTTATCTTGTCAGTTAGATGTGCAAAAACCCCAAGGATAATCCCTTTTAGTTCCATCAGGTTTGTGCGCTGGTAGCCGCACTTCCAGGACTTGTTGATCGTTCATTAATGCGTGGGCTGTCTGGCAGGTCGAATCCATCATACTCAACATCATTGTCACCTTCATCATCATTAACATTATCTTCACCTTTTCGCATTCTTCTTTAGCCTCTCTCTCCCTTCCACTTCCCTCTTACATGTTCGGGCTTAGGGCTTTATAAACAAGTTCATCTTCTGTTGGTTATATGGGAACAACTACAATCTATATAAACAGTACAGAGTGTCATACAAAATATACAGATATGTGCTAGTATTTGCATAAATTCCCGTTTAAATGTGGTTATATGCTAAAAATTATAATTATGTGGCTATGTACTCTTATTTCATATACAAATAGGCCATTTGGATGGTTAACCCAAATACATATCTTTATTTGAGGTGATTTGTGAATTAAATAATAAAAAACCATATCGAAATTTATATCATAAGATAATCACAAAAAAAGAAAAACAAATGGGAAATTTCAGTCTGAAAATAAGAATTAATTTTGATCTCTTTCATTGAATAAATCAAGAATCCATCACATTTACACACACGAAAAAATGACATAAAAATCAATTTGTTGAATAAAAAAATCCGTAGTAACCAAAATAAAAAACAAAAGAAATCCTCATCAACACAATCTCGAAAACCGACTAGGAGTCGGCCGGAAATTCAACCACCGGAGAGTCGGTTTCCGATTCGGCGGCGCCAATGCCCTTCTCAAAAGCTCTCTCCTTCCTTGATTCTTCATATTCTTCATCAATTTATTATCTCCGGCCACAATCTGCCCATTCCGGCCAAATGATCTACTATTCCGGCTACGGCTCCCTTCTCTTCTCCAGATTCCGGCGAGGGAATGCCTTTGAGAAGCTAGCTTTTCACAAGTTTTAATCATTTTTTGAAATATGGGTAATCGATATCTTCGATGGAAAATTTGAGTGGTTAATTTGGTGAAGAAAGCTATGATTATGGTTGTGTATATATATGAGGGAAAAAAAAGTCTTGGTCTTGGAAGGCACGGCCATGGCGGAAAGAGAGAGATGAAGACTTTTCAAAGTCAACATGAGTTTGTCGTTTAGTCAACGGCCGTTCGATTTGACCAAAGAAACTTGAAAATATCAAATTATTAATTCCTTCTTCTTTGTTTGTTGTCTTAGTTGGCAACTCGGAGGAAATTCATGGAATTACCAATCATATGGAAAATAATTGAATTATCAATTAACTAAAAGTGAAGTGAGAGTTTTAATTCTTAAAAATTCATTTTAGATGATGGTTCTAAGATAAAAGTTAAAATAATAAATATTAGAAGGCGTAGTCAATTATATATTATCTTTAATAATTTATTGAAATTGAAAATAATATATTATTTAAGTAAATTATTGAAACTTGTGTTATATAAAAATGTTATATATTGTTTTAGTAATATCACTCTCTACAAGAAAAAATAACGTTTAAAATTAAATTTAAATAACTTGGTAACCATAAAAATATTTTCAAAATTAGAGAATCAAATAATAATAATAAAATATTAAGACAAAAAAAATAAAAGACTTCAAAAATTATAGAATTAAACAACATATGATCTATTATTAAACACAATTAAAAGCTGTTACTAAATATACTTTTTGAAAAACGGTGTCAAATATACCCTAAATTATGACCATTTTGCTAAATGGACTCTTTTTGAAAAGTATCCAGCAGAATAACCAAAAATATAAAAAGTTATTAGAGCCCATTTTTTCTTACGTGGCAAAGAGAACTTGGTCAAGGGGCCCGCGTTTCATTTAAATAGCAATACAAGGACCCTTTCCCATACTATCTAAATTGAAATTTCATTGAGTCGTAGATTTTGATGTAAATATTAATAAAAATAGTAACTCTAAAATTATTTGTATATATAGTAATTTTTACTATTGTTAATCAATGATTAATATATATCAGTAATTCAATATTTATCCCTAATTCCCCGATCGAAATTTATTATATTTAATAAATAATTTTTAAAGCTGCAATTTTTATAAATATTATTAAAAAAATTATTAGATTGCCAATGTTCAATATCTAAACATGATACCAAGGACTTATGTTTAACCTCGCATTAACTCCCATAAATAGTAAAATTTTGGGAATTGAAAAAAAATATATATAGACCCCGTTTTCTACTCATTCATAAGGACCCTCGCGACCATTTTCTTCCTCACTTCAGTCTAACAAGGTTTTTGGGGATTAATGACCTTCGATTTTGAGTAATTATTTGAGCAAAAAATTGGTTTTTTCATTGCAAATATCAGGCGTTTGAAAGGTAAATCTAGCGTGCAATTGAAATAGTCTTCATAACCAAATCAGCCGAGTTTGGACATAATTTTCGACACTAAAAAGTTCAAAACCCGACAAAGTATATGATATGGATGTGGGTGATTGTGAGCATGAAACTCCATTTTTTTACCCTAAGTTGGACATGGACATCATTAACACCATGTTTGAGACAGTTTTTACTACTAGCATACCATTACGTGCCTTATTGCATATAAAACATAAATGGTTTGAAGTTTGAGACCGTTTTTACTACTAGCAGGCTATTAGGAAAATAATGCTAAAAAAGCTTGTAGTGACTTTGACCTAATCATATATTAGATATTACCAAGTTTATGAAAATATTGAAGTAAAGAAACCTTCACATTTTAAAATATGATAATAATAAACTTCATACATAACTAAAAGGGGTAAAGAAGAAATCAAAGGTTTCTCCCCAAGTTCTTTTTAATATAGTATAGATAAAAATAGTAATTATAAGAAAAAATAAAATTTTGCATGTGTATTAATATATTAATTTACTCAAACTTAAATTAAATAAATATTATCAACATTAATATATTTAATTTATATATATTATTTATATATATATATATATATATATATATATATGAAGATAAAAAATAATAAAAAAAATATAGTGGAAAAATAAATTCTTTAAATTCTAGAGAAAATTATAGAGATAACTAAGGAAATAGCCACATTTTGAATCAAAAAATAGCCACCTCTCTTATAATTGCATTTTTAGCCACTTTTTGATTTTTTATACTAAAATTATCCCTTAAAAGCATAATGATACTGCAACTGTCACATCTGTCACTGTAGCTGATTTGACAAAATTGTTTTTACTTTTTCAATGAAGTAAATTTTTTGGTACGGTTTTCTATACATACTGTACCGATTGTACAAAATAATACTTACTATACATTATACAGATAATACTTACTATGCATTTTAAGAAAAGTTGGATTAATAATTTATAAATCAATATATAATACATACAGTACATAATAGTACATAACATATGTTTAACAATAAGATGACATAATGTATAGAATAAGCTTTTATAAATATTATGTACACAATATACTTAAAGAAGAACACACATAAAATCCAAATTTTTATATTTAAAAAAAATGCACAAAAATAAAAAAAGATAATCTAACTAAAAAAAATCAAACTCGATTTATGGTTTTCCCCTCTTTAGATATTCAAAATTTGTGTGAGATCCAAAATTTTATATAGAAAAAATGGTGTAAAAGAATGAACGAGTTTGAAAGAAGGAAAAACATAACTTTTTTGCAAGATCACTTTTAGATCTATGTGTTTTTAGCCTTAAATGATCTTCAATATTCGATGTTTTTAAAACTTTTCAAAAAGAAAAATAGTGGAAAAAATGGGTTTGAAAGAAGATAAATTTAGGGTTTTTCTATACAGAGTGAGTTTGGTTTGGAAAGAGAAAAAAATTGAGAGAATACGGGGGAGAAGATCATCGTAGATAGGAGGAAAATGAGAGAGAAGAAAAAATTCAGAGAAAAAATGGAGAGAGAATGGTGGAAAGGATAAAATGAGAGATAAAATGGAGAGAAAAAATGGAGAGAAACACTACAAAAAAACTATTACATTGCGACCAGACATTTGTGACCAAAGGTATTGGGTAGTTTTTTTGGTGACCACTCTGTAGTAAATATGAAGTTTGATTTAAAACGACCATATGGTCACCTTTTTGTGACCAAATGGAGACCAAGTAAAGAATTAGTCATAAAAAATGGCGCGAATTTTTGGCGCGAAGCAAGTGACCATATGGTCACTACAAAATTATGACCATGTGGTCGTAATTTTGTGACATAGATCATCATTTAGTAGCAAAAAAAGGTACTTAAATTTGGCAGGAGAAAAGCTACCAAGTGGTCACAATTCAAAGTGACTATATGGTCGCAATTTTGGTGACCTTTAGTGACCAATGGTAGATTAAAAATTTGGCAGGAAATAAGCTACCAGGTGGTCACATTTTGAAGTGACCAGATGGTCGCAAAAGTTGTGATTTTAAGTGACCAATGGTAGATAAACAATTTGGCACGAGAAAAACTACCAATTGGTCACCAAAATAAGTGACCATGTGTTCGTAACTGTGGTGACTTGATGTGAACCGGGGTAGTAAGGAAAATGGTGGGAAAATGCGACCATTTGGTAGCAAAAATACAACCATCTGGTCGCAAATAAGCAGAAGAGTCCATTATAAAATCCCCTCCTTCCATTGTTTGTTAGCATTAAGAAAAAAGAAAATGAGAGAGTGGATGTATGTTCGTTTGATAGACGGGTATTTAAACGATAAGTTTGTGGCCGGGGTTGAACAGTTTGTTGAGTTTTGCATGACAACTGTCTATTATGAATGTATGGTGGAAAGCTACGTTGCCCGTGCAAGAAATGCGACAATAGGAGAATCATACCGGTTACAGAGTTGAAGGTTCATCTTTATAGTCGGAGATTTGTGCAAAATTATAATCACTGGGTGTTTCCAGGGGGGAACAAAGGAAATGTTCGACGCTGCATTACAGAAATCGAGACAATACGAAGGTAACAGCTCGAATGTAGAGGTTGTTGCCGCAGAACGGAATGATGAACAACAGTATACTTAGATGCAACAAATGATACTTGATGGTCCGGGGTATGAGGGCAATGAAAATTTATGTGAAAGTTTAATCGCAGACGAAGATGAACGGGTTGTTGAAGAGGAAATGAATCCGAAAGCACGTAAGATGCACGGATGTTAAAGACAGCCAGCCAACCATTGTATGATAGGTGTGAGGTAAGTCAACTTGTTGCTACAGAACTTTTAAATATAAAGGCACAGTACAACATACCTGGTAGAGGATTTGATTCAATTGCATCGTGGTTTCGTCGATGTGCGCCAGAAGAAAATATTATGCCCCACAGTTTGTACGACACAAAAAAGCTAGTTGAGGGACTTGGATTACCTGTGCAGAAAATAGATTCGTGTCGAAACGGATGCATGAATTACTGGGGTGTGAATGAGGACCTACATCACTGGAAATTCTGTTTTCTTCCAAAATATAAACAAGGGAAACGCAGCCTAATTCCGTACGCCCGCATGTTCTATTTACCACTAACCCCACATCTGCGACGGTTGTGTGTATCAGATGTGACAGCTTCGCACATGAGATGACATCACGAGCATTCAACGAATGAAGGTGTTATGAGACATCCCTCAGATGTTGCGGCATGGAAGCATTTAAATAATTGTCATTCTGATTTTGCATAAGATCCGAAAAACGTCAGATTTGGCTTGTGCACGTATGGCTATAACCCATTCGGGGCATCCGAGGCACAATATTCAGTTTGGCCAGTCATGGTAACCCCGTATAACTTGCCTCCCTCGATGTGCATGCAAGACCCGGTGATTTTTCTAACAGTGATCGTACCTGGGCCGAAAAATCCAAAACATAAGTTGGATGTGTATTTGCAACCAGTTATTGTAGAGTTGAAACGGTTGTGTACTGATGGTGTTATGACGTACGACATTTCGAAGAAACAAAATTTCTTGATGCGCACCGCATTAATCTGGACGATCAGTGACTTGCCTGCGTATTCAATGTTGTTAGGTATGTTGATCTTTAATTGCTTTCAAATATATTTTTGAGTATGTGTTTAGTTTTTGTTATTGTTTTGCATAGTCAGTAGTTAATTGTGTGAACCTAAATCTCATTCTCTTAAAGGATGAAGTACGATAGGGAAATACATATGTCCACATTGCATGCTAGACACAGATGCATTTTATCTCAGAAACAGTTTGAAAACTTGTTGGTTTGATTGTCACCATCGATTTTTGCCATTGAATCATATGTTCCATTCAAACGGTAGTGACTGGAAGAAGGGTCGATGAGTAAGAAAAGGACCCCCCCCCCCCGACAATGTATAGTGGAAGGCAAATTCTTCACAATATAGATGTTATAGGGACACAGAAGATTATAGTGGACGGTGCAGAGAGTGCAAACAATGCGGCTAGAAAAAACACAGGTTGGAAGAAACAGAGTATTTTTTGGGATCTACCATATTGGGAAGATCTACTGATTAGACACAATCTCGATGAAATGCATATCGAGAAGAATTTCTTCGACAACATTTTCAATACGATTTTGAACGTTCCGGGAAAAAAAAGGACAATCTGAAGGCACGTTATGATATACGGGAGATATGTGATCGTCTTGAGTTGGAGCCTGACGACAATGATAATTACGCAAAAGCAAAGTCCATGTTTCGCACATGAGATGACATCACGAGCATTCAACGGATGAAGGTGTTATGAGACATCCCTCAGATGTTGCGGCATGGAAGCATTTAAATAATTGTCATTCTGATTTTGCATAAGATCCGAGAAACGTCAGATTGGGCTTATGCACGGATGGCTTTAACCCGTTCGGGGCATCTGAGGCACAATATTCAGCTTGGCCAGTCATGGTAACCCCGTATAACTTGCCTCCCTCAATGTGCATGCAAGACCCAGTGATTTTTCTAATAGTGATCGTACCTGGGCCGAAAAATCTAAAACATAAGTTGGATGTGTATTTGAAACCAGTTATTGTAGAGTTGAAACGGTTGTGGACTGATGGTGTTATGACGTATGACATTTTGAAGAAACAAAATTTCTTGATGCGCGCCGCGTTAATCTGGACGATCAATGACTTGCCTGCGTATTCAATGTTGTCAGGTATGTTGATCTTTAATTGCTTTCAAATATATTTTTGAGTATGCGTTTAGTTTTTGTTATTGTTTTGCGTAGTCAGTAGTTAATTGTGTGAACCTAAATTTCATTCTCTTAAAGGATGAAGTATGATAGGGAAATACATATGTCCACATTGCATGCTAGACACAGATGTATTTTATCTCAGAAATGGTCGGAAAACTTGTTGGTTTGATTGTCACCATCGATTTTTGCCATTGAACTATACGTTCCGTTCAAACGGTAGTGACTGGAAGAAGGGTCGACGAGTAAGAAAAGGACCCCCCCTCGACAATGTATAGTGGAATTCAAATTCTTCACAATATAGATGCTATAGGGACGCAGAAGATTATAGTGGACGGTGCAGAGAGTGCAAACAATGCAACTAGAAAAAACACGGGTTTGAAGAAACAGAGTATTTTTTGGGATCTACCATATTGGGAAGATCTACTGATTAGACACAATCTCGATGTAATGCATATCGAGAAGAATTTCTTCAACAACATTTTCAATATGATTTTGAATGTTCCGGAAAAAAAAAAAGGACAATCTAAAGGCACGTTATGATATACGGGAGATATATGATCGTCTTGAGTTGGAGTCTGACGACAATGATAATTACGCAAAAGCAAAGTCCATGTTGATGACGGATGAGAAGAAAACATTATTTGAGTGGATCAAATCCATCAAATTCTCGGACGGATATGTTTCGAATTTGAGTCGGTGTATAGACAGTAAAAACATATCATGTTCGGAATGAAAAGCCACGACTGTCATGTATTCATGAACCGATTCATGCCTGTTGTGTTCAGACCGTTCCAAGAGAATAGACATTGGGAGCCGCTTGCACAGTTGAGTGTTTTTTAAAGGGACTTGACATGTACAGAGCTGACTGAAGCTATTGTCGCTTCAATGAGTTCAGAGATCGCTGTTATTATTTGTAAGTTGGAACGAATGTTCCCATTTGGCTTTTTTTGACTCCATGGAGCATATTCCAATGCATCTTCCATACGAGTCATTCTTAGGGGGTCCGGTACATTATCGCTGAATGTACCCATTTGAAAGATAAGGATAGTTAATTTGTAATGTGTACACGTATAAAGTACAGTGATCAAATGTAAATGTTTTCTATACATTGTACCCACAGGTACTTACGTCGGTTGGAAAAGACAGTCGAAAATAAAGCAAAAGTAGAAGGATCTATCTGTAGTGCGTACCTGACGTAAGAGACTACCACATTTCGTTCATACTACTTTGATCAACATATTTCAGAGCAGTTTCGACCAGCGAAACGAAACATTGTTGAAAATTTACTTGAAGGTGTTGACATAAACGCCTTGCCGATTTTTACAGAATCTGGCATGACAGTTGGAAGATCAGTGCCTAGGCCGTTGACCGATTTTGAGTATCACGTAATGCAGACATACGTGTTATGCAACTGCGCAGAGATCGAGCCTTACATAGAGCAAGTTCGTACCTTAACATTATTTCATCGCCTAAACAATTACAAACTATTTCAAACCTTTGCTAACTATTTTTGTAACATACAAATTATTTCTAAACTTATACGTTCGAATGACACGAGTTGGTCTTTCAGCCGCTGAGGAGGGGTCAATAATCGACAATGAGTTTCGTTCTTGGTTCAGTGCATACGTGAGATATTTTAAATTGTAAAAAAAACCGTGGTAATTTGTTGAAAAAATTACTATCCTTCTAACATTAATGTATGTGAACAATGACAGGTTGACTCCCCTACATTACCGCTAGATGATCCTCGCATTATTTCTTTGGCAAAGGGACCTGGACGGATTGCAAGGTCGCATTATCTGATACGCGTGAACGATTCTGATTTTGAACGAAAGCGCATTCAGTTAACAGGGCAACAAACAACAGTGGTGTTTGCATAAAAGGTCATGTGTTTGGAACAAACAAAGACGATTACTTCGGAGTAATCGATGAGATTCTTGAGATTCAATACACAAGTCTGACACTAAAACGCATTGTTCTGTTCAACTGCACTTGGTTCGAGACAACTAGACGAGGCAGAGTCCGTAAGATTGATCATTTACAAATCGTTGAGGTAAATAAGTCTAAGCATATGCGCACCGCTGATAGGTTTGTCCTGGCTTCACAGGTGATTCAAGTTTATTATCTAAACTATCCGTTTAATAGATGAGATCTGACAGATTGGTTAGTTGTTTGTAAAGTTAAACCATGCCAGGTAGAAGAAAATTTGTCCGAGAAAGACGACTATGCAGAGAAAACTGGTGCTTTTCAAGAAGATGAGATAAGATGTCGTGCAATCGACGATGGTCAGAATGCAAGTACTGTCATTCAGTTAACAGGGCAACAAAAAACAGTGGTGTTTGCATAAAAGATCATGTGTTCCGCACAAATGAAGACGATTACTTCGGAGTAATCGATGAGATTCTTGATATTCAATACACAAGTCCGACGCTAAAACACAATGTTCTGTTCAACTGCACTTGGTTCGAGACAACTAGACGAGGCAGAGTCCGTAAGATTGATCATTTACAAATCATTGAGGTAAACAAGTCTAAACATATGTGCACCGCTGATAGGTTTGTCCTGCCTTCACAGGCGATTCAAGTTTATTATCTAAACTATCCGATTAATAGACGAGATCTGACAGATTGGTTAGTTGTTTGTAAAGTTAAAACATACCAGGTAGAAGAAAACTTGTCCGAGAAAGACGACCATACAGAGGAAACTGGTGCTTTTCAAGAAGATGAGATAAGATGTCGTGCAATCGACGATGGTCAGAATGCAAGTACTGTTCGTCCAGTGAACGATGGAATGATAACATTTCATGATGATGATGATATAAATGCTTCCACTTCTTACGCACGTGACATTGATGCTGAATTTATTCGAGACGTTGAATCTGATGAAGAAGAAGAATAAGAAGACTTTATGTGAGGGACTTCTTTGAGACGATGAATTTATTCAAGACGATGAATCCGATGAAGAAGAAGAAGAAGAAGAAGAACCGACGGCTGAAGAAACTAAGGATGATGAATGAGACATTTTGTAACTTTATGATTCACTGTGTATGTTTTATTAAAACTATTTCTTTAATGAAGATTAAAAATATATATATATATATATATATATATATATATATATATATATATATATATATATATATATATATATATATATTTTGAGACCAGATGGTCGTAATTTAACATAAAAGGTGACCACATGGTAGTGATTTAGAAGTTAAATTCGACCACTTGGTCGTAATTTTGGAAAAGTGGACTTATGTTTTTCCAAAACTCTAAATGGTTCAAGTTAAATGACGACCAATTGGTCGCCAATATGAAGCGGGTAATTTAAATTTTCATGAAATATTTGGCGGTGTATTTCAGGTCGCAAATTTGAGCGGTAAATTAAAATTTTCATGAAATTTATGGTTGTGAATTTAAAGATTACGACCAACTGGTCACAATTCTTGGCGGTGAATTTCAAGATTACGACCAACTGGTCGCAATTCTTGATGGGACGCGTGATGTGATAGCTGTTGTTGATAATTACAACTTTGCGACCATTTGCTCACTTTGTTAATAAATGCGACCAGTTGGTCGCAAATTTGTGTGAAAATGCGACCATGTGGTCGTAATTTCCCCAGAACGCGCGACCTTTCCTTTCTAGTCATAATTACATATTTACGACCAGTTGGTCGCAAATTTTGATTTAAACTCATAACCGTTTCCCTCCCCCCCCATTCCGTTTTTCCTTTCTTTTTCTTTCTTTCTTTTCTCTCTCCCCCCGTTCCGTTCCACGTTGTTTTTGTCCGTTCCCATTCCCCGTTCCCCGTTCCTACTCTAAACCTAAAAACCGTAAACCTCTAATCCTGGTTTCTATTACGAGGTTAGTTTGCTTATAGATTTTAAGTTTTAAGTTAGTTTTAGTTTTAAGTTTTAAGTTAGTTTTAGTTTTAAGTTTAAATTTAGTTTAATTAGTTAATTTAATGTAGTTTAATTAGTTAATTTAATTTAGTTTAATTAATTAATTAGTCTAGTTTAGTTAATTAATTAGTCTAGTTTACTTTAGTTAATTAATTAGTCTAGTTTACTTTAGTTAATTAATTAGTCTAGTTTACTTTAGTTAATTAATTAGTCTAGTTTTTAATTAATTAATTTACTTTAATTTAATTCATTAGTTTAGTTTAATTTAGTTAATTAATTAATTTTAGTTTAATTTAGTTAATTTTAGTTTAATTAATCTAATTTAGTTTAATTTAGTTAATTTTAGTTTAATTTAATCTAATTCAGCCTTCTTAGCTACTCTAAGGGCCATATTGATGTTACAATTAAATCAAACTCCAACTTTTGGCGCTTTAGCGGCTTTTATGGTGAGCCGGATGGAGCAAAAAAATATTTGTCTTGGCAACCTGTCACGGCTCGTGATCAATCTACTCTTCCGTGGCTTATTCTTGGTGATTTCAACGAAATAACTAGTGAGGATGAAGTTGATGGGGAAGAGGCTTTATCGCTTCAAGGGCTCCGGAGTTTAAGGAAGCTATCGGTGATTGTGAGTTAAAAGATGTTGGGTTCCACACCGCAATCGCGCCCCTTTACGTGGACAAACAGGAGAGATGCCACCCCCCTTATAAAAACGCCTTGATCGAGCCCTTTGCAATGCGGACCTTGGGAGGCTGTTTCAAACCATTGAAGTTAACCATCTCAAGTTTCGGTCCTCTGATCATTGCCCACTCGAGATCGTGTTGGATAGTCAAAGAACTATTAAGAAAAATCGCTCTAGACGACAATTTAGATTTGAAGAAGCTTGGACTAGATTTGAAGATTGCCAGGGTATTATTGAACAAGGCTGGATAGATGGGATGTCCATGAGTCGGGATAACATCAATGTTCAAAACTGTTTGAAGTCAGTTACCAAGTGTCTCAATTCTTGGGGGAAAGATAAGTATGGAGGCTACACAAAAAAGATCGAAGATGCTAACCGGGTTCTTCAGCAGGCGTTGGAAGCCAACGGGGAAAACTTTAATAGAAATCATATGTGTACCTGCAAGTAAAACCCCGGAAAATCTCCTTATTGAGGAGGAAATCTATAGGAAAATGGACCGAGAGAAGAGTGGCTAAAGTGGGGAGATAAAAATACTAGATGGTTTCATTCCAAAGCAAGCCGAAAAACGAAGAATACCATCAAGCGGATTATGAACAAGCAAGGAATTTGGGTGGATGATGAGAATGACATTGAACAAGTTGTTTCCATCTCCAGTATTTCGAGGAGTTATTTAATACTTGTAGCCCCGAAATACAAGCTGCAAATGAGATTGTTGAGGCTATCAGTAGTATAGTTACGGAGGAGATGAATATGAGACTCCGGTCGCCCTTTCTCTAAGGATAAAGTGGCCTCGCCAGACGATTGGTCCTACAAAGCGCCCTGCCGGCGGGATGGTTTTCCCCGCTCTCTTTACCGGAAATCGGAGTATTGTGGGGACGTGGTTCCTGAGCTTGTTTAAACTTTCTTGATAAGGGCAACCCTCCCCGATCTGAATAAAACCATCATTGTCCTAATTCCAAAGATCAAAATCCCTAAAACAATGATGGATTTTCGTCCTATAAGCCTTTGTAATGTGCTATACAAAGCGGTAGCTAAGGTCCTTGCAAATCGACTCAAATGTATCTTGAATGATATCATCAGCGATAGCCAAAGCGCTTTTGTCCCTGGTCGCCTAATATCAGACAATGTTCTTATTGGTTTTGAGTGTCTAATATCAGACAAGCTTGATATGAGCAAGGCTTATGACCGTGTGGAATGGAATTTCTTGTGGGCAGTGATGGCTAAAATGGGCTTTAGTCAGTGGTGGATTGACCGAATATCAATGTGTGTGGAGTCCCCAACCTTTGCGGTTCTTATTAACGGAGAGACTAGGGGGCATATTTGTCCTAAACGGGGCCTTCGGCAAGGAGACCCGCTCTCACCATATTTATTTCTTTATTTGTGCGGAGGGTCTCCCCTGCCTTGTATAAAAGGTGAAAAAGAAAAGAGAGTAAGAGGCATTAAAGTGTCAAAATATGCCCCGCCCCTAACTCATCTTTTTCTTCGCCGATGATAGCCTCCTTGTTCTTCAAGGCTACCCCTCATGAATGTCGGGAAATCCAGCGTATTCTCAAATGTTATGAAGCAGCTTCTGGGCAAACTATTAATTTCGCTAAATCAGGGCTCTGTGTTGGGGGGCAGAATCATAATACTCTGGGTCGAGATCTAGCTTCTATCCTAAATGTTCAGCTAGTGTATGATCATGGCAGATACTTAGGCCTCCCTTCACATATCTCCAAAAAGAAAATTGATCCCTTCAACTTTGTTCGGGATAAAGTGTGGAAGGCGCTAGGAGGCTGGAAGGATAAATTGTTCTCCCAAGCTGGGAAGGAAGTCTTGGTTAAATCCATTGGGCAAGCTATCCCTACCTACACCATGAGTTGCTTCAAGCTCCCTGTTAAATGTTGTAATGAGCTTAACCAACTTATGGCTAACTTCTGGTGGGGCAGTTCGCAAGGGCATAAAAAGATCCATTGGTCTAAATGGAGCACGCTAGCTTTGCCCAAGGATAGAGGTGGGTTGGGCTTTCGGGATATTCAAAGCTTTAATCAAGCACTCTTGGCAAAACACTCCTGGCGCATTATCAATAACCCCCGGAGTCTACTAGCTAAAGTTCTTAAAGCTAAGTATTTTAACACAACGATTATGTCGATGCGAATTTGGGAAGCCGTCCATCCTACACTTGGAGAAGTATCTTGTGGGGCGGGCGGCCCTCAAGGGTGCGAGATAATGTGGGAACGGAAGTTCCCTTGACATTTACAAGGATAAGTGGATTTGCGGGGAAGACTCTTTTGAAAATTGTCTCTCCCCTACCAATCTTCGGGGCTTCATGTGGATTGTCTTATCCTTAACGGTGGAGTTTGGAATGAGGATAAAATTCATCAACATTTCCTTGTAGATGATGTCCCATTAATCCCGAATATCCCCTGGGGGAAGAAGAGGTGCCCAAAAAACGCCCACTCATTTGGCATTACGATCGGAGGAACTCGGTATTCAGTTAAGAGTGGGTATAAGCTTCGCCCCACGGTTTGGAAGCCCTCCCTCCCTCGAATTTAAATGGGATGAAAGATTGGTGGAATCTACTTTGGTCCCTCCAAATCTCCCAAAAAAGTTCAAACTATTTTTTTGGAGAGCTTGTAAAGGTTTTTTTTTCTTCCCCTAATGCAAATCTTTGGAAGAGGAAAGGGCCCCCCCCCCCCCCCTTAGTGGTCCCAAACCCCGTGGTTTCCAACCGCCCCCCCCCCCCTATCCATGCCCCCCGCCCTGGTGCCTAGGCGTAACCCCCACTCTCCGGAAATGGATTCCCGAATTAAAAGAAATTTTGAAGAATTAGTGAATTTCACCAGGAAAAAGATGATACCTTAACCTTCGAGCTTAACGTTTGGGCCCAATTTGGCATGAAAGAAATTTGTTGCAGAGAGCCGGCGTTTTGACAACATTCTCAATCCTTTAGAATGGGCTAATCAAGATATGTTGGAATTAAAGCTCCAGAGTGACAAGGAAAAGAAAAACATTACCATCGACAGTCATTTTGCTCTGTCCGTTGAGCGTTGGTCTCCCCCCTTCAAATTCGGTGAAAATCAACACGCACCGACGCCTTGCTGAAAAAAAAGGAACGGTGAAATGTTTCCAGGTGTTGGTGCAATTGCTAGAAATTCCAGCCCCCGGAGAGGTGCTTCTTCCGCTTCGCCCCCCCAATGTCGTCCACCCCCATGGGTGTTGAGATTGGTGAGGCATTAGCCCTTCGTGAAGGTATCTCCCTCCCCCCTATTGCAATGGGAATCTCCCAAAAGGGGGTCAAGTAAGGCTCCTTAGCATCTGGAATTTGATTCATTTGAAGGATGATAATCTTTTTAGTAATATCATCAATGATTAGTTAATTTAGATCAATTTTACCCCCACCCCCCGTCCCCCCCCCCCCTTCATGCAAGATCCAATTTGGAAAATCGCACCCAGGCCGAAGATTTTCCCCCGGGTCGGTCTTCGGTTGTTGAGAGTGAGAAGAATTCCATTGTTGTCTGAGTTCTTTGTTTTGTTTCTCTGTTCTCAAAATAATAATAATAATAATAATAATAATAATAATTTTAGTTTAATTAATCTAATTTTAGTTTAATTAATTAATTTTACTTAATTAATTAATGAATTTAGTTTAATTAATTAATTAATTAGTTGGCTTTAATTTAATTAATCAATTAATTTAAGTAGTGTAATTAATTAAAATAATTAATTAATTACACTACTTAAATTATACTAAGTAGTTTAATTTAATTATACTAAGTAGTTTAAATTAATTAATTACACTACTTTAATTAATTTGTTTTGTTTTGTTTAATTAATTAATTTTTTTTTATTTTAATTAATTACTTGTGACGACCCGACTCCATTTAAAACGTATAAACAATTCGCAGCGAAAAATCAATAATTTTACGGAAAATTCGCGTGGATCCATTTGTATTTTGCATAAACCGAACCTGTTTACATGTTTCACAACAGAGAAAACTACAAAAACAAGTAAAACATAAGTATTTTCACAATCCACAACCACCCAAAACAAGTTTAAACACCAAAGGACTAGCTCTTTCGAGCACCAAACACGACCACATTATGTACAAATCAAAAGACACTAAAAGACTCATAGGCGCCTAAATCCATGTCCTCAAATCATTTTGGTTGGTCAAGTTGCACCACGCCCTCTAGCCCCCTCGTTCCCACGAGGTATACCTGAAATGTTTGTAACGTAACAACATTAGCGAAACGCTAGTGAGAAAACAACGAATATTAAATAACAATAAGTACTCAAATCCCAATAAAAAATGCATCCAATGTCAAAGGTAGACCACACTTTTCTTTTACTTATTTCTAGGAGCAAACAACATTTACATTAGGATTCGGTGAAGAACTCAGTATCTAAACATTCGTTCAAGTTACAAAACACTAAGTATCTAAAGCAAAGATTCGGGTAGAAAGTAGAACACACTTTTATACGGATATAAAGTAAAACACTTACTTACACGGTTACTAAGCAAATCACATGCTTATACAATTGCAAAGCAAATCACATGCTTATATGATTACAATGTAAATCACATGCTTTCTCAATTTACCGTACTATTCCCCTTGGATAGCAAAACGTGGCGAATCCCATCGCTTAATGAATAAATATGCGTAACCCAAAGCACCTCGTATATAGTTTCAAACAATCTCTCTCAACGCTAAGTAAAAGTAAGGAATCAATGACCAACTCTTTTCAATCTAACTAATTTCACGTGAGCAATCTCGCTACCTAAACCTCTTAACTAACGAATCATTCGTAAGATTAACTAAGAAACAGTTCTTAAGACTAACTAGGCAACTAATCTCACAAGATTCTCCGATTCCCAATTTACTTCGAGAGGAGTATAACACTTAACTTCGAGCTAGTATTAATGGTGGTGATGTGAGAGAAAAACATTATTTTTAACTCGTTCTAATCTCACCTTGGAGCGCGTAGAATTCCACCACTGGCCGGTTGGGTTACCGATTGTTCGCAGGTCAAAACCTACAAGTAAGGTAAATAACCAACCGTGTTAAACTACCAAACAACGTTCAACCAATTCTTAACGAAAGAAATGAGAAAAACAGCCCGGTAAAAAGATGAGAACTCTCGGCCAAAATAAAGGGAAAAAGTCTTACTTCTAATCCCCGGTTTCTTGGTAATTAAAGACATCCTGAGTGATTTAAATTAAGCTAAGGTTGGGCAATTATAATGGGTAACACTTTGGAACTTTCATTGCAAAATCCCTCACCAACTCTTATGACAAAAACAGAATTTAAACCATGAAAACAACACCTACAACAGTCATAATTCAAAACAAAGACGAGGGATCGGGTTTTCGTTCAACTTGGGGTCGAGACTTAAGGAACAAACTCTATTTCAAGGGTTTAATTTAGCTAGGAATCGCAACAAATACATGGAAAGAAGAGTTTGAAGCTTGAATCAAACAATGGAAGAAAAGAAAACTCTAAAACCCATTTTTTTGAAATTCTTTCTCACCTCGTAACTCACGGATTCTAAACGGCTTGGCTTGATTGTTGGTGTGGGTAGAAAGTCCTTACCGAGATCTTTCCAACAGGACCAGAATCAAAAGAAACGGTTGAGAAATAGCGTTGGAAACTCCGGATCTCTCTTTCTCCTTCTTGGCCGTGGGTGGGGGGGTCTGCTACAGCTCCTTCTTTCTTTCTTTCTTTCTTTTTTTTTTTTTTTTTTTTTTTTTTGCTTTTTCCTTTTCTAAAGTTGAGAGAAAGAACTTAAATGAGATAAAAGGAAATGTCCCAAATGCCCTCTATGGTATTTTCTTAAGGAAGACCGTCTCGTGCCCATTAATTCCGTTTCTAAAGTGCTCTTTCAAAGGTTTAATTAAATTATACTAACCCCAACTTCATAACTTAATGAAATAAAATAAAATAAAACATTAGAATAAAATAAGTAAAATCACCTCAAAATACGGGACGTTACATTACTATAATTTAGTTTAATCGATTAATTAATTAATTAATTTTCTAATTCATTAATTAGTATAATTTAGTTTAATTAATTTACTTTACTTAAAATTATTTAATTAATTTAATTTAGGTTTTTTCATTAATTAGTTAATTTAATTTAGCTAAATTATTTTATTTTAATTAATTATTTTAATTACTTAGTATAATTTAGTTTATTAATTTATTAATTCATTAATTCATTACTTTAATTTTGTTTTATTTTAATTTAGTTCAATTAGTGTATTTTAATTAGTTTAGTTTTAGGATTATGATGGGCAGATGACGTCCTCCCTAGTCAGACAAGCCTGACGACGAGATTGACGACGCGACTCCTTAGCCGCCTACTGCCGCTGCCACTAATGGGGATTTGACTACAGATGAGTTGGACAGCTCTCTTCTTCGTTTACGAGTCGGGAGTTGTTGCCACTCCCGATGATGTAGTCCTTGAGTCCCAGCTTGCGACACCCCGTTTGGCGCAGGACTCCCAAGCCACGACTTCCGCAGGAGCATCAGGGTCTACCACCAAGCCCGATCCAGCGGGACCATCCATTTCTAGCACGCAGCCTCCTCGGGTCACAGACTCTACCCTTCGGATTGAAGGGAATACATAAGTAATTTTGTTTATTGTTATAATTAATTAATTTTTAAATCTTTAAACATTTTAAAAATTGTCTTTTTTTAATAAATAGTTTTGTTTAATTCTGATCTAATATCACAATATTTTTAATGTTTTTGCAGAGAACAGCCGCATACAACTGTTTCAAAACGGTTTCGCGAGGTCCTCTAGAGCATGCCTCTACCCAGCGAGTTTCGCTGGCAGAAGATTCTGACGACAAAGATACGTCAGATGTACGTTAATTGGAAGGTAAATAACATCAATTATTTTTATAATTAATTAATTTTTAAAAATAGGGCAAGTTTCCTGTAATCGATTCTGATATCACGGACGGTAGATTGTTCCCCCTATGGGACAATCATGTCCAGAATCAATTCAAGGACCTCATTTACCTAGCGCGCAGAAAGCAAGCAGCAAACCGACTCGTGTGGATGAGCGAGGATGAGCGCGCGCAGCTGATCGCGAGCTTGGACACTCCCGAGGGTAAGGAAGTGTCAAAGTGGAATAAAGCCAACTGCGCGAAGAATCCCACCAACACACACAGGCTGGGCCCGGACCCACGACGAGCACCATCGTCGATTGGTAAGTTTTTTTTTTTTTTTGTTATTTTACGTACTTTTTTGTTGTTTTATTTTTTCAATTAATTATTAATTTATTTTTACTTTTTCAATCTTCAATATTTTTAAGAAGAGAAGCATGGTCACCCTGTCCCACCCAATTAGCAGCACCGCGTTCTTCACACGAAGAAGGACGGGACGGTCGTCGACGAAAAGGCAAAAAAAGTTCAGGTATTTAATAATTTTTTCAATTATTAATTTTTGTTTAAATTTTTTTCTAACTTATATATTAAATATTTTATTTTCTGAATTTTAAATATTTAGGAACGTTTCAAGGAGTCTTTGAGTCAACGGTTGCCCACACCAGACTCGCAACCGACTCAGGACAACTGTAAAGAGGCGTTCTTGGAGGCTGCTAGAGGGGTTCGGCCTGATGGATTAGCTCTTGGGCTCAGCTTGTACGGGAGATGACTATACGTTGGCATGCCTCGGCCTCAGCATAGCAGAGCGAGCATGAGTTACGACCCTTCTCTGACTGAGCAGCAACTGCAAGAGGAGGTTTGGCAGCTTCACACCGAGATGGACTATATGCGCAGCAACTTCGATGCTCGAGTCACTGCGATTCAGGTGAATGTTCAGGCCCAGGTGGAGGCCCAGGTCGCAGCTGCATTGGCCGCATTCTTTGGACCTCGAGATCCCGGTTCATCATCATCGGCGCCGCCTCCACCATCCGTTGCTCCTCCGTAGTAGTTTAGATTTCTTTTCTTTTGTAGAATACATTCTTTTGGAAATTTATTTATATATATATTTTATTTAATTCCATTTTTTATTATTTAATTTAAATAAATATTTAAATATTTAATTAATTAAATAAATGAATAAATAATTAAAATAAATAAATACATTTAAATAAAATAAAATAAAATAAAAATAATATTTACAAATTAAATAATTTAAATTAAACAATTAATTAATATCTAATTAGTTAAAATTATTAATTACATTAGCGACCATCTGGTCGCATTTTATAAAATATAAAATGACCATATGGTCACAATTTTATAAAATATAAAATGACCAGATGGTCGCCTTTGTTTGATGCTCAAACGACTGGATGGTCACTTAAGAAGGTGACCATTTGGTCACTAACATAAACGACCATGTGGTCACATTTTTTGTGGGACCAACTTGTCACTTGTCTACAACTTCAATTACGACCAGGTGGTCACTATTTTAGGTGACTGTCTGGTCGTTTTTAAAATGTTGACTTTTTTGCAACCAAACACGTTTTGGTTATATTTTGGTGACCATTTGGATGCACAAAATTCCTGGACGACCAGCTTTAATGCCACACTAGGTTTGGTCACTTTTCTGGTCGCATTTGTCTTAAAAACGACCTTCTGGTAGCAATTCTCTAGTTGCAATTCATTTTTTTTTTTTAGTGAAAAAAAAAGAGAGAAAAAGATTATGTGATTACTGATTACTAAAGGATAAAATGAGAAGATAGGAAAAAATGAGAGAGAAAATGAAGATAAAAAGATGATATGATTACTTAGGGAAATTTGTAAGAGTATTTAAGTAGTTTTGATGCCTTCACATGGCTATTTAACCTTATTTTGAGGGGAGTGCTATTTAGCCTAATTTGAACCATTTTGTGGCTATTTTGATAGCTAACCCAAAACAATATTGAGAGTCAAACTTTGGAAGTCGAGAAATCTCGAGGTACACGAGAATACCACAGTGCCATTAATGGCAATTTTTATAAGTTATGTCGCACATTTAAAAATCATTTTGTCCGGATCCTGGAAGCTTTAAGTTATTTGATTAAGTTAATTTTAATTTTATTTTTATTTTTATGTATGTTCAACACTTCTTTGGATTCAAATATTTGTACATGATCGAAACACGATAAATAATTGAAGAGAAAATGTTGAACTTAAGTTTTTTTTTTTAAAAAAATTAAATATTATCTTAAAGGACCAATAAACCTAAAAACTTAAATTATTAGATAAAGATAAATCGATATTTTATATATTCTCAATACAGATAACATTAATTATGTAAAAGAAAAAAAACTAAATAAAATATTTGAAAAAAATAAAAAACTATAGCTTTGGATCTTCCGTGATTGAAATATTTTTTTCTTCGATTTTCCAATTATATATATGTGTGTGAACGAAAGGAAACCTTTACTATTTTCAACACCCAGAATCAATTAAATGAAGTATATTTCACCATTATCAATGGGCCTAGAAGGCTCAAGCTCGGCTAGGGCTCGAGCCCAACGAGCTTTTGCTTTTGGTCGAGCCGAGCCAGCTCGGCCCAATCTAAAATATTAAGGCTCGCGGCTCGGCTCATGGGCTAGGCTCATCGAGCCGAGCTTCGGCCTAGCTCGTTGGAGCGAGCCAAGCTCGACCTATCATATAAGTTCATTTTTGTATTATATTTTCTCAACAACCAATGGTATAATCACTTTTTTTAAAAAAATCAAGTGTTAACAAAATTTATTAAACTTATTATTTTAAATAACAATTTTATCCATTAAATAATTTAATTATTTTATTTTATCTTATTTAGTAATTACACAAAAATATCAACTTTAAAAAATATATATTTTTATTAACTATTTCATACATGAATATTTGAGAATAAAGTGCATCACTACAACATAAGTACATCCCAACTAGGCTGGCACCCACTTATTTGTCAATCATATGCATTTTTTTCAACTTAAAAAAATTATATGAAATGAATAAATTATTCTTCGGGAGAATCACATTCTTTAGCCGACGTTGGTGAAATGAATGTCTCAAACTCTTTAGTTGACTTTTCAATATTTTTTTCTTCATGCATCCTTTTTAATTTAATTTAATTTTTAATTTTTTTAAAACTCTATTGTCAAGTTATAATAGTTTTCTTTTTAAACTCTTTTGTTAAGTTATAATAGAATTTTTTATCTTAAATTTAAAAAATGGTAATAATATAAAATTTTATTTAAATAATAAATAAATATTGCGAGCTTTATTTGAGCCGGCTCGTTGGATCGGTCCTTTGGAGGCTCAAACGAACCGGCCCACGAGCTGGCTCATTAAAAAAAAGGGAGGCTCATATCCAATCCAAACAATTAACGAGCCGAGTCGAGCCGGCCTGTCAAATATTGACTTCCGGGCCGAGCTCGGGTCAAACCCGAGCCGAATCAAGGCCGGCCTTTAGGCCGCGAGCCATATGATGATGGTGAAGTATATTAGAATTTTTTATTTTTATTTTATTTTATTTTTTTGAATAATTAGAAAAGTAGTTTTGTACTATTTCCTTATAAGAGAAGTGGCTATTAAATTAATCAATATTTTGCCTAGTTTTATGTGGTTGATAATGATATTCGATAATGATTCCTTTTACATCAATGAATGTGATGATCATAAAAGGTATTTTCCCTTTGTGTTTAGTTAAATAAAAGGAGAGTAAAAAAAAGATGGCAAATTTCTTGTGACCTCAAAGTTTTTCGAATATATTTGGCAATATCTAATATCCAATTAGAGTAGCCAGAGAAAAATAATAATAACCATATATTAATGCCTTGGTTTGATTCCACTAGAAGGCTTTTACAAAAGAATATTTTAAAATTTTTTTATTAGGTCAGGTGTTTTTTTTTTTTTTCCTTTTTTTTGTGTGGTATTGAAAATCATTTTTTTTCTTTTCAAAATTTTTCATTATTTATTATATTCATATATGTTACTATTATATGAATTGAATCATTTTGACTTGATTTAATTTTTAATAAATTAAATATTGGGTTAGTTTTATATTAGACCATAATAAATAGGTTATGCATTAATCTTTATGTTTTTAAATTAGCAAACTTACCCCTTTAACTCCACGCGCCGTTTAAGGGAACAATGAAAAGGCGTCGCCCTCTATTTATTATGGTCTACAACTTTAAGGAAAGGGCTGATGGTAATTGTTCAAAACGGAAAACTGGGATCACCGCTATTTATGGTGTTTTTGGGCAAAATTGATATTAAAAACACACCGGTATTGTGAATAAATGTGTGGGAACTTAAATATTATTGATCAAGAATTAAAATAAGTTTTTCCATTATTATAATAAAAAAATTATTCCCATTAGTATTTTAAATACTCATAAATTTAAACCCCAATTTTTTAAAATTATTTTTCAGCCGAAAAAATTAAACAATTTAAATTAGTAAATGAATCTAGCTTTATTGTACGTTTTGATATTGATGTTAAACAAAATTAGGAAATAGGATTTATATTTTATTGGTGTTGAGTTTTTACATTTTTTTAAGGCTTTAATTAGTTTCAGGGTTGTCTTAGGCATGGTGTAACTGGTGCGACGAAACAAGGCCCCTAAACTTTTAGGGCCTCAAATCTTGAATTAAAAATTTAGTATTAATAATATATAAATTATAATTTATTTTAAGTTGTGTTGGCTGACCTTCTCTAGACAATATCTCTATGTTCTCCGTTATTATGAGTTGAGTTCGATTCCAACATAAGTTCAAAGTTCAATTTTTATATTTTTTTTATACCATTTTGATAATTTTATGCTAATTTAAAACTAAAATCTTATCTTCATCTTCATCTTCTTCAAGACTAAAATCTCATCATCACATTCTCTCTAAAAAAAAATTCTCCCCTCACTATTACCGCTTCCTCTCTCCTTCTTTTCCTCATTGTTCTTTATCTTGCATTCATCATAAAACGAAAGGCTCCCACAAATTTCTCAAACCCTTCTCATTATATCTCTTTCTTTCTCCTAGTTCATCCAACAATTATTTCTTTCCCTCTCGTCGTCTTGGCCAAGGTGATTTTTGGTCAATGGTGGATCTGATGGTGATAGAATGGTTTGGTCAAGATTCACGAAGATGTGGTTGAAGACAATGGTGGATCTGATGGTGATGGTGAATAAAATTAAGGTTTGAGAAAGAGATTTGAAAAATGAAAATTAAAAAAGGTTTAGATCATATTTTAATTAAGAGAGAGGATTGGATATGTAGGATTTTAGAGAGAGATTTGAATAAATGAATGCCTAAAATTAAGGAATGTCATTTTAAGAAGGAAGGGTGAATCTGGATAATAAAAATCTCTCTCTCCATTGTGTGTGGAGAAAATAGACTAGTAATGTAATTAATCAATTCATCATAATATTTTTGTAATTAGGGTCTCCGATTTGATATAATGAGTAATAATCTCTTCTTTTATTATATTATTTTATTGATATTGTGTTTTAATAAAAATAATTTTATATATATATATATTTTTGTGATTTTTCATATTAGGGATTATATAATCAAGGGCCCAAATTTATTAGGGGTGTTCGAAAAACCCGATAACCCGACGAAACCGGACTACCCAACCCAACCCATTGGGTTGGGTTCTTTAAAAATTACAACTCTATTGGGCTCATTTTTTTGCAACCCGAATTTTTGGGTCGGTTCGCGGGTTGAAAGAAAAACTGGTCGGGTTGACCCGACTAACCCGACTTTTTACCAAAGGAAAAATAGGATTTTTTAACCTAGCCTTTCTATTACTTTCATCTTTCTCACGTTAACTTCAAGCGGCTTCCATCACCAATTCTCTCTGAAATTCAAGCGTCTTCCTATAACAAAATCCCTATTTCTCTACGATTCTTGATGCTTTAATCTCTCTGCTTGCTCTCTCACTCAAGCTCTTAGTCTCAAACTCTCAGTTTCATATTCTACATCAAGTCACTCTCTCC
Organism: Gynostemma pentaphyllum; assembly: GCA_028015215.1. Lineage (NCBI taxonomy): Eukaryota > Viridiplantae > Streptophyta > Magnoliopsida > Cucurbitales > Cucurbitaceae > Gynostemma > Gynostemma pentaphyllum. Next base: position 17,143,507 of record CM051353.1, on the reverse strand, counting down.
CCCATTTGATTTTCAGTCTTTGGTTGATTCTTTTTCTTAATTTAGTTTACCTTAATAATTAATATTAAGCCCAACTTGATTTTTCCATTCTCTTCTTTGCTTTACTCTATCTTTATGCTAAAAGTTGTAATCTGGACTTAAATTCTAATATATCAAGTGTCTAATTTTTCATTATCTTATTTACTTATTTGATTTGTTCAGTGTGGTGGAGTGAATATCAAGTTTTAAAAATTTACTCAATATTGTAATTATTTTTGCAAAAGCTGTTGTAATCTATTTATTGGGTTGCAATTTTGTTTTCTGTTCTTTGTTTATTTTCTATTATATCACATGTGAATACAAACTTTGAATTTAATTTAATATGGACTCTAAGGTTAGAATGAAAATCAAATGTTTATTAAGTGCATAATGATAAAAAGTTGTTTATTGTTAACTTGTTTGGAATGTCTATAGATACTTTGTTTTATTTTGGGTTGATTGATTATTATATCTGATTGTTAAATGTTTATTTTTTGGCATATATCTAGTTAGTTTAGTGAATTAAGTTTTTCTTTATATATTTTGGTAGATGGAAAGCACTGTGACTGAGTGTAAAAAAGAAATTTCTCCAACTACTAATAGTTTAGAGGCTTGTGTCAAACCACCACTTCCAAAATTGAACAAAAGAAAGCCTAATAAACCAATATCAACTGTATGGGAACACTTCACGAGAGTAGAACCTTCTAATACAAGTGAAGATGGGGATAGGTGTAAATGTAATTACTGTGGAAAAAGATTATGCTTGTGATACTAACTCCTTTGGAACTAGCACTTTGTGGAAACATTTAAGGAATCAATGTAAGAAGTATCCTTATAGAGAGCAAGAAAAAGGTCAAATAACTTTATCTTTTCAACCTTCTAGTGATGGTAAAACCATTGTGGCTACAATATTTACTCAACAATCTTGTAGAGATGCATGTGTTAAGATGATCATTCTTGATTAGTTGCCCTTTAAATTCGTAGAGTCGGAGGGGTTTGGATATTTTTGTAGTATCGCGTGTCCAAAATTTGACATCCCATTGAGGATAACAATTGCTAGGGATGTGTATCAGTTGTATCTTGATGAGAAGAAAAAATTAAGATCGGTTTTAACAAAAAAAATCTCAAAGAGTTTGTCTCACAATAGATACCTGGACTTCTTTGCAAAATGTAAACTATATGGTACTCATAGCCCACTTCATTAATTCTGAATGGAAATTAGAGAAAAGAATTTTGAATTTTTGTCAAGTTGCTAATCACAAGATTGAAACTATAGGCAAAGTGATTGAGAATTGTTTGTTAGAATGGGGAATAGATAAAGTATTCTCTGTCACAGTTGATAATGCAAGTTCCAATGATGGTGTTATCTCTTATTTAAGGAGAACGCTCAAGAGTTGGAAATCTATCATTTTGGATGGAGGGTTATTGCACATGAGGTGTTATGCTCATATCCTTAATTTGGTTGTGAATGATGGCTTAAAAGATATGCATGAATCAATTGCTAGTGTTCGTAATGCAGTTTGATATGTAAGATCATCTCCTAGAAGGTTGAAAAAATTTAAGGAATGTGTGGAAAAAGAGAAAATAGAGTTCTAAAGCACCTGTTTACTTAGATGTGGCAACAAGATGGAATTCAACCTATTTAATGCTTGATCATGCTTTGAAATTTGAGAAAGCTTTTCAAATATTGGAGGAAGATGATGTAGAGTTTTTAGATTACTTCATGGAAAGTGAGAATGGAAAAAGGAAAGAGAGGCCACCAACTAGTGATGATTGGAAAAATATTGAGGCATTTATTAAATTTTTAAAAACATTCTATGATATCATTGTAAAAATTAGTGGTTCTTTATAGGTGACCTCCAATGTTTTTTTTAATGAGCTTTATGGAATTCAAGAGTGTTTGATTAAGTGGAGCCAAAATTCCAACTCCATTTTATGTTTTATGCCTCTTAATATGAAATTTTTTTTGAGAAATATTGGGGTTTGGTTGAAAAGATTAACAAATTGCTATTTCTAGCTGTGGTGCTTGATCCTCGATATAAATTGGATTATGTGAGCTTTTGTTTTTTAATGTTTATGATGATGATATGGCTAAAGAGATGGTTAGTGAGGTCAAGAATTGCTTGGTTCGTTTGTATGACGTCTACAAGTCATTTGAGTTAGCTCGTAATTCTAATTCTACTTAAGATGTTATTGATTCTTAACAACCAAGTTCTATTAAGAGTGATGCGGCGAATGATGATAACGACTTTAGTACTTCATTAGTATCACGATTCAAAAAAAGAAGAGAAGAGAAAAATTTAATTGATGTGAAGAATGATGTAGATCGATATTTATTAGAACCAAGTGAGGATTGTAATGATGAGTTTGATATATTATATTGGTGGAAGATAAATGGTTGAAAGAATCGAGTTTTGTCACAAATTGCACAAGATATTTTGGTTGTTCCCATATCTACGGTGCCTTCTGAATCTTCTTTTAGCACGGGAGGTAGAATTCTCGATTCTTTTAGAAGTTCTTTATCTCCTAGAATGGTGGAGGCTTTGGTTTGTGCTCAGAATTGGATACATTCTCAACCTACTTTACTAGATCTTCACCCTCAGATTAAAGAATTGGAGACATGGGATGAGATTGAAACAGGTAACTAACATGTATATCTATTTTATTTTAATCATATTATCTAAAATTTTGAATGTTTGCGTCTTTGACAAGTATATTTCATAACCTGTTTTTTTTTCTTTCTTATTTTAAATCTTGTTACCTTTGAGTAGTTTTGGGATCTTCCACAACTAGGAATCATGCACCTGGTTCTTGATGAAATTCATGGTAAGTGATCTATACTCAACTCGAATAATTTTACTATAACCTACTCAATGCTATGTGTTAACTAAAAAGTTTGTTATTTTTTTTTTCTTTAAAATTTTAGGACTTGTATGGATGGCAAAAGAATACTTTCAAGAAAGACTTTTTGTGAACTTTATTGAATTTTGTGCAGTTTATTTAACTTATGGAGTTTATTAAGATATATGTTTTGATTTATAGTTAGTTAATTTTTTCCTGTTATTTAAGTTTAATTTCAAGGGAGATTTGATGATCATGGATACTATCTTACACAATTTTGTTTAGTTTATTGAACTTTTTTGGAGTCTATTAAACTTTTGTGGATTTTTTTGAGAATCGAGATTTATAATCATACTTTGTTAATTGTTTTATGTTGTTTAAATTTATTTTTAAAAGTTTTTTGATTTATAAGTCGACAACCCAACAACCCAACCCAAAATATGAGGGTTGGGTTGGTGTGTAAATTCAACTCTATTGGGTTGACTTCATGACCAACTCGAATCTTTGGGTTGGGTTGTTCAATCACTTCAACCCAACCCAACCAACCCATGAACACCCCTAAAATTTATATATCGCAATGGACTCTTATTTTTTTAGGAACGACCTTGATTAGTTTAGATTAGAATGGTACGATAGCTTTTGAATATTTAATGACATATACTTACAAGATAGTTTTCTGAGGTGAAATTCTTTAGTGATGAATAGATTTAATTAGTTTTTTAAAGTTGTTATTAAAGGAAAGATTCATCCTCCTTGACTTTTTGCCCTCAATTTTCTCCCTTGATATTTGCTAATGACCTGTAATCCCATCTAGTACGTATTATTAGTTGGCTTTTCTTTTATATATGATTCTTGTAATTAATTGTATATGCTCTATCATTGATGTATAAATTGTACAGACTCCTAATGAAAAGATTATCATTCTTCTCACAAACACATTTCTTTTCATGGTATCAGAGAAGAAAAGACAATAACGTTTTTCTGAGATTTCCGCTGCAACCATGGGAGACAAAACCTCAAACACAGAGAAGGCAATCACTCCACCATTGGATCATTTCACCTTACATCATTCTGATCATCCTAGCCTCATCCTCGTCTCAAAAATTTTAGATGGAAATAATTATGGATAATGGAGTCATGCGATGCTTATAACATTAAGTGCCAAGAACAAGATTAACTTCATCAATGGAACAATCAAAATACCAAAGAACACTGATGAGAATTTTTCATCATGGGATTGCTGTAATCATATGATGCTTTCATGGATCCTCAACTCGGTTAGTCCAGATATTGCAAGAAGCATAATCTACACTAAATCCGCAACAGATGTATGGAATGATTTACATGATTGATTCTCACAAGGAAACGACACTCGAATCTTTGAGATTCGTCAAGAGATCGTGGAACTACGACATGGGCACCAATATGTGTCTATGTACTATACGAAAATGAAAGCGCTATGTGATGAATTGGGTTCTAATCATGATCCTATAACCTACACTTGTAGGGGTAAAGGACTTGTTGAAAGAGAGGAAAAGGAGAAAGTAATGCAATTTCTTATGGGATTGAATGACTCATTCTCCACGCCGCGAGGTTCCATACTCTTGATGAACCCTCTACTCGACACTAAGAAGGTTCACTCTCTTGTTCTTCAACATGAGAGGCAAATTGAAGTTGTTGCAAACCGGGATGTTGTTGGACATGCTGCAAATGTTGTATATAATAAATCACAAAACCATCACACTAGCAACATGGATCGATCAAATGGGAGGCTGGAAACATCTTCATTGCACCCATTGTGACATGGATGGACACACCATAGAACGATGCTTCTTTATTCATGGATTCCCTCCTGGACACAAATACCATGGGATAGATATCAAACCAAAAGGAAAAAAATTGGCTAACTTTTCAATCACCACAAATGTGGAGCCTGAAGAAATGAAACAATTGTTAGTTAAGGAATATAACCAGATTTTGGCAATGCTTGGAAAAAAAACCGGTAATATTGAACCCCTCATCAACACTGCAGGTATTATCCTTACTCACTCCAATGATACATGGATTTTAGATAGTGGTGCTACTAATCATGTATCCCAAATATCCACTTCATATGCATAAATTTACTCCCAAATATGCTTCAGTTCAACTGCCAAATGGAGGACATGTGGAAATTAAATCAATTGGGGATATGAAATTATGCAATGATATTACTGTGGAAGATGTTCTTTATATACCAAAATTTAAGTTAAACTTGCTCTCAATTAGCAAGCTTACACAACTTAAATTGTAATGTGACATTTTATCCTGACTTTTGTGTGATGCAGGATTTAACCACGGAGAGGATGATTGGATTGGGCAAACAGAGTAATGGTTTGTATTACCTCACCATGAATCAAGGTCTTCATTTCTCCAACATGGTCCATGGAAAACCAAACCTTTGGCACAAACGTCTCGGACATCCTTCCATTTATCCGCTCAAGTCTTTATCTAAAGCTATTCCACGTATTTAATTTAAATTCTAGTACTATTTGTGATATTTGTCATTTAGCGAAACAATCTCGCTTACCATTTTCTATCAGTAAAATTTCAACTTTTGCACCTTTTGATTTAATACATTGCGATATTTGGGGACCCCCATCGAATTTATTCTTTTCATTGTGCTCGTTATTTTTTTACTATTGTGGATGAATATTCCCGTTACACTTGGGTACATCTTATGCGATACTAATCTAAGACTCAATCCATTCTTAAGAATTTCTTTGCATGGGTTAAAACACAACATGGGTGCTCTATCAAAACCTTGAGATCAGACAATGGGAAATAAATTATTTCTTTACAAACCTTTTTCCAAGAGAATGGTACCAATTTTTATTGGTCTTGTATTTACTCACCACAACAGAATGGGGTCATTGAGAGAAAACACCGCCACCTTTTAAATGTAGCACATGCATTTTGTTTTCAAGCAAAACTTCCACTTAAAATTTGGGGGAAACACATCAAAGTAGCCTGCTGCCTTATAAATCGCCTTCATGCACCCCTTTTGTCCAATGAAACACCGTATGAACGATTACACAATAAACTACCACCTTACACACACTTACGTGTTTATGGCTGTCTTTGTTATGCAACAAATTTACTTCTCTCTCATAAATTTGATGTTCGAGCTCATCTATGTGTCTTTCTTGGGTATCTACCCGGAAAAAAAGGATATTTATTGTACGATTTGATTGAAAAGAGGATGATCACCTCTAGCTATGTAATTTTTTATGAGGATACTTTTCCTTACTCTACCATCCCTCAAGACAACCAAGCCAACACTCCAATTTTACCAAAGCCTATAGAAATTGATATCGCACCTAGTACTACCAACATGTCTGACACTTCATTACTTCATGAACATGAATTGAGATCTACTAGTGAACCTAATAAAACAAATGAAATACAAAAACCAAATGAGCTCTTGTTACCCACAGAACCTTCTCTTAGACGATTCACTAGACCTAGTCGTACTCCAGCTTATCTCCAAGACTACGATACCAACCATACTCTGTCTGTCTCAAACTTGACTCTTCTGGTTAAATCAAGCACTCATCATCCCATTACAAGGTATGTGTGATATTCCAATCTCTCTTTGGCTCACTATACTTTTATTCACGATATGTCTCTTTTAGTAGAGCCATAAACATATGAGCAAGCTTGTAAAGATCCAAAATGGGTTACAGCAATGAATGAGGAGATTGAAGCTTTGGAAATCAACAAAACTTGGTCATTAGCACCTCTACCACCGGGTCAGTGTGCCATTAGGTGTAAGTGGGTATACAAGATCAAATATAATTCTAATGGCACAATTAACCGGTACTAAGCACGCTTGTTTGCTAAGGGATATACACAACGAGAAGGTATTGATTATAGTGAAACTTTTGCTCCTGTCGCCAAGCTCACTACTTTACGGTGTCTTTTAGGCATTTCCTCTTTGCGTGGTTGGTGTCTTCATCAAATGGATGTCCAGAACGCATTTTTACACGATGATCTAGCTGAAGAGGTTTATATGAAACTTCCTCCTGGTTTCCATCGACAGGGGGAGTCATTAGCATGTTGACTCCACAAGTCGTTGTATAGACTTAAACAAGCTTCAAGATCATGGTTTCATAAATTTTTTTCTGCTATCAAGAACTTTGGATTTCAACAGTCAAGGGCTGACCACTCTCTCTTCATTAAGGTGTGTGGAAACTCATTTACATTTATTCTCTTATATGTTGATGACATGATCATAACAGGGAACAATAAAAAGGCTATTGAAGAGATGAAGAATTTTATTGCTACATGTTTCAAGATAAAAGACTTAGGTGTGCTGAAATATTTTTTGGGAATAGAAGTAGCTCGTTCCAAAATGGGAATATCTATTAATCAATGCAAATACACAATTGATATTCTTCAAGACGCAAGATTACTTGGTGCAAAACCTGCAAAATTTCCCATGGAACAATCATTGAAGCTTACGCCTACTGAAGGTGATCTACTTAAAGATCCAACACATTATCGTAGATTAGTGGAAAAATTAATTTATTTGACCATTACAAGGCCAGAAATTTCCTTTGATGTTAACACTCTTAGTCAGTTTATGCAAGAACCAAGAAAACCACACCTTGATGCAGTCTATCGACTACTCCGATATCTGAAAGGCATGCCGGGACAAGGTTTATTTTTCCCTGTCAAATGGAGGGATGTGCTTAGTCGGCTATTGTGATGCAGATTGGGCAGGAGACATCACCACACGACAATCTGTTACGGGCTACTGTATTTTCTTGGGAAAAGCTTTCATTTCATGGAAGAGTAAAAAGCAAGCCACAGTTTCTAGATCTTCAGCTGAAATAGAGTATAGGTCCATGGCTTCGACGACATACGAGATAACATGGCTAAGACACTTATTATTAGATTTGCAAATTACTCATAATCAACCTGTTACTTTATATTGTGACAATCAGGCAGCTATCCACATTGTGGCAAATCCAGTTTTTCATGAACGAACAAAACACATTAAGATAGATTGCCACATTGTGCGTGAACGCATCGAAAAGGGAGAAATTAAGACGGCTTAACATGTCAAGTGAAAATCAAATTGCAGGTATATTCACCAAAGCTTTAGGACATGTTACTTTTCAAACACTTATGCTCAAGTTGAGTGTTCTTGACATTCACACTCCAACTTGAGGAGGAGTATTAAAGGAAAGATTCCTCCTCCTTGATTTTTTGCCCTCAATTTTCTCCCTTGATATTTGCCAATGACCTGTGATCCCATCTATTACGTATTATTAGTTGGCTTTCCTTTTATATATGATTCTTGTAATTAATTGTATATGCTCTATCATTGATGTATAAATTGTACAGATTGCTAATGAAAAGATTATCATTCTTCTCACAAACACATTTCTTTTCAGTTGTTGTATAAGATATTTTTAAAATATTATTTTAAATAAAATAATTGTTGTGAGAAAATTTTAAAAGAAATAAAACATATTTAGAATCATTTTAACTATATTTATAAGTTATAAATCAAATCAAGTTTAATTTTGTGAGGCTACAATGAAGGTTGCTAAAAGAAATGGAAAGAATAAAAGAGCTCTAATTTATTGACACTTTGAAAAAATAATTTTTTTTAAAATGAAAATAAAAATAAAAATGTAATAATGTTTTATCCCCAAAGCATAACTTCACCCCACCCAATAATGACTCATCAACTCCAATTGGAATATTAAAAAAGAAAGCTTAAACTTCATTTTCTTGGAAAAATGTTAGACTTTATTTCTGATGAAGTCAAATTTTGTGGGCCAAAAAATAAAATAAAAATGAACATATGCAGCATTAAAATGGAAAAGAAAAAAAAAACTTTAATAACATATGTGCTTGTAAAAGAAAAATGATTCTCTCCACTAAGCTTAGCCAATAATGGTTTGAAAGAGAAACATGGCAAATAAAATGGATGATACACATGTTTTGCACCCAAATTCGTTGATTTATTTTGAGTTAATTACACTTTTTTTTAAATTTTGTAATTATACTTCATTAATAACGAATATAATATAGCCCTTTCTTTTTTCCTTTTTAATATTTGTGGAATATGCAAAATTTCTAGTACAAACCCATTAAATTAGATATTTTACTCCCATAGTACAATAATTATTATTCTCTTCGTTTAATAATTTGCACTTGTCAAATCTTAATTCCATTTTATGCCAACTACTTATTAATTTTCTTCTGCATCTAAATTATGTAAGCATTAAATTATATAGGCCTTTTAAGAATTCATATTTTCAAAATAGCAAAAGTTAGGGAAATTTTCAAAACTAACATTTATAGATCCACTAAAACATTTGTTATCTCTAAAATTTAAACAGTTAATCTATTGAAATTTCCTATTATATATTAAAGTGTGAGCATAGGAAAAATGAGAACATAAAACTCTAAGCGGAGAGAGAGAGTTTAATTCTTAGACCTAATATTGCTATTAACATGAATACAGTGTGTCCAAAGCATTTTGGTTTTTCTCCTAATTTCAATTGCGTTTAATGTCATGAAGATAAGCACTACAAGAAAAATTAGCGCCAAAATTGCGAAAATTTTGGGGCGCTATTTAATTGATGTACGCTTGCTTTAATTTTGACTTGAATTACATTTCTACTCTTGACGTATTTTACTGTAATGAGAAATCCATATTTTAATTTAGTAAACACTAGTTCAATTTAATCAACGGAATGTGTCTTATTTATTTAAAATATCGGTGAAGTATTTGAAATAAATAAATATTTGATTGTTCTTTGGAAGAATTTAGTGTTAAAAGAATTTCACGTTATCATTATTGTTAATCATATGATTAATTTCTTGTTACCATACCTTACAACGTAATCAATCTTAATTAATTGGGCTTAGAAAATGAAATTATGTTCTCCTTTTAATACTAATCAATTACTTTTTAAAATGAAATTTTTATTGGAACCTCAAACAATGTAAAAAGAGTTGAAGAACAATTGTTTTTAATACATCGTTGAAAGCCTTCCAAATCACAAAAGAGCTTTAATTATTCTATTTATTTTAGCCATTTTTTAAATAGTTGCAAGCTTATATCATCAATTATTATCAGATCATGTCCTCACTACCATCACTGATATTAGTCTACAACCTTTTGTCGAGAGAGAGGATAGATCATAAATAATCATGCCTTTACAAATTTAATCCGAGATGTTATCAAATAGTAATAGGTAATGAGAATATTTAGAATGTTTTTTAAATATTATAAATATTATTCATTGTTTGGAAGCAAATTCAAAACAAAATTAAATTGGGTTCAAGAATTATTAGTTAAATTGCTATTTAGAATGTGTTTTTAGATTAGGTTCAATTTTGGGATTAAATTGCTAATTGGATATTTATTTAAAATTTTTTAAATTTTTTTTTAAAATTATTATTTGGTTTTTTTTAAAAATTTTTTTATTTTTTTTTTTAATGTGTTTTTAGATTATGTTCAAATTTTGGGGATTAAATTGCTAAATGTTAAATTGCTAATGGTTATGTGATTAGGGATTAAATTGCTAAATATATGATTCTTTAATTTCATTAGTATATATGTTAATTGTTCAAATTTAATTATACTTAATTAGGTTCAATTTCAAATTCTAGTGTTAATTGAATCCATGTTTAGGGATTAAGGATTAGCTTAAGGAATTGCTAATTTGATTTAGTGTGTTTATTATTCAAATTTAGGGATTAAATTGCTAATGGTTATGTGTTTAGGGATTAAATTGCTAAATATATGATTCTTTAATTTCATTAGTATATATGTTAATTGTTCAAATTTAATTATACTTAATTAGGTTCAATTTCAAATTCTAGTGTTAATTGAATCCATGTTTAGGGATTAAGGATTAGCTTAAGAATTGCTAATTTAAATTGTTTTTGGATATTTTTTTTTGGATGGAAACATTTAATTTGTTTTGGATATTTTATTTTGGATGGAAATATTTATTTCATTTTGTTTTAATTTAAAAAAAATAATATTTAAAAATTAATTTTAAATATTAAATATTTAAAATTAATTTTTAAATATTTTTTTTTAAATTTACATGCGGCAATAGCGACACAATGCGTCTCTAAATATTTCAAATACATTTTATTAACTTCATTTAGCGATAAAGTTCGTCTCTAAATCTACTTTATTAGAGACTCAATACGTCTCTGTTTTAGAGACGTAATGTGTCTCCAATATTAGAGACACATTCTCACCCTAATTATAGCGTCACATTGGGTCTCTATTTTTTAAGAGATGTATTTCGTCTCTAAATGGTCAACATTTATTAGCCCCAATATTTGTTTTGTCTCTAATAGCGATAAATTTCGTCTATAATATGAAGGAAGCCCGCCATTTTTAGAGATGGAATGTTTCATCTCTAATTTCGTCGCTATTTTTAATTAGAGACGAATTACGTCTCTATACCCGGGTCTCAAAATACAGTTTTTCTTGTAGTGAAGTTAAGTGGTCACTTATTGATGTGGCTTAATTTTACTTGAAACCACGACTAACTGTGAGATCTATATATTTAGTAAACACTAGTTCAAAATTACGTGCAACGCACGTGAAAAATAAATATTTGATTGTGCTTTGGATGAATTTAGTGTTAAAAGAATTTCACGTTATCATTTTGTTAACATATGATTAATTTCTTGTTACCATACCTTACAACGTAATCAATCTTAATTAATTGGGCTTAGAAAATGAAATTAAGTATATTTTTTATTCCTCAAACAATGTAAAAAGAGTTGAATAACAATTTTTTTCAATACATCGTTGAAAGCCTTCCAAATCACGAAAAGAGCTTTAATTATTCTATTTATTTTAGCCTTTTAAATAGTTGCAAGCTTATATCATCAATTATTATCAGATCATGTCCTCACTACCATCACTGATATTAGTCTACAACCTTTTGTCGAGAGAGAGGATAGATCATAAATAATCATGCCTACAAATTTAATCCGAGATGTTATCAAATAGCAAAAGGAGGAATATATATATATATATATATATATATATACACGTTGTTTCAATTGAAAACAAAAATAAATGAAAAAATAGGGATAATTATAAGTTACATGATCTGCCTGATTTATAAATAACACTCTTGTAGTTTGAAAATGTTTGTGTTGAAATATATGATTAAATTTACATTGAAAATGTTTGTGTTGAAATATATGATTAAATTTACATTAAAAATGTTTGGTTCAAGGTAAATTAATTATATATTTCAACAATCCCCTCACATATGAGATTGGATATTTGTATAATACCTAAACATATGGAATATAAATGGGGAGGATATAAGAGCAAATGACACAACAGAGGTTCAAACTTAGGAATGACATAACAAATATTCGAACTTGGGACCTCCTACACTATGATACCATATTAGATATGCTAAATTATCACTAGATCCAAAAGTTTAAGCCAATGGTTCAAGGCAAATTTAGTCATATATTTCAACAACTTGTAAATACCCTTGTGATTTGATAAATTACAAAACACACCCCTCTTTCTTTTAGTTTTATTAAAATTTCAGACACGTGTTTATTCTATTATATGTGTCACATGTTCCAATTTCATTAAAAAAACCGAATTTTTTTAATAACTGAGTGTCATTTTTAGAATATATCATTATTAATAAAATATAAAATCTTAAATTCACACAAATCAATTAACTTTTTTTTATCATCTAGATGGAATTAGAACACCTTATTTATAAATCACATAAACAAACAGGAGAGCCTCCCTTTGGCAGTCCACCCCCCCCATTTTTAAAAAACAAAAATTTATATGTTAAAATTGAATTTTGTTAAGTAAAAAAATGAAAATTAAATATAATTTATCCAATTTGCCACCCCTTTATTTCCTAATATTAGCTTTCTGCCCCTGCACATGAGTATAATTTACAATTATCCTAACAAAATACTAAGCATGCGAATTGAAAACAAAACGTAGTTATCAACCACATTATGGTTCATGGGGCGAAAGTGGTCGGCGATATGTTGATCGAGGTAATAAGAACAGAATGTAGTTGTCTCGTGTACCAGGTATGCATTACAAATCGATTCTTCCACTCGTGCTTTATTTCCAACAGTTTTCTTCAATCTATGCAAATATCTAGATTCCCTGTAGTAAAATAAATCTAAAAATTTAGCATCATATATATTAAAAAGGGTAATTAACATAATACTATTTTACCTTTCAAACGGGTACATCCATCTATATTGAACAGGGCCGCCAAGTAGTGCCTCATACGGTAGATAAATAGAAAGATGCTCCATCGAATCAAAAAATTCGGGTGGAAACATTCGCTCCAGTTTGCATATTATATCTGGAATCTCTCGGTTTAATGATTCGATTGTCTCTCGTGTTAAATATGTGCATGTGAAATCTCTGAAGAACACACTTAACTGCGTCAACGGTCCCAATATTTCTGTTCGAGGAACGGTCTGAACGCAACAGGTATCAATAGTTGCATGAAAACGTGACAATCGTGACTTTTCATTCCGAAAACAATATGACTCTGCACGTTAATGCATCTCGAGAGATTAGAAACGTAACCATCGAGGAACTTAATCGATCTCATCCATTTAAACAGTAATTTCTTCTCTTCTGTATTTAACATGTATTTGGCCTTGGCGTAGTGCCCATCTTCATCCAGCTCTAACTCAGGTCGACGTCATATTTCTTGGATGTCATACCGTGCCTTCAGGTTGTCTTTCGCATTGAAGACATTGTCGAACACGTTCTTTTCAATGTGCATTACATCCAAGTTGTGCCTGATTAGTAAATCTCCCCAATATGGTACATCCCAAAATATACTTTGTTTCTTCCATCCACTGTTTTTACCAACGGCCTTGTTTGCAACCTTAGTACCTATTTCAGTAATTTTTTCATGCCAATAGTATCTAACCCGTGTAATATTTTGATTTCGCTATAAACTCGAGGCAGGCTTTGGTTGCATGCATTACAACCCTTATACCAATTTGTATTGTTTGATCGAAACAAATGGTCGCTCGATAAAAATCTTTTGTGACAATCGAACCAACAAGTTTTCCTTCTATGTTTCAAAGAGAAAGCTCCAGTGTTAATCATGCAATGAGGACAAACAAACTTTTCAGATGTGCTCCAACCTACGGTAAGTTTAAATTAATCATACATATTATTATGCAATGAAAATAATTTATAATTAATAAGCTATCGTGCTTACCAGATAACATTGAATATGCCGGGAAGTCACTTATAGTCCAAATTATTGCGGCTTTCAAATAGAAATTTTGTTTTCTGGATACATCCTAAGTCAACGCTCCATTATTCCACAAATTAGTCAGTTTAACAATAAGAGGTTGGAGGTAGATATCTAATCTTTGTTTTGGACTCTTTGAACCCGATAAGATAACCGTTAAGAATATCATAGGATCTTTCATACACGTCGATGGAGGGAGATTATAAGGTATCAACATAACAGGCCATATAGAGTATTGTGCACCAGAAGCGTTGTATGGGTTAAAATCGTTAGTACATAACCCCAATCTCACATTTCTAACCTCACTTGCAAATTCTAGATGACAATGATCCAAATGCTTCCACACATCAGCATCAGATGGATGTTTCATATGACCATCCTCTTGAGAATGCTCGTAATACCATCTCATATGAGAAGCCGTGACTTCCGATGCATACAATCGTTGAAGTCGATGAGTCATCGGTAAATATACGAGTATATGGAATGAGAGTGCGTTTACCATGTTTATATCTCAGATGGAAACAAAATTTACAATTATGAAAACTCGAATCTCCATCACCCCAGAATATCATGCATCCGTTCGAGCAACAATCAATCTTCTCAACAGGCAACCCGAGACCCTTCACTAATTTTTTCGTGTCGTATAAATTTTCTGGCAGCGTGTTGTTCACAGGAGTGCAACGATGAAACCATTATGCAATCGAATTAAAACCTCTCTCTGGAATATGACGTGCCACTTTTATATTTAGAAGCTCCGTAGCTGCAGCCATTTGACTGACATCACAGCCCGGGTATAACGGTGTACTTGCTAATTCGAGCATATGATACATTTATTGCACTTCTGGATTCATTTCCTCCTCCTCCTCTAGAATAGTTTGATTATCGTCTTGAGTATGATTAAATGTACCTTCGTATATCATATGCTACATCTGTCCATACTTTTGCTGTCTTTCATCACGATCTTCTTCCAAATTCAGGTATAACATTTGAGCTACCTCCTTGGTACAACACGAAACGCTCCATCGCCGTATTATATTGATCAACAGATTCCCCTTGATAAACCCACTTGAAATAATTCTCCACAAACCCACGACTATACAGTTGTTTCTTCATATCAAATGAAGAATATAAACTTTTTATTTTTACATTTTCAGCACGGAAATCATATCATTTTACCATTACGATCAAAATCCTCCTTACTTTCACAAAACTCAATGAATTCTTCAACTCCTGCTACGAAACTCATCGTTCAAATAGCCTTCTAAGAGATGAACATACATCCATTCACGCATTTTTTTAGGTAGTAGAACAAAAAACAAAAAGAAATAACAAAATATTTTTTATGATGAATATTTTTCATTGCTCAAGATGTTTGTGTATAAAAACTATAATACTAGCGACGATTTCGTTGTTCTATAGCGGAAAAATTTCCCGCCATACCACGGGGAGACGAAATCCATCGTTAAATTTCGCAGGAAGTTTTGCGCCATCTTATACGACGCAATGCATCATTTCATTTTTCGTAGGAACTTTTGGCGCCAATTTTAGCGACGGATACCATCGCTATGTTCCTATTACTTTTTCCCGCTAAATATCTCTGACCAATTAGGTGACGGAAGGCATCACTGAATGTCAACTCTTCATACGGGCGATGCATTCCGTCGTTACACTGGGATGCATGTGGCATTCATCGCTACACCTCCGTCGCTATTCCGGCAGTTTCTTGTAGTGATAGCAGGAAACTTTCCTACCAAACCATGGGGCGACGAAATCCGTGGTTCAATTTTGCGGGAAGTTTCGTGCCATATTATATGACGCAATGCATCGTTCCAATTTTCGGGGGAACTTTTGGCACCAATATTAGTGATGGTATGTTCTTATTAATTCTTCCCACTAAATATCTTAGATCAATTAGGCTAAGAAAGACATCATGAAGGTCAACTCTTCACATGGGCGATGCATTCCGTCATTACATTGGGACGCATGTGGCTTTCGTCCCTACACCTCCGTCGCTATTCTGGCAGTTTAATTCTTATAGTGGAGGTACGCGAGAATACCACAGTGCCATTAAGGGCAATTTTTATGAGTTTGACGCACATTTAAAAATCATTCTGCCCCGGTCCTAAAGCTTTAAATTACTAGATTAACTTCATTTTATTTTTATTTTTATGTATGTTCAACACTTCTCAGGATTCAAATATTTGTACAAGATGGAAATACGATTAATAATTGAGGAGAAAATGTTGAACTTCATGTTTTTTTTTTAATTAAATATTATCTTAAATGACCAATAAACCTAAAAACTCAAATTATTGGATAAAGGTAAATTAATATTTTATATATTCTCAATATAGATAACATTAATTATGTAAAAGAAAAAAAACTAAATAAAATATTTGAAAAAAATAAAAATCAATAGCTTTGGATCTTCCTTGATTGAAATATTTTTTTCTTCGATTTTCCAATTATATATATGCGTGTGAACGAAAGGAAACCTTTACTATTTCCAAAACCCAGAATTAATTAAATGAAGTATATTAGAAAAGTTTTTTTTTTTTTTTTTTTTTTTTTTGAATAATTAGAAAAGTAGTTTTTGTACTATTTCCTTATAAGAGAAGTGGCTATTAAATTAATCAGTAGTTTGGATAGTTTTATGTGGTTGATAATGATATTCGATAATGATTCCTTTTACATCAATGAATGTGTGATGATCATAAATGGTCTTTTCCCTTGTGTTTAGTTAAATAAAGAAGAGTTTAAAAAAAAAATGGCAAATTTCTTGTGACCTCAAAGTCTTTCGAATATATTTGGAAATATCTAATATCCAATTAGAGTAGCAAGAGAAAAATGAAAATAACCATATATTAATGCCTTGGTTTGATTCCAGTAGAAGGCCTTTACAAAAGAATATTTTTTATTAGGTCATGTGTTTTTTTTTTCTAATAACTTATCTTAAATAGCATAATCTGCATACTAATTATTAAAATATCATAACTTTTTAAAAATTACTCAAATAGCATAATTATAGTTAAATAAATTATTGAACTATTTTTCATAGGTATTTTTAACGAATTTGTTTGTTTTTTGGTTTTTTAAGTTCAAAGTTAATAATTTATTAAACTATTTAATCATTTTTTATTATTATTTTCAATGAATTCATTAAAAAAATTAATTTTTCTAGTTCAATAATTTATTGAACTAAAATTATGTTATTTGAGTATTTTTTGAAAAGTTGTGACATTTCAGTAATTAGTATGCAAAAATATGCTATTTCAGTAATTGCCCATTTTTTTTTTTCTTTTTTTTTGTGTGCTATTGTAAATCATATTTTTTTCTTTTCAAAAATTTTTCATTATTTATTATATTCATATATGTTACTATTATATGAATTGAATCATTTTGACTTGATTTAATTTTTAATAAATTAAATATTATTGATCAAGAATTAAAATAATTTTTTCAATTATTATAATTAAAAGTTTATGCCCATTAGCATTTTAAATACTCATAAAACCCCAATTTTTCAAAATTATTTTTCATTCGAAAAAATTAAACAATTTAAATTAGTAAAATGAATCTGGCTTTATTGTACGTTTTGATATTGATGTTAAACAAAATAAGGAAAATAGAATTTATTTTATGGGTGTCGAGTTTTTACATTTTTTAAGGCTTTAATTAGTTTAGATTAGAATGATACGGTAGCTTTTGAATATTTAATGACATATACTTACAAGAGAGTTTTCTGAGGTGAAATTCTTTAGTGATGAATTTCCATTGTTTTTTTTTATGAGATTAATTTCTCAAGTTTAGTATAGATTTAATTAGTTTTTTAAATTTGTTGTATAAAATATTTTTAAAATATTATTTTAGATAAAATAATTGGTGTGAGAAAATTTTAAAAGAAATAATACATATTTAGAATCATTTTAACTATATTTATAAGTTATAAATCAAATCAAGTTTAATTTTGTGAGGCTAAAATGAAGGTTTGCTAAAAGAAATGGAAAGAATAGAAGAGCTCTAATTTATAGACACTTTGAAAAAATAATTTTTTTAAGAATAAAATTAAAAATATAATAATGTTTTATCCCCAAATCATAACTTCACCCCCACCCAATAATGACTCATCAACTCCAATTGGAATATTAAAAAAGAAAGCTTAAATTTCATTTTCTTGGAAAAATGTTAGACTTTATTTCTGATGAAGTCAAATTTTGTGGACCAAAAAATAAAATAAAAATGAACATATGCAGCATCAAAATGGAAAAGAAAAAAAAACTTTAATAATATATTTACTTGTAAAAGAAAAATGATTCTCTCCACTAAGCTTAGCCAATAATGGTTTGAAAGAGAAACATGGCAAATAAAATGGATGATACACATGTTTTGCACCCAAATTCGTTAATTTATTTTGAGTTAATTACACTTTTTTTTTTTAAATTTAATAATTAGACTTCATTAATAACGAATATAATATAGCCCTTTCTTTTTTCCTTTTTAATATTTGTGGAATATGCAAAATTTCTAGTACAAACCCATTAAATTAGATATTTTACTCCCGTAGTACAATAATTATTATTCTCTTCGTATAATAATTTGCACTTGTCAAATCATAATTTCATTTTATGCTAACTGCTTATTATTTTTTTTCAGCAGCTAAATTACGCAAGCATTAAAATTTAAATTATATAGGCATTTTAAGAATTGATAAAAGTTATTGAAAATTTTAAAAAAATACATTTATCAAACTGACACCCACCAAATCATTTGTTATTTTTTAAAATTAAAATAGTGCCATCTATTAGAATTTCCTATTAAATATTAAGGTGTGAGCATAGGAAAATGAGAACATAAAACTCTAAACTGAGTTTAATTAGTAGACCTAATATTGATATTAATAATACAGAGTGTCCCAAACATTTTGGTTTTTCTCCTAATTTCAACTGCATTTAGTGTCATGAAGATAAGTTAAGTTGTTACTTAACTATGTAGCTTAATTTTTCTTCAAACCACGATTAACTGTAAGATCCATATATTTATTAAACACCAGTTAAAAGTTACGTGTAATGCACATGAAAAATAAATATTTGATTGTGCTTTGGATAAATTTAATGCTAAAAAATTTCACATTATCATTTTGTTAACATATAATTAATTTTTTGTTACCATACCTTACAACGTAAATCATCTTAATTAATTGGGTTTAGAAAATGAAATTAAATTTTTTTTTTTTTTAAATTTCTCAAACAATGTAAAAAGAGTTGAAGGACAATTTAATTTAATACATCGTTGAAAGCCTTCCAAATCACAGAAGAGCTTCAATTATTCTATTTATTGTCAGATCATGTCCTCACTACCATCACTAATATTAGCAACAACCTTTAGTCGAGAGAGAGGATAGGTCATAAATAATCATGTCTACAACGATGTTATCAAATAGCAAAATAAAGAAGGAAAAAATATATATATATATATCGTTCTTTCAATCGAAAACAAAAGTAAATGAAAAAAATAGGGATAATTATAAATTACAACCCTATGGCCTGCCTGATTTATAAATTACACGCTTGTAGTTTGAAAATGTTTATAAATACCACTGTGATTTGATAAATTACTAAAAACACCTCTCTTTCGTTTAGTTTTATTAAACTTCCAGACAAAAGTTTATTCGACGTGTGCTACATGTTTCAATTTCATTAAAAAGAACCAAAATTTTTTTAACAATTAAGTGCCATTTGTAGAATATATCCTTATTAACAAAATGTAAAATCTCAAATTCACATAAATCAATTAATTTTTTATTATTATCTTAATTAGATAAACCACATAAGTATAATTTAGCTTTTATCCTATAAAATTACTAAGCATACGAATTGAAAACAAAGAGGGGTTAAGGGGAAAAGGGGAAAAATCAAATGAAGGGAAACTCATATATATATATATATATATATATATTTTAAAGTGTTGAAGAACAAATCATGGACATCCCACCGCAATCTCTTTCAATTAAAGATTCCCAGTACATCAAATAATCTTTACACTAATAACGATAAAAAAGAACAACATGCCAGCAGAAGAGCCACCAACCATATGAATCAAATAAGCAATTAGATTTGTTAAGACAGCTCACTAAGAACTGATTATTACAAGCTTAAATTCAACTAATTCTCACTTAAGTAATGGCTGCTGTGACTGATAACTAAAATCTGTTTTAGTTTGTTAATTGAGCTGTTGATCTAGTTTTGGTTTTACCTGAAATTAGTTAGTTTTAGTTTTTACATTCTTGTAAACTTCATTTTATTCATTCTTCTACAAGTAGAAGAGATTATTATTTGATCTTCAATAATAAAAACTCTATTTTCTCTCAAATGATTCTATTTCACTTTCTTTATATGGTATCAGCCTAATTTCGATTCTGGATCATTCTCTGTCATGAATTCATTCATGACGTCTTCTTCTAGTCTATTATGAAATGAAGAATTAATGCACATTTGTATACAATATACATCATAAGACAATTTATAATTGACCATCCCTATTTTTCTTTCAGTTTTCTATCTTGTTTAAAATTCCATTTAAAAAAAAAAAAAAAAAACAAAAAAAAAAAAAAAAAAAAAAAATAAAAAAAAAAAAAAAAAAAAAAAAAAACCCCCCCCCCCCCCCCCCCCCCCTTAATAAATAAACAAAAAAAAAAAAAAAAAAAAAAAAAAAAAAAAAAAAAAAAAAAAAAAAAAAAAAAAAATTTTTTTCCCCCCCCCCCCCCCCCCCCCCCCAAAAAAAAAAAAAAAAAAAAAAAAAAACAAACCCCCCCCCCCCCCCGTAAATTTAATCACATATCTCAACAATTTGAATTGACAATTGGTCTAGAAAAATGAAAAATGATATTTATGGCTTCACACAACTGCTGCCTTTAATTCTTCTTATTTGACAATTGAGATTTTATTGTATGTATACTTTAGAATAATAAACCTGATCCCCAAATGCATGAACACTTATTTAGATTCAACAAAAACTTATCGATTTTATAAATTAATTAAATATACATATGTATATTAATTTATTAAAAAAAATACCGTTGGATGAAATTAAATAAAAAAAATAAAAATGATTGAAAGCAAATGATAGAGAGGGTATATTTTAAAAAACAAATAGTAAAATTAAAACCCAATGTTTCTTCTCACATCCCTACATTAAGATATGTTATAGATTATAGATAATAAAAAAAAATATCTAAAAGAATTAATCATTTAAGTAGTAACTCATCTTCATTACTTCATGTTTTTCTCGTTTGCTTTCCCGGAAAAAAAAAAAAAAAAAAAAAAAAGTAATATTGACTGACCTTCTAGGGTTTGTGAAAAAAAAAGTACAACAAAAGACAAAAAAATTAAAATCAAACCATACACTACAATTTCATTCATAAAAACATTATAAATACAACCTTAATTTCCAACCCACAAAAAAGGGTCATTAGGGTTATGTCAATCTAGGACAGTTCAAAGAAAATATAAATATTCACTAAATGTTGTCCCATTTTCTATACATTTCCCAAACCCTAGACTATCCCATTTTTACAACCCTAGCTAGCCAGGTTTTTTTTTTTGGGAGAATCCTAGCTAGCTAATTAACATTAAATATTTTTGTATCATACTAATGTTTCAAAAGAAATAAAACCCAATATTTGCACACAAAATTATGAGTCTATAAAAATAATGTTTGATTTTTCAACTTCCTGAATCATTAAAGTCCCCAAAACTTAATACTACAAAATATCCAAATGTCTAAGTATAATTAACTTTTAGGTAAGCTATCAATTTTGGTAATGTAGCCACCCCTCCAATATCTATATGGAAGATTAATTTTTTTAATGTTAATTAATTTTAGTCCTTTTTTAAGAATACCAATTCATTTCTGAGAGTTGCTTATAAGCTGACTGGAACATTCCATCCCCAATGCAGCCTTGCATTGTCTGCTGCTGCTGCTGTGGCGGCAGCATCTGGCCGAGAAGAGTCGTGATTGAATTATCGCCGCTACTGCTGCTGCCATCTATTAACCGTGATCTCTTGCTCAACAGAGGATCGTCATCGTCGAGGCCAAAATCTTCATCCCAGCACAGAGATGGGAGAGTCCGTTTCACGGGGATAGTTGAGATGACACTGGAATTCTGCCCTTGATGGTGGCTCATCAACTGCTGGTGCAAGTGCTGGTCATTTGTAAGCAATGTGCTGAAGCTTCCAGCCTCCATCGATGTCGTCATTGGAAGCTGCAGCCTCATCGACGGTGGTATCGTTCCAACCATATCATTAATGGAGTCTTCCCGATCATGATCGGTTGGCTTACTTGAATTGTTCTTTTTAAAAATCCGACATAGAACCCAATCATCAAGCTATAAGAAAGAAATTAAAAGAATCACATCCTATTATGAAAAACTGATTGAGTTCATATTTACTTTCATACATGTCGATCTTATATTTAATACAATATCTAAAACACATATGAAGATCAGTATGAGCTTTCGGAAACCATTTACTTTTATATGATACGAATAAAAAAAAAACATGAAACACGTATGAAAGTAAAGATGAGCTTTTCCTAAATTATCAGAAAAACTAAGATATTTTCTTCCGATTCAAAATCAAATAAACAAAAAAAAACAAAGAAAGAAATTAATGTACCCTCAATGAATTATTCTTTTTGCCAAAATGAAAAACAGGAGGTCGATTTTCTGCAAGATTATGATTATGAAGAAGACGATACTCATGCATAATCCAATTGGTTTTGATCCCTTTAGGCGGCTTTCCGCCATAAAAAACCAGAGCTTTCTTAACACCAACTTTCTGATTAGCTCCAGAAATCACGGGTTTATCAGTGCCAGTCGCCTTCCAATACCCAGAAGTAGCGGCCCGGTTCGGCCTCGCTCCATTCGGATATTTCCGATCTCTCGGACTAAAAAAATACCATTCTTTCTCTCCATACGTAGCCTTCTCTGCAATACAATACAATACAAAAAATAATAACCATAATTAATTTCCATTTTTCCTCTGTTTTTTTTACAAAAAAAAAAAAAAGAAAAAAAAGGAATTCTTGATTGAAAAAGAAATCTGATGAGAACCCACCTGGAAGCTCCCATGGATCGTATTTATAGATATCAACTTCGGCGATTATCGTTACCGGTAAGGGCAAAGAAGTGGCTTTTTTCTTCAGGTATTGAACCACTAATTCTTCATCGGTCGGATGGAACCGAAATCCCGGTGGTAGGTTCGGTTTTTCTGGACCGGTCGTCGGTGAGTTAGAACTCGTCATCCAAAAAAAAAACCCCCCCAATTTTTTCAATGGTTATAATCGGAGAAGAAGAAGTAAGAAAGAAAGAAAAGTACGGAAATGATTTCTTTTTTCTTTTTTCTGTGTTTTTTTAATATATTCGAGAATAATTGGGTAGTAATCTAGTGTATGTGATGTATTAGCAATCGTTTGATGATTTGATTCTTGATGATGACACGTCGTCAATTTACGAGATTTAAAGGATGAAGTTACTGAAAAGCCTTACATTTTGTGTTGATTAAGGGTGGGGATTGAAAGAAAGATGAAGTAGGTGGGAGAGAGGAGTAGGAGATTATAGAAGCAGAAGATGATGCGAACTGGAATAAGAGCCGTTGATATGATGACACGTGTAGATTTTGAAATGGAGGTAGACGACAAAAAAGTGATAGGTTAAGTGTGTGGGCCTTATCATTTATCAATGGGGTGCTTGGGTAAAAATAAAAGGGACAAATTTTCAAACAAAGTTTCATATAAGAGGAAACTATTTCCTTTTTTAAATCCCATGGATTTCGTAATAATATTCCTTATGTTTTTTTTTTTATAAAAAAATTTTAACACAATTTGAATGGTTAAAAATTGGTATATACTTTTACTTTGATGGAAAGATCAATTGTTCTCCACCTTTTTTTAGGTATAAAAATAATATTTTTGGGCTATTATTTTAATTAATTTAATATATTTAATTTTAGTAAGTTTAATTAATAATTGATTAGTAAAAATAAAATTTTAATTTTAAAACTTTAAATTAATTAATACAATAACTGAATGATGCCCATAATTTATGAGAATAGTCCAAAACATTGAAAATGGAAAGTAATAAGATACCTATGGATGAAAACAAACAAGATGTCTATGAAAAGAATATTCTATTGCCAATATTACCAATTCCACATACCAAATAAGGAGATAACTTAGCACTCTCTCATTCCCAACCCACAAAATTCATGTCATGTGCCAAACAATCCTAAGGGAAAATGAAGAAAACTCCCATGTAATTTAATGAGGTTGCAAACATACCTCTCAAAGTTATATATATATATATATATATATATATATATATATATATATATATATATATAAAAGATCAAAAGATGTCAAATAACACTTGGTTATAACTTTATATACGTTTACAAAAACCAATTAGTAATTAATTAAAGTAAACTAATATAATTATCTAACCTATCTCACATCAATATTTCTACTTTGAAACTTTAGCTATATTAGTCATGATTTTTACAAGCTTTTGGGTTGGGCATCTCCCACTAAAATCTTGGAGTTTGAGTACCATATATTATGTATAGTATACTCCATCTTACTTGTGTTCGAGATAGTTTCTTTTGATGTTTTTAAGAAGACAATTTCTTAATAACATCGACCACTTAGAATGATTCACAATGATTTTTTTAAATTTTCTAAACATGTCAATAAAAATGACTTAGAACTCTTTCACTTGACTAGTTACTAATATGATATCAATAATTTTGAAGTTTAAGTATTTTCTTGAAATAATTTTCTTAACACAAACACTAACTCTGTTATATTGCAGTTCAAGTGCCTCCCACATATTTTTTTTTAATTGAAAGTAAAATATATCAATGATACATTCTTTTATATATCTTGTACTATACATAAAATTCTAACTCCATGTATCCAAAAAAAGTAATTTAAAAAGAAATTTTGATCCCTTGAATAAATTTTAGTTTTTATAAACTACTTTTTGTTTCAAAATTTTGAGATGTAAATTTATTTTATGAATAATCTGCCATGTATAGTATTCTACTATCTCAAACATTCAATCTTAAATTTTTATAACGACTCGTATTCTTAAATATTAAGTTTTATTTATATATTTGTCTCTTTCTTACGACTAGTCTATTAACACGTACATCACACGTGATATTCTTTCTAATATTTGAAAGATAGCAAATTTTATATATATTTTAGTTTTAACTTTTTAACTCATGAGTTTTCTTATTATTTAACTTCTTCATATTATTTAAACTAATAAAAAATAATTTTGAATTTTTTTCTATATTATGTTTAATTGAAATAAAATATTTATTTAATTGAAGTAAAATAACAAACAAATAATAATAACATCGGTATTTTTAACATGTTGAATGATTAACATAAAAAAATTAAAATGTTTGTAAAAATTTAGTAAATAACTATATGCAAATGGAGTTTTAATATTTGTAAAGTTTGAACATATTTTTAATTTTTCACATTCAATAAACATGATAATATAAATTAATATCAACATGCATATGTATTGTATATAACATGTTTTTGAATTATAATAAATTATTGTATTAATTTTAATGTATTATTGATATATTGATCAATAATTAAAAAAAATCAACATAATTATGGCAATTAAGTGGTAATGACATATTTTATAAATTGAAGGTTCGATGAAGGGTAAATTTAAGATAAATAATGACATATTTTATAATTTTTAAAAATCATCTAGGCATAAAATAGTCACAAAAAAATTATTAAACATCCCTTTCTTTTTATAAAATCTCTCGTTATTAATTCGTTAAGCCTCCCTATGATCCACAAGATCAAGTACTAAACTATTGATTATCTCTGATAACTCAACAAGATAGATAATATGGAGTGACTTCAAAATCTAGTACCTTTTTTTGTGTATAAAATTACATTACATAGAATAATAGAAACACATTTTATGTAAGTATAAGGTTAGGCGTAGCTCACTGATTAAATCATATAAAACGAGTGGTTCAATCTTCACACTAATACTTTATCTATATATATGGAAAAAAAATCTTCTTCCTTCTAATGGAAAGAGCAATTGCTTTCCTAGGCTTGATCCAAGAGGAATTAAAAAGAAAAATGAAAAAAAAAAAAAAAAAAAAAAAAAGAAAAAGGTGGAGCATTAAACGGTGGCTTCAGATTATAATTAACCAATGGTTCCATAAAGTTATTGATTTCTATCAAGTCCTTGTCTTATCAACATCCCATCTCATCTTTTCTTGCTTTCAATCCATCTTTTCTTCAAGTGGGGAACTTGGAAATTTCCTCGGATGGGTTTAATCAGTTTAATCATATTAGATTCGATCCCATTATTTTAATCAATATCTTATCTCTCAGATCATATCAATAAGAATGATTAAATGCTTTATTCAAAAAAAAAAAAAGAGAATGGTTAAATGCTTGTTTGCGAATTGTAATTAATATTAAAAAAAAAAATTGTATTCAATATCTTATCTCTCAGATCACATCATTAAGAATGGTTAAATGCTTGTTTGCAAATTCTAATCAATATAAAAAAAGAAGGGTAAAATGTAAGAATGAGCCCTGCAATTTAAGCACATTTCGAGAATGACCCTTGCACTTTTTTTTTTGGCAAAAGACACCCCTACACTATCAAGAAGCCGTTATCCGTTATGTTTTCCATCCATTTTAACTGTGATTTATTATTTAATTGTTTTTTTTACTTCCTATTGCAATTATGGGGCCTGCATTAAAGAAAAAAACCTTTTTTCAAACCATTTCTCTCTCATCTCACTTCATTCATCTTCCATTGTGTCTTCTCTAATCCTTTGTCGTCATTTACCAGCAATAAAAATAGAACTTATATCTAAACAAAGGCCATCAAATTCAACAAAACTCTTTTTTTTTCCTCTCATTTATTTATGATCAGTATACATTCAGATCTGGATTTTCATTAATTCAATGGCTCTCCCGCGGCAACGATGCTCACACCTTACTCATCGCAACCCACCCAACAAACACAATTCCATGGCGATTCTGCTACAACCTGCGAGCATGTCGTCATGCTCAAAGCATTGTGCAATGGTAAAGCTAAGATTTTAATGGTTGAAAATGAAAGAAACAATGACCCTTCATCATCTCAAGTGCAAAATTATTGTTTTTTACGCTTTTGAATCTACGAAATGGTCGTGGAAATGATAAAAGTAGTCGAATTTCACCATTCATGACCATAAATAAATGAGAGGAAAGAAAAAAGTGAGTTTAGTTTAATGGCCTTTGTTTGTCTTTTTTTCTTCCTGGTAAATAGCAATGGAGGATGAAAGGCACAATGGGAGATAAATGAAGACGATATATGAGAGAAGAAAGAGGAATGGTTAGAAAAAAAGAAAATAATTATAAAAGAAATGTGGGTCCATATTGTAGTGAAAAAAATATTAAAATTATAGCCTACCATTAAGAATGGATGATAAACTTAACGGATAATGGTTTCTTTGATGGTGTAGGGGTGTTTTTTGTCGGAAAAAAAGTGTAAGGGTCATTCTTCAAATCAGCTGAAACTGTAGGGGTAATTTTTGCATTTTACCCAAAAAAGAATTGTATGAATTACCCTAAATTATAGAAGTAATAATATTAACACTCGCAAATTTTAAATTTGAGTAATCAAATTTTGAGCCTTTGCAAAATGTTAAAATTAAATAAAATAAAATTTAGTTTAGTAAATTATTCTCTTAAATTATTAATTTAATTAGTTTAAGGGGATAGTTTATTAAATTATTAATTTATTTAAAGTTAAATCGGGTGTTAACAACCCTACCTGATGTTTGTTTCCCAGTTTTTAAAACTCAGGTTGAGGGGTTTGTTAACCCCTCTTTTAACAAACTCATTCATTTAATAATTTTCAACATATTTTACACTAATTCAGACTTAACAAACCCACGGTTTTGTACCATCTATACACAGTGTTAACAACCCCCTTCTTAACAACACCCGACTTAACAACCGTAACCGACGAACCAAACACAACGAAGACGAAATTTCTTCTCTGATCACATCCTTATCTGCCCCATTGATATTAGAGAAGTATTAATCGTCTTTAATGTGATGTTTTAGGGTATAATTTAACCATTTTAGGGGATAACTTGTTCAATTAAAATTTTACGAGTCAAATGTTAATACTTTACAAAGTTTAGTAGAATAGTTGCTCAAATTTAAAGTTTAATGGTGTAAGTATTACAACCCCTATAGTTCAAATGTATTTTATACCATCTGCCACATTTTATTGTAGCCAAAACTCAATTATTAAACCATACATTTGATTTATTGAACTATAATTATGCTATTTGAGTAGTTTTTAAAAACTTCTGACATTTCAGTAATTAGTGTGGTAAGATATGCTATTTCATTAATTGTCTCTAATTAATAGGTAGGGGTGTTTATAAGCCCAATCTGACGTTTCTCGGATCTTATGCAAAATCCGGATGACAATTATTTAAATGCTTCCATGCCGCAGCATCTGAGGGATGTCTCATTACACCTTCATCCTGTGAATGCTCGTTATGCCATCTCATGTGCGAGGCTGTCACATCCGATGCATACAACCGTTGCAGACGTGGGGTCAGCGGTAAATAGAACATGCGGGCGTACGGAATTGTGACGACCCGTTCCCGGTAAGTAATATTTAAATAAATAATTTATTTATTTAAATAGGTGGGATTGTTTTATTATGTTTGAAGAGGAGGTGGTGATTAAAATTTTAATTCTTTTTACAGGAATTAAATTTATGAATTATCTTTATTTTAGTTTTATTTAAAAAAAAAAAGAAAAGAAAAGGGAGGTGAAGTGGCATGGGAGAGGGAAAGAAAAGAAAAAAAAATGAAGGCTTGACAGAGAACAGAACGTACAGAGACAGAAAAGAAAGGTAGGGTTCATCATCTTTTCTTCTTCTTCCTATTGTCGCCGCCCAAGGAAGGGTTAGGCCGGATTTTCTCCATTAATTCTTCCTTCTCTTATTTATAGTTTTTGGTGATCATTCGTTGGGTTCAATTCAGTGTTGTTTGGAGGAATTGGGAAAACTTCAAATTCAATCAAGAAAGGTAAATTGGTTCTTCTTTCAACAATTTCTTTTAAATTGTAGATTGTTGATCTTGGATTGGTTGTTTTATTAAAATCAATTTCTCAAACCCTTGTTGATTAAATTTTGATTCAAACCTTAGAAACCCTAGAATCCTAAATTTTGAAAAAGGCCTTTACCGATCAAACCAATCACCAAATTAGCCTTCGAAAACACCGTTGAGATCGCCGCCGTCGACAAAAGAACAGCCACGGCAGCAGCCCAGGGCTGCTGCTGGCCGACGCAAGAAGGCAGCCCTTCGGGGTTGCCTTCGAGTTTTTCCGTCCCGTTGATCGATCCGTGTCGGCCTATAATTTTAGATATTTGTTTTTAGATATTTTGTGTAGGTTTTAAGAACCTTAGACCTTGATTTCAGGTTGTGGAATTGAGGAAGGAAGCACTTTTTGAATTGTTTTGCTTTTGCATTAATTGGGATTAAGGTGAGAATTTAGTTAATCTTTGATCATTGGCATGTTTAATTTTCTGTTTCTTTATAAGTATGACTGTTTCTGGGTTGTGTGATTGGAGTAAAGTATTTGGTGTGATGTATTAAGTATGCTTTAAATGATCGTATGAATCTTTGAATTGGAGTTAAGTAAATTAATAATTAATGGCATGCATGCTTTTTGGATGTTATAGATTGATGTTACCATTGAATTCTCTAATTGATTGGTTTTAAAGTGATGATTATAGGATTTCTAGATATTTTTTGGATGCTTAAAGACTTAGAAAAGCTGCTGGAATTTGACTTATTGTAGTAGGATCAATAGAGTCTTAGATGGAGATTGGTCCAGTCGAAGACCTTTTCTTGGGAGTTTAGGTGGGAAATTATTTTTGGATGATTCTTGAGTGTGTCTAGGTGATTTTGGGGCTTATTAGAGGCCTTAAAAGCTTCTGGAAAATTTTATAAAATTGTCTTACCGGTTAGCGCCGAAAAAAAAGTAAAACCACGCTAGTCTAGCTAGTTTAGCTTTTTAGAGTGGGTTTACTTCGGGGGACTATCTTGTGAGTTAGAGATCTAATTTAAGGCATTTTTAGACCCTTTAAATGCTGTATTTACATTGATTTTCCAGAAATTGGAATTTTTGAGATTTAGCCTATTTAAGGTCAGTTTTAGGAGGAAACGGGTTTTCTGAGCTAGAAACTGGGCCTAGGCTTTGTCATGCATTCTGGTAGTGATGCATTTATATAAATCACATTATTTTGATGCCTTAGATAATGTGGTTGGAGGTTCGCATTAAGTAGGGTCATACTTAATGAAGAATAAACCGTTAAGGGGTGAATTAGAGTTGTGCACAACTTAATTACACTTAGCGGGGTAGGTTCATTCCATTTGATCAATGGGAGAGAATAAACTTGTAGGTTCGCTTGTGAGTCTTGCAAACTCATAAGAAGAATAACTCAAAAGTCGAACGTGGTGACACAGGTTCATTACTTTGAGTGTTCGGCTCACTTTAATTGTGAATAAAGTGGAGCTAAGGCATTGGGTAAAAAGGAATATAAAAATGGGATATTCTCTAGAGTTGAGATTATGCCTCGGAAGTTGAGAGTATTTGGAAGTTGTGAGGCCGAATATGGACTTAAGGAATTTAGAAAGTTTCTCATGGCGTTGCACTTAAATTAACTTTATTCTCACTGGGCGTAGCCTCATGATGCTACAATGTTTTTTATTCAGGTAATAAAAAGAAGAAAACTGGCAAATGGCAGGGTCGTGGATGGTGACTGGTTGGGCTTGGATTTACAAGCCGGCAATAATGTTTCTTTCTTGTTTAGTTGAATATTGGGATTTTAATGATCTTTAATTCTTATGTTTCATGTTTTACTTGCATTTGGATTTTTCTTTGATTTGGTTCAAGTTGTTACAATAAGTTTTCGTTTTAAAACGAGCTCACTCAAACTGTGTTGGAATGTTTTGTTTATTTTGAGAATTTTAAGTTTGAATAGAAGTGAAGAACTGTTTCATTTTGTTTAAATAAGAAAGATTTGTTTTTGAATTGATGTTTATATATATTTTCGCTGCGTAATTGTTATTTCCATGTTTTGGAAAGTTGGGTTGTTACAGGAATGAGGTTATGTTTCCCTTGTTTATATCTTGGAAGAAAATATAATTTGCAGTGATGCAGGTCCTCATCCACATCCCAGTAAAGCATGCATCCGTTTCGACACGAATCTATTTTCTCCACGGTTAATCCAAGTCCCTCCACTAGCTTTTTGTGTCGTACAAACTGTTGGGCATAATATTTTCTTCTGGAGCGCATCGACGAAACCACGATGCAATCAAATCAAATCCTCTAGCAGGTATGTTGTACTGCGCCTTTATATTTAAAAGTTCTGTAGCAGCAGCAAGTTGACTTTCCTGACACCCATCGTACAATGGTCGGCTATCTGTCTTTAGCACTCGTGCATCTTACGTGCTTCCGGATTCATTTCCTCTTTAACAACGCGTTCATCTTCGTCTACGTTTAAACTTTCACGGAAATTTTCATTGCCCCCATACCCCGCACCATCAAGTATCATTTGCTGCATCTGACTATACTGTTGTTCATCATTCCGTTATTCGGCAACAACCTCTACATTCGAGCTGCTACCTTCGTATCGTCTCGATTCATGTAATGCAACGTCGAACATTTCCTTTGTTTCCCCCTGAAACACCCAATGGTAATAATTCTGCACAAATCCCCGACTATAAAGATGAACCTTCACATCTGTAACCGGTATGATTCTCCTATTGTCTCATTTCCTGCACGGGCAACGTAGCTTTCCACCATACGTTTCATAATAGATAGTTTTCATGCAAAACTCAACAAACTGTTCAACCCCGGCCACGAACTCATCGTTCAAATACCCGTCTATCAAACGAACATACATCCACTCTCTCTTTTTTTTTTCTTAATGCTAACAAACAATGGGAGGAGGGGGTTTTATAATGGACTCCTCTGCTCCATTGCGACCAGATGGTAGTATTTTTGCTACCAATTGTTCGTATTTTCCCGCCAAAATTTATCGCCATTTTCCTCACTGCCCCGGGTCACATCAAGTCACAGCATTTACGACGACATTGTCACTTATTTTGGTGACCACTTGGTAGCTTTTCTCCCACCAAATTGTCTATCTACCACTGGTCACTTAAAATCACAACACTTGCGACCATCTGGTCACTTAACAATGTGGCCACCTGGTAGCTTATTTCCCGCCAAATTTTTAAGCTACCACTAGTCACTAAAGGTCACAAAAATTGCGACCAAATGGTCACTTTGAAATGTGACCACATGGTAGCCTTTCTCCCGCCAAATTTACTCGCCTTTTTTTCCTACATACCTCGTGTCACAAAATTGAGACCATATGGTTGTAATTTTGTAGTGACTATATGGTCACTTTCTTCCCGCAAAAAATTCTCGCCATTTTTTATGACTAATTCTTTACTTGGTCGCAATTTGGTTGCAAAAAAGTGACCATATGGTCATTTTAACTCAAACTTCATATTTACTACCAAAGTGGTCACCAAAAAAACTACCCAAAGCTTTGGTCGCAAATTTATGGTCGTAATTTGACAGTTTTTTTGTAGTGTTAGTTAATTAAGTACTTAGTTTACTTAAGGTTAATTAATCTTATTTTCGTTTACTTTAATTAACTAATAAATTTTAGTTCAATTAATCTAATTTTAATTTAGTTTAATTTAATTAATTAGTTTAGTTTAGTTTAGTTTTAATTAATTAATGTTAGTTAAATTTAATTAATTTTAGTTTAAATTAATCTAATAGTTGAAATCTTCATTACATAGTTTACTTTAATTAATTTCTTAGTCTAATTAATCTAATTTTAATTTACTTTAATATAATTAATTACTTTAGTTTAATTTAGTTTTAATTAATTAATGTTAGTTTAATTTAATTAATTTTAGTTCAATTAATCTAATTTAGTTTAATTCTTCATTACTTAATTTACTTTAATTAATTAATAAATTTTAGTTCAATTAATCTAATTTTAATTTACTTTAATTTAATTAATTAGTTTAGTTTATTTTAATTTTAATTAATTAATTTTAGTTTAATTTAATTAATTTTAGTTCAATTAATCTAATTTAGTTTAATTCTTCATTACTTAATTTACTTTAATTAATTAATTAATAAATTTTAGTTCAATTAATCTAATTTTAATTTACTTTGATTTAATTAATTAGTTTAGTTTATTTTAGCTTTAATTAATTAACGTTAGTTTAATTTAATTAATTTTAGTTCAATTAATCTAATTTAGTTTAATTCTTCATTATTTAATATACTTTAATTAATTAATTAATAAATTTTAGTTCAATTAATCTAATTTTAATTTACTTTAATTTAATTAATTAGTCTAGTTTATTTTAGTTTTAATTAATTAATGTTAATTTAATTTAATTAATTTTAGTTCAATTAATCTAATTTAGTTTAATTCTTCATTACTTAATTTACTTTAATTTAATTAATTTTAGTTTAATTAATCTAATAGTTTAATTCTTTAGTACTTAGTTTACTTTAATTAATTCATTTTAGTTCAATTAATCTAATTTTAATTTACTTTACTTTAATTTAATTAATTAGTTTTGTTAAAATTAGTTAATTAATTTATGTTAGTTTAATTTACATTATTTAATCAATTTAATTTAGATTATTTCATTAATTAATTTCATTATTTTAATTACTTGGTATTAAATTAGTTTAGTTTAGTTGTAGGATTATGACGGGCAGACGACGTCCTCCCCAGTCAGACAATCCTGACGACGAGATTGACGAGGCGACTCCGCAGTCGCCTACTGCCGCTACCCCTGATGCGGACCTGACTACAGAGGAGTTGGACAGCCTCCTCTTCGGTTACGAGCTAGGACTTGCTGCCATTCTCGATGATGCAGTCCCTGAGACCCAGCCTGCGACACTACAATTGGCGCAGGACTCCCAGGCCACGACTTCCGTGGGAGCATCAAGGTCTGCATCACAGCCCGATCCAGCGGGAGCATCCACTTCGGGCACGCAGCCTCCTCGGGCCGCAGACTCTACCCTTCGGATTGAAGGGAATACGTAAGTAATTTTGTTTATTGTTTTAATTACTTAATTTTTAAATCTTTAAACATTTTTAAAAGTGTTTTTTTTAACAAATAGTTTCTAATATAACAATATTTTTTATGTTTTTGCAGAGTACAGCCGCATACAACCGTTTCAAAACGGTTTCGCGAGGTCCTCCAGAGCATGCCTTTACCCAACGAGCTTCGCTGGCAGAAGATTTCGACGACAGAGAAACGTCGGATGTACGACAATTAGAAGGTAAAAAACATAATTTATTTTTATAATTAATTAATTTTGAAATTTTTAAAAATAAATTTATTACTTTAACAATTTTTTATTTCAATTTTTTCAGGGCAAGTTTCCTGTTATCGATCCCGATATCACGGATGGTAGATTGTTCCCCCTATGGGATAATCACGTCCAGGATCGATTCAAGGACCTCATTTACCGGGCGCGCAGAAAGCAAGCAGCAAACCGACCCGTGTGGATGAGCGAGGAGGACCACGCGCGGCTTATTGCGAGCTTGAACACTCCAGAGGGCAACGAAGAGTCAAGAAGGAATAAGGCCAACCGCGAAAAGAATCCTACTAAACACATAGGCGGGGCCCGGACCCACGACGAGCACCATCGTCGATTGGTAAGTTGTTTTACGTACTTTTTCTTGTTTTCTTTTTTCAATTAGTTATTAATTTATTATTTTTTCTTCTTCAATCTCTAATATTTTTAGGAAGCGAAGCACGGTCGCCCTGTCCCACAAAGAAGGATGGGACGATCCTCGACGGGAAGGCGAAAGAAGTTCAGGTATTTAATAATTTTTTCAATTATTATTTTTTCTTTACAATTTTTTCTAACTTATATATTAACTATTTTATTTTCTGAATTTTAAATGTTTAGGAACGTTTCAAGGAGTCTTTGAGTCAACAGTTGCCCACACCAGACTCGCAACCTACTCAGGACGACCGTAGAGAGGCGTTCTTGGAGGCTGCTGGAGGGGTTCGGCCTGATGGATCAGTTCCTGGGCTCGGCTCGTACGGGCGATGACTATACGCCGACGTGCCTCGGCCTCAGTGCAGCGGAGCGAGCACGAGTTCGGGTCCTTCTCTGACTGAACAGCAGCCGCGAGATGAGGTTCAGCAGCTGCACATCGAGCTGGACGATATGCGCAGCAACTTTGATGCTCAAGTCATTTGCGATTCAGTCGGATGTTCATGCTCATGTGCAGGCCCAGGTTTGGGCCCAGGTGGAGGCCTAGGTCGCAGCTGCATTGGCCGCGTTCTTCGAACCTCGCGATCCTGGTTCATCATCTTCGGCGTCGCCTCCACCACCCCCCGCTCCTCCCCAGTAGTTTAAATTTCTTTTCTTGTATAGTACATTCTTTTGGAAATTTATTTATATATTTTTTTATCTTAATTCCATTTTTTTATTATTTAATTTAAATAAATAATTAAATATTTAATTAAATAAATAATTATTTAATTAAAATAAATAAATAAATTTAAATAAAATAAAATATAAATAATATTTACAAATTAAATAACTTAATTTAAACAATTAAATAAAAATAATAATATTACAAATTAAATAATTTAATTTAAACAATTAAATTATTAATTACATTGGTGACCACATGATCGCATTTTTCGAAATATAAAACGACCATCTAGTCGCAATTTATACGACCAGATGGTCGCCTTGGGCTGATGCTCAAACTACCAAATGGTCACTTAAGAAGGTGACCAAATGGTCACTTCACAGTTTTTATGGACCAACTGTTCACTTGTTTACAACTTAAATTACGACCATCTGGTCACTATTTTAAGCGACTATCTAGTCGTTTTTCCAAATGTTGACTTTTTTGCGACCAAATACGTTTGGTCGTATTTTGGTGACCACTTGGATGCACAAATGTCCTGGACGACCAACTTTTTTGCAACGACAGGTTTGGTCACTTTTTTTGTCGCATTTACATTAAAAACGACCGTCTGGACGCAATTAGACTTTTTTTTTGTAGTGTAATAAGCCCGTTTAAGTTCACTTGAAAAAAAACAACGAATATAATATAGGGGCATTTTCAAATATGTTAGAATTTTTTATAATATTTACAAATTTGTTAGAAAAAAAAATATTTATAAAAATGTTAGAATTTTAAAAATTCTAAGTATATCAGTCAATCACTATTAGTATATCAGTGAACTATTAAGTATATCAATGATAATTTATCATTCGATCATTAATAGTCTATCACTGATATACTATTAATTATTGATTGATATAATAATAGATTGACTGATATACTTGACTTTTGAAATTCTAACATTTTAGTAAATATTCTTTTTTTCTAATAAATTTGTAAATATTTTACCCAATTATAACATTCATGTAAATTTCCCTATAATATAGCTACTTATCCATAAATAAGGTTCCTGTTTATTGTTTGTGGCCAATATTAAGTCACATATACAGTAAATTATTTTTTAATTTAATATTTTATCTAAACTTTACTATTTTTTAATGTTGGTCTCCTGAGTGTGCATCTTTTCCTATATGCTAGATAGGTTTTTTGTTTTTTGTCCTTTTATAGAGCTATCCAGGATTTAGTTTGGGTTTTTGGTTACCTCATTAGTTTAGGGTTTGTTTGAAGATTGGGCTTCAACATTTTTTTTATCACAAGATTGGGCTTCAACATTAACCAGAAAGTCATGTACTCTAAAATTAATTAATTAATTTTTTTTTAAAAATAAATTAATATATATTTCCGAATCAATAGTTTTTTTTCTTTCCATATAATGACAAATAATTGAAAAGTATTAAGTATTGATGATTTTGACACATATTTGCTCATATTAATTGAGATTTATTAGTCAACTACCATTTTTCAAATTTCCCATTGCATCAAAAAGATGTATAAGCCTATTAGGTAATGTTTTTTAATTTTCCTTAATTATTAATTGTTGGTGTAAAAACTTTAGCTTACTTAAGAATATAAAGTAGGAATCAACTAAATTAAAACTTATGGATATGTTTTTTTTAATTACACTAAATAAAATTTTATTGATTATACAATGAGACTGATTTATTAGTCAACTACCATTTTTTATGCTTCCTTTGAGCCAAAGAAAATGTTAATTTTTCAAAAACTTTAAATTTTACATATAAAATATAATTATTAGATTCAACTACTGGTGTTCATATTTTGGATTGGTTCGAGTTAGAGAACTTTAGTGATACAAGCTATAATAGGAATATCCAGATAACCCTTATTAAATAATGAACCCAACCCAACTCTATAATTAGAATAGGGTTGGTTCAAATTAATCAAGTTAATTATTTTTAAAATTTATGGAATAAATAGTAAAGTAATACTAATTTAAAGATTTAGTTACGTAGTTTAATACATTATAAACTCAAAAATAGTAGTAAAATATTTTATATAAATTGTTGGAAAGCATAAGAAAATCTTAAACAGTCAAAGTTAAATTGAATTAATAAAAACATATAAAAAAGTATTTCCTTAAAAAGTTAAAGAGTTATTTTATGAATTAATATGTTTGGGTTAGTTTGATTTAACCAAAACTAATTTTGAAAGAACCACGGAATTAATTCAATCTAAATATAATTGCAAATTATTTGTACCCAATTAAAAAATTTCAATCAAGGGAGTTTTTAAAAGTATTTTTAAATTCTACTGGTATAGTTTAGGGTAAAATACAAATAAAACCTCTGTAGTTTTTATTAAATGCATGAACACTCTCTTTAATTTGAAAATGACAAATCATATCCCGGTGGTTAGGGTTAGCCATAACTTAGAGCCTGAAATAAGAATTCCAAAACATCTTGAATCATCCAAATCGAAGTTCAAATGAAGAAGTTATGGCTTAATAGGGTTAAAGGGGAGGGGTCTGATTGAGGTAATTTGAAACCACCGGGGTATGATTTGTCATTTTCAAACCACGAGAGGTATTCATATATTTAACAAAAACCATTGGGGGCTTATTTCTCTCTTAAATTAATTTTATAATTAAAATAAAAAATTTAAAAGTAGGAGATTCAAACACGTGATGAAATAAATATTAGGAGTGGGAAAAGATCCCGGTTGTGGAGGATAACTTCTCTTTTCTTCCCTGTATTGGAAAACACTGCATGGCGTAAGCTCATGCGTCCAATGTCTTTTTCATCCCCACGTGCAAGTCATGCTAATCTCCCCCATTGGCTCTCTTTCATTATTAAAAAATAAAAAAATTATTGATTAAACTTTGGAAAATCTGTATAGAGATTAAAAAAATATATACTTTCTTAATGTTACAAGAGGGGTGAATCGGAAAATAACGATTTGTTTCGACGCCTGAGACAAAAAATTTAGAGGAGACGTTTGTTTCTAAGTGTGCATGAGAATGAGATGTTTGGGAAGATATCCAGGGACAAGATTATCGTGTTTGGTTTTGCATGAGGATGAGAATAATAAAATTATATATTATAAAAATTTTCTCTCTTATCTTCTCTTCCTATCTCTCTCATCACATCAATTGGTTTTATGCAAACCTAATGTGTTTTGAAGGAGTTTTAAACCCTATGGAGGGGACAATGAGATCTCCTTCCCTTCAATTTTTTTTAGGGGCAATTACTGAAATAACATATTTTTGCATATTAATTACTAAAATGTTTAAACTTTTCAAAAATTACTCAAATAGCATAATTATAGTTCAATAATTTATTGAACTAGAAAAATTAAAATTTTCAACAAATTCATTGAAAATAATAATAAAAAATGATCAAATAGTTCAATAAATTGTTGACTTTGAACTTAAAAAACCAAAAAATAAAAAAATTCGTTAAAAATACCTATGAAAAATAGTTCAATAATTAATTGAGTTATAGTTCAATAAATTATTGAACTATAATTATGCTATTTGAGTAACTTTTAAAAAATTCTGACATTTTAGTAATTAGTATGGAGATTATGTTATTTGAGATAAATTCTTTTTTTTTATAGCCAAATAAATATGGAGATAAAGTCAGGTTTTTTATCCTCATCCCAAACATCACAAACAAACACCCATTTAAGGGTCGGGATTATAGATGGAGGTTCTTGTGGATCTGATTTCATAGAGATTTTATGGATAATTTATATCATTTCTAATATTATATATTTATTTTGCGGAAGGTGAGATTTTCATTTGTGATTCCCACAATTTCGGGTTCAAGCAATCATGCACGAACACGACACCTTTATGTAGCCATAGATTGTGTGGAACAAATAGGTTAGGTGGCTTGAAAAGAAATGTGTTTAGGGAGAGTAAATAAAAGAGAAAAAGTCAGACGATATCTTTAATCTAATGTGTTCAAAATGCAATACAGCTATGAAACTTGACCAAAACAAATACACCATGATAAGTAAGGAATCCGAATCAAAGAATCAAACTTTTTAAAATTAAATCCAATTCAACTTTATAAAAAATAAAAAAACACATGAATTTATAGAAAACTTTGGATTTTTTTTTCTTTTGTCCTTAAGTTTGAGAAAAATATACCCTTTTTTCTCTCTTTTTTTTGGTCAATTATAGAGGGTATGGCTAAGCACACCCATACAAACAAGTGCTAGTTTATGAGCTTCGTGGTCACAATAATTTCTTATGAAAGTAAACGAAATAATATCAACATCCATAACTAAATCTCTTTTTTATGTACTAAAATAGATGTGATAATCACATTAAATAATTCTTTTAATTATATATAGCCATGAAATTAATAGAAAGTAGAAAATATAATGGATTTTATAAGTGAAATGGTTTTATCTTTATTGATACGAAGTATTGTGAGTAGGAATCTAAAAGTATTAATATGAAGATTCATTAACTTCTAATTATTAAACTGAAATCTAAAACTGAAAGAAATCTTTTACAATTTAAACGTAATACATGATTAAAAATATTTTTATTTTTACAATGTTAAGAACTGTAGTCTAAGAGTAGTTTTTTTTTTTTTTCAAATATTTTTAGTAGAAAAATATTTTTTTTTTCAAATATTTTTAGTAGAAAAATAAATAATTATGTGCTTTCCATGGCAGCACTTTAAACTACTTTTAAGAGTTTTTATTAAAGGGATAATCACTGAAATAACATATTTTTACATATTGATTATTGAAATGTTAGAACTTTTTAAAAATTATTCAAATAGCATAATTATAAGTTCAAGAAATTTAATGAACTAAAAAAAACAAAAAAAAAACTAATAAATTCATTAAAAATAATAATGAAAAATAATCAAATAGTTCAATAAATTATTAAACTTGAACTTAAAAAACAAAAAACAAACAAATTAATTAAAAATACTCATGAAAAATAGTTCAATAAATTTATTGAACTATAATTATGTTATTTGAGTAATTTTTAAATTTTTTTGACATTTTAGTAATTAGTATGCAAATTTATGCTATTTGAGACAAAAAAAAATTAACTTAAAAAAAACATCTTTACGTATATAACCAATTGTCAAAAACTTAAAAAAAAAAGTTTTAAATTAATTAAAGACATTATAAAATATTGGTTGGAATGCCTATATCGAGAAGGAGTGGAATCCTCGTTTTCATGACTGTCTAGCTTCCCCTTCTTATGTGATTTTTCACTTTGTCCAACGTTATTTTATTTTTCAAACCGTTTCTTAACGTGGTAGTAACCATAAGGATTCTGATCCCTGAATTGCGTTTCTTAAGATCTCTTTATTTAGTGGTTATTTTTGTTGGATGTTCATTTGTTGTTTTTAAAGGATATGTTGTTTTCCCTTTCTTTGAGTTAAGAGGTATCTTCCTCTACTTTGATTTGGGGTTACGAGATTACTTTTTACATATATATGTAAAACCTAAGAAGAAAAAAAAATATCAAATACATTGGCAATCCGTCTTCTAGAACAAATACAACTTTGTAGTTGCAAATTTAACGTTTGCTTTTTTATCAAATGAATTATCAAATTCATGACTTTTTATATTCTTAATTGAATGGAGGAAAAAAAATTATGAATTGTAAAAGATAAGAATTATTTTGCAAACCTATTGACGGTTCGGAATAGGGTCAAGAGAATAGTCTCTTTCTTCCTTTTTTTTTTTTTTTTTTATCCTTTCTTTTATAAGGAACCATTCATTATGGATTGTGCCATTGTACTAATTCCTAACAACTATATCGGTCTTTTTAAGTTCAAGTAAAATTATACAGATAATTAATTAGTTTATCATAATCAAAATTTGAATCTTAAACTCTATTTCACATATTATTTTGAGTTCTATTTCATATAACAAAATTAAAAAATGATTAAGATTATTACATTTTAAAATGTTTTATCATGTTTTTTTAGTTTGTTTTCAAAATGTGTAGACTGTTGTTGCCTAAAAATGGAGAGATTTCACGTAAGCAACGAACTTAGAAGATGGGATGTGTCGGAGGTCGTGTGCTGCATTGGAGGTGCTACGTAGGCGGTGTGCTGGATAGTTGACAAGTGTACCTGCACAGAAAAGGAGTAGAGCACTGGTGTAGTGCCAGCCTAACACCCTCCGATGCTTAAGTCAGAGCTAGTGTGCCAGAGAGAATTCGAGTAGAATTGTAGTAGAAATTAGTTACCTAATGAATGAATTTCTTCT
Source organism: Gynostemma pentaphyllum (assembly GCA_028015215.1). Classification (NCBI taxonomy): domain Eukaryota; kingdom Viridiplantae; phylum Streptophyta; class Magnoliopsida; order Cucurbitales; family Cucurbitaceae; genus Gynostemma; species Gynostemma pentaphyllum. Next base: position 17,101,498 of record CM051353.1, on the reverse strand, counting down.
TCTATTTATAGGAGAATAAGTTGATGACATCATCGTAGCACGTGTCGCGTCGGGATTGGGCCATGTGTTGTTTCTCAATTACAGGTCGCTTGCGGGTTACGCCACGTGTCATTTCCTAATTGGAAACTTGAAATCAGTTTAAATATGTAAGTTTGTGCTGAAGACTGTGTATCATGGTCTTGTTAGGTGCGTAGAATTTATGACTAGGTACTGTGATTAGACGAGGTGCCCAGGTATCGCGGTCGGACGAGGTGCCTAAATACCCCGCTCGGACGAGGTGCCCAAGTACTACGCTCGGACGAGGTGCCCAGGTACTTCGCTCAGACGAGGTGCGTAAACATTTTTACCAATTTGTAAAATTCCACGTGTTGTCTAATTTCACCCAATAACAGAGGCCCCCTACTCCCGAGTTGAGTTGAGATGCAAGTTCAATGCTACTTGGGAGTATTCTTTCAAAGTGGAATTTTACCTTGGTGAATTTTTTCTAAAAAGATTCTACGTGTTAAAGTTCGCAGCTTGAATTTTTCGTCTTTGCAGTGGTCAAAATTTTAAGGAAAATATACTTGAAGATTGATAGGTTGAATTTTCAGTCTTGGTCGTTTTGGAGTTGGGTTGTATGCCCAAGTTGTCACGCTTAATCATCAGATATTTCGCCCCCTTTGATTTTAAGTGTAGAAGTTCTCTTAAAATCAAATATATTAAATTCTTCTATCTTTTATTGAAAAATGATTAAAATCCAAAAGGCAATTGAATTAATAACAAGTGAAGAATAAAGAGGGAGTAGAAAGAGAAAGAAGAAAAGCAAAAGAAAAAATTAAAAGAAATATAGTGGGGCGGGTCTGGGCGCAGGTCATTACTTCCCCCTTTCAATTTTTTTTTAAAAGCTGCTCGGGGGGGGTAAGGTTTTTACCCGCTTCCCTTCTTGCTTTTTTTTTTTTTTGTTTTCTCCAGCTGGTGGCGGCGTGGATTTCATTCTCTTTTTTTTCCTTCTTCTTCCAATTTTATTGGTTTTCGGAAGTCGACTTGTTGTTGAATCTTGAAACAAGCTTGATTGACATATTTTTAAATTTTCTAAGTGTTGCTTTGTAGGTGTAGTAGCCTTACACCCTTAGTAGACTTAGAATTTTTTAGTCGTTTTAAATTCTTCTACCAGGTGCGGTTTGTGCGAGCCCTACACTTCCTAGTAGACTTAGAATTTTTTAATCGTTTTAAATTCTTTTACCAGATGCGGCTCATGCGAGCCCTGCACTCCCTAATCGACTTAGAATTTTTTGTCGTTTTAAATTCCTCTTTTAGGTGCAGCTCATGCGAGCCCTACATTCCCTATTTAGAATTTTTTTGTCGTTTTAAATTATTCTACCAGGTGCGACTCATGCGAACCTAGCACTTCCTAGTAGACTTAGAACTTTTTAATCGTTTTAAATTCTTTTACAAGGTACTGCTCGTGCGAGCCTTGCACTCTCTAATAGAATTATAATTTTTTGTCATTTTAAATTCCTCTACTAGGTGTAGCTCGTGCCAGCCCTACACTCCTTAGTAGACTAGGAATTTTTTAGTCGTTTTAAATTCTTCTACCAGATGCACCTCGTGCAAGCCCTGCAATTCTTATTAGACTTAGAATTTTTTGGTCATTGTAAATTCTTCTAGAAAGTGCGGCTCGTGCGAGCCCTGCACTCCCTAGTAGACTTAGAATTTTTTCTGTAGAGCTCTCCCACCTTGATGGACTAAGAACTTTTTCATTTTGCTCTTACACCTTGGTGGACTTAGAACATTTTCATTTGGTTGTAGTGGCCCCCACTCGAGTAAAGTTTAATGTCTTGAAGTCTAACTCAAGTCTAATTGTTCATGAATCATTTAACTCTCATAAATATAATAAGTAGAAAAAGTATGATCTTATTCATTTTATCTTCAAATTTCTTACAAAAAAAATTATTGGAAATGAAAACTGCAGTAAATAAAATTTTTGAAATGAAATCTAAGTTTCTTGACATCACCACAGGTATAGTAAAGCCTTTTAGATGAGTTTAATCAATGTGTTTATGCCTTGGTCAATACCTCAATGACCGAGCCTGGTCCTTTATGGGGTTTGAGCTCTTTTTCAATAGTCGAGCCCCCAAAGATGGTTCTTATTTCTCAATCTGAAAAATCTTGATTATCACGGTCCTAGTCTTCCTTATCTCTTTTACCTTTCACGAATTACTTCAAGTACCATCTTTGAATAAAGGTCTCAATTTCTTCCTTGAGATCGAAGCTATCAGAGGTGGTATGACCATGGTCTTTGTGGAAGAGGCAATACTTGTCTTTGTGTAACAGCCCGAAATATTTCCAAAAACAAATAAAGCATAAAACCAACAGCGGAAGCAATTTAAATTCAATAAGTCATTTATTCCAAAAATCAAAACCAAACATTTAGTTCAGACCGGTCATTTTTCAAAAAAAAAATCCTTAGAATCAATTGAAACAAAACAAAGGATTAAAATGACAACATCAACCCAAAACAAAGTCCAAAATAAATAAACAATTCCACGACAGTTTTCAAAATAAACATTATTTGTTTTGACCCAATAATAAAGAAAAGAACAAACACCGCCGGCGTGTAAAATCATTCAATCATCCCCCGCCACGAAATCCATCATTTGCCAGCTTTCTTCTTTCCTTTACCTGGAAAAAAAAATAATGCAGCATCATGAGGCTACGCCCAGTGAATAGAAAATTGTTAAAGAAAGAATTATGCCATAGAGAGGTTTTCCTAAGACTTTAAGTCCATGTACGTCCTCACCGACATCCGATAAAACACTCATTCCCCAAGAGTCATAAAGCTTACCCAAAAACTTAAAAGTCATCCTTAATCGAATTAGTTTTAAACATAATTTTTCTACAATTTAAAACTAATCGAAATCTCTTCTCGTTAATACCTTTAATCTCCTCTTTATTTAGAAACAAAGAGAGACTACTCCCATAAGGAGTTTAAACATAATTTTTCTACAATTTAAATCCCTTGGGAATATTCTTTTCCATTGTACAGATGGAATGAACATGCCCCGTTAGGTGTTATTTAAGTTGTGCACACTAAATAAACTCCCCTAACAGCTATTCTTCATTAGACAAGGCCTTGCCTAATGTGAACCTACAACCATATTACCCAAGGTATTTTAAGGCAATGTGATTTCCACAAATCAACCAAAACACTTTACAAGCCAAAAAGATCCAACTAACTCTTTGGATCGAACTCTGTCACTCCCAAAACTTTTACAAATCTAGAGGTGAGACTAGCCTAAGCCTATGCTATTTCACCCTTTAAGCAAAACTTAGGATCTAATAAAAATTCTAGGAAGAAATCAGCGGCATAACGGCTATATTTTCTTAACTCCCAAAAGAATAACATAACCTGCAGAACTAATTAAAATATCACACTTCCAGAATTACATCCAGCAACAGTATCTAACTAACCGCCTAAGCCTAAACTTTCCTAATTGGCATTAACAAGAAATCGGCATTTATACAGTATAACGCCAAACAGTAAAACTTATCACAACAGCTTTAAGTCAATCACAATCAACCAGTAAAGATAAGATATAAAATTTAGGGGTCAACCAAACAACCCAAAATAATACAATTAGCCTCCTTCCTAAACTTAAATCCTAAAAGCATGCTTTAGAATTAAATCCTTCCAAATTTTATACAACAACTCAAACAACCTCTTTTATCACTTTAAACTTCCAAAACCAAATCCAAAATTTAGAGGTTAAACTAATAAAGAAAAAGGTAAACCAAACATGAAAAACTTCAAACCTTAACAATTTCTACTCACCTTAGTTGGCAAAATAAATTTCTAAAACCTTAAGCTTTAACTACGATCCCGAGCACCTGAAAAATACCATCCAACAACTTAACACACATCCTAAAAATTTCCAAACAAAACGGGACGAAAAACGCGGGGACCCATGGCGAAAATACCAAAAAAAGAGGCAAAGGCAGCCCCCTAAGGGGCTGCCCCTGCTGGCGGCGGCGGCAGCTACTGCCGCCGCTGCCCACAAGCAGTGGGTAGCGTTGCTGCCCACTTGAAACAGTGGGCAGCGCTGCTGCCCCTGGAGCAGCGGCCGCCCCCTCTCCCGATGGTCCCCGTTGTGCCGGTACGTGATGCTTTATCAAATTAGGGTTTTCAAGATTTGGAAATTTAAGGAAGAATGGTGAATTTCAAAGGGTTTTTCAAAACCAAAGGAATTTCTAAAATCGAATTGTCTAGGAATTTAGGGAATTAGACATTACCTCGATTCGATCTTGATTAGGTTCTTCTCCAAATCCACCAAAGAGAAAATCTAAGCAACCAATACACCTATAAAACAAAGATTCACTAATCAATTATTCGGAATCGATTGACCTCACATTCGAAGGATCAAGGAAGGACATGAAGGAGGAGAAGAATACCTACCTTTTCTTCTCTGTTTAGGTTTTCACGTAAACTGAGAGATGAGATGTCTTCTTTTTTTTTTCTTTTTCTTTCCTTCCCTTCCTCTTTCACGCCCCCACCCTATTTTTTTTTTAAAAAAAATATCATTTATTAAATAAAAATAACTATCTCCTAAAAATCTAAGTCTAAGGTATTTTAAATTAATTCTTATTAATAAGAATTAATCTTAAACACATTTTTTAAAAAAAAAATTTAAGAGATAAAACATAGAAAAGGAGATTTATTTATTTATTTATTTATTTTTAAAATCAGAAACTTACCGAAAACCCGAGGCGTCACACTTTGTTTCTCTTGTTTGAATCTGCTTTCATCATAGGCGGCCACCTAATCAAGTTTTTGTCTTTGATCTCCAAGAGTAGTTGTTCGATCGAAACTGTAGTGAGAGTGTATTTTTTAAACAACTAGGAGGAAGACTCAGCTTATCAATTTGATCTCTTGACTTATGTCTCTTGTCATCCTCGTGACGGTCAGTCTTCCGGGTGAGGTCATTTGTTGAGCCTTTTCTTTTATACTCAGAATTTCTACTACTACCTTCTTCATCTTAAGTTTCTCTTACATTTAGTAACTCTCTAGCGCTCATGTATTTCTGCGCTCGGTCAAGTAGCTCTGTGTATATAGTAGATGTTTTCTTGCCTAGAGACCATAAAAGTTTTTTATCTTTCAAGTCAGCCATCATAGCAGTTAGAGCTATATCGTCACTGTAACCTTCCACATTCAATGCCTCACTGTTGAATCTTAATATATAATCTCAGAGGCTTTGCTCTGAGTTCTGACGCACAGTCAAAAGGTATGTGGCCGGTTTCTTATGATCTCTTCCACCAAGGAACTGAGTTACAAAAGATCAAGTGAGGTATTTAAATGAAGAGATATACCTCGGCTTGAGCTGTCTGTACCAATCGCGAGCAGGGTCTCCTAATGTAAGGGGGAATGCCCTACACTTGATAGCATCTCGGACTCCCTGAAGCTCCATCCAGGTCCGAAACATATCAACATGCTCGAGTGGATCCTTTGAACCATCATACGTGGTCATAGTTGGCATTTTGAATTTGGTGGGAAACTCCACCTCCATTATATCATCGATGAATGGTGGTTCAATTTGCTCAAGTATATCTTCTAGTGCAAGATGAGTCTTTCCTCTATACTTTTCTTCATATGACCAAGTTGATCTTGGTGTTTTTTCAACTTTGGCGCCCAAGGCTGGGCACTTTCTGCAGTAGACTTCACGACATCTGAATGTTCTTTTCTCTTTTGATTGAGAACTTCTCTGCGGTCGGACCTTTGTTTCCAACTAGGTTGCTTGTTACGAGAAGAGTTATGAGAGAAAGAGGATCTGTCCTAGATTTAACCCCGACTTCCCCTTCGAGCCACCCTTCTCATGATTCGTTGATTCACCTATGCGGTCTATAGGTTCTTTGTCTTTGTCTTTTTTGGATAGTAATTCATGGTTTTCAGTAAGGGCTTGATGATCAGTTTTCTGTGTAAGAATTTTGAGTACTTTAGCAAGATCTCGATTCACACCTCGAACTTGCTCTTTTAGAGCATCTACCCTTCCGTCTGGCATTGGCACAACTCTTACTACTTCTTAATTTTCATCAGCTTATTGTAGCTACTTAGTGCTACAAGTTTGATACCTTTTATCATCACCGTGTTGAATTCTTCGACTCATCCTTAATTGATGTAGACAATAAAATGAAAATACCAAGTTTGGAATAACTACCAATAACTTGGGAGACAAGCTCTCATTTCAAAGAAGATTCATTACAAAACTGTCTTGTCTAGAGCATAACAAAAGCTTAAATAGTAGAACAAAACCCTAGAAAAAGGAAACAAAGATGCTGAAACTAAAGGAAATAACAATGGGCTAAAACAGAATGGCCCAAATAAAAACAGACTATAAAATAAAGTAGCTGAGACAAGATAAAGGCCCAACTAAAAAGGACAGCCCACGTCAGTCTTCCCTTCCCATTTAGAATTCGTCCTCGAGTTCTATTAAATTTGTTGGAGCAGCATCCGGGGGATAGAAGTCATAGATGTCTGAGATATTAAAGGTTGAAGAAATGTTGAGCTCAGGTGGGAGGTCAAGTTTGAATGTGTTTTCCCCAATTTTGTGAGTAATCTTGAATGGTCCCATCTTGCGAGCCTTCAGTTTCGAATAAGTTCCAGTTGGAAATCGTTCCCTGCGGAGATGAACCATAACGAGGTCCCCAACACAAAAAGTCTTCTGGTGACGGTGTAAATCAGCAGACTGTTTATATTTGTTGTTTGAGTCTTCAAGTTTCAGTCGAACACTATCATGTAATTCATTGATTTCTTCAGCAAAGTCATGAGCCTTTTTGTGCTGTGGTTTTGAGAAAGAAAAGAGATCCACTGATTGATTTGGTAATTTTGTATAAACTATGAAGAAAGGGCATCTTCCAGTGGAGCGGTTTGTCATTGAATTGAAAGCAAACTCGGCCTGAGCAAGTGCAATGTCCCATTGCTTTGGCTTATCTCCAGCGATACTTCTGATCATGTTGCCCAAAGTTCTGTTTACCACCTCTGTCTGTCCATCGGTTTGGGGATGGTAAACACTACTAAAATTGAGTTTTGTGTTGAAACGACCCCAAAGTACTCTCCAGAAATGGATTATGAATTTGACATCTCGGTCTGATGTAATTGATTTTGGAATGCCATGGAGACGAACAATTTCCTTGAAAAACAGTCTTGCCACCGCACTCGCATCAAATGTCCTCTTACAAGGTAAGAAGTGAGCCATTTTTGAAAACCGATCCACCACAACGAAAACAGAGTCTACGCCTCTCTGTGTTTTAGGTAAACCCAGTACGAAATCCATGTATAAGTCCTCCCAAATAGTTTCAGGCACTGGGAGAAGGGTGTAGAGTCCCGTATTTTGGCTTGTCCCTTTAGCAGTTTGGCAGATTGCACAATGCTTCACAAAGGTACTAACATCCTTCTTCATGTGGGGCCAAAAAAATCTCTCCTTAAGCAGGGCTAGTGTTTTCTCTCTACCAGTATGTGCAGCTAACCCACTACTGTGGACCTCGTGGATCAGATTCGCTCACATTGAAGTGTTGGGAATGCATAGAGTATTGCCCTTAAATAAGAAACCAGTGGTTATATGGAAGTCACTTCGTGGGATGTGGTTAATGCAGTCAGACCATATTGTTCTAAAATCTGGGTCATCAGGATATAACTCCTTCAAGCAATTTAAACCGACCACCTCAGTTTGCAGAGTAACCAATAAGCACGCCTTCTGGCTTAAAGCATCAGCAACAACATTTTGTTTGCCAGGCTTATGTTTAAAAACGAATTGAAACCTCTACAAGTAAGTTATCCATCGAGCATAAATTCGTTTAAGTGTTTTCTGGGAATTTAAGAACTTTAGAGATTGGTGATCACAATGGAGCATAAACTCCTTTTGTATCAGATAATGTTCCCAATGCTGGAAAGTGCGGATTATCGCGAAGAGTGCTTGCTCGTATGTTGTCCATTTCTGTTCTGCTTCATTTAATTTTTCACTAAAATATTCAAGTGGTCTGCTATCTTGCATCAAAACAGCACCAATTCCAGTCATCGATGCATCTGTTTCGACCTCGAAAACTTTTTCAAAATCTGGTAAGGCGAGGAGGGGTGCATTGGTCAGTTTCTCCTTTATCAATTCAAAGTTGTTCATTTGTTCTGTATCCTAGCGAAAATTACCCTTCTTTAAGCAGTCAGTTAAAGGAGCTACGATGCTACTGAAATTCTTGATAAATCTTCTGTAAAAGGTTGCTAAACCGTGGAAACTTCGCACTTCAGTGGCAGTAGTAGGTGTTGGCCAACCTCGAATCGCCTCTACCTTTGACGAGTCCATTTCAATTCCATTCTGCCCAATTATAAAACCCAGAAACTGAAGCCTATTAGTGAAGAATTCACATTTTCCTTGGTTTAAGTACAACCTATGAGCACGCAGGGTAGAGTAAACAATTCTTAAATGTATCAAATGTTCCTCCCATGTCTTGCTGTGAACCAAGATATCATCAAAGTATACGACCACGAACTTCCCCATCATCGGCTTCAATACATGGTTCATAAGGCGCATAAAGGTGCTTGGAGCATTGCTTAGCCCAAAGGGCATCACCTTCCACTCATAGAGGCCCTCCTTTGTTTTGAAAGCTGTTTTCCATTCATCTCCGGGCCGGATGCCTATCTGATGGTAGCCACTGCGAAGATCTAAACAAGAGAACCTGCAAGCCCCGACCAATTGATCAAGCAAATCTTCCAATTGGGGGATTGGGAATCTATATTTGATGGTTATCTTGTTAATGGCACGACTATCCATGCACATTCGCCAAGAACCATCCTTCTTTGGAACTAATAGGGCTGGCACAGCACATGGGCTCAAGCTAGCTTGGATCAACTGTTTTCTCATTAGTTCATCTACCCGTTGCTGAAGAATTGAATGCTCTTGTGGGCTCATTCTGTAATGAGACAGGTTTGGAAGGATAGAGCCAGGTATCAGATCAATACAGTGCTGAATATCACGGATTAGGGGTAGGGAGGCTGGCAGTTCAATTGGTGCTATGTCCTGAAACTCATATAACAATTTGGTAATTTCAAAATGGAGAGGTTTACTGCCAATGTTTAATGCTGAAACGACCATTAGTATGGAAGCAGGGTGATCTGGTAGTGACTCTAAGTGACATCCTGATGTAGTTGACACCAAAACTGGCTTCAGTGACGTAGATGGATCAGAAACTGGTAACAAGATAATGGTCTTAGTGTTCCAAAGGAATCGGTAGCTGTTATCACGACCATCATACTTGACAGATTTATCAAATTGCCACGGCCGCCCTAATAGCACATGACAGGCATCCATATCCACCACAACGCATTGAATGGTATCCTTATAAAATTTTCCAATTGAGAACGTCAATCTACATATTTCAGTTACCCGGTGTTCCCCTCCCTTCTTTATCCAACCAATTCGATAGGGACTTGGGTGTTTCTCAGTAGGAAGCTTAAGTGTTTTAATCAAAGCCTTTGCAACTATGTTTTCAGTACTACCATTGTCAATAATCACATTGCAAACTTTGTTTAGGATCGTGCACCTCGTTCTGAATATTTGGCAGCGTTGCGAAGATGGTGGTTGTTTGGGAGTTAATAAAAATCGTTGTACCACACAGGTAATCCTCTCTCCTTCATCTCCACAAACTTCCTCAACATCCTCGTTTTCTGGTGTCTCAACGCCAGAATCAAGACCTTCTGCATCTTCCATATTTTCAACTAGGGCAAGGGCCTTTCGAAGGGGGCATTTGCTAGACTTATGTCCATGCTCGTTGCACTTGTAACAACGTATTGGGCTAGGCTTTGCATAGGGGTTATTGGGCTTTTGTGGATCTATTTTAAATTGGGTTTTGGAAGACTCAGCAGAGGGTTTTACAGGGTTAATAATACTAGGTGGGGCTACCGAATTCTTTCCTTTCTCGAAGAAGTGATCTGCGAAATTCCGTTTTGGGACGAAAGGGCGATTATTAGGTTTTGGTTGAAATCCCTCTATCTTTTGAGCGAATGTCACAGCTTTGGAAAGGGTTTTTACAGATTTCAAACCAAGGTGTTCTTGAATGGATTGTTTTAAACCCCCAACGTATCGAGCTACCTGGATCCTTTCAGATTTGTTCAAATCAGTTCTGGCGTTGAGGCGATAGAACTCGTTCGTATAATCGTGAACTGATCTCTCTTTCTGTTGGCACTGATGGTACTGATTGTATAGGACTTGGTCGTGGTCCTCTGGCAAGAACCTCTGCCTCAAAAGTTTTCGCATCTTCGGCCATGAGCGCACCTTCATCTTTCCGTCTCTCCTTCGTGCATTCACCAGTTGGTCCCACCAAGCAGCAGCTCCATCTTTTAGTTTAAAGGCTACTAGGGTGACTCACGATTCTTCAGGTACTCGCATGTATTCGAAGAAATGCTCCATTGTCCTTAGCCATTGAAGGAACTCTTCTATTCCAAAATTTCCATCGAAGAAAGGTATATCCACCTTAACTTTATATTCACTTGAGTCTCTTCCCCTGTGACCAAATCTTGGAGGCACACCTCTTTCTTGCCTATCACATATGAGTAAATTATCCTCTACTATATCTTCTCCATCTGAATTTTCATTCGCATCATCTGATGAAGTGTTGATGGGTTCATTTGTTTGCATTCGTCCCTTGCCATTGTTCCGTCCACCACGACGTCTCCCTCTCCCTTCAACTACTGGAGGTCTTTGAACTCCACGAGGTTCTACAACTGGGTTTCCCCCTTGTTGAGCAAACACTCTCTCAATCCCTGCCAGACTTCGCTGGATATCACGCGAGAACCGTTCCAGACGATCCTCCAACCGTTGCTCAACGTTAGCCACGGCCAACCACAGTGCTGGGAGTCCACGCTCTTCATCAGCGACTCGTGGTTCTACATCATCTCCACCAGTAGCATCCATTTTCTCCCTAGAAATCACTGGGCTCTGATACCAATTGATGTAGACAATAAAATGAAAATACCAAGTTTGGAATAACTACCAATAACTTGGGGGACAAGCTCTCATTTCAAAGAAGATGCATTACAAAACTGTCTTGTCTAGAGCATAACAAAAGCTTAAATAGTAGAACAAAGCCCTAGGAAAAGGAAACAAAGATGCTGAAACTAAAGGAAATAACAATGGGCTAAAACAGAATGGCCCAAATAAAGACAGACTATAAAATAAAGTAGCTGAGACAAGATAAAGGCCCAACTAAAAAGGACAGCCCACATCATTAATGGTAGAGCACTTAGTTATATACTCTTCCCGCAAACGGGGCCAAATGTTGTTGCCTAAAAATGGAGAGGTTCCACATAAGCAACGAACTTATAAGATGGGATGAGTCGGAGGTCGTGCGCTACACTGGAGGTGCTACGTAGGTGGTGTGCTGGATAGTTGACAAGCATACCTACAAAGAAAAGAAGCAGAGCACTGGTGTGGTGTCGGCCTAACACTCTCCGATGCTTAAGTCAGAGCTAGTGTGCCAGAGAGAATTCGAGTAGAATTGTAGTAGAAATTAGTTACCTAATGAATGAATTTCTTCTTCTATTTATAGGAGAATAGGTTGATGACATCATCATGTCACGTGTCATTTCCTAAGTGGATACTTGCATTCAGTTTAAATATGTAAGTTTGTGCTGGAGACTGTGCAGCCTGGTCTTGTTAGGTGTGTAGACTTTATGACTAGGTACTGTGATTAGACGAGGTGTCCAGGTACCGCGCTCGGACGAGGTGCCCAAGTACTACGCTCAGACGAGGTGTCCAAGTACTACGCTCAGACGAGGTGTCCAAGTACTGCACTTAGACGAGGTGCGAAGATATTTTTACCAAGTTGTAAAATTCCACGTGTTGTCTAATTTCACCCCACAACATAGACTTTTGAAAGTTGACTTCTAATAAATAAATATTTAAATATAAAAAAAACTTATTTTAAAACAAAAGAATGAAGCTATTTTATAAACAACATTTAAATAGGCTTTTTAACGTTTTACTTATATCATTTACATGATATTTAATGGATCAAAATCAATATAATTAATTAGAGTCTATAATTTAGTAGAGAAGCTTAATTGATCGATTAATTTAATTAATAAACACATAAATATTTTTTAATATGTGAATTTCGAACAAAAACCAATTAAAGACCAGACATTTCTGGTCTTATTTTTCCGATTTGTTTTCTTTATTTTTAACTTTTAACAAGAGGGAAAAAATAATAGAGAAAGATATAGAGTGAAAGAACACCAACAAAGAGGTTGAAAAAAGAGAACCCTTAAATGAAGTGGTCCAATTAAAATAAAACTTTTATAGTCACTAGTCTGTCAATGATAGATAACCTACACAAATCAATTATTTGCAACTTGCGGTCCTCTACAACATATCAATACAAAATTAAGATTTTTTTTTTACATTAAAATGTTATTAAAGTTTTACAATTAGTTATTTATTAACAATTAAATATAGAGATAATGATAAGAAAATTAAAATATAAATATAAATTTTAAAATATCAGTCTAATTAGTATTAATTCAAGAAAAATATTCATCTGGACATTTGTTTATTATCATTTTATTAAAGTCATACTGACTAATTTTAATTTCGTAAAGATCTATTTGATAATTTATGACTAATTATTTTATTTAAAAGACCAACAAAAAAAATTGCAATTAAAGATGGCCACAATTTGATCCATCAAAACAAAGAGAAAAAAGGTCATGTCTTACCTAATTAAATCACATTAATTATAAAAATAAAGGTAAAATGTAAATTACATCCTCATAGTTGTAGTCAAAAGGCATGAATAGCTCATGTGGTTTAGAAATGACAAATCACATCAATGTAGTTTTCATATTATGCCAATGGGACCTCCTCTCTACAACGTCGTTAACTTTGTTTTAGTCATGACTTCTTCATTTGAATTCTGATTTAAATTATTCAAAATGTTTTGGAATCTTCATTTTTATTTCTGCGCTATGGTCATTTCAAAACTTTGGAATTGTCAATAAATAAAAGTAAAAGAGTTTATTATCAACAAATTATTATGTATGATTGAAGCCATTAACCCTTTTATTTACCGATGATTTAGAATTTTTTTTGAAGTGACCATAACAAAGAGTTCGAAATGAGAATTCTAAAATATCTTGAATCATCTAAATCAAAGTTCAAACAAAAAAGTTATGATTAAAAAAAAGTTAACGACGTTATAAGGAGATGGTTTCATTGACACAATATAGAAACTATAATGGTGTGATTTGTCAGTTTTAAATCACATGGTGTCTTTATATATTTGACAAAAACCATGAGGGTCTTATTTATAATAAAATAAGAAGAGAGTAATAAATTTAAAAATAAAACCCAACTATATTGTGATGGATTGAACAAAGGCTTGACAATTAAATCATTAAACCTAAAAAAAAGAAAGTAAATGACTTCAACTAAAAACATATAAAGCACATGGAAGAAATGAAAACCACACATTGCTAAAGTTAAAGTGAGGACAGAAATTGTCCCACACATTTAAATAAAACCTATGAAAAGAACACATTAATCTCCCCTACCATATATACACACACTTGGGACCAATGGCTGGTTGAGTTTTGTGATCATAACAGACATTGTCAAAGGAAACATAGGTCCCAATTTTTATGACACCAAAACTGATTATGATAAAATGTCATGTCCGTGATCAATCCCATCCCTTCATTTTTTTTTTTTTTTTTTTTTACATTAGTTTTGAACATCACATTCATTTTCAACGTTTCTTTTGATATAATTGCATGGATTTATTTTTTCAAAGATTTTTGAAAAAGGTGTGATAACGATTTTAGTTTTGTTTTTGTGTTTGTGTTTTGTATTTTTTAAACAGAAACTAAAATAAAATTGCTATCTAGTAGAATCTAAATTACTTCATTACTTTTTGATAATTTCATTTTTCAATTGTTAATTTGCATTCATTGAACTTGATGAAGGTTTGTGAATAGAGGGCGTAGTGTCATATTTGCCTCCACAAGCCTCTCTCAACATGAAAATTTATAGTTTTCTTTTAAAAAAAAATTAAAAAAATTAAAAAAAGGGAAAAAAGTATTTGTTTGCTTCCTTTTCGATGGTATTTGGCACATTTTAAATAATAAATGCATGAACTAAAATGGATTTTTCACACTGGTTATGATAAAATTGTTTTAAAATCAGATTAGACATATATGGCCATAAAAAACACAATAAATAACAAAATATATTGGGTGGGTGCTCTAACTTTTTTTTTTTTTTTAAATTGAAAAGTGACATTTTTTGTGGCCATCTTTTAAACAAATAACGACCATGTAAACCTGCCATCTTTAAATTTAAAAAGATAGCACCATCATCATAATTTTTATGTAATGATTTCACTAAATTTATCCTTTTTGGTAACAAATTTGTAAATTCATTATAGAGAATTAATTATATGTTATTTATTTTCATCATACTTAATTAGGTCATGGTAAAACTTGTACTCAATTTTTTCCCCCTTAAGAACAAAAAGAGAAATCATGTGATGCTATCTATTGACATTTCGATTAAGAAGTCTAGTGATTTAAGAATGTGATCTAAAGTTCAAATCTCGTGATCTAATCCTTATATTATACTTACACCATAACAAAAGATAAAATATAAATACATTGCCAAAATGATACCTGATTTCATTCATATCTTTGGATAAATTGGAAAAAGTTTATTAAAAAAAAGTATGTTTTTGAACTTCTATACCAATTTTGGTTTTTCTTTTGTATTTTTTAATGGTGCCTTTAGAATTTTCCATATATAATTGTATCATTCACCAACGTGAAGTTAATAATATAGAACTTTATATGGCTGATAATTATACCATTTTTATTATTGGAGTTTTATAAATATTTTATGAAGTGTATATTGAGATCAAAATGATATTTTTTTTATAAGTAGTTAAGTAAATAATCATCTTGTATTTAAAAAAAAAGTGTATTGATTGATGATGTATTATTTTCTGTAATGGGACAATTTAATGTATTTATTTCAAATAAACACATCCTTTTATATATATATCAAAACTACTCAAAATCTCCACTAGCCAATTTAAATTACATTGTGAAAAGACGAAACATACCCCGATTTAATTTTCCTTAATTTGTGCAAGATTAAAGAAAAGCTATAAAATCCCTTAAATTTTATAAAATTAAAGGAAACTTTAAATCTAAAAAAAAAAGGTAAAATTATAACAAAAAAAATTTCAAGCTTCTGAACACATGTTTCTTCCAGAAAATATCGAATTTCTTTATTCTTCGATCATCCTCCAACCACCATTAATACTTCTTCAAGCTCTGTAATTTTTTAAACAATATCACTATCAGTTAATAATGTTAAACTGTGTATAATTGATTAAAAAAAACAAAAATAAGTATTCATTTTCTTAAAAAAAAAAAGTTTAACAAAAGTAAACAAAAAAATAAAAGGTTAAATTGGAAAAAAAAAAACAAAATCATATATAGTTTAGCACTTTATATTTGATAAACGATGTATAATTGAAAAACCAACCTACAGAAACAGCTATGAAAAACCTGTAGCAGTAGCTCGTTTATATTTGATAAACGATGTATAATTGAAAAACCAACCTGCAGAAACAACCATGAAAAACCTGTAGCAACAGCCAACTCTTCATAAGATTGAAAAAAAAAACCATTCAAATCAGAGTCCACCAGAATCACCACCATAAATAGTGTGAGCTGATATTATTAGTAATCAGCCATTAATTTTAAAATAAGGTGAATTAAAGTGGTTATTGGTGTAATTAATTCTTGATGATATAAATATATAAGTTTAATCATTTTTATAATTTAATTGTTATATGTATCACTATCCTAATTTTGAATCTTAAAAAAAAATTCATTCCTACCATCCATCTTAATGATTCCATAAAGATAGAGTCGTGGAACCATTTCCAAAATATAAAACAAAATATAATAAAATTTATGTAAATGAAAATAAATATAAAAATTAGGGTAAACTAGAAATAAGGCTTGGTTTTATTCAAACGTAAACACATCCATATGGTAAAAAAATAAATTATAAAATTACACCTTCCCTTTACCACAAGGTTCGAACTCAATACCTCCTACTCTGATACCATATTAAATATGTTAAATCACCTATACATTCAATAGCTTAAATCAATAAATAAATGCAGATTTAATCATATATCTCAACAATTGGGCTCACATTTTTTTTAAATTTTTATTCTCATTTTTTCTCTTTTCCTCGGGTTTTCATAAACTCTAGAGGCAAGGGAGAGAGGAGAGAATAAATATTAAAAAAAAGTGAGTCAAACTATTAATTATATAACGATATAAAAGGGAGGATGCAATTTTATAATTTTAAAATTCAAACTAAATATTAATTTTTTAATCACATGAATTATATTTACTTTTGATCAGACAGGGTCTTATTTATATAGTTTAACCTAAAAATAAATAAGTTTAAATCTAGTTGCATCTCAGTTATTGTCACTAAAATATGAATTATTCAATATCCTCGATATTTTCCATGAGATGAATCAAAATCCAAATAGAACAACGGCTCATAATTTGGAACAAGTTTTATTTTTTATTCCACCAAAATAAAAATAAACATAAAAATTCTAATATGTTCATCACAATAAGTCTCAATTACTCAAAATCGTTAGATGAATAGCTTGATAGGAGGATACAAATATTATCATATACTTCTAACGATTAATCTAAACTAAATTTTTGGACCAAATTTCCTTGCTTTTTTTCTTTTTCTTTTGGGGCAATTCAAATCCCAAATGTTAGCCCAAAGAATTATCTACACTACCATCTCCTAACCCCATAGCCTAAACCAACCGAAACCGAACCGATTGGATAATCAAAACCCGAACGGGTTAACGGAGTTGGAGAAAATAGTCGAGGGTTGCTCATAAACCCTTGAACTCTGAAACCGTTGGGAGCTAAAACCACTTTGCACTTCCTGTTCCACCGTGATTTTCGACATCTTTTGCGGCGGCGCTTGGTTGGTCGGAACATACATTTCATTATAATTGTAATTCATTTGAGGCTGAGTCAATGCACTGAGTTCGTTGACCGAGTTAAAACCTTCAAAATTGATCCAATTATCAAAATTCCCAGAATTGGTCAGGTTTTGAAGGGTGGCTTTCTGGTCTGGTTGTAATGTTAGAAGGGAATTCACTCTTGGCAAATTGAAGAATCGGTCATCGATCTCCGGTAATGACTCGAGGACATCGTCGAGATGAGATGAACATGAAGATGATGATCCATTGCTGCATTCCATGCTTGAAATACTGGCGGTTGGTTTCTGAGAGCTTGATGAATTCTTCTTGTAAATTCTGCATAGAACCCACTCATCCAGCTGGAAAAACACAAAACCCCACTTCAGAAAAAAAGGGAAATCACAATTTTAATATAGTAATATAATATTTTAATTTATTTTAAAAAAATAATTAAATTAATGAACTCGTTTCATTTTTCTATTATAGAATAATAAATCTCATTATTGTGAAAGGAACCGAGAGACTTGATAAAAATTAAAGGTTTATAATAATTTAAGATAATTTGATTCGAGAATTTAAACCTTTTATCTTATATATCACATAATATCGATGATTTTGAATAATGAGAAAGGAGTTTATAATAATACGAGTTATAATAATAATAAATAAATAAATATACCTTAGTGCTTCCGGTCTTTCTTGAGGCATCAATAAGGCGATATTCATGCATAATCCAATTAGTTTTGGTGCCTTTAGGAGCTTTTCCAACGTAAAAAACAAGAGCTTTTTTAATACCAACTTTTCTTCCTTCTGTGCTTATTATCTTATCAGTTCCAGTAGCTTTCCAATACCCGGATCCAGCAACCCGGTTCGGCCTCGATCCGTTTGGATATTTTCTATCCCTTGGACTGAAAAAATACCATTCCTTTTCACCAAACATTGCTTTACCTACAAAAATTAAAACCCATTTTAGAAACCCAAAAAAAAAAAAAATTATTTAACTTAATTTAATTAACGATGTTTTTTTAAAATGATATTTTCAAAAATAGTAAAAAAAAATTTAAAATTCTACGAAATTTTCTTTGCAATTAAATATGACATCAAAATTAAAGCGATTCACAAATATCTGAACACACGCGTTAAGAAAATATTGAGAATATATAAAATATCAAACTTATCACGTAGAATTTGGAGAACAACTTACTTGGAAGAATCCATGGATCAAATTTGTAAAGATCTATGTCACCAATAATTTGCAAATTGAAATGGTGGCCGGCGACTTTCCGACAAAGATATTGAACCAAAAGCTCTTCATCGGTCGGATAAAACCGGAATCCCGGCGGCAACCTCAATTGTGAAAGTGGATCTTTTCCTTGCACACCCATTTCTAGAGAGAGATAGAAAAATTATAATTTTTATAAAATCTTTCTTTTTTTACTTCTTCTTCTTCTCTCAAAAACATTGGAAAAGAGAGGGAATTGCTTACTTATATAGAGAAGAGTTTAAGAAAGAGAAAAAGTACGGTCTGTCCTTTTCTTAAGTAATGACAGAGTGGGACCATGTAATGATGTGGACTAATCAAATATTGACACGTTTTAGTTTCTAGGTTCGAAGCTATCACGCAGCCGACCTTATCTGATTCGAGTACGGTTCAAGGCTTGGGTTCATTGAACCGTCAAATAAAACAACGATAGGACGACGCGTATTGGAGGGAGCTATGGCGCGTCGCATTCCCTTTTTTTTTTGGGAGGATTGTAAATTTAAAGAAATTGATTCTAAAATGAAAAGAAAATTCTTTAATTTTCTCTTTGGTTTAATTGTGTGGAACTATTTTAATTTTAAAGTTTGTAAAATTCAATGCATTTATTAGATTTTAGGGAGAAAAGCAAAAACCACCCCTAAACTATGATGGTTGTGACAATTACCCCCTTCAAACTTTAAATTGAAGCAATTACCCCCCTATACTTTCACAACAGTTTAGGGGTGGTTTTTGCTTTTTTCCCTAGATTTTATATCAAATTAAATGGAGAGATTGAACACTAATACCTATGTATTAATTTGTATAAAATAGCTACAAAATCGCCAAAATAAGAGTACATAGCCACTACCTATAAAACTAGGCTAAATAGTTATTTGGAGGCAATAAAAATACCAAAAAACCCTACACATTTTCCAATGTCAACAAATTACATTTTTCTCTCCTCTTTTCTCTTCTTTCTCCCATTTTTTCTCTCCCTCTTTTCTTTTTTCTCTCAATTTTCCTTTTCCCATCTGAGTCTCCTCCCCTATCTCTCTATATTTTTTGTTGTACGTATATTGCGTATTATATATAGTGTGCAAATTATATATAGATTTATCAGTTTATTAATCCATTTTTTTTAAAATGCAATAGTAAAGTGAAAAAACAGATATATTAAGTATATTATGTACAAAAAAACAAATATACTACGTACACTACGTGCAAAAGACTTGTACCAATTTTTTATTCAACGTAACACCGAAGCAAATGACATATTACGTACATTATGTGTAAAAAAAATATACCTGAAAATAAGTAAAAGTGAAAATCATGTAAATAAAAAGTCCATAAATCATAAGATAGCATATAAAATAAAAAAGGTCATGTTTTGGTAAATTACATATATAAAATTGTATGTGATATTTCTCACACATAGTTGAGCACGTGAGGACACGTGTTGGGTTCTTGCCAACGCGACTCCCTGAAACAGATAAGAGAACGATCAGAAGGGCACCGGTGTGGTACAGGCGAAGGGCCCTCCAACGATCAAGTTAGGTGAGGTAGGTGGAGTAGGTAGAGTGTGCCGCAAGACAAAATGTAGGGTTAGAGATTTGTGCAATTTTGATTTGATAGGTTAATTGTGTCTTTATACTCTCCCTTGACCGTGGGCCTACTTGATCGGGCTAGTTCAGAACTAGGCTTTGATAGGCTTTCCTTCGGCCATATGGGAATTAGCTTTCTCAAGACTTTGACAAGTTTGAACCCGTGTGAGCCGGTTCAATACGCTCGGCCCCGTAAGAGGGATATTTTCACCTTTTACAAAACGATACAACACAAAAATATACATATGTACTATAGTGTCAACTATATATTATATGTGAACCACACAAAATTAACTATGGTGAAAAAAAAGTGTGACATACTAATTATGGCATACGTACAATATGTATAGTATTTCATACATCCCATAATATTAATATTGTATAACTACACTATTTGTACAATATGTATATAATATGTATAGTAATATACATAATTTAATAGAAGATAAAATGAGAGGGAAAATTTTATAAAAATCATTGATAAAACGTGCCTAAAAAATGTATAATAAATATTATTTGTACAATATGTATAATAAATCATGCCCAAAAAATCTGATACATTGAAAAAACAAAAAGCTATTTTGTCAAATCAGCTACAATGACATATGTGACAGCTGCTATATCATTCTACTTTTAAAGGTAAATTTGGTATAAAAAATTAAAAGTGGCTAAAAAATATAATTAAAAGATAGTTGACTATTTTTTTATTCATGAAATCAAATGTGGCTATTTTTTTAATTATCTCTATAGGTTCAGGCGGACAAAAATTAGTTTTTTAACTTAGATTATTAAAAAAAAAGGGTAAAATGCAAATAAGACCTCTGTGGTCTTTTCAAAATGCATGAACACCCCCTGTACTTTGAAAATGGCAAATCACACCCCTGTGGTTCTAATTTTTTTCAATCAGACCCCTCCCCTTCAATGTTAATAATTTTCTTTTAGCCACAACTTCTTCGTTTGAACTCCTATTTGAACGATTCAAGATGTTTTGGAATCCTCATTTTAGGCTCTACATATATGTCACTTAGAAACTTTGAAAGCATTAATAAATAAAAGATTTTATTAACATCGAAACACTAAGTATGATTGACATCGTTAACTCTTTTGGTTATTGATGATTTCAAAGTTTCAAAGCGACGATTATGTAAAGCCGGAAATGAAGATTCCAAAACATCTTGAATCATCAAAATCGGAGTTCAAACGAAGAAGTTATGGCTAAAAGAAAATTATTGACATTGAAGGGAGGGGTCTGATTGAAAAAAATTGGAACCACAGGGGTGCGATTTGCCATTTTCAAAGTACAGGGGGTGCTCATGCATTTTGAAAAGACCACAGAGGTCTTATTTGCATTTTACCCAAAAAAAAATTACCCTAGAAATTAGTTTAATAGAACACCCATAATCTTTTAATAGAACCAAAAGGTAAATAAATTAATTGAGCAAAACACACCTAAACCAAAAACTAAAAAACATTATCACATTTAGAAGTAAGGTTATTAATTTATTACTCATTAAACTTAAAATTTAATTTAATAGCCAGCATAAACATAAGTCAACTAGTTAGGTACATGTTTGCTTCTCTTGAGATCAAAGATTCGAGTCTCTATTCTCTCAATATGATGTAACATTTTAAAAAAAATCAATTTGATAAAATAAAATGGGTAAAATACCATTTTGATCCCTAAACTTTCACTCTAATTTCATTTTCGTCCCTAAACTTTCAAAAATTACATTTTTCGTCCCTGAACTTTACAATTTGTTCCGTTTTGGTCCTTCTGTCTTTTCTTTTCTATCTAGGACACTAATGTAGGGCTTATGTGACATATAATTGATAATGTGACATATAGAAATATAGAGTGAGGTTAAATACCATGGAAAAACGAATATACAGTGAGGTTAATCTCATTTTTTTTCTCTTTAGTTTTATTCTTAAATCTCACAGTATATTCGTTTTTCCACGTTATTTAACCTTATTGTATATTTATATAATATCACATCATCAATTACATGTCACATACGCTTTCAGTAGTGTCCTAGACGGAAAAATTTAGATGGATGGACTAAAACGAAACGAATTGTAAAGTTTAAGGACGAAAAATGTAACTTTTAAAAGTTTAGAGACGAGAATAAAACCTTAATGAAAGTTCACGGATCAAAATTGTATTTTACAAAATAAAATTGATTGGGTTTTTTCTTCCATCATTGGAGGGAAAACGATTTAACCGTGTGCCGGTGTTGGAGTTAAGGCCACGTAGGCCAAGGGGAGTGAGGACCCGTGCCAACACATGGACGGAAAGAGTAGGACGAGTTAGGCCGAGTTTTTTTTTAATTAAAATCATGGGAAGGTGAAAAAGGACACATGAGAAAAGGTTAAACCTCTACCAATAATTTGGTGACACGTTTTTTTTAATAACATTTATCTGTTTTTTTAATCTTTTTCTTGTCATAAAAATTGAATTTCACCGGTGTGTTTGATTTAATAATAATAATTAAAAAAAAAAGGTGAGTAAGTTAAGGAGATGTGTTTTTTTTTTGAGTTAAAGTTAAGGAGATGTTCTTTTTTAATCAATCAAAATATACATTTTTTAATTTTTATGATTCAGATATTTGATAAATACTTTACATTTTTATCGTAATTCTTTCTCTTCCCTGTAATTGATATTTCTCTCATACTTTATTGTTATTGTTATTTAATAGTAATAAATTTTAATTTTTAATTTTATTCATTAATTAATTATTAATTATTAATAACTATTATTTTTAATTAATTAATTTATTGGTCAATTATTTAATTTTAACTATTTATCATTTCCAATTTTCAAATAAATTATTAAAATCAAATTCATCACCATTAAATAAAATATAATAAATTTTATTTCATATACTAATATATTCTTTAGTTAATATATAAAATGGGTATTCTAGTAATTATAATACGTCTGATTCCTATCTCTAATATAAATAATAAAGATAAAAAAATTTAAGTAAACAAAATCAAAGGAATGTAAGAAGGATAAAAGGACATTTATTTAGACTTTTCCATATTTCAATAGAGATAATTATTATCGCAATTGAAGCCACTAAAAAAATTAATATAAAGATTTGGTTGAGTAAAGTTTTTCTTTTTTATAAATGTAATTGAAGGTGAGGATTGAAACTCAAAATATAGGTACCTCAAAATAATTGTTGGAACCGAGTTAAATTATTTCTCATAACTTTTAAGAGAGTCAAAGTTTGAAAATACAAAAAGCATCATATTTTAGGATATTGGATATGCATAATAAGGAGCTATATGATTTCTTCAATTTAACAGGTGTTGGATTATTGGTGAGATATAGATATAGGAGTTAGGGTTTGCTTTCACTCTTCAATTGAGTGCGATGGAGTGGGGTATAACGTGCTGGTTTTACTTTTTTTTAAGGATCAAGCTACCTTTGAAAAAAAAAAAAAACCAAGTTCAATGTGTTTTTTTTTTCAAAAGGTTCAAATGATAAGATTTTGATTTTTTTTTCTCACTTCCTTGAGATTGTGTAATATGCAATGTGCTCAATTTGATCTTTCTTTAATGCCACGTGCAAGCCAAAGTTTAGTGGATAAAATTTTGGAGAAAAATAATAATATTTTTTAAAACTTTTGAAAAGTGATATTTTTTCAACGTTGAGTTACATGCTTGCTTTGCAATAAGAAAGGAAAATAAATGTCGTTTTGAAAAGTTCATTATTTTTTATAATATCAATCCATAAAATGTCCTTTTGAAGAAAAATAAACCCTAAAATATTTGGCAGGCTATAATACTGAGTAAAAAATGGATATAAAAATTAGGCACCTACTTTTTTGTGAAATTCTTCCAAAGACTTTGAATATGGAACTTGGGTTGGAAATTAGGACATTGATTTGGAAATCTAATGCAATAAATTAAATCATTATTCTTATATTGGTTTTCAATTTTAATATTTGGTTGATTTTTTTAATAGATATTATATTAATGTTGAGGAGGGGAGACTCGAACTTTCACTTCAAATGAAATAAATAAGTGCCAAATTAGTTGAGGTATCTTCATATTAATTTTGGTGGGCTAACTCTTTGAAAGAAATTTTATAAAAAAGATAATTATATATATATTTTTTTATGGTGGAAAAGCTTGCAGCTTTTTTGAGGTAGATAATAATTCAAATGGGTATGGATTCTCATACATTGAAAAAGCGTGTTAGTTCTTCAAGACAGAGAATTATTTGTGTCTTAAAGGACCACTTTGAATAGTCAAAATATAGAGAAAGATGTTCTTACAAGCATTCGTAAAATGCCTCTCTTAATTAAAAAAAAAAATAATAATAATTAAAGTGTTTGATGGAAATTTAAGTGTTCTATTTGGATAGGGGTTTTTTTTTTTTTTTTGAACGGTATTTGGATAAGGTTGTGGTTTATATTTTGTTTTCAATACAGTTTTTAATATTAATTTTAGATGATTAGATTTCGTTATATATCGAATCACTACTCATAAATTTATAATTTTAAAATAAAAAGAAAAGGACTTTAATTACTTTTAAAAGTTTTATTATTCCTTAAAATATTAATTGAAAATAATGAGGAAACAATGTATCATTCGAAGCTGTTTTTAAAAGACGCTGTCAAAAAACATAGAAATTTTATAAAACATGATTCTAAAAAAGTCAGATATATTTTTTAATGGTAAAATATAAGAAATACCCTTACACTTTGAAATCATTGTAAAACATACCACTTCACTAAACTATGGTACAATATAACCTTAGACTTTATATACCCTTGGTTAAATAAGGGTTTAAAACTAAACCAAGGTTTTTTTTTTTGTTTTTTTAATGAAAGAAAATATAATTTAAAAGAGTGCGGGACCTACCTCCCGATCTTAAATTAAAGACCAATTAAACTTATTTTTAATAGTTCTTGTAAATCTAGGGATCAAATAGACACAATATCCAAAACTCCGGTGACCACTTAGACACAAATTGAAACGCAGGGACCAAATAGACACAACATTCAAAATTCAGAGACCACTTAGACACAAATTGAAAACGCAAGGATCAAATAGACACGACCTCCAAAACTCAGGGACTAAAGGGGTACTTTACCCTAGAATTTAAGAGAGTGTGGGACACTGGGACCTACCTCCCGATCTTAAAAGCAAAATGAATGAGATCCAAATATGAAAGCTTAAAGGATGATGGGGTTCAAGAGTTCCATAAACAACTTTGAAGATGAAAGACTAATGTGAGAAAAATTCATATTAAAATCCATTCAATTTATCTGTCTCAAAATCAATTGTCCATGTCTTTGCTCTCCTGTAAAAATGGTAGGGGAAGAACGAAGAGATGTGCGTTGGAGAAGGAAAAGAAATCAGGAAGGTGGGACACAACACTCTTTAAATTCAAGCTATTTTCTTTGAGAAATTTACATAAATGACCCTCAAAATTTGATATTAAAGACTTTTTTGACCTCCACATCTTATTCTATACAATTTTGACCATTCGGTAACGTCACTATTAGGTGAAAAGATCAAAAGGCCGCTTTAAACCCTTTGGTTTGAAAAAAAAAACTATAAAAGTCTCTCACTTTCTCATCTTTAATCTTCTAAAAGAGCTTCTATATACAAGTTCATCAATTTTAAAACACCAAAAACACACTTAAACACACAAAAATTGTATAAAAAAATTAAAATATTTCGGAAAATTGATCATTCATAGTAGGTTTTAAAGGATATTTTGCTCATAAATTTATCTACATAATTGAGATTGCTACAAAATTAGATTCAATGGATAGATATCAAAGAAAAAAATGGAATCGATATCATACTTGAGCAAAACGGAGTCCGAAAGAAGAAGTTACAACAAAAAATTAAAATCTGAAGAAAAAAAAATCAAGATCGGTTTGGATACGGACCGATCACACAATCTGATCGAGGGTCCAAATCGATTGCACGTGTGATCACATGCCATTGGACTGTGCAATCAATCCAGATCCTCGATCGAACCGTGCGATTGGTCCGGATCCAGGCCACTCTTGTTTTTTCTTCTTCTAGAATTTTAGCATTTTGCCAGTATCTTCTTCATCTGAACTCTATTTTGAGCAAGTAAGATGTTGATTTCATTCATTTTTTTGATATCTATCTATTGAATCTAATTTTGTAGCAATCTCAATCATATAGAAAATGAGCAAAATACCTCGAACGTACTATGAATGATCGATTTTTCGAAAATAATTTTTTTTAAAAGAATTTTTCTAGAATTTTTAATTAATACAAAATTTGTGTGTTCAAGTATGTTTTTGGTGTTTTAAAATGTGACGACCCGACTCATTTTAAATCATTTTAAAACCAAAACACAGCGGAAGTCTTAGTGTTTAAAAAAAAGGCATGAATATGTTTAAAACTTGAACTATCCAAAACATATTTACATTTTTCACAATCAGAGAATTTAGCCAAGGAAATGCAATTCTTGTTGCAAAGTTTAAAGGAGTTCATAGTTATAAAAGTTAAAACGAAAAGCTCTTATAAGTTTATATACAAATGTACAACCCAAAAGACAAAACATGAAATAAAATGAGTTCATGGACTTTAAAAATATCTCTAGTCCATCTTGCCATCATCATTAACTAGATCAGACTGCACCATCTCCTCTCCCATGACCACGAACATGAGCATTACCTGAAATTTTTTGACTTCCGATCGAAAGGATTAAAGTAAGTGAGGTAAAGCCAGCCCAGTGAAAATAAATGGAAAATAAAGTAACATTAGACTCCAAACCCATATTCGGATTTGTGTCCAAGTAAAACTTACATACTCTTTACCAATCAATGACTTCAATTGGTTTTCACATCAAGTATCCAACTTTCAATTACCAAATCTCCCAAATAATTGAGGAACTAACTTCCAAACATTTAGAAGAACGTGTTTTATGACACACAAATCATTCTAATTTCATTCTCTTTAATACCTTATACTATAGACAAAGTTTACATCAAATATTATAATCTCCAACTTCAAGATCTTCCAAATAATGTAAAATCTAGTTCTCTCATATATGTATCATAATAATTATGCAAGGTTCAATACACCATTGCATTCTCTCATTATATAATTCAATCTCATTCATTTTCCTATAGCACTCAGCTATACATCATAATTCATTTCTTTTCTCTATAGAAATGTAAGAAATAAAATAAGGTTTACATTCTTTTATCTTTAATAGTTAATGCTAAGCTCACTCGGTCTTAACATATTCAAACGAGATAATTCGTGATTAATGACGATAATGTTAGCATGCATAGTCTAAACATTATTCATTAACTGCCTCAACAAATGTAAAGGGCATGCAACCTTTACATCAATATAACCATCAAATGCTTATAATGACAGTATTGAAAGCTCACACAGTCTAACAATACCTTATTATCTCGCTTTCCAAAAACAAAGTATACGAAATATTTTCAATAAGCTAACTCAGTCTAAGCATTCCCTCATTAACTCACCCACTAAACACAATGTTCAATGCACCTCTGTATCCTCATATATGTATCATAGAAATTATGGATAATACTAGATAATGTGAACTCTCATAGTTCCATCATTATCTCACTATCCATCTCCCCCGATCATGAAAAATTCACGCAGCCTTTAGCATTCCTCATGATACATATACATAAACAAAAAATGAATAATACCAGACAATACAAGCACGCTCAAGCTATGCATTGCCTCATTATTCCTCCAAATAATTGATTATGCTATATGAATATGAATGTGGTCTTAAATGCAAGTAAACATAAATATAATCATTCGAAGTTATTGAGATAACATAACGATAAAGGATAAACGAATCACGAATTATCCATTATACATAATACAAGAAATTAGGAACTTTTGGAAAGAAAACAATAAATAAATCAAGCCAAACGGCCTTCAGATAAACTTGAATTACTAAATTTATCATAACGTCTCCAATCAAATGATTTCATTGCTTTTGGTAAACATCTGAAGTTCCATAATCAAGTTCCTTATTCACCTTATTATACTTGAAATCTTTACCTTCCAACAATCATTAGTAAACTCCGAAGTGAATCTAAACTTAGAACTTCCGAGAATTAAATGTTTCCCTCGAGAAATCCATGAGTTCTCTCGACTCAAATTAGAACTAACTCCCAAGTCTAAGCAAGTTAGCTCACTAACTTTAATCCTTTCGATTCAAATCTTAATCTTAATTTCTCATCCTACAAATCGTTCAACTTATTCGGTTTCTAAGTTTACTTTTAAGTTCTATTTATTCTCACCTCGAATGTTCGCATGAAAACAAAGTTCCCACGAACCATCAAACGAGCAATCTCACCTACAATTTCATTAATTGAACAATAATTTACAATTCATAACTAAAATGAGAAAAAGTGTGATTTTCAGGTGAATAGTGTTTTTGGAAATTCCGAGCTCAAAATCGTCTCCTTGATGGAAACACATGATTTCAATTTCAAAACTCATTTAGAAACAAACATAAAGAAATCCATAAGAAAAGTTTTGAAAACTCACTTTTTAAGGCTTCCCTTAGAGAACGAGAAACACCGAAAAGCTAGGTTGGATAGGTAGCCCTCTTCCCGAGCAATCCAACGCAACCGAAAACAAGACGATTCTCCGAGAATCGAAGAAAACCCAAAGAATTTCATGCCCACATGGTGAATCACAGCCATAAGGAAGAAGGAGAAGAAGAATTGTCAATTTTTGGTCAAACTTGGTCTTTTAAAGAGACAATGAATAGTAAAAAAGATATTTTAAGAATTCGGGAAATTACAAATGCGTCCTTCATTTGCTTTTAACTTATAAAACGTAACCCGAAGCACTTAACCTTACCAAAAGGTGATTAATAATTATTAATTGGCCCGTTAATAATTATTAATACGCCCGAACTAAATTTAAGCTAATAATGCAATTAAAAAGATTTGCAAATTAAATAAACTCGTAAATTCAAAGTTACAAATTCTAAATTTAATCTAAAATTTAAATTAATCTATTCTAAAATTAAATTAAGTGTTTTACATAAAATAATAATAATTTAAATAAATAATAATAAAAAATTCATTGTAAAATAACGGGACGTTACATAAAATTGATGAGTTTGTTTATAGAAGCTCTTTTTAGAAGAACAAAGATGAGAAAGTGAGAGAGTTTTAGAATTTTAGAATTTTTTTCAAATCAAAGGGTTTAAAATGGTCTGTTCGTCTTTTCACTTAATAATGACATCAACAAAGGGTCAAAATTGTATAGAATGGGATGTGGAGGTCAAAAGTCTTTAATGTCAAATTTTGAGCGTCATTTTTGAAAATTTCCTGTTTTCATTCATTTAAAAAAAGCAACCTTATAATAGTTTTACCCTTAGTTAACACATATGTATAAAAAATGGAAGATATAAAGTGCAGGGGTATATTTTCCCCTTAATTTAGTGTAGGCATATGTTTTGCAACCACTTAAAAGTGTAAGGGTATATCTTGTAATTTACCCTTTTTATAAATTGACAAATTTTAGATATTATGATTTAAATATTTTTCAAATATAAAAGTAGAACTGGATTTTTTTAAATAAAAATAATACCTCCATCTCATTATTATTGAGTTGAGTAAATGTTTAGTCATTGAACACTACTTGGCCTAATAAGAGAACAAAGAAGATCATACAAAATTACTAATATTGTAAATTAGTAATTAGTAATTAATTAATATATTTTAATGATTATGCAACTGCAAGACACCTCAACATTTTTGTTTCCATATAATGTTACAAATTGGACAATCCTTGAGAAAGATAAATACTAATTATACCATTTTCCCTCTATTCTGTAGCATTGATTAACCGAATGTTGTAGACATTTTACATTTATATTATTTCATAAGAGATATCACTTCGAAAACTTTTCTGTAGATTATAAATTTCTTTTTTTCCATCTCTGACTCCTCTCTCTCTCCTTTCTAGATAAAACGTATTTTGTCTTATTGGATTTCTTTTATTCTTGCGTAAAATTTATTGAGAAGCTGACGGTCAGCTACACGGATGCCAAATGTCACAGTCATATATTTTTCGACCGCGCGGCGCCATGTTCTCTACGCTCACCTGGCCAGTTGTAAGGCTTCTCTAGCCCAAACACTCGTATATGAGTCATAACGGATATCTGTCGGACTTTAGGCTAGGTTCTTTCGACAGCCGGATTCACCTAATGCATATCGAGTAAGTCTTGAACCAACACAACAAAACTAGCCCCATACACGTGAGCACACTCTAACTCGACGCTGACATAGCCATAAGCGGCATTCTAGACTTTCGCATGCATATCAGACACTCTTAATTCGGTCATACACGTCGCCCGTACATGTATAGTTGCACATATGTGACTCAACGGGGTCTTGCCTCTTTCGCTAGGCTAAGACCATTCTACTTTTAGTCTTGCCCACGCTTGGACAAAGACATCACAATGAAACCGTTGCTATTCACTTTAAGCAGCATGCCCAATGGCATTTCACATTAACCGGTTCAAGGGTCTTGACTTACAGACAATAATTTCGCTCCTATATGCCTCCAGGGACAATTCTATGACATGGACTTGCCTATCTGAGCAAGCCCACCCTTGTGCATGCTTTACGAGGCAACGACCCCGGGCCACCTCCGTGCCAATGACCTTTACCGACATCTTAGAACGGGCCTTCTTAAAGAGATGGTGCCACAAATATCCATGTCAACACAGTTGCACGTTTATCGAGATCTTGAGGCATAATCTGCTCTATGATGGAACCTCCGACCCAACAGACATAGCACAATGACACTTTCGAACCCGTAATATTTTGCTATCCATTAAGAATACCCGGAGAAGTCACTTGTGACTCACTAGTCCTGCGATGCTTGCCCTCACCATGACACACGCATGTGTCATGTGGTAGCTCACCTAGGCACTATGGCCCAAGGGTGGTGGAGAGCCAACACCATGCACCACCTTATAGTACATTCTAAGGCATTTTTGCTTTGGCAGGTGTAGACGTGCAAAGTGGCGAGGAGTCACTCGCCTCCATAGAACCCACATACAAACTCCGATTGAGACGAAACTTTGCGTGTGTTCATTTGGGATATAAAGTGACTCAATGACTTTTTCGAACCAGTAAAACTGGCATGCTTCTCGAGGTCCCCTTCACGACCCCCGATGACCACATCCACCCACACTGACATTGTCTTTACTTCAAGCATTTCTACCAATGCATCTTCCACTTGTACTAGCCTTAGTAAGTCTTGTTCGCTCCATACTTTTGGGCTCACTAATGCTCCCTTGACTATGGTTGCATTAGGGCACAACTCGAGCTCTCAATTGGTTTCACGGGCAACATGCACGTTGTCATCTCTTGCTTGCACACTATATTGTGGGGCAGAATCCACTAAATTTAGTAGGATTGTGACACCAAGCACGCAAACGAATTTATAAAGAGTAAGGTCGAGCTAGAGGCTATGAACGACCTGTACATAAAATTAAGACTAATCACTTTTATGGTACCAACCTTACAACTTCCAGACTGAAGTCATAGTAGAGCAGCAGAGCTAGTGTGCCAAGCTGAATAGGGACATGTAATATATCAGGTAAAATACATGTGTTCACCTAGAAGAATATAATTTTATTCATATTAAATTTATTCAAAATAAATAATGTTTATATAAAATTATAAGATGTAGGGCATTAATCCTAACAAGTATATCATGGTAAATAGTAATAATCAATCTTTTAGTTCAAAGTTTAATAATTGAACTATTATAGGTAATTTAAAAATGTCCTGATATTTCACTAATTAGTACGTAAATATATGTTATTTTCAGTAATTAGTCCTTAAATAAACCATAAATCTAATTTATAATGTAATTTAAAAGCATGGTCGTTTCATTGATCTTTTATCAAACCATAAAAATAAAAATGATCTTTTTAAAATTATTTTAAAACAGTGAAAGTCAAAATTAACGGGTTTGGAATACAAGTGCTGACTTTTAAATCAAATACCAAATCTCTTGCTTCTCGGCTGATATTTTCCTCATTTCTGAGTTTGGACTTTCCTTCATTTAGCCCCCAAATGATTTTTCACACGTGGGATTATATAGAAAAACTACTTGAATGTATTATATATATAAATTTTAATTTCTTAGGTTTGAATTTTCTGTTATCTATCTTATTTTTTAATAGCTTAAAAATAGATATCAACCAATTTTCTAAATTACAGATCATGATTTTATTTTTACTTTATATTTTTAGAAATTTAGATTTCTAATATTTTTTTCCGACTTTCTAAAAATACTATTAAAATATTAGGGTTAAGAAACTTATTTTTAAGTTTTAATTTAGCTGAAATTTTAGAATTATTGACATACCTAATTCTAAATCAATTGATTTTGTTTAATAAACCAAATTAATTAATTATATAATTCCAATATTTATCTCACATATTAAATCTGAAGTAAAATATTTTGCACTATTTTAATGATTGATGCATTGAGGTAGAACACTAAACACAATATTACGTTAGTTAGAAGTTAGCTATTTAGTTTTACTCTTAACACTCATGTATATATAGCACTAGTTTTTTAGCACGTGCGTCGTGCGTCGCACGTTATTCTATATTGTTTTCACTTTCATTTTTCTTACATAGTGAAAGAGCACGGTAAAAAATAAGAGCGATAATAGAGACTTTACATAATATATATTCATAATTTTAGGAAAAATTATTTAAACCATAATTGAACTATAGATTATAATAGTTACACCCTCAAACTTTTAATTGGAGTAATAACCCCATAACTTTGTAAGAATTAAATTACACCATGAAAATTTAATTTTACAAAGTACCTCTTTTTGTTTTGTTAAGTTGATTTGATAATGGTTTGATTTTTTTATTCATTTTTTTGTTTATTAAAAACATATTTTTATAAGTGACATAATTTATAAATATGTAAGTTCAGAAAATTATATTCTAAACTTACATACATAATTTAAAAATGTGTAAAATAAAAATAAGGCATTTAATATTTATATCATATTATGTTGGTAGTCCAAATATTGAATTAAATTCATTAGATTAGAAAAAATTAAATTATTGAGAATGAAAAAAATAAATAATAATGAACTGAAAAAAGTGTAAATAGAGAACATTGTTATTTAAGATCGATCCACCACACTAAACAAGATCAATTCTTATGGAAAAAAATATATTTCCAAACATTAAAAACAAATATTACCTATTCATCTAGAAATGTAAGTTTACTTTAAACCATTTTAAATCGTCTCCACCAATTCTCATTGGTCTTCCTTTTACTGTTGTTCATCTTTTGAAGACTTAAAGTTTATCAATTGAAATTAATAACGAACCCCTGCAATCAAAATTTTGAAATTTTAAAAATAGAATAAGAAATTATAAACATGAACGGGTTAATGGAGACACATAATTACTTAAATAGAATAATATAAATTTAAAAGTAAAGAAATAAACACACTAAGGAAATTCTTTAAATATCTCTATTTCTATTTCTATTTCTATGCTAAAAAGTATCACCTTGTCTTTTAAATGGTATTGTTCATTCCACTCTTCACTTTCTATACGTATATATAATAAGCATGGGAGGAAAAGGAATAAACTACCTATTTAATGGATAAGTTACAAAACCTTTTCTTTAACCTTAATTTTTTTTTTTAACAGATTCTTTAACCTTAATTTTTCTAATTCTTCAACCTTTCAATTCATATCTAATCCAAAGATCATAAAAGCCTCAAAGAAAAGTGTAATGTGTGCCGATTCTACTGGTAGTAGTGGAGAGGAAAACATTAATGAAGATATTAATTTTTACACATTCAACTTTTGTTTCATGGATTTTTCATTTCTAAAAAATATTTTATAAACATAGTAAATAACCTTTCAATTTATCATTAAATCATTAACCTTTTCCATTTCTACAACCATCATATCTCACTCATTTTCAAATTTAATTACGAACTTATGTTTTTATCTAACAGTAATAAAGCTTTTTAAAACTAATTTATAGTAAAACAATTTTAGTTTTAAAACTAATTTATAATTCTATGATTTTAAACTTATTACTTCAAAATCTTCAATTAAACTTGTGAAAACATGGATAGTTTATTAAATAAAATCAACATAATTCTTTTATGAAACTAATAAAATAGATGGTCTATTATTTTTTCTATTATTGTAATATAATGAGAATTCTTTAGCAATATTTTTTTGAAACAAATAGATTAGCACACTTTTTAAGTAGTAATAGATTAGCACACTTTTTAAGTAGTAATAGATTAGAGAAAAAAAAATTTAACCAAAAAATTTAAAATGTCAAGAGGAGAGGTTGACACCATAATTTTTATAGAGAAAAAAATCCAAAGGTAAAAAAAACACTCGAATAGTTTAAAAAAACTAATCAGTTACACTTAATCTAGAGAAAATATAAATAAAAAAAAAAACTTTTTTTTCCTTCTTTCTTGTTGATTGAAATTCTTCATGAACTTCCCTTGTGATGATCGATGCAAGCTGACTTTTTTCTCCACCTCTCCAAGCAATAATATAATATTTAAATAATAATTCTCATAAAATAAACTCTCACAAAAATATTAGAATAAAATAAAGGTATTGAATAATAATAAGAGGGAAAAATAAAAAAGTTTGGTGTTGGAGCTAAAGGAAAAACCTTTCAAACACATTATAAACATATGATTAGAACTTCAAATATGAAAAAACTCTCAATTCAAAATATGTCAGCCACGACTGTCATAATAGTCGGTACAATGACAGCATGCAGGGGATTAAAATCCTTTGTTGCCATATAGAAAAATCAATTCAGCAAAATCAATCACCCATGAAAAGCTCAAACTAAGTTTTGAAAAAAACACCATTGCAAGGTTAAATGAGGATATTCTAAATTAAAAACAAATTTTACAGCAATAAGTTTGTTTATATGGAGTTTTGATATAACTCATACATCCTCAAAATTTGATAGCTCAAAAACAAAGGTCAAGCAATAAATGAAATCATAAGTATAAAATCCCAAAAACGATAACCACCTATTAAAAAATAAAATAAGTTTTCATCAAATTAAATGTCAAAATAAGAGTGAGAGAATAAAAATCACCCTACGGAATTTTCCAACAATCGGTTAAAGTTTTATTAATAAAACTTAGTAAATGAGTAATCAGAAAAACAAAAAATTAAAAATGAAATAGTCACTTGTAGTTCCTCATAAGTAATTAAAAAAGAGAAATTTTATTGGGTAACAGATTTTGATGCAATATTTACAAAAATAGTATCTCTAAAAAATATTTACAAATATAGTAATTTTTACTTTGATTAATGTGTGTATAATTGATAACTTAGTGTAAAAATATGTAATTCAATATTTATCTCTGACAATTTACAATAAATAATGTATCTTATGTTTTGCGTTTTTTATATAAATTTGATGGAGTGTCTATCAAACTACTATGAAAGTGAAATTATGGAAGAAAAATAACAAATCCTATTTCAATCTCAAATTTTAAATTAAGGAAGAAATTAATATTTATCATGCACTGATGTATAATTTGAATTACTATAATATAGCTTCAAAACAAAATCTATGCAACTATTTTTCTAATGGTATTGCAAATTGAGAATCTAAAATCGGAAAGATGAAAGGAAGTCACAATTTATAAGATACATATACTCCTCTCATAGTCAATAAGAACCCCATGATATCAAAATATATCAAAGGCCAACAAGTCTAGACATTCGGTCCAAAAATGGGATCCGACCCAAGAATAGTGAGCCCAAAAGAGACAACATCTTGAGTAGACATGTTGAGAATATCAAATCACAAGAACGATTTCCCCTGATTAATTTACACAAATGGTGAAAATTATAAACAATAATTAAATTAAATAATACAAACAACTGAAAAGGTTGATTAGAATTTGTACTTTATTGACATTTTTTTAATAAACAAGTTATATTACAATTTTTAAAGTAGTGAAATTGATTATAAAATTTTAAATATGATGAGAAACGCATAACCTAATCTTTAAAATAACGTTAAAAAAAGATATGAGTCATGTTGGACTAAGAATTTCAAACCAAAATAGATTTAGTTCAGATTTGTAAACCTTTATATGTCCAAACCAATTAATAACTATTTAGTTTAGTTCAACAATTTTTCTATTGATCTAAACAAAATCAATATATAATAAAATATATTTGAATGGTTAAATATCATTTAAAACTTAATAATGATGATAATAATAATAATAATAATAATAATAATAATAATAATAAAATAATAATAATAATAATAATAAAGTATCTTAAAACCTATATTTATTATGATTGTATAGTTATAACAATGCTTTATAAACTTTGTTAGGTTAGAATTTGCATTTTGTATTTTATTTGTTATATTAGACTTTCTCATTAATTAAAATTAATCCCACTTCTTGTTGGAAGTTAATTTTAAGATTTTAATGAACAATTCATATAACTATGATATAAATTAAGTATTTAAAAAAAACTGAGAAAGAAGAGTTTTAAGAATCAATCAAACTATTTTGATTTTATTTGGTGCTTTTACGTCGAAAATGGCCCGCGAAAACTTTCGCCAACATAGCCTCTTACATCAAAAATTTTCGCCAGCAAAACCCTTTTTTTTATAGTGATTCGATTTGGTTCCTAATTTATGAAGAATAAAATCTTATAGTACCGTAAAGTTTAATCATAATCCAAATGAAACCGATCCATTGTTCACCCTTATTAGATACTCAAGCTATTAATTGGACTTTCTGGATCAAGTCATACTGGGCCTTGAAGCTATTCAGTTGAGGGGCCGTTAGAAATGGGCTGATAAAAGCCTCCCAGCTTCATAAATTTCTCCTAAAGGCCTATCCCTACATGTTGAAGAATAGGTGAGATTTTGATTGCTTATTTGTGTCCAAGTTGCTGAATAAAACACAAAATACATGTTTGTAATGAAAAAACTAGACTAATTTTTCACCAAAATTTTATCTCAGATCTTAATAATGGGAGTCTATTTTGATGGGCTAAATTAAAGATGTTAAACTTTATGGAGAAATAAGGATAAATTTTAGAGAAAAAGATAAGAATGGCAATTTTTGGAGGTTCTAAATCATTAAATAGCAACCTCTATTTTTTTTTTCAATTGCTAATCATATTTCCGACTCCAAGGATTTTTCTATACCGAAATTACCCTTAAAAGAAGATATGGGACCAGTGTAATATCTCTTTTCGTTTTCCAACATGGTCTGACATGTACAGTCAGGAGCGGATCTACGGGCCAGGGGCACGTGATTTTAAAATTAATTATAAATATATAAGATGTTTAAATTAAAATTAATTTGCCCTCTTATTTTTAAACAAATATATACACGAGTAGTTATCTGCTAACCCATTAAACAGTTCAGTGACTGACTCATAGTTTATTCTACTCCAGGTTGAAGTTAAATCTGTTCCTGACACATTTTTTAAATATTGTATATATTTTTTTTGTTAAATCTATATATCTTACTATATTAAAAGTGGTGATGTGTGGAGAATCTTTCACTTCCACTTTTACCCTCCATTAAATTCAATAATTTTTTTTAGAGTACATTTAAATTCAATAATTTAATAAATACTTTTATATGTTTTAGTTTATAAATTAATATTTTAAAATAAATAAATATCCCTAATTACTTTATTAATTATTTCTACACACTATCCTTTAAGCTTCTTATTTTTTTCATTAAATCACTTAAATTACAATCACATACGTAATTGAAGCATGAATGTAAAAAAAAAAAAAAAAACAATGAATGTGCATATACTTTGAACACAAATATCAAAGTAGAATAAAAAAGATAAAGGCCATAAATTTTCTAGAAAACTCAGCAGTCGTACCGTAACTTTTCATTTAATTCGAAATGAACACTTCCCAATAATGGAGGTAGTAAGTTTTCAATTTAAAGCTTGGAATACCACTACTGGGATGATAAGCCATATGCATTTTGTTGAGGTAATTCATCTCCCTTTCTCTTTATCTTTCTAGATTTGATTCATAATTCCCAGAACTTCCTTTTCTAATCTGTGATCAAAATTATTTTTTCAATTTGAATAGTTTTATCGTAATGAATAGGGGAATCGTTTTTGTTTGAATCTGCCCAATTGTTCAGGTTTGTGATGTTAATAGGTCTGAACCAAAATCATTTGTTGTTCTTTTGTCACAAATTAAAAAAAAATGGTTCAAAATTGTTATTATGTGTGAGAGAGAAGAAACTCCCATCAATTTAATTTGAGATGGAGACGGAGAAGAAGCATTGAATTGAATCTCTTAAGGTACGTGATTTTTCATTCCTCCATTCTCCCACCGCCCAAGGAATAAGGGTCGTGTAGATGAGTATAGAATGTTGTTTTCTTAAGGCATTGGTCAGTGAAAGAATTCTCTCAGTTGTTGCTTTTCACTGTAAATTTTACTTTGAAGTGGGATTGGGGGCTTTTATTTTCTTTGAATTACTCCTGAATCAAAGTTTTTTTTTTTTTAAATTTCACGAATACAAATGGTTGGTTGTAGATTTGTAGAATCTTGGTTGAAGTGAAGGTGATGTAGTGGTAGCCCTCTTCTTCAACCTTCAATAAGGGATTAAAGGGATGGTGCCCTTTTGAATTTTAATTTGATAAATTGGCCATTAAACTATATAAAATGTTAAAATTGGACTCTAAAAAATTTAATTTGATAAATTACTTCATTAAATTTTGAATTAGACCCACAAAAATAATAATCATGAAGATGAAAAATACATCCTTAGTATCAAAGGGACAAACAAAGAGAGGTGAGATCAGAATTAATCATGACCGTGTGAGAGTTTTGAAATGAGGTCAAAGACGAGGTCGGGATGTGACGTGATGCGTCTCCCCGGGGAGAAAATCCCAAATAAATTTTATTATAATAGTGAGTAAATTGATAATTTTAAGGGGAAGGGGTGGTTTGTGTAATTGTTCGTTAATTTTATCAATTAGAAAATAAAAAACACATGAATATAATATATATTTGTGGTTGATTTACATTAACTATATTGCTTAATGATTCACTTTAATTTCTCAAATTTCAAGGCCATTAGTTTACATAATTAAAAATTAAAATCACGAACCGGTTTAAATTGACATTGATTTTTAAAATAAAAAAAAAACTATAACAAGAACATTTTAAATAATATGAATATTTAGACTGACTTTTTATATCCTAACAGTCAAGTATATTATGTATGTATTTGTACTTAATACATTTCCAGATTTCCTATTTTTATAAACGGCTATTTTCCTGATCTATATTGTGCTCAAAACTTAAAGGAAAAAAAAAGTTTGTATTGTTTAACAATTCTCTAGCAAACTCAGAGAACACG
Organism: Gynostemma pentaphyllum; assembly: GCA_028015215.1. Lineage (NCBI taxonomy): Eukaryota > Viridiplantae > Streptophyta > Magnoliopsida > Cucurbitales > Cucurbitaceae > Gynostemma > Gynostemma pentaphyllum. Next base: position 17,062,155 of record CM051353.1, on the reverse strand, counting down.
TGCAACGCACATATTTTTCAACTAGTATATATATATATATATACACTTTATAAATTAGATAAAAAAAACTCTTTTATTTTTTATATTTATATTCATATAAATAAAATAGTTCAATATATTTAATATATCTAATTTTAAGATTTTGAAATCATAATATAATTAAATATTTTTTTATATTATAAATACTATTTCCAATAAATTTTTTCATTATTTATTATCCATCTATCTATATATACTTATTAATAAAAATAGAATGATTTTGAAAATAAAAAAAAAAAAGATCAATATTTACTTGATTTAATTTTTTTTTAAAATATCATTATACTAATGAATTTAATCCCTCCATTTTGAAAACCCATGAATTTGGTCCATACATTTTGCACTACTCACGGTTTTAGTCCCTCCATTTTGAAAACACACGAATTTGGTCCCTACGTTTTGCACTACTTACTGTGTTAGTCCATACGTTTTGAAAACCAATAAATTTGGTCCCTACGTTTTGAACTGGTCACAGTTTTAGTCCCTAAGTTTGAAAACCCTGAATTTGGTGCTTACGTTTTTAAAAAACCTACACCTTTAGTCCTTTATTTAACTTAACCGTTTTAATTGTCCATGTCATTCTCTCATTACATTTCTAACCTTATACTGGCTCATTGGCAAAGCCTTCAGCAATTTACCGCTAAAAAAAGGGTTAAGTTAAATAAATGCCTAAAAGTGTTTTTTTTAACATAAGGACCAAATTTATGAGTTTTTAAAAAGTAGGGACTAAAATCGTGAGTAGTGCAAAACAGGGACCAAATTCATGGGTTTTAAAAATGTAGGGACTACAACCATGAGTAGCACAAAACGTAGGAAACAAATTAAGGGGTTTTCAAAATGTAGGGACTAAAATCGTTAATAGTGTAAAATGTAGGGACTTAAACTACATTTTACCCTTATTAATATTATAATCAATAATTATAAGTTCATGTATTACATATTAGGATTATTATTAGTTTGGTTTGTGTCATTTTGGTTAAAATCGACACTAAAGTGATTACAAATTTTAAAAAAATTATAAACGGAAAGTGAATTGTTTATGTGTCAAAATTGAAATTGACATGTGAATCAGTTTTGACACATAAGCAGTTTAAGTTTATTTCAATAGGTTTTAGTCGGTTTCGATCCAATTTCTATCAACTTGAAAATTTTAAGTTGCAGCCTAATTTCGTGCCCCCTAGAGTAAAATTCTGTCCCCGTCATTATATAAAGTAGCTATAGTGACTGATTTTTATTTTTTCAAGATTTTTTTAATTCACCCCATTTTATCTTCATATGAGCTTCAGTATATATGCACTATATATACTATACCATTCCTAACACTTAGGCCCATGAATTAGTAAAGACAAAGGATTCTTTCATACATTTTCAAGGTGGAAAGTTATATGAAACCAAAATAATGGGGCATATGCAATACATGATACTTGTTTGCCCAAAGGGGTTAAAAACATCAGAGGTTAACGCTAGACGCACATTTCTGAAATAAGAATTAAACAACGGGAATTCTTTGTCAAAATGCTTCCATCATTCCGCATCTGGCAGGTGACGTAAAACGCCTTCCATTTCTAAATGTTTATCCTTGTGTCATCTCATATCAGACACTGTATATTTTGATTTAAAGAGTCTTTGTAACCTGGGTTTCAATGGGAAATGTCTAAGTACTTTTTGAGTTAGTTTATGTTTAGATTTCCCCCCATTCACCTCATATTAAAGTTTCCCATAAACTGGACAAAACTCGTCTTTCACATTTTTTTTTCTAAAAAGAACGCAATCAAACTTGCAAACATGAATTGGTTCGTACCCCAATCCAAGCCCACACAAGAACTTCTTAGAACCATAATATGATCTCGGTAAAACCGTCCTCTCAAATAATGTTCTCTTAATAACTCGGGAAGCATAACAAACGACTTATTACTCCACCCTTTAAAACCTTGATATGAACTAATTTCACTAAGAAATTGAGAGATGAAAGGCTCCTACTGTTGGCTTTTTGGGCCTATTAATCTCTTAGTTATGTTTTGATGATAACAAACACTTAGTACTAATCAATTTTAGTAGTTTAGTGTTGTGTTTTATAGAGCGGAAAATATCGAGCACGGTGCATTTTGAATCGTCCAATTCCGAGCTAAAACGGAGAAGATATGGATTAAAGAAAATTGGATTTTAAATATTTATATATATATATATATATATATATATATATATATATATTATTAAAATATATATATTATATATTATATTTTCGAATTTAATTGAAAAAGAAAAAGAAATCGAAGCTTTGCTCACATCCGTCCGATCGCGACCTGAAGCAATCCAACGGATCTCATTTGTCAATTATTATATATATATTTACGTATTTAAAATAATTGGAAAAGAAAAGAAAATCAGGAACGATCCTCAACCGCTCGATCGCGCCCTGGTCTTAAATCCGACGGTTTATGATCGTCCACGTCGCGCGTGTCCCACAAACGCCTGACGCGCCTGCTGGCTGCTGCACACGCGGGTCCCACGCGACTGCTTCCGCCATCCAGCGTCTGACACGCGTCCAGCTGCTTCCCAATGCCATCAGTTCCTTTTCCACTGCGCTGTGAATTGACTCAAATGCCCCTGACTTTTAATTTAATGTCGCATGTGTCCTGACCTTCATCTTATCACTTATACTGACCGAATTTGAAGGCTTCTTTCAACGGTTTCCTGCCCGTTTTGCCCCTGCTGCCCGTGGAAATAAATTGTTTATTATTTAATTTCAAATAGCAGATTTGATTGGCCTTTCAGATGACGCCACGTGGCCCAACGGATTTATTTGCCTTCTTCCTCCTTATTAGTCCGAAATCAGTGAAGAAAAAGGCAAGAAAATTTTCAGATTTTGGCCTTCATTTCTAAGTGCTCTAAAGCTTATTTTCTATATTTTTGGGGATTTATTTTGAGTGATTTTATTAGGCTATTTTGAGAGCCATTCTTGTAAAGAGCTTCGATTTTCATATTTAATCTTTTGAGAGATTTGTAATTGTGTGAAATTTATAATTCACATTTGGGGTCGGTTTCCTAGCCCGTGAAATAGGAACGTGGGTTTGTTCTTGATCCCGGAAAAAGAACTGTTCGGGTTTGACTTTGATCCCGTGGAAAAGAGTCGGGTTTGATCTTGAGCCCGCAAAAGGATTGGGTTGTACTTCCTCCCGGAAAAGGTAATAAATTCCCGAGAGGCGCTCGGGGAGTGGACTAGGCCGGGTTTTGGCCGAACCACTATATATTTGGTGTCATTTCTTAAACCCTATCCTTTTTATTTATTGCACCATATTAATTGCTATATATTGAATGTGCTAATTATTTGGGATCATTAATTATCAATCATTAGAAATTAAATTTATGTTTCACATGTTTATTGCTAGAATTTATTGAAGCATAATTGATTGATTAGAAATTGATAGTGCTTAAATATTTCCAAGTTTTATTGAAATTTAGTTTACTTTGTTGAGAGAATTTTAGTGTAAAATTCGTTTTAATTGTTTGAACTTAAAAATATAATTAACTTATTAATTATAAGTCTTTAATCGAAAAAGTTTTTAAATTAACCTAAACCCTATTCACCCCCCCTCTAGGGTTGCCATACCGGTCCTACACCTACATCCCGGATATAACTCTGTTTGTGCTTCACCGAATAAGTATGAGAACTCGCCATCACACTCACCTTGTTCTCATTTTCCTTATCCTTAGATATATTTTCTGGGTACTTAGTTTCATATTCATGAAATGCACCACCTTGCATGTCATTAAGCATGTCCATCATTTTATCATCATCATCATCATCATCTTTACTCAATGATTCATCTACGATAGGAACACTATTACTCGTGCTACCCATTTTAAAATTCTCTCCATGGTATGTGCAACTGGTATATCCTTGTGATATTCCATAAATGTGCAAATGCTCCCTAATTTCTTGAATTGTGGCACTAATCCAACGTTCACACACTTTATACAAGGGCATCGAGTTTCCACTATCATTCAAAATTATCCCCGCAACCTCTGAAAATGACCTCACCCTATCAATATACTCCTTACAGAACCTATCATTTAGGTCCATCCAACTCCTATCGACATTCGAGCTATTTAAAACAAAACATCCTAAGCAAATTTGGTAATCAAGTTCTACCCTTCAATGTAAACACCATAAAGCATGCAAACTATGTAAAAAAATATATATACACATATTTTGAGACGACTAACTTTGCTACAGGATAACCGTGTCCCGTGACATTAAAAAAAATAGCAAAATCATAAATTAATAAAAAAAACTATATCAACATTTGCAAACCTAAATAAATACGATAAAACATGCTTTGAGACGGTTAACTTTACTGCAAGATAACCGTCTCCCCATGACATTATAAAATATAACAAATTCATAATAAATCTATATCAACACATACAAAACCTATGCAAAAATAATAAGACATCTTTTAAGATGGCTAGATTTGCTGCAAGATAGCCGTCTCCCAAAATATAACGACATTAAAATATAAAAAGTCAAAGAAATTAACATGGATCCTGGCATTGTATATTATGCCTCCAAAAATATTATCTGTTTCAATTTATAATTGCAACATTAAGTCCTTTTGATCAGAAAATTTCATATTCAATCACATAATTAAATACCCAAAAACAATAAATTTGAAATAAAAAGTTTTAAATTTCCCCAAACTTAAAAAAATCAAGTTTTGTTCATTCATTTTTTCAATTCATTATTTGAATCAAATTTTAAAACAAAAACATGTTTACTAACCTAGAAACAAAATTAAAAAAAAAAAAACTCAAAATCGTCAAATTAGAAAGGAAAAAAAAACCACATTGATAAAAATGAAAAAAAAATCTCAAATTTCAAATGAATCATGTATTTTTCACCTAATTTACCAAATAACAACATATTATTAACAATCAAACACTAAAACTATAAAAAAATACAAATATTTATTGAGAAAAAAAAACCTAAATCTATGAAATCAACATAAAAACTCAACTAATTTTGTAAAATAAACTATGAAAACATACCTAAAAGAGTCAATTAGCAAAACCTTGGCTTTTGAACAGAGGAAAACCACTTCAATTTGAGAAAGAATCGGAAAAAAAACGACGAAGGAAACATCAATGGCAGTCGCGGCTATGTGAAAAAGAAGAAAAAGAAGAAGAGATGAAAATAAGAACAGTGGGGATGGGCTTCTTTGTATTAATAAAAGGGTATTGTCGACGGTGATTCCACTTAAAATATCACGTCAGCATTGGGCAAAGATACTGACACTAGGCCAGCAATGTCGTTGCAGGCCTTGCTCTGCGTCGATATTGCTCAAGGTATCATTATGTGCGTCGGTAGAGGCCTATTATCTTGTAGTGTAAAGATCTATCTCTCTATTGTTGAGATTTCTAAACTATAATTTAATCACTATTAATATGGATGGCAACATCTTTGATGTCCTCCCTTGCCTCCATGACCTCGTCGTCGCTGCTCAAACACTTGTTAGTCTCTAATTTCAAAGAACAATAACTTGAAAAAATAAGGAGACCAAAATGTTCGAGAATGAGATCATGTGATAGATTGCGACGAATTTGAATACTTAGAAGAATGAGAAGGAAGAAGAAGAATGGGTAAAGGAAAATGAATAAAGTTATAAAATAGAGACCAACCTAATTAAATGGTACAATTGTTATTTACAAAAAGTTATTAATCAGAGGCCTAAAATATTACAATATTTGCAAATATGTTTTAGAATCAACATATTTTCAAATATTAGTTAATATTTTGCTACCCATTAAAAATACCCAAAAAAAAAAAGACCAAAATCAATTGCAACAATCGAAAAAATATGAATTGACTGAGAATGAGAGAAAGTTTTTTATAGCGCCTGAAATCTTTGATACAAACAAGATTAGAAGATACTAGACCTAAAATTATGTGACGACCCGACTTGTAAAACAAGCCTAGGATGCGAGTACGCAAAGCGGAAGCGAAGACTATCAAACTTAGTTTAAATGATATAACAAAACAATGAGAATTTGGACATGAAGTATTCGTAAACTCTTTTATAAACCTACCTAATACTCAAACTTGGCTCGTCGGCCATTTCAAAATATCAAGTATAGTTCAAATCATAAAGTATGTGGTGCACCCAAAAATAGTTATTACAAACTGTTAAGACAAACATAAATAATTACATAAAAGTTTTCAAACTTTGACTTCAGGACAAGAACTCATCATTTTCACAAAAGAAAAACACTTCCAGGAACACGACTCGCGTGACCCGTGGCCTATCCAAAGTTCTCATCTCGTACGTCAACGAGCACCACCTGCCGCACCTGGCCCACGACCTCTACTGGTACCTGAAAGGTGATATAAAGCACCTCTGAGCATGACATTCAATGAAAGCAAAAGGAATTTAAAGTCGTGATATGCGATGCTCAGAATGATATGCTCAAACAAAATCAAACACTTATGAATGCATAAAAACGTACAAGAAAGTATAAACATGTATGCTTAATCAATGTCATTGGTATTTCAAACCCATAACCCATTCATGACAAGAACGTTCAAATTGGTATCACTTTCCATAATACTTTCCGGCAACATATGTTTCCATAAACTTTCCCCGTATCTCACTATACATATTTCACAAATCGTCACATAAGTCACTCAAGTCGAAGCTCATTCTATTTGATACACTTCCCCATATTACATCAAGCTTTTATCAAACCAATACCACATTCCATTCACTTTCCAAATCACTTTCATTTACCGTTACACTTTCTCGTGTTCCATTATGCACCTTCAAACGACATTAAGCTAAGTATGAATGCTTAAGAATGATCAAACTTAAACATGTATGTTATGCAAACTAACAACTTTTCAAGTTCAAGATCAAGTCAATCTGATACCAACTTTCCATTTCACATTCCTCGCGTCTCATCATGCATTTTTTCACATTTATCTCAATAATCACTCGAGCTGTAGCTCATATATTCTTCCAGGTAACCACTCTAGCATCCAAGTCATCCACCACACAGGGCCTTGGAGCTACACAATATCCGCCACAGTAACCACGTCTAACGTCCAACAACCAACACACCGTTACACGGCTTATGATCTCATGGCCACAAACCGATAGCATGAATCCATGATATGCATGAATGAGATGAATGAAATGTAAATGAACATGTTTTCTTTGCAAATTCTCATCGAATACAAACTTTAGCATAACGGGTTCAAGTAGGATAATCCTCCAATCAACATATTACTCAATCCTTTCTCATAACACTCTCAAAGAGTACACTAAGCACATAAAGTCATATTCTAAGCATTTTTCCTCCCGTCTCGACTATGCATGACCTATCAAACAATAATCAAAAGCACGTCGAGAATAAATGAATATAAAACTCAATTCAGTATATGACTCGATCTTTAACTTGACAGATGTATAAATGCAAATAAAACATATAAGAATAGCTTAAGTTATAAGTGAATGTAAAAACTGGTTCAAGGTATTTCCATATTTTCCGAATTCATGACAACTTGTCAAGTTTTAGCTCATATGTTCCATTTCTTTCACAACCTCCATTCCCTTCTAATTCAAGCACCAAAGTAACCTCAATTCCAGCCATGACAAGTTCAAAGTTGATCGCACACCATTTCACTAACACCACAACAACACCACCATCACCACTTTTATTCTTTTTGTTCTCACCTTGACAATTAACCTCCACACTTGATTGTGGTTGCTCTTATCATACAACAACCATTCCAAACATATTTAGACACATAATAACACAATTATCTCAACACAACACATTCAAACACATTCTCAAACCCGGTTAATGGAGGATTAAGAGTTGTTAAATAAAAGTCAAGAAAACTCAAAAATTGAAAAAGCTAGAAGCTTGGGAAAAACCACCATTAATGGAGTTTTTGAGAGCTTACACCCAACCATGGCTTCCATCATCTTCTTTCTCAAATAGGTGAAACCTAAAACTTGAATTCATCATTTGAAAATAGAATTCAAGAATTTAAAAATTAAAGGAAACCAACACCCAAGGGATTAAAAAACATTAACTAAGAACAACCAAAAATCTCCATGGAAAAACCTAGAAAAGCTTGAGTTCTTGAAATGAAATCTTACCTTGATCGTAACCAATTCCTCACAAATTTTGGTTGAATCTTCCTAATATGTTGATTCCACCATGAATCAACGAAAACCTCTTTGAATTTGCCCAAAAACACAAGAATTGGATGAAGGTGAGCTTGAGCAAAAATGGAGGATTTAGGGAAGGGGGTCACGGTTTTGGGAGGAAGAAAGAATGAGACGTTTTTTTTTTTTTTTTTTTTCCATTCTTTTCCCTTAATTTCATTTATATACTTTCTAATTTCCAACAATTAAAATAATAACTTAATTCTAATTGCCCCCAAGTCCTTCAACCTCCTCATTTTACTCCTTAACTCCCTCCACCTCCAATATTTAAATTACGCCCTTTTCCTCCTTTCTTTTGCTAACAAGCCCTTGCCCTTAAAACCTTTTGCTAACCAACTCATTTCCTCTAATTTAACTATGGTTAAATATTGTCCTTTTACTAAATTCTCCACCCAATGTTAAATTACCTATGGTTAATTACTAATTAACCAAAATACACATAGAAAATAATTTACCACAGTTAAAATCACTCATTAAAATATACCAATAAAAGAAAATTTTCTAATTACCCTACGTCAAACCCTCGGGACCTTATAAATTATGTTAAGAAAAAAAAATGAAAAATAAGTAATTTGGATTTGATTCTCCATGAAATAAAATTGATATGGTAATTCAATATATATACCAAGGATTTTAGGAATTAGATTGTGAATAATGCGTGTGAGCGCACAAAGATACAAGAAAAAAAATCTCCACCTTATAAGATTTCTTATGACCATATTTATTATATAATAGGTTATATTTATATCATGATATTAAGGTCTAAAAACTGGTTAATTCATATAAAAATTTCTAATTATTTTAGGTGGGTTTAGTATATGTAATATGCATCTGTCAAAAAAGTCAAACCCCAAATAATAATTTGGCACGAGGTGAAAAGTTTCATATCATTGAAAATATTTTGAGTATTACCATATCTATAAAAAAACAAAAACAAATCCACAATTTAGAGCCTAATATTTAACAAGGATTTTTACTGCAACTTGGTTTATAAACAATACTATATTTAATCCAACTAGGTTTTTCACACGTGCCATGGACGTGGGGCACGTGGTTTGTCTTTCAAATTTTATAATAAAAATGTCAATATTATTATGAAGTTATTTTCTTAACTAATATTTTGAAAATTCAAATTTTATAATGAAATGGAAGAAATTAACTTAACCCATATTAAAAATATCTTTAAGATGAAAAAAACTTAAATTTCATGATTTTATATCATCTTGTTACTCATGGATAATGGATACATGTAGATGACTAAAGATTAATAATGATTTTATATCATCTTGTTACTCATACCTAATATTCATTTCCTTTCCATAACTCTATCCTCAAACATCTAGTTTTTTTTTTTTTAAATTGGTGTGTTAGTTAAATTCATCTCTATATATATATATATATATATATATATATATATATATATATATATATAGTAAATTAAAAGTGAAAATTTCAATAAATTTTTAATTCAATTAGTGAGTTACGAAACTTTTCCACTACTCATTTATTTGGGGTGTTACAAGATGGTATGTTATGTCCTTTGGTTTTGATTTTTTTAAAAATAATCACACTAACGTAATTATATATTTAAATTAGAGAGAGAATTGTTTTACTGTGTGTTTTCCCTGCTTGACCTAGTCTTAATATAAAAAAAAAAAGGAATTAGGAAGGGAAAGGTTTGTTAGAGAAAATAGTAGACGAAAAGTTATTAAAAATTAATTTGATTGTTGGGTTTGATTTTAAATTTAATAAGTCTATGAAATTATTTTTTTATAAATATGACCAATAAATTATTACTAAATTAATTTTTGAAATAAACTCATGATAAAATATATTTGAAATATTTATTGAACGAAAACAATTTTAGTTTATTGTATTTAATTAATTTAATAATAAGAAAGTATATTTAGAAAAATTTAGATAGTATTAAATTTGTTTATTGTATTTAATTAATTGGTATTGTATTTAATTAATTGGTAATACAATGATTATTAATTTTGAATGATGGCATTATTGAAATTTAAATGAGTTATAAGGGTAAAAATGGAAATCAAAAGTTTTTCCTGTAAGCCACTTTTTAGATAGTATAGATAAATTAATTTTTCCAACAACTCTCCAATTCAATTAAATCAAGAGAGTGATTCAATTTCAACGTTACGTTAAAAAAATGAATATATTAATAAATACTCGATCTCCATAAATTATTGGATAGAGCTTCAAAATTAAGCTTTAATCTCCTCCAAATATTTCTGGCGATCAATAAAAACACAATTAACGATATATCAGTTACATTTCTAAGTTCACAACACCAATGATTTCTAGAGAAATCCATCACTTTCTCTTTCCCTTACTTCTTCTTTTCCTGCTTTTTTCATTCATTTGTGCTCAAAATTATGAAGAAGAAGATGAAGAAATCCATAGATCTTTCTTCCCAGATCATTTCTTGTTTGGAACATCCACTTCTTCTTATCAGGTAAATCTTACTTTCTTTGTAATTTCTTCTTCCACTAGTTTTTTTTTCTTTGTCTGAGATTTAATGGAAATGTTACAGATTGAAGGAGCTTTTCTTGAAGATGGAAGAAGTTTAAGTAATTGGGACGTTTTCAGCCATATCCCAGGCAAAACCCATATCCAAATCTCTCTTCTAGATAAAACCCACTTCACCAAATTTCAGATTTTTTTTTTTTGTTTTTTTTGTGGTTGAAATTTTGCAGGAAAAGTAAAGAACAATGAAACCGGCGATATTGCTGACGATCACTACCATCGTTTTTCGGTAATGTCTTGACTTTCCGATAACTTTAAGCTCGATTTAATAACCGTTTCATTTTCTGTTTGATCGTTTTGAGAACCGGAAGGCCGGAATTGATATTTGGTAAATATGTATAGGAAGATATTGATCTGATGCATTCCATGGGTGTAAATGCTTATCGTTTCTCCATCTCGTGGACCAGAATTTTGCCTAGTAAGTTTCTTATCTTTTTTAATTTTTTTTCTGATCTTACAAATATGAGAATTTATAAAACTGTCATTCAGGTGAAATTTCTGTTTTTATATTATATATTTATAAATATATTTAATTTTATTGATTGTTGTTTTTGTTGTTCGTTTCACTTTACTTTTAAGAAAAAAATCATAACTTTTTTTATTGTTCACTGATTTTGCTTTGATTTGTTTTTAGGAAAGTTTTAATTTTGGGATGTGAACTTCCATTAGCTGAGTTTTTTAAGAATAAAAAATATTTAATTGATGAGTGAAAAATATATATATTAAAAAAAAAAGTTAATGGGTCAAGTAAGCCAAGCTAATACTTGTTAATTAAAGTTTTATATTAGATTTAAAAAAAATCTGAAGTCGTAAATTGAGAAAATAATACCAAGCTGGATATATGAATGTCATTGTACCAGCCAATCAGGTGTTATGTTGGAAAATTTATCATCCTCCCATTGCACCTACTCACTCAATATCACTTTTACTTTTTGTCTATCACGTGATATTAAAAGACCCTCAATTTGAACATAATTTGAATGATTAGGTACCTGCTTCCTTCCTATAAAGTCGAAAATTTGAGTCTCATCTCCTCTAATTTAATATAATATCTATAAAAAAAAATATTAAAGTACCCACAATAAATTTATTTATTCTCTACCTTATTTCTATGATTTGGTTTCGTACTATTATTTTTGTAAAGAAAGTTTCACCGTGAGAGAAATGATGTATAGAATGAATAAATTTGTTAGTGAGTTATTGAGTGCACACAGTGGCGAGGCCACTAAGTAGGGGTGTTCATTCCCCTCGCGGGGACCCTCCCCGAAAGTGGCGGGGAATCCCCATTCCCAACGGGGATGGGGATGTAAAATTCCCCGTTGGAGTTTCGGGGACGGGGACGGGGAATGTCATCCTCATCCCCGACCCCGACCCCGTCCCCATCCCCCACCCCGTTCCCCGATTAAATCCCCGAAAATAATACATATTTATTGATTATTTTAAAATATCTTAATATTTTAAGTTCAATTCTTATTAGTCTAATTATTTTATTACTTTTATTAAGCCTATCTCTCCTATTAGTTTTATCAAGCCCAACCCAATCTCTTTAAATTTAAAAAATAAAACTCAAATATTGCTATTTTATTTCATTTTTTATTTTTTAACGGGGAAAATTCTCCGTTGAATTCCCCGTTCCCCGCTAAATCCCCACGGGGAATCCCCGTCCCCGTTCCCGATCTCTTTGAACGGGGAATTTAGCGGGGATGAGGATGGGGAATTTGAGCGGGGACGGGGAATGCATTCCCCGTCCCCGCCCCACCCCGTGAACACTCCTACCACTAAGGGGATTGGGGGGCAATTGCCCCCCCGATTTGGAAAAAAAAATGATATATATATATATATACCAAATTATAATTTTGCCCCCTCAAAAAATTGATAACTGCCCCTTATTTCTATAGTATTTAGGGATATTTTGATCTTATAAAAATAAACTTCCTCTATATATTACCTCACATTTAAGTTTGTCAGTATTAAATTTTCTTTCTCAATCTCTATGTAATTTAGTATTCATTAACGTGAGTTTTTATGGTCTTAAATATATATATATATATATATATATATATATATATATAATTATTGATTTTTCTTGATAATTTGATGCATTCCATTTATGATTTATACATTGCATTACTTCTGTTAAGTATTAATTAAATGAAAATTTTAATTCAATACATATTATTTCTTGTTCATTTTTTTATATTGTTATAATGTAATGATAATTTTATGTTCAACGTTTATAAATAGTTTGATTCATATTTATTAGCTAAGAATTGAGTCAAAAATTTTGTTTATGAATAATTTACTTTTTTTAAATTATAAATAATCATGTTATATTTTTTTAGCAGTATATTATATTAGACTGATTGTTTAGTGAAATCTAAATTTGACTAATAGCTATATAATTATGTTCACGAGCTTCATAATTGTTTTAATATTTTTATTTCATACTTGTTTTATAGTAAAATAATTTAAATTTGTCACCTAATATATAAATTATTTTTCATAATCCCCTCTTCATATATAAATTTTGACCCCCAAATTTTTTTTTTTTTTTGGCCTCACCACTGAGTGCACATAATAGGTAGTAAGTAAAGGGGTATTGAGTGATTAGGTAGAGTGGGAGGGAGGACACGAATTTTTTTTCATATTACATATATTTTTTGTTAAATGTGGTTTATAAAACTTAATGGAAAGGATATGAATGAGTTTTTAGATAAAGTTTAATTATGGCATAAAATAAAATGTTTAAAAGCATAAGAATAAAAAATAAAATAGGTATGTTTCGTTAAAAAAAACAACTGTGAAAGTTTAGGGATAAAAAAGATTTAAAAAAAGCATAAAATTATATGGAAAAACATATTGTGTTTGAAATTTTGGAAATTGAAATGAATGGTAAGGAGGATAAAATATATGTGATCTTCTCATAAGGATATTTTCATAATCAATTTGATCATAACTCAATTAATTGGATATCGGTATTCTTTTCAATTGGTCTTTTGAGTCTTCACTTTCTTTTTCTGATCTTCTCTCCCCTTTTCTCATGTTTGGTTTACTTAATGAGAATGAGAATGAGAATGAGAAAGAATCAGAATGAAAATTAATCAAAATAAAAGATTATGAATGATAATAAGATTTTTAAAATCGTGTTTACGAACTTCTTTTTAGAACTGCAATCAGAATGAGAAGAATTGTGATTAATATTATTTAATATTATTTGAAATGAGAATCAAGATTAAATTAATGTGGAGCCTAAAAAAATAGAGAGAGGAAAATTATAATTTAATGAAAGAGTAACATCCATTAAAATGAGGGAAGGGGATCGAGATTCCATGGGTACTGTTTGATATATATACTGGAATGTTTTTAGATTCCTTGGAAATGGATTCATGGGGATAACATACCTATGTTTGTTGGTATGCTTGAATATGATTTGATATTTTCTTCATTCATTATGTGAGCATCAATAAAAAAAAAATTTAAAAATAATTAATTGTATAAGTTTAAATGAAATTAATCAATTATATTTTGTTTAATAGATTTAGAATAGATTAAAAATTAATTATTTCTAATTTAAAAACTGGGTAACTAAAATAAATTTATTAATGTTAATTAGTTGTGGTGGGATTAGGGATGTACATCCAAATGGTACCACGGGAATTTTGTATTCTCGGGAATCTATTTTCCTTTCCCGTTTACTAAACACCCACTCAATGAATCAATCAATCAAGTAATGAGAATGATTCTCAATTTTTGGGAATAATTCATGATTCTATTATTCGATTGATAAAAATCAAGAATGAGAATAAAAGTGAATGATTCTATTTCTCCCGTTCATATTCCCTTCAAGTAAACATGGCCTCAACACTAAATATTTTATTGTTCGTAAATAGAAAACATGTTTATCTGCATTTTATTGTTCGTTCAACAACACTAAATATTATATATATATATATATATATATATATTTTTTTTTTTTTTTTTTTTTTTATGGAATAATAATAGAAGGAAGGTTTGGAAAAGTCAATCGAAGAGGGATTGCATTCTACAACAAAATCATAAATTATTTGTTGGAAAAAGGTAAAATCTCCAATTTCCCCAATCATCTTCAAGTTTTAGCCTTTCTTTCTACCTACTCGATTCTCAATTTCCAAAATTTAAAAATAAAATAATAATCGATTTAAGAAATTGGGTGTCTAATGCAGGGATAGAGCCATTTGTGACAATACACCACCATGACCTTCCATATGAATTAGATCAAAGATATGGAAGTTGGATGAGTTCTCAAATGCAGTAATCTCTCTCTCTCTCTCTCTCTCTCTCTCTCTCTCTCTCTCTCTCTCTCTCTCTCTCTCTCTCTCTCTCTCTCTCTCTCTCTCTCTCTCTCTCTCTCTCTCTCTCTCTCTCTCTCTCTCTCTCTCTCTCTCCTCCCTCCCTCCCTCCCTCCCTCCCTCCCTCCCTCCCTCCCTCCCTCCCTCCCTCCCTCCCTCCCTCCCTCTCTCTCTCTCCCTCTCTCTCCCTCCCTCTCTCCCTCTCTCTCTCTCCCTCCCCCTCTCCCTCCCCCTCTCTCTCTCTCCCCCCCTCTCTCTCTCTCTCTCTCTCTCTCTCTCTCTCTCTCTCTCTCTCTCTCTCTCTCCCTCCCTCCCTCCCTCCCTCCCTCCCTCCCTCCCTCCCTCCCTCCCTCCCTCCCTCCCTCACACACACACACACACACCACACACACAAAAAGGGTTAAAATATAGTTTTAAAAAATTGCATAAAGTACCACCCCCTAAACAATAAAGTTGTAATAGTTACATTATTTAATTTTCAATTTGTGCAATTGACCCTTCTAAATTTAAGTGTTAAAATTGGACCCTGTAAAACTACACCCTCAAATATCATTCTAGAGACTAGTAATACATCTCTAATGTCAAGAGAGCTGTGAATAATGAGATTGAAGAAGAAATTTTCATCTCTACCATCACGAGGGGGTCAGGTCAATAAAAGTGTTAAATAAAGGGTTTTGAGGCTCTCAAAAACCTGCTCCTGTAAGGATTTCATAAAAATAATTTGTAAAATAATAATTTAAAGGGTATAATTTATCAAATTAATTTTTTTGGTCCAATTTTAACACTTTACAAAGTTTCTAGAGTTTATGGGTGGTTTATACAATTTTCTCCTATAATTTTGATCCTTATTGTTAACTCCCATTTCTGATTTTTTTTTATTTAAAAAAAATATTTCAACCCCTCCAATTTTAATAAAATCCAAATCTAATCTTTGTTATTAAAATTTCATGAAAAATGACATAACTCGTTTTCCTATAAATTTAGACTTCATATTTTAATCAATAACTAAATGAATTTTACACGTGTTTTATGGTAAAGACATAATTTAGATTTTTTAGAGACCAAAATAGAAATTTTAAAAGTTAAAAATTCGAAATGTTGACTTTCTTCTGGGTGGAGGTCAAAGATGGGTCAATGATTTTGTATTTTAAAAAATAATAAAGGTTTAAAAAAAAATTGACATTTCTCAGATCGGTGGAATCTCAATCTAAGAAATGTTATCTTTTTGAAAAAAAAAATTTTGAAATTACTTATAAAAGAAAAGTGTAATCTATAGGAATTTTTTTTTTTTTTAATATTATATATTTTTCTAATGTGTTATATTAGGGAAGATTTTGTGTATTATGCAAAAATATGCTTTGAAGAGTTTGGAGATAGGGTGAAGAATTGGATGACAATTAATGAACCAAATTTGGTATCATTAATGGCATATATAAGAGGAACATATCCACCAGCCCATTGCTCTCCGCCCTTTGGAAATTGTTCCGCCGGCAATTCAGACGTTGAGCCCCTCATTGTTATGCATAATATGCTGCTTGCCCATGCCAAGGCCGTTCGCCTTTACCGCACCCTCTTTCAAGCAAGTTCTTCTTTTCCTTCTCTAACCAAAATCATTTCTTCTAATTTTTTGTGTTTTCTCAAAATTAATTTCTACTTTTATGTTGGTTTTGGTTTTTTATTATTAAAAATTAATTATTATTTTTTTGTCAATACTATAAGAAAGGTATTTTAGTGGTTATAGTATCTCCACCGTCATAATTGGCTAGAGTTTTTATTTTTATAGATATTACATTTAATTAAGGGAAGAGAGGTTTCTTTTTTTTATATCAAGAAAAATAAAAATAAAAACCATTTGAGCTATGCTAAAACAGTGACTTTTTAACTGTGTTTACCCTTTATATTGTATTAATAAGGGTGTACTAAACATCCTTAGTTGATTAAGTTGGAAAATTGATGTAGTTAAAGATTTTGGAGAATTTGAGGCTTTTGTTAGGAGTTAAGAAAGAAAGTGTTATCAAAGATAGTCTATTAACATTTTTTTTTTGTTAACTTTTATTATTATTATTATTTTTAATTCTAATAAAATATTTAAAAAATTCAGATAAGAAAAATGAAGTAGTTTTCAAACTAGTACTTTTAGAAAGGAAGATTAAAGAGTAATTGGCAGGCAAAACAAGGTGGATCTGTTGGAATAGTCCCATATTCACACATGTATGAACCACTAAGAGATGAGGAATCAGATAGAGAAGCTGCCAAGAGAAACTTAGCTTTCACTTTAGCCTGGTATGCTTCTTCACATTTTATTTTTTATTTTTTAATCCATAATTGATCTTCTTCTTCTTTTATAAGGAAGCAATAATTGGTCTTTTTTTTTTCAAAAGATAATTGATCTTGGGGTTAAACCAAATTCAATTTCTTAAAAAAAAAAATAGATAATAAAAAAAAAGTATCGATGTTTGGTAGTGGAAAGATGGGTAGGGTAGAATAAATTTTGGTTTAAAACCTATTTTAATACCCGACTTAAAATCGAAAAATTCTATTTTAATTCTCAAATTTTATCTAAATATATGTTTACGTCAGTCCGTTTATATTTTTAAACAAAAACTCTTATGTTATATTATTTTGGGGAAATTATTAAAACAACAGAAAAAAATGTAATTACTTATATAGTACATCTTTTAAAAATTTATAACCAAAATAGCATATGGTTTTTTGTTCAATAAATTATTGAAATAAATGTATAATTCAAAAAATTAAAACTTTTGTTTTGAGTTGAATAATTGTCATCTAAATAAGTTTTTAGGAACTACAACTTCATTTTATTATGAGTTAATTGTTACTTTAATTTTGATAATCTATTCCTAGTTTCAATAATTTATTGTTTTGATTTCAATATACTATTGCTTCAATGATTTAATATTTAAGTAAAAAACTAATATATCTAAAATCTATTATTTAACATAATTTGTTAACTGTTTTTCAATTCATAAACCGACTGAAATGATATATTTTAGATATGTATTTCTATTTAGGTAAGTACTTTTGGTTTTCTTTTTAATTCTAAAAATATACGTGGTCAAAACTTCATTTTCAAATTAGAGGGGTGTAATTGCATGAAACTCAAAACATATGAGTCTTATCTGCATTTTAGCCATACTATGAGTAGAAGTTGAGTTAAATTACATATTCAATCCCTAATTTATAACTGACGTAAATTCCATCCTTATATCTTTAAAAGTTTTGTTTTACTCCTATATTATTATTTACATCAATTTTTTTTTTTAAATTTTAATCTCTATATTTTTATTAGGGCTTCGTTTGACATTGCTTTTAAGAAAAATTTAATTGTTTTATATGTTTCGGTTAAAGAAGATTTTATAGATTTTAAAAAAATCTCATTACATAAATGTCAAAATTTAAAAGCAGATAGATGTCTGCTTTTACTTTGCAAAAGCAATTCGTTAAAATTTCTCACCCACTAACTACTTAAAAGTTTTTATAAATCTAAATCTATTTTTAATCTTAAAAAAAAAATATACGATATGTTTATGAATAGTTTAGATTTAAATTAATAGAAATCAAAATTAATTTGTAATAAAATTTGGTAAATCTTTTTTACGCAAAATAAATACATTAGATCTTAAATAAAATTTAGAAAATAATTATTAGTTGCAATAATTATTAATTGTAATTTTATATAATTTTAAGAATAATAAACATTTTATCAAATAGACAATAATTTTCAAAAAAAAATTAGATTGATACTATTTATTTTGTTTCTTTATATTTTCTTATGTAGTTTTGTATTTGAATATTATTTTTATGAATTATTGTGATTAAATGAACATAACTTATAATCCGGTTATAATTTAAATCAAATGTGTTTTTATTTTAATTTAAAATCATAATTAATACACATCTAATTTTAAATTAAAATTTAGAAAATATAAGGTTTATATAATAATAATGACATTATAAAATAGTTAAGTATTCTTAAAATCAATTTAATAAACATTATTTAGATATTCATTATCTCAAAGTATTTTTAGAAGTTGAATTTACCAAACACTAATTTTCTGCATAAACTGAATTTACCAAACACTAATTTGATTCCTGATACACCTTATTTTTTCTACAGCACAGCTGACAATAATTATTTCAAAAACTACAGCAATGGAGTTGCCCTAAATTTAATTAATAATTATATTACTTTTAACAAAAGAAAATTAAGAATAAAATAATTTATTTTAAATATATTTATCTTTATCATTCATAAAATTATCTAGGGCTTATTAATTTCTTTTCGTCACCAAATTTCTATTAAATTTAACCAAAGTATTGAAATTAAAGTGAAACTTCTAAAAGGTATGTAGATCAAATGACACGAATAGTAATATAATAAAGGGTAAAATATCATTTTAGTCCCTAAACTTTCACACGGGTTTCATTTTTGGTTCCTCAACTTTCAAAAGTGATATTTTTAGTCCCTAAACTTTACAAATCGTTTCGTTTTAGTCCTTCTGCCTGTTTTTTCGTCTGGACACTAACGGAGGCTTATGTGGCATGCTGACGTGGCTTTTTTTTAACAATATTTTAATATCTTTTTTAACTTATTATAATGGGGCAATTATTGAAATAACATATTTTTACATACTAATTACTGAAATGTCAGAACTTTTCAAAATTTACTCAAATAGCATAATTTTAGTTCAATAAATTATTGAACTAAAAAAAATAAAATTTTTAACGAATTCATTGAAAATAATAATAAAAATGATAAAATAGTTCAATAACTTATCGACCTTGAACTTAAAAAACCAAAAAACAAACAAATTCGTTAAAAATACCTATGAAAAATAGTTCAATAATTAATTGAATTATAGTTCAATAATTTATTGAACTATAATTATGCTATTTGAGTAATTTTAAAAAAGTTCAGACATTTTAGTAATTAGTATGCAAATTTATGCTAGTTGAGACAAATTCTTTATTATAATTTTGAATGCTTATGTGTCAATTTTTTTAATCTCTCTCTTTCATTCTCTCTCCTACATCATCCTCTTCTCTACCATCTATTTTTTCATCACTATTAATACTTTTTCATTTTCTCAAGTTTCATCCACCCCTTTCTCTCAAACCTAGATCTAGAAACTTAAAGGAAAAAATATGAGATTTTTTTAGGGGATTTTTTAAAAACTCATAGTTATTGTTATGGAACTAGTAAAAGTTGAAAAATTAGAAGATTGATTATAATTTTTCTTCACTTTTGTTTTTATATCAATTAGTTTTTTTAACCTTTTTAGAAATTAGTTTTTTAATGAGTTCTTTAACTTGATTTCTAGATCTGGGATTTAGAGATTGTTAAGCAAACATTCTTAAGTAAATATTGAAAATCCACATTCATGGTAAGATATTCAAAATGATTGTAATTGTGACGATCATTCAGAGATTGTTTATGAAAAGTTGATTTGAATAGTAGTTGTTCAAGCTAAACACGAACTGAGATCATGAAGAACACGGTGTTTATGGCATATTTGTAGTGACCTTGAATATGAATAACATTTCCGAAATAACGAACAAAAATCTCACAACCTTGGAGCTCGAACGGGGTGGAAATTGTGAAAAAAAAATCAAGAAAAGATTGATAACATTAAGAAATTTATACACCAAAAAATGGCTTAGAATATTACTCAAAAGTTAAAATAAGAAAACTCTCTTACAAAAAATGAAGAAAAAAAAAAGAGAAAGAACTTCAGTTGAATCTCTAGAAGCCAAAAAGAAAAATCCAAATGCAGAAGAAAAAGGAGAGATTAAAAGAACTAAATGAAGAAGAAAAACCCATGAAAAGCCAAAAAAAAAAAAACGTGAGGCAGGCGACTTCAAAAGCTTCAGACGGTTGTGCGTGGTGGTCTGAGATTCGAAGATGATCTTCACAACGTTGGGTATCGACTTGTGAAGACAATCTTGGACAGAAAAGTGAAGATGATCACGAGATCGACCCGTGAAGGCGATCTTGCGATCTTGGACAGAAACGGTGGTCTGAGATCGCGTAATCGACTAGTGAAGACGATCTTAAAGAGAAACTAAGTAATAGATCTGAAGACACGTTGGTTAGCTAATGACAAGAAAACTACAACGCTGATATAGTTTAGGTGGGAGGCGATGACGGATTCAGATGAACAAGGGAGGAAGATAAAGAAAAGAGATGAAGTTAGGGTTAGCTTAGAGAGGAGAAAAAGGAGAGGGGAGAGATGATAATTATTAAATGAATAGAAAAATGACACATAATAAAAAAAATGATTTAAAAAAACTAAACATGCTACCTCATTTTTTTTTTAAAAACCATGTCAGCCCACCACATCATTAAAAATGCCACATCTCATGCCACGTAAGCCTCCGTTAGTGCCCTAGACGGAAGGACTAAAACAAAACGATTTGTAAAGTTCAAGGACTAAAAATGTCACTTTTGAAAGTTGAGGGACGAAAATGAAATCAGAGTGAAAGTTCAGGAACCAAAATGACATTTTACCCTATAATAAACTTTTAAAAGTATAGGACCAAATTGAGATAAGTAGTGAAGTATGGGATAGAATTAAATTTTTGAAAATACAAACATAAAATTAACATAAGTGATAAAGTAATAGGAGCTCAAACATATAATTAGTCCTTTTTTTTATCCGAACATATAATTAACCCTAAAAGTTATTCATAAATTCAATTTATTGTTTATTAATACTTAAGTCAATCATCGAATTCTTATGAGTACTTAAAAATTGGTATAATTGTACATCACAATCACATTTTCGTAGTTTTGCCTATTTGATAAATCATTTTGATACATTTGTTAGCGAAAGGGTTACATTACAATTCAATGGTTCAACAGTGTTTTTGACGAGAAAACCTTCGACGTGGTGGTGTTTTCCGATACCCCAATAAGTCTTGGGAAATAGCATGTAATTATTTTTAAACTTTTTAAGAATTATTTTTAAAAATATAATTTTTTTAATTTTTTAAATTAAAATTGGGTAAATGTATCATATTTGTATAAAAACCAGGGTATATGATCCGCTTATATATGGAGATTACCCCTCGGAAATGCGAGAGATTCTTGGAAGCCAACTTCCTAACTTCTCTGATGCAGAGAAAAATCTTATTAAAGATAGTTTGGATTTTCTTTGTATAAACCATTATTCAACTCTTTATGTAAAAGACTGCCTTCATTCTCCTTGCCCTGATAACGCCGACCGCCCTATAAAAGGCTTTCTCTACACGACCGGCTACCGAGATAATGTTCCGATCGGGAATCCGGTATGTTCTTCTCCTTCTTTATGTTATATATTTTTTTTAATGAATATAAGATGGGGAATAGAGAATATGTTATTTGAATCCTACTCTCTTAATTATTATCTCTAATTTTATCTATCAGATGAGTCAACTAGGGTATAATTCATTAGTTAAGGCATTGTAGTTTTACCCTCAATACTTTATATAAAAAAATAATAATAATAATTGAAAATGTGATCTTATTTTAAAACAATAATTATTTTGATTCTTTTAACATTTAAAAACTTAATTTAGTGTTAAAACTTTCATTAAATTTCATATTTAATTCATATAATAAATACAAAGATAAGATATGGAAATAAAAAACGAAGTTTACAATCACATTTCAAATAATTTAAAGTCTATTTGATAACGATTTTGATTTCTTGTTTTTAAAACTAAAACTTGTTTATTAACATATTTTCAATTTTGTAATCCATTTTTTAAAAACATCTTTTAATCCATTATTTTGTTGATGAAGTGATTACTCTACACACTAAAAAAAATCCCTCATTTTGTTTTTGAAGTGATTATGTTTTAATGTTTTCATTAATTTCTTGTGGACCTCGTGGCAGACGGGAATGGAAGTGTTCTTTGTTGTTCCTAGGGGCATGGAGAAGATCATCAATTATATCAAAGAAAGATATCCTACCAAGCCTATCATTGTGACTGAAAATGGTAAGCAATAAACATAACTTGGTTATATTTAGATTTTTTTTTAATTAACTTAAGATATTATATTAATATAGGGAGGTAAGACTCGAACATTCAATCTCAAGAATCAGTTGAGCTATGCTTATGTTAGAACTTAAAAATAGCAACTTTTTAAAAAGTATTTATATATACAATAAATTTTATGGTGTATATATCATAATCATAAATCGATTATTATCTAGGAAAATTCTAATATAATACATTTTTTAAGAGTAATTTAAAAAATAACAAATATTTTGAAATATTTTAAAAATTATATTTCTCAAACTAAGATTCCACCGATCTCGATTTGAGATTAGACCCTTTTGAGAAATGTATTTTTGAAAATTCTCAAAACTTTTACTATTTTTAAAAATGCCAATTTTTAAAATTTCATTAAAAAAAAAACCCTGGTGTTTATCAAATTCGATCAATCATGGAGTTTTTACAAAGTATGGAATCTTCAATTATTTATCAAATAAGTTTTAATTTTCTTTTAATTTTCCAGGGTATTCTGAACCTCCAAGCGATAGTAACAAAGTCGAGGACATTTTAAATGATTGGGATCGAATCAAATACCACAAGAGCTACCTTGCAGGCTTAGCTAGAGCAATAAGGTGAATTAGAAATATCCCTCTACAAAATTACATATATCATATCATATATGTTTTGATAAAACTCTAAAACATTGATTTACATTTTTTTTAGATTTTGAGATGTAGTAGAAAAATACATAGCTTTTAAAACTCATTAAAAAAAAAAAAAGTACTGTACTTTTTTAGAAAAAGAAATTCATTTGATATGGTCAACTTGCCGTAATTTCTTATGTGATTTATTCCAATACATTTCTTGAAATAACAAATTTTACCTCTTTAATATCATTTTAAAAATTATATTTTCTAAACTTCGGTATTTTATCTGAAGAATCCTTTGTTGGTGTAGGATTTGGGAATGGGTTTCACAAACTCATTTCTATGTTTGTTTCACACCTTTTTTCCTAGATTTTTGTTAAGAAAACCTGAAGCAGCAGCCACCAGCCAGAGCTTCTCCATTCCAATCTATTAAAACACTCCCAAGTCCACACCCACCATCATGATTCCCAACAGTGCCATTAGAATTTGGCTTCATAGAATTTTTTTAGAGAGGAGGATTCTAGCAAGGGGTGTCTTCAGAGGATGAGGGAGTTCTAGAAAAAGGTAAACAACTAACTTGAGTTGCTTCCTTAAAATCCTTCCAGTAATTAAGGATCCAAATCATTTCTATTCACCCTATCAATCACACCTTTCTTATAGATAAAAGCATTTTTCTTAGTTTCAAAATGCTCCAAACCGCAATACAGAAAATTTCAAAACTCTCCACATTGCTGTTATTCACAAATCTTAACACTCTATCCTGAAAATGGTGGTTTAAGGATTTCCCCCCATTTTTGAGGGGATATTTTCCTAAATGACCTCGAAATGAGGGTTCTAATGAAACTTGACCTCATTTTTCAGATTTTATAAATAAGACTTTATGCTGATGTCACTAAGGTGTGAAAAGACCAAAAACTCCTTTTTTGTATTGATAGAACTCTCCTTAACCTTACTCTATTTTTATCTCTCTCTAAACTCTAAATTTTTACTCAAAAACTCACGACTCTCTCTCTAAACTTTAAACTTACCACGAATTTAGATTCAATTGATGGATATCAAAAAATCAAAGGGTTACGATATCTCATTTTCGCGAAACGAGTCCGGATGAAGAAGTTACACCAAATAAGTAAATTTTTAAAGAAATAAAAATAGGAATTTTTTTTTATTATTGCCTATGATTTGAACTATCATAAGCAACGATATGTCAGATCCTAGGCAATGATCAGACCGATCATAGGCCTATGATCGGTCAGATTATTGAGTAACAAAAGATTCGAAAAATGTATTTTGCTCGCAACTTTTTTCTACAAAATTCATATTGCCACGAATTTAAATTCAATGGATAAATATAAAAAAATGTATGAAATCGATATCTTATTTGCGTGAAACAAAGTACGGATAAAGAAGTTAACGTCAAAATACTAAAAATTTTAAGAAAGAAAAATCTGGAAAATTTCTAAAAAAAAAGACGCCTGATCGGTCCGATCGGACCGATCTTGGTCTAGGATCAGTCAGATCTAGACCACAATTTTTTTTTTCTAGAAAATTTTCCAGATTTTTCTTTCTTAAAAATTTTAGTGTTTTGACGTTAACTTCTTCATCCGAACTCCGTTTAGCGCAAATAAGATATCGATTTCATAGGTTTTTTTTATATCTATCCATTGAATCTAAATTCGTGGTAATCCAAATTTTGTAGAAAAAAATTGCTAGCAAAATACTCTTTTCAGATCTCTTGTTACTCAATGATCTGACCGATCATAGGCCTATGATCCGTCAGATTATTGCCTATGATCCGACAGATCATAGGCCTATGATCCGTCAGATCATAGCAGATCATTATTTATGATTAGTCAGATCACAGACAACAATAAAAAAATCTGATTTTTATTTCTTTAAAATTTTAGTACTTTGATGTTAACTTCTTCATCCGGACTCCGTTTCGCGAAAATAAAATATCAATTTTTCAATATCTATCTATTGAATCTAAATTCGTGGCAAGTTCAGAGTTTAAAGAGAAGTAGTGTTGAGTTTTTGAGTAAAAATTTAGAGTTTAGAGAGAGAGAAAAAAATAGAGTAAGGTTAAGGACAGTTGTATCAATATAAAAAATGCGTTTTTTGTCTTTTCACACCTTAGTGACATCAGCATAAGGTGTTATTTATAAAATCTTAAAAGTGAGGTCAAGTTTCATTAAGACCCTCATTTCGAGGTCATTTAGGCAAATATCTCATTCCTAAGTTCCAAATCACAAGGGCTCTCTTTCACACTTATTTTCCCTTGGCATTGGTATCATATTCTCAAGTTTACTGTTTGATTTGACATCTCTTTCCAACCTACATTATTTTCATTATTCATTCTCATTTTCATACAATCCAAACTCAGACATCACAAACTCAGGGTTTTAGTTTCTCAGACTCTTAACCAAACACTCCATTAAATATCACTCTCAATTTTCGAAAAACCCCTTAAAAAAAAGCCTACATCTTAGCTGGAAGAATCCATTAAGGTTGCCCCCGAAATATTTTTAAAATTTTATTTTATTTAATGTAAAAATGAAAAAAAATTAAGTAAAATTTTGAATTTTTAATATATTTTATCTATTTTACCCCTCATATTTGTAAAAAAAGAAAAAAAAATAGTTATCAAATTTTCATATAACTTTTTTTTTCCCCTTTAAATGCCCCTTCAGGATGCACTCATTCTTAGTAGTAAAGACTCATTTGTGTTTGTTTGGACAGGAATGGTGCTAATGTAAGAGGATATTTCATATGGTCATTAATCGATAACTTTGAATGGGTTCATGGTTATGACATCAGATTTGGGCTTTTCTACATCGATCGTATGACCCTTAAACGCCTTCCTAAGCTTTCTGCCAACTGGTTTACTACTTTCCTTAGTGGCCAACCAGAAATTAGTGAATCAAAATCTTCATTCATTTTAAAAAACAATTACATTCCTTCTGAGATTGTAACTAAAAGTGCTTGATTAGAATGATTATTTTTGTTATTTTCAATAAATAACTTTTTTATTTGGTGTTTGAATAATTTTTCGATCTTTGAATGTGAAAAATAAAATAAATTTGTGGGAAGAAAAACATAGATTTTATATACTTTAAAATAATTTGTCATAAAGTTCAAATGATTAAATATGGAGGAACAAATTTGAATTCATTAGATTTGTTACCTTTCATTATGTGAAAGTTCTTACGCTAGTAAAATGGAATGAGTTGTAGTTGTTCTCGACTAAATACAATAGAGACTCGGAGCTTATCTATTAGTAAGAGAGGGGGCATCCCTTAGTTAGTTAGTTATTTATTTTTTATAAAAAAATTATAATTTTATTTACCATTAATATCCCAAAAATAATCTATAAATTTTTACCCCCTAAAAAAAATTCTCCCTCCCCTGCTAGCAGGGGCGAAGGGAAGAACAAGGGTGGGGGGCAATTGCCCCCCCTTGCTATTTCAAATCATTAATTACAAACGTATGAGTTTTATATTTTTTAAAACTTATTCATTAATTTGCCCCCCCTCCCCCTAATATATATTAAATTACAACAAACAACTGTGCATGTGGCCCACCGTCAATATAACTCTAAATGTAAAACCCTAAGTTTTACGACTTTCAATAAAAGAGGCCGTCCGTCAATTGATTCGTCTTCATCCATGATCCATCCACACCTACCTTCAATTTCTTTTTCAAATTGTGGATTTCAATTTGATTAAATAAAATAAATTTCATTCCAACTTGTATTTACGGGTTTCAAAAGTTTAATTACAATTTTGCTTTTCTTTTTCTCAATCTCTATAGATTTGATACTTCTATTGGCTATTACTTACATGGCAGATCGTCAGAAACAACTAAATTCAAATTCAGGTTAGTGATTTTCTTTTGTAGACTTTTAATTTTACTTTAGTGAATACTTTATCGATGATTTATATTGAAAATTTAATTTAGATGTATTAAAATTTATATATATTTTTTATTAATATAACTTTTTTTCCAAATAGTTATGGAAAACTTCTTTAAAAAGAGGTCAATGCTTCATTCTTCGGAAGATCCTCCTAAAAGCAATGATAAAGAATATGTTAGTGCAAAAAAATATTGTGTGAAATTGGGTAATAATGGTGAAGAGCAAGATGGTGCAAAAGAATGTCTAGAGGATAATTTAGAAAATTTGGTTGCTGACCCTACATTGAGAAAGACGATATCATTTTATCATCCTAATGAGCAAGATGCCATTCGTAGGTATTATTTATTGAAAGGTCCTTGTCAACCTCGTGGTCATAAGTTCAAACAAACATTACATGGAAAAATTAATAGAAGATTTAATTCGGATTGGTTTGATGAATATCCCACTTGGTTGGAGTATAGCGTTTCAAGAGAAGCTGCATATTGTTTATATTGCTATCTTTTCAAAAAAGATTCTAAGAAGACCCACTATGGCTCTGATACATTTGTTATTGGTGGATTCACAAATTGGAAGAAGAAAGAAAAACTTCAAGAACATGTTGGGGGAATTAACAGTGCTCATAATCAAGCTTCACAAAATTGTCAAGCTTTGATGAAACAAGATCAACATATAGATTCTTTGTTGAATAAGCAAACAGAGCAAGCTCGTACAGATTATCGAATACGTTTAACCACTTCCGTTGACTGTATTCGTTTTCTTTTAAGATAAGGCTTAGCTTTTTGTGGACATGATGAAACACTAGATTCAAAAAATCAAGGAAACTATCTTGAAATATTAGGATTTCTAGCCAACCATAATGATGATATTAAAAGAGTTTGTTTGGATAATAGTCCTGGAAATTTAAAGCTAGTGTCTCCAGATATTCAAAAAGATATTGTGAATGCATGTGCATTTGAAACGACAAAAGTCATCATCAAAGATCTTGGAAATTCATTATTTTGTCTTCTA
The DNA here is from genome assembly GCA_028015215.1 of Gynostemma pentaphyllum. Lineage (NCBI taxonomy): Eukaryota > Viridiplantae > Streptophyta > Magnoliopsida > Cucurbitales > Cucurbitaceae > Gynostemma > Gynostemma pentaphyllum. The sequence goes on along the minus strand of CM051353.1, from coordinate 17,033,447 downwards.
GTAGATGAAGCTCGTGATGTGTCAATGAAAGAACAAATGGCAGTGGCTATACGTTATGTAAATAAACAAGGACAAGTGATTGAGCGTTTTTTAGATATTACTCATGTTAAAGATACAACTGCTCCATCACTTAAAGGGGCAATTGATGCTATATTTGCTAAGTATGGCTTGAGCTTATCAAAACTACGAGGTCAGGGTTATGACGGAGCTAGTAATATGCAAGGTGAGTTCAATGGTTTAAAAGCTTTAATATTGAGAGAGAATGAATTTGCATACAATGTGCATTGTTTTGCCCATCAACTTCAATTAGCTCTTGTTGCTGTTGCAAAAAATAATGTAGATGTTGCAATATTTTTCAATTTAGTTTCAAGTGTTGTAAACTTTATTGGGGCCTCATGCAAGCGTCATGATATTCTTCAAGAATTTCAAGCAATCAAAATATTGAAAGCAATTGAAGATGGTGAATTTTTAAGTGGAAAAGGTTTGAATCAAGAAATTACTCTAAAACGTGCAGGAGATACACGTTGGAGCTCACATTACAATAGTTTAATTAGCTTGACTTCTATGTTTGATTCAGTCATTGACGTCCTTGATTTTATTATACATGATACTTTAAAATCAGATCAAAAGGTTGAAGCATATACATTGTTGAACTCAATCCAAACTTTTGACTTTGTTTTCTCCCTCCACTTGATGAGGAATATCCTTGGCATCACAAATGAATTGTCTCAAGCAATTCAGAGAAAAGATCAGGACATAGTAAATGCCATGAAGTTGGTTAAAATATCTAAAGAAAGATTACAATCAATGAGAGAAACAGGATGGGACTCCTTATTTATTGAAGTTTCTTCATTTTGTGACAAACACAAGATTGACACCCCTCACATGGATGATATGTTTGTTATTCGAGGTCGATCTAGACGAAATGCTGAAAAAAAGACAAATAAGCACCATTACTGTGTTGATATATTTTACGTTGTCTTGGATACACAACTTCAAGAGCTCAATAACCGTTTTAATGAAGTCAATACTAAGTTGCTTCTTTTTATGGCTTGTTTAAATCCAGGTGACTCATTTTCATCATTTGATAAGAGCAAATTGATTCAACTTGCTAAGTTTTATCCTCTTGAGTTTTCAGAAACACAACTTTTGGTACTTGAAGATCAAATTGAAACGTATATTCATGATGTTCGATCAAATGAAAGGTTTGCAGAATTAAAACAGATATCCAGTCTAAGTGAAATAATGGTCAAGACAAAAAACGATATTTTATATCCTTTAATTTATAGACTTATAAGTTTGTCTTTGATTTTACCAGTTGCAACAGCTTCGGTAGAGAGAGCATTTTCAACTATGAAAATAGTAAAAAATCGATTACGCAATCGAATGGGGACCAATGGTTAGCTGATTGTTTGATCACGTTTATTGAAAGAGATATATTCGATAGTCTTGACAATGAACTGATCATGCAACGCTTTCAAAATATGAAATCGCGTCGAGGAATATTATGAAATTTGAAGAATTATGTTTTTTAGAAGAATGTATGAGTTAAACACCTCCAAATTTTTTGGATATTTTTTTTAATATTTCAATGTCATTTTTTTTAGATTTCATATTTCAATGCCATTTTTTTCCATAAATATTTGCCACCCCTTATGAGAATTTTTGGCTCCGCCCTTGCCTGCTAGAGGCGCGATCCTCTTTGTACAGGTGGGGAAACATAAGGTGAATATGTTTAATGTGTTGGGGACCATAACCCTAGCTAGCACGGTTCGTCTTGTCTAGTTCGACAATTCACGACGAGAAATATTTAGCAACTTTGACGGCACTTTTGATAATGATAGCAATGGTTTCGATGATGGTGTTAGATACCATATTTAGTCCGGTTATTTTTATTTTTATTTTTATTTATTTATCAAAGTTATTATGTTCTAGTAAAATTTATTTAACAATTTTTCTCGATGCTCCCACAAGCATGATTTGCTATCGGTCGGGTTATAGTATAGAAGATCTGATAATTGATTAAAATCTTGCCCACCAAATCTTCCATTAATTATCTGTTATAGTTTAAGAAATCCCTAAAATATGTTATAGGTTTTCATTATTTTGCATGATGTTAACATAGATTCGTCTCTACATTATATTAATTAAAGAGTTCAATTAATTACTAATTGTTTTTGCTGCATGTATGATGAGATCATACTTCCTTCAAGGTGGTGGTGGAGGCGACCACTGGGTGTGTTGAGAGAAGATATAGTTTTCTTCTTTCAGGGTTTTTTTTTAAGATATTACATTAAATTGGGGGAGAACACTCTCAAACCTTCGACCTCATGGGAAAAGAACATATGTCTAACCAGTTGAGCGATGTTTATATTGGCTTTCAGGGTTTTACTTAAAGGACAAAATGAAGGGAAAGATGGGTTAAGTCGTATGTGTGCGCGTGTGTGTTTGAAGCCCTTTGGCTAAACTGGGGTCCACTGAACTTGAAAGCTCAACTTTTCACTAAGAACTCAGAATCGCAATCTGTTTGAGGTTTTAGAATCATAACAACACGATGGTCAATAATGAACAACACAAATTAAATTATCATTTATAAAAAAGTATCATCAAAATTACTAAAATGTCCTCACCTTTGAAATGAGTCATTACATTTCTTTACTAGTTTCACAAGATTTTATCAAATTATCAAATGGGTTGTTAAGAGCAAAAATGGATCTTGACCTCGTATGAAACCTTTCGCTCTCTCAAGAGCCATGAACTCAAAGCTTTGAGAAGAGAATATAATGGAAGAGAAAAGAGGGGGAGATGAAAAGGTTTTTGGATTTGCTCGTTCTTGAGAGTAATAAGAAATTGAGAGTTGATTGATGATAGAAGGGTGAGAATCGAAATCTGAGATCAGGAGGTCTTTATTTTATAAGAATGTACTTGAGATCCTCTATCGAGAGCTTTATATCATTAGAGAGAGAAATTGAAAATAAAATAATAACGAAAAATTTAAGATGAATAAGAGATGTAATAGAATATGAAATATGAACAAGCATGGATCCTTTAAAATATGAGTGCTAAATGAATAATAAAAAATAAAAAAACAGAAGGAAAATAAGGATAAAATCTTATGACATATAAATTAATAGGGATAATAATTACAATAACCACATATATTTTTTCTCTTTTTATAAATAGCCATTTTTTAATAGTTGAGTTTTTTAAGGGGAGAAACTACCAAAAAGCCTTTCCATCAAATCAACCCCTTTCTTTCTTTCCCCTCTCTTTCTTTCTCTCCTCTCTCATTTCTCTTCCGTAAAACCCTCCCAGCCTTTTTTTTAAAATTATTTTAGATTCCCCCCTCTCTCTATTTCTTTTTATTTTTTTCTTATCCACCATTTTTATCTCCCTCTCCCTTATTCCACCATTTTTATCCCTCTCTCCCTCATTTCTTATTGGGGCAGTTTCAAATATGTTAAAAAAAATTATAATATTTACACAAATTTGTTAGAAAAAAATATTTACAAAAATGTTAGAATTTCAAAGATTATGAGTATATCAGCCAATCACTATTAGTATATTAGTGAACTATTAGTATATCAATGATAGTTAATCAGTAAATCTTTAATAGTCTATCACTGAAATACTATTATATATCACTGATAAACTATTAGTTATTGATTGATATACTTGCTAGGGTTTCTGCCCTAAATCTTATGTAATCCAATTAAACTATAAATAAATAAAGAAATTATCCATTAGTAATATTTACATAGTCATTTATTATTGTTCATAAGATCCAGAGTTACTTATGATAACTTAAAGTGAGCATGTGATGCGGGAAGATTCCCTTAAGTTGTAACTCAAATAATCTATGGTATATGAATAAAGGTTGGGTGTCTTATTTCTGGTAACACTACTAACACGACCCACTTATGAATCGGCACAAGTGATCTCATCTGAATCGCTTATGTAGAGACATGTGAATGAGGCCGTTGCTGCAATAGAGATTGTAGTAGACTGGACTAAGATATACTTACTATCTTCTAGTAAAGCCATTACAGAAAGACACTTCGTATATTAATCGGTTGATCATGTACAATTGATCTTGATCCTGGGTGGATTACAAACTCATATTCGTAAGAGACAAACCATTGATTTGCATGGGTGAGAGTGATTCGATATAGTTCGCTCAATATGCCTCCCCTTTTGGGGATTGCATCTTGCTTATAGCTGAGAACGTAATTACACAATATTGGAATTCACTCTTTTCCTCACTATAGATGCATTATGTCCATTTAGTTTATCTTTTATTTGTATCTGTGATATATCCTTCACGTGAATCCTTAATAATTACAGGAGGATCAAATTTACCGTTTTGCCTCTGTAATTACCGTTTTATCCTTGTGTTCCCGCTGAATCTCCAATGAATAATATTATCTTTAGTCAAACTAAAGATAATATACTTGTGTGATCAATAGAAGTCGTGGCGCCACTTGTTCATGTCTTGAATCAGTACATCAAGGAAGTTTCTTAAAATTCCTAAAATGTTTAGGTATCGCACTAATACCATTAATTTATAGGAAAGTTATGAATTTCATCTCGTGTAAATGTGTTCTCAGCTATTATCACGTTATATTCTCAAAACAAGAGTGTATTGAGCATTCATATTAGACCGCTCTCAACCATGTAAATCAAAGAACATAACTCCATGAATAGGAGTCCACATTTCACTCAGGATTGAGATTTATCACGGTTCATAAACTTAGTTTGATATTTGATCATTTCTCATAAACGGTACTAATGAGTTTCATTGATTTTGAAGACATAGTTAAATATTCCTTGTAATTTTATTACAATGATCTAAAATGTGATTGGATAAATATTCAAAATACATGATGAAACAAATAGTTCCAAAACCAAATTCTAAACTCCGAAATATCTAAATGAGTTATAAAGATTTTAAAAATGTTTAAAAATTTAAGTCTAGAATTACTTAACTAAGTTACAAGGATTAATCTCTTAAAGATGGTTCTCAAAGAATTTGAGATGATGACCATATTAATCCACAAACTTATAGAAATAAGTAAAATCAAGTAGCTTTGATTTAACAAAGATAACTAGACTTAAAAATCACTAAAGTTTAACACTTAGATGTTAGAACTTAAGTGATAAATAAACATAGAATCAATTTCTTATATTCCAAATATTCAGCTATTTAAAAGGATGTTTTAAAGGAGTATTAAATGATAAGGAATAAACAAAACAGAAATTGAAAAGGAATAATTAGTGGATAATAGAGTTCACGAATTATTAAAGATAAGTTCAATGAATCAGTGATACTGAAAGCTTTAAGCCTTACTTAAGATAGAAAACAAGTAGTTATTTAAAACTTTAAATGGTTAAACTACTTGTAGAACTTTATTTGAGTAGGAGCGTCATAGTACTAACCAAACCAAACAAAAGAACTTTTAGAAGTCCAAGTGAAACTCATTGACTTCAAAATCAATGAATAAAGTTCAAAATAAGTGAAATAAAACTTACACGAATTTTCAATAGTGGAATATGAAAGGGTCACTTATACTTATATATATATATATATATATATATATATATATATATATATATATTGAAATAATAATAAGTATAAAATTGTAATCATTAAACAAATGAAAGTAATGGAGAATTACTTTGTAGTGGGAGCGTAAGAATTTTGAGAATCCTAGAATCAATGTGACTAAAATAAAATTTACAAGTAGTATGTTAGTGCACATAGATAAAATGAAAGATTTTATGAGTTGCACGAGATCAAATTCGAACATGGATTTACTTCCATATAAGAGTTTGACAAAAGACCTTGGCGAATTCACCATTAAATGAGTTAATTTCAAGTAAAATGAGTTTTTACTAACTAAACTCTAAATTCGCGTAATTAATAAGTTGTTAGTAAATGAAAGGTGGTTGAACATGATAGTTTCAAATCAATAGTTAATAGAATTTATTTTATGGCGATAAAATATGGATCTATTACACTTAATGAAATTAACATGAGACAAAAGAAATACATACTAAACAGATGAAAACGTTACTGATAAAATATTCAAATGACTACCATGGCTAAGTAGTTTATAGTCATCCAGTTTGCCTGGAATTACAAGTCAAGTCTCCATAGATCTAGGACAAGTGGGAGATAGTTAGGAATGATGTCCTAAAACTTGTAATTATTTAATAAAGATAATTTATTTCGAATAAATAAACATAAGTTCTTCATATTATCTAGAATGATTCAATGAATGATATTATGAATATATGGAAATATATTAATATCAAACATTCAGATAGTAAAACCCTAAGTTGCTCTTATGAAATCACGACTAAGTATGTGAGTCATATGAGAAGATTAAAGTCGAGATGAGTAACTCAAAAGTGTCTACAGTAAATGGATAACATTTGGGAACCTTATCGTGGTAACACTGTTGATAGCATCGTATTTTGTTTATAGACAAATGATTTAATTATGATCATTCATGTGGGTGACATGAAATGGAAGTATCATATGCAATGTTGATTTTATAAGACAGGACCACGATGTTTGATCAAATTTCTCATTAGTATTGTTTACAAAAAATGATCGAATATCAAACTAAGTTTATCAACTGTGATAAATCTCAATTCTGAGTGAAATGTGGACTCATATTTATGGAGTTATGTTCTTTGATTCACATGGTTGAGAACGATCTGATATGAACGCTCAATACACTCCTGTTTTGGGAACATAACTAGATAAGTAGCTGGGAACACATTTACACCAGATGAAATTTATAACTTTCCTATAAATTCAGTGCAATACCTAAACATTTTAGGAACTTTAGGAAACTCTTTTGATGTACTGATTTGAGGCATGAACAAGTGGCGCCACGACTTCTACTGATCACAGAAGTATATTATCTCTAGTTCTACTAAAGATAATATTCATTGGAGAATCAGTGGGAACACAAGGATAAAGCGACAATTAGAAGGGTAAAACGGTAATTTATCCGCCTGTAATTATGATGGTTCCACGTGAAGAATATATCACAGATATAAATAAAAGATAAACTAAATGGACATAACTCATCTATAGTGAGGGGAGTTCAGTTATGAGTCTATAGTGGAATTATTTATAATTAGATAATAGGTAATTAACTGATTCTGAGTTAATCACTTAATTGACTAATTATTAAGCTCATGATCTATAGGTCCATCGGGTCCCTATAATAGCCAAAACTTCGTAGTCGTGAAATCAAGTAGAAGAAATGAAAAATAAGTAAAGTGAATTTCTTAAATATGCAATATTAATTGTTTAAATATTGAGTTTATTTAAACAGGAAATTAATAATGAAATATTCTTAATTAGACATTATTAATTATTTAGATATTGAGTATATTTAAATGGTAATTAATAATTTGAAATTAATTGATAATTATTAATTGTTTAAATAAATATTTTTATTTGAATGAAAATCATTAATTAAAATTAATTAATTAATAATAAAATACTGTCAATTAGAATTATTAATTAATTAAATAATGAATATATTTAATGGAAATTAATAATTAAAATATTTATTATTAATTGTTTAAATAATGAAAATTATTTAAATTTTAAATTAATAATTAAATATCATTTGATAATATTTAGTCGAGAGAAAACATTAATATTATTAATTATTTAAATAAAGTATTTTATTTAAATGGTAATTAATAAATAAATTAATTAAGTGTGACTTATTAATTTAAGAGAGAGTTTTTAGCCCAATTGGATTAATGAACCCAATTGAAATTAGCCCAAAATAATTAATTAAATAAATGGTATCTATTAATTATTTATCATGGAAATTTTGGCCATGTGTAGTATTTTAGGAGAGATAATTGTTTGAATTATATTCTAAAATAATTATATAGATTTATTTTCCCAAGACAAATCAAATAAAAGAAAAGAAAATATCCTCTTATTTATCTAAAGGTATTTTTGAAATACCAAGATAAAGAAAAGAGAAAATCTTTTTTCTTTTTGTATTTATCTCTATGGAATATCTTAATGTGATTAGATTTTCCATTAGCCTATAAATAGGAGGCTTGGGTCATTCATAAATCACACAGCTCAATTCGTAGAAATTGAAATTCTCTCTTCCTCTCCTCCCTATAGCCTTGTCGATTTTGGCTCATAAAATTAGGAAGAAAAATATTTTAAAATATTTTTCTTCTTTCTAATTTCCTCTAAAGTTCGATCCCACAATCGGGTTTGTTTGATCGATCGGGATATAGCGTAGAAGATCTAGTGTTGCTGAGGATTGATGCTGTAAAGAAACATCCAACCGATTCTCCATATTTTACTTAATGTAAGTAAAAGGCTTTTTATTTTCGAAAGCAAGCATGAATCTACATGTCTTTTATCACAAATTGCATGGTATTAATATATCTTTAATTAAATGTTAATTTGTTTACTAAATAGATTCCGCTAATTTAGTAAAGTAGTCCCTTCAATTTTGTATCGTTGTGCGATCCTCTACTTCTCACAAATTCCTTCAAGTATCCTCATTGAATGAAGGTTTCAATTTCTTATTTGAGATCGAAGAAATCAGAGGTGGTATGTGAAGGGATGATTTACTAAAATAGCGGAATTTTATTTAGTAAACTTATTAACATTTAATAACGGATCTATTAACGTCATGCAATTTGTGATAAAAACATGTAGATTCATGCTTAATTTCGAAAATTAAAGGCCTTTTACTTACATTGAGTAATAAATGGAGAATCAGTTGGAGGTTTCTTTACAGCATCAAATCCTCAGCAACACCGGATCTTCTATGCTATATCTCGATCGAAAGCAAAACCGACTTGTGGGAATCGAACCGGAAGAACAATAGAAGAAGAAATTTCTTCTAAATTTTTCCCTAAGGAAAATCGGCAATTGGGCAAAAACTTGAGAGAGAATTTTCACTTTTCTAATTAAAGTGAGAAGTGTACAAAAATATGAATCTCAATGGTCATATTTATAGGAAAATATGATATCTAATCTAATTAAATATGCTTATCTCCTAATTATTAAATATAATAAATAAATAAATAAATAAATATATATATATATATAAACAAATCTCATCTTTTGGAATTGTGCACGCCACCTGCGCCTCAGCCAAATAGAAAAAAAATTAATATATATATTTATAATTTATTTAATAACTTTTCTATATTTAATAATTATATATTTATATATTTAACATTAGAAAAATTCAAATAATAATTTCTAATTTAAATACATTTAGCTAAAACTAATATAATTAATTACTATTGAATCTTATCCAATTAATTAATTATTTTGGGTCAATACCAATTTGTTTCTTAAACAAATTGAATTTAATTCTCTCTAGTATTTATTATTAAATTAAATAAACTCATTATTTAATTAATAATATTAATTATTAATTTCCATTTAAATAAAATCATTATTTAAATAATTAATAATATTAACATTAATTCCCGTTTAAATAATTTATTTATTTAAACAATTAATTTTGCCTTATAATATTATAATTGATATGTTATATTAATTTCCATTTAAATAAACTTTTTATTTAAACTATTAATTTTGTATCAATATTAATAATATTAATATTAATTTTCATTTAAATAATCTCATTATTCAAATAATTAATATTGCCTAATTTTAAGTAAAATAAATTACTTAAATTATTTGTTCTTCCTAAGTTAGATAAATAACTTAGTTTTGCTACAACGATATTTGGGCTAGCATAAGGACCCGATGGACCTATAGATCATGGGCTTAATAATTAGTCAATTAAGTGATTAACTTATAATCAGTTAATTACTTATTATTTAACTATGAATAATTCCACTATAGATTCATAGCTGAACTCCCCTCACTATAGATGAGTTATGTCCATTTAGTTTATCTTTATTTATATTTGTGATATATCCTTCACGTGGAACCCTCATAATTACAGGCGGATAAATTTACCGTTTTGCCCCTGTAATTACCGCTTTATCCTTGTGTTCCCGCTGATTCTCCAATGAACATTATCTTTAGTCGAACTAGAGATAATATACTTCTGTGATCAATAGAAGTCGTGGCGCCACTTGTTCATGTCTCGAATCAGTACGTTAAGGGAGTTTCCTAAAGTTCCTAAAATGTTTAGGTATCGCACTGATACCGTTAATTTATAGGAAAGTTATGAATTCCATCTCGTGAAGATGAGTTCCCAGCTACTTATCTAACCATGTTCCCAAAACAGGAGTATATTGAGCGTTCTTACATATCGCTCTCAACCATGTGAATCAAAGAACATAACTCCATAAATAGGAGTCCGCATTTCACTCAAGATTGAGATCTATCACGGTTGATAAATTTAGTTTGATATTCGATCATTTCTCGTAAACGGTACTAATGAGAAATTTGATCGAACATCGTGGTCCTGTCTTATACAATCAACATTGCATATGATACTTTCATTTTATGTCTCCCACATGAATGATCAGGAATAGATCATTTGTCTATAAACAAAATGTGAAGCTATCAACAGTGTTACCAGGATAAGGTTCCCAAACGTTATCCATTTACTGTAGACACTTTTAAGTTACTCATCTCAACTTTAATCCTCTCGTATGACTCACATACTAAGTCGTGATTTCATAAGAGTAACTTAGGGTTTATTATTTGAATGTTTGATATTAATATATTTCCATATATTCCTAATATCGTCAATTGAATCAATCTAGATAATATAAAGAACTTATGTTTATTTATTTAATTTATTCAAAATAAATTATTATAATTAAATAATTACAAGTTCTAGGACACCATTCCTAACAGTATGACTGTGATCTTTGTGGAAGAGATAATACTTGTCTTTGTTCCTTTTATTCGACCCTGTCTTCATCCTAGGTGGTCACCTAACCAAGTTTTTATCTTTGATCTCCATGAGCAGTTCTTTAATTGGGACCGTTGTGGGAGTGTATTTTTTAAACTAACTAGGAGGAAGACTCTGGTTGTCAAGTTGGTGTTCTGACCTTTTTCTCTTATCATCTTCGTGACGGTCAGTCCTCCAAGTGAGGTTATCTGTTGAGCTTTTTCTTTTATATTCAGAATTTCTACTACTACCTCCTTCATCTTGAGTTTCTCCTGCACTAATTAACTCTCTAGCGCTCATGTATTTCTGCGCTCTGGTGGGTAGCTCTGTGTATGTAGCAGGTGTTTTCGTACCTAAGGACCATAGAAGTTTTTCATCTTTCAAGCCAGTCATCATAGCAATTAGAGCTATGTCATCACTGTAACCTTCTACATTCAATGTCTCGCTGTTGAATCTTACTATATAATCTCATAGGTTGTCCTCTGGATTCCGACGCACATTCAACAAATGTGTAGTTGGTTTTTTGTGATCCTTTCTGTCAATAAACTGAGTTACAAAAGATCGAGTAAGGTCATTAAATGAAGAGATAGACTTTGGTTTGAGCTGCATGTACCATCTGCGTGAAGGGCCTCCTAATATAAGGGGGAATTATTGAACTTGATAGCGTCTCGAACTCCCTAGAGCTCCATCCAGGTCCGAAACGTATCAACATGCTCGATTGGATCCTTTGAACCATCATACGTGGTCATAGTTGGCAGTTTGAACTTGGTGGGAAGCTCCACCTCCATTACATCATCGGTGAATGACGATTCAGTTTGCTAAAAAAGATCTTCTAATATAAGAGGACTCTTTCCTAGATACTCTTTCTTCATATGACCAAGTTGATCTTGGAGCTTTTTCAACTCTAGCGCCCAAGGCTGGGCATTTTCTGCAGTAGATTTCACAACATCTGCATGTTCTTTTCTCTTTTGATTGAGAACTTCTCTAAGATCAGATCTTCCTTTCTGACTAGGTTTCTTGTTGTGAGAAGAGTTATAAGAGGAAAAAGAATTGTCCTGAATATTTAGTATTGACTTCCTCTTCAAACCACCCTTCTCATGATTCCGCGATGCACCTATGCGCTTTACAGGTTCTTTATCTTTGCCTTTTTTGGATAGTAATTCCTTACTGTCAACGGGGGAGATTTCTGTGTGAGAATTTTGAGTACTTTAACAAGATCTCGATTTACACCTCGCACTTGCTCTTCTAGAGCATCTACCCTTCCGTCTGGCATTGGCACAACTCTTACTACTTCTTGATTTTCATTAGCTTATTGTTGCTCTCTAGTACTACGAGTTTGATATCTTTTATTACGGGGGTTACGAGTTTCACTGTTGACTATATCATCACCGTGTTGACTTTTCGACTCATCCTCGATGGTAGGGCACTTAGTTATATACTCTCCCCACAGTCGGCGCCAAATGTTGTTGCCTAAGAATGGAAACTTTCCACGTAAGCAACGAACTGAGAAGATGAGATGAGTTGGAGGTCGTGCACTGCACTGGAGGTGTTGCATAGGCGGTGAACTGGGTAGTTGACAAGCACTGTATGTACCTGACAAGAAACGAAAAGAGCACCGGTGTGGTGCCGGCATAACACCCTCTGATGCTTAAGTCAGAGCTAGAGTGCCAGAGAGAATTAAAGTTGAATTAGTTACCTAATGAATGGATTTTTTCTCCTATTTATAGGAAAAGAGGTTGATGATATCATCGTGCCACGTGTTGCGTCGGGATTAGGCCACATGTTGCTTCTCAACGACGTGTCGCATGTTGGTTATGTCACATGTCGTCTTTTGATTGGATACTCGTATAATGTAGTTTCTTGATCTTTGATATGTAGCCTTATTAAATGACGTAGACATAGCTTCCCGTGACAACGTAGACGTACCTTCCTAGACGACGTAGACGTAGCCTTCCAGGTGACATAGTCTTATCTTTCCAGGTGACATAGACATGCCGATTGTGCATTCTTTGATCAAGTTAAGAAATTCTACGTGTACTGATGTAATTTCACCCACAATATCATTAAACTATTAGTATGTTAATGATAGTTTATTAGTCAACTATCACTGATATACTATTATACATCATTGATATACTATTAATTATTGACTGATATACTCGCCTTTTAAAATTCTAATATTTTTGTAAATATTTTTTTTTCTAACAAACTTGTAAATATTTCACCAAATTATAACATTCATGTAAATTTTCCCATATATTTTCATTGTTCCCGTGATTTTTCAGAGAGTGTCCATTGATATTGATATTTTCGTAAATTTGAATGTCGATGTTTTCGTTGACATCGACATTTATGGTAAATCCTACCAACCAAATCTTGGAAATTTCTTTTGCGTATTAACTATGCCATGAAAAGAATAAAAATATATATTAAATTAGAAAGAAACAAACAAATACTCAATAAGTCAAATCCTACTATATTTTAACCTGAATTTGCTGCAACAACTAAGTTTTCATCTTTTCGATAAATACTATATTTCATCCCCCACTCCTCTCTCTGTCTCAACAACTCCTCATAATTGATGAATAAATACAAAATTTTCATTATTAATCAAACTTCAAAAGTAAGCATCAGGTCATCCCCTCCCTCCCTAGAGTTGTTTTCCCAATGACTTTCACAAAAAATCATCCATTTTTCTTACCTCTTCTTCTTCTTCTCCTCTTCCTTCTTTTTTCTCTTGTTTCATCTCAAAATTATGAAGAAGAGGATGAAGAAATCCATAGAGCCCTCTTCCCAAATCATTTCCTCTTTGGAACATCCACTTCTGCTTATCAGGCATTTCTTTTTTTCTTTCTTTCTTTCTTTCTTTCTTTCTTTCTTCTTCTCATTTTTTCTGGTCTGAAATTTTCTGGGAAATGTCACAGGTTGAAGGAGCTTCATTTGAAGACGGAAAGGGGTTAAGTAATTGGGACGTTTTCAGCCATATTCCAGGCAAACCCATTTCCAAAATCCTCTCACAAATAAAACCCAATTCACCAAATTTTAATTAATTTATTTATTTTTAAATTTTGCAGGAAAAATCAAGAACAATGAAACCGGAGATGTTGCTGATGATTACTACCATCGTTTTTCGGTACTGTGTTTGCTTTTTCGATTAATCGGAAAATATTGAAAACGGCGGCCGGAATTGAATTTTGGGTAAATATGATTTGCAGGAAGATATTGATTTGATGCATTCCATGGGTGTAAATGCTTATCGCTTTTCCATCTCTTGGACCAGAATTTTGCCTAGTATGTTCTCTCTCGTTTTCTATCACTTTTTTTTATTTATTATTTAATCTAAATCATTATCTTAAAAACAAATTCAATTTAATTGAGAATTGTTTAAATAGTAATTCATGTATAATGTGTCACATATTATATTGGTTTGGTTGGGTGATCACATAATGAGATTATTAATATTTAATTAAATTAATTTTTTAATTCTTTTTTAATTAATTTTTTAATAATAAATTGGGGGGTGAGGTGAGCTCATGGTCATCATTAAACAAGTTGAAACGGGGAGGAGCGTGATCGGGGATGCACTCCCCATCTCCAACCCCGCGGGGTTTTTAATCCCCATTTCCAACCTTGTGGGTTCGAGGATCGGATTCCCATGGAGAAAATTTCTCATTTTATACTTTTAATTTAATTTAAAAAATAAAATAAAATATGAATTATATATTTAAAATTAACATTTTTAAGACAAAAAAAACATAATACTAAACATTTTGTAATTTTTTATTTTAAATAATTAATTTTATAACAATATTTTATATATTATTTTCAATAAATAAAGATAGAATTTTTAAAAAATATGTAAAATATTATTAAAAAAATTGGTTTTGAGGGTGGGGGCGGAGCAAAGAATGTATTTTCTATTCCCGCACCCGAAAACAATACGGGAGAACTCCCCCCGGTCCCTTACCCCTACCCCTACCTAGTTTAAAACGGGGATTCCTCACCCCAATGGGAGAGGAGCCCCGCAAGGAATTTTTTCATCCCCTATACACAAGAGGGAGCACTGAATGCTTTGACTAGACTAGCTATTGATTTATTAATTAGAAATGAACCTTAATTTGTCGCTCGAAAGAGGTAATTAAGAATTTATATTGACTTAAGTGGTAATTTGTTATTATTGACTGAATTAATATTTTATTTCATAAACTAGAGTAATAAAATCATTCCGTAGGGGCTCCATTGTTTTTTCTAATTTGGTTGGTTACTTAATTTTTTAAATTAGTTTAATTAAATATCATTTAATTTCAATTTTGAAATTCACGTAGTAATTAAAATCTCAATTCTTGAGGACAATAACATTTTTCGTCTAACTGTTTGAGTTATACTCTGATTTATATTGATGAAATGACCAATTTAACTATATTTTTTTATTACTCACTTTCGTTTTATTTCATACCATTTGTGATATTTTGTAAATGGAATAATTCTTCAATAATATTTTTTTCTTACTTATGAAATAAATGATAGGAGGAAGGTTTGGAAAAGTTAACAGAAGAGGGATTACATTCTACAACAAAATCATAGATTACTTGTTGGACAAAGGTAATCTCCAATTTCTATAATCACATCCACAAAATATAGTATTTTTTTTTAATCATCTTGATTCTTAATTGCACAAAGGATTCAAAGAAACTAAAAAGAAAAAAAGGTAATCAATTTAAGAACTTGGGATGTGGAATTGCAGGCATAGAGCCATTTGTGACAATACACCACCATGACCTTCCATATGAATTAGATCAAAGATATGGAAGTTGGATCAGTCCTCAAATGCAGTTAATCTTTCTCTCTCTCTCTCTCTCTATCACTCTAGTCCAAAAAAATAAATTGTTAAAATATAGTTTTGATCCCTAATATTTAGATATGTTTTTAAAATTTAAAAGTTTTATTTCATTTCCGAGTTTTAATAAACTCGATAACCCAATCCTGGTTGAAAAACTTAAAATTTAGATTAAAATGACGTGACTCGTTTTATTACGAACTTCACATTTTAGTCAGTAGTGAAGGATTGAATTTTTAAAAGTTGAAATACTATATTTTAATTAAAAGA
This sequence comes from Gynostemma pentaphyllum, assembly GCA_028015215.1. Classification (NCBI taxonomy): domain Eukaryota; kingdom Viridiplantae; phylum Streptophyta; class Magnoliopsida; order Cucurbitales; family Cucurbitaceae; genus Gynostemma; species Gynostemma pentaphyllum. The sequence continues at coordinate 17,017,445 of CM051353.1, read as the reverse complement.
AGGAAAAAAGAATTCAAATTGATTTTTCAATGTTTTTTTTTTTTAGGGAAGATTTTGTGTATTATGCAAAAATATGCTTTGAAGAATTTGGAGATAGAGTGAAGCATTGGATAACAATAAATGAGCCAAATTTGGTGTCAATATTGGCATATCAGAGAGGAATTTATCCACCAGCCCATTGCTCTCCGCCCTTTGGAAATTGCTCCGCCGGCAACTCCGATGTTGAGCCTCTCATGGTGATGCATAATATGTTGCTCGCCCATGCCAAAGCCGTTCGCCTTTACCGCTCTCACTTTCAAGCAAGTTTTCTTCTTTCCTCTTTCCTCTTTCTAACCAAAATAAAATTTCAACTTTCATTTATAAAGTTATAGCCAAATTTTAAAACTAAAAAACTATTCAGATAAAATATCATTTTAGTTGTTCAATTTTCATTCTGATCTCATTTTCATCCTTGATTTTTACTATTCATTCTGTTTTAGTCATTCCATCTGTTTTTCTGTATGGGGCACTAATGGAGGACTTATGTTGCATGTAATTGATGTTGTGACATTATATAATTTGATAGTAAGATTAAAAGACGTGGAAAAACAAATATAGAGTGTGGTTAATCTCATCTTTTAATCACACCTTATATATATCTTTAATCTCATTGTATATTCATTTTTCCACGTCATTTAATCTTACTGTCAAATTATATAATGTCACATCATCAATTGTATGCCATTTAAGCCATTGGTTAGTGTCCCAAACAGAAGGACTAAAACAGAGCGAATCGGAAAGTCCAAGGACGAAAAATGTCACTTTTGAAAGTTTAGGGACGAAAATGAAAGCGGGGTGAAAGTTCATGGGCAAAAAATGTCACTTTTGAAAGTTTATGAACGAAAATAAAACCGTAGTGAAAGTTCAGGAACAGAATAATATTTTACCCAAACTATTTTTTTTTTCCTTTCAATTTGACAAAGATTTCAAAGTGTTGTTAGAAATGAAAGAAAAGGACAAGCTATATTACTCTTAGGCCATGTTTACTTTGAAGGTATGGGAATGAAGGAATGAAAATGAGATTTTTTTTCATTCTCATTGTTGTTGTTTACTTAAAGCTTGGAATGAGAATGAGAGTGTGGGACCTACACAATTTGGCAATCTCATCATTTTCAAACAATTTTATTCCCTCGTACAACTTCATCAATCTCATTCTCATTTCTTAATTTTGTGGGTCTCACGGCCAACTTTTATATTTTATTAATTTTCTTCTCTCTACTTTTTGTGGGTCTCACATGAATTATAATTTCATTCTCATTCCAAGACTCCCGTAAACAACATCAATGATAATTATTTTCATTCTGATTCCGATTCCAAATTTTTTTTTAGTAAACATAATAAAAAATATCTTATTCTCATTTCATAATTTTTCATTTCGATTGATTTTCATTCCGATTGTTTCTTATTCTCATTCCCGCTAAGTAAACGGGCCTTAGAAAGTAACTTTAAGAATAATTAGCAATTGAGTTATGCAGCCAAAACAAGGTGGATTTATTGGAATAGTCCCATTTGCACACATGTATGAACCGCTAGTGGATGAGGAATCAGACAGAGAAGCTGCCAAGAGAGCGCTGGCTTTCAATTTAGCCTGGTATGCTTTTTTCACTTTTTCTTTCCTTAAACCAATAATTCTATCTTTTGGGTTTTTTTCGTGTTTTTTTTAAGGATTATTTTGAATTCTGTAGTTGGTATTCTTTGTCAATATGAACATATTTCAACTGGTTAAACATCTAGGGTCCGCTTGATATAGCTTTCCTTAAAAATATAACATTTTAAACGAAATACTAATTAAATGTTTCAAAATACTATAAAATAAAATTATAATTTTCTCAAATTCTAATGTGCTAAATGTATATTATTGTTTATCCAAAAATAGGATATATGACCCACTCATGTATGGAGAATACCCTTTAGAAATGCGAGAGATTCTTGGAAGCCAACTTCCAAAATTCTCAAAGGAAGAGAAAATTCTTATAAAAGACAGTTTGGACATTATTTATATAAACCATTATACAACCCATTATGCAAAGGATTGTCTTCATTCTCCTTGCCCTAATGGCGACGACCGCCCTATAAAAGGCTTTGTCTACACCACCGGCTACCGACATGGTGCTCCCATTGGAGATCCGGTATGCTCTTATTCTTCGTGAATATAGTAAATTTTGATTGGGTTAATCAGTGATCAACATTGAATTACATAATTTTACAATAAGTTAATCATTAATTTACACATTAATTAATGTTAATTACGGATAAAAGTAGTAAAAATTTTCATATTTACAAATAATTTTAAGCAATGATATGTTTATATTTATTGTATTAAAATCTTCTAAGTGAAATTTTTCTAATTTCACGCACCGTCTTATTTTTTGTTTCACTTTTTACAACTCTTGAAATATTATATAAACAAAAACTATTTTTTTTTTTAACTTGTTCATCAGTAATTTCTTAAAAAAAATCATTTCTGAAAACCTTGGTCAAATTTGGAAAACAAAATCAATTTTAATAAAACTATGAGTTGTTTGAGTGATTTTAAAAAAAAAAAAAACATATATGTTAATAATTATTTACAAAGTCATTTACTTTTTAATTAAAATTTGTTTGGAAAAATATCATTTACTTAATTTATATATTAATTTGAAAATATAATATGTTTAAATTAAAATTACAATCGATGATTATAAAACTCTTTTAAAAACCTTTTTTTTCCCTTCTAATATTCTTCCAAAGAGGTAATCAAATGGACAATTATTGGTTATCAATAATTGCTTGTGGCAGGCTGGACTGGAATGGCTATTTGTTGTTCCTAGGGGCATGGAGAAGATCATCAACTATATCAAAGAAAGATACCCTAACAAACCTATCTTTGTGACTGAAAATGGTAACTCAAAAACTTTGATAATAATTTAATTTTTAATTTTATGTTATTCCAAAATATGATTATTTAGCTAAATAGTTTACAAAGCAATTCCGGACTGTATTTTAAAATAGTGTAAAAAATATTGATTTAATTATCTGTAAAATGTTTTAATAGTATAATAGTTCAACCTGTTAGATAAAATCTACTCAAACAAAGTATATGTATTGATGTCGAGAATATCCTATCACAGTTACATTGTTTTGTTTTCTCATTTTAAGAATATTTTTGCAAAAATATTCAAATTTCAAAGACATAAACAAATTATAAGACTAGGAAATCCTAAAAAGGAATGGTTATATGGAATCATAAACTAAGGGTCCATTTGGTAACCTTCCCAATTTTTGTTCCTTTTCTCTATTTCTCATTTTTTAAAAATGGGGTTGTTTGGTAGCTCTTCTTGTTTCTCTTTTTTTAGAAACACTTCCCAAAATTGTGTAGAAATTTTAGAAACAACAAATTCTAGTTTCTTATTTCTCTTTCTTGTTTCCAAAATTTTCAATACATTGATAAATTATTACATTGTCCCGTTTTGACTTATAAAATATATTATAAATATCCAAAAATTATATTGATATAATATTTTTAAATATGTCATTTAAAATTGTAATATTTTCAAAATATTTTTATTTTATGTTTCTTTTTTGTCCAGAAACAAGAAATAAGAAACAGTTATCAAACATGTTTCTGTTTCTCTTTTTAAAAAAACAAAAACAAGAAACAATAAAAAGAAATAAAAAATAATAAATAGAATCGATGAAGGTTACCAAACGAACCCTAATTCTCAAATCAATTTTAGCTAATGATTTTCATTTCATAGGGTATCCTCCACCACCAAGCAAGGGTAACAAAGTTGAGGACATTATAAATGACTTGGCTCGAATCAAATACCACAAGAGCTACCTCGCTGCCTTAGCTAGAGCAATAAGGTAAATAATAAAATCAACCCTTTCTCTTAAAGAAAATGGTACAAAATTACATATATGTTTTGATAGCACATTAAGCATAGGATTTTGATATTATATTGAAGTTTTTCTTAGTGCTTGTTTGAAATAGTCGTTATAAGTGTTTAAAAGTATTTTTTAATATCTCGTTAACAGAGACTTTTATTTGTGTTTTAAAAAACAGGAACGGTGCTGATGTAAGAGGGTATTTTGTATGGTCATTAATGGATAACTTTGAATGGACTGATGGTTATGACATTAGATTTGGTTTATTCTACATCGATCGTTTGACGCTTAAACGGCTTCCTAAGCTTTCTGCCCACTGGTTTTCTAATTTCCTTGGTGCCCAACCAAAATCTTCATTAGTTTTAAACAACAATTTCATTCTTTCTCAGACTCTAACTAAAAGTGCTTGATATGTAATTATCATTAATTAATTTCTGTCTATTTTAATCACATGCAATATGTATTTCCTTTGCTTTTGTATTTGTATTTTCATTCAACACCAAAACGTTATTTACTTCTTCTTTTTTTTAGTTTGAAATTATTAAAATCTTTGAATGAGAAAATTTCGATCTTTTTTTTTCAACTATGATTTTGGAATTATGTAAGGGATGGTATCAAAAGTGCGTCACGCATTAAATTTCATGATATAATTAAAGCCCTCTCGATAATCTCATAATGTACCTGAACAATTTCTCTTTATTAGGTTTTCTTTCAAAATGACATTTTAAGTTTTAAGATTTAGAGTAGATCACAAAGAAGAAGGTTTTCTCATTAATGAATGTGATCTTGAATACAAGTATATATACACACTTGCATTTGAAAATGAATAATAAAATTACAGTTGCAAAGCTAAATGACAGACAACAGAATTTGTTAAGTTGTTGAGCTGAGTTTGTTATTCTTGAACTGATTTCAATGTGCAGCCTTAATACTCCCCCTCAAACCAAGCTCATCTGGTGAAAAAACCTTAAGTTTGAGTTTCCATTTATGAAACAAAGCAGAGGAGAGAGGTTTGGTAAGAATATCAGCAAATTGTTCACTAGTTGGAAGATGTTGAACTGAAATCTTCTTTTGCTGCACCAAGTCTCTTACAAAATATATGTCAAGCTCAACATGCTTTGCCTTGGAGTGAAGAACGGGATTTGCACTTAAGTGGACAGGACTGAGATTGTCACACCATAAAATTGGACAATTACGGGAGCTGAGATGGAGTTCATGAAGAAGGGACTGTAACCAAACAACTTCAGCAGCACCATTAGCTAGGCTGCGATATTCAGCTTCTGTACTGGAACGGGAAACAGTGTGTTGTTTCTTTGAGCTCCAAGATATCAAATTTCCACTAAAAAAGATACAAAAGCCTGAGGTTGATCTCCTATCATCAGGGTCGGATGCCCAATCAGCATCAGCAAAGGCTTGAAGATGAAGGGAATGTGGTTTGGATAAGAATAACCCATGAGTAATTGTCCCTTTGAGATAACGTAAAATTCGTTTAACTGCCTTCCAGTGGATATCTTTCGGATTATGCATGAATTGACAAACTTTGTTGACAGAGAAAGCAAGTTCTGGCCTTGTTATAGTTGCATATTGGAGAGCCCCAACAATGCTTCTATATAAATGTGGATCATCAAAAGAAATGCCACTGTGAGCAGAAAGAAGAGAGCCACTTATCATTGGTGTTGAAATTGGGTTTGCATCCTGTAGCTTTGCTCTTTGAAGTAGATCACTGATATATTTTGATTGAGACAGAAATAAAGATCCTTCCTTTGTATATAACACTTCTATGCCAAGGAAAAAACTGAGGGGACCAAGATCTTTTAAAGAAAAAGTCTTGTCCAGAGATGAAATCAGATCTGATATTTCTGCTTGTGAGCTGCCAGTGACAAGTATATCATCAACATAGATTAAAATATAAATGCAAGATGAGGCAGTGGATCTATAGAATAAAGATTGATCTGATCTTAAGCTACAGAAACCATGAGATAAGAGAAAGTGACTTAATCTTTCAAACTAGGCTCGGGGAGCTTGCTTTAACCTATATAGAGCTTTCTGAAGTTTGCACACTAATGGACCTCTGGAATTGTCAATGTGAAAGCCTGAAGGTTGCTCCATGAATACCTCTTCTTGTAGAATTCCATGAAGAAATGCATTATTTATATCTAGCTGCCTGATTGACCAATTGGATGCAAGAGCAATTGTAAAAAGAACCCGAATTGTGGCAGGTTTAATGACAGGACTGAATGTCTCTGTGTAATCTATATCAGCCTGCTGATGAAACCCCTTTGCCATCAATCGAGCTTTATATCTAGCAATTGACCCATCAGAATTCCTCTTTATTTTGAAAACCCATTTGCAGCCAATTGTTTTCTTGTCATTCGAATGAGGAACTAGAGTCCAAGTCTGATTCTTCATGAGAGCTTCATATTCATCTGCCATTGCTTGTTTCCAGTGAGGAGATTGAAGAGCAGCCTTGACATTAGTAGGTTCAGAATTAACAAGATCAACATGTAAAATTTTTGGCTTGTAAATGCCATTTTTTGCCCTGGTAGTCATACAATGCTCATTCATAGGTAAAATAACAGGTTGAGATGTATGGTCTGGAATAGTAGGTGTAGGAATAGGAGGCTGAATTTGAGATGAAGAAGAAGCTGAATTTGAATGAGAAAGATCATGAGAGGTTTCAATAGAAGAAGACTTAGAGGCAGTAGGTTGAATAGTGAGAGGAATAATAGTGGGAGCAGGTGAAATAGTAGGAATATTAGTAGAAAAAGATCTTGTGGACTGATAGGTAGATTGTGCAGGGAACAAGTGGGAAAAGAGGTCAACATAGGGAAAAGAAGTCTCATTAAAGATGACATGTCTAGAAATATAGACTCTACCATTTTGTGAAAGACATTTATAACCTCTGTGTTAATGACTATAGCCAAGGAAAAGGCACTGTTTTGATCTAGGATCCATTTTGTGGTTGTTATAAGGTCTTAGATAAGGGTAACATGAACAACCAAAGATTTTTAAAAAGGAGTAATCTAGAGGAATATGAAATAGTTGTTCAAGAGGACAAGTACCTTGAAGAGCTGAAGTAGGAAGTCTATTTATTGTATAGACAGTGGTACAGAAAGCATCATCCCAGAATTGATTTGGCAAAGAAGCTTGTGTGAGTAGAGAGAGGCCTAACTCAACTATTTGTCTATGTTTCCTTTCAACAATGCCATTTTGTTGAGAAGTGTGAGGACATGGCAATCTATGATTGATGCCTAGAGAAAGAAGAAGAGGGGACAGTGGTCTAAACTCACCACCCAGTCTGTTTGTAAAGCAACAAGTTTTGTTTTTAATTGGTTTTCTGCTGCTGCTTTAAAGGACAAAAATGCTTTATAAGTGTCTGATTTGGATCTAAGAAAGTAAATCCATGTGTATCTAGAGTATGCATCTACAAAAGTAATGTAATATCTATAGCCATTTCTTGACAGTAAAGGAGCAGAGCCCCACAAATCTGAGAAAACAAGTTCTAAAGGAGCAGTGTATTAGTGTATTGAGTTGTAGAAGAAATAAAAGGGAGTTTATGACTTTTAGATACCTGACAAGAATGACAAAATGTGAAATTTTTATTTGATGAAGTAGGAGTATTACACTTTTGTAGAACTTTTGATACTGTTTCAAAATTAGCATGACACAGACGTCTATGCCAAATATCAGACAAAGTACAATTGGAATGTAAATCTATACTATTGACATAAGGAAAAACATGTAAAGATTGGTCTTGATTTTGAAATTTGAGTTTGGATGTGGGATGATGCTTCTGCAGATTGAAATTGTATAGTCCCTCATGCACACTGCCTTCAAGAAGGATTTTGCCATTGGCCTGTGACTTAACAAAGCAAGAATTAGGATGAAATTCAAAGAAGACATAGTTATCTTTAGCAAATTGTTGAACACTAATGAGATTTCTGGTTATATGAGGGACAAGGAGAAGATTTTTAAGATGAAAAACATTGAGATGGTTAGGAGAAATAAGAGAAGAAGACCCAGAATGAGCAATTGTTAGATGCATACCATTACCAACTTGAATTTTACTGTTGCCTTGATATTCTGATCCAATGTTAAGGTTACTTAGATCATTTGTTACATGGTTTGTAGCACCTGAGTCAGGACACCAGTTACTGTCAAAAGGTAGATCATTTGTATTAGAGCTTGAAGCAACAAAAGCAGCATGATTCTGAGAATGACCAGCCATGGAACTTGAATTAGAGAAATTCAAATGAGGATTATTCTGTGATTGGCCATTATTAGAGTTAACCCCATGATAATTTGGGTCATATCTCATATAACATTTTAGACCAGTGTGTCCAAATCTGCTGCATAACTGACATTGAGGCCTATTTCCATTCCCATTCCATGATCTTCCACCTCTAGTGTTTCTATTTTCTTTGTTTCTGCTTTTGTTTTGCCTTTGATTCTGTTGTCTTTGTCCTCCATGTGAAAAAGTATTACCATTTCCTTGAAATTCAGATGAATTTCCATTGCCATGACTTCCATTTCCAGAAAATCTACTTTGAGTGGTATAGTTTACAGATGGAAGGGAAGAATCAGATATCACATTCTTTCTTTCAATTCGTGCTTCATGAGAAAGGAGAAGAGCAGATACACTTTTTAGTGTTTGTTTCTTGGATTTGGAAGTAATAACAGACACAACAGAATCATAATCAGTACTCAATCCTTCAAGAACATACATTATAATGTCTTGATCAGAGAGTTTATTACCAATAGAAGTAAGAGCATCATAACAAGATGTCATTTTACTGAGATAATCTTTCATCGTAAGCCCATCTTTCTTCAGATTTTACATTTTTGATTTAAAATGCATTACCTTAGCCATGTTTTGAGATGAATAGAGATCTTCTAGACTTTCCCAGATCTCTCTAGCAGATTTGCAATCTATAATTTCTGAAAGAACAGCTTCAGTCATAGTGCTGAGAAGCCATGAAGAGAGAAGTTTGTCTTGCTTTCGCCAGAAAACATAATCTGGATTCAATTGATTATCTGAGGTAAGAGGTTCTGGAGAAATCTTGGAACTATCAATGAAGGATTCAAGATCATGTGCTTCAATGGCAGTCAAGATTTCAAATTTCCAGAGAAGGTAATTTTCATCTGTCAATCGAACAGTAGATTGCTGTTTACCAATCTTTACAATAGATTGTTTTGAAGTAGGATTTGGATTTGATGCGGAATTTGGATTATCAGTTTCAGTGGATGAGGTCGCCATTGATGAAAGTAAATTTGTGAAAAAAAAATAAAATTTCAGAGGGCTGTTAGCCTAATGGCTCTGATACCATTTTAAGATTTAGAGTAGATCACAAAGAAGAAGGTTTTCTCATTAATGAATGTGATCTTGAATACAAGTATATATACACACTTGCATGTGAAAATGAATAATAAAATTACAGTTGCAAAGCTAAATGACAGACAACAGAATTTGTTAAGTTGTTGAGCTGAGTTTGTTATTCTTGAACTGATTTCAATGTGCAGCCTTAATATTAAGAATTGATATTTTTAAAAGTAATAAAAATTTTAAAATAGGTATATATATTTCAATATAGCTTCTTCCTTTGTTAACCAAAAAAATAAAGTCGTTGTAATGGGATCATGTCTCATGTTTGCAACACGTTACTCAATGAAATTTCCCTTCCTTCAATGATACAGCTCTTTTTTTTTTTAATAAGCTTCGATATGTAAAATATTTTGCTATAGTTTGTAAAAAAAATAAAATAAATAAATAATTAAATAAATAGCCATTTTTTGACCTTAACAATTAAAAAATAGCCACCTCTCATTTCATTACATTTTTAGTCACTTTATGATTTTTTCTATACCAATTTTACCCTTAAAAGCATAATGATAAAACAGCTATCACTAAACACCTATCACTATAGCTTATTTGACAAAATTGTTTTTTATTTTTTCAATGCAGTAGGTTTTTTTACACTGTTTACTATACATATTGTACAGATAATGTTTACTCTACATTTTTTTATATATTGTTGCCGAAGATATTTTTAAAATTTTTCCTCTAATTTTATCTTCTATTAGATTATGTATATTACTATACATATTGTACAAGTAATGTAATTATACAATATAAAAATCATGGGGCATATGAAATACTATACATACTGTACATATGATATAATTAGTATGTTATAAGGTTTTTTTGAATTTTTAAAAATTTCCCTCCTATTTTATCTTCTTCTAAGCTTCAGTATATATATAGTATACATACCATACATTTTGTACATATCTTTCATCATTTTAAGATATTTTTTGCTTTAAATCTTCAAGATTCATGGTTAGATCTAAGTTTTCTTTTTCCGAAAAAAAAAATAGAGATAAAATAATAGTTTTGGAAGACCCATTTTTCTCAGAGAGAGAGAGACGGAGAGAGCTTTTGGTGGTGGTGAAGAAGAGAAGAAAATGAAATAATAAAGAGAGAGAAAAGATAAACCCTCCATGAAAAATGGTAGAAAATGGGTTTAAAAGAAGAGAAAGGTAAGTTTTTTTTAGAGAGGGAGAAATGGTTTAATTTTAGAAAGATAAAAAAAATGGAAATAGAGTGGGGGAGACTCACGTGGATTATGGGAAAAATGGGAGAGAGAAGAGAGAAATAAATGATGTGATAACATATGAAATATTGTATGGGGTGTTTTGGTATTTTTGTTACCTTTTAGTGGGCTAAAAAAGATTATTTTTTTATGTAAATATATAAAGTATCGAGTGGAGATTGAACTACACTTAAGATTGTGGAAAATGGACTGTGTTCTAATTTACAACAAAAAAGTGTCATTAGTTGTCTTTAGATTACTTTTTTCATAGGTAACCCTAAAAAAGGGAAATTGAGGTTCACATGAAAGGGGTTGAATTCCAAGTGCTTTAAATATTGGCTTCTCTTTTGATCACCTTCCCATGAATTCCGTTGCATCATCCTTTCACCCACTTCTTCTTTATTAATTAGTTTGGGAAATTCGAGATTACATCATAATAATAAGTGCCTAATATTTTACCAAAAATAATAATAAGAAATAAATAAATAAGTTTTTTAGTTACGCTGTCATTAGTAATCGCACATTGGTTACTAATATAATTTATTTAGATTCTAAAATACAATATCATATTATAAAAAGATATCGAAGTATGTTTGATTATGGAAAAAAATAATATTAAAAACGAAGCATAATCGGAACTTCTTTTTTAAAATTCAATTTATAAATCAACTTACAATCACTTTGATTCCTGACAGATATTATAACATTATAAGACAAATATATTTCGATAAATCACATGAACTAAACTCAGGAAATGATTTTAAAAAAAAAATCAATAGACGTTAAATTTTAGCAAGAAGTCCAAAAGAAAAATAATACGTATAGACCCATAAAAATCTTTATTGACATGAGTTAGGCATATATATTTATTGATATCAGTTAGGCATAATTTAAGTGGTTAGAGGCATACATAATATATGCCAACATAAAAACATAACTTAAATTTCATTAAACTTGAATGCTCGATATTTCTTTTCACCCAATTTGATGTAAAATATGGAAAAAAAAATCTTAAATAATATTTTATCTAACTAATTGGATATATTGGTGCTTCAAATCACAAAGTACAGCTATAGGAAAATAAATTTAAGATTCAAGCTACCAGGATATACTCATTTGGTGCGATGGAACAAGGCCCTCAAATATTGGGAGTCCCAAATCTAGGATGAGTCTAAAAAATATAATATAATATAATATATATATATGAGTAATTATGTTAAACATAACTAGTAGCACGTTGGCTTGCTTGAACCCCTGCACTCACTCTTATCACTGAATCCCCAGTCTGAGACTAGCTGAAGGTAGGGAATCTGTTTTATGCTATTATTATTTTATTTGTTATTGTTATTTTTAGAATTTAAAAATAGATAATATAAAACATTATTAAAGAATTTACTTATAATTTTATCTATTTAAAATTGATCCTATACAAATTTTATGACTTATATTTAAAGTATAAATCATGATCTTCTTTAAAAATCTTCATTTATTATATTTGTATATTTTATATTTAATATGAATTGAATGTTGTTAAGTTAAATCGATAAAAAAAAATATTTTTCTTCTTCATTTAATGTTTAACACATTAAATATTATTGATCAATAATTGAAATAATTTTTAAGATACTATTATGAAAAATTTCATCCAATGTAGTAGTTTTAACCTTAATTTAAAATATACTAAAAGTTTGATTTATTTTAAAAATCTCTTTTTTTATTTTTGAATATATTTCTAAAATATTTTATTATATATTTTTATTTTTTGTTATTGTTGTTGTGTTTTAATCAAAGTAATTTTTTTATGATTCTTTTATACAAAAGATTATATGATAAAAAGGCCTAAAACTATATATATTGTACCGGGCCTTTTATTTTTGAAGAACGGCCCTACAAGCCACCTAACTTTCCTTTTCACTAATTTGTTACTTTTTTTTTTTTTTGACTAACACAACGCAAAAACAAAAACAAAAGGAAAGAAAACCAGTTACAAAAACGAATTCCTCAGCTGAGAGGGAAGAGATCCCAACCATCGCCCTGAAGAATCAAAATCCGCTGCGAATTTTGCCAAGGAGTGGGCAAATCGATTGCCCCTACGGTTTATATGTTGAAATTTGTTACTTAATGAAACCATAAGAAGAATACTAATAATAATTATGAAGCAATAGTTTTTTTTTTTTAAGAAATAGTATGTTAGGACCACCAAATTCTTCCTACAATTCTCAATAATTGATATTAATAAAATTTGAAAAGATTATATTATATTAATATATGAACAAAATAAAGTAAAAGAGTTTAAAATTTGGTTGTTGATTAATTATATATGAATATGATGCTTTTTTTTTCATTGGTAGGGCTCGGTTCCTTCTAATTACATTGCATCAATTATATATATATATATATATATATATATATATATATATATATATATATATATATATATATATATATATTATTCAGTATCCACTCATTTATTTATCACGGTATAAAAACGGGATTCATGTCACCATCATCATCAATGGCGAAGTGAGCCGGCTACTTACCAAACATTAAGCTAGCTGGCTCAGGCTCGAGCCCAACGAGCTTTGCTTTTGGTCGGCCGAGCTCGGCTACCAATCCAAAATGTTAAGGCTCGCGGCTCGGCTCGTGGGCCAAGGCTCATCGAGCCGAGCTTGGCTCTTCGTTGGGCGAGCCGAGCTGCCACTTATCATATATGTTTATTTTTGTATTATGTTTTCTCAACAACCAATAGTGTATAACTTTTGAATCATTTTTTTAAAAAAAATCAAGTGTTAACAAAATTAACATATTAAACTTATTATTTTAAATAACAATTTTATCCGTTAAATAATTTAAATATTTTATTTTATCTAATTTAGTAATTACCACATGTTTTACACTTTGGTCTTGTTTCTAATTTTCCATTTTCTAATTTTGTTTCCACTTTATCAAAATGGTCCCAAACACAAGATATGGGTATCTTACCAGAATTTTGTTGAGTACAAGTAATAGAAATACTTCCGGTGTTTACCGAATTTTGATTATGAGACGGAGAACTGACTCCTTCAACAACTTGAACTTCATCATCATTATCATCATCATCCTCAAAATAAAAATCTCTCATTCGAATGTTATCTCCAATATTTTGAGACATGATGATAGTACCTACAAAAAAAAATATTAATTATATAATTTTTTTTTTAAAACTCTACTGGCAACTGGCAAGTTATAATAGGTTTTTTTTTTCTTTTTTGTTTAACTCTATTGTTGAGTTATAATATAATTTTTTTATCTTAAATTTAAAAATGGTAATAATATAAAATTTTATTTAAATAATAAATAAATATTGCGAGCTTTATTTGGGCCGAGCTCGAGCCGGCTCGTTGGATCGGCCCTATGGAGGCTCAAACGAGCCGGCCCACGAGCCGGCTCTTTCAAAAAAAGGGAGGCTCATATCCAATCCAAACAATTAACGAGCCGAGCCGAGCCGGCCCGTCAAACGTTGACTTCTGGGCCGAGCTCGGGCCGAGCCCGAGCCGAGTCAGGGCCGGCCTTTAGGCCGCGAGCCATATGATGATGGTGAGATTCATGCATAAAACATAAAACAAATAAATAAGGTTAAATATATCTTTTTAATTGCGTCATTAAAGTATTATTTCTTTTAAATTTATCACTAAAGTAAACACATTTTATAATCAAATCTTTGGTGTCAATTCAATAATATGTGATGAGGTTGACTCGAAATAACAAAATGTTATTATTTATTGAATTGACAGCGTGGGCTGGATCCTAATTAACCTAAAATTAACAAATAAGAAATATAATCTTTAAAAAATCACAACTCACTCCCCTTGACATGCCCTGTTTAGGTATTTTCAATCATTAAAAAAAATATTATATTCAATAAAAAAAATTTCTCGTTTATTTTAGAAAATAACAAATTTTAATTTACTTTTAAAAATTAATTTTTTTAACTTTCATTAATTAATGAATCTATTTTCATTAAAAAAAACTGTATTGTTGAAATCCTAGTGTTTTTTATGTTCTTATTAGAGATTTGTTAAATTTTGTTAGTTTTGACGATTTTGATAAATTCATTATATAATGAAAGTTTAAAAAGTGTTACTTTTAAAATTTAAAAAACTTTTGCAATTTTTTTGAAATTTATCACTTGAAAATGTTAATTTTAAAAATACCCCTAAATAAATTATATCACAAACCTTCTAAATAAATTATATCACAAACTATATCAACAAATTTTACTGACAAACTTGTTAATTTGTGAAAGTGTGATGGGGAGTTTTGATTTATCCATTGGAGGTTGGTACAATTTCATGTCATATTGATAAATATATCTCATTCTTTAAACAAAGCACACAAAGTAATTAAAAGGGACCTTCTTTGTTTTGGGTACAAAGTTAACATCATAAAGACAAATTGTCACCATACATCCAGCTAACTTGAGGTAGATTGTTCCAACCCAATATTTTCATTAATTAATGTATTTAATTTAATTTTTTAAACATATACTTCACTCTTTTTAAGCTTTTTATTAAATTGTTGGTGTGGTTTCAAATTTAATGTGTAATTTTATAAGTTCTTGTTGCATAACAAAAACAACAGATAACAACATATGTCATATTTATTGGGGTAATTATTCGCATAACATACTTTTATATACTAATTATTGAAATGCTATAATTTTTTAAAAATTACTCAAATAGTAGTTTAATGATTAATTGAATAAAAAAAAAGAATAAATTCATTGAAAAATAACAATGAAAACAATAAAATATTTCAATAAATTATTAATAATAGTGTATTGAAGTAAAAAAAAAGGCCAAAAAACAAAAATTGTTAAAAATAATAATGAAAAATAATAGAATAGTTCAATAATTTATTGAACTACTACTTGAGTAGTTTTTAAACAGCTTTTGACGTTTCAGTAATTAGTATGCAGAAATATGTTATAAAGATAATTTATTTTCTATATATATTTTTTATAAAAATGTTACTCACTGATTTTTTTTAATATTTATATTAATTTTAAATGATATTAATAAAATATTATAATATTTTTCAAAAAAATTTAAAGACGTTTATATCAAATAAAACGGAGGCTCGATCCTTCAAACTTCATATCATTAATTGAAAACCTATTTGGTTGCTCATCTCGTGTGGAATCTAAGTAAAATCTAGATTTAGAGGAAGGTGCAATGTCCTCTTTTTGTTTTAAATATGGACAAATTAGTTATAAAGTTAAAAAAAACTTTCCAATTTCTTTATGAAACAAAAGGAAAACCCCACCCTTGCTAATTTTTTGGTCCCTTATGATTGTGACATTTTATCTGACATGATTAGAATTTCCCAATTTGATCAACAAGAGCATAACTTTTGAGTAAAATATGTTATCACTATTTTCATAATTCAAATTATGCAGTTATGACTTGCACTATTTTTTTATTGTTTTCTTTATTAATTAGTTAGAAATCATTGAATTATTAATTAATTCTAATTGAGCGGAAACAATTAAAAGCTACAATATCATTTTTTCCCAGATATTATATTAAATTGAGGGAGGAGAGACTCGAACCTTCGAAAGCTCATGAGAAGGGAAATTTCCAACCGATATCATTCAATTGTTTGTTGATAAAATAGCCAAAAATATATATGTTCAAATAAAATTAGAGAAGTGTCAATATTAATAAATAAAAGTGTCAATCATCCACGTTTAAATTTTTATTTAAGTCTGCTAAAAAAAATATTTAAGTCCTCTAATTTTAATCATTATTCTAAAAATGTCTAACCACCTTACTTTGGAAGCAAAACTAATGTTATTTTATTTCTTCAACTATCTTATTTCATTTTCAGATTGAAATTTTTTTAAATATAAATTGAAATAACAATGATTTTTTTAATAAAATTACATTACATATTTGTCTTAAAGTGGGGCTATCTTAATTTAAAGAAGAAAAAGAATTATTCATGAAGTGAAAGTGAAAGGTAACTGAAAAATAGATTGAAATCAAAATGGTTGAAATTGTTATAAAAAGAAACAACTCTCTATTTAATTGTACATATCCATTATTAAAAAAAAAAAAAAAAAACTGAAGTTATTATTCACTTCAAATTAATTTTCACAAACTCATGAATTTAGAAGAAGAAAAACAAAACATAACTTAAAAAAGTTATTTATTATTATTTTTAATATTAACTTAAAAGGGTTATTTTAAATGTGTTTTCGAGTAGATAATTGTTTTTCACAGCTCTTTCAAGATGTGTAAAAATGCTACTCCTACTTCTCCCCTTATTGCAAGTCCCATACGAAAAACAATTTTTTTTTAAAAAAAGCACTCTTTAAAATCAAGATGAATGCATATGACACATTAACTAACTATTTTAGCTACAAATTCAGTTCTTAAATATTTTTCGATATAAACTCTATAGTTTTAATTTACTCCTTATGATTTAAAGTTTGAGTCAATGTATAAAAACGTACAAAACGTTATTGTCATTATCAAAAAATAACTTATAATCCAGATTATGTGAACATGACATGACAGTCATATGATAAAAATTGATTACAAATATAATGTTAACTAACATGTAGATTTGAGACTTTTCCACCGGTAAATTTAATAATGATAGAGATATTTTGTAAATTTTCATCAAAAACATAAAGATTAAAACGAAAATTTTAAAAATACATAGACTAAATTGATACAGAACCCTTATCATAAAAACTAAATTTATAATTAAACCTAATTAATTAAACAACTTTATGAGTTTTCCAAAACAAAATGGGAGGCGACAAAAAAAATGGCACAAAAGGTACAACAAATCATCTCCACTTTGAACAGTAGTGTTGTGAAAGAAAAGAAAAGAAAAGGAGAAAAAAACTGAGAAATGGAATTTTTTTTTGTTAAGAAAAAAAATGGATATTGAAAACCTCTTTTTATGTGAAATGAAAGCATAGCTGTAACTGTAAGTCTGTAACTATAATGTTTTTTTTATTTTTGCAGTGATTATTCTTTGGATACTTGTTCACTCCTCTTTCCTATGAATGAAAATGACAAACCCAAAAAAAAAAAAGAGCCTTTCCTCTCTTAAATTTCAATCCCTCACTTCCTGTTCTCTCTCAAGAATTCTTTGAAATTCACTATTTTTTCAGATTTAGAGTAAAACCCATTAAAGGAAATCGATGGAATTTGATTGAGAAAGAAGAACCTGTCGGCAGTTTTTCGTGGACCCACGTTCAATAATGTTCTAAATTCTCAAATTCTCACTGACCCATGTGCCAGCTTCATCCATTTTTGCTGTCAATAATTTCATTCTCTCTCTCTCTCTCTCTCTCTGTCTTTCTCTTCTCAGCCTCCATGTGAGGGAGATTGCAGAGAAACTTAGCTGAGACTTTCTTTCCTTTTCTCTTTCTTTCTTTCTTTCTCCCTTCTTTGGTTTTCAATGGATCCTCGTACCCGTTTGGATCATGCTTTGTTTCAGCTCACTCCTACAAGAACCAGGTTCTTAATGCTTTTCTTGTATTGATTTTTTCCTGGGGTTTTTTAAATTTTGTTGCTTTACTTTTTACTTTGATTTTTTTTTTTTTTTTTTTTTTGTGTTTGTTCTAATTTTTGTATTTGAATTTTGTTGAAAATGCTGGTAAAGATGTGAGCTTGTTATTTATGCTCATGGAGGATCCAATGAGAAACTGGCTTCTGGGCTTCTTCAGCCATTTATTTCACATCTTAAATGTGCAAAAGATCAGATTTCTAAAGGGGGGTATTCAATCACTCTTCATCCTGTTGCTGGATCAAATGCTTCCTGGTTCACTAAGGCCACTCTTCAAAGGTCATTGATTGTTCTTGAGTTTTTTATTTTTCAGTTTTTCTTTGAATTTTAGTTGTTCTGGTTTGAAATCATTGTAGGATTTTATGTAGAAGGTCATTAGAAGTCTAATGGTTTGATCTGGATTTATCGATATAGGTTCGTGAGATTCGTAAGCACACCGGAGGTTCTCGAGAGATTTGTTACGATTGAGAAGGAAATTGTGCAGATCGAGAATTCTATTCAATCTAGTGAATTGTCTAATGGTTCTATGACTATGGATACTGAAGGTATGTTTGGGATATTTGGTTATTTATATTATCCTGCTTTGTTGGGTCTATAAGTTATTATTTCAACTCGTGTTTGAGGGATGCGTTTACTTTGATGGATCTAGGATTATAAATCCTTTTTAATTTATATGCATGAATCATCTTATGTTTAACTTGGGATTTACAGGAAATATGACAACTGCTGATTGGAATGTGAAAAAATCCAGCACCTCTTCCAGGGTAAGTCATTAGTTTCATCATTTCTTAGAGATGCGATGTCTCATGCACTCTTACACTTTATTATTGAACCCTTAATTGTGATGGGCATATAGGTGAATGGCGATTCCAACGAAAACGATGAAGATGCTGCACCAAAGGAGAACCCCAAGTAATATCAGCATTCACATCATTCATATTTAATTTATATATCTACATGATTTCATATGCCTCTTTTCTATAGCACTGATTTTTAGTAACCGGTAATGTACAGGATCCGCCTTCAACGTGTTTTAGAAACTCGAAAGGCAGTGCTTCATAAAGAGCAAGCGATGGCATTTGCTCGTGCTTTAGTTGCAGGATATGAGCTTGATCATATTGATGATCTTATTTCTTTTGCTGATGCTTTTGGAGCTTCACGTCTGAGGTATGGATTTGGCATTTATGTGTCTATGGTTAACCGGGATGATTTATTTTATCCATTGGCGAAAAATGGCACTGCTCCAGTATTGCAAAAGAAATCAGCTTCTTTGCACTAATTATTTCAAGAAGAGACAATAAATATACTGTTGATTGAGAAGTGAACAACTTAAAGCTCCTAAACTTAGGTTTTAGAATTCCTATCGAGTCTTGCAACTTCTTTCACTATGGTTACCTTTCAATAAAAATAGTTTATTTCATTTGATCACAAAGCTCAAATTCGAATAAGGAATAATTCTGCAAGCAATCCATTATTTTCAATTTTTTATTTTTTACGTTGATGTTTAAATTAGCTTATTCTTTAACTGTTTTGTCAATAGCTTTAAAGTAATATACACATACATGTGATGTTATCTTTTTGTTCGACACCAATAGAAAACAGATCATTGTCTCTTGAAATGGATGTTTTGGATCTGGATCATTATAGACTTGTAGGATATCTCCAACGACCTTTCATCCCTTTTGGTTCCAAAATTTCTTTTGCCTTTTCATTTACCTTTTTTTTCTTCGCTTTTCCTTTTTTTCAGGGGAGGGGGTTTGATTTAAACATTAGATAGACAATAAAGTATTATAATTGGCTTGATTTAGGGAAGCATGTATGAACTTCATGGATTTATGCAAGCAAAAGAATGAAGATAAGCTTTGGATAGATGAAATAGCAGCCATGCAGGCATTCTCTCAGCCAGCATTTCCTTACTCAGAAACTTCTGGTATTATACTAGCTGGTGAAGACAATGAAACTAGCCAAAATATCATTATTAATGCTCAACAAGTTGCTGCCTCTCTTGGGAAATTAAATGGTTCCGCGGATGCATCAATATCCGATTCGACTGCAAGTCAAGGAAGTTTGGACAACCATCAAGGTATGATTTAAAATTAATATTCTTATTAATTTTTTTTTGTTTCTCATACACTATGCAGAGAACTTTGAGAATGGACTTGATCCTTACCCTTCTGGCCATTACCAAAAGAACATTTGACAAATCCATGGTTTTAGTCTTCGGATTTTTTTTAAATCGTGTAAATTCTTGAAATGTTTTGTATAGGTTTGTTTATTTTAATCTAAATCAAATGAAAAGTAACTAGACAATGGTAGAGTATATTGAACTAAATGTACCCCAGATCTCAATTTTCTGTCTAATCCATGGTCGTTCATCATGTATTTTCCGCACCTTAGTAATGGCTAGAGCAGTAGTACACTTCAAGAGCTAGAATCTACAATCACAAGCTATTTTGGATGAGTTTGGGATGAGTTTTGATATTTTTTCTAAAAACACTTTTAAGTTTCTAAGTGTCGTTTAGGATAGCTTTTAAAAGTGTTTAAAAGTGTTTTTTAATAGTTATCAAATACACTTTTTTTAATTCAAAAGCACTTTCGAAGGCTATCCCAAATGGGCACTTAGAAACACTTAAAAGTGTTTTTAGAAATTTCAAAAACATTTTGTGATGTACCCAAACATCATACAAAATTGAAAAGTATTTTTAGTGAATGAAAATTAATTCAATAGTCATCCCAAACTCTTAAGAGTCTTTAAGTTTTACTGTAATCATTCATGGGATAAATTTCACAAAAAATGGATATGCTGTTTGATGCCTTGATCCACATAAAAGTATCAATTCATTCAGACTTGAGTTTCCCCAATGATGTGCATAGCTGTATATGTGTGTGCGTAATTCATAGGTATTTTGCACTTGGACTGTTATTTGTTTGTAAAGCCAGTTCTTGGATTTGGAGGCGTTCTCTGAGCAACGTGCTTTTGTAGAAACACATCTTGTCATCTTAATTTTTTATTGGCAATAAACATGCAGATGGTAGCCAACCAAAATCAATGCAAATTCCATCATTGAATGGGAAAGCTCAAGTACCAATGACATGGCCTAATCATCTTCCTCAGTATATGCACAACTTTCAAGGTCCTTTATATCATCAACAAATGCCTCCATATCAAGGATACATGTTTCCTGGAATGCCGATGCCCCCTCCCTATTACCCAGGGAATATGCAGTGGCAATCAAATGCTGAAGACTCTAGTCTCGCTTCTGATCGAGAACCTGACAATCATCGGAATCTCAAATCTCATAGGAACAAGAAGAAACATTCACACAA
Source organism: Gynostemma pentaphyllum (assembly GCA_028015215.1). Taxonomy (NCBI): domain Eukaryota; kingdom Viridiplantae; phylum Streptophyta; class Magnoliopsida; order Cucurbitales; family Cucurbitaceae; genus Gynostemma; species Gynostemma pentaphyllum. The sequence continues at coordinate 16,996,056 of CM051353.1, read as the reverse complement.
GGAGAGTGTTAAAACTTCTGAACAAGAAGGAACTACAGAGTCCAGTGAATCCAGCGTTGACAGTGAATCGGAGGAGCACTCAGAGCATGATAAAAAGCAATTTTCGACAGAGAAAACAAGGAAGAAAAAACATGGCAAAAAATCCTCGAGAACAGTGGTTATACGTAATATCAATTACATAACCTCAAAGAGGAATGGTGAAAAGGGCAGCCTCTCAGAGGGTGAATCATCTGATGATCCTGAATTCATTGATGGGGACTCTCTCAAACAGCAGGTAGAGGAAGCCGTTGAGACATTGGGGAGAAAACATAAATCAACCACCCGACATCAAAAGAAACAAAATGGCTTTAGCAATGCTGATGGTTCAAATGATTCTGCAGAACAAGAGATAAAAAACAAGGCCACAAATAATTCAGAGGGAGAAAAGATGAATAGCCCATGGGATACTTTCCAGAATCTTCTAATGGGAGACAAGGAGACATATTCTTCCGGTGGAGAACTGCACTCTGTACAAAATCAAGAGGAACACTTTACAACCAACCCCAAGGAAAGATCACTCATGTTAAACCTGGAATCAGAGCAACCACCAAGGCAACATGGAATTTCTAGTGATTCTTTTGTCGTGACGGATAGGAATTTCGGTATTGAAGGGCGAACACTTACTGAAAATTTTGAAGCTGGTGATATTGTCCACCCCATTAATAGAAAGAGGGATGGTACATATGAAGAATTATTATTTTCACAAAGAAGTGGAGAATCAGGAAACAAACAGTATTCTGTTGTGTCTGATTTTACCACTGAGTCTTCCAGGATGAAAAATCAAAGAGAAGGTGAGTGGTTCATCAGCAATACAACTGATAAAACAGGAAATCAGTATCAAAGCACAGGCCTCAGAGTTTACGACACAGATTTATCTTCATCATTAGCTGAAGACCATTACCATGCAGAGAAAAATAAGAAAGATGCATTGGCTGATGATTCATTCATGATTCAAACTCGATCCTTTGTAGATGACCAATCTGACTATCTATCTAGAAGAGAAATGAGCATGGTGTCAGACATTGTTGGTAATGCTGAAAATGAATTTGTCAGACACGAAACCTCAGGAGATAATAAGCCTATAGCTGCTGGTGTCAATGAACCAGATGACCTTTTCATGATGCTTGATCGTGATTTGTCTACTGAGCATGCTGTTTCATCTTGGACTCCTGAAATGGATTATGAAAATAACATTTCAACTATAGCCAATGATAAGCACAATGATGCTGAAACTAACGATGATGGCAATGACAAGTTATCTGCTTTAGAGAGAAGCAACAAAAATAGTGAAACTCCTGGTGGAAAAGTTTCGAGTAAAGAAGGAAGGTCTAAATTTCTTGGAGGGTCTCCTGTTAAGGGAAAATCTGATGTTCCTTCAAGAACGAAGAAACCGCTTTCTGGTAGCAGAAATACCACTCAGAGGAGCAAATTTGAGAAGGTATTTTCATATAAATTCGGGCTCCGTATAGTTATTTCACAGAGTTTGAAAAGGGAAATAGCTTTCTTCATGTGGTTCTCTTGTTTGTCTGTACTTGCATTAATTCAAATATAGCAGACTGTGAGCCTCCATTTTAGCTTCCCTGGTATTAAATGCATTGTGCATGACCACTCTGTTCCTTATTATCTTTCAATTTTATCTTTCGATGGTACATTTCAATTGATAATTTTAATTGCATTATATATTTGCTACATAAATGCTCATAAAAAATTTTATGGTAAATTTTAGTGTATTCTTTTTTTCTCTTATTTTTATGGATATGGTTCATTTGTGCACTTTCCTTTTCTGATCCTCTAGTGATGTCTAAGATAGATCAAGTGATGTTGAATTTTCATTTTTCTTGATAACATCAACACTGTAGCCTTTTGTTTTCATGTATGAACCGTAAATTTTGACTATTTCTTTCTTTTTCATGTTCATCTTAATGTTACAGGAAGAAGAGAACAGAAAGATAAAGGAAGAACTGATGATTCAACGCCAGAAAAGAATTGCTGAAAGGAGTGCTGCTAGAAAATCTGGTCCTGTGAGTTCTAAGCCCGCTGTAACTAAGATTGAGAAGACAAAAAGTCAATCCCAGATTCAAGAGGCCAAGAAGTCACCTAAGCCTGTTCTTAGGAGTTCAACCATCGATCGGCTTGCGACTGCTCGTACACCTCAGAAGGAATCTGCAACTCAATCTAAACCGGGCCAACTGAAAAAACCAGTTTTGAAAGCAAATGGCATTAGAGCTGCTACCTCATCAGAAAATCTCTCCAACTCTGACAGTAAGAAACTTACCTCAAACAAAGTAAAACCTTCCGATTTAAAAAATGGCCACAAGAAATTGAGTAAGGCACTTTCTTCTGATTCTTATGGTCAGACAAAGACGGATCCCAAGGAAGACGTAGCAGCATTACCAGCTGACTCGGCAGTATTGAATGCAACTCAATCAACTGATGCTGTTGATGATCCGGAAGATATTAAGGAGGTAAACACTACCCATTTAGTCCAGAAAAATGATGAAACTTTTATTTCTCAAGGAGTTTCCTTAGTTGACAGACATAGTGTCGTTAATCCATACGACAAAGACTTGTCTATGCCAATTCAAGATAAACTTGAACAACAAAATCAGTTTAAAGGTGATGATGACATTGATTTTTCTAAAGCACCTTTAGTTCTTAGTGAAGAAAAAATCATTTCTAATGGTCATGATGAAACCTTAAGCCCTTCACCTCTAAATACTGGAGAAAATGGAATAGCTGATAATATTGCAGTCCCACCTGAAATTTCTGAGATTGAAATCTCAACCCCACCATCTGCTAACGGGACGGTCTCAGAATATATGCACTCCAGAAAGAAATGGATTAGTGACGATGACGCTCCAAAAGCACCTAAAGGGTTTAGAAAGCTCCTATTTTTCGGACGTAAAAACCGAAATACTCCCATAGATTGATTTCCCTTTCATTCTCGTTCATTCGGTGCTACCCCAATTGAGATATTGTCAGTTCTTTGTTGAGATTGAGTTCTTCAGTAGTAACCGTGTTGGATCTACTGCTTAAATTGTTTGATTATTATGCAGATAATTACTTTTGAGTAATGACTGAGATGAAGAAGAAAATAGATGATCCCATTACTTAATAAGGCCTTGGTTGATGCTGCCAATGTTTGGAATTTGTTGTTGTAATATATATTGTTTCATTTTTTTAAGGGAGTTGTTGTAATAAGGTAGAGTTTTCTTCATTATTTTTTTTTCCCATGAGAGGTGTAAAAGGTAATGTTTCTTTGTTTACTTCATATAATGTTATACAGATTTGTAATGTATGTTCATAATTATGTTTGTAATTGATACAAAGTCTAAAAAATAATCACTTTTTAATTGCATTCTTTCTCTTACTGTGCACATAATTATCTGTCTTGAATTTCATTGTTTTCCCATATACTTCCTTACTTGAAGAAGTTCCACCAATAAATGTTTGATTTTAATGTGATTTCTCAATTTTTGTTACAAATTTTTAGGAGTGTTTGAGTTGGGTTAGGTTGGAATCAGTAAAGTGTTAGACCAAACTCAAATGTTTGGGTTATAAATTTGTTCATTCATTGTTCGTGTTTTGTATAATATATAAAATATCGTTTGGACGAGTTTTTTTCGTACCCATAAAATTAACATTTTAAAGATCTAAAATGATTGTTTGTAATATTTGGTGAATATAAAGATAAATCTATTAGAGGAACTACTCAATAAAGTACAAATTCAAACAAATTAACCATCAGGGCCGGCCCTGGCACTGTGCAAATGGTGTGACGGCACCGGGCCCCCAAATTTTGGGGCCCCAAAATTAGGTAGAAGTTTAATATTATATATAAAATAAAATAAATCTGAGCACAAAAACAGCTTTGGTACATTGGTTATGGCCAATGTTAGTTTCTATCAATGCCTACCTCAGCTGAGGTTCGAAACCCAGGGAAATCACCTTTTAGATCTTCTTTTTTCTAACTTTCATATTATTATATTATAATTTTAAAATATAAATTTCTAAATATAATGAGAGAATTTAATTTACCTCTCACTTTATTGTTTAAAATTTATTATTATAAATTATATGACTTAAATTTTTAATTTAGATTATAAATCACAATTTTTTCTTCCAATTTTTAATTTTTGTATTCATATATATTATAATAAATATGACTCAAATGATGTTAAATCAAATTGATAAAAATAGTTTATTTTGACTTCATTTAATTTTTAACATATTAATTATTATTGATCAATAATTAAAATAATTTTTTTAATTATTGTAAATGAAAATTTTACACCCAATTATATTTGTAACCTTAATTTATAATATGGAAAAAGTTTGATTTATTTTTAAAAATAAGTTTTTCTCTTATATTGTAGATTTACATACCCAAACCTTTTTTTTATAAACAGTAATGAGATGATTTGAATTATAATTTTTTTTTCAAGTTTGTTAGTTTGAACTGTTTTTATAAATTCATTAATTAAATATGATTATAAATTCATTAAGTAAATATTTTTCTTTTATATAATTAATGAATGTTTAAAAAAAATATCATTTTTATGACATTCTAAAATACTTAGTTATTATTTGAAATATACTATTAGAAATTTGCCATTTTTAAAATATAATGTTATAGTTCTAATTATATGTATTCAGATAGTTGATCGTCGTGTTCTTGAACCTAAATCTTAAACTCGTCGGTTCCTAAAGTCGGGTTTTATTAAATGAATTAATGAAATATTATTTAAAAAAATCTTCTTTATTTATGTAGATTATGATAAGATATTTCTAAAACCATTTATTATATTATTTAGTTGTAATAGTGTTTTAATAAAAGTTAATATTTTTGGGCCCAAAATTATATTTTCGCACTGGGCCTCTATATCTTTAGGACCGGCCCTGTTAACCATATTGAGTATATAATTTTTAATATATGAATTCATGTTGGTCTATCTCGATCGCAATCTTTTTATGAATTATGTGTAGTATAATTCAAGACATCAAAGACAAACTACAAGGTAGTAATGGTAATATGAAGAAGAAAAAATTAGATTGCAGGTTTATTTCATATGTTTCAACGGTGTGGATTACTACATTAAATCATTTTACTTTTTTAAACTCATAGATTTGATATAATTCTAAACAAATTCAACTTGTGTTCATAAACATGAGTTTATAATGTATAAACTCAAACACAAGATTCAGACCACACAATCTTAAACTACACAAACTCATGTTTCTTAAACTAAAAATCCAAACACTCTTAAACATTAATGTTTGATAACATATTAAAAAAAGATAAGAACCACCATAAACTACAAACAACATTAACATTAAGTAATAAAAACACTACAAAACAATTCAAAATCATAAAATATATTTGATTTCATATATTAAATCTTAATAATGATACTATATAATATAAATATAAATATAAATCACATGAGTATTGAGCATGTGATATGTAACACAGACATCCCCCAAGGATCTAGATCCCAAAGACCTGTCTGGGCCCACATGCTTCTAATTCAATGACATGGCGGCCTCTGATTGGTCAATTAGTATTATTTACAGACTGTATGGTATATGACAAGTGCCAGCCAAACACACAAAGACAGTGAAAGCCAACCATAAACTAATAGCATACGGTTCCTTTATTAAATCCTAACCGCTCGTTTGATACACGCGCCTAAGAAAACGTCAGATCAGCCGTTGGATTTGTTCGGTGGGTTTTTTTTTAATAAATAAAAAGGAAATGGACTTTTATTGTTGTGGAAGCATCTGATCTTTACTTGCACCGACAGTCAGTTGAACTTCAGCAATCCATAGATTTTCTTTCTGGTGAGGCATCTAATTCTTCCATCTAAATTTCCCAATTTGCCCTTCTTATTTTTAGTTGTTTCCTTATTTTTCTTGCTTTTGTTATAAACAAGAAATGGAAATTGAGTTGGGTAAAAATTGGATCATATTGAGCTTCTCTAAAACTAGTTTTTTTTAAGGTAAACCTATTTTTTAAGATTAAAATCATGTGTCAACTCGAACATAACCCAAATGTTTAGATATATAACATTTTTCACAATATCGAATGTTCAAGTCTCCCCTTTTTCAATTGATATAACATCTAAAAAAAGATTAAAATCAAAAAATTTTATTATTGTCAATGATAAATTGGAATATATGCTTGAAATAAAACTTTGAATCAAGTATTGGTTATAATTCATAAAATCGTTTTTTATTTTTATTTTTCTTGTTTTTTAAAATTTATAATTCTATGTAATTTTTTTATATAAAAAAAATTAATAATGATTAGTTCACAAATTTTAATATTTGAATTGATTAAATTATAAACATTATTATTCATTGTGTCTCCCGAATTGAAATTAGGGACAATTAATAATATAGTGTGACTTATAAAATATTTACATATATAGCGGATTGTCTACTATATGCACAAATACTTTTTATATATGCAACCCATTCAAAATTCCCTTGAAATCATGGATCGACATTAAAAAAACAATATAATTAGAAATGAAATATATATTTTAGAGAAATTACAGTCAATATCATTTTTTTCTGCCTAGTTTAAAAAGTACAGTATCATCATTGTTTTTTATAATTCTAATGATAATATTTTAAATTGAAATTCAATAATTTTTTAAGTTCTACTAGTGTTTATGATTTTTATAATATACCCTATATTATATAACGAAAAAAATGTTATTTTTTAAAAAAAATATTAAAATTTACGATTTAAAATATATCATTTTTTTAAAACAACCCTATATTTTAACCATAATATAGCTATGAAATTTCGTGGACCATAAGATTTTTAGAGTTAAATACAAGTCACGACAATTGTGTTATTTATTCATATCTTATTTATGTTTGTTATTTTAATGTTTTAAACTTACCGTACCAAACCAACTACAGTTGAAAGGTCAGTTTTTTTTTTTTTTTTTAATAATAAATTTAATTTTTGTGAAACCATAACCGAAATTCAGACAAGAAAGAAATGGGGTATAATGGGGATTTGTATAATATGTTAAGACGTTCTTTTCTGTTTCTAAATTTTTGCTTCTTCTTCACTTCTTACTGAAAGTTGAAGAGTTTTTTTCTTTTCATATAAAAACCCAAAGAGAGAGAAAACAAACATTACTGAATTGAAAGAAAAAGAAACAGATCTGGGGCATTTCAATTCAATGGCTTCTAAATTGATTCTCATTATAGTTTTTGTTATTGATTTGATTGCTTTTGCTTTGGCTGTTGCTGCTGAACAAAGAAGAAGCACTGTAAGAATCTATTCTCTCTCTCTTTTCTTTCTCTCTGTTTCCATTTTCTTGATTTCTTCAAAATTTAATCTTTTTTTTTTGCCAAGTTTTAATTTTTCCTTTCTGGGTTTGTTTTGTTTCTGTGATTCTGTTCATGGGTCTGTTTTGGATTTCTGAAATGGGTACTAAAAATTCAAGAATTGATGGTAAAAGAATCTTGCCTTTTCTGAGTTTTTATCTGGAAACAAATAATGATTTTGTGGCTTTCTGTTACTGATTAAGTTATTTTCCATTAATGGTAAAGTTGGTATTGGTTGATTCATCGGGAACAAGGGTTCTCGAAAATTGCATTGAATTGATGTATCACGGATCTTGAAAGCTTTAGTTTTCGACATTCTCTCACACGTGTGGGCTCGGATATTAGCACGAGACCTAATTATGTTAGAATATAACTTAATGGGGAGAAAGTTAAGTAACAATGTGTTTGAACTCAGTACTTTAGTTTGATACCGTGTTAAATCAAATAGCATATTCTTCACAAACTTGTGTAATTAACTCAAGAAATCTATATTATATAAGTTTTACAGTATATATAGTAATGTTAGAGAAATGTCAAGAATATGGTTGAGATTTCCAAGATTTTTCATCTCATGGTGTAGGCTTCGGATTGTTATGCCAATTGCCAAGTATGATTTTTTTAGATGCTAGAATGACAAGATTATGGGTTACAAAGAGCAGATTAACAAATATTTGTTCAATAATGACTGCGTCGGCTTTGCTAAAATGCAGTTCTTCACACTGTTTTGAAATGAATAGGAAAACTTTCATAGACTTATCTTCTTCTCGTTTAGTTTGTTCTTTTGAAAGTAGAGATAGGTGTTGTTTCCTTCTGGACTATGATAAAATTGATAGGAAAAAATTGCAACGCTCTTCTGGTGATCGACCCCTCATTCTCGTTATTATGAATTTAATCATATCAAATTTACACACCCACCCCAAAATCTCAGTAGGTGAGGAAATCCCTTGCTCATAAGCTTAGGAAAATGAAGACTTTATATTAGAATAATCTGCATATACCAGACTCCATAACTGGTTTTATTTCAGACTCTTTCATTACCTTCTTTACTTAAATGGTCACAAATTGCTTCTGCTGATAAATTATGCCAATATGTTACTACCAGAGGAAATTTGATTCCTCTGAACTGATAATGTACTTTGTTTAATAGTGTTCCTGGCTAAATTTAAAGAAAAATCAGTCGAAAGCTTAAGAAGTTTATATGTTTGTCTTATAACAGGCCTGGGTTGTGCAAGATAAAGAAGTTGAGCACAACTATTGTGTGTATGGCTCTGACATTGCAACCGGCTATGGTGTTGGTGCTTTTCTGCTACTCTTGGCCAGCCAAGCCCTCGTAATGGCTGCTAGCAGATGTTTTTGTTGCGGTAAGTCGTTGAATCCTGGAAGTTCAAGAGCCTTGGCGGTTATCCTATTCATAACCTGCTGGTAAGTGAATTGATCGCATTAATGTTTGTTTCAGAAATGAATATAAAACTAGTCTCATTTGAGTAAGATCATTTATTATTTGGAGCTAAGCATCAATCAACTAAAGAAAAGCAAAGTTTGAGCAGAATAAATTAGCTGAATTCATTGTTATGTTAGACATATTAAAAAAGATTCAAATGCACAAAACTTGCAGGGTGTTTTTCTTCATTGCTGAGGTCTGCTTGTTGGCGGGTTCAGTAAGGAATGCCTACCACACCAAGTACCGGACCGTGTTCAGCGAAAATCCCCCGTCGTGCGAGACATTGAGGAAGGGAGTTTTTGGTGCCGGTGCAGCCTTCATTGTCTTCAATGTCATAGTCTCAGAACTATACTATGTATTCTATTCCAAGGCCAGAGAAGGCTCTCTTCCATACGGCGGAGAAACCGGTGTTGGTATGGGAACCTACAAATGAGCGCCGTTAGAAGTCTAAGACGTGTTCTTGGCCTTCTGTATCTGCAAACTCCATGGAACTGATTTTGCATATTGAGTAATGGTCTTAGTTAGGAATAGTCAGTCTTATAAATTTTACTTTGTGAAGTCTTCTGTTTTCCCCTCCCTTTTAACCGCAGCTTGAGCATTTTTATTTTTTTGTGAATTTGTCACATTTATATTGACAATAAGAAACACTGATTGCCTTTCTATTAATATCTGTATTTTTAAATTGAGAATTGTGCAATTTTACATGTTTATCACATAATTACATCTGAGTTTAAATAACTTTTGGCTCGTTTGGTAACGATCTCATTTTGTGCTTCTAATTTTAAAAAAAAACGTAAACATATTTGGTAATTATTTCTTATTCTATCTTTTTTTTTTTAAAAATAGACATAAATGTGTTTGATTATCATTTATTTCTCGTTCTTTAAGTTTTAATAAAAAATTAAATTCGACTTTAAAATATATATTCTTATTCTTATTCTTATTATAAATACTTTAATATTTATTACTCATTTTATTCGTCGAAATATCTTATAAAAAAAATAAGTCGAAATCATTACTCAAGAAAAACAAAGTTTCTCTAAGTTAAAGAAAAAAACAAGAAGAATAATCATTCCTCTTTAAAAAATTGAAAGGGGGAAATATGTAACAGAAAAACGAAAACAATGTAGCTCGTTTCAAATTCAAATAAATGCTTTTGGTTCTACGAAAAAACATCATAATGGAAATACTATTCTTTTTTCTAATATATTCATGATCATCCCAATTATTTTATTTCCATTCCAATAACTTTAGAAAAAATTGTACAAATCACCTATAAATTATAGGGATCATAATAATTATACCCATAACCTTTCAATTTGAGCAATTGATCTCTTAAACTTTATATAATTTTAAAATTAATCGCGTAAAAAATTTATTTGAAAAATTACCTTCTTAAATTATTAAATTGGACAATAAAAAATCATCATAGGGATGAAGAATGCATCCTTAATGTCAACGGGGCGTAGAGGGATGAGAATGGAAAAGAACTCCTCATGACGGCCTCATAATAACTTAGAGACCAAGTTTAAGTATAAGGTTTGGTTGAGACGGGATGGAATGGGAACACTTGGGGACCCAAACCCAAATACATTTTATAATAATAATTGATGAGTTAATAATTTAAGGGGTATCATTTGTCAAATTAAAATTCCATGTGGGCTCAATTTTAACTTTATAAAATTTTAGAGAGTAGATTGATTAAATCGAAAGTTTAAATATGTAGTTATTTACGGCCTCTATAAATTAGAGTGGTTTGTACAATTTTTTAGTAACCTTATATGATAGAGAATTTTATCTTTAGGTATGGCCACACAAATTAAGTTTGTAAAGCCCAATCACAGTAAAAATGTATGCGAGTGGATTTTTTTTTCTCTTAAAAAAATAATCCCACATCCCTCATTGGACATATATTTTAAAATTAAAATAGAAATATTAAAAATGACAAGTAACATTAAAATTAAAATTTATTTTGAAAATCATACTTCTTAATGTGTTTTATAGTGGGGATATAGCTAAATTATATTATAATAATAAAATGTATGGATACATATTCTAGTTAATTATATTTCTGATGGTATAAATGAATAAACATGTTTGATTGAATTTAATATACGTAATAGACAACACTTTCATGATTTTAAAACATATAATAATCTATGTGTCCACAATAAATGGAATATGACAAAAGTTATTTATTTTTTATTTGGAAAAAATGATTACGTAGTTGCAATTTTGATTTAGTTTATTAATATTTATTTTAAATTTGTTGGAAGAAATATTATTTTGAAAAAGCGTACCCTAATTTTATTTTTTTTTAAAGAATAAACGCAATTTTTATAGCCTTAGATTCAAAGATAAAATATGATATAACGTTTTTATGGGCTCGTCTCTTTTTACGTTTTGAACCAAGGGACACATGCTATGGTGAATAAAATTTTTCTATCATCAAATAATTCAATTTTTGAATACTCATTGAATTTTGTTTTCATTATTTCAAAAGGAAAAAGTGACTATATTTCTTCAATTTCCGGGTTGGAAGATTGAGCGGTTCTATCTTATCATATACATGATAAATAACCCCATTTTTTAATTTCCTGATAAATGAACCCATTATTTAATATTATAAAAAAAATCCTTTTTTAATTTCTTGGAAAATGTCCCTGTTTTTTAACTTCTTGAAAAATTTCCCAGTTTTTTAATATCTTGAAAAATTCCTCTGTTTTTTAATTTCTTGAAAATTACCCATTTTTGTAATCTTTTGAAAAATGTCCCTATGATATAAATAATAGAAAAATAACCCAGCTTTTTAATATTATGAAAAAGAACCCAATTTTTTAATATCTTGAAAAATGCCTCTGTTTTTTAATTTCTTGAAAATTACCCATTTTTGTAATCTTTATTGAAAATTTTCCATTCTATATAATTGAGTTTTTCAATATCTTGAAATAAGACTATTTTTTAATTTTTTCTTTTTTTAATAAATGTCCACATTTTTTTTTGATAATATCAATATCCCATTTTTAATATATGGATAAATGTCTCCATTTTTTAATGTTTGGAAAAACGTCCCCCCTTTTCTAATTCTTGAAAATTTTGGTGGATAATATTATCATTTTCAAACCATTAAATATCAGGTTTTTTAAATTTACTTTTTTCAAATAAAAACAAAATATTACTTTTCAGAACACATGTCAAACATAACCTTAATTTTTATTTGGAAAAAAATAAAATAAAAAAAACATTCATGATTGATAAGATGATACTTTTATCTCATGCCAAACAAGGACAGGGTGACAAAGAAAAAAGTGATTTTTTTTTTCCAAATGTGAAAATGGTTCTTTCCCTTTGCTGACTTTCCCATCCTCATAATTTTATGCTCTGCCATTGCCATTGCTTTGTTTGTAATCTTGTTATTTAAGTTTCAAACAGGTACTATATGCACATGCAAAAGCTTCAAGCCAAGGCAAGAAAACTTGACATTGTCATATCCTCTTGTGTACCAGCCTTTTGTAAATTATATAATAATAGCTCTCACATGCTCTCAACCTCTTTCTCTACCAATTTTTGTTGGGATTCTTATGATTATTCCTAATTTTAATTTTCATTTATTTTACTAAATTCATTTTTTTTTTAAAATAATAGATAAATCAATCAATTAAGTCCTTGTGATTTATTTATTTTAGAAAATTTCACCGAATAGCTGATTTTGATATAATATTTATAAATATATCATTGCTTAAAACTATTTGTAAATATAGTAATTTTTACTACGTTTTAGTGCTTAACATTGATTAAATGTGTGAATCAGTGATTAACTTATTGTAAGTAATTTTTACTACGTTTTAGTGATTAACATTGATTAAATGTGTGAATCAGTGATTAACTTATTGTAAGAATATGTAATTCAATATTGATTATTGATTAACCCGTTAAAAATTTATTATATTTACAAATATTTTGTAAGAGTTGATATTTTTAAAAAAAGAGATAAATGCTAAATACACCTCTGCACTTTGAGTTATTGTTAAAACATACCTCTGCACTATTTTTTTTTGGTCAAAAAACACCCATACATTTTAGTAAAATTGCAAATCACACCCTTCAACCAATTAGTTTTAACGAAATTGAGATATATTTATATTCTACGTTTGCCATGTATTATGATTTCATGAAAAATAACAAAAAAAATTGACAGATGTGTAGAATTTTATAATAAACTCTTATGTGAATAAGATGTAAAACCTATAAATCACACTCAAATGTTCAATTTTTTCGAAATTTTTAATGGTTTTGTAACACATGGTATGCGTATAATATAGTTGTGTCTAAATTTCGTTAAAACTAATCGATTGAAGAGTGTAATTTACAATTTTACTAAAGTGCAAGGGTATTTTATGACAAAAAAAAGTGCAGGGATATGATTTAATAATAACCCAAAGTGCAGGGGTGTATTTTACATCTAACCCTTTAAAAAAATACTACCTAGAAATTTACTAGATTTGCAATCATCCCAATTTTTTTTTCATATAATTGAATGAAAATTTATTGTGTATATGGTTCAAATATCAAGGTTTACAACGAATATGAGTTTTTGTTTTATGATTTGTAAAGAAGTTAATGATGAGAATTTGAGACAAAGTATTTGAAGTTTAAATTTCAAAACACGGAGGAAATATAAATGTTTATGCATTAAAATAGTTTTTTTTTTTTATCACGACTAAAATAGGACTTAAACCCTAAATTAATTTAGTATCATTTCGAAATAGAATATGCAATAATAATGCAAAGATATATGAGCTATAAATTCAAGGACATTTGATGATATTAATTATTTAAGGGTTATTGTTGTTGAAATTTGTGGATTAATTATATGAAACCAGCTAAATGAGGTTGGCTTCAAACTTTACATTAATTTTTTTTTTAAAGAAATTGGGCAAATTCAGACGGTTTCGAGCCAATTTCAATAAATTTAAGTTAATTAATCATGGTAGGTATGAACACCACACGTTTGTGAAAATGTTTTAAAAAAAAAAAAATCTTAATTAAGATTTTTTTCTCTCTACTTTTGCAAGTTGCTCTATAAACAAAACAGATTTTTTTTTAAATTTTTTTTCCTCTCTTTTGATTTCTTTCTAATTTAAAATAGCAAATAATCAAGATTTGTGATAATATGACTGACTAATTGAGGAAATAAACATGCCCTTTTGTTAATGATTGGTTTGGCAAAGAGAAGAGATTCTGCCCTCTGAATTTAGACAAGAAATTGTTGCAGAAAAAGAGATGCATGCTTGGTTAAAAAGAGGCAAGAATAGATACCAAAGGAATTCTATTGGTAAATTTAATCAAGTCAAATCTATCAATAATATAAGTCTCTTTTTAAAGTCATTGTAATTCCTAATAATAAAATAATAGGAAATTTTTTATGAGTGATCTTTCTTTTCTGAGTAACTATATAAATATTCAAGGAAATTTTAACGTTCATTATTGATTTTAATAAGATGGTTTTTTCAAAAAAAAAAGAAAAATTCTTTTTTATAACTTTTGCTGTAGATTTTTATTTCTTTTCAATTTTGAATCTTGAAAAGCAATTGCTTGAATTAGAAATTGGGAAACTCAAAATTTATAAGGGAAGAAAATATCCTTCATTGATATGAAGTCTTTCTTGATAAAATTAAAACTAAAATTATGTAGGTTTTAACTCAAAAAAAGACAATATCGTATAAAAAATAATGACCCAAACAAGCAAGGATATTATTACGGGCATGACCAAAGGACGGGTTGACGCGGTATAGACCACATATTGATCAAACAATGATGTACTTTCATCAAGAGGAGAGACCTACGATGTGTTCTATTAACGGGATGTTTGATGGTCCTTTATTTGAGAGGAGAATTATCCAGATGAGACATCATATTTTAAGTAGATAAAATTATCGATGTGAGGACAATATCTTTATTGATTAGAGAACTACTAAATAGAATAAAAAATAAAGCCATATAAATTAAAATTAAATATATATATATATATAATATCATAACGATAGAGGAAGTTGGAGGCCCATTCTTCGCATATACTTTTGTTAAATATCATATTTCGAGCCTAGACACCCAAAATGAAATAGAAAATATAAATAAATATAAGAGCATAATTTTTTTTTAATTCTAAATACAGGCTGTTAGGAATCAACTCACGAGGTTTATTGATATACAAACTGTATTTTTCTTTAAAACATATATTAAATTAATCTTAGTTTGTTAATAATTGAATTATAAAAAGCATCAAAACAAGGTCTATAGATACTAGATAGTGGAAGAGGTTTCTTGTATTATTGTATATGCATATCATTGATATCGATTACTCATTCAATTAGTGAGTCATTAATATATATAAATATTAATAATTCTTCCAGAAGCTATAAAGCAAAAGCTTTCGGTAATTCTAATCTTAGCAGTATTTTTTTTTAATATATACATTAAAGTGTGGAGGGGAAACTCAAATCTTCGATCTCAAAGTCAAATTACATTTTAGACCATTAATAAATAGGTTAATGATATAATTACTAGTTTAAAATATTCCACTCTTAAGAAAGAATGAGTTACGTTCTTAACATTTAAAAAACGATAAATCTATTTAATTTATCATCATGATCTATTGAGACCGAGTCTTTTTTCGTTATGTTTTGTCATAAAAAGACTCATTTGAATGTGTCTTTTTGGAAAACTTTCAAACCCTCTTTATTTAAAAGAGAGAGGGATTTTTCTCTTAAAAGCATGTGTGGGTTTGGTTTTACGTTTGTTTTAGAGGGTGAAAGAAAAAAAAAATTATTCATAACAAATTTTTAAATTTTTTTCCTATTTTTAAATTTAAAAATATCAATTCAAAAAATCTTATTTAAAAAAAACCCTAATTAATTATTGCTTGTTTAGTAGTTTAACATACAAAATTATTTTCATGAGAGTCATGCATTTATAAGTTTTGCTTTTAAAAAAAAAATTAAATATAATAATAATTTTTTTTAAAGCAAAACTTATAAATGCACGACTCTCATGAAAAAAGAAAAAAAGTTGTTGTTGCGTAAAAATGGAGAGCTTCCACGTAGGCAACGAACTTAATATATGGGACGAGTTGGAAGTATTGCGCTGCTTCGACGGGTTGCTATGTAGGCACCTGCACAGGAAAGGAAAAGAGCACCGGTGTGGTGCCGGCCAAACACCGTCCGATGCTAAAGTCAGAGCAAGCAGAGCTAGTGTGCCAGAGAGAATTGTAGTAGAAATTAGTTACCTAATGAATGAGTTTCATCTTCTATTTATATGAGAGGAGGTTGATGACATCATCGTGCCATGTGTCGCGTCAGAATTGGGCCACATGTTGCTTCCCAACGACGTGTCAAATATTGGATATGCCATGTGTCATCTTTTGATTGGATACTAGTATAATGTAGTTTCCTTGGTCTTAGATACGTAGCCTTATTAGATGACGTAGACATAGACTCCCAGGCGACATAAACGTAGCCTCCAAGACGACGTAGACGTAGCCTCCACGATGACGTAGACGTAGCCTTTTGGGCGACGTAGACATAGCCTCTTAGGTGACGTAGCTTTATCCTTCCAGGTTACGTAGACATGTTGATTGTCCATTCTTTGAACCAGTTGAGAAATTCCACGTGTACTGACATTTCACCCCCCACAACAGAGGCCCCCTGCTCCCGAGTTGAATTGAGATGTGAGTTCAATGCTACTTAAGAGTATTCTTTCAAAGTGGAATTTTACCTCGGTGATATATCTAAAAATATTCTAAGTGTTGAAGTTTGTAGCGTGAATTTTGTTCTTTTTCAGTCGTCAAAATTTTGAGAAAATACTAAGTATTGGAGCTTGGTAGTTTGAACTTTCCTACTAAGTATTGGAGCTTCGTAGTTTGAATTTTCCGTTCTGGTCATTTTGGAGTTGGGTGTATGTCTAAGTTGTCTGATTCAATCATCAAATACTTCGCCCCCTATGATTTTAGGAGTAAAATTTACTCTTAAAATCATAGTATATTTGTAAGTCTCCAATGTCCATTGTAGAGAAATTTTTTAATTAACTATAAAGTAGAGAAATGAGAAAATAAAAATAAATAAAAAGTTTTTTTTTCTCTTTCCCGACGCTCAACAATTTTTATTTTTTTTATGACTTGAACTTTGTCTTGCCTTGTTGATTTGTAGCTTGTAATGAGACTTCGTCATTTGGGTGTTGTCATCAGGGCTATGTCATCAACGCTATGTCAACAGAGCTTTGTCATCAGGGATGTGTCAACAGAGCTATATCAATAGGGTTTTGTCATCAGGGCTATGTCATCAGGGATATGTCAATAGGGTTTTGTCATCAAGGCTGTGTTATCAAGGCTCTGTCAATAGCGTTTTGTTATCAGTGTCTTGTTATACTTTGTTTTGGAGCTGTAAAAAATTGTTTGACCCCGTCCTATGACTAGTTGAACTTTGACACGATGACGGTTGACCGTTGACTTTTTGACCTTTGACAGTTGACTTTAAAAAAAAATAATCTTCTACCAGGTGCGGCTCGTGAGAGCTCTGCACTCCCTAATAGATTTAGATTTTTTGTCATTTTAAATTCATCTATCAGATGCGGCTCGTGTGAGCCCTGCACTCCTTAGTAGACTTAGAATTTTTTTTTCGTTTTAAATTCTTTTACTAGGTGCGGCTCGTGCGAGACCTACACTCTCTAGTAGACTTAGAATTTTTTTTTTGTTCCAAATTCTTCTACTATGTGCATCTCGTGTGAGCCCTGCACTCCCTAGTAGACTTAGAATTTTGTGTGTCGTTTTAAATTCTTCTACTATATGTGGCTCATACGAGCCCTGCACTCCCTAGTAGATTTAGAATTTTTTGTCGTTTTAAATTCTTCTCGTGCGAGCCCTGCACTCCCTAATAGACTTAGAGTTTTTTGTTGTTTTAAATTCTTTTACTAGGTGCGGCTTGTGCGAGCCCTACACTCCTTAGTAGATTTAGAATTTTTTATCGTTTTAAATTCTTCTACGAGGTGCGGCTCGTGCGAGCCCTGTACTCCCTTGTAGACTTAGAATTTTTATTTAGCTCTTCCACTTTGGCAGACTTAGAACTTTTTGTAGTAGGTTCACGCAATTGGCCTCCACTCGAATAGAGTTTTATGTCTTGAAGTCTTGCTCGAGTCTAAGAGTTCTTAGAATGATTTTACTCAAACTATTTATATAGATGGAATACAGTAGAAAAAGAAAACTCTTATTTCATTTAATGGCAAAGCTTTCCCAATAGAAATTTTATTGAAAGAATAAAATTACAGTAAGTAAAATTACTGAAATAAAATCTGAGTTACTTGACATTTCATAAGTCCAGTAGAGCTTTTCAGTTGAGGTTAATAAATGTGTCGATATCTCGGCCTATTGGGTTAGTGACATGGCATGTTTCTCTTCTTTATTAGCAGGGCCCCCAAATATGGTTCTTATTTCTCCATCTGGAAAATCTTGATTGTCACGGTCCTGATCTTCCTTATCTCCTTTAATTCTCATAAATTTCTTTAAGTACCATTTTTGAATAAGAGTCTCAATTTCTTCCTTGAGATCGAAGCAATCAAAGGTGGTATGGTCGTGATCTTTGTGGAAAAGGCAATACTTATATTTGTTTCTCTTGTTTGACCCTGCTTTCATTCTGAGCGGCCACCTAACCAAGTTCTTGTCTTTGATTTCCATGAGTAGTTGTTCAATCGAGACCGTGCTAGGAATGTATTTTTTAAACTTACTAGAAGGAAGACTCAGCTTCTCAAGTTGGTCTCTTGACCTATGTCTCTTGCCATCCTCATGACGGTCCGTCCTCCAGACAAAGTCTTCTAATCGATCTATTTTCTTGTGCTCTGATCGTTTACTACTATCTCCTTCATCTGAAGTCTTCCTTGCATTAAGCAACTGTGTGGCTCTCTAGCGAGGAGTTCGGTGTATGGAGCAGACGTCTTATTGCCTAGTGACCAAAAGAACTTTTCATTTTTCAAACCAGTCATCACAGCAGTCAGAGCAATGTCATCACTGTAACCTTCCACCTTTAGCGTCTCACTGTTAAATCTCACTACATAGTCTCGGAGGCTCTCCTCTGACTTCTGATGCACAGTCAAAATGTGTGTGGCTGGTTTCTTATGATCCCTTCCACCAAGTAACTGAGTTACAAAAGATCGAGTGAGGTCTTTGAATGAAGAGATGGACCTCGGCTTGAGCTTGCCTATACCACCCGCGCGTAGAGCCTACTAATGTAAAGGGGAACGCCCTACACTTGATAGTATCTTGGACTCCCAGGAGCTCCATCCAGGTCTGAAATGTATCAACATGCTTGAGTGGATCCTTTGAACCATCATACGTGGTCATAGTTGACATTTTGAATTTGGTGGGAAGCTCCACCTCTATTATATCATCGGTGAATGGCGGCTCAGATTGCTTAAGTAGATCTTCTAGTGCAAGAGGAGTCTTTCCTCTATACTCTTTGTACTTATGACCAACACTACAAAAAAAATGTCAATTTGCGACCACGAAATTGCGACCAAATGGTCGTTTTTTACCTAAAATGCGACCAACTAAGTGGTGGCCAAAAAGCTGGTTGGCCCGGAATTTGTGCGATTGGATAGTCACAAATATACGACCAAACATTTTTTGACGCAAAAAAGTCAACCTTTTAAAAATGCGACCAGATGGTCGCATTAAAAGTGACCATATGGTCGCATTTTATCTTCAATAGAAGTGACCATTTGGTCACATAAAAAGTGACCAAATGGTCGTATTTTATGTGACCAAATGGTCACTTCTAGGCTCGATTAAAAATACGACCGGTGATGGTCGCTTAAAAAGCGACCATCTGGTCGTAATTTATGTGAAAGATAAGTGACCAAATGGTCGTATTTTATGTGACCAAATGGTCACTTTTAGACTAAGTAAAAAAGTGACAAGATGGTCACTTTTAATGCGACCATCTGGTCGCATATAAGATTTTTTTTTTAAAATTTAAATTTCAATAATTAGTTAATTAATTATTAATTATTAATTATTTATTTAATTAATATTAAAATTTCATAAAAAAAAATTGGAATTAAAATAAAAAATATATATATCAAATATTAAAAAACGTTTTATACAATCGAAAGAATCCTAGAACTACTGAGGGGGGCGGGGGGGGGAGGAGGCGTCGATGATGAAGGGTCGCCGCTAGAGATCAAGTACGCGGCCAAAGCGGATGCGACACTGGCGTCGACTCGTGCCTGCATGTCGGCCTCAATAGTAACGACTCGAGTAACGAAGTCCTCGCGCATAGCCTCCATGTCCGCGTGCTGGCCGTCACCAGTGGGAGAAGGGTCGAAGCTAGTGCTCGCTCGCTCCGTCGTGCCGGGGCACATCCGCATAAAGGCGTCGCCCGTCGAGCCGAGCCCGAACCGACCCATCAGGCCGAACCCCTCCAAGCAGCCTCCAAGAACGCCTCTATACGGTCCTCCTGAGTTGGTTGCGAGTCTGGTGTGGGCAACCGCTGAGTCAAGGACTCCGTGAAACATTCCTAAACATTTAAAATTCAGAAAATAAAATGGTTAATATATAAGGTAGGAAAAATTTTAAAGAAAAAATAATAATTGAAAAAATTATTAAATACTCAATCGCTTTTCGCCTTTATCGTCGATTAACGTCCAGGTCTTCTTCGTGTGAAGAACTCGGTGCGACTCATCAGGCGGGACGGGCGTCCGTGCTTCGCTTCCTAAAAAATTAAAGAATGAAGAATAAAACATAATAAATTAATAAGTAATTGAAAAAAGAAAACGAGGAAAAAGTACGTAAGTAAGAAAACGACGAAAAAAAAACATACCAATCGACGATGGTGCTCGTCGTGGGCTCCGCGCCCATTGTGTGTTTGGTGGGATTCTTCGCGCGGTTGGCCTTATTCCTGCTTGACACGCCTTGCCCTCAGGAGTGCTCAAGCTCGCGAAGCCGCGCGTGGTCCTCCTGGGCTCATCCACACGGGGCGGTTTTGTCGCTTGCTTTCTCGCACGCCGGAACATGAGGTCCTTGAATCGATCTTGGACGTGGACTGTCCCATAGGGGGAACAATCTACCGCGTCGGTGATATCGGGATCGATAACAGGAAACTTGCCCTGAAAAAATTGAAATAAAAAATTGTTAAAGTAATAAATTTATTTCTATAAATTTCAAAATTAATTAATTATGAAAATGAATGATGGTTTTACCTTCCAATTGTCGTACATCCGACGTTTCTCCGTCGTCGGAATCTTCGGCCCAGGAAGGTCATTGGGTAGAGGCATGCTCTGGAGGACCTCGTGAAACCGTTTTGAAACGGTTGTATCTGTCTTGTACTCGCAAAATCAAAAAAAATTAGTGTGCTATATATTAGAAACTATTAGTTAAAAGGAATAAAAAACACTTTGAAAAATAGTAAACAAAATTACTTACGTATCCCCTTCAATCCAGAAGGGTAGAGTCCTGCCTGAGACGGCCTGCGTGCATGAAGTCGAGGGGCCACGGGATCCGACCGATGCACCGGACGCCGACCCGGACGCATACCCTGACGCGGACTTGATGCTAAGCCCAGGAGTCGTGGCAAGGGAGTCTTGCGGCGATCGTGGTGTCGCGACTCGGCCTCAAGGACTCCATCATCGAGCGTGGCGGCAAGTCTCGTCTCGTAACTAAAGAGGATGTCCAACTCCTCCGTAGTCAGTCCGCATCAGGGCAACGCCGAGGGCGTCTGCGGAGACCCCTCGTCACCCGCGTCGTCAGGCTCGCCTGGACCTGGGGAGGACGTCGTCGCCTGGTCATAATCCTACAACCAAAATAAACTAATTTAATACTAATTACGTAAGTAAAATATTGATTAGTTTATTTAATTAATTAATTAATGAAATAATGTAAATTAAACTAACATAAATTAAGTAAATAATTTAAAATAAACTAATCAAATTAATTTGAATAAAAGTAAATTAAAATTAGATTAATTGAACTAAAACTAATTCAATTAAACTTAAGATTAATTAATTAAAACTAAAATAAACTAATCATTTAATTTGAAATAAAGTAAAGTAAAATTAGATTAATTGAACTAAAATTAATTGAATTAAACTAAAATTCAATTAATTTTAGTTTCAATTAATCTAATTTTAATTTACTTTAATTCAAATTAATTGATTAGTTAATTTTAGTTTTAATTAATTAATCTTAAGTTTAATTGAATTAATTTTAGTTCAATTAATCTAATTTTAATTTACTTTTATTCAAATTAATTGATTAGTTTATTTTAGTTTTAATTAATTAATCTTAAGTTTAATTGAATTAATTTTAGTTCAATTAATCTAATTTTAATTTACTTTTATTCAAATTAATTGATTAGTTTATTTTAGTTTTAATTAATTAATCTTAAGTTTAATTGAATTAATTTTAGTTCAATTAATCTAATTTTAATTTACTTTTATTCAAATTAATTGATTAGTTTATTTTAGTTTTAATTAATTAATCTTAAGTTTAATTGAATTAATTTTAGTTTCAATTAATCTAATTTTAATTTACTTTAATTCAAATTAATTGATTAGTTTATTTTAGTTTTAATTAATTAATCTTAAGTTTAATTGAATTAATTTTAGTTCAATTAACCTAATTTTAATTTACTTTAATTCAAATTAATTGATTAGTTTATTTTAGTTTTAATTAATTAATCTTAAGTTTAATTGAATTAATTTTAGTTCAATTAATCTAATTTTAATTTACTTTAATTCAAATTAATTGATTAGTTTATTTTAGTTTTAATTAATTAATCTTAAGTTTAATTGAATTAATTTTAGTTCAATTAATCTAATTTTAATTTACTTTTATTCAAATTAATTGATTAGTTTATTTTAGTTTTAATTAATTAATCTTAAGTTTAATTGAATTAATTTTAGTTTCAATTAATCTAATTTTAATTTACTTTAATTCAAATTAATTGATTAGTTTATTTTAGTTTTAATTAATTAATCTTAAGTTTAATTGAATTAATTTTAGTTCAATTAACCTAATTTTAATTTACTTTTATTCAAATTAATTGATTAGTTTATTTTAGTTTTAATTAATTAATCTTAAGTTTAATTGAATTAATTTTAGTTCAATTAATCTAATTTTAATTTACTTTTATTCAAATTAATTGATTAGTTTATTTTAGTTTTAATTAATCAATCTTAAGTTTAATTGAATTAATTTTAGTTCAATTAATCTAATTTTAATTTACTTTATTTCAAATTAATTGATTAGAATACTTAAACAAAATTATTCTAATTAATTAATCTAATTGTACTTTACTTTAATCAAATGTAACTAAAATTAAGTAATTAAACAATTTTTATTTAATAATTAAACTAAAATTAATTAATTAAATTAGTGTAACTCATTAATTTAAACTACTTAAGTATAATTGAAGTTAAACTATTTGAATTAATTACCCTACTTTAAATTAATTGATTTAATTAAAGTAATCTAAATTACATTAATTAAACTAAAATTAAAAGTTAAACTAGTGTAATTATAAATTAATTTAGTTTAATTTTATTAAATTAAAGTAAACTATCTTAAATAAACTAAATAAGTAATTAAACTAAATTAGATTAAGTAATTAAATTAATTACTACTTAAATTGAATTAAAGTAAACTAAGTTAGATTAATTAAACTATTAGATTAATTAAACTAAAATTATTTAAAGTAACAAAATTAAAGTAAACTAATTAATTAGTTAATGTAAACTAAAATGCTATGAATTAAACAAAAGTAAACTAAGTAATTGATTACACAAATTTAGATTCATTAAACTAAAACTAATTAAATTAACAAAACTAAACTAAACTACTTAATTAAAAACTAAAAACTAAAACTAAGTAAACTAAATTCTTAAACTAAACTTCAATTTGATACGAAAACTAACCTCGTAATCGAAACCAGGGATTGGGGGTTGAGGGTTTTAGGTTTAGAGTAAGAATGGGAACGAGAACAGGGAAGAAATAACAGGGAACGGGAGAGGGAAAGAGAGAAAAGAACAAAAAGAGAGGAAGAAAAAGAGAAAGGCGGAAAAGAAGAAAAGAAGAAACGGAGAAAAGAAAAAGAAACGGGGGAAAGGAAAGGGATGAGAATTTAAATCATAATTTGCGACCAACTGGTCGCAAATATGTAATTATGACAAGAAACGAAAGGTCGCGCGTGCTGGGGAAAATGCGACCACATGGTCGCATTTTCAGAGATATTTGCGACCAAATGGTAGCATTTATTGAAAATGCGACCATTTGGTCGCCCAGTTACCATTATCAAGAACAGCTGTCATATCACGAGTCCCATCAAAAATTGCGACCATCTGGTCGCAATAATGAAATTCACCGCCAAATATTGCTACCAGATGGTCGTATTGTTTAAATTCACCGCCATAAATTTCATGAAAATTTAAACTTACCGCCCAGATTTGCGACCATATAGTCGCAATTTCACTTATATTTTTTAAAAAAATATAATTATACTTTCCCAAAAATGCGACCATTTGGTCACCTTTCTCTCCAAAATTACTACCCTAAACCCTAAAAAACCATAAACCCTAAACCCTAAACCCTAAAATGTGACCATTTGGTCGCCTTTCCCTTCTAAATTACTACCATGTGGTCACCTTTTTTGTGAAATTGCGACCACCTGGTCGCAAATATTAATATTTATATATATTTTTTTTATATTGGGTTACTTTCTGATATTTACATATGATGGGAACTCTTGTTTCCATGTTGTTATATTCATTGATATTTTTCTTCATGATTTTCGAGATAAATTTTTGTAATTCTTGATTTGGAACTATTTGATTCTATTTAAGAGTTTTTTTTAATAGATATAGATAATTTTATTCTTGTTTTTCAAGATAGAAAGTGCTAGAAGGGAACCAAATAGACTATTGAAGATGTACATATTTATATATAATTTGCATCCACATATTCATTCGAAGCAATTCCACTGCATAATTCGATATAAACATGTCAAAGTTGAAATCAAGAGGAATCTTTCTTATAATAAAAAAAAAAGTTAATTTCATTTTCATCGTATTTCATCATCTTTTGATTTTAAGTTTGGTCTATTGCTTTATTCATAATTGTAAATGCTTTACTTGAACAAAAAAGAGTCAAAAGGACTAGATTCAACTAGAGGTTTAAGGAAAATATAATTCTTCTCTGTACAATATTATTGTTCTCTCTTTGTATGAAATTCAGGATATTTCAAGACGAGGTTAAATATTATTATTTACTCTACACAAATTTTAGAAAAATCTAAAGGCGTTTAGATAGCTTCTTGATCTTGAAGAGTTTTATATTAATTGAAAGTGAATAATTTTTATTTAATTGACATTATTATTATTGTTAAGAAATGTAATCAATAAAATTAGCCACATCTTGAAATTTTGGAATTATTGGTAATTTTTTCAATCATCTATTCTTATTTTTATTTTTTCTTTCTTAAGTTTATAATGTAATTTTCCTTTTACTTTATCTATTTTACCCCATAAATACAGTGGGAAAAAATCAACAATCATTAAATATTTTATTTGTTCATAAAATAAATATAATTTAAAAATTGATTAACAAACATTTTAACTAATACACATAAAACTCTTAAAGTATAAAATTGAATTGTAAAATAAGACTAAAAATTCCACGTGCATCGCACGTGTTAAAAAACTAGTTATTTATAAATTATTGGTCATATAAAATCACAGAATTTGCGACCATCCGGTCACTTTCTAATGTGACCATATGGTAGCTTAATTCCCGCCAAAATTTTAAGCTACCACTGCTCAATAAAGGTCACAAAAATTGCGACCAGGTTGTCACTTTTAATTGTGACCACTTGGTAGCTTTTTTCCCTCCAATTTTAAGCTACTACTGCTCAATAAAGGTCACAAAAATTGCGACCAGGTGGTCACTTTTAATTGTGACCACTTGATAGCTTTTTTCCCTCCAATTTTAAGCTACCACTGCTCAATAAAGGTCACAAAAATTGCGACCAGGTGGTCATTTTTAATTGTGACCACTTGGTAGCTTTTTTCCCTCCAAAATTACGCGCCATTTTTTGCCACCAAGGCATATTTTAGTCACAAAAATGCGACCAGATGGTCGTTTTGTTAGGTGACCAAGTGGTCGCTTCTTTTGCTCCATAATTTCGCGCCATTTTTTATGACTACTTCTACTTTTGGTCTAAACGGTCGCAAAAAAAGTGACCAGATGGTCACTTAAAGTCAACCTTCAAAGAAAGTGACCAGGTGGTCACCATAAAACTACCACTTTTTTTTTGTCGCAAATTTCTGGTCGCATTTTGACAGTTTTTTTGTAGTGCAAGTTGATCTTGGAGTTTTTTCAACTCTGGCACCCAAGGCTGGGCACTTTTTGTAGTTGACTTCACAACATCTGAATGTTCTTTTCTCTTTTGATTGAGAACTTCTCTAAGGTCGGACCTTCGTTTCTGACTAGGTTGCTTATTGCGAGAAGAGTTATGAGAGGAAGAGGAACTGTCTTGGATATTTAGCCTCGACTTTCTTTTCGAGCCACCCTTCTCATGATTCCGTGATTCACCTATACGCTCTATAGGTTCTTTGTCTTTCTTGGATTGTACTTCCTGGTTGTGAGAAGGGCTTAAGATCAGTTTTCTGTGTAAGAATTTCGAGTACTTTAGCAAGATCTCGATTCACACCTCGAACTTGCTCTTCTAGAGCATCTACCCTTCCGTCTGGCATTGGCACAACTCTAACTACTACTAGATTTTCATCAACTTGTTGTTTTCGTTCGCTAGTGCTATGAGTTTGATATCTCGTATTACGAGGGTTATGATTTTCACCGTCATCTATATCATCACCGTGTTGCTGACTTCTATGACTCATCCTTGATGGTAGAGCACTTAGTAATATACTTTCCACACAAACGGCGCCAAATGTTGTTGCGTAAAAATGGAGAGCTTCCACGTAGGCAACGAATTTAATATATGGGATGAGTCGGAAGTATTGCGTTGCTTCGACAGCGTGCTACGTAGGCACCTGCACAGAAAAGGAAAACAGCACCGGTGTGGTATCGGCCTAACACCCTTCGATGCTAAAGTCAGAGCAAGCAGAGCTAGTGTGCCAGAGAGAATTGTAGTAGAAATTAGTTACCTAATTAATGAGTTTCATCTTCTATTTATATGAGAGGAGGTTGATGACATCATCGGGCCACGTGTCGCGTCAGGATTGGACCACATGTTGCTTCCCAAAGATGTGTCAAATGTTGGATATGCCACGTGTCATCTTTTGATTAGATACTAGTATAATGTAGTTTCCTTGGTCTTAGATACGTAGCCTTATTAGATGACATAGACGTAGACTCCCAGGTGACGTAGACGTAGACTCCAAAACGACGTAGACGTAGCCTCCACGACGACATAGACGTAGCCTTTTGGGAGACGTGGACATAGCCTTGTCGTAGCTTTATCCTTTCAGGTAACGAAGACATGTCGATTGTCCATTCGTTGAACCAGTTGAGAAATTCCACGTGTACTGACATTTCACCCCCACAACAAAAGAAAAAGTTAAGTGTATGACTCAAATGAAATAATCAAATTATAAAAACTTAGAGGATCCTTGAAAAATAGTTTTTATAGCTAACCAAATTAATTTACACACACATGTATGTATATATATGTATATTTTA
The DNA here is from genome assembly GCA_028015215.1 of Gynostemma pentaphyllum. Lineage (NCBI taxonomy): Eukaryota > Viridiplantae > Streptophyta > Magnoliopsida > Cucurbitales > Cucurbitaceae > Gynostemma > Gynostemma pentaphyllum. Next base: position 16,968,493 of record CM051353.1, on the reverse strand, counting down.
AAGCAGATTTATAAAAACCACCTCTAAACTATAGAGGTTGTAACATTTACATCTTAAAACTTTCAATTTGAGCAATTAGTCCTTGAACTTTGCAAAGTGTTACAAATAGCCCTAAAAAATCAATTTGACAAAATACCCACTTAAAATTATTATTTACTAATTATTATTATAAAATCTCTATAGGGTCGTGTTCTTTGAGGTCTCTTGACTAGTCCCGGTCTCATCTTTGAAACGGATCTCAAAAGAGTCAAAACCCTCATTGGTTAGGATTAAAAGTTCCTCTCCAATCGCATATCTTCCTATCCTCTTGATAGTAATGACGTATTTTTCGTCTCTACGGTGATTTTTAAGGGTCTGATTTCAAAGTTTAATGAGGTATAATTTGACAAATTAATTTTTATTGGATTTAATTTTAACCCTCTATAAAGTTTAGGGAGTTAATTGTTCAAATTGAAAGTTTAAAAATATAAGTATTATAAACCGTTTAGTTTAAAGTTGTTTGTTTAATTTTCCCTGTTCTTCAAATGGATAATATTTTAATGTGATATTCATTGGAAGCTCAATGCTCATACAAATGAATCTTACGACAAACTTTTAAAATTTCATAATTTGAGGAGTGTTGGACTTTTAATTCTAGCTCTCGAATAGCCAGCTGCTAAAATAAGATCGATTCTTTATTGCAAAATAATTCCAATTTCATTCATGACCTTGTCATATCTCTTGAAAATGATGTGGATAGTATCCTCCTTTTTAGAATCATTTTTAATTTGGGTAAATTATAAATAACACCTTTATAGTTTCGGTCAAATTTATGAATAATTTTTACAGTTTAAAAATGACAAATCAAACATCTGTATTTCCAAATTATGCCAATAAGACATCTCCCTCCAACGTTCTAAACTTTTTTTTAGTCATAACTTCTTCATTTGAACTCTGATTTGAATGATTCGAGATGTTTTGAAATTATCATTTTGAGATCTACATTATGGTCACTTTAAAATTATCAATAAATAGAAGAGTTTATTATCATCAAAATATTATGTATGATTGAAGCCATCAACCCCTTTATTTACTAATAATTTAGAAGTTTTCAAGTGACCATATCGTAGGGCCCGAAATGAGGATTCAAAAACATCTGAAATCATCCAAATCAGAGTTCAAACAAAAAAGTTATGGTTAAAAGAAAGTTTACAACGTTGGAGAGGGGAAGGTTTTATTGGCATAATTTGGAACTACATGGGTGTGATTTGCCATTTTTAAACTATATAAGGGTTGTTCATGATTTTAATCGAAACCACATAGGTGTTATTTATAATTTACCCTCTAAATTTTTAGTGGAGAAAAAAAATTAAGGATACATATTTTAAAAATTGGAATCACCTTAAGAAACCAAGAAATGGAAAGAGGTTTGGACTTGATTATAAAACCTTCTATCAAACCCTACTTTCTAAACAAGCTTGGAGGATCCCTCTCTTAACTCAGGTCTCTTTAAAGGAAAGTACTTCATGATTAAATCTTTCATGAATGCCAAAGTCCCCAAGGGTGACTTCCTACACTTGAAGAAGTATCATTTGGGGGGGAAATTTTATGACAAAGACATTAGGCGGGGAGTTAGGAGTGATAAGGTGTATCCATTTCCATATTTTACGATAAGTGAATTTCAAAAGAATCGACTTTTAAAATCTTATCCAAATGATTGTTCACGGATTATAGATCTCATTGAATACAATGGTAATTGGAATGAAACACTCATCAATAATTCTAACTTAAATTTGTCAAGAATATATTTGCATTTGACACCAAAATCACCGGTGGTCTTATTTGCATTTTGCGCTACTTTAAATATATATTGATTGTAAGAAATGAATATTTTCAGAATAAATTATTACAACGAGCTAATGTAATATATATACAAATGAACTTGTAACTAACTTTTTAATTAACTAACTAACAAGAAGCTAACTAATTACAATATTACAAGAATGTCCTCAATAATATAGTCCTATATATCATACTCACCCCTCACATATCTTCAAATATCTCTATTTTAAATTTCTAATTCACGATATCAATTTTCATATAGCCATATACACAATGCCACCCTTCAAATGAAGCAACAAGAACTACTTCTTTAAGAGAGATGTTTGTGGTTTGAAAATGTAAATGGGAATGAGCTAGTTTCACAAACGCATTCTCACATTTGTTTCATGCTTCTTTTTCATTGACATTGACATCACTTTCTCAGATTTACTATTGAATTTGTCGTCTCATTCTAATACACTCATTATTTTCACTATTTATTTTCATTCTCCTATAATACAAACACATACATCATAAATTTAGATATAATAAATTCATACTACATTTTCTCAAGTATCACAAACCAAAAGTTCAGTTTCTCAATTCTCCAACCAAACACCCTTAAGATGAAAAATTTCTCTTAAATGGGTTTGGATGATAAATTGTTGAATCAGGGAAGCAAAAGTCGCCGACTTCACCGATATTATCGCTGACAAGTCGCCGGAAAGGAGGGTGGATAAGTCGACGAGAGGTAAAGCGAAGTCTTATCCCGAGTAGACGACTTTTCCTCGATAACAACGACATGTGATTGAATAACGACAAGTCCATTGCGTTGTCGATTCAAGCGGCTTTCGGACGACTTTTGCAGCGATATCTGGCGACTTTCAGACGACTTCTGGCGACTTCTGACAGAGATGCTTATGGAAAATTGAAATTTTGACCAATTTTTCTTTGCTTTAATTTCACTTTCTGATAACTTGTAGTTGCTTCCCTGCTACTACAAAATTTGACAGAGATGCCTTTGACCCATTTTTTTAGTCTCCATCCTCTATAAAAACTAAACTACAACTACAAGCAAAGCAATAAGCAAAATAATTCCTACGGCAATTTCCCTTACTTGCTGTCTACTGCAATACAAGTCTGCAATTTCAATTTTCCATTTCCAATCTTCCTTCCTCTTTTAATATTTTTGACAAGTAAGTTTTAAATTGAAGTTTTAATTTTAAATTTGTTGCTAATTAATTTGAGTTTTAAATTTTAAGTTTAAGTTTGATTTTATAAATTTATGTATATATGTTTCATTTTTATTATAATATTGTACATAGAATAATATTATTATTAATCATATTCCTAAAAGTATAAAACACCTTAAAATATATATTAAACTATGAGATAAGTTATAATTTTTTTTAATCCACTTAACTATTTAGTTAGTTAAGTTATTTTAAAAAAAATAAAAAAAGGTTGTATAAGTATTTGAACATCCTCTATCAATTGGAAGCAACTAGGGCATTAAATTAGTCATCAAATTAAACTTAACTATTAAGTTAGCTATAAAATTTTAATAGTTTTCAGAAAAGAGAAGTAAAATTTATCTTTAACCTAGCTTTCTTTTTATATAAAATAAGTATTATTAAATTTTAAATTTTAAAGTTAAAACTTAAAAGTTAGTTTTAATTTTTTTTAATTAATTCCCACAAAGAATCGTACAAAACAAAAGGTAAAAGAAATGGTTAGTTTTAAATTAGTAAATTCTAACATTAAAATAAGTTAAATAACAAAGTTATATTTATACTGTATTACTTAGTGAAAGTTACATTATTTTTACTTTGAATTTCAATTTTAATAAGTTTAATTTATTTTTGTAATCATATGTGTTTTAAATTTATATAGATTGAAATGGAGTCTTGATGTCGTTTTTAATCATATGTATTTTTAGTCATATTAAAATTAAGTTAGTTTTGTTTTAGTAAACAACATATATATTTAAAATTTTAAAGTTATAGTTAGTTTTAATATTTTAATTCTAAGAAAAATTTAAAAGAGTCAGTATTACTAATTACACTAATTAGAATTAGTTTTCAATTTCGAACTTTAATACTTTAAGTTTAATTTATTTTCATAACCATATATGTTGTGAATGTGATTTTATGTAGGTTGAAATGGAGTCTAATCGTATCGATTCTGCATGGACCTATTGTGCACCAATTGAGGGCAATAAATTTGGGACTATCTATAATTTTTGTGGTACAATTAATAAAAGCGGGGGAATATCACAGTTTAAGTATCATCTAACAGGAAAAGATCCTAGAAAAAACATAAAGGCATGCAAGCAAGTACCACCGGAGGTGAAGGCGGAGATCGATCAAGCTATAAAATTGAAGGAAAAGATGAAGAGGAAAAAGGCAGCGAAAATGGATGAGATACGGCACGAGCTTTGTAAAGGTTTGAAAGGCAGTCAGGATGTTTCTACGGATGATTCTGATGATGTTGAAATGTATGCGGCAGATATGGACCCAATCCAAAATAAAGAATATAGAAGGGCACTTCGTGAGTCAAGAAAGACGGCGATGGAAGAAGAATACCTCCGTCAAGAGGGATTTCAGCGAGGTCAAGGTTCTGGTACTCTACCACGGTCTACGAGTAGTAGAGAACCATCATATTACAAGTCGGAAGCTGTCAAACAAAAAAGTATTAAAGATATTTTTAAGAAAGGTGGACTTAAAGAGACGTTGGGTAAACTAGTCTCACGCTTCTTCATATACGATAATATTCCTGCTGTGAAGGCTAAATCTCACCACTTCAAGAATATGATTGTGGGAGCACAAAAAACGGGTAAGTACCGTATTATATTATCTATTTTTCACCAAGTTCATTCATAGTTTTTTTTTTAATATTTATATAATTTGTATATTTTTCATATAGGCGTTGGGATTCCGACACCATCTCCTTATGAAATTCGAAATAAATATCTGGATATGGAGTACGAGGGGATGGATTCTTATGTAGAAGAGATGAGGAATAAGTGGCCAACTTATGGTTGCACTATAATGTGTGATGGTTGGGCCAGGCCGACACGAAAATCCTTAATCAATTTCATGGTCTACTCTAAAGGTAACTCCTGGTGTATTTAAAATCTGTTGATGCATCCGATATGATAAAGGATAGCAAATACATATATGGCCTCTTGAAAGGAGTTATTGCCTATGTTGGAGCGACAACGTAGTTCGGATAGTCACCGATAACGGTTCTGCGTTTAAGAAAGCCTGGAGAGAAGATCATGAGTAAATACAATATATCCTGGACTCCATGTGTCGCTCTTGTGTAGATCTCATGTTCGAAGATATTGCTAAGCGCACAATGGTAGTAAAATTCGTGAACGGAGGCGAGATCGGTGACGAATTACATATACAATCATGGGCAATTGTTAGCAAAGATGCGGGAATATTATGAAGGAGACATCATTCGACCGGGAGCTACAAGGTTCGCAACGAACTATATCGCTCTCAATTCTTTGTTAAAGAAGAGAGGTGGGTTAAGGAGGTTATTTACGAGTGAAGACTGGCTCAACAATAAATTGAGTAAGACCGCAGGTGGCCGTGCAGTTGAACAAAATGTTCTTTCTCATTGTTTTTGGGATGGAGTTCAGGTGGTTGTCAGCATATTCGAGCCGATGTATTCAGTTTTGTGAATCGTCGACACAGAAGTGGTCCCAACCATGCCTCTTCTTTACGACATAGTTAAGACCATGAAAGGAAGAATCGCAAAACTTCAGGGCAAGGCTTGGGTGCTTGGAATAATTGAAGAGCGGTGGGATAAGACATTATCACATCCCCTTCATGCGGCAGGTATATTCTTAATCTAGATTAATATTTAACAGTTTTTTTATCAATAATTTTTAATATTAATGCATGTGAACCTATGTAGCTTATTATTTAAATCCAAGATTTCATTATCGTGATAATGTTAGTGAGGATGTGGAGTTAGTACAAGCTGTGCATCAAGTGTATAACAAACTTTTTCTGAACTGTCCCGGAGTTGCTGATTTTGGGATTGAGGTATGTATTTATCAAGAATTTAAAATGTATATATTATTATTATTTAGTTGATAGAGAAATATCACATTCAAATTGCAGCTGACGTATTTTCGCGATGCTAAGAGAGGATTTGGCTATCGAGCTGCTATTGCGTCTCGACAGAAGATGGCCCCATGTAAGGATTCATTGATATTGCAATTCACCTCTTATTTAGTTAGTTACTCACTCTGTCTATATTATGAAATTGATAATTATGTACATGTGTATAGGTGAATGGTGGAACATGTATGGAAATAGTGCTCCGATTGTTCGACAAGTGACAATAAGGATATTGGCACAAACAGCTTCATCATCTGCTTGTGAGAGGAACTGGAGTACATTCGCTCTCATACATACAAAGCTCCGTAATCGGTTGGCATATGAAAAGCTTCATAAAATTGTATTCTGCTACTACAACATGAAGCTGAAATTAAGAGACATGGAGGCTAAAGCAGATAAGGTTGCCGAAACCGATTATATAGATATGCTGAACTCAGAAGTTGGAGCAGAGGCGGATGACGGTTATGAAGATTCCATGTTTGATTGGGTTCGACTTGCACATTTAGATGATGAACATGGAAATCTTGATCCACGAATTGCAAAAAGGGCTGCAGAAGTTGGAGTTGATGTGGAGAGGGTCATTCGGGAAGAGGTACAACCCGACGTGGATTTCTCTGTCGATTCTGTTGATAGGGAAAACTTGCTTCAAGCCGGCTATACCCTGAGCCAACGACAATTAGACAAAGGAAAGAGACGAACGATGACTGTTGACGATGATGACGATGACGATGAGACTCAAGGACCATCACATGATGATGGAGGTGATGGTGGAGGTGGAGATTATGAACAAAAAGGACAATCATCCGAACAACCAATGAGTCCTTTTTCTTGTGAGCGTAATTTTGATCACGCGACCCATGATTCAGACCATGGAAATCGTGAAGGTGGTGAGGGGATAGCTGCAATCGGAAAACCTTTTGTTCGAATTCAAAGACCAATACATGATTACGGGTCGGATAAAATGGGGTATGGTGACAATGACTCATTGATATCGAGTATAGGGACCATTACTCTTGGTAATACTCAATATGGTGGGGGTCTTTCTGATTTCATGAGTACGGGAAGATCAGAGCACGATCGAGACTCAATAGCATCTTCTCATGCATCGAATTTTGTGCCTCCGGCTCAAGCTCATATTCCAGATGCGGAATCACGTTTGTGCCTCAACAAAATTACCCTCAAGATAATTTTGGCTTTGGAGTTGGAGGGACACAATTTCAGCATAATATCCCTCAATATCAAAACTTCCCTCAGGCTCAGGCTCAATTTCAGCAAAACATCCATCACAATCCAAACTTCCCGATGTCTCCCATGACCTCTCAACATGGATCTCAATCAAATGATTCGTCATTTATGTATGTTTCATTCTCGATCCCTGTTCCGATGCTTGTTCAAGCTCGAAATTTGGATCATTATCCACGACGAGGGTCTATTTGTGCAAGTGATGACTCGTATCTATGGCATGTCGATAATTTTGTTCGCAATTACGAGGGTCGATTGACATGGCAAAGGTGCTTAAATTGGAAACAAAATGAGAGTGATGGTGTTGTTGACCCACCGAGGTATTCATGTCGTTTTTAGTCATATGTATTTTGAAGTCATCGTTGTAATAAAAATGTTTAATGTGATGTGAACGTTCAATACATTTTCTCCAATTTTTCATAATTTGACAAATTTCATGCACTTATAGGTGTATATTGTCATTATATGGTAGATTATGACTTAAATATCCTACTGTTCATTTATGAAGTCCAAAAATTAATATAAGTTTCCATCGTTTCCGTGATTTTTATGGGAATGTCCGTCGACAAGTCCGTATATTTGAACCTCGACATCTTGACCGACATCGATTTTTACTTCCTTGTCGTTGATATAAAAATAAAATAAATACAATAAAATCTAACTTGAAGAGATCGAGGGAAGTACAATTAATGAATTACTCATTTAATTACCTTGTTTTTTTTAACTGAACAAACAGAAAAAAGGCTGCTCCATTTCATCAAATTATCACACTAATCAAGAAACGATTAGACAGACCCTGGTTGTGTGCTTTCAAATCCCAATATCTCAAATGGAGAGCTTAGCCATAACCAAAAAATGAAGTAGCTTCTTGGTCATAGTTTTACTCAAAGCTATGAATTTTCATAGTAATTTCAAGAAAGAAAAAAGAGGTTTGGAATTATAAAACATTAATTAATTAAAAAATATTTATTGTTTGATATGTTCTTGAGCTTCACCATGACCATTCATAGTACAACACACACTTTTGTCACTGATGGAAAGATAGCCCCTATGTTTCAGCTTCACCCACAAGTCTTTTCAGAGATTTCTCATACATTTTTTTTAAAGGGTAAATTGCAAATAAGACCCTTATCGCCTTTTCAAAATGCATGAACACACCCCGTACTTTAAAAATGACAAATCGCACCCTTGTGGTTCCAATTTTTTTCAATCAGACCCCTCCCTTTCAATGTCAATAATTTTCTTTTAGCCACAACTTCTTCGCTTGAACTCCGATTTGGACGATTCAAAATGTTTTGGAATCCTCATTTTAGGCTCTACATAAATGTCAATTCGAAACTTTGAAATCATTAATAAATAAAAGATTTTATTAGCATCGAAATATTAGGTATGATTGACATCGTTAACTCTTTTGGTTATTGATGATTTCAAAGTTTTGAAGCGACGATTATGTAAAGCCGGAAATGAAGATTCCAAAACATCTTGAATTATCCAAATCGAAGTTCAAACGAAGAAGTTATGGCTAAAAGAAAATTATTGACATTAAAGGGGGGTCTGATTGAAAAAAATTGGAACCACAGGGGTGCGATTTACCATTTTCAAAGTACATGGGGTGCTCATGCATTTTGAAAAGACCACAGGGGTCTTATTTGCATTTTACCATTTTTTAAATAACATAAATTTATTTGTTTATGGAATTCTAAAATTTCCTTTTTATTATTTTAATCTCAAATGTCCAATAATATCATTAGAATATTTGATATACGATTCAAATAATAAAAATGTATAGATTAAGATTGTCATATCTTAAAATAGATCAATTGGAAATGAGATAGATGGAAATATGATTCTTGAATTATATATGAATAGGGATGAAGAGTGAAATGAGATGTAAACTTTAATAGTAAATATGGAAAAATTGATGTTATTAAAGTATTGGAATGAATTCGGAAACTCATTCCCTCTCTTAATCAATTCGGAAACTTTCATTGATTTGATCGTTTAACTTGATTGAACAAAATATCTTAACGTTGAGTTAAACACCGATGGAAGATTTGAAGTTTAATATCAACAACACTTAGGGTCTGTTTAAGATATTTTTAAAAAAAATATTTAAAAGGTATTTTTTATGATTATCGAAAACATTTTTAAACACTTATAAAATAAAATATATCTCATACAGACACTCAATTTTAATATATAGTTATATTTTATTGATTCTTAAGTTATAATTACAGTAACACATTGAGATTATGTTGTGAATAGATTTTTTTAAGAAATATATTATGACAATATTGAAATTGGTTTGTTAAAAATATTTCAGGTTAGTGATTTTAATATTCAATACATTAATTAGCAAAATTAATTGCTCCGTATCGTTGTAGGTTTGGTTAGATATTTAGTCATAGTTACACCGAGTGGTTTTTATTGTTTACCTTATTTGAACAACTTTTTATTGATATCTATAAATATGGCTTTAATTACATCAAATTAATTAATTTCGATCATTGATTTTTTTTATTTCTTTTTATGGTTGAAAATTATAAAATTCATTTTGTTTGTGATTTGAAAAGGAGTCTATCATTTCTCATTTAAAAAAAATCAAAATGTCTAGAAAGCAATAGTATTTTGTTCTTAAAAATTCAAACTTAAAAAATGGATTTATTTGTAATATACTATATAAATTTTTTAAAATCTTTGTATATTTATAACTTTTTTAGTTTTCTGCCTTGTTTACTTTTTTTTTTTCCTTTGTTTTGTTTTTCATTTTGAAAAACATTTTTGAAATCTCGATGTTGAGTTTTCAATATTTGACTAGAATTTTGAAAACATTTTTCAAAAAATATATTATAAAATAAAGACATGTGAATAAGCTTAGTTTTCAAAACAAAATAGATCTCGAATCATTATTAGATTTCCCCTTTTTTGTTTACTTAAATGTTATTGTTATTAACTAAATTTAAGTCATTTTTAATGGAGGAACCTTTTAAATCTGTGATTATATTGATAGTTAATCAGATCATTAATAGGAGGTGACCTAAGATTAGGATTAAGAAGTTTAGAGAATCCACTTTTAAAGTGTGTGCCCAGATCTAATGGGACCAATTAGGGAGTGAAGAATAAATAAATGATTATTAAATTTGTATGTTAAAATCAATGTATTTTCAAAGTTTTAGTCTCACATTTTGTTTTCAAAGGGGTTTTATACTTTCTCACATTTGTGTTGGTGATCTTTATAATTTTAAAATCATCATATCAAGTCTCATATATGAAAAGTGAATTGAGTTTTAGATATTATATCAATTTAAGGAAGAGAGACTGGAACTTTTGACCTAAAAAAAAAGAACAGACGTCTAACCAATCGAGGTTTGTTCAAGTTGACAAAAATGATTCGAGTTTGATCCTTTGTAATCTTAAAAAATTTATTTTAATATGATGTTTAATCTTATTGATATAATTTTTATAGTGGTAAACAAATATTAATTTAGAAAAAAATATTTTATAAGGATAAATGCAAATTACATCTCTACGATTACCCTAATTTGTAAATAACACTTTTATGATTTAAAAATGCTTTTAAACATATTTGTGGTTTGGTTAATTGTAAATCACACCCCCTGTCAATTAATTTATTATAATTTTGAACAGGTGTTTATTCTACCGGTGTCATTTTTTCTAATTCAATTAAAATAACCAATTTTGATTTTTTGACATGTAAACTTGTTTACTTTATTATCTCTATCTAAGCTTTTCAATCAAAGAAACTAAAAAAATGGGAAAAGGTCTAAATTGAGAAATGAAAAATGATTGTATAACCAAACAAACAAGGTGTTCCAATATACATCTACAATTTTTTTGAAAAATAAATTGGAAATTACATAGAATGTACAATGATTTTTTATATTCCTTTCCCTCTTCAATCACCCTCTCTAGTCTCTACATAAAGAGGATAAGCCAACTAAAACAAACCCTATAAAAAATTATTTACACCTAAGAAAATACCTATAATAAAATGGGCATTGAATGCATAAAAAGAAAAATGTGGGGGTGGAATTGAGGAATTTATTAAATTACAACATGATCAAACATTTGAATGCAGCTCATGATTCCCACAGTGAATTATTGATTTATGTGCTAAAAAAAACCACCAAATTTATATATAATTGCATTTGACTTTGTTTCTATGTATGGACAAATATTGCACTATCCCCACTCTACCTATTCCCCTTAGGCTTTTGTACTCTATTCTGATTCCTAATTCCCCCACCCTAACCCTCTTGTTCAAAACCAGCATTCCCTATGGTCTACATATATTTTCCTTTTCTTATTCCATGATTTTTTTATAAATTTTTTTTTTCTTATAATTCTCATTAGTATGAATTTCCAACATATATGATGGGAAGAAAAGATATAGATTTAAGATTATACGGTTTAGTTGGTGTGAACTTACTTATAACATTCGAACAAGTTAAAAATGAGTTTAGAACGGGTTTGATTCTCTTTAATATACACCAGAAAAAGAAATAGGAGAACGAGATTTGAATCTCACCTTCTTATTTATAAACAAACGGCTTTACTATTTTTTACTGAAAGGGTATTTGACTCGTGGTTTTGATCTGATTTGTTAAATCAAAGGTTGTGAGTACTGAGTTCAATAAATTTATGTTTGGATTGTACAAAACAATAAGTTCATTTATTAAAAGATGGTGATTTTAACCAACACATCATTTAGAGTTGTAAAACTAGAAGACAAACGAGATTTACACGATATCGAGAGTGTTTAATTTTAGATCTAGACAAAACAAAATAATGACTTTTTTTTAGAGACCCAGCTACCAACATTGGGTGAGAGAGAGAGAATTGCAGAAGAAAATGCAGAGAAGCATTGATAAGATGGTCCCTAAAAGTGTTAAAGGGAGTAATAGCCTTTGGGGTGTCAATTTCAATTACCAGTAATGGGCTGGACAGCTTGAGGACGGTTGGGGAGTACAGTAACTAGTTGGCCATATTAGGTTTGTACATTTGTGCTCTTTCTACCCCTCTCTTGGGCTTACCATAAAGCCCATTTACCATATTTTTCTCTCTCTTTAATTATCCGAATTCTTTCTCGATAAAACTTGGTTGTTTACCTGTACGACCCGATTTCTAACAGATTCCAAATACAATCATTATCATTAAATTTTGAAACTTGGTTGCTTACCAGTAAACCGCTCCTAATTTCGACCCTATTTCTAATAGATTCCAAATGTAATCATTATCATTAAATTTTGAATTGTAATTTAACTAATTAAATAGCGTGACCTACTTGATTATGGATATTTATTTTGTGATTTAACTCCTATTTTGATTTTAATGGTAAAGTTTTCTTTTGAACTTATATTAAAGTTTAAGGGAATGTAGGAGCAAATTTTATGAATCAATAATCTATTTTTATTCTATTATTCTTCTATTTTCCATTTTTTGATAAGTTCTATTTTTTTATCTTCACAAATTGTTCAAATCCCATCCATTTTCAACATATTCATTAATACCAGCGAAATTCTGTGAAAATAGCTAATATTCAAAATTTAAATGGTGGGTGTCAATGTCATATATTAACTAAAAACCAACTTGAATTTGTACTTTATTTTAATTAATGATAAAGTTTGACTTATTATATGATATAATTGTACATGTATAATATTAATTATATATTATGAATTTTTTTGTAAATTTATATCATAATTTGATAATGCACACCACTATGAAATGAGAAATTAATTACTAAATCTATAAACCACATTATTATTCGTGGGCCAATTCATAAATATGAGTTGGTTTTGGAGTGAAAATGTTTTTATGGTTCAAGCACTTCTTCCATTCTGAATTGGTGTATTATTTATTTATTTATTTTAAAAACTATTTTTTAAAATTATAAATTTGAAAAATAACAAGAAATAAAAAAATAACATTTTTTTTTAAAGTTCCTTAAATAATATGGAAAGGAATCCATTATATAATAAAGTGATTAAAATTATAAAAAAACTAATCAGGTTTAGAAAATTATTGACTTTCAATTTAAAATATTCTAACATAAAATACAAAAAAAACAGAAATTATTAATTATATGGGATCTCTTTCTTTAGTTGTTTTATGCTTTGTTGATTATTATTTTGTTCTTCTTAGTTTTGTCTCATGTTTTAATCTATTCTAATAATTATACTTACTTGAGTAGAGAGTTCTTATTTTAACGTCGAACAGTGAGATCACCTTTTCTTTTATATTTATAAATAACCACACTTATAAAAGAAAAAACAACATTGAGATTTATTATTCTAGACTATATCTAAAAAAAACCGTTAAATTAATAAAAGTAAAAATAATTTATTAATTTTATAATTAAGACAAGAAAAAATATCATTGAATGCTATTTTTTTTTTAAAATTCTAATAATCTCTTTCAAAAAATAAAAACTGTTTTTTTTTTTTTTTTGGTTCTCCCTACTAGTACTAGTTACCCAAAGAAGAGAGACGAATTTTGTGCCTTAATCCAACATTTTCATTTTCTCACACCTTTTCCCATTACTAGTTTCTCTCTCTTCTTTCTCTGTGTTAAAGTTCTTCTCTCCGAAAAAAAAAAAACACACAGACAGCGCAAAATCCAACTATTTTACACCATAGGGCTTCGTTCTTTCTCTTTTGTTGGATCTGTTTTTCCAATCCTTACTTCTTTCAATAAAAAAAAAAAATCTTCTGATTGATTTTGATCCCAATGCTTTTCTTGGGCATCTTCCATTGATATGGAAATGCCCATTTTCTTCTTCTTTCAACTATGAACATCAATTCTTCTCGTGGCCATGATAATGGTAATGGTAATGATGATGAAGAAGAAGAAGAAAGCGACTTCTTTTACGAATCCCTTGATCGCATTGTTTCTTCCTCTTCTTGTTCTACTTCTACTTCCAATTCTAATTCTGATAATGATAACAATGATCCTTCCCCTAATTTCCCAATTCCCAAATTCCCTTTTGGAATTTCTAACTATGATATTTGGATCTCTGAACCTACTTCTGTTTTTGAACGCCGGAATCGCCTTCTCCGTGAAATGGGTCTGAGTGGCGACCCTTCTCTTTCTCGGGTTCATTCCGTGTTGGAAGAATCTGATCTTAGAGAAAAGGGTTTTGGGGATTTTGGTCGATCGGTTTCTTCTGATTATTTGATTCGTCAAGAGCAAACTCCTGCTATTATTCGCTCCAAATCTGATGGCGCTGCTGATTCTAATCGGACCAAAAGCTCTTCACAGATTTCTGGTATTGATGATGATGCTGATAATCAGTGTAATTATTCGTCTTCTATTAATTCTTCTTCGATTCTTTCTATTCGTTCGGTCAATGAGACCTGTTCATTTGCAAATAACCGTAATAATCGTGTAGTTTTTAAGTCGAGAAGTTGCAAGAGTGAGGGGACTTCAATGGTTGCTTCTTATGCCGTTTCGCCGAGTAAGCCGCCCTCGGGGAAAAACTGTAGGTGGGCTGATGAGATTCAGAGTGATTTTAAGGTTTTGAATGCCAATTGTGAAGTTAGTCCATTGTCGATGTCTGAGAGTGTCGGAAACGGAGGTGAGATTAGGGAGGATTTGGCTTGTTCTACTATTGGTGGTGATGTCGATGATAAAGTGTGTACTATCAAGGATCTTGACAATGGGAAAGAGTTTGTTGTGAATGAAATCAGTGAAGATGGTACGTGGAACAAGCTTAAGGAAGTAGGAACTGGGAGACAGTTGACTATGGAGGAGTTTGAGATGTGTGTTGGGCATTCACCTATTGTTCAAGAATTGATGCGGCGGCAGAATGTTGAGGAGGCTTGTAATGATAATGTGGATTCAAATGTGAATGGGGATATCGGTAGCAGTTCGAAAATGAAGAAGAAAGGAGGATGGTTTAAGAGTAGTATAAAAAGTGTGGCTAGTACTGTGAAGGGTCAAAAAGAGAGACGGAGCAGTGATGAGAGAGATACTTCATCTGAGAAGGGTGGGAGAAGGTCAAGCTCTGCAACAGATGATAGCCAAGATGTTTCCTTTCATGGACCAGAGAGAGTAAGGGTACGGCAGTATGGAAAATCAAGTAAAGAACTCTCTGCACTCTTCAAGAGCCAAGAGATACAAGCCCACATTGGGTCAATATGGACTATTAAGTTTAGTTTGGACGGGAAGTATCTTGCAAGTGCTGGAGAGGATCGAGTCATTCACGTTTGGCAGGTAGTAGAGTCAGATAGAAAAGGGGATCTATTGATGGAGAAACCAGAAGATGGGAGCTTGAACTTTTTATTTGTTGCTAATGAGTCGCCAGAACCCACTTCATTATCTCCAAATGTGGACACCCATCATGAGAAGAAGAGAAGAGGGAGATCTTCTATTAGCCGGAAATCCATGAGCTTGGAACATGTTGTAGTGCCAGATACTGTATTTGGGCTTTCAGAAAAACCTACGTGTTCATTCCAGGGGCATCTTGATGACGTGCTTGACCTCTCATGGTCCAAGTCTCAGGTTGGTTTGTGTTTGAAATTCTGTGAGATGTATATTTCTTTTTCATCAACATCAATATTTTGGATGTTATGTATGTGGTTCTTTGGATGCTCATCTTCAAACCAGTAATTTTTAGATACACGATATGAAGTTGACTTGAAATATGAATGAAATTTAATCAAGTTAAAGGCAGTAACGTATATAATATGGCATCTAATGAACATTTGAAAAGGTTGTTTATCAATTATCATTTCTAGAAGAGATGCTGTTTATCATAATTCAATAGTTTCTAGAAAATTTCATAATGAAGAACAATTGTTGTTGCATATGGTTAAAATGAAGTAAAATGGAGGGGAGTTAATTATTTCATCTAGCTCCTATCAGGAAAGAGAGAGAGAGATCTTACCTGGTTATAACTTCTGCAAGTGACCATCAATATTTGAAGCTAATTATGTGACGGTGTAGGAACGTGGCTCTTATCTCTGAATGGCTTTAGAAATTTTGAAAGAGATGTGACCTTAAATTTTAAAACACAAATAGTTTCCAATGTGCTGAGGGAGGATACTTTTGGCTGGTCCACAGATTTCTCCTCTTTTTTTGGTAGTCCTAGAACTCTAGGGCTCTGTATGCCTAAATGTTACCCTTTTTCTTGGGCTGATATATTATATCAAGTGGGGGCAGATCAGTGGCTGGCTTGATGATGATACTTGTATCTCAGATTTCCTAGACTCAACAGAATTTACCATCAGATAAATTATTCAATAATTCTGGAATTATAAGGAAATAAATGGATCCTTAATTTTAGATGCCCTTAATGATTGGGAGATTGTGGAGCGGGTTTCTCTCAGCATTCCCATGGTGATGTTGAACTCAACATGCCTTAGTTATGAGCATATTATTAACGAGAGACTTAACCCAAAAGAATGAGTGCTTCCCAACTTCCACTTTCTCGCAATGTTACATTGCCATACAAATTCCATCCCAGCTTTTTTTTCATTACCAAGCATATCAGAAGGTGATGTTCTTCATGTGAATTGTCCCTCATAAAAGTAATCAAGTTTGATAAAGTTTGGAAGAGATTTTGAATTTGTCACTTTCTCCCAATTGATTTGTGTTTTCATAGAAAAAAAGATCAGAACTTTATTTTGGACCATTTTGAACCTCCTCAAAATCCTCGTCCTCCAACCAAAATAAGAAAAATGCATAATTCAACTCTTGATGGGCCACAATTTCACAGGGAAGGGGTTTGGCTTGAAAGAAATAGTGAATTTTTTTTAAGAGTTTCCTAAGAATGACTTGATCCAGAGGAATTTTTTCTTCCTAACTTCTAGATAGTAGATTTTGTCAGAGTCTTTTGTAATCTCCTTTGGCTTTGGAGAGGATAGAATACTAAATCCTTCCTCTCCATTTTGAATCCATCGATTAGCTGACATACAGCCTATACTTAAATTTTTATTTGATTTGTTGAGGTCGATGCCATTGCCAATCTTGGTCTGTGTACTTATCTATTTTCACTTAATCAAACACCATTAATTAGTTGGGGAGAAGCCATGTCAACCTTGGTCCGTGCATATTTTAATTTCTATTTTTACTGCTAAATCAAACTCAATTGATAGGTATCATGAATAAATAAAAATGTCATGCCCAAATGAATCATTCTGTGACACTTCCTTTAGAACTCTTTTTTCCCTACTGCTTATATGCTATTGAAAAGTGTGATTAATGATAAATGATGCTTATTTTAGTTGGGGCGCGAGGGGGATGGAATTTTGTGGGTGTCTTCTTTGAAGTACCTTCATTGTGTTAATTCCTCCTAACAAAGATTCCACAAGAAGAACCTGATTTTGTTTGGAATTCCATGCTTCTAGATTTCCTAAAAAAGGTTTTTGTTTCATAGAGTAGCTCTGTTATTTAGATGTGAGAAAAGGGAACTGTCCAAGGGGGGAAAGATTTTCCAAGAAAAACCTCATGTTTGGGAATTGGCATATGTAAATGCTTCTTTTTGGGTGTCAATTTCCAAAGCTTTTTTTTGTAATTATCCACTTAGCTTGCTCATTAATAGTTGCCTCACATACTTGTAATTGTAATTAGGTGGCGGCCTTAGTTTTATCTTTTGGGTATAGGGGTATACAGTTTTTCTTGCTCTTACTTTGCTCTCTCTTTTGTATTATCTTTCATTGATCACTGAAATGGGCTTGTGAGCCATTCTTTTCAAAAAAAAAAAAAGCAAAAGGAAAGAAAGAAAGAAAAGGGAGCTACAAGTGTAGTCTTTGGAGCCCTCCGAAACTCAATTTAATCCATCCCATTGCATCTTAGGTTTCTGGTTTTCATTAGTCTGCAGCAATTGAGTGAGATTTTCAACCACTATCATGAATTCCATCCTCCAAGCACTGTTAACTTACTACAGGCAATCTCTACCTGAGGCACTTTATGTAGACATCTGAAATGACCTAAAAAAAGAGTTATGAAGGCCTCAACCTCATGACCAGTAAGTTGTTTAAAACCTGATGTTGATTCCACTACCCTTTATTTCCCTTTCTTGATAAGAAACAAAAAATTTCATTGATTATGTAAGTTACAAAAAAGAACGCTCTTACACAAAGGGAATTGACAAATAAATGATTCCATTGCCCACTTTAATGGATTATATATGATGAAGTTGTATTGAGACCATTGGCTGGCAGTTTCCTTTTTCCAGAAATGTTAGAGATCTTTCACCATCTGCTTTGGCAGTCTCCCCTTCAGGAAGATGAGACTGAGATTCTCCGTTATTTTTACAAAGAAAATAGAAGTGGGGATTGAGACAGCTAGAGGGATGTCTTTTTTGAATGATCTCAGCCATGCTAATTAATCATCGATAAAATACTCGTAACCTCCACACTCTCCCCTGGCCGTAGCCCATTAATCATCGATAAAAGGGTCACATAATCCTTAATCTCCCCATCTTTAAGATTTCTCCTAAAAGTAGGATTACACACCGCACAAGGGGGATCCCAAACTTCAGCAACAGGTAACGTCTTTTGAGAGTGGCAAGCCTGAAAAGAGTGGGGAACAACACCTCCAAGGGACTATGGGAAGGCCAAACATTCTTACAAAATATTAGTTTAGATAGTCTGTCCGCCACCCAACAAGGAGATCCAAAAGCCAGTTTTTCTCCACTCTCAACTTTAATGCACATGCGATTGTTACTGAGCTTTTGCAATTCACCACAAATTTTCCAGAGACAATTTCTCTTTAACTTATTGTGCCAAAGAACTTCTCTTTTGACAGAAATTTCCAATTCTATTTGAAAATCAAGAAAATATTTCTTTCTTGAGAATACTGACCCTGATGCCACCTTCATAATTAGAGTTGGAATTTATTTTCCTACTAATCAAATGGCCCTCCCTTTGCAAGCCTTCACGAGCCGAGCCCATAAGAGATCCCTTATTTATTTTAATAATTTTGATTATTTTGGAAGGCATCTTGAATGAAGACAAAAGATAAATAGTGTTGTTGGGTGTTGGCAAGTACAGATTGAAGAATAGTGGGTTTTCCACCTTTGGAGAAAATGTCATGCTCCTATTTATGAAGTTTTTAGAAATTTTCTTGATAGTCAGGTTTCAAAAAGCCAAAGAATTTGGATTCCCTCTATTGAGAATACCTTAAAAGGTTAAATTTACTTTAGTCTAACAGCAAGCTTTTGGTTCAATAGTAATTCAACATGGTAGAGTTGGAGGTCCAAATTTCAAACTTCTTTGCTCTCATTTCGTATTGGGCCTTTTATTAATATCCAAGCCCACATGTGATGGGAATATTTGGAATACTTTAAAAGATTAAAATTTCACCAAGTTTATGTAATAGAAATATCAATGTTTTAAAAGTCTTAAGGCGTTTTGGCATGGAGAGGCGAGGCGTAAGCCTCGAGGCGGTGTGAGGCGTAAGCCTCATTTTATTAAGAAAATTAAAAAAACCGAAATATTTAATACCCCACATTAATAACTCTTCTAAAAATACCTCACATTAATAACATGATAGAGGAATATACAAATTTGTATAATCTGTGCTATATATACACAATCAAAATATAGAATTAAAAGTTAATTAAATAGAGAGAGAATATTTAAGAAAAATATATAGGAAAAATATTTTAAAAAAATACAGTGGAAAATTGGAAAAATAAATTGTTAAACATTTTATGTATTTATAAACAGGGAAAAAAAAGAGAGATGAAATGAATTAAAATTTGTACTGTATATTTTATAAAAAATACATAACTATAAAAGCGTTTGACCGGCAACTTGCAGGTGTAGACAAAAGCTTTGAGGTTTGGCTCGAACCCTTAAATAAGCTTCCTATCAGTGAGGCGTACGCCTCTTAAGCCTTGAGGCGTAAGTACCAAAGGCGTATGCCTCACGTGGCAGAGGCGTAAGCCTCTTTAGGAACCTTAAAGGCGTAAGATCTAAGGCGTTTTTCTTACGCCTCGCCTTGAGGCGCGCCTCGAGGTGTAAACCTCAAGCGATTTTAAAAACATTGAGAAATATTGTATTCCAAAATTGTATGAAGAATTGGTACACATGCCCCTTTTTATAATAGAGGAGGCCTAATATATAGGAAGCTTAATTCAAATGATGTATATTTACTAATATAAAGATAAAGATAAATCCAACATTTTCCTTATCTTAAGAACTTAAATTTTTTGGAACTAGTGGTGGTTTGACAACATCCAAGAAGCATTCCTAGGTAGGTCATGAGCCAGTGTCATCTCATCAGCCAAGCAGCCAAAGAGATTGGATTGGATTTTGACTTCTTGAGGGTCAATATTGATGCCAGCTAACACTTTTTGGTCAAACTGATCTTCATGGCAATTATATGTTAAAAGATATTGAGAATGAAAAAGATGTTTCCTGAACATAATCTTTAAAGAGAATGATGTTTGTCTGAAATTTGTAGTCTGGTTTATAAGTTCTGGTGTTGGTATATCGATTGTAATTCCAGGTACTCATTTTTTCTGGTTGAATTGGTGCTTGCTGTATTATTACTTTTATTAGACAATATGAAACTGAATATTTCATCAAAATTATCTTCGGACTCATTCATAAAAAATTCTTTCCAGTTCTTCTTTTTGTCATATTGTAGTATAATGCATTGCTCCCTTTTTCCCCAGCATTTGCTCTCATCTTCAATGGACAAAACTGTGCGGCTCTGGCACTTGTCAAGTGAATCTTGTTTGAAGATTTTTTCACACAGTGACTATGGTAAGCTTACTACCGATTATCTTCTTGCATTGTTTACTTTTTTTAGCTTTCCAGATTTTGATTTGGAGTGAGTTAGTTGACAGTTCCAAATTTTTGAGTAAGAGCACTCGGTTGTGAAGCTATGTTCCTTCTAATTTAATACAATATGGTGACGATTTGTATTTTTAAGATATTTTCTTTTTTATATTTAAAAATAGGAAACCTTATCAGAATTTTACCAATAAAAATTCCATAGGAAATGTTTTATTTCTTCTTTGGTCTCTCTTGATGAACTGTCTTGTAGCTAATAGCTAGTTTGTTTCTTACATGTACCTTGCCACAGTAACTTGCATCCAGTTTAATCCTATTGACGATAGATACTTCATTAGTGGATCATTAGATGCTAAAGTTCGTATATGGAGTATCCCAGATCGTCAAGTTGTTGATTGGAGTGATTTGCATGAGATGGTGACTGCTGCTTGTTATACACCTGATGGCAAGGTTGAACAGTTGACAATTTTTCCCTTTTTAATATAGCTCGCTACATTTGTTGCTCAAAAAGAATTTTTTTTCCCACTGTTGAAGGGTGCATTGGTTGGCTCTTACAAGGGAAGCTGCCGATTGTACAGTACATCTGGTATATTCTCTGTCAAATCAATCAATCATACCTCTCCTTATCAAAAAAATAAATGATCATACCTCTCCTAGCTCCCTAAAGTACATGCATATGCTTGGATATGGAAATCCAGAGATTGAATTACCTTTTGCATTGAGTGTTGATGGTAATTCTTTTTCCTTTTTTCCCTCAGAGAATAAGATGCAGCAAAAAAGTGAGATAAATCTGCAGAACAAGAAGAAAAAATCTAGTCACAAGAAAATCACCGGGTTCCAGGTAATTCAATCCCCTTTTATTCAAGATTTTTCTTTCTTGGAGTACCCAAGTACACCGTCAGTACTCTTCTCCCTTAGGCGTACATGCTTACATACAAGGAAAAAGAAATATATAGCATGAATTCCCAGATTTCCTTTCTGTTCCTGATCATTTCCAATAACAGTTTGCTCCAGGAAGTTCGTCAGAAGTGCTCATTACATCTGCAGATTCACGCATACGGGTGGTTGATGGCATTGATCTGGTGCAAAGGTTTAAAGGTATTCGGGTCATATATTAAGATGATGATGTTTTTTGAAGGTTACTTTTAGTCTTAGATTTTTAGCTGGCATTAAAAATAAAAACCATTACCGATGTCTTTTTTTCCCTTGAAATCTCAACCGAACCACCATCACTGAATGCATGCAGATTGCTAGTACTTTATTTGGTGCTTGCTCACGCATCCTAGTTGCACACTAATTTTGGCACATGTTTGATTGCTCATTAAAACTGTAAAATTTGACTCAACAATGTAAGTACATAGCACCACAATCTTGGTTGTAGTATTTTTCTTCTCACACCTGTCCCCTGGTTTGTTCCACACAGTACATTTGGGTTTTATTTTCTTAGTTCTTTTTTGAATCTGTGCACTGCCTTTTTATGCACCGGTTTTGGCATACTGTCTTGCAATTTCTAGTCCAAGCAGTGAAGCAAACCAGTTAAGATGGCCTCCAGGCTCATATTTATGAACTAATGGTATTGGATTGTGCATTCTGCTATTAGGCATTTTAATATGTATGTTCTGAATTATTGATGGGCAGTGACCTATGGGTTTGGTTATTCTCCACCGTTTACAATCGCATGTCTTGCAGGCTTTAATCTAAGAATGAACATTCATATTTTAGTTAATTGCTATGTTCTTTATCCAGGTGTATTGGTTTTGTAACAGGGTTTCGTAATACAAACAGCCAAATCTCCGCCTGTCTTTCAGCTAATGGAAAATACGTGATATCTGCCAGTGAGGATTCTCATGTGTACGTATGGAAGCATGAAGCTGATTCCCGACCTAGTAGGAGCAAGGGAGTGACAGTAACTCGATCTTATGAGTATTTCCATTGTCAGGACGTCTCCGTGGCTATTCCCTGGCCTGGTATGGGCGATTCATGGGGTCTTCATGATAATTATTGTGGAGATGACAATGGGATCGAAAATAATCTCGATGATATCTCCTCGGCTAACCATCCCCCTACACCTGTTGAAGCAAATGGCAGTGAGGATTCGCAATCGGCGTCTGGCTGTACAAACAGTCCTCTTCATGGAACTCTTTCGAGTGCAACCAACAGTTACTTCTTTGATAGAATTGCAGCAACATGGCCGGAGGAAAAGCTTGTTTTGAATACTAGAAACCGAAGCCCGCATTCCACTGTGGATATTGCCAGTGGAATGTTTCAAGGCTCTTCAGCATGGGGTATGGTGATTGTAACTGCTGGTCTAAGGGGTGAAATCAGAACTTTCCAAAATTTTGGATGGCCAGTTAAAATTTAAGAGGTGTAAAAAATAAAATTGGAAGCCTCTTATAAAAAACCAAATCCCAATGCAATCATTGATTGGAAAAATATGTACAGAGAGATGATGGGTGAGATTTGTAATGTTAGAAGAATTAAATTTTTCTAGTTACCTTACCCTGTGCTTGTGCTCATTGGATGTGAAGCAGATGCCAAGAGCTAGTCCAATTTGAGTGGTGGGAAAAAGAGTATAGATTTGTGAAGGAAAAAAAAACCAAAAAACAAAAAAAAAGAAGAAAAGTTTACAATATGAATTTAGCAACAGATGTAATTTCTGTAATCGGGAATTGTAGAGTTTTGAGCACTGCAAAAGCCTTATTGAATTTAAAAGGAGGAAAAAAAAGAATTTTTTTAATGACTTTTTGGCATGAATATTGTATAGTTTTAAGGATTGATTTCTTTTATATCGTGTGGTGAATTCATCTCTACAGCTATATATTTGTCAGCATTTGATCGTCTCATTGGTTGGGGGATATAAGAATGGGACAATTACTCACATGGCATATTAATCAAACTATATTACTCAAAAAGCTGGACTTTTCATAAATTACTCAAGTAGCATATTTTAGGCCCAGGCCCAAAACAAAAAAAAATGTGAGATACCCAAAAAGTCCTTAATAAATCCAGAATTCCAGATTTCCTTCACATTTGCTTTTGATTTTTTTTTTTCACGCGAATCTTCTCTCCAATTCAAGAATTTCATATTTCCTTCTATGCTCTTTTCATCCTGAGAACTCCAGATTTCCTTCGCACGATTCTTTCCATGCCTTTTTTCTTCGATATGAATTTCCTTACTCATTACGAACAAGAAATACAAATTTGTCATTCGATTTCAATCTTGCGACTTTTCATCTTTAACTGCATGTTCTTCCGAATTCAAAGTTGGGATTTAATTCTTCAATAATCAACATATTGTGTATTGAGGAATGAATCTCTTATAGAACTTCTTCAAGATAGAAAAATCAAAGGTAAAAAGCTTGATTAATTCTTAAATTGCTGTTTAAGATGACCTTAATTGGTTGAATTTTTAGTTCAATAATTAATTTAATTAAAAAAAGTGTTCAAAAAACAGTGTGTTCATCTTATTTATCTTATTGGTTGAATAAGATAAATAAGCTAAATATTGGTTGAATGTTTTAGTTCAATATCTAATTGAACTAAAACAATAAGTTAAGAAGTTCTCTAAAAATTGATTGAAAGTTTTAGTTCAATATTTAATTGAACTAAAACAGTGTGATTAAGCAATTTAGTTGTTGAATGTTTTAGTTCAATATTTAATTGAACTAAAACAGTGTGATTAAGCAATTTAGTTGTTGAATGTTTTAGTTCAATATTTAATTGAACTAAAACAGTGTGAATTAGTTATATAGTGGTAGAAAGTTTTAGTTCAATATTTAATTGAACTAAAACAGTGTGAAAATAAGCCGTATATAGTGGTAGAATGTTTTAGTTCAATATTTAATTGAACTAAAAACAGTGTAACAGAAGCTATACAGTAGTTGAATGTTTTAGTTCCATATTTAATTGAACTAAAACAGTGTGTTCAAAAAATTCATAAAAAATATGGTGTAAATATTGGCTAAATACTTAAGTTTAATTAGTTAAGTAATTTATTGACCTAAAATAGTGAGTTACAAAAAGGTTCTCTAAACGGTGGTTGAAAATTTTAGTTCACTATTTTAATTTAACTAAAACAGTGTGAATAAGCTATATAATGGGAGAATGTTTTAGATCAATATTTAATTGAACTAAAAAAAAGTGTGAATAAGCTATATAGTGAAAATGAGATTGAAGAAATATGCAATAAGATTGGAAATGTTTTAAAAATATTGGTTGCTTGAAGCTAGATTTTCAAACAAGTTGAAGGAAATTACTGAAGAAAAAGATAAAATGAGGATTGAAAATATGGTTCAGAATTTGAAGCAGTGGTTTGTTAACGAGATCGAGGAAATATGAAAGAAGGTTGGAAATGTTTCAAAAAATAAAGAATAAATGGTAAGAATGAGTATCAATTTAAAATATTTGAAATGTTTCAAAATATGGCACTGTTTCTTGTTGAAAAATGTTATAAAATTGTATATTGTTTTTGTTCAATAAATTAATGAAAATAAAGTGTATTGTGTTTAGAAAACTGTGTTGTTTTAAAATTTAAAATAATAATTATGTTATTTTATTTGTCAAAACAGGTAGATATTACAGTTGTTGAAGACATTTGATTAAAGTTATGGTAGACTTGAGATTAAAGAGGATGTAAATTATAAAGGCCAACATAGATTGATTGAAAACAATGTTATATTATTGTGTAATAGTAAAAGTTATGTTGAACACTTTTTAAATTCAACAAATTACGGAACTAATATTATTTGATAATTTTCCATGCTTCTTATTAGTAAGGATTTAATGTTATACTTCAATATTTAATTCATTTGCAAGTGTAGTTAAAAAAATCATTTAGTTGAGGGTACATTATATGACTTGCATGTTGAAAAATGTTTTTAAAAAATATATTGTTTTAGATCAATAAATTATTGATATAAGAAAACAGTTAACTGCTGTTATGTTCTTGATATAAGCACATTGTTTTAGTTCAATAAATTATTGAACTAAAACAAAATGCATATTTGTTGGTTTTTTTTTATCTTCCGTTATTATAGTTTAATAATTTATTGAACTAAGATGGAATGTAAATTTCTTTAGTTTTGTAGGATTTACCTTCTGTTAATGTAGTTCAATAAATTATTGAACTAAAACATAATGCATAGTCATCAGTTTTTTAATGTTTACCTTCAGTCATTGTAGTTCAATAAATTATTGAACTAAAAAATAATCCATATTTCATAGTTTTCAATAAATTATTGAACTAACACAAAATGCATATTTCTTGAGTTCTTGTTTAGATATTATAGTTCAATAGTTTACTAAACTAAAACATAATGCATATTTCTTTAATTTTATACGGTTTACCTTCATTTATTTTAGTTCAATAAATTATTGAACTAAAACATAATTCATATTTCATCAGTTTGTTATGGCCAAAAGTAAGAAAAACAAAAAACATTAAAAGTATTTAACTAATATATCAAGGTATCCCACATCTACACGTGTGCTTGTTATGGCCAAATCTCCCACACCTAACACATTTGAACTGTCTTAGAATGTATATTACTTTAGTTTTGTAGGATTTATCTTCACTTAATATAGTTCAATAAATTTTATTGAACTAGAACATAATGCATATTCGACAGTTTTGTAAAGTTTACCTTCAGTCATTTTAGTTCAATAAATTATTGAACTAAAGAATAGTGCACATTTCATAGTTTTTAAGTTACTAGTGTAGTTCAATAAATTATTGAACTGATACAAAATGCATATTTCTTGAGTTTCTTGAGTTTTCCTTCAATTATTTTAGTTCAATAAATTATTGAACAAAAAAGAGAGTGCATATTTCTTTAGTTTTGTAGGATTTACCTTTAGTTAATGTAGTTCAATAAATTATTGAACTAAAACATACCGCATATTCATCACTTTTGTAAGGTTTACCTTCAGTCATTCTAGTTCAATAAATTATTGAACTAAAAAAATAATGCATATTTCTTGTGTTTCTTGAGTTTTCCTTCAGTTATTTTAGTTCAATAAACTATTGAACTAAAATAGAACGTATATTTCTTAATTTTTAGGATTTACCTTCAGTTATTTTAGTTTAATAAATTATTGAACTAAAACATAATGCATATTTCATCAGTTATTTATGGCCAAATGCTATACCACAAGCTAACTATTACTTCCCCCCCTGCTCATATACTTTAACAATGAGATATAAAAAGACAAAATGATAAAATAAAGATGCTTTCAAAATTTCATGGTGCAAACTCTATAAGCAGAAATCACAATCGAAGTTATGAAAAGAAAATTAAATATCAATAACTAAAATTATTAGAACTTTTTCAAACCCAACTTCAATAACTGTAGCCATAACTCAAATTAAAAACAATTGATTATCAAATCCATCACAATAAAATATAAATATCTAATCTCTTTCTTGTCTTTCAAGAGAAATCATTCTTACAAGTCCCTCTTATTGTGACCGAATTCGCTGCATCGACCACACCTAAACTATTCATTAATTCATAAGAATACAGTAATCTTTGCTGCTTTGGATGCCCAGTAGACCGCTTAACATTAGGAGGCAAAAACATCGTTTGTACTAACTATAGACTCAATATAAGGAACAATAGCTAGGATGAGCAGTTTCAGCATATATATATAGTAGATGTTAGGGAATTGATAGGTTCGTGACGCCTAAAATTCACACAAGAACGATAATGCGGAATAACAATAAAGTAAAAGGGAAGAAAACGACACCGAAATTTATACTGGTTCACCCCAATTGTTGGGCTACGTCCAGTTGCTACCGCTGCAGATTTTATTATGATGAATTAGAGTTACAAGAGAAATATCCAATATAATATTTCACACAACTCTCACCGATAAACCTTCACTGTTGCTCTCACACAATCGACAAAAAACAATGGCCGTTCTGTCTTCGAATTTTTGAGCAAGCAACCAACGCCTCACCAAATTGTTCTCTGCAAATTAAAATAAGATGCTGACCTAATTTCCTTTTATATTTATCATCACGCTTTACGAAGTAATGTAAATTACAAAAGCCATAACCTTATACGTAGTGGGCTTTTAGGAGATAATGGGCCATGATAAAAAATGATGAACTTCCTCATCAAATTATTAATATGGTTTTGACTTCACATATTAACAGTAGAAACAAAAGACTATATGTTATAATAAGTATAAATGAAGTTATGAATTGATTTGCAATTCTTCACAGTTTTTAGCACACACATAAGAGCAAGGGATAGTCTCCATATCCCACAACCTACAAGTGTTGTTTCAAGTTGAATGATTAATAATGAATTAAGTCGAACCATCAAAAACTTGAAACTCCTCAGGACTAGCTGGACAAAGCTAAAGTTGACAAATCAACAAGAGAAATTAATGAATACTTGTTTAGTTTAAAAGTAAATTAATGAACTCAATTTAAAGGCAAGAGAGGTAAAGGACAATTTAAACAACAAACATACTGTTTTAGTTCAATAAAATATTGAACTTAACAAAAAAGAAGAAAATATAATAGAAGTTGGGGGAAAGAAAAATGTTTTAGTGTCAATTAATAACTAACTATAAAAGTAAACATAAGTTGAGAAAAATGAAAAAACAAACACATTTTGTAGTACAATATAGTATTGAAATAAAAAAGTTGATGATAAAATCTCCTGTTCTTATTGTTTTTTCACTGCTTGTAAGCTCCTTGTTTCATTTCAATAAAATATTGAACTAAACAAAAAAGGTTAATGGTTTTTTTAACAATCATTGGAAATAATCAAAGACAAATAGAGAGAATCACTTTTTTAATTCCAAAAATGATTGAACTAAAAAAAGACGTAAGAAGATGGGAAGAAAAGAGGAAAAAACACACTTTTATAATTCAAAAATATATTGTACTAAAAAAAGACAATAGAAGATGGTAAGAAAGGAGGAAAAGCACACAGTGATGTAATTCAAAAAATTATTGAACTAAAAAAGACAATAAAAGATGGGAAGAAAAGAGGAAAAAACATATTGTTTTGATTCAAAAAATTATTGAGCTAACATAAGCATAATTTTTTTTTTTGTGGTTTGTTATATTACACCGAGTTCAAAAAAAATATAAAAAACAAGAGACAATATAAGATGAAAAAAAAAACTATTATAAATCAAATAATTATTGAACCAAAAACACAAAAACAGAAATCAATGAACAAATCATTCAAATATTATAAACAAACAAACAAATAGATGGAGTTGCGTGAAGAATTCTTGTAAATTGGAGATGAGATTCAAACAAGCAAAAAGATGAACAATTGAAAAACAAGCAAAAAAGATGATGATGTAATTTGAACAAAATCATTGAAAATTGACCTTAAAAAGCTCAGCAAAAAACTTTTATTTACGAAAAGATAAAAACGAGAAAAAGAAAATAAAAACCTGGAAGTAGAAGAAACAAATTTGCTTGTTTTATTGAAAGAAAAAAAAAGAATCACAAGCTTCAGGTTTGGAGGAAGGAATCGCAAGCTTCGGGGATGAAGG
This sequence comes from Gynostemma pentaphyllum, assembly GCA_028015215.1. Lineage (NCBI taxonomy): Eukaryota > Viridiplantae > Streptophyta > Magnoliopsida > Cucurbitales > Cucurbitaceae > Gynostemma > Gynostemma pentaphyllum. The sequence goes on along the minus strand of CM051353.1, from coordinate 16,939,023 downwards.
AAGAAATCGCAAGCTTCAAAAATGGAGAAAGAAATTGCAACTTCATGGATGGAGGAAAAAATCACAAGATTCAAAAGATCTGAAGAATCGAAAGGGAGAAGAGAGACGAGGGCAAATGAGAGATTTAAAAAAAAAGGAAAACAGGCGTGAAAGATAAAAAGATGAAAATCTGCTATCTGAGTAATTTGGCAAAAGTATCTACACGAAAGTAATTATGCACATTTTATATGCTATTGTAGACAATTTTCTTATATAGGAATTATGATTTCACTTGTAAGGAAAGAAAAAAAAAAACGGAAAAAGGTGATAAAAGTAAATTTTAGATATTAATTTTTATGTCACTATTTTTGATATTTTACTAAAATAATATATATATTTTTTCAATAATTTATTGAATGGAGAAATAAATTATCAAAATTAAATAAAAAATTAACTTATAATAAAATAAAATTTAAAATAACAAATATTAAAAGCCAAGAATTCAATAATTTGTTAAAACAGAGCAATATGCAATTTTGAAAAAAAAACAAAATTAAATTAAATTAAATGTTGTGTCATATAAGCAATTGTAATTTTTTTTTTTATATTTTGGTAATACCCCTTTAACATATCTATATATTTTAAAGACGTTTGTGGTTTATGAAATCTATAAACCATGTTCATTTGTTAAATTTTTTGTTTGTTATTCTATATAATAAAATTGATACCAATAAATTTACAAATAAGATATTATAGTTTGGTTTAACATGAATGATACATGTGATTTACTGTGTTTATAGTGCGCATCAATTCCGTTTAAAACAAAAGGGTAAAATTTATAAAAATTCATAAACTGTACTTAAAATAATTTTAAATTAGATGAATTTTAAATGTGTGATTTATAATTATCTTTTAAAGGAATCGAATAAACTCTACTAAAAAGAATTTTAAATTAGATGAATTTTAAATGTGTGATTTATAATTATCTTTTAAAGGAATCGAATGGAATTATATAACCCGATAGCATGTAGAATACATATCTTTTACAACTCGACTATACCCGAGTGACAATGGTGACATTTGTAATAGTAAAAGGACTTGGTATTTTTGTCCTAACACTATAACCAAACCATGATGACATTGATAATGGTAAAAGTTTTAACCCACGCCCCATTCTCCCATCTCTTTCAAGCATCAGCCCATAATTTCTAGGTATGGAATTACTTCGAATGGGGTTAGATTCCAAATATCCCATCTTTGAGTCCAAACAGTTAAAAGTGATTATGAGGCTAAAAAAATATCTAAAGGAAATCCATTTCTCAATTTTTGATTGGTGGGTATGAATTGATGAGGAAGACCCACATTGCAGAATTATCTTATCTTCTCTGATTTTCCATATCCTAAAACCGTGACTCCCTTTTGTAAAATTAAACATTGATTTCTGTATAAATATCACTCTCATTTTTTCTTTCACTGAATCCTTAAGCTAATTTCAAGTGTTAAAAAGATCCAATTTTTTTAGAGTTTCAAATGGCTCTTCAAGCTGCTTCCTTGGTTTCCCCTACTCTTTCTATTCCTAAAGAGGTTTGTTTTGAGATTCTGTTTGTTACCATTTTCAAAAATGAAGCTTTTTTATGGATTTAATGGCTGAATTATGATATGGGTTCATTTTGTTTGATGTTGTTTTTGTCATATTTATGCAGGGAAAATCTAGTGCTTGCTTGAAGGATTCTAGTCTATTTGGTATTTCTTTCTCTTCTGAATTCAGTTCCTCTACATTGAGGTGCAAGGTAGGTAGTAGATGTTTCTTTTCGAGAAATTTTCATAGGTGTTAAAATTTTATATAATATTTACAAATTTATCATCTTTAATGATTATTTACAATGCGTTATTCTTTTTTTTAAACTAATTTAACACTAATTGGTTAGAATAAATTACTGCAATATATGATAATCATCCCAGATAATTACTATTGATTTATCGTGATAGATAGTGTATTAGTGATTGATGTAGTTAAAAAAATGACATATTTGTAAGTATCTTTATAAAATTTAACTGAATTTGTAATTATTTTTAAAAATGCTATATTTGTAAATATCATTAAAAAAATTGCTAGGTTTATAATCACCCCTTTAATTTTTTTGTGGGTAATTTCTCACTTTCATTTTCAATGTTTGCTTTACAAAGGCTGTATATTTCATTAAAGCTAAATTTTCACTGGTATCAAAATTTTAAATTTTATATAATATTTATAAATTTATGTCTTTAATAATTATTTACAAGGGCTATTATCACATATACCCAATATCGAGACTCAGTTTTCAAAAAAACCACAAACATTGAAAAATATCAAAATTACCCAACACATAATTAACCCATAATTTTTTTATGAAAATTTGATTATAATTGATATATTATTTTTGTAAATTTATATTATTGATATAAATTTAATACTAGAATTTACATTACTGATAAATTATTGTTGTAAAATTACATCAATGATATATCATTAAATTAATAGAATATATAAAAATGGGTAAATCTGATATAAACATGAAAGTGTGGCATATGTGAAAACAAAACTCAAAAGTTGGCTACCACGCATAATTTTCCTATTTACAAATATGTCATTTTTAAAAAATAAATTTATCACTGGTTGGTTAGAATAAATTACTGATTAAATGTAATATATGATAACCCCTTCCGGACAATAATAATTGATTTACCGTGATAGATTAGATAGTATATCAGTAATTAATGTAGGGGGAAAAATGACGTGTGTAGATATTATTAGAAAATTTTGCTAAATTTGTAATTATTTTCAAGCCAAATTGTAATGGGTGTTGTATTTTGTGTGTATGACAAAATTCCAGAGAGAATTCAGCCAAAAGTTTGGTGCAATCAGGGCCCAAACAGCAGCTACTACAACTCCAGCAGTTGGTAAAGCTGCATCAGAGGGAAAGAAAACCCTTAGAAAGGGAAGTGTTGTGGTCACTGGAGCCTCTTCTGGGTTGGGTCTAGCCACAGCCAAGGCTCTGGCTGACACCGGAAAATGGCATGTCATTATGGCTTGCAGAGACTTTCTCAAGGCTGAAAGAGCTGCCAAATCTGCTGGTATCAACAAGGAAAACTATACCATTATGCATTTGGACCTTGCCTCGCTCGACAGCGTCCGCCAATTTGTTGACAACTTCAGGCAGTCAGGCAGGCCACTTGATGTTCTGGTGTGCAATGCTGCTGTTTACCAACCAACTGCTAAAGAACCTTCATTCTCTGCTGAAGGTTTTGAACTTAGTGTTGGGACTAACCATCTTGGTCATTTCCTCCTCTCCCGTCTGTTGCTCCATGATTTGGATAAATCTGATTACCCATCGAAACGTCTCATCATCGTAGGCTCAATAACTGGTATATTCAACGATTCGGTGTTCTTCTGAATGTTACATTTGCCTTGTTGGGGGTCCTAAGTTTTTTGTGTTTCTTATTTATAATCAGGGAACACAAATACATTGGCCGGAAATGTACCTCCTAAGGCCAACCTTGGAGACCTGAGGGGACTTGCTGGAGGATTGAATGGCCTAAACAGCTCTGCCATGATCGACGGTGGTGAGTTCGACGGCGCCAAGGCATACAAGGACAGCAAAGTGTGCAATATGCTCATCATGCAAGAGTACCACAGACGCTACCACGAGGAAACCGGGATCACGTTTGCTTCCCTCTACCCTGGATGCATTGCCTCTACTGGTTTGTTTAGAGAGCACATTCCCTTGTTCAGATTACTATTCCCTCCATTCCAAAAGTACATCACCAAAGGCTATGTCTCAGAAGAAGAATCAGGAAAAAGATTGGCTCAGGTAACTTTTTGAGAGTAGGCAACCCACCCGAATCGGGTTGTGATAATTCCATGAATCTGATTTCTTGATTCTAATGCAGGTTGTGAGTGATCCAAGCCTGACAAAATCAGGAGTATATTGGAGCTGGAACAAGGATTCAGCTTCCTTTGAGAACCAATTGTCCCAAGAAGCTAGTGATGTAGAAAAGGCTCGCAAAGTGTGGGAAATCAGTGAGAAACTTGTTGGTTTGGCTTAAATTAGAACATCAGAAGCTGGATTTCACTGAATTTCACTGTGAGTGAGGGAATTTGGAGTTTGAATGTTGTGCTATGCTAATGCAAACAAATTTTCTGATGTAAAAGTAGATTGCTTGAGTTTAGTTGTTGTTAATAAAAGCCCCACTTTTGCAAATCTCAAAAACATTTTATCATCCATAGATTTTTTTTTTTTTTTTTGGGAGTTGATTGAGTATATTCACTAAAAGTCAGTTCCAAATTTTAAGTTTAACTTTCAAAACTAATTTTAACAAACAAGGTTTGGACGGATGTTTCACCCTCCTCCAATCAAATAGTTTTTTTTTTTTACTGTTTTATGAAAATTGTTCAATCGTTTATTTTTCACAAATGACATGTTTCTTTAGAAGGAACTGAAGTTATTCTTTTTTACTCAACATGCATACAATAACTTGATCTTCATAAGCCATCTCACAGTACAAGCAGATTAGTTGTTTCTTGAATTCCTCTCAGTGTTGAAAACATGTGAAAAAAATATACATGAAACAATATTTTATTTAAAAAAATATATATATTCAACAATCGTCCTATCAAACAGGTAGAGAATAAAATAATTTCCAGTCCACCTCCCAAATTATAAATGTAACTTCAATCTAAAAAAAAGGATGATGATCTAATAAATTTTGAGCTGGACAATCAATGATTAACATTAAATTATATATTTTCATAATAAATGAAAATAATTAATTCACACATTAATAAATATAAATCACTAAAAATGTTATATTTACAAATATTACATCAAAATCTACTACTCAGTGAAATTTAAAAAAAAAAATAAAGTAAAGAAAGAAAATTATAGCTTCTATGTATCTAACAATCTCAAAAGGGTGTTTGTTTGGTGAGTTTGACATCACATTCCCAAGTTCCTAATCCCAGAGTTATTATTTACATTGACATCCTAAACCTATAAAAAAATTATTAAATATGAAATTTAGTTTCCTTAATTTTATTATGAAGTGATTTTTAAGTAAAATATTATTATAAAATTTAATTTATTTTTACACCATTATTTATTTATTTTTAAAATGTAATAAGATAATTAAATAAAAAAAGCTAAAAACATTTTTTACATTCTCATTCCTACCTATCAAACACAAGTTTTTATTTCGAGACATCACATTCTCGTTCCATGAATGAAACACCACGGTTATGTAAATGTTCATGGTTGAAGTCTCATTTTGCTTCAAAGGGCATACTGTGAACTTTACCCCTGCAAGAACAGAAAGTTCCTGTGCAATATTTTTCATGGATTCTATAAATTTGCCTCAACCAAGGGCAACACCATTGATCACTAAACCATGTGAGATTATCCAAATTTTCTAGGTGTAAAACCCACCTCCTATTGTAATATATTTTTTTTTTATTAAAAGAAAGTCTGGAAATTCTCCCTGCAACACCAAAGGCTAAAAAAAGCTACGAAGCATAGAAACTAATGTTATATTGTGAAGACAAATTAACAATTAAAAAAATAAAATTGTTGCTTAAGGCCCAAAAGCCCAATTTCATGTTAAAGCCAATTTTGATTTTTGTCCACGTATGGTTTTACTTAGTGAAATATTGAAATTGGCAAGGGTTTTTTGTCTTTGAGCCTCGAAAAGCGTGATAGGAAGAGATTGGCAAAGACTCATTGTGTGCGGCGGCTTCGTGGGTGTGAGGAGGAAATCCGAGAGATAAAATAAAGCAGCAACGTTGTTTATTTTGTTAGGATTCGGCAGCAGTGAGCTTTGTGAGAGTTGTGTGAAATATTGTATTGGATATTTCTATTGTAACTCGGATTCGTCATAATAAAATCTGCAGCGGTAGCAACTGGACGTAGCCCAACAATTGGGGTGAACCAGTATAAATTTCGGTGTCGTATTTCTTCCCTTTTACTTTATTGTTTATTATTCCGCATTATCGTTCTTGTGTGTGAATTTTTAGGCGTCGCGAACCTATCGATTCCCTAACAACTGGTATCAGAGCTCTGGTTATTGTTGAAGAACGATGTCTAATCGGGAAGAGAATTCGAATTTGGGAATTGCAAAATTTGACGGCAATGATTTTGTCTTCTGGAAGATGCAAATAGAGGACTATTTGTATAGCAAATCCCTAGAGTTACCTTTGGGACCGAAACCGACTGAGATGAAAGATGATGAATGGAACAGGTTGGATAGGCGGGTAGTTGGCGTCATCCGTTTGACTTTGGAGAAGAGCGTGGCTCATTCGGTATCAAAGGAGACGACTACTATAGGCATAATGAAAGCCCTATCTGACACGTATGAAAAACCTTCTGCGAATAATAAGGTATATTTACTTACCAAATTATTCAACTTGCAAATGACAGAAGATCAAACTGTTGGCTCACAGATTAATGAGTGAGTATTCTGATAGATCAGTTAGCCTCCATCAAAATTAAATTTACTGATGAGATTTATGCAGTGATTTTGCTTAAATCTTTGCCTGATAGTTGGGATACAATGAAGACAACTATTTCTAACTCACTTGGTGATCGTGAGTTGACTCTTTTCCGAAATTAAGAATGCGGCACTAGCGAGAAGAAGTTCGCAGAAGCAGAAAGGTACTACTTCCAGTCCTTGGTTCAAGATCGAATGTAGAAAGAAGCAGGAGCGATGAATCAGGAATGATAGAGGTACCTGGGAATCGGGAAACTCAAAGAATCACGAAGCAAGTCCAGAAACAGGAAAGTTGAGTGTTGGAATTGTGGTAAAGTGGGGCATCTGAAAAAGAACTGCAGGGCTCCTAAGAAGTATGAGAACAAAGAAGATGGTGCAGCTAATGCAGTGACTGAGGAGGTACATTATGCTTTACATCTCTCAGTTGTTGATTCTCATCATTCTTGGGTTATTGATTCAGGTGCATCTTTCCATACTACTTCACATCGAGATATTCTGGAAAACTATGTCGCAGGAAATCATGGTAAGGTACATCTCACTAATGGGGTACCCTTAGATGTTGTTGGTATAGGTGATGTCAGTTTAAAGACAGCGAACGGGTCAGTTTGGAGGATTTCCAAGGTAAGACACGTGCCTAGCCTAACAAAGAATTTGATTTGATTGGCCAGTTAGATAATGAAGGATATACAATATCTTCTGGTAATAGATCTTGGAAAGTTACTAAAGGTGCCATGATATTTGCTCGAGGAAGCATGGAGGGGAGTTTATATTATAACTCCATGAGTAGAGATATGATTGCGGTGATGATTCTCACCGGCATATCCGAATTGTGGCATAACAGGTTGGGACATATGAGTGAGAAGAATATGAAAATTCTTCACTCTTCAGGGGAAGTTAGAAGGGCTCAAATCAATTGAGCACAAGCTTTGTGAGAGTTGTATTTTGGGAAACAGAAAAAGGTCGAGTTTTTCACAAGTGGGAGTAGAGCCAAAGAAGATCAAGTTAGAATTGATTCATACTGATGTATGGGGGCCCACTCCAGTCACTTCTCTTGGAGGTTCCAATTACTACGTGACTTTCATTGACGACTCAAGCAGAAGGTATGGGTCTATTTTCTCAAACATAAATCGATGTGTTTAATGATTTCAAAATTTGGAGAGCTATGGTTGAGAATGAGACAGGTTTAAAAGTGAAGAGCTTGAGGTCGGATAACGGTGGAGAATACAATAGTAGGGAGTTCAAGCAAGATTGTGCGAAACCGGTATTGTGATGGTCAAGACTATTCCAGGGGACACCACAAGAGAATGGTGTGGCGAAAGGATGAACGAACGTTGTGTGAACATGCAGGAAGTATGAGATTACACCTGGGTTGCCTGAGATGTTTTGGGGCGGAGGCAACAAGACACTGGCCTATCTCGATCAATAGGAGTCCTTCTACACCACTAGACTTCAAATTGCCTGAGGAAGTCTTGGAGCGATAAGCAGGTAAACCTTTCCCATCTAAAGGTTTTTGGCTGTGTGTCTTATGTACATGTTAATGTTGCTGACAGGAGCAAGTTAGATGCTAAATCCACTAAATGTTATTTTATTGGATATGGCGGTGCTGAGATTGGTTATAGATTCTGGGATGACCAGAACCGGAAAATCATCAGAAGTAAAGATGTGATCTTCAACGAACAGGTTCTTTATAAGAACAAGGCAGAAATTGAGGCAGGGGATCGGAGATAGATGGAAAGTCTCATCGAGGTTATTCGGTTAGAGGATCTTCCTGAGATTGAGACGAACTGCGAAGTTGAAGTTCAAAACAAGATTGCTCCAGAAACGAGGTTATTGAGACAGAATCGGTCCAATAACTCCTCCTACATTCTGCTAGGAGATCTAGCAGGACTATTAGACCACCACAGAGGTATTCTCCTTCAATTCACTATATTTTATTGGTAGACGGGTGAGCCTGAGTGTTATGATGAGGCGATTCACATGGAAGACTCGTCAAGTGGGAGCTTGCCATGAAGGATGAGATGGATTCATTGATGACAAATCGAGGCGTGGCGACCTTCGAGTTACCCAGGGGCAAGAAAGCTTTGCATAATAAATGGGTTCTCAGAATAAACGGAACCCGATGGCAAGAAACCGGTATAAAGCAAGGCTTGTAGTCAAAGGCTTTCAAAGAAAAGGAAGGTATTGACTTCAATGAAATATTTTCTCTTGTTGTTAAATTGACTACTATCGAATCGTATTATCAATAGTGGCGAAGAGGATTTGTTCTTGGAACAGTTAGATGTAAAAACTGACTTTCCTCCATGGTGATTTAGAGGAAGAGATTTACATGGTTGACCCACCAGGGTTTTGTAGTACAGGGAGAGGAGAAAATGGTGTGCAAACTTGGAAGAGCTTGTATGGTCTCAAACAGGCTCCTAGACAAGTGGTATATGAAGTTTGACAATTTTATGAGTAGCAACAGTTTCGGAGATGTCAGGCGATCATTGTTGTTACATCAGGCGACGGGTAATTCTTACATTATATGCTTTTGTATGTCGATGACATGTTGATTGCAGGGGCTAGCAAACAGGAGATTGATCAACTCAAATGTGATTTATCAAAAGAGTTTGCTATGAAAGATTTAGGTCTTTGCTAAAACGATTCTTGGGATGAGGATTGAGAGATCGATGGTTTATTGACTTTGTCACAGTGATTATGTGAAAAATGTTTTGAGCAGGTTTCACATGGAGAATGCAAAACCAGTGAGTACTCCTTTAGCTTCTCATTTTAAATTATCTAAAGAGTATTCACCCACTTCTGAGCAGGAGAGAGATCACATGGATAGAGTGCCTTATGCTTCAGCTATAGGCAATCTTATGTATGCTATGGTTTGCACCCGGACCTAGACATTGCACATGCAGTGGGAGTTGTGAGCAGATATATGAGTAATCCAGGGAAGCATCATTGGGAAGCTGTTAAGTGGATATTCAGATATTTGAGGGGAACAACTGATTATGCTTTGCATTTTAAAAGGTCAGATTTTAAATTGCAAGGTTATGTGGATGCGAGTATATGGGGTGATATTGATGGCGAGAAAAAGTACTACCTGGGTATGTTTATACTTTGGGTGGTACAACTATTAGTTGGGTCTCTAAGTTGCGAGAAGATAGTGGCCCTTTCAACTACGAGGCCGAGTATGTTGCGATTCTGAAGCTCAAGAAAGAGATGATATGGCTTGATCCTTCTTAGAGGAACTTGGCCAGAAACGGGAAAAGGGACATTGCATTGTGACAATCAGTGCTATTCATCCTGGCAAAGAATCCAGGTTTTTCATGCCGAGCGAAGCATATACAAGTGAGGTATCACTTTATCGGATCGAGATTGGAAGATGATGTGTTGGTACTTGAAAAGATTCCTGGTAGTCGTAATCCCGTGAGATATGTTTACCAAGACAGTTCCAACAGACAAACTGAAGTTGTGTACAACTTCAGTTGGACTTCTCAAGAACTAGTAGAGAGAAGTCGCTACCGCTGTAGTGAAGACATGGTGTTTGTTGTTGTCTTCAAGTGGGAGATTGTTATATTGTGAAGACAAATTAACAATTAAAAAAATAAAATTGTTGCTTAAGGCCCAAAAGCCCAATTTCATGTTAAAGCCAATTTTGATTTTTGTCCACGTATGGTTTTACTTAGTGAAATATTGAAATTGGCAAGGGTTTTTTGTCTTTGAGCCTCGAAAAGCGTGATAGGAAGAGATTGGCAAAGACTCATTGTGTGCGGCGGCTTCGTGGGTGTGAGGAGGAAATCCGAGAGATAAAATAAAGCAGCAACGTTGTTTATTTTGTTAGGATTCGGCAGCAGTGAGCTTTGTGAGAGTTGTGTGAAATATTGTATTGGATATTTCTATTGTAACTCGGATTCGTCATAATAAAATCTGCAGCGGTAGCAACTGGACGTAGCCCAACAATTGGGGTGAACCAGTATAAATTTCGGTGTCGTATTTCTTCCCTTTTACTTTATTGTTTATTATTCCGCATTATCGTTCTTGTGTGTGAATTTTTAGGCGTCGCGAACCTATCGATTCCCTAACAACTAACATCCGTATCCGCTTTGATATTTCTCAGACACTTATCGGAGAAAAGAAATAAGATTTGAAATTGAAAAACATCAAAATCTTTATTTATTTTATCCTTTCTTTCTTATTGTCTTTCCAATATAAATTATATGAACTTAAAACAAACAAATTTTAATGTGGAAATCATTGTAATATATATATAAATTGTATATTGTAATCAATGTGTCTTTGCCATGTCCGTATCCTAGTTTTTTAGAAAATGGCGTGTCGCCGTGTCCGTGTCGTGTCCGTATCTCTTATCCGTGTCTGTGCTTCTTAGAAAGAAAGTAAAGAAAACAGTAACAAATTTTACATTATTTTAAAATGTTGTTAATGTTAAGCTAAGCTCCTTCATACATTGCACGTCTCATGTAAACTTAAAGTTCATAAGATGGGAACCTTGCAGCAGATGGTTCTGTCATGTCCAAAAAGAGATACACCATTCCTCCGATTCCTTCAAACAAGGAATAAGGGCGATCACCGGAATGCATCTTCCCCTCCGAAATTAGCTTTTGTGCATTCTGATGTAGAAAGCATGCAAATGCTTTGGCTCTGTACAAGTATTTGATATCACCAGTCAACCTGTAGAGCGAAAGAAACACATAGGTGTTACCACTAATTCCATGGCAGATGCCGACTCTCTTCAGCAAACCACGATTCCAAATGACTTCCCCGGCATCCAATGCTGCTTGCAGAAATTCATCATCTCCAAAAACCTAGTGATCATTTTCATAAGAGATGAATACCATCATTAACATCTCGATAAATTTGCTTCAATGCTGATAGTTCCATATAGTGACTGAACTTATTGATAAACTGAATTTCATATAATAGCGAAGGAAATTAAAACAGAATTTCTTCGGGGTTCCACTTGGTGAAATCAAAGTCAATAATATAAAATAAGAAGGGTAGTCAAGCATACTCCTCAAGTGAATCTGCCAACAATGGCACCATTTTATCAACATAAAGGATGTACTTTGAAATTACAGGCCTCACAAAAGACATGCACAATACCGTATACCTCAAATGCTTTTATGAGGGTAAGTGCAACTCCAGGAGCCCCGTGGCACCAGTGCACGAGACGGTCAGATTCACTTCCTTCACTCGAGGGATAATTGCCACTGGGAAACCGATTTCTAATCATGTAATGAAGTGTACCCTTGACATCATCAACCTCATCTGGTTTTAGTTCCATGTGCATCAAGACATGCATAATTCCAGCTAGTCCATGGGCAGCACCCCAATACTCTTTACCATGCCATTCATACATCAATGGAGATCCCCCCTTCTTAGCTAATTGTCTTCCGACCTTGATAACATCATCCACAACCGGTCTCTACCCAAAATGTTAATCCAATTAATGGTGAATTCAGTATATTCTCTAGTAAAAAAAAGATCAAATGGAAGTATGCAGAAAGCACGGCATACCATAACATCGTTAGGTATTGTGTCTCTACCAATATGCTTGTTTAGGAACAAACAGGCCCATAAGAACCCCGCTCTGCCATATAGCAGTTCGTTTGGTAAATCACTAGATGGATTGATCTGCTCTCATAGGCATATAAATGGGTCTCAAGATTCATGTAACCATACTGAATCAGGAACATAAAAATCAATGGTGAAAATCCTACATCTTTAAATTTTGCTAAGTAACGGTCAACTAGCCTTCCATCATCAGAATGCTTTGCTGCAACTGCACCAAGAGCGCAAACTCCAGCTCGCCCACAAATAAACGACACACGCCTGCAAGGCAAGTGAGAAAGGACTTAAAACTTTCCAATCTAATGTGTCATCTGATCCAGTTCCTTACTACTCCCGTAATCCCTCTCCCTCATTTCACCTCGAAGTGAAAAAATAGCAATAAGAAACAATATTCAGGAGAGGGGAGGGGGAAAACTAAAAAAAAATTCCACAAATTTTATAAAGTTATAAAATAATTGCAAACACAACATTTTGAAAAAATAATTGCAAACAATTTAATGATTGACTTAGTTATATATAATCACTAATTGACGCGTTCAATAATCTGCTATATTTGCAATTATTTCTTAAAACTGTTAAATTGGTAAATGCTAGATTTGAAATCACAAATAAAAACCTATCTGGATTGATTACTGCATAAGAAGCAATTTAACCAGAACATGGTTACAAATCCAACAAGAAAATGAGCATAAACACATCCACATAGTAAAATAAAAATTACCCAGAATTCCTAGATACAGAATCACAGGCTCTGACAATCTGTAAGCATAATTTGAGATCATTTTGATCATTAAACACTTGAAAATATTTAAAAGCCAAGAAAGCCGTCCCTAAAGCTCCAGTATACAAACTATAATCTTGTGGAAGCTTTCCATTCAATGCTGTCCACGTTTCTCCAATCACCTAAAACCACAAATCAAAAACCCTAAAAAACAAAAAACAAAAATTGAAAACTTGAGAAACGGAATTCAATGAGAAGGCAGTAAGGATTAATGGGTACCGTTTGTTTGAGATGGAAAGCTGTTTCTGTGAGGTGATTAGAAAGTGTAGAGTGTGGGAGAGAAAGAAGGTTTTTTTCTTTGGAATTGTCGGAATCTGATGCTGCAATTTCGTTGACCGGTGATTCAGCTACGAATTCCGGCAATTGATTCGGAAAGAAACGGTCGGCCATTTCTGATTCTATTTCTCTGCGAATTACTTAGGGTTATCTGGGTATATAGCCTGAAAATGGCCAAAATAAGACAAAAGGGCCCAACCAAAAAAAATAAGGTTAAATAACCTATTTGATATGTAAAATACCTAAATCACCCTTACTAAACTTAATTAAAAAAGAAACAATAAAGAGAATTAAGATTTGAATGCTCAAATCAAGGAAACTTTAAATATTAAAAAATCATAAAAGAAAATAAGAGGGAATCGAAATTTAAAAAAAAAATCAAAACTAAATAAAAAAATCTAACTTTTCAAAACCGGATAAATTTTTTTCACAGGTGAATAAAAAGATAGAAATATACCAGGTATAAGCTGCGATATTGTACCTGATGATTGTATTGTACAAAGTATTGTACTATACCACTTAATTCCTTCCCAAATCCACTATTCAAAATCGCTTAAACTCTATATTGTACAAATTATTAAAATGTACTGTACAAGCTTCCTCTCCATTGTTGTAGGGTACTGTACATTCATCTCCATCGTCGTAATGTATGGTTCAAAATAATATATTGTACCCCTGTAGCAGGCGGAAAACATAGATCTCCATTCACGTTCTCAAGCTCGATGTTGATGGCAGATCGCGGATCACTCACTTTCCGGCCATGTGGCCTTAATGAAAGATGATCGGAACTTCCCTTTGAATACGATAGTACCTTTGGATCACATCCAGAACCACCCAAATGCGAAAAAGCTTCCAGGATCCGCCATTGATGCTCCAAAACCGATTTCTTTGTTTTGACTATTTTCAATGTATTGTCTTCTTGATCAAGACAAGAAAACTCCGAAAAAACATTTGCTTCCATCCCCAAAGGTTGTAGACGCTTGGAAACCCCTCCCTCGATCAGATCCACGATTTAAAAAACAAGCATCCATGATTGAAACGAGAAGATGAAAACAATAAAATGATAAAAGAATAAACAATAAAATCAAAAATTAAAAAAAAATGAATGAGATATGGAGAGAGAGGGGGATACGTGAGAGTGAGAGGGAGAGAGAAGATGAGAAATTAAATGATAAAAGAATAAACAATAAAAGCAAAAAAATTTAAAAAAAAGAATGGGATATGGAGAGAGAGGGGGATACGTGAGAGTGAGAGGGAGATGGAGAGAGAAGATGAGAAATTAAAATGAAAAAAATTTAAAATAAATAAGGGGCAAATCAGGTATATTAAAAAAAATGATACTAAAAATGGGCTAAAAAGTCTTATTTAAAAGGGAGGGCTAAAAAAACCTAGTGATTAGCCAAAACAGGCTATCTACTGGATTATCCCAATAACTTATGGTACGCTTGGTATTTATATTTCTTATTTTATATTTTTATTTTTTCAAAATGGAGAAACATAAACATGTTTATAACTCTTTTTCATTTTTGAGCGAAAAATAAAAGAAACAAACAGAAATGTATTTGCTATTTTTTGTTTTTGTTTCTCATTTAATAAAATGATAAAATATAAAAAACACCCCGGTGGTTTTGGCCAAATACAAACACATTCTCTTTAGTTTGAAAATGAATATTTATACCACTATAGTTTCAAGTTTGTGCAAATTAACCTCTTCCTTCTACACCGTTGATTTTCTTTTAGTCATAATTTTTTTGTTTGAATTTTGATTTGAATGATTCAAGATGTTGTGAAACTATAGGGGTATAAATATTCATTTTCAAGCTACAAGGGTTGTGGTTATCTTTGGCCAAAACCACTTAGGTGTCTTTTGTATTTTGCCCTAAAAAAAAATATGTCGAAAATATTACAATTTTAAATAAAACATTTAAAAATATTATATCAATATAATTTTTGAATATTTATAATATATTTTATAAGTTAAAACGAGACAATGTGATAATTTGTCAACGTGTTGAAAATTTTGGAAACAAAAATGAAAAACAAGAACTTGTTTGGTAATCTTCTCAAAATAGTTGTTTGGTAACTTTTCTTGTTTTGTTTCTCCTTTTTTAGAAACTCTTCCTTTGTGTAGAAATTTTAGAAACAACAAATTATAGTTTATTGTTTCTCTTTCTTGTTCTCAATTTTTTCAATATATTAATATATCGTTACTTTATCCCATTTTGACTTTAAAATATAATAATATACATATCCAACAATAAAATTGATATAATATTTTTGAATAATTTATTTTAAAAATTATTTTCACATAAAATTTTATTTTTTTAAAATTAGAAACAGATTTAAGAAATAGCTACCAAACATGTTTTTTTTTTCCTTCCCAAAAATAAGACACGAGAAAAAGTTATCAAACATGTTTCTCTTTCTATTAAAAAAACAGAAGTGAGAAATAAGAAACATAAACCTTAAAGGTTACCAAACGGAGTCGAAACTATAATTTATTGATTCTAAAATTTCTACACAATTTTTGGGAAGAGTTTCTAAAAAAGGGAGAAACAAAAAACATAAAGAGTTACCAAACAACTCAATTTCTTAAAAATGAGAAAGATAAACAAGAAACATAAATTGAGAAGGTTACTAAACATGCTCTTAACTTCCTGGTAATGAAATCCAGTGAGACATGAGACAAGGTTGATGCTTGCAAAAGCTAAGCCAACACGTGTTAGTTTAGTTGTTGTTTTTTTTTGGTGGGGGTTAGAGGATAAGAAACACACTTCGATAAATGTATCCAAAGGCTGTTGGTCTTCGTCCAGTTCACAGAAATGAGAATGTACAATTTGAGAAATGATGTTTTAAAATAATGTGATTTGAGAATAATTTAGATGTGAATTTAATATATGTATTTGAATTATACATATATGTGTTTCAATAATAAATCTAATTATAAATCACGTTTATGTGGTTTAAATATGACTTTCAATTATCTAAAAAAATAAATATGACCTTCAATACCTTCTCATTGTAGAATTGCAATACACACATTTTATCAAGGGTGTTATAATTCCTCGTATTGACCCGCTCTGACAAGATGGGAAATCCCCACTTTTGAGTGAGTGTTTCTCCATTTGAATAATGGGACGGAACAAATATGAATGTATTTCTCATCCTGTTCCCCGAAATTATTTAATTAATTATTAAATTTAATATTAATACTATATAATTACTAATCTTTTTGACTTTCATTATATTACAGGTTTTATGATAAGAAATGATTTTTTATATCTAAAAGTATAAAATGCATCACATAACATCAAATTATAATATAATTAATAATATTTATAAATTGAATTAAAATTTTAAAAATATTTTATAAACAGTGGAAAATTCTCCTTGGGAAATCCTCATCCCAACTTATTAAAACGGGGATTTTAATGGGAACGTTGAAAAATTAGAGGGGGGATGTTCCCTAACCCATTAACATCATTAATTCTACCAATTTAGTTTTAACGAATTTAGATCACATACTTATTCTATATCTATTATGTATTCCAATTTTATTAAAAATTATCGGGAAAAAAAAAAATTAAGAGGTTGATTTCAAATTTTAGATTTTACACTTTGTTACCACACAAATTATTATAAAAATAAAGGATAATGAAAAATATAATATTTATTCTAACTAATACTTGCCACCTAATATATAATATTGTGTTCAAAATGTCAGATACCATAATATAAGCTAACCCTAACATAGTAATTTATCCTAAAATCATATTATAAAAAATATATAAAAAAACAAGGGAATTTGCCTAGAATAACACTTTTATTAGGGTTATTGTCTTAAATAGCTTAAGTTTTCCAAAATCCCTCAAATGACATTTTTTTTAAAACTGTCATATGAAATCAAAATTCCCCCAGCTCGTTCAATCAAAATCCCTCAGCTCGTTCAATGAAAATTCCCCAAAATCCCTCTCGAATTCAATCAAGCCCCAAAATCTCTCCCTCGATTCGTTAATATCCTTAATTGAGAATTTTCTCTCTCAAATTCAATCAATTTTGATTCGTTTCTCTCCCCCGATTCGCTCAGCTGCGAGATCTGTTCCCGTTAATTCTCTTCCTCTTCTCGTAGCTGCGTTAATTCTCTTCCTCTTCTCAAATTCAATCAAGTTTGATTCGTTTCTCTCCCCCGATTCTCTCAGCTTCGTATTAATTTGATCATCTTCTTTTCCGTTGCATTCTAGCTTTTAGGTAAGTATCTTCGCTTTCTGTCCTTTTTTTTTGCTTGTTATTCTTTGTTTTCCTCTCTGTTTTCCTATGTTTTCAAGCTTTTTTTGTAATGTAGTTTTTTTGTTATTCATTCACATCATCTCA
This sequence comes from Gynostemma pentaphyllum, assembly GCA_028015215.1. Lineage (NCBI taxonomy): Eukaryota > Viridiplantae > Streptophyta > Magnoliopsida > Cucurbitales > Cucurbitaceae > Gynostemma > Gynostemma pentaphyllum. The sequence goes on along the minus strand of CM051353.1, from coordinate 16,921,523 downwards.
TAAATTCTGTTTTTCATTGATTTTGGAAGGATTTTCATCATCCAGCTGCTATTCGTTAATATTCTTCATCTCTATCAGCTGCATTAATGGCGTTTTCCTTTATGTTTGGATTTTGTTGTCTCCTTCATCTCTATCAGTTGTTGTTTTGATTGTCTTGATTTGATTTTAGTATTTGCAATTAGATCTGAGTTATCTCCCTCACTTTGTATTGCTTCATTTGTTTTCTTTCGTGCTTTAGTTTGTATTTCCCTCACTCTGTTTTTTGCTTCAATTGTTTGCTTTTGTGCTTTTTTTTTTATTTCCATCATCCATTCTGGAAACAACCATGTTTTTGTTTTCTTTAAGTTTGCTTTGTTGTATTTGTTTATAATTTATCATCTTATATTCACTAAGTTATTGATTTATCATTTTTTGCATTTGATGTATGTTTTGTTTTGTGCTTTTATTTTGTTATTTTTGTTTTTTTTCCTTTGGATTTTGTTCTGTTGTCTTTTTGCCTCTGTTGTATTAATTGATAAATTATACCCTAATAATCACTAAGTTATTGTTTTTTTTAATTTCAGTAAAGCATGGTTCATCTTGCTGTTGTTGTTTATCATCATGGAATGTGGGATGATCACAAAAATTATGTAGGATTTAAGATGGATGCTCTTACGGCTGACGATTCATTTGACTTTCTTAGTTTCCGTGAATGCCTTATTGGTCATCTTCATTTGTCTAGTACTTTTGGTCAAATTAACTTGTTTGCCAATCTAGAAACTTCTAGTGGTTTGTGCAAACTTGTTCCTTTGTTAGATGACAAAGATGTGACATGGTTTTTTGCAATTCTTAAGAGTGGGACTTTTGATAGGTGTCCTATTATTGTTGACCAACCTATTCCTTTGACATCATCCGATCAAACTGAGGCATCCTTGAGTAGTTCTGTTGGTTCCTTTTCTATGTCATGTCTTGATGTGCTGCCTCCAGGTTTTGAGTATATAGATTATGTTGATATCAATAGTATGCCCGCTTCGTTTACCATTCGGGAGCGTATGGCATTTCCTAATAAAAATGAGGTTAAGAAAGGTTTACAGGTAGTTAGTATAAGAGGAAACTTTCATTTTCGTACCTTGCGATCCAATGCTGATCATATTGTTGTATCATGCTATCAACCTAATTGTTCTTGGTTTGTTCGTGCTTCAATGTATAAGAATTCTAGTATTTGGGTTGTCAGGAAAGTTGTGAAAACACATTCCTGTCCAGTAAATGTTACACACAATAGTCATAGACAAGCCTCTTCTTTCCTTGTTAGTGAATGTGTAAAACACAACTTAACTTTATATGGTGATGAAGCAATTACTCCAAAAATGATTGTCAAGTGATAAATTTGGAGTGTGTATTAGTTACAAGACTACTTGGCGTGGCAAGGAGTTAGCAAAGGATGTTATAATGGGTTCTCCAGCTGACTCTTATGCATTTATTCCTTTGTTTTCAGCTGGTCTTTGTTCTAGCAATCCAGGTACATTAGTAAAATTTAATTGATTTTTAGGGTTTATTTTAGTGATTTTCATTTTTTTCCCCTGTTACATTTCAGTAACATTTTTTTCATTTTATTATGTATTTCAGGTTCTGTAACAGCTCTTGTTCTTGATGAAAACCAAAGATTCAAATACTTCTTCTTTGCGGTTCACGCCTCTATTTGTGGGTGAAAGTATTGTTGGCCAGTTATTTCTGTTGATGGAACATTTTTAAATAATAAATTTGCTGATACGCTTCTTACAGCTGCAACCTTGGATGGTAATAATCAGATTTTTCCTCTTGCATTTGGCATTGTTGATTCTGAAAATGATGCCTCTTGGGAATGGTTCTTTTTGAACCTTAGGCTTTCATTTGGTTGTCGCGATGATTTGGTTATTGTATCTGATAGAAACATTAGCATAGCGAATGGTATTTCTAGTGTTTTTCCTGAAGTGGATCATGGTATTTGCATGCATCATTTACTCGGCAATCTGAAGTTGCGTTTTAAATACTTTCATTTTGATTGTTACTACTACCTTTGTGCCAAGACATATACATTGGATGATTTTGAGAAGTTTATGTCAAAGATAGATTCCACAATTCCTGGGTTTCGCTCATATCTAGAGGAGGTTGGTTTTCATAGATGGGCTCAATCTTATTTTAAAAGAATGAGGTATTTCATGTTGACAAATAATTGTTCTGAGAGTTTAAATTCCCGATTGAAGAAACCTAGAGGATTGCCAGTTTCTAACATATGTGAGTCTATTCGGCAATTGCTTCAAGATTGGTTTTATGATCGGAGGATTGCTTCACAATCTTTTACTTCTAGTCCGATTGTTTTTGCTAAATCATTTGTTAATGAACAAATTGAGCTTGGGCGTTCAATGATTGTAAGTTCTTGTTTAGGTTTCTCGTATTACTTTTTTCAAATTTTTTGTTTATGTTTCTTGTATTAATTTTTGTTGAATTCATTGTAGGTCATTCCTTCCAACTCAAGAGTTTCAAGTATTTGATTCTTCTATACAATATATTGTTAACCTTTCTACATGGAGTCGTTCATGCAAACTATGGGATATTGTGGCCATTCCATGTTCTCATGCATGTCTTTGCTATTTCAAAGTCTTTGCAAACATGTCCATAACTTTACTTCTTTATACTATAGTACATCATTTCTTGTATCTTCTTATATCGAAGTAGTCCACCCCATACCTTCATCATCATATTCATCTCTTGAAGTTCCAATTGACCGTGTCTTACCACCTACTGTTAGGCGTCCAGCTGGTCGTCCAAAGAAAAACCGAATTGCGTCATCTTCTGAATTGAAACATCATGTAAAGTGCGGTCGCTGTGGAAAGTATGGTAATAATATTAGGACTTGCAAGGACCCGTTGCCTTGATGTAATTAACATTTTTTTCATTAATACTTGTTATTTTTTGTTACTTCATTTCCATATACTCTGTTTACCGATATTATATTCAATATAATCAAAAACCTTTGCTAGATTGTGTCATCTTACTTTTTTTTTCAGCTTTTATTTTTCACAGTTTGTTTTTTTTACTGAAACTAATGTGATAATATAGTGAATTAAAGGGTATAATTTAGTGATTTCATAAAATGAAGAAAATTTATGATAAATCATCAGTATGTCATGAAATATTTTGGAGGAAACCACTTCTCTATCATTTTCTTAGGGAAGTTTTAAAATCAGTTTAGTAAAGGGTGTGTTTTTTTACTGAAACTAATGGGATAATATAGTGAATTATAGGGTATAATTTAGTGATTTTCTTAAAATGAAGAAAATTTAGAATGAATCATGAATTATTTTGGAGGAAAGCACTTCTTTATCATTTCTTAGGAAAGTTTATGAATATACATCATAGTTAGTTGAGATTGTTGTGTTCAAACTCATTTTTAAATCAGTTAGTAAGCTCTCTTTTTTTTCACTGAAACTAATGGGATAATATAGTGAATTATAGGGTATAATTTAGTGATTTTCATAAAATGAAGAGAATTTTAGGATGAATCATTAGTATGTCATGTAATATTTTGGAGGAAACCACTTCTCTATCATTTCTTAGGGAAATTTATAAAAATACATCATAGTTATTTGAGATTGTTGTGTTCAAACTCATTTTTAAATTAGTTAGTAAGCTCTCTTTTTTTTCTTTACTGAAACTAATGGGATAATATAGTGAATTATACGGTATAATTTAGTGATTTTCATAAAATGAAGAGAATTTTAGGATGAATCATCAGTATGTCATGAATTAGTTTTTATGAGAAGAAATTTTAGGATAATATAGTGAATTATAGGGTATAATTTAGTGATTTTCATAAAATGAAGAAATTTAAGATGAATAAACCTTTTATATTCTGCTTTCCCTGTCTTCTCATTCAAACAAATAACATCTCATAAAAAAACACAGAGATTAACATTCTCAAAAGTTGATAAATTAAAAGCTAAATTCATCAAACAAATCATGAAACTAAACCATTCATTTAAAAAACCAGCATGAAAAACTTTTATAGTATCAACACTTAAAAAAATTTAGTAAGAGACAAGGATGATTTCCCCTTTAATCACATATCCATTACAACTTTCACTGCAAAAGACCTTTCTACCAAAACCATATAAACACGATTTGATGAACATAGCCAATCAAAATCAAAATCAAAATGCCCCAAAATTTCAGAATGTGTTAATGTTAAAACAGTATTCAAAATTAGTTCAAATCATTCAAAGTGAACACATTTCATTGTGTATTATCTGGCGATTGACTGATGATCTTGAAGCTTGGTGGTGTCCATTCATCATTCTTGCTTCCTTCAAAGTTCCTCTTAGTGACATTTACATTTTCTTCTGATCCAAAGTTGGTAGTGTATGGTGAACCATATACCTTTGAAGGTTTGTGTGTTCTTTTTTCCTTCATCCCCTCAAGCACTTCTGCTGCTTGTTCCATAACATCCCCCTTCTTCAATTGTTCCATAACATCTTTTTTAGGCTGCTTTCCATCCTGTTTCAGACTACAATTATATATTTAAATATATAAATTTTAATAGACAAGATACATTTAAAAATAAATTATCACCTTTGTCAGCAGCTCATCCATTTTCAAACTTCCAGCTTATTCATTTCCTTCGATTTCTTGCCTCTGTATGTTTAATTCAACTACTTTAAAATTCAAGGAAACCAGAGAAGGGATTTTTATTGGAGACTGTTATTTTTTCTTACCTCAAACACATGGTCATAATCATCTCTTTTGTTCATGTCTTTTTCTCCATCTTTGCTTGCTTGTCCTTCATTAGTATTTCCCTGTAATTCAATCATCATAACCTTTTCAATTTGTGGTAAGTTACAGCAGACTTTTTCACATTCTAATTTTGGTTCTAAACAGTCAGTCTTATCAAGAAACAATTAGCATACAACTAAACATTTAAACAATTGAAAATTAAACAAAGCCACTAAACATGTATTTTTACCTAATTTAGCTGATTGCAATTTGTTCTTTTTCAAATTCTATTCCTTTCTCAATCTCAGATTCTTTTTCTCTTTGAACATCATTTTCATTCATTGTATGCTTTACCAAAAATTAAACATGGAAGAAAACATAAAACATAATAAATTAGTGAATATTAGGAGATAACATAATAAATTAGTGAATAGTAGGGGATAACTTAATGAATATTTTCAACATAAACTAAAGTGATTCAACATTAGCACAATGAAGTCATAAAATAAATCATGAAATTATTTTAGTTTTTATTACCTCAATAACAATCCCCTCGTCATTTTTTTTTTGCTACAATATCATCCTCTTTGTATCCACTTGTACCATCAGCATTCTTTGATTTATGAAAAAAACATATTGAAGTAATATTATTAGATTCTTCTTTACTTCATTGAATTCTATACTAAAGTGGCGGTGTGTGCTTACGTTTTTGTTTCTTAATTTACTTTCACTCATAAAATAGATTCCTCACTACAAGAAATAACTCTACATACTTTTATTTATCATTTTTTAATAACTGTATACCTTATAAACTTCATCAAAGTTAGTTTCTCTCCCTTCTCCATTGATGTTATTATTCGCTCTCCTTTTTTTTAATGAATTCTGTAGATGAAAAAAAGATACTTAACATGTTGTTTATTTTTATTAGGAATGTATGATTTAACTTAACAAGAGTAGAATTTTCACTTACTATATAATCAGCCAAAATGTTGTCACAATGGGTGATGAAGTCCTCATCAATCTCTTGACTGCTTAAAGCTTCAATCTCTTTTCCTTTTCCCCTTTCATCTGTCTTTTTTCCTTCCTCAATTGATTTATAAATTTTTTCCAACAAGACAGATTGTTCTCTTTGGGTTTTTTTTCATTTCTCTCATCTCAGATTTCACCTTCTTCATTTTCTTAAACAATTTTTCAATCAGGAATTGATTCATTTCTCCTCCTTCTTCCTTGTCATCAAACATGTTATGAAATTCTTCTTCATTTCTATCCATCTTCCTTTTTGTACTTCTTCTTATAAAGAACAGCATGTATTCTTCCTCCAATTCTTTTTCGTTGGTTCAAGACTCCTCACCTGGAACCTGCAAATGTGATTTTTTTTTTTAAAAAAATGGCTTGTAAATAACAGAATAGAAAAGAACTATTTAAATTTAATTTTCAGTGTTTTCAATACTTACTGATGGCTTGTTGAATATTTGTTGATCCATTGTATTCTTGTCTAACTTCTTGGCAAGAATGTTCCAATTTAGCATTCTTGGCAATTTGCCTCCAAGAGCCTTAGCAAGCATGCTTTTTTCATTTGACAAGTCAGGGAACGTCTCAAATGCCCATATAAGGATGACATATGGAAATCTTTAGAGTCTAATGCCATCCCTACTAGGTTTATCTAAGGCGTGAAAGAACGAATCAATAGTTAGTTTGAAAGATGCTCTACCCCATGGGTACCCGTCAAACTCATCCTCATTATCAACTAACTTCACATTTAACAAATCCACCTTGTTGTTTTCTTGTTTCGACAATATGAATTGTTCTAAGAGAAATTTTTTTGCCATTCTTACATTTGTTTTCCCCCCTATTTCCCATGGCATTGAAAGGGGTTTCTACATCCCTCTTCAAAATCGTGGTTTTGCCATTGAAAATTGTCGACCAAATTTCAGTATTTTCTAGGCCGTTCTCATCTATAAGGGGGTACTCATGACAAAGAAGGCCGGTAATCAAGGCGAAGTCCCTCATTCCAAATCTCGCTACCTTCCCCTTAACATTGAACCACAACTCATCACTTGTAGCTCTTTCACATTGCTTTCTAATGAAATAAAGCAGGACTTGCTGGGGTATGTTATGAATTTCTAGGTCAAAGAATTGTCCAAATTGAGACATTTTTAGATTTTGTAGTTCTTCACTACTCATCTTGGCTTTAATGTCATCAATGGTTTTAATCTTAAAAGACGAATTAATCTTATGATTAAGGTTCCATTTTTTTTTTAAACCAAGATACGAGGAACCTGCACCATATACAAGATGTAAACAATTTAAAGAAACAGTCATATATATAGTCACACTATTCTTTTAATTTTCTATTTAAATAAACAATTTAACTACTCACCCTTGATGCAGACATTTTGATTCTTTTTCCTGGAGATGATACATTCACCTAGGTTTTTAATATCAATTACAAATTAATTAAATCGAAAACTTAAAGGATAAGTTAAAAGTTTTGATAATATGGTAAATAATGTGAGTGTAGTTAAAATGTTATGTAGTAACAATCATTCTATTCCATTCTACAGTTTCAATGTAAACTATTCAATTTGTGTAATTCACTATTTTAGTGACTTATAGTTAATAACTTAGTGAATTCTATTCCATTCTACAGTTTCAATTCTACAGTTTCAATGTAAACTATTCAATTTGTGTAATTCACTATTTTAGTGACTTATAGTTAATAACTTAGTGAATTCTATTCCATTCTACAGTTTCAATTCTACAGTTTCAATGTAAACTATTCAATTTGTGTAATTCACTATTTTAGTGACTTATAGTTAATAACTTAGTGAATTCTATTTCATTCTACAGTTTCAATGTAAACTATTCAATTTGTGTAATTCACTATTTTAGTGACTTATAGTTAATAACTTAGTGAATTCTATTCCATTCTACAGTTTCAATTCTACAGTTTCAATGTAAACTATCCAATTTGTGTAATTCACTATTTTAGTGACTTATAGTTAATAACTTAGTGAATTCTATTCCATTCTACAGTTTCAATTCTACAGTTTCAATGTAAACTATCCAATTTGTGTAATTCACTATTTTAGTGACTTATAGTTAATAACTTAGTGAATTCTATTCCATTCTACAGTTTCAATGTAAACTATCCAATTTGTGTAATTCACTATTTTAGTGACTTATAGTTAATAACTTAGTGAATAATAAACTAGATTTTCTCTAAAATTTGTTTGTTCACTAACCTTTTGACCTGAGCCTTTTTCTTGACTTCCCTTCTCTTGTGGGCCTTTTTCTTTACTGTTCAGAACCTATTAAATATGGTTTGAATATAAAATGCAAAATGAAATAAGTTAAAAGTATTGATAATATGACAATTATTCCATTATACAGTTTAAATCTAACTTATTCAATAACTTTGTAATTACCTAATTTAGTGACTTACAGTTAATAACTTAGTGAATAATAAAAAAATTCTAAATATTGTTTTTGTTCACTAACCTTTTCACTTGAACCTTTTTCCTGGCCTCCCTTTTCTTGTGGAGCTTTTTCGTTACTGTTGAAAACCTATTAAATATGGGTTGAAAATTAAATGCAAAATGAAATAAGTTAAAAGTATTGATAATATGGCAAATATTTGTTAATTGCAAATAAAATGTTATGTAGTAATTGCAAATAAGTTAACAGTCATTCTATTCCATTATACATTTTGAATCTAACTTATTCAATAATTTTTTAATTCACTAATTTAGTGACTTACAGTTAATAACTTAGTGAATAATAAAATATCTCTAAATATTATTCTGTTCACTAACCTTTTGACCTCCTTTTTCCTTGCCTCCCTTCTCTTGTGGAGCTTTTTTCTTACTGTTCAAAACCTATTAAATATGGAATGAAATAAGTTAAATAATATTGATATTATGGTAAATATTGTGAAGTGTAAATAAAATGTCATGTAGTAACAGTCATTCTATTCCATTATATAGTTTGAATCTAACTTATTCAATAACCTTATAATTCACTATTTTAGTGACTAACAGTTAATAACTTTGTGAATAATAAACTATAAGGTTATTATAGTTTATTATAATACTGTTCAAAACTAATGATTCAATCAAACTTATTCAATAATTTTGTAATTCACTAATTTAGTGACATATGGTTAATAACTTAGTGATTATTGATTGTTCACTAACCTTTTTGTGAATATTTTTGAATTGTAAATAAAATGTTATGTAGTAAAAGTTAATCTATTCCATTATACAGTTTCAATCTAACTTTTTCAATAACTTTGTAATTCACTAACTTAGTGACTTATGTTTAATAGAGTTAATAATAAACAAGATATCTCTAAATATTGATTGTTCACTTACCTTTTTCCCTGAGCCCTTTTCTTGATCCCCCTTCTCTTGTGGAGCTTTTTCTTTATTGTTCAAAACCTAATAAGTATGGATTGAAAATTAATGCAAAATAAAATAAGTTACAAAATTCATGACACAACAAAAAGAAATGGTACAAAAGCTTATAATATGACAAGAGACCAAAGTAAAATACTCAAAAATGTCTCTCAAAAATAAAAACATCGTTTTCTTGTTTTTATATCTATATCCCTTGGAGTTATTCAATATTCTAAACATAGAAGCTAAGCATTGATGTTGTGAGACCACAAATTGGACATATTATCATATGATAAACATCAGCATTGTAAAACAAATTGGAATATGAGATACATAGACAGACGAACTTATCTTTTATCTTTTTTGTTTTCGTTTTTAATCTAATAATATTTTTGGTTATTTCTCTTTGCTCAGAAAAAAGAAAAAATATTCCCATTAGAAAAACGTAAAGGCATGCAGCAGTGAATTGAGATTCAAATGTCTTAGATAACTCACTAATAATCCAAAGTATATTCACTACTTTGCTATATTTAAAATCATTTTTAAACTATATTACAAGTCTAACGATAAACAATCCAGCTTCTAAAGGTAATAAGTCTAGTTTTTATAAACATGAATCATGATGGATTTCACTCATCATGGACAAGTACCAATTCACTGCTATATACTTTTATTAATCATAATCCCAATGTTATTCACTAATTTAGGGTTATGTATAATAAATCAATAAGTTTTCACTTCAGAGCAAGCACAGCACCTAAATTATTCAATCTTTGAAATTCACTAAATTAGTGAATTCAGGTTAATAATATATTGAATTATACAACAAATATCATTTGTTTTGAGAACTGTTGCCCTGAGTCTTTTTCTTTGTCTGTCTTCTCTTGTTGAGCTTTTTCTTTATTGTTCAAAACCTATTAAACATGGATTGAAAAGAAAATGCAAAAGCGAAATAAGTTAATAAAAATATAATTGTTCATACAAAGATTTTAAAATAATAAGCATGAGATAAAAACATTTTATTATTATACTAACCTTTTTTCCCCTTTCTACTTTTGCCTTTTTATTCTTTTGCACATTTTGTCCTTCTTCTTCTTGTTCTAATACCGTTTCCTTCCTTTTTAATAACAAAGTTTTTTCTTTTGGCTTCTTCCTTGATTGGATTTCTTGTTTCTCCTTTCCCTTTTTCTGTTAACAAAAGTCTTTTAGTTTAGTTTAATGAATGATTTTTCTTTTATTATATATTACCTACAATTCTTACTTTTTTTCCAGTGTCTTCCTCTTCATCGTTAGATTCTTCTTCAGCAACTTCTTGTTCAGAAACTTCTTATTCAGCAACTTCTTGTTGATCTCTTTGGACAGGTTTCATTCTTCCCTTTCCCTTTCCTTTTTTTCCATCGTCCTCCTTTTCACCATCACTCTGTTCTTCAACAACTTCATGCTCATCCTCATCTTGTAGAGATTCATTCTCCATATCCTGCATTTAGTGAATTAATTATAAACAAAATAACCATCATTAGAAACTTCAAATATTTTTGTCATTTATATTAAACATGTTAATTAAATTCATTTAAAAACTAGTTTGAGGTATAGTTTTACTCATTGACTCACTATCAAAACCACTTTCATAGTCAGACAAATTTATAAGGCCCGTGTCTTTTGTTTTTTGTTGATTGTAGTTATAATTTTTTCTCCATACATTTCTGTCACTTCTTCGTTGTCCTAATTGATACTGAAAGTTAAAGTATATTAGACTTTACAGAATGTAAAAAAAACAAAAATCAATTCAAAAAAGTAAAAACTAGTAGATTTAAAAACACAAGGCTACTTAATTATTGAATATGTTTAAAAACTCATGGTTAGTTAGATTTATGTTTCACAAAGTTTTCCATTATTCATAACAAATTTAAAACACACAAAACTAAAATTAAAATGCATAGTTAAATTCCTAAGTTCCTTTAACTTAAAAACAATCAAAACATAGTTTAATTTTGGAAAGTTTAAAACTGTTAGGTTAAAAACAAGTTTCACACACCTGGCCATTTTTCATTAACTTAGTGAATTAAGGTTAATAACTTATTGAAAATTGTAATTACGCATTTATGTTTCATAAAGTCTGTCAAATTTTGTAAACTACTCTCAATCTTTAATATACATAGTTAAATCTAAAAGAAACCTGAACTTAAATTCACTTTTACTTAGTTTAAAGTTTGAAAGACTTTAAACTAGTAAATTAAAACAAGTTCCACACACATGGCCATTTAATCATTTGAATATGTTTATAACTCATTAATTTAGTGGATTAAGGTTAATAACTTATTGAATTTTTGTAATTACAGATTCATGTTTCAAAAAGTTTTCAAGTATATCTATTCCAGTTCAATCTTTACCACAAATAAACTGAACTTAAAAGGTTCTTCAGCCTTATAAACACTTAAACATAGTATATACATCATGAACAGTAAATTATTCAATTTCAGAAATTATATAAAATCATCTGCTGAAGGAAAAACAATTTAGTGAATACAAAACAAACATGCACAGGATTAAATATAGTTTATACATCATGAGTAGTAAATTATTGAATCTTTATAATTCAATTTCAGAAATTATAAAAATCATCTGGTGAAGGAAAAACAATTTAGTGAATACAAAACAAACATACACAGGATCATTTAGTGAATACATATCAGAAATTAGAGTTTGAGAGTAGCAGGATGAAACAAGACAAACAGTACCTTCTTATTTGATTTATTTGAAATTCCAGTTTTCTTCTTCGTATTTTCAACCTTCTTCTTCAATATCTCCTTTCCTTGTTTGCGATTTTCATTCTCATCGTCATTGTCCGAAGTATTTGCTAAACTCTTTTTCTGATTTAGCGTTTTCATCGTCTGAGCAGAAATCTGTTGATTTCACTTTGAATGTAGGATCGTAGGTGGAAGTTGAGAGCTGATTTAAGAGATTTTGATGAGCTAGGTTTTTGTTAGCGATTTTTGCGAGATGAGAAAGATTTCGAAGGAAGATCGTGGGGGAAGTTGAGAGTTGAGTGAGGGATTTGATGAGAGAAATTGAGAGCTGGGGAACGATTCAACTTTTCGAAGATTTTTGTGAGTGAAATTTGCGCGATTAGGAATGATTTTCGAAGCAAGCAGATCGTGGGAAGTTATGAGCTGAGAGAATTGTTTGAGCTGAGGAAAATGGGGTTCGTGGGGGTGAAGAGAGAAAATTTGAACATTTTGAAGTTGAGAGCTGAGAAAAACAGGCTTTTATTTTGGGCTTTATATATTGGGCTAAAAAAATGTCATTTTAGGAATTTCTAAAATGGGCTGCTATTTAGGGAATTAGTTTAATTTTTAGTGTTATATGAGTCTAAGCCCCAAAAAACAATGATATCCCAAAAAGGTTAATCTGGTAGATAGCCTCTTTTTTTTTTTTTTTAAAATAATAATATTTTTTGTCAACCAATTAAAAATAAGACTTTCCAGCCTATCTAGAATTTTAGAAAAGAGCGACTACATTTCTTGACAATAATACTAAATTCAAAAACTCCACATGAAAGAGGGAGAGATTTTTGAAATTGAAAAAGGAATGAAAGAAGAAAAATTGAAAAGAGAGAATTTAGATGAAAAAATGGAAAATCAATGAAAAATATGATAAAGAAAAAATAAAAAAGAATTAAGAGATGAGATAGAGTATAGTGACGTAAAACCATTATAAAAAAACGTACCAACAAAATAGAGTATTTATGTACAAAAAACAAATATAATACATACAATATATTTTACATATAATATATAGTGTACAAAAATAAATAAAAACGTATAGTGTATAGTTTATTTGTTTATACAATAAATATATCTATACACTAAAATGAAAAAATATGTGAAAAATGAAATATAACACAGTAGCATTATGAACAATATGTAACGAACGTAATATCGTACAATTTATCTAATATGTATTGTATTGTAGTAATTGAAGAACACACAAAAATGCTGGAAACACCTTCTTTTACAAAACGGTGTTTCTGGTGAAGGGAAAAGACTTGGTATGAATCAAAATTGTTTAGGATAGAACAGGCTCAAGAACTCGATAAACGGTGACGGAAAATTCAAATTTTCGATGAGAAATTCCAGATTCCGGCGAGAATTGTTTCTAACGAAAACAAAAACGAAAACAGGAGAGAGGAAGCGAAACGCTTCAATGGTATCAGAGGGGGAGAGAAAATAGGAAGATGAGGGCATTCAGTGCTCGAGAGGGGGAGTTTTTAAATTGGGATTAGGGTTTGAGGAGGGAGATTGAAAAATTAGATGTGGAAAATAAATAATTAATGAAGATGAAGGGCCATTTAGGTATTGAAAAAGTAGTCATACAAGATTTGGGCCAGGAAGTATTAAAAAAAAGATAAAAAAAACATTTGCATATGATCAAAATAGACTATTTACTATGGTTAAATGTAAATAAAGTTAAAACAGTTAACTAAAGGGCCCGTGGATCTCGTCTCACAAACAGACTTGGGCTTGTTTCTGTTTTGGGCTTAATTACAGTGAAGAACCAGCTCATATTCTCCTTGGAGTTCTTTCCTTTTGTGTTCCTTATTTAGCTGCTAATCAGTTCCAATTAGCTAGCAATTACCAGCTGTATTATCTGTCAATTACCTAGCTGTATTATAAATCTTTTAGCTGTACATTCCTTATTTATATTGAGCAATTGTCTATATAAATGATCCTCACTAACCATTGTTAGTATTGAGGTTTTCTTCCAATAGTCTTTACTTTACTTTTCCTTAAAATCAAACTTGGTATCAGAGCCTATTAAGGCAAACGCTATTTGAAGAAAATGACAACTGAAAGTAACACAGCCTCATCACAAACCAACTCCATCTCCCAAACCACCATACTCCCACCTGCTACCAATGCCAACAACTCCTTCTCATTTGGTCACCCACTGAGCAGTGCTCTCACTGTCAAACTGGATGAAAGAAATTACATCCTATGGAAACAAATGGTTCTAGCCATCCTTCGAGGACAAAGACTTGATGGACACATCCTAGGGACCAACGCACAGCCTTCTGAATTTTTACCCTCTGGAAGTAATACAACAGGAGTAGAGCTTCAAGCAAATCCTGAGTTCGATACTTGGGTGACCACAGACCAGTCTTTTCTTGGCTGGCTCTATGCATCCATGACTCAAACCATAGCAAGTGAGATTGTTACCTACAAAACATCACGAGAAGTCTGGAGAGCACTAGAAGTAATGTATGGCACAACAAACTGTGCAAGAATAAATCAACTAAAGGCAAGCCTTCAGAACACAAGGAAAAACAACATGAGGATGGCTGAATATCTAGCACTCATGAAGCAGATTTCAAATAATCTCTCCTTGGCTGGTGAACCTGTTGAAATCAACTCTTTCACATCCAGTGTCCTGGCTGGATTGGACTCAGACTATCTACCTGTGATTTGCCAAATCAATAACACAGAAGACATCTCTTGGCAGGCCCTCTATGCTACTCTCCTTACCTTCGAAAATACCCTAATTCACATGAATGTCATCACTGGAAATCAAGATGCTGGAACAATGACAGCCAACTTGGCCTTCAATCATTCCAACACCATGGCTGGGAACAATAATTTCAGACCATCAGGTTCAAGTCTCAACAGAGGACAAAATCGAACCAACAACAACAATCAACGAGGTAACTACAGGCCTAGGGGAAGGGAATCAAGAGGAGGTGGTAGAAACAACAACTCCAAACCTACATGTCAGGTTTGCTCCAAATATGGCCACTCAGCTGCAATCTGCTATTTCAGATATGATGAGAATTATGCTGGCAACAATGCCCCCAACAATGACAATAGAACAACAGCTTTTGTTGCTACACCTGAATCAACAACAGACCCAGCTTGGCTAGTTGATAGTGGAGCAACAAATCATTTCACTCCTGACATCAATAACCTGAGCTTGAGAACTGAATACACTGGGAATGAAGCTATAACTGTGGGTAATGGCTCTAAACTTAAAATCACTAATATTGGTTGTAGTTCTGTTGTTCCTGTTAATTCACAAAGGTCTCATATCTTGCTAAAAGACATACTACATGTACCACAAATCAAGAAAAATCTATTGAGTATATCTAGACTAACTGTTGATAATAACATGTTTGTTGAATTTCATCCAACCTGTTGCTTTCTGAAGGACAAGGAGTCAGGGAAGGTACTGCTGCAATGGACCCTTAGACATGGCCTCTATCAAATTGATCTCCAAAAGCTAAAGACATGCCCAACAAATAAAGCTTCTGCTGATCCAAAAGCATTCACTGCTACTCACATCTCAAAGTCATGTCCAAAGATCTATTTCAATTCTGCCTCTAGTGTCAGTCCAAAGCCTAGTACTTTAAATTCAATTAGTGTCAAAGAAATCTGGCATCAAAGACTAGGCCATCTATCTAATCGAGTCTTGCATTCTATTTTAAAAAATTGTAATGTAAAAGTTTCTTTTAATGAAGAACAGAACTTTTGTGATGCATGTCAATATGGGAAATCTCACTCTCTTCCTTTTAAACTGTCCAGTATTCATACCTCACATCCACTTGAGCTAGTTCACTGTGACCTATGGGGACCTTCACCCATCACTTCTCCTTCAGGGTTTAGATTTTACATTAGTTTTGTTGATGACAATACTAGATTCACTCGCATATTTCCTATGAAAGCTAAGTCAGAAGCTCTAACAACCTTCATACACTATCAAACACTAGTGGAAAACAAATTTGACAGAAAAATAAAAACCCTTCAAACAGATTGGGGTGGGGAGTTCAAGCCTTTCTTACCTTATCTAAAAACAAAAGGTATTGAATTTAGACATCCATGCCCTCACACAAGCAAACAAAATGGAGTAGTGGAAAGAAAGCATAGGCATATAGTAGAAATGGGACTTATTATGCTTGCTCAAGCAGCCATGCCCCTTAGATACTGGTGTGAAGCTTTTATCTCTGCCACCTACATCATCAATAGACTGCCTACTCCTGTTCTAAACAACAAATCACCTTGGGAAACAGCTTATGGTAGAAGACCTGACTACACCATGCTCAAGGTGTATGGTTGTGCTTGTTTTCCTTGTTTAAGGCCATATCAAAATCATAAGTTTCAATTTCACTCCACCAAGTGTGTATTCTTAGGTTATAGTGAATCCCACAAAGGTTATAAGTGCCTTAGCTCAAGTGGTCGTGTCTACATATCAAGAGATGTCAAGTTTAATGAAAAAGATTTTCCCTTCAAAGGTCAGTTTCTTACTACCTCTCCTACTACCCAATCTTCTCATGACACTGTCATTACCTGGTTAAACATCACTCCAGCACAAAATTCCAACCCCTCATTACCTGACACTCCATCTGCCAACTCCCTAGACCAAACCCCAGAACTCACATCAAACACTCCAACTCCTACACCAGTCTCCAGTCCTTAAGGTCACCTACCACACCAAGCTTCCAGGTCCTCTATTGCAGCAACATCTTCTACTGGCTCCAGTCAGCAATCTCATGGTGAAAATGTGATTCCACAACCTGTTCATTATCCTCAGTATGACGAGGTTCCTATTACAGAAATTCCCTCAGAACAACCAGCTGGATCTCTCCATCCTATGCAAACTAGAGCCAAGAGTGGAATCTTCAAACCCAAGGTGAGAACCTACATTGCTGCTTCTGTCCAATCTGACTTGTCCAGGGAGGAACCTCAATCAGTCAAAGAAGCACTAGAAACTCAGGAATGGAAAGCTGCAATGACTGAAGAAATGGAAGCTCTCCATAGAAACCACACTTGGGATCTAATACCCTTCTCACCTGATCTCAGTCTAGTTGGAAATAAATGGGTCTTTAAGGTCAAACAGAATCCAGATGGAAGTGTTCAAAGATACAAGGCTAGGCTTGTGGCAAAAGGATTTCATCAAACACCAGGGCTGGACTTCAATGAGACATTCAGTCCTGTAATCAAACCTTCTACCATTCGCATTATTCTCACAGTTGCAGTCTCCAAGAATTGGGAAGTGCGACAACTTGATATAAATAATGCCTTTCTTAATGGAAAACTTGAGGAAGAAGTTTACATGTAGCAGCCTGAGGGTTTCATTGATAAACACAAACCAGACCACATTTGTAAACTGAACAAAGCCTTATATGGACTGAAACAAGCCCCAAGAGCTTGGTATGATAGACTCAAAACAGTGTTGTTATCATGGGGTTTCACTAACTCAAAGGCTGATTGTTTTATTTTCTTTCTCAACTCTGGCTCAACACTGATTTTTATTCTAATCTATGTGGATGATATCTTAGTGACAGGGAATGACAAAGACAAAACTACTCAATTCATCAAAGAACTAAATCGGTTGTTCACACTCAAAGACATTGGTGAACTGGGATTTTTTCTAGGAATTGAAGTCCATAGGGATGACACTGGGATGTACCTCACTCAATCCAAATACATACAAGATCTTCTCAAAAGACTTGATCTCACTCACCTCAAACCTTGCTCCACCCCAGCTGTCACAGGCAAACCTATTTCAGCATACGAAGGAGAGCTCCTGGACAATCCCACTGTATATCGCAGTGCCATTGGTGCACTTCAATATCTTACACATACCAGACCAGAGATATCTTTCATTGTCAACAAACTGAGCTAATTTATGCAGCAACCAACTTCTATTCATTGGCAAGCCACCAAGAGGGTGTTGCGATACCTCCAAGGAACAAAACAGCATGGAGTTCACATTAAACCAGCAGACTGCCTATCTTTGATAGGCTTTACAGATGCAGATTGGGCATGTAATCCTGATGACAGAAAGTCAATCTCTGCTTATTGTGTCTTCCTTGGAAACACACTTGTCTCTTGGTCTTCTAGGAAGCAACATGTTGTGGCACGTTCAAGCACAGAGGCTGAGTATCGATCTCTAGCTCACACTGCAGCAGAAATCAGTTGGCTCCAAGCCTTGTTGCAAGAAATTCATCTCCCTTCCACTACAACTCCGATTGTCTGGTGTGATAACATCAGTGGCTTATCTCTTGCTGCCAACCCTGTTTTCCATTCCAGGAGCAAACATGTGGAGCTTGACATTCATTTTGTAAGGGATAAAGTCCTAGCCAAGACCCTTGATGTCAGGTATGTGCCTACAACAGAACAGCTAGCTGACCTCCTAACCAAGCCCTTATCAGAAGCTCAATTTGTAACACTTCGCAGCAAACTCGGTGTTCTGCCTCTTCCATCCCACACTTGTTTGAGGGGGGCAGTTAAAACAATTAACTAAAGGGCCCGTGGATCTCGTCTCACAAACAGACTTAGGCTTGTTTCTGTTCTGGGCTTAATTACAGTGAAGAACCAGCTCATATTCTCCTTGGAGTTCTTTCCTTTTATGTTCCTTATTTAGCTGCTAATCAGTTCCAATTAGCTAGCAATTACCAGCTGTATTATCTGTCAATTACCTAGCTGTATTATAAATCTTTTAGCTGTACATTCCTTATTTATATTGAGCAATTGTCTATATAAATGATCCTCACTAACCATTGTTAGTATTGAGGTTTTCTTCCAATAGTCTTTACTTTACTTTTCCTTAAAATCAAACTAATAAGACTTTTGCGGTTTTTATCAAATGCATAAACACTGTTTGTGGTTTGAAAATAACAAATCATACTACTCTAGTTCAAAATTATTCCAATGAGACCTCCCTCCAACGTCGTAAATTTTCTTTTAGCCATAACTTTTTCGTTTGAACTCCAATTTGATGATTCAAGATGTTTTGGAATTCTCGTTTCAATCTCTACATTATGGTTACTTCAAAACTTCAAAATCGTTAAAAAAATAAAAAAGTTTATTGTCATCAAAATATCACGTATGATTTACACCATTAACACTTTTTATTACTAGTGATTTAGAAGTTTTGAACTGACCATAACATAGATCCCGAAATGAGGATTCCAAAACATCTTAAATCATTCAAATTGAAGTTCAAATGAAGAAGTTATGACTAAAAGAAAATAAATGGCTCTAAAGGGGAGTGGTCTCATTGGAATAATTTAGAACTATAAAGGTATGATTTGCCATTTTCAAACCACATGGGGTATTCATATATTTTACCAACTACCGGGTCTTATTTGTATTTTACTATATTATCTTAATAAAAAGTAATTTCACTATCAATGGGCCATCGAATATTCATCCATGTCCACTCAAAGCCCAAAAGCCCATCTCATTTATTTCTTTTGGAGGTCCGAAGGTTTTTGATTTTAGTATTGGTTCTGGGTTTTCTAGGGTTTAAGAACTTTTAACCTCCATTTTTGTCATTGTCAGCTTCATCTGAAGAATTCTTCAATGGCGAAGAAGAGGAAGCATAGCGAGACTGAGCTTACCGTGAAAAGGGATGATCCTGCTCCTGAGAGACCGGCGCGTACGCTCACTGGTTGGAAAAACAAAGAAGATTTGAAACAGAATGACGATTCCAATTCCAATTCTCCCGTTTTTCGGAATAAAGAAAAGGTTTTGGTGACATGCTCTCGCCGGATTAACTTCAGGTACGCTTCAAAATCTTAACTTAATCTGAAAATCTGGTTTTGAAATCAGTTTTTTTTTTTTTTTTGTTTGTTATAAATCCGTGTGATGATTGATTTAGGTATCGACATTTAATGTTGAATTTGGTATCGCTTTTGCCGCATTCTAAGAAGGATAATAAGGTGGAAGCAAAATCCAGTAAAGGCGCGACTTTGAATGAACTGGTTGAGCTTAAGGGTTGCTCTTCTTGCCTATTTTTTGAGGTTTGAACCTTTTTGCACCTTTTTAGGTCCAAATTTGGACTTTGTATTTGATTTTGTAATTGGGATTCTGGTGGTCCGTTCATTTTCCTTTGAATCATTCAATATGATTCCAGAGTTTTGGTTTAGAATCTGTGGTTCTTTCTTCCTTAAGTTATGGTTATTTTTATCATTGTACTTAGTGTTTACATAAATTTTAATTAAAATAGTGATATTGGGTGCAATACCTGTTTCTGATTAGGATAACAATTTAAATTTTATGTTTATTAATTATTACTAGTTTGTTCCTCCTTTTGGGATTGATTTTTACTCTTTTTCTTCTAATTCCAGTGCAGAAAACATAAAGATCTTTATTTGTGGATGGCAAAATGTCCCAGTGGACCATCTGTGAAATTTTTAGTTAATGCTGGTAAGTTAATTTCAAATAATTTAACAGCATCCATTTTTTTTTCTAAATTCAATGCCGTTTGATTGTTTTTCCATCTTATTTTCAGTGCACACAATGGAGGAATTGAAACTTACTGGGAACCATCTGAAAGGTTCCCGTCCGCTTTTGACATTCTCATCTAATTTTGATAAAAATGTCCATTGGAAATTTCTGAAGGAAATAATTGTTCAGGTACTCGTTAAAAAGGTTTCCTTGTCTGTCTTTCCAGAAACTATTTTTCCTTTGTTTACATTAACGAGTCAATTTTCTTGTCTTGATTTTTTTAATATCTTCTTTCATTTCTTCATTCTCCCAATCCAAAGTGAGATCTGTTTAAAATTTGAATGAATACTGTTAGCAAGATCAAACAAGCTGATTGTCAACTAGAATTCTTTCTCAAAATTGTAGTGATTTCACATAAATTGATTGTATACTTTAGCGAGCTTTCATTTCTTCACTCTGTATATTTTTTATTGCTCATATTTCTACATTTGATGGTATGATGGAAGTCGTCAATACTTTTTATGCGGCAGTTATCTGTTATAATTAGAGTCCAACAGTTTAACATTGACTTTTACTATGTTGTTGTAAATAGTAATAGTAGTGGTCAAGTTGCTGCTACATATAGTCCTTATGAAGCTCTTTATAATATATCATATTTATTGTTTCAACTTCTTTTTGGCCTCAGATTTTTGGAACTCCAAAGGAGCACCGGCATTCTAAACCATATCATGATCATGTATTTGTTTTCTCCATTGTTGATGATCATATATGGTTCCGGAATTACCAGGTCTGCTAATTTCTGTTTTATTAGTTATTGAATTTAGTACTCTCATAATCAAACATGGTCACTGTCAATAGCATTTGAAACTTGGAAGCAACTCATGAACCTCCACTAAACACTCAAATAGTGTAGTTTCTGCGATAGATAATACATAATGGGTGCTTTTCTTGGGGTTTGGACAAGGGGTTTGGGCTACACAAGCCTAAACCTCGTTTGTCTCCCGGATTTGAAACTCTAGATGGTGGTAATCCATCATCTTATCAAACTCATTCCCTTTCACAATTCAAACATATTTTACACTCACTTAGCTTTAAAATGGTAAAACCCCTAGCCAAACACCGCCTTAAATGTTAATGTATTTATGTAATTTGAATTACACAATATTATTACTTATCCCATATTAAAGAAAAGTGGCCCATGAAAGTAGAAAAACATATATTCTACTGGCATGTCAGGCAATGCATATTAAAGACTCTAACCATTTTCATATGATTGTCATCACTTGAAAGTTGTGTGTCGAACTATTTGTTGATATTACTTTGTCCTTATTTGAGGTTTGTGTTTTTTGAACTTACTGTTCTGTTACTTAAAATATGGTGTTCTTCTTCTTTGGTTGGTTTGATCAGATAGCTGTTCCTCATAATGAGTCAGACAAAGTAGTTCGAGGAGGACTAGATAAAATGACTCTCATTGAGGTTAGTAATTTTTCTCTTTGCCTCGTTTGTGAATGAGAGATTTTTCACAATTTTGGTTGAAATATAAAGTTTTGTTTCTATAGGTTGGCCCACGATTCTGTTTGAATCCAATCAAGATATTTGGTGGCAGTTTTGGAGGTCCTACTCTCTATGAGAACCCACTTTACGTATCACCAAACCAGGTTAGGGTTTTATCTTTTGATTATCTTGATTCAGTGTTTTAAAAGGTGCATCCTTAGGCACAAGGGTGAGGGTTGTGAGACAAAGCACCCTTGATTTTTTAAATTACTTTTATCACTCCTTTTTAAACAATCTAGTGAAAAAAGCCCTCATTTCTATAATTTTGCTTTACTTTCCATACATAGGATTTTTTATTTTTTATTTTTTATTTCTAGCACCTTGAAGAAAAAGTGGGCAACCTTCACTTTTTTTACGCTTCACTCTTGAACTGCAGGAGACTATTGCGCTATAGTGGGTTTAATTATGTGGTCTGTTTCGATTTGCCTATGGTTTTAAAAGTTTCAATTTAGACCTGGTTTGAAAGTATGTCGATTTAGTCCCTAGAGTTTTCAAACTTTCAATTTGGTCCTTATAGTTTGATAAAAAAATCACTATAATTATAATGTTTTTTACATTTTTCTTAGGTGTCCGTTTTCTATGAATGTGACAATCATGTGATTAAGATAGATATCGGTATAGTGTTGTTAACTAGCGTGTAAATGTGAGCCTTTTTGACGTGTAAATGTGGTAAAAACAAGGCTTTTTTGTGAATTTTTATCAAAACTATAGGTACTTAATTGAAACTTTTAGAACCATGAGGATGAAATTGACACAATTTTAAACCATAGGGATCAAATTTTAAACCATTGGGACTAATTTGAAATGGACCCCATACCATAGGGATTTCCGCTATAGTGCGTCCACACTTCAAAAAACACTGGTCTTGAAACGTTCCCATTTTTTTGAGCTTTTTAGCATTTTGGAGAAATGGGGTACGGAAAGTTGCGAGATTATTGATATTTGCATTAATTATCAAACTTTTGTGATTTCATCTTAAAAAAATGAGGCTTTAGCTTCACAGTTTTTCTAAGTTTGAGTTCAACAAGAGATTCAAGTATCAAGAAACACGATAATGTCGTATAGTAGTGAAGGCCATGTATTTGATTTTCCTTTTTTCATACATCTATGAAAATGTCTCTTATTATTATTATTTTTAATTCCAAGTTGAGCTACTTAGAGAAATGATTCTTTTTTCTAATTTACAGATATCCTTGTGATAATCTTTAATGATTCGATTTGCCTGTCTTTTTCATGCCCTTAGATTCGAGCATTGGAGAAACGGCAGAAGGCTGGGAAATACTCGAAGAAAGTCAAAGCAAAAACAAAGAGGAAGATGCATGAGCTATCAAATCCGCTGGAACCAGACGAGTTTGCTGATATGTGGAAGGAATGATCTGAGAACTCGATTCTGCATGAACTCCAAATCAAAGTTCCTTACCTCTATCAACTGTATGGAATGAGAAATTTTGTTGTGTAGTATTTGTTCTTTGTTTCAGACTTTAATATTGTATCCCTTGCGTAAATTATTGCCTTATTTTTAAACTCTCTTGAAGTTTAAATGCTTAGCTTGCCAACCATTATAGTCACTATTAGCATCCTTTTTTGCTCCCTTCTTTCAGTCTCTCTTTTTTTTTTATTACTTTGTATTATCTTTTGCTGCTGGAAACAGATATAACTTTTGGGATCGATTCTTAATACGAGGAGTAACTCGTGATCTTTCTTTTCTATCTTAATTTTGATGGTATCATTGACACTAATATCAAGAACTGTGATTCCTTTTTCCTTGACCATACCCTTTATCAGATGATTATTACCAATATCTTTACTCTATTTCAATATTATTTTTCAAAAGATGGGATGCCATGGTCATGGATCAATCACTCTTTGTTATTTAATGATGAAATATGACCTCATTTAATGAAGAAAAATAATTTGATATATCTTGCAATATTTGATTTGGTTTATGAAGAAAGTGTTACAAAAGCAAAGAAAATCATTTAAAACGTGTTAGCTTAGAAAATCAATTATAGTTTAGTTTATAGAAATTGTCTAAAATAGCGTAAGTTTACGTACTAATTATTAAAATGTTAGAATTTTATAATAAGGGTTAAATATAAAATACACCCCTACAATTTAGGTTATTGTCAATGAATTTGTTTATTTTTGCTTCTCAAAATTCAAGTAAAATAATTTATCGAACAATTTAATTATTTTTCTTTATTATTTTCAATAAATTTATTGATTTTTTACTTATTTTTTAGATCAATAAATTATTCAACTATAATTATACTATTTTAGTAATTTTTAAAAAGTTTTGATATTTCAATAATTTATTTACAAAAATATACTATTTAAGTAATTTTTTCTTAAAGTAGCATAAGTTATTTATTTACTTCCGAATAAATTCCTGTTTACTTAGGTAGGGAGAGGACCAAGTGAGAAGGTAAAGACAATTTTTATTCACTAATTTACATTCATTTAAGAAAGATGTTAGAACAAGAGAAAGAAGGAAAACAAAAAAGAGAGAAAACAAGGAAATTGTCAAAGCAAGAGAAGAGAAGAAGCAGACAAAAATCTAATGAGTCTCCCAGTCATTCCAATTAGTTTCACTGCCTCTCCTTGGAATGCTATTAACCCTTGAATAAACATCAACCTTGAAATTGGCCCCACACATTGCTCCTTCACTATCAATTCTTGGCATTGCCTTCATCTTGTTCATTGGATGCTCAAAGCTCATTAAACCTCCCTCACTATGGAACATGCATCCTGCTCATTCATTTCATTAGACATCAGTACTCGAGGTCGAAAGTTCGAGTCTTCTCTCCCCGATGTAATATTTGAAAAAAACAAAAAAAATCAACAAACATTAATTACCAGTTGGGAAGGGTGCATATGATTTGGCACAACCTTCTTTTATGACCTCCACATCATCTGATATTACCACAGAGCCATCTGCTGCTATTCCCCAATACAGCTTCACTCCCCCATCAGCTCCCTAAAACACCCATCAAAGCCAACAAAAATGCTAATTCTTGTGAATCCAAAAAATTATCAAACAAGTTTATTTTATTTTATAATAATGTTTTTAATATAATACCAGAGCAGCAAAAACAGCACCAGTCCTGCTGTCATAAACAACAAAAGCAAAGCTACCATCAAGATCCTTAATGACTTGATCAGCTGGATATGGACCCCTGTCTCTAAGTGTCCTATAGGCCTCAATCACAAAGAGAGCCTCATTTGAGCCTTTTGATAAACCATATTGCTTGTTGAGTACACATAAATTGTTTAAACTTCCCAAAAACAGACAGTATATCTCATCAAACCCACAGAACAGCCTGCCAAAAAAAAATAAAAAATAAATCTTTAGCTCATAGATTCCCACTCCCTTTGATGAGATTATAAATAAGATGCAAGAAACCGGAAACGAGAATGTTAATTACTGTGCGGTTTTTAAAGAATCACAGTGTTAGAGAATATATAAAAGATTAAAGGGTAAAGTATCTTTTGGTCCCTAAATTTTCAATTTGTATCTATTTTGTCACTGACTTTTGAAAAATAGGTCAATTGAGTCTCTACTATTAATTTTTTCATTCATTAGTATAATGAATTTCATTTACTATGATTCAAAAACTAAGTTCAAGGACCAAATAGACATTAACTTCTCAAAACCCGAGCATGAAATAGGCACAAAATGAAAACTCAAAAGAACCAAATAGACACAAACCTCAAAACTCATGATAAAAAAAATACTCTAACCAAGATTAAATTTACCTTAACTTAACCGGCACCGACTTAAACTTTTGAGTTTATTGATCATTTAATACGTTACAAGAGTAGGAGTTCGAGAGTTCATATATGGTATTTATAGTTATTTCCTCCGACCCACGTAATTGAATCTCATACAAATATTCGAGCCCACACGTGATTAAATATAAATTTATCTTAACCCAATAGCTTAAAAGCGGTGATATAAGCTATTGTATGAAGATTACCTCTGATAGGGAGAGAAAGGGCGATCGGGGGGAACATAAGCAAGAACAGCAGCTTCAGCAAATTTGACAGAGAAAGTATTGTGAGGATGACGAGAAAGAAACTCTTTTAGTGTTTCATCAGGAAGCTTAGGGTTTTTAGATCCACTAAAAGAAGCTGGACTATTCAGTTCTTCAGGTGGATTGGCAAAAGTTTTATGGAAAATGGCTAACATTTTCTTTATATCTTTCACAAACAAAATTTTCAGCTCCTTAATAATGAGATTTTGAATGAAAACAAAAAAAACAGAGAGAAATTGAAATGATCTATAAAAGGATTTGTCAAGCTTTTATTTAAAAAGTTTAAAATAAAAACAATGGCCAAAAAAAGAAAGGGTGGTAATGGTAATGGTAATGGTAATGGGTGTGTGTAATTATTGTGGGCGTGGATTTTTGTGTGATGGGATAAGGTTCTCGTTTTTCAATGTATCCTTATCTCCCTTTCTCTCTCCGGGACAATTCTGTCTCTCTCTAGAATGATTTGTTTTCTTATTGGTAGAGTTTTATTTTGGTCCGTATATTTTGAGTAGGGATGGTAAAATTTCCCGTGTTAGGGGCCCTATCAGGGTGGGGAATCCTCATTTTATAGGGTTAGGGTGAGAAATTTCTACCCGGTTTGTTATAGGGTACGAGTATGAGAATACATCCCTGCTCGCCCCCGATCCTGAACCCGATTTTTTAAGGATATCTTATGTATTTTGTTTACTTTTATCTTTATTTATTGAAAAATATATGTAAAATATGATTATATTAACTAATAAAATATAAAATGTTTTGTATTATGTTTTTTTTTACTTAAAAATGTATATTTTAAATTTATATTTCATTTTAAATAAGAATTAAAATGTAAAACGGGGAATTTTCACCGCAGGGAACCCGATCTCCGAACGGGGAATCCTCGAACTCGACCCCGATTTTTTGATAAGAGGATAGGGTAGGAGTATGAGGATTAAAAATCCCCGCGGGTTAAAGATGAGAAGTGCATCCCCGCTCCCGCCCCATTGCCATCCCTAATTTTAAGATTTGTGTTTATTTAATGATTGAACTTTCACTTTATATCTATATTGTTTCTAAGTTTTGATAAATAATTCAATTTGATCTATTTTGTTATTATTTTTGTTCATAAGTGTAAAGAAATTTATTTTTCTATAGTTGAAAAATCAATTTAAGGATAAATAAATAACTTTTCTAAAGTTAGAATACGAAATAGATATAAATTGAAAACAAGTGAGTTAAATAAATACAAGCTTTAGAATTCAGGGTCAGCAATGTATTTTATTTTTTTCTTTTGGGTGATGAAATTATTGTCGTTTTTTTAAGTGGGTGTTTCATATTTTCACGTAATTGTTGTTTTCAGAAGTAGCCAAATTAAAAAAATAAAAAGAAACCTATCTGTCAGGCGGTGGCAATTTCTGATTGGTAGAGAATATTCCAAATTATTGATAGGTTTGAGGTTATGATAGCAAGACACGACATAAAAGGTAATATCGAAATTTAATAAAAATAAAACGGTGAGCCAATTTCTTTTATTAAAAAAAACTTATTTTACAATAATGTTACATTACATGGCCCCTCTCTTTGATTTTTTAAATTTAAATTGTTATAATTTAATAAATATTTACCGAAAATTCATCTGAAATTAATAAATATTTGTGAGACCGGTTTTATGAATATGAGAGTCATGTGGTAAAGATTTTATGTGAATCTTATCAATTGATAAAGAATAAATTGAATTTTTTCAAAAAATCTCCGTAAAATTGTTTAAATTTGATTGAAGTATCTGAGTTCGATTGTCACGATGAGAAGATTTAAGAGACAAAGGTTCAAATTGCCTTGGATACTCTTCAACATAATAAGATTCAGAATCTGCAAGAATTGGTGTGATCGATTTCTTTTTTCGAGATTGATATTTTTGAGAATAAATCTTAGAGGAACATTGAAACTAATTGAAAGATTCGGGTTGAAAATTAAGAAATTTGGAGCGATAATTGGTACAAAACTCCCTGCTGGTCTCTTCTTCATCAGAATTATTCGATTCCTTCATCAACACTCTTTGTTCAGTTATCCTCGCCTTTTCAATCTCATAATGTCTCTCTTTAGGATAATAAATACCAGTCCTTGAATCGTAGCAATGCGATTCTTGGAAATGAGTCTTTTGCTGTAGGTGATGAAAATTATGTTCTTTCGAGCGATTTCGTTTCCAAACTATATAGCAATAGAAATTATTCATCTCTTCTTCATCAGATTCAGATTCATCCATTAGAGTCTTCCTCAACTATTTTCCATGGAACTTTCGTTTTGAGCTCGAAATCTCATCATATTGCTGCCTTAGTTCGCCTCCATTATTGGATCGTAATAACAAAATAATTGGTAATCAAAAGTTGAGTTTTCCATTGAATTCTCTACCGGCTAAAAACGTCCAACAAGAACTTCATTGGAAATTAAATGTCACAGTTGTTGTCGTCGTGTCGTTGCTCTAAACTTCTCACCAGCTCAAACGTATTTTATCCTAAAATCAGATGCTCTGATATCAAATGATGTGCTCTAAAACTGGAAATACTATCTTATGTTGTCATTGATAATATATCAAATCTAAGTCTACAATACTATTACACACTATTTATAGGCAATTGAAGTACTAAACATGCCCATATACTAATTAAAGCCTAATAAGACCCACTACATCAAGTATAGAGTTGATAAATTGAGAAACTAAATTAATATTAAAATCTTTTAGTTTTCTTGAATGAGGTTTTTATAATTTATTTTTTAGAAATGTAATCGATATTATTTATAAGAAAATTTTAGGTATTGTTTAAGATTTTTTTTGTTTACAGAAGTAAGATAAATATGCACAATTAATACTTATTTTCAATACTCATTAACCCTATTTTTTTTCATATATAACATTATGTAGATTAATTAATTGTATAAAAAAGTAAGATCAATATTTAAATCAAAAGAGAAAATTGATAAAGCCATATATGTATGATTGATTCCTATTGTTCTATTAATAGGAAGTGAGTGATCTCATTTCTAATAATAACACTACATAAATTTCTGTTAAAACATAGATATAAAGATAATGAAATAGACTACCACAAAATATTTTGAAAATTTTGGAGATTAAAATGAAACATTTAATTTAAAAAATTCAGGTATCAAAATAAGTGAAATGGTGAAAAGTTTAGAAAGTAAAATAGATTTAATTTTATATTTATAAAAAAACAAAATTAAGAGGAAAAAAGTTAATTTATTAGATGTAGCTAATTGGAAAGGAAAGGAAAGGGAGAGTTTCATGTTTTTCTCCTTAATTAAGAAGGAGAACTCGAACTTTCAATCGTATAGGAGAGAAACTGACTTTTAACGAATTGAGTTACTCGAGATTATAGGGAAATAAGGGGCTTTAGTTTATAAAATAAGTAGGGATGATAATGGGGCGGGGCAGGATGCACTTCCCATCCCCTAATCTGCGGGTATTTTTAATCTTAGGTGGTTTGGGGATCCCGTTCAGGAATCGGGTTTCCCGTGGGGAAAATTCTCCGTTTTATATTTTAATTCTTATTTAAAAAGAAATATAAAAATGAAATTTATATTTAAAATATACATTTTTAAAACAAAACTAAACTTTTATAATGTATTAGTTAATATAACCATATTATATATATATATCTTCAATAAATAAAGATAAAAGTAAACAAAATACATAAGATATTATTAAAATATCGAGTTTGGGGTTGGGAATGGGCGGAGAATGTATTCCTATCCCCGTATCAAAAAATAAATAGGGGAAAAATTTCTCCACTAACGCTCTAACCCTAACTACTATAGGGGCGGGAATATGCGGGGCCTAGCGGAAATTTTGTCACCCCTAAAAATAAGTGAATAAAAGTTGAAATAACGACATAGGATGACTTCTGTTCAAAAAAAAAAAAAACGACGTAGGATAACTTGAGGGTTCGGTATGGGTATGGTATAGTTTATCCAAAACTCAACTGCTATGTTTATGCAGACCGGCTGTTTTTTCTTTCCTTTTCTTTTCTGTGGGTCTCCAGTCTCTCATAAAATACCTCTTTCATGTGCTTTTATTCCCAATTATTCTTCTTGAAGCTTTACTTGAAATTATCTATTTTTTTTTTTAAACAAATATATTAATATTAGACAACTAGTTGGACTTTTTCTTTTAAGGATATTTAATTAGGGGTTTGAAAATATGATGTATGAGAATGATGTGACTTTAAAATTCGTTTTTCATATAAAATAAGTAGGAAACAAACATGAGAATGAGTTTGTCAAACTCCAATCAGTGCTTGATAGTAGTATTTTTTATTTATTGAAACTATATTTTGAGTAAAGTTGAATGGCCTTTTTTTTTTGTATGTGAATAAAGAAATATAAAATCATGACTTATGCATACATGTCCAAATCAAAAGCGCATTAATTAAACCCCACCCCAATAATTTTTACCCTAGTTTTATTAAATAAGAGGGGATTGCAAATCTAGATTTTTTTTATAACATTGGTAAATATAATATTTTTAAAAATAATTATAAATTTAGATGAAGAAAAATAATTATATGAGGTCATTTTATTGAGTACATCAATTAATGATTTACTATGATGACTGTCAATCGATATTTAAGTCGATCACTGAATTATGTAGATCAATAGTTATTATATGAAGTGGTTATTATGTACCACTGTTAATTGATTATTTATCGTAGTCAATCAATAATTAATTCTTTTTAAATATCATATTTGTTGGAATTTTTTTTAATAAAATTATTTATTTTTAAATAAAGAGAGACAACTTTTGATAAATGGTTGTGTTTATTCATTTTGAATAAATAGCCATTACTTTTTGTCAAGTGATGTTTTTTTGTTCATCTATACTACCTCTAAAATGGGTTTAAGGGGAGAAACTTTTAATTTCCTCTTTTGCCCCTATTGAATATATATGTTTTGTTTATTATTTATTTTAATATGTTTTTAATTAGTTTAATATTTAATATTATTTCTTTGAAAGGGTACAAATTGTAACATTTTGTTTTCAATATATGTAATTAATTTTAGTTAATTATTTTACTATGTTTCTTGATAAATGAAATAGACTTCAATTTAATGATTTACTTCACCCACATAATTATTTTTAGTTTAAAATTGTTTTGATTCAAATCAAAACAAAGGAATATCGTCATTACATATTTGACTTTATTAAACATTTGTCTAATTTTATTTTTCTATCAAAATTTAAAATTTTCTTTATCTTTTCGAATTAATGACAGTATGGATAATTTTTTTTAAATATAATTTGGATTGTTGAATATACTCATTGCTACTTTAATTTTATTGACCTTTTCATAATTTGGATATACAATAATCTAGATTTATACTAAATTTTTTTACACTATTATTTTTTAAAATTTTAAATATCAGAGTAATTTATTACCAATATACTATAATCTTAAGGGCAAGGATAATACTAGCATACTCATTGATGAGTATAAGCTCATACACACCGTTATACGTGTCATGTTTTTATTTGATCAAACGTGATAATATATAATAAATACATATGTGTCTCAAATAAATATGTGGGTCCATACTACCTCATGTTGGTCTGAAAAAGTCAACAACTTTTCTATCTCACCATTAACAGGTTAATCATGTGGGCCGTTTTTGTATCTGATGGCAAATATGGGTAGGGGCTTTATTGGGATAAATAATTTAGTAGGGGTGTTAAAAAAACCCGATGACTTGAAAAACCTGATCAATCCAATCCAACCCAACCCAATTCATATGGTTTGGGTTGGGTTATAAACTTATTTGGGTTGGGTTAGGTTCATATATTTTGAAATTATATGGGCTGGGGATTCGGGGTTTCTCTAAAATTAGTTTGGGTTGAACCGAACCAACCCGAACTTATTAATTATAAAAAATTACTAATTTATTACTAATTTATAATTTTTTATGTCTTTGTTAATCGCATAATCTTAATGTCTCTTTGACAATTTTCTATTCCTTATAATATTTTTCTATCAAATAATTAATTCAAATCATTAAAGTATCATTTTTCTTTGAATAAAATGTAATATTTAACTACTATTTTACATTCATGCATATAAGTATGCAACTAGATCCTAAAATTATTATTATTTCACGTTTTAATATACAATATTTTAAAATAAACAACCTGAATAACTTGAACCAACCCAACCCAAATTTTATAGGGTTGAGTTCACTACTTGACAAGGGTCATTTAGATTATACTAAAAAACAACCCGAATAATTAGATTGTGTTCAAAAAGTACCTCAACCCGGATCAACCCAACCCACGTATACCCCTAAAATTAAGAAGAGGGAAATTTTTTCTCTCTCTCGTTTTGTTTTTTTTAATTCTTTAAATTAAAGTTAGACATAATTGAGAGTAATTATATATTCCCTTTGCTGTTTGATCTTAAATTTGTTGTAATATTCACTGTCATAATGAATCTTACCGAGTCCAAACATAAAGGTAAACGAGTATAATTTTTGTTGTTATTTTCTGTTTATGTATTTACTTTTTAAATATGAGCTTTATTAAATTTCAATATGAAAATCCTATGAGGATTCTTTTAGCCATTTTGAATTTGGGGATGGGGGAGTCCTAAAACGAGCAATTGATCTTAGATAAAAAAGAAATTGTTTCCATGAATTAACATCCCTACATAATCTATTAAGCAAAAATAAAGTCCATCTTTAAATTATAATCGTGATTATTTCGATTATTATCATCACTTTTTTTTTCCACTAACATTACACATGGTATTGAAGTGTATAATAAATTTTGGCTTGGTTGCATTTTTTAATGCCTAATATAAAAAAAATGTTACTTAATAACTAAACTATAAAAAAGATTAGATTAGATAATTTTATTAATCACCAATAGACTAAAAAATTTTCATTAGTGAGTACTTAAAGGTAAATCTAATAATTTACCTTAACACTTCCCTCACATATCGGTTGGGATAACAATACAGGGTTCGAACTTAAAATCTTCTGCTTTGATACCATACCATATTAAATCACTAATAGACCAAAAAATTTAAGTTAGTGGTTAAAATCATAAATCTTAACCTGATTATAAAACGTTTATCTAAAATAAATTTTAGTATTTATTATATAATTTTTGGGGTAATTTTCACAAGTACCGTAATTTAAAAATTCAATATCATTATTGACTCCATGACTGCTATCATTTTAATTATACCCCATTTTGAAATTTATAATTTATACATTAATACTTTTACATTTATACCCTTCTAACACAGTATGAAGATGGTTTCAGGGAGAGAATAGAAAAACCAACGGGTCCAAAATAACCTTTCCATTCGGGCTGGGCCGATTACTAGCTCAAGCTTGTTCTTGATCGACAGATAACGTGTGAGTTGGGTTTAAAGTCCAAGTTGGCCATTGAATGATGTGACGGAGTGGGTGTATCTAAAATAGATGTGATCATGTTGGGCCATTCCATAAATTTTATGTATTGCTTTCGATATTATATTAGTTGCTAAATAAATGGGTGAGATGAAATGGTGTTAAAGACTTGGTTTTGGTGTATGTTTTATATTTTAATTATGTATGAATATTGTTGTAATATATATTAATAATCAAGGCCGTTCCTATAAAAATAAGGGTCCGGTGCGATACATAGTTTTAGATCCTTTATTTTTATATAAAAATACTAATAAAAAATTTAAAATAGCATCAAAATATAAAAAATAACAAAGTAGTGCTTTCTGCTTATAGTAGGGGGTCGAACTCAGGTTGCACAAGGGAAATTATGGCCACAATATAATTTTTATATACTCTTTCATTCTTTAATATTTAATATATTTTTGTTATCCTCAATTTTGGGGCTCGGTTCTGTCGCACCAATTACACCATGCCTAAGACGACCCTATTAATAATGTATTGTATACCATTCATAATAGAAACATTTCTGAACATTAAAAAGAGAGCAATTGTTAAAAAAAAAATAGTTCTTCCTATTCAACATGTCTACTTTATATTAATACAAATTAAAATTTGTTTGGAAATGATATTATTTTTCATTAAAAAAAAAACTTTTTTAAGAGTGATCTATACTTTTTTTTTTCTTGCAATTTGCTTAATAACATGCATATATAATAAATTTATACGTAATTTTAACATTTTATTTACAATTGTAATCATACATGTAGCATCCCGACTTTCCAAAACAAGAATAAACAATAGAAGACTAAGAAAAATGAAATAATACCTCTCTATTAAAATTCAAATCAAATAAGAAATAACCATTTTGTCACATGTTCGCGAACTATATTTTAAAACTAAATCCTAAGTTTGGAAAATAACAACACGAACCCAATCATTTAAACTTTAATGAAAATAACATTAAAAAAAATCTCATATCAATCCCATAAGACATCTAAACATCTAATCAAGTAAAAAAAAAAAGATAGAACGAAGACTCGACATCGTGTTTCCACAATCTAAACCGACTTTCCTTCGAGCCTTCATCGTTTGTCAGCACTTTTTCCCTTTTTACCTGAAAAACAAAATTGTAGCATCATGAGGCTACACCCAATGAAATAAATAAAAGGAAAGAAAAACTATACTTTGAATAATTTCCTGAAAATTGTTAAGTCCTAAGTTAATTCATTCTCATCTAACAACTCCAAAATTAATTCTCAACAGAAACCATCTCAATAACCCACTTATAACTCGGAAGTTATACTTAAATCACAATCATCCTCCAGAGCACATTTGGGTATTCTTTCAATATATTAACATATATTGATGAACCTCTGTCATATCAAGTATCAATCTACCTAAATAAGATATGAGTATTCTTTTCCAAGTAATGAAATTTCAAAGAATGAACCTACAAGTATTCTTTTCCAAATTAACATATGAAATGAACATTCGTTGTAATTTATTCGATAAATTCTTAAAGAACTAAATTGCAAGATATTCTTTATTAAATTGATCACACTTAATATGAACCTACGTATTCACTATTGATTAATGCCTTTACCAATACAAACATTTCATACACATACACATGCATTTTAACTTGAATTAAATAAGCGTAATGAAACCGGTCAAGTATCACTTTAACAACACAACTAGAATTCTTATAAACTTAATTCAAGAATTCCTTTTAACAAACAGTCCATAACCAATCAGCTCTAACATATATAAAAACTCATATAGATCACCCAAAAACAATCACAAATTACCCCAAACGATCACTCATTCGATCGTACTCAAAACCAACCTTAACCCACTTTATAATTACACTTTTAACATCCCTTTCCAGAAATTTCAGCACTTAAATAATTATAAAAAGGTCCTAAAACAGCCATCTAAATGTCCAAGAACGACTACCCAAATAACTCTATTAATACCATTGATTAACCACATCAAAGTCAACCTTTAAGTTCATTATTCCAGAAAAATGAGAAACTACACTTCATAAGAAAATAATCTAAAACTCATCCTAAACATTACTAAAACATGTTCCTTAACTTCCAAAAATTAAAGTTAACAACACGGTATTATCCAAAACAAAGAAACTCGATCCAATCATTTACTCATCTTGTTCTAGCAAGAAATTTTACAATTTCTTTCTTCCAATCACGACACAACCACAACTTGATAAATAAATTACAATCTAAATTAAAATTAAACTTAACTTAAAACTAAAATTAAAAATAAACAAAACGTAGGAAACATAATCAAAACCGATCATAAGAGGGGATACGACGGGGGGCTACAGTTAGGAAAGGAGGGCTACAGTTAGAACAAGGTTAGGACAATGTTAGGACGGGGGCTACGATTAAGATTCCAAAAATTAATTACTTATCGAGTAACGAGACATTACAATACGCTAATGTTTACTTCAACGACTATGTCGATGATGAGAACGAGAACTTCGACGTTGGGAAGAACATCATAAGAGACTGTAGAAACTCTGAAGTGTGTACAAAAAAGTATTTGCTCTTTACGAGTTTAATTGGAAAACTGTCAATCTACGCAATCTTCCTGATGTTAGGGACTGAGTAGTAAGTATTTATTTTAGTTTTAGTTTTTTTTATTATTTTTTAATTGTTTTTATAGAATTAACTAAAAAAATGTAAACTTTTAAGCACTATCAATTTAAAATATATCGAAAAAATTTTCTTTATTTTTGATTTTTTTGTATCGTTTTTCTAACTTATACTATTTTAGCTTTTGTTCGTGCAATTGAATCCGCTTGGATTATTCTAAAACGTGGCAGAAGAGTAGTGTTATCACCGCAAGCATTGATCGATTTTGTGGTATCAGATCCTCGTGGTGACATAGATGACTTTGGCTACTTCTCAACATCAACAAAGAGAGCTTATGATTGGATCAGGCAACACAAGATTGCAGAAGAGTGGAGATACCCATTTAAAGAATGTTGGTGTGGTTGGTTTAGACTGTTGGGAGTAACTTTAATAAATTTTTGCAACATCTATATTTTAATAAAAAATTCATTATTTGAATTAATTTGATGTATTTTTAATAAAATTTCAAGGAATATAGGAAACGATTCAAGATTTTTAAGCATGATTTTCAACTTACTTATCTACAAACAATTTTGATGGTAGAGAATAGGTAGCCCGTTAGTATTGTTATAGTCCTAACGGATGAATTTCAGAATATTAAGATGGTAAGTTTATTATTTAGATATTTAAAGATTTATATTTTATTCTTTAATTTATATTTTTTTTATCAGGATATTTATATAGAACCCAAGGATCCAAATGTGCTAAAGACAAATCAAGAACATGTCATTCTAATCGTTGGGCACGGGGTACACTCACCAAATAAATCATATTTTACAATCATGAATAGTAGAGGTGTTGCATTTGGAAACGACGAGTTTGTGAAGGTAACCCAAGACATAATCTCACATAACGGAAAGGAATATTTTCTCCTCTCTCATATCTCATATCCTATATTGAAACGTAGATCATCATTTCACATGCCAAAATTTATTTAGAATCCTGAAAAATAAGTTACAATCTAAATTAAAATTAAACCTAACTTAAAACTAAAATTAACAATAAACAAAACATAGGAAACATAATTAAAATTGACCCAAAAAGGATACAACGGGGGGCTACAGTTAGGATGTGGGGGCTACAGTTAGGACACTATTAGGATGGGGGGCTACGGTTAGGATTCCAAAAATTAATTATTTATTGAATAATGGAACGTTACAATAAAGAAACGTTTACTTTAACGGATACCAGACGATGGGAACAAGAACATTGACGTCAAAAAGAAGTTGTTCAAGAACAAATTGTTCAAGAAGCCTTCGAATTTAGCAGGCAGAGTAAATTAGAAACACGAGTTCTCCCTGATGTTAGAAATAAGGGAGATTGTTGTAAGTATTCCATTTAAGTTTTTTTAATTATGCTAATTTTTTACTTTTTATTTTCTTTTTAACTCGTATTCTATTTTAGATTGTTGCTGGGCAATTACCGCTGCCGCTGCAGTTTAATGGATATGGAATATTCAAAATCCTCATAGGACGATTTTATTATCTCCCCAATGTCTACTTGATAATGTGCTTTCGAAGTGTGGAGATCGTTTTGATTGTAAAGGTTGTTTCACAGCAACAATCAGACGATGCTATTTATGAATCAAATGTTATGACATCGCTGATGAAAGAAGCTATGCGTTCAAGGGGACGTCGATCTTAGTTTTGAGAAAGGTAAGTTGAGACAATTTTCAACTCATAATTTTTTTTATTATTTAATTAACTTTATGTATTTTTAATGATGTTTCAGGAATACATGTCTATAGTCCAGATTTGCGATTTCTTGTGTTTGACAACTTATCCATAAGTAATTGAGTGCCTACCAGTACAACCCATCAATGCTGTAATTGTCTTAACCCCTGAGTTCGAAAACCAACCCCATAATCAAAACCGACTTAAGAGGATACAATGGAGGGTTACAGTTAGAATAAGAGTGACTACGGTTAGAACATGGTTAGGACACTGTTAGGACGGGGGGCTACAGTTAGGATTCCAAAAATTAGTTACTTATTGAGTAACGAGATGTTACAATATAGAAACGTTTACTTCAATGGTTACGTCGACGATGGGAACGAGAACGTCGATGTCAAGAAGAAGTTGTTCACAAATAAGCTGTTCAAGAAGCCTTCAAATTTAGCTGGAAAAATAAATTAGAAACATGAGTTCTCCCCAATGTTAGAAATCAGGGAAACTGTAGTAAGTATTCCATTTAAGTTTTTTTATTATGTTACTTTTTTTGTTTTTTCTTTCTAACTTGTATTTTGTTTCTGTTTCAGATTGTTGCTGGGCAATTTCGACTGCCGCTGCAGTTTAATCAATATGGAATATTCAAAATCCTCATAGGACGGCTTTATTATCTCCCCAATGTCTACTCGATAATGTTCATTCAGAGTGTGGCGACTGTTTTGATTGTAAAGGTTGTTTCACAGCCTCGATTGAACGAGGCTATTTATGGATCGAATGTCACAACATCATTGATGAAAGAAGCTATTCGTTCAGGGGACGTCGGTCTCGGTTTTCGAGAAAGGTAAGTTGAGACAACTTTCAATTTATAATTAATTTTATTATTTATTTAACTTTATGTATTTTTAATGATGTTTCCGGAATCAGGGCCGGTCCTAAGAAAACAAGGTCCAGTGCAAAAATATTTTTTTGGGCCATTTATCATATAAATTTTACTATAAAAAATCACAAAATTTTTGAAAAAAAACCAATTAATTTTTTAATGTATTAATTTGATTACTAAAATCAAAACAAATTAGAGCTAGATTTTGGAGGAAAATCAATTTATGTCCCTAAACTTTACATTGTATGTCAATTTATTCTTTAAACTTTCAATTAAACCAATTTACACATCTGAACTTTATATTGTGTGTCAATTTAAACCCTAAACTTTCAATTGAATAAATTTACTCCCTAAATGGATAAATTTATACTCTTTGTTAATAAAAGTACTATTATTTTTAAAAAAAATTAATTAGACGTAAGCATTTTTATATCTAAATTTGGTCATTTTGGTTTCGGGTTAATAGATTGTTTTAATTAAAATAATTTAAAGATTAAAAAATAAAGGCAAAATTGATATGTTTTTTTAAAAGAAATGAATAAAGAAAATGCATCTTTTTAATTGAAATAAAAAAAAACATGGGAAAGATAAAATTGGCTTCACCAAGGATTTGAACCACGAACGGCAGTCTTGTGATTTTATTTCATAACAAATTGGTTGCCAATTCAACCACCTTTATTCTTTGTTACAATTTTCGAAGTATTTTATATATAACCTAATTAAACATCGACTTTAAAATTCCGGGCCCCAATAATTCTGAGGCCCTGTGCGATCGCCCACCTCGCACACCCTCAAGGCCGGCCCTGTCCGGAATACATGTTTATGGTCCATATTTACGATTTCCAGTGTTCGACGACGGGACGGGAATGGGAACGTTGACGTCAGGAAAGAAGCTGTTCAAGAAGAAATTGTAAAAAAAAAACACATACAAACGAATTACATCTAAAAACTACCGATGTATATAAAACCCTAATGTTTAAATTTTCATCAAACAACTCCTAAGAAGCACTAAGAAGACGGATTACACGTTTCTTAGTTTTTCTTTAAAAAAGGATTTTATGGAATTTAAAGGAAAAAAATTAGAAATATTATTACAAATACTCTTCCATAAAACTTATTTGTTATATTATGATAATTTTTATTTAAAAATTCTGAACCAACACTTACCTTTCTAACGGTTTTAATTCATAATAGATATTTAATTATATAATTCTATCAACCTTTTATATTGCTAAATATTAAATGAATGATCTTTGATTTCTACCGGTTATAAACTTGAATGCTTAGGTGAAGAGAATGTTTATTTCTATACATTGAATAAAATATGATCACTTATTAATTTTATCATCAAAATACTTGATAAATCATAATTGCTAGGGTTTCTGATTTTATTTCATTTCATGTATTTTAAATTTATAATTATTTTCATTAAAAATATCAATGCATTAATTTGATTTTTTTAAAAACAATCCCCTATTAATAATTGTACCTAACTCCATAGATATTTTTAAGACTTACAATATGTGAAATTTACAATCAAATATTCGCTTTAAAATATTGAAAAGTGCATTGTACATAAGTTTTAACTATATATTATAAATGTGAATAAAAGGATAATCTCAAGTTTCTATTTTGCCCCTCTTTTACTCATGAATTTTTTTCGTTGCCTTTGATGTTGCACTAAATAAATGCATGGATATATTTATATTTGATGAAAATCCCAAGCCAAATCACAACTTAACAGAACATATCAAGAAGAAGAGAAAAAGTAGAAATTGAGAGAGAAATTTTGCATTAGGAATTCGTATGAGGGAGAGAGCTTCCCAGAGCTTGGAATTCTCTCTTTTATTACAGCTGTTGGATAATAACCAATTCTCTATGACAGCTCACTAAACTAACAAATTTAACCCAACTTGAGTTAAGACTAATAACTAAAGAAATAACTATGGTAAAGTCAATTTACATGTCATTACAAAATTACAATATTGTTTCAATGATTATATTGAAATTGATGGTATTTAAGTCTCCAAAGTGTAAATGAGTGTAAATTCTCATTATTCAAGAACCCTCTTCGATTTCCACAACTTTTCACAACTATCAATAGAAGTAGGGGTGTTCATTTCCGAAAGTAACAGGGAAATCCCCGTTCCCAACGGGATGAGGACGGAGATGGGGATGAAAAATTCCTCGTTCGAGTATCGGGGACGGGGACGTGGAATGTTGTCCCCGACCCCGATTAAATCCCCGAAAATAATATATATAAATTCTTTTAAAATATTTTTATATGTAAACGGTTTAATTTTATTTTTTAAAACTGTTTTCATTAAAAAAAACTTGATTTATAACTTTTTAAAAAAAACTGTTATGAAAACTTTTTATAAATTTTTAATTAAAACTGTTTATAATTTTTTTAAAACTAATTTTAATTACTTTTTTAAAGACTGTTGTATAAAAATTTTTAAAAACAATTTTTTACCATTTTTCATACACTTTTTGTTATTATAATTTGTTGTAAGTGAATATAGGGAAAATTTTCCGTTCCTCATAATTTCTCCCCGGGAAATCCCCGTCCCCGTCCCCGTCCCGGTCTCCTTGAACGGGGAATTTACTAGGGATGGGACGGGGAATGCATTCCCCGTCCCCGCCTTGCCCCGTGAACACTCTAAATAGAAGGTTTTGAATATTATTTAATTTACATTTCACTCCCTTATTTGTTATCTATACATACTCACTTGAAGCATAATTCTTCAAACAAGTCACCGGTGACTAATTTAAGTCAATTTCTTTCATGTTTACAAGAAACATCACAAACGATAACCAAATTTATCTCTCTCTCTCTCTCTCTCTCTCTCTCTCATTTGATCCTTCTTTTTCATATCTAGATTCAAAATGTATATTTTAATTTGATGGATTTTTTTTACGTAAGGGAGAATATGTTGTATTCTAATGTGTTTGTTTGAATTTCTTTCTAAAATAAAGTTCATGTGATCTTTTTTTTGTTGTTGTTGTGGTCTTGGAAAGTTGAAAAGCTATGATCGGGATTGGGGAAATCGCATTGACATAAACACTCACTATTTTCTACCACATCGATGTTTACTTTCTTAAAAGCGAAGGTAATACAATTTTTCTATCACTACATTTCTGTACAAAACAAGAATTTTCACTCGATCATTGTAATTCTTCAATAACAATCAACCGATTGATCAATGATGACGAGACATGGGTTCCAAAAATACGAGCAAGCAATTTATAATTTTTATCAGCTAAAAAATGTATTATTAAAGATTTTATATATATCAATATATAAAGTTAATTAATAATTTAAAATTATAATAGGTTTTAAATATTCAAGATTTATTATTATACAATTATTCTGCATATAAAAATTTACTCTTGAAACTTTCTATCTAATTGTATATAAACCATTGATTTAATAAAACAAGATAAAATCATGTGTTTGACATCTAATGGTCCATTTTAATACCATGGATCTATATTCAATATCAAATGTGTGTTAAGGTTTTAAAAATGATATATTTAACGGGTTAACTGTAAAAAATGGATTTATATTGTACACAAGAAGTGATAAGTTCTTTGACTCATAAATTTAATAAGCAATTCACCCCTAAATAATATAGTTAATCTTTTAATAGATTCATTCATCTTTGTTGATCTAATTAAACTAATCCAATCATTTATAAAAAATAATAAATTTTTTTGAAGAACTAAATATTGATATAAAAAAATTGAACAAGTATGTGGGAAGCACGTCAATTATACTAGTATATATAAACCAGAAGGAAATCAGTTATTGCTTTTGAAATTTTTTTTTGAACCGTTTAAAAAAATCATAATGGGATCAAGTAACTAAATCTCATAAACTGTTTCTAGGGACATTTTTGGGTTATTAAAATTTTAATGGTGCTAATCGTTTTCTGAGGGGCAATTAAGATACTATTTGAATTGGCAGGGTATTTTTGAAAATGACAATTATTTTTGGGGTATTCTTGATAAAAAATACTAATTTTAGCCAACACTATGATTTTTTACGGGAAATTTTCATAACTACCCCATTGGAAAAACTCATTTTCAAATTTACCGTATGTATGTAGAAGTTATCAAAATTGCCCCTAATTTTACACATGGAGGCTAGCCAATTAAAGTTAGTGGGATGAATATAACTAACCAAATGGTAAAAATGAAAGTATCATAGAAGAGGGGGTATTTTTTATAACACATCTTAATTTTGGGGTAGATATGATAAAATTCTATTTTTTACGCCGTTCAATAGCAGCCCACGATTGATTCATCCTTGGAATCATGGACCATGTTTATTTGGGCTTTCTGTGAACTTCACAATCAAAATGGGCCTCGATAAGTTATTCAAGTGACCCAAAATGGACCAGGCCGAATGGCTAATAATTTAAGGGATAGCTTTTTTTTTTTTTTAAATAGTATAATATCAAATATAATTTAATAAGCTCTCTTTGTCCGAGTTTTCTCCATCTCTTTTATCTGGTTGTACACAATTTAATATTTAATTTATTTAAAAAAAAGTGTAAAAGTGTAATCAAACGAGTCTTAAATTATATAAACTAACTCAATAAATTGGATTTGATATTTTTTTCCTCGAATTTTCACTTCTTTGCTTTCAACAAAAACAAAGGGAAGCCATTTAGTGCTACAATTTAATCAAAATGCTCTTATATATATTTTTCATACAATCATAATAATTATAGATTTCTTATTCCAACAAATATAAGAGTCATGTCAAACTGTAAAATTAAAAAGCAAAACAAAACAAAAACATTTATGTGAAAAGAAAAGGAGAAGGAAAAAAGAGGAATACGATAATTTAATTTAATTTAATTTGACTTTCGTTTTGTTTTGGTTTGCTTGATGTGTAGGTTTTTGTTTGTTTTTTTTTTTAATGTTCCATGTGATTAATGGATGTGAAGGCATTATATTACATATACATGAGTAAAATGCACATGATGTATATTAGAATATAATCTTAATATATACCATATGATCAAGTGGGTTTTAATTGAGACGTTTTTAATATAAAATAAAATGATAAATTATTTTAAAGCGAAATGATCGTTACTTTGTAACAAAAATTTGAAAGATCTGCATATATTGATGTTTGTCCATTAAAGATCTCTATGAAATTATTTTTATATTAATGACCGATTTTTTATTTCTTTTATATTAAATTAAATTGAAGGAGTGAAGATTTTAACATTAAATTTTATAGATTTTCTTTTCATTCTAATGGATCTTATAACTCTAAAACCAAGTTTGAACTTACACCTATATGAAGGGAAAGCATTCTAATTTAAGATGATAAATTATATATTCTAATGAAAAATATAAATAATAATGACGAAAAAAAAAATTGTTTTGTAAAAACGTCTTTTCAAAAGACGAGATGTAATCTAATTGCACAACGTGAAGTTATCTGTCAGCATGTGAGAGGTACGGACCATGCATAAACAGCTCATTCATTGTTTTGTAATCTCTTTCCATTGACGACCGCACATGGCGCATTAATTTCAGTCTATGCCCTTTGTTTTTGACGTTTGATCCATTAATTTTCAAAACCATTTTTTCCCTCTCATTTCTTTTTGTTAGATGGG
This sequence comes from Gynostemma pentaphyllum, assembly GCA_028015215.1. Taxonomy (NCBI): domain Eukaryota; kingdom Viridiplantae; phylum Streptophyta; class Magnoliopsida; order Cucurbitales; family Cucurbitaceae; genus Gynostemma; species Gynostemma pentaphyllum. The sequence continues at coordinate 16,877,311 of CM051353.1, read as the reverse complement.
GTGTTTGGTTAGGTGATCGGGTTATTGATATCTGAGTTTATTATGTATGTATTTAAATTATATGAAAATGAGTATGAGATGAATCGTGAAAATTATGTGAGTGTGTGAGAATGAGATGTCTAATATAATAATATATATGATAAAATATTTTTATCTACAAATTAACTTTTTTCTCCCAACTATAACACCCCAAGGTTATAAATGACAGACACATTATTTAATACATAATTCCCATTATTTATATTCATTAAAATTATTCATCTAATGGTAATAAAAAATAAGTGAGGGAGACACTAATGAATAATGGGCAAGGGTGCAGCTTTTATTTCACTAAATGCCATTGGTTAGGCATTAAGAATAAGTATATCTAATATACAACTTGATTAATCTAAAATATTAGTTACATTGCAGTGTTGAAAAAAGATGATCTTTTAAAAAGATTAAAGTGTAAATAATTGTGTCGAATTTCAAACTCCAAACGAAATGCAATTTTTTTCTTCTTTTCCTAATGTCATTTTATGAATGAATATTTTGAAAAATAGTAAAATTTTAAAAAATAGCATCTTTTCTCCCTCACTCAGAATAAGTGAAACCCAAATTCACACATGCCTTCAAGAAAAATGTCATTTAAAAAAAATGCTATTTTTAAAAATACCAATTTATAAAATGTTTTTCCGTGGAATAAATTTGTATTTGAAAAAAAAAAAAAAAAAAAACCTATCAATTTTTATAAAAGCAACATTTGGATGCCAAGGGAACAAAATATCAAGATTCAAATTTACAAACGTTTATGAAATTTGTTTGATACCTGTGGTCAAATTAAGTGTGCTGCTGTCATGTCTCTATCTTCATTTTGTTTTCTTCCTTCTCTTGAACTTCGTTTTCAATCACAAAATTGGGAGAAAAATGTCATTTTGATCAATATTTTTCAAATAAAAGAAGAAAATTTGGGGGAAAAAAAGAAGATTTTGTCTTTAATTCATTAATTAGGTGAGTAAGAAACCCTTTTTTACTCTCAAACACATTAACATGGTATCATTCGAGGGATTATTCAACATAATTCATCTATTTATAATCCATTATTTTATCACTTATTAAAATAACATATCTAATAATTACACGAGGAAAAACCTTATTCAATAATTTCTCGGTATTATAGCTAGAAAATAAGATTATATGTTTTCATTATTCAAATTTTAACCACCTATATATATAAGAAAATAAGTTTTTTTTCTTGTATGTTTGTCTCATTTTGTCTTCATATGAGAGATCATTGAATATGTGAGAATATTCCCCAAACACAAACTGTTCATCTTTTGTGATATGCTATATCAACTATAATGCATTTTTTAACATTAGGGAAAGGGCTCTTATATTATATAAGCAAATTGGCCTTTCATAAGTAGGAAAAAAATGGCTTTCTTATTAAAAAAAAAAAAAGGAAAAAAATGGTTAAATTAATTTCATTGTCTTTTTCCCTTTTAATATTGGAATTTAACTTGATTGAGAGAAAGATGCAGTGGGACTGGTAATTTAAATTATGGGAATACTCTAGAAACATTAAAGGAGCATTCATTTGATCAATTTTGATGTTTTTTACATTTACACATGTCTGACAATTGAATATCCACATATGACTAGGCCGTATGATATCCAGATAATTAATTACTATGTTTATTTGAAAAATTTTATTCATATGAAATTAATGACCATGGGAAAAAAATTAAATAGAAAGAAGTCTAGGCAAAAAAAAAAAAAAAAAAACTTTTCTTATGTCAAAAAGAATAATTTTTTTAATAATTCAATAAAAAAAATATCATTTTCTTTTCAAATTTCATAATTTCTAACGTTATTTTTTTTTTGAAATATTTTTAATATGAGCATAGTTTAACTGGTTAGGTACATGTTCCTTTCATATAAGATTGAAGGTTCGAGTCTCCCAATCTTAAAAAAAAAAAATCTTAACATATTTCGTAATCAAAATGAAAGAGTAAATAATAATGCTTAACTCAATTCAAAAATAAAAATAAGTTAATTTAAAAGCCTATCCATCCTATATAATCAAATCTTCCCACCTTTAAGGAAAAAATATCTTTTACATGCACTCGCACATCAAACATTTTCACAACACACTATTTAAAAAGGTATTTATATTTCACAACATAAACTCTAATTAATTCCTCAGTTTAAGAAAAGAAAGTTCCATTATCAACTGTAGTTTAAGTCTTATTCTTTAATTGAAACATATATATTCACGTGTTGTTCACCCATCTAAGATGTTATTTTATAATAAATAAAAAATCGTTGTTATTGAGTTATGTTGTTATCTCGTAATGTTGCATAATCAAATAACAAACAATGAAAGAACTAAGAAAAGATGAGAAAGAATGAAAGAGTAGAAATTATATTAAGCAATAATTGGTATGTACAATATACTAGTAATATCTAAAAACTATCATTGGTATGTACAATATAGTAGTAATATCTAAAAACTATCTAACTAAGCTTTATATGTAGCATTAGTTAGTTTATTCCTAACTTCACTGCTAACAGCCCTTAACTGCTAACTGAGCCTTGCTGTCACTTCCATGTGGACCAACAACCAGCCATATAGACTGATGAGGTTTCATTTGTCAACAAATCACCCTCTTAACACAAATCTTATTTGAATTTTTAATTCATCCATCAAGCTACACCAATCTTTAACAAAGTACAAAGATACTGGAACCTGGATTTTGGTAAAGGTTTGGTTAAGATGTCAGCTGGATTTTCTTTAGAATCAATCTTTTCCAACTTAACAACACCATATCTCTTAGATAATGAAACTTTATGTCTAATGTGCTTAGTCCTTTCATGATAGACTGAATTCTTTGATAGAGCTAAAGCACTTTGATAATCACAATATATCAAAGATGCTTCTTTATCAATCATCATGTCAGTGATAAGTCCTCAATCCAAGGCTATTGATAAGATAGGTAGCTTTCTGGACAGCTTCCCCCTAAAAGATATTTGAAAGATTTGCATTGAAAAACATGCACCTCACCCTCTCAAGCAAAGTCCTGTTGAACCTCTCACTAGCCCATTTTATTGTGGAGTGTACACCGCACTCAAGTGTCTTCTAATTTCTTACTTGTGCACATCTCCTTAAACTCCTTGCTCAGAAATTCCATACCATTAACTGTTCTAATGGTTTTAATGCTCTTGCCAGTTTGATTATCTACCAAGGCCTTCCAATCAATAAACACTTGGTACACTTCACTCTTTTGTTTCAAAGTGAATGTCTAAAGCCTCATTGACTAGTCATCTACTATAGTCAGGATATATCTAGAGCCCCATGTGTTGTCAGTGTTGCAGGACCTCATAGATCTAAATGAATCAGTTCTAGCTTGTCCTTCGTGGTGTGCTTTCCCTTGTTGAATATTTTTTTGGTAGCCTTTTTCAAAATGCAGAACTCATAAAATCGCAGGTTAGATAATTTCTCCAGCAACCCACTCTGGTTCAGAACCTGTAGTCCTTGTTCACTAACATGTGCTAGCCTTCTGTGCCAAAGTTGAGCATCATTCAAGTGTTTCATTTCTACTGCATATGCCTTTCTTGTGACAGTACAACCATCTAGTGCATATAGAGTTGAAGGGACTACTTTACAAAATTAGGAGAATTTTATTTAGTAAACAAATTAACATTTAATTTAGGATCTATTAATATCATGCAATTTGTGATAAAAACATGAAGAACATGTAAATTCATGCTTAATTTTTGAAAATTAAAACTCTTTTACTTACCTTGAGTAATATATGGAGAATCGGTTGGAGGTTTCTTTACAGCATAAATGCTCAACAACATAAGATCTTCTACGCTATATCCTGATCGATCAAGAGAAACTCGATTGTGGGATCGAACTTTAGAAGAAATTAGGAAGAAGGAAAATATTTTTCTTCCAAATTTAAAGCCTAAAAATCGGCAATGGCCTAGGGAGAGGAGAAGAGAGAACTTTCAATTTCTAAGGAATTGAATTTAATGGAAAATCTAATCACATTAGGAATATTCCATAGAGATAATTATAAAAGAAAAAAGATTTTCTCTTTCCTTTATCTTGGTATTTTCAAAACTACCATAGATAAATAAGAGATTATTTTATTTTCTTTTATTTGATTTATCTTGGGTAAATAAATCTATATAATTATTTTAGGATATAATTCAAGTAATTATTTTCCTAATAATATATATATATATATATATATATATATATATATATATATATATATATATATATATATGTATATATATAGCCGAAATTATATATTAATTAATAAATAAATCTAATTTATTTAATTAATTATTTTGGGCCAATTTTTGCCCCTGTAATTACCGTTTTATCCTTGTGTTCCCGCTGATTCTCCAATGAACATTATTTGTAGTCAAACTACAAATAATATACTTTCTGTGATCAATAGAAGTCGTGACTCCAGTTGTTCATGTCTCGAATCAATACATCAAAAGAGTTTCCTAAAGTTCCTAAAATATTTAGGTATCGCACTGATACCGTTAATTTATAGGATAGTTATGGATTCCATCTTGTGTAAATGTGTTCTCAGCTACTATCTCATTATGTTCCCAAAACAAAAATGTATTGAGCGTTCATATCAGATCGCTCTCAACCATGTGAATCAAAGAACACAACTCCATGAATAGGAGTCCACATTTCACTCAGGATTGAGATTTATCACGGTTGATAAACTTAGTTTAATATTCGATCATTTTTTGTAACATCGTGGTCATGTCTTATACAATAAACATTGCATATGATATTTTCATTTCATGTCACCCACATAAATAATCAGGATTAGATCATTTGTCTATAAATAAAATGACAAGTTATCAACAATGTTATCAAGATAAGGTTTTCAAATGTTATCTATTTACCGTAGACATTTTAAGTTACTCATCTCGACTTTAATCCTCTCGTATGACTCACATACTTAATCGTGATCTCATAAGAGTAACTTAGGGTTTTACTATTTGAATGCTTGATATTAATATATTTCTATATATTTCTAATATCGTCCGAATAAATATAGATAATAGAAAGAACTTATGTTTATTTATTCGAAATAAATTATCTTTATTAAATAATTACAAGTTCTAGGACACCATTCATAACAAGAATATCCTTCAAGGTTCCTTGTAAGTTTAGAACAAAACGCTTGAAGATCTTCATCTTCCCTCCTCTCGAGTAGTAGCTATAACCAAATCTGTCAAGTGTGCCAAGAGAAATCAAGTTTTCTTAATGTCTGGGACATACCTCACATTACACAGTAGTTTTTCTTCACCAGCTAACAGCATCAGTCTTATCATACCAATACCTTTGACTTGGCATGGTTGATTATTTCCCATCACTACTTTCCCTCCATCAATTTTGTAACGACCCGAACCCGTTAAATTCTTTAAATTCAAATGCAAAGCAGAAGACTCGACTTTTAAAGAAAAACGGCGTGGGTTTGTTTAAAAATTGAATAACCAAAACCTGTTTTACAACCCAAATTCTAGAAAAAGCAATAAATCGGAAATGCGCATTCCAAAAGATATTTAAATCAAAAAACATAGACATATTTTGCACAAATACCCTTTCGGGATCAAAAAGGCATAAGTATGTAAAGATGAAAAATTAACAAGCATTTCTATGAATGCTAAACCAAAAAGAGTTCCTAATATTGTCCATACACCATCTCGAGTGGACACGCGGCTCCACCTCCTCTACCACGCTTCTTAGCTCAAGGTTTACTTGAAAAATATTGTGGTGTAGCTGTTAGGAATGGTGTCCTAGAACTTGTAATTATTTAATTATAATAATTTATTTCGAATAAATTAAATAAATAAACATAAGTTCTTTATATAATCTAGATTGATTCAATTGACGATATTAGGAATATATGGAAATATATAAATATCAAAACATTCAAATAGTAAACCCTAAGTTACTCTTATGAAATCATGACTTAGTATGTGAGTCATACAAGAGGATTAAAGTCGAGATGAGTAACTTAAACGTGTCTCCGATAAATGGATAACGTTTGGGAACCTTATCCTGGTAACATTGTTGATAGCTTCGCATTTTGTTTATAGACAAATGATCTAATCCCTGATCATTCATGTGGGAGACATGAAATGGAAGTATCATATGCAATGTTGATTGTATAAGACAGGACCACGATGTTCGATCAAATTTCTCCTTAGTACCGTTTACGAGAATTGATCGAATATCAAACTAAGTTTATCAACCGTGATAGATCTCAATCCTGAGTGAAATGCGGACTCCTATTTGTGGAGTTATGTTCTTTGATTCACATAGTTGAGAGCGATCTATAAGAACGCTCAATACACTCCTGTTTTGGGAACATGACTAGACAAGTAGCTGGGAACTCATTTTCACGAGATGGAATTCATAACTTTCCTATAAATTAACGGTATCGGTCGCGATACCTAAACATTTTAGGAACTTTAGGAAACTCCTTGATGTCATCGATTCGAGACATAAACAAGTGACGTCACGACTTCTATTGATCACGAAGTATCTTATCTCTAGTTCGACTAAAGATAAAGTTCATTGGAGAATCAGCGGGAACACAAGGATAAAGCGGTAATTACCAGGGGCAAAACGGTAAATTTATCCTTTGTAATTATGAGGGTTCCACGTGAAGGATAATATCACGGATATAAATAAATGATAAACTAAATGGACATAACTCATCTATAGTGAGGGGAGTTCAGCTATGAATCTATAGTGGAATTATTCATAGTTAGATAATAAGTAATTAACTGATTATGTGTTAATCACTTAATTGACTAATTATTAAGCCCATGATCTATAGGTCCATCGGGTCCCTATGCTAGCCCAAATATCGTAGTCGCGAAATCAAGTAGAAGAAATGGAAATTTTAAGTAAAGTGAATTACTTAAAATAGGCAATATTAATTGTTTAAATATTGAGTATATTTAAACGGTAATTAATATAAACATTATTAATTGTTTAAATAATGAGTTTATTTAAACATGAAATTAATAATGAAATATTATTAATTATACATTATTAATTATTTAAATATTGAGTATATTTAAATGGTAATTAATAATTTGAAATTAATTAACAATTATTAATTGTTTAAATAATTATATTTAAACGGAAATTAATAATTAAAATTAATTAAATTAATAATAAAATATTGTCAATAAAATTATTAATTTATGGAAATTAATAATTATTATATTTATTATTAATTATTTAAATAATGAAAATTATTTAAATGGAAATTAATAATTAAATATAAATTGGATAATATTTAGTCGGGAGAAAATATTAATATTATTTAAATAAAATATTTTATTTAAATGATAATTAATAAATAAATTAATTAAGTTGGACTTATTAATTTAAGAGAGAATTTCAAGCCCAATTGGATTAATGAACCCAATTGAGAATTGGCCCAAAATAATTAATTAAATAATTTGGAATTATTTATTATTTTATGATGCTATTTTCGGCCACCATATGTAATTTTGGAGGAGATAATTGTTTGAATTATATCCTAAAATAATTACATAGATTTATTTACCCAAGATAAATAAAATAAAAGAAAAGAAAATAATCTCTTATTTATCTATGCATTTTCGAAATTGCAAGATAAAAAGAAGAGATAATATTTTTTCTTTTTGTATTTATCTCTATAGATTAATCCTAATGTGATTAGGATTCTTATTTTTCTATAAATAGGAGGGTTGGGTCATTCATAAATCACACAATTCAATTCTTTGGAAATTGAAAAATCTCTCTTCCTCCCTTCTCCCTCCCTTGGCCGATTTTCTCATAGTATTGGGAAGAAAAATATTTTTTCTTCTTCCCAATTTCTTCTAAAGTTCGATCCCACAATCGAATTTCGTTTGATCGATCGGGATATAGCGTAGAAGATCTGGTGTTGCTGAGGAATTGAAGCTGTAAAGAAACCTCCAACCGATTCTCCATTATTCAGTCAATGTAAGTTCTGGTTTTAATTTTCGAATATATAAGCATGAATCTACATGTTTTATCACAAATTGCATGATGTTAATAGATCCGTTATTAAATGTTAATAAGTTTACTAAATAAAATTCCGCTAATTTAGTAAATCATCCCTTCAGTAGCACCATTAGCAAACAATGCTAGTGAGAGTAAAATGAAAGCAAGTAATCCTATGAACAAAATCTCATAACCGAAATCGTGTCTAAAGGCCTAAAATGCTCATTACTACCCATATCCACATTTCCAATTTCCATATAAACAAACGATAGTCATATATTACCCGTATTCATCATTCATTACCAAGAGATAGATATAAGGACTTAAAGTAAAGTAACATTCACTACTAAGTCTTACTACACAATTCTAAAGAATATGTAAAGTAACATTAACTATCTTTTATTACCAAACAAGTTTCATCGGAACGGATTTACCGTATGGATCAACATCAACATACTAGCCCGCATCGGTATTACTATATCACCATCATCGATCGGGTATACCATATGGATCAAAATCACATACTAAGCCCGTGCGGTATTACCATATCACAATCATCGATCGGGTATACCATATGGATCAAAATCACATACTAAGCCCGTGCGGTATTACTATATCACAATCATCGATCGGGTATACCATATGGATCAAAATCAAATACTAAGCCCGTGCGGTATTACCATATCACAATCATCGATCGGGTATACCATATGGATCAAAATCACATACTAAGCCCGTGCGGTATTACCATATCACAATCATCGTATCGGGTATACCATATGGATCAAAATCACATACTAAGCCCGTACGGTATTACCATATCACAATCATCTGATCGGGTATACCATATGGATCAAAATCACATACTAAGCCCGTGCGGTATTACCATATCACCATCATCGTATCGGGTATACCATATGGATCAAAATCACATACTAAGCCCGTGCGGTATTACCATATCACCATCATCTGATCGGGTATACCATATGGATCAAAATCACATACTAAGCCCGTACGGTATTACCATATCACAATCATCGTATCGGGTATACCATATGGATCAAAATCACATACTAAGCCCGTACGGTATTACCATATCACCATCATCGTATCGGGTATACCATATGGATCAAAATCACATACTATCACGTGCAGAATCAAAGTGCTCAAGGTACCCACAAATCATCACACCATGATACATATGGACCAAAATCAACATATTACCATGTGTAAATCAATGTGCCTAAGGTCACCACAATTCATCTCACCATGATTACATATGGATCAAAATCACATACTATCACGTGCAGAATCAAAGTGCTCAAGGTACCCACAAATCATCACACCATGATACATATGGACCAAAATCAACATATTACCATGTGTAAATCAATGTGCCTAAGGTCACCACAATTCATCTCACCATGATTACATATGGATCAAAATCACATACTATCACGTGCAGAATCAAAGTGCTCAAGGTACCCACAAATCATCACACCATGATACATATGGACCAAAATCAACATATTACCATGTGTAAATCAATGTGCCTAAGGTCACCACAATTCATCTCACCATGATTACATATGGATCAAAATCACATACTATCACGTGCAGAATCAATGTGCCGTAGGTCCCCAAAAGTTAGCTAAACTCCAAAGAATTCTACTAAGTTAATTAGAAACCTAACCAACTAGATTACACGAGTTACTACTCAAGTGCATCTTCTAATTACTTTACTTCCAAATCCATCAAAGTAACTTTCAAATCAATCAAAGTAACTTCCAAAACCATCAAAGTAACTTCCAAAACCATCAAAGTAACTTCCATTCCACTTTCATCTAACATCTCCAAATCACATTACCATACTTCCAAACCTCTCCGATGTTCTCTAATCATCGAACTAACCATAAATCCAAACTTTCCACACACACTTCCGAATCAAAGTCTCCAACCAAAACTTAATCCTAAGAAGTTATCTCCCTCTTAACATCGATAAACAATTACATAATGAAACTAAATTCATAAAACCACTAACTTTCACATTAAACTCACCTTAGCTTGAAGACAAGCTCCGAATAATCCGAGTTTGTAAAATCACGAACAAATCACAATCCTACAAACGAATTAATCCTAAAGAACATTAATTACACCCGGAAAAAAAACAAACAACATCTAAACACATAAAACCATGAAAATCCCGGATTCTACCCTTATGGAGCTCTCGGCCAAGCTAGGGAAAAAGGGGTTCGGGTTTGATTTTCCGGCTTTTATGCAATTTAGAGGTGTTTTGGGTTGGTTTCGAATACTTTGGAGGTTTGCAAAATCAATGGGTAACCGAAAATTAGGGTTTTGCATATTAATCCATTTTCGAAAAATTAACTAAAAAGCAAAAACACAAAGAACCTAACATCCTAAACATAGCCCAAAGAGGGAAAATCACAAGGGATGGGTTTCCGGCTCAAACTCGGTTTTAGGGTTTAGAGAAAGTTTCTAAAATTGACCATAAAGACTTCCCCGAATGAAACCTTCAAGCTTCGGTGAACGAATTCGAAGATTACAACTCAAAACCTCCATTAAAACACTATTCACATCAAAATTAAGAAACTTTAACATACCTTTAAGCCTCGAGAAAACGAGTGAAAACCTCGATTGTTAGGATGGGTAGAAAGGTCACAGCGAGAGCTTTCCAACGCATCCGAAATCACGCAAAACGGTCGAGAAACGAAGCCGGGGCGACGATTTCTTTCTCTCCTCTTTTTTTCTCTCTAAGCTACGGGTTTGGGATGAAAAATGAGAAGAAAATTTCATATTTTGTCTAATTTTGGCTTATTTAAAGAGAAGGAGGAATAGTGTTTAGATATTTAACAATTTGGAAAATGACGCCTACGTCCCTCTTTTACTTTTGCTTTAAAAACGAAACCCGAAGCTCGTAAATAAACCTAAAGGTGATTAATAATTATTAATTGGTCCATTAATAATTATTAATGTCACCAAAACAAATTTCAATTATTAGAACGATTAAAAACAATTTCGAACATAAATAACTATTAAAATTGAAATTTCTAAAATTAAACTAATCTTAAAAGCTTTATTTTTAAAATAAATAAAATAAAGTAAAAATAAATAAAATAAAAATAAAAATTTACCCCTAAAATTCACGGGACGTTACAAATTTCTTTGAAATCTTGGAAATAATTGTATGTTTTAGGAAATGTGGTATGAACATCCTGAATCTAAAATCCATTTTGAGTTATCTTCTTTATTAGTTGCCATTAGTGCCTCTACAGATTCATACCCTTCATGTAGATTGGCTGAGTTTCCTGCATTGATTCCTTGAGTATTGTCTCTAAATTTGTTCTGAGGAGAATTGTTCTTCCAATGTACTTCCTTGTTGCACAGAAAGCACCATTTGTGCTCTGTTTATTCTTGCTCTCTTTCCCATATGACTTCTCATATCTTGCTTCATTTTTGCCCTTGGCCATGAATGGTTCAACTTCTTTTCTTTCACTTGTTATTTCAAGATAATTTGATTTTAATGTATCAAGGACCATACTCAATGTCAGAGTGTCTCTTCCATATTTAATGGCAGTCTTCACTCCATTGAATGAAACAGGCAATAGATTTAAGATGATCATAGCCTGATTCTCATCATCCAAAGTTTCACCGGCATGTGAAAAATCCAAGCACACCTTGCTGAAATCATCAAGATTTTCATCAAGAGTCTTGGATGGTTGCATCTTGTACCCGAAAAACATATCTCTCTACTTCAAATCTTGAGGACATCTTCAAGTTTCTTGAACAAAGACAAAGAATTGCAAAGACACGGCAATGATGGTTCTTGACAGTGAGTCCAATTCGAAGATCTTCAATTTTGAGTTGACAGAGTTTCTTCGTATTCCTTTTCCTTTTGCTCTGATACGAAATTTTTAAATAAACAAAGAACAAACAATGAAAGAACTAAGGAAAGATGAGAGAATGAAAGAGTGGAAATTGTATTAAGCAAGAATTAGTATGTACAATACACTAGTAATATCTAAAAACTATCTAACTAAGCTTTATATGTAGCATTAATTAGTTTGTATTGACTGTCTTAGCTATTACACGAAACAAAACAGAAATAAAACTATTCCTAATTTCACTGCTAACAGCCCTTAATTGCTAACTGTTTTCTCTAGTGTCACTGCCATGTGGACCAACAATCAGCCATATATAGATTCAAGATTGATGAAGTGTCATTTGTCAACCAACATGTGAGATAAATCGAAATACGTTTAAATTGATCCAGACACTACCAATGTAAAAGTTATAGAGTGAAAAAACATTAATAATAATAATAAGGTAAAAGAATAGAAATGAAGTTTTTTTTCTTCCTTCTCCACTCTCTCTTAGCCAAACAGAAGCAATTTGTCTAACAAAATGGGCAATATACCAAAAGACAAAAATAGAATAAAAAAACAAACTTTAATGTAGCAGAGATCAAATATCTGAGCAACATATAAAGCAGGCAATTGTAAGTAGAATGTCCCATTTGATGAAAAAGTTCAAAGCCTATATTCCCCTAACTTTACCTAAAGCAAATTTAAAAATAAATGAAAAAAAGTCCAAGTAATTTTAATGAAGAGAGAGGGGAAAATATTATTAAAAAGAGAGAGAGAGTCAATGTGCCATTTCTTTCTGGTGAATAATTTAAACTTTCCCCATCACTTTCCAGCTATTAAACCAATTAATTAATTAATTTCTCAAGAGCAATCATTTACCCATATGATCCAAATCCTGATTTAATTATAATATATAACATGATCTTTTTTCTGCAGTTTGAGGGTTCCGATTTTATAATTTCAATAAGTAATTTATATCTCTATTATTTGAAATTTACGATTATTAATGATGTGATGTGAGGAGTTAGTACAAAAAAATTGACTTTAATTTCTTATCGAAAATAAATCTATTGTGTATATAAATAAGTGTGATGGGAAATTACACTTGACCAACTAGATCATGGAAATTGTTATTATTTTTCTGAGACTTCATTACAAGAAATTGAAGTTTTACCCGGCATTGCCCCATTTTTCGCCGGCAAAGACTATACCGGCGACAATTATAGGCAAAAGCTCCGTCGAGTTAGACTATAAAACAAAAACAAGAAGAATGATAGTTTAAAGTACACTAGTATGATACTTCTGGTCTTTCCATATCCAAACTAAACATATACTTATATAATTCGTCATGACTCGCACATGTGACCTTGAACCCGTCTTGTGATTGTATTTCATTTTTCCCCGATTTTCGACATTAGCATCTACGACGGCCTACAATATAGTCAAATATTCCATTTTAAACAATAGACTATTAAGAGGTTATGTGTTTTACCTTGAAATTAGGTGTCTCCCACATATATCACACAAAAACACCCAATCATCCAAGTTCTCCACTTGTTCGTGGTTGGATGCACGTGCTACCTGAATGTTGTCTTTGCCTCTAATCTTCTTATAGTGCCTATGCAACTTCCCACAAAACTCATTCAATGTGTCGGACATCTTGTTATTAAGATAAACATTGACAGTCTCTCGAGTAAAATCGGAAATAAAGTTATCCTAGGTCATAGTGCAAATAACTAATTAGTATGAATTAAGATTACAAACTTATGAAAAAGTTATTAGTTTTGCCGGCTTTTCCTTTCTTTAAAAAATTTTGCCGGCGAAATTATAAATTGCACCAGCTTTAACATAGTTTTAGCGGCCGGAGATTAATTCACCGGTAAAGCTCACTTTTTTTTTTTTTTTGTAGTGCTTGTTATATTCATCTTACTTATATGTCTGTAAGGTAAGGTTGTCTTTATATTTTAAAATATTAATGTTTAGTCTCGCAATTTTATTTTAGGTTTCATTCACTATGTGAGCGGGAGAGAATTTATGATGGGGAGATAAATAGAGAGATGTTTTTTTAATACAATAAAGAGATAGATATAGTTTTAGGGGAAGAATATGTGTTATAAAAACAAAAGTGAAGCTTGACCATTTCTCTCCTCGTTTGAAAATGTATGCGATCAATATATTATAAGACTTAAATTTTAACTGTATTTTTTTTAAACAAAATTTTAATAGTGTTTTTAGTGAAGGGATTACAAGTAAAAAAGAGACATGTACATATTTAGAGAGCATAATTTTGAAAATTTTTATCAAAATAACATATTGTTTATATTTCAATAAATTATTAAAGATAAATGTACTATTCAATTTTAATATTTATTATTTTCACTTTTATTTTAGATTGAATAATTAAAATTTAAATTAGATAATAAGAATTAAAAGCTTTATTTTATTACAAGTTATCTGTTAGTTTAGTTTTAATAATATCTAAGTTTTTATAATCTATTACTTTGATTTTAATAAATTATTGAAAAATAAATTTGTTATTGAAATTAAAATAAAAATGAATTAAATGGTGTTTTTTTTGAGAAAAATTGGAAAACAAGTTGAAAAATGATGTTTTTTAATTTTATAAATAAAACAAGGGTCAAAATGCAAGAATAATCCTTACACTTTCACCCAATTTTAAATATGAACCTTGCACTTTATTTTTTTTTCAAAATACACCCCTACATTTATCAAGGAGCCATCATTTATTAAAAAACCATCCATTTTAACATTGATTTATAATTTTATTCTTTTTTTTTAGCATTTTAATAGAATATTAATATTTTTTTAACCTTTTCAACTAACCTTGGGTAAAAAAATTGGGACCCACAATTTTCCAAAGTTTCATACTAAGTTTGTGCTTAATTTGTGGTTCGATTCCTACCTAATTCGATTTGTAGCAGAACAAAAGGCATAGACCGGATGTTATTGTAAAAATCTTGATGAAGAGAATTATTATTTTCGAAGGAGATGGTAACTTTTTTAGGCAAAAGCTGGCTGGATGCTAATGTAAATAATGTGGGTCTCATTTTTTTTACCCAAAATTAGTTAGAGAGGTTAAGAAATATTAATATTCTATTAAAATATTTATAAAAAAAAGATTAAAATAATATCTCAATATTAAAAATGAATGGTATTTTAATAAATGATGGTTTCTTGATAAGTGCAGAGTATATTTTTTTTAAAAATAAAATACTGTAATCATACATAAAATTGAGTGAAAATGCAAAGGTCATTCTTATATTTTACCGTAAAACAAATAATAACAAATTAAGAGAAGGGTAGATAGCAAAGGACTGTCCGACGTCGTTTAAGTGTGGTACGGACCACGGTGAGGTGCAGAATGAAATTTGAAGGTGAATTGTTAACTCCCACGTGCATGGACCCCACACTAGATCCCATCATTTTTAATATTTCTTTTTCTGATTTCTTTAAAAAAAAATATTCCATAAATATTGTAGATTAAAATATATATCGAAAACTACCTAAAAGTTAATTCAATCAATTTTTAAGTGATCAAATTCCACATCAGAAATTATCTATTCAGAAGACGATTTCTGTATTTGACTAATTTTTAAGTAGAAATCGTCTTTTGCATAGATGATTTCATGTAATTTTTCTCTTAGTAAACGGCCACGTCATAACAATTATCAACTAGATGATTTTATGTCGTTTGTAAAATAAAATTACCAAGGTATTGTATGTTTTGTTTGGTATATGTATATAATTATTAGTTCTAATTTCTAACATATAATTTTTATATTGTTTGTAATAAAAAAATTAATAACAATTATTAACTTGTCTCCAAAAATGTCACAGTTGAAAACATAAAGTTGGTCATTTAAATGTGTTGTAGAGGTAAAGTAAGCTGCAACTCCAGCTGCTATGGGATGGGATAGTACTCCAAAAAGTTAAAGATCCATACCACCACATTCCAATTATTTATAATTATTTGATGAAAATTTTATGATGTGTCTAAACATCTCAACCTAAAAAGATAATATTTGCGTACTCATCGGAATTATTTAATTTTTCTTAGATTAATTATTAATAACTAATTGGATGGGTTTTGGACAGTTCTAGGGTAAAAAAATAAGTGTGTGATTCGAAAAATATTGTAAATCGTGTACCCAATAGACCATTATTTCTCCTCAAATAAATATTGTACCGGAAAAAAAAAATCTAAGAAAATATTACAAGGAGTGTACTAGGTACAAAATTAGAAATATTTAAAATTACAAAAAATACCACTAAAGTAGATAAAAATAGATTTTTGGTCATAACTTTTGATCCAAGAGTCGGAAAGGCTATCTCCGTTTGTGGTGTTGGACTCATGATAATACAATAGTTATATTCGTCGAATTCAAATTTATACCATTTAAGATACAAAAAAAATAAAAAGATTAAAATACCCCTATTATAGAGGACGAGTCGTTACATTACTTTTAGTGAAGTGATATATATTTTTATATAATTAGTGTATTAAGTCCAATCATTTCAATTTTTATTCTAATTAAATTTCTATGCAATATAGCAAAAAGAATGTCATATTTTTTTAAGTGAAATCGAGTACTGGGTATACAAGTTAACCTAGAAAAGGTAAAATCGTATATCCGGTATACCATTTTTTATATATATTTTTCCGTTTGCTTACAGTGGACTTAATACAATAAAATATAAAAATACATTTACTTCACTAATCATATTGTAACGATTTGTCCTTAAATCAGGTATACCGGTCCGGTATACCATTTTTAATATTTTTTTTCCCTTTACTTATACAATAATAATATAAAAATACATATTACTTCACTAATCATATAGTAACGGCTTGTCTTTAAAGCAGTGATATTTTAGTCATTTTTGTTATTTTGTCTTAAATGGTATAAATTTGGGTTTTTATTGACCGTCGTATTATCACAAGTTTAAAGCCACAAACGGGTCGTCTTTCCAAATCTTAGATAAAAAAATTACTTCAATCCACTTCTCTATTACTTTCGTAATGTTGAAATTTTCTATTTTTTTTTTCTCTCTACTAAACTACGAAATCTTATACACTTATATACAAGGGATGGTTACTGAAATAACATATTTTTACACATTAATTACTGAAATGTCAGAATTTTTTAAAAATGACTCAAATAGCATAATTATAGTTCAATAAATTTATTGACTAAAAAAGTAAAAAAAAAAATATCAAATTTATTGAAAATAATAATGAAAAATAATCAAATAGTTCGATAAATTGTTGAACTTGAACTTGAAAAAGAACAAACAAACAAATTCATTAAAAATACCCATGAAAAATAGTTCTGGTAGAGAACCTTAGAGTGCATTTGGTTCGTTGATTTGAGTTGTTAAGCAGAATATTATTAAATAAGGGTTGCTAGGGAGGGGTTGATATTGCGTTTGGATTGTGTAAAATAGTAAATTTATTAAGTTTGAGTTAATGTAAGATGTGTTGAAATTGTGAAAATGAATGAATTTGCTAAGCATGGAGGTTAAGAAACCCCTCATCATTAGTTTCAAAATGGGGAGACATACGCTAATTAGGCTTGTGTAACCCCCAACTTCTAGCCCTAACCGAGGAACCAAATGCACTAAATTTTTAATTTGAGTAATTTCTCCTCTAAACTTTGTAACGTGGTAAAATTGGATCTAATTTTTTTTTTGGACAAATTATCCCTTTAAATTATTAATTTTACTAATTATTTTTATTGAATTTCTATGGAAAGCGGGTCTTTAAGGCTATCCCACCACTCCCAACTTTGTCCTTAACTCCAACCTCAAAACCCTTGTGGTGGCTGAGACGAGATTTCTTCTCCGATCTTATGCTATTATAATTATCATGAACCCTTGAAGCATGAATTCAAACCCTCCCTAACTATTCGATTTCAACCATAAGGAAAGGCTAGAAACAGATTGCCCTATGTGATCTAAAAATCATGAAACAGACAAACTTTTACGTTCCATCATCTCATGACTCGAAACACTCCACAAGTTGGTTGATCACTCCCCTCTTGAATCTAAACATGTAATCTAAAGCAAGATTACAAAGGGTGAGGCTCAAGGCTCTCAATGTGCATAAAAATGCTACATTTCATTTAATCTTTTGAATCTGTCAAGTCTTACAAGTCTTATTTGCAATGGCTGATAAGTGGCCTATTTATAGGCTTAAAATACAATGAAATTTCGTTCATAATGCTCCCATAACAGCCTCATGATGTCCCTAGCTTGTAACCCCCAAAATTAAAGCAAAACCATAAGTTACAATCAGCTACTATCACTTTGTAACCTAAAAGGAAAGTAAAACATTTGTAACTGATATTTAACTCTAATTGAAGCTTGCAAATGGTCATTAATGCTTGTCTTAGAGTTGCTGTGAGTTCCCTTGAATGAAGCTTGAGTTGTCATAAATGCATCTAGAGTTGTCATCAATGCTACTACACTTGAAGCTTGAGTTGTCATAAATACATCTTGAGTGCATTAAATGCAACTTGAGTTGTCATCAATGCATGTACTCTTTAAGCATGAATTCTTTAAATGCATTGCTACATAATTCATATCATTCCCCCATTCTTCAAAATGATTCGTCCTCGAATCAATAAGTGTTGCTGCAAAAGATTGTTAGAGAGAAAAAATAAAATTTGACCTTACTAGCACTCTCTCGCCTTTTACAACTCTCATTGTTCCACTCGTGTTTGCACTCAAAAATTCCTTCAAGATTGGCCTTTACTTTTAGAGAAGCAGCCCATATATAGGTTAATATCTTTGTTATGAAGATCTTACAATTGGCCAAACTCAGGAATTCAATCACAAATGAAAACACCAATCAACGGAGATAAGGTGTTGCAATTTACGAGCAATCTGCGCACTGAATTGAATCCCAATATTTGAATATTTTTTGTTATGAATTTGACTATGAGCCCTTCTGATATTTGAATGATAACAAGATGATAAATATTTTCTCTTCAGGACAAATAAGAAAATTCAGACGTTAAGAAAGGGTTTGGACACAAAACAGCATCATTAAATGCAGGAGTTACAAAAATGGTCAGTTTTGACAAATATTTAATTCAGCCGTTTTTGGGACTTCAAATTCGTGGAAATGAATGTGTAACTGATGGTTTATGACTTATAACTGATACATTAACACATTCAAATCAGATGTACACGAATTTTAAGGATCAAACTCAGAAAACCTCAAGAATTTGCAAGAAGAACGCAAGATGAACAAACTGGTGCTCTTGAATGCAAAGCCTTTTTCTTTTTTTTTCAAAGATCAGAATGTGATCTTCAAGATAGAAACAAGATCAGAACGAAAAGATGAAGAAAAATTCATGCTTGGATAGAAACAAAAAGAATGGACAGAATTGAAAACTACAAGAATAGAAAATAATAGATTGGATAAAACCTATTTTAGAGATTGGCCACAAAAACGTAACCAATGCTCTGATACCAAATGATAAGGCAACCTTGCATTCAAGTCCAAAAACCCATGTGACGACCCGTCACTTTTAAATAAATTAAAATCAGAGAAAACAGCGGAAGTCTTTTATTTTTAGAAAATTTTGCGTGGTTTTGTTTGAAAGTTGGCATCTTAAAAACCTGTTTACATCCTAATTTTTCAATCTAATAAATTCACATGGACTTTAAGTCCCAAATCAGGAGTTCAAATAATTCATATCATAAAAGCATCGACAAAAGCTCTTATGAGCTAAATACAACATCAAAGTTTTAAAATTCACCAAAATCAAGACATAGACTTTACAACAAAAATGTCCATCTCGAGGTCAGCATCCCTCGATCACGCAGCACCACCTCCTCTCCCTCGACCTCTAGCCAAGGCATTACCTGAAATTGGTTGTAATATCATGAGCTAACAAACTAAGCCCAGTGAGAATAATAAGCATAAAAAGTAAAGATAGACCTCAAACTTGCATTTCGATTTGTGTCCAAATAAACTGACACATTCTACTCCTAAAGTTCTTCAAACTCTAGGTAATTCTATTCCATAAACTCCAAACTCTAGGTAAATTCATTTTATACTTTCTAAGGATGATATTGCTAAAATCATAGTCAATACTCATCCATCAACAATATTATGACATAAGTAATAGAAGTAAATAAACTTTGCATCATATTAAACATCTCAATTCTCTCTTTCATCGATCATATGTATGAATGCATGAGAGCATCCCGTAGGATTCGCATACGCCCTTATGCATGAGGAGGTAACGTGGTCTATCCCGTAGGATCCATCGTTCTCCCTTCTTTTCTTTCTCATTTTCTCTTTTCTTTCTATGAAGGTAACGTGGTCTATCCCGTAGGATCCATCGTTCTCCCTTTCATATATTTCTCACTTTCTCTTTTCTTTCAATGATGGTAACGTGGTCTATCCCGTAGGATCCATCGTTCTCCCATTCATTCTTTCTCACTTTCACACTTCTTTTTCATGATGCGATATGTTATGATGCAATATGATGTTTTATGGCGTAAATAAATAAAGTGCGAAATTAAAGTAATCAATACAAACATAAAGTAAATAGCATAAAGTAAAGGACATAAGTAAATGACATAAAGTAAAATAGATAAGAATCTCGGACGAACGATAGGACGATCGAACTCCGGTATCAATAATACAATTACAAATATAATTTAAACGATTAACCTATAGCCTCAAGGATTCTAAACTTCCAATAATCCGAGGTTCTATCAATCGTTCTTTAAAGTCTTGGATCTTTTAACTTCCAATGATCCAACCTTAGTTTCGAATCTAAACTAACTTAGAATCTTCTAAGATTCAAAGTCTTTCTCGAGAACTTCTAAGTTCTCACTTAAATGATTAACTTCTAATCCTAAAGGCACTAACTCACAACCCTCTAATCTTAGATTCGGATTCTAATCTTAGTTTCGGTTTCTACAAACCTTCACACTCATTTGCTTTCTATAACTACTTTAAATACTAACTATTCTCACCTTAATAAAAGTGAAGACTTTGCTCCTAAACACCGTAAGAGCAATCAATCACGCGGTTCGAAAACACCTACAAACGAATTATATCATACAATCAATAACTTTACCAACTATCGATCAAACAACTACTAAACATACAAAGCGACGAAAACCCAACAAAACCCACAAAGAGGCCCACGGCCCTATCATCAAAATTGGGTCTCGGGTTTGGTTTTCCGGCTTTTTGGCAATTTAAATACATTTTGAGTTGGTTTTAAGCAAATTCGATAATCCCGATTTCAATGGGTATCGATAAATAGGGTTTTCGAACATTAATCCCTTTCCCGAATTGAATTTAAATAAACATTCATTCATTAATTTCTAACCCATTTTCAATCCCAAAAGGGTAAAATTCAAACGGGAAGGGTTTTAGTTGAAACTCGGTTTTAGGGTTATGGGATAGTTTCCAAAAACACTTAAAACTACTCCCGATTTGACAAACACCGAGTTTCACGGCAAGAAATCGAAAGAAAACAATGAAAACTCCATTAAAACACTATTTGGAGTTTAGGGTTTCAAGCTTTACTTACCGAGAACTCCGTGAAACACGAGCGGCAAGTACGAAGGGTAGATGGAAAAGAATCGTAGGACCGATACCTTTCCAATGGAACGAGAATCAAGTCAATCCGGCAAGAAACGAACAAAAACCAAAAACTCTCTTTTCTTCTTTGATGCTCACGGCAAAGGAGGAGGAAAGAATGAGCAATTTGGTCAATTTTTGAAGTCAACATCTCATTTAAAGAAGAAGCTCGAATAGTGTTTTTAGATATTTTGCAAATTGGGAAAATTACGGTTTTGCCCTTTTAAGACTTTTGGCTTAAAACGAATCCCGAACATCTCAAACTATCCCAATGGTGATTAATAATTATTAATTGGCCCGTTAATAATTATTAATTGGCCCGTTAATAATTATTAATACCATTAAAACGTATTTAAATAAATAAAGCCATTAAAATGAAATAAATTACTAAATTCTAATTTAATAATAAATAAATGAACTTTAATTACTTAAATTAAATAAAATAAATAAAAGTTTTTTTTTTATCACAAAATAACGGGACGTTACAACCCATTACAATCGTTTACAAGAACCTTTGAAGCATGAAAATGGCACAAAACCTCCTTAACTAATCGGATCAACCCAAGAGTTCTAAATGATAAGACAAACCCGAATTGCAAGTCCAAAGACCCGATGCTATTATGCTTAACATGAACCTTTGAAGCAAGAACTCAAACCCTCCCTAACTATTCGAAAACACCCCCTAAGAATGGCTAAAAACAGATTGCTTAGGAAAGATGATCATTGATCTAGGACAAGTTTCCAAGCCCAAGATTCGAGACACTCCACAAGTAGGATGATCATTTCCACTTGAATGACTCTAAACATGTAGTCTACCGAAAGACTACAAAGGGGTGAGGCTCAAGGCTCTCCATTTGCTCAAAAGGCAACATTTCATTACATTTTCAAATCTTACAAGTCTTTTTACAATGGCTGATAAGTGGCCTATTTATAGGCTTAAAATACAATGAAATTTCATTCACAATGCTCCCATAACACCCCCATGATGTCCCTAGCTTGTAACCCCCAAAATTAAAGCAAAAACATAAGTAACATTCAGCCACCATTTAATTCGTAACCTACAATGCAACTAAAACATTTAAAACTGATATTTGAACTCTAAATGAAGCTTGTAAATGGTCATTAATGCTTGTCTTGGAATATCTTTGAGTTCCCTTAAATGATGGTTGAGTTGGCTTGAATGAAGTTTGGGTTATCATCAATGCATCTTGAGTTGTAGTTAATGCATCTTAACTTGACTTGTAATAAATGAACTTGGGTTGCCATAAATGCAATCGAAGTGCATTTAGTGCAAGTATTCTTGAAGCTTGAATTCCTCAAATGCAAGGCTACATAATTCATATCATCTCTCCTGGCCCTGTTGATATTAGGGATGGATTACTCGTATATGTGGTGATTTTTTAGGGTCTAATTTAAAAAATTAAGCATGTAATTTGTCAAATTAAATTTTCACGGGTCTAATTTTAACACTGGTTAAAGAGTCAATCGCTCAAATTAAAAGTTAAAGGATGAAAATATTACAATCTCTATAATTCTAAGGTGTTTATACAATTTTTAAAAATAATATAGACTAAAATGTTGCAAGAGCTTAAATATAGGGATAAGAATATGTTTTGGGAAAAAATAACCAATTAAAATAAAGTAGGAAAAAAAAGAGAGCTACAACACTAATATACATACATAAATAAATAATAACATAACAAATATAAAAAGCAAAAAATAACAATGAAGATAAACAACAAATTTTAATAACTACAAAATAAAATAATTAGACAAAATTATTTTCTTAAAAGAAAAAAGAAAAACACATCATCAAAACAAAAGACCACCACCATCACCTACCAAACATACCCTCATAAAGAGAGGATGACAAAGACAATAAAAGACCACACTTTTCATATTTTGTTGGTACCCTTTTACCGTACATCTCAGACATTAATATTTAACATTAACAAAAAAAAAAAAAAAAAACCGTAACATAAGATAACATCTCTCTTTCTCTTATAAATATTTCCAAACTCTGTTTTCTACTTCTTCATCCCTTCCCCATTTCTAGCCAAATCCCATTTTCAAGCTCAACCCTTTTCTACTTTTGTCTTAAGAGTTAAGAAAAAAAAGTTCTTTTTTTTTTCAAATTTTTTCTGTAGCTTTTGTATGGCAGTGAGCTTATTTTGGCATGAAATATCTGATCTTTGTCTCGGCAAGCCTGCTTTAAGGCCTCTGTCGGTTTCTTCCACCATTGCTGAAGCTTTGGTTGCTTTGAAATTCTCTGAAGATTACTCTATCAGTGTTTGGGAGAATGGTGGTGATCTTGATTTCTGTAAATGTGTTGGCAAGATTTGTTTGGTGGATGTGATTTGTTATCTTTGTCAAGAAGAGAATTTGCTGTCTCCTTCTGTTGCTTTGAGAGCTTCTATTTCTGAGATTTTGTCTCCAATTCCTGGGATTGTTATGCATTTGGAGCCCTCTGCTAGGTATTCTATTCTATTCAATATTATGAAAGAAAATTAAAATTACCCCCTTTATTGGATTTGATTTGATTTTTTTTAATTGGTTCTTATGAAGTTTTTAATACTTGGGTTTTTGTTTGTTTTTTAGAGTTAGATTTTGATTTTCTTTATTTGGGTTTGTAATAATTTTTCTGTTACTAATCTGAGATTAGGAGAGTTACATAGTTTTCTAAACGGTTTGTTGTTATTAATTATTAGTAGAAAATGCATTTAGAACTGATTTTATTTGTTTTTTTATTTTATTTTATTTAATTCTGAAGTCAGTCATAAAGATCCAAAATCAAATATAATTTTTTTTGTGCTGACCTAATTGAAATTGTGGAGTTTGTCTAGATTTGAAGTATCTGTGTTTGATGATTCAGCTTATTAGATGCCATTGATCTGGTTCTTCAAGGTGCCCAAAATCTTGTTGTCCCAATCAAGACTAAGTTAAGCAGCAATTCAAGAAGAAAACAGCTCAAAACTCCCACAAATGCAATTCATTCTGGCCATGAATTCTGTTGGTTGACTCAGGAAGATATAATCAGATACTTACTGAGCTCAATTGGTCTCTTTTCCCCTGTTGCTGCTCTCTCCCTTGACAGCCTTGGAATTATCAACACCAATGCTTTAGCTGTGGATTACCACTCCCCTGCTTCCTCTGCCATTGGAGCCATTTCCCGCTCCGTCGCCAACCAAACATCTGTCGCTGTTGTTGACGGTGAAGGAATTCTAATCGGTGAGATCTCACCCTTGGCTCTTGCTGGGTGTGACAAGGCGGTTGCTGCTGCCATAATGACCTTGTCGTCCGGTGACTTGATGGCCTACATTGACTGTGGGGGGCCTCCAGAGCACCTTGTTAAGGTGGTGCAATCTAGGCTGAAGGAGAGGAACTTGGAAGGAATGCTCGAGGAATTCACTAATTCACCATCCTCGATGGTGTCTGCATCTTTTACTTCCTCATCATCATCGGACGAGGAGTTCTCTCCACCTCCGAGCTCAAGAAAGTATAAAAGGTCATCAAGCTACTCGGCGCGAATTGTTCGTCGTGCCGAGGCAATAGTTTGTCATCCAAGGAGCTCCTTGATAGCTGTAATGATCCAGGCAATCGCACACCGTGTGAACTATGTTTGGGTTATTGAAGATGACTGCAGTTTGATGGGCATTGTCACATTCTATGATATGCTAAAGGTTTTCAGGGAACATTTAGAGACCATTGTCTAGACTTTTCAAGCCATTTGGTTTGGAAATTTTGTCCCCCAAAATGTCTATAATAAGATACTGAGACTGTGTTGTCAAATTGAGACAATTTTGGGTCACTCAAATCATTTTAGTTTGTGAAATGTGAAGTTTAAGTCTTGTTTGTGAACTTTTGGAATCTGCTTTCTTACTAAAAAAAAAGGCTTAAAGCAAAGAAGAGACAAGATCTTTTCCCTTTGCAAAAAAAATTAGAGAGAGAGGATCTTCCAATCCAAGCACTTTTTGCCTATAATGCATTTAGATCTGTGTTGAAGAGTCTGATAGTGATGGAAATTTTGTGTTCGCTCAAGGAAATAATTTATGAATGAGATATGCCTGGCTGGTATAAAACAGCTCCTTAGGCCCCATCTAAAAGTACCACATAGGTAAAAAAAAAAAAAAAAAATTGTAAATTTTAGCATGTAAAGTCTAATTAACGTTTGTTTCCTAATTTTGTAACCCAAGATAGCGGGTTTTCTTAGCCATCATCTTAACAAACTCGTTCATTTTCTAAATTTCAACATATTTTATTCTCTCAAACATAACAAACTCACTCTTTTATACAATACAAACATAACCGGTGCTTAACAATGTTGTTAAGCTCTGTGAACCAAACGCGCCCAATATAAATATAACTTAACTACTCATTGTGGCTAATATTAAACCACATAAGCAACCAGTCACTCTTCCCATTAACTAATATACCTACTAAAAGTTTTATCTATAATTTATTCAAATAGATCTTTGATGATAGCACATATGGATCAGAGAAGATACAGCAGCCCCTTTTCAAAGATATGAATAGGATGACAGCTCATGAATAGAATTATGAAAGTGTTGAAATGTCAAATGAAAATGTCTGTCATTTGGATTATTAAAATACTAAGCTTCCAATTCTGCTGTTTAAAAGTGGCAAATCAATGATGGTAAGGTAGGCCTCACTATCATATATAGAAACCTTTTTGAGATCACATGAATAAGGGATATCACTGATAAATTTAAAAATTTGTTGTTTTACTTGAAATACAAAAGAATATGTCTCTTTCTGGTGTTTGGGAAATGGGAAGGAAGGAAACATTATTCACAAAACAAACTCTTTTTCTTAATTATAATTTCACTAAGAAGAAATCTGAAGAAAAAAACAAGGGTCACTCACTCAAAAAGTAATAGGAATCCATCTACATTTTCCTAAAATATTCATCCCTTTGCTTTCTCTCCTTGAAAATAATCACATCTACTTTTGAATTTACTATCACATTCACACCATGCAATTATTTCATTACATATTGTCTTTTCAAATTTATTCTGAGAAAAACTTCTCACCAATAAGTTGGAAAGGTACTTATCTAAGGGAGATATAAATATATAAATAATTAATAAGATGTCTATGTGGTTTATTTTCAACCACAATAGGTAAGGAACCCTATTTATTGATAAGTTGGTAAGTTTTTTTTTTCAATTTCTATGGATCCAAATGAAATTTAATAAAAAAATCATTTGTAAAATAAAAATATTTTTTTATATATTCTATCTCAAATTTCTAGCCTTTTATAAACATATAAATGTGTAAGAAATTTATTATAATTAAATTAAACAAATTTAACCAATTTTCAAATTTGAACAAAACTCATATATATTTGGTTTAAAATATGTCTTCTATTTAAGGCAATGCATGATAGTAATTGTAAAGACCAAAATAATTTTTTATGCAAAATTCAATAATGAAAATAAAAACATTTAAATGTGTAAGAATTTTTATTTTTATTTTTTTTAAAAAAAGTTCCAACCGTCAAAAATAAGATAAAATCCTGAAATAAAGTATTTTAACTAAATTCTAGCGAACCATAATCCAAAGTAAAACTGATAAAATAAAATGTAATAAATCTTGATTCAAGAACTAATAAGGGAAAAAAAAATACGAAAATGTATATATTCCCTTTATGATGGATTATTTTGAAACAATATATGGATAACCAGTAATTAAAAGAGTGCTAATACGTGCTACATCATATAATACTTTCTTAAACAACAGTGATTAACTAAAACACAATTTTAACACTCTCTGTCACTCAAAAATTAAGGTAAATTAAATAGATATGGATGATTACTGATTGAAATGTAATTATCAAACTTAACTAATCTTTAAGTGAAACTGACAACAATTAATTACCCAGATTCTGAAGCAAGAGTACTTTCTTCATCCAAATCTTGTACAAAGATTTCAGTGGGTTCAAGGCAGCTTCTCAGAGAGTCATGCCCAAGCTGGCCTCTTTCATTATCTCCAAACCCTAAGATTTTTCCTTTGTTAGTGACCACAACAGTATGATACAGCCCGGTGCTAATTTGAGAGACACGGTGAGCTCTTAAGCTGTCGAGGCTTCGAGGCCGCAAGATTTTATCAGATACTCCTCTGTCTGGAAATCCAAGGCTGCCAAACCCCATCCAGCCAAAACCATAAACAATACCGGTATCAACTAGGACAAATGTTTTCCTTTTTCTAGCACATACCTGAAAGATTAAACTAATCATTTAGGCAAACAAGTTCTGAATAAAATGATTAAAAAAAAACTGTAGAGAAAGAAATAGATTGGTAAAGATGAGGAGTAGGACTAAAAGGGAGATTTAGTAGGTAAAATTTCGCTCGATAAAGTAATAGTCCGACATACCTAAACCTATAAGCGATCAATTAGATTTGGGTTTAATTAACTAAATGGCACAATCCTAACCAAGGAGTTAAAAGTCGAAGACAACCTCGACATATCGAGCGACATGTCGCTCAAATGAAGCTGCGACATGTCGACAAGGGGTAAAGTGATTTCTTTCCCCCAGTCGACGATATATCGTCGATATCTTAAAATATCGACAATATATCGCGATATTAAGAAGATATCGCGAAATATAGCTTCCAACATATATAAAGTTTTTGACTTGTTTATGGGCCTTCCAACTTATTGATTAATCAAGCCCAAGCTTAGTCAGATGCCAGCAGTGGAGTTGTTTGATGCCTTTATTTATAGAGGTAAGGGGCTCCTCTTTTCTCGCCATTTCCGATGTGGGATTTTGTCAATAGTTGACAATTTCTCTATCAAGCTTTTAACATGGATAATCAAGCTTTCCATGCCAACTTCTTCTATATTTTAATTTTCTATAATTTTTCAATGAAAATTCCTAGATATTTTAAATAAGTTGTTTAGCCTCTTACACATTCTCTCTAGTTAAATTTTCCCATATTTTTAATTTTTATTTTTATTTAACTTTATCTTAACCTTTTTTTTATATATAAATATCTCTCTTTTTAGTTTTTTACTCCTTTAAGATATGAATTACAAAGTTAATTAAGTGATTTCACATTTTTTTATTTAAATATTGGTGTTTGATATCATTTATACATATAAATTTGCATATATTATTTATATTTTTTACTATAAACATTAAAGATTAAAAATTATAACTTATTTAAGTTGATGTAAAAGTTTTATTGATAAAATCTAAAAATTCATCTAAGTTTCCATCGTTTCCGTAGTTTTTATGGTAATATCCGTCGACATCGACAACTCCATATATTTGAACTTCGACATCTCAACCGACATCAACTTTTAACACCTTGATCCTAACAGAGATAATGCAAGCTATGCAACATCAAAAGATTCAAGACTTAAAAAAAAGATATACAAAGCAAGAAAAATAGAATCAGTGCGTTGCAAAATCGAGACCTGTACTGCAAGGTGGTTCTTAAGGCTATTCAAAGGTTCTGGAATAGTCTTATCAATTTCATCTCCATGACCCAGTGCACCACAATAGCCTTTTCCCCAAGTATATACCTGCAATAACATTAATAGATATCATGACATTGCGTGCAATGATTCACCTTGACTTAAACATATGATGTTAATAAAGTCACTATATGCTCGTCTAGAGTTCGGAAACTAACAAATCCATTAGAATCTAATGCCACTGCATGCTCGTCACCGGCGGAGACAGAAACCACGTGAATATTCTGTCTTCTAAATGTCTGGAGCACACGAGGAAGGAGCTCATTTTGTTGTTCTCCATGGCCAAGGCAGAAATTAGATCCTAATCCGAAAGAGTACACTCTTCCATCATTAATTACAGCCAATACATAGCTAGGACCTGCAGCGATCTGAATTACACATCCAATTTCCACAAGCTGTTGAACAATCATGGGAGTAGGTCTCTCTAGTGTATCGCCATGGCCAAGCTGACCGTGTGCGTTGGTTCCACATGTATAAACGTGGCCTTCTCGTGTTAAAAACACTGTAAAGTTATGCCCTGCAGAAATCTAGAAGAAATTTCCATGTCATAGAAGAACAATACGAATACATGTATAATATGGGTTAACTTATCACTGTCAATGTTTTAAGCTGAAGTGTACTGAAAAATACAATAGTCTTCACATCGAAAACGGGCTTTTTTGTGATGCGTTTAATATAAAAATGAAAAAATAAATTTTTACATATAAAAATTATACTATGATGAAGAATAAGATTAAAGAAAATAAGGCTTTTTACTAGGAGATTGTTAAAAAAAATAAATGCATTAAATCTATTATCTTTCCGTTTTTTTTTTAAAAAGAAAGAAAACAATGTAGGATTACAATGAACCGTACGCCTCACACAGAGAGGTAAAGCGACACACTCTATGAGCGCCACCTGCACACTGTTGTTAACTGTTATCCAGTTCTTACTTGAGTTTTTACTTAACATGTTCTCTCTTGCAGTCATCCTCTCATCCTTTATCCTGATTTGACATTCTCAAAGTTTGTTCCTCTTTTAATGGGGTGGTGATTATTTTTGCCGTGAGAGGTTATAGGAATTACTCACCTCAAAGCTGGTTGAACAGAAGTTTCCAAGGTGGAAATTAAGGAAAAATATAGAAGCAGCAGCATAAGGTTCAGAGCATGTTAGGCCTAAAGCTCTCTTTGTTTCTTGACTTAGGCGCTCCTCTTTTTTGTTAAGTGATAGCTTTAGGGAACTCATCACGACCAGCCTTCAATTCTCCTTCAAGTTTTAGGAGTTCAACCATGTCCATTGATTGGAAAATTCCAGAAATATTCTTTAAAGAGTGAGTTGACATATACAGTAAATGTGATTAGGACAAGTTTTCACAATGATTGGTACATCATCATCTTGACCCTAAGAAAATGTGACGACCATTGTTGTTCTTTTGTCTTGCTTTGTGAATAACACTTTGCCTAGAAAGACTAACAATGATGAAGCTAGATTGTCAACTAAAATTTGTAGTAGGGAATCACTACAATCATAGCAAGTAAAATTTTTACTGGTGGGATTTAGATTAAGAACCTTACACATCCTCTATGGAATTTGGAAACAATCTCCTTCATAGAAGACCGGGTGTGGAAGTTTTTTGGGAGTGGGCTTGTACGAAAAAATGGAAGAGATTGTATAGAGGCTTCTATTGGAGTAAAGAGAAACCCAAAGAGCATTTATTTGATAGGAACCACTCCTAACTTCAATCTATTACCGGTGGTTCCTAACAAACCGGAAAATTAGAGTTCATTTTAATTTATCAATTGGTATTTACAGTTTTAGTTATTTACATTTTCATGTAAGGCTATAAATAGCCAAATTATAAATTATATTTGTCTGATAAACATAAGTCTTGAAGAAAGACTTCATTTTTAAAAAAAGAATACAATTTTTTTCCAGCTCTCAATAAGAATCTGCATATCGCTGCTATACATTAAATAGTGCACAAATACATGCTGTCGCTACTACTTATGAAAAACTCATAAAAATAATCAAGTCATAACTTAAGCAGAGACTATAAGCACTTTACCTGCTTGCAAGGAATTCCATTTAATGCTTCAACAAGCCTAGGTCGAAATATTCGGCAACTTGTATCTCTGTGCCCACAACAAAATGATGAATTATCTCCACATGTAAAAACCTGTATTGATGAAGACGATGCCGTATGAGTACCAAAGACCAACAATTAACAGGACATGCATAAAACTATGTACTACAGTGTCAATATAGTAATCTACATAAATATTTTTGGTTAACAATAATCTACAAACATCTGTTAAGTTCATTATGATTTCTACAAAGGGAAAAAATTCGAATTTTGGTAAGGTTAAGAATCCGCTGCAATTTCTAAATGGTAATTCTTAGAATTAAAACTAAGGGCTCAATTTGAGATCAAACTAGCAGACGAGCATGTAAAAATTCAATATCAGTTAGGCCATTACAAGCATTGACCAATCATCAGTTAAAACTACGGGCTCAATTTAACCCATCATCAGTGCAGCTCATTCCATATATGAGAAATACTAAAAGAAGTACAGAATCTGTATCAAACATAACTAGTAACATTAATTGCCCATTTGACTTTTAGAAGTGTTTAAAAGTGTTTTTGAATAAAGAAAGTGTTTTTATCACCATTAAAAAACACTTTAAAAAGCTATCCCAAACAGGCCCTAACTACATAACAGATTAAAAATAATAAATATTTCGACATATAGCAAATTACTCGACATAATGATCAATTGTTGACCTCTCCTGACTGCATGACAAAAGCAGCATGATTGTGGGAAGCAGAAACTTGCACAACATACATCGATGGTGGAAAGTTAATTCGGGTAAACGATACACATTGTGTGGTCTCAGAGCCATGACCAAGAACACCACATAAGCTGGAACCACAAGAATATACCGATGCATTGCTGATCAGCAGTGTGTGATATCTCCCAGTTGCAATATGCATCTGCTATGAAATTAACAGGATATCACTACAAATTCTCTTTCATAAAACACAACCATTTAAAAAATAGTGATATCAACATGAAATACAAAATTAAAATAACTACTCAACACAATGGATTACTTTAATTCATCTTACAAGCTTAACAGATACTAATCACATATCAGAGACAATATTAGCTGCATTTTATTCATCGAAATAATAAAAAAAATCTACTTGAACTACTTAGGAACAATTTAGGTTGCACTATCAAGTACGGCCCCCAGTCCTATTTTGCACGTCTCTAGAGTCTCATTAATGAAATCCATCATTGTTTAAAAAAAAAAAACAAAGAAACAAACCCTATAGTACCTTCCAATTACTTTTCTTAGCTCCTCACTTTCATTTCCAAATTGGTGGCAAAGGTAAACACATCCATAATTGTTAACATGTGTTCAATTCAGAAATAATTATTAAAACACACGCACACACCTTAGCCCCCATTTTATGTTTTACTGGCTTCATCAATATTCTAAAGTGCCACCAAGAAAAACACCAGAAAACATGGTCTTGTTAACAATGAAACTGCTAGGGAGGATATTTATAAGACATGCTCACATCATCTTCTTATCCAAGCGTGAAACTTCCTATCAACTATATTTCTAAAAGATGTGCACAACTTAAACTTATTAAAATGTTCAATTTCTAACCAAAAAAAAAAAAAGTGAAGTCCGATAAATAATTCAAACTAAAAAAAGTTCAGAGTTTGGACTAATGTATCAGAAGATAGTAAATAACAGTGAGAGAAGAAATAGTACATTTCCTTCTGAGGTCTCAACAATGTTAGAAGACTTCTCCACCAATTGCAAGAACCTCAAAACCCGTTTCCACTTCCCACGACAGCGATTAAAGAGCTCTCTCTGAGAATCACCAGCCATTCTAGCATACATGTTGTGTGATATGCATAACTGAAATGCTGCAAAATCAACCAATGACTGAAACTTGAGAGGGTATAACTCATGGCTCCCTCCAAACATCTTGCAACTCAACTCCAAGCAAACAAGATCACCAGCATTAAGCCGACCAGATGTTAAAATCTCTAAAATCAGATGTGAAGGCAAGTCCTCAAACGAAGTTGACTGAAGCCATTTAGCCATATTTTCAGTCAAATTTCTAACTTCTCAAACTTGAATGAAATCTTAAATACAATTTCCGCCCAATTACGGTTTCTAAACTAATTCACAGCAAATTACAGAAACCCAGATGTAATCGACTACAACCAACACATACGAGTTGTCAAATTTTAAGACGAAATCTCAAGCAATTAAAGCAACATATAAAGAACACGTCAGAAGGGAGGAAAATATGGGAAATAGGGTACAAAAAAGGCGGTCTTGAAACGAATTTCAGCCGTAATAAGTACAATGATTGGAAACTAATCATCAGAAGGGACAAATGACACCGAGAAACAAAGTCGAAGAAACACAAGTTCCTGCCTGCAAAAATAAATTGAAAAAAAAACCACTAGAACCCATTAGAAAGCAGTAAACTACCTCAAACATAACAACACGACAATACATACGTTAAATGACCAGTTCAACAAATTTTTGAACAGAAAAGGTAGACTTAAAGACAACCTAATAATGATACTAATAACCTGTCAATAATGATAGATATTGTTATATGATAGCAATCTTTGACAAACAAAATCTAAGGATCAATAATCCAAAGCATCACTGAAACAAGATCCTCCATTTTTGGGTCAAACATTATGATTATGCTCTAAAATCACCTTTTCACAACAACAAGGATCTTGATTTTCACAAACCATAAGAAATTATGTACATAATATAAAAAATTGGGATTCTGGGAATGAAGATAATTATCAGGAAATCAAATGAAAGAGAGAAAATGGGGATTACCTGAAGAATTTGATGATTGCCCTCTTGAGTTAAAAGAAAACAAGGGCAAGATCCTCCTCAATATTGGGAGAGAGTAGGGACTGCTTTGCCTGCTATTTACTCAGACAGCTTGAGAAAATTGGCTTATTATTATTATTATTTAATTTTTATCTTTCTTAATGAAATTAATAAAAACAAATAATTTTGCTGACAAAAACCCAAAGCTATCAATGTCATTATGTCAACAAAGTTTATTTGGTCTATGGCCAAAAAAAAAAAAAGTAAGCTTATTTTTGTCAAATCATTGGTTTATTTTTTATTTTTTTTGGTATAAAAATCAAGGATGGTTTTTGACGATATATATAACTTTAGTTTATTTTTTAAAAAATATTGTAAATATATAAAATTATTGATTATGTAAAAAGGTGATTATTATAATAATTATTAATTTTTATTTAAATTAACCATTGAATCATGTAAATCATTGTTTATAATTACATAGGTGATTATTATCTATTATAACCAAATTAATGATTAATTTATTTTTATAAAATTGATATATTTATAAATATTTTAAAAAATTATAGTTACTATAAAAAAAAATCTATTAAATATGAAATATTGCATTATATAGAAAGATACTTGAACCCACAATAACATGGTACATGGAGGAGACCATTATCGTTTTTAAATTAAATGATAATGAATTAATTGCATAGATCTCTTTTACCATCTAAATTTTAGTACAATTGAATCATATATCAATCAGTCCGATTTGATTATCAGATTTTTAATTTTAGAAACTAAATCATTTCATTTTTAAAAATATATAGACTATAAATGTATTTAAACTTTTTTTTTCCTTTTTTCTTTTTATATATATATTTCTTAATGGTGCGGTTCCAACCTCCCATCTATTTACCAATATTAAGTTTATTTTTGTAACTTTTAATATCAAAACGTCGAATTTTCCACTTTATTAAAATATTTGTTTGGAACTATCCGTCAAATATCACCATTAAAATATAATTATAATATTTTATTTCAATTTAATAGGTGGCTTATGAAACAAAAACAAAAACAAAATAAGTCGACCAAAAAACTAAAAAAAAATGTACATCTTTTACTAAGTATGAGTGGGTCTAGAATCTTGAAATAGAGAAAAGAATATATTACATTACAACTACATTGATTTTTTTATATAATATTTTAGAGATGAAATAAATTTGTCCATTTCTTTATAATATGATTTGATTTTAGAATTTAAAAAAAAAAATATTTAATACCTTTGTGGCTAAGCAAATTTTATATAAATGCAAGAAATTGAGATTTTTAAAAAATAAAAAAATTAGGTCATATATATCTTCGTGGCTAAGCAATTTTCAGTCGAATACTAGCTTGATATCACTTTAGCTTAATATGCAAGAATACACTTTTAGTCTAACAATGGAATTTGGTTTTGGGTTTCCTTAACATTTAATTCAATATATAGACGTTGAATATATTTTGAGATTATAAATCATTCCACAAGTATACTTTACCAAAAAAAAACTAACTAAATAAATAAAAACATAGATCAAATCCTACAATGATTCAACAAAAATTCTCATTATACGTATAACTAAGGGTTTAAACAACGTTTGATAAATTTTGACTTCAAATAATACCCCTAATCAAAATTCTTAAAAATAATTATGAAAAGAAACTCCAAATAGATTAAATAAAAACTTTTTGAACCCTATCAACTTTTTTTTTTGGTTGAAAAAAAATTAACTACTAGTCTCAAGAGAGTAGATATACCTATACTTCAGGGTTATAATTTGGTCACATTTTTATTTGAAGTTATTTTTCAATTTTTTTAGTCTCATCTTTATTTAATAATTTATGATTGTAAAAATATATGAATAGCTACTATATGACGAGTTTTTATCTTATTTGTTGCAGTCAGTTTTTTCTTAGCCGGGTTGTTAATCTCGATATAATTTTTAAAATTCAAAGATTAATATTCTCTTTATATTAAGTTAAAGTTTTTTTTTTAAAAAAAAAATATTACATTGAATTGGGGGAGAGGAGAGACTCAAATCTTCGTTCATGAAAATGGAGCTGATACCGAACCAATTAAACTACGTTCATGTTAACATATTTAGCTAATGTTAAAATCAACACACTTAGTAATAAGTAATATGTCATATGTTTTTTGGTTTTTTCGTGGAATATTATTTTTACTTTTAATTTTAAAAAATTAAGTTGAAATACATGATAAAAATTATTTTTATTATTTGATAGTAATACTACACTAGCATATAAAAAATATCTACATATGAACAAGGAATTTTTGTATTCGGTGATGATATAATACCCGTGATTAATTTAATTAAACAAATATGAGAATAATTTGTATACTATTATTATATTTATATTTTTTACTCAAACGAATGACCATTCATATGAACATGAGCATATTCAATGAAATGCCCTAGATTATGGTGTCAGTGTGGACATAAGTTGGGCCGTGGCCGTGGGGAATGCAGATTGAAATATCTGAGTAATGAATGGAATGGCACAGCGGTGTGGCAGCAAAATAATTAATGGTTTGAAGAATTGGGAGATTGCTTTGTTTTGCTATTGGGTTGGACCCAACTCCCATTCAATTCTCCCCAACTAACAATTATTGGAAAACAACACCCTACCTACCTAATTTCATCTCCCTCCAATTGTATTATTATCGTTTTCATTACGGTCTTTTATGACACTAGACTTTTAGCACGTGCATCGCACGTGGTAGGTTTAGTTTTATTTTAATTTTTAATTCATTAAATTTTAATATTTAAAAAAATTGGCATGTACTATAATTGTAAGAATATTTTGTGTATTAAATTTCAGAGTTTCAATGCAAAACACATCTTTGCATTCTTTATTATTATTAAGCCTCATCATATGAATAAAGCCCGTGGGCCGCCCCAAGCCCAGCCCAAACCCGGCCCGCGGGCTTTATCCATTGGGCCCCCATCAGGCTCGACCCGAAGCCCTGTTCGAGGCCAGTTAAAAAGTTATTAAAAAATATATATTGATTTAATATATATAATTATAAAATATTGTAACGTCCTGTGTTTTCGGTAAGTTTTAAATTAAATAAGTGATATTTAATTTTTATTATAATATGTATTGGATTTAAGGTAAATGATGGTAATTAATATTTAAATTCTTTTTTTAGGAATTTAATATAATTATTTTCCTTATTTGGAGATAAAGGAAAAAGAAAAAAAAAAGAGAAAAAAAAGGGTTTCCATCTTCTCATCTTCACGTGAAAAGAAAGTACAAAGACTTCAAGGTAGGGCTTTCTCCCTTTTCCATCTTCTTCTTCTTGTCATCAATCTTTGAGATCCCGGGTTGATCGTTTCACGTATTCCTTG
This sequence comes from Gynostemma pentaphyllum, assembly GCA_028015215.1. Classification (NCBI taxonomy): domain Eukaryota; kingdom Viridiplantae; phylum Streptophyta; class Magnoliopsida; order Cucurbitales; family Cucurbitaceae; genus Gynostemma; species Gynostemma pentaphyllum. The sequence goes on along the minus strand of CM051353.1, from coordinate 16,839,981 downwards.
TGTTCTGAGGTGTAGATTGTGGCAGTTCTCCTTCGGTAAGAGATTGGTAGAGATCGGTAGAGATCGGTTAGGTTTCCATCACAAATCAGATTCAAGGTAATGATCTTTTCCCTTTTTAATTTCTGAAATTAAGGGTATTTGATTCAAAAGCCCCAAATTTTTATTTATTGATTCCCAATTCTTGAACCCTAACGTTTAATTTTTGTTCTAAGGCAAACTAATCGTCAACCTAATGTAGAATTGATAGATAACGAACGAATCGAAAACCCAAAATTCTTCCCCCGTTATAACTGTCCTACATCCGTCCTACACCTGTAGCCCTCCGTCATAACCGTCCTACGTCCGTCCTACACCCGAAGCCCTCTGTCATAATCGTCCTAACCCGAAGCCAAACCCGTAGCCCCCTGTCCTAACCGTCCTAACCCGAAGTCGAACCCGTCACTCTCCGTCCTAATTGTCCTACCATCGTCCTACCCCGTAATACCTCCGTCCTACGTTCAGTTTAATATTTATCTTAGCATAAAGATAGGTTTAATTTAATTTAGATTGTAACTTATTTTTCAGGTCGTGGTTGTGTTGTGAAAGGAATAAAGAATTTGGAAGAATTCTTACTTTGTACAAGGTGAGTAGAAGTTGTTAAGGCTAGAATTTTTCCATGTTTGTTTTCCTTTTTTCTTTAATAGAATAACCTCTTAATTTTTGGCATTGACCTTGGATGTTTATAAGTATGAAATGAGGTTATTTGGGCGGAATTAAGAACTTGAAAAAAAATTAACGAGAAGCATGCTTATCGATATCGAATTGTGTTGTTTGGCAGTTTTATAAATTTCCTTTTCTTTTTGGATGATTTTTGGATGTTTAAGACTGTTCTTGGGTAAATCTTAATGATTATTGTTAAGTTATAAAATGCCGTTTTTGCATGATAGTGTCCAACTAGGAGAATTTAGGCTTAGGCGGCTAGTTAGAAACTGATGCTGGATTTATTATTTTGTGTTGCGATATTTATTTGGATGTGTAAGGCTATTTGGGAGTTAAAAATATAGCCGTTGTGCCGCCGGTTTTTCTTTAGAAATTATTAGATTCTAAGTTTCGATTAAGGGACAAAATGGCGTAGACCTAGGCTAGTTTCGCCTCTAGATTAGTAACAATGTAGGAAGTGATTGAAAATGACCCAAAGTGTTTAGTTGGATATTTTTGGGCTGTTTTGAGGTTAGATTAAGGTTAAACTCTAAAAGTTGTAATTTAGGAAAATTTTAACCTTTCAGTTGGGTTAGTTGAGGAAAACGAGGTTTTTCGCTTGTTGGAGCGTCATGGTTGACGTTGTGTGAATCGTATTACTTTAAAATACCTTGGGTAATACGGTTGTAGGTTCGCATTAGGCAAGGCCTTGTCTAATGAAGAATAGCTGTTAGGGGAGGTTATTTAGTGTGCACAACTTAAATAACACCTAACGGGGCAGGTTCATTCCATCCGTACAATGGAAAAGAATATCCCTAAAGGATTTAAATTGTAGAAAAATTATGTTTAAACTCCTTATGGGCGTAGTCTCTCTTTGTTTGTGAATAAAGAGGAGATTAAAGGTATTAAACGGGAAAAGAATATCTCTAAAGGATTTAAATTGTAGAAAAATTATGTTTAAATTCCTTATGGGCGTAGTCTCTCTTTGTTTGGGAATAAAGAGGAGATTAAAGGTATTAAACGGGAAAGGATTCGATTAGTTTTAAATTGTAGAAAAATTATGTTTAAAACTAATTCGAATAGAGATAACTTTTAATTTGTTGAGATAGGATTTGTGAATTCTTTGGAAGTAAGTGACTCATTGGAAGTCGGTAAGGACGTTTATGGACTTAAAGTCTTAGGAAACCTCTCATTGGCATGATTCTTTATTTAACAATTTTCTATTCACTGGGTGTAGCCTCATGATGCTACACTTATTTTTTTCAGGTAAAGGAAAGAAGAAACTAGGTGGTTGATGATGTTCGAGGCAAGTGATCGGTTGGCATGAATTTGCAACGCCGACAAAGTCTTGTTCTTTATTATTTATTTTCGGGGATAATGTCTTTTGACTTCATGTTTTGTTTTGTTTTTAAATAAGTATATTGAATATACTTTTATTTGAGAATTTATAAACAATGATTCGAGATTGTTTTGTTTGATGTTTTGAGTTTTTTTTTTTAAAGTTAAACCGATCGGTTTAGAATTGTTATTGAACTTGATTTTTAAATAAAAATACTAGATGTGATTTGTTTTCAATGCTTCCGCTGTTGATTATTGGTTTATATGTATTTTGGGATTTTCGGGTTGTTACAAATATAATGTTAATGTTAATGTTTTATTTTCTTTTATTTTTTATATTTAAATATAATCTTATATATAATTATAAAATATATTATATTATATTTTAAAAAAGAAATGGAATAATCTTTACTTTACTTCATTATTATTTTTTATCCATTTTAGTTTGTCTCTTTTTAAGTTAAATTTTTAAAAAAATAATATAGTCAAATTAAGCTAAAAGAATGATAAATAAATTTAATTTAAAAGTTTAATAAACCATATAAAATAAAGTATAAATAAAAAATATATATAGTAGTAAAATAATAAATTAACTTCATCACTTTAGAGTTAAGTTTAATAAACAAATAAGAACAAATATAAATAAATAATGAATAAGATAGTAAAACTTTAAATTCACTTTTTTTCATCACTTTAAAGTTAAGTTTAAGTTTAAAAAGTTAAAAATAATTTTTTAAAAATACAATTAAAATTTTAATGAAAATTTAATTAAATAAATAAAACTTTGAATAGACTGGGCCAAGCTCGCAAAACGGGCCAGGCCCGACCCGTATTTTATCTCATGGGTCCAAGCCCGTGGACTGGCTTGGGCTTACCATTTTAAGTCAGGCCCAGGCCAGGCCCGACCCATTTGTTGACCAGACTTTGCAGGCCCGGCCCGGCCCATTGATGAGGCTTAATTATTATTAAATCATATTCGTAGATAATTTGAAGCGATTTAAAGGACCTATGTGTATTTTGTAAAACTGTAAATCACATCAAATTATCCATTAGTTTTGATAAATTTGGGACCCGTGTATATTTTATGTGTACCACATTTGTTAAAAATAACATAACATTTGATAGAACATAAGTAAAATAAACCATGTTGTTAATAAAATGTAGGATCTATTATTGCAACACATATGTTCAAGTTTCCCGTCAATTCTACAGAATTGAAACGTGTTATGCCTAGAATATGCAACCCAATTTCGTTAAATTTATTGACACAATGGTATGATTTGTAATTTTAAAAAGTATATAAGGATGCTAAAAATCATTTTTAAAATAAACAGTATGATTTAATAGTAATCTAAAGTACAATAGTGTATTTTTACATTTTACTCTAATTTTTAATCAGTAAGGATTAGTCTTTATCAGTAATGGTTTTAAAACTAACGGTTTATATAAGAGGTGAATAATTAAAAAATAATAATATAATTAATAAATGTAAAATTTTGTTAAGTACTTATTGTACTCATTCATTATAAATCAAAACAATATGAAAATGAGAATTAATGGTATTTTAGAGATTTATTAAAAATGGGAAGGTGTTCTTGTATTCTACCTCAAAAATTTATCCTCATTGAATTGAATTGTACCTCTAAAATTTATCCTCAAAGAGTATGCTATATAGAACATAATAAACTAATTCTCATTCAACTTCTTATTATATTATATTAGACTCTTTACTTCACATAAGTTATAAATAAATACGTGCTAAAAATATATAAGTTATAAATAATATATAATTAAAATCATTTAATACAAACGTTCTTAAAAAAACACATTTAATACAATCGATAGTAGTATTAATTGAAAGTAATTAAAAACATAATTGTCTCATTACTCAAATATTTAACTTTTTACCCTGCTAAAAAAATAATAATTTTTTACATTGATAAATTAATTAAAAAAAACGTAGAATGTTATAAAAATTATAATTACATTACAAAATTAAAAAGTGAATTCGTTAAAAAAAAACACTAAAAAAATTGGATTAATTTGTTTACAAACATCTCTATAAGATGCTACTTTTTAAAAAATAAAACCATCTTAAAATATATTCATTTATTTGTTCGAGATAAAAAAAAATATTGGATTTTACACAAACACTTTTTCTTAAAATATTTTCAATCATTTGAAAATGTTATTCATAATTTATTTATTATATGACTTTCAGTTTTAATAATTATAAAAAAATAAACTAAATAATGGCATATTTCCTAATTTATAAAATTTATGTAGGGATAGAATGGTCTAAAAATGATTCTCCAACATCCCTACTTTTAAGATATTAAAAATATATTGAAGATTAGGGAGGAAAATGTGAAATTTCACACGCGAATATCTTATTGAGGTCTAATTTTATGTTATTGATCAAATTAGACCATTAACATATCAACAAAGTTTATATTCCCCAATTGTTCTAATTTTTTTTATTTTTATGCATAGAAGGAAAACTGTAAATAGACAACCAACATGAGGCACAAGCTTTGCGATTTCTAAACTTTGTTGATTCCTTGTTGCAGGTTTGGTGGATGGGTTGATGATACCAAGGGGATTGTGATGAGGATCATGGTAGGTTAATTAGTATAGGGTTTATTTATGAGTTATTAGTTTACTTTGATGTAATTAATTAGTATTAGTTCTAGTTATTTTAAGTTAAATTTAGGGTTTCATTGTAAGGCTATATATAGCCATCTTAGGTTCATTTGTAGATAATCTTATCTTTCATCATATTGAATCAAATATCAAATAGAGAGAGTTTTCTCCTCTTAGGGGTTTCAACCTCTTTGTTCTTGGGATGGATTTCTCATTCAAGCATGAATTTGCTTGTTGAGGCCGTGGAATCGGCCTCGCCCTACATCAGATTGTTTCCAAAGATCCCGAACATGTTTCGCAGCAGAGATCGGTAAAGACTATTTCCCTATAAGTTGATAGATTGTTGTTGGAGATGAATTCTAAGATTGAGTTGCTGTGGGAGGTGAACTCTAAGACTGAAAAAAAAATAGAGTTGCTGTTGGAGATGGACTCCAAAATTCAAAAAAAAAATTGATGAAATTTTTGTAAAAGTTAAAACGCTACAATGGGTGTTGATTTGTTTTGCAGCTTATTTAATATATAAATGTTTGTAGATATATGCAAACATATATGTAAATCTAAATATAATGTAAATATATGTAGACTTGTGGATATGTAGACTTGTGGATTCATCTTTTGTAAATATTTTGTAAATCAAGCTATCAAAGCCTAGTGCTTAATTGTGCATCAACTATACTAGAAGAGTTCTAATATAATTTTCTATTAAGCTCAATAATATTTCCTTCTTAGATCTTTGTGAATCATAGTTTTAACTTCTTTCTTTTTTAATCTTATTTGCATTAGTGTGACCTATGGTGCTTATAAGTTTATTAGCATTCTATTTATACTTTATTATGAATGACTATAAGCTAATAATTTGTTAATTTCTTTTTTAATACGTGATCTTTTATTAATTGTAACATATAATATAGATATTGACTATATAACAAATTAAGGAGTTACTCAAATTTTTTGAAATAATAGGGAAAAAAATACATGTGTATATTTATACTTTATTATGAGTATTCCTTTTTTTAATGATCATTGAGCATCATCCAAACTATATATATATTTTTTGAAAAAATCACTTTAACTAATTGCCTATTTCATATAAATGATATGATGATATAGAATCAAGGAGTTAAATGTCGAAATTCAAATTTACGGAAATATCGATGTCGATGGACATTCCCAGAAAAATCATAGAAACGATGGAAACATAGGTAGAATTTTGGATTTTTGTAATGAAACTTTCACAATAGGTTTATTAAGTCATAATTTATCATATAATATAATTATACACCTACAAATGATGTTTAACATAAAGAAATGTATTAAGTACGATAAAATCTACATAAATATAATACTAGAAAATGTTTATTACAATAAAAATTATAAAAAAAAAAAGATGATACTAAAAACGATATGAGATTTTAATATAAATTTAAAATAGGATTTTTCAAAAAAAATTAACATTACACTTACATTAAAATGGTAATCAAATTTTAGAGATTAAAACTTATTAACTAAAATTAAGTTTCAAGAATAGCTTCTTCCTTTTTTCACTTGGAACCCATGTTTTTCTTTTTTTCTTCATCTTCCTTCTTTTGATTTGCTTCTCTTTTATCATTTATATTCGATTTATATCAATTATGTATTCATTTTATTATTTAGATAAAAAAAAATGTCTTCGAATGATGAGTTGAAACTCAAAATTAGTCCTGAAGATGATTTCCCAGCACAACTTAGTTGTCTATCACATTTAGGGAAGACGAATAAGATTATTCAAGAGAAACTTACTCCAACACAACTAGACATGTTTAAAAGGACAAGTATTGGGAAATTGATTAATGTAAAACTTCAGTTTAATGGTTCAGTCATCCACCATTTGTTGTTAAGAGAAATTGATCAAGCAGATACTAGGATAATGAAATTTTTGGTTGGAGGCAATGTATTCACCTTTTCTAAACAATTGTTTGAGGATGTAACTGGTTTGAGGTTTATAGGTAGAGAAGCTCGTTTTGTTCCGAATCTTAGACTGCGTAGATTATTATTTGATGATAGAGTAAGGGTAGCAGTTAAAGAACTACAAGCCAAGTTTGAAAATAATAACCTAACATCTGATGAAGACATAGTAAAACTGGCTTTAGTATTATTCATCGAGTTAACCCTGTTGGGAAAAGAGAGAAAGACCTTCATTGATACAAACTAGCTATCCGTGGTTGATAGTTTGGAGGTGTTTATAAATATCGTTTGGGCCGAAGTGATATATACAAGAACTTTGAGTGGTCTTCGAAATGTACTTGATGATAAAGTTACATCTTATAAGGCTAAGACAGAATTAAATGAGGTTTGAGAGGAGAATTATAGTCTATATGGATTCCCGTATGTTTTTCAGGTATTTACATTTTCTATAAAAAAAAATTTAATGTTTTACAACAATGACTATGAAGTTAAATGTGGTGATTTTGTTACAGGGATGGGCATATGAAACCATACTAATTGTTGGGGAAAAATGTGCAATGAAGGTGAATGAAGATCTCATACCGATCCTTCATTGGTTTAGTCAAGTGAATTTCAAACAGGTTGTTCTTGAGAGAGAAGTGTTTCAAGCAACAAAGGTGCAAACTAGTTCACTTTTCTAACTGGTCTATGAATTATATATTTTCTTTACTTAGTTGTTACTTAATTGTTAGTAGTTATAGGTCAATAAGAACTTGACTATTGAGAAGGTAGAGAAAAAAGAGACGGTACTTGTGCTATCTGGAAAAAAGAGATCTAGGAAGATAGATGAATTAGGGACAAGTGAAAAGTTTGAGAAGCGACATAAAGAGGAAGATGAGCATTATTCTAGTGTGAATAGCGGCGGGAAGAAGACTAAACCGAGAGGGTTGTCATCATCATACGAACGTTGTATTATGCGTATTGATGCTAGAGTCGAGAGATTAGAAGCTCGATACGATCGATTAGAAGTGGACATGCGTGAAGTCTTGTCAACCCTAAAAAATATTAAGAAACACATTTTGAAGGTATAATCTATTATACTGTGTTAAACTTAAACCATTAATGTCTTATTACAATATGCATTGTCTGTCATTATTTATATCATATAGGGTTGTGTTACAAAGAATGAGGATGAAATAGTGCATGAGGATGATCGGGAAATATTGGGTGAGGATGGAGATATTGGAAAGCAATCATATATGGAGAGTTTGGGTGATGAAGAAATGATAAAATCTCAAGCGGAGTTTATAGTAAGTGATACAATTCCGAGGGTGGTGAATGTGGATATCATACCGGTTGATGCTCAGAATGTATCAACTACAGATGTTATGGAGATAGAGTGACCTATAAAAGAGTAAAAGCCACGAAGTCGAGCTATACGAAATATACATCCTCTTCCCGCATGTCGCTCTCCATTCATCAATCCGACAAAGAAATCAAACGTTTCGAAAGTGATAACATATGACCCCGCCCATAAAATTCCCAAAGAGATGAAAGATGATTTTCTCAATTGGATGGAAGGAGCAACGGATACGAGTGTTCATCCAACTTGTTATGGAGAATTGAATAAGATATTCTTTTAAAAAATGATTGAGTCCAAACAACTTGATTGTGAGGTATTAATTTTTTAAATTTGTTTCTAAGTGAAAAAAAAATATCGCATTGAAAAAGAAAAAAAAAAACCCGCTGCCATCCATCTCGGTACAACTTGAACCTCTGGACCGAGATGGGTCCATCTTGGTCCACTGGACCAAGATGAAAGGCAGATTGCTTACTGCCTCCTATCTCGGTGTAAAGTTGGACCGAGATGGGTCCATCTAGGTCCAACCAAGATGGACGGCAGAAAGGACATTTTTTTCCTCCTCCGTATTTCTCTCCTTTTATTTTTTTGTATAATTATATAATATTTTCTTATTGTTTGTAGCATCTAGACGCAATATTCATCTTTATTCGTTGTAAGTTGATAGTCCGACCGGAGTTGATGAAACACCCATTTGCAACAGTCGACACGTTTTTTGTGGTAAGTAAAAATGACACTTTATGGCTTAATTTATTACACTACTCATGCATTTTATTTACATATTTTATAGAGACGATGCGAGAGGCTTATGGTTGCATATAAAGAAGCTAAAAAGAACAATACTAGTTGCGATTGGAAACCAGAATTCAATAAAAACAAAATTGGATATTATATCCTTGGCAAGAATCATGATTACAATACACCCTGGTCGTCGGTTGACTATGTGAGTGTATTAAGCACGCTTTGAACTATGAAATAAATGTTTTATATAAATTTCCACTAACTTATGCAATACTTAATAAGTATATGCACCATTCAACGTGACAAATAAACATTGGGTCTTGATCTGATTTGATATACGTGACCGGAAGGTGTTATATTGGGATTCTCTCCCAAGTTTTGCCCCTCTTCCTTTGATGATGGCCTTGTTGAATCCTATTTGTAGTATATTTCCTAGGCTATTGCACTCAATAGGCATGGATGAAAACGTCGAACCATGGATAGTGGAACAGGTAGATTCGGTGCCGAGACAAACTGGAAGCGTTGATTGTGGTGTGTATACGTGCAAGTTCTTTGAATATCTTGTAACCGGTTCTAATTTTAGGACATTAAAACAGTCGAACATGAAATTAGTAGAAGTATGATTAATAACAGGGGATGAATCCAAACCTATACAAAAAAGGAAGGCACTAAAATATTGGTCTCCATGGAATCTTTAGTCATATTTGTAAGACAATATATCTCCAACAAACTCATACACTAAAAGTAATATATTTTTATCTTCCAAATTTCCTAAAGAATGGCCCTTACAACATAAGACACATGATAATTAAGATCTACCATCTCCATTAAACTATAAATTATATATTGGTAAATCTGATGTCTATTGAGGTGAAAACATTGAGATCGATCAAGATTAAGATTATCATGATAAACTCAATAAAAAAATCAGTGTTTCATGATTCCATCATATTATCCACTATGCAAATTGAATATTCAAATTTCAAGAAATAAATAAATTTATATGCTTAAGCCATTAAAGTCATGCCACGAACTAAAATTGATCTCAAACAATCAATAAGAAGACGTGATATTATAGACATCAACATTTACGTTCCTTTAGAGTCATATAGGCAACTTTTGCTACACTCATCTCAGCTTGCTTCTTGGTTTTTGATGGTTTCCCTTCAAAAGTTTCTTCTCCTACTTTGACATTTGAAACAAAAATAGGAAGATGAACTTCACCAAATTGAAATGTATTGTAAGTTGGTAAACCTAGTCCTCTTTTTTGGATCATTTCTTGCAAGAGATTTTTGTAAAGGCCAAGATTTTCCTGAAATTTGTAAAATACATATTCAATTTGTATAAAAATTAAGTTATGGGAATGCCAAAAAGTAAGTTTGACATTTTATTGGAATACTAAGCTCTGATTCTTGAGCAACATTTCACAACTCATTCTTGTACAAATGTCCTATCATAAAATTGAAACTCGTAGGCGCATTTAAATAAAACGTTAAATTAGGAATTTAGAAGAAGAAAGAGAAAAGAAATCTTAGCGAATGGAGAAGGAAAAGAGAAAGATTCAAAAGCAAGCTTATCAGCTTCATTCTGAGCTTGCTTAGAAGACTTACAATTAGTAGAAAATCAAAATTCTTTGCTATTAACAATAACAACAGCTTTAAAGCTAGGGTTATGATCTAAACCTTGTTTTGAAATAGCATATTCAGGTTATGACAGAACTCCTAAAGCTTGGTTTTGAACATGATTGATGAAAGAAGAAAGGAGATGCTCAAGCAAAAGGAAATGAAGAATTAGGGATCAAAAGGACATGAGAGTAAGAGTGAGAGTGAATTTCCTTCAAGATGCTCGAGCAAGGATTTTGATTGCTTCCCCAAATGGCAGTAAAGAGACATCATATAAGAAAATGAGAGAGAGAGAGAGAGAGACACGTTGGCGAGGCGTTTCATTTCCCAAGATTCGGAGGAAGGAGACGCTTCATTTCCCAAGACTAGAAGAAGATTAATTTTAAATTTAAGAAAATTAACACTTATTTAATTATGTAATAAATGTTTTTGTTATTGTGATTTATTTTATCCAATAATAGTATAAATTAAACTAATTTATAAAGATTTGAAGTTTAAATAGTAGATTTAAAAAAGAAATTTTAAATGTTTAAATATGTTAAGTTCAAAACGTTTTTTTAATAAAAAAAAAAACTCACCCACGTGAATCAATAAAATATAGGGGTGTTAATTTTCCCCGCGGGGACCCACCCCGAAAGTGGCGGGGAATCCCTGTTCCCAACGGGGACGGGGACAGGATGGGGATGAAAAATTCCCCATTCGAATTTCAGGGATGGGGACGAATAAAATTATGTATGAGTCAAAAAATTACTTTAAAATAATAAAATGAGTAAAAAAACAAGGCAATAATTGTTTGGGGACGGGGACAGGATGGGGATGAAAAATACCCCGTTCGAGTTTCGGGGACGGGGACGAATAAAATTAGTAATGAGTCAAAAAAATTACTTTAAAATAATAAAATGAGTAAAAAATCAAGACAAGAATAAACAATTAAAATGGTTAGTTCATAATACACATGATCTGTATTAGATAACTTATTTTATAAATTTTTTATCTAGATAATTAATACATTAGTGAAAATTAAATTATAATGGTATAATTTGTAAAGTAAGGTTTATTGAAAGGTAAGCTTAAAATAAATAATGACATATTTCTTAATTTATAAAATTTATGTAGAGATAAAATGGTCTAAAATCGAATTGATGAGCAACGAACCAACGAGACGAAACGATGGACTTTTCTTCTCCTTATCTAAGTGGGGGGCAGCCGGCTTGAGGGGGAGAGAAGAGAGAGTCCAAAGGCTGATTATTACAAATGGGAATGCCATTTTAGGTTAAAATCCCGAGTTGCCATAATTACGAAACTATCACTTGTCTTAAAACGTCCATAACTTGATCACCGGGTCTCAGAATGACAAACTCAGTTGCGTTGGAATCTTGACATCGAGACGATCAATTTTATGTCAAAATATTAATCAAATCATAAGTTTCAAATTTCGAGGTTTTTCGAGAAAAATTACCATAAAACCCTTTTTGAAATAACACGATATTTCTGTTCTAATTAATCGATCAAGCTGATTAATATTATTTAACAAAATAATATTGATTTTTAACTTTCTCGTGACGGTGCGTTACACCTTATCACCACAGCAACTATTTTAGAGCCTTGCGTATTTTTATCTCATTACCGCGGCGATGGAGTGCTCATCACATCGGTGACTACAATTTTCTGAGATATTATTTTTCTTCTCATGTTTATCTTGTAAAGCTCTTTTGGTTGAACCTAGAAGTGAATGTATAAATATGGGCTATTAGCCATTATATAAAATAAGAGAAATAATTTTCAAATTTTACATGGTATCAGAGCAGGTTAACGATCTTCGTGTTAGATGACCACACATGGAGAAACAACTAGAAGCAGCCATGGGAGCCGTAAAACCTATCGATTCGTATTCACCGTACTATCTTCATTCTTTAGACGGACCACAAATCAGAATTTTTTCGATTGTGCTTCGTGGTGATAATTACAATGAATGGGTTAGATCAATGTGAAATAATTTTCGTGCGAAGAACAAACTTGGGTTTCTTAGCGGAACAATCAAAAAGCCGGAGTCAGGATCTCAGGAGAAGATACCTTGGGTGACAGTTAATTAGAATCTGGTTGGTTGGATTCACAATACCCTAGATCCATGCCTTCAATCTCCAGTTCCTCAACCTGATGATGTGAAGGATATGTGGGATGATATAAGAACGCGCTTCTCAATTGGAAACAGTACAAAGATTCACTAACTGAAAACTCCTCTGAGTGGGTGTAGACAACGAGGTAACACTGTGGTTACTTATTATAATGACTTGAGGAAGATTTTGGATGAACTTGAGGGATACACGATTGCTCCAACGTGTACATGTGAAGCAGCGACGATTATTGCGAGACAAAGGGATAATGAGAAAGTCTATGATTTTCTAGTTAGGCTAGATCCCACACTTTATGGGAACGCAGTGTCGAATATTTTGATAATGGAGACTCTTTCGTCTTTGAACACTATATTTGCAAAAATTGTCATGGAAGAACGACATCACACTATTGCTCGTTCTCAATAAAGCAAACCGGAAGCAGTAGGTTTTCTTGCTCAAAGAGTATTCAACAAAGAACGAACACAGACTCGTGGTAGAGATCGTTCTACATCACATTTGTTTTGTTCACATTGTTCCAAGACGGGACACGATGACTCGATATGTTTTCAACTCCATGGTTACCTTGAATGGTGGTCTGGAGACAGAGGAAAAGAGGGATAAGCGAGAGAAGGAGGTCGCTCAAGTAGAGGTGGTGGTCGTGGATAAGTTGCTGATGCGGTCAACACTATGAAATCAGGGGTCCAAGATCAAATCAACGCCTCTGATCGAAGCGATGTTTATGGTTTTTCTGATGACCAGTGGTCTACTCTTATGCATATACTGAGTACAAAAAGACAATCATCCTCAACTGCAAAACTGAATGGTGAGTTGAAACATACAGACTTATGGAACATACAGACTTATAGATCATTGACACAGGATGCTCGAACCACATGTCCGGTAATATTGCTTTATTTCATAATTTGATGGATATAACGCCAATCTCTATTGGTCTCTGAAATGGCAAACAGACTTTTACAAGACAGCAAGGATCCGTCACATTGAGCAAGAATATGAAGTTGAATCGAGTGTTATACATTTCGGATTTATCTTGCAATTTATTATTTGTATCTCATTTGCTTAAAGACCTGTTTTATTTTATCACATTTACTGATAAGCTTTGTGTCAAATTGGCTGTACTTTGAAGATAATGATTGGTGCGAGTGAACAATGTGATGGGTTTACTGGTTTCGCCCTCTACAACATCAACAGCTTGTCAAATATCTGTGGAGGCTAGTAGTAGTTTATGGCATCATCGTCTTGAACATCCTTCTAAATTAGTAGAGTCGTCTTTATCAGCTTTACTTAGTTATAATGGTAGTAATAGAAATAGCTTTGTTTTTAATGATTCCTATGACATCTGTCTTTGTGCTAAACAAACACATTGTAGTTTCCCTTTAAGTATTAATAAATCTGAAGCCATTTTTGATCTAATTCATTATGATATTTGGGGTCCTTACAATACACCATCTAGTTGTGGTGCACACTATTTTTTCACTATTGTTGATGATTGTTCCCGTGTTGTTTGGGTTTATCTCATAAGTGTTAAATCTAAGGTTCAACAATTAGTTGGAAATTTTTGTAAGATGGTAAAGACTCAGTTTGATAGGAATGTGAAAACCTTACGAAGTGATAATAGTGGGGAATTCACATCTCTTCATCATTTTTTTGATGAGTCAGGAATTTTACATCAAACCTCTTGTGTCTATACACCACAACAAAATGGGAGAGTTGAGAGAAAACATTGTCATACTCTCAATGTTGCTAGAGCCTTACTTTTTCAGGCCAATCTTCCTACCTCTTTTTGGGGTAGGAGTATCTAGACAACCGTTCATCTGATTAATCGAACGCCAACACCCCTTCTCAACAATAAAACACCATATGACGTACTTTACAACAAAGCCCCTACCTTTGACACCTTACGTGTTTTTGGTTGCCTTTGTCTTGTCAAAAACCAACCTCGTATCAAAGATAAATTCTTACCTCGTTCACGAAAGTGCATTTTTGTGGGTTATCCTTTTGGGAAAAAGGGGTGGAGAGTTTATGATCTTGAAATAAAAGAATTCTTTGTTTCCCGGATGTGACATTTTGTGAACAAAGTTTTCCTTTTATGGATAACCCACCCACAGAAACCATGATTTCAACATCTCATAGTCATCTCTGGTATGAGACTACCGAAAAAAAAGGGAGTGAAGAAAATGTTATTGATGAGACAATTCAACCTCAAGAAAGTGTGGATGCCGAAGAATTATTGTCACACCCCAGTTAGTTGAAGTTTATGAAGATGTGTCAACTTCTGATATTGAACCTATTGAAAGTGAGATTCCTATGGGTAGAGAAAAATGAAGAAAGATAGCATCAAGCAAACTCACATATTATGTTACCAATACGGTTCGTGTTACAAATCTCATCACATCTTCATCACCTATCCATTCATTATCATCAAATACTCGGTATCCTCTTTCTTATTATGTAAACTGTGATAAATTCTCTACACAACATACTAGTTTCTTGGCTGCCATTACTACAGGAAAAGAACTTTCCTCTTTTAAAGAGGTTTTTCAATATGCAGGTTGGAGAAAGGCTATGAAAAAAAATTGATGCTCTCGAACATAATGGTACTTGGACTTTGGAAGATTTGCTACCAGGTAAACGAGCCATTGGCTGTAAATGGGTTTATAAAATAAAATATAAGTCAGATGGCTCTGTGGAAAGATTGAAAGGTCGTCTTGTGGTACATGGAAATTGACAGATTGAAGGAATCGATTTCAATGAAACCTTTGCCTCCGTGGTAAAATGGTCATTGTAAGAACTTTCTTGTCTATTGTTGTAGCTAGATAGTGGGAGTTAAATCAGATGGATGTACACAATACTTTTCTTCATGGTGACTTGGAAGAGGAGGTTGACATGCAGTTACCTCCTGGTTTTAATCCCACAGAATCTGGTAAAGTATGTCGATTAAGAAAGTCTCTATATGGTTTGAGCAAGCACCGCGGAATTGGTTTGTTAAATTGTCAACGACATTGATAGACATTGGGTTTGTCCAATCATACCCAGATTACTCACTCTTCAGTTATTCGAAGAACTCTTGGTTTTTTCATGTTCTGGTTTATGTGGATGACCTAATTATCACAGGAAGCTCATCCAAGGCTATTGTTTCCTTCAAGAAGCAACTTAGTGAGAAGTTTCATATGAAAGATTTGAGTGTGTTAAAATATATCTTTGGTATTGAAGTTGCTCGTGGAAAGGATGGTTTGTATCTAAGTCATCGTAAATACGCCTTAGATATTATAGGGGAAGTTGGCCTACTCGAAGCTAAACCTGTGTCCACACCTATAGATTCCAATCACCATCTTGCTACCATTGATGGTAAACCTCTTGATGATCTAGAAAAATATCGAGGTCTTGTAGGGAGGTAAATTTACTTAACGATCACTCGTCCCGAGTTGAGCTACCCGGTTCATATATTGGCTTAGTTTATAGGAAATTCCCAAATAGAACATTGGGATGCTGGTTTACGTGTTTTACGTTACTTGAAAGGGTGTCCTGGTCAAGGAATTATCCTTCATCGTGATTTTGGTTTTCGTTTTACAGCATATTGTGGAGTGATTGGGCCACATGCCCCTTAATTAGGCGATCCTTGACAGGATACTTTATAATGTTGGGCTCCTCACCCATCTCTTGGAAGACAAAGAAATAAGTTACTGTTTCTCGCTTGTCTACTGAAGTCGAGTACCGATCTATGGCGACTACCATGAGTGAATTAAAATGGTTGAATTCTCTATTGGAATGCTTTGGGATTCAACATACAGATCTTATTCCATTATATTGTGACAGCCAGGCTGCTTTGCATATCGCAGCCAACCCAGTTTTTCATGAGGGAATGAAACATATCGAAATGGACTGTCACTTTGTTCGTGATGCTCTTCAAGATGGAATTATTTCGCCTTCTCACATTCGTACTAGAGATCAACTTGCAAATGTCTTGACCAAAGCCCTTGGAAAAGCATAATTTGAGTTTCTCTTTCGCAAGTTGGGTATTTGTGACCTCCATGCTCTACCTTGAGGGGGAGTATTGAAGATTAGGGAGGAAAATGTGAAATATCACATTTTCATCCCATTGTCGCGACGATGGGAGATATCGTTGTGTCCTGAAGCAATTTGGTGCTCTTGAGCCAATAATCCCGAGAGTGGTTGCCGCGGCGATAGGCCCTTGTTGCCGCAGCGACACAGTGACTATTTTAGAGCCTTGCCTATTTTTATCTCGTGGCCGCGACGATGGAGTGCTCATTGTCGCGATGACAGTGCGATTTTCTGAGATATTATTTTTCTTCCCATGTTTATCTTGTAAAGCTTTTATCTTTTGGTTTAACCTAGATGTGAATGTATAAATATGGGCTATTAGTCATTATACGAAATAATAGAAATACTTCTTCAAATTTTACAACATAAGAGTAACACGTGACAGATGTAGAGTATATATGTATTTTAAATTCGTTAAAATTAATCGATACAAATGTATGATTTTTATTTTTACAAAATATATAATTTTTTTTAAACCATAAAAGTAACTACAAATATTTGATCCAGCAGGAATCGAACGTACGAATTTTCCCCTTTATTAGGTCGGTATAGGTTGGGCGCTTTAACCATTCAGCCATGGATGCAAAGCGACTCAGTGAGTTCACCATCATCAATGGGCCGAGCCGAGCCGGCTCGGCCCAAACATTAGAAGGCTCAAGCTCGGCTCGGGCTCGAGCCCAACAAGCCTTTACTTTTGGTCGAGCCGGCTCGGCCCAATCTAAAATATTAAGGCTCGTGGCTCGGCTCGTGGGCTAGGCTCATCGAGCCGAGCTTGGGCCTGGCTCGTTGGAGCGAGCCAAGCTCAGCCTATCATATAAGTTCATTTTTGTATTATATTTTCTCAACAACCAATGATGTATAACTTTCTAATCACTTTTTAAAAAAAAATAAGTGTTAACAAAATTAACATATTAAACTTATTATTTTAAATGACAATTTTATCCATAAAATAATTTAACTATTTTATTTTATCTTATTTAGTAATTACACAAAAGTATCAACTTTAAAAAATAGATATTTTTATTAATTATTTCATATATTAATATTTGAGAATAATGTGCATCACTACAATATAAGTAAAAAAAATGTCAAAGAGATAGATTCAAAAAATCATATCAAAGAGATACTCAACGACTCTCTCTATTAGAGCAGCTGATGCTTAAGTTTAATTTTAATTTGTTTTTTTAAACTCTATTGTTAAGTTATAATAGAGGTTTTTTTTTTTTTTTGAACTCTATTGTTAAGTTATAATAGAATTTTTTATCTTAAAATTTTAAAATGGTAATAATATAAAATTTTATTTAAATAATAAATAAATAATTCGAGCTTTATTTGGGCCGAGCTCTGCTCGGCTCGTTGGATCAGCCTTATGGAGGCTTAAACGAGCCGGCCCACGAGCCGGCTCGTTAAAAAAAGGGAGGCTCATATCCAATCCAAACAATTAACAAGCCGAGCCGAGCCGGCCCGTCAAACGTTGACTTTCGAGCCGAGCTTGGGCCGAGTCAGAGCCGAGTCAGGGCCGGCCTTTAGGCCGCAAGCCATATGATGATGGTGACAGTGAGTGAACTAGGTTCAAGTATTCCTTATCAAGCTTCTATTTCTTCCGTTAAAGGAGATTCGGGAAAAGACGGAATAGGAAGATTGCAATTTTTCTTAGTTTTTACTCATTTAATATATTAAACAAAAACTGTTTTTTTTAACACGATGAAAACTATTCGTCACTTTTAATTTTCTCAATATCTTGATGATATGGAATTTACGCAATTGTCACTCCACTACTTTTACAAAATACAATCTTTGTACTTTTTATATCATTACACTTTTATTTATGGTTTGATATTATGTCAATAATTATCATTTATCTCTATCTCTACTATATTAAAGTGTCTAATGAAAAGAAACATTTTTAGACAATAATGCCCCTCTATTTAATATGATAATTTCACAAATGCCATCAACATACCAACTAATTATCTACTATAAATCATCCTATAGATAATTGTCAATCAAAGAATATTATAATATTTGAAAGAAAAAAACTACTATCCAGCATCCAAATCTCCATATTGCAACGTCAGTGATAAAAACTCAAGAGTATTGGGTTAAATAAAAATAACCATAAAAATAAAAGCTATTTATTTTATTGCACACACGTTTAATATTCTAAACTAAATATAATTGTGCTAGATCAAGCGGCTGAATAGGTACTTCACTGGTTTAATGATTAATAAATTCTTCGAATTCAAAGCAATCTTACTCTTACTAATTATACATCAACCACCTCTATAAATTGAGTAGCGTTGGGGAAATGGAAGCGAAAAAGTGGGAATGACAATAGCGGATTTAGAGAAGAAAAAATGGGTAGATTTATTAGAGAAGAGGAAAAAGAAGAAGAAAGATTCAAAGATGCAGATATAAGTGGTAGTGGCAGATCATATGTTTTGGTCTTCTCTAGAGCGGTAAAAAAACTGATTCCTCTATCGAATACGAAAGACACAACACAAACGAGCTCAAATTGAACCAATAGACATTGTGAAGTTGTCTCTCTCGCGTGTTCAATACAAGTAAGTGTCTGCTTGAGATACCTTTTAAAAGTGATTTTGAATAAATAATTTTTTTTATAGCCATTAAAAATACTTTTAAATATTTTTAAAACCCGTCACAAACAAACCTTAAGATTTATAAATTTTATGTTTATAACTTTATGGTTTCCTTAAAAAAAATTCATTTGATCAGGTGGAAATGGTGATTTATACTACACATAGTCCGTGTGTTCAAAATCTAAACCATCAGTAGTGTCCGCTTCATTTTGAATTCTCATCATGAATAGAGAAACATACTATTCGAAGACGACTTAAAAGTTATCAAATATTCTCATTGACAAATTCCACCACTGGAAAGTATGTTTGATGAAGGACAACAAAGTGAAGAAGAGAGAAGATGAAGTTGATAGGTTTTTTTTTTGTTTGTTTCATTTGCCGTATTTTTAGATTACATCAAAGTTGGGAGGGGGGACTCGAACTTTCGACCTCAAGAGGAAGGGAGTATATACCAAACGAATTGAGTTAAGGACAAGCATTACAGATAAATTATATGGAAAATAAGTTGCGCAACACCAATACAATAAATTAACAACTCATAAAAATACTATAAATTTAAGAGTACTAATAATCAATTAGAAAATACTATATTGAGATGCAATTATCTTTCATAGCTTTTAATTTCTAAATTTTATAATAAATTTAGAGTATTATTTTTAAACTCATTGCATAATTAATTTTTACATATTAAATTTTCATCAAATATAATGTTTTCAATATAAAAATGGTTACTCTATGGATTAAAACCATTTCAATGACTTTTTAAAATTTTAATTTTTCTAATGTAAAAATGATAAAAAAAAAAAGGTAAAAATGTGATTTTTAATGTATTTTATCTATTTTGTCCCACTTATTTGGAAAAAAAAAAACTTTATATAATTTTTTTCCCTACAAAAATTTCTTGCTTGCATATTTTACAGTAGAATTATTTTAATTTAAAATTAAAAAAAAACATATGGTTTTATTGAAGAAAAAAAATCAATGTAGCGATCAGTAAGTTAATCATGATTAATCAAATAAAAGTTTAAAATATTGAAAAAAACATATATTCACTATTTAGGTCTTCAATTATAAATATTTAGAAGAAAAATACGTGCAACACACGTGGTAAAAGATCTAATGCATATAAAAGACCACAAAGGTAGGATTTACAATCCTTGTAAACTTTGAAGAGTTTAATTTCTACCTTGCAATAGAATAACAATTTTTTTAAATAAATTTAGGATTTTTTTTTAAAAAGCAATTCATAAAATCTGTAATCACAATAATTATTTGGTTCTTTCTCAAATATATAAATTTCAACTTGAGGATTGATTTGGAGTATTTTTTAGATCAAGTCTTCAACTTTGTAACTTATGAAGAATTAATAAGTCTGGTATGATCTTGAAACTTGAACACTCTTTATAACTTGTAAGTTTTTTAGTTTTTAATAATTTGTCTTAAAAATGGTCATCCTCAAAGTCATCATTCTTCAAAGTGTTTAGAGCATTCAATCTTTAAAAAATTTAGTCTTCTTATTGAATATTTTTTGGGCCAGCTTTTCATAGGATTTTAGTGGATATGACATTCATTTAATTTTGGGATCAAGTGTCACATGAGACAATTTAATTGGGGTAGTTTGTATCATTAAGATCATGAAAAAAAAAACATGTGGTTTTATCTTACTGACAGCTTTTTAATAGTCTGTATTTAATTATATAATTTTTTCATTAGTTGATTAACTACGTGATAATTTATAATCTATTTAAATTTTCTCCTACTATAGAATAATAAATAAGCATGGGTACAAAAATTTAACTATTTCCATGATACTATTTTATATTTTCCATATTTTTTCTACGTCACCTAATTCACTTTGTTTGTTTTTTTTTTTTTTTTTGGGTGCATGTCATAATTTAAACTTTAGAGAGGATCCCATAAAGCAACTGTTCTAGTCAAACAATAACTGTATGTGAGAGAGAGATCAAACGAAAAGTCAAAAAGAAACGAATTTGAGAGTTTGGGACATCTTTAACTTTACTATTGGTTCTAAAACTCTTGGGATTGGCTGCAATGATAGGGGACCCACAAATTTATTTATTATTATTATTATTTTAGATATTACATTAAAGTAGGAGAGAAAACTCGAATCTTCAAACTTAACAGAAGAGAGTATGTGCCTAACCCACAAATTTAGATGGATCTACGATTACAGTGAGACTACTATATTGATATTTGAATTGCCATATTTTGGTAGGAGGGAGTATCAAAATAGTATCCGATAATCTATATCTATGAACCCAACATCTCAAGTACGACTTCAATTCTCCTTTTGATGAGTATTTTGTGATTGCATTTCATTTTTTCACTGATTTACTTGTTTATCGTTTTATCTTTTCATTTCTTTCAATTATTTGATACTCTCTTTAAAATATAAACCTTTTATAGTTAATTTTATTAAATAATTTTAAAGTAAAAAAATAGTATAAAAAAAGAATTAATCAATTATTGATGTGTAATAACATAATTAAAATTTAAGCTTCAATTTGATGAAATTAAATGTGTAAAGTTTAAAGTTTAAATTCACACACCAACCTGAGCATAGCTCAAGTATTTAGGCACCTACGCCCTTCCCATGAACTCGAAGTTTCGAGTCTCCCCTCCCCCAATTTGATGTAATATCTAAAAAAAAAAAGATGACTCAAGTGGTTGAAAGCATGTTCCCTTTCTATGATGTTGAATGGTTTGAATCTCTCCTCTCCTAATTGATTGTAGGGTTAATTCAGTATATAGCCTTTTTTTAAATTAAAATAAGGCTTTTCGACTAACCCATAAATAATAAGGTTTTTTGGCCAATCTGGTGTGGAAAATACTCAAACAACCTTTACTAATTTAATTAAGAAGAAAATAAGAGAGAAAATAGAGATTAGAAAATGCTTAAATCAGGGAATCTTAAAATTAATGACGAAGAAAGAGAGAAAATGAGGATTTGAAAAAACATTAAAGAAAAAAAAAACTTAGGATTCAGAAAAATAAAAAGAATCAACACACATTATAGTTTTTCTAAAAAAAACACTGATTCCATTTTATGAAAACGATTTAAAAAAAAAAAACTCGTATAGTTTATAATATAATGTACCGAATAAGACCGTACTTGGGGAAAAAGTAGATGGTTAGGTACAATATGTATATATAGAAAAAAATATAGTTTATTTGTTTATACAATAATTATAGTTATATACTAAAATGAGAAAATAAGTGAAAAATGAAATATATTGTATTGTACGTGATATAATATAATATATTTATATATTACATGCAGTATAGTACATTTGATAAAATATACCAATATATGTACTATACATTTTATGAACAATATGTAATGTACGTAATATTGTAAGTTTTATCATTATGTACTCTACTGTATTGTACATAATTGTAGAACCTTGAAAAGTGCAGAAAAACATCTCCTTTTGTGACGACTATGTTTTTTATGATGGGAAAAGACTTGGTATGAATCAAAATTGTATGGGATCTAAAAAAAAGAGAAACACGAAGCTAGACAACATAAAAACCACTCAAGAGCTCGATAAATGGTGAGGAAAAACTCAAATTTCTGACGAGAAAATCTAGATTTCAGTAGTGATTGTTTCTGATAAGAATAATGTAAATGAAAAAGGCGAAAAATGAAAAAATAAAGAAATAAAAAACAGGAAGAATAATAGAGATGGAAATGATAAAATCTACAGGAGATGAAGAAAAAAGATAGATCAAGAGAGATGAATATGAAAATGCAAAAAGAGAACGACAAGGAAAAAAAAATCAGAAATTGATATGGAGAGGAAGATAAATAAAATTGGAAAGATAAAAAATCCTTACACCCATGGAGGCAATAACGGTGGAATGAGTGTAACAGACAATTTTTTTTTTAAATACAGACAAATTGGGAATACTAAAAAAAAACTTAAAATTGGTATAAGAAGCATTAAAAACTTTAGATAAGTTATAAAGACATCCAATATAATCAAAATAAGCTATATACTGAATTATCTCTTGATTGTAATATCTAAAAAAAAATTAAAAATGACACGCCCTAACAAGGCTATGACATATTGTATATAATAAACTTTTTTAATTACATATATCAGGACAGTTACAACAAATCTTTCACCATAATTGTATAATTACGTAATTACAGCATTTCATTTATGTTTATTATTCATATTGTAAATGTTGCCTTAATTGGCTCTTTTGAATTCTGTACAAATACATAGTAGTAATAGAGAATGAGTGTGGGTTTTCTGCAATTTCTCAACCTTCTTATGGTATCAGAGCCTCCTACTCAAAAGAGTTTATTTCTTTCCTAATTTTTTTTTCTTCCTCACAAACCTTTCTCTTCTCCATGGCTGACGCAACCACTTCCAGGAGGAATACCAATTTTGTTATCTCCAACCCCACTCAAAATGATATTTCTCTAATATCTATCAATGTGGCAGCCCAAATTCCTCTCAAACTCACTCCAGAAAACTATAGTTCTTGGCATGCTCAATTCTATTCTCTCTTAATTGGATACAATCTCATGTGCTATGTTGATGGATCCGCTCCTCCATCAAGAACAGTCACCACGAACAATGTTGAAAGTGCTAATCCTGATTATGTTTTTTGGATTCGACAGGATCATCTTCTTCGCAGGCTATTCTTGCCTCGTTATCACCATCTATAATTCCTTTTGTTGCTAGAACAACATCTTCACGTGAGGCATGGAATAAACTTGAAACCATGTATGCCAAACCCTCTTGTGGCCGTCTCATGGGTCTCCGTGAAGGACTTCAAAAACTTACCAAAGGGTCTCAAACTATTACTTCATATATGCAAGCCGTTCGAATCCAAGCTGATTCCCTTGCCATCGCTGGAGCACCACTCAGTGAGCAAGAGATTGTCTTCCATGTCTTAAACGGAGTCGGATCTGATTATAAAGAAATTTCCGCCATTGTTCGTGCTCGTGATAATCCAATCTCATTTGAGGAACTTCATGACAAACTTGCGATTATGAAGCTCTTTCTTAGCGGAATGATCAAAATATTGAGCATTCCACGGTGGTCACAAACAAATTATGCAAATCGGTCTAATAACAATCATCACAAAGGTAATAATCGATATCGTGGTAGGAACAATAACACTCATGGAGGAAATACCCAACAAAACCACGGTCTATCTTCATTTGCTAAACATGATGGTCTCTTGGGTTCGTATCAAAATAAACCCACATGTCAATTCTGTGACAAACCAGGTCATGTTGCAAAAAAATGTCGGCAATTGCTTACCTTCATGCCCTGGTTATCTTATATTTCAACCCAACAATACCCTTCACAATTTGCTTCCCGCCCTCCTCCTCCTTCTCCACGTCCACATGCCCATTTTGCTGCTCAGCCAAGCACGTCTGCTACAAATTGGCTTGTTGACTCTGGCGCTTCTCATCACGTGACCTCCGATCTTCATAATTTATCTCTTCACTCAGGTTATGATGGTCCAGATGAAATTATGATCGGTGATGGTAAAAACCTTAAAATCACACATACTGGCACCACCAGTCTCTCTTCTCCTTTAAAATCCTTTCGTTTATCTAATGTGCTTTATGTTCCTAGCATGAAAAAAAATTTACTCTCCGTATCTAAATTTTGCTCCACTAATCATGTTTCTATAGAATTTTTACCATCTTGTTTTGTGGTGAAGGATCTTCATACGGGGGAACGCCTACTGGAAGGGCCGAATAAGGACGGTGTCTACGAGTGGCCAACCAATGCACCAACCTCTTCTTCTCCAATATTTGCTCTTGCAACTGTCAAAACCTCATTTCAAGATTGGCACAATCGTCTTGGTCATCCCTCTTTTAAAATTTTGAGTCATGTTATTCGTAATTTTAATCTCCCTCTTTCATCTTCTATTAAGCATTTTGTGTCTTGTAATTCTTGCAAGTGTAATAAAATGCATAAATTGCCTTTCTCTACTTCTTCACTCACGAGTACCGCTCCCCTTGAGTTGGTATATTCTTGATGTTTGGGGACCCTCTTCAATTGAATCTCTCGATGGATTTAAATACTATCTTTTGTTTGTTGATCATTTCACCAAATATTCTTGGTTGTACCCTATGAAGCAAAAGTCTGAAGTTTCTGTTATTTTTCCAAAGTTCAAGGCCATTGTTGAAAAATACTTCAAACGACCAATTATTTCATTTTATTCAGATAATGGAGGTGAATTCCAAAAATTAAAACAATTTTTTGCAGCTAATGGAATCTCACACTTTCTCACACCTCCTTATACTCCTGAACATAATGGGACTGTTGAACGTCGACATGGTCATATTGTTCAAACCGGACTGACTCTTCTTAACCAAGCTTCGTTGCCTCTCACCTTTTGGTCGCATGCTTTCCTTACGGCTGCGTATTTAATTAATCGTATGCCCACTTCACTTCTCTCTTTCTCTTCGCCATTTGAAAAACTTTTTGGCACCTCACCTAATTATGAGAAACTTCGCGTGTTCGGTTGTTTGTGTTATCCATGGCTCAAACCTTATACACGACACAAATTAGAACCTCGCTCCGCTCCATGTATTTTTCTAGGCTACTCTTTATCACAAAGTGCCTTCAAATGTTTTGATCCCACTACAAAAATTATTTTATCTCTCTCGTCATGTTGATTTTGTGGAGTCTGTTTTTCCTTATAAGTCTATTAATTACTCTCCACCGCCAGCTACCATCTCTGAATGTCCATCTCATATACATGATTCTTCTCATTTGTCTTTTTCTAATTCTCATTTCCACGTGCCATTTCAATCTTCCTCCAATATTATACCAACCCATTTTTCTCCACCATTCTCTCCACCATTATCTCAATCTCCTATTTCTCACAATTTTCCAACTTCAAATCCCGTCTATTTTCCTTCCGAATTAAATCCCACCAACTCCCTAGAATCATGCCCACCAAATGGTAATCCTATGCCAGCCAATTCAATTTTCCAATCATCCGCGCTTCCATTTTTGGAAAATTCACCTATGGTGCATGGCCACGCGTTACAATCACCTCCAAATCAGCACTATCAAGATCGGCAACCTCATGAAGATTCTACGCCTCAAACAATCAACTCACTCTCCAATTCTCCATCATTTGTTCCTTCACCTACGCAATCTTTAGATGTCCCAAATCTCCCACCCACTATTAATCCTCCTGTCACACGTTCGAAAAATAATATTTTCAAACCCAATCCTCGTTATTTTGCCGGTGTCACCCAAATAAATGACCCTTTCGTTGAACCAACCACAGTTTCACAAGCTCTAAAACACCCTCAGTGGCGTGCAGCAATGTCCGAAGAGTATAATGCTCTGGTTCGAAATGGAACTTGGCAGCTTGTTCCTTCTTCTTCATCTCAAAACCTTATCGGTTGCAAGTGGATCTTTCGTGTTAAAACGAAACCAGATGGATCCATTGATCGTTACAAAGCCCGTTTGGTGGCCAAAGGATTTCATCAACGACCAGGTTTGGATTACCATGATACATTTAGTCCAGTTGTTAAACCAACGACTATCCGGATTGTGCTTTGCATCGCCTTGTCCTGTAATTGGCCCCTCCGGCAACTTGATGTCAACAACGCTTTCCTACATGGAACTCTTACTGAAGATGTTTTCATGTCCCAACCCCCTGGTTTTAATGATAAAGAGCATCCTTCTTATGTCTGCAAGCTCCAAAAGGCTATTTATGGCCTCAAACAGACACCTCGTGCTTGGTACAATGAGCTTCGAACGTACCTTATTTCAATTGGTTTTTCCAATTCCAGATCTGACACCTCTTTATTTATTTATTCTCATGGTAAAGTTGTTTTATTTTTACTTGTTTATGTGGATGATATAATACTTACCGGGAGTTCTTCGGATATGATTACTACATTTGTGAAGCAACTTGGTGACAGGTTTTCCATAAAAGATCTCGGGTCTCTCCAATACTTTCTTGGTGTTGAGGTTACTGCAACTCCTAATGGTTTGTTTCTCTCTCAACAAAAATACATTCGTGATTTACTCACTCGTACCAAGATGATTGACGCAAAAGATGTTCAAACACCCTTATCAACTTCCACAACTCTCTCTCTCTTAGATGGTATAAATTTATCCGACGCCACTGAATATCGTCAAGTTGTTGGCAGTCTCCAATATTTATCTTTCACACGCCCGGATATTGCCTATGCCACTAATAAATTGTCTCAATTCATGCACAAGCCAACCTCTACGCATTGGAGTGCAGTTAAACGGGTTCTTCGCTATTTAAAAGGTACAATGACACACGGACTTTTTCTATCCAAGACATCCCCACTAATTCTTCATGCTTTCTCTGATGCTGATTGGGGCGGTAACAAAGATGATCGAACGTCCACTAGTGCTCATATTGTTTTTCTTGGAAACAATCCAATCTCTTGGAGCTCCAAGAAGCAACGATCTGTTGCTCGATCCTCCACTGAAGCTGAATACCGTTCTGTTGCATCTACCACTGCTGAATTATGTTGGATTCATTCTCTACTTGGCGAACTTGGAATCTCTTTATCCCAGCCTCCAGTTATTTATTGTGATAATGTGGGAACCACATACTTGTGTGCTAACCCGGTTTTTCACTCCAAAATGAAACATATCGCTATTGATTTTCATTTTGTTCGGGATAAAGTTCAAAATGGTGATTTACGTGTGTCTCATGTTTCTTCAACTGATCAATTGGCCGATGCTCTTACAAAGCCTCTCTCTCTCCAAAGATTTCAATTTCTCAAATCCAAGATTGGACTCTCTGATGGCGCCACAATCTTGCGGGGGAATATCAGGACAGTTACAACAAATCTTTCACCATAATTGTATAATTACGTAATTACAGCATTTCATTTATGTTTATTATTCATATTGTAAATGTTGCCTTAATTGGCTCTTTTGAATTCTGTACAAATACATAGTAGTAATAGAGAATGAGTGTGGGTTTTCTGCAATTTCTCAACCTTCTTAACATATTTATAAGAAAAATCATTTTGATCTCGTATTTAACTAGGTTAATTTGAACCTTTTTTTTAAGGACGGTTAATTTTAACCTTAAGCTAGCTTTTAGTTTCCTTAAATTGAACTATAAATTTAAGTAAGAGATGCAATTAATACCATTCTTGCAACAAAACCATAAATCAACCAAATTCAAATGAATAAAACATTTATAATCTAGTCAATCCATCAGCCAATATTCAAACGAATAGATCATTTATAACTTAACCACAAAAATCTCAATCTCAACTATAAAAGAATTGAGTCTTAGTCACATAATTAAAAAAAAAATGACACGCAAAATGCCTTAATCTAGTAAAAAGAAAAGGTTTTAAGTAGACAATAAAATTAATATTCATAAAAGGGTTTTTTTAAATGGACAAAACGACTTCATCTAATTTAAAAAACACCTACACACCTACATCTAACTATGAATCTCCGCAAAAAAATATATTAAAAGGAGTGTCAAAAGCTCACTCCTATTAATAAAAATAACTATATATCTCCAAAGGCAATAATAATTTAACTAAAAAAATATAGTAATAATTATATCACTTATTCAACTTCAGGATCTAATTCGATTAACTTTTAAATTATTAAGATTGAAATTGACCCATCTAACAAAATACGAGTAAGAAATTATAGTTATTTGATATTTAATTTATAGAAATGTTAACCGATGTTACTTTTTTTTTTTTTTTTGAAACAACCGATGTTACTTTTTTTTTTACAAGTAATTTAAAAATCAAATTTCTCACACTAAAATTTGAGATTAACTAAATATGAAAAATGTTATTTTTAAAAATATTTAAATTGTTTACTATTTTTAAAAATATGATTTATAACAAAAAATCTCCTTTTCTATTCCTTTTACAAGCACAAAAACGAAAGTATTGCAATTGAATATTAGAATTCATCTTTTGCCAAAAAATATATATATTTGTTTATTTGTTGGAACTTAAAAAAAAAAAAAAAAAGTGTGCCTCACTTGCATATTCCTGTCTCCGTCTCCCGAATCAACGAAGCAACATGGAAAAAAGAAAAAAGAAAAAAGAGAGGTTCGTTTTCAATTTAAACGACAAATTGAAGATTTTTCACTATGCTGGAAATGAAATCACGACTTCGCTGCTCATAAAAAATACATATAAGACAAATCCCGCTGGGATCTCTCATCTCCATCTCCTGTCATTGTTTTTCGTTTTCATGCATTTATGTTATCTGGGTCTCTTTTATTTCTTTCTTTTTCTTCTTAAATTTCACTCATTTATTTCATTTTCTAATGACAGTTAATACTTAGAAAGAACCGCAAGAAGTTCCTGCACATGGGTTTGGAATTTTAGTCTTAAAAGAAAAGACTTTTTCAAATCCTATGGCTGTTTGTTTAGGTTTCAATTTCGTGTCTTTTTGGAATCAGCTGTCACTTTGAGCTTGATTTGTTTCTTTTTCCATGTCATTTTCTCTTCTGGGTGAAGTAGAAAATAAATTTGTTATAAAGGGGTGCTTTTTCTTTAGTGCATTGGATTGAGTTTTCTTCAAGTTTTGAGAGAGTTTGAAGTAAAATATTTTGCTCTTTCATATTTTCTTCCTGTTAGATCAATTTCAGGCTCTAAGGAACCATTTTGTTTGTGGGTTTTTTTGCAAAATTGTATTATCAAAGTGGGATGTGAGAAAGATTGCTTTTTTATTTTGAACACAAACAAAATTGTTGGAGCTCTTTCTGGGTCTAGTTGGTTGGGTTCTATAAGCTTTTCCCAGATGAGAAAAACTATAATTTTTCGGGTATCGATTGTAGAAGACTTGTATTAAGGAAACTTTGGTATTGGGAACTGATACTCTGGGGAATACTTGTACATTGGTTTGTGGCAACTTTGAAGAAAGTTTTTGGAATCAAGGAAAATTTCCCTTGATGAAGTCTGCTTATATTGGTTTAGGATTGGAATCTTGAGGAGTATTCCATTGGGTTAAGTCTTTGAAATTTGTTGGAAATGGCTGAAAATGGCCCTGAGATGCGATCTCTGGCTTTGACGCCTACTTGGTCTGTTGCTTCCGTGTTGACAATTTTCGTTGCAGTCTCATTGCTGGTAGAGCGCTCCATTCATCGGCTAAGCTATGTAAGCTTGTTTCCTGATCTTGTTGTTATGCTTTAAAGAGTATAGCCTGTTTTTATGCTTTTGGGGGAGTGGCAATTTTACTTCAAAGCTGCAGATTTGCTTATAAAATATTTACTCTGGTTCCATGTCACTTTGGCGGTGCTTTGTTCTATGTTTTCTTCAAACAGTTTCTCTATGCACCATTGTGTTTCAGTTTATTTCCTGCAGATTCGAGTTTCTATTGTGATTCATGATATGATCTTGTTACTCTTGCTCTTTCAGTGGCTGGGGAAAACTAATAGGAAACCCTTGTTTGAGGCATTGGAGAAGATGAAAGAAGGTAATGGGCATATGTTATCTGCTCAATCACTTCACACGTATTTGAGAATAGCTTCTCTATGGTGGCTACTTTTGATTTAATTTCAGTAATATATTTTTATCTTGCTCATTTGTAACCGTAGTCATTTTCCGTTGAGCACAGAGTTAATGCTGCTTGGATTTATTTCGTTGCTTCTAACTGCAACCTCAAGTTTGATATCAAATATCTGCATTCCATCAAAGTTTTATAATTCCTCCTTTACTCCATGCACCAAGTTGGAGATTGATGAACAGAATGAGGATAATTCATCTGAGGAACGAAAACTATATACCGTTTCTGTTCTTCCACATTTGTTTAGAAGGATGCTACATGTGAACAAGAGTACTTGCAAAGAGGCATGTTATTGAGTTCTTTTCTCATTGACAATAGCCCATTTGTCTCCTAATCTAATTGCTCATTTTCCTCATTGTGCAGGGTTATGAGCCTTTTGTTTCATATGAAGGACTTGAGCAATTGCATCGCTTTATTTTTGTAATGGCAGTAACTCACATATCTTATAGCTGCTTAACAATGTTGCTAGCAATTGTGAAGGTTAGGGATTTTTCATAGTCATTTTATATCAAACATTTCCAAACGTTTTATCTAGAGCCAAACAATATGCAAACGGATTATACATTTTCTTATCTTTTTTATTCATTCGACACTATAGTTTCAATCTTACATTTTCTCTACTTAGTCAACTGCATTGTCTAGCTGAGACTAAATTATTTTGCTTTTCTTATTACTTGTTATTTTAAATTGTGGTTGGCTTGGGAGAACAATGTACCATCACACTCCAAGTTAAATAAATTTGTAAGTTTAAATGTACTGGATCTCTCCTCAACACCAGCTACTGATAAGCGTGGGTTAGCAACTTTAGAGTTTACAGTGTTGGTTCAAGTTGATATAAAATTATAATCCATGTTCATTTGTAGCACATTAGAAGTAAACATTATAAACTGTCAGTGAAATTTTTAACTTGTATCAGATACATGAGTAAAAAAAAAATCACCCACTATTTAAGTATGTAGCTCTTATAGTTTAATGTGAAAGGTTTATTTTTACTTGAGGCATTGACTTCACCAATATCACAAATAAAATATTTGCTTTTTGACTTGAAAAAATGCCTAGTTTATATAAAAACATTTTAGCTATTTATTCTTACAGTTGACATTTGCTAATTTGACCAGATTCACAGTTGGAGAGTATGGGAAAATGAAGCCCACTTGGACCGCCATGGTTCGTTCAATGGTAAGCTCTATGGTTATGTTGTTGCGAAATTTTGAGAAGAAACAATTACTTATAGTTATATTCTTTAGCCACTTGATGGATTCCCATTTAATCTTTTGTTTCATCCTACAGTACAGTTTTTTAATTTGGATTTGTAAACATAAACTTGGGGCTATAGTGATCCACTTTATCTAAGTTATGGTTACCTAAAGATAAGCATTGTTTAAGAGGTTAAAATTGAACCTTCATGCCCTTAGGTACTTAGTAATAGAGAAGCTGGATTTCAGTTCATTCATATATATATATATTTATTTATTTGGTCCCTCGGCCATAACACTTCTAAGTCTCATTTCCTTAAGTCCAAGGTTCTTCTCTTTCTCATGGCCTGTTCCTTGCAGTCCCTGGGAAAATCACTAAACAGGGAAGGGATTTTGGTTGTTTTTATTATCTTAGAGCTGTGTGTAACTTAATACATCTGAACTTCCAAGGATCTCTTGTTCCTAAATTCTGCAGTGACTTCATTTTTGCTCCCAAGAAATTAAGGTGCTTGAGCCCATGGTCAGTTATTATTAAGAGACAAAAACACACAAAAGAAAAATGTTTGAAGGTGCAGCTTGTAGTTCTAACTGCTTCTCTAATTACTTCTCAATCTAGTTTTTTCTATATCTCACGTCGTTCTTCAGCCTTGATGACCTCATTTTCTTCTAACTAATGGTCCTTTGGATTCTCTCATACTCCAAGGACAGTTTCTGACGAATCACTTGGTTAAGGATGAATGTGCAAGAATAGCATCTCTCTCTGTTTAAGTGATCATTTTTGTTCATTATTATTATTTTGTAATTGATTATGGTGTTTAACATGACCAAACTATTGCAATCACTAAATGGTTCTTTTTCTTTCCTGTTGAATTAACCACTCTTTTTCTACCGTCATAGATGCCACGAGAGAAATGATACTGCAGAGACAATCAACCTTTGTTCAATATCACACCTCGAATCCTTTAACCAGATATAGTTTTCTTATCTGGGTGGTAAGATTTAAACTTTTTATCCTTTTTGCTTTATATAACATTGTAAGTCTTCACCGTCATCCCCAGTCTGCTTGCTGTCTCCCTTCCACATGTGTCTTGAACATGTAAACATGCAGATGAGATGCAGATGAGATATGTGAATAGGCAATTACCTGCATTGCATCTTTATCCACCCACCCACCGTGTATTTTTGTATAATGCTTCTACTCTTACTCCAGAGGTGTTCATTTTTAAAGGCTTCTATAGTGAAAGTATTGTGAGTGTCTCACCCAAGTGTAAGCTGTAATGAGCCAGATTCCAAAGCACTTGCTGATGGAGTTGGAGTCTTTATACAATTAATAAAGATTACAAGAACAATAACCTTGCTATATAAACATCCTACTATTTTATTGTGATAGATTAATCAGAAACTTTTTCAAAGTTGAAATGAATATGGCGCTTAAAGATATATGCCTACAGGTGTAAAGAATTTGGAATGCTTGATTTATTCGTATTGAACAGTTTAACCCCATTTCCACTTTTCTGAACTATTGATACAAAGTATGTAGTTTGCATGTGCGGTTATTTAGGTTGGGGTTATTAACAAATTGTTGACTATCCAATGAAAGCAATTTGAAAATTTGAATTTTGCCACTCAATTTAGTGATAATTGGTAAATATTTTTTTAAATATCCGTGAGTGTCCCAACCAGTTGGTGCACACCTCGACTAATTTCACGGACAACCACATGACCCTATAACACTTGGCATTAGAAAATTTGTAGGATAATATCCTAGGTAATTGGTAAATGCTCTTTAAGGAGGGCTTCCAACTTTGACTCATTCTAAACCCCATGACATATGGAATTTGAATTATTTAGTGTGTTTATCATCACAGCCACCATGTTTATTACTTATTTGTCATTCTAGTGATCAGAGGAGCAAGTTGTATGCTTCTAAGGTTATGAGTTCAAGTCTTAGTGGCCGCAAACCTAAAATATTAATATCCTAGTTTTCTTTTTTTAAATATTTTAGAAGGAATCTAGGTCAGGTATTTGTATGTCAGTCTCAACAATAGTGGAAGAATCCTTATCTTTCTTTTGCAACATAGCCTTCTGGGCACCTGATGAATTTCACTCTCTCTCTTCCGGCTCTATTAAGTTATACTGCTATCTTGACATTAATTGAAGTGATTAACTGTAGACATGTTTCTTTCGGCAATTTGGGCGTTCTGTTGTTCGTACTGACTACCTCACACTTCGCAAAGGCTTCATCATGGTATGTCTGTACGTTAAGGGGTTTTTAATCTTGAGGCATTAAACTGTAAATGTGAATATTTTGCCAGTACTTAATTTGAGATGGAAGAGTTTTCGTAATATATACAAATTATTGTTTGAATTGCTGATTTTCTTTCATGTCTTAATATTAACACTATTACAGATGTGACATTTCAAGTTGTCAGCTGCATGTTTATTTATATATATCATCAGATATTTTAATTGTTAATCTTCGCCATTTGTTCCTCGTCTTATTAATCACAGAATCACCACCTCTCATTAACATATGATTTTCATAGCTACATGATTCGATCTATGGAAGAAGAATTTAAGAGGATAGTTGGTGTGAGGTAGGTGAATCGTCTGTTATTTCGATCTTAGAATTGATTTTTGAAAATAAGTTTAGGTGTATTTATTAATTGCTTTCCAAATTGCTTTTTGATTTTTTATTGTATTTTAATTTTTAATATTTTCTGCTTTTCCATATTTGTTTTGAAAAAAATATTCAAAAAACATCCCACAAAATGAGTTATTTGAGACTTAAAACAAATTTGAATTTCATTGCCAATTCCAAGAATTCCTTAACTCTACTTCCTTTCATTGAATCCCCAGAGAAATATGGAAGTTAATTTTCTGCTCACTTTATTGCAGTGGTCCGCTGTGGGGATTTGTCGTTGCTTTTATGCTGTTTAACATAAAAGGTATGATACTTTGTTATGAGAATAAACCCATAGTCTTTTTCCTTCTAAATTCTGAGCTATTAACGTGTATGAAAGCTATTGTCATGTTCACAATTTCTCCATTTCTGGTGCTCATTGAAACTATTTCTTTATTTTTATATAAGTAGGTGTTTTTATGTTCAGTTACCACTCTTGATTATTGGTTGTACATCTTGTAATCTATTCAACTTTATAATGCAACCAAGATTGTAGTAAGGTTATGCTTATGAACAAATATCTGTATATATTTGTAATTACACTCCCGCTGTAATCAATACAAATAGGAGCGTGTTTTTGTAAACTCCTAACGTGGTGGTCTCTTTGGAAGATTTTGTACTTTTCATCAAATCAATGCAAAACATCTATCTCGCAAAAAAAAAAAAAAAAAAAAAAGAAAAGAAAAACACTTGAACTTATTATTTGATCTCTTTACCTTATTTCAGGGTCTAATCTATATTTTTGGATAGCAACTATTCCTATTACTGTGAGCCCTCTCTCTCTCTTTCTCTCCCCCACACATCCATCTGCCTGCGTAGCATGCACACACTAGTACTATGTATTGTCATTCGTGACCGACATCAAGACACACTTGGTACTTTCTAACTGTTTTTATGAATAAGGGTCTCTCAAAGAGACTTGACATCCTTCACTAAAATCTGCAGTCTGCAAAACTGCAGCTTAAATAACAATTTAGCAGAGCAATTTTATGCATCCAATCAATAACCTTGTCTGAACTTTTGGTCGTTTTTTCATTTTCTTTGTAGCTTGTTCTTTTAGTGGGCACAAAGCTGCAGCATGTTATTGCAACCTTGGCGTTAGAGAATGCTGGTATAACTGGATTCTTTTCTGGAGAAGAGCTGAGGCCCCGAGACGATCTTTTCTGGTTTAAGAAGCCTGAACTACTGTTGTCCTTGATCCATTTTATTCTGTTCCAGGCAAGTCGTTATAATTAACATTGTAACCTAGAAGTTGACGCTTCTGCATGGGAAGAAAAAGATGTTTCTGTTTTTACTCTACCTTTTGATAAAATGAAATATATATTCATAGTTTTATCCCTGCTCAAACTCTACTTGCAGAATGCTTTCGAATTGGCTTCATTCTTCTGGTTCTGGGTACTTCCTCTTCTGTAATCTTGGCTTATTAATTTCAGTGCTAATCCACCTTTATATTTCAGTATTTGACCAAAAAGATAACAATCACCTAATTGGTCTCACTTTTTTTTTAGGTTCACTTCCAAATTATAATAATGAAATATGCATGTGGTTGTGGCATTAACAAGACATTTTAGAAGTACATCTCCAAAACGATATAGAACTAGTGATAAGGACATACAGAGAGAGCAATATGGAATGAGAAATTTGGTTAAAAACAGTTTTCTCCAAAATTTCAGGACCTCTCTCTCTTGGTACTTCCAGCATTCTGCTTTTTGTTGCTAAATGTTTTGTTTCATTTTGTTGCAGTGGCAATTTGGATACAGTTCTTGCTTCATTAGGAATCATCTGCTTGTCTATATAAGGCTGATCTTGGGGTATGGATATTAAATTCGTAACAGTCATATTATTATATAAAAAGCTATGTTAATCACATTGTACCAAGATACTTCCTGAATATGTTTTCTTTATTTTCATAGATTTATCGGACAGTTTCTTTGCAGCTATAGCACCTTGCCTCTCTATGCACTGGTTACTCAGGTATTTTAATTATCAACAGGCAGTGATTAGGACATGATTATAATGGTATTTAAGAAATGACAATAGTCCTCGGCTTTTAGGAGAGTAAATTGGGAGAGGAGTCTTTTATGTGATGAATTGGAAAGGTAGATAAAAGAAGTGCACTGTGGATAGTTCGTGTCAAGACGTGGAGTAAATTTTCTCTTCTGTGCGGCACTAGGATGTCCTCCTAGTCAGCAAAAATCATCATTTGGGAGTCTTTCTTGTATTTCTTTTCCCTCTTTCATTGTTACCTTGTCTCCACTTTCTCAGTTTAGCATTCTTTTGTTAAGAGGTTATGGAAAGTGAAAATTCGCAAGGTTAGGATTTTTTACTGGTCTATGGCCTGCGTGATGATTAAACCTTAATGATGCCATTCAATTCTGTATATATGTTTTGTTGCCAATGTTTTATGTCATGACTTTTATTGTTTCGAAATTTTTATTGAAAGCTTTGTTTGCTATTTACCATGTCTGGCGTTTCTCATGTTTTAAAGGAGAATTGCAAACATGTTTAGGCACAATGGCTGATAGTTTGTTTTGCAATCCAATTTTTAAGAATGGTCATTAACAGAAAATATTTTTATGGTTCTCTCTGTTTCTTTTGCAGATGGGAACAAACTACAAGGCTGCCTTGATTCCACAAAGAATAAGGGAAACGATTCATGGGTGGGGTAAGTCAGCTAGAAGGAAGAGAAGGCTTCGAATGTTCAATGATGATGCTACAACCCACATGGAAACAAGCACAGTGAGGTCACTTGAGGATGACGACGATCAGCTTAGTGATACTCCTGAAACCGGCACTGCCTATGCAGAAATGGAGTTACAGCGGATTGCCATGGTGGATGCAAATGTCTCTCTTGCTAATGAAACATCAAGTAGGATTGGAACTCCCCTTCTTCAACCCTCTATGTCCCTTTCTTCACCAATCAACCGAAACTTTGA
The DNA here is from genome assembly GCA_028015215.1 of Gynostemma pentaphyllum. Lineage (NCBI taxonomy): Eukaryota > Viridiplantae > Streptophyta > Magnoliopsida > Cucurbitales > Cucurbitaceae > Gynostemma > Gynostemma pentaphyllum. Next base: position 16,802,506 of record CM051353.1, on the reverse strand, counting down.
TGCAGAAAATCTTTTTCGAAGTTCTTCTATGCCAGTAAAAAGATAATGCTATGGCAGCCATGACATGGTAAAGAAAGCTACAGAAGTACCAAATATATTAGCATAAAAACTTTAGCTAAGAAAGTAGTATTAGTATCATATAAGTTAGTATAAACTTAATTTAAAGTGTTTAGAATATATGAGCCTAGAAATTTAGGATACTGTGCTTGTATTGTATTTATAGAAGTCACAAGTCAGGCAGTAAATGGGGCATGTAATATAATATATTCTTCCAACAATGTGAGAGAAGTACATATAGCAAATACAGAAGAGAAATTTTCCATTTTACATTTTCAATTTCATGAGTTGCTTTATTAGAAAATGAACTCCATGAAGAAGTTTTTATTGAAAGCTACAAGATGACTTTTTCGTTTTCTCGCTTTAATACTAATGGGGTCTAATTCAAACCCCCATCGGAGTTCAAGTTTTGATTTGCTTGGTTGGTTGGTGGCATGGCTTCAACAGTGAGTGGGTTAGCTATTGTAACAGATTCATTTTGGACATCAAAGTTTTGCATGCAGCTCATACAGCCACAGGGTGGGGGTGGGCCTTGGCATCCCTGCCATTGACAAGGTGGGGGAGTATAGCAGGGTGGTTGGCAACCTGAATTGCCACCACATCCATAGTTAGGAGGATACTGGGGACACCCATAACCACCACCTTGTCCACAATTGCCAAAGTTGCAGCAGTCATTTAATGGACCGATGGTGCTGGCCGGCATGCCTTTTAAACCAGCACGGCGAAGTTCAGCCTGCAAATCCTGTCCAGAGGCTAAATCCTGGACTGTCAATTCACTTTCAGCGTCATGTTCCTTGAGAACTCTGTGGGCAGAGCCAAGGCTTAGGCAGAGAAACACAAAGAGACCAACCAAGTTACATGTTGAAACTGCCATTTTCCTTCGGAAAAAAAAATCTAGTTTTTGTTTTTCTGAAAGTAGAGGTGCCCTTTTTGCCTTTTATAGGCTGGAGGAGGTGGTTGGGTTTTTTAAGGGATGTACTGTTTGATGGAGGAGAAAGTGCAAAAGCAACAAAAGCATTGCTTTGGTTTGGCCTTGAAATCAGGAGGCCATGGTTGTGTGAGATATATTGCCTGTTGTGATTCTTTAGTCATCAAGACTTTCTTGCATGAAAATCTTGATGCAAAGAACCTTATGTAAATATTTCAATAAAAATGACATTGGTAAATATTATGAAAACTTTTGCCAAAATTATTATTATATTAAAAAAAAAATACTATATTTTTAAATATTATAAAAAAAATTAAAATTGCTAGATTTGTAACTACCCAAAAAAACAATTACAGCACAAAGGAGGTATGGAGAAAGCTATTAGAATTTAAAATTGAAGGCTGAGCAAAACCAACTATGCAAATCACATGACTATTAAAATTAAAAAAAAAAAAAATTGACAATTGTAAAACATGTGACAAGGGACAATACTAAAAATAGACAATACCATATTATAATATTGTCTAAACACTAGGTAAAAATGCTAACCCAAAAAAGCCTATAAAGCTGTTCTGTCTCTTTTCTAATACTTTTCCCTCAACCCACTGCCAAGAAATTGATTATTTACAGTGAAAAAAACTGTGACAAAGGTGGTGAATGCAGGAAAAGTAAAACTATTATGGTAATATTCTCATAAGGCAGTAAAAGAAGGAAAATGTAACACAATTGGGGATGTTTTATGAACTGGGAGGTCCTTGTGTAAGTCTCTGCATTTCATTTTGGTCATTGAGAGTCTCCATAAGAAGGGGAGGGGCATATTGAGCAGTCCCTTGATGTTCTTCAGAATCTTGGCAGAATGAAAGGATTATGGTATCAATTGACATCTCCACCACTCCAAAGAATAGTGTGGCAACCACATAGCCTAGGCCCCAGCAAACCTGTATTTGGAAAGCAGAAAAATAAATTGAAAGAAGAATAGAAAACTTAAAAAAGGATGACTTTTTCCATTGATGTATGAAACAAGAAAAAACAAATGCAAAGGGAAAAGATAGAATTCCCCGGGGATTAGAAAAAAGACACTCCAGTTAGAGTTAATGTTTATCGTGCTTGGAGAATAATTACAAAAAAAAACTTCAAAAAGGGCACTCCAGCAAGACTCGAGGTATTTAGCAGTAGTTAGAGTGGCATTATAACTGATAATAGAGATAATATTGCAAAATTTATTTCTGACCATTAAAGATGCATTCTTTCATCTATAAACTTTAGGATACTGATATGAAACATATTGGCTGCTTTGAGTGCTGCATATCATAAAAGTATTTTCATTATCTTTTGTTGCAAAAACTTTTTGAAAATAAACTTAATTATGTAGGAAATAACAAGTTTTGTTTGTCCAAGCTTCTTTATAAATTCAGAATTTCTTCTTTTCTTGCAGTAAATAAGAACCGAGTTAATCATGTAAGAACTTACCAAGACAGGGAACAATGGGGAAGAAATCTTGTTATGGGCAGATCTATATTTGTGTGTATCCAGCATGAGGAAAGCAAAAATAGCACTTGAGAGACTGACACACAATTTTCCAATGAAAAGAATCACATCTCCAATCACATTCACCCTTCCTATCTGAAGAATGTTGTTAATAATCAATTCTGTCGCGATAGCGGAAGCCTTGCAAAAACTCTTACCCGTTATAGCAATCTGCATGGGTCAAAACAGCAAACAATTGGACCTTGCATCAGGAAAAATAAATGAAAAGGAAATCACAAATGAGATGAGTAAAAAAAGAAATTGTATTTAATATAGACCTACCATACCCTCTAATTTCATCAATCATTGTTTATTATTTTGTTACCCCGTAAAAGAAATCTTGGGGTTTGACAAACAATATGGTAGTCAATAACATTGTTTGAGAAACAGTAAAATATCTGTGAGTATGTCTGTCACATTGTTTCCATGGTGGAGCAAACAAATGCCCCTATTACCTTTGCTGACTACCATATTTCTTTTATGTAAGAACAATTACTGATGAATAGATAATGATACCAAGTAACTGAGAATCAACTTACCATTATGTATGCATTGCGATTAACAGATCTGATGGTCCACTCTATACATCTCAGGCAGAACCGAGATGTATGAAATACCATTTTCCCAATCCAGCTATGCGGTGTGGTACTTGAAACTTTCAATTTGCGACGAACAGACTCGAGTATAAAGCGGATGGATTCCACAAAGGACACAGTCAAGGAACCAAGAGCCATGGACCCAAGGTTATATCTTGCAAGCCGTTTCATTGAGGAGAAAACTGGAAGAAATGGAATTTCAGGCTGCAATAACAAGTCCATGAGTAATTGAGAAAAGTATAGACATAACAAAATAAATCATTTCCTTAAATTGAAGAAAAAAAAGATTGTATTTAGTTATACTACATATGGAGTAGAGGTGGTACAATACAATCCGGATATTGATAACATTGTGATGATGATGTTCTCATACTTATAACTATAAATTTAAATTCCAAATTGAATACATTGCTAAAAATCTTTCCTCTTGGATGCATTTCCATTTTCCAGAACACCACAATCTACAATGTCCACTTCAACCATTTTAGTCAATCTAAAAATGATCTGGTTTGGTGAGCCATTTTCAGTTATAACAAAGCCACAGCAATTGTTTTTCAGAAATACCTTGATTATTTTTTAGAAACAAATTTCTTGATCTTTGCAATATCAAGTAGAGAATTAACATAAGCCATAGAACCAACCCAAAGATGAATATCTTCAAAATCCTACATAATTGATGTGACTTATTTCCTAAGTGGATATATAAAATAATTTTTATTCAAAATTCAACTTACTGAAGTTTCACCGCGAGCCCAATAATACGAGGCCACTGAACCTGCAATAACTGTTCCAGAGCATGCTACAAAAAATTGAGTTGCCCAATAACAACCAAATAGGTGGAAGAATATGGCAATGTCAATATGAGGAGTATAACGAATGCTATAACCGCAGCAGCGATTGCAGTTCATTCGTTTTGAAGCAAGATCATAAGCACAACAGTTTGAGTTGCAATTATTCTGGACAACCTGACCAGAGCTAAAGAGATGAAGAGCGGCTGACAACCATAACATGTAAAAAACTGCAAGGATTGCATAAGGTATGACTGGAAAAATTATGAGGGCTTGTACTTCTCCAATGACTTTTGCAGCTACCTGCATACAGATTTGTGTTAAACCAAAAGGAAAATTATGATTGAAACTTGGACTGGCACCTTTGTCAACTAATATAAATGGCGTTTTTTCAATCACCAACAATTTTAAAAAGTATCTGTTTATTGCCCTACTCATGTATGATGTAATATAGTACTTGCCTTAAGAACTGATGTAGCCATGATGATACGACGGATAATGGCAATTGAAGTAAGAACCGAAACAACCATAATAAAGGTCATTAGAACAGCAGCCGCACGCATATGATTTAGCTCCTGAATTATGAAATCTATTAAGTAATCGAAATTGGTCAAGATTCAAATATGAAGGCTCACAAAAATAGATTACATACCCTTCCAAATATGTGGATATAGGGATCATGTTCACCAATAATGGGAGTTATAGCATCATTTCCAATCCATCCAGCTATAGTAATAAAGACAAATACAGTCAGAAGCAATTCCCATTTATGGTAAGTTTCCCAGGGAAACATAAATATAATTTAATGTAAACAGTATAACATCATTACATTTGAGCTTTAGGAATACAATCGGATAATCTGAAGAGTGATTCCAATAGTAAAGAAGATTACAAATTGAATCAATGCTTATGAATCCTCTAAGGAGGTTGAAACAACTATATAAAAACGGGCGTTCCTCCTTCACAAGTCTGTCATAGTTTTAGACCCTTTAAATCATAGAGTTCCAAAGCTTCCACAACTATTTTCTGAAAATTTTCTACACCCGGATTTCCAACTATTTTCCAGGTTAGACTGAATAAAAAACAATGATTTTTTTTTAACATTAAGTAGAAAAGCATAGTAGCATGTTCCTCACCTTTGAGGTAATAAAACATTGTGACTGATACAATGAGAATATTAAATAGGACAACTGTTATCCAAGGCATTGCAGCAACAAAATGTCGAATCATTAGCAACCAAATCACAGCCAAAAACAGAGGTAAAATCCCTCCACAAACAATTAAAACCGGCCATGCCTTCCCAATATCTGCCATGTATCTCTGACAGTTGTAGAACAAAAAAATGAGTTAAAAATTTAAAGGTGGTAAAGCAGAGTATTGATTAAAAAAAGTAAGAGAAAAACAAAGCATAATATGCAATAGAAAAGCTGCGGAGAAGATACTAAAGACATTATTCACTTGACCTTTAATAATACTGAAACGTTTGTCACTGGTGCAAAGTTTCTGGCTAGTGCTAAGAGATCAAAAGATGTCTTTCAAACAATTTGATCTCAAGTCAAAATGAGTCTACTATGTTTTGATTTGATTCTCTCTCCACCAAGAGATGAAGACTAGTAGTATAGACAATTGAGAAAGCTCAGAATTATTATGCTTTTATATTTTTTTATTTGGTTTGAAGTGTCCTTGCTGGCCTCAATTTCTAACTTCTTTTTTTTTTAAATTATGAATCTACGCTTATTTTCGCCAATTGGAGAGTTTTTTTGGTAATCCTTTGGCTTGGGTTGATTTCTCATCACCATTTTTGTAAATCTCTCATTTTTTAAATGAAAATCCTGTTTCTTATAAAAAGAAATATTGCATGCATGCACTGAGAAGGAAATTAACAAAAGTTTACCATACTCTATGTCAATTATTTTGAGACATCCCCTCAAAATCACTTAGCCCATGGGAAACAAAGAATTCGATCCAAAATATAGATATATATGTATCTTTGAAAACTACGGTCTATGGGTGTCCTTTATGGGTGTCAAGGACAACCTATATACACTTCAACTAATCTCACAAGTCCCAATTTTAATGAAATGGTTCAAAGTACTGTTTAAAGAAAGACATTATGTACCTTTAAGACAGATGACCGAGAATTGGTTGACTTATGAATGGATTGATCTATGATCAGGTCCTCATTTATGTTCAATCCACCCATCTCCTTCCAATGTCTTAATGAGACATTTGAGGGGCGAGCAAGAAATTGGCAGCTCCAATAAACTGTGACAGACATTTTTATCATTAAAAAAAAAAAAAACTGTGACAGACATTATTCTTCGTGAGGTTACAAATTAAAATATTCAAGGACATGTGAAGACAATGTTGTTAGTCAATACATAGACATGCAAAAAAGGTAAAAGTGGATGCTGTTAACAAAGAATCTTGACATGAAGTATGTATATAATCTCAAAAAGTGCAGAACAAAAATGGCTTCACAAAAGATCTATTTCACTAACCATTTACACTGGGAAATATGACCGGGTAACAAGGACCCTGAAGGTTAACAGAGCTGTTTCTCATCTCAGGCGTAAGAAACTCATAATAATCATAGTTCCTGTCTATCCAGTCATCCATCGAGATGCGGATTTCGCCTTCTGGATAATCACAGACCCAGTTTAGAGAATCTTCAGAAGGAATTGGGCAATCCATCAAGCATATACTCCGAGCATCTGCCAACTTAAACTGACTGTCCTTGAGACCACTTTGATAAACCTGATTAGGATTTAACCAATATTTAAGCTCCAATTCACGGAGGCCGGGATTCGCATGCTCATCACCACAAATATTTCCTTTATAGTCCAGTCCATATGTAAGCCTGGTAAACATTAAACAATAGCAAAGGTCAAATTATGGGAAACTAGATTATAAGCAGAACAGAGGACATAACATAACAATCATGCAAAAACAAGCTTACAAAAGCACATGCTGGGAAACCTTTAAATAAACTCTTGCAAATATTATAACCATGCAAATTTTGAAAGAAGTCGAATTTCTATCCCAATGAAAATCTTCTACTCAATGTACCCCATATGCAAATTTCTTATATAAAAGACAAACGGGAATGACATAGAAGAAAACCAAATAAGAACATCAATAACCATTTAGAGTATTTTAATTATGTTCGTGAGTATCCGGCCCAGCTTGCACGCAGTCGACTAATCTCACAGGACAACCCAACAACAATTGGCATCGGAAAACTCGTACGATAATATCTTAGCTAGGCGGCCACACATAACATAAAAAAGAGTATTTTGCTATATTACACAAACTAAACGTCTGTTTGGCATTGATGACATAGTTGAATTCTATACCAAAAAGAAGAAAATAACAACAAAAAAGAGTGAAAAGATAGGAAATTGAACTATTCTAACGTCAGAGAAAATGCATTAGCTCAAAATTCATTCAACTACAGAAGATTAAGAGAAACCAAAGTGGCATAAATCAGCAAAAATGAGAAAAAGCACCACAGATATCTAAAGACAAGACCCATAATATGCAGACATTTCAAAGAAGTTATTAAAAATGAAACCTTTAGGCTCTATAACAAAGAAATCTGCAAAAACAAACACACCCCATTAAAGAAATTAAAAGATTAAGTACCTTAAAGGGTTTCCTTGGTTAAATCCAAAGCTAGAGTTAACAATCATAGAAACCCAGAAAGCAATAAAGATTATAAGAAACACAATATCTCTACATTTTCTATTGTGACTAATAATTCCACCCATTTGGGCACTCCCATCACTAGATGGGTACCTTCCAATCACTGCCCCTAAAGGACCCCTCATTTTCCACTCACACTGATTTGTTCTTAAATCTGAAGAAACTAGAGAGAGAGAGTGAAAAAAAATGAGAGCTAAGTTAGATAGAGAAATGGGGAAAAATGGGGAAGTGGGGTTGAGAGCTTGAAGGGTTAAGAGTGTGAAAAAGAGAGAAGAAAGAAAGGGGTTTCAGATTTGGAATCTTTTTGCTTTTTTTTTTCCTTTTTTTTGGGACAAAGATACTGTTGTAGTGTTTGAGCGGTGTGTTTGAAGCTTAAGAAAGGTTTGATTATATTAATGTTAATGTTGTAAGCTTCAGTTTGATGTGTTCTTCTTCTTCAGGCTTTAGCTGGCTTACCTTTTTTCAGTTACAAAATAGACTTATAAATGGATAGCTTTGACCAAAATAATCTAAATGAAGAATTTATTTGAATTTTAGTTTTAGTACTTCAATTTGTGTACTTCTTTTTTAATTTTATTTTTTTAATTGAACTTTGCTTTGGGACCTTATCATTTTTATTTTGTTATAGATTAATAAAAATATATCCATTTGTTATAAACTAGTAATTAATTTTACCTTTTATTAGTGACAGACAACTCAATTAACAAATATCAATTGGTTTAAAGTTTTGTTCTCAATTCAAATCATTATCTTCGGTAACTTTTATATAAAAATAAGGGAGATTTCACTAGCAAATTTACTATATTTTTAAACTATGATAATTTTATAAATTTTACATAAAAAATTATTAGATTTGTAATCATCTATAAAAAAACCCACTACTTTTATAATAGATGTTAAATATGAAAGTTGGGATCTTGTTTGATAATACTCCATCTTATTTCTAATTTTCTTTAAAATTATAGATATCTTATAAAAATAAATAACACTCTTTAAGTTCTTAAAATTGGGTTAGGAATTAAATATATATATTAAACAGTAGATTTATATATGTATTTTTATTTATCATTACTTTTGATTTTTTTAAATAATTTATTAAAATTAAAGTAATAAATCATTAAGATTGGAAATATATAATTAATAATTAACTTATAATTAAATAAGAGATCTAATTTACTAAAAATTTATTTAGGTGATAATTATCCAGTTCAATTTATAAGATAAAATCATAAATATAAAGTATAAAAAAATCAAATGAATTATGAAATTCATGCACCAATTTTTATTTTTTTTTTAAATAATTACATTTGGGTGAATATTAAAATTCAATAATTACTAAAATATAGTGAGAGAGCGAGCCGTTGAGCCGAGTAAAAGCCAATTAAGCCAGCGAGAAACACGCCGGTATGGAAGTATCCTTTATTAAATATTAATTTATCTTTTTTGCATTTTTATTTTTATTTTTTTATTAATTATTCCGCCACTAATCTGATAGCGACACTGATTTAAACTTTCTCCCGTCTTTATCGGCTCCATATAGATCCTTTTGTCATCGCCGTCGATGTTGTCGAAAACTTTATTGACTTCACTGATCGAGACCATCCAACGGTGGATAATCGAGCTGTATGTAACTTTAATAATACGTGTTACGTGTGAGTGGATTACATGGAGTCACTTTAGAAAGCAATATGACAATGAAAAAGCAGTAAAAAAAACTGTGGGAACGTTTTGTTTTTTCTTTAGAAAAAATGAAAAAAAGTGGGTGCAATGAGAAATTTTTAACCATGTCATTGAAAAGCTAAAAAATCTACTAACCCTAATAATTTTTTCTGTAATGTGTATGAAAAAAATGACATTTAAAAAAAAAATAATGGTAAATCTAACAAGTATTTTAAAATATAATAAATTGTGAGCTTATTAATCAATAATTAACATTTATTTATATATTTTCGAAATAAGTTAATCACTGGTTCATTATATAACTATGTTATAACTATCGATTTACATATTTCAACGACTGACTTAACATGTGAATCAACGACGAAAAGTAATCAACCGTTATTCACTTATTAAAATAGTAAAACATTATTATATTTATAAATAATTTTAAATAATAATATATTTATAAATATTATATAAAATTCTGACACCCGGTGAAATTTCGCCAATAATTAATATTAGATTTAGATCACTTTTTTTCGTTTGATTAATATTTGATATGATAAAAATATTCCCTTTCCTTTTTATTGGTTTGATTAATTATTTTAAATAATCACAGCTGGTTTAAAATCGGATAGAATCAAACTACAAAACCATACAAAAAAAGAACATTGGAGACGCTTAAGAAGTGGCAATCTGATAGGAGGAAGCTTTAAATGAAATCTCCACCACCTAGATTTTAAATACCCTATCCTGATTCCTCAGAGAGAACATACTATCAAAATTTCAATTCAATCAGGCACTAATGTAATGCCCATCATGGGCTTTGAGCCCATCTTCCAAATACTGAGAAATTTCAATAGAAGACTTTTTTTTTTTTAACAAATGTTTTTCAAATTGAGATTCCACCAAATTAGTGGAATATAAAATACATTTTTAAAATTTTTCAATTTTTTTATTATTTTTATTATTTTTGAAAACCCCCTAAAATATTTGAAATAAAGAATTCTTTTAAGTAAAAATATAGAAACCAAAATGAGAGGCGAGATGAATGATATAATTTAACCCATAAAAATCCCAACTATATCAAGGACAAGGATGCATTACTACATTTGGTGAGAAATGACATTGTAACACTAACGGAGATATAATGCATCTACCTACATATGGTCGGGATGGTTGTATAAGCCATATTTGAATTAGAGGAGTTGTTACTCTTGATCTTTTAATAATTAACTCAAAAAATTTAATTTGGATCCTAAAAAATCATAATATAGAGGAGTATTACATCCCTAATGTCAACAGGGCGAGTGTCACCATCATCAATGGCCAAGTCGACAGCTTGGTCCAAACATTAGTAGGCTCAAGCTCCGCTCAAACCCGGGTCCAATGAGTCAATGGTTTTGTTCGAGCCGACTCGACCCAATCCAAAATTTAAAGACTTGCAGCTCGATTTATGGACTTATCTCGTCAGTTCGAGCTTGGGCTTTGCTCGTTGGATCAAGCCAAACTCGATCCATCAAATGAGTTTATTTTGTATTTCTATGTTTATAATGTAGTTAACTTTTTTTAATATTTTAGAAATGATATATCAACTTACTTATTACTTATCAATTAAATTTGTAATAATACAGGAATATTTGAGAATAAAATACATCGTTATAATATAGGTACATCTCAATCATATATGGATGGGATAGGAGAAGATATCTATGTCTCTACCACAACCGGGGTTTTGAGGTCTAGGAGCCCTTACACACCCATCCCATTGAAATTCCATAAAAATAATTGGTAAGTTAATAATTTAATAGAGGTAATCTATTAAATAATCTTTTTATAAATCCAACGTTACCACTTTATAAAATTTAGGTCAATTACTCAAATTAAAATTTTAAGAATGTAAATATTTCAACTCCTATAATTGAAGTTGGTTTATGCAATTTCTCTAAAACAACAATAATATACATGAATTTTAAGATGTATCATATAATATAAGCATACATGATCATCTCGAATATGTTCATAGAAATTAGTATTATTAAAATAAACAAAAAATCAACGAGTAATTCAAAAAATAAGACACCTGGGAGGATCGAACAAACTTCCAAAATCATGCCCAATTCCCCCACCCCACCCATTTTGATTCGTCAAAGAATTTCCAACCATCAGTCTTGGGTATTTTAAAATCCAAATGTCAAGTTCGGTTTGTTCTTTCCATAGGTCTAAAACCGACCAACATTGATCTGAATTCCCCCTAATGTTTTTTTATTTTTTTCCAAAGACAACTTTATAAAAGATTAAATAGAGTTACAAGAGTTGATAGTACTTTTAGTAAGAGAATGAGCATTAAAGTTGAGCTCCATGCTTAAAAAATTAAAAGAAATAGACTAAGTAAAAGCAAATATATCATCGATTCATCTAAAATATAAAGAAAATCAAAGGGACAACAAGAAACTTTATTGATGACATCAATCACGAGTTTGGCATCCAAGAAAACATGAACTTGCTTAAAACCTTCAACAATATAGCTTGCTTCAAAGCTTCAGAGATGCATCTTCCTTCAGCATGAAAAACACTAAGGCAAAGAGGACCTAGAGAATTTGCAGAAGAGAGCAAAGTGATAGAATTTTTTTGAAAAATCCAACCAAATCCAAAAAGAAAAGAGTTGGGGTGCCAAGAAACATCGTAAAAAATAGACACTCCATCAAATATAGTGGGAAAAAAAGGGCCAGAAGTGCAACTGGATTGAGAAAGGAAAAGAGAGGGGGTGGAAAATTCTGAGTAATCAGAATAAACCTTTGAAAGTATTTCAAGAATATTATTTATGATCAGTACTCCGAAAATATCTTTCACATCGCATTTTCTATAATCTCCAAACACCAAAGATAAAAACCTCAAATTTATAACTCAAATAATTTTAACTTCTCTAACTCTGTAAAGTGTTAAAATTGGAATCACAAAAAAATATTTTAATAAATTACTTTTTTAATTATTAAATTAAACTCTATAGAATTGGGAAATATATTTAGGGTTAATTTCAGTAATAATCATTTAATAAATAAAAATTTCAAGAAAACCGTATCTTTTATATACATATCAAAACTACCCAAAATCGTCGCCGGTGAAATTAAATTACATTGTGAAAAGACAAAACATACCCCCGATTTATTTTTTCCTTAATTTGTGCAAACTTTAAGGAAATTTTTAAAATCCCTTAAATTTTACAAAATTAATGGAAAAATCAAATATAAACAGAAATAAAACTATAACAAAAAGTAAATGAAAAATTAAATCTAAAAAATATAAAAATACAAGAAAACAAAATCTTCAAGCTTCTAACTTTCTTCCAGGAAATATCGAATTGCTTTCTTCTTTGATCATCCTCTAACCGTCACTGTGTATAATTGATAAACAAACAAAAATTAATAAGTATTTATTTTCTTTAACAAAAGTAAACCAAATACAAATGTTAAATTGAAAAAAAGAACATAAAAAAACATTTTTGAAAAAGAAAATCATAAATTGTTAAACATGTTTATATTTGATAAACATTGTATAATTGAAAAAACAATTAGTAAAACCGCATGGAAATTGTATATATTTAATAAACATTTTATTATTGATAAACAAACATATAGCAGCAACCATTAACATTGTATCAGATAGCAACAACCACATATAAAAAATGTTTATATTTAATAAATAGTTTACTATATATCAACAAACCTGTAGCAGCCATGAATAACAAGCGGTGAAAGTCGATCTTGGGCAATTTCTGTGCAATGAAGAAAACGGAAAAGGAAAAACGAAGGAGGAAGAAGAAGAGAGAATTTTGATGCAATTCCAAAGAAAGAATCGAAAGAAGGAAGTAGATCTTAAGCACTAATCGAATCCAAAAAAGGCACGAGCATAAATAGAAAAACGTGTTAGGAATGGTGTCCTAGAACTTGTAATTATTTAATAATAATAATTTATTAAGAATAAATTAAATAAATAAACATAAGTTCTTTATATTATCTAGATTGATTAAATTAATGATATTAGGAATATATGGAAATATATAAATATCAAACATTTAAATAGTAAAACCCTAAATCACTCTTATGAAATCACGACTTAGTATGTGAGTCATACGAGAGGATTAAAGTCCAGATGAGTAACTTAAAAGTGTCTACAGTAAATGGATAACGTTTGGGAACCTTATCCTGGTAACACTATTGATAGCTTCGCATTTTGTTTATAGACAAATGATCTAATCCTGATCATTCATGTGGGAGACATGAAATGGAAGTATCATATGCAATGTTGATTGTATAAGACAGGACCACGATGTTCGATCAAATTTCTCATTAGTACCGTTTACGAGAAATAATCGAATATCAAACTAAGTTTATCAACCGTGATAGATCTCAATCTTGAGTGGAATGCAAACTTCTATTTGTGGAGTTATGTTCTTTGATTCACATAGTTGAGAAGCGATCCGTAGGAACGCTCAATACACTCTGTTTTGGGAACATGACTAGATAAGTAGTGGGAACTCATTTTCACGAGATGGAATTCATAACTTTCCTATAAATTAACGGTATCGGTCGATACCTAAACATTTTAGGAACTTTAGGAAACTCCTTGATGTCTCGATTCAAGACATGAACAAGTGACGTCACGATTTCTATTGATCACAGAAGTATCTTATCTCTAGTTCGACTAAAGATAAAGTTCATTGGAGAATCAGCGGGAACACAAGGATAAAGCGGTAATTACAGGGGCAAAACGGTAAATTATCCGCCTGTAATTATGAGGTTCCACGTGAAGGATTATATCACAGATATAAATAAAAGATAAACTAAATGGACATAACTCATCTATAGTGAAGGGAGTTCAGCTATAAATCTATAGTGGAATTATTCATAGTTAGATAATAAGTAATTAACTGATTATGTGTTAATCACTTAATTGACTAATTATTAAGCCCATGATCTATAGGTCCATCGGGTCCCTATGCTAGCCCATATATCGTAGTTGCGAAATCAAGTAGAAGAAATGGAAATTTTAAGTAAAGTGAATTACTTAAAATAGGCAATATTAATTGTTTAAATATTGAGTATATTTAAATGGTAATTAATATAAACATTATTAAATGTTTAAATAATGAGTTTATTTAAACAGGAAATTAATAATGAAATATTATTAATTAGATATTATTAATTATTTAAATATTGAGTATATTTAAATGGTAATTAATAATTTGAAATTAATTAACAATTATTAATTGTTTAAATAATAAATTTTATTTGAACGGAATTAATAATTAAAAATTAATTAATTAATAATAAAATGTTATCAATAAAATTATTAATTAAATAATGAGTTTATTTAATGGAAATTAATAATTAAAATATTTATTATTAATTATTTAAATAATGAAAATTATTTAAATGGAAATTAATAATTAAATATAATTTGATAATATTTAGTCGGGAGAAAATATTAATATTATTAATTGTTTAAATAAAATATTTTATTTAAATGGTAATTAATAAATAAATAAATTAAGTTGGACTTATTAATTTAAGAGAGAATTTCAAGCCCAAATTGGATTAATGAACCCAATTGAAATTGGCCCAAAATAATTAATTAAATAAAATAGAATTATTTATTAATTATTAAGCCAATTTTCGGCCATGACATGTATTTTAGGAAGAGATAATTGTTTGAATTATATCCTAAAATAATTACATAGATTTATTTACCCAAGATAAATAAAAATAAAGAAAATAAAATAATCTCCTATTTATCTATGGCATTTTCCAAATTGCAAGATAAAGAAAAGAGATAATCTTTATTCTTTTTGTATTTATCTCTATAGATTAATCCTAATGTGATTAGGATTCCTATTTTCCTATAAATAGGAGGGTTGGGTCATTCATAAATCATACAACACAATTCAATTCCTTAGAAATTCGGAATTCTCTCTTCCTCCTCTCCTCCCCTATTGCCGATTTTCATAGGCCATTGGGAAGAAAAATATTTTTTTTCTTCTTCCCAATTTCTTCTTAAGTTCGATCCCACAATCGGATTTCGTTTGATCGATCGGGATATAGCATAGAAGATCCGGTGTTGCTGAGGATTTGATGCTGTAAAAAAACCTCCAACCGATTCTCCATTAATCAGTCAATGTAAGTTCCGGTTTTAATTTATTTTCGAAAATAAAGCATGAATCTACATGTTCTTCGTGTTTTTATCACAATTTGCATGATATTAATAGATCTTAAATTAAGTGTTAATTTGAGTTTGCTAAATAAAATTCCGCTAGTTTAGTAAATCATCCATTCAAAACGGTGGTACCGATTTGAGCTTAAACTAGCCGGAGATCTCCGCTCTACGAATGAATTTGAATTTGGGCGTTTTCTGGCAATGAAGAAAACGGTGGAAAACGTATGAGGAAGAAGGAGAATAATCTAATTTAGGTTAGAGTTTATTATCCTTAAATAGTGATTCCCAAAATCAAGGAGATTGATTTTCAAAATTAAAAAAATAAAATGATATGTAATTAATAAGATATGGTTATCAGGAGAGATAAAAGGGTAAGATAGTAAACTATCAAATCGAAAACCACCAGATCACCACCATAAATGGTGGTTATTTGATAATTATGAAATAAAAAACAAACAACTCTAAAAAGTGGATTTAGGTGAATTAATGTGGTCATGGGTGTAATTATTTCATATATTTATAATGTCAAGGGGATGAGAGGTGTGAGATCAGAGAACTCTCCATCTCAACCCTGTGAGGGTTTTAAGATGGGTCAAAGAAAGAATTGACGTGGGAACCGACATCATAGAGATTTTATAATAAGCATTAATAATTTAAAGTGTGTAATTCATCAATTTAAATTTTATAGCTCCCATTTTAACATTCTATAAAGTTTAAAAACTAATCGTTCAAATTGAAAGTTTGAGATGTAAGTATTACAACACCTATAACTTGAGGGTTACTTAAAAAAAGTTTAATTATACATATTATCCTTATCCTTTTATGTTTCTGTAAATTCCATCTCTATGCTTTCAAAAGTATCACAAACGTCCCATCGTTTGATATGTAAATCTAAATCGCCCATTCTGTGAAAGAAACAAGTTAAAAGTTACAGACAACACGAGCATAGCTCAAGTGGTTAGACACTTACTCCCTTCTCATAAGGTCGAAGGTTTGAGTCCCCCTCCCCAAATTTGATGTAATATTAAAAAAAAAAAACCAAGTTAAAATGCTACATAATCTTCTACGTTTATTACATTTTTCGTTTTGAATTTGTCATGTAGATAAAAACATCACACTCTATGATGCGGAGTTGGAAGACAAACATAGAAAATAAGGAGAAATTAGATGGTATATAATTAACATTTATGTGGGAAAAATAGGGGGAAGCAATAAAAAAAATGTGATATTTTTATCTACGTGGAAAATATAAAACAAAAAATATTATAAAAATGGATGGTTCCATTATATTTAACCTATTTCATTTTCTTTAAAAAAAAACTTATCTCATTCACGAATGGACGATTTAGATTTATAATATCAAATAATAAGGACGTTTATAACACTTTTGAAAGTTTAATGTATAATTTAGAGAGAGAGAAAAACCAATAACATGCACTACTTCCATTAACAACTTTAGTTGATATAAGTCCAAATGGTTAATGACTATAGATCACATTATCATATCAGCGTAATCTATGGAAGGTGGGCACCACAACATAACCAGAAAATTATCTAATACCCGACACGGAAACTCGCATTCTGTCATCTTCTGAGTTCAAGCAGTTTCAGCTTTTAAGGCAGCAGCAGCTTTATGGGGAAAAAAAGATAAAGATCAAAACATTATCGAGTTTTTTTTTAACCAACCGAAATTTAGTAATTATAGCAATAAAATAAAACTGAGATAATATTTATGTACATACAGAAGATTTCTCACCTTACAAACCTTCTGCAAAATTAACTTTGCAGCAAGCAGCTTTTTACAATACAGATAAAATATGATTTTTCTTCACAGCTATTTCAAAATTCAAAACAATAGAAGACAGATTATAAAGCAACAAAACAGAAATATGGAAACTCTATTAAGAGACTTATCAAGCTGCATTTCATGTCTTCTCATTCTAGGACTAGTAGTCCCTGAGATGGAGTTGTTGTAAGGGTATGACATAAAGTTACTAGTATTCACACTCCCGAAAATCCTTGTCAAAACTGTTTCTCCAAACATCCCAATTGTCGGATTTAGCAAACTTGTTATCATTGCATTACCAAGGTATGATGGTGTGTATGTACCAAAGTCACCGTAGGACTGCGGTAAGTATTGTTGCGGATACGCGTGTGACGGTGAGCGGATGTGATCCTGATGAAGTCCCTGGTTGGAGGTTGCATTTGAATTGGACAACAGGTTCATCCCAGAAGGCTGTGGCCGACGAGGTACGACCATACCAAACTGAGATTTCTTGGATTCAGAATCGGAATTCGAAATGCCGCGGCCGTAGAGGGGAACCAAAGAAGACGGAGAGATGGTAGCCTTACAAACAGGGCAATTCTGCACATTTTCTGCTTCATGGTTTGAGATTTGTACATGAAGCCACTTGTAAATGCATGGCCAGCAGTATAGGTGACCACAGAGGGTAACAACAGGGTCATTTGCCGAGTCTAGGCAAATATTACAATCAAAACAGCCATTATCATCCTCTGCAGTTTTTGATTGTGTTGTGATGGTTTTCCAGTTTTGCTTGAGAGAAACATCATCATGTTCAGACTCTAAGAATGCCTCAGATACAGAGTAGTTTTGCTCCATGGCAGTACGATCTGTTCGTAAGTAAAATTCGAGACGGTGAGATCCTTAAAAAATCGAGTAAATCAGTAAATAAAATCAAACTGAGAAAGAAAGGCATCGAAAAAGATAGTGATCATTCTAATTCAATTAACCATAGCATTTTCAGTTCCATTAAATTATGCAATAAGCAATTCCATACCCCACCTCCAAATATTGAAAATTATACATGGAATCAATCTAATGTTCTAAAATCAGCAATCAATATCAAAAGCAAGAAATCATTCACCTATGGCTGCATTTTAACAATCGAAAACAAAATCTCAAAGACATAAAAACAATTTTTAGGGGGGAAATTGCATAATCCGAAATGAAGAACAAAAAGATCTCCATATTGACTGGCCCTTCTTAAAAACATGCATTCCAGAACCACATCAACAAAACACCATTTTTATATTTTAAAATCAAAACGAAGAAGAATTTATCGAATAAAAAATGCAGAAAACATAAAACCTCAAATTGAAGCAATACAAATTCGCCTCTCCAAAAAACCCATGATGAACGCACAGAGAAAAAGATCTAAAAAGTTTCCATTTTTAATTACACGAAACGAAAAAAAGGAACGAAATTCAAACAAACCGAGATTCGTTTCACATATTTCTCGCTCAAATCATAACACATTCGTAAAACGAAAAAACGAGAATCAGACAACAGAAGGTAGAAAACTAGAAACGGAAAAACGCTTACCGTTTAATTAGAAAACCCTAGAGATTGCGTGACGAAGAAGATTAGAGAGATTTAGAAACAAACGCTAGAAAGAGAGCTTCGGAGAGGATTTTAGAAAGAGAAAGAAAAGAGAGAGAAGACGGATGAGGAGATGAGGAGTTTATATAGAGAAGGGAGTGATGACGAGGCCAAGCGCGTGTACTACACGAAAAAGGAAAGCGAGTTTAGAAGTTTAGAACCGTGTCGGCGCGTCCGGTTTAACTTTTAATATTTTTCACTTTTTATTTTTTAACGATTTTGGGTTTTAATAAACTGTCAAACTAGCAAAAAACAACATGCGCTTCGGTATTGTGGGCACTGGCACGTGTGATGTCTCGCCCACCCCCAATTTTAGGGTTTAAGAGTAAGACTATTTATCCTCTTTTAATAAATATTAATAAACCTTATCTTAAAAAAAAAAAAATAAGAAACCTTATCTTTAAAAAAAAATATTAAGAAACCTTATCTTTAAAAAAAAAATACCCAAATGAAGTGGGTTTACACAATATGGCAGGAGCGCTTGATTTGGCAAGATTATAGGCAACATAAAAATACTATACATGCTAGAATGGATTATTTGATTGATTATAATCTAAGATTTGAGATTTTAGTTCTAGTTGGTTCGCTCCTCCAGTAATCTAACACTTGAAAATCTGATATCATAGTATTTGATTATTGAGAATCTTAAATTAATTATTATGTTTAGTTAACTTAACAATAATATGAGGATGTTTGATAATTTGAAGTGATACAACTTCAGATAATGATTCATTTACATAATATGTTACAAAATCTATTCACAAGCTACAAATAGAGAAATTCAATCATGAAGAAAATCTAACTTGTTGAGAAATGATCTTGATCAAACCTATTGTTGTGATGACTCGTGTTCCCGGTAAGTAACTTTTTAAATAAATATTATTTTTATTGTTAATATTATTGGGACTTTTGAGGAGGAAGTGATATTTATTAATTTAATTCTTTTTACAGGAATTAAATAAATGGATTATCTTTATTTTGGATTAAAAAAAAGATATTGATGTGGCGTGGATGATAGGGGAAGGAAGAGAAAAAGGGTTTCAGTTTTATTCTCCTCGGTTGAACAGAACGTACAGAGTAAGAAAATCCAAGGTAGGTTTCTTCTCCCTTTCTTCTTCCTCAATGTCGCCGCCCTTAATGGTTGTTGGGATTGAAATTTTAATTGTTCTCTTCTACTTTCCTTCTTGTTTTAAGGTTGATCGTTGTGGTTTCGATTTGAAGAAGGTTGGAAACCATTAGAGACTTCCTTTCCAATTTTTCTGAAAAAGGTAATTGGGGTTTTTTCCTTTTAAATTCATATTTGAGTTTTTCTTTAATTCTTATGAAAAACCCATGAAAAGAAAGTTTAGTTTTCTTTTCTTTTGTTTAGGGTTCTTTCTCATACTTTTTTCAAACCCTAGAACTTTGAATTCACCTTTCTTTAAAAAAATTACCATATCCATTGTTTAAAATATCACCTAATCGAAACCCGGGCATCGCCAAGGAGTCGACGCCACCACCACGACGGACAGCAGGGGCTGCTGCAAGGCCAACGACAAGGTTACCCAATAAGGGTAGCCTTGTGCCATTTCGTGCGCCGTTGTTTGCTTGTCGATCGTGGTCTCTTTTTGATAATTTTAGTAGATGTTTTGAATAGTTTTTAAGTGGTTTATGTGTTGTATTCAGGTGGTAAACTCTTGAAAAGAAAAGGGAGAAACACTTGAACACTTGAAAACTTGAAAACTTGAAAACATAAGGTGAGTGGAACTAATTAAGCGTTAATTTGTTTCTTGCGTTGTTTTTCTTTTTCATTAAAAAGGATGCCTGCTATCTCTGATTTTTGGAGTTTTAAATTTATTTTAAGCATGATTTATATCTTCTTGGGCTGAACTTAAGCATGTTAAAATTTTGATTATAAAGCATGTCGAAAAAGGCGAAAACATGTACGTATAAGGAGTAACTTTGCTCAATAATTGTTAACATCATTTGTGATTAATTCTGGACTTTTGTATGCTATTTAGTATGATTTTAATGATGTTTTAAGACATATTGAGCTGCTGAGATTTAGTTGTATTTGGAGGATTAGTGCCCACTAGGTTTCGAATTTAGCTTAGAATTTCGCCCATTTGTGCGAGTTTGATTATGAGATATTTTTGGGAGATTCCTAAGTGCAATATAATGACTATGGAAGTGGAATTTGGAGCTTTTAGCTTTTGGTTTTATTTAGAAAAATAGACCAACACCTAGTGACAGAAAATAGAGCAAAACTACACTAGTTTAGGCTAGTTTTGCTCTTTTGGTTAGAAAATTGTTGGGAGCTATCCTTTTGAGTTGGGATTGTGTTCTTGGGTGTTTTTAGATCATTAAAAGGTTGGGAAAATGTTATTTTTCTAGAATTTTGAAATTCCAAGTTTAAGCCACGAAAAAGTCAATTTTGGCAGAAACGGACTTTCTAGACTAGAAACTGGACCTAGGCTTATTAAAGCATTCTGGTAGTGATGATTTTAGGTAAATCATATTGTTTTGGTGCCTTAAACAATATGGTTGGAGGTTCGCATTAAGTAGGGTCATACTTAATGAAGAATATGTCGTTAAGGAGAAAATTATAGTTGTGCATGACATAATTTCACTTAATGGGGCAGGTTCATTCCATTTTATCAATGGAAAAGAATATACAAGTAGGTTCGCTTGTGTGTCTTGCAAACACACAAGAAGAATACCTTAAAAGACTGAATCGTGAAAATACGTGTTTGATGCTTTTGAGCGAGAAACTCGCTTTTGTTTGCGGACATTATTTGACTTAAGGCATTGGGTAGAAAATTTATACTCTTTGGAGTTGAGAGAATTTATTGGGAGTTGTGAGGTCGTTAACAGACTTAATGAATTTAAGAACCTTCTCATGATATAAATTTTTATTTAACTTTTCTACTCATTGGGCGTAGTCTCATGATGCTACATTTTTTTTCCAGGTAAAAAGAAGAAGAAAGTCGGGCATTGATGGTTGTGAGCGGTGGATGATTGGAGTGGATTTACACCGCCGACGATTTTATTTCCTTCTAGTAGAATCTAGTTGGGTTGACTATGAATTTATTTGAATTTTATCGTGTTTTTATAACATGTTTGGATTTTATTTGTTTTATTGAGTTTCATTACTATTTATTTATATTTTTGAAACAATTAATTGAGTTTTTAATATTTGAAATAAGTTCGATCGAACTAAGAACCGTTTTATTTATAAGTTGAAATAAATGAAAATTCATTGAATTTATTCCTTCCGCTGTTGAATGTTTCATATTCCATGTTTTGGGATTTTGGGGTAACATATAAAAAAAGAAAGGATTAGTTAATAATACAAATAGAAAGTTAGAGAAACCATAAATATGAAGAAGAAGTGGAAACGTGAGTGTAGGTTCTTTTCTTAAATTTTTTTGACAATTTTTCTTAATTAAATAGGGTTAAAATTAAAAAAAAATATATATATATATATCTTATGGTGGGAATTATAAAAATCACCCTAATTCAAAGGTAATTGAATAACCTCATATCTGGAAAATATAGATTTAAAGAATTTTAGATTACCAATATGTTTTTAAATAACCCAAACAAAACAATAGAATTATATACCTCTTATAAGAGAATCTTAAATTACTCGAACCAAATGGGGCTTATGGGTAGGGTTGGGTTCGGGCCGGTCCGGTCCGGTTTTACCTAAAACCTTGGACCGAACCGGTCACTTGGTTTGGGCGTAACCGATCTGTTCGATTTTTCGGTTTGGGTCTTGTGGGCTTTTGTAAATTTGGGGAAGAAAAAAAAAACTTTTTTAATAATTTTTTTCCCTATATTATTGAATGAAATCTAATTTTACACCTATTATAATTTATGCCTATATTATTAATGATTAGAAAAGGAGGAGATAATATGAAGTTAGGTAAAAAAAACTATTTATACTAAACCTCGGTTCGGTTCGGTAACCGAACCGATTGGACCAAACCAGAGAAAACCGAATCGGTTTTCTTCAAATACGAACCGAGAAAACCGGCTAAACCGGAATAACCGGCCCGAGTGGCTCGGTTTTGGTCGGGCCAGGCCGGTTTCTCGATTCGGCTGGTTTTTTGCTCAACCCTAATTATGGGTGATTTAACGTCTTTTATTGTTTTTCTATCCTTAGGGCTTTATAAACATTTTGTTTAGTAAAATTCATGGCCTCAGTTTTATTTCAAGAGATGACAGTGAGCAAACCTTGCTTCTAATAATTAAGAAAAGAAAAAAAAAATCGTTAATCATGTGGAAAACAATTTTAAACATAAATCTTAGTCTATCAAAAGAGTTACGAATAAAAATGACTGAACTATAAGTTTATTAAATAATAAAGGGTAAAATGCAAAAGTGACCCCTGCACTTTCACTCAATTTCAAATATGACCCCTACACTTTATTTTTTTCAAAATACACCTCTGCACTTATCAAAAAGCCATCATTTTTTACAAAACCATCTATTTTAACATTTAGATATATTTTTTTAACATTTAAATAAAAAATTTGATGATGAGATTCTTATTTTCAAAAAATATTGTAATTTTTCTTAGGCAAGAGTCGGTTGAATATTAATGTAAATATTGTGGGTTCGAGTTTTTTAACCTTAAATTAGTATGGAAGGTTAAGAAATATAAATAATCTATTAAAATGTTAAAATGAAAAAAATAAAATAATATCTCAATGTTAACACGAATGTTTTTGTAATAGACGATGGCTTCTTGAATCTTGATAAGTGCAGAGGTGTGTTTTGAAAAAAATAAAGTGCAGGGGTTAAATTTAAAATTAGGTGAATGTGCAGAGGTCATTTTTGCATTTTGCCCAATAATAAATAGAACTATTGTAAATTGAAAACGGTCAAACTCTAATCTTATTTTCACAATTTAAAAAACTACTTCTATCTATGTGATGTTTTTATAGAATTTAAGGATAAATGTAAAATATACCCATCTACTTTGGGATATTATTAAATTATAGTCATGTACTTTTTTATCTTATTTTAAAAAACCACTACACTTTAAAAAAATTACAAATCACATTTTTATATCTATTAGTTTTAACAAATGAAAACCTACCCATACATAGATTGGAAATAAAAATAAAAGTAATAAACAAAAAAAAATCTAACTCTGTCCTATGTTTTTTCCATAGTACAGATATCCACGTCAATGAACTTATCCTCAATCCGATATAAAATAAATAGATTTAAAAAAAAAAAAAAAAAATCTTGCCCCAGTCAGTGCCACGTCACCTTTATTCGAATTGTCAGTTTTTGAAATTTTAAATTTTATCCATTTGCTTTAAGTAATTTCAAATATTTAAAGTTCGAGTCGAAAATAATTAACCATATTTTTAATTAAGAAGTCAACGTTGCTTAAATATAATTATAGATATTAATTTTAAAACTCTGATATCAAGAGATTTTGATAAAATAACTGAGTCAAATCAAAACAACTCGTCCGACGGCGACGGCAAGACTAGGAAGGAGGGTTGAACTTCAACCGCCGTGACAGTAAATTGGTTCTTTAAACGTGAACGGACCCGACATCATTTTTGTTTTCTATTATATAACATGACATTAATTAAAGGTATAAGGTGAAACGGTTCGGTTTTAATTATTTTTTTATTCTACTTAAAATTGTAATTGATATCGAATCGATATTTATTTTTTGGAAAAAACATAGTCATGAATTTTTATTTTTATTTCTATTTGACCCATAAATTTTAAAATCTGATATTTTAATCACTCAATTTTCATTTTTATTTCTATCCAGTTATTGCCCTTAGAAATCTGTTCAATACCTAACAGAAATCACATGTGACTTTTTTTTTTCCAACAGACATTCTTTATTCAAAAAAGATTAAAAGGGCTGTATTAATCAGCAAACCCTGTTTGGACAGCAAGTGAGCCTCTTTGTTAAGACTCCTACTGATCAAATTAAAAGACAAAAAAGAAAAATGGGATTTCAAGCAAAGAAGAAACTCCCAGAAACAAAAAGGATTACTTGGGCAAGGGCAACATCCCTTAACAATATCGATCAACCATTTTGCATCCGAGAAGACAGAAATGAACGAAATATTGAGGCGAATCGCTTCCGAAAGTCTAGCTATCAAAGCCTTACTCAGCGTGAAGAGGCGACAAGCTTTTCCCTCCATTACAGACCAAGGACGCACATCTCGAACCATCAGGATTGACTAAAAAGCATCCAATCCCCGTTGACAGTTATGCTTCAATCCATGCCGCATCACAGAATAAAAGGAAGCCAGGGTCATCAGGAATAGGGCTTTGCATCAGGGGAGTAGAGGTATGGATTTCAATTGATTCAATAGAAGCTTGGAAATCAATGACATCCTGGGAAGCAAATTGGATTCCTTGAAATTTAAATTTAAATTTATTTTATCGTTTTTATGTCACAGTTTAAGTGAAGTTTAGGGTGATGGGATTAGACCCCATCAGGGCCTCGACCCCGATTATACCCAACCCAATTTAATCCAAAAAATGGCACCCCAATTAAAATCTACCCGAAAATAAAGTAAAAATAAAATAAATGAAAAAAAGAAAGAAAAAGAAAAGGGGTTGGGTCTGCTGCGTGGGATGGGAGGGGGGAACAAACACCCGTAAATAGTTACCCCTAAATATTTTCATGCCATGTTTTTGTGAAGTGTAACATATTTTTTTACAACAAGAACTAGATAGAAAGTAAATGAATACCGATAATAAAATGTCTTTTTCCCTTCATTTTTTCTTTAAAAAAATAGAGAAATTGTCTTGATTTCCTTTACTGTTTGATTTTTGGTCAGTTTTAGTTTCGTTCTACTTCAAGTTTGATCGGTTTTCGTTCCATATGATCAATTTTTATTTAAATTTTTTTATTATTACTAATTATTTAAAAGAAAACGTCTTATATAAATTAGACATGTCATAATCGTACTCATCATATATATTTTTTTAATAGTACTCACTTAACATTTGAAGCTGTCATTATATCAAAATTGCAAATCAAGAAAAAAAATGATATAATAATTTTTTTTTGGAGATATTATAGCAATTTGGGGGAGAGTGAACTCGATCCTTCGAGCTCAAAAGAAGGAAATAGATGCTTAACCAGTACATCAATAAATAATTTATTATAATTATTATCCATTGATATTTAAATCACTTATTGAATTACATATTTAATAAATACTTTTGAAAAATATTACATACAATTTTACTACAAATTCTCCAACCAAAAGCCAAATTGAATTCATTGCAGGGTAGACGAGCCGCCTGTGGCTGTTAGTCGTGTCGTCGTATGATTAATTGACCATGCCATGTGGGCCTCAAGTGCTTTCTTTCTTTTGTACGTTTTTTTATTTAAAAAGAAAAAAAAAGGTTTTTTGTACGTAATTTTATTGTTCTATGCGTCTTCAAAAAGCTATGGCAATTTCTTTTATTTAATTTTATTGAATATATTGAGTCTCTTCACAATTTTTTTTCATTTTCGTTTGGTCTCCATTTCCATATTATGAATCATTTGAAAGGCAACTTGACAAAAAAAGGTGGAGCCACAAATCTTTTTAAAGATGGCAAAAATCTTATGAATATTACTTTTGATTTGATAAAAATTAGTGAGGCAAAGTAAAAAAGATTTAAAAAAAAGTCAACTGATTATCACAAGATGAACAATACTATTTTAGTTAAAAAAATGAAATTGAAATCATGTATTTATATGATCTAAACCTTTTCATGAGTTATTTATTATAAAAATTGTCACAAATAGTATATTACTAGAACATTTTAAAATTTATTTAAATTGAACTATTTTGTTATTTTTCATCTTTGTTTTTAATGGGTTTTTTTAGCTTTTTTGAGTTAAAAAACTATTATCAATGATTTATTGAAATACTTTGTTATTTGTCATTGGTGTTTTTCAATGAATTCATTTTTTTTCATTTTTTAGTTCAATAATTTATTAAACTTCTATTTAAGTAATTTTTAAAAGTTATGAGAGTAATTAGTTTAAATATGTTATTTCAGTAATTACCCCTATTTGTTAATATGTTACCAATTAAAATATAATGATAAGAAGTAAATTCACCATCAAGTTATAT
Source organism: Gynostemma pentaphyllum (assembly GCA_028015215.1). Taxonomy (NCBI): domain Eukaryota; kingdom Viridiplantae; phylum Streptophyta; class Magnoliopsida; order Cucurbitales; family Cucurbitaceae; genus Gynostemma; species Gynostemma pentaphyllum. The sequence goes on along the minus strand of CM051353.1, from coordinate 16,775,528 downwards.
ATAATAGAGTTTAAGAAATCAATTTCTTAACACTCCAATTAAATTTGTATATGTATATTGTTTTACTTTAGTTAAGATTATTTATTCATTGAGCCATTACTTTAGTTAAGATTATTTATTCATTGAGCCATAATGTGAACATAAATTATTTCAAATAGTAGATCTATATGTATTTTTATTTATATCATTATTTTCAATTATGTACCTTAAATATAAGTTTAATAATTTGATGAACTAGAAGAAATATGCTATTTTGATGACATGTTGTAAAACCAATTTGGTAAATGAAAGTTTTAATTCCTAAAAATCGATTAAGATGATAGTTATTAAAAAAAAAGTTAAAATGGTAAAGATTAAAAGTAAACAATTTATTAATTTATTGAACTAGTTAAATAATTGAGTGAACTAGAAATACATGCTATTTTGATAAATTTTTAAAAGTTATGCTATCTTTAGTAATTATACATACTTTTTCTACTATTTGAGTAATTCTCTTCGATTTATAAGCTATTATACCTTAATAATAAGAAACATAAGTAAATAAACTAAAAAAAGTCAAAAGCAAATTAAAATCAATTATGCCAAGTTTTTTAGTTTGAATAGTAATTCGATCTCAAAATTAACATATAAATTATAAAAGTCATGTGAAGTAGTAAGACTTATTTTTTTTAAAATATTGTTAAAGTTTAACTAATATAAATATGAGATAACTATCAAAGTTTTTTTAAAAAATATATATACACTGTATCAAATTATGATAGATTTATTTGGTTTTTCGACTTTATGAAAGACACTATTAATATCTAACTAATTTAATTATGTTTGGATTAACCGAATACTATCAAAATTAAATTAATCGATAGATTTGACAAATAACTATCAAAAATTGAAATAGGCACTCTTTGCAAAAAAAAAAAAACCAATATGACGATAATATGTTATAAATCGATTCTATTAATTTAATATTATCCATAACAATTTCACATAATATATTTAATAAGATTACAATAATATCAATCAAATGTTTTATAATACAACGAAAATATCTCCTCGATCGTGGAGGACACGATCCTACTACGAAAGGGGTTGGTAGAAATAGAACAAAGGATAAGGTAGCCACGTCACCAAAACTTTAATACTAAAAAAAACTTAGATTTGAGTTTCATTCAATTAGGGGGTAGTTTGGTCCTTTTGATCAATCCTGACTGCTACCATTATTTTATAGGATTGACCAAATGGGTCTTCATAATACTTCCATCAAATGTATTTTGGTGTTTGTCCATCATGAGACACAGTTTATTTTTTTATTGCATTTTGAAAAAAAATTTAAGAAAATGTTTGAATTAGACTTTATGGTGGTGGAAAATGTTTGGAAATGAATGCATGGTTGGAAATAAAATATTGTATTTTGAGTTCTTATGAAATGAATTTCACATTTCTTTTAAAGGAATAATAATATTAAAAAAAAAACTAGCAAAACAGTATTATTTTTTTTAAAAGTTAAAAACAGAAAAGTTATTGAAGTAAAATATGATTTGGAGATTTTATTTGTTTATTATTTAAAAATTAGATATGTTTCTATTCATTTTCCAATGAATGCATGGTTGAAAACAAAATATTGTACTTTCAATTATTATGAAATGAATTTCACATTTCTTTAAAAGGAATACTATAAAAAAAATTAGCACAACAATATTATTTTTAAAAGTTAAAAATACAAAAGTTTTTGAAGTTAAATATGATTTGAGATTTTATTTGTTTATTATTTAAAATTTAGATACGTTTTTATAGTTTTAATTGAGAGTAAAATACAAATAAGACCTACGTGGTTTCTATCAAATACATGAACACCGCTCTTATAGTTGAAAAATGGCAAATTACACCCACTTAGTTCTAAATTAAGACAATGAGACCCTCCTTTTCAACGCTATTAACTTTCTTTTAGCCATAATTTCTTCTTTTAAACATGATTTAGATGATTCAATATGTTTTGAGATTCTCGTTTCGAGCTCTACGTTATGGTCACTTACAAATTCTGATATGAAACCCTATAAATTGAAATAGAAATATTTTGAAAGAACAAAGAACCCCTAGATGCAAATCCTAAAACCCCAAGAATAAAAAGGTAAAACCCTTGAAAAAAATAAGAAAAAAAGATTATTCCAATGATCTAAGATCTTAAAATAAGAGAACTTGTTCTTATTTCAAGATTGAAACAATTCACAAAAAAACTAGATCAATGTTTGTTTGAATGTTCCTAAAGCATGCAACCTAAGAACAAGGCTACAAAAACAAGCAATTTTGGCTAAGCAAATAGCAATATTATTATCATATGAATTTCTGAGTATTTAGGGTTAAAAATGAGCCTTTAAATATGCAAAAAAAAAAAAAACCCTAAAATCAGCTAGAAAATTCATATTACAAGGAGAATAAAATCTGCCCAAAACTTACCTTATATGGATTTGGCAAATTTTGGGGAAAATCTTTTCTAATTCTTTCCAAACAAATAAACTGAATATAAATGGCCTAAAACATGTCCTTTTGGCCGTGGGAAATACTATACAAAAACCCTAATTGCATAAAATAAAGAAAAGACTCAAATAAGGAAAGTTGTCAAATATAGAAAGTTGACAACTTTCTCTATATGTTTCATTCTTTGAATCTGATTGCACAACTTATCCAAATTCATCTTCCAATTACACATTCCACTAGTTGAAGTGTTTTAAGTCTTCTTCCTTATCCTCAAAGTTCAAATTTTCAAAGGTTTCCTTGAGTTTGCTCATGTATGCTTAACAATGGATGTTCAAAGCTTGTTGCAACTTCTTGGACTTGGATCTTGTCATTGGCCCTTGAACCATCCTAACCTTGTCTTGCTTGTCTTTTGCTCCATGATTCATAGCATCACCTCCCTCTTGAAAAGGATTTGTCCTCAAATCTGATTCATCACCTACATCAAAAGGATTTAAGTCAAAAGCATTAAAAGAAACATTCACATTAAACTCACTTGGAAGATCAATCTTGTAAGCATTGTCATTGATCCTTTGTAACACTTGGAATGGACCATCTCCTCTTGGATTTAGCTTGGATTTCCTTTGCAATGGAAACCTCTCTTTTATAAAGTGAACCCAAACCCAATCTCCAGGTTGAAAAACAAGTTTATTAAGCGGGTTTGACGGGGTCGGGACAGAGAAGCGAGGTCAGGGTTTTAACTTTCACTCCTATCTATCGTGTCACTTAAGTGAAGTCCGGTTTCTAAAACATGACTTCGTGTATCATAAGAGATGGTCCACGAGCTTTCTTCCTCCTCAATTCGTTTCAGAACCAAAGGAAACATCATCTGACAACGACAGTTTTGGACGTTCTTTCCCAATTTCTGCCGAATTTCTCGATTTTCTTTTCAATTTTGACTCATTATTAGGTGGCTAAAATATTTTTCTTGATTTGCTGATGATTTCTGGCTATTTTAGATGATTTTATGACTTGTTTTTATATGTTTTCTGACGGGTTTGGTGCGCCCAGATTCCTCCACAGTATCCATTTTTTAATTGGAATTTATTTGAACACATAACAGTAGGAAAATAATCCAAATAACCAAAAGTTTATTTAAAATATGATATGAACAGTAATAAAGCTTGTGATTCTCCAATTAAGTTCGAATATGCATCAGAAGAGTATTCACAAGCCAAACCTAAGTTCCCTAAAAAAACAAAAGAAACTAATCAAATTACAAAATCAATTATAATTGAATAAAAGAGAATTGGAACCATAATATAAAATCAATCAATGTTTTATAAATTTACTAACCTACAAAAACAATGATATGGTATTCGAAGACCTAGATTAGCAACAAAAAAAACGTAGAATACAGGAAAAAAAATACATTCAAACATAGGAATAAAATTGATCATATTTTGAATGATTTTCCGCTATGTTGGTGGCGATATCAAGTTTTTTTGCTCGACTGAAAACGGGGTTTAGGAACCCATTTTCAGAATATGTTGCATGAAGACAGGTTTTCAGAACTCGTCTTCTTCTGCATGGCACCGCAGATGGCGTTGACTAGTCAAAGACGGGTTTTAGGAACTTGATTTCATAAAAAATGGATATTTGCAAATAACTTTAAATGTTTGGACATTCTCCTCAATACTTTACAAAAACTGACCATTTAGCAAAAAAAGGTCATGATCTCCTATATTTCTAAAGAAATACGAGTTTAATTAAAGGATGCCGAGATTAAACTCTAAATAAAACTTTTTCCTAATGGCTTTCATGCCACTCATCTAATTTGATTGTGCCTTCTAATGTTTAGGGTATTAATCAATAAAATATGAGACATTTAAAAATAAGATTTAAAAACATATTTTGTTTTTTCAAAGATAAAAGGATTTAATATAAAATAAAAAAGATAATAAACAGTAATTGTTTCCCAAAACAAACATAATAGGGTGCTAATATCTTCCCTACGTGTGAATGAACTCCCGGACCTATTTTTAAAAGCTAGTATATCATCCTTAATTTAACTACTAGGTGACTAATCACACCTATCCTTAAAATCAATGATTAGTGGCGACTCTATATTGTTCCTCGTCGTGGGTATGTTGCGACAGATGAATATAGCAAATAATATAATGTAGAAATTGTAAAAGAAGTACTTTATTGCTATAAATAACAATTTTTTTCGATGTGTATAAATACCATACTAAATTATTATTCAATTTATACATTATTTGTTTTAGTGATATTACATTAAATTGAGTAGGGGAGATTCGAACCTTCTATCTGAAGGAATCACATGTCTAACCACTTAAATTATGTTTAGGTTAAATTATTGAAGGTTAAATTAGATATTTAATTAAGATATATTTTACCATTTTATCAATTTAATCTCTAAATTTTTAATTTTTTTTTTAATCTCTAAAGTATAATTAAATTTTAGGTAACATTCATTTCATAAGAATCATGGATTCTCAAATTTTAATTAGAATTAGGTGGGTTTGCACAAATATACAATATACCTCGAAATTTTCTCTCAACCCTTTGAGCTGACATCATTTTTCTTTACATTTTTAACCTTTACATCTTCTATCAAAGAAAGTTAAAATATTTATATGGTTTAATTAGAAATCCAATCACTATGGTTAAGGGTTTGCTTCAATTGTGTTCCTATAGTTTTAAAATTTTCAATTTAATCTTTATAATTTTTAAAATTTCAATTTAGTCTTTATAGTTGTTGTAGGGAGAAATTGGATTACACATGGAATTTTACAACTTGACAAAATTTGTCTACGCACCTCGTCTAACCGCAGTATCAGGGAACCTGGTCTACCATGGTACTTAGGCACCTGGTCTAAAGCACCCGGTCCGAAGCACCTGGTCTAAAGCACCTAGTCCAAAGCACCTAGTCCGAAGCACCTGGTCCAAAGCACCTGGTCTGACCGTGGTACCTAGGCATAAAGTCCATGCACCTGAAAATACCTGGCTACGTAGTCTCAAACACAGACCTACATATCTAAACCGATTACAAGTGTCCAATCAGAAAATGACACGTGGCGTAATCCGAAAGCGACACGTAATTGAGAAGCAACATGTGGCTCAATCCTGACGTGACACGTGTCACGATGATGTCATCAATATATTCTCCTATAAATAGGAGAAGAAACTCATTCATTAGGTAACTAATTTTTATTACAATTCTCTCTGGCACACTAGCTCTGCTTGCACTGACTTAAGCATCGGTGGGTGTTAGGCCGGCACCACACCGGTGCTCTCTTTATTTCCTATGCAGGTACATACAGTGCTCGTCAACTTCTCAGCATATCACCTACGCAGCACCTCCAGTGCAGCGCACTACATCCGACTCGTCCCTTACTTTCAGTTCGTTGCTTACGTGGAAGCTATCCATTTTTACGCAACAACAATAGTTTTTAAAACTCTTGAAATGTCCCTGTCTTTAATTAAAAAAATTAATATTTTCCTTATGTGTCTATTTTCTTTAAATGTGGCAACCACGTGATGAAGAAAAATGCCACTACAATATTTACTAACGTGTAAATGTGTCTTTTTTACGTGTAAATATGGTAACAACACAGACGTTTGTGACCTTTTATCAAACCAAATGGACTAAATTAGAACGTTTAAAACCATGAGGAAGAAACTGACACAACTTCAAACTAAGGGGACCAAATTGAAACTTTTTTAATCATAGGGGCTAAATTGATTAGTGACTAAATTAGTAGTTAAACCTATTGGTGAGAGTATTATTTTTCAATTAAAATTAAAAATTAAAATTATACAAATCAAACCACATATAGTGTAAATTTTTTTTTAATTATAATTCAAGTATATATACAATTACGTAACAGTATCTTAACCCAAATTAGATAAATTGCAAGGGAGTTTTCAGTGTACATTGTGAATCAGAACTTACACTGTCGGTGGAGTGCTTAATAATTTTTTGGGTAAATTACCATTTTCGTCCCTGAACTTTACATCTGGTTTCATTTTCGTCCCTGAACTTTAAAAAATGACCGATTTCGTCCCTGAACTTTCCAAATCGTTTCATTTTCGTCCTTCCGTCCATTTTTCCGTCTGGGTCATTAACGGAGCTGACGTGGCATGCTGACGTGGCTTTTTTAACAATATTTTAATATATTTTTTATTTTATTATAATTTTAAATGGTTATGTGTCATTTTTTTATTCTCTCTCCTCCATTAATTCCTCTCTCTCATCCTCATTGTCTGCTCTATCTTCTTCTTCGTGAACCATCCCCATCAAGAGACTTCAAATCGTGAAGAGGGAAAAGTCTTAAGAGAGAAAGAGGGATGATTCAGATCGTGAAGAGGAAGAAGAAAGGGAGACCATTGAAGAGTTACAACATCGTCAACGACCCAGATCTGCCGCTTCAACCCAATTCAATGACCAATGGCTGAACACCGATTGGGCTCCTCATCGTCAACGACCCAGATCTGCCGCTTCAACCCAATACAACATCGTCAATGACTCAGATCTGATTTCTGTGAGATCAAGAGCAGGTTCTAAAAGAAAATTTCCTTGAGGTAACCTGCCATTGACAAACTGACCATCAAATTGTGGATCCTCAAGCCCCAGGTCCTCCTCTATTGATGCCTCAATGGAAAGCTGAAATTTTTTCTCAATAGGTTTAGCCCTTACTTTTGCAGATTTTCTTACCAGCAAGTGAATCATAGAGCCACTCTTGTTGGAGATATCATTAATGAGCCTTTGATCCTCGAGTTCTTCGTGAATACCTATAACAAAAAAAATTCAAAGAATCCCAATTCAAATTGTTTCCTTTTCAACAAGTTTAAGATGAAAACCCTAAAATCAGGTAAAATGGGTATAAATAAAATTGAAAGAATAATTAAACAAGAAGATCAAGATGGATGAGATTTGAACTGACGAACACCATGTCTTGGAGTAAACAACAACTGGGTTTTCAGAAATGGTAGTTTTCACACTCTCTTCGAGTTTAGAACCAAACGATGAAGAAGAAGAAGAGAAGGCTTTGACTGAAACATATTTCCTTTTTCTGTAGCCATTGATAAATTCTGAGCTAGAATTAGATTTCAAAGCGGAAGAAAGAGTGGTCAGAGAAGTGAGACGAAGAGAGGTGAAATTGGAAGCAACTGCCATTGATTGAAATTAGCTTGCGATTTGAAGTCTCTTGATGGGGATGGTTCACGAAGAAGACGATAGAGCAGACAGAGAGAAATGAGGATGAGAGAGAGGGAAGAGAGAGGAATTAATGGAGGAGAGAGAATAAAAAAATGACACATAACCATTTAAAATTATAATAAAATAAAAAATATATTAAAATATTGTTAAAAAAGCCACGTCAGCTCCGTTAATGACCCAGACAGAAAAATGGACGGAAGGACAAAAATGAAACGATTTGGAAAGTTTAGGGACGAAATCGGTCATTTTTGAAAGTTCAGGGACGAAAATGAAACCAGATGTAAAGTTCAGGGACGAAAATGGTAATTTACCCTAATTTTTTTTTAATTCATTCATTAAAAAAATGGGTAATTTAATAATATAGGAGGGGCAGAGAGAAGAATTAGACATTTTGTACTTTTCAGCTCCATGTTAAAAAGAATAATTTCAAATCTAATAAAATTATATGTAATATTTATAAAAATAGCTTGCTTTAATAATATTTATAAATATCACAGATTTTAAATGGATGATCACTGATCACAATAAAAATTGTTATATTTACAAATATTTTAAATAATAATATATTTATAATTATTAGATTTTGCTATTGAGTGAAATTTACCATTTTTTAATATAATATAAAATCTTTTAAACTCGTTAGAGAGATGAGATAAATAATGGTTTTTTTTTTTTTAATATGGCTTAATCTTGTTTAGTAAAGTTAAAAGTTTAGTCTCTCAAAAAAAAAAAAAAAGTTTAGAATGGAGAATACAAATTATTCGAGACCCGCCAAACAAGCTTGCTTTGAGATTCCAACTATGCCTTTTCTTTCCTATTTCTTGTTTTCTTTATAATTTCTATTGGATGTGGGTTTTCCTTCTCCTTGATTTCTTATTTTAGGGATTTGGAAGAGTGATGTATTGAATCATAATATGCATGGATATATAAATATGATAGATCTTATCTTGACATGAAAAAGAGAAAGAAAACTGTGCATCAAAACATTGTTAGAGAATGATATAAAATTCACACAAGAACGATTTCAGAATGAATAAATAAACCACAGTAGGAGAAAGAAAACGACACCAAAATTTATATTAATTTATCCCAATGAGGGGCTACACGCATCTCTAGGTGATTGGAATTTGTCAAGTGGCCAAATCTTGCTTTCCTTTTCTTGGTCAAGTGAATCTATGTATATGTAATAGGCTTTAACATAACAAATGGACTTGAGGTGCAATAATGGGCTTGGACCCTCTAGTTTATTCTTTTTATTTTTCTTCACATTCTTTGACAGACACTTAGCCTAATCCAGACTTAATTACCTAGAGTTTAGTTTTTAAAACACATGGATTATGAATATCCGAAAAAAATTTAACAACACAAATCCTATATTAAAATCTATCTAACAAATAGGTTTCTCCCTAAGTTACACAAGATTAACTTCTTCTGTCAAACATCCCCGACTACAATATTATTTAGGATAAGTTTAAATAACTTCTCGAAACTTCTCATAGTTTCTACGAACTAACAATAGTTATTGTAATCCACAATAACTCCCAAACTTGTAGTTTACATTGACCACTAGAGATAATCAAATCAACATTTTTAATACCCTCCCTCGAACTGAAAATTTTGTAAATATTCAAATTAATGCAAGTAGGGATGGAAAAATTCCCCACGCGTTAGGGTTAGGGTTGGGGGGGGGGATTTCCCAAATTTGTTTTAGGGTTAGGGGATGGGAACACATTCCCCGCCCCGCCCCCGAACCCGATATTTTAATAACATTTCATGTATTTTGTTTACTTTTATATTTATTTAGTAGAAAAAATATATAAAATATGGTTATATTAACTTATAAATTATAAAATGTTTAATATTATGTTTTCTTTTTATCTTAAAAGTGTATATTTTAAATATATTCTTTTTTTATATTTATTTTTAAATAAGAATTAAAATATAAAAAAGAGAATTTTTCCCGCGGGGAACCCGATCCTCAAACCCGCCCCAATTCTTTGATTAGAGGATAGGGTAGGGTATGGAGATTTAAAATCCCCGCGGGTTAGGGATGGGAATGACATCCCCGACCCCGCCTCGTCCCGTTGCCATCCCTATATACAAGTCTTCAACAACTAAAAAAAACAACTTTCTTTGCTTCTAAACGTAGACATTTTGGGAAGATTTGGTTTAAATATTAGAAACTTCATCTTCACTCTCATATTAGACGAGATCAACATATAATTTGTGTCATTACATTCTTTTAGGATAATCATAATATTAGATATGATTGAAGCAAGGCCGATCTTTAAGATAACTGAGTCCTGTGCGAAAATAAAAAATTCAGATCCTTTATCATATAAATGTTACAATAAAAAAAATCACAATAACATTGAAAAAAAACTAATCAATATTTTGATGTATTAATTTGATTATTATAATGAAAACAAATTAGAGTTAGAATTTATTTTAGAAATTATAAAAAAAAAATTAAAAAACACATTTAAAATTGATTGATTTTTTTAATTGAAATAATTAAAAGAAAAAAAAATAGAGATATGGTTGATAAATCTTTTTTTTATTGAAATTAATAAAAAAAAATACATTTTTTAATATAAATAAATAAAGAAAATGAAGTCACTTTGCTTTAGTAAGAAATGGAACCCCTATTCTTGTCATCAAAAACATAAATAATGACTTTCTACCACAATACCACATTGGTTGTTTGATATAAATTTCACAATAGTATATAAATAATATATTTAAATACTGATTTTAAACTTTTGGGCCCTAATATTCTGGGGGCCTGTGCGATCACCCATCTCGCACCCCTCAGGGCCACCTCTGGATTGAAGCCATTAACCCTTTTATTTATTGATATTTTCGAAGTTTTGAAATGACAATAACATATTGTTAAGCAAAAGAAAGCTTTTTCGAAAGGGAGAGAGAAGTTAACAGATGAAGGAGGAGAAAGAGAGAGAGAGAGACTTCTTTGTATTGATTAGAAGATATTAACCACGCATCCTAAGACAAAGAGTTTTTGTATTTAAGTAAACTCTAACTAACTACTTCATAACAGACTAATTAGTTAGGTAAGCAGCTCCACGTGGCAGGACTCCATTGGCAGCCTCTTTCATAGCTTTAGCTAGTCCTTTGTGTATCATCAATATTCAACAATTCTCCACCTTGATGATAGCACATAGCATCAATACAATTGATTATCAAAAGAACCTCCCTTTGGCAGGCATCACTCCATCAGCAACACATTTAGCCAGTCTCTGGTATTACCCTCAGATCTGTCATGAAGTCATTGAACTTCTTAATGCTTAGAGTTTTAGTGAAGGCATCAGCTGGATTTTCTTCTGAGGCAATCTTTTCCAGGTTTACCTCTTCAGCACTCACCACATCTCTTATGAAATGGTACCTGACATCAATGTGCTTTGTTTTTTCATGATGACTTGGATTTTTAGAAAGAAACAAAGCACTTTGCCTGTCAGTTCTCATCTTGGCTTGACATGGTTCAGCAATCAATTCTTCAGTCAATCCCTTTAGCCAAATAGCTTCTTTGACTGCCTCAGTTATGGCTATATATTCAAACTCAGTTGTTGAGAGGGCAACTATGTTTTGAAGTGTGGACTTCCAGCTGACCACATTTCCAAATAGCTTGAACACATACCCTGTAATTGACCTTCTTCTATCAATATCTGCTGCATAATCTGAGTCTACATAGCCATCAATGCATGGATTGTTGTCAACTGATCTTCTGTAATATAGACCAACAGAATCATGATTCTTCATGTATCTTAGAACCCATTTCACAGCCTCCCAGTGTGCCTTACCTGGTCTTGCCATAAATCTACTTATGACACTTAATGCATAGGCTAAGTCAGGCCTGGTGCATATCATGGAGTACATTATGCTGCCCACAGCTCTTGAGTAAGGAATAGACTGCATTTCTTCTTTTTCTTTTGCTGTGCTAGGTGACTGCTCAGCTGAGAGTTTAAAATGTCTAGCAATAGGGGTTGAAGTTCCTTTTGATTCATTCATGTTGAACTTCTTCAAGACAGACTGCACATATCTTGCTTGTGTCAGAAAAATACTCTTCTCAACTCTATTTCTCTGTATCTCTATTCCCAGGATTTTGTGAGCTTGCCCCATATCCTTCATTTCAAACTCAGATGACAATTGTGCCTTCAAATTGCTGATTTCAACTGGATCTTTAGAAGCAATCAGTATGTCATCAACATACAGGAGTAAATACACAGTGACTGATCTTTTTACCCTTCTCAAGTATACACACTGATCAAATTTGCTTCTGTGATAACCAATAGACTGAATGTAGCTGTCAAATCTCTTATTCCATTGCCTGGGAGATTGTTTCAGACCATAGAGGGAACGTTGGAGTAGACACACCTTGTCTTCTTCTCCTTTTCTTACATAGCCAGGTGGCTGTTTCAGGTAAATCTCCTCTTCAAGTTCACCATGTAAGAAAGCTGTGCAGACATCCATTTGCTCAAGTTCAAGATCAAAATGAGCAACCATGGATAGTAAGACTCTGATAGATGTGTGCCTTACAACAGGTGAGTAGATTTCATTAAAATCAACTCCTTCTTCTTGTGTAAATCCCTTGGCCACTAGCCTGGCCTTGAATTTGGGCTTTTTACCAACAATTGAGCTAGGCTTCAGTTTATACACCCACTTGCAGTCAACAACTTTCTTGTTTTCTGGTTTATCCACAAGTCTCCATGTATTGTTCTTCTCTAGGGATCTTAATTCATCTTCCATGGCCTTGCACCACTGTCTTACATCTGATGAATTCATTGTTCCCTTTAGGGTAGTTGGCTCAGTTTGCAAAAGTTCATCAGCTGCATAAAGAGCATAGGCAACAATATCAGCATGAGCATACCTTGAAGGTTGTCTTGTTTGTCTTCTCTCCCTATCCCTAGTCAACCGATAGTCACTAGGAATATCTTCAGCTAGTTCAAGGTGTTCATGTTCTTCAGGAAAAGGCACATCAGATTGTATGCTAGGAAGCACATCAGCTGGTGAAGGATCTGTCTCTGCTATAGGCTCCACCTCAATTGCAAGATTCTCCACCTCAATTGCAAGATTCTCCACCTCTTTTACATCTGATGTAACACAGGGTTTATAACCCATAACCTCTTCATTAAAAGTAACATCTCTGCTGATGATTGACTTGTGTTCATTTGGTTCTAGACACCACAATTTGTATCCCTTCACTCCTACTGGATAGCCAAGGTGGATACACTTCAAAGCTCTAGGTTGCAGCTTGTCTCTTCTCACATGAACATAAGCTGAACAACCACGAAGATTACTCAAATCTGGTGCCTTTCCTGTCCATAGCTCCTGTGGTGTCTTGAATTCAATTGCAGATGATGGAGTTCTGTTGATCAAATAACAAGCTGTCATTGCTGCTTCTCCCCAGAATGTATCAGGTAGGCCAGCACTAGATAGCATGCTTCTTACCCTTTCCAAGATGGTTCTATTGAACCTCTCAGCCAAGCCATTCTGCTGTGGAGTTCCCCTCACTGTATAGTGTCTAGTAATGCCTTCCCTTTCACAGAATTGTTTGAATTCATTATTAAGGTACTCAAGGCCATTATCTGTCCTCAACTTCTTGACCTTCCTGCCTGTTTGATTTTCAACTAGAGCCTTCCATTCTTTGAATTTTGCAAACACATCAGATTTGGATTTAATGATATAAATCCACAGTTTTCTTGAAAAATCATCAACAATGGTCAGATAATATCTTGCTCCCCCATGTGTCTTGGTCCTTGCTGGTCCCCATAAATCAGAATGCAAGTAATCAAGTTTGTCTTTGGTAGTATGACTGGCAGAACCAAACTTTAGCCTTGTTTGCTTTGCCAAGATGCAATGTTCACAGAAGTCCAACTCTACATTTTTAGTTGTGCCAAGCAATCCTTGTTGTGCAAGAACTTTTAGCCCCCTTTCACTTACATGAGCAAGTCTTTTATGCCACAAATTTGCTTGGTTCTTCCCTTTTACATCTGCAACTAAGGCTTCTCCATCAACTGATCTGCCATCAAGGAAATACAGACCATTGATCAGTTTTCCTTGCAGTTTTACTGAGTCCCCTTTGAGTATCTTCAAGACACCCTTTTCTGATTCAAGTTTGTAGCCAGCTTGATCCAAGACACCTAGTGAAATCAAGTTCCTCTTCAAGTCTGGGACATATCTCACATTTGTAAGAATTATTTCCACTCCATCATGTAGTATAAATCTTACATAACCTGTCCCCTTTACTGTGCATTCACCATTATCTCCCATTATGACATTCCCTCCATCAATCTCCTTGAAGTCTCTCAAAAGCCCCTTATTCTGTGTCATATGGAAAGTACAGCCTGAATCCATAATCCAAGCCTTGCCTACATCTCTGTTAGTCACAGCCAACACTTCAGCATCTTGATAACCTTCTATCACATTTGCTGCTGCATGATCTGGCTTCTTGGAGTCATTGAATCTCTCCCTGCCTTTGTTATCAGGACAGAATCTACTAAAGTGTCCTTCCTTTTGACATGTGTAGCATTTCTTCCCCTTGGCCTTTGATTTGTTGAATCTTCCATTGTTTTTTCCCTTACTGAAATGTGGCTTCCAGTCCTTCCTTTCTTGTTTGCCTCTTGTAAACAACACACTCCCATCACTCTTCTCAGTCTTGTCATTCTTTAGTTCAAGATCTCTGGATCTTAAAGCACCCAAGATCATCTCCAGATTTAGAGTATCTCTTCCATATTGTATAGCAGTCTTCAAATCCTTGAAGGCCTCTGGCAATGAATGAAGCAGGATGATGGCTTGATTCTCCGAATCAAATTTCTCTCCACAACTTGCCAAATCTGACACCAACTTGTTAAACTCATCAAGATTTTCCTCCAAATCTTTTGCTGCATCCATTTTGAAACTAAAGAACTTCTCCTTAAGATAAACCTTGTTAGGGAGAGTCTTAGTTTGATATAGAGTTTCAAGTTTGGTCCATAGCTTGATGGCAGTGTCTTCTTCACTCATCTGCCTAAGCACATTATCACTTAGATAAAGGAGAATCATGCTATGAGCTATTTCTGACATTTCTTGCCTCTGTTCTTGAGTCACTGACGCAGGGAGAAGCTTTGGATCATCAAGAGCCTTGGATACCTTCTGCTGGACAAGGATTGCTCGAATCTTTCTTCTCCATAAAGTAAAATCCCCCTTGCCATTGAATTTTTCAACTTCGAATTTGGCCGCCATTTTTGCACTTCAAGAACTTGCAAATCTGCCTTCAAGAACTCAGAAAATAGCAACCCAATCTCACGAGAGATTCTTTTCTTCTTCAAGAATCAACTGGCTGTACAAGTTCTGGAATGGATCTTCTTCTTACTGAGCACCAAGCTCTGATACCATTTGTTAAGCAAAAGAAAGCTTGAAAGGGAGAGAGAGAAGTTAACAGATGAAAGAGGAGAAAGAGAGAGAGAGACTTCTTTGTATTGATTAGAAGATATTAACCACGCACCCTAAGACAAAGAGTTTTTGTATTTAAGTAAACTCTACTCATAGACTAACTACTTCATAACAGACTAATTAGTTAGGTAAGCAGCTCCACGTGGCAGGACTCCATTGGCAGCCTCTTTCATAGTTTTAGCTAGTTCTTTGTGTATCATCAATATTCAACACATATAACTCAAAATGAGATTTTAAAAATATCTTAAATCATCCAAATTGTAGTTAGAAATTATGACTAAAAGAAAGCTAATAATGTTGTTGAGGGGAGGGGTCTCATTGGAAAATTATTAGAAGGGGGAGCATATTGAGGCTGGTAGTTTTTCATTCTGACATGTGTCATTACTTTTATTATTAAATCTTGTAAGTGATGCGTTGATGCTTTAAAATTCACAAAACTATCATCTAATGGAATAGACTTTTTTTTTTTGAAATAAACATACTCTTAAGGGACACCGGGCCTCTATAACTCCACATTGGTATGATATTATCTACTTTGGGCCAAGGCCCGCATGACTTTGCTTTTGGTTTCACCCAAAAGACCTCCCCTCGAACAAATAGCCACCGAGCCTCACTTCTATCCGTCCACTCTATCCAGGCCAACTCACTTTCTCTGGAGCACACCGTCTGTCCGATAGAGCTTACCATAGATCGGATCTACAAGGCTCCTCACTTTGTTCGGCACCCGAGGATTCCACCAATATGGTTAGGATCGGGGTATGACTCTAAAACCATTTGTTAAGAGACACCGGGCCTCTACAACTCCATATTGATATGATATTGTCTACTTTGGCCAAGGCTCACATAGGTTTGTTTTTTGTTTCACCCAAAAGGCCTCATACCAATAGAAATGCGTGTTTCCCCTTATATATCCATAATCATCCCCTTCCCTAATCGATGTGGGATTTTGTTCGCATCCCAACATATACTAACAAGTTTTCACTTTTTAATTAACAACTATTTCATTCTTTTATATTATTTACAAATTTTTTTTTATTATTATTTATGAACGAAACTAAAAGGAAGAAATTGACAAGTAAAATTCATAGGTAGACGAGTTTTTTTTTTTAGTTTTCATGAAATAAATAAACAAACTAAACTTTGTTAAATTATTTTATTAACTTATTAAATTTATAATAGGGGGTTTTTAATGGGTTTTTTCAAAAATAATATTTTATAAATTTATGTTTCTAAAAATAGTAAAAATTTAAAAAGAAAATTGAGAATAACATTTTTTTTATCCTCATCTAAAATAAGTGTGAAATTCACTCACACATGTTCTTATAAAAATGTAATTTTGAAAATTTTAAAAACATTTGTCATTTTTTAAAATAGCTCATCGGGTAGAAATTCATTTTTTTTTAAATTATTATTTGAGGTAAAATTATAAACGCAACATGCTTTTTTAACGCTTCATCCTATAAATAATGAAGTTTTTTTCTTTCTATATTAATTTCAAAATAAATATCCAATTACTGCTAAAAAAAATCCAACTAACGGTTACATTAAAAAAAATAAACTAATTATATTCATAAAATTATAATTTAAAAAATATAGAAATAATATTAACATAATGAATATTTAAAATAAAATAGTAAAATTAATTTTAAAGTAATATGACAAAATAAAATCATTAAAAAAAATCCAGTTTATTTTAGGGCTATTTTCATTAATAATCAAAAGGGGGAGGTTAATTACAAAAATATTGGTGGCGCCACTTTTATTACAGATATAGCCAAATACCACCACCGGAAAATGTGAAACGACAAAAAATACCCTCAATTTAATTCTCCTTAAATCATGCAATATTTAAAGAATTTATTAAATCCCTTAAATTGTGCACGATTTAAGACAAATTAAAAACTAAAAATTTAAATAAAAGGGAAATCTAATTTCTATCTAACTAATAACTAAAATAAATTCCTTCAAACTTCTTTCATCTTCAATCTTCCTCCAAGGGCCATAAATCCGTCATTGATAGTTCTTCAAACTACAAAATTTAAAAAACAAAAAACAATGGTTAGTTAAATTTTTATGTTAAACCAATAAAATCAAGAAAATGTACAAAAAACACTGTTAGTTTACACATGTTTATGTTTGTTAAAGACCAATAAAATCCCTAGTTTAACATTATTAAAAATATATTAAATTGAATAATGAAAACAAATTCATAAGTATGAGTTTAACAAGTTTATTTTTGTTAAACAAATAACAATTATAAAATTACAACAAACTAATTAAGTACAACAAGTTTATATTATGAAAACAATAAGATTCATAGTTTAACATTATAAAACGACGATTACGGTTTATATTTGTTAAACCAATAAAATCTAGAAAAATGAACCTAAGCATGGTAAGCTTAACATGTTTATATTTGTTAAAAAATAATAAAATCTATAGTTGAACATTATTCACCGACGATTACGGTTTATATTTGTTAAACCAATAAAATCCAAAAAAATGAATAGAAGCATGGTTAACTGATTTATTGTTAAAAAATAAAATAAAATCTATATTTTAACATTATTAAACGATGATTTCAGTTAGTGTAACAGATTTATATTTGTTAAATCAATAAAATCAGATATTTTAAACCTAGAAATCAGATGAACAAAAGCATGATTAGCTTAACTTGTTTATATTTGTTAAAAATAATAATAAATTATATAGTTTAACATTATTAAACGACGATTACAGTTAGTGTACCAAGTTTATATTTGTTAAATCAATAAAATCAAATATTTTAAACCTAGAAATCAGTGGTAAGATGAGTGAACCTGAGATTTATCTCAATAAACAAGAGAGGAAGAAATCGATGATCTGAGACGCTTCAAATCAGAGATGAAAATTGAAGAAGCTGTGGATTCCTCTATGACTGTTAATCGACGAAACGCCTCAATTTTCTTATTAGATTCTATGCTTGGATCTACCATATTCTCATCAACAGTTTCATAGTCGACATAAACTCCATTCTCATCAAACCTTCCACCATGAAAAACTGACGCATCAATGTATCACCCATCCTAGAACAAATGTGTGGTATTAGAACAGAAACATAACGATAAATGAAAAAAATGAACGTAAACATACATGATATAAAAAAGAATTTGCAAATGAAAAACACGACGATCAGATAAAAAAAGGAATAAGAATGAACCAAGAACTCTAATTCTCAACGTAAAAAAAAGATATGAAAGAAAAAGGAAACTACAAGAAATACGAAATCATCAACGCAATTAAATGATGAGATATGGTAATTTTGAAAATACAAATAATTCAAATTTGAAATCAAATTGCCAAATCTTACAAAAAAAAAACGGTTAAGATATAAATATAACAGATATGGAAAATCTGAAAAAAGAAATAAATGAAATCTGAAAAAAAAATGACAAAGATAAAAAAAAAGATAAATTGGGGAATTAGATAGGGGAAAACCACCAAAAGTGGCCTAAAATGGACAATGTTGTAATTAAATATGGAACACCATTAAAATAGTAAATAGTATCTCCGATTTGGTTAAATGAGTAATAATTTATTTATTTTAAGTTAGCTAGTAAGCTTCCGTTAATTTGTTTGGAAAAAAAGTTTGTTCTGTCAATTGATGATGTCTGTGAGTTTAAAATCATCAGCGAATTTAGCATTAAATTAACGACACGTGTCGAACGGAATACATCCCGCCTCAATGTGCCCGCGTAGAATAATTTCTCATCTCATTGATATAATTTGAAACTATACGGATGTGATTTATCATTTTTAAAACACATGGATGGTCATGTATCTAACAAAAACCACAAGAGTTTTATTTACATTTTACCATACATATTATCTATATTTAGGTCAAATTATGTAAAAATATTTTAATATATCTAAAAAAATTGTTTATTACAATAAAATTATCCTTCTATTCGTGCTTCTTAAAATCATATGCATCGCCAATATAATCATAGCTCAACAGTCTACACTCCAAAAATATTTTGTTATCTTTAATATAATCGGAAGAGGGGAATGATTTAGCATAAAAATGTGACGAGTTCGTTTAAAATGAACAAGTGGGGAAAGGAGAATTCCACGTGTTGGATGATGGATCCTTCTCGGCGTCTTCCTTGTTTAAGACATCTTCGATTCTCTTTCTTAAAATCATCAACCACCGACTCTTGCTGATTGCTTCTTCTTCTTCTCCGCCTCTCAAATCTCTCTTTATTTCAAGGTATACTACTCCATTCCCATTTCAAATCAATATATTACAGTTTCGATTACCTGCAATCAAATCAATATGTTTTTTTTTCCTTTCCAATCTCGTTTTAGATAGTTAACGGTGATTCAGGTGCTCTTGAATTTCAATTTGTCCATATCAATCTCTGTTTCTGTATTGGGATTTTGGGATTTTGGGATTTTGATATTGTCTTTTCGGATTATTGGAAAGTATAGAAATAGAATGGAGGATTCGAGACCTGCTCAAGCTGGAGAAGTTGAGGATTGGAGGACTCTTTTGCAGCCTGATTCTCGACAACGAATCGTCAACAAGATGTTTGTTTTCTTTTCCCATTTTTGAAATGTGAATCTAATATCAATATATGAGTTTTCTTAAGAAAAAAGAAAAACTTTTTTCTTTTTATGTAAAGGCCTCTAACTTCATATAAGTGTCTCACCAGACTAAACTCGGGGTATTTTGTGACAATATACTAAAGGAAAAAATGCAAATAAGACCCTTGCGGTTTTGGTTAAATGCATACAACACACCCCTTATAGTTAAGAAATGAAAATTTATACTCTTATAATTTCATAATTATGCAATATGACCTCTACTACTAACATTGTTAACTTGCTTTTAGTCATAGCTTATTCGTTTGAACTCTGATTTTGATGATTCAAGAAATTCTGTAATCTTCATTTCAAACTCTACGTTTTGGTCACTTCAAAACTTCGAAATCATCACTAAATAAAAGCGTTTATGACTTCAATCATACCTAATATTTTGATGATCATAACTCTTTTATTTGTTAGTGATTTCGAAGTTTTGAAGTGATAAAAATGTAGAGCTCGAAAAAAAAAATCCATAACATCTTGAATTATCAAAATCGGAGTTCAAACGAATAAGTTATGACTAAAAGAAATCTAACAATGTTAGTGAGAGGGGTTATATAACTTATATTGCATAATTTTGGAAATTTTCGCTTTTTTATTATAGGGGTGTGTTTGCATTTGAGCAAAACCACGTGTGTTATTGCATTTTGTCCTAAACTAAATTTAATTTTTTAATAGTAAATTTTTCCATTTAAAAATTTCAGTTTCTTATAAAAAAAAGAGAGTAAATTTTTCGTTTTGAAATTATAAATTTGTTAATATTTATTCATGTATTCAATATTATTATCGTTGTCGAACCATTGGAAAATTGATTTTTAAAGTATATTCAAATAAAAAGCAAAGAGCTGCTTTTGAAAACTGTTGTTGCGTACTTTTCGTTAGGCTGACTGGACCAACACGTCAGCTCCACGTGTACTCCAACGAGGTGTAGACGGGAACGTGTCGCCTGAAATAGTGTAAAAGAAAAAGACAGGTGTGGTGTAGGCCACACCGCACCAAGATCAAGTTAGAGTCGGAATTTTAGCACAGTTTTTGTATGGTGGAAAAGCGTACCTGAATCAGTTTACCTCTCTCTATTTACAGAGTTCTCACCCAGGCTCCCGCTTAATCTTCCCACCCAATATTTGTAATCATCGAGCTAGGGATAGCAGCTGACATCCTAGGTCGGCTGTAGTGACAGACAATAAGTGGACGTGAGGTTGGACAAGACATCCTAGGTCGGCTGTAGTGACAGACAATAAGTGGACGTGAGGTTGGACAAGACAGATCTCTACACGCATCATCTCTCATAAGATAAAATCTTCTGAGTTTGTCTCGGTAGTTGTACTGCAAGGTTTCGTCACACCTCATCATCTCGTTAAGTGTGCTGTACAGTCTACATGTCATTTGAGGTTTTTACATGTCACGTGCTTAGCACCTTTCGTTAAGTGTGTTGTACATGTTACCTCGTTACGGAGGTCTTTTACATGGCACCTAGGTCAGGTGTGCTTAGCACCTCGTTATCTCGTTAAGTGTGCTGTTGTGTAGATGGTTACCTATCACTTCAACAAGCCTCGAAACCCGTGTTGTAGCTAGTAGTTCTTTGTATCCCTCGATATCTGTGCCGCTGTGATACTCCCAGCTACCTCGATATATGTGCAATACCGAGGTGTTTTGTGCCACGTCATAGCATACGTGTCAAAAATATTTAGCATTAAAAATTCTCCTACAATAGTGGCCCCCTACTCCCTAGCTTGGTAGGTTTGCTGAGTAGCTTTACTATCCACGTGGAGTTTTACCAAGTAGGGAGTATTCAATAATATTTATGACAGTCGTAAAACTTATCAAAATTATTTTATATATAAAAAATAATAAGTCGGTTGCATTTTTCTATAAATAGTGAGAAGTTTTCTCACAACTTCATATATGCTGAAGAATTGAGAGAATTTGAGGTTAGTTTCTTTTTTCTTTTTTGGGCTAGCCTGTCAGGAGTTTCAAACGCCTGGCTATCGCCTTTTTTTTTTTTGGGCTGGCCCGGGCCAGCCTGACAGGCGTTTCAAACGCCTGGCTGTTGACCCGGTCGGGTTGTGCCTGACCCGCCCCTTTTTATTTTTTATATTTTTAATAATAATTTTTTTTTTTTTTTTTTTTACAGGGTTATTCTTCTTGAGGCCTGCTTAGTCGCCACATTCAGGTACCTCATCTTTTACTCTCGTGCGCTGTTAGTCATTAGTTTCAACTAATTAACCATGTCTAGTGAAGAGGAGAGTTATACTTACGAGTCTGAGGATACTACGTCTGATTCATCCGACAACCAACAGTTTCGTCATTATCATGTTCCTGGTTCTGTGGCTCTCATTAGTCACACACCGGAAGTCACCCAAACTCCTTCCTCGACGACTAACCTTGATCACTTTTGTTTGATCAGTATTCTTCACCATCCTGATTTGTCAATACCGAGTGGCTCCCCTCTTCCGTTTTTTGAATTCCCTTCGTCCAAGCGTGAGTAGGAGTGACCTCAACACTTTGAGAAAAAAATATCATATCCCTGCCTCCATCACTTTGAGAGTTTCAGCAGGGATGTGAAACATTACTCCGTCCCTCCACCTGGGGAGGTCGCTCTCAATATCAAAATGTTTGAATGTGGGTTCGGCTTCCTCTTCATCCATATCCTGCAGAGGTTCTTACACGAAGTAGGTATTGCTCCTTGTGAATTATCCCTAGTGCTTGGAGCGCATTGTTGGGATGTTGGGTGCTTTGGAGCATGGTCGAACATGAAGATTTTTTTCCTACTCGGACTCTTTTACGGACTCTACTCCATAAAATCACTTCCTGGATTCGACTATATCTATTATCTAAGCTGCCGAGACAATCCCTTAGTGGTTGGCTCGGCCTTAGCGAGATCTGGAAAAGTAGATGGTTTTTTTGCAGGAGGTGATGGTTAAGGCGCACCGGGTCGGTGAGTCGCGCATACTCTACTCCCACGTATTTTAGTGTACCTGGTCTGTTAACCTTTGTATTTTTAAACTTCACCTCACTCTATACGTTAACGTCTATCACGTATAATTATTTTTTCTATTTTTCAGTTGTAGAGCAGTTGGCTGTAAATTTAGGACTTCAAGCCTTATCTCTTCGACATATCTGGCGTCTTTCCGACGGAGATAGATCTGCCTTCAGTCTCGTCAAGTGAAAACAACTTACGTGACTCTGGGCTCGGTTGTCCTTCAAGTAAGGCTAGAAAATATATACTTATATGTCTCTCTCTCCTTTTTTCTTATTTTATTTTATTCTTTTCCCAGGCATGTCGCCCCGTATTGATGAGGACATTCGTCGTCGTTGAATGACTCATTCTCAAGCGACTCGAGACGAACCTTCAAGTCAACTTCAACGAGTGGTGGGACCAGTTGCTCAGGTCGCTCTAGCACCAATTACTATTACTTTGCCTCCTCCTTTAGAGGTGGAGGTAGATTCGACATGCGCGACATGCGCGGTGTGGTACTTGGAGGTGGTAATCGAGAGATCTCCCTGGAAGAAGAGCATAGTGTAAGTTTAGCTTTCGTGTACCTTCGTAGACTTGAAGTTACTAACTCTCTCTATTACAGTGTAGTGTCACGCTTGGTCTTGCTGCTTCACGACAATCACGAGAGATAGGGCGACTCTCAGAAGAGCTCAGGAGGGCGAACGAAATAACCCAACAAGTTGTTGCTGCTAGAGAAACGTCTACTGCACGTCTGAATCAATTAACAGAGGAGCACAACTGATCGACCTCCGCTTTACAGGCTGAGAAACAAGAATTTCAAGATCAGTTGAAGGATGCCGCTTTTCTAAGGAAGGGGTTTGAGAGTTCTTCGCATTTCCAGCCAGTTCAACGTGAAATGTGGGGGTACGGGTTCGATTATGCATGTCGTACGATTCAAGAAACTCTTCCTGAATGGGATATTGACTTCATAAAGCAAATGACTTACTCAGGAGCAGCAAGACCTAGTGATGCTTTGGGGCAAGACCTGATGACACAGGCGATAGGTCTTGAGCTTTTTGTGTCTTTTCCTTTTTCTCTTAGGTCTGTGTAGAAGAATTAGTATACTGAGTTCGAACGTAGTTTGCTTTGTTGCTTGTATATTACCTTCTTGAACTTGGATTTTTATGAAAATAAAATTTAGTTCTAATCTTATTCTCATCTTATTTATGATATCTTATCGTGGTCTAGCATGAGATATTTATGCTTTGGGTTTCTAACTTAACTCAAGTCTTAGATTGACCCAACTGAGGTGAACTTGTTCCTACTAATCTTAGCAGGCTGTACAAGTCTTTCCTGTCTCAGCCATATTCTATTTTGTTGGAATTTTTCACTCTTTCAAGTAGTCCTTTTATAAAGGCTTTCTACATTGACTTGTGGCTGATTGATCTTGCCCCCGCTCGGGTGGGTTGACTCATCTCAAGTTGTAATAGTATCGAGTAAATATGAACAACAAAATTATGTAGTGACAAAATTATATTGTCGTCTCAAAATATATTAAAGTTCATCATTTTGATACAAAATAAGTGGAATTAATGTGAACTGTCTTGAAGAAGTCTACTGGTAGTATGCCTTCAAATGTTCAACGTTTCACGGGTGAGGGAGGGACTTGTTCACCATGTCTGCTAACTGATATGCACCATACCCAATTACTTTTATGACCGTGTAGGGCCCCTTGGTAGTGAATCAAGTTACTGGAGATTACTATACCAAGGAAGAACGAATGGCAGTCTACTTGAGTAAAGTAAAAGAGATGCTCAGTGGATTTGATAAATGGGAGGTAAGACAAATACCCCGTTATGAGAATGCTGATGATGCTGATTCTCTGGCACGCTTGGCCTCTGCATACCAGACCGAATTGAGAAGGATGGTGCCTATGGAGTTTCTCCCCAATTCAAGTCTAGATGAAGTGAGAGTCTTAGACGTTGATCAAGCAGAAAAATCTACTTGGATGGAGCCAATCATTCGTTTCTTAAAAGATGGTGAACTCCCTCCTGATAAAATGGAAGCACGAAGACTTCGATATCAAGCTAGTCGTTACATTCTGCAAGATGATGTATTGTACAGGAGAGGTTACTCTTTACCCCTTCTCAGGTGTCTCGGACTGGAGGAAGCCAATTACGTGATGAGAGAATTGCATGAGGGAGTTTGTGGAAATCACTCTGGGGCCAGGTCGTTGGTCCACAAAATCATCAGGCAAAGATACTATTGGTCCACATTACATGAAGATGTCAAACAGTTCACTAAACGATGTGATCAATGTCAGTGTTATGCTGTCATACCCAGGCAACCAGCTGAACTGCTAGCTAGTATCACAAGCCCGTGGCCTTTTGCATAATGGGGAGTTGACCTTATTGGACCCCTACCTCAAGGGAAAGGTCAAACAAAATTTGCTATAGTAGCTAGCTGAGGCTCTGGCCACCATAACTGAGCACAAAACCACTGAGTTCATATGGAGGAACTTGGTGTGCAGGTTTGGCATCCCTTATGCCATAATTACTGATAATGGAAGACAATTCGATAATGAGAGGTTCGAGTCATGGTGCTCTGAGCTGAATATCAAGCACCTTAAATCCACCCCAGCCCATCCGCAAACAAATGGCCAAGTAGAGGCAGTCAACAAAATCATCAAGAAGAACTTAAAGCCAAGCTTGAAGGACTTAAGGGACATTGGACAGAAGAGCTTCCTAATGTTCTATGGGCATACAGGACCACAGCCAGGACATCTACACGGTCATAAAAGTAATTGGGTATGGTGCATATCAGTTAGCAGACATGGTGAACAAGTCCCTCCCTCACCCGTGAAACGTTGAACATTTGAAGGCATACTACCAGTAGACTTCTTCAAGACAGTTCACATTAATTCCACTTATTTTGTATCAAAATGATGAACTTTAATATATTTTGAGACGACAATATAATTTTGTCACTACATAATTTTGTTGTTCATATTTACTCGATACTATTACAACTTGAGATGAGTCAACCCACCCGAGCGGGGGCAAGATCAATCAGCCACAAGTCAATGTAGAAAGCCTTTATAAAAGGACTACTTGAAAGAGTGAAAAATTCCAACAAAATAGAATATGGCTGAGACAGGAAAGACTTGTACAGCCTGCTAAGATTAGTAGGAACAAGTTCACCTCAGTTGGGTCAATCTAAGACTTGAGTTAAGTTAGAAACCCAAAGCATAAATATCCCATGCTAGACCACGATAAGATATCATAAATAAGATGAGAATAAGATTAGAACTAAATTTTATTTTCATAAAAATCCAAGTTCAAGAAGGTAATATACAAGCAACAAAGCAAACTACGTTCGAACTCAGTATACTAATTCTTCTACACAGACCTAAGAGAAAAAGGAAAAGACACAAAAAGCTCAAGACCTATCGCCTGTGTCATCAGGTCTTGCCCCAGCATCACTAGGTCTTGCTGCTCCTGAGTAAGTCATTTGCTTTATGAAGTCAATATCCCATTCAGGAAGAGTTTCTTGAATCGTACGACATGCATAATCGAACCCGTACCCCCACATTTCACGTTGAACTGGCTGGAAATGCGAAGAACTCTCAAACCCCTTCCTTAGAAAAGCGGCATCCTTCAACTGATCTTGAAATTCTTGTTTCTCAGCCTGTAAAGCGGAGGTCGATCAGTTGTGCTCCTCTGTTAATTGATTCAGACGTGCAGTAGACGTTTCTCTAGCAGCAACAACTTGTTGGGTTATTTCGTTCGCCCTCCTGAGCTCTTCTGAGAGTCGCCCTATCTCTCGTGATTGTCGTGAAGCAGCAAGACCAAGCGTGGCACTACACTGTAATAGAGAGAAAATTAGTAACTTCAAGTCTACGAAGGTACACGAAAGCTAAACTTACACTATGCTCTTCTTCCAGGGAGATCTCTCGATTACCACCTCCAAGTACCACACCGCGCATGTCGCGCATAACAGAATCTACCTCCACCTCTAAAGGAGGAGGCAAAGTAATAGTAATTGGTGCTAGAGCGACCTGAGCAACTGGTCCCACCACTCGTTGAAGTTGACTTGAAGGTTCGTCTCGAGTCGCTTGAGAATGAGTCATTCAACGACGATGAATGTCCTCATCAATACGGGGCGACATGCCTGGGAAAAGAATAAAATAAAATAAGAAAAAAGGAGAGAGAGACATATAAGTATATATTTTCTAGCCTTACTTGAAGGACAACCGAGCCCAGAGTCACGTAAGTTGTTTTCACGGACAGAACGGAAGCAGATCTATCTCCGTCGGAAAGACGCCAGATATGTCGAAGAGATAAGGCTTGGAGTCCTAAATTTACAGCCAACTGCTCTACAACTGAAAAATAGAAAAAATAATTATACGTGACAGACGTTAACGTATAGAGTGAGGTGAAGTTTAAAAATACAAAGGTTAACAGACCAGGTACACTAAAATACGTGGGAGTAGAGTATGCGCAACTCTGACCAGCGGTGCGCCTTAACCAGTCACCTCCTGCAAAAAACCATCTACTTTTCCAGATCCTCGCTAAGGCCGAGCCAACCACTAAGGGATTGTCTCGCGCAGTTAGATAATAGATATAGTCGAATCCAAGAAGTGATTTTATGGAGTAGAGTCCGTAAAGAGTCTGAGTAGGAAAAAAATCTTCATGTTCGACCATGCTCCAAAGCACCCAACATCCCAACAGTACGCTCCAAGCACTAGGGGATAATTCACAAGGAGCAATACCTACTTCGTGTAAGAACCTCTGCGGATATGGATGAAGAGGAAGCCGGAACCCACATTCAAACATTTTGATATTGAGAGCGACCTCCCCAGGTGGAGGACGGAGTAATGTTTCGTCACTGCCTGAAACTCTCAAAGTGATGGAGGCAGGGATATGATATTTTTTTTCTCAAAGTGTTGAGGTCACTCCTACTCACGTCGGACGAAGGGAATTCAAAAAACGGAAGAGGGGAGCCACTCGGTATTGACAAATCAGGATGGTGAAGAATACTGATCAAACAAAAGTGATCAAGGTTAGTCGTCGAGGAAGGAGTTTGGGTGACTTCCGGTGTGTGACTAATGAGAGCCACAGAACCAGGAACATGATAATGACGAAACTGTTGGTTGTCGGATGAATCAGACGTAGTATCCTCAGACTCGTAAGTATAACTCTCCTCTTCACTAGACATGGTTAATTAGTTGAAACTAATGACTACAAATACGGAGTAAAAGATGAGGTACCTGAATGTGGCGACTAAGCAGGCCTCGAGAAGAATAACCTTGTAAAAAAAAATAATAATAAATAAAATTATTATTAAAAATATAAAAAAATAAAAAGGGCGGGTCAGGCACAACCCGATCAGGTCATCACCAGCGTTTGAAACGCTGGGCAGTCGGCCCGGTCACCAAAAAAAAGGCGACAAAAGGCGTTTGAAACGCCTGACAGGCTAGCCCAAAAAAGAAAAAAGAAACTAACCTCAAATTCTCTCAATTCTTCAGCATATATGAAGTTGTGAGAAAACTTCTCACTATTTATAGAAAAATGCAACCGACTTATTATTTTTTATATATAAAATAATTTAGATAAGTTTTACGACTGTCATAAATATTATTGAATACTCCCTACTTGGTAAAACTCCACGTGGATAGTAAAGCTACTCAGCAAACCTACCAAGCTAGGAGAGTAGGGCCACTGTTGTAGGAGAATTTTTAATGCTAAATATTTTTGACACGTATGCTATGACGTGGCACAAAACACCCTGCATCGCACATATATCGAGGTAGCCGAGAGTGTCACAATGGCACGTATATCGAGGGATACAAAGAACTACTAGCTACAACACGGGTTTCGAGGCTTGTTGAAGTGATAGGTAACCATCTACACAACAAAGACACTTAACGAGATAACGAGGTGCTAAGCACACCTGACCTAGGTGCCATGTAAAAGACCTCCGTAACGAGGTAACATGTACAACACACTTAACGAAAGGTGCTAAGCACGTGACATGTAAAAACCTCAAATGACATGTAGACTGTACAGCACACTTAACGAGATGACGAGGTGTGACGAAACCTTGCAGTACAACTACCGAGACAAACTCAGAAGATCTTATCTTCTGAGGAACCTTGCAGTACAACTACCGAGACAAACTCAGAAGATCTTATCTTATGAGAGATGATGCGTGTAGAGATCTGTCTTGTCCAACCTCACGTCCACTTATTGTCTGTCACTACAGCCGACCTAGGATGTCAGCTGCTATCCCTAGCTCGATGATTACAAATATTGGGTGGGAAGATTAAGCGGGAGCCTGGGTGAGAACTCTGTAAATAGAGAGAGGTAAACTGATTCAGGTACGCTTTTCCACCATACAAAAACTGTGCTAAAATTCTGACTCTAACTTGATCGTCGGAGTGCAGGTGGCCGGCACCACACCGGTGTCTTTTTCTTTTACACTATTTCAGGCGACACGTTCCCGTCTACATCTCGTTGGAGTATACGTGGAGCTGACGTGTTGGTCCAGTCAGCCTAACGAAAAGTACGCACAACAAAAACATTTTCTTTTCCCAGTTCTTTTTTTCAATTGGGTTTTCCTTGATTGCTTATTTTGTGGAATTTGAAATGTGAAGTAATTTCAATATATGGTTACTGTTTCCCACACCTAGTTTGCTAAAATCGTAGTTTACTTTTCTAATTGAAACGATTTGATAGATTTTATTGATCAAATTCTTGTTTGTTTCTTGAAATGCTACTCTCCCCTTCTATAAGAAAAGAACTTCAAGCTATCTCGTTGGATATTCCGTCTAAATATCGAATATTTTGAATCGTAAACATGGATTACTATGAAAGCTTTTATTGGTGTAAACAACTTCTCATGCTTGTATGATTTGATTGATAAACTAGTCATCTATTTTTCTTTTTCTTTTTCAAACTAGACTGGATACTTTAAAGAGGCACATTCTCGTTTCTGGTGAAGCGGGATTAAATGACCTCAAGAAAGTTGCTGAGAGGTTTGAGGAGAAGGTTTATGTGGCTGCTGATAACCAGGTATTTTCTTCATACACTTAAATGTAACATTGCTCGATCTGTTGAGTATTGTCACCAAGTTTTTTTTTTATCATTGATTTCAGACGGATTATCTGAGGAGAATATCTTTGAAGATGCTTTCAATGGGAAAAAAATTCCCAGAATTCTAATGGACGTTCATCATTACCGTCTAATTCTAGGGTGCCAAGTGTCATAATCCTACTTAAGTAAGTGGATTGTGCCCCACACAAAGTGTGCAAACAAGAGATGGCAACGTACATGTTGCCCGTGAAGCCAATTGAGGGCTTGAGTTGTGCGCTAGTGCGGACCATAGACAATGGAGCATTAGTAAACCCCAAAGTATGGAGCGGACAAGACATACTAAGGCTAATACAAGTGGAAGATGCATTGGTAGAATGCTTGAAGCAAAGACAGTGTCAATGTGGGAGGATGTGGCCATCGGGGGGTCGTGAAGGGGACCTCAGAAAGCGTGCCATTTTTACGGGTTCGGAAGTGTCTTTGAGTCACTTTATATCCCAAATGAACACACGCCAAGTTTCGTCTCAATCGGAGTTAGCATGTGGGCTACACAGAGGCGAGTGGCTCCTCGCCACTTTACACGTCTACACCTGCCAAAGCAAAAATGCCTTAGAATGTACTATAAGGGGGTGCATGTGGGGGCTCTCCACCACCCTTGGGCCATGGTGAGGGCGAGCATTGCGGGACTAGTGAGTCACGGGTGACTTCTTTGGGACGGGAAATCCCGGGGACAGTGTCGGGGGCACGGGTTGCCGGCATTGCGCTCTGTCCGTTGGATCGGAGGTTCCGTCATAGAGCGGATTATGCCCCAGTGTCTCGATAAACGTGCAATAGTGTTGACATGGCAAGAAGGCCCATTCAAAGATGTCGATTAAGCTCATTGACACGGGGCGGCCCGGGCCGTTGCCTCGTAAAGCATGCACAAGGGTGGGCTTGTTCGGATAGGCAAGTACATGCCATAGAATTGTCCCGGAGGCATACGGGAGCAAGAATATTGTCTGTAAGACAAGACCCATGGGCCGGTTGAAGTGAAATGTCATTGGGCAAGCCGCGTAAGGCAGATAGCGACGGTATCACTGTGATGTCTTCGTCCAAGCGTGGGCAAGACTAAAAGAAGCTTGGTCTTAGCCTAGTGAAAGAGGCAAGACCCCGTTGAGTCGCATATGTGCAATGATACACGTACGGGCGACGTGTATGACCGAATAGTGTCCCAATATGCATACGAAAATCTAGAATGCCGCTTAAGACTATGTCAGCGTCGAGTAAGAGTGTGCTCACGCGTGTGGGGCTAGTTTTGTTGTGTTGGTTCAAGACTTCCTCGATATGCAACAGGTGAACCCGGTTGATGAAAGAACCTCGCCTAAAGTTCGACAGAGATCCGTTATGACTCATATACGAGTGTTTGGGCTAGAGAAGCCTTACGGCTGGCCATGTTAGCGAAAGAACATGGCGCCGCGCGTTCGAAAAATGTATGACTGTGACACCGAGCAACAATCCGTCAAATTCAGGTTAGTGATCGATGAACAGTCTGCAATTATTGGTAGATAATGAGAAGTTTGTCAACATTTTTTTCAATCCAATTTACTGCTTTGCTTTCCTACGTTCGTGCTTTCTGTTGTGCAACATAGTTTCTTGTGTTGGAGCTTTTGACCTCTTTATGTTTTTCAAGTTTGTATTGGTTTTTTACTTGGGCCCTATTTTGATAACAATTTTTGTTTTTGTTTTATAGTATGCTTTTTCTAAACAATTTTGAAATCCTTGCCTAACCTAGATTTAGAAACTTAAAAATAAATAAATTAGTTTCCATAAACCGGTTTTTAATTTCTTATATTTGAGTAATATTTCGAGAGTATTCTCTAAAATTAGAAAACGAAAACAAAGAAATCAGTAGTAAACCACCTTCTTAAAAAAACATTGTTATCATCAAAGGCATATTCTGTTTTCCTATAAACTTGACAACGTATTATAGAATGCAGTTCCAAGTTTTAAATCAAGAGCATTCACTTCCTATCCCTTTGTCTCCTCCATCAACTTCCTTCAAGGCACTGCTCACACAAAGTTTCAATAGATGAATATGAATAAATCTGTGGAATATATATGAATGTTATTTATGTATGAATGGTTACAATCTCTAATTATATTTATTCTCTTATTCTTTCTCTATGATGTAAAAACTTTTATTCTAAAGCTTATCAACATATTTATTAGATCTAATAGATTGAGTTTTTTTTTTTTTAATAGCTTATGAAGAATTCAATGTCTTAAAACTTGAATATTAAAATCTTTAGAATTTGTTAGATTTTAGTTTTCAATACTCTTCGAATATTCCCTCTACTCCAAATGATGAATGATCTACTCTATTTCTAGAGTTTTCTATAGACATTTGGTCTTTGTTTATGGTTTTATTTGATTGTTAGCTCAACTGCAGCAATGACATATCCTTGATTAGGTTAATTAATGTCATCAGATGACCATGAAAAAAACACGTGGTATTTTTTTATTTGTCATTTGTGCTTAAATTAAATCTTAGTTTTGGTATCAAATTTTGATCTGTGTATATTTTTTTGACATTTGTCATAGGTTAAGAATATTGTAGGTCAATATAAGGTTACTCTGTTTCCCAGACTTAGTTTACTAAAATCATATATATATATATATTTCTTTATTCTTAAGGATATGATAGATTTTGTTGATGAAGTTCTTGTTAGTTTCTTCAAATGATACTCTCCCCTTCTATAAGAAAAGAAATTCAAGCAATCTCTCGTAAGATTTTCGTTCTAAATTTCGAATATTTTGAATCGTAAACATGGATTACTACGAAAGTTTTTTCTTCTTGTTAACAGTTTCTCATGTTTGTATGATTTGATTGATAAACTAGTCATACATTTTACTTTTTCTTTTTCAAAACAGAATGCATACTTTAAAGTGGCACGTTCCTGTTTTTCGTGAAGAGGAATTGAATGATCTCAAGAAAATTGCTGTACTGGTGTTTGAGGAGAAGATTTATGTGGCTGCTGATAGCCAGGTATTTCCTTCATACACTTTATATATAACATTGCTCATCTGATCTCGAGTATCGTCACCGAGTTTTTTCTTTTACCATTGATTTCAGTCGGATTATCTGAGGAGAATATCTTTGAAGATGGTTTCAATGGTAATTAATTCCCTGAATTCTAATGGAAGTTCATCATTACCGTCTAGTTCTATGGTGTCGAGCAACATTCCGTAAAATTCAGAGTAATTATTGATTGGTAGGCAATGAAAAGTAAATCAACATTTTTTTTTCAATCCAATTGACTGCTTTCATGCTTTCTGTTGTTGTGTACATTAAGGTTTCTTATTGTTTACCACATAGTTTCTTGTGCTGTTGAGCTTTTGACCTCTTATGTTTTTTCAATTTTGTATTGGTTTTTTACTTGGAGCCCTATTTTGATAACAATTTTTAGTTTTTTTGTTTAGTTTTTTAGTACGCTTTTTTTATAAACAATTTTGAAATCCTAACATAGATTTAGAAACTTTGAAAGAAAAAAATAAGTAGTTTCCATAAACCAGTTTTTTTTTCCTGGTATTTGAGTAATATTTTGAAAGTATTCTCTAAACATAGAAAACGAAAAAAAAAGAAACAAGTAGTAAACCACCTTATTAAAAAAAAAACATGGTTATCATCAAAGGCATATTCTGTTTTCTTATAAAAGAATTCAATCCATTTTGTCTTAAAACTTGAAAACTAAAACTAAAGTCTTTAGAATATGTGAAATTTTAGTTTTCAATATTCTCTGAATATTCTCTCCACAACCTACTTAATTTATAGAGTTTTCTAATAGGGATGCAACCTAAAAGGAAAAGAGGAATATTGAGCTGAAAACAAATAAAGAGAGAAAGGGCCCAACAGTGGCCCAAAAGATAAAAGCTAAAAAGACTTGTGCTAAAAGAGATGGGCCCTAAGTGCTAGAGTGGCCCATAAGAGGTCCAGAGACCACATCAAAAAGACGTCGATAGAAATATCGAGCTTCAAATTTACGGATAAGTTCGATGGAAATATCGATGTCAACGTATATTTGGATAAATAATGGAAACGATAAAAACTTAAATGAATACTTAGAATTAATCAATAAAACTTGAACTACTCTTTAAATAAGTCATAATTAATAATATAAGTAAGTTATGCACTCATAAATGATATTTAACATTGAGAAAATAAAGAAATTCAATAGATTAAAGAGATAAAAAGAATAAATTAAATGTTTTAGAAAAATTAAAGAGAGAATGAAGTAAAAGTTAGTAATAAATTAAATAGAGAGAATGATTAAAATAAAAAGTTAAAAAAGAATAAAGGAAAGAAGGTGATCAACAATAGTTTAGTAGTACTCCGATGAAAATATCGAAGATATTGTTTATCCCGTTTAAAAAGTCGAACCTCCATTTCAGAGACATATCGATGGACAATCCACAATGTCGAAGACATTTAATACCATTCAATATAGACGTATGGTCTTTCTTTAACTACATCGTGATATATTATGATCGGACTAATTCATGTCATCAAATGATTATGGAAAAGAAAAAGGTATTTTTTAATTTGTCAATTGCACTTAAATTAAATCTTAATATTTGTGTCAAATTTTGACCGGTGTCTATTTTATTGACATTTGTCATCATGTCAGAAAATCCATAATGATTGGGAGAATGACTCGGTCTTCAAGCAGTCTGTTTACAAAATGGACTTTGGTTACGCTGAAACTTGAGGCGCAAGCATCTCTTCCAAATAAATGAAGCAATAAATATGAAAATGAATTGATAATTACGTAGTCTGTAATATTTAGTTAAAAAAAAGGTTAAAGTATCGTAATACGACATGTAATCTCTCAATTAGGAATATTATGACTGCATGAAAACATTAGTGATGATTAATAATGATGATCTTTATTATTATTTTGGCTTTATAAATAATTAAAAAAATAATAATTAAATGTTATACCATGTTAACCATTTCAATTAAATTGTTACAGGGACTAGATGTTAAATATTTAATTGTGTTAGTATAGTACCAATAAGAATGAGTCTCTTTACATTTTGAAACTACGTTGGTATAATTTGTCATTTTTTAGTTATAAAATATGTTCGTGTATTTGATCAAAATCATAAAGGTTTTATTTGTCGTTTACCCTAAAAAAAAATAGAACGCTTCATGATGTAACATAATCTAATCTACTTTAATGTATTACAACCAATGATAGGGACCATCTTGAATTTTTTTTTTTAATTTTTTTTAACTTTAGAGGTAAAATTATAACTTTGTGAAATCTAAGAATCAAATATAACATTTCTTAAAAATTGGTGTAATTTTTCCTTTTGTTATCATGTATTGTCATGTATTTTTTTATAGAATTGTCTAGCTATGTTTTCGACTTTTTTCATGTATATTCCTTCTATTTTGAATCATAAACATGGATATTACCATTTACCACCGAGATTTTCCTACTTCTCATGCTTGTACGAATAATAAACTATTTAGCCATTGCTGCTTTTTTTTTAAATAAATAAATAAAAATTATCTAGGTATTTTATTAATTTAACATTGTTCTGTTGATCTTTGGAGTATTATCACCAAAAAATTTCTTTTAGCGCTGATTTTACTCAGATTATCAAACCAAGATGCTTTCAATGTAAACTATTTCTCAGAATATTTTTGGAAGTTCATTGTCATTACCATCCTGTAATGACCAGACAGCCTTAGTTAAAGATATTGATGAGATGGCTAGAGGGTGTGTGATATCGAGTCGACCACCCGAGAGTGTACGGTTAGATCGACTCGATCCCAATCGTTGCGTCTTTCAGTTGCATCTCTCGTTGATTTGATGAGAAGACATACACCTTAGATTGAAGACAGGACTATATTGGACTTAGATGCTACACTCCAGACTTCCTTTCTTTCATTTTGACTTGAGAGTTGGAGACATTTTTCTTATTTATTATGATATTTTTAATGTAGTTTTATTTTTAACTATTGAACTTCCAT
This sequence comes from Gynostemma pentaphyllum, assembly GCA_028015215.1. Lineage (NCBI taxonomy): Eukaryota > Viridiplantae > Streptophyta > Magnoliopsida > Cucurbitales > Cucurbitaceae > Gynostemma > Gynostemma pentaphyllum. The sequence continues at coordinate 16,739,712 of CM051353.1, read as the reverse complement.
AGAGAAAAGTTTGTTAATTTCAGGTACATTCAATCAGGCATTGATTTTAGTTATGATGAGTAAAAATTCAATTAAATCCTGTGAACCATTTAGTGTAAAAAAAAGAGAGGAAATTGAAAAACTAACACAAAGGAAAAGGGAGTAGACAATATCTATTTTTTGAAGTTAATATTTTATTATTTGTCATATTGAAAAATCATATAGTTTTAGTAAAGTTTGAGTCTTGAGAATTTGGTTTTGAAATTTTCATATATAGATTTGTTAATTATGTGACTTATTCTACAAACCACACCTATAAAATATTTATATTCAATTTGGATGAAATATCTGTGGTCGAGATGTATCAGAAACTCTTACATTTATTAGGTATGTGTTGGATACTGATTGAATATATTAGACAAATGTCGGAGATAAGTTATATACACCAGACACATACCAAACTCATTAGTTATGTGTTATATATACTTATCACATATGCAAACAATTATTTGACACTTAACTATAAATATAAAATATATAATTTGTATTTATACTATTTTGTTTAAAAAAAATTAATGTATGTAATATTTAAATATATGAGAAAAATATATTATCTTTTTAATATAAATATCATAAAATAAAATAAATTTTAATATAAAAATTACGGCTTTGGACTCAAATAACATATTTATTAAACTTATTTTCTCTCACAACAACATATTTAAATAATCCCAAAAATGATATTTTAGAGGCCCAAAGAAAATACAGGAAGAAATTTTCATTTTCTCTAAAATTATAAATATGTCACTATTTTATCAATTCAATACAAATTTTCCCTTAATCAATAATTTATTAAAATAAAATTTAAGAGCTTGAATATTCGCTATGTTAGTTGTATACGAAAATTAATTCAATAACTTATTTCATTTAGTTTAACGGCGGCTTACAGGTAGTAGTGGAGTCAGATTGTCTGGAGGTTGTGAATTTGATTCATGGGAAATCGTCGGATCTAACGAAAAATTCTCATATTATTGACGTGATTAGATTGTTGGCTGATTTAAAGAAGATTGAGTGCTTCAATCACATTCGAAGAAATTGCAACCAAACGGTTCATTTTCTAGCAAAAATGGCTGCCAATAATAATTGGTTGGGTTGTCGAAATGATCCTTTTCATTTTGGTTCTTTTACTTCTATGTTGTAGTCTGCTTGTTCACGTTCAAAATAAAAATAAAAATATCATCTCAATTGTTTATAGTATTTAATTCAATAAAATATTTCGTTTAATTCAATAACTTATTGAATAAAAATCAATATCAGGTATCTCAATTGTACAGTAATTTAATATAATAAATTCTAACTTATTTATTGATAATTTCGAAGTTTTAAAATGAGCATAACATAGAGCTCAAAATGAGAATTTCAAAATATCTTGAATCATCCAAATCAAAGTTCTAAGGAAGAAGTTAGGACAAAAAGAAAGTCAATGATGTTGAAGACAAGAGGTCTCATAACATAATTAGAAAATATAGATGTTTGATTTGTCATTTTTAAACCACATAGACAGAAACTATAAGAGTCGTATTTATAGTTTCCTTAGATTTTCAGTCAAATCATGTAAAAGTTATTTGAAATACTAGATTCTTACCACGTGCGTCGCACGTGATATTTTATCTAATATAGAATAATTTAAAGGTTTAGCATATTTTTCTTCTATAAATCTTGTTTGAAATAATTTTTTTATTATTTTTTTTTAATTATTAAACGTATTATTATTTTCTATTTTAGGATTTAAATTATTGTATACTTTACTAATTCAATGAATTATATGTAGTTGATTTTCTTTTTATTTAAGACATTTGTTCTTCATATATACTACCAAATAAAAATAAACCGTTTGTTCTAAATATATATACTTCTTTTTTTAAGTTAATTTATTCATTTCTATTTTTAATTATAATTCAAGAAATTATATTAGTTTTTTAAGTTGATTTTAAATTTATAAATATTTCTTATTAAAAAATATAAAGTTTATTTTAATATTATAAAATATTATACCCTTACCAATTCAATAATTATATTTTGTTGTAATTATTTTTTTTATATTAACTTAAAAAAAACAATTAATTTTTTTAGTTATTTTAAAATTAAATCACCATCACCATCACCTTTATTAATTATTTAATATTTAAATACTTAAATATAACTTATTTTTTTATTAATGCGTGATAAATCTAAATAAATAATATTTATTCTAATATCACATTCAACTTCACATGTTGTACTTAATTTTTCAACTATTTTGTAATTTGATGTCGTAAAAACAATAAAAAGCCGTTGAATTTATTAAAAAAATTGACAATTTCTTATTAATTGATTGATAAATATTTTAATATTACTATATAAAAAATGACGTAAAAAGAAAAAAAAATCAAATTAGGTTAATATATGAGAAAAGTAAAAATATGAAGAGAAAAAAAAAGTATCATCATTATGCAAAAAAAATGTCACTTTACAATGTAAATCTATTATTTTTTACATCTCCAAAATTTATTTTTCTAAAAGTATATGAAATGTGGCATGCAATAGAAGATAAAAAAAGTGGGCATAATAATCTAAAAATGTGATATTTAATAGAAAGTGGAGTATTAATAGCAATGACATATTTAGTAATTTTGAGATTTTAAAAGGGTATTTATAATGGCATTATAGTAATTTCAAGATTTTAAAAAGGATAATTGTTCAAAAATGTTTCTCAACCTTCCCCACTTTTATATATTAGAGATATAAAATTGTTCTAACAAATCTAAAAAAAAATTGCTTATTACTATAAAGTTTTCCGTGCTTCTTAAAATCGTATTTATCGTCTTGAGATTCCCTTTTAAGTCAAAGGTTCAGGTCTCTCTTCTCTTAATATACATTAATTTATTAAAATTATGGGTTATTTTTAATAGAATTAGAATAGGTGAAAGATTTTGCATAAATATGTTCGTCAAAATGAACAAGTGGAGAAAGAAAAAATCCACGGGTTGGATGGATGATGGATCCTTCTCGGCGTCTTCCTTGTTTAAGACATCTTCGATTGATTCTCTTTCTTTAAATCATCAAACAACTTAGTCTTGCTGATTGCTTCTTCTTCTTCTTCTTCTCCGCCTTACAAATCTCTCTTTATTTCAAGGTATGCTACTCCATTCCCATTCCAATTCATTAAATTACAGTTTCGATTACCTGCAATCAAATCAATTCCAATCTCGTTTTAGATAGTTAATGATGATTCAGGTGCTCTCGAATTTCAATTTGTTCATATCAATCTCTGTTTCTGTATTGGGATTTTTGATATTGTCTTTTCGGATTATTGGAAAGTATAGAAATAGAATGGAGGATTCGAGACCTGCTCAAGCTGGAGAAGTTGAGGATTGGAGGTCTCTTTTGCAGCCTGATTCTCGACAACGAATCGTCAACAAGATGTTTGTTTTCTTTTCCCATTTTTTAAATGTGAATCTAATATCAATATATGAGTTTTCTTAAGAAAAAAGAAAAACTTTTTTCTTTTTATGTAAAGGCCTCTAACTTCATATAAGTGTCTCACCAGACTAAACTCAGGGTATTTTGTGACAATATACTAAAGGAAAAAAATGCAAATAAGACCCATGTGGTTTTGGTTAAATGCATACAATACGCCCCTTATAGTTAAGAAATGAAAATTTATACTCTTATAATTTCATAATTATGCAATATGACCTCTACTACTAACATTGTTAACTTGCTTTTAGTCATAGCTTATTCGTTTGAACTCTGATTTTGATGATTTAAGAAATTCTGTAATCCTCGTTTCAAACTCTACATTCTGGTCACTTCAAAACTTCGAAATCATCACTAAATAAAAGCGTTTATGACTTCAATCATACCTAATATTTTGATGATCATAACTCTTTTATTTGTTAGTGATTTCGAAATTTTGCAGTGATCAAAATGTAGAGCTCGAAAAAAAAAATCCATAACATCTTGAATTATCAAAATCGGAGTTCAAACGAATAAGTTATGACTTAAAGAAATCTAACAATGTTAGTGAGAGGGGTTATATAATATAACTTATATTGTATAATTTTGGAAATTTTTACTTTTTTATTATAGGGGTGTGTTTGCATTTGAGCAAAACCACGTGTGTTATTTGCATTTTGTCCTAAACTAAATTTAATTTTTTAATAGTAAATTTTTCCATTTAAAAATTTCAGTTTCTTATAAAAAAAAAAAAAAAGGAGTAAATTTTCCGTTTTGAAATTATAAATTTGTTAATAGTTATTCATGTGTTCAATATTATTATCGTTGTTGAACCATTGGAAAATTGATTTTTAAAGTATATTCAAATAAAAAGCAAGAAGTTGCTTTTGAAAACATTTGCTTTTCCCAGTTATTTTTTTCAATTGGGTTTTCCTTGATTACTTATTTTGTGGATGCTTGAACAGTGGAATTTGAAATGTGAAGTAATTTCAATATATATATGGTTACTGTTTCCCACACCTAGTTTGCTAAAATCATAGTTTACTTTTCTAATTGAAACGATATGATAGATTTTATTGATCAAATTCTTGTTTGTTTCTTGAAATGCTACTCTCCCCTTCTATAAGAAAAGAAATTCAAGCTATCTCGTTGGATATTCCTTCTAAATATCGAATATTTTGAATCGTAAACATGGATTACTATGAAAGCTTTTATTGGTGTAAACAGCTTCTCATGCTTGTATGATTTGATTGATAAACTAGTCATCTATTTTTCTTTTTCTTTTTCAAACTAGACTGGATACTTTAAAGAGGCACGTTCCTGTTTCTGGTGAAGCGGGATTAAATGACCTCAAGAAAGTTGCTGTGAGGTTTGAGGAGAAGGTTTATGTGGCTGCTGATAGCCAGGTATTTTCTTCATACACTTAAATGTAACATTGCTCGATCTGTTGAGTATTGTCACCAAGTTTTTTCTTTTACCGTTGATTTCAGTCGGATTATCTGAGGAGAATATCTTTGAAGATGCTTTCAATGGAAAAAAATTCCCAGAATTCTAATGGACGTTCATCATTACCGTCTAGTTCTAGGGTGCCGAGCAACAATCCGTCAAATTCAGGTTAGTGATCGATGAACAGTCTGCAATTATTGTTAGATAATGAGAAGTTTGTCAACATTTTTTTCAATCCAATTTACTGCTTTGCTTTCCTACGTTCATGCTTTCTGTTGTGCAACATAGTTTCTTGTGTTGGAGCTTTTGACCTCTTTATGTTTTTCAAGTTTGTATTGGTTTTTTACTTGGGGCCCTATTTTGATAACAATTTTTGTTTTTGTTTTATAGTATGCTTTTTCTAAACAATTTTGAAATCCTTGCCTAACCTAGATTTAGAAACTTAAAAATAAATAAATTAGTTTCCATAAACCAGTTTTTAATTTCTTATATTTGAGTAATATTTCGAGAGTATTCTCTAAAATTAGAAAACGAAAAGAAAGAAATCAGTAGTAAACCACCTTATTAAAAAAAACATTGTTATCATCAAAGGCATATTTGTTTTCTTATAAATTTGACAACGTATTATAGAATTCAGTTCCAACTTTTAAATCAAGAGATTCACTTCCTATCCCTTTGTCTCCTCCATCAACTTCCTTCAAGGCACTGCTCACACAAAGTTTCAATAGATGAATATGAATAAATCTGTGGAATATATATGAATGTTATTTATGTATGAATGGTTACAATCTCTAATTAGATTTATTCTCTTATTCTTTCTCTATGATGTAAAAACTTTGATTCCAAAGCTTATCAACATATTTATCAGATCTAATAGATTGAGTTTTTTTTTTTTGTTTTTTTTTTTTAATAGCTTATGAAGAATTCAATGTCTTAAAACTTGAATATTAAAATCTTTAGAATTTGTGAGATTTTAGTTTTCAATACTCTTTGAATATTTCCTCTACTCCAAATGATGAATGATCTACTCTATTTATAGAGTTTTCTACAGACATTTGGTCTTTGTTTATGGTTTTATTTGATTTTTAGCTCAACTGCATCATGACATATCCTTGATTAGGTTAATTAATGTCATTAGATGACCATGAAAAAAACACGTGGTATTTTTTTATTTGTCATTTGTGCTTAAATTAAATCTTAGTTTTGGTATCAAATTTTGATCTGTGTATATTTTTTTGACATTTGTCATAGGTTAAGAATATTGTAGGGCAACTCATGAAATTTTGCTGGTACAAGTATGATCTCAAAAAGTCCAAGATGATTTGGATATTATTACCGATCTTCTGCAACTGGCTGATGGCTCTAGATTGACTCGGTCTTCAAGCAGTCTATTTCAAAATGACTTTGATTCATTTGAAACTTGAGGCGAAAGCAAGTATCTTTTCCAAATAAGTGAAGCAATAAATATGAAAATGACCTAGTTGTCAAAAAAAAAAAAAATGAAAATGAAAATGACTATTATGTACTGTAGTCTGTAATATTTAGTTAAAATATTGTACTACGACATGACGTGTAATACGTGAGTAGATTTCAAGATCCATATATATATCTTTCTCTATAATTCTACTTAGTGTCATTTGTTTTCTAGAGAAGATGTTTGTGCATTTGACAAAACCACGAGGGTCTTATTTATTATTTAGTGTAGAAAAAAAATAAACTTCATCATACTAAACCAGCGATGGTGTTTGTATAATGTTATTTTACCCTTTTAATTTTCGAATTATTGTCTCTCATTTTCACGTCAAAAATACTAGAAAAAAAAACAACATTGAATTGTTTTAATTTTAATTCTTGTGTAAACGTTTTTTTTAAGATGACAAAAAAGTTAGCGATGAGAACTTAATTGATATTTTATGCAAAGTTCATAGATTAAAACAAAATGTTTTAATGTTTAAAGATCAAATGGAGACAAATATGAAAGTTAAGAGATAAAAAAGGATTTAAACTTTGAAAAAAAGGCAAACGTATTAGTTTTAAACACCGCGGTAGAATTATTTCTTATTTTTTCCTAGAACTTTATAAGATAGCAAAAATGTCGTTCAAATCACTTAAATAAAAAAAAAAAAAAACAATTCTATATCACATCACCGTGATGATAAAAAATTATAATATTCTTTTTTTTACAGTGAAAAATAAATTCAAAAAATTGTAAAAAAAAAAATTACTGTTATCCCACCTCGCTTATTTATTAAACGAATTAGTTTTTAAATTAGTGATTAGTGAGTGAACAGTTCGCCGGGTCTAGTAACGGAGGCCTGTAACCAAGTGGAGCATTAAAGTGATGGAAAATTTGGACAGTTTTTGGTCGGGCCAGTTTGGCATAGCTTCTCCAAAAAATGTTTTGAGTTAGAGATTTTAAAAGAAATACTTCTTCGCTTCCAGTTTGGCTGGGCTGAGAGAGCTCCTCCAATTGACCTTCACTTTTTTAAGGTAACCAAATTTATTTTTCTACTTTCCAAAAACACGCAAGTGCACGTAGTCAAACAAGTTTCCCATGAGGATTAGTGATTTAACGAGTGTTTAACAACTAGTTTAAAGTAATTAAAAGCAATAGTGTTTTTTAGAGTAATGTAATATATGAAACTAAATAATGAAAATATGCAAGATGGTGTTCCTAAATGCAAATCTAAATGACTTAAATCTAATTAATTATGAGAAATTCAATGACCTAATTAAGAGTAATTTCACTAAACAAAGTATACAACAAACTTTTGTGATTTGTGATTTTCTAAAAATCAAGTTACAACTAGAAACAAAGCAAAAACAGATTGGTAAAATTCTGAAAATTTAGATTTTTATTTTATTTTTTTTATGGATTTTGGATGAACTTATTAGAACTAAAAACAATAGAAAAATTCAAATAATAAGAAAGGAAGTAAGATAAAAATCTTCCCTTAAACCTAAACTCTGATACCAAATGAAATAAAACTCTATAATTAAAAACAAGAACTCATTTGATAGAACCCTTGAATATGCAAACCATAAAATCTCGATAAACAAATAGCAACGCTCATGAAAAAGAAAAAAATAAAAATAAAAAACCAACATAATTTATTAAGAAAAATAAGAACTCATGTGATATAGAATTGGTTTTTTTTTTTTTTTTTTAAAAGTGATTGAATGGCATTTTTTGCTATCTTATAAAGTCTAAAAAAAAAAAAGAAATAATTCTACCGCGGTGTTTAAAACTAATACGTTTGCCTTTTTTTTAAGGTTTAAATCTTTTTTTTTTACCATAGGTTTAAATCCTTTTTTATCTCTTAACTTTCATATTTGTCTCTATTTGGAGAAATTATTCAGAGAGACCGCAACTGAACGAGTGACAAATGTCACTTTAACTTTTTTTTTTAATTCAATCGAGAAACGGAAGATGACGGAAGTTAGTATAAAAGTTGTTTTTCTTTTTTTTTTCAATGGAGGTTAGCGAAACTTTGAAAGAAAATATTTTTATTTTTATTTTTATTTTTATTTTCCTTGCACGGTAAAAGTGGCGGTTGGATATATATTTTAATTAACAAATTGAAACCATTAAAAAATTGTTATGAAACGTATTTTATGTATTGGAATCAATACTTTGAGGGGAGGATAAAAAGAAAATATATTTTTAAAAAATAGCTTGATTTTACATTTGAATTAGTATTTAAATAAAATCTCTTAATAATCATCAATTTTTATTTCAAAATTAATTGCTAATGAGAAATTTATATACTTATAAAATTTATAAAATCTCTTCATTTTTTCATTTTATTGTGGCAACTTAACAAAAATTAAATCAATATTTAAAAGATTAGGTTGAAATAAATAAATAAAATTAAATACCCATTTCATTAATAATTAGTAATCATATTTTTTTTAATTCAATTTTTTTTTATAATGAACTAACAAATAGTAATATAGGGATTTTTTTAATATGTTGAATGATTAACAAAAATTAAAATGTTTATTAAAATTTTATAAATAATTGTATTCACATATAGTTTTTAATACTTGTAAAGTTTGAACATATTTTTAATCTTTCACCATCAAAATATATATGAAAATTCAAATTAATATCAATAATGTATATTTATTGAATATAATATATTATTTGAATGATATTTATTTATTATATTAGTGAATTATTGATACATTAATCATTAATTATTTTTTAAAAAATAATTAAAATATACATAAGTCAATGGGAATGACATATTTTGTAAATTAAATATTTAATGAAGGGTAAATTTAATATAATAATGATATACATTTTGTAATAAAAATATTTCATAAACATCCATCCTTTGATGTTGTTGTTTCTTCTTTTATTAGGAGAGAGCTCAATGTTGAAGCTCATTACCTTGCTAAAAAGGCTATAGACTCAAATTGTACTTTGCTTTTTTCTTAATGTTAATTTACCTTTGGAAAAAAAAAAAAAAGTTTCAAATCGTGATATAAATCGGTTGGGAAAAAAAAAAGAAAAACTTTGCTTGCCCCTTCGTCAGTTTTCAACCAAGTTTCGTTTATCCACCGTTACCCAAATTAAATTGAACTCAAAAAAAAAAAAAAAAACTAAAGTGACACTTGTCACTCATTCAGGAGGCCGACACATTGAGGCGGCCTCTTTGAATAATTTCTCCTCCATTTGGTCTTTAAACATTGAAACATTTTGTTTTAATCTATGAACTTTGCATAAAATATCAATTAAGTTCTCATCGTTAACTTTTTTTTTTAATAAATCGTTTGATAAAAAATAGATCTACATTAAAATATGACATCTAAATCACTACGTGTGGCTTTCTTGTTCACATACAAATTTGTGTTATTAACAACAATGACTAAAATGGTTTTTAAAAACAATTCTCCATTTTTCTTCCTATCTTCCTACTTCAAGTCTTCTCTACAAGCTTCAATGTTTAAGACCAGAAGCTTCTAGGTCTCTATAGGACTTTCTAATCATCTTTTTATAACCATTTAAAAAACACTTTTAAAAGTTATCCCAAACGGGACGGCATGCCTTTGAAAACACCCCATGATAATAAGTTAATCAATTGAGAATACTCTTTCTTACCTTATTTATGATATATTTCTTTAATCGCAATCTTCAAAACACTATTCCAAAAACATGAACTAAATTTAGATTTTTTTTTACTCACTATGTGTGAGCTCGAGAAGCTCTTTCCAAGGAGATGGGCTTAACTTAAAGGGTAGGGATAAGAGCTGTGCAAGCTCAGGAAACTTTCTATTAAGTCATGAGCTCAACCATGACCAGTAAAGTGTAAAGGGTGAAAGTTGTTTTGATTTGGTTTTAAACCAAACCTAAAAAACCGATTGGTTTGGTTATATATTTTTTAGAACCGAACCGAACCGAACCAAACATAAAGTAAAACCAAACCAAACCAATTTGGTTTGGATTGGTTTGGATCAATCGGTTTTGTTTCTCACACATTTTGTTCTTATGAAGAGAGTTTAGTTATAAAAAAATCAACATTTTCATGGAAATCCATAGAATTAAATAATTCCAAAGCATAAATTTAAATTTTAAAGTTAATCTAAAGTTCTAAATATCGAAAGTATGAAGTTTAAATGTAAAATTCTCTAATGTCTATTCGCTCCCATAAAAGACTTTACCTTGGTTTGGATCGATTAAAAACCTACTAGAGTATTTCCAACCAAACCAAACCAACCTATTATTGGTTTGGTTTGGTTTGGTTGTTTATCAAGAGGGAAACCGAACCAAACCAGTTTGGTGTGGTTTGGTTTGGCGGTTCGTCGGTTTTTATTTCACCCCTAGTAAAGTGACCTAAATACTGACGATGATCCTGCATGACCAAGGATGTAATCCATTCTTTTCGCAATTTCTTGAGCATAAGCCTAACTTAAGATCCGTTTGAAATAATTTTTAGAAGGGGTTAAGAATAGTATTAGGGTAAAAAAAGTTAAAGATTTTTGGACAAAAACAATTTTAGACTTTTCTAAAAGTTATTCAAAACGGACATTATAACATTCAAAGATGTTTGTCAAACATCAATTTAGTAGAACAAATTAGTATCCAGTAGTTATATTGATTCTTTTGATACGTGGTTTGTTCATTCATTAAATCCTAATACCTTAACAAAAAAAATTAATAGCCATTCAACTCATAAGACATTTTATTTGATCTCTTATATTATTTTAGTTTTATCCCTCATTTTATGGCAAGTTACATGAGTTTTTATTCATGGTTCTGTTTTAATTTGACCATGGTATTTGAAAAATTAATTCAAAATGATTTCTATCATGCACCTACCCCTTTTCTTTTTTACTTGAAGCCCTTATTTGATTTATTTTCAGAAAAATTATTTGAATCAGACTTGTCCATGTTAAACTCTAGGGTTCTTCTGAATTTGAATGTTATTATTTAGTAGGTTTCAATACCAAGGCGATTCCAATAGTAACGTAAGTGAAATGGGAGCCAATTCGTGAAAACACGGTTTTAGTCAGGAGTGTAACAAGTCAATTTACAATCTTTAACACCAACTTAACTGAAAATCTATAACTCAATTGCTATGACTGTTTGAATAGCCTTAATGAATCATGTCTTTCTTTAATAAAAATAAATACGATCTTTATAACGTACCTCCTCTGAATGAAATTCAATTTGGTCCAAAGAAACTCAGTTTTCGTTCATAGGTCCCAAATAAAGGGATCAATCAAAAGTTTGATTCTATCTTAACTACTCCTGAGTCATGAGCTAACCACATAAAATACCAGGAACTTTAAGAGAACATATTAAATAATAATGATGTGACATTATTTATACAACTTTTCTATCAAATCCTTTCTACTAATTTTAAGTCTAAAGGAGTTAAAAATTACAAACAATAATGTAAAAATTAGTTACTAAAAAATCTCATAAATCACGACACGTTATTAAAAAGATCACAACACTTCATCATTTAACATATTCAATAAACTTTAGTTTTACATATCTATCTAACCAACTCAAATTACTACAACTAGCGATAAGAACCATCTTGAATTTCTTGTAAAACCCACGTGGTAAATTATATCTTAATCAAACTTCAGAATCAAAATAATATTTTCTAAAAAACTTGATGGAATGGGTAATTTTTCCTTTTATCATCATATACTCGTCTTTTTTTTAATAGAACACTCGTCATTTTTTAATTGAAGACTTAAATGGGAAAGATGTTAAGATAATGGTGAAAAGAATCTTTAAAATGCTAATACGAAAATTCCATATCCACCTCCAAAAAAGAAAACTATGTATCATTGTTCACCCATCAACTTCTTTATCAACAGAATTCAGTTAAGCTATAGGGCAAAAAAATAATTTGAAAGAATTATCTATTATTCTTCACTAAAATTGAATCTTTAGTACACAATGCAATACAGAGGAACCATCAATGTCAAAAGATGGAAGAGAATAACATTTTATAAAAACCTATAATCAACTAATGACAATAAAGATTTTTACCTGGATCAGAGAAGCATCTTCACTTTCCGGATTCGGTATGAAGGTACACCGATTTCACCACAACCCCCAATATTGGCAGGCAAAGAGAACTAACAGAATAAAATGTTGTTATCAGTTGACACGGCAAGCAGAAATCTCTCTTTCCTATATATATACCGTTAGTACGTTCGGTATTTTATATAGGAGTAAATTAGTAATGAGTGGTGAGTTTGTTACGGGGGAATGTTAGTTATAAATATTGAGATGTGAGGTTTATGAAAAGTATTGAGTACTGTATCTCAAATTATTGGTATTGTCTTCTCTATTATGCTATTTTTTTCATATATTAATATGAATATTTAAAATATATTTCTCAATACTTTTCATAAAAGCTCAGTCCCCTAAACCTATATTATTTATAACCGACACTCCCTTGTAATAAACTCACCGCTAAATACTAAATTACCCCTATTTAATACTCTAACATAGTGTCCATAAACCCCACCTGTGCCACAAAATTCAAGCACTTAATGCTAGTCAAATCCAATGCCTTCCCAAAATCAGTGGACATGGGGACGAAAACAAGCTAATTGAGTTTGCAGGGAGTGGCTGCCTCAGCGGCTCCAAGGGGACCTTTTGCCATGATGGCCAAAACTATTTGCATCACTATGATTTCGTCTCCATCGATTTTTCTTTGAACTCTTCTCCTTATTAGATCCATTTTCTCCATGCCTTACCTTACTTGTCTGGTTTTCCTTTGCCTTCTTTCTAGACTTCTCACGAGAAGCAGCTTTTCTCTTTTTTCCTGAGGAATGTGTACCAGTATCCTCAGCAGCGAAGTCAATTCCCCGTGGCAATGGCTCTTCATCATCACCAAACTGCCAATTATACAGCATCTCTTGCTGATCTCCATATGGTGGTTGTACAGGTTCCCCTGCTCCAGGTAGTAAAGAATCAAAAGTCATTTCTCCATCTTTACCTCCTTTTCGCTTCAGCAAAACTGGATCAGGTCTAATAATGGTTCCAAGAATACTCCTATTCGGGCCTAGACCCAAAATGGCCTTAGAATTGGTCAAGGTTGAAACGGCCATTGCAAAAGCTGATCTTATCTGCAACCAGAGTACAAAAAAGAAATGATATCTCAAGATAAATATTTTTTTTAATACCGTGAGTGTCCAGGCCAGCTTACGAGCACCTCGACTAATCTCACGGGATAACCACACGACCCTACAACACTTGGCGTCGATAAATTCGTAAGATAATATCCCAGGTAGGTGGCCAACATAGTTTGAACCTATGACCTCAAGGTTGGAAAGCAACCCCTTGACCACTAGGCCAACCTATGTTGGTTGATATCTCAAGATAAATAAATAAGACACAACAAGAAACAAGCATCTCTTAGTTCTGGAACAGTTAAACCTAGAAAAAATTCAAAGATCAACAAGGGCCATGGAACATGTACACCATGAGATTCCATTCCCCCCAAACCCAACCCAGCTTCAAGCAACGAGTCATGACTAGTTACTCCAAGGAACTGACACTTTTTTTTTTTTAAATAATACATCAAATTGGGTGAGGAAAGACTTGAACCTTTGACCTCATGGGAAGGGAGCATGTGCCTAACCACTTGAGCCATGCTCGGAAGGAACTGACACTTTCAAAAGATATGGACCTATCAAATCTAAAGGTGTGAATAACATTACCAATCCCCCATCGAGATTGACATGTAAAAAGAGGAGAAAAATCATTCTTTACCCTCGTACTTAGATAAGCGAATCAATTCTAACCTTTAAATTTTAATTTCATCAAATTGAACCATACTTCTAGAACAGTAGTGAAATTAACACCGACCCTTAGAAGTTGCTGTTTTTTTCAAAGAATGATGGCCAAGTGTGGACATTTTTTTGGCTAACAACGCTATTTTTGGTGGGTCCTGGTTTTTGTGGTTGTGTTAGGCATTTTCTTTGACTGGGGTTGGGTGTTTTTATACTTGCTGCATTTGAGTATTTTTTATGGTTAGGTTCTGGACATTAATGTGGATACGTTTTTCTGGATTTCAGGGTGATTGAGTGGTTGATTTGTGGACAAAATTTTAATTTGATTTCAAGAAGGTATTAATTTCACTTGTTTAAGTTCAAGGTTCAATTTATGGTGGGTCCTTTTTTTTTTTAATAAAGCACCTCAAAAGGCCATTTCACTGATATAATGAAAGAGAAAATAAAACAAATAAAACGACAAGGTGGCACAAACAAACCAAAAGCCACGGAAAACAAAAAATATACCCCCAACCCACTATACCCGCACCGCCACCTAATTACAAGTATGCGGGCCAACAATTAATATTTGAGCCTAAAGGATAATTACAAAAAAAAAGTTTGGAAGTTGACACCCAAAAAGAAGCATTTACATGAGCCAACTCCCAAACATAATCCCACGATCTCTCTTCTCCCTTAAAAATTCTCGTATTCCTTTCCAACCAAATTCCCCATATAATTGCACTACACCTCGAAACCCATAAACTTTTTCCTTTATCTTTGAAAGGAGGATGACATAACATCTCTTCCAAGATTTGGCGGAAAGTATAATTGCCAACTCAATTCATCCCAAACGTTTGGAAAAACCGTGGCCAAACGAGCCTTGAGAAATTGCACTGCCACAACAAATGATCATGATTTTCGGATTCTTGCTTGCACAAACAACACCATTGGGGGTTAAGGGAGAAAGAAGATCTTTAAAGAAACTAGGAGGTGTTGATTCTACCCAAAGCAACAGACCAAATAAAGAACCTGACTTTCTTCAGGATCTTCACTTCCCACAAAGTGGAAAAGAAAAGAGAGCTAGAGATCGGTAAGATAGTGAGGCTAAAATCAAAAGATGATTTACAAGAAAAAAATGTTAGATGAAGTCAAGTTCCAAAATCTTTTGTCCGGTAATCCCTCTCTTACCAAGATTCCATCAAGAATTGAAATAATGGATGCATTTCTACCAATTCCCTATCCCGTATTGGTCTACGAAAGTGAAAATCAATATTCACACCTAACTCCTCCCTTTGAATGAACGCGGAAATAGGTGAACTTCTTGGCTAAGGTGATTCTGTACAAACGGGGGTAAATTTATGGTGAGTCCTGGTTTTGGTGGTTGTGTTAGGCCTTTTCTTTGGTTGGGGTCGGGTGTTTTTTGTACTTGGTTTCGGCCTTTTTTGGTTACTTGATATAGTGGCTGCATTTGAGTGTTTGGGTGATTAGGTTTGGACATTTTTTGTTGCTATAATTTGAGTGTTACATTAGCTTAACTTAGGGACCTTTTGGTTAGGCAAGTCTCTCTATCGAGTGCTAATTCTAAATCTTTTTGTAATTACTATCTTTGATTGCCTCCAATTGGAAGATTTTGTTTGTAATCCTAGTGTTCTCAAGGCGCACATGAAGGTGGCGAGGCCTTTATTGTCTTAGAGGTGAGACTCGAGAGTTTACATAAAAGCCGGAGTGAAGCAAGGCACACTTAAAATATATATATAGCAATAATTTAAAAATAAACATAATCATATAATGTCTAACATCAAACATGAAGATTAAATAAATTAGAACTTTTTTTTCGATATTGTTTAAAATTAAAGTCGTATCAAAACAAAAAAAAAATACCGTCTTCAACCATAATAAAAATAGGGGAAAAAATGAAAAGGCCCCGTGTTCAAAAAGGCGATCGCCTTATTAAATCACCTCCCTTCTCCTTGTTCTATGGCACACCCAGGTCACCTTGCCTCGCCTCTCACCATAGTGCACGGGTGCGTCTTAATAACACTGCCCTTGGGGTCTTTTTTTTGTATATTTCAATCATCAAGGAACTTGTTCTTTATCCAAAAAAAAATAACTAAAAAATGGCAACATGAGATTTTTGTATGGGTGCCTTGCTAAACCCTCCTTTCAAAAAAAATGGTAAGTTACTATGGGTTGCGGGTTTTTATGCTATTACTTGGAGACTATGGTTGGAAAGAAATAGAAGAGTATTTAGAGACGAAAAATGATCGTGGGAGTATGTTTGAGAATTGGCGCATATAAATGATTTATTTTTTTGAAAAGTATGGCTCATAAGCCCATTTCATTGATATAATGAAATAGTAACGGAAAAAGAGAAAATTATAAAAGTAGACATAATGTAGACAAGTAAATTAACCGTATACCCCACCACATGCCCCGCCGCCACCTAATTACAAGTATGCGGCCCAATTGTTAGTAATAAAAAAAGAGGGTAATTACAAAAAAAAGATTGGTAGATGACACTCAAAATGATGCATTTACATGGGCCGTCTCCCAAACATAATCCATTGATTGGCTCACTTCATTAAAGATCCTCTTATTTCGTTCAAGCAAAATTCACCAAGTAATCGCAAATATTCCGACTCTCCATAATTCACCGCCTCTTCCTTTGAAGGGAGGGTTCAATAGCATTCCTTCTAATGAATGGCGAAACAAGAGTGAAGGGACCCAAGATATCCCAAATGTATTAAAAAAAATGATCCCAAATACCCTTAGAGAACTTGCACCCCCACATAACGTGGTTGTGGTCTTCCAAGTCATGATTGCACAAACACCACCATTGATGCCTAAGAGCGAAAGAAGAAGTCAATGGTATTAATCTTACCCAAGGCAGCCGTCCAAACAAAAAACCTCACTTTCTTCGGAATCTTTGTCTGCCAAATTCTAGAAAAAGAGTGGAACATTTCGGCTAGAAGAGTTAATGTTCTCAACAAAAGATTTACAAGAGAAAGACGTGCTCAAAGTTCACACCCTTCTTTCCTGAGAACCCACCCTTAAGGCAAAGTTCTCCAACATGAGGAGTAAAGAAGAAAGTTCAGGTAATTCCCTATCCCGAATTAGTCTACGAAACTTGAAATCAAAGTTGGCCCCAGACGCAACCCATGCATCCCATTAATCACAAAAGTAGAGATGGACTTATTTTTAGCCAATATCAGGAATACAGAAACGCGTATTGGGAATAAGTCTGTGAAAGCCAAGTCCCCAATCCAAATGTCCTCCCAGAAACGTTGTTTCCGTCCCCCACTCACCATTTCAAGGAGCTAAAAAACGAGGGATAACCTTTAGAGATTTCTTTCCAGGGACTCCTACCATGCCTACTTGCAACAATCTGGTGCCACAAACTTAGATGTTCCAACGGAAATCGCCAAAGCCACTTAACTAGCAAGGCTGCGTTCTTTTTCTCTAGGTTGTTGATACCTAGACCACCTCCCCCAATCAGTTTCGATACTAACTGCCATCTAACCAGGTGTGAACCACCACCCTCATCTGAGCCTTCCCATAGAACATTCCTCGTGATCTTTTCCAGCCTATCCTTGACATTTAAGGGCATCCGAAAGATGGACATGTAATAAGTCGGAATGCCACTCACTATAGTCTGAATGAGAGTGAGTCTCCCCCCTTTGCAGAAGAAACCACTCTTCCAAGACGCCAATCTTTTTCAAAATTTCTCTACCACGCATATGTAAATGATTCTTTTTGGGTATCAACTACAAACTTTTTTGTAATTATACCTTAGGTTTGATTATAATTTTTTTTAATAGGAAGGTTTGATTATAAATTATTTGGCCACATACTTGTAATTAGGTGGCGGTCTTTGGCTTTTTGGGATATAGGGAAAAACTTTGTGCACAACCCACTCAAACAGAATCGTAATGAGATTACTTAACTATTTGTAGGAAAGGAACTTTAGAAATCATGATTTTGAGGTGGTTACCACAAAATTGGAATGATTTCAAGCAATAAATAAACGTTAGGAATCGTAACGAATGTATACGATTACGATTCATTCATTTTGATTACATATTAGTAAACTAGCCCTTATTTTATAAAACAATAGGGATGAAGTCAAGAGACTCGGACACAAAAAAGTTGGGGAAAACGGTAGAATCATTGTATGAAAAAAGATGAGATGAGATTGATGAACAAACCTGGAAATAATTGTAAGAATTCTTGCCGATGTCATTATCTGGTGCCTGTATAATTATCAATAAAATTACATCACAACAGTAATATAGAAAAAAAAAATGGATTAACTGGAAATAATCACCCTACTCTTAAGTTTGTTACGCTATTTAAAGTGGGGATTAACTGATGATCAAGTTACTAAATTAAAAAATATGACAAAATCTAAAAGCTTAGCAGGTTTTTTCACAAGGTAATTCATCCTGTCTTGTATAGGAACTAAACAGTAATAACATATGACGACCCAAACTTTCCTAAGGACTCTTTGACAAAATTAAATGCAGCTCTGGGGCTCAGAGTCAAACTAATTAAAAGTTTTTATAATGATATACAAACTGCCCAAGCATATAAGCATAAGCATAAAGCTAGCAAGACAACCTAAGCATAAACATTAAAGCTAGCAAGACAACCTGAGGATCCTCAATGGAGAGAAGAAATGGTCGTGCTTTTGTCATGAATCTGCAACACCGGATAAAACAGGAGAAAATGAGAAGTTAAAATTTAAGCAATGAAACATAATTACTCGATGAAGATAAATTCATCAGTCTTGCGTATTTTACCCTCTGCTCTTCTTTGAGAAAAATATGCCCCCTCCATTGCAAGATACACCAACATCAGAAGTGTTTAATTTACGACCATAAAAGTCAAAAAAATGTACCTATTTTCCAAAAGACATTAGTTAGAATACAATATTTTTTGTCTAAGAAACAATTTTATTGATCACATGAAATATTCAAAAGAAGAGAGCACCCCAAAAGTCACAAAAAAATTAATTCATTTGGGGGCAATGAGGTAGGGAGAATTTTTTTTTTTTTTTTATGGAAGAGGGAGGGAGAGTAATTACAAAAGTCCCTATGAAGCGAGCACCAAAGCGAAGGAAAACGAACAACAAAGTCCCAAATGGCTTGAACATCTCTACTTTCATCCCAGTAGGTCCTATTGTTTCTCTCCCATCAACAGAGACAAACAATAGCTCTGAAGGTGTTGCACCAAATGAGCTGAGATTTTCAAAATAAATTGCTTCCACACAAAAACCCATGGATGGCCTTTAGAAAGCATGAAGACGTGGAGGACCTTGAATCCCAAAAATGTTCATTAATCTAAACAACAAAGTCGAAGTAAACGGACAGCGAAGGAAGAGATGGTCAGTAGATTCACTGTTCGCGTTGCATAACACACACATACAGGGAGAGCGCCATTTTACGAAACTTAGCTTGGATTCTCTGATTATTAGATTTACCTCGTTATGGCTGCTCATTCTACTACTTTTTGTAATTATTCCCCTTTGACTATTACCCTCAACTAGAGGAATTTTTTTGTAATCCTGGGGTGCTTTTTGTGTAACGTCTTTCATTTATCAATGAAATGTCTCTTATATTAAAAAAAAAAATTGGATTCTCTGATTAGTATTTAAACCGTTTTTTAGAAGGATCCACAAGAACACCTTCACTTTTTTGGGACAAGGATCTTTCCAAAGAAGGCAAAACAGATATTTCGGCATAGGGTCATTAAAGTTTGTAAGATTGTGGAAGGCATTTGTGCAAGAAAAGTCACCACCAAAACCGGTCCACACCTTCTATCCTTGATGGAATAGGGTTTAGGAGGAATTTGATGTATGATGAGATCGATGACAATGTTAATGACTTTGTGGTACTCCTCTCTTCCATCATGTATGTCATTCAGAATTTCCTGATGAAACTTTGCAGGCAAATGTCTTTTATCATTGTTTTTACATCCGAGTAAATGTCATTCGCTCAAAACAAATAGTGGCAAGGAAATGCTTACCAAAAGGACTCCCAGATTATGTTCGAGAGAAGATTGGCACCTGTTGAAACTCTGTGCGATCAATGAATCCAATAAAGAAATAATCAGTGGTAGATTTAAATAAGAAAGCCTTATTTTAACATACGGAATTGGTAAATTGGCCAACCATTTGTTGCCCCTAACAGACTAAATGCCAATTAACCACACCTTTCTTTAAAACAAAACAACATTTTAAAACAGTTCACAAAGTAAATGTATGGTTAAGTATTTTTTTTTTCCTGTATATCACACTTCTTAACTTAACCTGATTTCTAAACACTCATGGTCAGAAACTAATTCACTAGCAAATGCATAAAGCTTTGTGTAAGAAAAAACATAACATCATCAAAAGTAGCTTCAAGAGCAAGAGTATTCATATAGATATCAAGACCCTTTCAAAAGAACAAATATAATATCAGATTGGTTTAAGTAAGAATGTCATATATGATGGGAATATGGAGAATATCCTTTCACAAGAAAAAATAGAATATCAGATTAGACATAAGGAAGAATGGCATATAAGATAAGAATGTGGAGTTATAGTATACCAACCTGCAACATTGACATTAGCATGGTAAGAAGTGCATAAGAACCTAGTCCACCCGAATATACCTGAATACCTTACAAAGAAACTTAAATTAGGCCGACATGTAACTAGAGAGGTGATAAAAGGACCACATACAACCTCTTTAATAATTCAAGTTCATAGATGGAAACTATACCTCATTAAGTTCCCTCTGCTGCAAATACACCTTTAAGATCAAACACAAAGGTCGCAAAGGGGGCCACTTATTGACTGCACCCTGAAAAAGGAAAGCAATTGCTGTAAGCAACCAGGAAAGAAAATGTCTCCTGTCATTCAAACATCCCAACCAAAACTCTGGTTAATTACACCTGGAATTATACACAATTACACACTAAAATCCCCAAATCAATCAAGAAATATTTCTTGAATGCCGACAATTTTTTTAAAGAGAATCAACAACTTTTCATTGATTAATGAAAAGAACAGTATACAAAAGATCCAACCTGGGATTACAAAATAGCACCCCAATTTGTGTTAATGGCAAGAGGGCAAGCAAAAAAGTAAGAAAAGAAACACCAATGCCGACAATTACAAATATGCACATACAATTTTGAAAGCACAAACTATAATGAAAAATATGCAATGACAAAATAAAGAAATGGTACAACCGATCATGGAAACAAATAAATTTGAGAAAATGTTAAAGCATATCATGCAGTCACCTCTTACTCAATAAATCACAATGAACATTCGCACTGCACAATGACTGACCTATGAAGGTCACAACAGAAGACATTGAAGTGTAAAAACAGACCTTTATAAAATCGGCAGCTTTTGGTCCATTCTGCACATCAAAACTGTTAACCAAGAGATAAGCTGTCAATCTTTTGGACAAGTGTTTTTTTAATAGGAAACTGAAAATTTCATTGATAAAGAAGAGCAAACAAAAGAGGGTGATAAGAAATTGACCCTACCAACAGATTACAAATGAAAACTATAATTACAAAAAGTGTTAGATAAAGAAGCAAGCAAAGACACTTTAAACCGAATAAAACCGCAAATTTTGTTCGTGGTCAAGGCCTTTGTTATAAAAAATTCTATAATTTCTTTCCAATCAAATCCCCCAAGGAATAATTTTAACCACCATCTTTTGGACAAGTATTGATTTTAAAAAATTCAGTAACTGAGTTAATTATTCATGTTGAGAAATTCTTCTTTAATCACTTTTAACTGAAAAGGCTGCAAGAAATATCAGTTAATTAATATGTCAAGCAATCAATTGGGTGTTTGGTAGATCTACAGACAATTATTAATGTTTTTGGATAAAAGGCATTTTCATTGATATCTGAAAAAGAAAAGAGGGCTCACAGCCTTATGGAGTGCTCAATCCATAACCTAATTCTTATGGATAGAGCACTCCATAAGGAAGTAAATCTAACAATAATATCCCAAAGATCGTTCCTATCAAAAAAAATATCCCAAAGATCATCAGAGCCTAAAGATTCATCACGAAAAAACCCTTTTGTTTCTTTCCCAAATAAGCCAAAGTAGAGCTCTCACGGCATTCATCTAGAGGACAAGCGCTTTGCCTTCCAACGAAGCACCGCAAAGCATCCCATGAATAGCTGAGGGGAGGTGGCAATGGAAAGGCCAGTTAATCTTGAAAACACTGAGAAGCTTCACCCATAATTGAGATGTAAACGGGCCGTATAAAAAAGAAGACACATATGTCTAGCTGAAGGGAGGTGGCAAAGCATCCCATGAATAGCTGAGGGGAGGTGGCAATGGAAAGGCCCTTTAATCTTGAAAACATTGAGAAGCTTCACCCATAATTGAGATGTAAACGGGCCGTATAAAAAAGAAGACACATATATCTAGATTCAGAGCCATAAAAGAGAACGTTCTCTGAATTTTATCATTAGTATTGAGACCACCTTGATAAAGAATCCATTGGAAGACTTTAACCTACTTAGGGTACCAATCCTTCCAAATGAAATTGAGGAGATCCGAAGGAATGTGGCTGTTTGCCTTGACCAAAAGGTTAAAAAGCACTCTTAAAAGAGAAGGTGCTCCCCCCACCACACCCTAACATCTTGCAAATCGCAAGGACTCAAAGAGCCAATAACACCACTGAGAGAGACGAAATCATTTATCTCACTGTCCTTGAGATTCCTTCTAAAAGTAATGTTCCAAGAACAGCAGGTTGTATCCCAAAGATGCTTGACAAAAGCATTATGAGAAATAGAGAGCCTGAAAAGGTTGAGGAACTGGCCAACAAGGGAGAAGCCTTCAGGTTCCAAATATCATCCCAAAACTTAATTTTATCACCAACACCAACACCCAAACAAAAGATAGACTTAAAAGCCAAGCAATCATTCAACTTGGCAATTTGCTTCCAAGGGCTACGAGAGGAGCAATAAGAATTAGCCTTAGTCGTCCACCCCGGATCCGAGACAACGTGAATCACTTTAATCACTGATGTCCACAAGGAATTATCTTCAAGGGAGAGCCTCCAAAGCCATTTGATAAGGGGAGACTTGTTCCTATCAATGATGTTGCCAAAAGCCAATCCACCACAATCCAAAGGTTTAGAAACAATGGACCAATTGATAAGATTGGAAATCCAAATGCCCTCAACAACCTAAAAATCCTCCTATTCCTCTAGCCTAATGAACCAACTTGAAGCTAAAAAAAAGCATCCTAGCATTCTCTATCACAAAAAGAAGAATAAACTGTGAAGGAGGACTTCAGCCATCATACTACAATGGTAGAAGGATGGGGCAAGAGTAACTCCAAAAGTTTAAAAAAACTTCCGCCAAATCCTTCCTGAAAAGACAAATCACCACATGATGTGATTTAATTCCTGCAGTCTTACTTACACAAAAATGCACCAATATGACCCAATACGACAGATTTGGGGCTATGCTTTGTCTTTTGAGATGGCTTTAAGGATGTGATAGCTACCTTAGTTTATACTTTCATCTTTCTAAGAGAAAATCTTGTTTTCAGCCCAAAAGAAATGCAGAAAAGGAAGATTATCTTCAGATCAAGAATAAAGAATATAACAGATTTGTAAAATTCCATGCTTATCCAAAAGATCAACAAAATACCTGACATCAAATGCTATACAACTTTTCTTTTCAACAAACTTAATTATGGGCACACGAGCCTTTGCAATCACCTGCATGATTGAAAACATAAAATTAAGGGATGCAACAATGACAATAAAGATCCTGATAACAATATCGATGTCGAAGAAAATAGTATATACATTTAAACCAACCTGAATCTTTTTTGCTATTCCCTTTTGTGACAATGCCCGGGAAAGAGCGAGCAAACCGAGTTGTGGTTTAGGGATGCCTGATCCCAGAATAACAACCTGCAACCCATAGTTATATTCAAAAATTTATATGACGGGATAAAAATTATAGTGTAGACAGATAGACCACTTGATTCCAGAATGATCAATTATTTTTCATAGACAATGCTCTAAGATATACCATTAAATAAGGGCAAGAAGAATTACTGAGGACATAAATTAAACAAACTGGCAAAAACAAAGAGCTTACACTTTTCCATGAAAAATGAAAATTACACACCAAAATTTCTGGCAGAATGAAATGATCATACTATAGGGTACACAACATTAACTTGGGCAACATTAAAATGTCTACTGTAGGGTTTACAATATACAAAAATGAATGCTCTACGATATACCATTAAATAAGGGCAAGAAGAAATACTAAGGACATAAATGAAACAAACTGGCAATAACAAAGAGCTAACACTTTTCCATTAAAAATGAAAATTACACCAAAATGTAGGGTTTACGATATACGAAAAATGATCATACTATAGGGTATACCACATTAACTAGGGTAACATTTCTGGCTCATACTTAGATTAGAACTTCACAAACTCGTGTCTTTTATTGACAATGTAAATGAACTTGAGAGCTTCCAGCTGCTCCTGAGCTAACTGCTAATTATACACAACAATGTTCTCCAGCTTTAAACTGGCCACATATATAAAGGGAAGGCAAAAATTCTGTCGATCAATGCAATTAAAGCATTGTTATGGGGTATCCGAAATGAGAGAAATCACAGGATTATTTAATGGCAAGGCTTTGGGTTGGGAGGAGATGTATTGTCTGATTTAGCCAAATTACATGCCTCTTCTTGGTGTACTTACGCCAAACCTTTTGTAACTATTCTTCTTCCGTTATTTACTCCAACTAGGATGCTTTCTGTGATTAACCATTTGGGATTTCTTTTATTGAAAATCTTTTGCATCCTTTCTTTTGTATTACTTTTCACTCTACCGATGAAACATTTGTTTCCTCTTCAAAAAAAAAATTATATATACATAAACAGTTACGTGGATGATTTTTGCATTTTGTGTTTCTTTATCTTACAGTAGTTTTCATGGAGGGAAATTAATTTCATCACAGGAATGCATAAATTAGAGAAACAATAAAATGTTGAAAGGAGTATAAAACAATAGATTCTAGAAATACTCGGATACATATGTCCAATGAAAAGACTAGAGTAAGATAGAATCAACTATCATTCACTCAATTTAATTAAAGCATAGTTATGTGATTCACCACAAACCCAGGCATTTCGGTCCTTTTGTATGCATAAAAGTACGGGCTAACAACACATGACAAGTATAAACCCATACAACATGGAATAAATAGACATAAAACATGGACCCAAGAAGAACTCACATCAATGTCACTGGTTGGCAGATAGAGACCTGTCTTGAACGATCCAAAAACTTCAACCTAGAGAGCCAAAAAAAATCAAATGTCACCTCCGAAAGAAGATAATTTTTTTTCTTTTCTTTTTTGTTGGGGGTGGGAGGAACCAATAAATGCCATGGGACACTAATCATACATTACAGTGAGGCCATATATGTTTGACAACACTGAAGACCCTTTCTACTGCTTGGTCACGAGCATCACGTTCTTCTTCGGTCGGAGATAAAAACTCACAAAAATCAACGATTTCTGCATTTGAATAACCAAAATTATACATGATGATATGTCCGCAATTAAAACAGAAAAATAAGGACGGGGAAGTTCAATAAAAAGATGGAAAAAAGAGAGAGATGAATGAATAAATTCATCAGAATTCTGAATTCAGACAAGACAATGCAGCCAAATTTCCAACAAAAAAACACGATCTTTATACGTTAAATAATACATATTAATCATAAAACGCTTCTAGATAAACAAAACAGAAGTTAATTTCAAATTACCTTTATGAAGCTGAAGCATAGGACTCTTGAATTTACTGTTACCACAGAACCAGCCGCTTTCAAGCTTCGGCTGATCCTCTTGAACCGGTGTTCTCGGCTCGGTTTCCAGGACCGGCATATCCCGCAAATGAGTAGTAAAGGACGAAACTTTCTCTTCGTTTTCGGCGTCGACATCGAGGGAAAAGAAATCCGGCGCGCTGATTGCCGGCGAAGAAAAAGGAAGGGTGGAGTGAGTTATTTCGTTTCGGAAAACGGAGTAGGACTCGAGGTCATCGGACGGCGAAAATTGCTGCTCGGTTGGAGAACTTGCGGCGGCGATAATGGGGAGTGGGCTTAGAGTATCGTAAAGAAATTGTTGGCTTGGCCCCTCCTCCATCTCCATGGCGATGGAAGGCGACGGAGAAACGGAGATAGCTAATTGCAGAAAGGATCTCCAGTTAGGGTTTTGAGAATTTTGGTGGGTTTAGGAGACAAATTGATTTTGAGGTAGGAAATTTTTTTATTTTATTATTATTATTTTTTTAAAGTGTTTTAAGGTAGAATCTAATTTTTCTTTAAAAAAAACTATTCATTTAATCATTGTTTATTAAAAAGAAATAATATCAAGAATATCCACATTTATTCACTAATACCGGTTGTATTTTTTTAATATCAATTTTGTCCAAAAAACACCATAAATGGCGGTGATCCCATGTTTTCCTTTTTGAACGTTTACCATCATGCCCTTGATTAATTAGCTGTTGTGTTTCTGTTTTATATACGTTTTACTTTCCTTAAATGTTGTAGACCATAATAAATAGAGGGCAGCCAACGCCCTTTCATTGTTCCTTGACTGACGACGTGGAGCTAAAGTGTGTAAGTTTGCTAATTTATAAAACATATAAGTATTAATGCTATTATACCTATTTATTATGGTCTATTATGAAATTAACACTATTAAAAATGTGAGTGAGGGAATAATCTTTACTTTTCATTTTTACCTTCAATTTTGATCTTTGTTTTTTTTTTCCTTATCTACATCTATACTATATTAAAAAGTGGCTTAAAGAGAAAAGCTTTTAATTTCCCTTTAAACCCCTATTAATTATCTAGAATGATCATTATAATCTTCATATTCATCTTAATTACTAATTACTTATTATTAATTGTCAATATTATATATAAAAAAAATTGAATATAATGTATGTCATAGTTTTATTCATTAATATATCTATATCTATACTATATTAAAAAGTTGCTTAAAGGGAAAACTTTTGATTTCCCTTTAAACCCCTCTTAATTATCTAGAATGATCATTTATAATCTTCATATTCATCTTAATTACTAATTACTTATTATTAATTGTTAATATTATATATAAAAAAAATTGAATATAATGTATGTCATAGTTTTATTCATTAATATATGTGATAGTTTACCTTCAATATAAATTTATGTTTGGTTAAATATTAAAGAATTATAATAAGAAATTCATATAACTAATATTATAATAGGTTGAAAAATATTATAATATATATACGATTTATAAATTAATTTATTTTATTATTGCTATTTTCAAAATCAACCCAACTACACTTAAATTAATTTTAATTTAAAAAAACTACTACAATAAATTATTATATTTTAAAATTTTAAAATATTTTTTTTAATTTCCCAATTACTATTAATTAAAAAATAGTTTTATTCATTAATATATGTGATAGTTTACCTTCAATATAAATTTATGTTTGGTTAAATATTAAAGAATTATAATAAGAAATTCATATAACTAATATTATAATAGGTTGAAAAATATTATAATATATATACGATTTATAAATTAATTTATTTTATTATTGCTATTTTCAAAATCAACCCAACTACACTTAAATTAATTTTAATTTAAAAAACTACTACAATAAATTATTTTATTTGAAAATTTTAAAATACATTTTTTAATTTCCCAATTACTATTAATTAAAAAATATCATTTATTATTTAACATTATTACTCTTGTGACGACCCGTCACTTTTAAATAATTTAAATTCAGAGAAAACAGCGGAAGTTTTTTAATTTACGAAAAATTGGCGTGGTTTTGTTTGAAAATTGGCATGCCGAAAACCTGTTTACATCCTAATTTTCAAATCTAATAAAATCACATGGACTTTAAGTCCAAATCAGGAGTTCAAATATGTATATCATATAAACATCAACATTAGGCTCTTAGGAGCCAAATACAAAATACAATTCATTAAAATTCTTAAAGTTCATCAAAATAAGACATAAACTTTACAATTCCATTAGTCCATCTCGAGGTTAGCATCCCTCGATCACGCAAAGACCATCTCCCCTTCCACCTGGTCTCTAGCCAGGGCATTACCCGAAATTGGTTGTAATATCATGAGCTAACAACTTAAGCCCAGTGAGAATAATAAGCATAAAAAGTAAAGATAGACCTCAAACTCGCATTTCGATTTGTGTCCAAATAACTGACACAGTTACTCCTAAACTTCTCCAAACTCTAGGTAATTCAAATCCATAATCTTCCAAGTAATATTACTACACTTGTAGTCGATACTCAACCATTAACTTGTTATGACAAAGAAAGTAAAGTGAATAAACTTTGTTTAACATATAACATCTCGATTCTCTATATCATCAATCATAATCACGATTGCATAAGGACATCCCGTAGGATTCCACAATTTCTTTTATGCATGAGGAAGTAATATATACGTCCGCAACTTACGATTCAACTCCGCATAAGGAAGTAATGTGTGCGTTCGCAACTTACGATTCAACTCCCTATGTATGAGAAGTAATATGTACGTCCGCAACTTACAATTCAACTCCACATAAGGAAGTAATATGTGCGTTCGCAACTTACGATTCAACTTCTATGCATGAGAAGTAATATGTACGTCCGCAACTTACAATTCAACTCCACATAAGGAAGTAATATGTGCGTTCGCAACTTACAATTCAACTTCTTTTCGATGATGCGAGATGTTATGCATATGTTTACATATGCTTGCAAAAGTAAATAAAGTAAATGTAAATGATAAAGCAACCGAAACAAGCATAAAGTAAAGGGGCATAAAGTAAAGAACATAAAGTAAAGGGCATAAAGTAAAATAGATAGAATCCCGGATGAACGATATATCGATCGAACTCCGCTAACAATAATAAAAGTAAAGGTCAAAACATAACGATTAACCTAAACTTTCAAGGATTCTAAACTTCCAAAACTAATCTAACTTAGAATCTTCTAAGATTCGAGGTTTTATCGAGAAATCCTAAGTTTCTCGCTTAAAGGATTAACTTCAAATCCTAAGGCACTAACTCACATCCTCTAACCTTAGGTTGGATTCTAATCTTAGTTTCCGATTCTACAAATCATCGTACTTAATTGCTTTCTATAGTTACTTTAAATTCTAATCATTCTCACCTTAATTAAAAGATGACCTTGCTCCTAAGTCCGGTAGAGCAATCAAACAAGCGGTTCAAAAACACCTACAAAAGGATTAATATCCCGAAAATTAATAAATTACCAACTAACGATTAAACAACGATGAAACAAGCAAAAAGACGGAAAATCCACCAAACCCCCATCAAAGAGGCTCTTGGCCCTCCCTATAAAAAGGGTCTCGGGTTTGGTTTTTCGGCTTTTTGGCAATTTAAATACGTTCTGAGTTGGTTTTAAGCAAATTCAATAATCCCGATTTCAATGGGTATCGATAATTAGGGTTTTTGAACATTAATCCATTTCCCGAAATGAATTCAAATATGCAATTATACATGAATCTATAACCCAAATTCAAACCCCAAAGAGGAATTTTCAAACGGGAAGGGTTTCGACTGAAACTCGGTTTTAGGGTTATGGAATAGTTTCCAAAAACTACTCCCGAGTTTACAAACACCGAGTTCTACAACACGAAAACGAAGAAAATCAAGTAAAACTCCATTAAAACACTATTTGGAGCTTAGGGTTTGAAACTTTACTTACCGAGATCTCCGCAAAACACGAGTGGCAAGTACGAAGGTTAGGTGGAAAAGATTCGTATGACCGATACCTTTCCAAAGGACCCGGAATCAAGTCGATCGGGCAAGAAACGAACAAAAACCAAATTTGGGAAAAGGAGGAAGGAGGCCCACGGCTTGGAGGAAGAAAGAATGAGATGATTTTGGTCAATTTGTGGTCAATGGTGAGTTTTTAAAGACAATTGAATAGTGTTTTTAGATATTTTGCAAATAGGGAAATTACGATTTTGCCCTTTTACGACTTTTGGCTTAAAAACGATTCCCGAACATCTCAAACTATCTCAATGGTGATTAATAATTATTAATTGGCCCGTTAATAATTATTAATACCATTAAAATGTATTTAAATAAATAAAGCCATTAAAATGAATTAAAATGAAATAAATTACCAAATTCTAATTTAATAATAAATAAATGAATTTTAATTACTCAAATTAAAATAAAATAAATAAAAGTTTTTTTTTATCACAAAATAACAGGACGTTACAACTCTCTTTCTTAAAAAATTATAACTATTTTATTTACAAGTTAATAAATATCTTTCTTATATCTAATTTAATAGCAATATCATGGGTTATTGGAACATATCTGACTCTCCTCATTTCATGTGTTCTTGAGATTGTCTCTTCAACAACCATCTACTTTAAATATATAATTATGTTAATGTGATTATTTTTTTAAAGATGAAAACCAAAAGACATCGAATAACATCTTGTAACATTCCAATTAAATGGGTAGCAGAAAAGTTTTGTAACTTGTTAATTAAAATAAAAATTTATTGAGTTTATCACTTTTATTTTACTATAAATACATGTAAATAGAGATGAATTAACACACCAAGTTAAAAACAAAAAATTAGATGTTTGAGAATAGAGTTATAGAAAGGAAAGAAATGTTAGGTATCTTTCTAATATTTTTTATATGCTAATAACTTTTATTTTATATTTATCTAAATTTTATTAACTCATTCATCTTACTTTCAACTCTTTTTTATAATGATGATTATGATTATTAAAATTATTTTTCTTTTTAAATGTAGGTGAGCATTATATTCTTATTGGAAAACTTAAAGTTCTAAAAAATAATGGTTTACAAAATAAAAACTCACGAGAAAAGGAATGGTGAAGTTATTTAAAATTTCATGAGGAAAACTTTTTAAGCTAAAATTTTTGGATGAAAATGTTATAGTTTTTAGTTTTGTTTAATATTTTTCATATTAATTGAACTTTATTTGTAATATTTTTGTTAATTAACATTACTCTTAATATTTATAATTTTTCTCTTAAACGTAATTTATAAGGAATAAAAGATTCAAGTCACTGTCTTCCACTATTTAAAAAAAATTGTTCATGGTAAACCTTACTTATATAAAGTATATGGTTTGATCACTTATGATGCTTTTTGTAAACCTTATTTGTAAAAAGAATGGTTTGATCAATTTTCTTAGCTTGCTTGAAATATGAAATTCATATAAAATCACATCAATTTACATCTTTCTGCAAGCTGCATCATTGTTAAGCTTCAAGGGGAGTGACCAAAGAGGAGAACTCCAATTTTCCGTACAATGTGAAAATTGCTCTCAAATCTGGTTTATATTAATTTACTCGAATGACTTCAATTATTTAAATTTGCTTATTTTGATTGTATTTTAGAAGTTTGTGAATAAATTTATTTTTTATCGTAGCAATAATTTGTTGTTTTTATGACTTGAATTCAATGTGGTAAATGTATTACAGTATTTTTTAAAAATATTTTATGGCTATTGGTTGATTCGCCCAAGATTTGTTTCTTCGTCTCGATTATAGGCTATTCTCTAACTGCCTTAGATCTTCATTTGCAGAATAATAAACTAAATAAATAAAACCATGCCTCCTATTTTTTCATCATTATCATTTATCTTTATATTTTATTAATATTTTCATACTAATATTGACATTTTATTATAAAATTTGAAGATAAACCACGTGCCCCACGTGCATGGCACTTGTGAAAAACCTAGTTTTCATAAAAACCAAGGAGTAGGAGTAGATACTTACAATTCCATTTGGTATTAATTTTGATACAATGAAATCCCAAAAAGAAAATATTGAATTCGATGAAAGTTGAAACATCAACTTAATCTTAATCTGTCTATAACATATTAAAAATCTCTCTATAGTCTATAATCTATAGCATAAAAAAAAGTGAATAAGAGTAAGAGAAATATTGGGTTCCCAGATTGCCCTTACTTTTTTAATTATTTCCTTTATTACATTATTATTTTATGTCGTGTGCAATGGAACAAAAATGACATATAAATCATTAGAAAATAACATAATACGTGCAGAAATAGTATCAGGAGAACATGCAGGAAAAACGAGTTTTACTATCAAGAATACCATTGAGTCCAATTCATGATGAGGAATATCCATTCAAGTGCAAGAGAAAACAATTCCCAATTTGCTTGCGTTTTGCAACGACAATAAATGAAGCACAAGGCCAAACAGTTCCAAATGTTGGAATTTATCTTCCACAACATGTTTTCTTTCACATACAACTTTATGTCACATTATCAAGAGGAATTTCAATGGCAACAACAAAAGTCATGGTAAAATCGAGAGATGATGAAATTGTAATTTCAATATACACAAATAATATAGTGTATAAGGTAATTCTTCAATAAATTAAACACATATTTTTCGTTCTTTACTAACAGGAGAATGTCTAACGCTACAGTGATAAAAAAACTAATTAAAATAAATTAAAAAAGTGAATGAGGGGAGAATTTTTCTGTTCCATTTTTATCTTCAATCTTAATTTTTCATTTTTTTTCTTATTATCATAAAAAGTAAATAATAAACTAAAATTAAAAAAATTCATATATATTTTCCAAGGAGTATAAGTAGATACATTCAATTCCAGTTGGTATTAATTTAAATACAATAAGGGTTGGAACATCATTAAATTGATAATGTAAAAGATAAAACTCATTTATTTGGCTTTACTCAAATTTCTATATGATTACACTCAGCCAAACTCAAAAAATGAACTAAATGTTAATTCAACTATCTCTTCAATGAGGAATCAAACTAAAATATAAATGAAATTTGGCTCTTTCCTTACTCACAATTCTCTATATAAACAAACCACTTTAGACTAATTTTCAACCAATCAACAAATTATCAACCTGATAGATGAGCGGATTTAAATATGATAACCAAGCTATGCATGTCGTCTAAGATAAGCATCGGAGAGGAGCAATTACCAGTAGCAACGCAATAGAGAAGAAAAGAGAAGGTGGGTTATCGAATTATTGGAGATGGGAGATCAAAGGATAAAGGGGGCTGAGTGGTTGTGGCTGGGTGCAACGATGTTAATCTCGAGACTTGAATTTTAAAGGTTATTGGAGACTGGAGTGGAAACCAAGTTTAGATTTTTAATTTTTTGTTTTTTATACGAAGTGTATGGGGTGGGGATTGAACCACACTATTTAGTGTGATACTACATATCTTAGTCAATGGGCTTTGCGTGGGTGAACAGTTTGTGAAATGATTATGAGAATCATGATTTACTATGGATATTTTTTTAAAATATATATATTATTAATCTTATTCTTAGAATTATTGTAGAGTGGTAATTGGGATATAAGAATGTGAGATTTAAATCCATAGGTTTTTTTATGGATATTTTTAAATGTCATTGTGAATGGATGAGCAAGATTTAATTTGTGAAGCATTATTATCAGGGTAAAAAATCAAACTAACCACTTTTTGGATAAAAAATATCGAAGTAGCCACATTTTTTTAAAAAAAAAGTTTAGGGAGCCATTTTTACTATTCAATTTTTTAATATACCAATTTTGCCCTTTTCGTATGGTAGGTATAGTCTGACACCTCTGACATGTATAGTACGTGTAGTCTGACATTTCTAACATTTTTTATCTTCCAATGCAATTTTTCTTTCCCGATACATTTTTTCTTCCACCAGTTTTTAGTATATTCGGTACAGTGTTCATAGGTCATTAGTGCATTTAGTACATTCGGTATACTATTTTTTTTTTGTTATGATTTGGTTTTATACTACATATTTCGATTTTAATTTAATTTTTTAGATTCATTTTAGTATATTATTTATATCTTCCCTCTGATAAAAAAATGTTTTGTACATCCGATATATTGGGTATATCGTCTTTCGCAATGTAAGTGCATTTGAGAAATGTGTGGATGCACGTAATATACATAATATACGTAATCTGCAAATGAAAAACGAAAGAGTGTTAATTACATAATACTAAATGTGCAAAAAAATACTTAAATATGCAAACAAAATAAAAAGATATGTATATTACATTAACCACTCGTCATTTCATATATCAACCACCCGTCATTTCGTATATCGCGTATATTGGAGAATATACATTTAGTAAAACAATATAGTAAACTGAAGAAAAATACATGGTTGTGTATATCACGTATATTACAAAATATATATTTAAATAGACTATAAAAAGTGTATATTACGTATATTATAAACTGTATATTAAGCAAATAGAAGCAAAACGAACAACAAAAATAGTTATGCATATTGCTTATATTACAAAAAAGCTACATTTAGAGAAACACCAACTTAAAAAATAAAACAAAAAAAACGTATAACATGTATCACAGAAAACACTATTAAGAAATTATGTATATTACGTAAAACAACAAAGGAAAAAAAATTATAAAAAACTAAAAAAAATAAAACCTTTCGTCAAATTCATGCTATTTTTGGTTTAGATCTTCGAGATTCGGAACAAAAAATGGTGAAAACTATTTATGAAAAACGAGAACGAGAAGGAATTAAGGAGAGAGATGGTAAATTAAAAAGTGTAAGAAATTTGTGAGATGAACATTTGTAGAAGGTAAAAATGGTAGATTTTTTAAAAAGAAATAAAAAGAATGAGAGAATCAATGAAGGTTTGAAAGAAAATGATAGATAATGGATAAAGAAATGTGGGAGAGAGGGAAGAAGAAATGAGAGAAAAATGAAAAAAAAAATGAGAGAGAGGGAGAAAATCTAATATTGAAGAAAGGGGGGGGAATGAGAGGGAAAATATTTTTAAAATAAAGTAAAAAGTAGAGAGAGTTATGTAAATATTTAAAAAAAAAGGGATGGACAGTAAGGGAAGGAGGAGAGAGCGTGTGATTTGACATTAAGGGCATTTCTGTCTTTATACAATTGGAAGTGGCTAAAAAAAGCATGGCTACTAGGAAAAAGGTGCACGCAAATGTGGTCATTTTGATATTTTTACTCTTGTTATCATTCATTTAATTTATTTACTTTTTGAGTTTCATATTTATATTGATGTAAATTTTTTTTCGATAACAATGAAGTTTGTTGTGGTTTTAGGTCCAATTTTACAATTTGTTGAGATTATTTGATTGAAATATGAAGTAAATTTATTTTTCTTTTACAAACTTATTTATATCCATACTTGTAAACAAAATAACTTGTTTTGTTGGAAAAAAAATCATTGTTGAGTTTGAATGAAATTAGATTTAAGATTTTGGTACAATATTGATGTTATTGTTTTTTTAGAACAAAGGTTATTACTATTTATTAACAAGAAATTCACATTGACCACAAACTAAAAAAAAAATCACCTAAAAACTATTAAAACACGTGCAACGCACGTAATCTTTACTATTTTTGTTAATCGTTATTCACATGAAAAAAAATGTTATATTTTACAGTTTCTTTTTAAATTCCAAAGGTGCAACCCATTTAAATTTCCCTTTTAAACTCTATTTAAAATTTAGCTATATTTTATAATTTAATATGTTTGATTAATTCCAATTATTTGATTTTTAATGAGAAAATTGATGGGTATTTTTAATGGGATGATATACATCATAACAAGTTGATAAGATCTCTTTGTTTACGTCTCGTACGAGTTATTAGCTCAGTGGTAGAGTGTGCCCCTGAAAACTGCGTGGTTGTGTTTGGGATGTGAGGGTTATCAACCGCATTGATTGTTCAAAAATCTAACAAACATTTTAGAATATTTACAAATATAACAAATTTTGAGGGGGCCAATTAGTAGTTAACAATAATTTACATTTTTTAAAACTTAGGTAATCATTGATTCATGGGGATAATCATTCTATATTATAACCATTTATTTACATATTTCAGATATTGATTTAGTGTGTGAAACAATGATTAACAGTAGTAAATGTAATACAATAAAAAATTACTGTAACATCCCCAAATTTCCCAAAACATAGAAATTTACATAATAACAGCGGAAGCAATAAATTCAATGAAAACCATTTATTTCAACTTATAAATGGAAATTATTCTCAGTTCGATTGAACTTATTTAAAATACTAAACTTCAATCCATTATTCAAAACATAAACCAGTAGTTATGAAAACTCAAATAAACCAATAAAATTCGAATGTTGTATAAAATAAATAAAAAACGGATAAATCCAAATAAGTTCAAATCAACCCATCTAGACACCACTAGAAAGAATTAAACATCGCCGGCGGTGTAAATCCTCCCAACCAAGCCACCGATCACGAAGCATCGTCAGTTGCCAGCTTTCTTCTTCTTTCTACCTAAAAAAAAATATGTGTAGTATCATAAGGCTACGCCCAATGAGTAGAAATGTTTAAAAGAAAGTAATGCCATGAGATGCTTTTCTAAATCTTTTAAGTCCATATCAATCTCACATCACCCAACAACTTCTCTCAACTTAAAAGTTATTATTTCTTACCTAATGCCTTAACTCAACTAATGTCCGTGAACAAAAGTGAGTTTCCTCCTCAAAAGCATCTAATTCGTATTTCTACAATTCAATCCTTTGAGCTATTCTTATTATGTATCATCAAACACATAAGCGGACCTACATTGTATATTCTTTCCCATTGATCAAATGGAATGAACCTGCCCACTAAGTGATATTATGTTGTCCACAACAATAACTATCCACTTAATGACATATTCTTCACTAAGTATGACCCTACTTAGTGCGAACCTCCAACCATATTGTTTAAGGCACCAAAATAATATGATTTAAATACAAGCATCAGTACCAGAATGCTTGACAAGCCTAAGTCCAGTTTCTAGCTTAGAATTATCGTTTTTACCCAAAACCAACTTTTTATGAGGCTGAACTTGGAAATTTTAATTTCTGAAAATTAGGCTCTTTCCTAACCTTAAGATGATCTAAAATCACCCAAAATCCCAACTTTATCTCACAAATCGATCACCCAAAGAAATTCCACTAAAAAGAGCTAAACTAGCTTAAACTACTGTGTTTTAGCTCTAATTTCGAACATTAGGGTGGTCTAATTATTCTAGATAAAATTCGGCGGTATAACACCTATTTTATCACTCTTAAAAACATTTAACAATACCTACAAATGATTCACAACTCAGCCAGAAACAATTATATAATTCTAGAAAAGATCCTAGGCTAAAACCCTCCTATTTGGCACTAAACATGACACTTTTTCTCATAAAAACAGCCCCACATAAAAATGACCTTAAACATCTTATAATAGTCCATACTTACTCTCAAAATAATTGCAACATACAAAGAGGCAAAAACATCCATCAATTATGTCTTAATTCCAAGTTTCAACACTTTTTAATCAAAATTCCTGCAACTTTTTAAAACAGCCCAAATCCTCTTTAAACATGCTTAGATGACCTCTTTGATGCCCAAAAACATAGTAAATACTTATAAAAGAAAATAACAACAAATCATCGAATTAATTTAGTTTAAACACATCTACTCACATTTTCAATTATAGCTTTTTTCCACACTTTTTCAACTTTCTCCCAAGTAATTTAAGAACCTGTAATGGCACTTAAACCACTTTAAAATCTATCCTAAAAAAACTAAAACACAAGATAAAAATACTACAAATGGCGCACGACAACCCAAGACGAAAAACACGCAAGAACAGCCCCATAGGGGCTGCCCTTGCCACGGCAGCAGCGCGGCGGCCCCGTGACGGCTTGTCGCTTGTCGTTTGGTGGTAAAAATTCAATGGTAAAGGTTTTTCCAAGAAGAGGTAAGTTTAGGGTTTGAAGAAAACTCAAGAGAAAGTAAGTTTCAAGGGTTGGAAAGGTAAGGAATTTGATGAATTTTACATGGTTTCCCATAAACAATTCCAATAGAAATCAAAATCTGAATTTTATGAGGAGAATTTCAATTTACCTTTTATGGAAATTAGGAAGGAAGTCTCCATGAACCCAAATTCCTCTCCAATTTTAACACCACCAACAAAAACACCTAGAATGCGAAAGACGGGATTAAAATTGATCAAATGGGTCGTCCAATCACCATCAAAGTGGCGGCAAAGGAAGAAGAAGAAGAGGGAGAGAAAACCTACCTTTTTCTCTCTGGAGCATTTTGTTTTCACGTACAGAGTCTTTCACATTCTCTTTTTTTTCCCCTTTAAAACCTAAAATCACATTTTAAAATAATTAAATTCCTTAAATAAGAATTTAATTCTTTAAATGAAATTTCTCTTAATTCTCTAATAGATATTTAATTAACGAGAATTCTTATCGGGAAAAAAAAATGTGGGTTGTTACATTTATTATCTTTGCAAATTACTTTTAAGCAATTATATATTTAAAAATATATATTTTAAAATATTATATTTACAAATACTACATAAAATTTTACTAATCAATGAAATTGCCTTTTTATTTATTAATATTGATATTAACAATAACTTTAAACATCTAAAATTTGAAAGAGATAACATTATATAGATTTTTTTTTTTAAATAAAAATAAAAAATTTATCCCAACAACCCACAACTTTTTCTCTTATATATAGTCAGTATGATATTATTACAGTACTGTTTTCAGTAATGGACAATTTATGTTATTTATTTCAAATAAATACATTGTTTTACATATATATGAAAAGTACCAAAAACCACCACTGATGAATTTTAATTACATTGTGAAAAGACGAAACATACATCCGATTCAATTTTCCTTAATTTGTGCAAGATTTAAGGAAATATATAAAATCCCTTAAATTTTAAAAAATGTAAATCTTAAAAAATTAAAATTATAACAGAACAAATCTACAAGATTTTGAATACTTCTTTCTTCCAAGAAATGACAAATTTATTTCTTCTTCGATCATCCTCCAACCGCCATTAATACTTCTTCAAGCTCTGGAATTTTTAACACAATATCAATGTTCGTTTAAATAATGTTATATTTGATGAATTTTATATAAATGATAAATGAAAAAAACTAATTAAAAGACAATATCTAAACAAATATCATACATAGTTTAACATGTTTACTTTTTATAAACGGTATATAATTTGATAAACCGAAAAAGAACCAAAATAATAATAAGTATTCATTTTCATTCTTAATGCTCATCTGTAAGTTTTTATAATGTGTTTATCATTAGTAAACCCAATATTCATGTTCAACCAATAAAATTTAAATATGAGATTCAACTGTTCAATAATAATAAATGATAGTTTTCAATTACACTGAAAAAATGTAAATGTGAGTTTTCGTTTACATTGATAAACATGTATAATTGAAAAACCAAACTGTATCAGCAGCCATATATTCTTATATCTTTTGAGATTGGTATGAATAATTAGTTCCATTAATAGACAATGTTTATTCGTATTAAACAGAGCCTTTTGTTTAACTCTCCCTACCACATCAACAAACTTAGTATTCTTATAGATGAACAAAGATTTTTCCTCATAATATACATAGTTTTGAGCTTCATCCCATATTCTACCTCATAAAATGATGGATTGATGAAATTGACGGGCTCGTCACCAATAGAGAGAAAATAAAGAGATCAAATTATCACCCCTCACCTCCAAAACTCCACTAATCAACTATTGATATGTTCACCAAAAGAGAAAGAGAAAGAAACGAGATTTGTCCGCCATTGATGGAAGCTTTGAAAAGAAAAAAATGAGATGAGGTAGAGGAAGAAATGAAGAAATAAAAAAGAACTATTAAAATGGAATAAGAATAGAGAAAAAAATATGGAAAATTAAAAAAAAATGATGAACAAACGTGATTTTTTTATAAGAAAATTCAGATATGAAAAAACAATTGAAAATGTATCAGTTTTAAATAAATATCAAATCTTAATGATTTAAATCCCTATAATTAAGTGTTCATACAAAAAAAATCCCTATAATTAAGCTAAAGGGATGGAGGAAAAAATAAAAATAAAATAAAGTATTAAATAAGGTAATAGACATAGAAAGAGAAAACTGAAGGGTATTGATGTAAAATTGATTTTCAGAATCAACCATATAACTGTTAGGAATGGTGTCCTAGAACTTGTAATTATTTAATTATAATAATTTATTTCGAATAAATTAAATAAATAAACATAAGTTATTTATATTATCTAGATTGATTCAATTGACGATATTAGGAATATATGGAAATATATAAATATCAAACATTCAAATAGTAAACCCTAAGTTACTCTTATGAAATCACGACTTAGTATGTGAGTCATACAAGAGGATTAAAGTCGAGATGAGTAACTTAAAAGTGTCTACAGTAAATGGATAACGTTTGGGAACCTTATCCTGGTAACACTGTTGATAGCTTCGCATTTTGTTTATAGACAAATGATCTAATCATGATCATTCATGTGGGAGACATGAAATGGAAGTATCATATACAATGTTGATTGTATAAGACAGGACCACGATGTTCGATCAAATTTCTCCTTAGTACCGTTTACGAGAAATGATCGAATATCAAACTAAGTTTATCAACCGTGATAGATCTCAATCCTGAGTGAAATGCGGACTCCTATTTGTGGAGTTATGTTATTTGATTCGCATAGTTGAAAGCGATCTATAAGAACGCTCAATACACTCCTGTTTTGGGAACATGACTAGATAAGTAGCTAAGAACTCATTTTCACGAGATGAAATTCATAACTTTCCTATAAATTAACGGTATCAGTGCGATACCTAAACATTTTAGGAACTTTAGGAAACTCTCTTGATGTACTGATTCGAGACATGAACAAGTGGCGCCACGATTTCTATTGATCACGGAAGTACCTTATCTCTAGTTCGACTAAAGATAAAGTTCATTGGAGAATCAGCAGGAACACAAGGATAAAGCGGTAATTACAGGGGCAAAACGGTAAATTTATCCGTCTGTAATTATGAGGGTTTCACGTGAAGGATATATCACATATATAAATAAAGATAAACTAAATGGACATAACTCATCTATAGTGAGGGGAGTTCAGCTATGAATCTATAGTGGAATTATTCATAGTTAGATAATAAGTAATTAACTGATTATGAGTTAATCAATTAATTGACTAATTATTAAGCCCATGATCTATAGGTCCATCTGGTCCCTATGCTAGCCCAAATATCGTAGTCGCGAAATCAAGTAGAAGAAATGGAAATTTTAAGTAAAGTGAATTACTTAAAATAGGCAATATTAATTGTTTAAATATTGAGTATATTTAAACGGTAATTAATGTAAACATTATTAATTGTTTAAATAATGAGTTTATTTAAACATGAAATTAATAATGAAATATTATTAATTATACATTATTAATTATTTAAATATTGAGTATATTTAAATGGTAATTAATAATTTGAAATTAATTAACAATTACTAATTAAATAATTAATTTTATTTGAACGGAAATTAATAATTAAAATTAATTAATTAATAATAAAATGTTATCAATAAAATTATTAATTAAATAATGAGTTTATTTAATGAAAATTAATAATTAAAATATTTATTATTAATTATTTAAATAATGAAAATTATTTAAATGAAAATTAATAATTAAATATAATTTGATAATATTTAGTCGGGAGAAAATATTAATATTATTAATTGTTTAAATAAAATATTTTATTTAAATGGTAATTAATAAATAAATTAATTAAGTTGGACTTATTAATTTAAGAGAGAGTTTCAAGCCCAATTGGATTAATGAACCCAATTGGAATTGGCCCAAAATAATTAATTAAATAAATTGTATTTATTAATTATTTTATTATGATAAAATCGGCCATATGAGATAATTTGTAGGAGATAATTGTTTGAATTATATCCTATAATAATTAAATAGATTTATTTACCCAAGATAAATAAAATAAAGAAAAGAAAATATTTTCCTATTTATCTATGGCATTTTCGAAATTGCAAGATAAAGGAAAGAGATAATTTTTTTTTCTTTTTTGTATTTATCTCTATAGATTAATCCTAATGGGATTAGAATTCCTATTTTCCTATAAATAGGAGGGTTGGGTCATTCATAAATCACACAATTCAATTCCTTAGAAATTCGGAATTCTCTCTTCTTCCCTTCTCCCCCTTTGGCCGAAATTCCCTATTCAAAATTGGGAAGAAAATATTTTTCTTCTTCCCAATTTCTTCTAAAGTTCGATCCCACAATCGGATTTCGTTTGATCGATCGGGATATAGCGTAGAAGATCTGGTGTTGCTGAGGATTTGATGCTGTAAAGAAACCTCCAACCGATTCTCCATTAATTACTCAATGTAAGTAAAAGGGTTTTAATTTTCGAAATTAAGCATGAATCTACATGTTTTATCACAAATTGCATGATATTAATAGATCCGTAATTAAATGTTAATTAGTTTACTAAATAAAATTCCGCTATTTTAGTAAATCATCCCTTCAATAACAACCATA
Source organism: Gynostemma pentaphyllum (assembly GCA_028015215.1). Classification (NCBI taxonomy): domain Eukaryota; kingdom Viridiplantae; phylum Streptophyta; class Magnoliopsida; order Cucurbitales; family Cucurbitaceae; genus Gynostemma; species Gynostemma pentaphyllum. The sequence continues at coordinate 16,696,983 of CM051353.1, read as the reverse complement.
AATGGTGGCTCATGAGTATATTTGAAATTGATTGTATTTAGCCATTAATTATGAAATTGAGTGAATTAAAGCAGTTAAATCTATAATTAATTCATTATTATAACATCCAAATGTTCAATATATATATATATATATGCAAGAAAACTTGTCACTTCAATAAAATTGTGTTGAGAATCCCACATTGGAAAGATAAAAGAAACTCACAATATTTACAAGATACAGGGTTAATCCTCTCATTACCAATTGGTTTTGAGATGGATGTCCATGATTATCCAGTTGGTATTAGAGCTCAACAAGCGTAAACCGGCATTCGGTCTAAAATGGGATTTGACTCAAGAATGGTAAGCCCAAAAGAGACACCATCTTGAGGGGACATATTGAGAATCCCACATCAGAAAGATGAACAGAACAGACAGTCTTTTATAAGATACATGGGTTACTCGTCTCATAGCCACATGGCTCTTATTATTTTTTTTTTATATCTCTTAAGTTAGGTTAGGCGTTGACTGCCAAATTTTTTCTCTCTCTCCTTAAGTCAGGTCGCCGACTGACATCTTTTTCTTTTCTTTTCTTTTCTTCCTTCTCAGCCGACTTACTTACTTTTTTTTTTCTTTTTTAACTCATAGGGCCAACTTATTCCTATTTTGTTTTTTAAAAAACAATCTCTAATTTATATTAACAAAAGGTTTAGTCATTCCAATCTCTTATCACTCTTTCTAAATTTGTTTTCTCTACAATACTTGAAACAATTTCAACCCGATTCGATTAAACTCATTCACGGTATGTTCACTTTTCTAAATCTTTGTTTTCATCTATTTTTTAATCTATATTTTTTTTGGTTATTAATAATATTGTTAATTTCAATTTTATACTAAATAGTTTTTATTTTAATGGCAGATAAATTATAAATATGTCTTCTAGAAAATATCCATCTGGATTTGAGAAACGTAAAAAAAAGAGAAGAATTGAACTAGTTGAATCTACAGAAGGGAGCTCTTGATAAGTTCATCAAAAAAGAAACTCATGTGGATGAAGAAAAAGATGATGTTGAGAATAAGTTGTTTGATGATCATATTCATACAGAAAGTCAAGGTAATTATAAGAATGATAAAATATTAGATGACGGTGAAAACCACATTGATAGATCTCAGGGTGATAATGTGAATATTGAGAATGCTGATATATGTTTTGATAATGATTACCTCAAGGATAATCTAAGTTAATCTTTTATCATTGACATATATGATTTAAGGAATTGGGATGACCATGATTTTAGAATGATAGATCTTCTGGTAAAAAATGGTCCTAAAAAGATTTTTCAATAGCAAAAGGTCCTAAATATAAACACGCAAAGATATTTTCGTCGTCGTTTTACACAAGATATTTATCGAATGGAAAGAAGTGTGATAAAGATTGACTTGTGTATTCAAAAAAGCTTGATAAAGTGTTATGCTTTTGTTGTAAAACTTTTAAAAAAGATGTTAGAAAAAGTGTTTTAGTTAATGAAGGTTTTGGGGATTGGACACATCTTGGTGTTAGACTTAAAGAGCATGAAACAAGTGTGGATCATATTAATAATATGGCTACTTGGATGGAATTGCGCTTTAAGGTGACTGCGGTGGTGAAATATCTCTCTAAGAATAATTTGGCATTCTGTGGAACAAATGAAAAGTTATATCAAAATAGCTATGAGAATTTTTTGGGCTTAATTGAGATGTTGGCTGAGTTTGATCCTATCATTCAAGAGCATGTTCGATGTGTTAATAACAATGATCTCCATCATCATTATCTTGGTCATAAGATTCAAAATAAATTGATACAAATGCTTGCTTCTAGGATTAAAACAAAGATCATTAAGAAGATAAAAAAAGGCAAAATATTTTTTAGCCATATTACATTGTACTCCTGTTATTAGTCACCAAGAACAAATGTCTTTGATATTAAGATGTGTAAATGTCTCGACAAATTCAGTTAAAATAGAAGAATTTTTGTTGGAATTTTTGGTTGTAGATGACACGGCAGACCAAGGTCTTTTTGAAGTATTTAAAAATGTGTTAAAATCTCTTGATCTTGATATAGACAATGTAAGAGGGTAAGGTTATGACGATAGATCAAACATGAAGGGAAAATACCAAGGTGTGCAGAAAAGACTTTTAGATGTGAATCCTAGAGTATTTTATACTCCATGTGGTAGTCATAGTCTTAACTTGACTTTGTGTGACATTGTAAATAGTTGTGGTAAAACAAGAGATTTTTTTGGAGTAGTCCAGCGAATTTATACAATATTTGCTAATTCTACAAAGAGGTGGCACATTTTGAAAAATGATATAAAAGGATCGACACTTAAATCGTTGTCAAATACCCGATGGGAAAGTCGTGTGGACAGTGTTAAAGCAATAAGATTTCAAATTAGTGATATTCAAGAAGCTTTGCTTGAAGTGGTGGATAAAGACAACGATTCTAAAATATAAAATGAAACTAGATATTTGGCTACAAATGAACTTTGTAATTTTGAGTTTTTACTAGTTGTAGTTATTTGGTATGGAATTTTATATGTAGTTAATTTGGTGAGCAAAAGTTTACAAACAAGATATATGTTTCTTGATGTTACTGTTGATGAAGTAAAAAGGTTGATTTATTTTTTTGAGAAGTACAGAGAAAACAGTTTTTCCAATGCTATGGACGCTGCCAAGAAGATTGCTATTGATTTAGAAATTGATCCAGTGTTTCCTAAAAAATATGTAATTCGTAGAAAAAGGCAGTTTGATGAAAGTGTCGATGAAGCTCATTTATCACTAGAAGAATCTTTTAGAGTGCATTATTTTCTTTACATAGTTGATCAATCTATTGTCTCATTGACTCGGAGATTTGAGGAATATGAAAGTATTTTTGGGTTTTTGTTTAGTTATGAGAAACTAAAATCTTTGGATGATAAGGATTTGAAATTTTGTTGCAATCATTTAGAAACAACTTTTTTGAAAGGCGGGCAGTGTAGTGATGTTGATGAGAATGATTTGTACATTGAACTGAAATTGCTTAGAGAACTTTTACCAAATGAAAAGATTAGAGCAACAGACATATTGAATTGTTTGAAAGAAAAAGAGTTTTTTCTCAAATGCTTCTATTGCATACAACATATTATTGACGATTCCTATTACAATTGCATCAGCGGAAAGAAGTTTTTCAAAGTTAAAATTGTTGAAATCTTATTTACGGTCAACCATGTCACAAGAGAGACTCAATGTATTGGCCTTGATATCAATTTAGAGTGAAACTTTAGTGATAATGATATGGAAAATATAGTAGATGATTTTGCATCTAAATATTCAAGAAGAATGTCACTTTTTAAATGAAAATTTGAATTGTAATATTTCGTTTAATATATTCATTATTTGATTGAAGTTAATAATGTTATATTTGTTTATGTATTTTTAAATTTATTATATATTTAAAATTATATAATAGGGGTCCAAAATCTCATTTCGCACCAGACTTCTATTATCTTTGGACCAGCCATGCATAGCAATTAGTTTTGAGATGAAACCTCATAATATCAAGATAGTATCAGAGCTCAACAACCTCAAATGAACATTTGGTCCAAAAATAGGATCTGGCCAAAAAATAGTGAGCCCAAAAGAGGCACCATCCAGCGGCGGCATGTTGAGAATCACACGTTGGAAAGATGAAGGGAACTCACAATGTTATAAGATACATGAGTTACTCCTCTCATTGCCAATTGGTTATAAGATGGAACTCAATGATATCAAGATGGTATCAGAGCCCAACAAACCCAAACCGATCTTCAATCTAAATGTTGGATTCGACCTAAAAAATTGTGAGCCCAAAATATTGAATTTAAAAATAGTATCACCCCTTCTATTAAGGACGTGAGTTTTGTTAATCAACAATTAAACCCATCACGACATTTATTTAATAATTTTTTCCCCCTTAAGCACAATAATTTTTAATTCAAATTAAAACAAGAGGGACAAAATTTGTAATTGTGTAAAACTTAATGAAGAAAAATAATAATTTAAAAAACCAAAGGATCAAATTAAAAATAGTGGTAAACTTAAGGACTGATATTATATTCCAACCATAAAAAAACTTTTAATTTCAAATAGAAAAGTTTTATATGAGTACCATTTAAAACACATTCTCCCTTTCCACTTTAAAAAATAAGGTGGTGGTTGCTTCAGTTCAGTTTGATTTTCACTGTATAATTTTATTTTATTTCTTACTTTAAATCAATCAACAAACAAACAGCCATAAATAAATTAAAAGTGATATAAAATGGAAATTTTAAAAAATAAATACATAAAGGCTCTTTACTCTTCCAATTTATTTATATATTTTATAGATATAGTCTATAGATAAATTTAACCAGATGATAAACATTAATCTTATTTTCAATTTATTTAACTAACCAACCAAATTTTCGTCATTATCCAAAAAACAAAAAACTAAATTTCAACCAAACAATTACGTAGATGAGGATGAGAAAAGGACCTGGCTTAAATCATATAAACAAAACTTTCTCGTTTCCCAAATTTGTTTCGGTATTTTTGGAATTAGATACGATTTCTTAACTAATTTCAAATTATTTATCTTCCAATCCCATTAATTAGTTCCCTAAACAGAAAATCTCATCTCTAAATTCACACACTAATCTTCTTCTAAATTTAAAAACCCCACCAAAAAAAAAATAAAAACTCAAGCTTTCTTTTCTTTCATGGCAGACCCTTTACTATCCTTACTATTTCCAATGGAAACAATGATCCCTCAATCTCCTCCTCCCATTCTTAGATACACAATCACTCTTGATATCCCAACTTCTTTGATCTTTTCCTTCACCATAATTCTCTTCTTCCTTTTCCTCTTCCACATCCTCAACGGCTTCCTCCAATGGTTTCTCGACATTAGAGATTCCGATAATCATCGAGATCTCGAACTCGGAGAATCGGAAACTTATGATGCAGCGCAAAACAATGTTTGGATTCTTGGGATGTATGAGAGATTGGTGTCGACTTTCGAGGAACGACGGTTTCATAGAATGCGAGTTTTGGCTAAGTTGCCTCCTTTGGTGTGTTTTGAAAATCAGAAATTGGTGAGGAGTTCGTCGAATGAATGTGCTATTTGTTTGGAGGAATTCATGAATGAGGAATCTAATTGTCAGGTTTTGCCTGGTTGTAATCATATTTTTCATTCGAATTGTATCGATGTTTGGTTGAGGAAGAAATTGACGTGCCCGGTGTGTCGTCGATGCATATTAGATTCATGATGATGTTTATTACAAGAATTTGTTCATATCAAAATTGTGTTCTGATTGATGTATATATATAAATTCATGATCATAAGGGTTGTATATACTGAATTTCTTGTTTGAATTTAATTGGTTTACATCCTAATTTTTTTTTAATCTTTCGTTGATTAATTTGATCCCTGAACTTTTCAATTAGATTAATTTTAACCCTCGATTAAAGTGTTGCAATTTTATCAGGTCGTTTCAAATCCGTCAACGTTACCGTTTCTTTCTTTCATTTTCTTTTGTTTCACCAGAAAGCACCCACACCTACCTTGGATCTCTTCTCCCAAAGACTAACTACTCCTAACCACTATTCCTTTTAAGCCCCCACAAGGCACCCACCCCCTTTCAGTGTAACTGCAATATGTTGTGTAATGATGAATTTTAACTAAACCACTTCATTATTCTCTGGCAATTCTTCTCCTATCTCTACTGATTTCTCTGACCATGGTCGAATTTCTTGTAGAAATTGAATACCATTGCCCATAATTAGTACTCATGAAGTTGAAGATCCTTTCTTCCCTATATAGGAATCCAGATTTTTCATTGATAGATTAAAAAATCTAAAAAAAGTCGAACGAATTTTAAAAAGGCCTTCCCAAATCTCATCCCAATGTTTGGATAGGTCAATAGAAAGACTAATTTATACCGATTTGTGTACATATGTAACTTATATAGAAAAGACTAATCTAGATAAAAATATGACAATTACGAAAATAAATATGACAAACATAAATCATCTTTATCCTCGCACAAATATATTCTAATAGGATGTATTAACAAAAACTCTCCCGCATCCTCCCAATGAGCTTTGCTTTTATCAACCCACCAACAAGACTAATGGAATTACTTTCATAATCTACATGCATCACCACGTTCATGCCAAAAAGCTTAAAAAATTATTTCTATATAGGATTCAAGATCAAGAAGTTTTATATTAGGTTGATCATAATCTCAAATTTTTATTATCAATTTTTAAATTTAAGACAATTTTTGTCTTGTGTTTGTTTTTCCTTTCTCACTTTTAAAATTTTATTCATTTCATATTTTGAATAAATTAAAATATAGTGGGTTTCAATTTTATCCCAACATTTAAAAAATTTAAATTTTACCTCTAACGTTTTGATTTGCTTTCATTTATATACAAACAAAGGAGAAATTTTAAATGAATAAATAAATTGAAACTAAATAGAAATCAACCTTATAGACCAGGTGTGTTTTTAAAAAATTAAATTAAATTATAACTTCAATCCCAAACACACTCTTTATTTCTATTAGTCTTGTTGATAGAGTGCCTAAATTTATATTGATTTTTCACCATGGAAAGGAGTTTTAAGGTTTGGTAGAAAAGGGAAGTTAAGTCCGAGATACATTGGCCCTTTTGAGATACGTATTGGTTTAGTTGCTTATCGATTGGCTTTACCATTGGAGCTATCTAGGATTCATGATGTATTTCATGTTTCTATGTTACGTAAGTATGTACCGAATCCATCTCACATATTGGAGTCACAGCCAGTGCAACTAAAGGAGAATTTATCTTATGAAGAAAAACCAGTCAGAATTCTTGATAGAATTCTGAAAAATCACAAAAAAAAAAAAAAATATATATATATATATATATATATAAATTTTTTTTTTACTAAAACACAATATTAATAAAATAATATAAATAAAAGAAGAGAAAGTAGTATAAAAAATAAAAATAAAAATTGAACTTTGAACTCGAACTCAACTCATAATAACGGAGAACATTGAGATATTGTATGATGAAGGTCAGTCAACACGATTTACAATAAATTCTCATTTATATATTATTAATATTAAATTTTTAATTCAAAATTTGAGGCCCCAAAGTTCGGAGCCATCGCACCAGTTGCACTATGCCTATTGCCTATGACGGCTATGTGAAACCTGAGTTTATGTCTTTATTTGATAGAAGGGTTTTAATATTAGTTATTTTTTATACAATTATTGAAATAACATATTTTTATATACTTAATACTAATTAGTAAAATATTAGAGCTTTTAAAAAATTACTGAAATAATGGTCTCTAGATTTATTAAACCTATTGGCTAATAAATTGGAAAGAAAACCTATTGGCTAATAAATTGGAAAGAAAAAGAAGCCCAAAAAATAATATTTCAATAAAATTATTGAACTGTTGAATCGTTATTTAAGTAAATTTTAAAAGTACTGTGATATTTGAGTAATTAATATGCAGAGATATTAAGACAATTTCTATTATATTATAGGGTTTTAACAAACCAATTTGCCTGACAAATATGAGTTAGTCTAATAAAGCTCATTAATTACTAATTTAAACTAGGATTAAATGCACCGGTGACCTCTACACTTTAAAAGCTTTTTCAATTTACACCCTTCCATTTTCAATTTGGCTCTTTTCACCCCTACACTTTTTATAATCCAATTTCTGTCAAAAAAAAAAAAAAACATCCAAAACTAACATACTTGTATTTTTTAATATTATTTATTAACCATGCATAGGAAATGACCATATAGTCCCAATTAGCCCTAATCTAGTCACATTGACCTAAGTCAATCTAACTTGGCTTAAAAAAGCTATCATATCCACCGTTGATTTTCTATCAGCGAAGGAAAGAAAGGGTCTGGCGATAGACCATCAGCGAACGATAGAAAGAGCGATTGTCTTTAAGATCTTGTAACGCGAGTAAAATCTTTGGCCAAATCCTTCAACAAATGTTCTTGTAATGCCAAAAGAGTTGTCTTGAAACGGATGAAAAAGAACATGTGAGAAGAAAAATTTGATCGAATTTGAGAGAAGAGGGATCGATTTTTAATCCTTTTTTCCATCATTCTTTAATCTGCCGCTAAATTTTATCTTTTCTCTCTCTAGATTTTGGTGTTCATTCTCTTTTATCTCTCTAGAATCAACAATTTTTCAATTTTCAACCCCGTATCAGAGGAGAAAATCTAAAAATTTGAAATCAAAATCATCTTCAAATGTACAGAATAAGAAGAACTTTCATTTTAAAGGAATCAATTTTAATTATTTTAAAGTTAAATGTCTTGACAGAGGAAGAGAAATTGAGGTGAGCTGTAGGCTGTAGTTGATAATGAACAAGGAGAAGATTCATATTTAATGTGGGTCCCATCTGATGATGAAGAAGGTTAACCAGGTGAAATTGACTTGGGTTAATGGAGGATTTAAATGTCTTTTTCTCTAAAATGGTCATAAATATTATTAAAAAAATAAAATCGGTTAGTTTTGGATGTTTTTTTTAACATAAATTGGATTAGGGGTGAAAAAACATAAATTGAAAATGGAGGGGTGTAAATTGAAAAAATTTTAAAGGACACGGGTCACTGGTGATTTAACCTTTAAACTATGTACCAAAAAATGTTAACAACCATGATAGAAGATGAATGAAAAAAAAACCAGAGCAGAAGAATTGGACTCTGAAAGAAAAATGTAAGATTAGAAGAAGTGAACAAGATCCAGAATCCAGACCATACACGTTCATAGAAAACGAAACGAAACGAAACCAATTACCAATTATGATTCTATGAATTACCGATTACTCTTTCCACTTCCGCAATCTCGAATCGTCATCATCGCTGACATCAAATAAATCCAAGTCATCATCATCACCACCACTATCTCCGTCATCGTCGTCGTCGTCGTCGTCGCTCCAGCTCTTCTTTCCTTTCGCCTCGATCCTCAAATTTGCATCCAAACTAAACAGTTGCCTATGATTAAATTCAAAATCAGATCCTCGACCGATGAATCCGAGCTTAGAAAACTCGCTGGCAGTGGCATTGGATTGCGTGTTTTGCCTGAGAATTAGCTGGTTTTGGATCATTCGAGCTAAGGAGGAAGTAGGATTGAATGAAATCGGATTGCTAAGAAGGAATTGGAGAGGGGATTTGAGAATCTGCTTGGACGCCATTAGTAGAAGCTTGAAATGGCAGGAAATGGTGTGATGGGTGGAGTTATATAGAGCGGCCGGGAGGGGTTTAGGGTTTTATGGAAGAGGGTTCTAGAATCTGGTTCGGCGCATGCCACGTGGATCAACATTCCATTATTCAAGTCAAGTTTTTACTTTACATAGATTTGTTTTGTTTAAAAAAAAAAAAAAAAACAAGAAGAAGAAGAAGATTTGAAAATCATTTAAAAAAAATATCTCAATTTATTTTAAAATCTCTCTTCATGCATCAAGTTTAACTTTCAAAACTTTTTTTTTTACTGGGTTTAATATTTAAAAATAATATTATAAAGACTAAAATGGTAATTAACATGAAAAAAAAATATTGAAGTTTAAGAATTAAACTAAGTATCAAATAAAAAAAGAATAGAGAAATATGACGTTTTATGAATTGATTTTTTTAAATATAGTAAAAATTTTAAAAAACGACATTTTTTTAAAGGCATGTATGGGTTAAATTTCACATTTGCTTACTTTAAAGAAGGATTTTTATTTTATTTTTTTCTGAAAATTTTCAAAATTTACTGTTACATTTTAGAATATAATTTTTTTAAAAACATATTGATAATATATAATATTTGTAAAGGAAATCCAAACATAATAGAGCCTTTTTTCACTAACAAATAATAATATATAGGTGTAATATAATTCCATAATTTGTATTTTATCCTAAAATTATATCATATTTGACATAAAACTTTTTCCCCCCAATTCAATACTGTTATTATAGTTTTTAAGTTAATTTGTATTTTATCCTAAAATTATATCATATTTGACACAAAACTTTTTTTTCCCAATTCAATACAGTTATTATAGTTTTTAAGTTTAAAAACTAGATCTCAAATTCTTTTATATATATCACACGTCGTCACCTTATTATTTTAATATAATAATTACAACAAATAATTGGAAAACAATGATATACATAAAGATTGAACTCAGTTCTCATATCAGCAAGCTTAAGCAAATAACAAAATTATATTTAGTAAATTACATTACAATTAATTAAAATTTCAATGTTTCTAATTTTAAAAATAATATTGATTAAAATTAATAATACTAAATTAAATAATTATTTTTAATATTAATTATGTATAGTAAATTTTGGATGAGAATCTCAATAGTATCCTGAGATTTCAATTCTCATAATCTAAAATGCTGCTATACCAAAAACACGTTATGGGAAAAAGAGAATTCATTTGTGGGACTTACAACGTGTCTACAATAGGATGCAGCAGCTTGCCTTAATCTTGGGCATCGAGCCATTGTAATGCAATTTTACAGCTTGAATTAGTTTTGAACCCTCAATGCGTTCTTAACTCATTTGTCGATATCGAATTTGGGTATGAGATATTACATCAAATTTATGTCAGGGAGACAGAAACATTCAAATTGAATAAGTTTTGAGATGTTCGACTCACAAGTTCGAGTAAAGAAATTAGACTACATAAACCCTTCCAGTTTTGACTCATGTCGATGTGTTTCTTAACTCATCACCTTTAACAAACTCATTCTTTTTATAATTTCAACATATTTTATACTTCGACTTAAAAAATACATTGTTTTTACACAATTCAAACACAGAACAACTCATGCTTTAATAATCTTGTCCAAACTCACGAGTAACACACCCTTTATACTAACACACGTATAACATAATCTTTGAGACAAACACAGACTATCTTTTAACCTCTAAACTTACATAATCTCAAAAGATTAGATCATGCATTTCGATAACCAGACAATCTTATATAGTATTAGATCTCTACATTTTCATTTTTATTCTATTTGGATTCCCTACTTTTAAATATTATGTTTTAATCTCTAAACTTACATACAAATCCATTTTGATCCTTGGCTATATATTATACATTTAATAAAAATACCTTATGTAACACCATGTGTATTTATATTTCAAGTCACACGAGTCAAATGTAGTATAAGTTTTGAAAATGAATTGCTTAAAATTTCTATTAAATAGAAAAACAAAAATTTCACAGTAAAAATCAAAATGAATGTTTATGAAAGTTTAAAACAAAATATTTGAAAATATCAAAACCAAAATGAAATAAGGAGACACTTACAGAGATTTAAAAAAGGATTTAACTTTAATAGAATGCCTCATCATACAGTAATAAATAGCAACCTCGTGCGTCACCCATATTTGATCTTCATTTTAAATAACCATGTGACTAGGGGTGTTGTCAGTTCGGGTTTGGTCGGTTTTTGACCAAACCCGAAACCGAACCGATAATACATGAGAGGGAAAGGCCAACCCGCCACCGAACCGAGAAGAGAACAAACCGAAGGAAAAGTCGGGTTTGGTTTCGGGTTGGTATCAATTCTGCTATCGGGTAGGACAGAACGACGAGGAAGGGCGGCGAGGGAGGCTGAGCTTTGCGTTTTTGTGTGTGTGTGTGTGAGAGAGAGAGAGAGAGAGAGTGAGAGAGAGAGAGAGAGAGAGAGAGAGAGATTCTGCTATCGGGTAGGACAGAAAGACGAGGAAGGGCGGCGAGGCAGCGGCAAGGAAGGTTGAGCTTCGCGTTTTCGTGAGAGAGAGAGAGACTGACAGTGAGGGAAAGGCCAACCCGCCACCGAACCGAGAAGAGAACAAACCGAAGGAAAAGTCGGGTTTGGTTTCAGGTTGGTATCGGTTTTGCTATCGGGTAGGACAGAACGACGAGGAAGGGCGGCAAGGAAGGCGCGGCTTTGCGTTTGAGAGAGAGAGAGAGAGAGAGAGAGAGAGAGAGAGAGAGAGAGAGAGAGAGAGAGAGAGAGAGAGAGAGAGAGAGAGAGAGAGAGAGAGAGAGAGAGAGAGAGAGAGAGAGAGAGAGAGAGAGAGAGAGAGAGAGAGAGAGAGAGAGAGAGAGAGAGAGAGAGAGAGAGAGAGAGAGAGAGAGAGAGAGAGAGAGAGAGAGAGAGAGAGAGAGAGAGAGAGAGAGAGAGAGAGAGAGAGAGAGAGAGAGAGAGAGAGAGAGAGAGAGAGAGAGAGAGAGAGAGAGAGAGAGAGAGAGAGAGAGAGAGAGAGAGAGAGAGAGAGAGAGAGAGAGAGAGAGAGAGAGAGAGAGAGAGAGAGAGAGAGAGAGAGAGAGAGAGAGAGAGAGAGAGAGAGAGAGAGAGAGAGAGAGAGAGAGAGAGAGAGAGAGAGAGAGAGAGAGAGAGAGAGAGAGAGAGAGAGAGAGAGAGAGAGAGAGAGAGAGAGAGAGAGAGAGAGAGAGAGAGAGAGAGAGACATTCTGCTATCGGGTAGGACAGAAAGACGAGGAAGGGCGGCGAGGCAGCGGCAAGGAAGGCTGAGCTTTGCGTTTTCGTGAGAGAGAGAGAGACTGACAGTGAAGCAAGCTACGACGGCCGACGGAGGCAGACGGTGAAGCAAACGGCTGTACTTCTTTCTTTTTTTCGTGAGAGAGCGGAGAGAGAGGAGAGGTTATGTGGCAGCTAGCTGAGAGAGAGAGTCGTGCGGGTGGGTGGTTTATAATTTTTTTTTTTAATAAATATCTTCCTATCGGTTCGGTTTAAGGGTTCCTAAACCCCACAAAACCGAACCGATATGGTTTTGGTTTTTTTTTTTGGTTTTTTTTTTGGTTTTGTCTAAAACCCGAAACCGAACCGATATTGTTCGGTTCGGTTTTATGCGGTTTCGGTTTGGTAATCGGCTCGGTTCGGTTTTTCGGTTACGTCTTGCATCCCTACATGTGACCATGATGGACACTTCATAATTCTTGCCAAAGGCAGCCAACACAGATCACGGTAGATATGAAGTAACAAAAGATTCATTAATATCGGTCCAATAATTATTGCAGCTTAGTTCTCTACAATCTCGGATTTGCCGAGATTTCATACACAATTCAAGATAAGAAATAAATAACAAGACAGATGCAGGGTAAAAGAAGAAAAAAATTAACAGTTGATATTATAGCGAACGACTTATACAGTTTGGTCCATTGAGAATGTTCCTTCTTCTATAGTAACAAAATAAAAAGTTCTATGAAAAATCGAATGGAGAAACCAGCAAAATTACCAAAATTCACGATGGGTTGGCTAATACAGTATCTTAGTAGCAGAATCTCACAATCAATACTAGTTCAATACCTTAGGCTATATGATGCAACTGAATAGAATAATTGGATTATGTTAATAGAGAATGTGGCTCAGTTCAAAAGTCACAATCATTGGAAGAAAAATGAATAAAATTTATTTTTTTCTCCCAATCACCATCTCCATGACCCTGGTTTCTTTCAGTTTTCTGATTCTTAATAGTTAAAGATTATTAACCCAGTAGTTATGGTCACACAGAGGATTCAGTTCCTTCACAGATAGGCCTGTTATTCAAATAATAAATTTAAGACGAGGAGACTTTTTGTTTTTCTGCAAATAGGTTAGTATTTCTCATTCTCATCCCATTGGAGAAGCATAAAGCTGGAAACATTCATGGGTCGAGTCAAGATAATTAAATTCATCTACATCAAACTGGAAAAACTAAGCACCCGTTTGATAACAATTTTGAAAATTTACTATGTAATCAACTTTTTAAAAAAGTTAATGAAATCTTAAACTTGAGTAGTTACTAAATTTTAAGAACAGTTTTTAAAAAGTGGTTAACAAGATGAAGAAATTATCAGTGAACAAGCTTAATATTGACAAACAGAAACTCATTATCAAATATCAAATGGAACCTAAAATCTCCCTGTTTAATCACCATTAGACCCAAAAGTTTAAGCTATTGGGGTAAAGACAAATTTAATCATATATTTCAACACCCCTCACATGTGGGCTTTAATAGTTGCACGATGCCCAATCACATGAAACATTAACAATTGGGAAGGAAATGACAGCACGAATTTGAACTCAGCACTCATACCTTGTTAAATCACTAATAGACCCAAAAACTTAAGCTATAGGGTTAAGGCTTCGATCATATATCTCAACGCTTTAGTTTAAAACAATTACAAGACATAAATTCACTAGGCTCTACTCTAATACTTAAAGAAATTCATACACAAGTACAATTCAGTAAAACAAAAGCTCAAATAATATTATATATATTTTTTGTTTTTTTGTTTTTCTACAAGCTAAAGAAGGTTAAAAGAGGGACAAGTATACACTATGTCTCAAATCATCAAGACATAAAAATCAAAACTTGAATTTCAAGAAGACGAATCCCTAGTGTTTCGGAGTCTATAAACAATTCGACCTTTGGTAGAATCATAACGACTAACTTCAACCCTAACCCTATCTCCAGGCAAAATACGAACGAAATTCTTACGAATCTTACCAGAAATGTAACCAAGAATGAGATCTTCATTATCCAATCGAACCCTAAACATCCCGTTGGGAAGAGACTCTGTAACCGAGCCTTCATGGCTCCATTTCTGCTCTGAGCTATCAGTTTTTGGAGATTTCGCCATTAAAGCAAACTTAAATGGACCATTACGAGGGCTATCTGGGATATGAGAGGTCGAGAAAGGGATAGAAATGGCCGAGAAATGGGGTTTGAAGGATGGAAAAAGCAGAGAAGAGGAAGAAGAAGAAGAAGATGGAGGACGCAAAATTGAAGGGGTGAGTGGGAATTGGAGAAAATTTGAGGTTGACATTTTGGTTCTTCTCCTTCACTTTCAGTCCTCAGTTTCTTTCTGCTGTGGGGAGAAGGAGATTGAGAGAGGAGGATAGGTTTATGTAAATAAAAATAAAATAAATCTCCCTTCAATATAAATATAGAGATTTTTTTTTAAATAAAAATAAATATTTATTTTTTTAAAATTATTAGTGATTGTTTTTTTTTTAAATAATTAGTGATTGATATTGATAAATATTAGAGAAATTTACATGAATGTTATAATTGAGTGAAATATTTACAAATTTATTAGGGAAAAAAAATATTTACAAAAATATTAGAATTTCAAAAGTCTAGTATATCAACAAATCTTTTAGTATATAATAGTATATCAGTGATAGACTATTAATGATCGACTAATAAACTATCATTGATATACTAATAGTTTACTGATATAGTAATAGTGATTGACTGATATACTCAAAAAAAAATTAAAATTCTAATACTTTTGTAAATATTTTTTTTTCCAAATAAATTTGTAAATATTATAAAAATTTCTAACACATTTGAAATTGCCCTTAAATATTAAACAATTTATGTGATTAACTTAAATATTGGGTGATAGTGAATGCAATAAATTATTTATCTATGTAGGATGTTAGGTTTATTTACAGGTGATATAGTTTTATAAAAGTATTTTACGAATATAAAAATTCATCAATCACATATTTATCTTGATCGACAATCAATTTAGGGGTATTTACAAATCTGGCAATTTTTTAAGTAATATTTGTAAAAATAAAAGCTCAAAAAAATATTTGCAAATATAGCAAATTTTGATCGGGTTTATCAATGATAAACATTGAATTACATATTTTTACACTAAGTTTATCACTGATAAACACATAAATCACTGTTTATCATTGATAAACATGATAAATATTACTATAATTGCAAATACTTTTTTGAATTGATATTTTTACAAATATTACATAAATATCTGCCACTCAATGAAATTTTCCATCCATTTACGTGATATTTGTAAAATTATATATATATATATATATAAATTATGATTAATAATAATCTTAGTAAGTACTCTATTTTTTTTCTAGACCACCCTATAAATAGATTCTTTAAGGTATGGGCTTCTAGTGGACTACGCCCAGCCCATGGAATGAGTGCTAGTGTCAGCTTGAAGAAGATTAGTTTTGATGAAGGCCTTTTTCAACCTTCTAGAGGCTCAATCCACATTCATTCGAGATTAATTTAGTCATTTTTATATAGGGGTATTTATAAAAATAGCAATGTTTTAATTGTAAATTACAATAATAATAAAAATAGAATATTTGAAAATAACACTTTTTTTTAACATTCATTAAATAATTATCGGAACTTGATATATTGCTTTAAACCGAACTTAAAAAGTTATTAAATTTTAATTTAAACATCCTGATAAGCAACTATGAAATTTATCATTCACTGATATAAAAGGGAAAAAAAAAATGAAAAAAGCATTAATTTAATGAAAGTTAAAAAAAAAACATTACTTTTAAAAATAAATTAACCTTTTACTATTTTTAAAATTAAGGTAGAAAATAATATTATTAGCAATAATTTATCTAAATTAAATATTCTCTTTTGTCCTCATAACATAAAGACATGAAAAGGTGAGGCCACATAGAAAAAACTTACTTTCTCACTAATTAACACTACGGGTGCAAGAAGAACCGGAACTGAGGCATGCAGTTCCGACTTTTTTTAAAAACTGATATGATTATGGTTTGGTTCTGGTTTGTGTCATAAAACCGGTAGAGAACCGGAACCGAACCGATAATCATATAATATATTTAAAAAAACAAAAACAGCACATCCAAACCCTTAGGAACAGGTAAGGAACCGGATTGTTAAGGAACTGATTTGAAGAAAAAACAAGTCCCGACAAGAAACCGGGAACCGATTACATACTGGTTCAGTTCTTAACCTTACCGGTTCTGGTTCCTATTTTTTATGAATTTTCTTACCGATTCGGTTCCCGTTCTTGACAAGAATCGGAGGGAACCGAACCGATAACACCCCTAATTAACACATGTAAAGCCCCAACCAGTATAGGCAATACCTAAAACTTTACAGTGAGTAAAAATATTGAACCAACCAATCCCTGCAGTCAAGTTTAAAGACAGAATACACATCATGGAAGGAATTGAAGATCATTCTACTGTCATAATTAGGTAAAAATGAGAGATTTTTTCATCTTCCATATAGCATCTATATATACAAAATTCAAAAATCATGTGCAAATTCTGATGGTAATATAAACAACTTTGTCTAAACTAGTGTCGAAATTAATCAAAACCCCAGTTTGTTTTAGTTGATAATAACATTGTCAAATCTTATCCCAAAATCAACTTTTTGCTCCCATCACCTTCTAAACTATCAATTTTAACTTTAGACCCCCGACTCTGTCGCTTTTTCACATTTGTTACAGGTTGTGCAGGCAAGAACTTCTCACAGTCACTGGCCCCAACTTGTGTTAAAGCCCCAATAAGCATACTCAAGTGTTCATTGAGGGATTTCTTAAATGGCATGGAGCAGCTCTTATCACTCAAATCCAGATCTTGAACCCCGCCTTTAACTAACGATCCCACTTGAACACCTTCTGTATATGCTTTACATGCCAAAAGAATATCATGAGCCTTTTTGAAAAAATGTCCGCGAACAAAGTCTTCAAAATGCTGCAGCAGGAAAGAGTTGTAAACATAAAATATTAAACTCCAAATGCACAAATTTTATGGTGCCAAGCAGGTATCACTAAACATACAGTTTTACAATTTTGAGACTTTCTAGAATAGTTTATCATTTGAGCCATGCTTGATTTTTTTTAACTTGATAATACACTGTTACTACTCAAACTAAAAATCCCAAAACGGACTAAGAAGGTCGAGAATCATACCTTTGGTGGCTTCCTGATACTATACACCATGGTTTTAATAGATAGGATGTATGTATTCTCATTATACCGTTGAGACTTATTCTCACCTGCTGCAGATCCACTCATACTTTCATATCCGGGCTCATTAAAATAGGGCTTTGTATTCAAGATTAACCCTTGGATAGAGACAAGAACCTGAAGCATGGTTGACATGCTTGGAATCCACTTCTCATTTTTACTGCCAGTCCAGGTGTTAAGTAGACTGAGACATACTTTCCCACAACCATACAAGTTTGGATTAAGTCGAAGGCCCCCAGAATGGTAGTAGACATTCTACATTCAAGCAGAGAGCATCACAGCTACTAGAAATTTAGGTACAGCATAACAATATAATGAAAACTATAAAAGAACAATAATTACATACTGGTGGTACATCTGGATAATTGGGAGGGAAAAAAACGTCAAAGAAAAACAGCCCATCATGATATGGAGTACCCTCTGCTCCAATAATCACGGCCCTCAGAAGATCCATCCTTGACTCATATACCCTTACAAATATAGTATCTGTTGAATAAATTTTAGAAAGAAAAAAGAAAAAGGGCAGGTCAACTATTATATTCTTCAAAAGTAAGCACATGGGTGGCTGAATCATTAGGAAAAGAAAATAAAAATCTACCAGGTAAATCTTTCTCCAGTATCTTCCAGTCCTCCTGAATTTTTTTCGTCCATTTCTTAGATGGCTAGTAAAAAGAGAAGGAAAACAAAAAACCTTCAATTATTATTTTTTAAATAGTAAACAAATGATGAATGAATCTTTCAAGGCTTATACCTGTTTCAAGGAAAAGCCACAATTACTATAGTGATGGTCAGAATGATCCTCAACAGTATCAAATTGTTTAAATTGCTCAAAATTCCTCAAGAGTTCATCCAAGTCCTTTTGCGAAGTTGTTTCACTTTTTGAGTTGTCTGCAGCAACATTAGCTTGATTTTGAATGGAACCCTGAACCCATGGCATATCTACAATTTCTCCAAGAGTGGGATAAAGAGAACCAGATGGACCATAAAATCCTGAAGCTGGATAAGTCACAAAAGACGGCGTCTTTGTAATAATTTTGGAAGTATAACCTTGCCAACCTGGCATAGATAGTCCTACTCCAAGAGAATGATCAAACAAGTTCATATGGGCAGGGGAATTTGAATACATATGTGAACTGGCTTGCTTTTTTACACTGTCAGATGTATCAAAAGATGGCTCACCTCCACTGTGGAGCTTCATTGCATCAGATTGGTTAATAGAAATCTTATTTGAACTGTACTGCTTCTTTTTACGCTTAACAGAATCCAAACGCCACGGAGATTTAGCTGCATCAACTTCAAGTAAGGAATTCATGTAACTAACATCATGGGAGGAATTCAATTTCTCCCAATGGCGGGATGTAGATGATTTCTTATCTGTTTGAACATCTTGCCTAGGAAACCAGAGTAAAGGTTCATTAACTCCAGGAGGATGATTCACACCATCAATTGGAGCCTGCAATTTTGGGTTATCAGCTAAAGTTGCCTTCGACTTAAAATGAGTAGGTGACTTCCCTGGTTGGATTTGAGGTTCCATATAGAATGAACTAGTTTCAATATTTAACTTATTTTTATTTTTTCCAACAGGCAGCCAAGTTATTGGTGCTTCAATATCAGGAGGAATATCCATGTGATCAAAATGGGCTTGCAACGCTGAATATTCGTCCAAATCCATGACATCATTGAGGGAAGGTTCAACCCACTCAACATCTTCACTAGATACATCAGAACAATAATCATCCAAGTCAATCAAGTTATTTGATGCTGAGGTTAATTTGGATTCAACTCCACTCACACTTCCCAGGATTTCCAAATCAGGACTAAATGAACAACTAGCCCATGTACCCTGAAAAAGGTAAAAGCTGCACTTAAAAAGGAGGATATTGAATAAGGAGGCAAGCTTATTTTGATCGCTTCAATTCACAATATTCATCATTTCATTGACTTTCAATTTTAAACGACTTTCTATGGTTACTCATAATATTGAGAGTGTCTTAAGCAATTTTATGGGAAGGGGGGAACATGTGTAAAAGGGATCAAATGCTTGGTTGGAAAAACTGTTTTAACTAAATTATTTTGGTAGTTATAGAGATTTTATTTTTTGATAGGAAATGGTTATAGAGGTTTTCTTGTCAACCAATTGCTTAAGGGGGGTTTCAATTTCACGGAGTAAAAGCAAATATGGAATTCAATGTAACAACTGAGAATATAAGTTGGTTGGGAGAAGTGATCATTGTTCTCGAAAATTTATTCATCAGATTTATACTCTATTCCCCCTTACTGATGGTATCCATCAGAAATGAATAGAATCTTAAGTTTAGGAAGATGTCATGTTTGGGTTGGAAACTGCTCTTTTCAATATTTATTTTCTTCACACCTTTTGACTTTTTTAAAAACAAAATGCATGTGTTGATTGTTAGTTCACTCATACTTTGGGCAGATGGGATTTGTTGGAAGAAACTTTAACGAGTTCAACATTATAAAATCCTCTTATCTCATAAGCATTATTCATATGCTAGAGATCAATCCCTGAGAGGAAAATATGAAATGTTGATTCAAGTGAGCTGCAAATCTTTTTTTGGACCTCTCCTATTTATCCTTCAAATTCTATTTTGAGTTATCTAAAAAATTCCTTCTAGAATATGGGTTTTTCTTAGGATCTTGACTTTGATAGGCTGAAAACTTGTGACATCACAAGAAGAAGAAGCCCCCATTCTTATCTGTCACTCTCCTTGGTGTGTGCTTATTTATTTAAATAATGGATCATATGTTTCCTCTTTACAGTTCACAAGATTTTTTATTATAAAGTTAGGGATAAGAGACATTTTCATAAAATAAAAAAAAGGAAGACAAAAGGCTCCCAAAGCAACCAGAAAATAACAGAAAAGCACTCAGCTTGTTAAAAAGAAGAATTTTTAAGCAAAGCCGATATGTCTAAACTGATAAGTCTTGAGAGTTTGACTTTATTGCTTGTTAAAACTTTTCGTTTTTGTGATCTATTTCTTTTTCGCTTAGTTTTGTGATCTATTTCTTGCAATTTCTAAACAGACAACATAGAATGTAAGAAAAGATACCAATCAGCCAATGAACCAATACTTTGATAACAAACCTTCAACTCATGATCACTATCAAGATATATACCCTTTCCTTTGTCACTTGTGTCAAAATCTTCATGAATGAACAGAGCACCACCAGAACCTTCATCTTCGTCAACATCAATCACATCGACTGAAATAATCTAGAAGGAGAGGAGGGGGAGGGAAGGATGAAGAAATATTATGAAGAGAAATGTTTTAAAAAGCGTAGGCCTAAAGAAAAATTTAAAACATTTGATGAACAGAGATAAACTAATGCATCTGGCCTTTATTAAACAATCAAGGCAATTAAGTAAAATTAAGTATCTGCTACAGTGGATAAGGGGTGTGAAAAAAAGGTGATGAAGACTTCGGAGCTCTATAACCCACCAAAATAGGGTGTTGGGTCGAATACTATTTGATGCATCTCTGAATGGAAAGAATAAAGAAGTTCGAAACATCTTAGATTTCAAAATCGCATTATACCATTTGGATTCACTTCCTTTCCCCATAAGAGCATGGTATATATATTTATCGAAGAAGAATCAGAGGATTAACATGAAATTATGCTAGAATTAACTACAAGTAGATCACTTTGCTGACGATTTTTATTTCACAAAAGCATAAATGAATCAGGAAAATGTATTTGCGATACTATTTAATAATATGAATACCATTTGAATGCTTCATTAGAAGAGATTGTTATAGAAGAAAGCCCATCATCAAATGTAAATTATAATTCAATCATATGCCTAATCAAAAATTAAACATTCATCAATAGAAAAGGGCAGAAAAACTATTTACAAAATATGCAATGTGGGATACAAAATATAACGATACAAAGCAGCTACAACCATGAAAATTAACTCATCATAATAAAACCATTTCCTATAATTTCCAAAGTCAGTTCATAAACTGTCCACTGAAACCGAACCCAACTCGAAAAATTCAATTTTTGCCAGAAAATCAGTTCAAAACTTGTAAAAAAAAATTGAAATTCAGTCGACCCAGAACTTTATATAAACAAGAAACGTCATACTCATTGATCAAACCAAAAAATATTGATTTTCAAACAAAGGGTTGTAAAAAAAAAAAACCTCTTTATTCTTAAGCATTTTGGAACTCCGTATGATCGAGGACGAGGATCCTAAAACCTGGGGTTCCTTAAAGCGAGAACTTTTATCAGACAATAGTCGTTTCCTGATCGCATATAGAGAAAAATATAAAATCAATAGATTATTAGATTGTAATAGATTGACGAGAAAGAAAGAAAGTAAAGTAAAGAGAAAGAAGAAGGTGGAGAAAAAAGAGAAGACTTGGAATTCTTGGACGTATTCGTAAGCGGCTCCATTTGATCGGGTAAAAGAGAAAGCGAAGGCATGAGTTAGAAACAAACTGTAGATTTGGTCCGATTAACTTAGCTTAGCCTTGTGAAATCATCAAATGGGGTTCGAAAAGAGAGGTCTCGAGATTCTGATTGGATGCCGAGAAAGTGATTTAGAGAGAGAAAGAAAGGGAAAGTTAATTTTCATTTGGGTCTCTTCTTTTTGGGTTCGGTTCGCGCGGCTAAGGAGGGAAGATCAAACGAGATTTCGCATTGAATTGAAAATGGAATGGAATTGCGAAGACAATGCCTTCTCTCACTCTCTCTAATCCAACTCACACGTTATTTTTTATTTTTTATTTAATGCTATTTCATGGATATGGATTTTTATTTTTAAGCAATAACTTCAATAATAATAATTTGACATAACAGTTCAAAATATGACCCAAAAAACAAAGAAAATATTTTTTTTAATCTAAATCTACCAATTTTTATGATTTCATAAATTTATATTCCCATTTTATCTTTTATTTTATTATCTCTCATTATCTAATTTAGTTGATATAATATCTTTATTTTATTTTTTTTTAATTTATGTGCTCCCTTTAGTTGATTTAATATCTTTATTTTTCATTTGTTTTTTCAAATATTACGTATTGTCTTGTTTTTTTTTTTGGTAAATGGTAAATAACACCCTTTGGTTTCGGTCAAATTATTGAACAATCCCTGTAATTTAAAAATAGCAAATTGTATCCTTATAGTTCCAAATTAGGCTAATAAGACCTTTGTCATCCAATTCCAACCTTAAAAATTTGGATAAACCAAACCAAACCAAATTAAAATAGTTTGTTTGGAGCAATTTGATTCTTATATTTTTCGTTTTTATCAATTATTCCTAAATACTTAATTTCCAACATGATAAGGGTAACAAAATCTAAAAAAATAACTTCTAAAAGTTGTAAGACTAATTTCAATTAATCTAAAAGTTCAATAAAAGATTAATTACAAATACAAACATAACAAATTTATAAAATCTTGTTATATTTATACAACCATAACACATAATATTAAAAAAAAATCTTCCTTTTTTTTTTCATTTTATTAAGTTTGATTGATATTTAAAAATTCAAATATATCATATATATCTTATATTATGTATTGGTTTGGTTTGGATCGTTACAAAAATCTACAATACCGAACCAAACTGTTATTAAATAGTTTGGGTAAATGAAGGTTTAAAAACGAACCAAACTTGGTTAGTTTGGACTCACCATCATCAATGGGCCGAGCCGAAACATTAAAAGGCTCAAGCTCGGCTCGGGCTCAAGCCCAACGAGCCTTTGCTTTTGGTCGAGCCGGGCCGGCTGGACCCAATCTAAAATGTTAAGGCTCGCGGCTCGGCTCATGGGCTAGGCTCATCGAGCCGAGCTTGGGCCTGACTCGTTGGAGCGAGCCAAGCTCGGCCTATCATATAAGTTCATTTTTGTATTATATTTTTCTCCATAACCAATGATGTATAACTTTCGAATCACTTTTTTAAAAAAATCAAGTGTTAAAAAAGTTAACAAATTAAACTTATTATTTTAAACTTATAATAGAATTTTTTATCTTAAAATTTTAAAATGGTAATAATATAAAATTTTATTTAAATAATAAATAAATATTGCCAGCTTTATTCTAGCCGAGCTTGAGCAGGCTCGTTGGATCGGCCCTATGGAGGCTCAAACGAGCCGGCTCGTTCAAAAAAAGGGAGGCTCATATCCAATCCAAACAATTAACGAACCGACCCGACCCGACCCGTCAAACGTTGACTTTTGAGCCGAGCTTGTGCTGAACCCGAGCCGAGTCAGGGCCGGCCTTTAGGCCGCGAGCCATATGATGATGGTGAGTTTGGACAATTGGTTTGGTTCGGATTTGTTCACCCTTACTTATAAAGTATCTCATGGTCCTTAAGTGATGAGACTTGTATCTATTTGATTCCTAAATTTTCAATTTTATCTACTTCGTCTTCAAGTTTTGAGATATAGTTTTATTTAGTAGCTAAATTTTCAATTCGTGTCTATTTCATTTCTGGGTGTTTAGAAAAAGTCTATTTTATTCTTAAAGTCAATTTTGCCAACATATTTTTCAAAATTTAGAGACAAAATAGATTCAAATTAAAAACTCATTAGCCAAATAGACAAAAACCCATGGAAAAAAAAGAAGATACTTTACCCATTCTTTTATAAACCACACATACATATTATACATTGCTTTTTTTTTTTTTTTTTGAGATTACATAAAACAGCTTCAAAGTTTCAAACAAACAAGAAAGCACACAAAAGTTTTCACAAAAACATTGATCCTTACAAGCTAGGCTGGTCTATAACTTAACTATGCTTCTTCTTCTTCATTAGTGACCCTACTGGGGATCTTCTCATATGCTTCTGAAGCTCTATACTTTTGGGGAAGCATGAATCTGCCACCAAATTTTTGTTGCAGGAACATGATCAATGCAAGAAGTATGCATCCAAGAGGGATAATAATATCCCAAGCAGAAGAGAAGAATTCAACATCCGGGCTTGCGTAGATGTATGTCGAATCGAGATTTCGGGCATAATTGTGGTGTCTATAAAGGTCATATGCATGTGGAAGAAGATTGACCAGGGTGGTTCCAAAGTAGAATGATGGGGAGAGGACATTTTCCTTCCAATTGCCAAACAAATTGATGAGGATTTGAGGCAGAAGAAAACCATCCAAAACCAACCCACTATAATGTTTCAAATTGCTCCATAATGTTGCCAGAGTTGTTGACAAGTAATTACCCTGCCCATCATAAACAACAATTCTTCCATACTTGTTCATTATAGATTTTCCAAGGAGACTCGTTATGATGATGCCTACCATGTGTAATGCAACAGTTGTAAACAGAGCTCGCGTCTCCGCTCTCCATGCCTCCTTTCTGTTTTCTTTGCTCGATCTTGCCGACCACGAGAGTTGCAGAAGGCGACATTGCAGCAAGAAAGCCACCAATATTACCACTCTCACAATCACTTCAACTTTCAATCCTCCAATATCTGTATGCAAGAAGTTCTGACCATTGGTCGCTGGGGAGAACAATGCTTCAAAGTTCAACACAAGCGGAATCATGTAACCCAAAGTAAGCAACAAAAGCATAGAAATGGAGATGAATGGAAGCACTTCAGGCTGTCTTTTCACATGGAAGATTTGAATAGCCACAAAAACACTTGCTAGGGAGATTGATATGAGGGCTAAAACGACCTCCACGTCCATCCTCCAAAGAGATTCTTCGGCCTCAATTCTGTCAAAGGAAGCTGAAATCAATTCAATTTTTTCAAAGAAAAGTAGATCTGAATTTTTCCTTGTGCTTTCAATGCTTCCATTTATATAACGCCCACTTCTCTTTGAATTGGCTTCTGGAAATTGGAACTTCACAAGAATCTCACAGTCCACATTACTCTCTTCTAGTATTTGATTCTGTGGAGCAGTGTCTCTGCAGCCAATCATGCACAAGCTTCCTGATTCCGAATCATATACACCCTCGGCGACAATCCGAATCGTGGTCAAATTAACCCCACCAAACATCTTTATTTGAGCAAATGGAGAAATGTCTATCGTGTAGCTCATATTCACTTTGTTAAAGCGACCGACTGTTATCCTACTTGTAGGATTTTCCAATAGCAAAGATGGAGAATACATTCGATCACCAACAAAGAAGGGAATTGAATATCCCAACCTACTCTTTTTCCCAGAAATTTGAATAGACATGTCAAATTGCATATCAATAGAATATGCATCCGGGTATCTTCTACTCTCATTTCCAACAGGCTTCTCCCCGGGACAAGTTTTGAGAACTTGGTCAATTTTAGTATAATTGTACTTGATCCCAGGAACCCAATACATAGAAAAACTGTTAGAATCCTCAAGTCTTACCATATCAAAACCATCACTCTTGCTTTCTGTTTTATTACTCCAAATTTGACCCACTACTTGCTTAACATATCTGATGGACATGATTGCTGGGTATTGAAGACTCAATCTCAAAGAACAATCACTCACATGAACATTTGAATAAGACCCTTTTTCCAAGCCAGACAATCGACAAGCAACGATTTCGAGTTGATTCTTACTCTCATCCCATTTCCCTTCACCAACCCATGTCATGTTTGGATTGAAATCATATCTACCATTATAATACCTTCTATAGATATCACTGTTTTGAAATTCAATCAGAAGCAACGACCTTTTTTCATCTTTGGAACATTGCAAGGACTGAAGGGATAGAGTAAAAGGCAATTCTTTTACAGACAAGCCAAAAGGGGGGTTGTTGTTTTTCTCAGAAAGGAAACGCTTTGTGTATTTCAAATCAAAGCTATAGTCTCTATACGGCATTAAATCACAAGTACCATTTTTCGACAGCGAAGAAAGAGGCAAACTGGGTGGAATATCGCTTCCAAAGGGAGAATTGTGGTCAGAATCATCAGAAAAGAATTTGGAACTTTGGGAATTAAGTTGTGGGAAAAACAAAAGGGAAACTGCCTTTGAATTATGACTCAAACTTGCTAAAGTTCCTTTAATCAAACTGCCAAAACCAGTAGAGTTTTTAAAATTACTAACTTTAAAAACAACAGCAAGATCGAGTTCTTTACCCTTTTCAGAAAGCGTAGAACCCGATCCGACCATACAAAGTTTCCCGCTAGATTGAAGCCAAAACCCAGTTAGCTCAAATATCAAATGACTTCTATAATAGTAAAGTTTGCGTGTAGAAGATCCACTGTCATAATAATAACCACGCTCATAGCCAAGGCCTTGAAATATCAATTCTCCATCAACATAAAACAAGCCTGGCTTATCAGTAGTACGGAGACTTAGTGACTGATAAGAGAAGGAGTTGGATTGATTCATAATCCCACTCCCGCCTGTAAAGAAACCTTTGATTATACGATCATGGGGAAACTCGTCTATGGAGACGACGTCTTTGACTGAAGATTCTGGGACAGTAGAAGCACAATGACGAGAGTAAGAGACTAGTTGTTGAGTTTCATTGCATGAAATAAAGCTTATGAAAACAAGGAAACAAGCAACTTTTGTAATCACAATAAGTTTCTCCATTGGAATTTGGATGAAGAATGAAAATGGAATAGACACTCACTTAAATAACATTATTAATTCCTTCCTTTCTTTACGAAGACTTAGACTTTCGAGTCTTCATGAAAGAAATTAAGGAGCTGGGGAAGAAATTTCCACAGAATCTCTTGTTTGATATGGACACCACTGAACCGAATTATTTGAAATTTCTTCGCCTATGAATTATTATTTTTCGGATTGGTTTTGTGGAAATTTAAGGCAAAGAAATTCCGTAGCAGGATTTTAAGCAATATTTATAAATATTACTTGATCAATACGTGCAATCTTATTAGTCTTGATTAATTCTATCAACATCATTATCATTTAAATATTTTTTACGGTTTTTCTAAATATAATATGGTATTCAAAAATTTGAATTTGTTTTAAATTTGATAAATATAATGTAGTTTTGATTCAAAATGGTAGCATCATTAGACTTTTTGACCTTCTCGCAAGTCTGCCTCCGGATTCCACTATAGCTTTTCCTTTTCCACTACCCAGTTTAAAATCAAAATCTTCATAACCTACTCCACATAAAATTAATTTTAAGTTTCAAACCCTCATTATATAATTCTTTTGTTAAAAATAACCCTAGAAAATGTTAAATGTTTCTATTGGCTAAAAATTTATCATCACGCTAGGAAATTACAAAGAAATTAAAATAAATAAATAATAACGATAAAAAATAATTGAAAGAAAAGATAGACATCTTTTTTCTTGTCCTTGAACCACTTGACTAAATCATAATCAGTATTATCGTCCGGCACTAAGGGCGCATTCCAGCAACGCAGTCTCTTGAATCAGAGTTATCAGGAAAATTACAACCACGAACAGAGAAGTTCCTAATTGGAAAAACTGTGTGCGTGGCTTGGAAAATTTATTCATTTCCCTCAAGATGAATATGGCAGATTTACTGTAAATTACTTGTAGAGTAGTTTTATTTAAATATAGAAAATTAAATCAATCATAAATACAAATATTTGCATATAAATGCTAAAAAAAAAAGATCAATCAAAACCCAATTTATATTAAAGGATGCCATTTCATCAATAGCGTCTTACCAACCCTGACATTAAAATTAAAAAATTTATTAAATGAAGCTTTTGAATGAGCCATAACTTTTATTCTTATTTTTAATTCCACTTCTGATTTTCCAAATAAAAGATATGGATTATGTAAGTTTAAAATAATATGGAAAATTAAGTTTTGTTGACCAACCTCAATCAATTTGTCTTCTTTAGATATGAGACTTCTCGCACCACTTATTGTTCTTTCTTCCATGAGTTCAAATTTGTTGTGATAATGTTTACTCCCATTTTATATAAGAAAAGTGATAATGTTTTGCTCAGAAGCCGATGAGGTGCAAACAATATTTTCGTTTCAACTTCCTAGTTCTTGAAACAAACCATAATTAAAACAAAGGTTGAGTGATTTCAATGAATTTAACATAGTTTTGAGTCTTGGCAAAGAAGTGACACCAAGTTGTGAGAGAGGGATAATATATGTAGAGAATTTTGGAAAGTGTGTATGTCTACTTATTTTTCAAAGCAATTGAAGGCTTTAGATAAATTGAAGCATTAGAAAATGTGGTGTGTCTGCTGAGTTTTCAAGAAAACCATACGTAAAGGATACAAAGCAATTGCATCTAAATGGAATGATTAGTATTGACTAAATAAAATGATTCAAGAGGTTAATTGATTTTAAGGATAAAGTATAATACAATTATTAAAAGTGGAACATAAAGATTCTCCATCTATAGCACCTTTTAAAAGGATTATAGATAACATTTTTTTTAAACTCTCATTCACGTGAATCAAATAAATCATTGATAACTTAGGTAATCAATGATAACTTACTAGGTAATCAATGATTACATATACGAAATATCAGTTGATCATATATTGAATCAGTAAAATCAGTGATTACCTATGTGCCGAATCAGTGATTGCTTGTGCGGAAATCTGACAATTTTATAATATTTTAGGCGGGAATTTGAGTATTTTACTATTTTTACAAATAAGCTTTGAACTATTATTTTTATAAATATTAGACATGATTCTGCTATATGAGTAAGAGTCCTAATAATTAAATTGAGTGTGTAGACATTAATTAATTAGTTTGATGGAGATGACAAAAAAATGTTAGATTGGGTATAATATTGAGATTATATTTATTTTAGATAATGAAGTCTTGGAGTTTTATTTATTTATTTGTAAACTTAAACACATTCCTTTTCACAAGGTAGAAAATTAGTATTTTTTAAGCCTCTTTTTGAAAAAGTATCCTACAAAATGACCATACTTCAAACTCTCAATCAGTTATACTTCTAATGAAAATACCTAAAGATTCATGTACTCACATAAGAATTCGAGCTTAAACAACAATCGATGAGTTAAGCATTCATAATACTTCAATACTTGCCTCCCATCTCTCAAACAATCACAAGTTTAACCTTTCTAGCTTTCCCTAATAATCAAAACTCTATTTTGAAGGCAGACATTTTTAGATATTATATCAAATTAGAGAAGAGAAGACTCGAACCAAATTAGAGAAGATGAAACTCGAACCTTCTACTTTATATGAAGAGAATAGATGTCTAACCAGTTGAGTTATACTTATGTTGGCGAATTCTAAAATTTGGCACAATAATTGACAGATTTCTGTAAAAATTAAAAAAATATATATATTAAAATAAACTTGAACAAGCATTTTCACAAACAGTTAATGAGCAATAACAACAAACCTCATCTTCACAACGTCGTTTAGCAATGGCAGAAATTCATTTTTTCCCTTTCTCTTTTAATTTACTATCATATTACACTGGAACTCCATGTTGCAACATATAATATGATTACTATCATATTATATTAATTTTTATCCAAATTTTTTCTTTTATAAAAGAGATCCTTAATATGAATTTCAAAATAAACGAAGACTTTGGAGTTAGTTTTCTTTTCAAAACCATAAATTTGTAATTCAATAATTTTATGAGTATTTTTAAAAAATAGTACATTTTTATCGTAAACAAATTAAAGAGAGTTTTCAATTGTTAGCTTTTTTGCTTTAACTATTTTGTTTAGATGTACTTTTTTTTTAATTGTCACTGGGTTATTAACCTTCATTCTCATTTTAACACCTTTTTACTTTTTGATGATGTTATTTTGTTATGAAATGTCTAAAAAACCATTCTTTTTATCTTCTTCCATTAAACTATTTTCTTATCTTTTCAATATTATCTCTTCTATCTTCCTCACTCACGGAGGTGGCGGTTGGTGGTAGAAAACGTTTGAAAAACCGCTCTTTTTTAAATTTGGTTATGTGTGACTTTATGTTTTTGGAATTTTTCATTTGTATTTTTTATCTCTCCCAAAACCTCAACACTCTTTACATAGCAGTTTTTGATTCTTATTATTTAAAAAAAAAAAAAAAAAATCCAGGTTGCCCCGAAATCAGATTTCATGGAAGATAAGAAAAAGGTTTCATGGAAGAAGATAAGAAAATGAGTTTTTAGATATTTCACAGTAAAAAGACATCATCAGAAGGTCAAAAAAGGTTAAAATGAGAATGAAAGTTAATAACCCTTAATTTTTGAAGGTCAAAAATCCCCACAACCCATTTTTTAAGTTATTGTTTTTCTTGGTGTGGCCTTGTAGTTTTTTACCTGGGTTTCCACGTTAAAATTTATTTCCTCCTAAACCTTTTATATTTCGTGTTTTTGCTATTATAATATGAGTTAAATGCAAAATACACCCCTGTATTATGAATTATTGTTAAATCATAGCCCTACACTTTATTTTTGTTTTAAAATACCTCTGCACTTTGGTAAGATTCCAAATCACATATTCTATGCGTGCCACGTATTCCAATAACGTTAAAAATAACGAAAAATTTGAACATTTTAGTGTGATTTATAGAATTCACATCTCATTAACATAATAGTTTATTCTAAAATTCTACACATCTGTGATTTATAGAAATCACATCTCATTAACATAACAGTTTATTCTAAAATTCTACATATCTGTAATTTTTTTTTTGTTATTTTTCACGAAATTAGAATACATGACATATGTAAAATATGAATGTATCTCAATTTCATTAAAACTAATCGATAGAATAGTGAAGTGCAGGGGTATTTTAAAACCAAAAATAAAATGTAGGGATACAAGTTAACAATAATAATATAAAGTGTAGACCTATATTTTACCAATCATTTTTAAAAAGTAGGTGGGTTTACATTTAACTCTTATAATATTGATTCGTTTGTATTTTTACAACACTCGCCGCCTTCACTATTACAACAATGAATTTCGTGCAAAAAAGTTACATTAGACTAAGTTAACTATTTTAATTTATTCCTCTAAAATAAATTTGTGTACATTCTATTAGGTGAAGGTAATGTTTTTTAAACGAAAAGGTCAACTCACAATATCAATAAATCAACACACATACATAGTGTACTTTGCTTTAGAGAATTGGAAAAAACATAAGTTTTAAAACCGCTTCAAAGTCTCAAACAAGCAAGAAAGCACACAAGAGAGAGGATCATTTGATTGTGTTTACAATAGTTTTGTATTGTTAAGGATCTCATCCCACATCGAAAGACCTAGATCCTTAACATCGAAAGACCTAACAAGGTTTATAAAGTCTACAGAACACACTGCTATCATTATCAATTTGGTTTTGAGATGGAAATTCGTGATTATTAAGATTTATCAAAACACGGAGCTAGTTTGATACTCTTTTTCTTTTTCTTCGTATCATTGTAGATATCCAAATTGCAGCAATCTGTTTTGACAGTTAAGACTAACAGCAGCTTTACTTCAATAACAAACTCTTTAACTGCTTAAGTATATTATACGTTACTGTAAAGAGAAAGAAAAACTTATCAAAACATAGTTTCAAAGTTCTAAACAAACAAGAAAGCACACAAGAGAGAGAAGATCATCTGCCTGAGTTTTTCACACAAAAAAACTATATCCAAACATTGATCCTTACAAGTTGGCTTAATACTTTGTTTCTTCTTCAATGAACCAACTGGGGATCTTCTCATATGCTGTTGAAGCTCTATACTTTTGGGGAAGCATGAATCGGCCACCGAATTTTTGTTGCAGGAAATTGATCGATGCAAGAAGTAGGCACCCAAGAGGGATAATAATATCCCAAGCTGCAGAGAAGAATTCAACATCTGGGCTTGCGTAGATGTATGTCGAGTCGAGATTTTTGGCGTAATTGTTGCGTCTGTAAAGGTCATATGCATGTGGAAGAAGATTGATCATGGTGGTTCCCAAGTAGAATTTAGGGGAGAGCACATTTTCCTTCCAATTGCCAAACAAATTGATGAGGATTTGAGGCACAAGAAAACCATCCAAAACCAACCCACTATAATGTTTCAATTTGCTCCATAATGTTGCCGGCGTTGTTGAAAAGTATTTTCCAAGGAGACTTAATAAGATGATGCCTACCATGTGTAATGCAACAGTTGTAAACAGAGCCCGCATCTCCGCTCTCCATGCCTCCTTTCTGTTTTCTTTCCTCGATCTGGCCGACCACGAGAGTTGCAAAAGGCGGCATTGCAGCAAGAAAGCCACCAATATTACAACCCTCACAATCACTTCAACTTTCAGTCCTCCAATATCTGTATGCAGGAAGTTCTGACCATAGGTTGTTGGGGAGAACAATGCTTCAAAGTTCAACACAAGTGGAATCATGTAACCCAAAGTAAGCAACAAAAGCATAGAAATGGAGATGAATGGAAGCACTTCAGGCTTTCTTTTCACATGGAAGATTTGAAAAGCCACAAAAACACTTGCTAGGGAGATCGATACGAGGGATAAAACGACCTCCACATCCATCCTCCAGAGGGAATCTTCCGCCTCAATTCTGTCAAAGGCAGCTGAAATCAATTCAATTTTTTCAAAGAAAAGGGGATCTGAATTTTTCCTTGTGCTTTCAATGCTTCCATTTATATAACGCCCACTTCTCTTTGAATTCGCTTCCGGATATTGGAACTTCACAAGAATCTCACAGTCCACATTACTCTCTTCTGGTATTTGATTCTTTGGAGCAGTGTCTCTGCAGCCAATCATGCACAAGCTTCCAGATTCCGAATCATAAACACCCTCGGCGAAAATCAAAACTCTGGACAAATTAAACCCACCAAACATCTTTATTTGATCAATTGGAGAAATGCTTATCATGTAGCTCATGTTCACTTTGTTAAAGCGACTGACTTTTATCTTACTTGGAGGATTTCTCGATCTCGAGTATGGCGAATAAAATCGATCACCAACAAAGAAGGAAGTTGAATATCCCCACCCACTTTCTTTCCCAGAAATTTGGACAGACATGTCAAATTGCCTATCAAAAGAATACGCATCGGGGTATCTTCTACCCTCATTTTCAACATACTTTTCCTCATGACAAGTTTTGGGAATTTTTTCGATTTTTGTATACTCGTACTTGGATCCAGGGTATATATCAAAGCTCTCAGAACCTTCAAGTATTACCATATCAGAACCATCACTCTTGCTTTCACTTTTATTACTCCAAATTTGACCCACTACTTGCTTAGCATATCTAATGGACATGATTGCCGGGTATTGCAAACTCAATCTCAAAGAACAATCACCCACATGAACATTAGAGAAAGACTCCTTTTCCAAACCAGACAATCGACAAGCAACGATTTTGAGTCGATTCTTATTCTCATCCCATTTCCCTTCACCAACCCATGTCATGTTAGGATTGAAACCATATATATTATAATACTTTCCATAAATATCATATTCTTGAAATTCAATAAGAAGCAAGAGTCTTTTTTCATCCTTGGAACATTGCAAGTACTTGAGGGATAGAAAAGAAGGCAATTCTTTCAAAGACAAGCCAAAAGGGTCACAACTTTTTCGAGATAGACAAGGCTTTGTGTATTTCAAATCAAAGTTATCGAATTTAGATGGAAGCAAGTCACAAATACGATTATTCGACACCGAAGAAAGAGGCAAACCGGGTGGAATATTGCTTCTAAATGGAGAATTCAAATTGTACTGGTCAAAAACATCAGAAGTTTGGGAATTCATTTGTGGGAAAAACAAAAGGGAAACTGTCTCAAAGTTAGTCAATACATCATTATCTGAAGAATCACTCAAACTCAAACTAGCTAAAGTTCCTTTAATCAAACTGACAAAATCAGTAGAAATCTTAAAGTCACTGACTTTAAAAACAACACCAAGATTGAGTTCCTTACCTTGATCAGAATATGTAAAACCTGATCCAACCATACAAAGTTCACCACTAGATTCAAGCCAGAACCCAGTTAGCTCAAATTTTAAATATCTTCTAAAATACGAGATTTTACGTCGAGCTGATCCCCTGTCATAAGAATAAGCACGCTCATAGCCAACGCCTTGAAATAACAATTCTCCATCAACATAAAACAAGCCTGGCTTATCAGTAGTACGGACACTCAGTGATTGATAAAAGAAGGAGTTGGTTTGATTCATAATCCCACTCCCACCTGTAAAGAAACCATTGATTGTTCCGTCGTGGGGAAAGAAGTCGTCTCTGGAAACGACGTCTTTGATAGAAGAATGTGGGACAGTAGAAGCACAATGATGAGAGTAAGTGAGTTCATGATCAGTTTGAGTGCATGAAACAAAGCTAATGGAAGAAGTTAAGGCTGTGAGTGTGAAGAGAAGGAAACAAGAAAGACTTGTTATGGCAGCTTTCTCCATGGATTTGGGAGTAAAAGCTTTGGCTGAAGAATGAAAAATGGAAGAGAGAGTGTTGGAGTTTGAAGGCATGATAATTATAGCATTATTGTTTTGTTTCTTTTCTTATCCAAGTAAACGAAGACTTTGACTTGGAAAATTAAAGTCTTCAAATCATACATTGTGGTTTCACATTATTGCGATGAGACCCCCTTCAACATCATTAATTTTATTTTAGCCATAATTTATTCGTTTGAACTATGATTTAGATGATTCAAGATATTTTGGAATCTTCATTTCAAGCTCTACGTTATGGTCAGTTCAAAATTTCTAAATTATCAGTAACCAAAATCTTTAATGGTGTAAATCATACCTATTATTTTGATGATAATAAACTTTATTTATTTGTTAACGATTATGAAGTTTTAAAGTGACCATAACGTAGAGCTCGAAACGAGGATTTCAAAACATCTTAAATCATCCAAATCGGAGTTCAAACGAAGAAGCTATGGCTTTAGAAGGGAGAGGTCTCATTAGAATAATTTTGAATCATAAGATATGATTTGTCATTTTCAAACCATTCATGCATTTAGCAAAAACCACATCTTATGGGAAATTTCATTAGGTAACAGATTTTTACGCCGTGTTTGTAAAAATATCAACTCAAAAAAGTATTTGCAAATATAGCAATTTTTATCATATTTATCAGTGATTAATAATGATTTATGTGTTTATCAGTGATAAACTTAGTGTAAAAATATGTAATTAAATGTTTATCATTGATAAACTCGATAAAAAATTGCTAGATTTACCAATGCTCCTAGTCTTATTTGCATTTACCTTTTAATTTATATGGGTTCAAATCTCCTCACTTTTATTACCTTTATTAAAAAAAAATATAATTACTTTACAGTAAAAACTCATAAACTTAACAGCATTCCCCTCTACATGATGGCGGTGAAGCCAAATTAAAACCCATGATCAAATAAAGAAAAAGCTATGGTAAAATTGAAAATGAAAGTGGAATATCTATGGTTACATAAGCGTAGCCCCTAAAGTTGAACAATTTTTTTTTCATAAAAATAAAACAAATCTGCACCATATATTCCATAAAAAGACCACCAAATGACAATTTTTGTTCACAATATTGTTCGAAATCATATTCATAACTGAAAAATCGAAACAGAAAAAACATACCTGAAATTATACAAATTTTGTAAAATACAACCAATTTTAAATATATTATTAATAAACTAGTAACAACAAATTTAATTATATTGAAATATATATTATTGTAGTTTTATATGTAATTAAATACTAATTAATTAACACCCACCCTTGTCGTAGCTATATACGGATTCCAGACATCTTTAGATGTTTAGATATCCACAAAACTTTATCAAATATACAAAAGAATTTATAGTAATTTAGAATTTCGTATTAAAATACTCAAATTATCGTGAAACAAATGGACACCGATCAATTTTTTAAAGACAACTCAAATAATAAAATATAGGGTAAAATGCAAATAAGACCCCTGTGGTCTTTTCAAAGTGCATGAACACCCCTTGTACTTTGAAAATGGCAAATCGCACCCCTGTGGTTTCAATTTTTTTCAATCAGACACTTCCTCTTCAATGTCAATAATTTTCTTTTAGCCATAACTTCTTCGTTTGAACTCCGATTTGGACGATTCAAGATGTTTTTGAATCTTCATTTCCGTCTTTACATAATCTTCGCTTCGAAACTTTGAAATCATCAATAATCAAAAGAATTAACGATGTCAATCATACCTAGTGTTTCGATGTTGATAAAATCTTTTATTTGTTAATGATTTCAAAGTTTCGAAGTGAGATTTATGTAGAGCCTAAAATGAGGATTCCAAAACATCTTGAATCATCCAAATCGGAGTTCAAACGAAGAAGTTGTGGCTAAAAGAAAATTATAGACATTGAAGGGGAGGGGTCTGATTGAAAAAAATTGAAACCACAGGAGTGCGATTTGCCATTTTCAAAATACAGGGGGTGTTCATGCATTTTGAAAAGACCACATGGGTTTTATTTGCATTTTACCCTAAAATATAATTGGTTTGATTTATTTTATAGGGATTCAAATCTCCTCACTCTTTATTACCTTCATTAAAAAAAATGGATACATGGTAAAAACGCATTAACTTAAGAGCACTCACACTCTACATGTTAGCGATAAAGAAAAAGCTATGGTAAAATTGAAAAGTAGAATATCTATGGTTACATAAGCGTGACACTAAAAAAACCTAAAATTGTATAACTTTTGTAAAACACAACCAAATTTTGTTTTTAATTGTTTATACTAAAAAGAAAAATATCAATTTTTACCCATGCATTTTAGAGGCATCATCAATTTAAACCGCATCAATTCAAACACTATACTAAATTAAGTGAGTCGAGATCCGTAATGTTTTTAACAGGTAAAGATCACTCACAATCCCATAGTACACACATATTATACATTATTGTAAAGAGTTAGAAAAATGTAAGTTCTAAAAACATTGATCCTTACAAGTTGGTTCACAACTCTACATTTTCTTTGGTGACCATACTGGGGATCTTCACATATGTAGCTGAAGCTCTATACTTTTTGGGAAGCATGAATCTGCCACCAAATTTCTGTTGCAGGAAAATGATCAGTGCAAGAAGCAGGCATCCAAGGGGGATAGCGATATTCCAAGCAACAGCGAAGAATTCAACTTCCGGGTTCGCGTAAATGTACGTCGAGTCGAGATTTTTGGCGTACTTGTGGCGTTTGTATAGAGAATATGCATATGGAAAAATAGTGTGAACTGTGGTTCCCAAGTAGAATGTGGGAGAGAGCAATTTTCCCTTCAAATTGCCAAACAAGTTGAAGAGGATTTGAGGCAGAAGAAAACCATTAAAAACCAAGCAGATGTAACCTTTTGAGTTACTCCAAAATGCGGACAAGGAATTTTCTCGTTCATCAACCATTTCATACTTGTTCATCACAACTTTTACATGCATATATGTTGAGATGACCCCTCCCATGTGCAATGCTATAGTTATAAACAGAGCTGCCATCTCCGCTCTCCACGCCTCCTTTCTGTTTTCTTTGCTCGATCTGGCCGACCACGAGAGTTGCAAAAGGCGGCAATGCAATAAGAAAGCTACCAATATTACAACCATCACAATCACTTCATTTTTCAATCCTCCAGTATTTGTATGCAGGATGTTCTGGCCATTGGTTTTTGACGAAAACAAGACTTCAAAGTACATTACAAGAAGAATCGTGTACCTCAAAGTAAGCAACGAAAGCATAGAAATGGAGATGAATGAAAGAACTTCAGGGTTCTTTTTCACATGGAAGATTTGAAAAGCCATAAAAACACTTTCGAGGGAGATTGTTATGAGGGTTAAAATGACCTCCACATCCATCCTCCATAGAGATTCTTTAGGCCTGTCAAAGGCCGCTGAAATCAATTCCATTCTTTCAAAGAAAAGTGGATCTGAGTTTTTCCTTGTGCTTTCAATACTTCCCTTTATATAACGATCACTTCCCTTTGAATTCGCTTCCGGAAATTGGAACTTCACAAGAATCTCACAGTCCATGGAACTCTCTTCTGGCATTTGATTCCTTGGAGCAGTGTCTCTACAACCAATCATGCACAAACTTCCTAATTCATAATCATAAACACCCTCGGCGAAAATCGAAACTCTGGACAAATTAAGCCCACCAAACATCTTTACTTGAGGAAATGGAGAAATGCTTATCATGTAGCTCATATTCACTTTATTAAAGGGACTTACTTTTATCTCACCTGTAGGATTTCCTGATTCTGAATATCGCGAATAAAATCGATCATTGACAAAGAAGGGATTTAAATAAACCCGCCCACTTTTGTTCCCAGACATTTGGACAGACATGTCGAATTCCCTATCGAAAGAATAGGCATCCGGGTATCTTCTAGTCTCATTTCCAACATACTTCTCCTTTGGACAAGTTTTCGGAATTTTGTCGATTTTAGTATACTCATACCTCAACCGAGGAACAGGGTACATAGGAAAACTCTCAGAAACTTCAAGTCTGACCAAATCAAAATCATCACTCTTGCTTTCACTTTTACTGCTCCAGATTTGACCTACTATCTGCTTAACGTTTCCGATGGACCTGATTGCTGGGTATTGCAAATTGAATCTCAAAGAACAATCACCTAAATGAACATTAGAGAAAGACTCCTTTTCCAAGCCAGACAACCGACAAGCGACGATTTCGAGTTGATTCTTATTCTCATCCCATTTTCCTTCACCAACCCATGTAATGTTTGGATTGAAATAATCTCCAGTACTATACATTCTACAGGTATCACTATTTTTAAATCCAATCAGAAGCAGCAATGTTCTTGCATCCTTGGAACATTGTAAGCAGTCGAGCGACATAGAAAAGGGTAAATCTTTCAAAGACAAGCCAAGAGGATCACAATTTTTTCCGGAAAGGCAATGCTTCGTGTATTTCAAATCGAACGTATAGTGTTTGAATGGCAGTAAGCCACAAATACGATTGCTTGACAAAGAAGAAAGAGGCAAACCAGGTGGAATAATATTGCTTCCAAATGGAGGATTGAAAGCAAAACTATCAGAAAACAATGTGTAATTCATTTGTTGAATACTCAAAAGGGAAATTGTCTCAAAGTAAGTCAAATCATTCTTTGAATCATCACTCAAACTAGATAAAGTTCCTTTAATCAAACCGGCAAAATCAGTAGTAGAGTTTCTAAAATTACTAAGCTTAAAAACAACAGAAAGATTGAGTTCTTTACCTTTTTCGGAATACGTAGAACCCGATCCAACCATGCAAAATTCCCCACTAGATTCAAGCCAAACCCCACTCAGCCCAAATTTCAATCGACCTCTATAATAGTAAGGTTTG
This sequence comes from Gynostemma pentaphyllum, assembly GCA_028015215.1. NCBI lineage: Eukaryota > Viridiplantae > Streptophyta > Magnoliopsida > Cucurbitales > Cucurbitaceae > Gynostemma > Gynostemma pentaphyllum. Next base: position 16,656,998 of record CM051353.1, on the reverse strand, counting down.
CGTCTGTCATAAGAATAACCACGCTCATAGCCAACACCATGAAATATCAAATCTCCATCAACATAAAACAAGCCTGGCTTATCAGTCATACGGAGGCTCAGTGATTGATAACAGAAGGAGCTGGGTTGATTCATAATCCCACTCCCGCCTGTAAAGAAACCGTTGATCGGTCCATCATGAGGAGGAAACTCGTCTCTTGAAACAACGTCTTTAACAGAGGATTCCGGGACAGAGGAAGCACAATGATGTAGTTGAGTTTCAGTGCATGAAATGAAGCTGCTGCTCAAAGAAGCTATGGCGGTGAAAAGAAGAAGGAAAAGTAGTTTATCCATGGGAATTTAATTTGGATGAAGAATGAAAATGGAAGGAGACATGGTTAAATAACGTTATTGCTTTCTTTGTTTTCAAGTAAACGAAGACTTTGACTTATAGATGAACAAGAACTGGTTATATGATGAAGCCAAATCAAATCCTATTAAATTCTATTGACTGAAACCTTTTATGGAGGCGGTGGCTTGCTAAAGAATTCGAGAAATTATTTGAAATGCCGGTCACCTTTTCAATCGAATGATTCAATGAATTTCAAGTATAAACAAAAAAAATCCTCAGTATTTTATTTGATTATCATTACTTCTATTAGTACATTGATCAAATCATAATTCATCATATCATATGGTAACTCTTAACAACAAAATTTATATAGAATAAATCGTGGAAATTAAAGATTTATCTTGCTATTTGTAGTAATTAAAATTTATAGAAAAAAAAATTAATTCATATTTAGAAACTTAAGAATGTGTGTCAATTAAAAAATAATAATTTTATGAGTTTAAACTTCACAATTTAATAAATTGTTTCATTAAATATGTCATATTATATCTTTCTGATAATTACTGAAATAACATTTTTTTCATACTGATTATTAAAATGTCGTAACTTTTTACAAATTACTCAAACAAGATAATTATGGTTCAATAATTTATTGAATTAAAAAAAAGTTGAAAACCAACAAATTCATTAAAAATAAAAATGAAAAATAATCAAGTAGTTCGATAAATTATTGAGAACTTGAACTTAAAAAAGCAAAAAACAAAAAAACAAACAAATTCATTGAAAATAACCATAATAAAGTATAGTTCAATTATTTATTGAACTATAATTATACTATTTGAGTAATTTTAAAAAAATTCTGACATTTTAGTAATTAGTTTGTATATTTATACTATTTGAGATAAATTATATATTCTTTAATATTTTAATTATGTGTAAGTATTTTTATAGCTCAATAAAATTATTTTTCAGATATTGAATTTTTTTATTGCTAGACATTTTTTATGATAAAATTGAACCATATTTTGTTTTCTAGTTTTTGTTTTTTTTATGAGTTGACTGTATAGATGTGTAGTAATCAGTATTTAAGAGAAAAAAACTATGATTTGTCATTTTCAAACCACATGAGGTATCATGCATTTAGCAAAAACTACAACAGTTCTTATAAGAAATTTCATGGAGTGACAGATTTTTATGCAATATTTATAAAAACATCAATTCAAAAAAGTATTTACAAATATAGTAATTTTTATCACGTTTATCAGTGATTAACAATGATTTATGTGTTTATCAATAATAAACTTAGTGTAAGAATATGTAATTTAATATTTATTACTGATAAACCCGATCAAAAATTATTGGAAAATTTCATTAGGTGGCAGATTTTTATGTAATATTTGTAAAAATATCAACTCAAAATAGTATTTGCAAATATAGCAATTTTTATAATGTTTACCAATGATAAACAGTGATTTATGTGTTTATCAGTGATAAATTTAGTGTAAAAATATATAATTAAATGTTTATCACTGATAAACCAGATAAAAAATTGTTATATTTACAAATAATTTTTTGAGTTTTTATTTTTATAAATATTACTATAAAAATTATTAGATTTGCAAATGCCCCAAAATTATTATTAACTTTGTTAAAATAAAATATATGATTACTTTACAATAAAAACGCATAAACTTAACAGCACTCCCCACTCTACATGATGGCAGTGAAGCCAAATTAAAACCCATGATCAGATAAAGAAAAAGTGGTAAAATTGAAAAGAAAGTAGGGAAAAATGCATTTTTAGTTCTTAACTTTTCATTTTATTTTCTGTTTAATCTTTAAGTTTTAAAACTCGATAATTTTACCCCTGAATTTTGATTTATTAATCATTTTGTTCCCTACCGTCAAAATTCTATTAAATAGAATATGATGTGGCATATTTTTTTTTATAATTTTACACTTACCATATTGCTTATGTGGCAATTTTAATTGATGTGGCATGTAAATTACAATTTTTATATTAATATTTTTACTCATATGTTTTTTAATTGACTTTTTATTATCTCTATTCTCTCTCAAGTCAAAAGAATGAGAGAGCTATTTTTTTCAACCATCAAACCAAAGAGTGAATAAATCTCTCTCTCTAAAAGTCGGTTCAGTCAATGTTGATTTAAGTTTCACTCTCTCTCTCTCTCTCTCTCTCTCTCTCTCTCTCTCTCTTTAACTCTTTCTTTCTCTCTCTCTCTCTAAAAGCTTCAATCTATCTCCCATGGTGGTCTGCCTCTCCGCCGCCTTATTCCCCAAACCCTCAATCTCTTACTTAAACCTTAAATCTCCCATTTATTGAGATAAATAAAAACAAAACAACATATGATTTTTTTCATCTTAGTTTATAGAATTCTGGAAAATCTTAGTAATGTGTTTTATGAAATTTTGGAGAGGGAGAAAACTTATCCATCTGTTAAGTATTTAAAGAATTTTGAAAACAGGAACTAAAGTGACTATTAAATCAAAAACTCAAGGGTATAATTGTCGAGTTTTAAAACTTAGGGGTCGAATAGAAAACAAAATGAAAATTTAGGGACCGAAAGTATATTTTTCCCAAGAAAGTATAATATTTATGGTTAAATAAACATATCCCTAAAGTTGAACACTTTTTTTTTCCATAATTGTTCGAAATCATGTTCATAACTAAAAAATTGAAACAGAAAAAAAAAACGGAAATTGGACAATTTTATATGTATTAACTACTAATTAATTAATACCCACCTTTAAATGTTTGGATATCCATAGAACTTTATCAAATATACAAAAAGAACTTGTAGTAATTTAGAATTTCCGTATTAAAAGAATCAGATTACCTTAAAACAAATCGACAATGATTAATTTTATAGAGAACTCAAATGATAAAATATGATTGGTTTGATTTATTTTATAAGGATTCAAATCTTCTCACTACTTATTACCTTCATTTAAAAAAAAAAACCCACTCTACAAGTTAATGGTAAAGAAAAAGCTATGATAAAATTGAAAAGTATAAAAGTAGAATATCTATGGTACATAAGCGTGGCAGTAAAAACAGACTCTAAAATTGTATACCTTTTGTAAAAAACAACCAAAATTTGTTTATATTAAAAAGAAAAATATCAATTTTTACACATGTATTTTAGAGGCATCATTAATTTAAACCGCGTCAAGTCAAACACTATGTTAAATTAAGTGAGTCGAGATTGGTAATATTTTTAAGGGTTATTAACATGTTTAGTCAAAATAGGAACCCATATTACGTTTAAACCGGTTGCTCTAAAAAAATTACATCTTTAGACGTGTGCCACCACCGGATGAAGTGAAAAGACGCTAGGTACCCTCTCACGATTTTGAATGATTGAATCTGGTGCAAATTCAAAATTTGAAAAATCGTACAGTAATATTCAAATTGTGAATCAGGAGCAAAATCAGTAAAATTCAAAAAGAAAGAGATTTGATTCCCTTTCTTTCAGTTAGCCCAAAAAAATTTCAAACCCACGATTGAATAAAACCCTAATCTCTCAAAAATCATAACAAGAAAAGAGATTCTCCTTGCAAGAAAAAGAATATGAAGAAGAACGATGGACTGAAGATGAACAAGAATAAGCAACAAAATGATGGCAAAGAAACAGAGACTACGGTTGAAGAGAATGAAGATCCTGCAAACAAAAAAGTATTTTCTTCCTGAAACAAATGATCTATGTTTAGAAAATATAAAACTGTAATGTTATAGGAAAAAAAAACATCTACCATCAGGATGATATTGTGGAAACTGATGAGGAGTACGAACATCTTAGCAATGAAAATGAATATGTGAATTCAAAAGAAATGACAGAGGAAGAATATGAAGAAGAAGAAAACAATAAAGAACAGAAAGAAAAAAAAACATTGTTTATTTATGTTAAATAGAAATTGATGTTTAAAAAAGTTCATTATTTATTTATGTTAAATTGAAATAAACGTTTAACAAAAATAAAGTTCAAAACAGTCATCTGGATTACATATTATGTTTATTATTGTTAAATATCTAATTTTGTTATTGCTTTAATTAAAATCAACAGGAACATTCTATGGAGGAAAAGGTTGTTATAAATAATGATAGATCTAAAATTGAAATGAAAAAGGTGAGGATGATGGTACGATCAATGGTAAAAAAACGTTCAAAATTAAGTTAATTTGAGGTAAATCGTTTAATTTATACAACACTATTATGTGTAACATATCGTTTAATTCCGTTACTTTGTGAATTTGGGTTCAAGGTGTATTTTTAGTTAAAATTGAATTTATTATTATTAAATTGATTATTGATTTTAATTATGTTAAAAGGTGTGATGTTATAAATGAACAGCAAATAAAAACGAGCAAGGTCCCTAAGGTAACGAAAGCAGGGAAAGACAAACTACGGAACCATACACAGATGCTTTCAGTTCAAAAGATAAGGCGGGGAATAACATGAGAGAGCTGATAATAGAAATGTCGACCTTTAATTTGGCTGGAAGAATAGAGGTATCGTGTGTGTTTATTATTATTAAACAGAACATCAAATTTAATAATGTTAAAAAATGATAATTCATTGAATCTTCAGATTACAAAAAGAGCAAAATCTCAAAGGTCGTGAAAGCCAGACAAATCAACTACAACACCATACACAGAGGCTTGACTCATATTTCACTTGTTGACTCAAGAAAAGAAAGACTAAAGAAACTGTCAAATTTAATTTTTTGTTCATTCCTTTTTATCTTGTTAAAACTAAAGTTTAGATTTGCTTTAAGTTTTTTTTTACACAAACAATGCATGATTTTGCGAAAGCATTAATTCCTCTCACAATTACAAAAAACTGAATAACATTTGTTTGTTGAATAAACATGTGCAAAATCAATGCAAAAAAATGCAGGGAAAAATGAATATAAAAAAAACATAGCATTATCTAGATTTGATTTTGTTAAGCAAACAATGAATAATATTTTATTCAATATCATTAATAATTTAATATTATTAAACTGTAGTACATAAGTATAACGAAAAAACCTATATAAAAACTTGTGTAGAAACTACAAAATATATGAGATGTATTACTTGATTTGACATTGTAAAAAATAATTGGTGTTTAATATTGTAAAACGAAATATGTAAATTACAATTGACTACCAAAAAGCCTATGTAAAAACACATGTAGAAACTACAAATTATATGAGGTATTAGTATTACTTTATTTGACATTGTCAAACTTATGTTACTGTTTAATAATGAAAAACAAAATAAGTAAATTCCTTAAACAGTATTAAACACAAAATAAGTAAATTCATTAAACAGACAAACTCACCACTGTTTTCTGTTTTCTATTGGGACAAACAAATAACGAAAATACATTATTATGTTTAATTATGTTAAAATCGGTGAAAATAAAGTACATACATGTCAAAAAATACCTTAATAATCAAAGAGTAGGGGAAAAAGAAAACAAATGAACAAGAAGAACACAGAGAACTAAGAACATGAGAATGAAGAATGACAATCAAGCATTAAAAATGGCAACGATGACACACCCAGATTATTTAGAGATTTTTGAAAAAATTATCAAAGGAGATTTGAATGGGAGAAGAATGAATAGAAGGGGAAAACAATTTAAAAACGTAATCATGGAGAAACAGACAAATAAGGAAAAAAATAAAATTCAATTAATAAAATTGTAATTAATGATACGGTTTTAGAAAGAGAATACAATCAATGAAACGGTTTTAAATTTCAAACAATAACTGAAAAGATACAGTTAACAAAGAGAGAGAATGACATCTTAACAAAAGGGTATAACCTGCAAAAAAATTGCAAATCACCACCGTGTGTGGCCTTAAAAATCCAAATCTGTAATTAAGTGGTACACTTAAATATTTTTGTAAATATGTACTCCGATTAGGTTTATGATGTAAAAATTTCTAACAGTTAAAGATCAGTTACAATCCCATAGTACACACAAACATATTAAACATTATTGTAAAGAGATAGAAAAATGTAAGTTCTAAACAAACATTGATCCTTACAAGTTGGTTTACAACTCTACATTTTCTTTGGTGACCATACTGGGGATCTTCACATATGTAGCTGAAGCTCTATACTTTTTGGGAAGCATGAATCTGCCACCAAATTTCTGTTGCAGGAAAATGATCAGTGCAAGCAGCAGGCATCCAAGAGAGATAACGATATTCCAAGCAACAGCGAAGAATTCAACTTCCGGGTTCGCGTAATTGTATTGTTCGTATAGAGCATATGCATATGGAAAAATAGTGTGCATTGTGGTTCCCAAGTAGAATGTGGGAGAGAGCAATTTTCCCTTCCAATTGCCAAACAAGTTGAAGAGGATTTGAGGCAGAAGAAAACCTTTAAAAACCAAGCAAATGTAACATTTTAAGCAATTTTCTTGGTCATCATTAACCATTTCATACTTGTTAATCACAAATTTTACAAGCATATATGTTAAGATGAACCCTCCCATGTGTAATGCTATAGTTATAAACAGAGCTACCATCTCCGCTCTCCACGCCTCCTTTCTGTTTTCTTTGCTCGATCTGGCCGACCACGAGAGTTGCAAAAGGCGGCATTGCAATAAGAAAGCCACGAATATTACAACCATCACAATCACTTCATTTTTCAATCCTCCAGTATCTGTATGCAGGATGTTCTGGCCATTGGTTTTCGAGGAGAACAAGGCTTCAAAGTACATTACAAGATGAATCGTGTACCACAAAGTAAGCAACGAAAGCATTGAAATGGAGATGAATGAAAGAACTTCAGGGTTCTTTTTCACATGGAAGATTTGAAATGCCACAAAAACACTTGTGAGGGAGATTGATATGAGGGTTAAAATGACCTCCACATCCATCCTCCATAGAGATTCTTTAGGCTCGATTCTGTCAAAAGCCGCTGAAATCAATTCCATTCTTTCGAAGAAAAGTGGATCTGAATTTCTCCTTGTGCTTTCAATACTTCCCTTTATATAACGATCACTTCCCTTTGAATTTGCTTCCGGAAATTGGAACTTCACAAGAATCTCACAGTCCATGGAACTCTCTTCTGGCATTTGATTCTTTGGAGCAGTGTTTCTACACCCAATCATGCACAAACTTCCCAATTCATAATCATAAACACCCTCGGCGAAAATCGAAACTCTGGACAAATTAAGCCCACCAAACATCTCTATTTGAGGAAATGGAGAAATGCTTATCATGTAGCTCATATTCACTTTATTAAAGGGACTTACTTTTATCTCACCTGTAGGATTTCCTGATTCTGAATATGGCGAATAATATCGATCACCGACAAAGAAGGGATTTAAATAACCCCGCCCACTTTTTTTCCCAGACATTTGGACAGACATGTCGAATTCCCTATTGAAAGAATACGCATTCGGGTATCTTCTACTCTCATTTCCAACATGCGTCTCCTTGGGACAAGTTTTCGGAATTTTGTCGATTTTAGTATACTCATACCTCAACCGAGGAACAGGGTACATAGGAAAACTCTCAGAACCTTCAAGTCTGACCAAATCAAAATCATCACTCTTGCTTTCACTTTTACTGCTCCAGATTTGACCCACTATCTGCTTAACGTTTCCAATGGACCTGATTGCTGGGTATTGCAAATTGAATCTCAAAGAACAATCACCTAAATGAACATTAGAGAAAGACCCCTTTTCCAAGCCAGACAACCGACAAGCGACGATTTCAAGTTGATTCTTACTCTCATCCCATTTTCCTTCACCAACCCATGTCATGTTTGGCTTGAAATAATCTCCAGGTCTATACATTCTAAACTTATCACTATTTTTAAATTCAATCAGAAGCAGCAATCTTCTTGCATCCTTGGAACATTGTAAGTAGTCGAGCAACAGAGAAAATGGTAAATCTTTCAAAAACAAGCCAAAAGGATCACAATTTTTTCCGGAAAGGCAACGCTTCGTGTATTTCAAATCGAATGTATAGTATTTGAATGGCAGTAAGCCACAAATACGATTGCTTGACAAAGAAGAAAGAGGCAAACCAGGTGGAATATTGCTTCCAAATGGAGGATTGGAGGCAAAACTATCAAAAAACAATGTGGAATTCATTTGTTGAAAACTCAAAAGGGAAATTGTCTCAAAGTAAGTCAAATCATTCTTTGAATCATCACTCAAACTAGCTAAAGTTCCTTTAATCAAACCGGCAAAATCAGTAGTAGAGTTTTTAAAGTTACTAGCTTTAAAAACAACAGCGAGATTGAGTTCTTTACCTTTTTCGGAATACGTAGAACCCGATCCAACCATGCAAAGTTCCCCACTAGATTCAAGCCAAACCCCACTCAGCTCAAATTTCAATTGACCACTGTCATAGCCAAGGCCTTGAAATATCAATTCTCCTTCAACATAAAACAAGCCTGGCTTATCAGTAGTACGGACACTTTGTGATTGATAAGAGAAGGAGTTGGTTTGATTCATAATCCCACTCCCACCTGTAAAGAAACCTTTGATCGTTCCATCATGGGGAAACTCGTCTCTGGAAAAAACGTCTTTGACAAAAGAGGATTCCGGGACAGAGGAAGCACAATGATGAGAGTAAGAGAGTAGTTGAGTTTCAGTGCATGAAATGAAGCTGCAGCTCAAAGAAGCTAAGGCTGTGAAAAGAACAAGGAAAAGTAGTTTATCCATGGGAATTTAATTTGGATGAAGAATGAAAATGGAAGGAGACATGGTTAAATAACATTAACGCTTCCTTTGTTTTTCAAGTAAACGAAGACTTGGACTTAGAGACTTCATGAAAGGAACAAGTTGTGGAAGAAATTTCCACATAAATGGACCCCCTTTCATATCTTCATTATTTGAAATTTCTACACCTTTGATTTTTGAATTTTAGGATTGATTTTGTACAAATTTTAGCCAAATAATTAAATTGACTGAATAATTACGTAGGCATTAGTTATTTAGTTTGATTGAGATGACAAAAAAGTTGGTTGGGTATAATAGTGAGATTATATTTATTTTGGATAATGAAATCTTAGATTTCTTTTTTATTTGTCAACTTAAGCATCTTTACTATTTTTCACAAGATCGAACTTTTGAAAAGTATCCAACAAACTGACCCTACTGAAGTATATGTTTGGGATAGTTTTTGAAGTGTTTAAATGTGTTTTTAAATAAACAAATTGTTTTTTATAACCATGAAAAAACACTTGCAAACACTTTTAAATGTTATCCTAAACCGGCCTTAAATTCTCAATCTATACCTTAAATAAAATATACCTAAAGATTCATGGAATACCCACATAAGAATTCAAGCTTAAACAATAATTGATGAGTTTAAACAACCATAGTACTTCAATACTTGCCTCCCATCTCTCAAACAATCACAAGTTTAACTTTTCCCTAATAATCAAAATTCTATTTTGTAGGCCCGGCATTTTTTGAGATATTACATTAAATTGGTAGAGAAGAGACTCAAACCTTTAACACTAGAGGAAATCACATCAAGCAATAATAACAACAACAGAATCAAATCTGGCTAACAATCCCGGTAATGAAATACCCTTCATCAAACTGATGGAATACAAATATGGAGAGATCTCACCAAGTCGACGTAATCGCAATCACGCCAATACACTGATCTCTCTTCTTAGTTCTTCTTCTCTGTTCAGCTGCACCACCACGAAGAGGACAATCTCTCTGCTTTTGGTTTCCTTTTGCTGTGAAGAACAGAGGCTAGCACAAATGAAGAAAAACTTTTCTTCTCCTTTGATAACTACGGCTGTGTACTGTAGAAGACCAAGGAAATAAAACAATTTCCCTTTTTGATTTATGGCTGCCAACTTCAACCACCACACTTGCACACACACCAACCAAATTAAATGTTGTCTTAAATTTCAAATAGTCCTTATGGACTTCAACTTGTTTGGGCCCAATGAGGTAGACGTGGACCCCAACAGGAACTCCATGTTGCAACGTATAATTATATTCATTAAATGACGGGGCATTCGTAAATTTAGCAAATATTTTAGTAATATTTATAAAAAATAAAAGCTCAAAAATATATTTGTAAATATAACAAATTTTGATCGGGTTTATCAGTGAATTATATATTTTTACACTAAGTTTATCATTGATAAACACATAAATTACTGACAAATATGATAAAAATTACTATATTTACAAATAATTTTTTGAGTTAATATTTTTACAAATATTACGTAAAAATCTACCGCCCAATGAAATTTCTCTAAAATGATTTCAAAATAAACGAAGACTTTGGAGTTAGTTTTTTTTTTTAAAAAACCATAAACTTTTAAAATAATGATTCATTCTCAATAATTTCATGAGTATTTTTTTTAAAGTACATTTTTATCATAAACAAATAAAAGAGAGTTTTCTATTGTTTGCTTTTTGTTTAGAAGTACTTATAGTGACTGTTTTTCTTGGTGTGGCCTTGTAGTTTTTTACCCGAGTACTTTATAGTGACTGTTTTTCTTGGTGTGGCCTTGTAGTTTTTTACCCGAGTTTTCCATGTTAAAAAAATTGTCATTTTATTGTCCCCCTAAACTTTTTATATTATGTGTTTTCGTTGTTATAATATAATATTGATTCGTTTGTATTTTTACAATACCCATCGCCTTATTTTACTGTTTTAAAAATGTTTATAAGTGTTTTTTTTAATGGTTATAAAAAACATTTTATTTATTCAAAAACACTTTTAAAAACTTTATCTCAAACGGGCACTAAGCATATTTTCAAATACATGAAAAAAGGGAGAACAAAATTTTAATTTCTACTAAATCTATTGGTCTCTAAAACTAAATTTTTTCAGTCAACATGAGTATAGTTCAACTGCTTAAACACATGCTGCTTTCTCGTGAAGTCGAAGTTGTACGTCTCCCAAACCTAATTTAATGTAATATCTAAAAAAACAAGTTTTCCATAAAGTTTTTAAAAAAAGCCAATTTAAAAATTTAAGTGCATCATTTTAAACATAAAACCAAAGTAAATGAACTGCAGAAGATTCTTTTATAAACCACAAATACATATTATGCATTGCTTTAAAGAGTTGGAAAGATATAAATTATAAAACAGCTTCAAAGTTTCAACCAAACAAGAAAGCACACAAGAAAGAGGATCATCTGCCTAAGTTTTCACATAAACATTGATCGTTACAAGTTAAGCTGGTCTATAGCTTAACTATGCTTCTTCTTCTTCAATGACCCTATTGGGAATCTTCTCATATGTTGTTGAAGCTCTATACTTTTGGGAAAGCATGAATCGGCCACCGAATTTCTGTTGCAGGAACATAATCAATGCAAGAAGTAGGCATCCAAGAGGGATAATAATATCTGAAGCTGCAGAGAAGAACTCAACATCCGGGCTTGCGTAGATGTATGTCGAGTCGAGATTTCGGGCGTAATTGTCGTGTCTGTAAAGGTCATATGCATGTGGAAGAAGATTGATCATGGTGGTTCCCAAGTAGAATTTAGGGGAGAGGACATTTTCCTTCCAATTACCAAACAAGTTGATGAGGATTTGAGGCAGAAGAAAACCATCCAAAACCAATCCACTATAATGTTTCAAATTAGTCCATAATGTTGCCAGAGTTGTTGACAAATAATTTCCCTGCTCATCACCAACAACTCCATACTTGTTCATCATAGATTTACCAAGGGGAATTGTTATGATGATGCCTACCATGTGTAATGCAACAGTTGTAAACAGAGCCCGTGTCTCCGCTCTCCATGCCTCCTTTCTGTTTTCTTTGCTCGATCTTGCTGACCACGAGAGTTGCAGAAGGCGACATTGTAGCAAGAAAGCCACCAATATTACCACTCTCACAATCACTTCAACCTTCAATCCTCCAATATCTGTATGCAAGAACTTGTGGCCATTGATTTTTGAGGAGACCAATGCTTCAAAGTTCAACACAAGAGGAATCATGTAACCAAAAGTAAGCAACAAAAGCATAGAAATGGAGATGAATGGAAGCACTTCAGGCTTTCTTTTCACATGGAAGATTTGAAAAGCCACAAAAGCACTTGCTAGGGAGATCGATACGAGGGCTAAAACGACCTCCACATCCATCCTCCAGAGAGACTTTTTGGCCTCAATTCTGTCGAAGGCAGCTGAAATCAATTCCATTCTTTCAAAGAAAAGTGGATCTGAATTTTTTCTTGTGCTTTCAATGCTTCCCTTTATATGACAATCACTTCTCTTTGACTTAGCTTCCGGAAATTGGAACTTCACAATAATCTCACAGTCCATGGAACTCTCTTCTGGTATTTGATTCTTTGGAGCAGTGTCTCTGCAGCCAATCATGCACAAGCTTCCTGATTCCGAATCATAAACACCCTCGGCGAAAATCGAAATCGTGGACAAATTAAGAACACCGAACATCTTCATTTGAGCATAAGGAGATATGCATATCAAGTAGCTCATATTCACTCTGTTAAAGCGACTGACCTCTATCTTACTGGTAGGATTTTCCAATCTCGAATATGGAGAATAAAATCGATCACCAACAAAGAAGGAAGTTGAATGTCCCCACCCACTGTTTTTTTTTCCAGACATTTCAATAGACATGTCAAATTGCCTATCAAAAGAATATGCATCCGGGTATCTTCGACTCTCATTTCCCACAGGCTTCTCCCCGGGACAAGTTTTGAGAACTTGGTCCGTTTTAGTATAACTGTACTTCATCCCAGGAACCGGATTCATAAAAAACTCAGAACCTTCAAGTCTAACGAAATCAAAACCATCACTCTTGCTTTCACTTTTATTACTCCAAATTTGACCCACTACTTGCTTAACGTTTCTCAAGGACATGATTGCTGGGTATTGCAGATTCAATCTCAAAGAACAATCACCCACATGAGCATTTGAATAAGACTCTTTTTCCAAGCCAGACAATCGACAAGCAACGATTTCGAGTTGATTCTCACTCTCATCCCATTTCCCTTCACCAACCCATGTCATGTTTAGATTGAAATCAGATCTATCATTATAATAACTTTTATAAATATCACTGTTTTGAAACCCAATCAGAAGCAACATTCCCTTTTCATCTTTGGAACATTGCAAGTACTTAAGGGATAGAGAAAAAGGTAATTCTTTTACAAACAAGCCAAAAGGGTTGCTGCTGTTGTTTTTCTCAGAAAGGAAACGCTTTGTGTATTTCAAATCAAACCTATAGACAGCATTCGGCATCAAGTCACAGATACGATTTCTCGACAATGACGAAAGAGGCAAACCGGGAAAAGCACCGCCTCCGAAGGGAGAAATGCGGTCAGAATCATGAGAAAAAAAGAGTGTGGAGCTTTGGGAGTTGAGTTGTGGGAAAAACAAAAGGGAAACCGGCTTCGAATCATGACTCAAACTAGCTAAACTCCCTTTAATCAAACTGCCAAAACCAGCAGACTTGTGAAAACCAGCAACCTTAAAAACAACATCAAGATCGAGTTTTTCACCCTTCTCAGATTGTGTAGAACCCGACCCAACCATACAAAGCTCCCCACTGGATTCAAGCCAGAACCCACTCAACCCAAATTTCAGAGAACTCGAAAAGTAGTAAACTTTCCTTCTGGCAGAGCCAGAATCATAAGAAAAGCTACGCTCATAGCCAACCCCTTCAAATATCAATGCCCCATCAACATAAAACAAGCCAGGCTTGTCAGTTGTACGGACACTCAGTGACTGGTAAAAGAAGGAGCTGGTTTTATTCAGAATCCCAGTCCCGCCTGTGTTGAAACCGTGGATTGTTCTTCCATCATGGGGAAACTCGTCTCTGGAAAGGACGTCTTTGACAAAAGAGGATTCTGGGACAGAGGAAGCACAATGGTGAGAGTAATAAGAGACTGGTCGAGTTTCATTGCATGAAATAAAGCTCAGAGAAGTCAAGCTTATGAAAACAAGGAAAATAGAAAAAACGTTTGTTATCAAAAGTTTCTCCATGGGAATTTGGATGAGACAGAGACAGAGACAGAGACAGAGAGACAGTTATATAACTTTATTGCTTCCATTTTTTATTTTTTATTTTTTATTCTTCAAGTAAACGAAGACTTCATGAAAGGGACAAACAAGCTGTGGAAGATTCCGTTATGTAAGTTACAACTCCATGAAGAGTTTGGAGACTCCCCTTTGAGGATTTTATTTTTAAACATTAATCAAATTTGAACGAATTATTTGTAAATCTAGTAATTTTTTTTTATTAATATTTGTAAAAGTAACAGTTTAAAAAAATATTTATAAATATATGAAATTTTGATCTGGTGGATCAATGATAAATATTGTATTACATATTTTTATTATCAATTTATTACTTATATACACATTAATCACTAATTAACGTAATAAATATTGCTATATTTGTAAATACTTTTTTGAGTTCATATTTTCACAAATATTGCATCAAAATCTACTACCTAATGAAACTTCCCTAATTTTTGAATTATATATTTAAAATATACTTTTTGAAGGAACAAAATAATATTAAAAAATATTTTATACTTTATTAGTTTAAATGATAAATTATATATAAATAGGGAAAAAGACACTTTTGGTCCTTGAGTTTTCAATTTGTTTACCATTTGGTCCCTAAGTTTTAAAAACCGATATTTTAGCCCCTGAGTTTTCATTTTGTTTGCCATTAGGTCCCTGCTGTCAAAAATCTGTTAAATATTTAACAGAATGCTGACGTGGCATTAAAATATTTGTTTAATATATATTTTGTTGCTTATGTGGCATGAGGTGGCATAATAAATGAATTTTATATTAATAATTTTAATTTCTATATTTTAGATTAATTATTTATCTCTTCTCTCTTCTCTCTCCTCCCCCTCTCTCTCCTCTTCATCTCCTTCCTCTCTCTTTCAATCCTCCATAGTAGCTTTCTGAAACCGATCAAACCCTTTCCGCCGATCAAATCCTTTCCGCCCACTTGCCTTCTCTTTAAGAAATCCCAAAAACAGAGAAAACCAAATTAAACCCTTCCATGACTGATTCAGATTTAGATTCTAATTCCTTTGATTCTTTCGATTGTCTTCCTGATTCACATCTTATATTTCTTATTTCTTATTTTTACAAATTATATTCCTTTTGTTTTGTCTAATTTTTAAAAAAAACAAAATCGTCTTCAATGTTAGAAAACTCCATCATCTCAGATCTAATCAGGGTTCTCTAGCTTTTGTCACATGTATATCTTCCTGACAAAATAAAGAGATTGCTATGACTTGCAAGAATATCCAAATAAATTATAATGAAATGAAAATTTTAAAGAATCTGAGAAGAAGGGGATTTTGTTCACTTTCATCTAAGATCTTCGAACAAAAAAAACCCAGAATCTATAGTTGAATTCTCTCTCTCTCTTTCTCTTTCTCTCTCATCTTAGATCCTCCTCGATCCTCTTCATCTTCTTCAAACAAACACCCAGCTGAGATTGTCCAAGAATAAAGTTAAAAAAACAAAACTATGAACATCATGCACAGATCTGGTTTTGAAACGAAGCCACGAAATAGATCTAATTTTATCTCCCTCTCCATTTATTTCCTTATTGTTTGTCAAATGAGAAGGAGGGTTATGATGTTGGAAACTTGTGTAATCTTTGACAGTAGAGAGACTAGATCTGATTAAAAAATTTCATGGGTCTTTGATTCAAGAAGAAGAAGAAGAGATTTTTCGTTTTAAGAGAGGGGTTCGAGAGAGATCTGAGATGAGAGAGACTAGATCTGATTAACAAATTTCATGGGCCTTTGTTTCAAGAAGAAGAGGAGGTTTTTCGTTTTCTAGGAGGGATTCGAGTGAGATCTGAGATGAGATTTTTCCAGATTTGATAAACAAGTTTTCTGGGTTCTTTTCGTTTGAAGAAGAAGATGGAGGCTGGTTATTTTTATGTTGAATAATATGTTTTTTCTTGATTTTTTAATGTTTCAGGAAGAAGATAGAAAAAAAAAAGTTTAATAAAATTTAATTTAATTTTACCACATATATTTTGCAAAAGAATTTTTTTTACCACATAAGCAATATATAAATATAATATTAATAAATTAATGCCACGTAAGCAACAAAATATATATTAAACAAATATTTTAATGCCACGTCAGCATTCTGTTAAATATTTAACAGATTTTTAACAGCAGGGACCTAATGGCAAACAAAATGAAAACTCAGGGGTTAAAATGTCGGTTTTTAAAACTTAGGGACTAAATGGTAAATAAATTGAAAACTCAGGGACCAAAAGTGTCTTTTTCCCTATATTTTTTCATTGTGGCTAAAGATTCATGGATTACTCCGGTAAGAATTCAAGTTTAAACAATAACTGATAAGTTTTTTTTTTTTATAAATATTACATCGAATTGGGAGAGGAAGATTCGATCTTTTAACTTTATGGAAAGAGAGTAAGTCTCTCACCAATTGAGTTATGCTCGGGTTGACAACAACAATCGAGAAGTTTATTATACCTAATAATTTAATACCCTCCTATATCTCAAACGATGCCCAATATTTTTGCAAAATAATTACATTAGACAAAGTAAATTATTTTAATTTTTTTGCCTTCCATCGAGAGTGAGGGATGATCTCAAACGCAATAGAGTTTGAGAGATGATAACAACAGTTTGAGGGCTATTTTATGAGGTTTGTTTGTAGGGAACAATTATTTCAATAGAAGACACTTACCTTCTAACTGGTCAGAAAGAGCTCCTCGTGACTTATCTATGTGTTTTGTTTCTATTGGATCAAATAAAACGAGGGATAATAAATACATTATTTTTTATTAACTATATGAGACCTTTGGATTTGTTTTAATTTATAAAAATAAAACACGTAAGGTAATCAAGTGGTCTCTTCTGACTAGTGACCGGTGAGAAGACAAGTATTTTCCAATTTCAATCGTAATTATATTTTAGAATAAGGAATTTAATATTTGTAACTCTTCAAATTCCAACAAAGTCAAACCTATTTAGATTAATTCATTAAAGCGTGCTTGGCTTATTTAAAGAAAATATATTTTTCTATTCGAAGTCATAAATTTATAGACAATGAATCATATTTGTTTGATTTCTGAGTCCACTATGAGATGATGCCCTGCCAGAAGTCAAGGGAAAATTTCCAAATTATTGGAAGGAGAAATAAAAATAAAAATGGGCAATTATTGAAATAGCATATTTTTATATTATAATTACTGAAATATGAGAACTTTTTAAAAATGATCAAATAGCATAATTACAGTACAATAACTTATTGATTTATTGAACTAAAAAAGGTGAAAAAACCCAATAAATTCATTGAAAATAATTATGAAAAATAATCAAATAGTTCAATAAATTATTGAACTTGAACTTAAAAAAGCAAAAAATGAACAAATTCGTTAAAAACACCATAAAAAATAGTTCAATAATTTATTAAATTATAATTATGCTATTTGAGTAATTTTTAAAAAGTTCTGATATTAGTATGTTGATTTATGCTATTTGAGACAAATTCTTAAATAAAAATGTCTTCCATTTCTATCATCCTCCCGTTAGTTCAAGAATTCCAAATTTGAATGAAATCATTCTCTCTAATCCGAGATTGAAAAAAAAAATACAAAACATAAATAAAAGATAGAGATAAAACCATACTTTTATGGGTTAACCATGAAACTAGCCATTTTGAAGTTGAAATAAGAGTACATATAGCTACATGATATAAACTTAGAGTATATAGCCATTTTTTAATGTAAATTTACTAAAAAAACCCTTCAACACTTTTCTATGCAACCATTACATCAATCATTCCATCATTTTACTCTTTCTTTTTTCACTCTTCTTTTTTCCCACTATATTCTCTCTCACATCCGACCACTCTCTCATTTTTTTTCTCTCTCTCTCTTTCCACCCACAATTTTTCCAATAATCTTTCTGTAACGTCCCGTTATTTTAATTCAAGGTAATTTTTAATTTTTATTTATTTATTTTTATTAACCAAATAAAAATATATGGCTATAAGGGGCCGTTTGGTTGCCAGGTTTGGGTAGGGAGTTGGGGGTTACACTACCCTAACCAATGTTTGTTTCCCAATTTTGAAACTCAATATGATGGGTTTGTTAACCCCCCCTCTTAACAAACCTATTCATTTTCACAGTTTCAACATATTTTACACTTAACAAACTCACCAAACCAAACACAGTGTTAACAACTCCCTGTTTAACAACCCTCTGCTTAACAACTCCCTGCTTAACAACACCCTGCTTAACAACCCAAACCTGACAACCAAACGACCCCTAAGGGAAAAGGGGACCTCTCAAGTGGCTATTATGGCATTTTTACTCTTAAGATAATGCTTACACCAATTAAAACGGATATAGAAACTTACGTAAAGTCGTTCACAATTATTATTGACCTTTTAATAATCCACCCAATTCCTAAATGATTTCACATATTTATTTTCTCTCCATACAAAAAATGGTAAAATGTAAATAACACTCAGGTTATATTTATCAAATGCATAAATAGTCCCTGAGCTTTGAAAATGACAAATCATACCTCCTGTAGTTCCAAGTTATTTTAATAAGACATTTCCCCTTCAACGTCATTAATTTTTTTAAGCCATAATTTCTTCGTTTGAACTCCGATTTCGATGATTCAAAATGTTTTAGAATCCTCATTTTGGGCTTTACGTTATAGTTAGTTCAAAACTTCTAAATCATTAGTAATCAAAAGCGTTAAATGTGTAAATCATACATAGTATTTTGATGATAATAAACCGATTTTGAGGTTTGAAGTGACCATAATGTAGAGCTTGAAACGAGGATTGTCAAATATTTTGAATCATCCAAATCATAGTTTAAAAAAAAGGGTATAACTAAAAGAAAATTTATGGCCTTAGAGGGGAGTGGTCTTATTGGAATAATTTTGAACTATGTATGATTTCGGGGATGTTCATGACAAAAATTAGAGGTGTCTTAATTGCATTTTATCCTAAGAAAAATTAAAAAATAACCACAATATTCTTGTTCGTTGAAGCCCTCAAGTATAGCAGCCTTCAGCAATGGTGGTCCTCATGCCTGCCTACTTGTCAAAAAGATATTGAGTTTGGGAATTAGCTTTGAGTTTGTTATTTAAGTTTTTCAAGTGGCTCCACCAACTCAACATTTTGTACGATAATTATTAGTGTCCATTTTTTTTAAGTGAGTATGTTTTTTTAAGTAAGATGTGAGAGTATTTGATTACTAGAATTTTAGATTTTCTGTAGGTGCATTAAATTTAAAAATACGTTCCATAAATAGGCCATAAATGAAAATTTCTGTTCATGATTAATGTAGATTTTGAAGTCATTGTTGCTTTGGTAGCAATAGATAATAAATAGGGAAAAATCAACTTTATTTAATAAAATTAAGAATTTATCTCAAATAGCATAAATCTGCATACTAATTACTAAGATGTCAAAACTTTTTAAAAATTACTCAAATAACATAATTATAGTTCAATAAATTATTGAACTATTTTTTATGGGTATTTTTAATAAATTTGTTTGTTTTTTACTTTTTTAAATTCAAATTCAATAATTTATCGAACTATTTAATTATTTTTCATTATTATTTTCAATGAATTTATTGGTTTTTTTTTAATATTTTTAGTTCAATAAATTGAACTATAATTATGTTATTTGAGTAATTTTTAAAAAGTTATGACATTTTAGTAATTATTATGTTAAAATATGTTATTTCAGAAATGATTGTTATAAAAAAAAAAAAAAGGAAAAATAATTTTTTATTTGTATATTTTATAGGTATCGTCAATTTTTAACCTCATCGATTCAATTACTGTAATAAATTAAGTGAGTGGAAATCACTTCACCTGAAAGAGAAAAATGTAATATTTTTAACGGTAAGAAAAACGATATTATACATTACTGTCAGAAAAATATAAAATTTAAAATAGTTTCAAAGTTGTCAATACACAAGAAAGCCCACAAGAGAGAGAGGATCATCTGCCTGAAGTTTTCACACAAAAAACTATATTCCAAGTTGGCTTAATACCTTGTTTCTTCTTCATTGAACCAACTGGGGATCTTCTCATATGCTTCTTAAGCTCTATACTTTTGGGGAAGCATGAATCTGCCACCAAATTCTGTTGCTGGAAAATGATTAGTGCAAGAAGCAGGCATGCATCCAAGAGGGACAGTGATATCCCATGCTGCAGAGAAGAATTCAACATCCGGGCTTGCGTAGATGTATGTCGAGTCGAGATTTTTGGCGTCTGTAAAGGTCATATGCATGTGGAAGAAGATTGATCATGGTGGTTCCCATGTAGAATTTAGGGGAGAGCACATTTTCCCTCCAATTTCCAAACAAATTGATGAGGATTTGAGGCAGAAGAAAACCATCCAAAACCAACCCACTATAATGTTTCAATTTGCTCCATAATAAGATGATGCCTACCATGTGTTGGGAATTTGAAGGATTTGCAACTCCCTAAACTCCCTAATTCAAGAACGATAAATAGCAACAAATAATAAAATAAAGCGAGGGAGAAACGACACGAGAATTTTATACAGGTTCCCAATTGGTACGTCCTGTCTTCTGCAAATATTGCAGGTTCCACTATGAAGATGAAGAAAATAATTGAGACGAAAATAGAAGTTTACAATCACTCACTCTCTATTTTCTCTCAATAAGAACAGCCCCAAAAATCACCTACTGCCGCATGAACAAAGAAAAGAAAACGAACGCCACAATTTCTTTTCACTTCTTTCTTTCGTTAGGTCAAAAAAGCGCCAGCCGAAACATATATATATATATATGTCTAAATGAAGAATTCCACCGCCAAGACAAATTTATCACCACCGCCTCTTGCTTTCCAATTTAAAATTGATGGGCCACTAACTTTATTTATATATTATAAATAAAGTATTTGTACTCTACACCAATTCCAAACCTGTGGCATGGATGGCTAATAGATGGGCTTCAAATAAATGTTCATGAAATGTTAATTTGTATCCAAACTTAAGACCATGTGTAATGCAAAGGTTGTAAACAGCGCCCGTGTCTCCGCTCTTCATTCCTCCTTTCTGTTTTCTTTCCTCGATCTGGACAACCACGAGAGTTGCAAAAGGCGCCATTGCAGCAAGAAAGCCACCAAATATTACAACCCTCACAATCACTTCAACTTTCAGTCCTCCAATATCTGTATTCAGGAAGTTCTGGCCATTGGTATTTGGGGAGAACAATGCTTCAAAGTTCAAGACGAGAGGAATCATGTAACCCAAAGTAAGCAACAAAAGCATAGAAATAGAGATGAATGGAAGCACTTCAGGCTTTCTTTTCACATGGAAGATTTGAAAAGCCACAAAAACACTTGCTAGGGAGATCGATATGAGGGCTAAAACGACCTCCACATCCATCCTCCAAAGAGATTCTTCGGCCCCGATTCTGTCGAAGGCAGCTGAAATCAATTCCATTTTCTCAAAGAAAAGTGGATCTGAATTTTTCCTTGTGCTTTCAATGCTCATTAATATAACGCCCACTTCTCTTTGAATTCGCTTCCGGAAATTGGAACTTCACAAGAATCTCACAGTCCACATTACTCTCTTCTGGTATTTGATTCTTTGGAGCAGTGTCTCTGCAGCCAATCATGCACAAGCTTCCTGATTCCTAATCATATACACCCTTGGCGAAATTCAAAACTCTGGACAAATTAACCCCACCAAACATCTTTATTTGAGCAAATGGAGAAATACCTATCATGAAGCTCATATTCACTCTGGACAAATTATGCCCACCAAACAATGTAGAATTAAGAGACGACTCATTTTTTTACATGTATTGCTTGTGTCAGCTAGAAATAAAATGATAACTACTAAATTAAAATTGTAAAATTATGAATCTAACATTCTCTTTCCTCACCTTGAAAATCATCTTCATGGATGTCGTTGATCCCATATCATGTTGTTTTTAGGAACTTGGAATATCTAGGAAAATAATAACTTGGTCTAAAAAAAAGTTAAAACGTCTTAAATTTTTACTAAAAACATGCATAAATATTTTCGGATTATATTAACTCAATGCATGGATCTTTATTGCAGTGTGATCAGAGTAATAATAAATAATATACCTAATTCAATTTATAGTTAAATCAAAGGAAATCAAAAGTATAATTAAAAAATCCTTATATTTTGAAATGATGAAATTATTAATTATAATTATATAAAATATAAATTACATAATATTTTTTACAATCTAATTAATTTTAACGTGTTAAATTGAAAGGAAAATGAAAAGTTTTTGTGAAGTTAAATAGGATTTCATCTAGTTAAAGTTTAATAAATGCAGACTGAGATACATGATTTCTTCAACCGATCAAAAAATCCATCACCCTATTTTCAAATTCAATTTAATGTCTATGAAAATTTGAAGAAAAAATATGAAGGATAGAGATGAAATACAATAATAAATTGAGGGTAAAATTGGTAATGAAAGATTCTCTATTCTTCTTAGATTTCATCTAGTTAAAGTTTAATAAATGCGGACTGAAATACATGATTTCTTCAACAGATCAAAAAATCCATCACCCTATTTTCAAATTCAATATAATATCTATGAAAATTTGAAGAAAAAAATATAAAGGATAGAGATGAAATACAACAATAAATTGAACGTAAAATTGGTAATGAAAGATTCCCCACTTTTCTCCTCTTTTAATATAGAGATAAATGCGAAAAACACCCCTGCACTTTGGATTATTGTTAAATTATACCACTGCACTATTTTTTTTGTCATAAAATACCCCTACATTTTAGTAAAATTGCAAATCACACCCTTCAATCGATTGGTTTTAAAAAAATTTAGACACATCTATATTATACGCATACCACGTGTTCTAAAACCATTAAAAATTTCGAAAAATTTGAACATTTGAGTGTGATTTATAGGTTTTACGTCTTATTAGCAAAAGAGTTTATTCTAAAATTCTACACATCTTTTGCAACAAAAAAATTCTACACAACTGTCAATTTTTTTTTTTGTTATTTTTCATGAAATCATAATACATGACATAGGTAGAATATACGTACATCTAAATTTCATGAAAATTAATCGATTGAATGGTGTGATTTGCAATTTTACTAAAGTGCAAGGGTATTTTATGACAAAAAAATAGTGCAGAGGTATGATTTAACAATAACTAAAGTGTAGGGGTGTTTTTTTTTTTTTGCATATATCCCTTTAATATATTAAGATTAAGATAAGATACCTTCTTTTTCGATGTGCCCTCAAAACTCTTGCAATGCAACCATAGATTTCTCTTAACTTTTTAAATTCAAATGGGGATAATTTAGACCCATAATAATAATTTCATTTTTAGTTATTTATTTTTTGTTTTTAAATATTTGAAAAACATAATTGTTTGATGACAATTTAATCTATTTAAAAAAAAAAACTTAAAACCAATATAACTTTTAGAAAATATCTTTAAAAATTCGAAAATAAAGAAACCAATTGGTTTTAAATATTTTTTTTTCTTTCTAAAAGTTAACAATAAAAAATAGAAAATAAAATGTTTAGTCAAACGGGGCCATATATTTAATAATTATGCGTTAAAATTAGGTTTAGTTTTAGGGGTGATTATTGAAATGGCCTATTTTTACATATTAAATAGGATATCAGTAAATCAGTGATTACTAATCAATGATTACTTGTGAAGATATCACTGGGTGAATTTAATTTTTCTACTATTTTTATAAATATTGGACCTATTTTTGCTATTTTCACAAGAGCCCCTAATTGATAATTACATATACGAAATATCAGTTGATATATTGAATCAATAAAATCAGTGATTATATATGTGCTGAATTAGTGATTACTTCTGTAGAAATCTGATAATTTTATAATATTTTAAACGTGAATTTGAGTTTTTTTTTGTTATTTTTACAAATAAGCTTTGAACTATTATTTTTATAAATATTAGACATGATTTTGCTTTCCTAATAATTAAGTTGACTGTGTAGACATGAATTAATTAGTTTAATGGAGATGACAAAAAAAGTTAGATTGGGTATAATAGTCAGATTATATTTATTTCGGATAATGAAGTCAAAGAGTCTTGTAAACTTGAACATATTCCTTTTCACAAGGTAGAAAATTAGTATTTTTTTTAGCCTCTTTTTGAAAAGTATCCAACAAAATGACCATACTTCAAACTCTCAATCAGTTAACTTCTAATGAAAATACCTAAAGATTCATGGAATACTCACATAAGAATTGGAGCTTAAACAACAATAGATGAGTTAAACAATCATAACACTTCAATACTTGCCTCCCATCTCTCAAACAATCACAAGTTTAACCTTTCCGGCTTTCCCTAATAATCAAAACTCTATTTTGAAGGTAGACATTTTTGAGGTATTACATCAAATTAGAGAAGAAGAGACTCGAACCTTTTACTTTATAGGAAGAGAATAAATGTTTAACCAGTTGAGTTATGCTTATGTTGGAGAATTCTAAAATTTGGTGCAATAATTGACAGATTTTCTGTAAAAATTAAAAAATATATATATATCAGAATAAACTTGAACAAGCATTTTCACAAACAGTTAATGAGCAATAACAACAAACCTCATCTTCACAACGTAGTTTAGCAATGGCAGAAATTCATTTTTCCCTTTCTCTTTTAATTTACTATCATATTACACTGGAACTCCATGTTGCAACATATAATATGATTACTATCATATTATGTTCATTTTTATCCAAATTTTTTCTTTTATAAAAGAGATCCTTCATATGAATTTCAAAATAAACGAAGACTTGGGAGTTAGTTTTCTTTTCAAAACCATAAATTTGTAAAATAGTGATTCATTTTCAATAATTTTATGAGTATTTTTATAAAATAGTTCATTTTTATCATAAACAAATTAAAGAGAGTTTTCAATTGTTTGCTTTTTTGCTTTTACTATTTTGTTTAGATGTACTTTTTTTTTTTTTGGGTTTTTGACCTTTAAAATAGTCACTTATGGGTTATTAACCTTCATTCTCATTTTAACCCTTTTTTACTTTTTGATGATGTTATTTTGTTATAAAATGTCTAAAAAACCATTCTTTTTATCTTATTCCATTAAACTATTTTCTTATCTTTTCAATATTATCTCTTCTATCTTCCTCACTCACGGCGGTGGCGGTTGGTGGTGGAAAACGTTTGAAAAACCTCTCTTTTATAAATTTGGTTATGTGTGACTTTAAGTTTTCGGGATTTTTCATTTGTATTTTTTATCTCTCCCAAAACCTCAACACTCTCTTCACATAGCCAAGTAATCTTCAAGCTTTTGATTCTTATTATTTAAAAAAAACAATAATAATTCGGGTTGCCCCGAAATCAGATTTCATGGAAGATAAGAAAAAGGTTTCATGGAAGAAGATAAGAAAATGAGTTTTTAGATATTTCACAGTAAAATGACATCATCAGAAGGTCAAAAAATGTTAAAATGAGAATGAAGGTTTATAACCCTTAGTTTTTGAAGGTCAAAAATCCCCAAAACCCATTTTTTAAGTTATTGTTTTTCTTGGTGTGGCCTTGTAGTTTATTACTTGGGTTTTCCACGTTAAAATTTATTTTCCTCCTAAACCTTTTATCTGTCGTGTTTTCGCTATTATAATATGAGTTAAATGCAAAATACACCCATGTATTATGGATTATTGTTAAATCATAGTCCTACACTTTATTTTTATTTTAAAATACCTCTGCACTTTGGTAAGATTCCAAATCACATATTCTATGCGTGCCACGTATTCCAATAACGTTAAAAATAACAAAAAATTTGAACATGTGTGATTTATAGAATTCACATCTCATTAACATAACGGTTTATTCTAAAATTCTACACATCTGTCAAATTTTCTTTGTTATTTTTCATGAAATTAGAATACATGACATATGTAGAATATGAATGTATCTCAATTTCATTAAAACTATCCAATAGAATAGTGAAATGCAGGGGTATTTTAAAACAAAAATAAAGTGTAGGGATGCGAGTTAACAATAACAATATAAAGTGTAGACGTATATTTTACCAATTTTTTTAAAAAGTAGGTGGGTTTACATTTAACTCTTATAATATTGATTTGTTTGTATTTTTACAACACTGGCCGCCTTCACTATTTCAACCATGAATTTCACGCAAAAAAGTTACATTAGACTAAGTTAATTATTTTAATTTATTCCTCTAAAATAAATTTGTGTACATTCTATTAGGTGAAGGTAATGTTTTTTAAACGAAAAAGTCGACTCACAATATCAATAAATCAACACACATACATTGTGTACTTTGCTTTAGAGAATTCGAAAAAACATGAGTTTTAAAACCGCTTCAAAGTCTCAAACAAGCAAGAAAGCACACAAGAGAGAGGATCATTTGATTCAGTGTTTACATGAATTGTTTATTGTTAAGGATCTCATCCCACATCGAAAGACCTAACAAGGTTCATAAAGTCGATGGAACACTGCTCTCATTATCAATTTGGTTTTGAGATGGAAGCTCGTGATTATTAAGATGTATCAAAACATCGAGCTAGTTTGATACTCTTTTTCTTTTTCTTCGTATCAGTGTATATATCAAATTGCAGCAACCTGTTTTGACAGTTAAGACTAACAACAGCTTTACTTCAATAACAAACTCATTAACTGCTTAAGTATATTATACATTACTGTAAAGAGAAAGAAAAACTATATCAAAACATAGTTTCAAAGTCCTAAACAAACAAGAAAGCACACAAGAGAGAGAAGATCATCTGCCTGAGTTTTTCACAACAAAAAAAAGTATATCCAAACATTGATCCTTACAAGTTGGCTTAATACTTTGTTTCTTCTTTAATGAACCAACTGGGGATCTTCTCATATCCTGTTGAAGCTCTATACTTTTGGGGAAGCATGAATCGGCCACCGAATTTTTGTTGCAGGAAATTGGTCAATGCAAGAAGTAGGCACCCAAGAGGGATAATAATATCCCAAGCTGCAGAGAAGAATTCAACATCTGGGCTTGCGTAGATGTATGTCGAGTCGAGATTTTTGGCGTAATTGTGGCGTCTGTAAAGGTCATATGCATGTGGAAGAAGATTGATCATGGTGGTTCCCAAGTAGAATTTAGGGGAGAGCACATTTTCCTTCCAATTGCCAAACAAATTGATGAGGATTTGAGGCAGAAGAAAACCATCCAAAACCAACCCACTATAATGTTTCAATTTGCTCCATAATGTTGCCGGAGTTGTTGAAAAGTATTTTCCAAGGAGACTTAATAAGATGATGCCTACCATGTGTAATGCAACAGTTGTAAACAGAGCCCGCGTCTCCGCTCTCCATGCCTCCTTTCTGTTTTCTTTCCTCGATCTGGCCGACCACGAGAGTTGCAAAAGGCGGCATTGCAGCAAGAAAGCCACCAATATTACAACCCTCACAATCACTTCAACTTTCAGTCCTCTAATATCTGTATGCAGGAAGTTCTGACCATAGGTTGTTGGGGAGAACAATGCTTCAAAGTTCAACACAAGCGGAATCATGTAACCCAAAGTAAGCAACAAAAGCATAGAAATGGAGATGAATGGAAGCACTTCAGGCTTTCTTTTCACATGGAAGATTTGAAAAGCCACAAAAACACTTGCTAGGGAGATCGATACGAGGGATAAAACGACCTCCACATCCATCCTCCAGAGGGAATCTTCCGCCTCAATTCTGTCAAAGGCAGCTGAAATCAATTCAATTTTTTCAAAGAAAAGTGGATCTGAATTTTTCCTTGTGCTTTCAATGCTTCCATTTATATAACGCCCACTTCCCTTTGAATTCGCTTCTGGAAATTGGAACTTCACAAGAATCTCACAGTCCACATTACTCTCTTCTGGTATTTGATTCTTTGGGGCAGTGTCTCTGCAGCCAATCATGCACAAGCTTCCAGATTCCGAATCATAAACACCCTCGGCGAAAATCAAAACTCTGGACAAATTAAACCCACCAAACATCTTTATTTGAGCAACTGGAGAAATGCTTATCATGTAGCTCATATTCACTTTGTTAAAGCGACTGACTTTTATCTTACTTGGAGGATTTCTCGATATCGAGTACGGTGAATAAAATCGATCACCAACAAAGAAGGGAGTTGAATATCCCCACCCACTTTTTTCCCCAGAAATTTGGACAGACACGTCAAATCGCCTATCAAAAGAATACGCATCGGGGTATCTTCTACTCTCACTTCCAACATACTTTTCCTCATGACAAGTTTTGGGAATTTTGTCGATTTTTGTATACTCGTACTTGAATCCAGGAGCAGGGTATATAGCAAAGCTCTCAGAACCTTCAAGTATTACCATATCAGAACCATCAGTCTTGCTTTCACTTTTATTACTCCAAATTTGACCCACTACTTGCTTAACATATCTAATGGACATGATTGCCGGGTATTGCAAACTCAATCTCAAAGAACAATCACCCACATGAACAGTAGAGAAAGACTCCTTTTCCAAACCAGACAATCGACAAACAACGATTTCGAGTCGATTCTTATTCTCATCCCATTTCCCTTCACCAACCCATGTCATGTTTGGATTGAAACCATATCTATTGTAATACTTTCCATAAATATCATATTCTTGAAATTCTATCAGAAGCAACAGTCTTTTTTCATCCTTGGAACATTGCAAGTACTTGAGGGATAGAAAAGAAGGCAATTCTTTCAAAGACAAGCCAAAAGGGTCACAACTTTTTCCAGATAGACAAGGCTTTGTGTATTTCAAATCAAAGCTATAGAATTTAAATGGAAGCAAGTCACAAATACGATTTTTCGACACCGAAGAAAGAGGCAAACCGGGTGGAATATTGCTACCAAATGGAGAATTGTGGTAAAAAACATCAGAACTTTGGGAATTCATTTGTGGGAAAAACAAAAGGGAAACTGTCTCAAAGTTAGTCAATACATCATTATCTGAAGAATCACTCAAACTCAAACTAGCTAAAGTTCCTTTAATCACACTGACAAAATCAGTAGAAATCTTAAAGTCACTGACTTTAAAAACAACAGCAAGATTGAGTTCCTTACCTTGATCAGAATATGTAAAACCTGATCCAACCATACAAAGTTTTCCACTAGATTCAAGCCAGAACCCAGTTAGCCCAAATTTCAATTGATGTCTAAAATACGAAATTTTACGTCGAGTTGATCCACTGTCATAAGAATAAGCACGCTGATAGCCAACGCCTTGAAATAACAATTCTCCATCAACATAAAACAAGCTTGGCTTATCAGTAGTACGGAGACTCAGTGATTGATAAGAGAAGGAGTTGGTTTGATTCATAATCCCACTCCCACCTCTAAAGAAACCATTGATTTTTCCGTCGTGGGGAAAGAAGTCGTCTCTGGAAACGACGTCTTTGATGGAAGAATGTGGGACAGTAGAACCACAATGATGAGAGTAAGTGAGTTCATGATCAGTTTGAGTGCATGAAACAAAGCTAATGAAAGAAGTTAAGGCTGTGAGTGTGAAGAGAAGGAAACAAGAAAGACTTGTTATGGCAGCTTTCTCCATGGATTTGGGAGTAAAAGCTTTGGCTGAAGAATGAAAAATGGAAGAGAGAGTGTTGGAGTTTGAAGGCATGATAATTATAGCATTATTGTTTTGTTTCTTTTCTTATCCAAGTAAACGAAGACTTTGACTTGGAAAATTCTAAGGGAGGAAATGTCATCTTGGAAAATTTTAAATATATTATTAATAAACTAATAACAATAAACTTAATTATATTGAGCCAAGGCATAGCCCATTGGTTAAGATAAGTAATTCCATACTCAATCGTGTGGCTCAATCTCCATCCCCGACACTTTGTATAAAAAAAAACTTAATTATATTGAAATATGCATTATTGTAATTTCATATGAACAAATATCCTTATCATCAACATTTATGGATTTCGGGCATCTTTAGATACTTGAATATCCATGAAATTTTACCAAACAAACAAAAGAATTTGTATTAATCTATAATTTTCATATAGGAGGAATCAGATTACCATGAAACAAATGGTCTCATACTAACTCTATAAAGATAACTAAAATGATAAAAAACTACTGGTTTGATCTATTTAATTTAGGGTAAAATGTAAATAAGCCCTCAATAGTTTTTACTAAATACATGAACACCTCTATGGTTGGAAATAACAAATCATATCATTGTGGTTTCACATTCTTGCGATGAGACCCCCTTCAACATCATTAATTTTATTTTAGCCATAATTTATTCGTTTGAACTATGATATAGATGATTCAAGATGTTTTGGAATCTTCATTTCAGGCTCTACGTTATGGTCAGTTCAAAACTTCTAAATTATCAGTAACCAAAATCTTTAATGGTGTAAATCATACCTATTATTTTGATGATAATAAACTTTATTTATTTGTTAACGATTATGAAGTTTTAAAGTGACCATAACGTAGAGCTCGAAACGAGGATTTCAAAATATCTTAAATCATCCAAATCGGAGTTCAAATAAAGAAGTTATGGCGTTAGAAGGGAGGGGTCTCATTAGAATAATTTTGAATCATAAGATATGATTTGTTATTTTCAAACCATTCATGCATTTAGCAAAAACCACATCTTATGGGAAATTTCATTAGGTGACAGATTTTTATGCCGTGTTTGTAAAAATATCAACTCAAAAAAGTATTTGCAAATAGAGCAATTTTTATCATATTTATCAGTGATTAATAATGATTTATGTGTTTATCAGTGATAAACTTAATGTAAAAATATGTAATTAAATATTTATCACTGATAAACCCGATAAAAAATTGCTAGATTTACAAATGCCCCTAGTCTTATTTGCATTTACCTTTTAATTTATATGGGTTTAAATCTCCTCACTTTTATTACCTTTATTAAAAAAAATATAATTACTTTACAGTAAAAACTCATAAACTTAACAGCATTCCCCTATACATGATGGCGGTGAAGCCAAATTAAAACCCATGATCAAATAAAGAAAAAGCTACGGT
Source organism: Gynostemma pentaphyllum (assembly GCA_028015215.1). Classification (NCBI taxonomy): domain Eukaryota; kingdom Viridiplantae; phylum Streptophyta; class Magnoliopsida; order Cucurbitales; family Cucurbitaceae; genus Gynostemma; species Gynostemma pentaphyllum. Next base: position 16,625,641 of record CM051353.1, on the reverse strand, counting down.
AAAATTGAAAATGAAAGTGGAATATCTATGATTACATAAGCGTAGCCCCTAAAGTTGAACAAATTTTTTTTTTCATAAAAATAAAACAAATCTGCACCATATATTCCATAAAAAGACCAAAATTTTGTTCACAATATTGTTCGAAATCATATTCATAACTGAAAAATCGACACAGAAAAAACATACCTGAAATTATACAAATTTTGTAAAATACAACCAATTTTAAATATATTATTAATAAACTAGTAACAACAAATTTAATTATATTGAAATATGTATTATTGTAGTTTTATATGTAATTAAATACTAATTAATTAACACCCACCCTTATCATAGCTATATACGGATTCCAGACATCTTTAGATGTTTGGATATCCACAAAAATTTATCATCTTTAGATGTTTGGATATCCACAAAAATTTATTAAATATACAAAAGAATTTATAGTAATTTAGAATTCTCGTATTAAAATACTCAGATTATCTTGAAACAAATGGACATCGATCAATTTTATAAAGACAACTCGAATAATAAAATATAATTGGTTTGATTTATTTTATAGGGATTCAAATCTCCTCACTCTTTATTACCTTCATTAAAAAAAAAATGATACATAGTAAAAACGTATTAACTTAACAGCACTCCCCCTCTTCATGATAGCGGTAAAGAAAAAGCTATGGTAAAATTGAAAAGTAGAATATCTATGGTTACATAAGCGTGGCACTAAAAAATGACCTAAAATTGTATAACTTTTGTAAAACACAACCAAATTTTGTTTTTAATTGTTTATACTAAAATGAAAAATATCAATTTTTACCCATGTATTTTAGGGCATCATCAATTTAAACTGCGTCAAGTCAAGCAGTATACTAAATTAAGTGAGTCGAGATCGGTAATATTTTTAACTGGTAAAGATCAGTCACAATCCCATAGTACACACAAACATATTTAACATTATTGTAAAGAGTTAGAAAAATGTAAGTTCTAAACAAACATTGATCCTTACAAGTTGGTTTACAACTCTACATTTTCTTTGGTGACCATACTGGGGATCTTCACATATGTAGCTGAAGCTCTATACTTTTTAGGAAGCATGAATCTGCCACCAAATTTCTGTTGCAGGAAAATGATCAGTGCAAGAAGCAGGCATCCAAGGGGGATAGCGATATTCCAAGCAACAGCGAAGAAATCAACTTCCGGGTTCGCATAAATGTACGTCGAGTCGAGATTTTTGGCGTACTTGTGGCGTTTGTATAGAGAATATGCATATGGAAAAATACTGTGAACTGTGGTTCCAAAGTAGAATGTGGGAGAGAGCAATTTTCCCTTCCAATTGCCAAACAAGTTGAAGAGGATTTGAGGCAGAAGAAAACCATTAAAAACCAAGCATATGTAACCTTTTGAGTTACTCCAAAATGCGGACAAGGAATTTTCTCGTTCATCAACCATTTCATACTTGTTCATCACAAATTTTACATGCATATATGTTGAGATGAACCCTCCCATGTGTAATGCAATAGTTATAAACAGAGCTGCCATCTCCGCTCTCCACGCCTCCTTTCTGTTTTCTTTGCTCAATCTGGCCGACCACGAGAGTTGCAAAAGGCGGAAATGCAATAAGAAAGCTACCAATATTACAACCATCACAATCACTTCATTTTTCAATCCTCCAGTATCTGTATGCAGGATGTTCTGGCCATTGGTTTTCGAGGAAAACAAGGCTTCAAAGTACATTACAAGAAGAATCGTGTACCTCAAAGTAAGCAACGAAAACATAGAAATGGAGATGAATGAAAGAACTTCAGGGTTCTTTTTCACATGGAAGATTTGAAAAGCCATAAAAACACTTGCAAGGGAGATTGTTATGAGGGTTAAAATGACCTCCACATCCATCCTCCATAGAGATTCTTTAGGCCTGTCAAAAGCCGCTGCAATCAATTCCATTCTTTCGAAGAAAAGTGGATCTGAGTTTTTCCTTGTGCTTTCAATACTTCCCTTTATATAACGATCACTTCCCTTTGAATTCGCTTCCGGAAATTGGAACTTCACAAGAATCTCACAGTCCATGGAACCCTCTTCTGGCATTTGATTCTTTGGAGCAGTGTCTCTACAACCAATCATGCACAAACTTCCTAATTCATAATCATAAACACCCTCGGCGAAAATCGAAACTCTAGACAAATTAAGCCCACCAAACATCTTTACTTGAGGAAATGGAGAAATGCTTATCATGTAGCTCATATTCACTTTATTAAAGGGACTTACTTTTATCTCACCTGTAGGATTTCCTGATTCCGAATATCGCGAATAAAATCGATCATTGACAAAGAAGGGATTTAAATAAACCCGCCCACTTTTGTTCCCAGACATTTGGACAGACATGTCGAATTCCCTATCGAAAGAATAGGCATCCGGGTATCTTCTAGTCTCATTTCCAACATACTTCTCCTTTGGACAAGTTTTCGGAATTTCGTCGATTTTAGTATACTCATACCTGAACCGAGGAACAGGGTACACAGGAAAACTCTCAGAACCTTCAAGTCTGACCAAATCAAAATCATCACTCTTGCTTTCACTTTTACTGTTCCAGATTTGACCCACTACCCGCTTAACGTTTCCGATGGACCTGATTGCTGGGTATTGCAAATTGAGTCTCAAAGAACAATCACCTAAATGAACATTAGAGAAAGACTCCTTTTCCAAGCCAGACAACCGACAAGCGACGATTTCGAGTTGATTCTTACTCTCATCCCATTTTCCTTCACCAACCCATGTAATGTTTGGATTGAAATAATCTCCAGTACTATGCATTCTACAGGTATCACTATTTTTAAATCCAATCAGAAGCAGCAATGTTCTTGCATCCTTGGAACATTGTAAGTAGTCGAGCGACATAGAAAAAGGTAAATTTGTCAAAGACAAGCCAAGAGGATCACAATTTTTTCCGGAAAGGCAACGCTTCGTGTATTTCAAATCGAATGTATAGTATTTGAATGGCAGTAAGCCACAAATACGATTGCTTGACAAAGAAGAAAGAGGCAAACCAGGTGGAATAATATTGCTTCCAAATGGAGGATTGAAAGCAAAACTATCAGAAAACAATGTGTAATTCATTTGTTGAATACTCAAAAGGGAAATTGTCTCAAAGAAAGTCAAATCATTCATTGAATCATCACTCAAACTAGCTAAAGTTCCTTTAATCAAACCGGCAAAATCAGTAGTAGAGTTTCTAAAATTACTAAGCTTAAAAACAACAGAAAGATTGAGTTCTTTACCTTTTTCGGAATACGTAGAACCCGATCCAACCATGCAAAATTCCCCACTAGATTCAAGCCAAACCCCACTCAGCCCAAATTTCAATCGACCTCTATAATAGTAAGGTTTGCGTTTGTCATAAGAATAACCACGCTCGTAGCCAACACCATGAAATATCAATTCTCCATCAACATAAAACAAGCCTGGCTTATCAGTCGTACGGAGGCTCAGTGATTGATAAGAGAAGGAGCTGGGTTGATTCATAATCCCACTCCCGCCTGTAAAGAAACCGTTGATCGGTCCATCATGAGGAGGAAACTCGTCTCTGGAAACGACGTCTTTGACAGAGGATTCCGGGACAGAGGAAGCACAATGATGTAGTTGAGTTTCAGTGCATGAAATGAAGCTGCTGCTCAAAGAAGCTATGGCGGTGAAAAGAAGAAGGAAAAGTAGTTTATCCATGGGAATTTAATTTAATTTAATTTGGATGAAGAATGAAAATGGAAGGAGACATGGTTAAATAACGTTATTGCTTTCTTTGTTTCAAGTAAACGAAGACTTTGACTTATAGATGAACAAGAACTGTTATTATTTGAAATGCCGGTCGCAATATGCCTGGTGGGTATATATTCGACGAACCGGTTTTTCTTTTCAATTGAATGATTCAATGAATTTCAAGTATAAATAAAAAATTGATTATCATTACTTCTATTAGTACATTGATCAAATCTTAATTCATCATATCATATGGTAACTCTTAACAACAAAATTTATATAGAATAAATCGTGGAAATTAAAGATTTATCTTGCTATTTGTAGTAATTAAAATTAATTCATATTTAGAAACTTAAGAATGTGTGTCAATTAAAAAATAATAATAATTTTATGAGTTTAAACTTCATAATTTAATAAATTGTTTCATTAAATATGTCATATTATATCTTTCTGATAATTACTGAAATAACATTTTTTTCATACTGATTATTAAAATGTCGTAACTTTTTACAAATTACTCAAACAGCATAATTATGGTTCAATAATTTATTGAATTAAAAAAAAGTTGAAAACCAACAAATTCATTAAAAATAAAAATGAAAAATAATCAAGTAGTTTGATAAATTATTGAGAACTTGAACTTAAAAAAGCAAAAAAAACAAACAAATTCATTGAAAATAACCATAAAAAATAATAAAGTATAGTTCAATTATTTATTGAACTATAATTATACTATTTGAGTAATTTTAAAAAAGTTCTGACATTTTAGTAATTAGTTTGTATATTTATACTATTTGAGACAAATTATATATTCTTTAATATTTTAATTATGTGTAAGTATTTTTATAGCTCAATAAAATTATTTTTCAGATATTGAATTTTTTTATTGCTAGACATTTTTTATGATAAAATTGAACCATATTTTGTTTTCTAGTTTTTGTTTTTTTTTTATGAGTTGACTGTATAGATGTGTGTAGTAATCAGTATTTAAGAGAAAAAAAATAATTTTTATCCCTGAATTTAATTTGACATGTAGATTTTTTTAAAGTTATCAATTTTTAATAATTCAATCGCATTTATTTTAAAGTTTATATAATAAAAATATTTATATTTTCCTACAGATTTTTTTATCTATTAAAAAATTTGTTCCATCTAATTCCTTTTTGTTTTTAGAATTTCATTCTTTGGAATCAATCATTCTTTACGTTCATGGATAAAAAAAACCCGGCTCATGAATTGGAAAAAACCGGTTCTTTCAAATGGAAAAGAGACGCAACAACTTGATTTGATTTTTAAAAATGAGACACGTGTCGAATATTTACCCACAGGTAGGGTTGATCTCGTTCCCGTTCAATCCGGTTCCAGGTGAAACCAGGGACCAAACCGAAAAACTCGGTTTACAATATTAGTGAACCGATCGGTTCAGTTTTTTTCGATTCTTCGGTTTAACGTTTGGTTTTCGGTTTTCAATTTCGGAAAAAGAAACCTCTACGAATCCATTTCAAAAATCCCAACTAATCCTCAAATCTGATACTCAAACATGAAAAAATCAAACAAACAATCAGAGATCTAAACTTCAGAACCCCGATCTAGAGATTTAAAACTCAGATCTGGTGTTTTAAACCCAGATCTGAAGTTTCAAAACCCAGATCTAGTGTTTTAAAACTCAGATATGAAGTTTTAAAACTCAGATCTAGAGTTTTAAAACCCAGATCTATAGTTCTAAAACTCAGATCTGGAGTTTTAGAACCCAGATTTGTGATATAATTTTCCAGATTTGGAGTTTAAAAATTCGGATTTGGGGATTGAAGTTTTAGAACTCAGATTCGAGTTCTAAAACTTTGAATCCAAGTTTATGATCTGAATCTGATATTTTAAAAGTTAGATCTGAGGTTGGAGAAGATGAAGAGCTAAAATCTCTTGTAGATGAGAAATTAATTTCGAAAAAAAAGAGAAAGATGAAATCTTGTGGTTGAAGAGAAAGATGAAAATGAAAAGAATAAGATGGAGAGCAAGGTGAAGAATCTGGAGAAGGAAGAGAATGAGAGAAGAGAGAGGGAAGCATAGGAAAAATGAAATGAATAAATGATGTTGATATAAATATAATCATATATGTATAGAATAAATATATATAATTATTTGTTTTAAGTAGGGATGGGAATACATCCCCCGCCCCCGAACCCGAACCCGATTTTATAAGAATACCTTATGTATTTTATTTACTTTTATATTTATTTATTGAAAAATATATGTAAAATATGATTATATTAACTAATACAATATAAAATGTTAAGTATTATGTTTTTTTTTTTACTTAAAAATGTATATTTTAAATTTATATTTCATTTTTATATATTTTTTAAATAAGAATTAAAATGTAAAACGGGGAATTTTCCCTGCAGGGAACCCGATCCCCTAATGGGGAATCCCCTAACCCGACCCCGATTTTTCGATTAGGGGATAGGGTAGGGTATGAGGATTAAAAATCCCCGCGGGTTAGGGGATGGGAAGTGCATCCCCGACCCCGCCCCACTCCGATGCCATCCCTAGTTTTAAGGAAGGGAAGTCGGTTCAGTTTTCCCGGTTTAGTCAAAACGTCGAATAGGCTAAAACCGAAAAAAATCGATTTTTAATTATTGTCAACCGAATAAACCGAAGTAGAAGAAATAACCGGACCGAACCGACTGTCCGGTTTATCGGTTCATCGGTTAATTTGCACATCCCTACCCACAGACATATTGTGCCTGGTATTTCTAATAATTTCTCCAAGAATTCGAAGTCTTCCTTGTGCTCCACGTATTGGCTGTATCAATTGGCAATGGCGGTGAGTTTTTCGTGCTCATCAAGTGTGGCTTGCCTATTTAATGGGTCTGTAGGCTTCATTGTTGGTGTGCAAGTGAGATCAATTTGTCGAGGATCAAAAGTGGGCCGCGTTTGTTTCGAGTGTGAGTGAAAAACAGTGAGGCTTTGGTGAGAGTTGTGAGAAATATTGTAAAAGAAAGAGTTTTCTTTCTGAGGGCTTTTGAGCGTGATACACAGTTGAGTGTATTGAATATTTCCATTGTAACTCTCTTATTCATCATAGTGAAATCTGCAGCGGTAGTAATTGGACGTAGCCTAACAATTGGAGTGAATTAGTATAAATTTTGGTGTCGTATTTCTTCTCTTTTACTTTATTGTTATTCTGCATTATCGTTCTTGTGTGTGAATTTTAGACGTTGCGAACCTATCATTCCCCCTAACGAGAACAAGTTGTGGAAGAAATTTCCACATACTTTCAATATCTGATTTATTTGATATTTTAATTTTTATGATGGATGTTTTTAGAAATTTTAGGCAAATAATTAAATTGACTGTGAACAATTACGTAGACATTAGTTTGATTGAGATGAAAAAGAAGTTGGTTGGTTATAATAGTGAGATTATATTTATTTTGGATAATGAAGTGATAGATTTTTTTTTATATTAGATCAAATTGGGGGAGGGGAGGGGAGACTCGAAACTTCGACCTCATGGGAAGAGAGCATGTGCCTAAACAGGTGAGCTATGTTCGTGTTGACATTTATTTGTCAACTTAAACATAACTCAATTAATAAGATATATGCACTTTTTTCACAAGGTCGAATTTTAATCTATTTTTTCAGCCTCTTTTTGAAAAGTATCCAACAAAATGACCATACTTTAAATTCGGGTTAATTAGGATTATAATCCAAAAAATTAAAAAAAATAGTAAAACAGAATAAATGAAATTTTATTTAGTAAAACCATCTACTTTTGACTTTTCAAACTTGGAATATGTAGTCAACAACTACGTATCTGACATGGCAGATGAGGTGTCACTCCACATAGAATGCATAGTATCAAAAAAAAGGATACGTAGTTACTAGAAATTATTCAGGGAGGCCGGCCTCCTGAATGATCTAACACATGGCATTACTTTTTATATGCGTATAAATTTATTTACATTGACACAAGTAGATGGAAACGGAAACGAAAACGGAAATAAACTAACGACAGTAGTGATGGAAGCGAAATTAAGGTTTTTTCTTCTTTTCCTTTATTTTTTTCTAATTTTAAATTGGATTATTCTCAAATATGGCCACCTTTCCTCCTGAATTTCATAAAAGTTATAGATTTGTTTCTTATTACGTTGATAGTCATAAACCACCAAATCTGGTTGTCATGCGGTGGTGTAACTGATTTTTAATGTCTGATTTGCCCTTGATTTATATATATGGTCTAGGTATTGAAAGAACCCTTATGCTATGTTTGTTTCTCCTAGATTTGGTAAGATTTCAAATCCAAAAATAATTGAAATCAATTCCACTGTTTGTTTCTATTAAAAATATTAGGATTTGAAATTAGAAATGATTTCACATCCAATTTTTACTTAAAAAATTTTCCTTACCAAAATGATAGGATTTTGATATGAATTATTTATTTAACTTTTCTTCTATTAACTACCCACTAACTATTTATAAATAAAAAGGTTAAATTAGTAATATTGTTACTTTCTTTTCATTTCCTACAATCATCCAAACACAAAATGAAAATTAAATTCATTTCAAATCCTACTGATTCCAAACACAATTAAGAATTTAAAATCATTTCTAGTATTTCAAATCACGAAATTTAAAATCATTTCTCATACTTTCTTAGATCCAAACAGAGGGTTAATCCATGCGGCCATAATGAGATATAAGATCCCTATAATCATGGATATTTGTTACGAATTTTCAGATAGAACACTCGAATCTTTTTTAGCTTCTGCAGATTTAGCTACTACATTATCAATTTCATCATCCAATCTCTTTTCTTCATTTGTATTGTCCTCCTCCTTCTCCTTCTCTATTTTTTATATTGTTTTCCTTTTTTGGCTTTTACTTGACTGGTGCCAATTTCAAAAGATGTTAATATCGTTTGTAATATATAAACATGTTATGATTAGTTGAGTATTAAATCACTAATCATTAGTTAATAAAAAGCTAATCATTGTTTAGTTAGGAGAGTGGTTAAAAGATATTTTGTAATCTATTAGCTTTCATTCTCTCTCTTGTAACTGTCCAAAGCAAAGAGCTTAAAAGCTCAGAAACTTCTTATTCCATGGCTAATCCGAAAATCTGCTACTTCTGGAAATTCAATTCTTTCAATTTCTTTCTTCTTCGTGCATTGATATTTTCCATTCTATTCATTGTTTATTGTTTGATCTTCAAAGCTTCTTGTAAGATTGCAAAGTTCATTTCAAAATTGGTATCAGAGCTCATCAATACGATTCGACTGCGAGGAGGAAAAGATTCAACAATGGCAGCAATGAAATTTGACGTTGCAAAATTTGATGGATCTGGAGATTTTGGGATCTGGAAAAAGAAGGTCCTAGCCTTGTTGACTCAACAAAAGGCAAAGAATGGGATTCAAGATCCAAAATTACTTCATGAAACCATGAAACCAGAAGAAAAAGAAATCCTTGAAGATACAACATTCAGTATCTTAATTCTGAATCTCAGTGATAATGTGTTGAGAATGGTGGATGATGAAACCACTGCATATACCTTATGGTTGAAGCTTGAGTCACTCTTTGCGATTAAAGATCTCCCAGATATGATTTTGATGAAAGAGAAGATGTTTACATTCAAGATGGATTCATCAAGATCATTGACTGAAAATCTTGATGATTTCAAGAAGATCACAAGGGATTACATCAGCACTGGTGAAAAATTGAGTGAGCAAAGTGAAGCAATCATATTGTTAAACTCTCTTCCAGAATCTTATAAGGAAGTTAAATCTGGAATGAAGTACAGTGGCAGGGAGACTATCACTGTGAATGTTGTTCTTGCAGCAGCAAGAACTAAGGAATTGGAGCTTCATACGCAAAGAAGGGAGAGCACAGTTGCAGATAGCTTGTTTGTGAAATTCAAAAACAAACGAGCAAATGTAAAGAATTCAAAGAATGATAGAAGCAAAAACAAATCCAAATGGAAATGTTTTATCTGTCATAAAGAAGACTATTTCAAAAGGGATTGCCCTGAGAAAAGGTGGAATAACAAGGGAAAGGCTAAAGAGGCAGTGAAAGCAGGTCAAGAATCCAAGGAGGACCTGTTGAATTACTCTGAGGTGTTGGCAGCAAGAGACAGTAAAGAGGATTCAACGGAAAATGCAGGAAATGTATGGATTCTAGATTCTTGGTGCACATACCACATGTCACCATTAAGATCTTTGTTTAAAGCATACAAAACATGGACTGATGGTTTGGTGTATATGGGTAACAATGTCATATGCAATGTCAGCGGAGTAGGAGAAATTGATTTGAGATTTGAGGATGGATCAACAATTACACTTGAAAATGTGAGGTATGTTCCAAGTTTAAAGAGAAATCTTATTTCACTGGGTTTTCTTAATACTCTTGGCTGTGAATACTCTGGAATGGGAGGAATCATTGAAGTCAGGTTAAATGATAAAGTCATTCTCAGGGCTAAGAAAAAGAATGGCTTATACCATATACAAGGGGTGTTGAATCCAGAAATAGCCCTTGTATCAAAATGTCAGCAGGTAGATGGGAATATTTGGCATAAAAGACTGTCACATGTGAGTGAAAGAGGAATGCTGGAACTCATCAAACAGGGTCTGCTACCAGAAAACATCAAGGGATCAATTAGTTTCTATGAACATTGTCTCTTTGGAAAGGCTAAGAGGCTTAGTTTTCAAAAGGGCAAGCATGTAACTAAGGGAATTCTTGACTATGTGCATTCAGATCTTTGGGGACCAGTGAAGACACCATCCATTGGGGGAACAAGATACTTCATGTATTTCGTAGATGACTACTCTAGAAAAACATGGATTTACTTTCTAAAAACTAAAGATCAAGCAATAGAGAAGTTCAAACTGTGGAAGATTTAGATGGAAAAGAAAACTGGTAGAAAATTGAGGTATCTAAGAACTGATAATGGGTTAGAATTTTGTGGTGAGGAGTTCTCTTCTTTCTGTCAAAATGAAGGTATAACCAGGCACAAGACAGTAAGACACACTCCCCAGCAAAATGGGGTAGCTGAACGTATGAACAGGACAATAATGGAGAGGGTCGGATGTCTTTTATCAAATGCCAAGCTGCCTGAGAAGTTCTAGGCTGAAGCTGCCTCCACTGATGTGTTTACAATCAATAGATGCCCCAACACTGCTATTGAATTCCAGACTCCTGAGCATAGATGGTCTAGGAATCCTTCTAATCTTAAAGAGCTCAAGGTGTTTGGGTGCATAGCTTATGTATATTTGAATCAAGGGAAGCTGAAGCCAAAAGCATTAAAATGCATGTTTCTTGGCTACCCTGAAGGTGTAATGATGGGCGTCGAAACCACCAAAAATAAATAAAACTTGCTTTGATGAATAACTCGTAGTAGTGGAAGTAAGGTCGAACCCACAAAGACCGGTAAACTAATTAAATGTTATCAAAAAGGGGGGGGGGGGTTTGAGTATTTGAAATAATAAAAGACAGAATAATTAAAAGATATAAATCGATTTGAGAAGGTTTCCAACTAAAGACGTAATCTCCGTTATAGTTTAATTAATTCGATCATTGATAAAAACATAAATTCTAATTCAACTCTAAATTGGTTGAAAGTTGCCGGAACAACAAGTGTCTTTCCTTAGATTCTTGATAGCCAAGATACGATCTAATGACTACTTCCCTAATCAACGAATAACCCAAGAATACGATAATAGAAGTTAATCCATTGACAACATTAAGAAGAGAACGGCCCAATTACTAACTAACAAATACGGTACGACCGATTCATTTAAGTTATATCACAATTCCTCATAACATAAACTAAAAAGCTTCCTAATCAATTCATGCTATTTGTCGCAAGGATTAGAACAATCAAACAATTACAGATTTAAATATTCTAATTGACTAATTATCAAACTAACATATGAACAAAGGATCCTATTTGAACAAATATCAAATTGATAATAGATATGCAAAGAGAAATCATAAATAGAGAGAATTCAGAAAATCAATTAAGAACGAATCTCACAAATTAAAATAAACTAAACTTCGATTTAATCTCTAGTTGGAACAAAGGGTTTAGCTAGACATAATTGCAAGGAAAAAATAACTAAAAGAAGTTCTAAAAAGTGAAGTAGAAGAATAACCCTAAAAACTAAAGAAAACTGAAATAAATATGCAGATTTTGCTCTCGTTGTCGCGGCCATGGTGTTCTCCTCGCCGCGGCCATGGTGGAGATTATAGCGCAAATTGACCTTCCGCCGCCGCGGCCGTGAGATGCTCGTCACCGCGACCATGGCACAAAATATCTTAAAAATCTTCAAATTCAATGGCTTTTCAATCCGGCTCATTCCCATTAACTTGAGATCACCTATTAATAAGAAACCCGAACAAATCAATTCAAAAACTCTCGAAACTAAGCATTTTAGGGTATAAAATGTATAAATTACGAACATAAATATCGAGTTATCATGTAAAAGGCTACAAAGTGTGGTATCCAATAGAAGGTAAAAATATCACAAGTAGAGATGTGACATTTAGGGAGGAGCAGATGTATTTTGGTGAAGACTCTGAGTTGACAAGCAGGCTAGGAAAGGAAAAGGAGATAAACTCAATTGAGGTGGAGCTCGATACACCTCTACATGAGGATCTTATACCCCCTAACCCCTTTGAAGATATTGAATCAGAGACATTACAAGAAGAACAGGAAACCATTGAACCACATGTAGACTTGTTTGATTACTCATTGACAAGGGATAGAGAAAGAAGGGGTATCAGGAAACCATCAAGATATGCTGAAGCTAATATCATAGCTTTTGATCCACTAATGATAGACCTGAACCACAGACTTATCATGAAGCTGTAAAGTGTTCAAAGGCAGAAAAATGGATAGGTGCAATGACTGAGGAATTATCATCATTGAAGATGAATCAGACCTGGATTCTTGTTCCAAGGCCATCTAATAGAAGAACAATTACTTCCAAATGGATTTACAAGCTGAAGGAAAGGATAGAAGGAGTTCAAAAGCCTAGATATAAGGCTAGATTGGTGGCCAGGGGTTACTCATAGAAAGAGGGAATTGATTTCAATGAGGTGTTTTCACCAGTGGTAAAACACACCTCAATCAGATTTCTTCTTGCAATATCAGCTAAACTGGATTTAGAGTTGGACCAACTTGATGTTAAAACAGCCTTCTTACATGGAACTTTGTCTGAGACAATTTTCATGGAGCAACCAATGGGATTCACATAGAAAGGCAAAGAAGATCAGGTATGCTTGCTTAAAAGGTCACTTAATGGTCTTAAACAGTCACCCAGGTACTGGTACCACAAATTTGATGAATACATTGTGAGAATTGGCATTAAGAGGAGCAATTATGATAGCTGTGTCTACATAAGGTCATCACAAGGTAAAAGTAATGTTTATCTTTTACTATATGTGGATGACATGCTCCTAGATGGAAAAGAAAGGAAGGAACTCACTGTCATAAAGCAACTTCTCAAAGATGAATTTGAAATGACAGAATTGGGAAGTGCTAAGAAAATTCTGGGAATAGAAATTCACAGAGACAGATCAAAGACTGAAATTTTCTTAAACCAGAAGTCTTATGCTCAAGAAGTACTGAATAGATTTAAAATGTTAGATGCCAAAGCAGTCTCCATCCCATTGGCACAACATTTTAAACTTTCAGCAGAAGAATCACCTAAGGGAAGATGAAACAGATCACTTGGAATACATGAGAACTGTACCTTATTCAAATGCAGTAGGTAGTCTTATGTATCTTATGATTTGTACAAGACCTGATCTAGCATACAGTGCAAGCATAGTGAGCAGATACATGTCATACCCTGGTAGGAAGCACTGGGAAGCAGTGAGGTGGATAATGAGGTATCTGAAGGGTACAATTAACAGTGGTTTAATGTTTAGAAGAAAGGAAAGTGATGCAGCAGGATTACTTGGCTACGTTGATTCAGACTATGCAGGAGACATTGATAAAAGGAGATCCTTATCTGGTTACTTGTTTTTGTTTGATGGAGGAATAATCAGTTGGAAGGCAATCTTGCAAACAGTGGTGGCTTTATCTGAAGAGATGATTTACTAAACTAGCGGAATTTTATTTAGTAAATTTATTAACATTTAATAACGGATCTATTAACATCATGCAAATTGTGATATAAACACGAAGAACATGTAGATTCATGCTTTATTTTCGAAAATTAAAACCGGTTTACTTACATTGAGTAATTAATGGAGAATCGGTTGGAGGTTTCTTTACAGCATCAAATCCTCAGCAACACCGGATCTTCTATGCTATATCCCGATCGATCAAACGAAACCCGATTGTGGGATCGAACTTAAGAATAAATTTCCCAATGGCCTATGAAAATCGGCAATAGGGGAGGAGAGGAGGAAGAGAGAATTCCGAATTTCTAAGGAATTGAATTGTTGTGATTTATGAATGACCCAACCCTCCTATTTATAGGAAAATAGGAATTTTTATCTCATTAGGATTAATCTATAGAAATAAATACAAAAAGAAAAAAGATTATCTCTTTCCTTTATCTTGCAATTTCGAAAATGCCATAGATAAATAGGAGAATATTTTATTTTCTTTATTTTAATTTATCTTGGGTAAATAAATCTATGTAATTATTTTAGGATATAATTCAAACAATTATCTCTTCCTAAAATACATGTCATGGCCGAAAATTGGCTTAATAATTAATAAATAATTCTAATTTATTTAATTAATTATTTTGGACCAATTTCAATTGGGTTCATTAATCCAATTGGGCTTGAAATTCTCTCTTAAATTAATAAGTCCAACTTAATTAATTTATTTATTAATTACCATTTAAATAAAATATTTTATTTAAACAATTAATAATATTAATATTTTCTCCCGACTAAATATTATCAAATTATATTTAATTATTAATTTCCATTTAAATAATTTTCATTATTTAAATAATTAATAATAAATATTATAATTATTAATTTCCATTAAATAAACTCTTTATTTAATTAATAATTTTATTGATAACATTTTATTATTAATTAATTAATTTTAATTATTAATTCCGTTCAAATAAAATTAATTATTTAAACAATTAATAATTGTTAATTAATTTCAAATTATTAATTACCATTTAAATATACTCAATATTTAAATAATTAATAATATCAATTAATAATATTTCATTATTAATTTCCTGTTTAAATAAACTCATTATTTAAACAATTAATAATGTTTATATTAATTACCGTTTAAATATACTCAATATTTAAACAATTAATATTGCCTATTTTAAGTAATTCACTTTACTTAAAAATTTCCATTTCTTCTACTTGATTTCGCGACTACGATATATGGGCAAGCATAGGGACCCGATGGACCTATAGATCATGGGCTTAATAATTAGTCAATTAAGTGATTAACACATAATTAGTCAATTAAGTGATTAACACATAATCAGTTAATTACTTATTATCTAACTATGAATAATTCCACTATAGATTCATAGATGAACTCCCCTCACTATAGATGAGTTATGTCCATTTAGTTTATCTTTTATTTATATCTGTGATATGTCCTTCACGTGGAACCCTCATAATTACAGGCGGATAAATTTACCGTTTTGCCCCTGTAATTACCGCTTTATCCTTGTGTTCCCGCTGATTCTCCAATGAACTTTATTTTTAGTCGAACTAGAGATAAGATACTTCTGTGATCAATAGAAGTCGTGACGTCACTTGTGAAGGGATGATTTACTAAATTAGCGGAATTTATTTAGTAACACAAATTAACACTTAATTTATGATCTATTAATATCATGCAAATTGTGATAAAAACACGAAGAACATGTAGATTCATGCTTTATTTTCGAAAATTAAAACCGGAACTTACATTGACTGATTAATGGAGAATCGGTTGGAGGTTTCTTTACAGCATCAAATCCTCAGCAACACCGGATCTTCTACGCTATATCCCGATCGATCAAACGAAATCCGATTGTGGGATCGAACTTAAGAAGAAATGGGGAAGAAGAAAAATATTTTCTTCCCAATTTTGAATAGCAAAATCGGCAAAGGGAGAGAAAAGGAGGAAGAGAGATTTTTCAATTTCCAAAGAATTGAATTGTGTGATTTATGAATGACCCAACCCTCCTATTTATAGAAAAATAGGAATCCTAATCACATTAGGATTAATCTATAGAGATAAATACAAAAAGAATAAAGATTATCTCTTTCCTTTATCTTGCAATTTCGAAAATGCCATAAATAAATAAGAGAATATTTTCTTTTCATTATTTTATTTATCTTGGGTAAATAAATCTATATAATTATTATAGGATATAATTCAAATAATTATCTCCTACAAATTATCTATGATGGCCAAAATTAATAATAATTAATAAATCAAATTTATTTAATTAATTATTTTGGGCCAATTTCAATTGGGTTCATTAATCCAATTGGGCTTGAAACTCTCTCTTAAATTAATAAGTCCAACTTAATTAATTTATTTATTAATTACCATTTAAATAAAATATTTATTTAAACAATTAATAATATTAATATTTTCTCCCGACTAAATATTATCAAATTATATTTAATTATTAATTTCCATTTAAATAATTTTCATTATTTAAATAATTAATAATAAATATTTTAATTATTAATTTCCATTAAATAAACTCATTATTTAATTAATAATTTTATTGATAACATTTTATTATTAATTAATTAATTTTTAATTATTAATTTCTGTTCAAATAAAATTATTTATTTAAACAATTAATAATTGTCAATTAATTTCAAATTATTAATTACCATTTAAATATACTCAATATTTAAATAATTAATAATATCTAATTAATAATATTTCATTATTAATTTCATGTTTAAATAAACTCATTATTTAAACAATTAATAATGTTTATATTAATTACCGTTTAAATATACTCAATATTTAAACAATTAATATTGCCTATTTTAAGTAATTCGCTTTACTTAAAATTTCCATTTCTTCTACTTGATTTCGCGACTACGATATTTGGGCTAGCATAGGGACCCAATGGACCTATAGATCATGGGCTTAATAATTAGTCAATTAAGTGATTAACACATAATCAGTTAATTACTTATTATCTAACTATGAATAATTCCACTATAGATTCATAGCTGAACTCCCCTCACTATAGATGAGTTATTGTCCATTTAGTTTATCATTATTTATATCTGTGATATATCCTTCACGTGGAACCCTCATAATTACAGGCGGATAAATTTACCGTTTTGCCCCTGTAATTACCGCTTTATCCTTGTGTTCCTGCTGATTCTCTAATGAACTTTATCTTTAGTCGAACTAGAGATAAGATACTCGTGATCAATAGAAGTCGTGACGTCACTTGTTCATGTCTCGAATCGGGACATCAAGGAGTTTCCTAAAGTTCCTAAAATGTTTAGGTATCGCACCGATACCGTTAATTTATAAGAAAGTTATGAATTCCATCTCGTGAAAATGAGTTCCCGACTACTTATCTAGTCATGTTCCCAAAAAGGAGTGTATTGAGCGTTCTTACAGATCGCTCTCAACTATGTGAATCAAAGAACATAACTCCACAAATAGGAGTCCGCATTTCACTCAGGATTGAGATCTATCACCGGTTGATAAATTTAGTTTGATATTCGATTATTTCTCGTAAACCTGGTACTAATGAGAAATTTGATCGAACATCGTGGTCCTGTCTTATACAATCAACATTGCATATGATACTTCCATTTCATGTCTCCCACATGAATGATCAGGATTCGATCATTTGTCTATAAACAAAATGCGAAGCTATCAACAGTGTTACCAGGATAAGGTTTTCAAACGTTATCCGTTTACTGTAGACACGTTTAAGTTACTCATCTCGACTTTAATCCTCTTGCATGACTCACATACTAAGTCGTGATTTCATAAGAGTAACTTAGGGTTTTACTATTTGAATGTTTGATATTTATATATTTCCATATATTCCTAATATCATTAATTGAATCTATCTAGATAATATAAAGAACTTATGTTTATTTATTTAATTTATTCTTAATAAATTATTATTATTAAATAATTACAAGTTCTAGGGCACCATTCCTAACAACTTGTTCATGTCTCGAATCAATAAATTATTATTAACAACTTGATATTAGGAATATCATTAATTGAATCTATCTAGATAATATAAAGAACTTATGTTTATTTATTTAATTTATTCTTAATAAATTATTATTATTAAATAATTACAAGTTCTAGGGCACCATTCCTAACAACTTGTTCATGTCTCGAATCAATACATCAAGGGAGTTTCCTAAAGTTCCTAAAATGTTTAGGTATCGCACTGATACCGTTAATTTATAGGAAAGTTATGAATTCCATCTCGTGAAAATGAGTTCTCAGCTACTTATCTAGTCATGTTCTCAAAACAGGAGTGTATTGAGCGTTCTTACAGATCGCTCTCAACAGAACTCCACAAATAGGAGTCCGCATTTCACTCATGATTGAGATCTAGCACGGTTGATAAACTTAGTTTGATATTCGATTATTTCTCGTAAACGGTACTAATGAGAAATTTGATCGAACATCGTGGTCCTGTCTTATACAATCAACATTGCATATGATACTTCCATTTCATGTCTCCCACATGAATGATCAGGATTAGATCATTTGTCTATAAACAAAATGCGAAGCTATCAACAGTGTTACCAGGATAAGGTTCCCAAACGTTATCCATTTACTGTAGACACTTTTAAGTTACTCATCTCGACTTTAATCCTCTCGTATGACTCACATACTAAGTCGTGATTTCATAAGAGTAATTTAGGGTTTACTATTTGAATGTTTGATATTAATATATTTCCATATATTCCTAATATCTTCAATTGAATCAATAGATAATAAAGAACTTATGTTTATTTGTTTAATTTATTCGAAATAAATTATTTTTATTAAATAATTACAAGTTCTAGGACATCATTCCTAACATTATCATCAACAGAAGCTGAATTCATTGCCTTAACTGAAGCTGTGAAAGAAGGCATATGGTTGAAAGGGTTGGCAGAAGATTTTGGTTTTGTTCAAAGCAATGTGCAGGTGTTATGTGATAACCAAAGTGCCATTTACTTGTCAAGAAATCAACAACTCTATACAAGAACTAAACACATTGATGTTAAGTTGAATTTCATCATGGAAATAATACATTTGAAAATTCATTGGATATGCTTACAAAATCAGTCCTATTTAACAAGCTATGTCACTATTTGAAGCTGATTCATATGGAGGAGAAGACAGTGTGACAAGGAAGAAGACTAGATGATTAGATTATCATTGTTTTAAGTTCAAGGTGGAGTTTTTGTGACGACCCGTCACTTTTAAATAAATTAAAATCAGAGAAAACAGCGGAAGTCTTTTAATTTACGAAAAATTGGCGTGGTTTTGTTTGAAAATTGGCATGCCGAAAACCTGTTTACATCCTAATTTTCACATCTAATAAAATCTCATGGACTTTAAGTCCAAATCAGGAGTTCAAATGTTTCATCACATAAAAACCACATCAAAAGCTCTTATGAGCTATATACAATATCAAAGTGTTTGAAAATTCATAAAGTATTAACATATACTTTACAAAACCAACAAGTCCATCTCGAGGCCGGCATCCCTCGATCACGCAAGACCACCTCCTTCTCCTCGACCTCTAGCCAAGGCATTACCTGAAATTGGTTGTAATATCATGAGCTAACAAACTAAGCCCAGGTGAGAATAATAAGCATAAAAAGTAAATATAGACCTCAAACTCGCATTCGATTTGTGTCCAATAAACCGACACAATCCTTCCTAGAATTCTCCAAAGTCTAGGTCATTCTAAGTCATATTTTCCATTTGATGAAACTAATTAGCACACTTAGGCTAATTGTTCATCCTTTAACTTGTTATAACATAAAGTAAGAAAAGTAAATGACTTTGCAAAAAAAAAAAAATATAACATCTCGACTCTCTTTCTCATCTATCATATGCATAAAAGTAATGAGTACATCCATAGGATACGCAATTGCCATTTATGCATGTAATGAAGGTAATGTGGATTTTTACAAACTATCCACCCTTATCCTTATGCATGAAGGTAATGTGGGAATCCACTCATCCACCATTCAACCTTATGCATGATGAAGGTAATGTGGGAATCCACTCATCCATCATTCACCTTATGCATGAAGGTAACGTGGGAATCCACTCATCCACCGTTCCTTTCATTCTTTTCATTCTTTTCTTTTTCTCTTTTCAATGATGCGAGATGTTGTAGTATAATAAATAATGGTGCAAAATGTTATGCATATGCTTGCATATGCTTGTACAATTAAATAAAGTAAAGTAAATGATAAAGTAATTAAGATACACATAAGGTAAATGGGCATAAGTAAAGACATAAAGTAAATGACAAAAAGTAAAATAACCGAGAAACTCGAATGAACGATATGACGATCGAACTCCGATATTAGTAATAAGATTAGAATCATAATTTAAACGATTAACCTATGTCCTCCTGGATTCTATACTTCCAAATAACCTGAGGTTCTATTAACCGTTTTAAATTACAAGTTGGATCATTTTGACTTCAAAATAATCCAACCTTAGTTTCATAACGAAACTAAGTTAGAATCTTCTAAGATTCAAAGTCTTTCTCGAGAATTTCTAAGTTCTCACTTAAAGGATTAACTCTTAATCCTAAGGGCACTAACTCACAACCCTCTAATCTTAGGTTCGGATTCTAATCTTAGTTTCAAACTCTCAAACCATCACACTAGTTTGCTTTCCATATTTAATTTAAATGCTAACTATTCTCACCTTATTAATAAGATGATTTAGCTCCTAAGTTCGAAGGAGCGATCAACCACGAAGTTCAAAAACACCTACAAACGAATTACATCGTAACAATCAATAACGAAACCAACTATCATTCAAACAATTACTAAACATACAAAGCAACGAAAACCCAATAAAACCCACAAAGAGGCCCACGGCCCTATCATCAAAAAACGAGTCTCGGGTTTGGTTTTTCTGCTTTTTGGCAATTCAAAATACGTTTTGAGTTGGTTTTAATCAAATTCGATAATCCCGATTTCAATGGGTATCGATGAATAGTGTTTTTGAACATTAATCCCTTTCCGAATTGAATTTAAATAAACATTCATTCATTAATTTCTAACCCATTTTCAATCCCAAAAGGGTAAATTTCAAACGGAAAGGGTCTTGATCAAACTCGGTTTTAGGGTTATGAAATAGTTTCCAAAAAACACATAAAACTACTCCCGAATTGACAAACACCGAGTTTCACGGCAAGAAATCGAAAGAACACAAAAGCTTGAATCAATTTCCATGGAAGTTCAATGAGAATTCGAAATCTAGGGCTTACCTTAGAGAGTTGGAAACGTTTCAAGAGTGGAATGGGTAGAAAGGTCCCGGCGAGAGCTTTCCAACGCATCCGAAATCACGCAAAAGGCAAGAAACTAAACGGCGGCGACCGTTTCTTCCTCTTCTTCTTTTCTTCCCTTTGTTGCTCGGGTTTGGAGAAGAAAATGGTGATGTTTTGGTCAAAATGAGTCAATGACTCATTTTAAAGAAGATGACAAATAGTAAATAGATATTTAGGAAGTTGGAAATTACGATTTTGCCCTTTTTAAGACTTTTGGCTTAAAACGAATCCCGAACATCTCAAACTAACCCAATGGTGATTAATAATTATTAATTGGCCCGTTAATAATTATTAACACCATTAAAACGTAATTAAATAAATAAAGCCATTAAAAGGAATTAAAATGAAATAAATTGCAAATTTCTAATTTAATAATAAATAAATGAACTTAATTACTTGAATTAAAATAAAATAAATAAATAAATAAATAAAATTTTATCACAAAAAATAACGGGACGTTACAGTTTTATTATGATTAGTTGAGCATTAAATCACTAATCATTAGTTAATAAAAAACTAATCATTGTTTAGTTAGAAGAGTGGTTAAAAGATATTTTGTAATCTGTTAGCTTTCATTCTCTCTCTTGTAACTGTCCAAAGCAAAGAGCTTAAGAGCTTAGGAACTTATTCTTCCATGGCTAATCTGAAAATCTGTTACTTCTAGAAATTCAATTCTTTCAATTTCTTTCTTCTTCGTGCATTGATATTTTCCATTCTATTCATTGCTTATTGTTTGATCTTCAAAGCTTCTTGTAAGATTGCAAAGTTCATTTCAAAACAATTAAAACTAGATACGTTATTTAATTTGTATATACCTTTTCACACGGATCTTTGATTCCATTTTTCGTCTTGTTTTTGTTTTTCAAATTAGACCCTATTTGTTCCTATAAAAAGCTATAAATAAGTTGATAAAACATAAAGATTATAAAATATAACAAATAAAAGTTTAATACTGATATATCTTTTTGCGTAGAAAGATTTCTTTATCTTCCTTCTCGGTTGCCATGTTCCTGTTTGTTAATCTTTTCCTCTTTGTGTTCTTGCCATAACTCCTACCTAATATTATAACAAAGAATCAATATATTGGAATTAACCAGTGATCATATTAAAAGAAAGAATCATCAACCCAGAATTCAGGGAGATTCAAGAATATCAGTATATGAATACTAATCTTTCTTGATAAACATTAACTTTAAACTAATATTTGTATGTTTTCATACTCACCTAATAGCTTGAATCTTGTTGATTTTTTCTTCAGAATTTCGTCAATGGTGTTTCAAAGTAGCATAATAGTTTCAAATTTGGTAATAGGAATAGGTGGATAAGGTGATGCGAGTATCAGGGCTCCATCATTTTGTATAAAAAAAGAAAAAAAATTAATTATATTGGAATATGTATTATTGTAATTTCATATGAACAAATATCCTTATCATCATCTTTTATGGATTCCGAGCATCATTAGATACTTGAATATCCACAAAACTTTACCAAACAAACAAAAGAATTTGTGTTAATCTAGAATTTTCGTATAGGAGGAATCAGATTACCGTGAAACAAATGGTCTCATACTAACTCTATAAAGATAACTAAAATGATAAAATACAACTGGTTTGATCTATTTAATTTATGGTAAAATGAAAATAAGACATGTGGTTTTTACCAAATGTATGAACACCTTATGTGGTTGGAAAATGATAAATCATACCCTGTTGGATCCAAATTATTTCAATGAAACCCCTCCCCTTCAACACCATTAATTTTCTTTTAGACATAATTTCTTCGTTTGAAATCCGATTTAGATGATTCAAGATGTTTTGGAATCCTCATTTCGAGATCTACGTTATGGTAGCAACCAAAATCTTTGATAGTGTAAATCATACTTAGTATTTTGATGATAATCAATTTTATTTATTTATTAACGATTATGAAGTTTTAAAGTGACCATAACGCATAGCTCGAAACGAGTATTTCAAAACATCTTGAATCATCTAAATCGGAGTTCAAATGAAGAAGTTATGGCTAAAAGAAAATTGGGTAAAATACCATTTTAGTCCCTGAACTTTCACTCAAGTTTCATTTTCGTCCCTAAACTTTCAAAAGTTACCATTCTCGTCCCTGAACTTTCCATTTCGTTTCGTTTTGGTCCTTCATATTTTTTTTTCCGTCTAAAACACTAATAGAGAGCTTATGTGGCAAGTAATTGATAATGTGACATTATAGAAATATACCGTGAGGTTAAATATCATGAAAAAATGAATATAAAAGAAGGTTAATATCATTTTGTTCTCTTTAATTCCAGTCTTAAATCTCACTGTATATTCGTTTTTCTACATCTTTTAACCTCATTGTATATTTATATAATGTCACATCATCAATTATATGCCACATAAGCCCTTCGGTGATGTTCTAGATGAAAAAAAAAATCTAAAGGACTAAAACGAAACGAATTGGACAGTTCAGGGACGAAAATGGTGACTTTTGAAAGTTCATGGACGAAAATGAAACTTGAGTGAAAGTTCAGGGACCAAAATGGTATTTTACCCAAGAAAATTTATGACTTTAGAGGGGAGAGGTTAATTTTTATGGGTTCAAATCTCCCACTTTTTTTTATAACAAACAAATCTCCCCACTTTTATTACCTTTATTTAAAAAATATATATAAATACTATACCGTAAAAACGCATCGACTTAACCGCACTTCCACTCTACATAAGCGTATCCCCTAAAGTTGAACAGTTTTTTTCCTCATAAAAATACAACAAATCTGCACCATATATTCCATAAAAAGACCACCAAATGACATTTTTTTCACAATATTGTTCGAAATCATATTCATAACTGAAAAATCGAAACAGAAAAAAACAGACCTGAAATTGTATATTTTTTTTGTAAAATACAACCAATTTTAAATATATTATTAATAAACTAGTAATAACAAATTTAATTATATTGAAATATGTATTATTGTAGTTTTATATGTAATTAAATACTAATTAATTAATACCCACCTTTAGATGCTTGGATATCCACAAAACTTTAACAAATATACAAAAGAATTTGTAGTGATTTAGAATTCCCGTATTAAAAGAATCAGATTAACGTGAAACTAATGGACAACGGTTAATTCAGTAGAAAGAACTCAAATGATAAAATATGATTGGTTTGATTTATTTTATAGGGGTTCAAATCTCCTCCCTCCTTATTACCTTCATTTAAAAAAAATCCCACTCTACATGTTAGTGGTAAAGAAAGAGCTATGGTAAAATTGAAAAGTAGAATATCTATGATTACATAAGCGTAGCAGTAAAAACAGACCTAAAATTGTATAACTTTTGTAAAATACAATCAAATTTTGTTTTTAATTGTTTATACTAAAAAGAAGAATATCAATTTTTAACTTTTACCCATGTATTTTAGAGGTATCATCAATTTAAACCGCATCAATTCAAACACTATACTAAATTAAGTGAGTCGAGATCGGTAATGTTTTTAACAGGTAAAGATCACTCACAATCCCATAGTACACAAACATATTATACATTATTGTAAAGAGTTAGAAAAATGTAAGTTCTAAACAAACATTGATCCTTACAAGTTGGTTTACAACTCTACATTTTCTTTGGTGACCATACTGGGGATCCTCACATATGTAGCTGAAGCTCTATACTTTTTGGGAAGCATGAATCTGCCACCAAATTTCTGTTGCAGGAAAATGATCAGTGCAAGAAGCAGGCATCCAAGAGAGATAACGATATCCCAAGCAACAGCGAAGAATTCAACTTCCGGGTACGTCGAGTCGAGATTTTTGGCATAATTGTGGTGTTTGTATAGATCATATGCATATGGAAAAATACTGTGCATTGTCACAGTTCCCAAGTAGAATGTGGGAGAGAGCAATTTTCCCTTCCAATTGCCAAACAAGTTGAAGAGGATTTGAGGCAGAAGAAAACCGTTAAAAACCAAGCAAATGTAACATTTTAAGTAACTCCAAAATGTCGACAGGGAATTTTTTCGGTCATCGATATCCATTTCATACTTGTTCTTCACAAATTTTACAAGCATATATGTTGAGATGACCCCTCCCATGTGTAATGCAATAGTTATAAACAGAGCTGCCATCTCCGTTCTCCACGCCTCCTTTCTGTTTTCCTTGCTCGATCTGGCCGACCACGAGAGTTGCAAAAGGCGGCATTGCAATAAGAAAGCCACCAATATTACAACCATCACAATCACTTCATTTTTCAAGCCTCCAGTATGCAGGATGTTCGGGGAATTTTTCTGACTAATGCGGGTTTTCAAACTATTAAGCAAAATAGAACACTGGTGAAACGTTTAAGCAAAATAGGGCAGTATTTGACCATTGACTAAAAACGTGGAATGATACCACGTTTTCATTTGCCATGTCAGCAGAAAGCGTGGTATCATTCCACGCTTTCATTGAAAACGTTTTCACTGCAGCTTCATTTTTTCCCATTTTATAGATTTGGTAGTTAAAAAAAAAATAAAAAATAAAAAAACTAAAGTATACGTAAACAAATATGATTAAAATCTAAAATTAAAATACCCACTAATATTATTGATTTGGTAGTTACAAAAATTTATTTTTCATTTTTGTCTACTTAAAATCTATAATTAAAATATGATTTAAATGTAAACAAATTAATTTAAAAATTAATTAACTTAAAGATTTCTTAACAATTTGATTGTTCTTTATTTTTAAATTAAAAGAATTAAAAATTTACATTCAAATTGGAACAAAAATTTAAAAATAAAAGATAAGAAACGTTAAAAATAAAAGAATTGATGAAAGAAGTCAGGTTTTTTTTTTAAAATTAATAAAATTAAATTTGAAATCAAATCAATTGATTTGAATTTAAAATCAAATATTAATTATATTATTAAATCAAGTAGTTTTTGTTTTAGATTTAGAATTATAATTAGAATTAGAATTAGAATTAAAATGTAAATGTTTATTTTCCTATAATTTCATAATAAATTAAATTGAGATTAAAAAAATTGATCTTTTATTTAATTAATAATTTATTTGATTTTTTTAAATCTAATATATTTATTTTCCAGAATTTAGATTTAGAATTCAAAATCAAATGCTAATTTATTTAAATTAAAAAAATTCAAATTCAATTAAGAAATTGAAACTAATCTTTATTAATTAAATTAATATAACTAAATTTAAATTAATAATTTGAATTCAAAACTTAACTTATTTAAAAATTATATTTTAATTTTGATTTGAAACCAAATATTAATTAATTAAATTGATATGACTAAACTTAGATTAATATTTTAAAATCAAATTGATATAAAATCTTTAATTTAATTAATAAAGTAAATTTGTTACATTAAAATCAGTTTTTTATTATAGATTTGAAACAAACGTAAAAAAATTAACTACCAAATCTATCAAAATGTAGTTACAGATTTTGGAAATAAAAGAAGGATAGAAAACGTGGAATGATTCCACGTTTTTAGAAAACGTGGAATCATTTCACGTTTTCAATGAAAACGTGATATGATATAACGTTTTCTAAGAAAACGTTATACCATTCAGCGTTTTCATAAAAAACGTTGAACCATTCAACGTTTTCTAAGAAAACGTTTAATGGTTCAGCGTTTTCTAGGTTTACCAGTCAAATGCTGACGCCACGTCAGTGCCACGTCGACAAACTGCCCTAGTTTGTTAAATATGTTTCAAACCTATCTATTTTGATTATTTTTTTTAATTTTTGGCTTATTTTAAAAAAATTTCCCAGGATGTTCTGTCCATTGGTTTTCAAGGAAAACAAGGCTTCAAAGTACATTACAAGAAGAATCGCCCACATGAACATTAGAGAAAGACCCCTTTTCCAAGCCAGACAACCGACAAGCGACGATTTCGAGTTGATTCTTACTCTCATCCCATTTCCCTTCACCAACCCATGTCATGTTTGGATTGAAATAATCTCCAGGACTATACATTCTAAACTTATCACTATTTGTAAATTCAATCAGAAGCAGCAATTTTCTTGCATCCTTGGAACATTGTAAGTAGTCGAGGGATAGAGAAAAAGGTAAATCTTTCAAAGACAAGCCAAAAGGATCACAATTTTTTTCGGAAAGGCAACGCTTCGTGTATTTCAAATAGAATTTATAGTATTTGAATGGGAGTAAGTCACAAATACGATTGCTTGACAAAGAAGAAAGAGGCAAACCAGGTGGAATATTGCTTCCAAATGGAGGATTGGAGGCAAAACTATCAGAAAACAATGTGGAATTCATTTGCTGAAAACTCAAAAGGGAAATTGTCTCAAATTAAGTCAAATCATTCTTTGAATCATCACTCAAACTAGCTAAAGTTCCTTTAATCAAACCGGCAAAATCAGTAGTAGAGTTTCTAACATTACTAAGCTTAAAAACAACAGCAAGATTGAGTTTTTTACCTTTTTCGGAATAAGTAGAACCCGATCCAACCATGCAAAGTTCCCCACTAGATTCAAGCCAAACCCCAGTCAGCCCAAATTTCAACTGACTTCTATAATAGTAAAGTTTGCGTCTAGTTGATCCCCTGTCATAAGAATAACCACGCTCATAGCCAAGGCCTTGAAATATCAAATCTCCATCAACATAAAACAAGCCTGGCTTATCAGTAGTACGGACACTTTGTGATTGATAAGAGAAGGAGTTGGTTTGATTCATAATCCCACTCCCACCTGTAAAGAAACCGTTGATCGTTCCATCATGGGGAAACTCGTCTCTGGAAACGACGTCTTTGACAGAGAATTCCGGGACAAAGGAAGCACAATGATGAGAGTAAGAGAGTAGTTGAGTTTCAGTGCATGAAATGAAGCTGCAGCTCAAAGATGCCAAGGCTGTGAAAAGAACAAGGAAAAGTAGTTTATCCATGGGAATTTAATTTAATTTAATTTGGATGAAGAATGAAAATGGAGGAGACATGGTTAAATAACATTAATGCTTCCTTTGTTTTTCAAGTAAACCAAGACTTGATTTAGAGACTTCATGAAAGGAACAAGACAAGTTGTGGAAGAAATTTCCACATACACTCTTGTTTCAATATCTGATTTATTTGATATTTTAATTTTTATGATGGATTTTTTTAGAAATTTTAGGCAAATAATTAAATTGACTGTGAATAATTATGGAGACATTAGTTAATTAGTTTGATTGAGATGAAAAAAAAGTTGGTTGGTTATAATAGTGAAATTATATTTATTTTGGATAATGAAGTGTTAGATTTTTTTTTTTTGTATTAATCAAATTGGGGGAGAGGAGGGGTGGGGAGACTCGAAACTTTGACCTTATGGGAAGGGAGCAGATGCCTAATCAATTGAGCTATGTTCGTGTTGTCATTTATTCATCAACTTAAACATAAAGATATATGCACTTTTTTCACAAGTTCGAATATTAATCTATTTTTTTAGCCTCTTTTTGAAAAGTATCCAACAAAAGGACCATGCTTTAACTTCTCAATGAGTTTACCTAAATATTCATGGAATACCCACATAAGAATTCAAGCTTAAACAACAACTGATTAGTTAAACATTCATAATACTTTAATACTTACCTCTCATCTCTCAAACAATCACAAGTTTAACCTTTTTCCTAAAAATCAAAATTCTACAATTTGGCTCAATAATTGACAGATTTTCTGTAGAAAGGAAAAAATAAATAAATTATTAGAATAAACTTGAACAAGCATTTTCACAAACAGTCAATGAGCAATAACATTAAAAACAAACCTCATCTTCACAAGCAATGGCAGTAATTCATGTTTCCCTTTCTCTTTTACTTTACTATCATATTATATTACACTGGAACTCAATTTTTTTTCCTTCATAAAATAAACCAAGACTTTGGAGTTAGTTTTCTTTTCAAAACCATAAATTGGTAAAATAGTTTTCTTTTCAAAACCATAAATTGGTAAAATAGTGATTCGTTCTCAATAATTTTGAGAAAATATTTGTCTCCTCACAAGTTAGGAGGTGCTCCTCCTGATTTCCACACGTGTTTTATTTCTATTGGTTAAAAACTAATTAATGATAATTGATATATTTTTTTTATTAATTAAATGGGACCCACTGGTTTGCTTTTAATAAATACAAATAGAACACGTATGCAAGTCAAGATGAGCACCTCCTGATGTATCAGGAGCCAAGTATTTCCTTCCATAATTTTACGAGTGTTTTAGTTTTTTTTAAAAATAGTAATTTTTTTTATCATAAACAAATAAAAGGTAGTTTTCTATTGTTTGCTTTGACTATTGTGTTTAGATGTCCTAGTTTTTTCGCAGCATTATTGTTTTGTTTCTTATCTTATCCAAGTAAACGAAGACTTTGACTTGGAAAATCCTAAGGGAGGAAATGTCTTGGAATTTTTTTAAATATATTATTAATAAATTAGTAACAACAAACCTAATTATATTGAAATATGTATTATTGTAGTTTTATATGTAATTAAGTACTAATTAATTAATACCCATCCTTATTGTAGGTATATACGGATTGATAACTCGTAATTTACGCATGTTTATTAGTGGTTTTATCCCCAAAATAATTAAAATATGAATGATAATTGATTCAAATGTCCATAATATTATTAATCGTTGAATTTCATGAACGTAGGCGAAAACGGCGCTCAATTCAGACTTAAAACGAAGAACTTATGCCCATTTTAGTGTTGAAAAAGATCCACAGCCGCGGCGGTGGGATCCACTGCCGCGTCTGAGACCAAAATCAAAATTCGGGCCAAAAACCCAAGAGTGGGAGCAGCGGCGGTGAGAGCTGTCGCCACGGCGCGAGAAAAATATAAAAATAATGAATAATGGCTGCGATGACGTCATCAGTGTGAAGAATATAGTGCGCGCTGACGTCAACGCACACAAGGGAGAGTTAAGGAGGAGCGACGTGTCGCTCCATCTGGGCGACACGTCGCTCAGCACTTCAGCGTCCAACAGCTTCCAGCGGCTCCACGGCTCGGCTGAGCGGCTCCCTTGCGGCTTCCGTTCGGCTCCAGACTCAGCAGGCGACAGCTGGCTCAGCTGTACGGCTTCAGCGAATAAAGGAAGAGATTTTCTTTGTTTTTTATCCGATTTTATCTATTTTTAGTCTATTTAAAGCCCCTCTTAGACCCTAATTAAAAATCCCTTCTTTCCCTATTTTTCTTAGAACTCTTAGGTAGTTTTTATCATATTTTCTAGCTAAATTATTTATTCCAACTAGAGGATTATCGAGGTTTGGTTTATGAATTTGTGAGATTTTGTTTCTTAATTTAATTCTTATTTTCTCTTTATTCATGATTTCTCTTTGCATATTTTATTGTTAGTTAATTCTTGTTCAAATTGGCCACTTGTTCATTGATTGATTTTCATATTGCTAGTTAGAATGATTGAATCCGTAATTGTTTAATTATTTCTAATACAAGTAGCATGTTAGCATAAATTGATTATTGACACTTTTTGATTTATGTTATGAGAATTTATGATCTAACTTAAATGAACCTGTCGTACTGTGTTTGTTAGTTAGAATTGGGTTCTTCTCTTCTTAATGTTGTTAATGGGTTAAATCTTATTATCGTATTCTAGGGTTATCCGTTAATTAGGGAAGTAGTCATTAGATCGTATCTTGGCTATCGAGAATTTAAGGAAGAACACTTATAAGTTGTTGATTGGTTTTGACAACTTCCAACCAATTTAGAGAAGAATTTAGGAATGCATGTTTAGTAATCGATGATCAAATCCATGAACCATAACCGAGATTAACCTTTAGTTGGAAGCTTTTCTCTATTGATTTCTTTCTTTCTAATTTATTTTATGTTTTATTTTCAAAACTCAAAACCCCCCTTTTTATTAACTTTAATTTAATTCTCTTTTCCCTGTGGAGATCGACCTTACTCACCACTACTACAGATTTTTAAATTCCAAGAGTAAGTTTATTATTTTTGGTGGTTTCGACACCCATCACGGATTCCAGACATCTTTCTATGCTTGGATATCTACAAAACTTTATCAAATATATAAAAGAATTTGTAATAATTTACAATTCTCGTACAAAAGAATCAGACTACCGTGAAATAAATGGACAACGATTAATTCTATAGAGATAACTCAAATGATAAATTATGATTGGTTTGATTTATTTTGTAGGGGTTCAAATTTGTTCACTCCTTATTATCTTCATTAAAAAAAAAATCCCGGTCCGTTTGGCATAGCTTCTCCTAAAAATGTTTTGAGTTAAACAATGTAAAAGAAATACTAATGAAGTATTTCTTCTAAAAACACTTGAGTATGCTAAAATGTGTTTTTGAAGAAAATACTTGATTTGTGATTCTTCCAAAAATGTTTGTAAACAAGTATTTCACTTAAAATACTTCACTCAAGTGTTTTTAGATGAAACATTTAACTAGTATTTTTTTTTAAATCTCTAACTCAAAACATTTTTAGGAGAAATTATGTCAAACAGACCCTAAAAATGCATTAACTTAACTGCACTCCCATGTTAGCAGTATAGAAAAAGCTATGATAGAATTGAAAAGTAGAATATCTATGCTTACACAAGTGTAGCAGTAAAAACAGATCTAAAATTGTATAACTTTTATAAAATACAACCAGATTTTGTTTTTAATTGTTTATACTAAAAAGAAAAATATCATTGTTTTTAATTGTATTTTAGTATATGAGAGAATTATTTTTTTTGTTTTGTTTCTTTTCCAAGTAAACGAAGACTTAGACATAGAAATTTCTACGCATGGTCCCATACTTGAACCGTGAATATTAATTTTAGGAGTGATATGATGTTGTGGAAATGTGAGGCTAATAATTGAAGGTTATTCCAAGGGAGGAAATCTCATCTTAGAAAAGTTTAATCTAGTTGGAAATTTGAGAAATATAAACAAAATCTTGAATGAGTCCTTCTATCTCCTTCCAAGTAGTCTAAGAATTGATTTGCTAAGGAGTGAAAACTGGGATATGCCATTGCGTTTAGTTCGCCGTGTGTTTGGTGTAAAAGTTGTTGAAATTGTGAAAATGAAATGGTTTGTTAAGAGGGCTTATCGAGAGTTTCAAAACTGGGAGACAAAAGCTGATTAGACTAGTGTAACCCCAAGTCCTTATCTTAATCGGCGAACCAAACGTTGAATGAAATATTATAGATGTAAAATAAAAATTATGTGAAAACATGTCTAAATAATTGTCTTTAAAGATTATATTCCCGTGTTTTCTTTTACTTCTTTTTACCCTTTTTTTTAATAACATATGGTTCCTCCTAAAATTATTTATTTGTGAATAATAACTTCGATTATACATGAATTTAACTTTCAAAACTGGTTTTGAATTTGAAGTAGAAAACAATTTTTAAAAACTATCGCGAGATTAGATTCACATAATCTCGAAAATATACTATGTTTGTAGAGAAGAAAACAAACCCTAATATGAGAAAGAGCGAACATAATATATGTTAAACTAATTATAAAAGTAATAAAGTACTATAAAAAAGTACATATTTATAAAGTATGAAAAAAGTACATATTTATATGTTGTATAATAACTATTACCGATCCGATTGAGACAACTCAATTGATAAAACATCAATTTGTTTGACGTACTTTTCATGGGTTCAAATTCCCCCATCCCTAATTCAATCATTATTGTTATAGGTTTGAACCTCTCCCCCTAAATGTTGTATAAAAAAATATTACTAAATGATATATATTTATTTTGGCATAATAATGTATGGATTAATGGCCCGGAATTAGGAGTAATTTACTCCTCATGAGAGAAAAAAAACTGTAGTATGTACAACAGAAACGAATATATATCAACAACTTCCAATACAAAATTATGTACCATTTTGTCCCATCAAATCATGCTACAATCTAACAAAATCTCCCTGTATTGAGATGGAAAATTTGAGGAAAATGAGAATGAAACTATAAATGTCAAAGGAGAGGGGAAAAAATGACATCTTCTTTTTATATGAATTAAATTAGAATGAATTATCTTCTCTACGTCCAGCAGTAACTTTACGATGCCGTTTCGAAGTGGATCGCTTTTCACCTCTTCCTCGCTTGGAAGGATTTCTCTTTGCTGGAGTCTTTAAAACAATATGAACTGGAGCCTTTGGAACAGTATGACCATCCGGGACTGCTGGAGGTTGGTGGATAACAACTTTGGCAGGAGGCGGCATATGTTCCAGTAATTCTCTATGATATGTCTGCAGATATAAAAAGGGAAAAGGAAAGAACAATCAAGAAACCTTTTCTTAAAAGAGAAAAGTCGGCTTGAGGTTCACTCACAGACCACTGGTTTAATTTAAATACCATAAGACTTCGGAACTCACTATGTAAAGCTGAAAACAACAAAGTTCATAGAGTTGTATGTCCCGGTGAACTAAAATAACTTAAATACATTTTTAATAACTGAGCTGCATATATACTAATTTCTCAAACAAGAAAAAAGGAGTACGAGACCTGTATTACAAAATTGCGCCTTTCACAGTCCAGAAACATGTTGATGCTCCAATTAACTTGTGACATGATCTTATCCCTAACTGTGGAGAAGCTTAACTGATCTCTTGAAGTAAAACGATCGACTTCATTGAACCAAAGGCAAGTGAATAGATTTGTTATAGGAATATGTTCTCGAATTAGAACACAACCTTCAGGAACATCTGCAAACAGTTCATTGCAAAGCAGAAAGTGAGAGTCAAAATACAGACGATCGTACACATAAAAAGCAGGTTTGAAAAAACTGAAATAGTTCATCAAATGAATCAATCCATACCACTAGTTATAGGAAGCTTAGCCAACGAATATGGTGTTAAACCTTCACTAACATAAAAATCAATCTGCTCATCAATGGAGGAATTGTCATATTTTCCAGCAACTTTATTAGCATCAGCCTCTTCAAATACATCAAATCGCTTATAGTGTCTTGAGATTGCAAAAGTTGCATTCTGACGCCACAAGAACCTGTTAGGATATTCACATGCAAAAACATCAGGATTAAAAACAACGTATTGAAATAAAGCTTAAAGCTTGATCAGCTCTTAAACATCGGCATCTAAGCATAGAATCTCCATGATTGAGAATCAAAGAAAAAAAAACATTTCATGAGTAAAATTATGGACAAGAAGGAATAGAACAAACCTACATTGATGGTTATTTAGGTAAGCTGCAGTACGACATAAAAAGTTTTCTGTAAAATGATGAGACTTAGAGATTCCTCAAGGCATTTTCAAAACTTCCCAAAAGGATTATGCTGGACCATTTCTTAACTATGAATCTCAATTGACACAGGTATCTAGACATGAAATGGATCAAATCCATAACATTACGTTTTTAAATAGCTTTTTTGGAAAGCTTCCCTGTAACAGTTTGCACAACTTTTTGACAAACAAAATCAGTTGCATGCAGTTTCATACAGTTTCAAAGAAACTGCAAAATCAGATATAAGCATATTGAAATAATATGGATTCCCCAGATTAGCATACAGAATAAGTGCTTAAGCCAAACCAACTCACTAATATCACTTATCCATCTCGTTATGACAGTTGGGCTTCCAGACAATTGGAGTTCCATATTTGATGTTTGCACTAATCTATTTCATCGTCTATCTTACACTAAATACAATTCCTACCTCTGCACGAATAAAACATAAACGTGGGTGATGGACAAAAATATTTCGCAAAAGGGAAAGAAATTTAATAATAGAAGAATCATTGCATTGCCATTAAAAATTCGAACCAAAGTAACAATTCAACATCACAGAAAAAATTATTACAGAACACAAGTGGTGTTAAATTACCAATAAACCCAAAATTTCAAGCAGTTAGGCAAAGATAAATTTAAAATTTTCAAGGTATTCCCAACCATCCCGTCACATGTAAGCATGGATATTAACAAAGGCGCAACATATGAACAAAGCAAATAATATATCAAGGGTTTGAACTCAAGACCTCCACCTCTGAAACTATGTTAAATCACTACCAAAAAAAGTTATTAAGCTAAAACAAATTTAACCTTTCCATAGTATTCCCAACAAGTGGGAAACTTAAAACTGAACAGCTTATAATTTAATGCTTCAGAAGCCTGAAAGCCCAAGGAAAACAGAACATTGGACGCACCTCTCAAGAATTTGAAATGGATCCACAACAAGCTGGAGTTTTCCATCTATCCAAATTGAATATTGAATGTTAGGGAAGAGCCTATGCAGTAGAAGCTTGGGAATCTGCCACAATTAGATCATGTATAACTTTATGAAATTCCATACATATTCCATCACAATTCCAACAAAACACAAGAAATCTATATAACCTGTTAATATGTAAACATCAGATAAAAGGAACACAAGCACCTGCTGACTAATTTAAAGTAGTCACCATTCAGCTCAAAGCCAGTAGGGTAAGGTTTAAATCTAAAGAGGAGCAGATGTTCTCATAAAGACTTTAGTGACAATACTCATGTTGGGTCTGGGCTCAAGCCTATCAATTAATCCAAAATAAACGAGAATCTGTATTCTTAGTTTTCAAGAAACTGTAATGTATAAAGCTTGATTTTTCAACAATTTAACCCAGATCTCTTTATCAGTTTCTTTTGAAAAGACTTTTCAATCAGTTTCTTAGTCAGGTTCCTTCATTCTTCTACCATACTTTATTAGTCAGGTTCTCTCAAATTGCTTCAACCATATTTGCAGCAACACCTACGGCTGATAAAAATCATAAAGATTCACAAGTTTTCTGTAATGAAGTCTCAAAGAGAGCACTGAAGTCAACTTGATTTCATATATCATCATCATTTTCACACTATCTTAAATTGTATGTCTTCTTACTGAATACCCACAAAATGACCAAGGTTCTACCATCCCAAGAACCTTTTCCACAGCCACAAATTGGCAAGGATATCTCATCAGAGTTGCTTTAGCCAGATTTGATAGTGATGTCAATAATAAGAGTAGAAGTATTCAAGCTAGTAGAGAGAGAGGGAGGGAGGGAGAACTTAATTGACCTTGCCATTACGTCTTGAATCAGCATAAGGAACATTATGAACGACGATGATTCTCCACAAGCCAACCCTCATTCTGTTATCCAAGAGGCTGAAATTCTTCATATATGCTTCTGTCTCTTCATCAATGAACATGTAGAAAGGAACACTTCTCTTTGACTCTTCACTAATATTGATGGGCTGCTGTATGACATCATAGTTTCCTAGGAAGAAAAGACAAAAAAAAATGGAGTCAACTAAAGAACCATGTACATAAAAAAAAGTGAAAGAAAAACTAATTGAATGCACCAGTATACCAAATATGGCTGACGCTACAATGACCTCATGAAACTCCTCCAACTCCAAAAGGTCAGCTTCATCAATATCAAATC
The DNA here is from genome assembly GCA_028015215.1 of Gynostemma pentaphyllum. Taxonomy (NCBI): domain Eukaryota; kingdom Viridiplantae; phylum Streptophyta; class Magnoliopsida; order Cucurbitales; family Cucurbitaceae; genus Gynostemma; species Gynostemma pentaphyllum. The sequence continues at coordinate 16,589,000 of CM051353.1, read as the reverse complement.
CACTCTGACTTCCAGGTTTACTTCCTTTAACAAATCTAATTGAGACAGGAAAGCAGAACAAAAGAAGATATGCATTTAGGACATTAGAAAAATTCTTAAGATTTCTTGGAACTATGTTACTATGCATCATGAAGACCAAAAATATTTGGAAAAGTAATCTTCAATAATTATTAAAATAGTACATGAAAAATGCAAGGAAGTGGAACACACCCACAGTGAACTGTCATCGATTCCTTTATAATAAAAGAATCATTTCTCTGTCTTAGAGAAGGATATCCACCAAAATCAGACCCACAATGTGGTTCGGTTTTTGTTGGATTTTCATCGTGAGCATATGTTAAATTATGAAGTACAGGAGATGTTGAAGGTGCGCTTGGCATACTAGCAATAGCCTGCTCCACAGGAATATAACACACTGGACAAGCTGGAAAACAAGGAAAATAATATGAATATCATATATATAGCAAGCATTCCAACAGGATGATGCATAAGTCATGTGTATGGTTGTAGACATGGAAAAATAATAAATTAACTTGAACTTACGACGTGCTCCAGTCCGTTTTCCATTTGCTGGAGCTGGAGGAGGAAGTGCAAAATTTTCACATGGATGCGGAACTGGAAGGGAATGTCTAGGAAAAATACCAGAGATTAAAGACCGATTCAAATGAGTGAAAGGAGAGATAGGGGGAAATTTTCCAGGAGTAGAAGTTGTATTATCCTTGAAATCTTCTGTTCTTGAAACAACTGGATTTATCAAATCTCTTTGTGTAATTTCTTCATAAGGTGCCTTCAAATCTGAGCTCTCTGTTCAATCATGACAACAAAAGGAGCCACAAAAAACAAAATGTTATTGCTGCAAAGAAATTATAAGCAGAAGGGTCCAACAAAATGAAACATCAACACACATGATTATTGCAGCACGAAATCATATCATAACCAGACCAAAAAAATTAAATGAGATACAAATAGTTCACTAAAATCCAGGAAAACGTGAAGAGAATCATTTTCACAGCATGCCTCTGAAAACAGTACTCTCGTTACGTGAACAGCAAGCTAATATCTAGGCACAAAACTAATTGTGCAAAAAAATGTTTATATACATCTTTAATTATCGTAACGGATGTTTAAACTTCAACGGGCTTAGATTCATATAATCAGTACAAGTCTTAGAGTGCATGCATCAGCCCCATAAGTCCAAAAAATCCAAACGCAATATCAACAAATAATTGAATTATAACCACCAAAAAATAAAAAACGAAATAGAAAAAAGAACAAACCTCTATTGACTGCAAACGATCCAAATACAAAAACCAAAAGAGCAAGGATAAATAAAAGGAGCATTGCAACCCTTCTTCGACCAAAGCATCGACAAAACAAGGGAATAAATCTCTCCCTCTCTCTTGAACTCGAAATAATCGTTTTTGAAGGCTTGTTGTAAGCAAGCAATGACGACGCCGACGCAGAATTATGCAGGGCACCATTCTGTAGCTGTTGATGCAATGACGCGTAGCTCCCCGTACGCATACCCAATGACCCTCCAGTCATTATACCTCCAACCCCACAACTTCAACTTTCATTTCCTATAACTTCCAACCATCAATTAGTCAAAACCCAATTTCTTTCAAACCCCACACTTCAAAATGATGCAAGAACTCTCCCAGTTTGCTACAACTGACACCACAAACCAACCAACACCAATCCTCAAAATTGATCAACTCCCAAAATATCAATCCTCATCAAGCCAATATCTCTTTATACAGATAAAGAAAATTTAAACAACATTGCCCCACCTCAAAATCAAATTCAAATGCACCAACACTACAATTCCTTTTCTCCAGGTCAAATACAATGCAAGAAATCAATCCCAGAAACAAATCCAATAGTTATACCAATAATCAAGAAAACCAATCAATACTCGATCTGCAATACCAGTGTCATCAAATCATCACAAAACCACATTTGACAAAAACTCAACTCTTAAACCCAGTGTTCTTTCTGATTAGAGTGATAAACTGATCGATGCCCATGAATTCAAAAAACAATCTCTATCCCAAATCTGAATCAAAATTCAAAACCCACAAAAAATAATCACAAAAACTTTCTTACCCACAACAGATCAGTGCCAACCCAGATACATTAACCAATCGAAATTACCTCGTACAGAAGTGGGTCCAATTCCAATCTAATAAAAGCTTGAAGCTTTTGATGATGTTTCCTGATGGCTATGAATAAGGATGGACATTTGGAAATCGATGATTTTGGGCACAAAATTCCATAGTTTTACGTAATCCAACCGGAGCGAACCAGCATAATGGAATTTATGTTGAGCAAATCGCTCTTTGAAGTAATAATTTCTTTGATTGATTTTTTAATTTTTATGGGTTAATATTTTTACCATCATTTTTTCTTTTTTTAATTTTAATTAATGAAGTTATACTTATATGTTTGACATTATCACTTATCAATTTGGTTGTTTTTGCAAATAATAATAATTAATTGTAAATTATAATACATACTACACTTCTCATACTTGGGAGTTGTTGCATAATTTGATTCCACTAATACTTGGAAGCATACGGGTGAATTAGTTTATTTAAATATTCAGATTTATTATTAATTAATGCATAATATATAAAATAATATTAAATGGAATCATGATATTTAATTAAAGCGTCATGATGGTCATAAATTAATGTATTGGTATGACACTCAAGATGTAAAGAGTATCGGTCCAATAAAACTTATATAAATATCTAATTTACGACAACCTAGAAGTGTATGAGTTGAGTATATAATTTACCACACACAAAAAATCTTTCTTAATACTTTTAAAAGTTTCATTTGCATCTCTATACTTTTCTTATTATTTTTACGGTAAAATACAAATAAAACCTCTGTAGTTTTTTTCAAATGCATGAACACCTCATGTGGTTTGAAAATGACAAATTACATCCATGTGGTTCCAAATTTTTTCAATTAGACCTCTCCCCTTCAATGTCAATAATTTTTTTTTAGCCATAACTTCTTCGTTTGAACTCCGATTTGGATGATTCAAGATGTTTTGGAATCCTCATTTTAGACTCTACATAATAGTCACTTATAAACTTTGAAATGATTAACAAATAAAAGAGTTTATTAACATCAAAATACTAGGTATGATTGAAACCATTAAATCTTTTGGTTATTTATGATTTAGAAGTTTTGAAGTAAACATAGTGTAGAGACCGAAATGAGGATTCCAAAACATCTTGAATCATCCAAATCAGAGTTCAAACGAAGAAGTTATGATTAAAACAAAATTAATGGCATTGAAAGAGGGGGGTCTGATTGAAAAAATTTGGAACCACAAGGGTGTGATTTGCCATTTTCAAACCACAAAGGGTGTTCATGCATTTGAAAAAAACCACATGGGTCTCATTTTCATTTTACCCTTATTTTTATTACTAACGTTGAAAGAGAGAGGTATTTGACGAATGTGAAGGTCAAACTTCCACCTTCATAATTATAACGAGTGATCTATATCACTCTACCGAATACATTTTATATTGTACTTGATACTTGTATTTTTTATAATCCTCATGCTATTTTATTTTTAATAAGATTTAACCAGCTCTAGACATGAGTTTTCTCTTTTTTTTTTTTTTTTGTATATAATACCCATGCACTTGAATTCAATTTCAAATATGACCCTTACTTTTTATTTTTTTTCAAAACACGCTCCTACACTTATCAATAAATCATCATATATTAAAAAAACATCCATTTTAACATTGATATATTATTTTATTATTTTTCTTAAACATTTTAATAGAATATTCATATTTCTTTTCCTTTATAACTTACATTGGGTATAAAATCGGGACCCACATTATTTATTTTAGTATTTAGATTAATGAAACAAAGATCCTTCATCACTAACCATTATGTCTCTCACGTTTCTATCTCCTTCTTCATTATAACTATGCTTTTTATTTCAAATTTGGACCATCATTTTTTGTCTCAAAAATTGCCAAACAAAAAACTTCTATGGTTCGTTCCTTCTCGTTCTTAGCAACTTTGTAGCTCATTTATTGCATGTAATACTTTAATTTAAAACATGAAACTATAAATATCATGATGTTTATAAGTCAAGATTTTCACAATAACAATAATAAACATGAATTGAACACAGGGCCGTCATTGGCATGGTGCAATTGGTGCGACCGAACAGGGCCCCCGAGCTTTGGGGGCCCCAAATATTGAATTAAAAATCTAGTATTAATAATATATAAATGAGAATTTATTCTAAGTCGCGTTGGTTGACCTTCTCCCTACAATATCTTTATATGTTCCCTGCCATTATAAGTTGAGTTCAATCCCAACATTGATTTAAAGTTCAATTTTTTTATTTTTTTTATACTACTTTGATAATTTTATGCTATTTTTTATTATATTATTTTATTGATATTGTGTTTAATAAAAATAATTTTATATATATATATATATATATATATATATATTTTTATGGTTTTTCATATTAAGGATTATATGATTGAGGGCCCAAAATTATATATCGCACTGGGCTCTTATTTTTATAGGAATGACCCTGATTGAACATACCGTTTTTAAGGAAAACTTCATGATAAAACAGTAGACGATTTGGTGTAGATGAGTCTGAGTTTTTCTCTCTATCACCCACTTTAATTGTACAACATCGATGGAGCACGTACACAATAATAATGTTTATCTTAGTCGGCTTGAGAGATGACCAAAACTCATATTTATAGATGCCAAAAGCCATGTCTATTCACAAATAGACAATAGTCACAATGAATGGTTATGTCTTTTCTATCAAAAGACATAACCATTTAAAGAGTCATTACCTTTCATTTTATATATAGTCAATGGACACATTAAATAGATGTGTCCTTCCACTAATAACTAAATAGATTTAATCATTAATTAATTATTAAACGGTCAATAATTATCATTTGGGTCACAATAATTTCTTACATTGCAATCTTCCAAAGTTTCATACCAAAGTGTGCGGCTGATTTGTGGTTCGATTCCTACTTGATTCGATTTGTAGCAAAAATCTTGATGAGAAAAATGTTATTTTTGAAAGAGATGGTAATTTTTGAGGCAAACGCTGACTGAACGTTAATTTACATAATGTGAATCCCGATATAAAGAATGTTAAGAAATATAAATATGCTATTAAAGTGTTAAAAAAACAATAAATTAATTTTTCAATGTTGAAATGAATGATTTTTTAATGGATAATAACTTATTGATATGTGTAGGGATCTGTTTTGGAAAAAAAATAAAGTGAATGGGTGATACTTAAAATTAAGTAAAATTGTATAGATTATTTCTTATATTCTACTCTTATTTTTATCTGCTTTGAATTAGACATGTGACGGGCCTCCTTTAGTGAACCCAGTTATCCTTTATATTGAATTTTTCCCTTTTTGTTTGCTTTCGTTTGGGCTATTTAGGTTCATTAAAATCAGTTGATCTTCCCTTCTTTTGCTAGTCCCTACATCACAAATAATGCCAAAATCTTGAGATTTTTTTTATACATAGTATTTTACGTTCCAATGAATGGATAACAATTTTATATTCCATATTTTTTATAATTAAGCCCATTAGAGTTGTTAAAAGCTCTTTCAGAAACCTGGGTCAATTTTGACTTTTTGAAATGTTTTGTAATTTTAAAAGATTGCATGACAAATCATTAATAAATAAAATTAAATCTTAAAGAAATAAATATATCGTGTGATAATCTAACAAAAACAACTTTTCAATTATATAGTAGAAATTAAAAATACATAACTGATCCATCTACATTTCCTTTCTTTCAGTTACACCAATGAAATTTAGACATTAGAGTTACATAGGTATTCTATCATATTGGATTATTATCATTAAAATGTAAATTTGATATAAAAGATTGATCGAATTAAATTGATCTACATCACCATTAACCGAGTGACATCTAGGTATAACCAAAAAAAAAGGAGAGAGTGAAGAGCTGAATCCCCTTCAAGAAGTATCAACCATCAGAACATCATTTTTGGATCTCCAATTCAGCAAATTGTATTTTAATTTCACAATCTTTTAGAAAAGGTAAGCAACATGGAGACATAAGTGACAAATAGGCCCCCAAAATTTTATCATGTTATATTTGGAATCACATTGAATGTCCTCAAAAGGCTGTCTAAGTGGGAGAGACAAAAGTTAACATCCTTCAATTTTCATGCTATCTTATGTGTATGATTTTGTGGATAATACTTTCGAACATTGGAGGACACATGTTGTTTGTGTGTTGGGATGGATACGGGTTTCATACTATCCTTTGAAAAAAAAAAATAATGAAAAAAAATTGTAATTTTATAAAACATTATATATCAGAATAGATGCTCTCGACCCTGTAAAAATTAAACATTTTGATATGTTATTTGAATATGCCATGATTTTTTTCTAGCAATATTTTATTTTCATTATTATAGAGGTAGATGTTAAAATATAGAGAAATTTCAACCGATGCCACTATTATGAGTAATTTTTAAAATAGTAAATGTTTTGAAATATTTCAAAAAATATTTGTTATTTTTTAAAATATCAATTTTTAAAATGTCATTTTTGAAAACCCCTAATTTTTTTTAAAGAAAAGTAACGAGTATTTTCCAATCTTCTGACTGATTTACATATCATACCCTCGTGATTTGTAAAATTGTAAAATCACAACCTTCTCTTAGTTAGTTTTAACGAATTTTCGAGATGTGATTATTCTACATCTTCCACATGTTCGAATTCCATTAAAAATAATTAAAACTTTAATTGTATGAGTTCAATTTACATAATGTGTGTCATTGTTTAATCAAGTTTAAAATTTAAATTTGTAGAGTTAAGATTTTTTTTTTTATTGTTTTAATGAAATTTGAATATGTGACGGAAATATAATAAACACGTGTTTCAAATTTATAAAAGTGGGTGTGGTTTGTAATTTTACAAAGCACAATAAATGTTTAAAATAGTTTTTAAATTGGAACGATGAAATTTTACACACATCACGCAAACCATAAAGTATGATTTATACTTTCATACTTTTTGTTGTTGCGCGAAAGTGGTTGGCTTCAACGTACGCAATAATTTTATAATATTAGACGAGTCAGATGTAGTACGCTGCATTGGAGGTGCTGTGTAGGTGTGAGTGACGAGTAATGCATGTACCTGCACAAGAAAGAACATAGCACACATGTGTGATGCCGGTCTAACACCATTTGATACTTAAGTCAGAGCTAGTGTGCCAGAGAGAATTATAATATAATTAGTTACCTAATGATTGAGTTTCTTCTCCTGTTTATAGGAGAATAAATTGATGACATCATCATGCCACGTGTCGCGTTAGGATTGGGCCACATGTTTCTTCCCAACTACATGTCATGTGTTTGGTTATGCCAAGTGTCGTCTCTTGATTGGATACTTGTATGATGTAGCTTATTGGACTTAGATATGTAGTCTTACTCAACGACGTAGGCATTGCCTTCCCAAGCGACGTAGACATAACCTTCCAGGTAACGTAGTATTATATTTCTAGGTGACGTAGACATACCGATTGTGCGCATTCCTTAATCAAGCTAAGAAATTCCATGTGTAATGGTATATTTTCACCCACAATACTTCCTAATTATCTTCAATATGGTAATCAACTATTTATTAGAATACTGTTATTATCAATAAAGTTATTCACGTCTCAAAATATCTTTTAAATTATTATTCACATCATAATTCAATTTTTACGGGTTAAAATAATATTAACCTATGTATTTATTTTTAAGCCCTTTATGGTTTACAAGTTTCAATTCAACCCTCAATCTTTTAAATTATTTGAATAAATAAAAATTCTCATTCATTAATATTTTTCATTAAATGTATAACGAGATAAATTGATGAAGGATAAAAATGAAACTTTTAAAATATTAGGCGTAAAATTGGAACCAACTACTTATAATTGATGATATCAATTTCAAAAGTTCATACTTCCCATCTTTCATGCTAACGTAGGAATCCTAACCATTTGAACCAACCTCAAAGCTTCTCAAATTGAACTTTTAGTTGGATAGACAATTACTCCTAACTATATTAGCCACCTTGGCCATTGTTTCATTGATTTATATCTAGATAGGATGTCATATACCACCCATAATTGACTTACAAGACCATTTTACTCACAATTTTGATTAGATTTATTAATTCTTGATTTATTAGTTTAGAGTCAATAAACTTTAGATTACATAAAATAATAAGTTTGTTAAATTAAAATTTGTGTAAAAGATTGAATTGAGCACAAAAATGAATTTATGAAACATAATATTATATTACATATTTAAAAAAAAAACTTATATATTAAGGCGTGTTTAGTAGAAGGAGTAGGTTGAGGTGAGTTTTTGTAGCATGAGATTGTGAAGTTTGAGTTTAGGTACTCTGTGTTTGGATGTATAAGAGTATGAGTTTCACAAACCTAGGTTTACATAACTTATGTTTTCTTTTTTTTGAAAAAATATAACTTATGTTTAATAGATGAGTTTTAGTTTGAACTTTGTGTTATTTAATTCATTTATGAGAGGTTAGCAAATGCATCATGCTACTATTTAAAATCCAAAGATTTAATATATTAAACCCGAGAATATAAGCCCCAATACATTACGGGATTCAGACCCATCAGCCTTTGTAATGTCGTCTACAAACTGGTGGCAAAGACACTAGCGAATCGTCTAAAAATGATTCTAGATAAAATAATCTCTCCTTCTCAAAGTGCTTTTGTCCCCAACAGGCTGATAATAGACAATGCTATTATAGGATTTGAGTGCATTCATGCTATTAATAGTAAAAATTCTGGAAAGATTGGTGAAGTGGCTTTGAAGATCGACATGAGTAAAGCTTATGACCGGGTTGAGTGGATTTTTATCAAGAGGGTGATGTCAAAAATGGGATTTGCAAGTAGATGGATTTCTTTTGTTATGGATTGTGTAGAGTCTCCCTCCTTTTCTATTCTGGATAACCGAATTCCTCAAGGGCATATTATTCCCCGTAGGGGTTTAAGGACTTGTTTTTAATTTGTACGGAGGGCTTCTCTGCGTTGCTTCAATCTGTCGAAAGGGAGGGTCATATCTCTGGGATAACAATAAACAACCATTGCCCATCAATTTCTCATCTGTTCTTTGCGGATGACAGCTTGATTTTTATCAAAGCCACGAAGAATGATTGCAACTCGCTTAAAGAGATACTAGATACTTATGAAAAAGCTTCAGGGCAATTGATTAATTATGAGAAATCTGTGTTTATGTCGAGCAAAAATACCATGCTTGAGATGAATGATTTTTTTGCAAGTCATTTCAAATTGAATCAAACTGCTTCGTTGGGTCGTTATCTTGGTCTTCCCTCATAAAATGCAAGGAATAAAAAATCTATTTTTTGGGAAGTGAAGGATAGAGTCTGGAAATCTCTCCAAGGATGGAAAGAAAAATGTTTTTCGATAGTGTGGAATGACGGAGATTGGATGGCCTGGAAAGTTGGGAAAGGTTTGGGGCGAGTTGTGGGCAACATTAGATATGGGTTGAAATGATGAGAGTTGAGATAACGATGATGTTTGGAAAGAAGCAGACCCGATGGTGCCGAGAATCGAGGAATGACAAAGTACAGTGCTGATAAAAGTAATTGCCCAAGCTATTCCAACCTACACCATGAGCTGATTTAAGCTGCCTTCCACCTTGTGTGATGATCTCCATGCTTCATTGGCAAGATTATTGTGGGGGATCAACAGATTCTAAAAGGAAAATTCACTGGAAATGCTGGAAAAAAATGTGTATAAGAAAATTTGATGGAGGTATGGGCTTTCGTGATCTTGGCATCTTTAATCAGGCCTTATTAGCAAAGCAATACTGGAGAATTATATGTGATCCCCTTAGTTTCGTGCAAGGGTTTTGAAGAGCAGATATTTTAGCAACACCAACTTCTTGCGTTCTGGCCTCGAAAATAATCTTTCATTTTGTAACAACCCGAAACTTTGGTAAGGGTATTTTAGTATTTTTCTTCAAATTCAATCTAAATAATTTTATTTTGTGACATTATTACTCGTCAAGTCATTATGAGTTCAAGGCCTTTGACCGTTCTTAAATCCGAGCTACGAGTAAAAAGTTATAGCCTAATTACCTATTTTGCCCTTATTCTTTATATTTGTTCCTAAGGGCATATGGGTCTTTTCTGTAGGACCGAATGGCAACACTAGGGGGGTGAATAGGGTTGCTTTAAAAAATTTATAAATTTAAAAATCAAATTTTATAACAAGAACGTTTTTCAAAGTGATCAACTAAATTGAAAATTAAAGTAAACAAGATGAGAATTAATGAATTGTTAAACCGATACTATTTTCAAAGGAACGATGCAAGCAATTAATCAACACACAAAAATTAACACAAATCAATAAAATAAAACGTGCGGAAATTAAAAAGTTCAGGGAAAGAAGACACCGAAGATTTTTATAGTGGTTCGGCAAGCCTACATCCACTCCCCAAGGCTCCTCCTTGAGATTTTCACTATCACCGATTCTCTTGCGGGTGAGAACCAAACCGGTACAATCTCCCTCTTTAATTTCAACAGGAAAAAGAGAAAACCCCGATCCTTTTCACTGGTTCAGGATCTATAACCAATTTTTTTTTCACACCCCAAGGTGTTCCCACACCTTAATACAAAACCCAATGAAATTGAAAAATAAATTTCCTCACAAATCCTCTCAAATAGGAGATATACAAGTTTTTGTACCGTTCAAATTGTCACAAATTCCTCACACAATAGATCTCTCACAAAATAAATAAGCAAAAATAAGATTGAAAGAGAGAATTAAATGATGGAGCACTTGGGAATTTTTGGGCAGCAAGATGGAGCAAATTTTTGAGCATTGGTTGCTGTTTTGATCTGAAAATAGGGTTAAAAGATAGCCAGAAACGTGTTTAAGCTTCAGAACAGATCTGGACCGTTGATGGGCTTGAAATCAGATCAATGGATGGAATAATTTGGAGAAAATCGGGCTGGAAATTGGTAAAAAAAATCAAATCTGCTCAGATCAGCCACGCTCACTCGCGAGAGTAGATAAAGAACCATGTACTCGCGCTTCAACCAGTAATAAATCGCCCCAGCTGGCGCATGTACCACACGAGCACGTCCGGCGCGTCGTCTGCTTCCCAGCAGCAGCTCTATTTCTATTTTTTTTTAATTTTAAACCTTCCGCCACGTGTCGCCTCCCTGTTCGTGCGGGTTTAATATTTCAAAATTCAAATGGAATCCACGTGTCGCCTTCTGATTCGTCCAGTTGCGTGCGTCAGCGTCAATCTCCTTTGTCTGGTCAACGCCCCGTCATCTCTCTTATCCAGGTGTCATCATGTGATTCGTTCTCCATTGCCACGTCATCGTCCACGTCATCCAAAATATGACCGTCTGAAGTGCCACGTCATCTTCCACGTCATCAATATTTGACCATTGACTTTTCCACGTAATCCATTTTGCCATGTGTCAATTTCTTATTCGTTCTTTTTGTCCACGTCACTTGATGATGTCATCCGGGATGTGTATTTGATTCCAAACTTCTCTTGTCCATAACTTCTTCGTTTGGACTCCGATTTAGCCGATTCAAAATGCGTTGGAATCCTTGTTTCGAGCTCTACAACATAGACACTTAAAAGCTTCGAAACCATCAGTATAAATTTGGTTTGTTATCATCAAAACATTAGGTATGATTGAAGCCCATAAAGCTAACATTTTCCAGTCAATCTTGTATATATAAGTTTCATTGAATTCCTTCCTCACCAAGTCTCATCCTCTCTCTCTCTCTCTCTCTCTCTCAGCCCGCAGCCATTGTTTCTTCACCAATTTTCATCAGAAATTCATGCTCGTTTCTTCCTCAATTTTAAGGTAACGTCGAATTTATTATATTCATCGTTTTCATTGTGTTTGAGCCAAATCAATCCGTTGTTTTTTTTTTACGCCCTTTCTCGTCTGATTTGGAGACAACCGTGGAGTTCAAATTCATCATTTGAAAACCAAGGATTTATCAAGTTTCTTTCAATTTCTTGCAAGTGAGTTCACCTAATTGTTTTTCCATTCGAATTCATGTTAATTTCAAGATGAATGACAGTGATTTCCATTGCTTTTCGCCAATCTCAGACCTTGTCGTTTTCTGGAAAACGCTCGCAGGAAAATCAGCCCATTTTTCATCACCATTTTCGCTATTTCTTGGGAGGTATTTTGTTTTTATTTGATCGTTGTTATTGTCTATTGATTTGAGATTGATTACATATTGTTGGGCGTTAATCTACTGTGTTTCGTTGGTTATTAAAGCCTCGTCGGAATATGCAATTTCACTTCGCCGGAATCTAGTTTGAGTTCACTTCGGTTTGCTCGAGTTTGAGTAGTTACTTTTAATTGAGTTTATCGTTACGAGAGATCCGAGACACAGGGTGGACGATTGCTTTAAGTGTTGGGGTAAGCTGCTTCATTATTTAAATAAATTATAAAAAAAAAGGGAAAACTCTGTGCGTTTTCCCTGTGTTGCACGACTTGTGCAAGGATGAAAAGACGGTCCAGTTGGACCCGCTGAGCTGGTTCAACTGGTTCAAGGCCAATTTTCTCTCAATTTGAGCCGGTTTTCGCCCCGTTAGCCCGGTTCTCGTAAAATTGACCTTAAATTAATATTATTTAAGGTTTTAGGCATTGTTAGGGCTAATTTTGGATTTATTTCGAGCTCGTTTGCTACTTCAATTTGCAATTAAGGTAGGTTAATTCCTACTTAGAAGTTAAATTAAATTCCATGTGATTACTTGTTTGTTATGTGGTAATTATGATATTTTCGGGAGATGGTCTATTGATTTTAATTATTATTATTATTGTTATTTTTATTATTATTTTTATTTATTTATTAGTATTATTATTAGTATCATGAGTGGCCCTATACCCCACTATGATACCTATAACAAATTTAATAGTACAAAGAGATGAAATTTGATTGGTGGTTATAACTCGAGTCGAACATAATAAACTTCTATTAAATTTGTAGAGCTGCGTGCTTAGCATGACACGTATCATGAGTGGCCCTATACCCCACTATGGTACATATATGCAAATTTAACAGTGAGTTGAACACAATAAATATCTATTAAATTTGTATAGCTGCATGTATATCATGGCACGTATCATGAGTGGCCCTATACCCCATTATGATACATATATGCAAATTTAATAGTATTAAAGAGATGTTGTAGGCTAAGTACCTACTAATGATTGACAATGAGAGAAGGACGAGAATCCTTATTTTCTTAAAGCTTTGTAAATCTTTGAATTTGATTAGCTTATTTGAGTTGAAAGTTAACCTACTGAGCTAAAAACTCACGGTATTTAAATATCCTGCAAACTTTTATTTTGCAGGTAATACTGGTAATACAGAAAACTGAGGCAGTTGACGAGGATGGTGCTACACCTGGAGGCCTTAGGTTATATGTCTATTTGTTTTGATATATTTTCAGATAACTTTTGGATTTCCTTTTGTTTATTTCAATTGTTTATAAGTTTTAAAAAAAAAAAATTGGCGCCAAAACACAAGACTTCGTTTTGAACTTCTCTTTGATTATTAATTAAATACTTCCGCAACTTTTTGATTTATTCTAATTTATTTATATTTTAAAGGAACTTTCTTTATTATTTATTTATTTTCGGGATACTTCGAGTCGGGTCGTTACACATTTATTTGGAGAAGTCTTTTATGGGGTCGAGACCTTTTTGATAAAAGCTATCGCTGGCATGTTGAGAATGGCATTGATATAACTATTGATTCAGACGTTTGGCTCCCCAATTCTGATTTTTGCAAAGTTTCATAAACTCCTCTTCACTTGCGAGGTCAGCGTGTTGCTAATTTGATGAATGGGAATGGCAGATGGAATGAGCTTTTAATTAGAAATAACTTCTCTGTAGAAGATGATAATTTAATTCTTAGCATTCTCATAGGAGATAGGAGAATTCCTGATTCCATAATATAGCGAGGCACTTCCAATGGTGTTTTTTCAGTTAAAAGTGTTTACCAGATTGAGCTTGATATTTCTAGTGCCTTCGATGCTTCATCCTCTTCTCCTTCTCTCTCTGCTCAATGGTGGAAATCTTTATGGAATGCATCTGTTCATGCTAAGATTAGAATTTTTGGGTGGAATTTGTTTACGGATATTATTCCTTCCGTAGTAAATCTCCACAAAAGAGGTATGACCATTGATATTTGGTTCTCCAGATGCAAAACTAAATTGAATCTTCAAGCCATGCGATTTGGGGATACTCTATTGTGAAGAAAATATGGCTGAGTTTATTTCCTGAGGTTAGTTTTTCTTTTCAAGATCATTTTAGTCCTGCGGATTGTCTACTGTGGCTTTTCAATGCGAATAAAAATTGGCTTGAATGTCTCCTAATCACGGCCTGGCATATTTGGAGTTCCAGAAACTCTTGGGTCTTTAAAAATACCCAAGCTAACGTCCAGGATTCAGTGATTAAGATTATGGGGTGGGAAGAAGAATTTATTTCATCTCATAAAAATTATATTCCTCCTTTTATTGGTGATCGCTCGTTGTCCAACATCTCTTGGAACCCCCCAATGGAGAATTGTTTGAAGCTCAATGTTGATACGACTTTTAATAATAATCGAGATAAGGGAGGCTTGGGTTGGGTTCTCCGGAATTACGAGTTTTGTTTTAATGGGCGGCTGTAAAGAGGTTGATAGTAATTCCCCGAAGAAGCTGGAGGATTTGACAATTAAGGAAAGCCTAAGATCGTTGGAATTTATCGACATTGGAATACTAGTTGAATCAGCTGTCTGGTGGTGATTAATCTGATTAATGGGAAGACTACAGATCTATCGGAGATTTCTCAAACTATTGAAGATATCAAGGAATTGTCGGAGGCTAAAATGGTGTTGGGTTTTGCTCACGTTCGATACAATTGTAATGTTTGGGCACATAGACTTGCTAAAGAGGCTGTTAATGGAGGCTCTTCTGGCTGTTGGAAGGGCTACCTTCCCTCTAGAATTCAATTTTTATTGTCTTAAGTTCCTATTTGGTGTTAAAAAAAACTGAGAATATTAAATCTACCTAATAAATACAAGGTAGATTAATAAGCCCCACCCCACTCTAACCCTAACCCTTAACCCTTAACTCTTCTCCCAAATACCACTAAAGATTATAAAATTGATAGCGAAAAATTTGGTTGAGCTTGTGTAACCCAAAACCCTTGTCATAAATTATAACATGATAAATGTCTAACACATTATTTACATATGAAGAATGAGGATTGGGAAAAGGTGTGGTCAACATAATTTTTTTTTGGGTAAACTGCAAATAACACCCCTGTGGTTTCGGTCAAATTCATGAATAGTCCATGTAGTTTAAAAATGGCAAATCACACTCATGTAGTTCCAAATTATGCCAATAAGACCCTCCATTCCAATGCTCTAAACTTTCTTTTAGTCATAACTTCTTCGTTTGAACTCCGATTTTGATGATTCAAGATATTTTGGAATCCTCATTTCGGGCTCTACATCATGGTTACCTCAAAAATTCAAAATTTTCAATAAATAAAAGAGTTTTATTATCGTCAAAATATTTGATATGATTGAAGTCATTAACCCCGTTGTTTACTGATGATTTAGAGGTTTTAAAGTGACCATAAGGGAGAGCCCGAAATGAGGATTTCAAAACATCTTGAATTATCAAAATCGAAGTTCAAACGAAAAAGTTATGGCTAAAAGAAATTTATGGCTAAAAGAAATTTATGGCGTTGAAGGGGAGGTGTCATATTGACATAATTTGAAAGTACAAATGAGTGATTTGTCATTTTTAAACTACAGAGACTTTTCATAAATTTGACCGAAACCATAAAGGTGTTATTTGTAATTTACCTTTTTTTTTCTAATAATCAAGTGGCTTTACACTTACCAATTTGTAAAGGAAAAAAAATTACTTTTTCACAGTTATAAAAAAAATATATAAATATATATAGAACAAGAGAGATACGTCATCATCAACATTTTTAACCACTAATTTCGACGTCAAAAACAATAAAACCTTGTTTTTTTCTTATATATCATTTGATTAATAGGATATCATGTGCTTACACAGTTCGAGTAAGTACTAATTAATTAGTAATAACATATTATCTTATTTTAATTAAAAAAAATTATTACCATTATTTTAATCACTTGTACAGATTCCTTTTGATCAGCGAAAAGTTTTGAAAACATAAGCCAATCAAAATCTCTGATGTAATGCCTCCAAATCATGAGATCAAAGTAAGATATTTTTTAATGGTTCATTAATCAGTTTCGTAATCTTTCTTTATTAGAATAATCGGCCACTTACTATATGAAGAAGCGAGAACGTGGGATTTTTTTTAAATTTTAATTTTTCAAATTTTTTGATAATTTTAATAGTCCATAATCCCCAGAAAACGTAAAGAAAATAATCTATATAGAAATCGAGGATGATGACGTTGGCCTTCTGCTTTGTTTTAAATGAAAAAACTTTTTTTTTTTTTTTTTTAAATTTAGTTCAATGTATCGATTTAAAATCTAAATTTAATAAGTGACTTAATTAATATTCTTTTTTTATAAATTACTATTGTTTGTTAAAATTTAGAGGTTTTTTTTTTTCAAAGTAAAATTTAGAGATGGTGTGTTCGCTTTTAAGTTATTTTTGTGAATTTTGATTTTTATGTTTGTGATGGTATTTTTCTTATGTAAAATCGGGTAATGTTAGTGTTGAGTTTGAACTTTTTGGGCTATTTTTTTTTAATATTTTTTTTTTTTTTATACAAAGTGTTATGGTGGGATTGAATCATTTTTTTTAGGCTACATACTTTAACTAATGGCTTATGCCTAATTGGCTAATATTTTTTGGTTGAGATTGTGTGGCTTTCTTCCTTAATCTTTGTAACCTACCACTTATTTTAGGATATTTTGTAGTATTGTTTAAAAATATAGAGTAAAGTACCTTTTTGGTCTCTAAGTTTTTGGACGTTGTGTCTAGTTGGTCTCCACGTTTTTAATTTGTGTTAACTGGTTTCTGAGTTTTGGACATTGTGTCTATTTTGTATGAGTTTTTAAGAATTATTAAAAAAAATGGGTTTAATTGATCATTTATCTAACATATTCATTAAATCCTTAACAAAATGTTGACTTAACGCTGACATAACATTTGTAATTGGTCAAAATATTTATATGAGGATTAAATATTATTTCAAATCTTTCATCAATCCAAACCTAAGATTTGAAATAATAATTACGTTCATGTCACTTAGGGATGGCAAAATTCCCCGTGGGGCCCCGACCCTATAGGGGCGGGGAATCTCCGTTTTATAGGGTTAGGGTTAGGGTTAGGGTTAGGGTTAGGGTGAGCAATTTCCCCCCGATTTGTTATAGGGTAAGGGTATGGGAATACATCCCCGGTCCCCGACCCCGAACCCGAACCCGATTTTTAAAGAATATCTTATATATTTTGTTTACTTTATCTTTATTTATTGAAAAATATATGTGAAATATGATTATATTAACTAATACAATACAAAATGGTTAGTATGATGTTTTCTTTTTTACTTAAAAATGTATATTTTAAATGTATATTTCATTTTTATATTTCATTTTTAACTAAGAATTAAAATGTAAAACGGGGAATTTTCCGCGGGGAACCCGATCCCCTAATGGGGAATCCCCGACCCCGATTTTTTGATTAGGGGATAGGGTAGGGTATGGGGATTAAAAATCCCCGCGGGTTAGGGGATGGGAAGTGCATCCCCGAACCCGCCCCGCCCCGTTGCCATTGTCACTATTTTGGCCAATTAAACACTTTATATCAGCATTAAGTCAACTTTCTGTTAAGAAATTAACAAATTAAGAACTGGTTGACCAATTAAATTATTATTCCAAAATAATGACATCAGAGTAATTATTATTCCAAATCATACTATTGGATTGATGAAATATTTGAAATAATATTAAATTACACGGCGGTATTTTGGCCAATTAGACATGTTATATCAGTATTAAGTCAATATCATATTAAGGGGTTAACGAATTTATTTAATTAATGACCAATTAAATTTATTTCTATAAATTCTTAAAAATTCTGGGACCAAATATAGACACAATATCTAAAACTTAGGGTTCACTTACACATAAATTGAAAACGCAGGGACCACTTAGACACGATATTTAAAACTGAGAGACCACTTAGACACAAATGGGTCGTTTGGTTGCCAGGTTTGGGTTGTTAAGCAGGGTGTTTTAAGCAGGGGGTTGTTAAACAGGGAGTTGTCAACACTGTGTTTGGTTTGTACAAAACATTGAAATTATGAAAACTGATAGGTTTGTTAAGAAAGGAGTTAACAAACCTATCATATTGGGTTTCAAAACTGGAAACAAACACTGGTTAGGGTTGTGTAACTCTCAACTAGCTACCCAAACCTGACAACCAAACGCCCCCAAATTGATAACGTGGAAACCAAATAGATATGACCTCCAAAACTCAAAACCAAAATAATACTCTACTTGGAATAGTAACATTTTTTTTTCACTTCTATCTATAAAAAAAAAATACAGGTAGAAAAGAATCACACATAACCCGGAGAACGTGGGAATTGAAAAATAATATTTTTAAAAATACATTATTATATTAGCAATTAGCCTAATTCACCTAGAGGCCGTGGTTGTGCCACGTAGCAGAATGGAATAAAGCGGGTGGATAATGAAGATCAGTGGCCTGCAAAAAGCTCTCTCAACCATTTTCGAATTTAACAAATAAAAATGGTAAATTAAACAAATTAAAAAAAAAACCGCTCCTTGGTTTCATGACGTACGTGAAAGAAGCTTTTTTGAATTAATTTGATTGAGCCAAAAAAAAAAGATAAAAAAATACATTTTTTTTTTCATTATTCTTCTGCGGTTCATGATTTTTGTGGGAAGATTTTGTGTGCTTTTTTATTTTTTGTTATGAGAAAAAAAGTAGAGGATTTTATGCGGTTGTGAGTGATTCTGGGTAGAATTCAGAACTAAAGCATCTGTTTTTTGTGGTGGCCTAGTAGAAGCTGAATTATACTCTTTCATGGTGATTTTTTTGCCCTTTTCTCACTCTCTCTCTATCCTTTCTCATGGTAGATTATCTTCTCCTTCATTTTTTTCATCCTCCTTTGAGGGGTTTTCATGATTCTTTCAAAAGGGTTGTTTTTGTTTTTTGTTTTTCACCATAGTGTGTATGTCTGTATAAATGGTGGGTTCTGAAATTTTCTTCATTTTGTTTTGATTTCTTGTCTTTCTTAGTTGAGTAATGAGGTTCTGTTTGTTGTATGTGCAAAAAGTTTTTGTATTCTAAGTTTTTTTCTTATCTTTTACATTTGAACCCAGATGGAATTTCTTTACCAGAGTTTGTAAAGTTGGGATTTTTAAGCTTTCTGGAAGATGGGGTTTATGATCAGTTCTTGCCCTTTTGTGTGAGGTATCATTAGAGTAGCAGAAGGATATATTCCATTCCTCGGATGTATGTATGTGTTTTGGCTTACATGCAGCTTTCAGTGGATAACAACAATGGGGGGATCATTTGATCACCTTGATGGTTCATCTGGGGTTTGTCAGGAAGATATATTAGCTAACCCTTTTGTGCGTTCTATTAAATGGAGTGATATTAGCTTGAGGCAGTGGTTAGATAAACAAGAAAGATCTGTGGATTCTCTTGAATGTCTTCATATATTTAAGCAGATAGTTGAGATTGTCAATATAGCTCATGCTCAAGGCATTGTTGTTCACAATGTGCGCCCTTCATGCTTTGTTATGTCCTCTTTCAACCATGTTTCCTTTATTGAGTCAGCTTCTTGTTCGGATTCGGGTTCTGATTCCCATGAGGATGGACTAAATAGTCAAGCTTTGGAGGGTAAAAGTTCATCTTCTCCTCTTCCAAGCAGCCTTGGAAGTGATGGTTTTAGATCTGTTATGACGCCTAGAAATGCTTTGTCTGAAACTAGTTGCATGCAGTCAAGCTCAGTTTATGCAGCACAGGTGTCGTTAAATGAAGGGTCTGGAGAATGTAGAAAAAAAGATAGAAGAAATATTGATGAAGTAGAAGATAAGGGAGAACCATTTCCCATGAAACAGATATTGGCCATGGAGGCTACTTGGTATACTAGTCCAGAAGAGGCTTCTGGTGGCCTAAGCTCCAGTGCTTCAGATATCTATCGTTTGGGCGTTCTTCTTTTTGAGGTTAGTAGCGAAATTTTCTTTATGTTATCCTAAAATTGATGCCGTCATTTACTTCCCTAAGCTTCTTGCTTGTTGTTAACTCTATTATTTTTAGTGTAATGTATAAGCTTGTCTGATAATGACCCTTGTGACCAGTTATTCTGCTCCTTCAGCTCGAGAGAAGAGAAGAGCAGAACCATGTCTAGCTTGAGACACAGAGTTCTTCCTCCTCAATTGCTGTTGAAATGGCCTAAAGAAGCTTCATTTTGCTTATGGTTACTGCATCCTGAGCCAAGTAATCGACCAATTCTAAGGTGACCTCTCCTTGCATTGTGAATGTATTGGGTTAAAAATCTTCGCGTTTGCTAGTTGAATTTCTTGGAATTACTTCATCTCAAGTAGTCATTTAGCTGGAAGGATAGTTGTGCAATTCCTTTGAAGCTTGTATTTATTTTGCATACTATTTTCTTCTGTTCAGTTAAATCAGTTGATATTTTTTTTTAAATAATCTCACGAATGCTTTTAGCTCTCTTTCTTGTTTGCATATTTAAAACTTTTAACAATGGTGATACTGTTTATTTCTCGGTGTATGATGCTCTACACCATGCTTATTTTGGGTTCTTGCCATGGCCAATGGCTTTGAAGGAGCCAGAAATAAGAATTTGGACATATCTTCTTACATGGAAATTAGATCATGGTTCACCTTGGACAACAGATTAATACGTAAGAGTACAACTGCATCTGAGTAATTAAAAAAAGCAGCTGGTCCAACTTGCTTTGTTTTGGGAGGCGTGGTTGGAAGAAAATAGAAGACTTTTTCAGGATGCTCATAAACAGTATTTTCAATGAAAAGTGGTTTCTTTGTAAAAAAATAAAGACGTTCATAGACAGTGGGAAGACCTTTCAGACCCACATAATTTTTTGGCTTCTTCCTGTAGTTTTTGTTCAAATTCCTTTGATATTTATTTTGATGTATGTTAGTTTCTGTTGGAGAGGGTTTTTGTTAGTTCCTGGCTTGGATTGGGTGAGGGTTCTCCTCTCCTTTTTTGGTAGCTTCATCGTTGTGATGAAATTTTGTTTCTTTTAAAAAAGTCATAGAAGATCTCAGTGGTTAAATTTTTGTTCTGTCTGCCTGAGCCCTCGGTGGAAAAAGGGGGTGTTTTCACCACCATCTTTTTGCTACTTGATTTTGCACTTTTCTTTTGAATATCCTTCTAAACCGTATCACATTTGAACTATAATTTTTCTATAGCAGATGGTGTTGACCTTTTGTTTTACTTCTATCTAGACGACAAGGTATCATGCTTCTATTTTTTGTGTCATGTTCCACAGTGATTTATTACAGAGTGAATTCCTCAATGAACCGAGAGATGACCTAGAAGAACGTGAAGCAGCCATTGAGCTTAGAAAAAGAATTGAAGAGCAGGAGTTGCTGCTGGAATTCCTTTTGCTTTTACAACAGAGAAAACAGGAAGCTGCCCATAAGTTGCAAGATACCATTTCATTTCTGTGTAGTGATATTGATCAAGTTATGAAGCACCAAACTATTTTCCAGAAAAAGAGTGGTTCATGCCCAAAACGTGAGAAGGGAAATCATTTGCCATTGAGTCTCCCTTCAATGACTGCTGTTGACAATACTGATCCTGCTAGTTTGGGGTCAAGGAAACGATTCAGACCAGAGATTCTAGAAGCATCTGATAATCTTGATGATGGTGACAAGTCAAGTTCAGTTAGTGAAAATCAACAAGGTGTTCTTTTTAAGAGTTCTCGGTTAATGAAGAATTTCAAGAAATTGGAGTTGGCATATTTTTTGATGAGAGGTAGATTAAACAAGCCATCAGGGAGGCCATTCAATAGACACTCATCAATAAGTAGTGATGGCCGTGGGTCCGCTGTGGTAACTGAAAGAAGTTCAGTTAATAATTTGGCTTCCAAAGAGAGTTGTAATGATACTAGACAGGGTGGTTGGATAGGTCCATTCCTGGATGGTTTGTGCAAGTATTTATCCTTCAGCAAGTTAAAAGTCAAGGCAGACTTGAAGCAAGGAGATCTATTGAATTCCTCCAACTTAGTATGTTCTCTCAGTTTTGACCGTGATGGAGAGTTTTTTGCCACAGCCGGTGTTAATAGGAAAATTAAAGTATTTGGTTACGATTCAATCATAAATGAAGACCGTGATATTCATTACCCGGTTGTTGAAATGGCTAGCAGGTCGAAACTTAGCAGTGTTTGTTGGAATCGCTACATTAAAAGTCAAATTGCTTCGAGTAATTTTGAGGGTATAGTGCAGGTAACTGATGCCATGATTTTAGTACACCTTTGAGATTCTACTATTTTGTCGTCTTATTATTGCTTGATGTATTTAGGTGTGGGATGTTTCACGAAGTCAAGTAGTCACAGAAATGGGAGAGCATGAAAGGCGCGTATGGTCCATTGACTTTTCATCAGCTGATCCGACAATGTTGGCTAGCGGGAGTGATGATGGTTCAGTTAAGCTATGGAGTATCAATCAGGCAATTCTATTTTTGCACTTGGTGGATGTCAGCTTTGAAACTAAACGTACTACAGTAATCTAATTGCATGCTTGCGAGATTTATCTGGAATGTTTGATAAGTTGTTTCTCTTACTTGGGTTGCTACTGCAGGGTACAAGTATTGGCACAATCAGAACAAAAGCCAACGTCTGCTGTGTACAGTTTCCCGTGGATTCTGGCCGTTCCCTTGCTTTTGGTTCAGCAGATCATAAAATTTATTATTATGATCTTCGGAATATAAAAGTTCCTTTGTGCACCTTCACTGGACATAACAAGACCGTGAGTTACGTCAAGTATATAGACGGAACCAATATAGTTTCTGCATCCACTGATAACACCTTGAAGCTCTGGGATTTGTCCATGTGCACATCTCGGGTTGTTGATACCCCAGTTCAGTCATTCACCGGCCACATGAATGTAAAGGTACCGTGTGAAATCTTGCTTCAGCTATGCTAGCTTTTCAACTTATTGATACATAATTTCTCCTTCACAGGAAGTAATATTATTGCGTAACTTTACCATTTATTTCTTTTTTTTCTTCTGTCTAAACCCGTTTAAAAAATTCACGCACATTCATGTTTAAACCATCAAACATTTGATTGTTTCATGTTTGCACTGATATTTTGGGTTTTAAGGTTCTCTATATTGTTTATGAAGCACCAGTTTATATACCACTCTAGTTCTGATTTTCTATAAATATATAATTCATAATTTTTTCTAAAAGAATAAGTAATTTGTTATTTCTCAGAAATTATAAAGTTAGTGTTTAAATTCACTGGAATAAAATAGAATAGAATTGAATAGTATGAGAATAAGAGGTAGAACGGATATAGTATAGGAAATGGAATTTGTTACCTTATTTGGTTTTGTTTTTTTTTGGCATGATTGGGTGAATTATCAGCAAGATTGATTGCTATGTCTGACTTGGTTCATGGAATGAATGGTTGTATCATAAATAACGGGACAACCACATGACCCTACAACACTTGACGTCAATATACTCGCAGGATAATATCCTAGTTAGGTGGCCAACATGGTTTGAACCCATGACCTCAAGGTTGGAAAGTAACCCCTTGACCAATAGGTCAACCCATGTTGGTTTCTAATAATATAATTCTTATGTAAATAACAAATTTATACCCGTAAACTTATCCTGTTGTGTCCCCTGGACTTGGGTGAATGATATAATTTATACCTTCGTCTCGAAAAATTTGTCCAAAAATTAGTAAATAAATATCCAATAAAAATCACGCTAACTATTGGGAATTCTTTGGGGGGAGGGGGGGTTTGGTGTGCGGGAATGAGAATATGTAGCTTGAGATTGTAATGCCTAAGAATGCGTTGATTTTGAATAAGATAGATGAGAATGTAATGCATATGTTTGGATTGTATAGGAATGAGAACTGAATAGTGAAAATGATGTTATTGTGTGAGAATAAGATGCCAATCCCAATAAAAAAATATGGGAAAGTGATGTCATTTTTCCATAGTTTAACATGTGTCAACCAAACATTGGAATGAGTTTGGGAAAGTGATGTCATTTCCTATAGTAAAACATGTGCCAACCAAACATTGGAATGAGTTTAGGCAAGTGTTGTCATTAGCCATAGTATAACATGTGCCAACCAGGAATGAGTTCCACATATCAAACAACCCATAAAAGATTTAATTTGCCTTAGCCTATAAGTTTTAGTTTTTGGGTCTAGTGGTGATTTAACATGGTATCAGAGTAGGAGGTCTTGAGTTCAAACTTTGGTTATGTCTGTTGCTCCTATTTTGTATTATTTGTTCACATGATGAGCCTTTGTTAATAACCAAGCCATCATGTGAAGGGGAGTGTTGGGGATACCTTAAAAGATTAAATTTGACTTGGCCTTAAAGCTTAAGCTTTTGGGTCTAGTGATGATTTAACACTAACAAAATATTTATAACCTGGTTAGAAAACTTTTAACCCCCAACCACATAAACACTCCCCCCTAGATGTAAAATCAAATAGGGAAAAAAAATCAAACTTGGTACCAAAATAGTTTAATCTACCTATAAAAAATGTTCAACACATGCATAATAATCATTATCCACCAGACGACTTCATTCAGCTTAAAAAAGTCCATACCAAACTATAAATCTAAAACATACAAGTAATTTAAATAACTGAGAGTATTAATTGCATTACTTTTTTGAGTTTGGGGTTTAATTTGAATAAATTTATAGTTTAAGATTTAAATTATATTCCCTACTAAGTTTAGGATTATAAATTGAATTTATCTCTAATTACTATTATTATTTTTGTTTTGAATAAAAAATATTATTTGCATTAATGAATAATGACTAATAATTTTCATGATATTTGTCATAATTTATACGAGTAAAAAAAGTATTATATGAAAATACTATAAGTGTTTTGAAATGATTAATAATATCATTGTTTTAATTTTTTATTAGGGTTAAATGCAAAATACACCCTTACATTTAGGATTATTGTTAAATCATACACCTATACTTTATTTTTGTTTTAAAATACCCTGCACTTTAGTAAAATTGCAAATCACACCTTTCTATCGATTAGTTTAACGAAATTGAGATACATTCATATTTTACGTATGCCATGTATTCTAATTTCATGAAAAATAACAAAAAAAAATTGATAGATGTGTAGAATTTTATAATAAACCATTATGTTAATAAGATGCAAAATCTATAAATAACACTCAAATGTTCAACTTTTTTTTGGTTATTTTTAACCTTTTTGGAACACGTGGGATGCATAGAACATAGTTGTGTCTCGATTTCGTTAAAACTAACTGATAGGAGGGTGTGATTTGCAATTTTACCTAAGTGTAGGGGTATTTAAAAACAAAAGTAAAGTGTAGGGGTATGATTTAACAATAACCCTTTTTATTAATAATATCATTAATACTAAATCCTCAGGATACTGGTAAAGGTTATCGTGTGCCCACCACGGTCCGATTCTCTTTACATTTTCAATTAAATCAAACCACATCAAGATACTTTGAATGGCAAGGGATCAATTATTATAAGACTAAGAAAAAATCGGGTTTAGTCTTTAAAATTGATTTTGATAAGGCAAGATCATGTTAATTGGGATTTTTTGGATTATGTCCTTAAATCTAATGGATTCAGTAAGTTTGGATTAGAGGTTACGTTGTCTCAAATTCTCTATCTTTGTTAATGGCACACCTATTGGGTTTATTAGAGCTTTGATAGGACTTAGACAAGTGGATTCTTTATCTCCTTTTCTTTTTATTCTTGTTGGACATACTTTAAGTAGAAAGATTGACTGATCAATTGAGGTGAATGAGATTCAAGGTTTTCTTGCTGGTAAGGAAAAAGTTTTATTGTCCTATCATCAATTTGTGGATGATACCATCTTCTTTCTCCCCCAACAACCCTCATGTTCTCAACTTATTAGCCTCTTTAGTATTATGTTGGGTTTAAAAGTCAATTTGGATTCAAGTTCTTTGTTTGAGATTAGCCTAGATGATGTTAATCTCAGGTATTTGTGCGATTTCGTGAGGGATTTGGTTGAGGTGAATGAGATTAACGTAGAAGGATTTTTTAGAGATGAGCAACAATCGTGGAATTATGTTTGGGAGTTGGCACATGCATATTTTTGGGTTGACGACATTTTTTTTGTAAGCCTGCATACTTGTAATTAGGTGGCGGTTTGGGTATATTTTTTTTCGTATACGGGGTATTCGTTGTGTTTTTTGTTTTTGTGGGATTTTTGTCCTCTTTGCCTCTTTATTTGTAGCTTCTTTCAGTAATCTATGAAATAGGCTTTAACCGACTATGGGTTGGTCCATTGGCTAAGGGGATTTACTTTAAATTTTGAGGTCATGGGTTTCAAGTCATGTGTGGTCACCTATCTACGAGTTTCCGGCAAGTATTGTAGGGTCCCATGGTTGTCCCGTGAGATTAATTGTGGTTGTACGTAAGCTGACCCAGACACTCACATTTATAAAAATAAAAATCCATGAACATCTTTTTTAAAAAAAAAAGTGGCTGATGTTCTAGGCTGAAGTTTTTTTAAGAACAAAACACCTCACAAGGCCATTTCATTGATAAAATGAAAGAAAGTAAAAGCAAGAAAATACAATATAGAAGTGGCACAACCAACCAAAAGCCACAAAACCTTCCAAGTATCTTGATCTCCCTTTAGGGTGTAATCTTAATTCTTTCTCTTTTTGGCAACTAGTTGTTGATAAGCTTTTCTCCTGTCTAGATGGGTGAAAAAGGGTTGTTTTTCAAAAGGGGAGATTAACCCTCATTGCTTCAGTCCCCCTTTATGTTATCTTTCTATTTTCAAACTTTCTATTAAGGTCTCTCCCTTTATATTATCTTTCTATTTTCAAACTTCATATTAAAGTATCTTCTCATATAGAGAAACTTTTTCAAAATTTTCTTAGGTAATAAGGTTAAGATGAAGGTAAGCCTCTCCCTTTGTTGATTGGTAGATATTGATTTTTATGCCTATGTTGAACTTTTTGGTGCCGATTTTGATTTTTTTTTTTTTTGATTTTATAACCGTGATTCAGTGTTTTTGGTTTAGATTGAGTATTTTTATGATTCGATTATAGATATTTTGTTTGCTTTTTTGGTGATTTCCGACAATTTTAAAAGTGTGTAATTTGTATTTATGAGAGTATTAATTGCAACCACTTATTAAAATTTAGGTTCAATTTGGTGAAATTAAAAGTTTAAGGTTTAACTTGACACCTAGCAAACAGAGAATATGCAAACACCCCGGTGGTTTAGGTATTATGCAAACACACCTCTATTGTTTAAAAATGCATATTTATACCCTTGTAGTTATGAAATCGTACAATTAAGATCCCTTACACCGTTAATTTTGTAACATTTGATCCCACTTCTTTTCATTTCTTTTTTCCTCCTCTCTCTATCATCCCTCCTTTTTTATTCTTCTTTTTTCCCTCGTCTCTCCCCTCCACTCCCTTCCCACGGATAGAAGTTTCAAATTAATTTGAACAAAAACCCTTGAAGCAAAACAAATCATTCAAACAAAAATCCCCAAAACCACTAAAAATCTTCAAACCTACAATTGATAGCACTGATAACAAACAAGTCCATCAGCAACCATCATTCGCTTTAGTGTGATCTCCTCAAGCCAAGGGAAAACAGAAGCAATAGACTCACCCCAGACAATTGTGGGTTCCCTTAAGCCCCACATATCTCACCTCCTGGAAACATTTGATGACGATCCTCGCCTTTCAAACACGAGAGAGGGTGTGGAGGAGGGAGGAGAGAGAAAAAGAGAAGAAAAGGAGGTGAGAGATTAAATTTGAGATTTAAATTTTCAAGTTAGTGGTAATTTATGGTTATATCAGAACTAGGGAGTTTCCCCAATCATTTCAAT
The DNA here is from genome assembly GCA_028015215.1 of Gynostemma pentaphyllum. NCBI lineage: Eukaryota > Viridiplantae > Streptophyta > Magnoliopsida > Cucurbitales > Cucurbitaceae > Gynostemma > Gynostemma pentaphyllum. Next base: position 16,560,782 of record CM051353.1, on the reverse strand, counting down.
ATCAATGTTTAATATTATATTATTACATTTACCATTGGGATGGGAGAAAAGAAAGTGGTGAGAATGTGCATTTTTTAGTCAAATCCACACTAGGAAATGTCTGTTCATTTAAATATTGACAAATCTAACTACAGATTGCTTCCTTTCTCTTTCCACCTGACCAGACACTACATCAAATTACTTCAACAATTGTCTGTCGTGTCTGAAAAATGTTTTATTGGGTTGTGAAAGCTATTTTCTTTTATTACAACAGTTGCGTGTGTGTATGTTATATCGGAGTGATGAATGCCTCTTGACATCGCTTTTAAAAGTATTTTTTTTTTACCTTTTAAACACAGTAATTGGTGAAAATATGTTAGAATCTTTGTTGTTCCCCCCCATAAATTTGTGAATTTTGACTCAGGTGCTCAATAATTTTATCATTTTTAAGACGTTCAAAAGTTGTCTTCCAAATAGAAGCTGGAAATAGTTTTATAAAGTTGCTGTCAAACAAGACCCAAGTTACCCTGCAAACAGTACTTAAGTTGATAAACTATTGATAGCTTAGCCAAAATTTTTATTGCAGAACTTTGTGGGACTATCAGTCTCTGATGGTTACATTGCTACAGGTTCAGAGACAAATGAGGTTAGTTTATGCATCCTTTCCTTTTACTTTTTTTTTTTTAATTAATCGTTGTCTCTTCCTGTCCATAATGCAATTAGAGAGGCTTAGTAATTTTAAAGAATGCAATTTCAATCATCCCCTCGATTTATATAAGGAAGCTTGTTCTTTCTCTCTCTCTCTCCCCCACCACCAACTCTCATGTTAATTATGCAGTCATTAACAAGCTAATGACCTTTCCCCTTCTTTTCCATGCGATGAGAATCCAGATCATCCCTTTTCCCTTCTGTGCAATGTTATGATAGGATCCGAACTATATTAATACGAAAATAGAACAATTACAGAAGTACTAAGCATTCGAGAGGGGCTTAGAACTCTCCCCTTACAATAGTCTAAAGACTATTATTCTCAATATCTTCGATATCTTCACACCCTCACACTCACTCTATTTATAACACAATACCCCTAACTAACTACACCAATTATTTACTAATATACCCTTTTCCCTTCTCTAACATGTTACTAAAACGGGTGTTTTGGATCTTTGATTGTTATTTTTTATCAGGTTTTTGTCTACCACAAAGCCTTTCCAATGCCAGCGTTGTCGTACAAGTTTCAAATGGATCCACTTGCTGGTCACGAAATAGACGATACGGCACAATTTATCTCTTCTGTTTGTTGGCGAGGCCAGTCGTCTTCATTAGTAGCGGCAAACTCTACGGGCCATATCAAAATTTTGGAAATGGTTTAGACAGGCGCTTTCTCCGAGTTGAATCAGAAATAAGGGTAATTGTGCAGCTATAGGCTTTTACTAAGGTTAGATCTATGTATTAAGCTACAATGATATTTGATCTGGCATTAAATGATGGTGGGGTGCCTTATGTTTGGAAGAGATTTGTGTTCAAGTCTGTAGATAGAATTCAAAAGCAAAAGTGCGGGGTATCCTTATTCTTGTATAAATATTGAAATGCAAAATGGTTCAAAATAATTCAATATATGGCAGTCTTCCAGTTGGTTTTTTCCCCCTTTAAATGCTGAAGGTTGATTATTTCAATATGATTTCCTTCTGTATTCCTGACATGTATAAGATTCAGATTCTCGAAGCAAAGTATTTCTTTTTTTTTCCAAGTGCTCGTTTGGGATGACTCGGGGAAGTGTTTATAAGTGGCTTTAATAAAGAAAAACACTTTTAAAAACTATCCCAAACGGGCCTCGGGTATTGGAAAAATAGTTGAGTATTGATGATGTGTGTCAAATCTTTCATGTTAATCCCCTGCATCTGAAAATATTTTTATAAACTGATTTTTTTTTCTTCTGAATTTTCCCAAGTGATTCTATTTGCTGACAAATACATGACAAGTTTAAGGTATATTTTCTTCTATTCAGAATCAGAACAACGAGAATTTATGTACAATAGTAAGAAAATTTGCTCATTAGTCAAATCCTGACATTTATTCATTTTACATTATATATAGTAGTCATAATGATTACATATACCAGTGAACGAAACGACTGAATTTCAGCCTCGAAATGCTTCAACTTGATATTAGTTTCTTGAATCTCTTTGTTGATGGATTCACACCTTGAATCGAAAGCCATAAGAATTCAAAAAAGGAAAGAAAGAAAGAAAAAAAAAAACTGGTTACCTGTTTTTCTTTTTAAAAAGGAAAGAAACTCACATCTTTTCAAAAAAAAAAAAAAAAAATCCATGTTACATTTTCTTATTTTTTATGCAGAAAAATAGTGATGTATGAATTAGTAATTATTCTTCTCATGTCATCTTCTTTATTAAAAAAAAGGTGTTTTGTAATTATCAGCTTTTTTCACTTAAAAATCAATTTTTTTTTTTTAAAAAATAAAACGTTTAAAATTTCGAATCATTTTCAATTTTTTTAACTGTATACTCAATTTATGAGTCGAAAACAATAAAATAGTGATGTGACCAAAAAATTTCCTATCAATTTGTTTAAATTTTGGAAACTTTTTATAAAAATGAGAAAATATAAACATCGTGCTAAAAAAATGCTCATGTTTCTCTAAAATCAAAATTGAGAAACAAGAAACCGAAAAAGAAAACGTTATCAAATGGACCTGAATTTCTAGATCTCAACCATGATAGGGAAAATCATGGTGATATGGTTAAAATTGTTCTCAAGTTATGTTTTACTCTCTTCAATCTGAGCTTCTTCATGCATTATATGCTGATGCTCCTAACTAGACTATATACACTGATTTAGACCTGCTTTAGCAGCCTCAGTTAGCTGGGCTATGAGGAGGCTAAGCCTTTTAGCTCCAGACCCTGGCTTGATCTTCAATGGGTTTCCAACTTTGGAACATTTAGGCTCACCAGCGCACCAACCACCGGGGGTAAAACCGCCCTTATCACGTCCAAGTATGTCCTCATCAATCTTGTCCAGCACTGGATTGTCTCCTTCGAATTTCCTAGCAAAGGCGGCACCGCTGGCTATCATCTTCTCGGTGTCGTTGAGGGTCAGAGCGTGCGGATGCTGCCTCGGCGGAATGTCCCAAGAAATGTAATGCATATCATGGTTAACTGCAGTCTTCGAAAACTCTGGGTCATTGCAAATTACAGTGTGGAAATAGCCTTCTGGGGAGGAAACAAAATTTGAATAGTACATCAGAAGTGTTCTGGGAAGGTTATCCCAACCCCAGATAAGATATTCCACGAATGGACGAGACAAAATCATCCATGCCGAACCTGAAAAGGGAAAAAGAAAACACTAGTGACGAGTGGAGTACCTCATCTTAATCTCATCGATGATGAAAAGAAATGTTTTTTTCATTTATTTCAATGATAAAGGTCAGAATTATATACAAATACTCAAGAAATAGTATTAGATCAATTGGTCAACAACGGCTTCCATCTTTTTTTCTTCTCCTTGAATCATCACAGAGGACTTTTTAAGTTCAGTTTGAATATCAGAGACACAATATCTGTGATGGTTTACAAACCAGTAAATAATTTGAATGCCGTGGGCAAAGATCGTTGTGGGTTGACCCAAAATACATCTGATTTGGTTGGTTTATACAATCCGGGGTCTACAATCAACGGCATTGCTCGTTTTGCCCTGAAATAGACATTCAAATATAGACTCATTTAACCTTCTCTCAGCGATCCATATAAGAGTGAGACAGAGAGAAGATAGAGAGCTCACAGTTTCCATCCTAACTTGCTTGTGTGCTCAATGAAGTTCAGTTTTCTATCTAATGTTGAAAATGTGTGAAGAAGATCTGCATAATTTTAAGTAAACAATATCAAAATAAGACACAGATATGGCAAGAAGCACAAAGGAAAAAAATAAGATAAGAGAGATATATATGGGAAAAGAATTTGAGAGTGAAATGAAACAAAATGGACTAACCATCTTGAGTGATGAGAGGATAATCCGAGGCACTGAGGTTGATAAACCAATCCCAGTCCTTACTCCTCTTGAGAAGAATGGCACAAGCATGAAGTGTATTAGCTACCATTGTCGGTCCTCTATAAGTGACCATATTTGCTTTGGTGATCATGAAAACGTTCCCAGTCTCGATGAAAATCGTCTCGTTTGCTACTCTTGAAGCCAGCTCCAGCCTTTCTTCTGCAGGTGACTCGAGGTCCAAATGAACAATGTATTGATTCAATGGATGATACAGTGCTTTAAGAGTTCTCCACAGCTTTTCCATGTCGCCTTTAGACCCCGAAACCAAATAAGCAAAACGTGGAACATTAGTCGCGTCATTCAACAGAGGCGGTGGCGGTTGTTCAATCTTACTCTCAGCGAAATTTGCTGGGTTGGTTTGGTTTGTAAACAATTGAGATGGGAACATTGAGAATATTGAATTGATTGTATGAAAAGAAGAGATTAGACCCATGTTGAAGGAAGTGGCAATGAGGAATATGCATATTGCAGAGCTTATCACAAGAGGAAACAGCCATTGCTTCTCTAAATTGAGATATCCCATTGCAGAATCTATTCATGGGTTTTTGCAGATCAGGCTCTCATGTTTTGAGAACCAGAAGGATATCCCAAGCCTTTTGCAATTCAATCAATACTCTTTAACCCAAAAAAAAAAACATTTAGATTTGACAAAATGAATTAACAGAAAATTGTTCAAAAAACAGACTCAAACCAACAAATCAATGATTAAAACAATGCTGTATCACAAACATCCTAGGAATCACCAAATCAATGAAACAGTTATAAACCCTAATCTAAACTGTCTGTACCAGTAGCAGATTCACATAGAATTCACAAAATGAATACAACAGAGAACCAATGAAAGTGCCTAAAACACCAATGAAAATGGGAAAATAAACACGACCCAGATAAGAAAATCAATATCTCAAATCAACCCAGAAAACAAAATCTCCAAAAATTCAAACTTTTTTTCTTCTATTTTTTTTTTTTTTCAAATTTCAAAACCAAAGAACAGAACAGAACAGAACAGAGCTATGATTTGCAATGAGACCAAAACAGCATTGGTCTGATTGACAATGATAATTGAAGGGAAAAAAAGAGTTTTGAGTGATGCGTTGAAGCAGAACCGGACCTGTTTTTTTTTTTCTCTTTCTTTACACACGTCCAGTGCAGGAGCAACAAAGAATGTTAAAAAAATATTGTATGAGATTTAGTTTCAGAAACAGAAAGTCAGAGTTTAAAATTATATATATTTTGAGAGAGAGAATGGGAAAAAAAAAATTATGGGAATCTGTAAAATTGTAGAGAACAGGGGACGTGGTTTTGTTTTGGTGAGTTTATGGGAGAGAAAAATATAAGGTTTTTTTTGAGTTTGAGGAATCTATCTCTATCTTCCATACTTGGGCTTAGGAAATTCAGTTAAGGTGCCAGCTTTCTTTGGGATCTTGACCTAGACAACGGCTATTTTTTTTTTAATATATGTTTGTTTCTTGCTTTTATTTATTTTCTTTATTGACTCAATATAATTAATTGGTTGTAATCTAATTTTGGTGTTTGATATATATATTTTGATAGGTTGGGATCAGGGAATTCGAACCTCTTACTTGATAAAGAGAATATAATATCATTGTGTTATAATTTTAATGTCTTTGTTTCAGGTAACATTCCATACTTCAATCACAATGATAACAATTTCTTCCTCTCCAACGAGTAAAACCACTTACTAATATGATTTGTTATGATATTATAATATAGAGGTTGTTTGGTTGGGGGTTTAGGAATATGAATGAGAACGAATTGCTCACAAATACCACATTTCGAAGCATCACATTCTCATACACCTTAATTATTGAAAGAGTGAGTCGTATGAAAAATAGAACCATGTAAAACCTTTGATGATCAGATAAGATCTTGTTTAAAGGAATGTCTTTTTTTGTTTTAGGATTGATCAATAAAAGTCTTTAGAAGAAAACTTGGATTAATTCACAAGGATGATGATTGATCTCGAAACATTGGAGAAAAAATTATTCTCTTGAACTAATTACGATTTTTTTATAAAGATGTCAAATCCATACGACAATTGGTTTGCTTACTTAGGTAGGAGAGTAATTAATTCCTCATCATATGAGAGATTATTTGGTAGAAAATCGTGATAAGAAGCATATAATTTAAATTTGAATTTTAACTATAATTTGTAGATAGACAAGATAAAATCCTAAAGTTGTATATATATATTGCTAAGTTGTTGGTTTCAAGATTTCTTTTTGGATAAGAGTTGTTTGTTTCAAGATATACAAAATATATATATATATATATATATATATATATATATATATAAAAAAAAATGAGATGTTTACAAAGAATGTTTGATTTTATATGGATATTATTCCTAAGAACACGGGGCATTTGCAAATCTAACAATTTTTTGAGTAATATTTATAAAAATAAAAGCTCAAAAAAAATATTTGTAAATATAGCAAATTTTGATCTAGTTTATTAGTGATAAACATTAAATTACATATTTTTACACTATGTTTATCACTGATAAACACATAAATCATTGATAAAAATTGTTATATTTGCAAATACGTTTTTTAGTTGATATTTTTACAAATATTACATAAAAATCTATCACCCAATGAAACTTCCCTAAGAATATTCAATAATAATATATTAAAAAATAATTTAATTATCTTTCTCATTCCCCATTTATTTTTCTTTGTCACTGACTCACTCATCCAAGCCGTAGATATCAAGAAATGACAGACTTAGAAGAGTTTCAAAAGCCCATGGTTATTGGATGTCATTCTCTACCCAAAATATCCTAGCAATTTTTCTTTTAATATCTATAATCTAAAAAGGAAAAATATCACTATAATTTAAAGAGAAATCTTCACGGGCAACAAAGTTTTCTATAATATATATAAATATATCATCTTCAAAAAGTATTTACAAATATCATTTTAAAAATAATAGTCAAATGTGATATACTCATTGATTTATATAATTCATGATTGACTTAAATTTTAATTAATGATAAATCACTATTTGACGTGCTCAATAAAAATGAAATATTGTAAATATTACAAAAAAAATTATTAAAATAAATATTATAAACAATTTGATAGATTTGTAATTACCACTAACTTTAATTTAGATCTAGTTTACTCACATAATCAATTTCTTCATTTCCTATGATATTATTTACCGTATAATATAATGAGAATCAACATGTGATACCCACCTCAAAATCAAGAATCACTCTCCTTGGTCCTCGCCATACATACTTGCTATCAGTATCACCTACTTTATTTTAATTTTATTTAATGATAATAAATTTTAAATAATTAAAAGAGAATGGATGAATGGGAATCATTTTTTTCCCTTTGTTTTCTTTGATGTCTATCAATGCAAGAAACGATAATCAATAAGTGAGATTCATCAAAAAATTAGAAATCACTTCCTCGAATTAATGGGAACCTCATTCTTTATAAAAAGCTAATCAATCAGAGCCTGTTTGATAATCTTGTTTGTTTCTATTTCTTGTTTCTGTTTTTTATAAAAGAAACATAAACATGTTTGGTAATCGTTTCTTATTTCTTGTTTCTGAAAAAAAAATGTGTTTGGTAACTATTTCTGGTTTTTGTTTCTCATAAAAAAAAATAAATTTTTTTTGAAAATATTACAATTTTAAATGAAATATTTAAAAATATTATTTCAATATAATTTTTGGATATTTATAATATATTTTATAAGTTAAAACGGACAACGTAATAATTTTGGGAACTGTTTCTAAAAAAAAGAAACAAAAATAACTCAATTTTTAAAAAAATGAGAAATGGAAACAAACAGAAATTGGGAAGGTTACAACGTCACTCTCTTTCATTATCTTGTGAGATTCATATCTATTTATTAATTATTTTCACACTCAGCCCTACTACTTTACATTCGTATCATCACTCTCTTTCTTACTCTACGTTTATTTTATTGAATAATAAGTAAATTTAAATTTATTTACTATTGAGTTAGTTTTAGGGTAAAATGCACCAATGACCCCTACACTTTCATAATTTTTTAATTTACACCCCTATACTTTCAATTTGGTTTTTTTCACCCTACACTTCAAATAATCCAACTTCCATCCAATTGAAAAGTTAAGTCTAACAGCCACCAATTATTATTATTTTTTTAATATTTTATCTCATTTGTGAAATGATCTATTTACCCCCAAATTAATCCTTAAAAATTTCCCATAATTTTAATTAGTCAGGGTGAGATATAGACCCCCTCTTTCCAGTCAGTCATTCTTTTCTTCTTCGAATAAAAAAAACGTTCTGCTCTTCTTCTCCTTCGTTAATCCTCCAATGAAGACTTGTATCTCCTCCTTCGTGAAAATCACTTCACGAAAACTGCATCAGAGATTTCATTCGTCATTGATTCATTCCCCATCACTTCCTGTGTTTTGGTAAGCCTCTCTCAGTAAAAATCAATTTTGTTTGCGTTTTATGGATAAACAAATAGCAACATATTGGAAAAAAGAGAAGATTTATGGAAGCAGAGACCACGCTATTAAAGGCCATCGATTTTTTTGTTCTTTCTGTTTATTTAGATTATTAGTGGAAAGATTCTTCAATTAGATGGAAGTTGGATTATTTGAAGTGTATGGATGAAAAAAACCAAATAGAAAGTATAGGTGTGTAAATTAAAAAATCATGGAAGTGCAGAGGTCATTGGTGCATTTTACCCTTAGTTTTAATACTTATTTACTGACTATTCAATTTTGGTAGGAGTATGCAGTGATTATAATGTGTTTAATCCATATTCCTAATAGAAGTAAAAAACATGAATAATAATTTGATTTCGATTCCAAATAACTACTAGCAAACAACATCTGAAGAAATATGTTTCTCATTTCAATTATTTCATTTTGAACGATTTTCATTATGATTCCTCACTATTTATTTCGGATAAGTTTTTGAATTATGTATGGGTCTGATTAGGCCAGGCATCTATCTATATCATTGGGCTATTATTATATTATTAGGGACATTTAAAATGTCAATCAAATCAAATGTTTATTATCAAGTTAAATATCAACGTTATTAAAAAAAGAGTCAAATATTAACAGTTAATCTTAACAAGTCGATTGGAGTCTCGCTCGCCTAATTTTGATGTAATTTCTAAAAAAAAGGTCAAACATTAATTTATCTTTTAACTTAGCACCATGTGATATCCATATGTATGCAATTTATATTATTAATATTAATTTTTAATTAAAAAAATATATAGAATTTAGGGAAAGTTGCACAAACCACTTCTGAACTATAGGGATTTTAACATTTATACCATTGACTTTTAATTTGATCAATTAACTCCTCTAACCTTTGTAAAATGTTAAAATTGGACCCATAAAATTTTAATCAATCAAATTACTTCCTTTAAATGGTTAATTTACTAATTGTTTTTATGAACTCTCTATGAGAGCGGGACTCTGAGAGCCCCTGTTCCACACTCAACCCCGTCATTGATTCTGATCCCAAAATTTACGTAATTTATGAGATGATAATATCTTCATCAATCTCATCCCCCCTACCCCGTTTATTTTAAGGATGTGTTACTGGTCTCTATGATGTTTTTTAAGATTCTAATTACACAATATAAGGTGATAATTTAACAAATTAATAATTTATAAAGTTTAGGGAGTTAATCGATTAAATTGAAAGTTGAAGGTATAAGTGTTACAACTCTTATAATTCAGGGGTAGTTTATGTAATTTTCCTTAGAATTTATAATATATAATTAAATAATAATTATTTTTTAAACATTTTTATTATATTATTTTTTAATTTACTTTTAAAACTCTCTTCAGCTTTTTTTTTTCCAAACCGCGGGATTGATTTAATGTATAGGAGAATGAGAATGCACCTAATATCCTACATTTAAAATGTAATATTTTGTGTAACATTTATTAATAATAGTATTAAATATAAAATACACCCCTTCACTTTAGATTGTTACTAAATCTATGACGACTCGACCCAAATTCAATAATAAATATGCTAAAGCATAATAAAGCAGAGGAAGACTCAATTTCAAATAGAGCATTATTAAAATTCATTTCAAAAGAATCCCGAGATCCATAAAGTTTGGTAAAACATTTATAAAACGAAACATAAACAGAAAATCTCAAATCATTGTGATGTAAATGTTAAGGAATAAAGAGTAATGGAAAGAAAGGAGGCATGTGTTGCCAAGAATGAACAAGAATTGCATGTGTTTGGGAATGTAGGATTGTATTTCTTTCTTGTCGCTACGATCAAAGGGCGTAGCCATTGGTCCCTGGTATAAGTGAGGCTGAGGATGTGTTCCGAAGCTAGGATGTGTTCCGTTCACTAACAAGTTCTTAGGTTAGATAGGCCGACGTATTGTTCTATTATTATTGGGCCACGATTTAGGATGTGTAGCTATTTCGATGGACCCATTGAACCTTTGATTTAAAAAAAAAAGGGCTAGCCTTCTATTTTCTCTTTCATGCCGCCAGGTCTGTTCGTGGGGGATGGGAAAACCATTTTTTCCTTCCTTGTTTATCCTTCCCTTTTTGGTTAGTGTGGATGGTTGGTCTTGTTGATAACTAGAAGAAAAAAAAGGGGGAAGAAGAACCCTTCACTTCAGCCACATTCAGCCAAGAATAGATGGGAAATTCTGGAAAATTTTCCCTTCTATTTTTCTTTTCCCTTGCTTCTTTTGGTGGGATTTTGGCATTTAAGGAGGAAATCTTGAATCAAGAACTTTAGAGGAAAAAGAATCCATCTTTTGTTGGAATTATAAGGTAAGAGCTCAAACTTTTAGTAAAATGAATATTTTACAAGCTAAATTGATTTCCATTGTCAAAATCACCATTTAATTTAGTCTAATCAACGTCTGGTGGGATAGTTTAATGTTATATATATGTAAACCTTTAACTTAAATTTTGTTATGGAACAATTATTAAAATAGCCACTCTTTACCTCCAAATTTCTTAAATAACCACTTTTTTAAAACTTCATCAAAATAACCACTAAAAAAATTGAAATTACATTTTTACCCTTTATCTCATCTTTCCTCTCCCCTCTCTCCTCTCTCCTCTTTCTTGTCAGGTGTCACTTCCTCTCTTTATTTTTTTTTCTTGTTTCCTTTATCTCTCTCTCTTTCCCCTCTCCTCTTTTCTCTCCCTTTTCCCACCGTTCAACCTATTTCTTTTTCTTTCTTTTTTTTTTTCTTTTTTTTAAATTAAATAACTCTCTAATTTTTCATAAATATTTCAAATAAATTTTCCCTCCCATTTTCCCCCCCATTTTTTTATATATATATTATATTTTCCTCATCTCTCTCTCATTTTTTCTTTCATTTTTCATTTTTATCTCATTTCTTCTTCCTTCTCTCCCTCATTTCTTTATCCATTTACTATCATTTTCTCCCAAACCTCCATTCATTCTCTTATTCTTTCTCTTTCCTTTTCAAAAATCTACCATTTTTATCTTCTTAATTTCTTCCCATTCTCGTTTTTTCATAAATATTTTTCATTTTTTTGTTCCGAATCTCGAAGATCTAAACCGAAAATAGCATGAAATTGACGAAAAGGATTTTTTTTAAGTGTTTTAGTTTGATTAACGTCTTTTGTTATTTTATGTAGTATGCATAAGTTCTTAATACTGTTTTCTGCTATATATGTAATATATGTGATATACATTGTTTTACAATATATGTAATATACATATCTTGTCTATCGTTTGTTTCTGTTTTGCTTAATCACTCTGTAATATACGTAATATAATGTTCGTTATGTATTATATGCGATATATGTAATATATGACCGTTTATTTTCTAAATATATATTTCTATAATATACGTAATATACATAAGTGTTATAATATACGTCATATACAAACTGAGGAAATGGTTAACGCATTCTCATCATTTATTCTGTTTTTCCTTCTTCTTTTATATTTCTCAACTATCCGGACACTATGTAATATGCGTAATATACATTGGTTGTTTATTTTGCACATATTCGTAATGTATTATCTGCAATATATGTAATATATGACTGTTTGTTTTGTAAATGTATATATTCTATAATATACGTAATATACATAATAGTTGTAATATACGTGATATACAAACTGAGGAAATGGTCATGACATTCCCATCATTTGTTCTGTTTTTCCTTCTTCTTTTATATTTTTTCACTATTCGTACATTATGTAATATACGTAATATACATTGGTTGTTTATTTTGCACATATTCGTAATGTATTATCTGCAATATATGTAATATACGACTGTTTGTTTTATAAATATATAGTCTGTAATATATGTAATGTCATAAGTATTGTAATATACGTGATATACAACTGAGGAAATGGGTAACGTATTCCCAACATTTGTTCTGTTTTTCCTTCTTCTTTTATATTTTTTTAGTATTCGTACACTATGTAATATACATAATATAACATTTAGTTGTTTATTTTACATATGAAGTATTATGTATTAACACTCTTTTGTTTTCATTTGCCGGTTAAATGACATGTTTATACGTATATTTACATACCCGTGAGTATTTTTCAAATGCACTTACAAAATCGGAGGACGATATACACAATATACTAGAAGACAAATACATTTTACCTGAGAGAACAATATACCCAATATACTAAAATAACATATATAAATAAATTAAAATGAAAATATGTACAAAATATACAATATACAATAATTCAAAATTGAAATAAAGCATTTACTCAAAAATATTGAAAATGTACAAAAAAAAAATCAAATGCAATAAAAACTAGACACGATATATTGAATATACGAAAATTAGAGAAGAAAAAATGCATTGGGAAAGAAATGTCAGATATATGTCATATACAAAATACACTGAAGTACTATACACACTCTATTGAATATACCAAAAATATGGGAAAGAAAAATTGCATTGAAAAATAAGAAATACATTGGGAAAGAAAATGTCAGAAGTGTCAGATATACGTACTATACGGAATTGTCAGAATGTCAGATGTGTCAGACACTATACCTGATATACGGAAAAGGGTAGTTTTGGTATTTTTAAAAATTGAATAGTAAAAAGTGGCTATATACCTCAACTTTTCAAGGTGTGACTATCTATGAAATTAAGGCATCAAAAGTGGCTAGTTTGAATTTTCACCCTTTTGTTATATATGTATAAACTTATAATTTCAATTTTATTTTTGATAAAACATAAACGGCCCCTGCCTGCTATATAAAATCCCATGGTTTTATATACATATATATTCCAAAGTCTGGTATATATGTTTGTCTTTTAATATATATATATATATATATATATATATATATATATATATATATATATATATATATATATATATATGCATTTTAGCTATGGATTTGACCATCCCCTGGTTATTGATTTTGTATTGTCCAATTTACCAACTTGGCTGTGTAATATATATTAAAACTATATATAAAGGTTTTGACTTAAAATTCTCATTAAAACCCCTTTATCTTTTATTTGGGCTCGAGGGTGTGTCGTCGAGTCGAGTTTAATTGTTAAGATTTCTAAATGAGAAAACTAGTATTTAAGAGGGTTTGAATCATTTTGTGTAGGTGGTGTTTGATTCGGAATTCAGAAATTTTACAAAAATGGTAACGAGAGATGGAATTGAGAAGGTGAGTAATGAGTGGTAAACGAAAGGGAAAGTTGGAAATGACCCCAAATCTTTAGTTGGTTCATTTGATTGTTTTCATGTTTGATATTGTAATGATGTTTGATATTTAATTATGTGCATATTTTAAAGCTTCATGAAAATTTCACTCTAGCTAGTTTGTACTTCCATTCTGCTGGGAAGAGCATCTCATCGTTTTTGCATGCATTCAATTTCGAAAACAAAGGGTTGTCGTGCCCCATATGATTACGATCACTTTCCTACGTTGAGCAGTTAGTAAGCATATTAGGTTGTATTTGTGTTGTTATTTGTTTTGTTGATTGTTACGAGATGTGATGTAAATGTTAAGGAATAAAGAGTAATGGAAAGAAAGGAGACATGTGTTGCCAAGAATGAACAAGAATTGCATGTGTTTGGGAATTGTGACGACCCGATATATTTAAAAAGACGATCATAGTTACGCAAGCGGAAGCAAGGAATTTTAAACTCAAAACAATTACTTTCATTAAAAACAAACGAAAATTTCGGCATGCAGTATTCATAAAGTCCATGCCTCACATACAAAATAAAGTAAACCTGTTTTATTTCCAGAATCATCGGCACGTCAGCCGGTTCAGAGTTTCATAAAACCATAATCAAAATAAAGTTCGGTGCACCGGTTTAAAAGTCTTATACAAACATAATATACATAGAAGTTTGGCTCAAAATCAAAAGAAAACATAAGTCAAACAAGACTCATATAGTCCCAAAATATACGGCTCGCGTGACCGGAGACCAATCCAAAAGCTCCATCTCGGCATGACAACGAGCACCACCTGCCGCTCCCCGCCCTCGTCCCCGAGCGTTACCTGAAAGGTGATGTAGAGCACATTTGAGCATAACACTCAGTGAAAACAAAAGAATATGAACAGTGATGCGGAATGACCGTGACATAATGCGAAAGTACATAAAAACATGCTAAAAATTACAAATGAAGTACAAATGCTTTAGGTTTGGATGATGGCAACTAGTCATAACTCTTTGATGCTACAAACATTACCAATACAAACCCCGACGTCTCACTACGCCCATATTACAAAACCAATCAACCTTCGAGTCATAGCTCATCTCAATTTTCAAACTATCACAATTCACTAGCACCCATGCCATTCTTTTCATAGCACACCGGAGCTTCATCACTTCTCCGCCACGGTAACCACGTGTAACGTCCAACACCCATACACCGTTACAAGGGTTACAACCCCATGGCCACATAACGATCACATGATATGCATGAGTGGAATGTATGACATGAAATGGATTAACATGATTCTTCATAACATGATTATAGAACGAGATATCGAATCAACAATTGTAATTAGATTAACTTTTTCAAAATAGGCATATAACTCAATCTTTACTCATAAAGTGTTCATGTTTCCCATATCCACATGGTTCGTATTCACAACTAGTTTCCGAGCATAATCAAAAAGTATCAAATATGCATGATCATAGTCCCAAATCCAGTATATGACTCATTCATGGACTATGAACATAATAACAAAGCAATTTAGGCATGCTTCAATGATCAACTAGTCAAAACAATAATCTTATTCTTTGGCTATTCTAGCATTAAGGTTTTAACCAATGCCCGAAATCAATATTTCTTCCCGTAACCTCACTTGTCCACCCACAACACAATTCATATTTACTCATGTCCACATATTCCATTACCGAATTAGTTCCAAGAGGAACGGGGACGCCACACCAATCACCCTTCCGATTCTTTTTGTTCTCACCTTCAACGTTAGCTCCGTTTGTAATCGATCGCCTTTAACCTACAACAAGTTAATCCATATATTTTTAGGCTAATATAATCATTACAAATCAGCCATAACAATCACAAATAACTCCGAACCCGGTTTGTGACACAAGTGCCAAAACTAGTTGATTCAGGATGCAATTTTCGGTCAAACAAGGAGTACTTATGAAATTTTCATTTGAGTGATGCTCTAAGGTGGTTTCCTTGTTTAAATATATCCATTTAAACACCAAATGCTCCAGAATTGATAATCTTTCACTAAAAGTCAAGGAATGCCCAAAAATAAGAAACTAGTCCAACAAAAGTGCAATTTTTTATCAAAAAATGGAAATTTACCAAAAATTCACTAAACTGATCTTCCAAAGTGTTTTCCATGTATAAAATATACATATAAACATTCAAACTTTCCAGAATTGACAACTTTTAAGATTCAACAAAGAAACACCCAAAACTAGCTAAATTAAAACTAGCATTTTTGGCCAATTTTGAGATTCTATCAAAATTCATTTCCCTTCCTTTCCAAGTTGTTTTTCATACATCTTATAATCATATGAAAACTCTTACATACCAGAATTGAGAAACTTAAAGTGATAGTCAAGAATTCCTAAAAATCAAAGAACACCAAAGCTTCAAAAACCTCCATTAATGGAGTTTTGTAAAAGCTTGAACCCACTCTTGTCTTTCACCTTTTAAAGAAGCTTAAGAGGTGAAACTTAAAGTTCATAACATCAATTACATAACCAATTCCAGAATTTAACAAATCAAAAGGAACCTTCAATCAAATTCAAAGAAAACTAACCAAAAATGAAAATCTAGGTTAGTCAATACCTTGAGTTTTTGCTCAAATCTTCTCCCAAAACTTGTTTGGATCTTCCTAAGATGATGATTCTTACATGAATCACACAAGAACCCTTCAAATTGATCCAAGATCCAAGTGAGTGAAATTGGTTGAAGGAAAAAAAAACAAAATGAGAGAGATTGAGGGGAGGGGAGGGGAGGGGGAGAAAAGGGAAGAGAATTGTTTTTTTTTTTTTTTGTCTTTTCTTTTCTTATTTTCCTTGTATACTTTTTGTTTCCTTAATTAAAAAATGGCAACTAAAATCAATTTATTACCAAGTCCCTCCACCTCTTCCATTTAGCATCAAGCCCTTCCACCTCCTAAATTTATTTCATACCCCTCATCTTCTTTCTTTTGCTAACTAGTCCTCACTCAAAAATTAACTATGGTTAATTTTACCCTTCAAATAAACTTCCATCCATAGTTAAACTAACCATGGTTAAATACTAATTAACCAAAAATACTTATATTAATCAAATAAAACAAGTCAAAATAAGGAAAATTCTCAATTATCCTACAAAGGTTCTTGGGTCCTTACATGAATGTAGGATTGTATTTCTTTCTTGTCGCTACGATCGAAGGGCGTAGCCATTGGTCCCTGGATATAGTGAGGCTGAGGATGTGTTCCAAAGCTAGGATGTGTTCTGTTCACTAACAAGTTCTTAGGCTAGATAGGCCGACGTCTTGTTATATTATTATTGGGCCACGATTTAGGATGTGTTTCTATTTCGATGGAGCAAGAAAGAATACAACACCGCATTCCATTTTATTGTTTGTTTGGAGTTACCTCAAAGGGGAGGTGACATGTTTGCTCACGACCTTAAAGAATATTATTAAAATGGAAGAAAGTTTATTTATAAGTCCTTTATTTTTACCCAAGTAAAGGTTGTCGTCATCTCTAAGTTTTTTTTTATTTAACATTCTTTTCTCACTTAGCGAGTTTAGCTAATGGTGTTTACACCAAAAACATTTCAGGTATTGGACAGAAAATCGAGGCTTGATAGTTCATGGCGCTAGGTAGATTGATGGATTATTGCTCATGTCATCTTAAGATGTTTAGTTATTCCATACCTGTTTGAGATTTTCTGTTTATGTTTCGTTTTATAAATGTTTTACCAAACTTTATGGATCCCAGGATTCTTTTGAAATGAATTTTAATGATGCTCTATTTGAAATTGAGTCTTCCGCTGCTTTATTATGCTTTAGCATATTTAGTATTGAATTTGGGTCGGGTTGTCACAGTGTGTTTGGGAATGTAGGATTGTATTTCTTTCTTGTCGCTACGATCGAAGGGCGTAGCCATTGGTCCCTGGATATAAGTGAGGCTGAGGATGTGTTCCGTTCACTAACAAGTTCTTAGGCTAGATAGGCCGACGTCTTGTTATATTATTATTGGGCCACGATTTAGGATGTGTTGCTATTTCGATGGACCCAAGCAAGAAAGAATACAACACCGCATTCCATTTTATTGTTTTTTTGGAGTTATCTCAAAGGGGAGGTGACATGTTTGCTCGCGACCTTAAAGAATATTATTAAAATGGAAGAAAGTTTATTTATAAGTCCTTTATTTTTACCCAAGTAAGGTTATCGTCGTCTCTAAGTTTTCTTTCATTTAACATTCTTTTCTCACTTAGCGAGTTTAGCTAATGGTGTTTATACCAAAAATATTTCAGGTATTGGACGGAAAATCGAGGCTTGATAGTTCATGGCGCAAGGCAGATTGATGGATTATTGCTCATGTCATCTTAAGATGTTTAGTTATTGTTTAGACTTCATGTCATTCTTATTTTCATGGATTTTGTTTTATTCCATAACTGTTTGAGATTTTCTGTTTATGTTTCGTTTTATAAATGTTTTACCAAACTTTATGGATCCCGGGATTCTTTTGAAATGAATTTTAATGATGCTCTATTTGAAATTGAGTCTTCCGCTGCTTTATTATGCTTTAGCATATTTATTATTGAATTTGGGTCGAGTCGTCACAAAATCACACCTCTACAATTTAAAATATGAATTTAAACACTTACACTAGTAAAATTATAAATCACACCATTCTATCAACTAGTTTTAACAAACCAAAAAACAAAAAAATTTGTTAAAAATACATATGAAAAATAGTTCTATAATTAATTGAATTATAGTTCAATAATTTATTGTACTATAATTATGCTATTTGAGTAATTTTTATAAAGTTCTGACATTTTAGTAATTAATATGCAGATTTATGCTATTTGAGACAAATTCTTTTAAAACTGATTGATAGAAGAGTGCAATTTACAATTTTATTAAAATGGAGGTGTTTAAAAGCACAATTAAAGTTATTTGAAAACATATTTAAAGTGTAGGGGTATAATTTAACAATAATCTAAAGTACATAGTTACATTTGTATTTAACTCTTAATAATATGAGTTATTAATTATAGATGATATTATACAATGATTTTAGTGTATAATATAATCAATCGAATATTCAAATAATTTTGATAATCTATTTAAATAGTTATAGAGATATAGCTTTAATCAATCATAGTTTTGACTAAATTATTTCAAACATTAACTAAAATATTTCAAAATTAGATGTCAATTGTTCTATTTTAAAAAATAAAAATGACTCTATTTCCCATACTTTCAAAGGGTTATAAATTATAATAGCCACATTGATTTTCCTCTTTTTATAAATAGCCGTTTTTAAATAGTGGAGCATTTAAGGGACATTTGCAAATCTAAAAAATATTTGTAAATATAGCAAATTTTGATATGATGTATCAGTGATAAACATTGAATTACATTTTTTACAATAAGTTTATCACTGATTAACATAGTAAAAATTGTTTTGCAATACTTTTTAGAGTTGATATTTTTACAAATATTGCATCAAAATCTGCCACCAAATGAAATTTTCCTTTTGGGGGAGAACTTACCAAAAAGTCTTGCCATCAAATCACCCCATCAAATCATTTATGCTCTAGCTCTTTCTTTCACGTCCGAAAAAACTTCCCCCCATTTTTTTATTAATTTAGATTCCTCCCTCTCTCTCATCCCTCATCCACCATTTTTTTCTATCTCACTCTCATTTTTTTTTTTTTTACAAAACTCACCATTTTCATCTCACACAAACACCCTCCCACCATTTTTCAGATTTGTGAGTCTATTCCTTCTCTTTCTATTCATCTATTTTTCATTTTCATGAAGATCCAAATTGCTGAGAAAGGTATGAATTGCTTCGTCTTTTTCCGAACCCATTTTTTATTTTCCACCATTTTTATTTTTATTTTCATATATCTCAGATCTATGCTTTTCTTGAAGATCCAAAGCAAGAAAAACATATATCTGGAAAAAAAATTGCTTTTATTTTTTCCTCCTTTTTAGTCTTCTTTATAAACCCTTAGATTTGACACGAATCTTGAAAATCTAAAACTTAAATAGTATGAAACTAAAGAAAGGTTTGTTTTTTTTATTGCTGAAATCATTTCCTCCATTTTTCTTGAGTTTTTCTGGATTTTTTCTCATATTCTCATAATTTTATGGATTTTTTTGTTATTTGATGTATATTGTAATATACGTAATTTGCTGAAAGTGTATATTGTAATATACGTAATGTACGTTATGTTTGTTTTTCTAGAAATAAATTATGTAAACACGTAATTTACATAACTGGCAAAAGGGTCAATGAAAGTAAATGTGGCATTCATAACATTCATAATGTAAAGAATATCCTGTTTCAGTTTCGCTGTTCATTGATAAATGTATAGTATGTACATTATGTATAATAGGTCTAATAATCATCCTTGTCTGTTTGCACTGTACTGTTATGTGTCCATAACAAGTATATTTTGTGTTGACTGTTACGTGTCCATATTACGTATATTTTGTGTATTACGTACTGTATAAATTATATATTGATTTTAAAGTTTGTTAACACTTTTTGTTTCTATTTGCAGATAAAATGACATTGACATGTATATTACGCATATCTTCTTTTTCTCTCAAATTATATTGTAAAATGGAGGACGATGTACCAAATGTACAAACCATTACATAGAAATTGGAGAGAATGTACAAAATTGAATTAAACTAAAAAAAAAGAATGAAAATATACGAAATATACCAACAAAACTGAAAATATTATACTGAAATACAATATAGTAATAAAAAAGAGAAATAAATGGAAATGAAAAGGAGAACAAATGGTATTGAAAAGAAAAAAAGAAAAAGAAATGAAAGAGATATAATAAACGAGAGGGAAAATAAATTTCAAATTTTATAAAGTAAAAGAAACTAGAAAAAAAATAAAAAATGATTTTTTTTTAGCATTGAGAAAAAAAAATAAAAAAAAGGGTAAAGTACCCCTTTAGTCCCTGAGTTTTGGAGGTCGTGTCTATTTGGTCAATGCATTTTCAATTTGTGTCTAAGTAGTCCATACGTTTTGGATGTCGTGTCTATTTGGTCCCTATGTTTTCAATTTGTGTCTAAGTGATCCATGAGTTTTGGATATTGTGTCTATTCGGTCCCTAGATTTTCAAGAACTATTAGAAATAAGTTTAATTGGTCCTTAATTTAATATATTCGTTAACTTCTTACCAGATTATTGACTTAACGCTGACATAACATGATAATTGGTCAAAATATGAATATATGATTTAATATTTTTTCAAATATTTTATCAATCTAAGCCTAAAATTTGACATAATAATTAATCTCATGTCAGTATTTTGGTCAATTAAATATTTTATGTCACTGTTAAGTCAATATTATGTTAATAAGTTAACAAATTAATGAACAATTAAACTTATTTCTAATATTTCAGGGACCATTTAGACACACATTGAACATTCAGAGACCAAATAGACACAATATTTAAAACTCAGGGACCAAATAGATACAATTGAAAACGCAGGGACCAAATAGACATAATATCCAAAACTTATGGATCACTTAGATACAAATTGAAAACATGAGGACCAAATAGACACGACCTCCAAAATTCAGGGACAAAATGAGTACTTTACCCAAAAAAATATAAAAAATATACATTGTCTATGAAAAAGGTAAAATAAGAATGAACAGTAGCAAAGTAGCTATTTTGATAGTTTTTTTTAGATAAATAGCTATTTTGGTGAAAACATCCCATTTAGCTATCTACCATATTAACCCGACAATCAAAACACGTATGTACATATTAATATTTTTTTATTTATAATATTTTATGTTTGTTTAATTAAAATTTAAAACAACCAAAAAAACTTCATTTAATTTCAATTTTTTTGTCCGTTTTTAATGATGCATCTAGAAGTTTTTGGCCAAGTTACGTGTCAAAGTTAAAATAATAAATAGTTTAAATTTCTTCAAAAGATTTAAATGAACCATTTAACCAGCACTAGATAATTTCCCTTTTTTTTTAAAAAATAAAAATAAAATAAATATATATTTTTGAATATATACGCAATTTAAAAATAGTCTTCTAGTAACGTACAATAAATTTAATTTAAAATCATAAAAACGAAATAAATAAATAAAAATGTTTTTTCTTTTAAATTTTTATTTTGGGTAACTGATGAGTTAGAGGAAGAAAATAGGTATATGGCAAACGTGTCCTAGTTAAGGGCACTCCGGATCCACGTGGGGAAAATAAATTGACTAGTTGAGGGAGATGGAACTATGACAATCACGAGGAGAGGCAAGGTTAAAAGAGTCATTATACATAAAAGTGGCCCCATTCTAAGACAGAATGGGTCACGGTCAGAGTCAGAGATCCCCTTTCACACTTTCACAAGTACAATCCACGCGCTTCCCTTCGTAAGCCTAAGCCAAAGCCCTAGCTCTTAAAAATATCAACCAATTTAATATATGAAATTATTTTTTTTATTTTTATTTCCCTTTTCCTTTTTAGTCTGCCAATGAACAAGATGATGATTAACACAATTTATTTTCTTTAAAAATATATATTTTTTAAAGTCTTGACGGCCAAGGGCGGATTTATCTACTAAATCTAGTTTAGTTATATGTTTTTTTATTAAAAAAAAAAACAATTTCATGTTTTCGAAAAATAAACCTTTTTATATTTTGTTTAGAGATGTGATTTAGTTTCACGTTAATTAAAAAAAAAAAAACAATCTTCTACATTATTGTTGATTGTTACGTATAGAAAAAAAATAATAGAAAAAGGAAAATTTTAAACCTCTTCATTTTTTTATAGATAAAATGAATCTTTTTGGTTATTCTAATTTTTATCTTTTTCTTAATCTACTTTTTTGAATCTTTTCTTTTTTTAATTTAAGAGAAAATTCAACATGCCGCAATGATAATTTATCTTAAGTCGAATTAGATTTGAAATCTGTATTACGTACAAAATTATTTCATTATTAAAAAAAAAAAAAAAACACTCATAGGTCAACGGGTTTTTTTAATCTTTATTTTAACCTTTCAAAACTTATCTTTCTTTAAGTTTATCCTTACTACCAACGTTTTAAAAAATTAAAATTATAAAACGAAAAAAGAAATTTCAATAAATGTCATAAATGTTATAAAATATTTTAAAAATGAGATTTTAAGAGATTAGACCATGAATCTCATAAAAATGCCATTTTAATTTTTTTTACTATTTTTAAAAATATCAATTTTTAAAATATATAAAAAAATGAATCAATAAATTATTATGAATATTTTCCATATCATATATTGGATTTGGCATTAGATATGATTTTGTTCTATATTTGTCTTTGTTAATGAAAGGAAAATGACATTAATTTCCCAAATTGAAATACCAAAAAAACACCTACCTTTCTTCCTCTCCTTAATTACAAAAACTTAGTAAATTTATATATATATAGACTTTTCTCTCTGCTATTTTATCTCTCTTCCGAAATCCGGAAAGAAAGAAGGAGAGAGAAAGACTTGGATGAAGGAAATGGTCTGAGATTAAAAATAGAAGTCTGAGATCTGAGTCTGACCCTTTTCTTTTCTTCCCTTCTTCTTTTCTGGGTTCTTGTCTAAATTCGGAATTCTATCCTCTTCCTTCTTAAAAAGGGTCTTCTTCTTCCTTCTCTTTCTAGAATTTTTTCTCCTTTTGTTTCTGGTAATTATTACC
Organism: Gynostemma pentaphyllum; assembly: GCA_028015215.1. NCBI lineage: Eukaryota > Viridiplantae > Streptophyta > Magnoliopsida > Cucurbitales > Cucurbitaceae > Gynostemma > Gynostemma pentaphyllum. The sequence continues at coordinate 16,537,329 of CM051353.1, read as the reverse complement.
CTTTCATTGTTTTTAACGTTTGTCTTTATTTGTAATTGGATCTCTTGTATTTTTGTTTTTTTGATAGTAATGTTGATCTGTGTTCATTCATGGAATAAAAATCTGTTTTTTTTTTTTGAGGAATTGGTAGTTTTAAATTATGTTGGTGATTGATAAATCTGATTCTGATATATAATTTCCATGGGAGTTTTTGATTGTATATCTTGTTAATTGACTTTTTTTTTCTTCTGTTATATGGTTATCTGAATATTGATTTGATACAAGGTTTAATTTTGTTTTTGTTTTTAGATTTAGCATTCTTGATTGAGAGATCTGCAAATTGAAATTTTGAATCTTTTCCTTTTCTTTTATTATGATCCATTTGAATGAGGTCTTGGTGAATTAATTGTTAATATTTGGATTTGTTGGATTTTTTTTGCATTGTTGCACCAGGATTTTTAGTTCCCTTTTCTGGGAGCTATGGGTGTTGAGGTTGTTGGATTTGAGATGGTCAAGGGACCGATGGATTCTGTCCCTGTAGCAGAGAATTCTGTTTTGAAAAGTAAGGATAATGGAAAATTGGATCAAGTTGCTGAACATAATGAGCCTATAAAGTTTGGTTCCCATGAAGATGAACCCGTTAGAGAGGCAGGGGATGGTTCTTCTGGCACTAACATTCCTAAAGATGCCTCTGATGAATGGCCTGCTCCTCGGCAAATCCATTCTTTCTATTTCATTAAGTGTCGGTCGTATGACGATCCGAATATCAAGGCTAAACTTGATATGGCTGATAAAGAGATCCAGAAGAAGAGCCAAGCTCGGTTTCAAATCACCGAAGCACTCAAGGCGAAGAGGGTAAGGCAAATTGTTGTTCTTTATTCTCTCTTCTTGAAATGAATATGCCTGTGTACGCCTTATGTGTCATTTTTTTTCCATTGTATTATATACTTTTTTTATATTGAAAGTTGATTATTTGTAATGGTGTGATCCACGAATTGATGTCCCAAAGACAATTGAATCCCCTGCATGGTGATTTTGCTTAGCAAAAGAATAGACGTGTTGTTTTTGCTTTGTCTTGAAGTGCAAACGCTTCGAGGTTTTTGTTGATCTCTGTTACATGCTTGGTGGATGCAATGCAACCTGATGACATGGTTCAACATCTGTTGATTTCCACTGCTTTTGTTTTTAATATTTTACGAGTCATGGATTCTATGTCTATCAAAGATTTTTGGATAAGGTGTGATTTTTTAATTTCTTATGTGCTAACTGCATGTGAAGGGAAATACTCTGATTACAGCAATGAAGTCAATAGAACCCGGTATTTAGTTAGTGGGTAGTGGGTAGCTCATATTTGAAAGGTTTTTTTTTCTCTTGTTCACAATATTATACTTAAAATTTAAATTGATTTCCATCTTGTAATATGTATGATGATGATTATAACAACAACAACAATAAGGTTTTCTTTCTCTATCTAAAAAAGTCATCATTTTGTTGCCCTTTTGATTGCATATGTTGTCTTTTATTTTGGTTTTTCTGGGTGTGTCCTTTAAAAATAATCCATTTTCCCTCGTCGTTGATTTGTTTGAAGTATTTTTCAAAAAAATAAAAATGTTTGAAGTAATGATTTATTGCCCTTCTTAGAGATTTTTAAAGTAGCTGTAGCTATGCACAAGAAAAATGTAATTGGTGATTAAGTTGATACAATGAAGAGTAAATATTTTTCCCGTGCATCAAATTCTTAGTGTTTTCTTTTGAGTTGTGTAAGCTTTATGCAAATGCTTCAGGGTGATATTCCAATATAGAGTTCTACCCTTATGTAAAGGACTGTGGATTTTTTTGTGCCCCCAAACCGAAAACAATATAAAGTTTCTAGGTCTTATAATTTGGGAATTTTATATATTAGCTATTATTAAGCTCATATTTTTTTTCTACTAGTCATTAGTCAAGGTAGCTTGCATGATCTACCAGATAAGGTATAATACTGCAGTCTTAAAATCTGGTAAACTATTTCTTTTAAAAAAAAATCTGATAAACTGTCAATTACATGCTAGCATTTTTGTGGGAAATTTAAAGAAGTTTAGGAACCTGTTCATGTTCATGTTCTTTATTTATTTATTTTGTTTAATTTATACCATTTTTTCCCATAGTCGGATCGAGCAGAGTTGATTACTCAGATGAGAGCTCTAAGGGATGACAATCGGCAATTCAAATCAATTGTTGATGAGAAAATTAAGGAGATTGAGCCTCTTAATCAAGCTCTTGGCAAGCTGCGTAATGCAAACAATGCTGGTCGCAATGGTGGTTTATGTTCATCTGAGGAAGAGCTCAACGGCCTTGTATGTTTTTTAATATTGTTTTTGGAAAATATTGTAAATGTTAATCCATTTTCTTACTCTGATATTCACTTCATTTCCCCTCTTCCCATTTTGATCTTATTTGGGTTGGTGGCTGCAGATTCATAGCCTGCAGTACCATATACAACATGAGAGCATTCCACTTTCCGAGGAAAAGCAAATCCTTAGAGAAATTAAACAGCTTGAGGGGACAAGGGAGAAAGTTATTGCTAATGCTGCTGTAAGAGCAAAGCTTCAGGATTCACTGGTACATAAAGAAGCACTTCAAGATCAAGTCAAAGTAAGAAACAAGTTTAATTGACTACATTTTGTTTAATCTTTCCTGCCAATGAACTTTTCGTAATGCAGTAAATGCATGTGTCTTACAAATTACACTAATATAGATTATAGGTGGTGATTTGGATGGAGTGAGGAAGGAACAACAAGCAGTTAGAGCCAAGATAAAGCAACTTGATGACGCTCTGAAAGCAATAGACAATGATATCAAAACTTTACAGGATGATCTAACCTCGGTTACGGAGAAGAGAGGCAGAGCACATGAAAGCGTTCAGCAACTAAGAAAGAACCGTGATGAGGGGGTATGTTAGGTTATCTCATTAATTCTAGTGCTATAACTAATCATATTGTTCATTGTGAGGCAGTTGTTGGTAGTTCCCGACAGCTGTAAGAGAATATTAAATTATCAATATTTTGAAGAGAAATAGAATTTTAGACTAGAGGAAATCTTAGTTTAACACAATAAAAAAGTTTGATCATTAATGAGCACCAATTAATTTCCTCCATCCCTCCCCTTTGTCCTCTTAGTTTAACACACTTGAAAGATGATTTTGGATAACAATAATTTAGTGTGTATAAAAGTATGTCTAAACTTAAACTTCAGCATGTTGGTTCGAAATGATTAGATGTACCGAGGATATTGAAAATATGAGTTTGTTCTCAAATAGTGTTAGTGTCCATGAATTCAATCCCATTATTCAAGGCTTCATGCAAATTATGGTTTGGTTTTGTGTGTTTAATTTTAACTATTCAATATTAACGCAAAGTTATAGACTAAACATAATTTGAGAATTGCAAATGATGTTAACTATTCATCTAGTTTGTTTTCCAGAGCTTTGAGATGTTGTCATTTTTGGTTAATTCATGTTATGTCTTCCAGAACGCCTATTTTTTTCAAAGCCGAGCACTCTTGAATAAAGCTAGAGATTTTGCTGCAAAGAAGGATGTGAAGGCCCTTGAGGAGCTCTCTTATGTTGAGGTTTGTTCAACTTCTTATCTTTTGTTAAGAATATTACTTGTTGGTCTTATTTTACTAAATTGCTCACTATCTAACTTTCAATTTTATTTTATTAGGGTGAGAAATTTATGTCCCTCTGGAATAGTGACAAGGCTTTCAGGGATGACTATGAGAAAAGAATTCTTCCTTCTTTGGATGGTCGGCAGTTGAGTAGGGATGGCCGGATAAGAAACCCTGATGAGAAGCCATTGGTTACACCAGCAGAGCTAGCTCCTCCTCAAACCGAAACAACGGCAAAAGCTAACCTAAAACGACCCAAGGAAGAATCCAAGCCCCTTCCATCCGACACTTTACCTACTTTGCCAGCTCAGGAAAACGATAAAGAAGTTAAACCAAAAGCCGCAAAGACATTACCCCCCACGGAGCATGTTGATGAAGCAGATGAGGAGATCCCTGGTTTAGGAAAACTATCAAAGGGCGTTCCTAAAGAAATTGAAGTTGATCCTGTGAAACTGAAAGAAATGAAAAGGGATGAGGAAGTTGCAAAAGCTAAACAAGCTATGGAAAGGAAGAAAAAATTGCAAGAGAAGGCTGCTGCAAAAGCCTCACAACGAGCTCAAAAGGAAACTGAAAAGAAACTGAAGGAAATTATTTATATATACATATTATTTTCATTTGTTGACACATTGTTCTTAAGTAAATGTCTCGGTAATAACACGGGTTTCTACATTTACCTCAGGATCGTGAAAAGAAAGCGAAGAAGAAGGCCTCAGCATTGGGATCAGCTACTCTTCCTGATGAAGAACCCACTGATGCAGTTGAGGAGCAGTCTACAGAACTGGAAATAGCTGATGAAAGTGCTGAAATTCTAATTCCCACCAAGAATAAAGTTCTAAAGGAGAGTACAATTAGGAGCCGAGGTCGGCAACGAGGGCCGAGTTCAGTGCCGAAAGTCATCAGGAAGCGCAAAAATGCAACCAATTACTGGGTCTGGGCTGCTCCTGCTGCAGCGTTACTTGTGGTCCTTCTTGTGCTCGGATACTACTATCTTCTCTGAAAAATGTGAAACTAGGGAGTTAGAAGAAAGAGGTTATGATGAAACAAATTTTCTGCTGATGAGTGGCTTTAGATCAGTTGTATTAAAAAAATATGTTATTTCTGTTCATTTCATTCCTACAAGGAATGAACTCAACTCATAATGATGGTGGCATATTAGTCAGGTTCAAAATGTTTACTTTAAGTTGAAACATACATTTGGTTTTTTTTAATGCATTTCCAAATTTTGACTTTGATTAATATTTGGTTAATCTCAGATTTGATTTTGTTTTAGATGAATGTTTTATTGCCCATTTTTTGACTATGTTGTGAAGCACTGGGTGCTTGTTTTGCAGTAGAGGGAAACTGACCAAGGGCAGAAAAACTCTTTGCTTTTTGTTTGAGAGAAATAGCACAACTTCTTAAACATACAAGTTTTTTATTTCTATTTTTTAAACTTTTGTTTACTTTCTATTTGCTTGTTTAAGTAATGACATAAATATAAATATAATTATGTATCTAAAATATATGTCTCAATTTTTGTTTTAAAAAATGATATTTAAATTGTGAATATGTATATTAAAAATTGATTCTTTTTCTTCATAATTTTCAAAAATAGTGTTTTTTTAACCATCATTATTTAATAAATTTATCAAAATCGTAAAAAAATATATTAAATTTTAATTTAAAACGTCTTAAATAAAAACATAAAAAATAAAAATAAGAATTGTCACTAAAAAAACCACATATTTGCACCTGGCCAATTAGGTGCAGCCATGTGGTTTTTAAAAAAATGGAAATTTTTTCCCACTTTGCTGCATCTAATTGGTCAGGTCAGCCTTGACTGCACAATTTTATCCACCTAAGTTTTATCCTAGTATTAAGGGTGTTTTTCTACACTCTATCTTTCCATAAACTATATAGTTTTTACATTAGTAAACAAAAAATTACTTTTATATTTATAAGATAGTTGGACGGATATATTAAAATTAATTTCATGAGTAAACTGTAAAGTAAGAAACTGAGAGTGTCAATAATTTAATGGGGCGGTGTGGGATGATCGTTATCCTTGCTCCCTATACCATTCTTCATTTTCAATAAAATTCTCGGTTTCTAAAGGATAGAGACTCTATGCGAAAAATTTACGTTGATAAGGTTTTCCGCTGAGATTATTTTCTTGTAATTAAACCTATAATTATAGTAAAATGTTATGTGATGTATTTTAGATTTTTTTAACTATATATATTTCATAAATATTTAATATTATAAAAATAAAAGGAGTAACAGTAATAAAATGTTCATGCATGGTTGGATTGTATACTATCAAGAATCAAAACATGGAATATAGTCATTGTCAAACAAACTAGAAAAAAAAGATAATATTTACCTCCAAACTAATTTGGAGGAGCTCCTACATCTTCTAATTTCTATTGGCCAATTTGTGTTAAATACATTCATATTTATTAAATAAGTGAGTCCCACTGACTTTTAAAATCCAATAGAAATAAAGCATATATAAAAGTATGGTGGAGCTCCTCCAAATCCTTTGGAGACATGTATTTTTATGAAAAAAAATACCCATCTCGTCTCTATGCGCATCCCTACTTGAAGCAAGGATTCCCCTCCCGGTAAGTCTCAAGGGAAATTGAGATAATCTAGCATGTAGCCTGTTTTGACTATACTAGAATTTTAGCACGTGCGATGCACGTGTAATTTTACTTTATAATAAAATGCATTTATCAATTATAATAATTAACTAAAATTGTATAAATAATTTAAATTTATAACTTTTTATGTTTTAAATAAATGTTTTTTTTTTAATTTCGTAATTTCATTAGTTTTTTTTAGTAAAGAAAATTATCTATTAGATATTATTTTTAAAATTTAACATATTTTTAATATTATAATTTTATGTGGTCACAGAATTATCTTTATTATAATTGGCTAACTTAAAATATGAATCAAAATAAGAAAATGTAACATTTTCAATACTTGAGTAGACATTATTTAAAAAAACACATTGATATATATCATACATATTGTGACTTTTAAACTTCTTTCGATTTTGTATTTTTTTTTTAAATACGATATTTGATTATTAAATTGGATTTTGATAGTTACTACAAAATAATTAGTTTTACGTTATTTGTACCTTGAAATGTATTTTTTTATAATCATTTTATTTTTAAAGCTTTTACAATTCTAGCGCATAAAATAAAAAAAGAAGAATTATTATTATGAAAACAAAAATTAGAAAATATTAGAATCATTGTTGCTTTATTAGAAGAAAAAATGCAAAATCAATTATTGTAGATATAAAGTTCTATAACTCTAATCTTCCATCGTGAGTGAAAATCTTAAGAAAGCTTTCATTGTAAAAACTGCATTGAAAATTATAATCAATATTACTAAACACACATATGAGTATTTAATTATCCAAGAAGAAATTTAAATTTTATAAACATTCTAAAATAATTGAATCACATAAATTTAAGAAGAAAATTAATATATATAAAATGAATGGGTTAAATATCGTACCTAGAGCTCGAGCCAACCCAAGATATCAACTACAAACATCCAAAAGAATACAACTTGTGTAGTAATAATGATGATCGTGCAATGATAAGAATCAAATTTAAATATCAATTTTGTAAAACATCTAAAAGAAAAATTATTATTAAAAACATTGCATAAAAATAATTATTGGATAGAAATTATGCCAATAGATTCGGGAGGAAATGTCAATAAAGTAAAACATCTACAAAAAAAAACCACAAATTCGATTAGAAATTATATAAATTAAAAAAAAACAACAACAAAAACACATAAGAATACACAATAGGAATAAAAGTCTAATCTTACACATACCCTGATAATTCCAACCATCTTCAAATTACCTTTTTCTAAATAAATCAGTTAAAATGTGGTGAGAAACCATACTGGTGTATTTTTTCTAACATAGAAATATTTAAAAGATCGAAATATTTTTTATTTGATTTTTCTATGGTTTATAAATCTTTTTTGAAATGATTTTATTAACATATTATTATGTTCTATTTAATATTTAAATTATTGTATAGTTTACTAATTTACATAATTATATGCCTTTTTATATAAGACGATTTTTTTAACATCTTTATTTTTAAAATTTATACTACCAAATAAAAAATAAATTGTTTGTTCTATATACATATGTTAGTTAATTTTTTCATTTATAGATTATTTATTTCTAATTTTAATTAAAATTTAAGAAATTATATATTTTTTTCTCTTTGATTTTTAAACTTTTAAATATTTTTAATTAAAAATTTTAAATTTATTTAAATATTATAAAATATTATACCATTACTAATTCAATAAATTATATTTTGTTGTAGTTATTTTTTTTAATCTTAACTGTTTTTTTAAACAATTTAAGTTTCTTTTTAATATTTTTTTAAAATTAAAGCACCGTCACCTTTATTAAATCATTTAATATTTGAATACTTAAATATAATTTATTTTTCATAAATTGGTGATAAATCTAAACAATAAATTCATTTTAATATCACATTCATTTTCATATGTTGTACTTGTTTTTTCAATTATTTTATAATTTGATGTTGTGAAAACAATAAAAAAACCAAGGAATTTATTTAATAAAATTGACAATTTCTTATTCAATGAAGAGAAATATTTTATTTATAAAAAAAAAGAATATAAATAGTCATTTAATAGATAGTGGAGTATAAATAATAATGACATTTTTAGTAATTTGAAGGTTTTAAAAAGGTATATATAATGACATGTTAGTAATTTTAAGATTTTAAAAGGGGTATAGTAGTCCAAAAAAGTTTCTTAAACATCACCACTTTTATATATTAAGGTGTTAAGAATTTTAGCCCATAAATATTTTTTTAAGACTATTTATAGTATGATTTTTTTTTTTATTTATACTTGATTTGCCCTTCTTTAACATTTATTATTTTGACTTAATTAATTAATTTATTTTTAAATTATTTTGTTCCTTGATTTACTCCTTTTTAAAAAAATTTGTTTCTTTTATTAATAATTAAAATAATCAATAAATCGTAACTCAAGTTTCACTTTTTAATTTTAATACTTTTCAATTTATACAAACTCTAACTCAAGTTTCATCTTTTTCTTCCCATAGCAGCCACCGAATTAGACAATCTCCCATTTGACATCAACGATTTATTTTTGCAATTTTGACTCATCGTTTTCCATCATACACTGAAAATTTTCGATTTTTGTGATAGTTTATTCAATCGTAGGCAATCTCCTAATCTCTTTCGTAATTGTAAAGCTCTAAAAAAAGCCATTAGCCATAACCTACAGAGGGTCTCCGACTCCCAAATTTCTTTCTTCTGACACGTTGCTCTTTTTCCATATTTGAGGATGTTGCAAACAATATTTGATTCATCTCCCAATTTTGTCTTTTTCTTTTTTATTATGAGTTACGTTGATTTGAAGGGAAAAAAAAGTACAATTCCTTTCTTTTGTCTGTGTAGTGTTGTTTTTGGTTTTGATGTTGCGGATTTGGTATAATATAATATCGAAATTTTCATATTTTTTGTTCATCTAATCATGATTTTTTTATATTTCCTCCACCGAGAAGAAGATCAATGAGAAACATATATTTGGTATAGTGAGCTCGTACCTTTTAATCTTTTTTTTTTGTTCTTTCAACCGTGGTTTTTGGAATATTTTCTAAATATTATTATGTACAGTATATTCTCCTACATAAATATATTATTATTATTATGTACCATATACTTTTTTTTTACATACACTATATGTATAATGTGTTTTTACGTACATTATATATTATAATATTTCTTTCATTTCTCAACTATATTTTCATTTTAGTATATAAATATATTTATTGTATATGTTGACATTACTGTACATTATATAGTACACTATATAATACATTATACTATATACTATACGTTTTTGTAAATCGTTTTCATAAAATGGAATCAACGTTTTTTTTTTCTGAAAAACTATCATGTGTGTTAATTCTTCTTATTCTAACAAAAAACAGCTATCTACTAATATAACCCAGAGAAATTTTGACACCCCTAAACACGTCAAAAATAATAATAACATTATCTCACGAGTTTACCGACACCAAGTATTGTATGGTCGATCAAAAAAACAACTGAAGAATATAATTATGGATGAACAATAATTGCGACGAAGGCCTTTAAGGAGCGTTTGTTTTTCAAGGTGTGTATGAGAATAAAATGTCTGGATTTAAGATGCTTGAGAATGAGATGTATGTATTTTGTTTTGTATGAGTATAAAAAATAAAATATATTATAAATTAAATTAATTACCTCTCTCTTCTTTTCTCTCATCAATCCATGGGTTAATAAAAAAAACCCATGAATCAATATCTTTTTGGCGAATTAAACAAAAGTGGGATAGAAATTTGATGCCATTACCACCCTTCGAATCACTCAATGCAAACAAACGCTCCCTATAGTATTAGGTGCAAGGGAGTAAATAGATGGAAGCAAAGCTTCGATCCATTGGAGTAATAGGTTTGGCACGAAGGATTGGTTCAATAATTCTTTTTTAAAAATGGTAGATTTTTTTTAATCATTAACTGAAATCCCACTTGTCTATTTTAAAATACTATTTAATTATGGATTTAAATTGGTTGTATAGGCCCAATCATCTGCAGTCAAGTGATAGAAAATAAATATATTTTTTGACGGGTGATTGGGTTAAGTAGCCATTTGGCTAGGGCCAATATACTAATCACGTGGAAGAAAAAAATGTTCTTATTTTACAAATTACAATCAATACATACTACTCTTTTTGCTAGATCTATTTTTTTCCTTTTTAGTTTACATTAAAAAATTCTAAATACTTAACTGATAAATGGCAAGCAATTCATTTGAGAGAGGAGTGAAATGGAGTATGATATTTAAATTGTTGGCATCATAAAAATAATCATCAGCTTCAATGAATTGTTTCAATGCAATAAAAGAAGATCCACCCTCCCTCATCGCTTTCTTTACTTTCTTCACTCTGAAATAATTTTCCTATAATAAACAAACACAAAGCAATAATTAAAGGAAAGTTTTTGAGAGTTTAAAAAGAACACAAGATTTATAGATAAGGGAATTTATTTATAAATTGTTTTGAATCAATTTGATTCTTCAACATGTTTGATATTTGTATTCAGTTTAGTCTCAGTTGGGGTATTGATGTATCTTACCCGACAAAATTAAATTAAAATTTTAATTCGACATAAAAGTTTTTAAAGAATCAAATTATACATTAACCTTGAAAAAATATACATAAGATGATACATTAACGAATTTCAAAGTTGTCAATTCAAATATGCAAATAAATAATAGAAAAATAATAATTAAATACTATGTAAAATTTATAAGACGATATATTTTTTAATGTTTTTGTTGATCAAAACCGAGAAACCATGGCTTGCAAATTCAGTATGAACAGCTTCAAACAGTAATGAAAAGCTTCAACTATGAACATTAATGGCAGAAAGATTAAGAACACGAGCAGGAGAATGAAAGAGATGACACAGAGATTATAGTGGTTCGATGAATAACCATCTACGTCCACTCTCGAAAGGATTGAGCTCTCTTATTAATGAAGTCAGAAATCAAGTTATTGAATACAATGCTCAGTGAAGAAATCAATGCAGCTATTTATAGACTTCAGCTAGAAGTTCCAGAACCTTCTTCTTTCCTAACTGAAATATCTCAGCTTCCTCCAAGCTGGCAGTGAGCTGTCATCTAGCTGGCAGTGAGCTGTCATCAAGCTGGCAGTGAGCTGTCAATGCCATGTAAGCAATCTTGAAGTCTTCACTGAGATAGTGGCTGCCTTTTGAGCTGAAGAAGTGTGCTTAGATTGAACTCAAATCCAACAAATCTCCCTCTTGATTTCAATCTTCTTCTATCATCAAAGGCTCCCTCTTGATTTCACTAATGCCATTAAAGAAGCTAACTTCAATCCTTTCGAGTTTCCTTTAGGCTATCCAGATTTTAGCCTATCCCTATCCTAATCAGATCAAGGAGATAAAGGAACCTTGACTGACTAAGGGATTTTGTTAACATATCTGCAGGGTTATGTTCTGTTGCAATCTTCTTTACTTCAACTTCAGATTTGGCTATAACTTCTCTTATGAAATGAAGTCGATATCTATGTGCTTTGTCCTTTCATGATGAGTTTGATTCTTTGAAAGGCATAGAGCACTTTGGCTATCACAGTGAATAACAGGCACTGTGATTTCATTGCATAATTCAGAAGTTAAGCCTTTTAGCCATAGCCCCTCCTTTACTGCTTCAGTGAGTGCTATGTACTCTGATTCTGTGGTTGAGAGAGCAACTATATTTTGAAGTGAGGCTTTCCAGCTAATTGTGTTATCATGAAATGAAAACACATACCCTGATAATGATCTTCTTTTATCTGGATCTGCAGCATAATCAGAGTCACAGAATCCAGAAATTGTAGCATTTACTTCTTCTGATGCAGTGTAGCATAGGCCATTTGAAGATGTCCCTTTCAAATATCTCAGCACCCACTTGACTGCATTCCAATGTTCTTTTCCTGGATTAGCCATAAACCTACTGATTATGCTCATAGCATAGGCAAGGTCTGGTCTAGTACAGACCATGAGATACATTATGCACCCTACTGCATTTGAGTATGGAATTCTTTCCATCTCTTCCTTATCCTTTTGTGTCTGAGGTGATTGACTAGAGGATAGTTTTAGATGTTGTCCAAGAGGTGTGGAAACAGCTTTTGCATCTTGCATTTGAAATCTCTCTAGTACTCTTTTACAGTAGTCTTCTTGAGTTACAAACAGTGTTCCTTTTGATCTGTCCCTTCTTATTTGCATGCCTAAGATCTTGCTCACATTGCCAAGATCTTTCATTTCAAATTCAGATTTAAGGAGTTCTTTCAGTTCCCTGATTTGACTTGAATCCTTCGAAACCAGCAGCATGTCATCTACATAAAGAAGTAGATACACCACCTGCTGTTTTTCTTCTCTTTTGAAGTAAACACAACTGTCATACATGCTTCTAGAGAAGTTATGTGATAAGATGAAGGAGTCAAACCTTTTATACCATTGCCTTGGGGCCTGTTTCAGACCATAGAGGCTCTTTTTAAGAAGGCAGACCTTGTCTTCTTTGCCCTTTTCTTCAAAACCCTGAGGTTGGGTCATGAATATTCTTTCTTCCAATTCTCCATGAAGAAATGCAGTTGTTACATCCATTTGTTCAATATTCGGATCCCATCGAAGTCGTTAATGCCAACATCCATCTAATGGATGTGTGTCATAACCTGGAGAAAACACTTCATTGAAGTCTACTCCCTCTTTCTGTGCAAAGCCTTTTGCCACAAGTCTTGCTTTGAACCTTGGCTTTTGATCATTCTTTAAAGGAGGTTTTACTTTGAAGATCCATTTGCTGCCTATGACCTTTTGATCTGAGGGTTTATCAACAAGGCTCCAGGTTTTATTTTTGTACAGTGAATCAAGTTCATTAATCATTGCTTGATTCCACTTCTCACTGTTTGGAGACATTTGAGCTTCCTTTAGTGTGATAGGTTCATCAATTTCTATTTCTTCTGCACACGAAAGAGCATATGACACTAGATCAGAATGGCCATATCTTTCAGGAGGTTTTAGAGTTCTTCTAACCCTGTCTCTTGCTAACTGATATGACTGAAGATTCTCAGTTTCTTCTTGCTCTAGCTTGATTTGTTTATCATTCTCTCCTGTCTGTGATGATGTGGATGCAGTGTCTGGAGAATCAGATGGCAAAGTTTCTTTTGGCTCTTCTGTTTCTAAATCCAGTACAAAAGGAATCTTGTCCCTTTGCAGTTCTACTGTAACTAGTTTCTCAGAATTAGGATGATAGGGCATAATGTCTTCATTGAATGTGACATCTCTACTCACAAAACACTTGTTCTTTCCCGGTTCTAAGGAGTATAGTTTGTAGCCCTTAACACCTCTTGGATAGCCAATGAAGACACATTTTACTGCTCTAGGGTCTAGCTTATCTTGTTTTATGTGAGCATAGGCTAGACACCCAAACACCCTCAAATGACTCAGATCTGGTAGAACTCCAGTCCATTTTTCTTGAGGTGTTTTAAAGTCCAGAGCTGAAGAAGGTGTTCTATTTATCAGATAGCATGCTGTAGCAACTGCTTCCCCCCAAAAACCTTTTGGTAATGCTGAAGTAGCAAACATGCTTCTGACTCTATCAAGGATGGTTCTGTTGAACCTTTCAGCTAATCCATTTTGCTGTGGTGTTCTTGCTACAGTGAGATGTCTTCCAATTCCACTTCTTTTGCACATATCATTGAACTTATCATTCAGATACTCGAGGCCATTGTCTGTTCTTAGCATTTTTATCTTCTTGTCTGTTTGATTTTCAATCAAAATCTTCCATTCCAGGAATTTTTCAAACACTTCATGTTTGTGTTTGAGAATGTATACCCAGATTTTTCTTGAGTAGTCATCCACCATCAAGAGATAATATCTGCCTCCTCCCATTGTGCTAACTCTAGCTGGTCCCCATAGGTCTGAATGTATATATTCAAGGATTCCTTTTGTGCATTGCATTCCCTTTCCAAACTTCACTCTGGTTGCCTTTCCCAAAATGCAGTTTTCACAGAAAGGCAGAGCTCCAATCTTTTTCTTTCCCAACAGTTCTTGTTTGTCAAGAATTGACAGACCCTTTTCACTGATGTGACCAAGACGTTTATGCCATAAGTCAGCAACTCTACTGTCATCAGTTACTGCTAAGGCTTGGTTACCCTCTATAGCTGACCCCTGTAGGTAGTAGAGGCCATTTATAAGGGTTCCTTTCAGTTGCAAAAGAGACCCCTTGAAGACTTTCAGTATTCCCTTATCCGACTTGAAACTGTATCCCATGCTGTCAAGAGTCCCAAGGGATATGAGATTTCTTTTCATTTTGGGTACATATCTTACAGAGGTCAGGGTCTTCTCTGTCCCATCATGAGTCTTTATCTTTACTGAACCAATGCCTTCTATTGAGCACTGTGCATCATTACCCATTCTAACTACTCCTCCTTTTCTTGCCTCAAAGGTCATGAAATAATCTTTCCTAGGAGTCATGTGGAAAGTGCAGCCTGAGTCTAGTACCCACTCATCTGTTGATTCACTTTCTGATGCTAATAACACTTCAGCTGATACACATCCATCTAATAGCACCCAATCTTCAATTGATTCTTCTTCAGTGACTATTAGAACATCTGCTGATTCATATCCCTCTGAGAGATTTGCTGTGCTATTCTCCTCCCTTTTCTCAGATTTCTTTTCACCACCTTTGAGTTGAGGACAGTTTCTCTTGTAATGACCTTCCTTTTGACAGTGAAAGCATTTTCTGTTTTTGGTCTTGGATTTGGATCTCCTTCTACTTTGATCCCTGTGATTAGAACTGTTATTTTTCTTATCACTCCTTCCTCTTGCTGTGTACAGTAGATCCCCTTCCTTCTTATCTGTCTTGAGTTCCAGACTTTTGATCCTTAGAGAATCAATTACCTGATCTAGTTCTAGAGATTCCCTTCCATACTTGATGGCAGACTTAACCTCTTTATACGTATCAGGTAGAGAGTTGAGTAGGATAACAGCTTGATCTTCATCATCTAGCTTTTCACCAGCATTGGCAAGATCAATCATGATCTTAAGGAACTCATCTAGATTCTCTTCCAAGTCTTTTGAGAGATTCATTTTGTAACCAAATGCTTTCTCTTTTAGATGAATCTTGTTTGAAATTGATTTAGTCATGTACAATTTTTCTAGCTTTAACCAGAGGCCTGCAACAGTGTCTTCTTCATCAACCTGTCGAAGAACATTGTCTGCTAGATATAGAATAATTGTACTATAGGCTATTTCACTCATTTCTGCCTTTTGTTCATCTGTTACAGATTCAGGAAGTTTCTTAGGATCTTCTAATGCTTTAGCTACCTTTTGTTGTACTAAAAGCGCCTTAATCTTCTTTCTCCATAGATTGAAATCACCTTTTCCATTAAAACGTTCTACTTCGAATTTTGCAGCCATCTCTCTAACTTAGCAGTTCAATTTAGAATTCAGAAAATTTCACAAAACTTCAATCTAAATCTGTTCTTCACCAGACAGCAACTACAAGTTCAGAGAGATGTGGATTGAACTTACTGATCTAGAATCACTTACAGATTGTAGAGCAGATTCTTGAAGCAGAGATGAATTTAACGATCTTTGAAGCTTTATCGTGAGATCTTGCTTCAACTGTGATTCGCAAATTCCAGTTCACAAGTTTCTCCTCCTTTTGATCTAAACGTGCTCTGATACCAATTGTTGATCAAAACCGAGAAACCATGGCTTGCAAATTCAGTATGAACAGCTTCAAACAGTAATGAAAAGCTTCAACTATGAACATTAATGGCAGAAAGATTAAGAACACGAGCAGGAGAATGAAAGAGATGACACAGAGATTATAGTGGTTCGATGAATAACCATCTACGTCCACTCTCGAAAGGATTGAGCTCTCTTATTAATGAAGTCAGAAATCAAGTTATTGAATACAATGCTCGGTGAAGAAATCAATGCGACTATTTATAGACTTCACTAGAAGTTCCGAACCTTCTTCTTTCCTAATCGAAATATCTCGGCTTCCTCCAAGCGGGCAGTGAGTATCATCTAGCCGGCGGTGAGTTGTCATCAAGTCGGCAGTGAGTGTCAATGCCATGTAAGCAATCTTGAAGTCTTCACCGAGATAGTGGCTGCCTTTTGAGCTGAAGAAGTGTGCTTAGATTGAACTCAAATCCAACAGTTTTCTATAAAGGAATAAAATTATACATTAACCTTAAAAAAAATAAAACAAGAATCCAAAGTGATTTGCGTATGAGTATTATAAATAGTAAAAAAAAAGAGAGTAATCCCAATTTACCAATAAAACAGTGAGAGAAACGGTGGCTAAAGAAAACCGTTGTTTTTAAAGGAAATGGAACCCACAAATCCAGTTTTTCTTCCTTTTCAGTTATATTGTTACTTTTATTTTTGTAGCTGATCATAGGTACAAATAAGTTTAATAAAATGATTGCTTCATGTTCATGTTATGAACTTATTTCAAGTTAAATTTATATGTGGCTTTATGAAAAATGATCATCAATTTAACAATTTAAATAAATTGTAATAATTCTTCCATTACCATCGAAACTAATGTTATCCAAATAGATTAATAAAAATAAATTATTTATCCTAGAGATGGTAAAATTATTATAACATGTAGATAAAAATGAAAATATTACAATTTATTATATCAATACACTTTTTTTTGGATATTTATAATATATTTCCAAAAAAAAGTGTATTGATATAATATTTTTAAATATTTCATTTAAAATTGTAATATTTTCAATATATTTTTATTTTTTTTAAATGAGAAATAGAAACAAAAAATAGTTACCAAACACATATCTGTTTCTTTTTTCTTCATGTTATAATAATTTATTAATGTGTTGAAAAGTTTAGAACAAAAATGAGAAACAAGAAACTAGAATTTGTTGTTTCTAAAATTTCTACACAATTTTAGGACGAGTTTCTCAAAAAATGAAAAACAAGAAACAAGAAACAAGAATAGTTACCAAACAACTCAATTTCTTAAAAATGAGAAATATAAATAAGAAACAGAAATTGGCTAGGTTACCAAACGGGCCCTTAGTTTATAAACGAAGCCAGAATTGCTTTTGAAAATGCTGCAGTTATGTACAATTAAAAGCAAACTGTCTTATTTTGTCTTTTCGAATGAATTTTTACTTCAAAAGAAGAAGAAGAGGCCGGAATTGCTTCTGAAAAGTGCTCAAACAGTCAAAACAGCCAAACAAAGCCTTTTTCTTTTATTCCATTCTTCTTTTGTCGTTTCTTTGTCTAAATTCAGAATTCAAATAGACAATATTTGGATTGTTCGTTGAACAAATCAAAACGGGGTTTCCTCTTTAAAAAAAGGTTTTCTTCTTCCTTCTCCTTTTTAACGTCTGTCTTTATTCTGTAATTGGATATCTTTTTGTTTTTTGTTTTTTATTGTTCGTTGATCATATTGAGCCTATAAATAACGTCGGATCTTTATCTAAATTCAGAATTCAAAAAGACAATATTTGGATTGTTCGTTGATCAATCAAAACAGGGTTTCCTCTTTAAAAAAGGTTTTTTCTTCATTCTCCTTTTTAACGTCTGTCTTTATCTATAATTGGATATCTTTTTATTTTTTGTTTTTGATTGTTCGTTGATCATATTAAGCCTATAAATAACGCCAGCTTTTTTGTCTAAATTCAGAATTCAAAAATACAATATTTGGATTGTTCGTTGATCAATCAAAACAGGGTTTCATCTTTAAAAAATGTTTCTTCTTCCTTCTCTTTTTTAACATCTGTCTTTATCTATAATTGGATATCTTTTTATTTGTTATTTTTTTATTGTTCGTTAATCACATTGAGCCTAACGATGGTTCTTTGTCTAAATTCAGAATTCAAAAAGACAATATTTGGATTGTTCGTTGATCAATCAAAATAAGGTTTCCTATTTAAAAAAGGGTTCTTCTTCTTTTTCCTTTTTAACGCATGTCTTTATCTAGAATTGGATATCTTTTTGTTTGATTGTTTGTTGATCATATTGAGCCTTAAATTACGTCAGTTCTTTGTTTAAATTCAGAATTCAAAAAACATTAGTTGGATTGTTCGTTGATCAATCAAAACTGAGTTTCCTTTTTAAAAAAAGTTTCTTCTTCCTTCTCTTTTTTAACGTCTGTCTTTATCTATAATTGGATATCTTTTTGTTTTTTATTTATCTTTGATCATATCGAGCCTATAAATAACGTCGGTTCTTTGTCTAAATTCAGAATTCAAAAAGACAATATTTGGATTGTTCGTTGATCAATCAAAATAAGATTTCCTATTCTTCTTTTTCCTTTTTAACGCATGTCTTTATCTAGAATTGGATATCTTTTTGTTTTTTGTGTTTGATTGTTCGTTGATCATATTGAGCCTTAAATTACATTGGTTCTTTGTTTAAATTCAGAATTCAAAAAACAATAGTTGGATTGTTCATTGATCAATCAAAACCGGGTTTCCTTTTTAAAAAAGGTTTCTTCTTCCTTCTCCTTTTTAACGTCTGTCATTATCTATAATTGGATATCTTTTTGTTTTTTATTTTTCTTTGATCATATTGAGCCTATAAATAACGTCGATTCTTTGTCTAAATTCATAATTCAAAAACACAATAATTGATCATACTGAGCCTATAAATAACGTCGATTCTTTGTCTAAATTCAGATTTCAAGTAGACAATCTTTGGATTGTTTGTTGATCAATCAAAACAGGGTTTCCCCTTAAAAAAAGGTTTTTTCTTCCTTCTCCTTTTTAACGTCTATCTTTATCCATAATTGGGTATCTTTTTGGTTTTTGTTTTTTATTGTTCGTTGATCTCTGATCATTCATAGAAAAAAAACCTGTTTTATATAGTTATCTGAATATTTTTGGATGGAAGTGAGAATGACATGTTTTTTTTATATGGTTATCTGAATATTGATTTGATGCAAAGTTTAATTTTTTGGTTGTTTTAGATTTACCATTCTTGATTGAGAAATATTCTCATTGAAAATTTTGAATCATTCATTTTATTTTATTATGATCCATTTGAAGCTCCTGGTAAATTTATTCTTAATATTTTGATTTGTTGGATTTTTTTGCATTGTTGCACCAGGATCTTTAGTTCCCTTTTCTCGGAGCTATGAATTCTGTTCCTGCTGCTGATAAAAGACCTGCTCCAGAGGAAAACGATTTCTATTTTATCAGGCATCACTTGTATTGTGATCCGACTATCAAGGATCAACTTGATATGGATGAGAAACATATCCATGAGAAGAACCAAGCTCATTTTAAAATCAACAAAGAATTCGAGGCGAAGTGGGTAAGACAAGAATTTATGTTTAGGATATAAAAGCTTTAGAAGATGATCCAACATCTGTTGAAGAGCAAAGAGGCAGAGTAGTTAAAGAAGTCACCAACTTAGAGAAAAGCGTTTTGAGGGGGTATGTTAGCTTATCTTATCAATTCTAGTGAATTGGGTATGTTAAGTTTGAGATATTATAATTTTTGTTATGTTTTCCAGAACGCCGACTGTTATGAAAGTCGAGTACTGTTGAATAAAGCGACAGTTCTTGCTGAAAAGAGTGATTTACAGGCTCATATCTCGTATGATGAGGTTTGTTCAATTTTGATTTGTTGGTCTTATTTTACTAATTGTTAATTCATTCACTGCTTAACTTTTAATTTTATTTTATTAGGGTGAGAAATTTAGGTCCTGCTAGAAAACTGATAAAACTTTAAGGATGATTACACCAAAAGAATTCTTCCTTATAACCAATGGCTTGAAAAGAATCTTGATAAAACATTGGTTGCTCCTCCTCAGATCCCCGGTTTAGAATTACTCCCCACGGAACAGTGGCGAACCATTATGGAGACTAAGGGGGCCATGGCCCCCCAAGTTTTTTCATCAATATTTATTTAATTTATACTAAGATAATATTATATGATGTATAATTATTTTTAATTTTTTCC
The DNA here is from genome assembly GCA_028015215.1 of Gynostemma pentaphyllum. Classification (NCBI taxonomy): domain Eukaryota; kingdom Viridiplantae; phylum Streptophyta; class Magnoliopsida; order Cucurbitales; family Cucurbitaceae; genus Gynostemma; species Gynostemma pentaphyllum. The sequence continues at coordinate 16,517,115 of CM051353.1, read as the reverse complement.
CGCAGTTGGATCGAGCAGAGTTAACTAATTAGAGGGAAGCTCGAAGAGATGAAAATAAACAATTTAATTTAATCATTGAAGAGAAAATTCAGAAGATTAAACGTCTTAATCTAGCTATTCGCAAGCAGGATCGTGTATGTTTTCTAATATTGTTTCTTGGAAAATTTTAAAAATATTAGTCACTTTTCTTATCTTCTTTGGGTTGGGTTGGTGGCTACAGCTTGATAACCTCCGGTGGTTATGGAGCCTACAACCATTTCATTTGTTATGGAAAAACAATATATTAAAGAAATTAATCAACTTGAGAAGAAAGTGAAAAACGTTATTGCTAAAACACAGCTTCAAGATCAAGTCAGAGTCAGAAATTGACAGCATTTTGTTTAATATTTCTCACTAAATATTTTTTTGTAATTCACTAAATGCAAATCATGCTAATATAGATTATAAATGATGAATTGACTAGAGTGAGAAATGAACAAAAAATTGTTAGAGACAAGATAAACAAACTTGGAGACGCTAAAAAAGCAATATATATTGATATAAAAGCTTTAAAGGATGATCTAACTGCTGTTGAAGAGCAGAGAGGCAGAGTAGTTGAAAGCAGTCACCAACTTAGAGAGAAGCGTTTTGAGGGGGTATGTTAGCTTATCTTAACAATTCTAGTGAATTGGGTATGTTAGGTTTGAGATGTTATAATTTTTGTTATGTTTTCTAGAACACCGACTGTTATGAAAGTTGAGTACTATTGAATAAAGCGACAGTTCTTGCTGAAAAAGGTGATTTTAAGGCTCTTGAGAAGCTCTTGTATGATGATGTTTGTTCAATTTTGATTTGTTGGTCTTATTTTTACTAATTATTCATACATTCATTGCTTAACTTTTAATTTTATTTTATTAGGGCGAAAAATTTAGGTCCACCTGGAAGACTAATAAAACTTTCATGGATGATTACACCAAAAGAATTCCTCCTTGTAACCAATGGCTTGAAAGGAACCTTGATAAACCATTGGTTGCTCCTCCTCAGATCCCCTGTTTAAAATTACTCCCCACGGAACATTGGCGAACCATTATGGAGACTAAGGCCCCCCCAAAAATTTTCAATAGTATTTATTTAATCTATACTAATATAATATAATATTATGTATAATTATTTTTAATTTTTTCCCACAGTTGGATCGAGTAGAGTTGACTACTGAGAGGGAAGCTCGAAGAAATGAAAATAAATAATTTAATTTAATCATTGAAGAGAAAATTCAGAAGATTAAACGTCTTAATCTAGCTATTCACAAGCAAGATCGTGTATGTTTTCTAATATTGTTTCTTGGAAAATTTTAAAAATATTAGTCAGTTTTCTTATCTTCTTTAGGTTGGGTTGGTGGCTGCAGCTTGATTGATAACCTCCGGTGGCTTATAAAGCCTATGACCATTTCACTTATTGTGGAAAAGCAATACATTAAAGAAATTAATCAACTTGAGAGGACAGCGAAGAACGTTATTGCTAAAGCACAGCTTTAAGATCAAGTCGGAGTAAGAAATTGACAACATTCTGTTTAATATTTCTCGTCAATGATTTTTTTGTAATGCACTAAATGCAAATCGGTTATGTTAGCTTATCTTATCAATTTTAATGAATTAAGTATGTTAGGTTTGAGATGTTATAATTTTTGTTATGTTTTCCAGAACGCCGACTATTATGAAAGTCGAGTACGGTTGAATAAAGCGACAGTTCTTGCTGAAAAGAGTGATTTTAAGGCTGTTGAGAAGCCCTTGTATGATGAGGTTTGTTCAATTTGGATTTGTTGGTCTTATTTTACTAATTGTTCATACATTCACTGCTTAACTTTTAATTTTATTTTATTAGGGCGAGAATTTAGGTCCCGCTGGAAAACTGATAAAGCTTTCAAGGATGATTATACCAAAAGAATTCTTCCTTATAACCAATGGCTTGAAATGAACCTTGATAAACCATTGATTGCTCCTCCTCAGATCCCCGGTTTAGAATTACCTCCCATATATTAGTGGTGGACCATTATGGAGACTAAGGGGGGCCATGGCCCTCCCAAATTTTTTCAATAGTATTTATTTAATTTATATTAATATAATATCATATGTTGTATAATTATGTTTATATTTTAGAAATAATAATGATTAATATTATGATCCATATTGTTGAAAAATAAATACAATTCCTTTCTTTTCTTTGTGTAGTGTTGTTTTTGGTTTTGATGGTTGGAGAAAACATATTTCATTATCTACCATAGACGATGATTTTGAGAAACCCGGATTTGGTATAATATAGTATTGAAGTTCATATTATACATTTTCATAAATTTTGTTCATATAACCATGGTTTTTTTATATTTCCTCCACCAAGAAGAAGATCACTGAGAAACCTATATTCGGTATAGTACGCTCATATTGTACGTTTTAATCTTTTTTTTTCTTTCAATCGTGATTTTTTGAATATTTTCTAAATAGTTTTACAACCTCTCTTGTCTTACATTTTTTCACGTACTCTACACAAATATATTATATTATGTATGATATATTATCTTTTTTTTAGGTACTATATTATCTTCTTCCTTACATCTTTTTTCGTATGGTACATAAATATATCATATTATGTACGGTATATTGTCCTACATAAATATATTATGATTATTATGTACAATATACTTTTTTTATATACACTATATGTATAATGTGTGTTTACATACATTATATATTATAATATTTCTTTCATTTTTCATCTATATTTTCATTTTCATTTTAATATATAAATATATTTATTGTATAAAAAAAATATACTATATTTTTTATATTGATATTATTATACATTATATAGTACACTATACTATACTATACATTATACTATACACCATACGTTTTTGGAAATCGTTTTCATAAAATAGAATCAATGTTTGTTTTTTCTCCATTGTGTTTTGAGTCTCTAAAGCAAAGAAGTTGATTTATTTAATCTAATTAAACGGTTCGGTTTATAAGTGAGAATAATATCAAATACTTACCTCGAGTATCTCTCTTCTTTTTTTTCCTCCTAAAAGATATTTCTCTTGTTTTTACTCATGCATAATCTCCCTTTAGATTCCCTTTCATTTGTTGGCTAAAAGGCCCTATCCCATGACCAACCTCATTCTTGACCCCGACCCGAAAACTCTTGTGGTGGCAGAGAGGAAGATTTCTTCCATGATCTCTTCCCTCCCCACCCCATTGACATTAAGTATGTATTACTCATCTCTTAAGTGAATTTTTTAGAGAGTAATTTGTAAAAGTAATTTTTGTAGGTTCAATTTTAACATTTCAAAAGTTTATAAATCTAAGTTTTACAATCTCTATAATTTAGGGGTAATTTATGCAAAAATCTCTTATAATTAATAAATATATGGATCCGATTAAATGTGCACGATACAATGGAAATATATCTATATATATATATAATTGTACTTAATTATCTGCCAATAATTTCAATTTTATATATAAAAAAAATCATAACCTTAGTTTTGTTTCATCATTTGACATAATATATATATATATATATATATATATAATTGTACTTAATTATCTGCCAATAATTTCAATTTTATATATAAAAAAAATCATAACCTTAGTTTTGTTTCATCATTTGACATATTACAATTACATGCATTATCTGATCAACACATATTTTATAAGTCAACCTAATACAATCACCAAGGATTAAAATTCTCAGGTCAAGAACCACAAAAAATTCTTGAAAAATATTGAATCCCAACTCCAACTTCATTTTTGGTTCTTTCACAAAGTGTCTTTAAATGATATTTTAGATATTCTTTTTTTTCTTATCTTAAGCTTGGTAGATAATTGCATTTGAGAAATTTGAGAACGAGGTATTTAAATCCAATTCCTAAACAATTTTTTTTAGATAGCATTTTTAATCTTATAAGAAGAAAAACAAGGTCAGTTGAGTTATATTTAGATTCCTTAAAAACAATTAAATAATATTTTATCTAGAAACAATACCACATCCCATGATTTACAATACATACCTATTTACTATCAATCACAAAATAAATAAATGAAATTAAATGCAATTAGAATGTAATATGATTTGTATTGATGAATTGAATGTTACAATCTCTAATGAAAATAATCCTCTGATTCTTTCTCGCAAGTATAAACTTTGATGCGAGGGCCGTTGGCATATTTCTTGGATCAAAGAGTTGATGTTGTAGAAATTTGAGTCTTCAAAGCGATATTCAAGAAGTCTTCGAAAAGTCTTTAGTCTTGGAAGTCTTCAATCTTCAAAGTCTTATAGTCTTTGAATATTTTTATGTCCCCCTTTATGAATGAATTCCCCTACTATTTATAGAGTTTTCGGTAGACCTTTGCAGGTGGATATGAACTTCATTTAGTTGGGCTCAATTGCCATGTGATATATATTCATTGGATTAATTTATATCATCCAATGGCTATGATAAAGACACATGGCATGATTTGATTTTCCAATTTAATGTCCTTTATTTTAATCTAAAGACACATGTCCAATTTTGATCGGTTTTTATTGAATGACATGTAATTTCATCATTAATTAGTTTGAATTATTACATGGTATTTTATAATTTGGTATTTTAATTTAAAGACACGTGTCCAATTTTATATTTATTTCTCCCTTAAAAATGTTACTCATAAATTATTTAAAAAAAAAAAATTATATCACTACACCAAGTATGGATAGACCATATTTAGATTAGGGGTATTCAAAAAGGGATGGCACTTTTTTTTTAAGTAATTTCACAAATTGTAAAAGTTTTTTTTTTTAAAAAAAAAATAACATTTTTGAGAGATTCCACTCATCTGATTTTGAGATTAGACCAATCTCTAAGAAATGCCATTTTTGAAAGTTGTTTACTATTTTCGAAAATAACAATTCTTAAAATCTTGTTTTTGAAAAATCCCCTATAAAAAAATGATTGTAAATATATATTTCCAAAATAAAAAAAGTTTTGATAATTTTTTTATTTTAAAAAATAACCTTTATTTTATAATGAATTTATTAAAATAGTAAAAAAAAAATCTAGTTAAAGCATAAAAATTAATAATAAGATTAATCACTCAGGAAAAAATATAAATAGTAATTTTGTTATTTTTAAAAATAAGATGAGAAAAAATGTAGGTTTTTATTATTTATTTTTGAATGGATTATCAACCTTTTTATTATAAGATATAAATGGAATTAAAAAAAACAAAAGGACAAAAATTGAATTTTTAAAAATTTAGGGACTAAAATGAAAAATATTCAAAAGTATAGGGGATTAAAACCATATTAAAACAAAAAAATGGGGCGCTCTTCCATTTTAACGTTAACGAAGTTCAAATTCAAATTCAGCCTCCTTCCCCTTTCCCCCTTTCTTCTTCTTCTTCTTCTTCAATGGCTTCTTCCAATTCCTTTCTCACGACGCCAACTAAAACCCCATCAGATAAGTCATCTTCAGTGTCCAGAAAATATCAAAACCCTAACCGTACGGACTCTTCTGAGTCCAAATCGCGATTCGAAGCTTACAATCGTTTACAGGCAGCGGCTGTGGCGTTTGGTGAGAAGCTTCCGATTCCAGAGATTGTGGCCTTAGGTGGACAATCTGACGGAAAAAGCTCTCTCCTTGAAGCCCTCTTAGGATTCCGCTTCAATGTTCGCGAAGTCGAAATGGGTACTCGTAGGCCTTTGATTCTTCAAATGGTTCATGATCCAACTGCTCTCGATCCCCGTTGCCGATTTCAGGTCTCATTTGATTGATTTTTAGGTTTTTTTTTTGTCTCAATTGTGTTTTGAATCTTTAAATTAAAGAAGTTGATTTATTTAATCTAACCAAACGGTTCAGTTTATAAGTGAGAATTGGTACGAGACTTTATGGTTAAAACTGGAATTAAAAGAAAATTCACGGGTTTAGACTCAAAGTGGATAATATCATACTAATATCGAAAATATGGATGTCGGTTTTCCTAACAGATATGGTATAATTTCAGGTCTCATTTGGTTGATAACCAAGTATATTCCAATTATTTTAATAATGTATTTTGTTTATGGGAAACAGGAGGAAGATTCTGAAGAATATGGAAATCCTGTAGTTTTAGCATCAGCAATTGCAGACATTATAAAGTCTCGAACTGATGCACTATTGAAGAAGACTAAAAGTGCGGTTTCTTCCAAGCCAATTGTGATGAGAGCAGAATATGCACATTGCCCCAATCTTACCATTATTGATACCCCTGGCTTTGTTCTTAAGGTTGGCCTCTGGATTTAAGATCATCGAAAACGTGTTTGATTTCTTCTAATTTGATGTCTATATTTTTTGGTTATTCTCAGTGATTTGTTGATTTCTTTGACAGGCAAAGAAGGGAGAGCCAGAAAACACTCCTGAAGAAATTCTTTCAATGGTGAAGTCCCTGGCAAGTCCTCCCCATCGTATACTTTTGTTCCTTCAACAGAGTAGTGTGGAGTGGTGTTCATCACTGTGGTTGGATTCTATTCGTGAAATTGATCCATCTTTCAGACGGACAATAATTGTGGTCTCCAAATTTGATAATCGTCTTAAGGTATGGATTAACCAATCTTCTTTAAACTAAATTTATATAAAGAAAAATATTGGAAGGATAATTTACATCATAAAGTTAATCACTTGGTTGAAATAATCCATGAACGATTTTATTGGCTCTCGAGGACTTGGAATTTTTAGTTGCCAAGCCATGAATAAGCAAATAAATAATTGGGACTGTAGCTCGTAGTAAGAGTTTCAAACTAAGTTTATCACACAAGTAGAAAATTGAGATATTTTCTTTCGTGCTCAGGAGTTCAGTGACCGATGGGAGGTGGATAGATACTTGAGTGCCAGTGGTTACCTTGGAGATAACACTCGCCCATTCTTTGTGGCCCTGCCCAAGGACAGGAACACTGTTTCTAATGATGAATTTCGCCGACAAATAGCTCAAGTGGATTCTGAAGTTCTACGTCACCTACGTGATGGTGTCAAGGGCGGATTTGATGAAGAAAAGTTTAGGTCTTCCATTGGCTTTACTTGCCTAAGAGAATATTTAGAATCTGAGCTTCAGAAGAGATACAAGGAAGCTGCTCCAGCAACTTTGGCTTTGCTAGAGCAGCGCTGTGGTGAAGTTTCATCTGAACTATTTAGAATGGACTCAAAAATACAAGCTACATCAGATATTGCACATCTTAGAAGATCAGCTATGTTGTATACAGCTTCCATCAGTAATCATGTGGTGGGTAATCCATAGATGTTGATATTTATGATTGTCGATTCTTTTAAATATAGATTTTCTGAAATCTTTTCTTTGGATGGAAAATTGACAATTCTTGGAGATCCAAAACTGTGAATTATTCGTGAACTAATGTCTACTGTTCCTCTTTGGTAAGGGTGCATTGATTGAAGGAGCAGCAGATCCTGCCCCAGAGCAATGGGGGAAAACTACATTGGAGGAACAGTCAGGAAGTGGGAATGGAAGTTGGCCAGGTGTTACTTCGGATGTGAAGCCTGCCAATGCTACTCTTCGGTTGTATGGGGGTGCTGCTTTTGAAAGAGTAATGCTTGAGTTCAAATGCGCTGCTTATTCCATCGAGTGCCCTTCAGTCTCAAGGGAGAAGGCAAGAGTTACTCCTTTTTTATTTGGAGCTGTTTTTCCCCCACCCTCCAATATTGCTTAATTCTGTCAGTTTTTTGGAAACAGGTAGCAAACATATTACTTGCTCATGCTGGCAAGCGTGGAGGTAGGGGATTAACTGAAGCAGCTGCAGAGATCGCCCGTGCTGCTGCACGATCATGGCTTGCCCCTCTTCTAGATACTGCTTGTGATCGTCTTGCATTTGTATTGGAAAATCTTTTTGATCTTGCTCTGGAAAGAAATCGTGCTCACGAATCACAAAGTAAATTACTTTTCCTACCAATACTTAACTTGAGTATTTCTCTCTCTTTTGTTTTCCTAAAGATATTTCTCTCGTTTTTACTTGTGCATAATTTCACCTTTAGATTCCCTTTCATTTGTTGGTTAAATAATCTCGCATGTTTGATCATTGATAATTTTTTGCTATTCAAACTAAGGGTTTTGTTTTTCAGATGGGAAAAAACATTGTAATATGGATGGCTATGTCGGTTTTCATGCTTCTTTAAGGCATGCTTACAATCGTTTTCTAAAGGATCTTGCTAAACAGTGCAAGCAACTACTTCGTCATCACCTTGATTCTGTTACAAGCCCATATTCACTTGTCTGCTATGAGAATGACTTTGAAGGAGGATTTTGCTCAAATGCATCCTCTTTTCAGAAAATCAATCGGGTGTCAGCAGGTTCATTTTTGTTTGAATTATCTGATTGTGGAGCAGTATCTTGTGATGAAACAATGAAGGATCAGGAGAACATACCTCCAGAAAAGAACATACAACAGATAACACCAGGGAAAAGTACAGAAACTAGAGAGGCCCTTCGAGAAAGCCAAATGACCATCCCTGAGACTCCATCACCAGATCAGCCTAGTGATGCAGTTTATGGAGTAAAGAAGGAATTTGGGAATGGCATGGATATTGGAGTTCGAAAAAGGATTTCAAGAGTGACAAGAGACAACAGAAATTATAATCGGATAAATGGTCAAGATGGTGGAACTTTATTTGGTAACGGGGATGGCAATTCAAGATCTAGCTCGGCTTATACAGAAATTTGCTCGTCCGCAGCTCAACATTTTGCCCGGATTCGTGAAGTTCTCGTTGAACGGAGCGTGATGTCTACGTTGAATTCTGGATTCTTAACACCTTGGTAAGTTTATTATACCCAAATTTGTTTGTGATATTTATACATACTTATGGTAGGAAAATAAATATTATGGCACAGAAATATTATAAACGATTTAAAGACAAGATACATCATTAAATCTGTTACACCCTACATGTTTCAATAATGAATGGCTATATATATGCACGGGCATAGCAAGGAGACTTTAACTGCAACTTTCATGATTTAAGCTTCAGCAGGATAAAAAAGGATTTTATATTTTATTACTTTTTTTTTCTTGAAAGGTGGAAGAATTCTTTTTTTTTTTTTTGTTTCCCTTCATTTGTTTTCCTTCCAAATCAAGCATTTATGAGTAGCATTAAGTCAAACATAGTATGAGTTTTTCTCCTTCCTCCAGGAACTATTAAAGCATACTGAATTTAAATTTTTATTTATTCGTAGATCAACAACTTGCATTTTCTTGATGCAAGTGCTTATAACATTTTATAGCAATTATTTATTCGTTGTGCTTTATATGTGGCTCTTTGCAGTCGGGAAAGGCTTGTAGTGGCACTTGGTTTGGAATTGTTTGCTGTGAATGATGAGAAATTCACAGACATGTTTGTGGCACCTGGAGCTATTGAGGTACTTCAAAGTGAAAAACAGTCTCTCCAGAAGAGTCAAAAAATCCTACAAACATGTTTAAATGAGTTCAAAAGTGTAGCTCAATCACTCTGATGGTTCAATGACTGCATTAAAGCTATAATTACTCCCCTGATTATTTTTCGTCTTTGGTAGCGGAATGCGAGGGTATTAATCTCTTCTATTCAGTACACTTCAGAATGAAAAACAATCTCTTAGGAAGAAAACTGCAGTCATGGAGTTAAGAATAGTAGCTCAGCTAGTTTGATGGTTCACATTTTCAATGAACCTGCATTAAGGCCATAATTACTCCCTGATTTCATTTTTCGCGAGTATCAAAATTTGTTTGACCTTGGTAGCACAATGTATTTCATCATCCAGTATGCTCTTGTAATTTTAGTATTTTGGTCTGATGTATAATAGAATCTATTGATGTTATTGTATTGCATGATTGCAATTACTCCCTTGTTGATGTACAAGAAGTGCATCCCCTTGTTTCATTATCTATTAAAAGTCCGAAACGATTAGGACCGATATAACTTCATTGCAGCACCACATTACTGGTAATGTGTTAATGTCATATTACTTTGGGTATGGACCATTTGATTTTGCTGTTTTCACAACAAGCCAACCAGGATAGTTCTTGATAGCTGACTTCTCCATTGCAGAGAATCAAATGGCTCAAAATATTGGGGGTATATGCCATTTCTTGAAATTGAAGAAAGTTTAAGCTTTTGTTTTTCAATAGTTGTTTTTGTTTTCTCTTTTACCCCACTCTCAGTATCCCAAAGTTCTTTGATTGTCTTGTGCCTGCGGATGGACATGTTCCAGGCTTTTTTCTCACCCCATGAATTTCCCTATTTCATTCCTAAAACCTCTCCCTCCTTTATTAGTGAGGTCTTTCGATTTAATTATTTGGCAAGTTGATTATTCTTGATGTAGACCTTCAAAAGGACTGATTTACACAAAGTAGAATATTGTCCAAGTATTAACTTTTTCTTTTTTTTTTGAATTGATGATGAGAGGAATAAAGCTTAAGGAATAATCAACTTGATGAATAATTTTTTTTCAGATATAAATTATAATGTAGTTGGGAGAGGGGAGTTTTAAATTTAGAAATTAGAGTTACACATCTGGTCCATGACCAATGGGCTTGCTTCATTGTTGCAACTTGAGGTTTATATTGAATATGGACTTTTAGACTAGATGAGATTTTTAGCACAATATGCAAAAAAATTTAAAAAAAATTGTTTCTCTAAACTAAAATTTATTAATTGTAAGTCAAGTCATTGATAATTATCATTTTCAAACCACACAAAAATTTATTTAAAATGCTGGTCAAACAAACCCGTTTTTTAGTTTTTAAAATTTAATTAGAATTTAAATAACTTTTTAAAAAATAGAATACTATATAAAATAATAAACATGTTTAATTTTAAAAACTTAAAAATAAAAATAAAAATAAAAATCATTATCAAATATTTAATTAATAAATTTTGGTTATTGGTCGATGACTATAGTCGTTGATTTCTTTCTGGAAAGAAGGCTTCATTATCAAGATATACATATCTAAGAATAAATATTTATTGAGAAAAAAAAATATTTGATTAGTTTTGAATATATAAGATGCGTTGAAACTCTTCGTTTTGAGAGTGTCAAACTATCGTAAAATGTTGATCACTCCCACCAATCAAATTTTAAAAAAAATTAAAAGATATATTGACTTAATCAAATTAAAAACCAACATGAAAAAGAAAAATGAGAGAAATATGGGTTGCTCTAGAATAAAAGTCAAAACACTTTGATATTTCTCGGATGATTGTGTTAACAACCTTTTCCTTTCTCTTTAAAACCAACCAAACAAATATATATGAATGCATGTACCTTAAGTAGACTTTGAAATTCTCATTTACATTAAAAAAAAACCCATCCATAAACATTCAATTTGAGCAATTAACCTCCAAAACTTTGTATTACTCGTCTGCCCCATTGACATTAAGAATGTAATACTCGTCTCTAAAGTGGTTTTTTAGCGTCTAATATTACAATTCAAGCGTTTAATTCGTAAAATTAATTTTTGACTCCAATTTTAGTACTTTACAAAGTTTGTGGGGTCAATTGCTTAAATTAAAAGTTTAAGAATGTAAGTATTACAAGTTATATAACTCAGGGGTGGTTTATATAAATTTTTTTACAATTAACAAATGTATGAATCCTATCAATGTACATGATACAATAATAGAGATGAAACATATCATAAACGTAAGGAGGAACTCATCTTTTATCAATGAGAAGGTAAATATAACTCTTTACATAATACCAAGAGAATACCGCTGGTATCTAACCCACTATCTGATTTTTACTTAATAATTTATCAAGAACTAGTCCGATTCATTTTTTTTTAATAAAAAAAATCGTAACCCTAATTTTTATTTATCATTTGACATATTACAATGCATGGTTTGATCAACAAATATTTTTTAAGTGAGTCAACCAAGACATTACAATCACCAAGGATTAAATAAAATAAATAAATAAAAATAATCTTGGAAAATATTGACTCCCAACTCCAACTTCATCTTTGGTTCTTTTACAAAGTGTCTTTGAAATTATAAATTAGATTTTTTCCCCATTTATTTCTTATCTTGGCCGTATGATTAAGCTTTGTAGATAATTGCATCTGAGAAGGTTTGAGAAAGAGATATTTAAATTCAATTTCTAAACAATTTTTTAGGTATTATTTTTAATTTTATTGGAAGAAATACCAATATTTAACAATCAGTTGAGATATATTTAGATTTCTTAAAGACAATTAAATAACAATGTTTTTAGAAACAATGCCACATCCATAATTAACATATCTATTGCAATCAATCACTATATATATATATATATATATATATATATATATATATAAATTGAGTTACAAACTTAATTGGGGACATGTCAATATTTTAAAATATAACATATTTTAAAAAATAACAATCATTTAAATTAATTGGTATGGTAAACTATACTTTTGGTATTTTATTAAAATAAAATTTTTGGTACCCAATATCCAAGTGGTAGGCACTGCCACTAAAAAGGGAGTGAAAGAAACTCATATTAATAATAAAAGATTATAATATAAAAAAGTCCTCACCATATTTCAAGAAAAGCACTTAGATTTGTAAATTTAGTGATAATTTAACACACTCACACTATTTAAATGAGCATATATTAAGCATGAAAAGGTGATGAAATGGGGCATTCCAATCATATTTCTTATAGAGAAATATTATTAAAAAAAATGGTATGAAAATGCATAATGCAAAGTCAATAATGTGAAAGCAACAAGAGAGAAATAGGAAGTGATTGAATTCAATTTTCAGATTGTTTGTCCATTTCTTTTCTAACACATGGTGTGTGCATTATATCTGAGGGATATGATCCATCATTTCCTTCATTGAAAGTAATGTTGAAAAATCAAACAGCACTGTGGAAAGGATCTTTGCAGTTTCTATGTGGGAAAGATAAGTCGGACCCCTTTTCATTTAAAGCCTTTCTTAAATGGGGCTCCTGCATATGTAATTGAAAAAACTATAATATTAATAAAAATAACAGTTCAAAAAATTGTTTGTAAAAATAACACAAAAAAAAACTTAAATTCGCGTCTAAAATATTATAAAATTATTACTAATTCGCGTCAATAATCACTGATTTTACTTATTTACTATATCAAATGATATTTCGTGCATATAATTACTGATTACCTGATAGATTACCTTCAACTTATCACTGATATCTTTGATTCACTTGAATGAGAGTTTTTAAAAAACTGCTATATTTATAAATAATTTTGAAAATTATTAGATTTATAAATATTGAAAAAGATTCTGCTACCCAATAAAATTTTCCTTCTTAAATTCTAATGTTGTTTTTTACTATATTGATTTAATTCAATGGTTTCCCAAAACATAATTTCCAATCTCAGAAAGATGGTTTCTTTTCATATTGTAATTGCTTAATAATTTATTTTAGGTTTTAAAAACTGAGATTAGTTGTAATTTAATCTGATATCAGAATAAAGTATGTGTAGGATTAATATATTTATACTTTTTTTTTTATTTACACATTTAATATTAATACTTTAGTTATGAGATTTTTGAACAAATCTCACTTCCTTTATTATTTTTGTGTAAACTGCAAATAACATTCTTGTGGTTTTTGTCAAAAGCATAAACACCCTCTGTTATTTAAAAATAGCAAATGACACCCCTATAGTCAGTGACGGATCTAGGATCTCAATCGATGAGGGGCACAATATGAATTATATAATGTACACAATTTAGTATATCAAAAACTTTACCCTCATCATTAGTGATTTTTATACTAAAAAAAAATATAGAAATAAAAATTTTAAAAAACTAGTCAACCACTATTTATGTTATTTATTTTTTACATATATAAAATATCAATATAAATTATAAAAAAGGGAAGAAAATTTTAAAAAAAAAATATCATAAATATCAAGATAACTTATATTTGATCCCGTGTTTCATTTCAAAGCATGGTACTAAGTAATAATGAAAGCATTACTAAAAATGATATTAATGTTGATTTTTCAATTCATTTATTTTATTTTTAACACTTGAACTATTATATCTATTATAAATTTTTTCAATATTTCACATAAAAATTATTGAAGAAATCTTGATATGAATTATTTATTCATATTGAATAGTGTATAATTTGTCTTTTTTTACAATTTCTAATTGAACGGTTACTAGTGATTCTAAATAATTACAAATAACTTTTAATTATTGAGATAAATTGTAGTTATAAAACAAGAAATAAAATAATGTATAAAGACTAATAAATAACACATAAAATTAAAATTTATCGTTTCATATAAAAAAAACATTTATCATAAACTTCAACTCAAATCACTAAATTTGAAGAAAAATTAGTAACAATAAGTATAAAAATAATATCAAATCATTTAAAACCAAAATAATTACAATAAATAGATAAGAAAAAATAGTTAAAAATAGTACCTCTAGAACATTAAAATAATAATTATGTGTTATTCAAATTTTTTTCACCAAAATACATTTTTTTTAGTTATATATAGTTGAAAAAAAAATTGGGGGCCCTCAAGTAAGTCCGTTCCTGCTGTAGTTTCCATATCGTGCCAATGAGTCTCTTTCCTACAACGTCGTTAACTTTATTTTAGTCATAACTTCTTCGTTTGAACTCTGATTTGGATGATTCAAGATATTTTGGAATCCTCATTTCGTGCTCTACGTTATGGTCACTTCAAAACTTCTAAATAATTGGTAAATAAAAAGGTTAATGGTTTCAATCATACTTAATATTTTGATAATAATAAACTATTTTACTTATTGAAGGTTTTAAAGTTTTAAAATGAACGTAACGTAAAGATAAAAATGAAGATTCTAAAACATCTTAAATCATCCAAATCAGAGTTCAAATGAATAAGCTATAACTAAAATAAAGTTAACAACGTTGGAGGGAGAGAGTATCATTGACATAATATGGAAATTATAGGGGTGTGATTTGTCATTTCTAAACTACAGTGAGTATTCATGTATTTTTACCTATAAGAGTGTCATTTGTATTACCTTCTGTTTTTTTTAATTGTACTAAACTTTTTTTTTCAATAAGTTATTCGTATAAAAATCTTATGTGAAAATATGCAAAGTTTGCATTTTA
The DNA here is from genome assembly GCA_028015215.1 of Gynostemma pentaphyllum. Classification (NCBI taxonomy): domain Eukaryota; kingdom Viridiplantae; phylum Streptophyta; class Magnoliopsida; order Cucurbitales; family Cucurbitaceae; genus Gynostemma; species Gynostemma pentaphyllum. The sequence continues at coordinate 16,501,993 of CM051353.1, read as the reverse complement.
AATTAGGATTATTTTCATGTATAGTCACAAAAATCATACCTTTTACACTAATTGAAACATAATAATAGCAATTAAAAAGCCTACATTCATATCCACATCCACGTTTCTTTTCTTATCTTTTTGAAAATAACATAATTTGTTTTTTGATATGATTTTTTAAACTTAAAGATTTAATTATTGCATTCTTGAAATACAAGAACTAACTCATTACAAAGAAAATATAATAATCAAATCTCATAACTAAACATATATTTCAACGTTATTTAAATTTTGTTAACGATTAATAATAATAAATCTATATTTAAATAATAATTAATCGATATTTATTTTAAGCTAATATGAGCCTAACCCATAAAAAATAATATAATAAAATTAAATAATTTTATTTTTTAAAATGGAAATTATATTATTAATGTTAAGACCAGTAGTGGGGAAAAGAGAGAAAGAAAGTCAAAATTTAGGGGGAGCTTCCTTGATTTTGTATAATTGAACCAATTATATATGACCAGGTGACACACCGAGCTCCCCCTCTCTTTATTGAAATGAAATCTATCGGCTAATTTAGAAAAAAAATAAAAAGAAGGAAATCTTCTAAAAATATAACTAACGGCTAGTTGAGAAATCTACCATGGTTTTTATCAAATTCATGAACACTTCATGTAGTTTGAAAATGGAAAATCATACTCTTATAGTTTCATATTATTCTAATGAGACTCATCCTCTCCAACACCATTAATTTTCTTTTAGTCATAACTTTTTTGTTTGAACTCTGATTTGAATGATTCAAGATGTTTTAAAATCCTCATTTTGAGCACTACGTTATGGTTATTTTGAAATTTCTAAATCATCAGTAGCCAAAAATATTGATGGTACCAATCACACCTCATATTTTATTGATAATAAACTTTTTTATTTATGAATGATTTCAAAGTTTCGAAGTGATCATAACGTATATCCCGAAATGAGAATTTCAAAACATCTTAAATCATCCAAATCGAAGTTCAAACGAAGAGTTATGGCTAAAAGAAATTTAATAGCGTTGAAGGGGAGGGGTCTCATCGGAATAATATGAAACCACAGGGGTATGATTTGTCATTTTCAAACCACATGAGGTGTTCATGCATTTGGCAAAAACCACAGGGTCTTATTTGCATTTTACCCTAAAAATATGAATTACTGAAATAACATATTTTTACATATTAATTACTTAAATGCCAAGACTTTTTAAAAATTACTAGTTCAATAATTTATTGAACTATAAAAGTAAAAAAAATCAACAAATTGATTAAAAATAATCAAATAGTTTGATAAATGATGGAACTTGAAATTACAAAGGGTTAATTTCAATAATGGACAAATTAATGTTGTTTATTTAAAAAAAAAACACGATTTTTTTTATATATATTAAAACCACCCAAAACCACCACCAAAACAATTAAATTACATTGTAAAAAGATGAAACATAATTAATGGGATATAGTTATTAGGAGAGATAAAATGGTAATAAGTTAAACATTGAAATCGAAATCCACCAGAATCGCCATCATAAATGGTGATTCATGGGTAAATATGATACTAATATGAAACAACCATTAAAATTGAAATTAGGTGAATTAAAGTGGTTATTAGTGTAATTAATTCAATTAAAAAAGTAAAAAACAAAAAAATTCATTGAAAATACCCATGAAAAATAACACAATATAGTTCAATTATTTATTGAACTATAATTATGTTATTTGAGTAAATTTTAAAAGTTCTGACATTTTAATAATTAGTATGTAAATTTATACGATTTTAGACAAATTTTAATTTAAAAAAAAGCATTTGAAAATATAAAAAAGAAATAGAGTTGTGTCAATCAATAATTAACTGGGATTATATAGGGTGTTAAATCGACGACTATGTCTATATATTACTAGGGGCGGATCCACATGAAGTTGCCCTCCCTAATTTTTGAAATTTTTTATTTTTGTGTAAAGTTAATTTTTTTTTATGTAAAATATTTTTTTTTATACATTCCATCTATTTTGCCATATTTAATTTCTCAAAAGTAGTTTTATAAATTTTTTACCCCTTAAATAATATTTTTGACTCTACCCCTGTGTATTTCTACAACTATCACCCTTGCATTATAATTTTTTTTATTATGATAAAAAAAATAATCTTATTATCAAGTGAACCTAAAATCTAGACATGAACAAGGCATATGATCGTGTCAAATCGCCGTCTTTTTCTGTCCTTGTGAATAGTGTTCCTAAAGGTAATTTCTTTCCTTGCAGGGGCTTAAGACAAGGGCATCTTCTTTCTTCGTACTTGTTCATTATTTGTGCTGAGGGTTTTTCGGCAATGCTTCAGGATGTTGAGAGGGCTAGCCGTATTTCAGGAATAAAAATCAACAATCATTGCCCTTTCATCTCTCATCTCTTCTTCACGGACGATAGCTTGATTTTTTAAAGGTTAGAGAAACTAATTGCCAGGCTCTGAAAAATATTCTAGATATCTACGAAAAAGCTTCCAGCCAATCAATAAATTTTGAGAAGTTTGTCTTCATGACTAGCAGAAATACAGAGATTGATATGAATGAGTAAATTGCCAGCAATCTCAGACTGTCTCAAACCTCTTATTTGGGAAGATACTTAGGCCTTCCTTCTTATAATGTAAGAAACAAGAAAGTTATTCATAGAGAAGTGAAATATAGAGTGTGGAATGTTCTTCAAAGTTGGAAGGAGAAGTTTTTCTCTTCGGGTGGTAAAGATGTTTTAATTAAAGCAGTTGCACAAGAAATTCCCACTTATACCATGAGCTGTTTACAACTCCCTTCATCTTTCTGTAACGATCTTCATTCGTTATTTGCAAAATTCTGGTGGGGATCAACAGACTCAAGAAGAAAGATCCATATTTCTAATCAAGCTCTTTTGGCTAAACAATGCTGGAGAATTGCTCGTAATCCAAACAGTCTTGTGGCTAAAGTTTTTAAGGGCAAATATTTTAATAATAAAAGCTTTTACCAAGCTGAGATTGGTAATAACCATTCCCTAATTTGGAGAAGTCTGATTTGGGGGCAGGAGCTGATGTTGAAGGGTATATGATGGCGTATTGGTAATGGCTTTGATGTAAATATTGATACCAATCCATGGTTACCTAATAATGATTCATGTAAAATGACTTGGGTCAGTGAACAATTTCAAGGGAGGTGTGTTGCAATTTTACTGGATGAGGAGGGAAGATGGATGGAACAGACAATCAGACACAATTTCAATGAAGTTGATGCTGAACTGATCTTAAGCATCCCAATCAGAGACAGATGCATTCCAGATTCCATGATTTGGAGAGGCAATTTTAATAGGGTGTCAAAAATGCTTATCAACTTGGGCTAACTGAAGTTCATACTATGAATGCTTCTTCTTCTAGCTCTAATTTATCTTTTCATAGGTGGAAGTCTCTCTGGCAATCTAAGGTTCCTTCCAAGATCAAAATTTTTGAATCGAAGCTTTTACTGGATCTTATTCCCTTTGTGGCCAACCTTCGAATAAAAGGTTCGAGCATAGAACCTTGGTATAGCTCCTGCAAGTATCATATTGAAACCTCCAGCCATGCAATTTGAGGGTGCTCCGTGGCCAAGAAGATCTGGTATGAGCTTTTTCTAGATGCCAATTTTGTTTTTCAAGAACAGTGGAGCACAACTGATTGTCTATTCTGGTTCTTTGAGAAACCAAACCTCCAAATTGATAGAATCTTAATTACTTCTTGACATACCTTGAAAATTCGTAATGCTCGAATTTTTAGGAACATGCAACCCAATGTACAAGAACCTGTCAACAACATTTTGGTCTGGGAAGAGGAATTTACGATTCCTATCAGACACTTCTCTCCTCTACGTCTTAATCTGAACTCTATCTCTCCCACTTGCTGGACTCCCTCATTGGAAAATTGCTTTAAACTTAATGTGGATGCAATGATCAATACCAATTGGCATAGGGGAGGTTTGGGATGGGTGCTTCGGAATCATGATGGTGTTGTGTTCATGGCAGACTGCAAAGAAGTTGTTTTTTCAACTTCTATCAAGTCTTTGGAGGCTCAAGCTGTTTGTGAAGGTCTCCGATCTCTGGATGGTCTGGGTCATTGTATTATTGTTAAATCAGATTGTTTAGAAGTCATTAATTTAATTACCAAGAAGAGCATCGATCTTACATTCTGATTCAACAATAATACAATGACTTCTAAACATGTCAAGCGGAAATTTGGGACTTGACGAAATGCGATTTTTTATTTTCAACATGTCAAGCGATATTTAATTAACTGCTCATCTTTTGGCCAAGGAAGCTTCCCATGGTGGTTTGAATGGTTGCTGGAAGGATTTCCTTCCTTTAAGATTCCAATCTTTTTTCTCTTGGTTTGTTTTCCCTTGTTGTTGCTAAAAAAAATTGTGACGACCCGTGTTCTCAGTAAGTGTTAATTTCAATAAATATCATCTCTGTTTATAATGATTGTTGGAAATTTGGATAAATAATGGTGATTAATATTTAAATTCTTTTTTCAAGAATTAAATATTATAATTGTCATTTATTGGGTAAAAGAAAAGTTAAAAAAAAAAAAAGGGGAAAGGCGTGAAAAGAAAAAAAAAAAGGAACGTGGAATTCTTCTCCTCTTTAACGTTAAAAGCTACAGAGACAGACAAAGGTAGGGTTTTTTCTTCCTCCTTACAGCCGTCTATGAAGGTCTTGGGGCGTGAGTTTCTAATCAATTTTTCTTTATTCACTCCTTCGTGTTAGGTGTAATTGTGGTGGTGGAGTAATTGGTGAAGTTTTGGAAAAGAATTGAAGGTTTTCTTTTAAGATCGAATTCAAGGTACATAAATTTTCATTCTTAAATCTGAAATTTACTTTGTTGTTGGAATTAAAACCCTCCCAAAACAATTGTTCCTTCACTTTTCCAATGATTTTCTTATCCATTCTTCAAAAATCACCAAAGCCTAGAAACCCTAATCTTCTTGTTTTTGGAAAAACCCATTTACAGATTAAAGGTACCGCCAAACGACAAGTCGAGAGATGTCACGGGGCCTCCGTGGCGCTATCGTAGTTGCAACTGCGGCAAGGGCAACCCCAAAGAGGCTGTTCTTGCTATTTTTTTTACCTGGCTCGCCGCGTGTCATTTGTTGTTTATTTCCCTTATATTTGAGTTGTATTATAGGATATAATTTAAGTAGTTTAAGTGTCGTTTCAGGTTCTTAAAGTACTTGGAACAAAAGTTCAATTTTACGGAAAAAGCAAGACAAAAGGTGAGTAGAACTTATTAAATTTAAAATAGCATCATTGTTGTGTTTTCTTTTCTTTAAAAGCTTTACCGGTATTTAAATGGATGATTAAGTGCATGTTAAGGAGGTTTTGGGGATGAATGTATGATAGAAGAATTTGGATTAAAAGTATGCGAAAAATTGGAATTAAAGAATGCCTATTTTGAGTATCGATATCGATTTACGGTGAAACTAAAATTATGCAATTGCATGACTTTGTTTGGATGTTTAAGTATGTTTTTTTAGTGTTTTAAGAGGTTTAAACCTTGCTGATTGTGAATAATACTGTTTACTATTTAGTGCCCAGTAAGTTGATAATATTAGCCTAGGTGGTTAATTATTTAATAATCGAACTTCATATCGACTGTAGTGTATTTTGGGTGTTTAGGGGTGATTTTGGGAGTGCTAATAGAGCCGTTATGCCGCTGGATTTTTTTAAGAAAAGTATTAGACTTTGAATGTCCGAAAAAGAAGCGAAACCTACACTAGTTTAGGCTAGTTTCGTTTCTAGATTTGCAATTTGTTGGGAAGTCATTAAAAGTGATCCAAAGTGGATTTTTGAGTGATTTTGGGTCGTTCTAAGATGATTTTTAAGGTATATTTTCAGAATCTAAAATTAGGAAAATTAGGCCTAGTAAGGAGCGTTTTTGTGGAGAAACGAAATTTGTAGATGGAGGGTTAAGCTTTGGCTTGTTAAACATCTTTTTTGGTGATGTTTTGTTGATCATATTGCCTTGAATACCTTGGGTAATATGGTGGTAGGTTCGCATTAAGAAAGGTCTTGCTTAATGAAGAATATGTCATTAAAGGAGATTATTTTAGTTGTGCACAACTTTAATAACACTTAACAAGGTAGGTTCATTCTATCGGTACAAATGGAAAAAAATATTCTTGAAAGGTTTTAAATTGTGAAAAAGAGTGTTTAAAATTCTTCTCGAGCGTAGTCTCTCTTTGTTTGCAGAGATTAGAGGTATTAATAAAAAAATTATGTCGAAAGGTTTAAATTGAGAAAAGAGTGTTTAAATCCTTTTCAATTGAAATCTCTCTCTATTTGCGGATTAAGAAGAGATTTGGAATGTTGTGTTAAGTTTCAGTTTGATTAGTGTGAGTGAATAGTTGGAAGTCGTGAGGCTGATATTAGACTTAAAGACTTAAGAAACCTCTCATGGAATTATTTTATTTTTAACATTATTCTACTCATTGGGCGTAGCCTCATGATGCTACAATTTTTTTTTCATGTAAAGGAAAGAAGAAGGTTGGCGGTTGATGACGTTTGAGGGGGTGGTCTGGTTGGCATGGATTTGCACGCCGACAAATTTTATTCTTCTCTTTATTTGTTTTAGGAATTTGATACAAATCATGTCTTGCTTTATTTGAAATAAAGAGATGTTGCTTAACTTTTGTTTGAGTATTTGCTTTGACAATGTTATAAGATTTGGATTTGGTTTCAATGATTTTATAGTTTAAAATAAAACCGATCGGTTGTGAACGTTTTATTGAATTGATTAAAATCAGACGAACTTTGATTTGAGATTTAAATGCTTCCGCTATTGTTTATGAAAATTTCCAAGTTTTGGGATTTTTGGGCTGTTAAAAAACAGTTAAAAAAATTAAGTTATTAAAAATATTAGATGTATAATTAATTATTATGTAAATATTTACGAATATTTAAAAAATAAAAGCACTCCGTTTAAATTTATGAGTAATTAATTAGTACATGGCATATTAATTATTAAAAAATGAAGTTAAATTTAAAAAAGAAACAGAAATTAGTATAAGAAATTAGAATTAAGAATAAGAAATAGGTGGAAAGGAAAATATGTGAATGTACCAAACAATAAGCATAAGCTTTGGTTGGATCGGCGGACCCTACAAAGTAAATGAGAGAATATATCAAAGTAAGACTCAGTATATATTAAGACTTTGCCTTGTAATTTTGTCTTTTCCAAAAAATAAATAAAATATCCTGACACACAATTTTTTTTTTTAATAAAATAAAATTGGGGCAATAAGTCAAGCCGGCCAACCTTAAATATTCAAATTTTATGATTAATTTTAATTTATTTGATTTTTCCAACATTGTAAGGACATACCCTATTTCTTGGAAAGTTTTCAAATTTTTAGACATTAACTCAAAAACAGCATAAATTAATTTTTAAACAGTTTTCAAATTAGTTTAATGGGCCCATAAGACACTTTCGTTCTCTAAACATAATTGCAAGGTCAATTTTTTCTGCTCATTTGTTTGTCACTATAGATAAATATATAAATCTTTAGATTCTCTTTTATTAATTAATTGTATATATTTTTTCAAGGAAGAAGCAAAGTTGAAAATGTGTATAATAATGTGATTTGTGAGAAGTTTAATCTTAGTGGGTATATGCTAATTAGCATCTAATTATAATTCAATGTGTTCATTGGGTAAGAGAGAATATGAAAATTTTATAGGAACGAGAGATTAAATAAGAGCTCTTGCACATATAGTTGAAAAAAGTTCAAGATTTACAAAAATTACAGTAAAAAAAGTTATTTGCAAAAATAACAAAAAACTCAAATTTGCACCTAAAATATTTTAAATTGCTATAGTACACACAAATAATCACTGATTTCCGCATAAATAATCATCGATTCTACTGATTCACTATATCAAATAATATTTTATATATGTAATCACTGATTACCTGATAAGTTATCACTGATTACATTTAAATTATCACTGATTTCTTTAACTCGCCTGAATACGGGTTTTTAAAAAAACTGTTATATTTGCAAATACTTTTTAAAACTACTAAATTTATAAATATTGAAGAAAATTCTGCTACCCGATGAAATTTTCCGATTAAGTATCGGTGTTTTCTCCCTTGAAGTCGAGACTCAAATCTCTGATCCAATTTAATATAATATCTAAAGAAAATTAAAAAGAAAAAATTGTAGGATAGTAAGAATATTCGATTAATTAATTACTTCATCAAAGAGTGATCTTGAGAGAGATGTGGTTTGATTACAGCCACAAGACATCATGATTATTAGTTCTGTGCCCTTTAAAAGGAGCATTGACAAATTAGTTTAAAGCATGCAATTATATATGCATTTGGATTGCTAAGATTCATTCATTGATGAGCCTTTTGACATTAGGGTTTTGGTTTTGAAATGGAGTCAAGCTGGAAAAAAAAAAGTTGTTTCTCTCGTGCAATAATTACTCAACTTTTATAAGAACTTAATATATTCTTTTCTCTCAACATATATGTTTTATACGGGGTAAATTGTAAATAATAATCTTGTAGTTTCAGTTAAAATCATGAATAGTCTTTGTAGTTAAAAATGGCTAATTACACCCATGTAATTTTAAATTATGTCATTAAGATTCATCCCCTCTAATGTTGTAAACTTTTTTTTAGCCTTATTCGTTTGAACTCTGATTTGAATGATTAAAAATGTTTTGGAATATCCATTTCAAACTTTACGTTATGGTCACTTCAAAACTTTAAATCCTATAATGAATTAAAGAGTTTATTATCATCAAAATATTAAGTATGACTGAAGTCATTAACCCGTTTGTTTACCGATGATCTATAAGTTTTCAAGTGACCATAACTTAGAGCCCGAAACGAAAATTCTAAAACATCTTGAATCATCCAAATCAGAGTTCAATCAAAAAATTTATGGCTAAAAGAAAGCTAACAACGTTTGAGGGGAGTGGTCTTATTGACATAATTTGAAACTACAGGGATGTGATTTGTCATTTTTAAACTACATGGGTTGTTCATGATTTTTACGTAAACCACAAGAGTGTTATTTAAAAATTAACCCATATATATATATACACTAACCTGGATATAACTAATTAATTTGAGCATAGTTCAATCGGTTAGGTATCTATTCTATTTTCATAAAATCGAAAGTTTGAGTCACTCCTCTAATTTGATGTAAGATCTTAAAAAAAATGGATATAGTTCAATTAATATAGATATCAATACTCACTTTTATAAAATCAAAGGTTCGTCCTCTCTCTCCTTAATTTGATATAATATCTCAAGATATATATAACTATATGTGCATATATTTATTTATTTTCCAAATATAATTTGATCAATCCATTCTTCATAATTATTAAGTTATTGTCCCTCCATTTTGAAAGAAAAAAAAATATCTCTCTCTTTATTATTATTTGATGATGACGGGAAAAATGAACCAAAGCACGCATGTTTAATTTGAAAAAAATTCAAGCACTTGCATGATTATATTTTTGTATCTACAAGGAAATTAAGTACTATAAATTATAGTTAGACAAAATTCAAATAATTTTGACCCAAAAGCCTAGATATCTTTTGCTTTCTATTGAAGCATTTTTTAATATATATTTTGTAATTAATACCATCCAATATATCTAATATCTAGGATTAATTATATGTTTTCTAGGAAAGGGATATATGTATTTCTGTACCTTTAATGGTGCTTTTGTACTATGTCTGGATCAAATCATAATGATATATATTTAAGCTAAGAAATCCATCATTTGACCTTGTAGATTGTGTTATTTTAGGTTCTCTCCATATTTCCCAACTTTAATCATCAACATTTGGAAAAAAAATGGTAGTAAAAATCTTCCATTTATGGGATAGAGGTTACACATTTTGGTGTTTGAGCATGTTTTGAAACCGTGTTTAAAAACAGTTTTTTGTTTTTAAAATTAGGGACAAATCTTTTATGCAAAAATTTGTTTCGGAAGGATAATTTTTAAAAACAAAAAAAAATAACATAAAATCATAAAATAAAAAAGATATTTTATTCTTTTCTTTGCTGCTGCTGTTTTTTTTTTTTTTTTTTTATCTATCAACCACTCTTATATAATTATTAACTGTATTTTTTATATAACTTAATTTTAATATTATAATATTTTAAAATTAATATATAGAATAAGTAAATGAAAACAAAAAATAAGAAATACCTTTCTAAATGATTTTTTAGTTAAAAAAACAATATTAAATAGTTTTAAATATTAGTCAATAAAATAGTTTTTAAATAAAATTTCATCAAGACTTTGGATTTTGGCTTCCAACCAAACAATGCCTTCTCTCTCTTACAAATACAAATGGGAATGTGATTCCCAGCTCCCTTTTTATGTATTAAGAATGGAAATAAAATTAAGAGTCACTAGCTAATGTGGATGTGGGAATAAATATATTAAGCAATTGGATTTGACAATACTCAAAGTTTGGAATCTAATGGGTTTTAGCTTACTAATGCAAACACTTATTTATGGAACTAAGAACTTATTCATATTCAAGAGATAGTGGGCAAAACCATTTATTTATATATATATATATATATATATATAAAGTTTTGATAATTTATTCAATATCATAAGTATCTAGATAAGTTTGTGTGTAAGTCATATTTTAACGGAAAAATACAATCTTACAACATTTGACATCGAGAAATTTTTATAAGATAATATCTCAGGTATGTGACTGTATATAGTTTGATAAACCCATAATCTCAAATCTTATAAATCCTTTTTAATCACTAAACCAACCTATGTATAAATATTCCAAGATGAATTTTATGAAATGTGACATAAATTAATTTTAAAAAAATTAAAGAGTCAATCTCCAAATGTATACATAAGAAGTTTTTATATTATTCTTTTACTTAAGACATTTTATGTGTCTTGTACTCGATTTTCCCCCAATCTCATCAAGTCATGAAGGATGAAGCTAAAATCATGTCATAGCTTTGCTTGCAAGAAGCCATCACCTTTTTAGTTAATTAATTTTACTTGCCCATAAAATTCCTAGTTTTGACCACTCTTTAATTTTAATCATTTTTCCTTCTAGATAAAGCACCAATCCAAAAATTATTATATAATTGGAACAATTGAGTTTTTAAGCATTCAATGAATTGTATTCAAGAATTAAATGTTCATTTGACTTCTATCATTTATGTGAGCTAAGACTTGGTTTATAGGACAAAAAAATATTTTCGTTCATACACAAATATTTTTCTAAAATTAATTTAAACAAACTAAAAAAATTACAAAGATATTATTATGGGTTTGGATTAATTTTTTTTTATAGATATTACATCAACTTGAAGGAGGAAAATTCGAACGTTATTGAGTTATACTCATATTTGTCAGGGGATTATTTTTTACTCCTCATATATGTATTTCATCATGCCATAAAAATAATCACACCTAACTCAAACGACTAGCCAAATGAGAAAACTTTGAAAGAAGAATTCAATTCAATCTACAACTTGTATCACACAAGTTTGGTTTCATCTAACTTCTAAAAGTTTTTATCCAACCACCCCTTGCAAATTCAACATAGATTATCAGATATTTATTTGGATAATAATAAAATAACTCATAATTTGAATAAATTTTGATTCAATAAGAATACACACAACAAATCAAAGTGGAATTAAGTTTATATTGGAGATGAGCTTTTCCTTGACATAAAGTTAAAACTCTGATAGTTTTTATCTTATATATTTTACTTATACTTTTAAATACTCCAACGTTGATTTAGTCTTATCCGATATTCATAACCTATGTAGCTCTTTTGATAGTTTAAAGTGTTGTTATGCAATAAGTTACTTGATTTTGTGGCTTATTCTCTAATCAAATCATGATCTCTAATTACATTGTTTTGTTACTCTTCTTTATTTGTTGGGTGAAAGATCATTGTTTTCAAGGGATAGATTTATCTAACACATATTGATTGATGAATAGTCTTTTTCTAAAATAAAAAAACTCCCCAACTCATATAAAATATCCTTTTGTAGTCATATTCAAAGGCACAATTTTTATAATCGATTAGTTGAAGTTTTGTTGTTTTTCCTCTCCTTTATACCACCAACTTGATCATCGAAAATCATTTTTAAATATTACAATTCAAGAATAATTGTCATATTTTTCTCATTCTTCTTCACATAATTACTATATTTAAAAAAAAAATATTAAATTTCTCTCCAACCTTCAATATATTATCATTTCATTAGTTAAAGGAGGCTAAAGACATAGTTAATTGAGTCTATTTTTTCAAAAGTAGTTGTATGATTTATTTTTAAAAAATATACATATATAATTCATGGATGATTTATTTTAGAAAATAAATATATAATTTAATTTTGAATCATATAAAATTATGAATATACTAGGATTTGGGTGGAGAGGAGAAGAATAGGGACAAGGTTTCGACCATCCCCAACGCCATTAGGGTTAGGGCAGACAAATAAGTCCTTGCTGGTCAGGGATGGCTCTCAAGTCAATGCCTACTTTCCTCATTATTACCAATTTTTTTCCCCATATTTTGCCCTTCCCTGCCAGTGCCGACCTATTCCCCAAACACTCAAAATGAATAATAATCTGTTATTAAGATATATATATATATAATTTACCATTGAAGATAATTTTTTTAAAAAAAATAAGATGAAGAAAAAAAAAAGGGAAAAATCATTTCTTACCCTTGAACTTTAGGGGTATTATCATCTTTACTCTTAAACTTTAAATGTTGTCAGTTTTATCCTGAAAGTATATAAATAATTGCAAGTATAACTTTCTATTAACTTGTTGTTAAGAATTTCATGCGTAAAGTATAAATAAAGTTTTTAAAAAAATATATATGGTAGCAATAAATTGGAACTGTTTATATAACATGGAAGTATAAGTTGTTAGATTTTATGAGAATTAGTTGCAATTAATAAGAAAATATATGTGATTTGGTAACTCATCGAGTTTATGTTCTTGTATTAGATAGTTGTTTATATAGTTTTATGGCTTAATCTTTCTTAAATTTTATAAAAACTAATGAAATTTAGTGCGAATAATCAAAGAGGTGGTAATAGAAGGTTAAACTTACGACTACTTAGATAGTTTAGGATTAAAATTGATAAAATTTAAAATTTAAATTTAAAGTTGATAATACCTCTAAAGTTCTCTTGAAGAGTAAAAGTTGGGTTTTTTCAAAAAAAAAAAAAAAAAGGGGTTCAACTTCAACTTAATGTCATCTTGTTCTTCTAATTCCCTCAACTGTTGGGCATTTTCTCACTAGCCAATCAAACCTTTAACCCCACAAAAGAAAAAGGAAGAAGGAAAAAAAAAACCTATTTTTCTCTTCAAGAGGAGAGAGAAAGAAAATTATAAAGTGAGAGAGAAGCACAAGAAAACAAAAACATTGCATACAATACAATACCACAAGGAAGCAAAAGAAAAGCCTCAAACTTTTATTTTCTCTCTCTCTCTCTCTTTTTTCTTTCTCTGATTAAAAAGCCTTGTTTTTCACTCTTCCTTTCCTTTTCTCCAATCAAAAAACAGTAGAGAGAGAGCTGGTTGTTTAATTTTTGTTTTTAGTTTTTGGTTTTTGATTTTGTTAAACAACAAACAAAACCCATCAATGGAAAACAGCTCAAGATCTCATGAGAGAGAGAAAAACCCAAACCCATCTCCCAATAACTCACCAAACAGCAATGGTGGCATCATCATCAATGGCTCAAACGGTAATTTAAGCAATGGAAATGGAAATCTTACCCCAAAACTCCTCCCCAGATCTGAATCTAATCCCTACCCAACCACTTTTGTTCAAGCTGATTCCTCCAATTTCAAACACGTCGTTCAAATGCTCACTGGTTCATCAGAATCCAACAAATCTTCATCTTCTTCATCTTCTTCTCAATCTCAATCTCATGACCCATTTCCAATTCCATCATCAAGAAACAATTTCTCAATCCCACCCATCAAAACAGCTCCAAAGAAACAGCAAAGTTTCAAGCTTTACGAACGGAGAAACAACCTTAAAAACAGTCTCATGATCAATACCCTGATTCCCAATTTCGGGAATCACAATTCTGGGTTTTCTCCGAGAAACCCAGAGATTCTCTCTCCCAGTTTGTTGGATTTTCCCTCTCTTGTTCTTAGTCCTGTTACGCCTTTGAACGATGACCCATTTGATAAATCGTCGCCGTCGCCGCTCGGAAGCTCGTCGGAGGAAGAAAGGGCGATTGCTGAAAAAGGGTTTTATTTTCATCCATCGCCGATGAATACTCCTAGAGGTGGAGGAGGAGGTTTGGAACCTCAACTTTTGTCTCTGTTTCCTGAATCATCGCCTAGAGTTTCTGGGCCCAATTCTTCTTCTTCTTGAATTTTTAGAGACTGATAAAGAGAGAAATTGTAAGTTTTGATTGATTTTTAAGTTTGAAGATCAATTGGGTTTTGCTTTGAATTTGATTTTTATTGTACAATTTCATAATCTCAAGAAAAATCCATATAAATGGTAAAGGCAGCCTCTGTAACTGAAAACTGAAAAACTCTCTCTCTCTCTCTCTTTTAATTTTTTGTTCATCTTGATTCCCCCTCACTTTCTGATTTCAATTTTTTTTTTTTTGGCATTTATTTGCCTAGAAAGTTTTGGAAAATTCTGATCAACTTGTTTGATGAAGTCAAAAGCAAAAAGCCACTCTTTCTTACCATTATCTTCCATAATTCTAAGTTCAAATATGTGGCATCCTCCCACTTGAAGAAGCTCAACGGGTTAGACACCTCCTGTTATAAAATCAAATTTAAGTTTCAAGTCTTTCCTTCCCGAATCGATGTAATAGTCTATTCTTCTTGTTCTCACTATTTGAAAGGAAGAATTTTTTGAGAGATGTTGAAGGTGTGGGGCTAAAGGAGTTTTTCTTTTTTTTTGGGGGTCCTTTTTAATTAAGTGAGTGACTAAGTCTAAAAGACTGACATTAAAAATGGTGGAAAAGCATCAAGAAGATAGTTGGAAGTTCCACTCAGTGCAGTTGGATATTTTTGTTGGCTGTAAAACTGTTGCTTTCTTCCTCTTGTTTGTTTGGAAATTGTTTCCTAAGGTAGTTTTATTGCTTTTTGTTTTGAAAGCTACCAATTTTGGGTGCTTTGTAAAGGTTAAATATGACCCTTTTATCAACGGAGCGGTTTTAGTGATTAAGTATTAGTACTCTGGATATTACTTATATACTCACCAATAAATACGTAAGGTTATATTCAGCTTCATGTTAGTTATGTTTTTAATGGATCGAATATAGTAGTAGAACTTACATATTTATTTATGAGATTTATTACACATCATCATATGTTTGATCAATAGGGATACGTAAAAAAGTGAGTATGATCACCGATGAGTATACAAGTATTATCGTTAATACTCTCTTCCGATATAATTAAAGGTTTTGAGTCTCTCTCTTCCCAATTTAATTTATTATCATAGAAAAATAATGTTTTTAATCAAATACCACCTCGTTCCAGTTTTATTTAATAATTTTTTATATAGGTTATTAAAAGTAATTATAATTGTACCAACACTAATTGACCTAGTGGTCAGAAGTTTCTTTCCAATCTTGAGGTCATAGGTTCAAACCAATTACACAGGATATTATCTTACGAGTTTACCGACGTCAAGTGTTGTAGGGTCGTGTGGTTGTTTCATGAGATTAGTCGAGGTGCACGAAAGCTGGTCTGGACACTCACGGTATAAAAAAATGTAATTATAATTTTGAAAGAAAATTTAAGTTTTTTAAATTTATTTTCATTAAATTAATATTCTAGACATACCTATAAAGACACTGTTTTCTTTATAGGCTCGGCGATTTTTCCCCATTTTCATTATTTCACACATTATTTTGACCATTGTAGCTTTCAATGTCTTTCATTTAAGATCCAATTCTATATTTATTGTCATGTATCTGGGGATAAATCTTGTCAAGTTAATTTTTTTTCTATGAAATTTTAATCAGGTCAAAGATGGTCTCGAGTAAAAAAGGAAGCAATATAGAAAATTACTATTTTTGAAATAATAATAACCAAAAATAGTAAGACAAATTTCCAGAAGGATTCCAAAATTATGAGTTAATGGAGAAATAGCTCAACTTCCATCTCTCAATCTCAAATCTCAAGAGCGGAAAAGGAAAACTATTTATATTTTTTACTTCTTGAAAAAGGAAAACCTAATCGAATCACTAGCCTCTAAAAATCCTAATTAAAACAAATCAACTAATTCAATTTGGTTCAGTTTAGTTCTTTACATCTTTATAAACTTTGTTAAAACAAATTTATAAAGATTAGGAGTATTTCAAAAATAGAATGAATACTAATCGGATAAAATACAGATCCCTATATTTTATTCTATTCATGATTTTAGTCTCTATATTTTGAACCCACGAATTTGGTCCTTGAACCCACGAATTTGGTCCCTATGTTTTGTAATTCTCATGATTTTAGTCCATACATTTTAAAAACCCACAAATTTGGTCCTTATATTTAAAAAAAGATACACTTTTAGTCATTTATTTAACTCAACAGTTATAAATGTTATGAGAGGATGACGTGAAAATAAATTAAAAGACAAAAATGACAAATAAACAATTAAAACGATTAAGTTAAATAAATGACTAAAAGTGTAGTTTTTTTAAAACGTAAATACCAAATTCATGAGTTTTCAAAATGTATGGACTAAAATTGTGAGTAATTCAAAACATATGAACTAAAACCGTGAGTAGTACAAAACGTAGGGACCAAATTCGTGGGTTTTCAAAATGAAGGGGTTAAAAGCGTGAGTAGTGCAAAAATATAGGGACTAAAACTGTATTTTACCAATACTAATTAATTTAGTTAAAACGAATCAAATTCTGATTGAAAATTGGTAGAAAAAAAAATTAAATCATTTTGGTTTGGTTTGGTTTGGTTTAGTTGTTTACAACTTCTAAATTATAATGTGAAATCAAACGCCTTTAGTGCAGTTGAAGAGAGAGTTTTCCAAAAGGTTTTTTTTTTTGTCAGAACGATATACTTTCAAAGGAAATCAACCACCCAAACAAAAGTTCAGACTCCGCTTAGCCAAAGCATGAGCCTCAGTATTACAAGCTCTACGAATAAAATAAAACTCGAGCTTCTCAAACAAAGGAAATAAACAAAGAATGGCTTCCAAAATACAAAATAAGTCAGGAGGACAAAAAGTCTGCTTCTTAATGACATCGATGAGCAGCTTGGAATCGGAGAAAACAGCCAAATTTGCGATATTCAAATCTCGCGCACCTCGCAAACCATTGAGAACACATCTACCCTCCGCCTGAACCGAGGACAAACAAAAACAGCCTCTTTCAGAATTTGTGGCAGCTTTAGACCCATTCGGATCCTTAATCAACCAACCATAACCGGAGGAAAGGGAATCGGCCAACCACGCAGCATCACAAAACAAAGAAAAACCTTCTGAAGAAAGAGGAATAGAAGAAACAACAGAAATACGACCTCTATCAAAAGGAATCAAAGAACTTTGAAACTCTTTGAAATCCTCCACCATTTTAGAAATGCTAATACCCAACTCCCAATTTTCGTCCAAAAACAGCCTCGCATTTCTCAACTTCCAGAGTCTCCATAACCCAAACCCAAACAGAGAGAGAAGATTACCGCTAGAGTCAGCCTTACGAAGCCGTTGATGAATAATAATCCAACTATCCCAAAAAACTCCACCTTCAAATTGATCAGTATCCATTTGAAGAGGAGAACCAAACCAAAACCTCTTTGCAATCTCACAAGTCAATAATAAGTGATTAATAGACTCCACTTTATCAGTACAAAAATCACACTTAGACATGACTGGAAAGAGAGGAAACTTAGCTGTTTTCTTAGTTTTGTTTAATATACTTCATTTATTTGCACATGCACAAAATTCTATATATTAATCATACACTCTTAAAATCAAAACAAAACCTCAATTTCTATTTCTACCTGAGGTTCTGGTATATTGTGTATTTACATTTTATGAAATTATCATTTATATCTAGGATAAATAATATAAAATATCCCTAACATTTGAAATTTGTTTCGATTTTATCTCCAACACTTTAAAAGTTTCAATTCTACTCTTAAATTTTTAATTTGTTTCTAAAATATCATTGGTTAGCAATTTTCATTAAGTTTAACAAAAATTAATATGTTAGAGGTAAAATTAAAACTTCTAAAATATTTAGGGGGAAAATTAAAACCTACACCATTTTATATATTTTACCTAAAAAAAAATGATAAATATTGATACTTTCAACAATATTAGTTGGCTAGAGGTGTGAAGGAGCTCGAGAACCCTACCTAGGATGATTAGGGCAATGATCATTCTCATTTAAGAGGTTCGTGACTGGGGCGTGCATTTTCTGGTATGTACGTGATGTGCAAATTTTGACCTCTATAATTATTTGTTAGTTTTGATCTTAATTTTTTTTAGTTAAATCGCACACAAAAATATGGTTACAATTTTATCCATAATTGTTTAAGAGTTTCAATTTTACCTCCAAATGTTTCAATTTTCGTTAAACGTAACGAAAATATCTAACAAAAATATTTTTTAAACAAATTAAAAGATTTACGGTGGGATTGAAACGATTAAAACATTTCGTTAAAAATGAAACTGACTCCATTACTTAGATATTTTATACAATTTAACCTTATATCTATTGTGGACGGTAAAGGAAGCTTTAGCTGAGTCACTGTCTTTTACCCTCTAACATTCAAGAGTTTGCTAATGATAAAAAAATAAGATTTGCATCTTAAGGTTACAAATATAATATAAAAGTCACTAAATTAGACATTACTCCCACCCAAATCACCCCATCTTCCTGAGATTGGAACCGCCTCATGAACTCGGCGACTTTCGCCAATTCTTCCCGAAGCTTTCGTGTCTCTGCAGCCTTTTGTTCTTGAAATTGTCGAGACGCTTCATCATGTGGGGTTATTCTCTCCCTCATCGCCTCCATAGTCTCAAGAGCCTCATCGAGTTTCTATAGTATTTAGATTTGTGACTGTGATGGCCCAAATGAGCTCGAAGAAGCACCAGAATTTGGGGGATGTTTAGAGCCTCTACCCATACCTCTCCTAACCCAATCTTTGACCCAAAGCTTTTTCCATGACGCCGATATCTCGAAGAGGTGGGCTTGACTCCACCGTTTCTGACCCATCTTCACTCTCGGGGACCCGTGGTGGATACATATAATTAACCATCTCTTTCTATACCAAGAAAAACACATGAAAAAAGTTAGAAAAAATACATTATAAAAAAGAATGAAAAAAACTTTAAATGAGTAAACTCACGTGTTGATCTTTGGCGAAGTCGCTCACCCTATGGTTCGGTGTGTATGAGTGTTGTTTCTCCCACACATCGACCCATGTAGTTTTTTGGGTCCTCTTCAAACTAGACATGTTCACATTAAAAAATGAAAAAAAAACAACAATTAATATGAGTGACTAGTAATAGTTTACCATTTCATGATGTTATGCAGGATAGCCGTCTAATCTTTACTGCAGATAACCGCCTATCTATAAAAACAAAAACAAAAAAAACATTGAGACGACTATCTTTATTGCAAGATAGTCGTCTCCCAAAATACTCTAACATAATAAATATCCGAAACAATTATAAGAAATATAGGAAAATAACCTCGATCCTGACATTGTAGTGCGCTTGATCGAGATATCCAAGAAAACTAACCTGTTTCAAATTACATTTGAAAATTTAAGATAACTTTAAAAAAACAATAAAGAAACTTTCAATTTCCACCAAATTAAATTCTTTAAAATAATAAAACTTTCAATTTGCACTAAATTCAATTTCAAATGTCAAATTCTAAATTAATAATCTAAAAAAATATCAATTTCTAAATTCATATTCTAATTTTTAATTTCTAAATTGTTTTTCAAATTTAAATTTCTTAATTTCCACACTTCCAAAAAAAGATTTCAATTTCTAACAAAATTCCCAAATTTACAACAACCTAACCACATAAAATCTCCAAAAAATTTCACAATAATTAACAATTTTACACTCATTATACTAAATCATAATACATGAATATAAGGGTAAAATGAAAATAAGACCCCTGTGGTCTTTTCAAAATGCATGAACACCCCCTGTACTTTGAAAATGGCAAATCGCACCTCTGTGGTTCTAATTTTTTTTTATCAGGCCCATCCCCTTCAATGTCAATAATTTTCTTTTAGCCACAACTTCTTCGTTTGAACTCTGATTTGGACGATTCAAGATGTTTTGGAATCCTCATCTTAGGCTCTACATAAATGTCACTTCGAAACTTTGAAAGCATTAATAAATAAAAGATTTTATTAACATCGAAACACTAAGTGTGATTGACATCGTTAACTCTCTTGGTTATTGATGATTTCAAAGTTTTGAAGCGACGATTATGTAAATCCGAAAATGAAGATTCCAAAACATCTTGAATCATCAAAATCGGAGTTCAAACGAAGAATTTATGGCTAAAAGAAAATTATTGACATTGAAGGGAAGGAGTCTGATTGAAAAAAATTGGAACCACAGGGTGCGATTTTCCATTTTCAAAGTACAGTGGGTGCTCATGCATTTTGAAAAGAGCACAGGGGTCTTATTTTCATTTTACCCTAAATATAAACCACAACAATACAAACACTAAAAACTCAAAAGTCCAAAATTTTCAAAAACCCCTAAGCCATAATCTATCAAATCTCAACAATTTTTTGAAAATAAAGCATGGAAACGTACCTAAAAGCGTAGATTAGCAAAACCCTAAGTTTTGAACGGACCAAATCGGCCTTAAAATGAGAAAGATCGAAGGGGGGAGGAAGGGAAAGAAAGAAAAAGAAAAGAAGGGGATGCTTGTATTTAATGTTACCTTTGCTGACGCACGCACGCATGCGACGATAAAGGCTAAAACACGCGTCGGCAATGAGCAACCCACGTGTGTTTTTTTAATTGACGTGGTAGCCCATTGTCGACGCACGCCTTGCGTCAGCATTGGGCCACTCATTGCCGACGCACGTAACTACGGTGTCGGAAATGGGCTTGCCAAAGGATTATTCGAATCCTTTGGCATTATTGGCAATACATACCCTTCGCCAACGTAAACAGTTGCGTCGGTGATGGGAGCCTTTTGTCGACCTAATGGCGTGCATTGGTAATGCACGCGTCGACAAAGCAATGCACGCGTCGACAAAGGGCCAATTTCTTGTAGTGAAATTCTGTTCATAAGAGTTACTATGTAACTAATCTTGTATTAGTTGTCTGTCATTAAACTTATATTAATCTCATTAATTTTAGATTATTCGATCATTGTAATGTATTATAAATTGCTAACAAAGGATATTATGTACTATTGAATATGTTAAATCACCAATTGAACCAAAAGCGTAAGCCAATGGTTCAAGGTAAATTTAATCATATATCTCAACACTCCCCCTCACATTTGGGCTTGGATATTTGCACAAGACCCAAACATGGGGAATATTTAAATGGGGAGGAAATTAGAGCAAATGATATAATGGAGGTTTGATCCTAGGACCTCCTGCTCTGATACCATATTGAATATGATAAATCACCCAATTGAACCAAAAGCTCAAGCCAATGGTTCAAGGTAAATTTAATCATATATCATATATATACCTCAACACTCCCCTTCACATGTGGGCTTAGATAATTGCACAAGACCCACACATGTGAAATTTAAATGGGGAGGAAATAAGAGCAAATGACACAACAGAGAGTCGAACTTGGGACCTCCTACTCTGATACCATATTAAATGTGTTAAATCACCAATTGAACCAAAAGCTTAAGTCAATGGGTAAAGACAAATTTAATCATATATCATATATATACCTCAACATGTACTTTTGATTTTTTAATTCTTAACAATATTTTGACTTAGTGTCCGTTTGAAATAACTTTTAAGATGATCGAAACGTATTTTTGAACCAAAAATCTTGAGTTTTTTTTAGACCATCCTTAAAATTATTCCAAACGAACTCTCCGTATATTTGAGCAGCATCTTGAAAAAATGAAAGCCCCAAACTTTTCTCTTTTACAATTTCATTACAAAGAAGAAAAAATATTGGCATGATAAATAAAAAGAAGAAAAATGTGGCGAGAAAATTAGAGCATTTTGATCTCCTCAAACGTAATGAATTATTTTATTTTATTTTCAGTTCAACTAAAAATCATTAGGATTTTTCACTATCTTTTGAAAATTCTCTTTTAGTAAAAGATTAATTTTCTGTAATATACATTAATAATTTAAAAAAAAATAGTCACAAGTTTATACCATTCATAAGTTTGTCTTTTCTTGGTATATCTATCGTACATTTATATAAGATATAGATTTACGTACTATATTATGTTTCACATCACAACCTCTAAACTATATAAACTTAAATTTTGTTAAAATTAAACCCGCAAATCAGACACTTATAACAACAAAATGATTTAAATTGAAACGGAACAACTAGATTAATTAATTAATCAAACAAAACCTTTTGATTTTCAAAAGATGTTGGAGAAAAGGTGGAAACAAAGTAATGAAAAGAATAACAATTTGAAAAGAAAAAAAAATGATAGAGAATCAGATGAAATGATAGAATTGATAGGTTGGTGGGAACAAAATGTTCAAAATTTTCAAAAATATATTAAAAAAAATAAAAAAAAGACAAAGACACACATGTGCTGACAAATAATAGTTGGAGAATACGTGGCAAAGTCCTTTTTTATCTTTCTAAGTTCCCTTTTTCTCACTGTCAATTGGCACTGAAATTCATGATCATATTCAATGTTCAAATATTATTTTCAAAAATATATATATTTATATATTGAAATTGAATGCTCCCACATTTTCCAAATTTGTTTTCTTATTCATTCAAGTAAACAATCGCAAATTGTTCAACACACTACTTTAGAAAATTTGTGCGATATGTCTCCTAAAAAGAATAACAGAATTATTGTTACTACTTTGAAATTTTTTCATTACTTATGCATTATATTTCATAAAATAATGTGGTTTTTTCTTTTTGAAAAAAAAGATAAATTTAAGTGCATAGTAAATGCCTTTTGTTCTAAAAACAATATTTATAAATATGATAAGTACATTAAAAAAAACAAGTGAAACACTAACCGGTTGTAATAAATTAACGCGGTAATTACTCATTGAGAATTTTTACCAAGCAACATGTTTTGATTTAATATTTGTAAATATATCATCATTTAAAATTATTTGTAAATATAGGAATTTTATTATGTTTATAAGTGATTAACAAATATTAATATGTAAATCAATGCTAATTATTTATAAAAGAGGTCAAAGTTTACTATATTTATAAATATTTTAAATCATGATATTTTTTTTTAATATTACAGAAAAAATTACTAGATTTGTAACATGAATTATTAATTTAGTAGTTGATATGGATATTGATTGTTATTAATCAAAGATAAATGAGTGATTTACATATTCATTAAAATGACATTTGCAAATATCATAGAAAATTTACTCAATTTGTAATTATTATTAAATTAATCATTGTGGGCCGTCAAATTTTTTCTTAATCTCATAATATATTATATCAAATTTTTAAAGTCCAAATTTTTTTTTCATTTCTTTGTCATATTTATGATTCTATGAAATCATAGTGGGTGCTTGAGTTTGATATTCATGAGTGAAGTGCCTTTTTAACTTTTCCATTTTAAATTTTTTTAGTTTTTTTTTTTTTTTTAATAAACTCAATTGAAAATTATCATCAAATACAAACCCACCTCTCATACTTGCGTAATTATATAAAATTGTACAAAACATAATTTTTTTAAAAAGAAAATCTATTACAACCAACCAATTGTCGTGTGACAGCATTTGTAATCAACTTTGATTTTTGAGAAAATTAAACTTTAGGGATAATATTTGTGAAAAGTTCCAATTTCAACATTTGCCTAATCAACTGATTAATTATCAGATTATGATGGATTCTTCATATGCTAATTTGTGAAACATTGCAGTATATATACTAATTCTATCTCTTTTGAACTATCGAAAAATATTTAACTCTTTAATTACCAAAATGGAAAACAATCTGTCTAGTTAGAATTTAATTTTTCAATTAATTCAAGGGTTCTATTGAATGTCTTTTTAGTTTTACATTGAACAATAATTAGAGAATATTGGTTAAAATTGCGTGGTAAATTGACCTGAACCATTTTCCATTAGGAACAAAATAATTATCTAATGTAAATTCATTTAAAAAAATTATATTATAAGTTTGTGAATGATGATTAATAGAAAGTTTTTTTTTTTAATTATGAAAACATTAAAATTATGGATTTTGATTGTAATATATTAAAATTAGTACTTTAATTTCTTCAATCAATCATGGATTATTACTATAGAAAAAGATTGATAGTAATAGAAGTTAAACTTATTCAAGTAAAAATCAATATTTTCTTTTATTCTAAGAAAAGTAACAAAATATATTATGAAGAAAAAAGGTAACTTCATAAAACGGGAGATTAATGAATTAATTAGTAGTTAGGATAGCTCAGTTAGGTTTCCATTTGTAGAAATCTTCACTGAAAAGGAAAATTACAGCATCACTTAGTACACATTAAATGATGATTTGAAGGCTCAAATTTATTGCCAATTAGGCTTACTATAATTTAAAAGGTATTAAATACAAATCTTTACACTTAATTAGAAAATTAACCCATTTTTTGACAAGAAAATTAATGTGGTGATTCTCTTTGATTGGGGCCTCTAAATGTCAATTTATAACCTCTCACTCATTTAATTTTTACAATTTTCTTCTTAGGGTAAAGTACTTATTTGGTCCCTGAGTTTTAGAGGTCGTGTCTATTTGGTCCTTACGTTTTCAATTTATGTCTAAGTGGTCCTTGAATTTTGGATATTGTGTCTATTTGGTCCCTGCGTTTCAATTTGTGTCTATTTGGTTCCTGAGTTTTAAATATTGTGTCTATTTGGCCCCTGAGTTTTCAAGTTTTATCTAAATGGTCCATGGATTTAGAAACAAGTTTAATTCTTCCTCAATTTGTTAACTCATTAATATAATATCGACTTAACAGTGACATAAAATGTTTAATTGATCAAAATACTGACATGCGATTGATAATTATGTCAAATTTTAGGCCTAGATTGATGAAAGATTTAATCATATCTTCGTATTTTGACCAATTAAACATGTTATGTTAGCGTTTTTTCTTTCCAAAGATAAACTTTTAATAAAAGGAATCAGGGGGGTAATACCCACAAACCCAAACCGTTCTTAGCAAGTACATGTTATGTTAGCGTTAAGTCACTAATCTAGTAAGAAGTTAACGAATACGTTAAACTAAAGACCAATTAAACTTAATTTCTAATAATTCTTGAAAATCTAGGGACCAAATAGACACAGTATCCAAAACTCAGGAACCACTTAGACACAAATTAAAAACGCAGGGACCAAATAGACACAACATCCAAAACTCAGGGACCACTTAGACACAAATTGAAAACGCAGGGACCAAATAGACACGAACTCCAAAACTCAGGGACCAAAGAGGTACTTTACCCTTCTTCTTATTTCTCTTATAAATCACTGGATGTATTCAAATAAGAAAAATTAACTCCTCTTTTGCAATTAAAAAAAAAATCACTTCTAGAGTGGACCTACATATTCTTAAGCCCTGAAGTCTGATAACTTTTTCTATAATTTTAACCGTTTTTATTATGTAACAAAAAGAATATTTTTTAACTTTTCAAGAAGAAGAAAAACACAAACCGTCGGATTTTAAAAGCTAAAAGATGCATGCTTTTAAAAACAATTTCTAGTTTTTTTTTTCTACCACTTTTCTCTCTTGTGAGGTATCTGAGGTCTTCAAGATGCCCTCCTTCACGAGTGCCCGAGTCATTTACATTGTCTTTCTGCTTTATTGCTAGAACTCTAATCCTTTAGGCTCATGTCTTGGTTAAGAAAGGTCGTTTATTAAGTCCTTGTTCCTTTGTCCTCTCTTAAGGTTTATCGATGAAAAAAAAAAGACTCCTAGATTTTAAATTAAAATTTAGAAAATTTAAAGTTTATTATAATAATTTATCAAATTTAAATTATTTTTACACTTTACAACCTTTTTAAAATAAATTTATCAAATTTTAATTTAATTCATTAAATGTTAAATTTACCAAATACTAATTATAATGTTGATCTTTTCTACAACACAAGTAGCAACTATTACTTCAAAAGTTACAATAATATCAAACTAGCAATTAACTATTTACCCCCTTCCTTACAAAATTGAAATATCAAAATTTTAAGGTCGTCTCAATAAGTTGAAAACATACGTTTCTCTCTGGACCATCATAGAATTAGAAACTTGTTTTTTTAGGTGTATTTCCAAAACACTTTTGCAATTGTTTGTCAATAGACAATAAATTAAAAATGGATTTTTTTTTTTTTAATATGTGACTCAATTAGATCATTATTTCGAATAAGATGCAATAAAATCAAGAAAAATGTTAAATTTTTACTATATTTCATATAATAGCTATTGAATCTAATCTCAAATAAAGAGAGCAAGAGAAAGATGAAATAATGATAGTGTCACCATATATGATAGTGTCAAGAGAAAGGAGAAGACTTAAACAATGGCATCAATTACATAAATTTTAATTTCAGCCATTTCTACTTGCATTTCTTGTAAGTAAAACCAATTTATTTGTGACAATAATCTCTTCCCAAGCTTAATCCCACATTTGAATATGATAAAAAAGACATTTAACTCCTTAGATTTCTGAGAAAGAGTGAATGGTCTTGAATCCATGTTTGTCTGGAAGAGGAGCATTTCCTGGTCTGATGGATATTATCACATCCAATCCTGAAAAATGAATTTCATCAGATAACAATTTATACTCTCTTAAAGCAACACTAAGTTTGATATCAAGTATTGATGAGCAAAAAGAAAACAAAAATTCTCCACAGGGATGAATTTTTGAGTCGGTAAACCGCTGTTTCGAACTGAGTTTTAGTTTTGTAGACTAGGAATGTATTTATCGTCTCGGTTCCATTGTCATTCCTAACAATGAGTTGGATTAAATTTGATTGACATGATACCGCATATGAGAATTCAATTGGCTCCACTCCTGGTGATTGATATCTGAGAAGATTAACACAGTTCAATGCCAGCGATAACCCATGGGCTTAAGTAATAAACCGTATCCATATGATGGCCGCTCTATCGTCATTTCTAGTGACGTTCAAATAAAGAACCAAGCAGTTTGAGAAATTTTATCAGCACAGCACTAGAACATTCATCGATGATCGATTATATGTGATGAGGGATGCGTTTATTTTTATTTTTTTTAAATATTGTAGGTCGTATGAATCAAAAGTTCAATAAGAACGTTAGCATTAAGGATGATCTCCAGCATCGTAACGCAAGCAGAGATGGTGTTATTTCTTAAACTTCTCTCCTGTCAACTCCTTATTAAATTTTTTTAAACATTTGAAGGGGAGAAGCTATTGACAAGCTAAACCATAAGTGCAAAAAACAGGAACAAGAAGAAGCTAGATACCTGCTGCTTTTGCAGCTACAGCTTCCTGAAAAATGTCGGTTACGAACAAAATTTCTGACGAGTTATCAACTCCAACGGACTCTCTGATTTCAACATAACTCTGTGTTTCTCTTTTGTTCCTGAGAACATGGAAAAGATTTTATAAGTTCTTGTATACCACTTACTAAAAAAAAATTATATAGCATTAAAATTTTATATTTAAGTGAGAGTAATTAACATTACCCCACCGAAGTGTCAAAAAATCCAGACAAATACTTTCTTAGATCCCCATATTTTGTCTTTCCAAATAAAAGCCTTTGTGCCAACCTACTGCCACTTGAATATATGTATACCTGTCATACGGATACACGGAAAAAACAAATTTATCTTAGACCAAAAAATCCAGCCCTTCTCAGCACAAGCAGTCATGTCAGAAACATATGAGAACTCGAATTCTCTATACACACGGCAAGAGTTGAGAGAATATAAGAAATAAAAAAAGGTCCACCAATAGAGAGAATGAAAACCTAATAGTATATAAATAAATTGTAGAACATCCACCAAATTTATCTTCCTGTTGCTTCTAAAATTACGGAAGAAAACTTCAAAGCCAAGGACTTCAAATGAAAAAATAAATCAGATTATATTAGTCCTGATCAAGTAAAAATGACATAGGAAGAGTGAAAACATTTCAAGATACGTCCATTATAAACTACTTTCACTCTCAGTAGAAATAAAGGATTAGGACCAATTATATTCAATGAAAAATAAAAGTTGATCCTCAAGGAAAAATGAAAATATTACACACAGAACTTTAAAATATAAATTATGGGAGTAATAGTCGAAGACTCGTAATAGTAGCCATATGGGAATAATGGCTATAGCTTTAATAAAAACGTAAGGAAAAACTCAAGTTTATAACATGACATGATTTTGGTGTTTATAGAATGAAAATACTTGCAGCAACTTGTATAGTAAAAATCATTAAAAGAATACAAGAACGAACAGAGTAGTTAGTGAAACATCAAAACTCGGAATCAACACCTCAAAGTGAGGAAGAGGGAAAAGTATAAATAACCTTTATGCCCAATGCATGCCACCTCAGCAGAGCTTCTGGTACATCCTCAAAAACTTCTCCTTTCAATTCGTTGTTTTTATATCCAGTTAGCCATATATGACCCTGCAGCGCTGGCCGTTAGCACTCGTTTCATAGTAGATAGTTATTTCATTCAGTAATTTTTATTATATTTATTCTCTTCATTAATCAATTTTGCTTACTTGCAACTGTTTTAAGGCAGGAATCTTCCTGTCGGCTTTTATCATGGATTCAACATTCGCTACTAAAGCCGCAATAACCGCCTCTTTCCCAGAAGCATCAGGAGGAATAGGCACAGCACCAATAACACCTTTTTCCAAATCATCTTGCACCTGAAATTATATTTTAAATTTTAGTACCTTCAACATTAGTTGGTTACACTACTTTTGTTCATTATGTTCAAACTCAACAATTTGTTGTTCAACTTTTCTTTTTATACTCTTTGAATTTTCAACTGTAACAGGGTTTAAATGGCTAATTCTTGATGTGTTTATCTGAATAGAAAATATTTAATTTCTGTCTCACAAATCCAATACCAAATAACATAATATTTCTTGTTAGTGACTGTTCTCCATTATATCAAGTATTTACTGTTCCAATTCATATAAGTGTCTTTGAGAATTATTCCGAAATATCTTGTTGGGCCTTTTTTGTCTTTTTCATAAATCAATGAAAAAGCATTGTTTATTATTAAAAAAATATATATATTATTTCGAAATATTTTGATTCAAGGTCATAGATGTTTTGAGACTACAATTAGATCTCAAATCTCCTGAATAAGACTATCTTACCTGAGATCGTAACAACTCAATATCCTCTTTCGTCTCTGCAGTGTCAAATGTTAGAGACAAATGCTTGCGGACATTGTCACGGGCATAAGGAAAGAGAACATCAGCAACAAATGATATTGGAGTGGTAGTTCCTTCAATGTCCAGAACAATGCAACGCTGTCGACAATAAAATCACGAACAAATGAAACTTGAATCCTAAAAATTTGTGGAATCCAAAACTTGAGACAAAAATGTGAAGAAATAATTGAACTGTTTATACACATCCACACTGACATGGAGACTTAACTAACATTAATTGCCCAATTATATCAGAACTGACCTTGGAGGACGTTTCGTTGTTGCCACCACCTGCTACAGCTGTTTTGACATTCTGAATGGGACCATGATCTGGAGTAGACCAGTCTAGGCCCAACTGATAAAGCTTGATGGCCGCATCAAAGAGATAGTGGTAACATTCAGCCTGAAAGAATATGTGGACTATTCAGAGAAGCATTTGAATGAAGTATGACAGCAAAAGAATCTAAGAGTCAGCACCGTCCAAACAGGAGCATCAATTTAATTACAATTTACAATAAAGCTCCTCCTGAGCAGATAGATTATGTAATAATTTGCCATGCATTTTTTGCTGATAAAACTTTATTTTATGAACTCTGGAAACTAAAGGTTACAAACTTACAAAGAGGTCCCTAAGCCATGAAAATTGAAAGTTTTGATATCATTCAAAGGATGAATACTAACATCTTACTCTCTACTAGTTCGTTTATTGAGCGACTGTCAAAGTGAAAACAGACCACATTTTTTCCAACTGTGACTTCTCCAGAAAATTGTGGTCCTTTTTTGGGAAAATTTCGCTTCAACTGTCTGCTCCTTAACCTTCTA
The DNA here is from genome assembly GCA_028015215.1 of Gynostemma pentaphyllum. Classification (NCBI taxonomy): domain Eukaryota; kingdom Viridiplantae; phylum Streptophyta; class Magnoliopsida; order Cucurbitales; family Cucurbitaceae; genus Gynostemma; species Gynostemma pentaphyllum. Next base: position 16,471,580 of record CM051353.1, on the reverse strand, counting down.
AGGATTTTCTGACACCGTTGTTGATGGACATAATTTTTTTAAAGATGAATTCACAAATTTTTTATTAAAAACTGAAAAAGAGTACAAAAAAGAGGATGAGATATCCTCGAATAAAAACAATACAAATAGAAACTAAAAAGAAAGCAAAAACAGCCCTAACCCTGATGGACATAATTTTAAAGCCAAAGATAAATTCCTTTTGGTGAACATTATGGTTGCCACTTGCCACAGGTTTGGAGACGTGGCTTGAAAGGGACCAAAGAATTTTTTAAGGGATATATTAAAACCTCGAACAAGGGAAGATTCTGTTTTGATCTTATCCTCTCTATGGTTTTCTTAATCAAAACGAAAAAAAGTAGAGATTATTATCCATTCTTCGTCCAAGCTGATTAGCATCTTTTATTTCCAGTTGGTTTATCCAGGATGTTGTAAGATTTACAGCAATAAGAGCACTAAGTCAACTACTATGGATAACAAACCTGAGTTTTAGCATGGATCCATGAATCTCCCCATACATAGATGCCATGATTCCGGACAAGCACAGCTGTTGTTTTTGGGTAGGCTTCAATCTGTAGAAAACAAAGGAAACTGCATTACTCTCAAACATGAACTGCGAGTAAAAATGAGGATCTTCGTAAAGTATAAACACTTTCCAGACATGCATAGTCTTAAAAAGGAAGAATTATTTGCTGTCATTTATCAAACTTAACAGCATAACAGTTAGGACACTGGAAAACAAATGCTCATCATTACTTGAAAGATATGATGCCCAGTATGATTAAGTCGCCCCATCAATATCAATTAATAAAAGGCTAATCAATAAACATTCAGATCCACACACATGAAATGAGTAGACATAATGTCTAAGTCCGTCTGCCAAGTGGAAAATGACATACAAATAATATTTTCAGAGAGAGAACAATGTCTGATAAGCTATGATTGGATACCATTACCATCTATGAACAGAGTATAAATATGACTTAAGTGTCACTCGGCTTTTTTTACAAAATTTAAATCCTCATCCTTTATTCCCCTGGCAGTATTGTTTACAATTGAAAATCAACAGACAAAAATGCATTACAAATCCATACCGCTTTAGCCAGAGATTCTGTGAGCTCAAATTCATAAGCCGTATTCTCTATAATTGGAATCACAAGTTCATCATAATAACCATGCCCTTTGATTCCTTTTATCATTTCCATATGAGTAATCTGCAACAGTAATGGTAAGAACAATTAAATAACAAGAAAAACAACAGGAACAAATCCTTGGTAATAAGGAATGAACAGGATAAAAAGATATTCTGGTGCTGCAATCCAAAGGACAAGATGATGAATATATTTGATAGAATTGATAGCACGTATGAGGATGATTTCCAGAGTGCATCACGGACATCCTTAAACCACCCAAAGGCTAATATGTTCTACATGCAACTGTACAGGTATACACGTTGATATGCAGTTTTTTGTTTGTTTTTAAGACATTTTTATTGATTAATGAAAAAAAGGTATAAAATTCCTACAATTGGGGACAATATAAGGAGAGTAATTACAAAAAGTTTTCGACCGAGCACTCCATAAAAAAGTAAACCTAACTAAAGATCTCAAATATCATGAATATCCATAAAAACGTCTTGAAAGATTCTCTTGTTTCTCCCCCCCCAAGTAAGCCAAAAGAGGGCTCTAATAGCATTTAACCAAAGAACAAGAGCTTTATCTTTCAACAAGGAACCACAAAACAGCCCATAAACAGCAGGAAAATAAAATGATACACCAGTTAATTATAGGAAGTATATTTTCCCATTCTGGCATCACAACATATTGCATCTCCACTGTATTTCTTACCCATCTATTTAGCTAAATTTCCTGCAGCAGTATCTTTACATACCCCACTACAATTCACGATAAAATCTTCCCAAAGAATATCTAGTCCAAAGAGAAATAATTTTATACTAAAGCAGCTTACTGAAATATAGCCTTCACCCAGAGACCAGATCGAAAGAACAGAATTGGAAAATTATAGAGATGTACTGGATTCAGGGACAATAATGTGGGTCGAAAAATTTCAGAATTGAACACAGAACACTTATTCTACTGAGTATAGATGACAATAAGGTGAAAGCTCACTCTGAATTCCTTTGATGATGGATTGATCATTGTTGCAAGACATGATTCTATCCCGTGACTGTGAATAACAGCTCCAGCATTTCGCATCTCATATGCCTGGAAAACAAGGAAATAGATGTTATGACTACTACACAATCAAGAACCCAAAAAAGCATTCAACCTGAATGAAGTCAGTAAACCATTAGCATTTTACTTTCAGGTGGTCAATGCAATAAGGCGCTTCAAAAAAGGAGCAGCAGTATTGTATTTATCTTCATTCGAAAAGCTTTTTTCATAAAGCCCAAGCAAACAAACATTGGCTTCTACAGTAAATATTAGCAGGTATAATAATGCATTTCTTAAACATTAATGAAAACGTTAAGTTTTATCAATTTCCAATATAGTGTACCATACTATTAAAAATTGTACTAATCCTTTAGGCAGTCTCAAATCAATACTCAATAGACAGAAAGCATCAGGACACCGTAAGATATCATTCATGACTCTCACTTGTCATGCATTATGTTGTGCACAAGATAATTCAGATTGTCAAGATTAGATATTTCTATGATTGCATTGCACTAAGAGGCCAAGAGAGAATTTTACCAACATCTATTTAACTATCAACCCAATATTTCATCATTACCCAAATTTGTAATAATTTTACAAGTATCAAATGGATCGTTCCAGGTCAGATTGTTTTCTATCCCTTGTCTAAAACCAAAATTTTAAAAAAAATCAAATTTATACTCGATGATTGAGAATCTTTGCATATTTTCCCCCATAAAACCAACTAAGCATAGGAAAACACCAGAGTTTTACCAATCATAAGTAAAACGACTGCGATTATGATAACATAAATATTTTATTCATTTAAGCATGCCATATTGTATGAATATGAAGAATAGATGAAATAAAGAAGAAATCACACTTGAGCACGTTGAAAGCATGTAAAATCTAAACCTTCATGAAAAGAGGACCACAATCTGAACATTTTGGAGGTTTATGTGGGAATGGCTTTGCAGATGGAGAAGCTAAGATTGAACCATCAGGAGACATCACATACATGTCCTCGGGTACCATTCTCTCCTTCTGGACACCTGTTCATGAGTAAATAAGCAAAAGTCATACTTTTTTTTAATATTAACAAATAAACAAACAGAGAACTGCATTAATAAGTGGAAACCAGAATTGCTAAGGAGAATTAGAAAGAAAGTCCATGGTTAAGAAAGAAATAATGCTAACAGATAACAAAGTACACAACCAAAGATAAACAGCAAGAGTTTGAGATTGTGATTGACAAATAAACAAACAGATAACTGCAAAAATAAGTTAAAGCCGCAATTGCCACTAATAATTAGAAAGAAAGACCATGATTAAGCAAATATAATATGTTAACAGTTAACAGATAACAAAGTCTTGATAGTAACATTGGCATAACTATAAGCAAACCCCTGAAAGGCAGGGGCATTTAACCATGGAAAATAATCAAATAATTAAGTCATGCTTGAATACTTAGTCGAGGATCACGCAAGCTGGCCCGGACACTCACGGATATGGGAAAAAAAAAGTCATGCTTGAACATTTACAAATCTCCAAACATATAAATCTAAGCTAAACTCAGATAATCAGCTCAAAGAGAAAGAAATTGCATGAAAATCACATATCCACAAAAACCCAGAAAGAAAAAAAAAGAAACTTGTTAGACCAATCAAATGCAAAAGCAGAAAAAGAAAAAGAAAAATCTTGATAACAAACCAGAAGGAGACATGACGATGAGTTGATCGGATTTGGGAATGGAATCGTCATGGACTTTGATGGTGATACTTCCACCAGTTCCAGAAACCCAACCAAGGCCATAGAAATGGCGGCAGAGCTCTGAAAGTAGAGCCTTGGTTTCAGACACCACTTTGCTCTCTAGGTAATCATGGGTTTCGATCGCCATTTTCTTCTTCTACTTCTTCTTCCCAGAATATGAAAAGCTCCAATTCAATAAGTTTTTATACAAAAATCAGAAGCGAAGCGTGAGTGGAATTCTTTCCTTTTTTTAATTTGTCCCCCGCTTTCGCTCAGTGAACAGTGGCCAGGGTGCTTGAACTTAAAGCGTGACTGGAATCGAACAATTTTACTGACTCAAAAAAAACATGTTTCGATTGGTTTATTCGTGGGCTATTGGTTTCTTTTTCTTGTCATTTCCTTAATTTTATGATTTTGAGAGTTTTACCAATCTTTACTTGTTGAATTCGTCTAGAAAATGGATATTTGCAGCCATAAAATTCTATATGGATGGCTCGACGAAGCCAAAGAGTTATCATCAGGGTCAAAATTTCCGAATCGAAATAGAGAAAATTTGCTCCAAAGTTTTCTCATTTTTATTTGTTGTTTGATGATAAAAGTCAATTGAAGCACATATGATTGTGATGATATGAGAAATTATTGAACCTTTAAAGAAAGTAAGAACCCATTTAGAATAGATTTTTGGGGGCGTTTGGTAATGTCAGTATAGTATCAGAATCAAATGTCTGAGAATTAAATGTCTAAAATAAGTAGTATGATAATATAATGGATAAGAATATTATGTCTGTGTTTGGAGTGTGCTGGAATGAGATTCAAATACTTAGGAATATGATGCATGTGTTTGGAGTGTGCTGAAATGAATTTAGATTAATAGGAATATGATTATTATGTCTTGTATGAAGGGATGTGATTTGTATAACATGATTTGATTTTTTTATTTGATTATTATCTAAAATTTAATAAAAATTATTGAAAAATCAATTAATGCTATTAAATTTAATTAAATTAAGATTATCAACTATTTTTTATTTATAAGTTTGGATTTTTTTAATTTCTTTTTAAGTATTATTTCATTAAATAAAATTGATGAATTAGATACTTAAAATCATGTATTATTATATAAAATATTTGATATTAATTGACGGTAAAAAACAGATATTGTTGTCATTAAATATTTGAGGTATTTTAAAACATGACACATTTTTAATAAAAAAATTTCAAAAGTAGCAAAAAAAATGACTTTTTTCAAAGTAAAACAATTTAACATTCATTAATTAATGAAACAAAATCATTAAATTAATGAACTAAAAAAAAAGTAAAATCTAACAAAATTTGAAAAAATAATAATAATTTATATTTTATAAGATCCAAATAACTTTTATAGGAAACATTAGTGTGATTTGTATAATGACATGAGAGAAAAAGATCAATGAAAACAAATTTATTAATTTAAAGAAAGTGAAAAAGTGTTATTTAAAAAAAGGTTAAAATGCAAGTAAGTCTCCTATAGTTTTTATCAAATGCATGAACACACCTTGTGGTTAGAAAATAGCAAATCATACTCATGTGGTTCCAAATTATCTCAATGAGACCCCTCCCTTTCAACGTCATTAATTTTATTTTAGCCATAACTTCTTCGTTTGAACTCTGTTTTGGATGATTCAAGATGTTTTGGAATCCTCATTTCGAGCTCTAAGTTATGATCAATTCAAAACTTTCAAATCATTAGTAACCAAAAGCGTTAATGGTATAAATCATACATAGTATTTTTATGATAATAAACTTTTTTATTTATTAACGATTTTGAAGTTTTGAACCGATCATAACTTAGAGCCTGAAATGAAGATTCCAAAACATCTTGAATCATCCAAATCGGAGTTCAAAGAAGTTATGGTTAAAAGAAAATTGACGGTGTTGAAGGGGAGGGGTCTGATTAAATTAATTTGGAACCACGAGGGTATGATTTGTCATTTGTAAACGACAGGAGGTGTTCATCCATTTGGCAAAAAACACAGAGAGCTTATTTACATTTTACCCCTAAAATAAATTGATGTATTTGAAATTAAGCTTGAAAAAAGTACTACAAAGTAAAATTTATCTAAATTACTGAGTGTATTATTTTGAACAGGTTTTTTTTAATTTAATTATGGAAAATATATTGAGTTTAATGTAAGATATATTGAGGTTCGTTTAAAAACTATTTTTTTAATTTTATCTTGTTCACTATAAAATGCTCCTAATATTTATTTATTTTATTCGAAATACTAAAGCGTCCCTTATTTACGGAGGAATGAGCATAAAATTAGAGAGGATTTAAGGGGGCGTTTCGTATGCGGGCATTGGCCTTGGGAAAGAGTTTTTAAAACTCATTCCATTGTTTGGTTCAACCGATAATTAGCATTGACATTGACATTCAATTCCCATCCAAATCTAAAAAAAATTGAAAAATTAACGAGTTCTATTTTAAAATATCCAAATTAATGAATTCTATTTTAAAATAACTTTTATAGGAAACATCAGTGTGATTTTTTTCTTGGAAATTTAGGTAAAATGACCTCCAAAATCCACAATAAATTATTTTTGACCTTCATTCTCATATTAACCTTTTTTGACCTTATGATGATGTTATGTTGTTGTGAAAGTTCTAATTTAAAGTTAAACATTTATATATCTAATATTAGAACCCTCTCACTTTATAAATTATATTCTCTCTCTAAAATTTTCAACTCTCTCCATCATTCCTCTTTTCAATCTCTTCATTATTCATGGTATGAAAAGTGATCTCTTTCTTTCAAACAATTTTTCTAGGAAGAAAAAAAAATCCGGATTACCCCAGATTGTGAAAAATTTCTCCGAAATTCGATTTTTACCCCGGAAACCAGACTGGTCTTTCCAAGTTTTCACCGGAATTCAGACCATTTAAAATATAAAAAAATCACCGGATTTTGAAATATCTCCGGAATCCGGACCGGATTTTGAAACTTTCCACCGAAATCCGGACCTGATTTTGAAACTTTCCACCGGAATTCGTATTTTTCTCCGAAATGAAGATCGGTTTGTGAAATTTGTTCCAGAATTTGAAATTTCACCTTTTTTCCCCGGTATAGGGTTTAAGGCTTAACATTTGCCCTGGTATTTGAATTTTTCCCCGGAATTTGTAATTTATGAACTTTGTTCCTGGAATTTGAAATTTCACCTTTTTTTATTGTTTTTGTTATTAATAGGATGTCAATGACAAGAATATTTATTCGTTATGGTGGAGAATGGGATGTTAATGGCAACAGGTATATAGGCGGTAACACTAAAGGAATAGCGATAAGTAAAATTATAACGTACGAAGATTTTCTAGTTCGAGTGTATGCAGCCGCCAGAATTGATCCTGAAGTGTTTGATATCAAAATCAAGTGCATTTACAAGTTACTTTTGAACTCCCCTCCATGTGACATAAACGACGATGAGGACCTAAATTTTTTCTTAATGGGTGAAGATGCATCTCTACTTCCCTTGTATATATCAATTGTGCCAAATGATGTGACTAGTGAACAGATAGGATTCAATCCGTATATTGCGTCTGGTTCCGGTAGTAACCACGTAGCCAATGACAATCGAAACTCATTAACCATTCCACCAATTAAGAACATTGCACCGTGTGATTTAGGTAATGATAAGGAGTCTTTCATGGATGACCAATTTTTGCCACAAACGCAGTTTTTACATCCCCAGTCTAATATTCTATAAAGGAAAGATGTTAAAAAGGAAAGTGTAAATCTCATGAAGAAACAGTCATTATGAATACATCAAGTTTAATGGATATGATTTCATATGGAAATTCTATGGGGATGAGTTTGAAGAGGGGAGTATTTTTCTTTCAAAAAAAGATTTGTCGATGAAACTGTCCACTGCAGCGATGAAAATTAACAAAGAGTTTAGAGTGAAAAAGTCGACCAAATCTTTGTTCTCAGTGGGATGTATTGATAAAAATTGCAAGTGGATGTTACGAGCTACTTGTTTGAAAGGGTCAGAAATATTTCGAATTTCCAAGTCTGTAGATGTTCATAGTTGTTCGTTTGATGTGTTGAATCATGATCATAGACAAGCTCGAAGTTAGGTCATTGGAGATATAATAAAGGGGAGAGTTGAAGATGTTGGTCGTCAGTATAGGCCGAAAGATATAATTAATGACATGCGAAAAGAGTTTGGTGTTAATATAAGTTATGATAAAGCGTGGCGTGCTAGAGAAGACGCATATGAATTGGTAAGAGGATCATCAGAAGAATCGTACAATTTGCTAAGTCGATATTGTGAAGCACTGAAAATTGCTAATCCTGGAACCGCATATTACCTTCAACTTGAAGAATAGCATCATTTCAAATATTTTTTCTTTGCTTTGGGTCCTTGTATTAGAGGGGTCCTAAGTTGCATGCGTCCGATTATTGTTGTTGATGGATTGTTTTTTAAGGGGAAATATAGAGGTACATTATTAGTCAGTGTTTGTTTGTACGGTAATAATCAAATTTACCCACTTGCTTTTGGCATCGTAGATAGGGAGAAGGATGAGTCATGGTCGTGGTTTATGGAAAAACTAAAAAGTACAATTGGTGATGTTGATGATTTGGTATTTATTTCTGATAGAAACAAAAGCATCATTAATTCTGTGGCATCTGTATTCCCTCATGCAATACACATCACTTGAGTATGAATCTGACTGCTAAATTAAAAAATGATGTAATAAATCCTATATTCCTCCTTGCAGCCAAAGCATATCGTGAGACTGATTTTTATCAGCTGTGGAATGACCTTAAAAGATATCAAGGTGTATGTGAGTATTTAGAAGAGGTTGGACTTGAAAAATGGGCTCGTGTTTTCTGTTCAAGGAGAAGGTATAATATCACGACGACGAATATTGCCGAATGTATAAATGGTGTATTGGCCCATGAAAGAGAACTACCGGTAATTGTGTTAGTGGAAAGTATCAGATCTACGTTGCAAGAATGGTTTTAAGCGCGTCGTAATGAAGCATTGAAATGTACAACAAATTTGACGAATCATGCAGAAGATATTTTAAGGAAAAACCATAAAAAAAATCATTAATACTTGGAGCTACAAATATTGATTGTTATCAATCCAATGTACCGGATGGAGACAAGTTTGGACGGGTTGACTTACATGCGAAAGAATGCTCTTGTCGGGTATTTGATTTAGATCAAATACTCTATGTGCACGCATTAGCTTCTGCAAGAGACCGCAACATCAACCCATATTTAATGTGCTCTCACTTCTATACGACTGAATGTTGGGTGAATTCTTATGCGGAACCGATCATGTCTGTAGGTTACTCTTTAGAATGGAAAACGTCTGAGGGGTTTGTACCGATTGAAGTGTTGCCACCAAAAGAAGTCGAAAAGGCATTTCAATATACAAAAAATCTTTATCTTTACAAAATTCTTATGTATAAATAGGGCGGTTGAACCACAGTTTGATCGCCAATTGTAACCTAAAAGCTTTTAATGTTAGCTTGTTTTAATGAAGCAAAATCGAACCCGGTTACAAGGTATTCAAAAAATTTACAACAAAACACCCCACAGTCAACACCACCCGTTTGTTTTGGCACACTGGCCAAGGATCATTGGAATTGATTAAGCCAACTGATTCCAAAATAAGTGGCATGATCGTACAGAAAGGTTGCAACAAATCCGTCAATGTAGCTATATCGACATATGTTGGAAGAGAATCCCAAATTACAACCTTTCGATTTTTTATATCAGCCTGAAGTAAAACCCAATGACCTCCTAGCACATTAAACGCTGCGTAAACCTAAAAAATGATGGTTAATTAAATAGATGGTTATAATAATATTGCTTTTTACATAATCCATTGAAGACCAAGGGTCATTGTAGATTTTTCACCAAAATGTGCTTTGGGTACCCACAACGTACCATTTTTCTTCGTATTTTCCCGCTCTATCATTATCTTATTGCATTCACTCTACAATGGTGTTGGCAATAAGTATTAAATTAAATACAAACAAGCAAATGCATAAATTTACTCGTCAATACTAACCATAAAAAAGGCATCAACTATTGTAAATTGATGACTCATGCACGCAGGCTTATTTCGAACCTTCAAGCGAATGAACATGAATATTGTATCCATGTGTTGTTCAAAAACCACCAAACGTTATAAAACATATATTGTAGCGTAATTGAAAAAGGTGAATGCTTAAGAAAGAACATATTTATCATACCTCACCATCCAATTTTTCCAAATTTACCAAATCTTCAAAAAACTTCTTCTTCAGTGACTCATAACAAGTTTCACGTCTACTATCTACTAACGCCATAGCTAACCAGCTTTTGAATTGCGACGTCAGTTCTTTCGATATTTTGTATGCGAGATCATATAGACTCAATTTCGCCGATTTCACGGTCTTCTTAGGAACCACAAATGGGGATCATATATCCGGAGAAGGATTTATATGCCTAGCCACTCGTGACGATGGTATTGTAAAATCTAATGGCCTATCTATTTGCATAATATCATCTGCATTTGTTTTCTCTTCAGATTGAATAGCATTATGCGCATTTCTTTCCTCTTGAGATTGAATCATGATAATCTCATTGGAAACATCATTAACTTCCTTCCCAATTTCCTCCCCAACTTGATCATCACAATTTTCCTCACCAATTTCCTCCCCGAGTTCCTCCCCAAGTTCCTTCGATTTCACATTAATTTCTAATTCATCGTCCTCTAATTCAACTTTCGATTCATCATCCTACATTATGACATATATATGAAAAAAAGCACATATAGAAAATGAATGACATTATCAAAACAAAAATACAAAAAATGTTTAATTCATACTTTACAGAAATATTTCTGCATGTTTTTTAGCGTGGCCAAAACTACATGCATATCCGCTCTCAACTCTCACACCTCTGCTTCTAATTGTTCAACTCGAGCATCGGTATGTTTAATGCATTTTTTGTATGAGGAGGACAATCCTCTAGATTTGTGGCTCTTTTCCCCTTCATTTTTTTGCCTTAGCTCTTCCCCCCTTTTTTCTGTTTTTTCTCTTCCTCCACATTCTTCACAGGTGTTTCAATTTTTCTTTTTTTATCAACCTTCTCGCTCGTGACAGTTTTATCCGATTGGTCAATTTTTAAATTGGATACTTCGTCACTTTTAAAATCAAGGTCGGCATTCACAATTATCTGAATAAAGAAAAAAAAAAGAATAGTCAATGATAAAAATTTCAAAACATGATGAGATGCTATTTAAATCACGCTAAAATATCTTAAACCTTATCATTTGAAAAGATTTCTCGTTCAAGCCTATCCATTTTAACCAATTTGTTACAATTCCAACGGGCTATCGGTGGCATCAATCGTTCATCGATTTTGCGTGCACACATCTTCCCAATCAACAAGATTGTTTCATAAATCCATACCTATAAAAAATTACTATACCTATAAAAAATTACTATACATATAATAAAATATAAAACAAAAATTAGCAATAAATAAATAAGTATAAAAAAACATACCTGAAAAGCAAACGGAAACCCATAAAGACTGTACGACTTGCTTTGCTTCCACAGAACTTCACCAGGTTTAGGGTTGCGTTTCTTAAGTGCTTTGCGCAACCCACAAATTGTCCTATCGAAGGGTAATTGCGCCCAATCAAAATTTTCAAAACTCTCATTGTCATCCAAAACAGATAACAATGATGTATCAATATGTGTAGCTCTCTTATTCCCCAATAACACCAACTCAATAAAACACAAAAAGGCCAATTTCACCATATCTCCATCATCACTCAATCCATGGTTTTTTAGCTTCGTTTCTAACTTGTTTGATGTTACCTGAACGCTACCATTAAACAATAATCTTCTAAGTGTAGGATTGAACTCATGTCTTGTGTAATTCCTCTTAGACTTTAACCCTATAATTTCCTCAAACGATCTCAATGAAAAGGTAATCAACCCCCCTCCAATAAAAAATTGCATAATACTATTATCTGGTTGATCAATCTCTCTCAACAAAACTTGGTGTATAAGTGGACCACAAAAAACCAACTTCGTATCAATCAACCTATCGATGCTTGAGTTTTTAAACAACTCTAATTGATGAGGAGTGAGAACACTATTATTCAAACTAACAGTTCTCGATAAGTGTGATAAGTTATTAAGGGTGGAATGAAAATGTTGATCCGAAGGAATTATCAACACCACATCATCGTTGCTCATAGACATTTTTAACTGAAAAAACACATATAAACTAAATTAAATAACTAGTTAAAAAAAACAAAAAAAAACACACACATATAAACTAAATTAAATAATTCATTTTAAAAAAACACATATTTAAATAAGTAATTAAAAAAAAAGAGGCGATCTCCGGAATCCGGAGGAGATCTCTTAATTCCGGAAGCGATCTTCAGATTTCGAAGGAAATCCGGTTCCTTCGAAATCCGAAAATTTGGATCTCCAAAGAAATCTGGAATCCGGGGGAATTTTCGCCAAATTTCCTTCGAATTCCAGAGGAAATCCGGATCTCTTCTGAAATCCGTAGATCCGTGGTTCCATGGAGGTTTCGAGATTTTTGAAATCCAAGTTCGTTGTACCTTTTCTTTCACCGTGTAGTCTTCCTTCCGTTGTTAGAGATTGAAGGACGAGAAGTGAGATGAAAGATCAATGGAAGTTGAGAGGAGATTTTTTTTTCTTTTTTTGGAATGAGAGAGGATAATGGAGAAGAGATGAAGGGTAAATTAGAACTTTCACAACAACATGACATCATCATAAGGTCAAAAAAGGTTAATATGAGAATGGAGGTCAAAAATCATTTATTGTAGATTTTGGAGGTCATTTTACCCAAATTTCATTTTTTCTTTCTATAATTACAAGAGAGAGAAAAATTCAATGAAAACTAATTTATTAATTTAATGAAAGTAAAAATGTTATTTTTTAAAATAAAATAAAAATTGTTGTATTTGAAATTAAGTTGAAAAAAAACTATAAAGTAAAATTTCTCTTAATTACTAAGTATATTATTTTAAACATATTTTTTCATTTAATTTTGTAAAATATATTGAGTTTCATTTAAAAAGTATTTTTTGATTAAAAAAATGTATATTTTTTTGGGAAAATTGCACAAACCACCCATGAACTATAGGGTTTGTTACACTTACATATTTAAACTTTTAATTTGAGCAATTGGCCCTCCTCAACTATGCAAAGTGTTAAAATTAGACTCAAGAAAATTTATCTTGTCAAATTATCTCCTTAAAATTATTATAAAATTTCTATAGGGTCATGTCCCTGAGTGTTCCAATCCCATCCCGACCTCGTCCATGACCCCGAACGCAAAACCCTTTCGAGGGTCGGGAATGAGAATTCTTCTTAGATCTCATCTCTCTCGGCCATTGACCTTAAAGATGCATTATTTGTCTCCATGATGATTTTTGATGGTCTAATTTCAAAAGTTAACGAAGTAAGTTGAAAATTTAATTTTTGTTGGGTCCAATTTTAACACTTTGCAAAGTTCAAGGGCCTAATTGCTCAAATTAAATGTTTAAGGATGTAAGTGTTACAACTCCTATAGTTCAGAGGTGGTTTGTGCAATTTTCCCAATTTTTTTTAATTTTAAAAAATAATTCATTAAGTTTCATCCTGCTCACTATAACTTACTAAAATGTTCATAATATTCATTTTTTCTTATTAGAAATATCAAAACGTTTCTCTTTTACAAAGGAAAGAGCCCCAAAATTGGAGAGGATGCAAGGAAAAATTTAGATGAGAATTGAATTTTCTTCCAATGTTATTCCTATGTAGAACCAAACATTAGAATGAGTTTTAAAAACTCATTCCCATCGTCAATTCCCACAAATCAAACACCTCTGAAAGTGTTTAAAAGTGTTTTTAATGGTTATAAAAAACACTTTATTTATTCAAAAACACTTTTAAATACTTCCAAAAGTCATCCCAAATGGACACTAAAAAAAATTACATACATTTAGATATAACTAGTTTTTTCACACGTGCCATGCACGTGGGGCACGTGGTCTGTCTTTCAAATTTTATAATAAAAATGTCAATGTTATTATGAAGTTATTTTCTTAACTAATATTTTGAAAATTCAAATTTTATAATGAAATGGAAGAAATTAACGTTACCCATATTAAAAAATATCTTTAAGATGAAAAAAACTTAAATTTCATGATTTTATATCATCTTGTTGCTCATGGATGATGAATACATGTAGATGACTAAAGATTAATAATGATTTTATACATCTTGTTACTCATATCTAATATTCATTTCCTTGCCATAACTCTATCCTCAAACATCTAGTTTTTGTTTTTAAATTGGTGTGTTAGTTCATCTATATTTACATGTATATATATAGTAAATTATAAGTGAAAATTTCAATAAATTTTTAATTCAATTAGTGAGTTACAAAACTTTTCTACTACTCATTTATTTGGGGTGTTACAAGATGGTATGCTATGTCCTTTGGTTTTGATCTTTTAAAAAATAATCACACTAACGTAATTATATATTTAAATTAGAGAGAGAATTGTTTTAGTGTGTGTTTTCCCCTGCTAGACCTAGTCTTAATATAATAAAAAAAAAAAGAATTATGAAGGGAAAGGTTTGTTAGAGAAAATAGTAGACGAAAAATTATTAAAAATTAATTTGATTGTTGGGTTTGATTTTAAATTTAATAAGTCTATGAAATTATTTATTTTATAAATATGACCAATAAATTATTACTAAATTAATTTTTGAAATAAGCTCATGATAAAATATATTTGAAATATTTATTGAACGAAGGCAATTTTAGTTTATTGTATTTAATTAATTTAATAATAAGAAAGTATATTTAGAAAAATTTAGATAGTATAAAATTTGTTCATTGTATTTAATTAATTGGTAATAATATTCAATTATTAATAATAAGAAAGTATATTTAGAAAATTTTAGATGGTATAAAATTTGTTTATTGTATTTAATTAATTTAATAATAAGAAAGTATATTTAGAAAAATTTAGATAGTATAATTTTGTTTATTGTATTTAATTAATTGGTAATAATATGATTATTAATTTTGAATGATGGCACATTATAGAATTTGTTTCCGCTGTGGTTATGTGTTTCAATGTATTTGGGAATTTTTCGGGTTGTTACCGAAGTTGTAGGCTAAGTACCTACTTAGTTAATATTGAGGTTTGGTAGTGGACGTGTATCCACATTTAGTTAGTTAGAATTATAGGCGAAGTACCAACTAAGTTGATAAGATAAGTTTGGAAGTGGACTAGTATCCACATGTTATTGATGTGAGATGTACTACTATCTGATCTAATTTTATATATTGGTTTATTCTACTGAGCTAAAAACTCACGGTATTCCACGCTCTACAAACTTTTATTTTGCAGGTTTTGATATTGGCCAGCTGGGCGCGTGAAGAGGATGGAGCTACACTGGGTAGTCCTTAGGCGTTGTCTTGTTTTTTTCATTATTTTCGAGATTTACATTTTTTGCGGTTTTGTATTTTATAGATGAAAAGACCACCTTATGACGACCACATTCCATAATTTTTTTGTGATGTAGGGAAGACTGTTAAAAGTATTTTTAATAAAAAGTAAAAAACAATTATACTAAAATATTTTGTTTGACATTTTTTTTTATCGAAATAATATTTTTGGGACATTTGATTATAAATGCGAGGTGGAAGACTTGCAATTGCAACTAAAATAGAGTACGTTAATGTTGGATTGTTTGAGCTATATTATGTAGACATTTTTTTTAAAGAAAATAAAAATAAGGGGACATATTTTCCTTCTCAAAATTATCTACGAACTCCTTTAAAAAAAAACATACACTTGAGCATTTGCTTCAAACAAAACACTAATGTCAATTAACATGATCAAGTAAAACGGGCATGGAAAATACCTTCCAACCATAAATGACTCCAATAAAAAAACTAGGTAAGAAAATTTGGTTTAGCTTTAAAATCACACCAAACACGTAAGGGAATAGCAAAACAACCTTTACCTAAACTTTGATGAGTAAAAATAAAATACCTCTACAACTAGTAAGATTAGGACCTCCAAAATCTTTACTTAAATTCGTGATAACTTTAGGTCAACCAGAAGGGATTGCATCTTCATGTGTAATATTGCCATTCGATATAGTCAAAGCAAGAGAGTGTAATGTAAGACTTTAATTTTAATAACATGAAACGTTAATTCCCATGATGTTTGGAAGTCATGATTTTCACTATAACAATAAAAAAACATAAATAGAACATATCGTTCTTTAGGAAAACTAGATAAACGTAGTAGATGAATTTGGTGTAGATGAGTCCGAGTTTCTCTCTCATTACCCACTTTAATTGCACAACATCGATGAAGCAATGTACACATAAAGAATGTTAATCTTGGGTTGGGTTGAGAGAGGACCAAGACTCGTATTTATAGATACCAAAAGTTATGTCTATTCACGAATAGACTATGGCCACAATGAATGGTTATGTCTTTTCCATCAAAAGACATAACTATTTAAACAGTCATTACCTTTCATTTTAGTGTCAATTGACACTTTAAAGAGATGTGTTCTTCCACCAATAGCTAAATGGATTTAATCATTAATTAATTATTAAACCGCTAATAATTATCATTTGGGTCACAATAATTTCTTACATGTAAGTTATATTATACTCAACAAACTACCTCTCAGATTCACGAGCCAAATAGAAGAAATGAGCATGTAGAAATAGAATGAATTTTTCTATTTCTTTTAATGTTATTTACCAATTAAATAAAACGAGTTCAAAATCGATAATCACCCTCTTAATAACAGAAATCTCATTAAAAAAAGAAAAAGAAAAAAAATAACTAACAAGTCTCATTAAATAATATGAATAGCTTAAACACAAACATAACTCAAGTGATTAGACATTTGCTCTCTTCTCTTGAGTCAAAGTTTCGAGTCCCCTCTCCCATAATTTAATGTAATATCTAAAATAAAATAAAACATTAATGGCCTGGGAAACAAATTCTGACTTACTTTCATAAAATTGAGGGGTGAAAGCTAAAACTCTGACCCCGCTTCCCCGCCCCGACCCTGCCAAACCCATTTAATAAGCTGGGCGAGGTACGGGGCAGAGGTGGGGGAATTTTTTTTTTCCCATTTACACCCCACTCCGTTTATCTACTATACTTTTTTTTCTTTTAATTTAGTTTCCCTAGGTTTATTTGTATACGGATTATGATGGATAGTTTTACTTGTTTACTTTGGGTACTATTATCATTCAAAAAAATGACTTTTCAATTAAAAATATATATTAAATCAAACATTTTTCACATTATCCCCCACCCCGCCCCTCCCTCGTTTAATAAATGGGGCGGGGTCTGTGGCAGGGTATTATTGAGTTAATTGGGGTAGGACGGAGTATGGAAAAATAGCTTCTTGAGCGGGGCGGGGGTGTAAATTTCACACTTTTAACCATTCTTTAATAAAGATTCACACATATTCTAAGCTGGTTTTTTTTTTTTTTTTTTAAATCAAAAAAATTCCAGATAACACCATTATCACCAAACCCCGCAAAATCTTCTGCCATTTCAATTCATGTAATCCAGAGCTTTATCCATGTCTAGAGGAACAGACCGTCTGGTGAAGAACTTGAAGAAATTCGCCGACTTTCAGTACAAATTATTCACTTCTCGTCATGGACACCAAGTCATCGATATCCTCGAGTTTCCATTTAAGGTTATCTTGTCTCCTTTCACTCTCGTTTTCGACATTGCCGGCTCTGCTTCTCGCGGTTTCGGCGTTCCTGAGCTAATTTCCAAGCTCTCTTATGCTTCTATCTTTGTAAGTTTGTTGTAATTACCAAGTTTTTTTTTTGTTGGGGTTGAATTTGATTGCTTGTTTAATAGCTTTAAGCAATTCTGAGAATTTTGTGATTCTAATGCTTGTAATTCAGGCTGTTGCTACGTTTGGGACTTATGATATAGCATTGGAGATGGGAAAGAAGGTTATATGTCAGAGGTGATTTTCATTACCAATTTGAAGCTTATTTCATGCTGAATTTTGGGTATAATATAACCTTTTTTTTTCCACTTCAGAATCAGATGAAAAATTCATCTTATCTTCTTTATTTAGTGGTGAATATTGGGTTATTTCTCTAATCATATATCAGCATGTACAAAAGCTGAAATGTGTTGTCTTAGTTAGGACTTTAAACATTTTTGGGCTTTTATACAAAATCATCAAAGTTATAAATTTGGCATCCTTTTTAAATAAATGCTTATTAAAAGTGCAGGAACTGTCAAACCTGCAATGGATGGCAAGCTATGCAGTGTACCAAGTGTAGAGGATCAGGGATGGTGAACTACCAAGTGAAAAACTATACCTTGAAAAGGTAACCTCAATTTCTTTTAGTTTTTATTTTTAAACTCAATCACTTAAATTATTTGTCACGAAAAGAATGGCAAGGACTTTTGCCGTTGTTCCACCGTTAAGGATAAGTCTGGCTAGTCTTTGACAAATTTATATCCCGGATATATTGTGATTGTGAGTTGTCTGTACTGTTGTACTGTGCATCGCTCTGCTCAGTTTATGATCAAGGCCTTTTTCAAGTTTTCATTGAGTGGCGAACTTCATTATTCTCATTTCTAGGTTTTTATCAAGTTTTTGGATTGAATTCTAAGATAGGTATAACTTTTTTTTTTTTGGGGGGGTGTTTGGGTTAATAAATTGTTTATGGTTTTATAGTTCAAATCATGTGATGTTAAAAAATCTAAAGTTGAGGTAAGACTGTTTGGAACTAACCTATGTATTATCCCACGAGTTTACCGACGCTTGTAGGGTCGTGTGGTTGTCCCGTGAGATTAGTCGTGGTGACCCTAAACCCTAAATCACGGTATAAAAAAAAAAGGTAAGATTGTTTGGAACCGAGTGATGACAGTGTTTTGGGAGAATTGGAAGGAGAAAAATAGATCTTTCTAGTTAACATTTTTTTTCTTCCTATTGAGGCACAATATATAGATATGAATTAGATGTGCAAAAAATGTTAGTAGGTTGAGTGTTCCTTTCAGGTATGTAAAAAAAATCCCTCATTGATTATAATTAAAGAACGGGATTAATTAGAAACATTGATCCTCACACCCAATTGCAAATATTTATGTTAGTTCTATTTTGTCTTTGCACATTGAAAAACAGTCCATAAGAGGACTTTAAGCTATTACAATTGCCAACTTAAATTCATTTGAACCCATCTTGGATATTTGAGTGGCCATTTACTTATAAATATGAAAAAAGATTGGACTGCCGGTTTGAGTTTCTTGTCCTGTTTGAAGTAGTGGTGGAAGAATGTTGAGTTTCTTGTCCTCTTATAAGGAGCCTACCAGATTGTGCCCTTAGAAAGTTTGAAGAAAATAGAAGTATATATTGATGGTAAAGCTCACAAGAAAATTGCAACCAATTGTATGCTCTAGAAAAATTCTGTTTTTTGTTTGTTATTTCAGATTTCTATTTATTTAGCTTGGATGTGAAGGATGAGGATCATTCATTTATTCATGCATTCATCTTTTGCGGATTTCTTATAGAGCAAATATTTTACCATTTTAGTACTTTTCTTTTTAACAAGAGACATTCACTTTCCATTGCACTTATCAAAAAGAAAGGAAAAGCCCCTAAGACCGGGGAGTTTACAAAACACACTTCATTTGGTGTTAATCAAGAAATAATCGTAGTTACAAAAGGATTTTGAAAGAGAGCTTCAAGTGGAGGCCACAAATTTGGTAACGTCCCAAGTATCTTCCCCCCAATAGCTACAAATTGGTTATTTGAACAAAAATGTTTACTATGTTGAAATCTCGTAAGTTGAACTTTACATTCTCCATATTTTCTATTGTGTGAGATTGGTTTTTTTTTAGGAGAAATAAGAGGCAGAAAGCTGCTGACCAGGCTACCATGCATTATCAACTCATGCACCTCAATATACATCTCCTTTTTTCTTGCAACACCTTTATTCATGTCTTGAATCCCCTGCAGTGGAGAAAAGGCAACAGCAGAGAGTATTGCGGATGCCATTACAGATAATCGGGCTGAGTTGATTCACCTTCCCTCCACCTTGGATCTTCATACACCATTGCCATCTAAGGACTGCCCGACTTGTGATGGCACGGTGAGGATAATATTTCCATATTCCAAGCACCACGAGCTTAGACATTCCAAATTAAAAAATTAAAGAAACTGTTTGAACTCCCTTATCCTGATTATGTTTCATTTTGACATTGGTTTGTTTTGCATCCTTCATAAATCCTGCTGCTTATGGATGACTACACTATGCATGACATTTTTTCCTTAAGTGCCCATTCATCCTGAAAGTATTTCATTAAAATGTAATGTGAGGGATGTGTAATCCTTCAACTTATTGCTAACTTCCAACAATTATGAATGTGGCTCAAAATAGTGGTTGAGCTACATAATCTTAGCTGAGCATGTACATCTACATGATTTTTTTTTTAAAACTTGGATGAACTTATTGAACTAAAAATGAACCAACCTTTGAAGCACACTTTTTCCCAACAAGTGATTATTAGTGGTCTTTAAATAAAATGCAGGGAGTGATGAGCTGCCCTGAGTGCAAGAATAAATTGCAAGTGAGAATCTCAGCAGACGATGTAAGTTCATAACTTTCCTAATCCATGAAGTTTATTATGCGTTATATATGTTGCAAATTTATTCTTGAGAAATATGTTGCAAAAAAAAAAAAAAAAATGTTGCAAATTTATTCTTGAGAAAGAACTATTTCAGTTGTTCCATTTCTGCAGATCATGGAGCCTCCTTGGAAAGCTTATAATGTATTGAGAAAGATGGACTATCCCTATGAGGTCAAAATCTTGTTTTTCTCTAGTTTTTGTTATGACTTATGATTACTTTTTTTGGTTGAGATATTACATCAAATTAGGGAGGGGAGATCGAACATTTGACCTTATGAAAAGGGAGTACTGATGCCAAACCTCTTGAGCTATGCTCATGTTCGCAATGATTTATGATTACTAAGCACAAGTAATCATTCCTCTTTTGTCATCTAGGACTGATAACCATGTACTAAACTTGACTTCGTCTTTATAGGGAAGGCACATTTGTATTATCCGACCTACTGTAATTTCGTCCTTTAAAAAGAGAGATAAAACAATTCTTCTGTATGGCTTGGGGAAGGTGCATTAAAAAGATGTTCAATTTTATCTAACCAAAGAACCCACAAAGTTGCTGCAACTACACGACAAGCAAACTTCAATTTTTTCTTCCCTCCTTTGCCAAAAGGATCCAAGGATAAGTTGTAAAATATATCCTTGGGAAGAACCCAATCAAAGCCTAAGTGAAATAAAATCTTGCCCCAAATCTTTAAAGAGAAATCACGAAAAATAAATAAATGGTTAACAGACCCAAGAAGGTATTTTTTTTTTCAAAAATTGTAAAACATCATCATAAGTATTAGTTTTCTCCAAAACCACAGTCTAAAGAAAGATTTGGTTTTTCTGAGGGATTCCATTTACCCAAATAGAGGGAAAAGGAGTGAAATAAGAGAATGAAATGAAAGAGAGGGAATGAAAAAAGAATTACAAGATAAAGAGCCCGAAGGGTCTTTCACCCAAACTCAGCCATCACAAGAGCATTTGGATAAACATGAGAAATAATACTCGAAAGTTCCTAAAATTCCAAAATTTCCACATCATTCAAATTTCTTTTATTTCCCAAGAATTTGTGTGGTGGTTAAATAAAGAGGCAATCACATCATTTTTGTTGGAGGAAACCAAGAATAAGTGAGGAAACCCCAGAGGAAAAATTAGAAGAACCCAACCAAATATCATCCCAAAAACGAATTTTCATGCCATTACCTGACACAAATTTAACATTAGGCAAAAAAAGGGGTAGACAATTTGAAATGAATTTCCAAGGTGAATGAAAAGTACTAGAATTAACAATATTTGTATCCCAATCATTTAGACAAGTTCCATACTTAGTCTTAATAATGGAATACTAAAAAGTACAAGGTTCACGAGAAAACCTCCAAAGCCATTGCCCCAAAATAGCTTTATTTCGTAAAATCAGAATACTACCAATACCCAAACCGCCCAAAAGTTTTGGTTTTAAAACAGTTTTCCAGTTAACGTAATGCATAGCTTTGCCTTCATCTTTACCTTCCCAAAGAAACTTGCAAAAAAGATTTTCCATAAAAGAAGCAACTTTCTTTGGCAATTTAAACATTGAAAGGTTGTAAAGAGGAAGACTTTGAAGAACCGAAGAAATAAGAGTGAGGCTACCGACCTCCCTTTGAAAAAAACCTTTTTTCCACCCTTCTAACCTAGAAGCAATCTTATCTAAAATCCGTGGCCAAAAAGAAAGAGAAAGTGAATTTCCCCCCAAAATATAAAATCCTCTTTCTATTTGTAAATCATTATCAGCGAAGTTGCATGTTACATACAAATAAAAAAAAAAAGCAAAGTTGCAGTGTTGCACGAATATGCTGCCTTATTACAGTGTGGAATTAAGATGTGTTAATCTGCCTCATGTTATATTTTCTGTTCATTCCTTGGTATTTCAGCATTTAGTTCAAAGCATGAAGGACCCCAGCATTGCCACATTCTGGCTAATTACTTTCCCTCAAATTGTTGGTGGATTCAACTTTGATGATGATGTTAAGCAAAAGATTTGGTGGCAATACAAGGTTTGAACCAATTTGCTTACTTTCCTCCCTTCAATCACTTCAAATATTCTTTTTTACTGCATTGTTCGTCTTTTGTTTTTAGTAGAAATATGTGACTTGTTGCAGTTGACTTTACTCTTGTAGAAGCAGAAGCATTTATATATTATTAATTGTAAAAATTACTTTGATGAAGCTCCTTGTAATTTATTTACTTCAACCTTGAACATGATCTAGTCATATGGGCTTATTTCTTTTACCTTGTTATAGTAAAAGAGAGAACAAGCATCTCCTCCATCCCTCCCTCCCCTCCTGAGCAACATCTGATCAGTTTTGAAGTCTCTGAACTATTTTGCAGTTAATTTTTGCCTACTTTTATTGATATTTCACCTCAATTATCATCTTATAGGTCTCCCTACGAACTGTTATTCATTTTTATGTAGTTCATGGTAAACTTTAAACCCACATAGCGTTCCATGTTAAGAGTAATTTAAAAACTAAGATTTATGTTGCACACTGTTTCTAAAGTGATAAAAAAATTTATACTTCAATTCTTCGTATTCTAAGCTTTCAATGTTCAAATCAAGATATGTGATTTTACGGTTTAAATCGGCGCTTTATTTTCCAGAAACTGGTTCAATTTTTTTTTAAAGAGGCAGGGACTTGTAATTGAATTGCCAAGATCATCTATTAACTTTAAGCAATTGTTATCATTTGTGCATTTAGGAATCCATGCGATACGATCAACTCAGAGATGCTGTTGCTAAGCGGAAACCTGGATGGGAGTACTTGCAGGAGGTAAGAATAATTTTAAATTCAGTATATCTTTTTTTTTTAATAAAAAAAAAATCAGTTACATTTGCTGGAAGTAGAAAATCTGAGATCACATTTTTTTCCAAATTTTTAGAGATCAGCTGTTAGGCACTTTGGACTTTGTTCTCCTGTTTTTTGATCAGCAGATGGTGATCATAACATCTTTTTTCATATATTTGGTAATTTGTACAGTTGCAATGTTTTGTATGGAATGGGATATTGATCCAAGTGATCACAAACCTAGAGAAAAAGACTTTTTTTTGGAACAAACGTCTAAAATCTTCTTGAGCTGAGCTTAATGACCTGATGTATGTTCATAAATTATGTATTATACGGCATAGATGAATACATGCTGAAACTTTTTGTTCAAACTTTTTTGTTTAATATATTATCAAAACATTGTATACTTCCTGTTTTCTTGTCAAGATTATGTTTGAATTTTACTTTGCCTACTTGAAACAATGATTCATATCTAATTTGATTTTCAAATATTCATAGGCCTTGATCTCCATAGATCCCGTGCGAGCCAGGGATGATCCTGTAGTTGTGAAAAATGTTCCTTACTACAAGGCCAAGAAGGTACTGGAGGCAGAAGTGATGAAGCTTGATCCTCCACCGCGACCGAAAAATTGGGGTGTATGTCTGTCTGAACTGTCCCCTTTGTAGGTGCACTTTATTTTTTATTTTTAAAACACTCAATTTTTTATTTTTTATTTTATTTTTACTATAGAATGTAATGAAATAGGAAGAGGATTTCTTCAGAAGGGGGAAAACAATTTCAAAAAGGTTATTCTATATAAAGCTATAAAAAAGAAGTAACAAAATCTACAGACTTAACTTTTTTACATGAAAAATACTAGTTTGTACCAACTTAAGGTCATCAAACTTATGCTAAAAGAATGCTATTTCTTTTGAACTCCTATCCCCGTGGCTTTTTCAGCTTTCCGCTTCAAAAAATGGCAGAGTCAGTGATCTCTGGGATTATGATAGAAATATCTGGGATATCCGCTTTGATAGGCACCTCAGTGACAGAGAGATTGAAGACTTGATAAACCTCCATTCAATCATTCAATCATTCTCCCTCATTCCATTTCTGAACATGATGACAGGCTTTTATGCCTAAGGAAAATTCTGGAATCTATACGGTTAGATCCCATTATGCTCATCATACAAATAGAATGGAAGTCTGAGACAAGACCTTTACAATTACTTATGGAAGAAAGGAATTCCAAAAAAAGTGAGATTTTTTCTTTGGAATTTAACTCTTGGAGGTCTAAATACTGCTGGCACTATTCAAAGAAGACACCCTCACCTCTATATCTCTCCCAATATTCGCTGCCTATGCCATGGTCATGGAGAAACTCAAGACCACATCTTCTTCCACGGCTCCCCATGCACAGAATTTGCGGTCTGCTATGATGAAGATGTTTACTGTGGACTGGTGCTTCTCTCTCTCAACCAAAAACAACCTGGAAAGCCTCCTTGGTCACCCCTTCAAGGAAAAAGCCAAAATCCTTTGGGACTATGCTGTTAAAGGAATTATCTGGGAAATGTGGCTGGAAAGGAACTACATGATTTTTAAAAACACCACTAGATCCTCCTCAGATGCATGGGATATCATTCATTTCAAAGTTTCCCAGTGGAGCTCCACTGCTTCTTATTTTAGTAATTATGATATTTTTTTATGAATGCCAATTGGAAGAATCTTTTGTAATCTCTTGGCTTTGAATCACCCCTTTTGGTAACATTATTTTCAGAAATGGTATATAAGTTTCTTATAAAAAAAAAACTATTTCTTTTGAAAACTAATAAGTTTTTAATGTCCTTTTGCTAGCCTTGCTTCAAATTATTTTATTTGAACCAAACTGTTTCATGTAGTGATTATCATATCTTTTAGTTATGATTCTTGTTTTAGTTGATGAGTGGTTGATTTACACTCTTGGTACTGGAGGGCTTCAGTAATATTAAAAGCCTCAAGTCTGAAAGTTTTATTTATACGTGGTTCTGAAAACAATGTTTCCATCTTCCTTCTCTCCCTCTGTGTGCATTTGCATATTGCACTATCTTTTTAATATTTAATGCATTGTGGTTTAGTAATGCATTCTTAGGGTTGGACATAACTTAGGCATCAGAAATTTTAATGATAAGAAGATGCCTCCATGATCTATTTGCTTTTGCCATCTAGCTAACTGTGGGATACTGGCAGGAGTTGGACCTTCCACTAAACGCATCTTCTTGGAGCCAGGATGACCTTAAAGACCCAGGAAAATTTTATGAAATGACTGTTCTGCTAAATGCCCAAAGAGAAATTGCTGATAAGTTTTTGGATGCTCAGTGGGAAACTAAATGGCGTCAAGAAAAGGTTACTGACTTCTAGACCTTAACTTGTTCTTGTGGAAAGGATAGCTGTTTTTTTATTAGAATTTGTCTTAAATAGCATAAATTTGTATATTAATTACTAAAATAATTTTTAAAAAATTACTCAAATAGCATAATTATAGTTAATTTATTGAATTATACTTTGTTATTTTTCACGGCTTTTTTCAATGAATTTGTTTGTTTTTTACTTTAAAAGTTCAAGTTCAATAATTTATCGAACTATTTGATTATTTTTTAATATTGTTTTCAATGAATTTATTGGTTTTTTGCTTTTTTTTTTAGTTCAATAAATTATTAGTTTAATTATTTAGGGAATTATAATTATTCTATTTGAGTAATTTTTAAAAAGTTTAAACATTTCAATATTAAAAAAATATGCTATTTCAGGCTTGCTCTACTTGCAGCCCTATTCTGTGCATATATACAGTTTATCTACTAAAGTGTTTGTGAAGAAACCAAAGGAATAATGGATGAAGTTTATTATAAGAAATGACCTGTGCGCCGTTTGATAACAAAACCTGTTTGCCACTGCGTTTTTAAATCATGCTTTACATTAGTAGACTGACAATCTTCTTTATTTATTGCAATAAATTGTCAGTCTACTGTAAATACAATCTATGTACTTTTTTGTATCGCCCGGGTGGGGGCATCTTTTTGTCGACTCTTTTGTATCTTTCATTCTCTTAATGAAAGCTGAGCTTTTGAGTATTTCTTCCTAAAAAAATTAAATAATCAGTCTATTGTGTATTGATGATTAGTACAAATATCGATTTCAGTTGAATGACTTGTTGGAGGAGAAGCTGCAGCCTTTCATCCAGAATGCCAACAATAGTGTCCTTTCACAGCCAATTGTGTTGAACTCACAAAATCAGGATCAGAAGGTTTACCCTTTCTTCTTCAATCGTTACATCGAGTATTCTCTTGATTTTAGCATATTTGGTAATGACAGAAAAATGTCCCTCTCATGCTCATCTCAAATGTTAATAGTTTTGAAATATGGGAGAAAATAAAACACGATCTTTCTTTTTAAATTTGGTGTAAGATGTTACTTATAAGTTGTTAGTTCCTCTCCTACTGCCATAATAAGACTTGATTTCGTGATGATGGTGACTGTAATGCACGACATTAACTAAAGATGTTCTTAAAATTATGGCTCACAACTATTTCAATTGTGTACATTTCACTACATGAAGCTTCTGTTGTCTCTGATACACATATTAAAGCACAGATTCATGTCCTCCACAGTGCAATACTTTCCTTTGACATGTTCAATTTGTTTCAGAGGAGTCGACGGCGGCGATTTTGGTTCTTTTGACAATGCGTTATTTGCATCAAAGCCACATTTTCAGAATGTGAAATTTTCGGCTACATTTTTTTTCTCTCAAGGTACTTTGCCCCCCTCCTTTCTTGTAGTTTGAGTTATATATTTCCTTGTTGAAGGAAGCTGGAACTCAGCACTTGCTACTTGATATACTGTCTCCCCAAAAATGGAATCATGAAAGAAAATAGAGAAGTGCTGCTTAAAATCATTCTTGGACTGTAATTTCGTTTTGATGTTCTAAAAGTTGTCTACTAGAACCTCTGTTTGATTAAATTTATTACATTTGTTGCTTTTCAATGGGTGGTGTAGATTCTTCTAAGATGATTCTCTTTCTATGGTTGCTTTGGCTAATGACATTTCAGTGTGTGTCAAGCACCTCAGACAAAACGAGGGAAAGTCTGTAATGAACATTGAACAATCCCTTTTATTGTGGAAAGGGATTTTTTTGCCTCTAGAAAATATTTGAAAAAAATAAATAAATCAGATTTATGATTACCGACCACTCTTTATTTATTGTTGTTTTTGGCAATTAGTTAACCAATGGTGATGGTTGTTTTAGATGAACTTGGAAAATATCTAACTTAGACAATAATTTAGGCTTCGTTTGATAATGATTTTGTTTTGTTTTGTTTAAAATTAAATTAAGCATGTTTTATTAATTTTTAAGAATAAATAAAGATTAGTTGAGCAAAGAAATAATTTTGAACAAAAGTTTAAATCTTTACTGAGGTAATTAAATTGGAAACAGCCAAGCTTTCCTCCTTGTTTTCCTAGGGACTTCAAGGATTTCAAATCATAAGGGATTAGAATTAAATTCCAGTGTTTTGGTATCTTTAAAAATAAAAGGATTTGAAATCCTAAATGATTTCCTACTTAAAATGGTCGGATTTCACAGGAATTTATTTAAAAAGAAATTAAATTACAAAGTTAACCCCATCATATTTTTAGTTCTCATAAAGTAAAAGGTTAACAAGGTAAAAAGACTATTTTCAACTCATTTACTTCTCAATCTAACAAGCAATTAAATCAAATTCATTTTAAATCTATCTCATTTCAAACAAAGATTTTGGAATTTTAAATCATTGGATTTCCAATCATTTTTTCAACTTTCCTAATGTTGGGGTTTCCCCCTAAGAAAAGTAGTAATCATGAATGAGGTATATTGCAAAAATAAATAAATGAATAAAAAAGAACAATTAAGAGGCAACTGATTCAATAAATGAATTAGAAAGAACAATTAAGAGACAACTGATTATTCAGTGTACAGATAAATGACATTTTCTACTTTAAATTAAGATATGACCTCGTGTCAGTCAGTCAAAGTCATGGTGCTCTGCTTGTGAAGCTTTTTACGTATATCATACTTTGGAACGTAAACGTGTGTCAAGAAGAAAGTGATTTTTTTTTTTTTTTTTGTCAATTTAAAAAAGAAATACTTAACGAAATGAGGAATCAAAACATATTGTAATAGGACTTCAACCTTATATACATTTAAATATTTCAAAAAACAAATGTAAATAAATATCATATCAAAATTTATATGTACTTGCTAAATATAAAATACTTTTAATTAATAAAAAAGTCATTAGATGTATTTATGAGTGTTTTTGGCCAAGTGCTTCCTAGATCTACTATTTATGTTTGACAACATTTTTCAAGCAATTTTTATAGAAGTTAAAAGTTGCTTTTTTAAAAAGTAAGTAATATGTTTTTTTTTTAAATGTTTTTGATGTTTTCAACTTTTTATTTCTAATTTCTTCTACACATTTTATCTCTCTAACCACTCTCTATACACTTTATCTCTAATTTCTCTTTACATATTTTGTCTCTCTAATCTCTCTCAACATTTCAATTTCTCTCTTTTCTCTCCATGCATTTTAACTTATTTATTTACACTCTCTCTAACTTCTCGCTATACACTTTTTTTTCTCTAACTTTTTTCTACAAATTTTCATTTCTACAATCTACACCCATTTTTTCTAACAAGAACTTCAAACAATATTAAAAGCAGTTTATAAATGTTATATTCAAACAATAAAATAATGTACTATTAAGCACTTTTTATCATAGTATTTATAAGAAAAATACGTTGATTAAAAACACTTATTTTATAATATACATTTTTTTAAAAAAAATTGGATTTGGTAGTAAAATGGAAGAGAGAATACGTGGCTGCCGACACATCGAATGTGGAGAGAGAAAGTCACATCAGTTGACTCTTGTGGGGTGGACAACGTATCCAACACTCTGCAACTTTCCTCCGCCGTTTCACATCACAATACCATTTTCCTTCTGATTGGGACTCTTCCTTTCACTTTAGGTAGGGTCTCATTTCTAAAATCTTTTTTTTTTTGTTTTTTTAAATTTTAATATCATTTAATATATTTTATTTATATGTTTAGATATTATTTGAAATTATTTTTAAACATCCCTCCAATTTCATTAGATTATTATTAGGGTAAACTATCATTTTGGTTCTTACATTTTCATTCGAGTTTCATTTTTATCTATGAACTTTCAAAAAATGCGTTTTATTCATTCTGTTAAGTTTTCTTCTAGTTGACCGTCAGTTAGTCACTCATATGGTATTATTGATGATGTGGCAAACTGACATGATAAAATTTAAATTAGGTGTCACTTAAAATTTTCCATATAAGTCTATTACGTCATCGATAATATCACATCAGCGACTACTAAAAGAAGTAAAAAGATAGGTTTTTAAAAGTCGGGGACCAAACACACCACTTTTAAAAGCTCAAGGATGAAAAATAAAGTTAATGTAACATCATTGATGATGTGACATGTTGACGTGCTAAATTTTATTAATTTAAATATAAAATTTAATTATTTGTGCTTGTGTATGACACTACATTAAAATTATTTTTTTCATTATTATTATTATTATAGAATCAAGATGGGGAGTGGTGACAATGCATTCCTCTTCCGATATAGAAATTAAAATGAGAAAAAATAACTATTGTTCCGTTTGAAGTGGGGATTCCTTGAAAGGCTCCATCCCGTTCACATGTTTTCTAATTCTAATAATATTATGGGTGGTTAGTGGCGTGGTAAAGTATGAGTTTATGTATATTTTGGGGTAGTGAAATTTCGATTTCTACCGTCTTTGTTTAATTTTTAAAAACTATTTAAATTATTAAAAATCGTAACATTTATTGATATGGTAGAGTTCCATTTGGGATGTAAACCTTGTTGGAACCACAACTCAAATAACAATAATTACGGGGAACATGGTCAATGCATATTGATATCGTCACTGTTTACATAATCAAAATAGATTAGTAATTTCAAGAAATTAATTAAAACAAAATACCAAATGACAACATTACAAAACGTAAAACTTCAAAGCACGGTCAAGCCGTTGTCTTGAAGTCGATATTACCCCGCTCGGATTGTTTGCAGTTCAATGGCAACTCGGCTCGGTAGGATTCGATGAAACGTTTTGTGAGAACAACAATCAGATGCTCACGAACCTGGTAGAACCCCTCAAGAACAGTTCTCCAATGTTTTATACAGAAAAAGACTCGAGAAATTTCGCAAAGAATACAAGAGTAAAAATCAGATATTACAATCTGATATTGAGATCACTAAAAAAATACAAATAAAGTTCCTATTTATAGGAAGTCAAATTTGTAACTTACAGATGTAAATTAAATATGAATAATAAATCCAAATTAAACTCTAAAAACGGTAAAGAAAACGTAAAGGAAAGGCTATTAAAAATTTGTAATTGATATTAAATGTCATTAAATTTGTAATTGATATTAAATATCAGGTATACGAAACTGACAATTCAATCGCTTGCAAAATGTAGACGCGTGGGCTGAAGAACACATGTAACTGAAAGCCAATTGAATTATTCCAATTACATTTCCCAACAAAATTGAAAGTTTAAGTCATTAACTTTCGATTCTAATAAATTTATACAAATGTATAAATGTTTGTGCAAATGAATTTAATTATAAAATTCAAATTCAAAAGCTATTCACTAATTTAAAATTATATATATTACTTATACATAATTCTAAACCCATTCATATTACTTTCAAATATTAATTATATATATATATATATATATATATATATATATAAAATTTCTAACAAACCTTTCATTTAAGAGTTGAACATAATCTGATTCTTAAAAGTTTTAAACATGATTGGGATAGAATATAATTATCTGTCTCCCAACTATTATCCTTTCAAAAGCTTAAAAATTAAACTTTTAGCTTAAAATATTCACCTTCATCATAACTTTACATATACTTTGTGTTAACGCATATTAACTTTTCTTCTTAATCACATGACACTTTTTATGCAAACTATCTTTTATTTTCTCTGAATTTTACTTCCACATTAAAATTAAATTTAATCTTTTATGGCAATGGGAATTATAATTTCAAATAATACTTGGTATAAATTTAAAACAATAAAGAGAGAATTGATATAAAATTATATGTTCTAGCATTTAATAGGATAAACTACAAATGAAACTATGTAGTTTTAATCAAATGCATGAACACCTTTATAGTTAAAAAAAGATATAAACATACCCGTATAATTTTAAAATTATTCAATTTAACTTATTCATATATTAAAACCGTTAATTTTGTTTTAGCTGTAATTTCTTCGTATAGACTTCGATTCGGATGATTCAAGATCTTTCGAAATCTTCATTTTGAACTCTACTTTATGATTACACAAAAATATTGAAATTATTAGTAAATAAAAGAGTTTATTATCATCACAACGTTAACTGAGAATAAAAGATATTGATAAATTAATTAAGTAGACCAAGGTATCAAATCAATATAATTTATATTGATAAATTGGTTGTTGTGAAGGTGACCATTCAAACATTTTGGCATCTCCTTCCTCATCATTCCAAAAAAATTTAAAGTGGAAAATGAACATACAGTCCTTTGTCATTATTCTTGTTTCACGTTAGAATATTCTTTCCAAAAAAATCGACTTTATAGCCTAAAAAATAGTAATCTTGAGATTTTGTATGGTTTTTGTATTATAATTTCGATTGTATTAAAAAAATCAAATTTAATAAATTGGTTGGTTAATTCAATATGTTGAATTAGACTCACGAATGTATTAACTATCATATTTTCCGTGTGAATCTCTTTTTTTAATTCGATATCAATAAAAGGAATATGTATAAAAATTGTAATAATAATATTTTATTATAAAATTGAAAAATAATCAATGACAAATAATGACTAAATAACAAATGATTATCAAACACATTCTCTTTTAAAACCCAAAAAAATTATGAGGAAAAATAAATAAATTGATATTTTAAGATATCTATTTAACCTGATAAAAAAAAAAAAAAAATCTATTTAACCAAGATTTTTTTAATTCAAATTTTCCATGTAATAGAGACACGTGTTTCTCTCTCTCTTAAATAATATAACATAAAACAAAAGAAAGGCAGAAGGAAAGAAAAAGATGAGGAAAAAAGATTTGACCCAATTAATTGTATTTATTGTAGTCTTGCTGGTTCCAAGTCTTTACTCCCAATTTATTTTGATAACTACTTGCCCAATTAATGATGTGTAGATCTTAAATAAAAAAAATTATATATATATATATATATATATATATATATTCTAAACGGATTACATATTTACTGGTTCCACATAACAATCTAATTACTATTTAAAAAAAAGTTGACTTGATTATGTTAAAGGACAACGGGTCTCTACGTATTGAAGATTATGCACAGTTTGCCTGTCGCAGCAGCAACGGGAAGCCATCGCCGCAGCCATGGTCCCCCATTATTGCCACTGGGATCGTTTTTGGCCTCTCTTAGGCCAAAAATCTGAGAGTGGACGCCACAACAGCAAGCCCTCACTTCCGTGGCGCCCAGGACGTACAAAGACACGAAAGTGTCTCATTGCCGCGGCGACAGGCCAATTCGTAGAAAATATTTTTATTTCCTTGTTTATCTTTGTAAATCTTTGATCTTTTCCTTAACCTAATTGCATATGTATAAATATAGGCATCAAGCCATCATACAAAATAAGAAATACAATTCTTCAAATTGTTTATGGTATCAGAGCAGGTCGACGATCTATGATTTAGATGGCCGCTCACATAGATCCGAAGGGGAAAGAAGTAGAAGCTGCCATGGGAACTGTGAAACCATTGGATTCGTCTTCACCATACTATCTTCATCCTTCAGATGGACCACAAATCACGATTTGCCCGATCGTGCTTCGTGGGGATAATTATAATGAATGGGTTAGATCTATGCGAAATAATTTTCGCGCGAAGAACAAACTTGGGTTCATCGATGGAACCATCAAGAAGCCGGAATTAGGTTCTCAGGAGGAGAATCTTTGGGTGACTGTTAATTCTACGCTAGTAGGATGGATTCACAATACACTGGATCTGGGACTGCGATATCCAGTTCCTCAACCAGATGACGTGAAAGATATGTGGGATGATATAAGGATGCGTTTTTCCATTGAAAACGGTCCAAGAATTCACGAATTGAAAACTCTTTTGAGTAGTTGTAGGCAACGAGGTAACACTATGGTTACATATTATAATGATTTGAGGGAGATTTGGGATGAACTTGAGGGATACACGATTGTTCCAACGTGCACGTGTGAAGCAGCTGTGATAATTGCTAAACAAAAGGAGAATGAGAAAGTCCATAACTTTCTTTTTGGGTTAGATCCCGTTCTTTATAGGCATGCAGTCTTAAACATTCTGATGATGGAGCCTCTACCAAACTTGAATATAGTTTTCGCTAAAATAGTCACAGAAGAGCGTCATCATACCATAACCAGCTCTAGAGAAAGCAAACCAGATGTTGTTGGGTTTGCAACTCAAGGGGCATTTAACAAAGGGAAACCACAGACGCGTGGAGGAGATCGATCTAAGGTGAATTTATTTTGTTCACATTGCTCTAAAATGGGGCATGATGATTCTACTTGTTTTCAACTGCATGGTTATCCGGATTGGTGGCCTGAAGATAAAGGAAAATGAGGACAAGGGAGAGGTGGAGGTCGCTCAGGTAGAGGTGGTGGAAGGAATGGTGGTGGTCGTGGTCAGATTGCAAATGCGGTCATCACAACAAACACTGAAATGCAAGGACAAATCAACTCTACAGATCGTAGTGGTCTTCATGGTTTATCTGATGACCAATGGACTACTCTTGTTCATATGCTGAATTCAAAAGGCCAGTTCTCTTCTAATGATAAATTGAATGGTGAGTTAAAGAATACAGATCTATGGATCATTGATACAGGATGTTCCAATCACATGTCGGGTAATGAAAGTCTTTTTGAAGACTTAACCAATATAACACCGATCTCAGTCGGACTTCCAAATGGGAAGCAAACCTTTGCAAGGCAACGAGGATCAGTGACATTAAGTCACAATATGAAGCTGGATCGTGTCTTATTTGTTCCTAATTTATCCTGCAATTATTATCTGTATCTCACTTACTTAAAGACTTGTTTTATTTTATCATATTTACTAATAAGCTATGTGTTATTCAGGACCGTACTTCGAGGATTATGATTGGAGCGGGTGAGCAATGTGATGGGGTTTACTGGTTTCGCCCTCTACAACAACAACGAACATGTCAAATAACTGTGGAGGAGAATGCAAATTTGTGGCATTGTCGTCTTGGTCATCCTTTAAGACAAGTAGAGTCATCTTTATCTAATTTGTTTGGGTCAAATAGGATAAAAAGAAGTATTTCTGTTTTAAAGGATTCTTGTGATATTTGTCTTCGTGCTAAACAAACGAGATGTATTTTTCCTTTAAGTATTAATAAAGCTGATGATCTTTTTGAGCTTATTATTGTGATATATGGGGTCCTTACAATGTTCCTTCTACTTGTGGGGCTTATTATTTTCTTACTATTGTTGATGATTGCTCTAGGGGAGTATGAGTTTTTCTTATAAGTG
The DNA here is from genome assembly GCA_028015215.1 of Gynostemma pentaphyllum. Classification (NCBI taxonomy): domain Eukaryota; kingdom Viridiplantae; phylum Streptophyta; class Magnoliopsida; order Cucurbitales; family Cucurbitaceae; genus Gynostemma; species Gynostemma pentaphyllum. The sequence continues at coordinate 16,436,497 of CM051353.1, read as the reverse complement.
TAAAGTCTGCGTTCAACAATTGATTAGAAATTTCTACGCGATGGTAAAAACCCAGTTTGACAAGAAAGTAAAAAATTTAAGGAGTGATAATGGTGGGGAATTCACATCTCTACATCGTTTCTTTAAGGAAAATGGTATCATACCCCAAACTTCGTGTGTTGATACACCTCAACAAAATGGGAGGGTTGAGAGAAAACATCGTCCCATATTAAATGTGGCTAGAGCCTTGCTTTTTCAAGCTAACTTTTTTACTACTTTTTGGGGGTGAGAGTATTATGACAGCTGTTTATTTGATTAACCGAACTCCAACCCCTATTCTTGCGAATAAAACACCCTATGAAGTCCTCTATAACAAATTTCCTCCTTTTACACACTTACGAGTATTTGATTGTCTTTGTTTTGTCAAAATAGATCTCGTGTCAAAGATAAATTGGTCACTCGATCGAATAAATGTATTTTTGTGGGTTATCCTTTTGGAAAAAATGGGTGACATGCCTATGATCTTGAAACTAAAGAATTTTATGTTTCCCGAGATGTAGTTTTCTGTGAAGATCGTTTTCCCTTCATGGATACTACTCCTAGTGAGACTCCTATTTCCACGTCACATAACCATTCTTTTTATGAGACCATAGAAGATAGGGGGAGTGATCATGCGATATTATCTACATCCCCTGAGAATGTAGAAACAAGTGTCTCTACTCTTCAAGAAGAAGTCAATGAATTAGAAAATTTTGAAGATCCATTAACAGAATCTGTGACAAATGTTGACCCACCGGCAACAGGTAGAGGGCATTGAGCAAAGAAGACTTCAAGCAGATTGACAGATTATATTACCAATACAGTTCGTATTGTAAAACTCATCACATCACATTTGCCTGCCTCTTCATCGTCTTCAGGTACTCGTTTTCCTCTAGCTTATTATGTAAATTATGATAGGTTTTCTACTCATCATACATGTTTCTTGTCTGCTATAACCACCGGAAAAGAACCAACTTCTTTTCAAGAGGCAGTGAAGGATCCAGGTTGGAGAAAAGCTATGAAGGAAGAAATTGATGCTCTTGAGCGTAATGGCACCTGGACCTTAGAGAAACTACCACCAGATAAACGAGAAATTGGGTGTAAATGGGTTTATAAGATCAAGTATAAATCAGATGGATCCGTGGAAAGATTGAAGGGACGACTTATGGTGCATGGAAATCGACAAATTGCAGGTATCAATTTCAATAAGACTTTTTCACCTGTAGCAAAGATGGTCACAATTCGTACTTTCTTATCTATTGCCGTAGCTAGACAGTGGGAGTTGCATCAGATGGATGTACACAATGCTTTTCTCCATAGTGACTTAGAAGATGAGGTCTACATGCAGTTGCCTCCTGGTTTTCATCCTAAAGAGTCTGGTAAGGTTTGTCGGCTGAGAAAATCGTTGTATGGCTTGAGACAGGCACCGAGAAATTGGTTTGCTAAATTATCTACGACATTGACAGAAATTGGGTTCAATCTTACCCTGATTACTCCCTTTTCAGTTATTCGAAGAATTCTGTTTTTCTTCATTTATTAGTCTATGTGGATGATCTTATTATAACAGGGAGCTCATCTAAGGCTATTGTTTCTTTCAAGAAGCAACTTAGCGAAAAATTCCATATGAAAAACTTGGGAGTATTAAAATACTTCCTTGGTATTGAAGTCTCTCGTGGAAAAGATGGTTTACATATTGCAGCAAACCCGGTTTTTCATGAAAGAACAAAACATATTGAGATGGATTGTCACTTTGTTTGTGATGCTCTTCAGGATGGAATTATCGCTCCTTCATATATTCGTACTGGAGATCAACTTGCCGATGTTTTGACTAAGGCTCTTGGGAAGACTCAATTTCATATTCTTATTCGCAAGTTGGGCATTTGTGATTTGCATGCTCCAACTTGAGGGGGAGTATTGAAGATTATGCATAGTTTACCTGTTGCCGCAGCAACGGGAAGCCATCGCTGCCACTGGGACCGTTTTTGGCCTCTCTTGGGCCAAAAACTCGAGAGTGGACGCCGCGACAGCAAGCCCTCATCTTTGCGGCGCCCAAGGCGTACAAAGACACGGAAGTGTCTCGTTGCCGCGGCAGTGAGTCCTCACCGCCGCGGCAACAGGCCAATTCGTAGAAAATATTTTTATTTCCTTGTTTATCTTTGTAAATCTTTGATCTTTTCCTTAACCTAATTGCATATGTATAAATATAGGCATTAAGCCATCATACAAAATAAGAAATACAATTCTTCAAATTGTTTACTACGATCTTCACATTAGTATGATAATATCCACTTTAAATGTAGGCCTGCGTGATTTTATTTTTTATAGATATAGATTTAAAGTGAATAATATCATACTAATATAGAGATCGTGAAGACCCGTTACCAAATTTGTTTTTCAGTGAAGTCAATTTCTTTAATTTTCTAGACAATTCAGTCAACATTATTGTTTCTAAAATTGACTTTTAGTGCTTCGTGTCACTTTGTTTTCGGATGGAAATCGAATTACCTCGATTGGCTATGATAATAGTTGAGTACTTTTCCATTCTAATCTTACTTTATGAAGCCTGAAACTTCAGGTTCAAGTGAATTAAATTAAACTTTTAATTATTCTTTTTCCTTCTCATTTATATATATATTTTTTAAATTTCTTCTTATCCCTTTTTAGAAAAAGCATAAACCATATTTTAATTCTAAAAATTTAAAACGTATATGGTAGCCATTCATTGTTTCTTGTTCTCTATTTTTATTTTTAGAAAAGAAATATGCTCAGTAACCTCTTTCTTATTTCTGTACTGTCATTTTAGTCTTTGATATTTATTATGTTTTAATGAGTCAAAATGATAAAAACAACAATTTTATTTATGTTTTAAAAATGTTTTTTTTTAAATGAGAGAGGAAAAAAATTGAAATATTATCAAACTTTTCGAATTTATAGCAATTTAAAGGATAATTAGTTTATTTTAGTACATTTAATTTTGTTTTTATGTTTGTTAATTTTCTCAACGAATCATGTAGGTGACACATATAGTTACTTTGTTTATATATTGAAATATTTACCTCAACTTTATTTATGTCGAGCCTTTCCATTTTCCCATTTCCTTTTTTGTCTTTCTCTAAGATGGTCACAAACACAATTGTTTCACAGTTCGTTTTCAAAAAAGTTAGGAACTAAAAATAATCAAATATGAAATAGAACATGAAGACACTGCCAAATATCTCCTAATCGTTTTTTTAATATAATTAAGTATTAAAGTGAATTATTATATTATAAATAGTGTTTGATTTATGAATTTGAAAAGGTATGACTTATCTAGGTTATGTAACCTCTGTTTAGTATATGAATTTGTATATCATAAGAGCATATAAATATATATATATTGGTCGAAATTAATATATTATTGTAAATTGCATGGCTTTAAAGAGTAATAATAAACAAGCCTCATAATTATAGATGTGTTGTAGTTAGAGCGGTATGTACCAATACAGTAGTCAAATGATATAAACTATAGTTTAGAAGACCTATCTTTAAAAAAGAAATAGTCAGATTCTTAATATTTGGAAATTAAACAAGAAAAAAATGACACGCATGATTAGCGTAAATTTTAATTTACAAAGTTAGTTTAGTAAATTAATTGACATAGACTACCCGTGTTTTGATAATAAAATGGACAGAAATATGTTGTGATATCTATTTAGTTCATAAATATGTTAAAATAATAATTAAAAAAAGTTTAAATTTGGTAATTGAATCGTGTATGATTTTTTTTTGGCTCGTCTTTTCTTTCTATTTCAATTATTTTCTAACACAATTACCTTTTTACCCATTTGAAAATGACATGGTTATAACCGACCTTATTTTATTTATTTATTTATTTTTAAAATAGCATTAGTGGTGTAATTAAATCTTTTCTTTCGTCCCCTGATTTAATGTAATATCTAAAAAAAAAATATCTTTTTTCTTAATCAAAGGCATTATGTCCGTTTCTTCATAGAAGTACTAGACCCGTTTATACTTTTAAGGTTATAAAAATACTATAATATAGTTTTATTTGAACGCGTAAGCTTAATAAAACCTAACATAACTCAATGAAATAAATGTTTAATATAAAATAATTCCTTGAATTCTCTTGACAAAGTTAATTGATGTCAAATTCTCATACATCAAAGAAACTGATTTTAATAGTATAATAATAAAAATAAGATATTAAAATTGAAAGGTTTAGGGAAAAATAACACTAATGAATTTTTAATTATATACAACATCAAATTGGAAGAACAGACTCGAATATACTCTGCCGAACACTTAATTGACACACCAGTAAAATTTAAATTAATATTAAAAAAAATACTCATCACATACATACACATATATATCCACTATAACAATGTAAAAAACAAAACAAAAAAACATAATTGGAGAAATGACTCTCAATTTATTCACAACCCTAATAACCAATAAAAATGAGATAAATAATAATATTACTGTTTCTAAGCAAAAGTAATTCCGCCATTAATGACCATGCTCAGTACCACTATTATGGAACCCAACAAAATTGTAGATGGAGTCTGAACTTCGGCCGACGACCGTGGTCTTGACGACGTTGTCTCATTCGCCGCACCGTTTGCTGACCCACTTGGTGTTGATGCCGGAGAAAATGGTGGGGCAGGCGGCGACGTTACCGGACCTAAAGCCACTGGAGATGGCGATGGCGGAGAACTGGACTCAGGAGACGATGATGCCGGTGTCGGAGATAATGTTGGAGAAGTTCCGGGTGAGCTTGTCGGCGTTTCGGCCAATGGTGACGGTGATAAGGGTGATCCTGCTGGAGATATAACTGGATTTATAGTTGACGGCGACGGTGAAGTAGGTGAAAATGCCGGCACTGGAGCTGTTCTTGGAGTTTGAGCTCCAGAAGGAGATGGCGAAGTGTGTGAAGATGATGGAGAATTCGCTCCAGAAGTTGGTGAACCCGCCGGAGTTGAAACACCAGAAGGGGACGGTGGAGTGGATGATTTTGATGGAGAATTAGCTCCGGGATACGATGAACTCGGAGAACCTGCAGGCCCAGGAACTATCACCGGATGTTTAGACCCAGAAGGTGATGGAGAAGTAGGTGTTCCCGATGGCGGTGATGTTGCTCCTGGATATGAAGAACTCGGAGAACCTGCAGGCCCAGGAACTGTCACCGGAGTTTTAGACCCAGAAGGAGATGGTGAAGCGGGTGTTCCCGATGGCGGTGATGTTGCTCCGGGATACGATGAGCTAGGAGAACCTGCAGGCGCCGGAGTCGTCACCGGTGTCTTAGACCCAGAAGGAGAAGGAGAAGTGTGTGTCTCATTTCCTGACGGTGGAGACGTAGAAGGAGACTTAGCTCCCGGATACGGTGAAGTATGAGAACCTGATGGAACCGGCGCCGTGACCGGAGTTTTAGACCCAGAAGGAGATGGAGAAGCGGGTGTCTCATTCCCAGACGGCGGAGATGCAGATGGAGATTTAGCTCCCGGATATGGAGGAGTATGAGAACCCGAGGGAACCGGCGCCGTGATCGGAGTTTTAGACCCAGAAGGAGATGGAGAAGCGGGTGTCTCATTCCCAGAAGGCGGAGATGCAGAAGGAGATTTAGCTCCCGGATATGGTGGAGTATGAGAACCTGAAGGAACCGGCGCTGTCACCGGGGTTTTAGACCCGGAAGGAGACGGAGAAGTAGGTGTTTCATTCCCAGACGGCGGAGATGCAGAAGGAGATTTAGCTCCGGGATATGGTGGAGTATGAGAACCTGAAGGAACCGGCGCTGTCACCGGGGTTTTAGAGCCAGAAGGAGATGGAGAAGTGGGTGTCTCATTCCCGGAAGGTGGGGATGCAGAGGGAGATTTAGCTCCCGGATATGGTGGAGTATGAGAACCTGAAGGAACCGGTGCTGTCACCGGAGTTTTAGAGCCAGGAGGAGAAGTGGGTGTCTGATTTCCGGAAGGGGGGGATGCAGATGGAGATTTAGCTCCAGGATATGGTGGAGTATGAGAACCTGACGGAACTGGTGCTGTCACCGGGGTTTTAGAGCCAGAAGGAGATGGAGAAGTGGGTGTCTCATTCCCGGACGGTGGGGATGCTGATGGAGATTTAGGTCCATGATATGGTGGAGTATGAGAACCGGATGGAACCGGCGCTGTGACCGGAGTTTTAGAGCCAGAAGGAGATGGCGTAGAAGGAGAATTTGAAGCAGGAGGAGCAGGGGAAGCTGGTCCTGGCACTGATGGAGGCGAATAGGAGGGAGGAGCAGAAGGTGGAGTATACTTCCTCGGAGAAATAACGACAATCCTCAATTTCTGACCCATTTCACATTTTCCTTCCTTACCACTAATAAAATAGAAAGGACCAGACCTATCAAATTTAAACTCAGAATTCCCATCTTCCAATTTCAATATCGGATTCTTCAAATTGCATTTCTCGTAATCTTCCTTATTCACCACCAACACTGAATCCTTTCCTCTCTCATACTTGAAAACTACAAACAAAATCCACCAAATTAAATTAGAAAACTAAAAAAATAAAACAGAGATAGAGATAGAGAGAATAAAAATGAAATAATAATATATATTTACCAAGAACGTCATTGATTTGAAATCTATGTCTAGAAGACCAACTGGTGTAATCCTCAGATGGGGTAAGGACCCAACCATCTTTGCCACCCACATAGAAAGTGTATGATTCACAACTAGAAATCAAACATGACATCAAAATGAGTACTAAAACAAAGAGATATCTATCAACCTCCATTGAAATTTAGAGAGAGAGAGAGATTGAATGAAGGCTGAGAGTGAGAAAATAATTGGATTGAAGTATATATATATATATAGAGAGAGAGAGAGAGGGGGGGGGGGGGGTTACCGTTGGAAAAGTGGAAGGATATGGGAAGAGCGCGTATGGATTCTATAGATGCAGTGTCGGCTATTAAGTTTCATGAAATGTCGTACACACGTCAGAATAACAGTGGTTCAACGTTCCAAATTACATTTACTCCTAAACTCCATCAGCTAGACTTTTAATTTTATATCTCCATTTGGTTTCATAGAGTGAAAGTTGATTCTGATAATTTAATCGAGAAGGACCTCATCATCTTATTACTAATTTTATAATATTCATACTAAAATGTCAATATGATGATTTAAAGCTCGATAAACTTTATATTTCATAAACTCATGTTTCTCAACTTCATAATTCAACCTCTCTTCAAAAATAAATATACATTAAATGTTAAATTGATTGAAATATATAAACTAAATACTTTACTCATTTTATATTTTGTAATAAAAACTTTCTATTTACTTTATATATATAATGCATGAGCTACTATATAAATATGTTTTGCGCTATTATTGCAAAAAAAAATAATTAATTCATTTTGATATATTTAAGATGAAACGTCAAAACCTTACAATTTTAGGTAGAAATCATTTGAATTACATTTTTAGATGTAAATATTCTCTAAATTATATAAATAAATGGAAAATAGCCGGTAAGTTGAAACCATTTAAAGTTTCAAAAAAAAAAAAAAAAAAAAAAACTAGAGAGAGATTATTAGAAGAGAGATGAATTCATTTGTAATAAACGGGAAAATTCATACGAAAAACACACTCATGTAAAAGTCAAAGTTGATACTTGTTTATATTTTTGCTTTAATTATATGGTTGGATGAAGTGTATCAAATTAATTTTATTAATCAATATGAGTATTGTAGTTGAGAGATTGGTTTGGGTAACTTTAAAGTGAGATTTGATAGAAAATTAATATTGAGGCAAATGTGCAAATTTTATTCAAATTTAAGATTATTGGATGATACGAGTCATACTTACATAATAATCTTAGAAATCATCTCTCTACAAAACAAATAATGTGAGATGTATCAAATATGTACCTTCTGATTTGGTTTTGTCTAATAAATTGAATTATGTTATAAATCCAAAGTTAAAATTCACGGATTTAATTTTTTAATTCAACCAAATTTTTTACTCATTTATATAAATTCGATGAATTTTATAACTAATTATCTTGATACCTCACAATTATTTTGGTGCAAAAAGATCAATATATTAAATGAACAAAACTCCAATACATTTACCCACTTCATATATAATTGAGATCCCATAAAAAAAAAATATCTAACTTTTTCTTCCATATTTGGTGTTGGGGTAAATTCCTTTATTATTTTTTTTTTCTTGTTTTATTTTGAATCACATTATCGTGGACCTTCAATGAGTGGGGCAATGATTTTGAATTATAGTATAACGTTAATGGAAGAAACAAATCTAGGGGGGATGACTCAAATGGTCTATCCATGTCAATCTTGCAAAACAAAATAACTTGAAATTATCACCACGAAATACACATCAACAAATCAAGATATGATTTTCTTATTTTTCAACTCTATTGATCAATCCTACACATATTACATATATATGTAGTAATGTGACAACTTGATATAATTACTAATATTTTTACAAGCAAAAATTAGTTTATATTACATTTTTATTAATAATGGTGTATATTTCATCCTCTCAAATATTCGCTTTATGTTTATATAAAATATGTAGTTTTAATCATATCACCCGTGTTTTCTAGTATTTTCATAATTGTTTTTTTAATATATATTATTTAGATTAAATATGGTTGTTTACCTATTAAATTGTGTTTAAAAATATGGATCATGTCTTGTTTTTTTTTTAATAAAAAAAAAATGTTTGTTTTAGACGAATATAGTTGTGATTGTTATATTTTAAAATACTTAATCCTTTATGTGAGCAATAATGATGTATGGATCTTCAAAATTTAAAACTCTTTTTACGAGCAATAATATTGCATTTTGAAGATGCAAAATCATACTAATATTCATATATTTTTTTAAAAATTATTTTGTAGGACAACATGCAATCTTCTTGCTCTTCTCAAAGCTCCCATTGTGGTTTTGAACCATTAAAATCAATAACTGTTTTCTGTGACTATAATAGAAACCAATGAAATTATTTAGATTGGTTGGTAGAGATTATTAAATAAGACCCAATGACACCCTTTTGTTGCACAACTAGAGGTAAAAAAAAAAAAAAATATCACCGTGGATCCATTTCATGAAGTAAATATCAAATTTTGGTTAATTTTTTTTTTCTTAAAATATTACATCAATTATGGAGTGAGAAGATTCAAAACTTCGATTTTATAAAAGGAAAGTACTAAATACTGAATCGATTTTATAAGAAGAGAATATTGGTCTTTTATAGTACTTGCGTTTTTCACTTTTGAAAAAAGTTGTGTAGTCGTATTTACTATATTTGGTTTCACTTCAAAAATTATTTGAAGAATCAAAACAAAACCTTGGTATTTCTTCTAATATTACCTTTATCTTTGGAGAGGGGACTCAACTACTTTTAGTTAGTTCCTCTTTATTTTTAGGTGGATTTGATCGGATAACATTCTCCAATATGAGGAGTTCAACGGGTTAATCATATGCTCTCTTCCCATTAGGTTGAATCATCGAGTCTCCGCTCTCCCAATTTAATATAATTACTCTAAAAAAAATTAATAGTTCCCAAATAATTAAATGACATTTTTAATTCAAACTAACAATTTTCGTAAAGTACTGAAATTGATAACTTGAACATCAAGTCGTTAGATATTTGCATCTTTTTTAGTAGTAGAAGGTTCGATTCTCTCTTCTTTTAATTTGATAGTATAAAAGAAATGCCGAAATTCCTCAATATTCGGGTATGATTTAACTATCAAGCGGTGAAAATAAGTTCGGGCCTATCTATAATAAAAAGTTCAGGCCTTAGGTTTGGATGTACATTATTGATATTGGGCTAACTTGTGTTGAGTTTGAGCAGCCTATTTAGAAATAAGCCATCATATGGGTTCAAATACCCACAAACAGTAGTGACGTATAAGTGAAAACATCAATCTTTTTTAATCACTTTATGTATGTTTTTCTTTTTTGAGATATTACATCAAATTGAGAGAGGGTAGACTTGAACATTTGACCTCATGAAAAGAGAGTAGCTATCTAATCACTTAAACTATACTCGTGTTGGGTCATGGATGTTAGAGGTGTGAAGGATAAAATTAATAATGATCATAAAAAGGGCAATTCTTACAATCCCTTTTTTAGAGTTATTATAAATTTAATATCTTCTCAAAAATAAATATAGATATAGTAAATTGTTGAGCACATTCATGAGTGATAATGATTACCCACATATAGGGGGTGCAAATCTTTTTCTTTTGATAATTTCAGGACGGGGTAATGCGAGTTTTATAGGTCACGAGTCGTTTCATGGATCTCATTTAACCAGTGATAGAAAAAGGACACGACCTGTGTATTTAACATTGGTGTTTAACGGAAGGGGGGTATATTTATGTCACCATCATCAATGGATCGAGCTGAGCCGGCTCGATCCAAACATTAGAAAGCTCAGGCTCGACGACTCTGGCTCTAGCCCAAAGAGCCTATACTTTTGCTCTAGTTGAGTCGGCTCCACTCAATCTAAAATTTTAAGGCTCGTGGCTCGGCTCATGGGCTAGACTCATCTAGCCGAGCTTGGGCCTAGCTCGTTGGAGCGAGCCAAAGCTTGCCTATCATATGAGTTCATTTTTGTATTATATTACCTAAAAAATCAATGGTGCATAATTTTTGTAATCACCTTTTAAAAAAAATCAAGTTATAACAAAATTAACATATTAAACTTATTATTTTAAATAGTAAAAAAGAGTGAAAAAATCAATATATTAAACTTATTATTTTGAACAGCAAGAAAGCAAAAATTGTTCAATTTTATCCATTAAATAATTTAACTATTTTATTTTATCCGGTTTAGTAATTACACAAAAGTATCAACTTTAAAAAATAGACATTTTTTTATTAATTATTTCATACATGAATATTTGAGAATAAAGTGCATCATTATAATATAAGTACATCCATATTAGGTTGGCACCTACTCATTTGTCAATCATCTTTATTTTTCTCAACTTATATTGCAATGATGCACTTTTCAGGCATATAATATAAGAAGAAATGAGGTATATTATTATTTTTTATCATTAATTTTTAAATTGGTAAAATATAAAATTCTATTTAAATAATTAATAATATTGCGAGCTTTATTTAGGCCGAGTTCGAGCTGGCTCGTTGGATCGGCCCTATGGAGGCTCAAACGAGCCGGCCCAAAAAAAGGGAGGCTCATATCCAATTCAAACATTTAATGAGCCGAGCCGAGCCGGCTCGTCAAACGTTGACTTTTGGGTCGAGCTCGGACAGAGTCCGAGTCCGAGCATGGGCCGGCCTTTAGGCCGCGAGCCGGATGATGATGGTAATATTTATGTAATAAAAGAACCACGAAAGTATAAATATTCATTATATATATATATGAGGTGTTTTTGTAATTGACCAAAACCACATGAGTTTATTTGTTGTTTACCTTTAAAAAAATATTAAATATGACATCAATAAAGCTTTGTTGGATGATTTTTGTTTTTATTTATTTTATAAAAAGTTTAATATTTTTTATTTTGACAATTTTAGTTACATTCTACAAATAAAATTAATTAATTTTTAAATATTAAAAAAAATTAAAATCTTGAAAATTACTAATTTTAACCTTATATTTCCATTAAGATTCGAAAAAAAAAGTTTGTAAGAAGACTAAGTACCCATTGGGAAGCTTTCAAAAACACACTTTCAAAAGCTACGGAACTAAAAATAGTTATGAAAAAGAAAGAAAGGTTAAAAAGATAGAAAGGTACATCTTTAGACCTTTTAAACATTTAAAATGATCAAATTATCAAATTACATGACTAAAACTATATTTGAACCTCAAAAAGAAGAGAAGAGGAAAAAAAGTCAACATACATAATCACCAAATATCAGAAGATTCAAATCCAGATTCAGAACACACATATCAGTTAAAAGAATTCAAGAAAATAAAGAGACGAAGCTGCAGATGAGATCAAATCAAATCAAATCAGCAATATTTAAAAAAAATATCAATAAAATTAAGCCACAAATTTATCCCTTTTTTTTTCCCTGCACATTTATATTCAATCTCTCATTCATGAGGATAATATTCAGCTGCACAAATTTGCATGCAATAATTTGATCCGAAAGACTTCATTGATCCCATGCAGCTTTTCATGCATCGAACCATCACGCTTGCAGAAGGAGAAATAGAATCATGATAAAGATGATGCTCATGATGAAAATGATGATCGTGTTCGTGTTCGTGTTCGTGTTCATGATCATGAGCTTCTGTTATTTGAAAGAATAATATTATAGCGATCATGGAGACCGATAGAAGTGTTCTGAATTTCGAATCGAAAACCTTCATTTTGACTTTAAAATTTGTTTAACGCTTCTTAGAAAGGTCTTGATGATCGCTAGGTGAGATTTATTAGAACAAGGTAATGGAGATGACCATGTTGGTGAGGGAGATTTGGAGAAAGTGTTTCTTGTTATAAAGCTTTTGGAAAGTTCACTAATTTTAGGGTTAGGGTTTTTTTTTTTTTTTAGGGTTTGGACCCTGGAATTGAGCTTGTGGTGGAGAGGAAAAATTGAACCCCTTTTTTTAGAATTTTGGAAGTTGGTTTTGGAGATATTTATGGGTTTTTGTTAAATTACAGCATAAGATAGATTTTGTCTTCCCTTTTTATTACCTAAGTTTTTGGGTGGAGATTTGTAATATTAACAGATTGGATGAAACTAATTGATATTTTGTCAGTTGATTTTGGTCTATTGAATGGATGAATAGTAGAAGATGAGTTGAGTCTAAAACAAGACTTTTATTATGTTTATCTTTTCAAGGAAAATATTTGGGTACAGTACAATAGGATCGGGAGGAATTTCTCGTTTCTCTTGAATAAAATATATTACTATTGAGACTTATATATTTAGTAGTGAAATATTTGTATTTATTATCCAATAATAATGAGATATATGAAATAGTTAGGTGAGGTTCATCTTGAAATGATTGGTCCGTACTCAAATATTATTTTCTTTTCAATACTCTTATCTCTTTTTGGAAGCATATTTGGTTGCATCATGTTTGTTTGTTTGTTTTTTTTTTTTTTTGGACGTGGCATCTAGTATATTGTTAAAAAAACGAAAAGTAACGTTTTTCTTTTTAAAAAAACGAAAGTAATAAATAGGTCATGTCTATTTAATAATGACTAAGGAGAGTGAAAATTAATAAGAAATAAAAATTATAGAATGCAATAATATTTCTAAATTTATGTTTTCTAAAAATCTTTTTAGATTAAAAATTCATTGAAATAATTACTTTTTTTTATAATATTACTATTATTTAGAATGAGAATTAAATTTAAATAGATACATAACTTAAAATAAATAATAATAATTTTAAAAAAATATGGGACATGTTGAATTTTTATTTTTATTGTATTGATTATAACTTTGAACATTCGACTTCATATGAAGAGAGCAGGTGCCTGACCAGATGATATCAATCTCCTACAAATCTACGCAACGAGAAGCTTTTGATTCACTACAATTGAAATCCAATTCTCAGTACAAAGGCAAGAAATATACAAATCTCCTATTCTTGTGCCTCTTTAGACTGGCTGAGGTGAATATTCATCATCTTTAGGATCAGAGAGCTCCATCTTTGTCCATTTTGAACGAATTATTAATACGAATAGGACTAATGTCTGGCAAGAAAGACCACAAATCAAACCAATCCATAAGCCCTGCAATTTAAAATAACAAAGGATGTAAGAAAACGACAAGTTATCGATGTTGTTTAGTTATCGTTAAAACGGTAATGTAAACACTAATATCAAAAGCTTGACAAGAATTTGATTCGATTCACTAAGATAGGTTCATTTATCCATATAATTCTTGTAATGATATTACCTTAGCATAGAGTTTAAACTTGAATGCGAGAAGAACCGCAACCGATACACCGACGAGATAAAATCCGGCCAAGTTTACATAAACAACCAAATGCTGCCAACCAATACCTCTAGCCACCCCTGAATTACTCAAAACATTATTCAGAAGCAAAAACTTGAAGAAGAAGAAAAAAGAGGATCTATAGATGTTCCGAGGTGAGACTGAGACTGAGAGAGCTGTCATTACCTGATAATACGCCTTGAATGGAATCTGCCAATATTGAAACAGCAAGCAGGGGTGTCATGAAAGCAAATTCTTCTTTTATTAAAGGGACATCAGTGAAGAGGCCAGCCCAAATATTATGACCAAATACTAATGCTAGAACCATTACAAGCGCGAGAAGAATCGACAACTTGAGAGCGACAAACATGGCATGTTTAGCTCTACTGGGATTGCTTGCACCCAACTCATTTGATACCCTTACACTGTCACATAATCGAGAAAACGTTAAAAATCGTCAAATAACACACATCATATAAGAAGCTAATTCCTCTTACCAACCTGGCAACTGCACCAAGTCCATATGTGATCATGTAAGCAATTGTTTCTGTGCTCACACTAAAATATCAGGCAATAAAAAAACCAAGACAGATTAAGAAAAGAAAAAAAAGAGCAGACTTGATAAAAGGAAAGAGAGAGGCATAGCATACCACATTGCAATTAAAGATGAGGCTGTTTTTGAGTTTGGAGTCAACCCAGCCAAGAATATCAGAATCTCAAAGGCCCAAAATTCCAAACTGGTCTTATAAAAAAAAAGGAAGAGAATCTGTGAGTATATTATTCAAATCATCAATTTCATCCATAAAACTGAAACAATAACTCTTGATGATTGAAGATTGACTCATATTTGCAACTTCTATATTATGCCATAGTTCAATCAGCTAGGCTAAGGATCAACCACTTTTCTACAATGATTCAGCATTTAGTTTTTAGAATCCAAAGTTAAATGCATAATTATTCACATTTTAATTGAAGTTCATATAACAATGGTATCCATGAATAATTGTTCACATTTTGTTTGAGAAGCCTCAAATATCAAATAAAAAACTTCAGCAAATTCGAGCAGTTCGATTCTTGAAAAGTTGAGAGCATTTACCATACCATGGCAGCAGAAGGCAGGGCAAGTTTCAAGCTAGTAACAATGTAATGAAATGATTTTAAAGAAAATCCTTCCCATGTTCTCTCAAACTTCTTAGCTTTAAGCACATATATGGCCAGAATTATGATACCTATCCACAAAGAAATCGAAGAAGCCAAAGAAGCTCCCTTGAGACCGAGAGCTGTCTTGTTTACCAAAGCATATGCTATGCCGATATGGATGGCCAGAGGAAGGGCCGAGAAGAAAATTAGAAGCATGACAAGAGATTGTGTCTGGACAAATCTTATTACGTTTTGCAAGAAGCCATATGCAAATAATCCAGGAATGAGAAACTTCAAATACACAGCAGCCGTCTTGGATACTTCGCGATCTTGATGTAACAAAATCAATATCGGTTCGGTATAGAACCATAAAATCGATATCAAGATTGAGAAGATGAAGGAGATTATGCAGGAGGCTTGCAGATAGATGCCCAAATTCCTGTATAGTTTTGCCCCAAATCCCTGCCCACAAAGCGTCTCGAGTGATCCGCTTAGTCCTGTCTGTGTCATGAAAAAAAAAGTAGTGAGGACAAAGAGAAACAAAAACTATAGAGCCTAAAGTCGTATCAAAATTATAAACTTCAAGAGAAATTCCTCATATATACTCAAAGATTCTAATGAACCTCATATCAATGACCACAAAAGCATCATGCAACACTTCACATGAAGATTAATACCTACTCTTATGCAAACCGAAAAAAATAACACAATGTAAAGTAATCAAGTATAGAACCTAGGATAAAACTACGAAAACATCAATGTAGATAGATATGTTATATGTTGAATGTAAGATTGAGAAAATAATTGTTATATATGAAACATTAAAACTAATATCTATTCCACGTGGATTCGACGTCAACTAAGGTCCAGTCCAGCTCAGCTTGGCTATAACAACTCAACAGATAGGTTGGCCGATGTCAGGTTGGAGGCGCTCGGTCAATACTTGAATCCAACCTCCCCTGCTGAGGCAGGACAATCAAGTCCCTCAGCTTTTTAAATTAAACATCTTTTTACAAAGATTACAGTTGCAACATCTCAGCCTCCCCACAAAAGGTATTTTTGTAATTTTATAGTACTCCGGCACTCTTAAGCCAAGCGAAGTAATTGAAAGTGATGGATCTCACTATTTTTTTGTTACTAGTCATAAATACACGACATATCAATGTGATAGAAGTTTACAACGGGAACACGAGAGATTATCTGCTCGGAAAGCACCAAACATGCGGTATGGTACCAGAGCCGGGGAAGACGAGCTCATCCAGGTGTGTTGTTCAATAATTGTATAAATCATGTCCTTGTAAAAACAATTAGTAGACATGAGCAATTAAAAACTGAAAAAAAGGATGTTCAAATAAATGAAGTAATAAAGATATATAAATGATTAAATTTACTTTAGCCTATTGGTTTAAGTTCTCGTGTCTATCGGTGATTTAACATTCACAGCACGAGATGAGTTCGATGACATTTCCACCTCATTTATTAAGATTTCACATGATTGGACTTTTACGTGTGGAGAGTGTTGAGAATATATAGATCGGCTTAAGCTTTTGGGTCTATTAGTAATCTTAAAAAGGAGTCGTTTACCATGAAAGAGAGGCCAGTTCCTGAAGCCCAAGCAACGGCAAGAGTAGCACCAGCAAGCTGAAGCTGACCAAGATGACCAGAAAACATAACAGATGCCAAAGTGATTAAGTAATAAAACACATTGATAAGAATCATTGGTAGAGATAATAATATTTGTTTCTTCGCTTCTTCCATGTCCATCACTTTCGTCCACCATCTAGATCTGTCGATTCCTCCTCCATTACTCACCTCTAATGGAAGCATTATTGCTAAATGCTAATCCTGTTTCAGTTCAGAGTTTGGCGTTGGCAGGTGAAAAGTACAAAAAACCATAAGAAAGAAGAAGATAGGATGAGAAAATGAAGTAACATAAAAGCTGAGGGATGGTGGCTGACAGTGACACCAGATCAAATCGTACAGTGCAAAAAGGCGGCTGATTGTCATTTTGTACTCGTAGTGCCGGGCGCTGGCCCGCAGGTATGAACCGGACAGCCCGAGTGAGGTTAACATGACTCTGTTTAAATTGTGTAAAATAGTGGTTTTATCATGATTTAGTATAAAATGTGTTGGAAATTTTGAAAATAAATGAATATGTAAATTCGATGATTTACCCAAACTTGTGTGCCAAACATCTCCTATTAAAATTCAGGACGGTGGATTTATAAGTAAAATCGATGTGGGTGAAATTGTAAAGTCGGAGAGAGATTGGTTATAGAGAAAGACAAAAAATGAGGGTGAAAATGTAAAATCAAATAAAGATGTATGAAGATAATTAATAAATTGATGTGGGTCTTATGGAATTAGGGAACAAAAAAAAGATTACAAAGTTTTTCATAGGGAATGAGATTATCTCATATTTAGGGGAGTGATTCTTGATTGTGAGGTGAGTCCATATATTAATTTTCATTCCATTACTTAATAAATATCATCAAAGAGAATGCAATTTTTCATTTCCATTCCTTCGTTATCATTCATGATTAATAAAAGAGGTCATAAATTATTATACCTTTTGATCATTTCTCAAATTCATAAAGTATGTCAATGTCGTTACCTAACATCCATTACCGTTATCAATTAATTATTATAAAACTTAAAATATGAATTATGTTAGTGGGTCACTGAAAAAGGGGATCGAAAATGAAGTCATATAATTCATACATATAATGTGTATCATGACATTATCAATTATTTACCTATTATAATTGTTATTTACATATAATATGTTATGGGTGGATTTTCAAGCAACTATACGACCACGTGACACCTCTCTGGAGGACCACGTGAGATGATCAAAGACGTCTACGTTACCCGTGGAGTGGGCCGGATGAGCACACACCAGGCCCAACAGGGTGGGTGCCCATCCTGAAAGACCACTTGTAGAGACTTCTAAAGAGCTCGGCCTCCAGAAGAGGATCGAGCACCGAGACGGCAAACTTAACGGAATAAGGATGTGAGGCCTAGCAAGGTTCGTGCTCATCCCTAGAAGACCAGTTCACCTGAGCTCAGTAGAGCAGGTGGTCATTCATATAGAAGATGGACAAAGATGGGCTCATAGGCCAGAAGAGGCATGAGCCCACCTGGTGTGGAATCATTTCAACACTAAGGCAAAGAGCCTGGCTGCTCTTCCAAAGGAAGAGCACCGACCACCGAGGCCCTCTCTCATACACGATATGCGATCATCCAATCGAGAGCCGGCACGTGGCCTAGGGCCTACGCCTGACACCTACACGGTAGGGTCATCATTACACCTCTCTTATAAATACCGGAGGAGACCCACTGTTGAGGTACGCTAATTCTCCTACTACTCTTCTTGGCACCACCTCTGGTCTGACTTAGGCATCGGAGTGGATAGGCCGGCACCACACCGGTGCTCAGTTGTTTCCTTGTGCAGGTCACCTCTGTGCTAGGTTCCAAGCTGCTCTGCTCACTTCTCACTCCTCTTCTCATTCTTTAAAGTTAGTTGCACAGTTACGATCCGAGAGACACCCGACCCACAGGTTAGTTCCCGATCCTCCCATTTTCACGCAACAACATAATATATTCTAATTACTCTCTCATCATAGATTGGTGTACGGAATGCAAAGCCAAAAAAAGACAATCTTTTTTAAAATTTTAAAAACCATTGAGTGAACATTATTATAATATAATTCATACAAATGAAAATTAATTAAATGAATTGAAGGGTGATGTCATTTTCACCATTCCATTCCATTTTAGTTTTTTTTCCTTTTATTTTAATCCCACTATTTCCCTCTGCTATTTTTATTTTAGTTAGAGGTGGAATATAAATCATTGTTATTTTTAAAGTTTTCTAACCGACTTGTTTATCCCACTTTATCTTTTATAGATATTTTTGCTGCCCCTCGAAAAATTTCTTGGACTAAGCTAGTTGCATAAATCATATAAGACAAAAATGTAATTAATGATAACAAGCAGTAAAAAATGACTGAATATACAGAAATTATCAAAATAATATTTAAATTGACATGGCAATAACACAATGTTATGTACTTAAATTGATCGATTCTTTTGTAGTGAGAATTTTTTTAAGGCATTTTTAGTCGCGGCAAGGTTTTACACATAGGGCCAGCAGCTTTTTTTATCTCGCTTGCCGTAAGTCCGTCTAGCGCCTTTCAGTTGGGGTCCGTCCCAGGGTTAGACCGCTTGGGTTGAGAATTTGATAAATGATAATTGATGTTTTTTTTTTTTAAGGATTTGGGTTGAGAAGATATCGATCCCACCATACATTTGAAGGACAAACCTTGATTAGTGCTTTTTTAACATTAAACCAACCACCTTATGGATGATTCCCCACCCCCATTTAAGGTTTTTTTTTTCCATCCCGCTCTGCCCCAATTAACTTTATCCCCCGTACCCCGTCCCATTTATTAGGCGGATTTGGCAGAGGTGGGACGGGGAAGTGGGGTCGGGGTTTTAGCTTTCACCCCTAATGTAAATGATAGTTGGGTTAAAAAGTATAAAGGGGCGTTTAATATGTCGGCATCAGAATCAAATGTCTGAGAAGTAGATGTTTGAGAATAAATTATGAGAATAAATAATATGAGAATATAATTTATTGGAATATGATACCTGTATTTGAAAATTACTGGAATGAGATTTAAATGTCTGAGAATATGATTCTTGTATTTGGAGTGTGCTGGAATAGATTTGAATTCATGAAAAAAATTAACAATTTTATTTCTAAAGATCCAAATAATTTTTATAGGAAACATCAGTGTGATTTTTTATTCAATAATTATAAGGGAGGAAAAAAGAATGGAAACCAATTTATTAAAAGTAAAAAGTGTTATTTTTTAAAATAAATTTTGTTTTGTTGTATTTGGAGAAAAAAGAACTATAAAGTATTTTTTTTGGGTAAAATACGTTTTTGGTCCCTATAGTTTCACTTTGGTTTCATTTTCATCCCTGTACTTTAAAAACTGACTTTTTTTCGTCCCTGTACTTTCCAAAACCCACTTTTTTCGTCCTTCTGTTAAGTTTTCCGTTTGGGACATAAACGGCTAGCTTATGTGGCATTTTTCTTGCTTATGTGGCATTAAGTTGTTGGCAGAATTAACTGATGTGGCATAAACTAAATTAGAAATCAAATTTAGTAACTAATTGAGAAAATAAACTGCCCTAAAATCTCAGAGAAGGACAAAGTGAAGTAGATATCGAAGGAGAAATCGAAAGACAAATCGAAGGAGAAGTAGCGAATCGAATGAGAAGATCTGAGTCTCAGGTGAAGTACGCAGGCGAAGTACGAAGTAGGTGAGTAGAAGCGAAGTAGAAGTATCGAAGGAGAAATTGTAAGTATTCTGATGAACTCTAAATCTGAAATTTCTGAAACTGATTTGGGTATCACACATATTTCTAAAGCTGCCTCTGCCTCTAGATCTGGATCTGCTTCTGCATCTGGACAAGGATGGACTAGATCTGAAAAAGGAATAGGCCGCACGTTTCTAACAAGGAGAAGGGGAAGAGAAACTTGAAGAATCTGCTACTATATTTATGCAGATTTTGTGATAGATTTGCATAATCTGATATTTACTTTTGATGGATTTGATTTTGAAGAAACTCCTACTATATTTATGCTGTTTGTTTTGATTTAGAGATTGGTTTTTGTCCATGACGTCTGTAACCTACCTCGAACTCCACAATAGCACGACAACAATCTTCGATTCAGATTACTCCTCCTTGAATCATCGTTTGAACTCTGATTCGAAGAATCCAGACTATTTCGCGTCGACATCTGCTTGCTCGACTTCAAAGCCTTGATTCTCCACTGCTTCGTCTTCGTCTTCCTATTTCCTTCAAAGTTCAGTTCGTCATTGTCCGTTTGCCCTAACTCTCGTGAGGAAGATGAACTTCACTCCATTTTCCCTAGCCCTCGTGAGGATGATGATGGAGCTGATTAACCCTAAAACTTATTCATATATGCCATATGTTGTTAGTTTATGCCATATCAGTTAATTCTGCCAACAACTTAATGTCACATAAGCAAGAAAAATGCCACATAATCTAGCCGTTTATGTCCCAGACGGAGAAGTTAACAGAAGGACGAAAAAAGTGGGTTTTGGAAAGTACAGGAACGAAAAAAGTCAGTTTTGAAAGTACAGGGACGAAAATGAAACCAAAGTGAAACTATAGGGACCAAAAACGTATTTTACCCTTTTTTTTTAATTACTGAGTATATTGTTTTGAATTTTTTTTCATTTAATTACGTAAAATATATTGAGTTTAATGTAAGATATATATTGAGTTCCATTTAAAAAATATTTTTTGATTTAAAAAAAATGTATATTTTATTTAATTTTATCACGCTCACTAACTATAATCTTACTTAAAAATGCTCTCAATATTTATTTTTTCCTATTACAAATACCAAAACATCCCTCATTTACGGAAGAAAGAGCCACAAAATTAGAGAGGATTTAAGGAGAAATTTGAACGGGATTTGAATAACTTCCTAATATTATTCCCAATTCCAATGTTGAACCAAACACCCCCAAATAATTATTTTAGTGCCCGAGGGATTCTTTTCCAAAATGGCCCCCCTTTTTTTAGGAACTTATACCCACTTTTTAACTCATCTATTAAAAAAATATTTGAAATGTTGAATATTTTAAAAATACTCAATTATTTTATATTAGATTATCTCTCCTATTTTTTTAATAGTAATTCAGTCAAAATAAAAATATAATTGAAGTAACTTAAAAAAAGTATAAAAATTAGAAAATATAAGGTCATGTTTACTTAACAATAAATGATAATGAAAATTAATAAGAACAAAAAACTATAGAATGCAAATAAAATCTCTAAATTTGTGTTTTTTAAATTATTTTTAGAACTAATATTATAACAAAAAAAAATTATATTATTTACTATTATTTAGAATGATAATCAAATTTAAATGGATGTAAATAAGATATATGTCTGATAAAATGTTGTTTCATCAATTATTTTTTTCTAAAAGAAAAATATAAAACAACATTTGGTATTTATTACTTATTTTTCAATTTTATATAATATTTAATAGATGTAATATAAGAATATATAATGTGGATTAAGATAATCTTATTAGAAACAATTACATAGAATTTGCAAAATTTAATTCAACTCAAAAGTCTCATACAAAAACAACAATAATAAAAATGATGTTTATCCTCTAAATGTAGTCGAAAGTTAATATGTAATAACGATTCTCTTTAGTTAATAATGATACACATCTTACTCAATTGAAGTGCTTTATGTATTATCTAGCAAATTTTATAAACGTTCTTCAATGATAATTATCAGCTATAGTCTTGAACATATCTTCTATAGCATCATGCAATATAATGAAATGAATAAATTTTGTCAGTTAGGAGGAGTTCCTCATTACCTGTATACGCGTAATAACTATATTGACTCATTTTATCATAGTGTAATAAATACATGGGCTTCATCAATAAATCTATGGGACCCATAATATTTGGTCTAATATAATAATTTAATAATTATACGTATGCAAGTAATGATGAACTATTCCTAACTAGTGAAGAGGCAAATTTTATTCGAATTAAATTGTGCACTTACATATTGCCCTAAAATCTTGAACTGATTTTATAAAAAAAAAAAAAAAATCTTGAACCGATTTTATTAAAAAAAATAAAATATCTTGAACCAACCTTCAGCACACTTGCTTATGAGCAGCAGCTAAATCGTTTTTACAGGAGCATCCAAGCAAAATGGGGTTCCTGATTCATGATTAGAAGAATCCATCAGACAATCCCTTTCGATTTTGGACAAATATACCTTAATCTCAGACTTTGTTTAGGCTTGTGAATCTCCCATCAATCTTACAACTCAGGAAATACTAAAAATTCTTCAATCAAAACCAAAATCACATAACCAAACAAAATTTCTGCACGACACACCGTATTTGAATGACACTGTTGAGATATACGATTAAATTTGACTTTACTCATTAACCTAAACTTTTAGGTTTAATGGTGATTTAACATATTTCATATACTATCAGTCTTGAGGAACTTAGTGTGTAATGTGTATAACATATTTTAATTTTAATTTGGAAACAAGAAATGGGATTGGTTACTAAATAAGTCCCTTTTTTTATAAAATGAGAAGTAGAAATAAGAAACGAGAATTGAGAACGTTACCAAATAGACCCTGAGGAACTTTAGTCTCTAATATGTATAAAATGAACCAATTTAAAGTCACAATCAATAGAATGAAAATATATATATTCAGCAGTTAATTCATTTCATTTCTCTGATATATCAAGCTCCTACACATAGCCAAAAAGCTTTTGGTTCACTTCAATTGCACTTCATTTTACAGTACAAATGCAAGAAATATACAAATCTCCTATTCTCGCGCCTCTTTAGACCGGCCGAAGTGAATTTTCATCATCTTTAGGATCAGAGAGCTCCAACTTTGTCCATTTTGATCGAATTATTAAAACGAATAGGACTAGTGTCTGGCAAGAAAGACCACAAATCAAACCAATCCACAAGCCCTGCACCACAAACAACAAAGGATGTAAGAAAACAACTAGTTATCGATGTTGTTACGTTATTGTTAAATAGGTAAGTAATCACTAGTCGCAAAAGCTTAACAAGAATTCGAACTGATTCACTAACTTAGGTTCTTTTATTCATATAACGCTTCTAAGATATTACCTTCGCATAGAGTTTAAACTTGAATGCCAGAAGAACTGCAACCGATATACCGACGAGATAAAATCCGGCCAAGTTTACATAAACAACCAAATGCTGCCAACCAAGACCTCTAGCCACACCTGCATTACTAAATCATTATTCAGAAGCAAAAACTCGAAAAAGAAAGAGGATCTATTTACATTCTGAGGTGAGACTGAGAGAACCGAGTCGTCATTACCTGATAATACGCATTGAATGGAATCTGCCAATATCGAAACAGCAAGCAGGGGTGTCATGGAAGCAAATTCTTCTTTTATTGAAGGGACATCAGTGAAGAAACCAGCCCAAAGATTATGACCAAATACTAATGCTAGAACCATCGCAAGGGCGAGAAGGATCGACAACTTGAGAGAGACAAACATGGCATGTTTAGCTCTACTAGGATTGCTTGCACCCAACTCATTTGATACCCTTACACTGTCACGTAATCGAAAAGGTTAAAAATCTTCGAATAAACACATCATATAAGAAGCTAATTCTTCTGACCAACCTGGCAACTGCACCAAGACCATATATGATCATGTAAGCAATTGATGCCGTGCTGACACTAAAATATCAGGCAATAAGAAAACCAAGTCACATTAAGAAAAGAGAAAAGGGACAAAAAAAAGAAGGAAAGAGAGAGGCATAGCATACCACAATGCAATTAAAGATGTGGCTGTTTTTGAGTTTGGAGTCAACCCAGCCAAGAATATCAGAATCTCAAAGGCCCAAAATTCCAAACTGGTCATAGAAAAAAAAAGGAAGAGAATCTGTGAGTATATTATTCAAATCATCAATTTTATCCCGGAAAACTGAAACAATTAATATATTATGCCATCAGGTCGGTAAGGATAGCGCCATAGTTCAGCCTAAGACCTACCATTTTTCTATAAAGACTTTGCATTTAGTTTTCAAGTCCATAGTTAGATTTATAATTATTCACATTTTGAGATAATATTTCAAATTGGGGGAGGAAAGACTTGAATCTTCGACCTCGCCGGGAAGGGAATAAATATTTAACCAGTTGAGCTATGCTCAGGGTTAATACATGATTACTCAGTCATGTATCAATGAATATCAATGCATAATTGTTTCACATTTTGTTTGAGAAGCCTCAAGTATTAGTCAGTCAGACGACATTCAATTCTCGAAAAGTTGAGAGCATTTACCATACCCTGGAAGCAGAAGGCAGGGCAAGTTTCAAGTTAGTAACAATGTAATGAAATGATTCTAAAGAAAATCCTTCCCATGTTCTCTCAAACTTCTTAGCTTTAAGCACATATATGGCCAAATTTATGATAGCTATCCACAGAGAAATCGAAGAAGCCAAAGAAGCTCGTCCGAGAGCTGTCTTGTTTACCAAAGCATATGCAATGTCAATATGGATGGCCAGAGGTATTGCTGAGAAGGGAATTAGAAGCTTGCGAGAGATTGTGTCTCAAGAAATCTTATTACATTTTGCAAGAAGCCATATGCAAATAATCCAGGAATGAGAAACTTCAAATAGACAGCAGCCGTCTTGGATACTTCGTGATCTTGATGTAACAAAATCAATATCAGTTCGTATAGAACCATAAAATCGATATCAAGATTGTGAAGGTGAAGGAGATTATGCAGGAGGCTTGCAGATAGATGCCCAAAATCCTGTATAATTTTGCACCAAATCCTTGCCCACAAAGTGTCTCAGAGTGATCCGCTTAGTCCTCTCTGTGTCATGACAAGAAAACAAAAGTAGTAAGGACTAAGGAAGACAATGTCGAAAACTATACAGCCTAAAGCGGTAGAAGACTGATGAGAATTATTCCTATGATATTGAACCAAATTCAACTGATCAATAGAAGACTCTTTCTAATCTGATTTCACTCACATCTTCTAATGTAGGAAAGTCGCTTCGATTTTAAATCGATGTAACAAAAGGATTATATAATCAGCTAAATGATCATTGTGAGAGACGGGCTCCCCTATTGCCGGTAATTTATCAGATCACACCTGTTATTTGGACTAAAATATTGAGAAACTCATGGACCATCTTTTCGAATTTTTTGCAGCTCAGATCTAAGAGTCATTATTCATGCAGTGGAAGCAGATTCTACCTCGGATAACAATTTCTAGTACTCGGGTATTCCTAATAATAATAAGTCATGTGAAAGTGGTTGGAAAGTGATGAATCTCACTACTTATTTGTTATTGTTGAATCAGTGATAAGTATACCTAACATACTATCAATGAGAAAGTAGTGTATAACGGGAGTACAAAAAATTATCTCCTCGGAATACTCGAGTAAGGGAAGATAAGGTCGGTCTGAGCTCACCACGGTGTGGTATTCAATATATGAATGAATGAATATATCATGTGCTTGTAGAAAATATGTGTAATAGATATAATGTAGTTTTTACCATGACACCGATGCCGGTTCCGTTAGCCCAAGAAATGGCAAGAGTAGAGCCAGCAAATTGAAGCTCACCAAGATGACCAGAAAACATAACAGAAACCAAAGTGATTGGATAATAAAACACATTGTGCAGAATCATGAGTAGAGATAAAACTAGTTGTTTCTTTGCTTCTTCCATGTCCATCACTTTCCTCCACAAACCAGTGCTTTTGGTTCCTCTGATTCCTCCTCCTCCATTACTTACCTCTGTCTCTAATGGAGTATTTGAATGCATTGTTAATGTTAATCCTGTTTCTTCAGTTCAGAGTTTGGCATAGTAAATTCAATGCTCTATGCAAAAGTACATAAATTAGAAACATTTTGCTTATATACATACCCATCAATAGGAGTTCCTACTATTGTGTTTCATTACTATTAGATAAAGAAATATTAGTGGAACTCGTTTATTTATTAAAAATATTCGTATATTGATAATTTACTAACATATTTTAACGAATAAGAATGAGATATTTAGGAACCGGAAGAACCTAAAATATCTTCATTACCAAATTTGATTCTTGTATCAATTTCAACGTCTATATCTTGTACTATATAAACCCTTTAAATTTTTATTTAAAACTTATAAATAGTACTCCTACTATTATTTAATTACCATTTTATTAGTAGGAACTTAAAATCAAATAAAATTCTTCTCTCATTTAATGTAATTTAATTTATATCACTAATAATTTAGAAGGTCAATTTTTAATTAATTTAATTTATTGAAACTCAATAAAAAAAATTAGTTATTTCCTAATTTATTGATTATTTCTATATTTTATTAATTAATTTAATGCAAAAATAAATTGGAAACAATTAGAAAAAAGTTATGTTTGATCAAACATTATTTTTTTAAAAGCACATTTAGACTTTTCTTTTTATATAATCTTAGATTAAAGATGAATAAGTATTTAGATCATTACAACGTTCATTTTGTAATAATTAAAGATATTCAGACATCATTTTCGATACCCTCCTCCACCCATGGGTTTATAAGATTACATTTGGGCTACATCTATTTCTTATCAGTTTGCACTTCAATATTATGTCTATTCGATTTAAATTAATATATAGAATTAATCAACATAAACAAGTATTTTCAGTTAAAATGATTATTATACTTTAATAAAATGATTTCGTATCTAATAAGTACATAAATTTAAATATTAGTTTAATATTTAATAAGAAATTTTAAATTAAAATAACTTCATCGATATATTAAAATAATATGAATACATTAGGTTATAAAAAATATATTAATTAAATTAACATGTAGAATTAATTAACAATAAACTTATAATAAGGACATTATTGGAAGAATTGTTGATTTCATTGTATTCTTTAAATAATGTTATCTTTCTTAATATGGAGTAATATTAGATTACATGATATCTTAGATAAACAGAAAGAAACCGTCCATAAAGTACTATTATCTAATATTTTATTAATTAATTTAATGTCAATCTATATCTATATTATATCTAGGGGAAAAGCGTTGACTTTCCCTTTAAACCTATGGAATTTTCATTTAAATCCTATAATACCACCACTATTATTTGATTACCATTTTATTAGTAAGTAATTTGAAACCAATAAAATTCTTTACTCATTTGATGCCGATTTAAATATAGCTAACAGTTTAGAAAGTGAATTTCTAAATAAATTAATGTATTAGTCGTTAATTAATGTCAAAATTTAACAATTTCCTAATTTATTCACAATTTTCTAATATTTTATTTATTAATTTTATGACAGATAAATGGAAACAAATAAAAAAAAGGTTTGATCAAACATATTTTTTACAACAGCACATTTAGAGTACTATTAGGTTCGTATTTTATTAATTAATATAATGACAATTTATACGATCTTTATCTTTATTATATAAAAAGATTAATATTTTGGAATATATATATTTTTAATTATTTTACTTCTCATTTATATGCTTGATAATCATTTTCTTTTAATTTTAGTCTGATCACAAATTATTGTTACATATTTACTGTGCTTTTAGGTTGCATTAAATATCTAAAGTAATTTATTTGGCTTTAACCAAGCGAATTGGATGTATATATAGTAGAGTTAATTTCACTTATAATAATAAAAAAATAAAGATATATCAAATATACCGGACGTTTTTATTAAATATCAATAGTACCCAAAACGCCACCGGCTAAATTAAATTACATTGTGAAAAGACAAAACATACCCCGATTTAATTTCTCCTTAATTTGTGTAAAATTTAAGTAAATTTATAAAATCCCTTAAATTTTACAAAATTAATGGAAAAATCAAATCTAAACAAAAATAAAAACTATAACAAAAAATAAAAGAAAAATCTTCAAACTTTTGACTTGTTATTCCAGGAAAATTCGAATGTCTTTCTTGTTCGTCATCCTACAAAATACAGAGATAAAAAGTAAACAGTTTATCGATGTGCACTTAAAATTGATATCGGGCACAAATTAAGGAAACAAATTTGAAAACATATGTAAATAGGCTTTTAAAATAAATATTGAATAAAAATAAACATTTAATTAAAAGTAACTTATTCTACAAAATACAGAGAAAACGAGTTCGCCGGACAATTGAAAGATAAATTTTTTTATAAACCGAGTAAACGTTTATTGATGTGTACAAAAAATTGATAAAAGGTACAAAATTAAAGATGAAAAAGATGTAACAATTTCTAAAGATATGTAATAAAAAAATAAAATAAATATTGAACAAAAATAAATATTTTATTAAAAGTACCTCGTTCTACAATCGAATACAACATTCAAAGATCTCGGAGGCAAGCGAGCTCCATAGAGAGAAGAGAGAAACAGAGTCATAGAAGAGAAGTAGTAAAATCTATCAAGATAAGAACAACGATTATGATTACATTTATCCAATCTCTTGCATCATTTTGAAATTCAACGTTTTCATATAAAAAAAAAGTTATGATTTAAAAAAAAATCAACTAAATTTAAAACACTGAACTATAATCAAATTTAAAGAAACTGATAGAAAATATTTCAAAAATCAATTACCCAACATAGAATTCTGTGTTTTTCTTTTCCTAACACTCTACCTGTTTTGAAACATATTGCTTGATTTCATCAGGGGTGATGTTGGAGACGTTGGATCTGACGATGAATGCAACAGGAAACTCTCCAGCAACTTCGTCTTTCATGTTGCAAATTTCTCAAACCCCACCACATAATCATCGTTCTCTTCGTCTCTGCCGAAGAGAAGCAGCTGGTCAGAGATGAAATATACGGCAATCAGTTTCCTAAAAATATCATCGTTGATGAGGAGGGAAAGAGAGAAGAAAACGATGAAGAAAACGACTGGTCAGAAGAAGAAAACGTTGATGAGGAGGGAAAGAGAGAAGAGAATTGTCTAAAAATAAACCTAGTTTTCCTTAAATAAAGATTCATCAAATCAATCTTAATTGATTTTAATTAAAAATAAATAAAAAAAGTAAATAATAAATTAAATGATATGTAATCAATTAGATATAATTATTAGGAAAGATAAAAGGGTAAAATAGACAAGATTAAAAACGAAAACCACCATATCACCACCAAAAATGGTATTTTATGGGTAAAAATGATAAAAGATCATAACAACCAGCATTATTGAAATTGGCTAAATTAAAGTGGTTATTGCTATAATTAATTCTATATAGTAATCACGCATTTTATGGATAATTGATGAAACGCAATTGATTACAATATATGGTATTGTTGAAACCAATTATGGAAAGGTATAATTATAAATCTAGCAAAATTTTCTATAATTTTTATAAAAATATCATGGATTAAAAGTATTTATAAATATAGTAAATTTTGAGTGGATGAATCAGTGATTAACATTAAATTACATATTTTCATATAAGCACTAATTCATACATTAATCATGATTAGCACAATTAAAATTATTATATTCGCAAATAGTTTTAAATAATGATATATTTACAAATATTACATCAAAATCTGCTCTCTCCAGTGAAATTGTTTAAATGGAAACCCAAAATCAAAACAAAACAAATGATATACGCATATCTACCGATTGTTGAAGACATTACATTATCTGTCTAATTAGTTTTTAAAATTACCATATTTTATTAAAATAAACACTTAATAGGGAAATTAGCGAAGTGAGGTTATATAACGATATATTTCTTTGTATGCAACTATTCACACAAAATTTACTAGTTAGAGCCTCGAAATTATCTTGGATTTGAGTTGTCTTGGGTCTTCTTTCTCTCCAAAAGTTCTCTTGAATGATGAATAACCTACTCTATTTATAGAGTTTTCAAGGGGTCTTTAATAGGTATGAGTTTAATTTGATATTGGGCCTAAGTGACACATGCACAATTTAGTTGGGCAACTTTACGTCATCAAATGACCATGGAAAAGACATGTGGCGTTATCTTATTTACCGATTTTGTGTCTTTTAATATAAATTAGACACACGTGTCAAATTATGATAAGTCTCTATTTAATGACAATGTAATTTTGTCACTATTTAGATAACTATTATGTGGCACGTTGTAATTGGTTGAATTTTCTCCTTCAACAACAACTTCATATACACTAGATAGATTATTATCTTCTTAAAAAAGATAATTATCGTGTCGGATGTACATGATTAAAATTTACGGTATTTTTCGAAAATAGTATTTTATGAATTGATATTTTTAAAAATAGTAAAAAATTTGCAATTTTTTAATACTAACATTTTTTTTCTTCCCTCACCAAAATAAGTGTGAAACTCAACCCAACTCACACATGTTTTTAAGAAAAATGTCCCTTTTAAAATATTTAAAAATATTTGCTATTTTTCAAAATATCTATTACAAAAAATATCATATAGTAACATTTCTCATTATTTTGCTTGATTCTTCTACATTGTTTTATTAAAAAAAAATGTTTCAAGATATTAATATCTATAATAAATCTATACTATTCTAAAAGGTGCTTAAAGCGGAGAATATCTCACTTCCAGATTTATCACTACTTTCAAATCTTATTTCAAGTTTGCCATTTATAACTATCCCTACATTTAATTGTTATTTCAAGTTTGCCATTGATAATTATTATTTAATTTTATTTCTGTAACGCCCCGTCACGAGAAAATTAAAAATCAATATTATTTTGTTAAATAATATTAATCAGCTTGATCGATTAATTAGAACAGAAATATCGTGTTATTTCAAAAAGGGTATTATGGTAATTTTTCCCCAAAAATCTCAAAATTTGAAACTTATGATTTGATTAATATTTTGACATAAAATTGATCGTCTCGATGTCAAGATTCCAACGCAACTGACGGTTTATCGTTTTGAGACTCGGTGATCAAGTTATGGACATTTTAAGACAAGTGGCAGTTTCGTAAATATGCAACTCGGGATTTTAACCTAAAATGGCATTCCCATTTGTAATAATCAGCCTTCGGACTCTCTCTTCTCCTCCCTCACGCCGCCGCCCACTTAGAGAAGGAGAAGAAAATTTCCGTCGTTTCGTCTCATTGGTTCGTTGCTCGTCGATTCGATTTTTGGATTCAAGCTATTTGGAATCGATTTCTTGGACTAAAGGTAAAATTTTCCTCTTTTCCTCTCCCTTCTTGATGCCGACGCCCAGGGTAGGGGATTGATGAGTTTTTCATCAATTTTATTTATTAGGAGTTCGTTGGAATCGTGTTGAATCGTTGGAGGAAGATTCGAGGTTTTTCCGTGATTTCCAATCAACGGGTAAGTGTTTGGGATTGAATTTTTGATATTAATAAATCTGGAATTTTAGTTAATTAATTTTCAAGAACATCAAGAACCATAAATTTGAGACCAAACCTCCATTGTTTCCAATCTCGCAAACCTTGGCCGAAAACACAATCGATTTTGATTTACCATGCCTAAAACCAAAACCCATCAAGATCGATTTTCCTAACCTTGAAACCATGACCAAACCATGACCCTAGGAGTGTTCACGGGGCGGGGCGGGGACGGGGAATGCATTCCCCGTCCCCGTCCCCGCTCCCAATCCCCGTCCCCGTCCCCGCAAAATTCCCCATTCAAAGGGATCGGGGACGGGGACGGGGATTCCCCGCGGGGGAATCACGGGGAACGGGGAATTTAGCGGGGAATTTTCCCCGCTTAAATTTAAAAATAAAATCCCTAATAGAGTTAATTTTTCAATACAATTATCAAAATTCACTAATTTATCTAACTCAAATCCAAAACAACAAATTACAATAAAAAACAGCAAGTAAAAACAGCAAAACAGTAAAAACAATAATAAAAACAGCAAACAAAACATATGAAAAACAGTAAAGAAAAACAGTTTTTAAAATAACAGTTATAAAAAACAGTTTAAAACATTAAAGAAAAAAACAGTTTTAAAAAACAGCAAAAACAGTGAATAAAAACAGTTTTTAAAAAACAGCAAATAAAAAACAGTGAATAAAAACAGTTTTTAAAAAGCAGTGAATAAAAACAGTTTTTAAAAAACAGTGAATAAAAAACAGTTTTTAAAAAACAGTGAATAAAAAAACAGTTTATAAAAAACAGTAAGGAAAAAACAATAAAA
This sequence comes from Gynostemma pentaphyllum, assembly GCA_028015215.1. Lineage (NCBI taxonomy): Eukaryota > Viridiplantae > Streptophyta > Magnoliopsida > Cucurbitales > Cucurbitaceae > Gynostemma > Gynostemma pentaphyllum. Next base: position 16,403,620 of record CM051353.1, on the reverse strand, counting down.
AACATAAAAAAAAAGTGAATTATCGGGGATTTTATCGGGGAACGGGGACGGGGATGCCATTCCCCGTCCCCGTCCCCGAAACTCGAACGGGGATTTTTTTATCCCCATCCCCTTTGGGAACGGGGATTCCCCGCCACTTTCGGGGCGGGTCCCCGCGGGGAAAATGAACACCCCTACATGACCCGAAGGTCACGGTTCAGCCATGGCAGCCGACGCCAAACCCCCCTTCAAACGGCAAGATTTGACCGATATTTGATTTCCGTTTTTCGAACCGATGAACCTCGAAACTTTTGCATCTTTTTAGGGTTATGTTAGAATGTAATTTTAATATTATAGGACCTTCGTTTCAGGTCTCTGATTGTCAAAGGAAGTAGCGTGAAAATCGGAATTTAGCGTTTACGAGGTGAGTTAACAGATTAATTAACGGTTAAGGTTTTGGAGAAATCTAAAGCCCAAACCATAGCGAAATGTTTTCTTATATTTATTATTAATTTTCTGAAAGTTTTGGATTGAATTGAATCATTGGAAGTATGAGAAATAAATTAAGAAAACTAAATTTTCGGTTAAGGCTAGTTTAGGCTTTTTCGGTGGAAATTGTATGATTCTTTGTTTAAAACGATTCCGATGGTTGATATTATTTATTCTGGAATTATTTTGGAGTTTAAGGTTGTTTATGGCCAAGAGAATCGGTTAGAATATATTTTTAGTGAATTTTGCGTTTCCGGCAGTTTTTACCCGTTTTCGGCAGTTTTGTGATTTGTTTGTATTTCTGAGTGGGCTGCTGCGTTTTGATTCATAATGATGAATTTTATACCGATTGTAAAGAGCATGATATGTTTAATTGTTGTTGAGAAAGTTGGAGAATTGATTTGACTGCAGGTTGTGTTTAATAGTATTAAGGCTACGAGCTTAAGTACTATGTCATTTTAGTTATGAAAAGAGTTCATAACCGGGTGCTAATAATCATTGCTCGTAAGGATGATTTATTAGAGGATATAGTTATAGATACGTCTATAACCGGGAATTAGGAAGAGTTGTAGTTCCGAGGAACCGCTTTCCTAATGTTGCATGTTAGTGTAGTTTTATATATTCTTTAAGTTAAATGGTTGTTTAGAACGATTTAATTGATGAGTTAAGGTTGAGAGAAAATGTGATGAATTCTTGGATATGAAACTGGGAGAGTTGTCTATCCATGTATGAAAAACTTGTAAGTGACGATTGAGTTTAAGTGACAGATTGAATCTAAGAGATGTTGGAGAGTGACGAGTGCTTGGGACTCGGTTTGGTTTGTTTAGAGACTATTTGAAATCTTACCTGTTAGTTATTTCGTTTTCTCACTGGCCTTAGCCTCACAATGCTATTTGTGGTTTCTTTTCAGGTAACAATGGACCGAGAGGTGGCGGTTGATGAAGTGGAAGAGATAAGGGTTCATGTCATGGTGGCTAGCCAAATGCATCTTTAATTTTCATTGAGATTAAGAATAAAGTATTCGAATTTATTGACTATATTTTGTTTTATGAGATTTGAGACTCATGTTACTCTTAAAACATTTTGTTATTTGATTTAGCTCATCATTTTTGTTTTAAAGATTGTAACTCCGGGGTTGTCGTTTTTAATAATTGCTTATTTGATTTAAGTGAAATTTCATATTTTCAATAAATGATATTTATTGAGTCTTCCGCTGCATTTATTATGTTTGTTTAAAACCATGAAAAGTCGGGTCTTTATAGTTTCACTTTCATATTTGAATCAAAATAGATAAATATCATATAAAATTTCGTTTTTTCTTTCTCATTTAAAAAAATATTTCGAATTATTTATAAAAAAAACATAAAATATAAAAATAGCATGAAAATTAATTCAAAAAAATACGTTTTTTCTTTATGATTTAAAAAAAATAGTATGAAAAGTGATTAAATAGTATATAATTATTTATAAAAAAAAGATGATTGATTAAATAGTATATTTTAAAAACACATTTTTTCCTTCTGATTTTTAAAAAAAATATTGTTATACGAATTATGTATAGAAAAAAATAAATTATTTTAATTTCTTATTTACTATTTAGAATTTAAGTATAGATTTGAATGAGTATTTTTTAAAAATTGTTTATAATCCTTTTGTTCAATTTATTTTTAAATTTATTTTTCTTCCTGATATAAACAAAATATTTTTATATGAATTTTGTTTTTAAAAATATAAATAATTTATAATAAAGATTTAGTTAGTATTATATTTGAAAATACTATTTTTCTTTATGATTTAAAAAATGTTGCTACACAAATTATCTATAAAAAAATGTTTTTGAAAATCTAATTAATTTATAATAAAGATTTAGTAAGTATATATTTGAATGAGCATTTTTCACAAAATCGTTTCTAATTAAAATTTTCAATTTGTTTTAAAATTATCTTTTTTATGATTTAAAAAAAAAATTGGCATTAGTTGTTTTCATATTTTATTTTGGATTTAAATAATCTTAGAGTATACTGAATAGATTTTATTTTATTTTCAACTTTATAAATCATCCAGATATTTCACTTCTACATTTTATATATATATATATATATATATATATATATATATGCCTTGAATGAACCATCAGTTGGATCACAAGGTTGTCAAAAACGTTTGATCTACGTAATCGAATCGTAAGAATCGTTTCTGCTTCATTTTTTTTCTTTTTATTTAAGAAGGCGGAAGAAATTTTCAATTTTTTTTAATAGAATTACATGTTTTGCTTGCAGATTCATCCACTTTTCCATGGAATGAAGAAACAATTTTAGAGAACTTCGATTCATAAGGATAAACGCATAAGTCATATAGACAAACTTTGGATTTCGGGGAAAATTAAAGATTGGAATTTGAAATTGAAGATTGAATATTACGAAAAGTCGTGGCGTGTTGGAAATTGAAATTTTTTATGGAACAAATTTATTGTATATCATCTTTTGTGATTGAAAAAATTATATAATAAAAGGAAAAATAAGTCTTTTAGATTCTGATTGTTTTATAATTTAGTTTTAATAATTTTTTAAGCCATTTATGTACGGGTTTTTTTTTTTTCAATGTAGCATTCTAATTCTTTTATAATTAAATTTTAAGAATATTTTTAAGCCAGTTAGTTACAATTTAAATTTATGTTATCTTTTGTTTGCGATTTTATATAAGCCATATTTATTTAGTTTTCTACAATCAATTTTGTGGGATTGTTTTACAAATTTTGATTATTGTTTGTGGTGTAATTATATGTTCATTTCAATGGGAGAGAATTCAATATATTTGATAGATCAATTATGTGAAAAAACTTAGAGTTTCAGAATGAAAAATTGATTATTTAATATTGGAGATTTAGTAGGATGTCTATTTAATATGTTTTTATTACATATATATATATATATATATATATATATATATATATATATATATATATATATATATATATATAATAAAAACATATTAAATATAATTAATATGTTTTTATTATGTTTTTATTATGTTTCAATTTCTTACTATTTTCTATTTAAATATAATTTTTACTATTATGTTTGTAAAATAACAATTGAAAATTATTAGTTTATTTTTTTGTATTTATTTATACAATTGGGGTTTTTAAAAGTGTGGTAATTTCAAGAAGCAATTATATTTAAAGAACCTATTATATTATTAAAATTATTAAAAAAGAGTTATAATCAATATTAACCGAAAGTACACAAGAGGATGAAATGGGCTTGGTTAATATATTTCTTCTCTTTGAATTATTATTTTTGATATTTTTATTTTGAAAGAATAATAAAGCCTATTTATTTTTTATTTTGAAATTATTTTTTAAAATTTTAAATTATCAAACATATCACACTTTGAACTTAAGCATATTAAATTCTAATTTCTTTTATAAACAGACCTTCAATTATTTAATTTTATTAATTCATAAAAACACATCTCAAATAGACAACTCTTTTAAATATATATTATGAAAAGCTATAAGACACATGCAACACACGTATTGATCAACTAGTTTATTTAAATGCTCATGATTGCACACAATTGATTTTAATCGCTATTTAAGAAAATAATTTTAATTCAAATAAATAATATATACATATTAACTCAATGGTTGTGTCTTTAAAAAAAAAAATCAATGGCTGTAATTATCGAAATAAAAAAATGTACAATTTTTTAATCAAAATAACATATTACTTCCATTCAATAAGTTGTTATTGAAAATAAATGTACCATTCACACTTTTAATACTTGTTATTTTAACATTTATTATAAATAATTGTCATCTAAATGAGTTTTATGAACTAAAACTCTCAATATAACTGAAGTTAATGGTTAATTTAGTTTCAATAATTCTATTCCAAGTTTCAATAATTTAATGCTGGTATTTCAACAAATTATTGAAAATAAATGTAGAATCAACTTTTAATATTTGCTCTTTTAATTAACTTTTATGTTGGACTAAATAATTATCATATAAATTAGTTTTTCCTTTTTAGAAACCAAAAGTTTCATTTAATTATTAGTTAATTGTTAATTTAATTTATCTATTACTAATTTTAATATTTTAATTTAAATAAATTATTGAAAAATTAATATGCTATAGATAAATCAATAAAATATAAATTTTTTTATGAGTCATTTTTTTTTAAGGGAAAAATGAAAATTTCTTCGTATACTATTCGATTTAATTAATTTGATTCCTTAATGATAACTCGTAATTTACGCCTATTTATAAGTGGTTTTCTCTCCATAATAATTAAAATATGATTGTTAATTGGTTTAAATGTCTATAATATTATTAATCTTTGAATTTCATGAACGTAGGCAAAAACGGCACTCAAATCAGACTTAAAACGAAGAAGTTATGCCCATTTTAGTGTTGAAAAGGGCCCGCGCCGCGGCAACAGGATTCGATGGCCGTGGCCTGCAGAAAATCACAATCTGGGTCAAAAACCTGAGAGTAGTCACTGTGGCGGTGAGACCTATCGTCGTAGCGATGAGAAAATATTAAAAAATGTTTAAATTCAGCCGATGACGCCATTCCCATGAAGGTCAGCGTGCACCTTAGGCAATCCATAGCTGAGCGACATGTCGCTCAGATCCAGCGACACGTCTCTCAGATCCAGCGACACGTCGCTCCGTGAATCAATGGACAAGGAAAAGGCGCTGACGTTAACGGCTCAGCTCAGCTTCCACAGCTCGCACGCGACTCCTTACTCAAAACAGAGGCAAGCGGCTAGCTGGTTCGGCTCTAGACGGCTCGGCGGCGGCTTCAATAGATATTATAGTAGATTTTCTTTATTTTTATCCGTTTTTATCTTATTTTTGGCTATTTAAAGCCCCAATTGAACCCTAATTGAAAATCTCTTCTCCCCTATTTTTCTTAGGACTCTTGGATGGTTTTTAATATGTTTTCTAGCTAATTTATTTATTCCAACTAGAGGATTATTGAGGTTTGATTCATGAATTTGTGAGGTTTTGCTCTTAATTTATTCCTATTTTCTCTTTATTCATGATTTTTCTTTGCATATTTTATTGTTGATTAATTCTTGTGCATAGTGGCCATATGTTCAATTGTTAATTTTTCATATTGCTAGTTAGAACGTTTAAATCCGTAATTGTTTAATTGTTCTAATACAAGTAGCATGATAGCATAAATTGATTAAGGACACTTTTTAATTCATGTTATGGGAATTTATTATCTAACTTAAATGAATTGGTCGTATCGTGTTTGTTAGTTAGAATTGGGTTCTTCTCATCTTAATGATGTTAATGGGTTAAATCTTATTATAGTATTCTAGGGTTATCCGTTGATTAGAGAAGTAGTCATTAGATCGTATCTTGGCTATCGAGAAACTAAGGAAGAACACTTGTTGTTCCGGCGACTCCCAACTAATTTAGAGAAGAATTTAGGAATGCATGTTTAGTAATCAATGATCAAATTAATGAACCATAACCGAGATTAACATTTGGTTGGAAGCTTTCTCTATTGATTTTCTTTCTTTTTAATTTATTTTCCGTTTTATTTCCAAAACTCAAAACCCCCCTTTTTAGTTAACTTTAATTTTAATTCTCTTTTCCATGTGGAGATCGACTTTACTCACCACTACTATAGAATTCTAAATCACGAGAGTGAGTATTTATTTTTGGTGGTTTCGACACCCATCACTTAACTTTCAATTTAATCGATCTTAACCTTAAAATACATGAAGTGTTCAATTTTATAGTATCGTTCGATTCCATTACTTATCTATTATTCACACCCTCTTTTCTCTTTCTTCTTTTATCTCTATTCATCACATTTTCTTTCTTTTCTTAAAACCCTTTTCCAACTTCTTTCATGGCTTCCCACCACACTAAGTGTCCGTTTAGGATAGTTTTTGAACATGTTTAAAAGTGTTTTTAATAAACAAAGAATTTTTTATAACTATTAAAAAACACTGATAAACACTTTTAAAAAATATCCCCAAATAGGCCCTAAGTCTATCTTCTCTCTCTTACTCCTCTTCATTGATAAAGCCCTTTAATCTTGTTGTTGTGATTGATAGCACAACTTCAAAAGCTAGTTTGTTTACCACGTACAATGTACATAGTGTAATTTTAATTTTATTAAAGATTTTTGGGTAAAGTACCCCTTTAGTCCCCGAGTTTTAGAGGTCTTGTCTATTTGGTCCCTGCATTTTCAATTTGTGTCTAAGTGGTCCCTGGTTTTTGGATGTTGTGTATATTTGGTCCTTGCGCTTTCAATTTGTGTTAAGTAGTCCCTGAGTTTTGGATATTGTGTCTATTTGGTCTCTAGATTTTCAAGAACTATTATAAATAAGTTTAATTGGTCTTTAATTTAACGTATGTATTAAATTCTTACTAGATTATTGGCTTAACGCTAACATAACATGTTTAATTGATCAAAATACGAAGATATGATTAAATATTATTTCAAATCTTTCATCAATCTAGGCCTAAAATTTGACATAATAATATTTAAAACTGAGGGACTAAATAGACACAAATTGAAAATGCATGGACCAAATCAACACAATATCTAAAACTCAGAGACTACTTAGACACCAATTGAAAATGTAGGGACCAAATAGATACAACCTCCAAAATTTAGGGACCAAATGAGTACTTTACCCAAGATTTTTTTTAATAGTTTTTATTAAATATTAATATAAGAATTTGATATAAAAATATTATAAACATTAAATGTATATGTTTCTTATTAGGTAAGTATTATTCATTTAATTATTTTTCCCAATTAATTAATAAGAAAATAATGACATGCTTTAAAATTTTCAAAATTTTCAAAAACAACATTTTCCCCTTCTTGGCTCAAAGCAAGCATTGGAACCCAACCCACATATACCTTAAAGAAAAGGACTATTTCCATGAATGACTTTTTTGTGTTTATAATAATCATATGTTTAATCAATCATAATAATTACATAAATGGCCTAAACCATCAGCTACTAGTTTTAATGTATTGCGAAAAGACCATCAGCCACTAGTTGCATTGCGAAAAGATGAAAATAAATTTTCAATTTAATTTTCCATATATAGTGCAAGATTTAAGAAAAATTATGTAATGGAAAATAAAAAACTAAATATTAAAAGAGGCCTAAGAAATCCCTTTCTTCCCTAGATTATGTTTGAAACGCATCTATTTTCCCTCAATCTTCTTCCAATAGCCATTAAAGCTTCTTCAAGCTTCAGAATTTTAAAACGAAATTCACGGTTATTTTAAAATATTTATTAGTATAAACAATTAAATCTATAAATGAACAATTTTAAACAAAGATCATGATTAGTTTAACAGGTTTATAAATTATAAACCAATATTTTTTGTGTCTTTCGAATCCTTTTTCTTCTCCAAAACCTTTCAATCGCCATTGATGCTTCTGCAATCTTCAGAAAAAGAAAATCTTGGTTAGTATAACAAGTTTATATTATATAAACTAACATTTATCGGTTAATTTAACAAGTTTATATCATATAAACTTAACAGATCATCTGAACAATTCAACATTCTCATAAATCAGTTAATTATTTCAGAGTTTCAAATGATTGATGATATGGTTACTATTGCATTCTTGGCATCTTTATCTGATAGTTGGTCTACTATGAAAATTGCTATCACTAATTCTCAAGGAAGAGGGAAGCTTTGTTTTGCAAATATAGGAGATGCTGCTCTTGCAGAAGAAAATGGCTTGAAGAGTTCTGGTATAACCTCTAATAGTGGTACTTCTTTGTATACTAGTAGAAGAAAAATCAATTAAAGTAACAGCAGTAACGGTAAAGATACATGGAACAAGGGGATGTAGTGTTACTACTGTTGCAGGAAGAGTCACAAGAAATCATACTGCAGAAAACTGAAACAAGATTAGAAAGACAACGACAATAACTTAGAGGCGATTATGATCATGGATGCTCTCTATTGTGTTGATTGGGGTTGTAGTGCCGATGATAGATTGCGTTATGGATAGTGCCTCTTTTTTTCATATTACTGCAAACAAACAATTGTTCTCATCTTTTACTGCAAGCGAGTTTGGCTTAGTGAAAATGGGGAACGAAAATATCTCTAAAGCAACTAGAATTATAGATGTAAGTTTGGAGACTGATATATGATGCAGGCTACTATTGAGGAATGTCAGGCATGTTAATCATTATAAGTCGAATATTATTTCTGCTAGTCAACTTGATAATGTTGGTTATCGAAGTGAGTTTAGCAGAGGGGTATGGAAACTCACTAGGGGATATTTATTGGTGGTGAGAGGCTACAAGTGTTCTACTCTATATGTAATATGTTTGAGTGTTGTCAAAGTTAAGGGTGCTACGTGTAAAGTGCAAATTTGAAAGTTGTTGATGTTCCTTCAACTGGGAGCGTCGACAACGCGAAAAGGACAATTAGATCCTAATCCCTCAGTTCATGTGGAGGAATTGTTGGGAGAATCTAGAAGCGCTCAGAAATAGCCTCAACTGACAGGCAAGATAACGAACTGGTGACTTTGTCTGGGGGCAATATAACACTTTTGGCTAGTTTCAGAAACAAATAGGGTGTAAGCATCAGAGATAGAGTCTCTAATCTGGAAACTAACTTGAATTCTAATGTCAAGCATATGATGGAATATTTCTTTACCTATGTTTGTTGGAGGCGAATGGTGGGTGGTTGATTGAACTATATAGATGGAGTGGGAGTTGCTGGAGTATCTTTTCATGCCTGAGAGATAGCTCACAGCGGAGGCCTTGCAGAGGCCAATTATGTTATTGGATTCTAACAGGTATATGGTTTTGCAAACTGGTTTGATCAGTTTGTAGTTCGAAGCCTTGGTATTCCAAGGAAGTGGTAAGTTGCTCATGTAGTGGGGTTGAAGATGCTTGATTTGTCTCTAAGTGGGAGATTTGTTGAATTTGGGTGGACCCAAATCAAATAATAAGCCCAATTTATAACTTAAGGCCCAATTTTGACTAAAAGTCAAATTAGGTTAAATCTATTATTTGGGTGTGCAATCAAGTGACGGTGGAATTAATTTATAAAAGAAAAGTGGCAGCCACTTTGTGTGTGATTTTAGCTCAAACGCAAACAGAAGAAAAAAAAGGTGGCGTGAGACATTTTCTTCAGCAAAGGCGAAAGATTAATTGTGGGCAGTAAGGGCTTGTTGACGACAATTAAGTTTTGGGGTGATTTATTATTGAGAGAAAAATATAGAGTTATAACTGATTGTTAAATTTTTACTTTTCGTCTCAATTGTAATCTTCAACTTCATAATGGAACCTGCAAAATTTACAAAAGACAGGATGTACCAATCAAAAACATCTATAAAATTTCAATGTTTTTTTTTCTCTTGCTTTTATTTTATTCTTTGTATTATTATTTATTGCTCTTGGTATTAAGGAGTTTAAGGATTTGTAAACCTTTCAAATTCCCAACAAGTTATCCACAAAGAAATCGAAGAAGACAAAGAAGCTCCCTTGAGACCGAGAGTTGTCTTGTTTACCAAAGCATATGCAATGCCAATATGGATGGCTAGAGGAATAGCTAAGAAGAGAATTAAGAGCATGACAAAAGATTGTGTCTGAAGAAATCTTATTACATTTTGCAAGTATATATATATCTTTTTTATTTCTTTTACCATTTCTATTTTTATTACCGTTTTTCTTTTCTTTTATTATTGGATCTGACGTTTTTCATTTTTTTTAGGGTTTGTCTTCTTCTTTTCGTTTCTGTCATTTCTATTGTTATATCACAATGCGTACTTCATCGATTGATATTTTATATGGCGGATCGTGGGATGAAGCTCACAACTATCAAGAGTTCGAGTTGAAAAGTATGATGTTTTTTCAGAACACCAAGTTGGTTGATTTGATGAACAAACTCAAATGTAAGGTTCATTTTAACAGTGATACTCACTATATTTTGATGGAGATACTGACTGTGTCTAAAGTAAAAGTTTATTTAGACGTCAAAATGGATAATGACGTTGCTTTTTTAGAATCATTTCTTTTCGATAGCTCCACTGCTTGAGTTTCAATAGTCATTGGAAAAAAAAAACCGTTTTTCTACCTGCACCCGTTGAATATGTGGTTATACCTCCCAATTCTTTTGAAGCTCAACAACCTGTTTTTGACTTAGGTATATATAGCAACCCTAAAGATTTTTATATCGACAAGATTCCTTCCGAATTTAACTTCATTTCTATGGTTAACGTAGAATGTCCTTGTGAATCATTTTACCTTAAGACTGTTAATGCAATTTACGCATCGAAGCATGTATTGAAAAAAGTTGTTCAAGTTCAATCTTTGAAACATGGTTTTCTTATTCATGTTGTAAAATCTGATGAGGGTAGGTTTTTTGCATGCTGTAAAGATTTGGAATGTAGCTAGTTCGTTAAGGCATCACCATATGAGGGTACTAATTGGTGGTCAATTAAAAAATATTGTCTACAACATTCATGTTCTGTCAACATTATCAAAGTAGACCATGCCCAAGCCACTGCCTCTATTATTGCTGGTTATATTAGATAATTTTTTAGGGTTTGTAGTGGCAAGTTTATGTCCTCCAACAAGATTGTTAGTTTTATGAAAAATAGGCATGGGATTCACAATTGTTATTCAAAAGCTTACCGTTCAAGGGAACTGATTTTGAACGAGATTAGAGGTTGTCCCGTTGAATCATATGCTATTGTTCCAAGTTTTGCTACGTTTTAGCTACTCATAATCCAGGTATGCATTTTATTAAATATTTATATATTATCAACATTTACTTTTTTATAAATTTTTTGTTTTAGTTGCAGAAATGTTTAAAGTTTTTTTTTTTCTAGGATCTTACATCCAATACCAGTTGACAAATGAAAATAGATTTCAATTTCTTTTCATGAGTTTGGGTGCTTCAATTGTCGGATTTGCGCATTGTAGACCTATCGTTTTTGTGGATGGGACATTTCTGAAATCTAAATTTGCGGGTGTTTTATTGACTGCCTGTGTATTGGATGGCAACAACCAAAATTTTCCTATTGCTACTACTGTGGTTGATTCAGAGAATGATTGTTCTTGTGAATGGTTTTTTGTTCATCTTAATAACATTATCGGTGGTAGAGAAAATCTTTCTTTAATTTCAGATAGACACTCGAGTATTTTTAAAGCAGTTTCCAAAGTTATGCCTGGTGTGCATTATGGAGTTTGTATGCATCATCTATCTCAGAATATTAAGAGTCATTTTCACAAAAAGTCGTTAGCTGAACATTTTAAACGTTGCACTGAAGCCTATACTAAGGAAGAATATGAATTTCTTTTTCACCAATTGGAATTGATGAAACCTAGAATAGTACCATATCTAAATGATATTCGTAAATGTGTATGGTCCTGTGCATATTTTCCTGTTGTTCGTTTCAATGTTATGACCACAAACATTTGTGAAAGTTATAACGCAGTTTTGAAAAATGCACGAGAATTACCTACTATTAGTGCCTTAGAAGATGTATGGTTGAAATTAGAGCAATGGTTTTTTGAACGTCGTTTACTGGCAAGGAAGTAAAAGTCGCCGATATCGGTGACATTGTCGCCGACTTGTCGCCGGAGAAGGGAGGAGATAAGTCGACGGTGGGCAAACTAATTTCTTATACGAAATCGGCGACTTGTCCTCGATATCGTCGACTTCACATTGTCCAACGACTTGTCCAATCAGTTGTCGGGTTGTTCACGTGGCTTCGACAACTTTCGGCGACTTTTGGCGACTTTCGGCGACTTTCGGTGACCTCTCTCTTTGTCTCAACCTGACTGACGGTGATCTCTCTCTCTCTCTCCCTCTCCCTCTCTATAAAAACCGAACCTAAATTCTTATCTTCTCATCAACACAACACTAACTAATTTGACATCTTTCCCTCTCTCAGGATCTTAACCATCGACTAAATCAATAAAACAGGTCAATTTTCTTTCTTCACTCTATGGTTTTTTTTTAAATCTATTTTCTTCGTTATTCAATTTCATTTGTTAGTATGTAATGATCAAGGTTATCAAAAACGTACGATTCGCGATTCGAATCGTATGTTTCGAATCGAAACGGAAGGGTTTTGATTCGTATCGTGGTTTTGAATCGTAGATCAGAGGTATTATGAATCGAACGATTCGTTCTCCGATTCATTTTTCCGTTTCAAAAAGATGAGGGAAATCATTGATAGATGAGACTTTAATGGCAGACGAGGAGTTTGAAATATGAAGAAGAGGAGTTGGAAATGAAGCAATGAAATATGAAGAAGAGGAGTTTGAAAGCAATCCCAATGCCAGACGAGGCGGTGCAAGGAGAGGGAGATAGATGAAACTTCAATTGTCATTTAATTTATATTTGCTGTCAATTGTACTTACGTGCCAGCATGCCAACCACCCACATTTTTTTAATATAAGGGAAGGGTTAGGTAGGTTTATTTAAATGAATGGTTGTGTGCCACAGCCAAACCACAATGTTTATTTTTTTAATTTTGTCATTTTGTTTGAATTTAATTAATGCTATTACCCTTTTTTGGAATTTAATTAATGATATTTCTTATTTATATTAATATTAAAGTTATTTATTACTATTTTATCTATATTTTCACATATATATGATGTTTAATTAATAATAAATAAATATAAATTGAATCTTACGATTCACGATTCGATACGATTCACGATCTAAATTTTTAAGAAAACGATTCACGATTCGATTCACGTTTTGATAACCTTGGTACTGATTATTAGTAGTATTTACAACTGTTTCAGTATCTAATAAGATTTTTTTTTTATCATGTGTTTAAGAATTTTAAAAGTTTAGATTCTTAGAACAACGTGTTTCATTAAGTACAAACATAATTATAACAATTTGCTTTTTAGTTAGACACCTTTTTTGTGAGTCTTGTTTTTTCATCGAGGATTTTTTTTTTTTTTAAAGAGAGATGAGATATTTCAAATATATATATATTTTTAATTTTTATAAATATTGAAAACATTTTAATTAAATTTTAAAGGTTAAATTTCATTTGACTTTTTCCTCATATTTCCATTCAAAATCCAAGATTTCTCTTGGTTTCTTCATTATTGTTTTCCCCCTTTCCCCCACATAAACTCTGGTATTATACCCATTATTTTCTCCCAATTCTATATTTATCTTCCAACTCAAGATCAAAATATGACGTTTTCATATAGGTGACGAGATATAAAACGAAAAATATAATCTATTTGAAAAGGTTTTGTTAACATTTAACTTGTTTCATTAACAACAAATAAATTTAATCATACAATATCAAAGGTTAGGGGCGACATGTATACACTAACCAATTTTTTCCCACCTTTTCTAATTCTTAATTGTTGTATTAATTTTAAAATGTGATATAATAAAAAAAAAAAAAAGTCATTCTAAATAAAAATAGAAAATCTTTCTCTTCATAAGTTTGGACTTATTATTGTAGTGTGCTAACATACTTTCTACCTCAACAACAGCTAGAAAGTAATTATTTGATCAATCACACCTTATTATATAGTTGGCGGCAAGGAAGTAAATAGTTAGTTTTAATGTTTTAATTGTAAGAAAAAATTAAAAGAGTCAATATTACTAATTAGAATTAGTTTTCAATTTCGTACTTTAATACTTTAAGTTTAATTTATTTTCATAACCATATATGTTGTGAATGTGATTTTATGTAGGTTGAAATGGAGTCTAATCGTATCGATTCTGCATGGACCTATTGTGCACCAATTGAGGGCAATAAATTTGGGACTGTCTATAATTTTTGTGGTGCAATTAATAAAAGCGGGGGAATATCACGATTTAAGTATCATCTAACAGGAAAAGATCCTAGAAAAAACATAAAGGCATGCAAGCAAGTACCACCGGAGGTGAAGGCAGAGATTGATCAAGCTATAAAATTGAAGGCAAAGATGAAGATGAAAAAGGCAAAAATGGATGAGATACAGCGACGAGCCGTAAAGATTTGAAAAGCAGTCAGGATGTTTCTACCGATGATTCTGATGATGTTGAAATGTATGCGGCGGATATGGACCCAATCCAAAATAAAGAATATAGAAGGGCACTTCGTGAGTCAAGAAAGACGGCGATGGAAGAAGAACACCTCCGTCAAGAGGGATTTCAGCGAGGTCAAGGTTCTGGTACTCTACCATGGTCTACGAGTAGTAGAGAACCATCATATTACAAGTCGGAAGCTGGCAAACAAAAAAAATATTCAAGATATGTTTAAGAAAGGTGGACTTAAAGAGACGTTGGGTAAACTAGTCTCACGCTTCTTCATATACGATAATATTCCTGCTGTGAAGGCTAAATCTCACCACTTCAAGAATATGATTGTGGGAGCACAACAAACGGGTAAGTACTGTTTTATATTATCTATTTTTCACCAAGTTCATTCATAGTTTTTTTTTAATATTTATATAATTTGTATATTTTTCATATAGGCGTTGGGATTCCGACACCATCTCCTTATGAAATTCGAAATAAATATCTGGATATGGAGTATGAGGGGATGGATTCTTATGTGGAAGAGATGAGGAATAAGTGGCCAACTTATGGTTGCACTATAATGTGTGATGGTTGGACGGGGCTGACACGAAAATCCATAATCAATTTCATGGTCTACTCTAAAGGTAACTCCGTGTATTTAAAATCTGTTGATGCATCTGATATGATAAAGGATGGCAAATACATATATGGCCTCTTGAAAGGAGTTATTGCCCATGTTAGAGCTGACAACGTAGTTCAGATAGTCACTGATAACGGTTCTGCGTTTAAGAAAGCTGGAGAGAAAGTCATGAGTAAATACAATATATACTGGACTCAATGTGCTGCTCATTGTATAGATCTCATGTTCGAAGATATTGCTAAGCGCACAATGGTAGTAAAATTCGTAACGGAGGCGAGATCAGTGATGAATTACATATACAATCATGGGCAATTGTTAGCACATATGCGGGAATATTGTGAAGGAGACATCATTCGACCAGGAGCTACAAGGTTCGCAGTGAACTATATCGCTCTCAATTCTTTGTTAAAGAAGAGAGGTGGGTTAAGGAGGTTATTTACGAGTGAAGACTGGCTCAACAATAAATTGAGTAAGACCGCAGGTGGCCGTGCAGTTGAACAAAATGTTCTTTCTCATTCTTTTTGGGATGGAGTTGAGGTGGTTGTCAGCATATTCGAGCCGATGTATTCAGTTTTGCGAATCGTCGACACAGAAGTGGTCCCAACCATGCCTCTTCTTTACGACATAGTTAAGACCATGAAAGGAAGAATCGCAAAACTTCAGGGCAAGGCTTGGGTGCTTGGAATAATTGAAGAGCGGTGGGATAAGACATTATCACATCCCCTTCATGCGGAAGGTATATTCTTAATCTAGATTAATATTTAACAGTTTTTTTATCAATAATTTTTAATATTAATGCATGTGAACCTATGTAGCTTATTATTTAAATCCAAGATTTCATTATCGTGATAACGTTGGTAAGGATGTGGAGTTAGTACAAGCTGTGCATCAAGTGTATAACAAACTTTTTCCGAACTGTCCCGGAGTTGCAGATTTTGGGATTGAGGTATGTATTTATCAAGAATTTAAAATGTATATATTATTATTATTTAATTGATAGAGAAATATCACATTCAAATTGCAGCTGACGTATTTTCGCGATGCTAAGTGAGGATTGGCGATCGAGCTGCTATTGCGTCTCGACAAAAGATGGCCCCATGTAAGGATTCATTGATATTGCAATACATCTCTTATTTAGTTAGTTACTCACTCTGTCTATATTATGAAATTGATAATTATGTACATGTGTACAGGTGAATGGTGGAACATGTATGGAAATAGTGCCCCGATTGTTCGACAAGTGGCAATAAGGATATTGGCACAAACAGCTTCATCATCTGCTTGTGAGAGGAACTGGAGTACATTCGCTCTCATACATACAAAGCTCCGTAATCGGTTGGCATATGAAAAGCTTCATAAAATTGTATTCTGCTACTACAACATGAAGCTGAAATTAAGAGACATGGAGGCTGAAGCAGATAAGGTTGCCGAAACCGATTATGTAGATATGCTGGACTTAGAAGTTGGAGCAGAGGGGGATGACGGTTATGAAGATCCCATGTTTGATTTGGTTTGACCTTGGATTTCTCTGTCGATTCTGTTGATAGGGAAAACTTGCTTCAAGCCGGCTATACCCTGAGCCAAAGACAATTAGACAAAGGAAAGAGACGAACGATAACTATTGACGATGACGACGATGACGATGAGACTCAAGGACCATCACATGATGATGGAGGTGATGGTGGAGGTGGAGATTATGAACAAAAAGGACAATCATCCGAACAACCAATGAGTCCTTTTTCTTGTGAGGGTAATTTTGATCACGCGACCCATGATTCAGACCATGGAAATCGTGAAGGTGGTGAGGGGATAGCTGCAATCGGAAAACCTTTTAATCGAATTCAAAGACCAATACATGATTACGGGTTGGATAAAATGGGGTATGGTGACAATGACTCATTGATATCGAGTATAGGGACCATTACTCTTGGTAATACTCAATATGGTGGGGGTCTTTTTGATTTCATGAGTACGGGAAGATCAGAGCACGATCGATACTCAATAGCATCTTCTCATGCATCGAATTTTGTGCCTCCGGCTCAAGCTCATATTCCAGATGCTGAATCACGGTTTGTGCCTCAACAAAATTACCCTGAACATAATTTTGGCTTTGGAGTTGGAGGGACACAATTTCAGGCATAATATCCCTCAATATCAAAACTTCCCTCAGGCTCAAGCTCAATTTCAAAGAAACATCCATCACAATCCAAACTTCCCGATGTCTCCCATGACCTCTCAACATGGATCTCAATCAAATGATTCATCATTTATGTATGTCCCATTCTCGATCCCCTGTTCGATGCTTGTTCAAGCTCGAAATTTGGATCATTATCCACGACCAGGGTCTATTTGTGCAAGTGATGACTCGTATCTATGGCATGTCGATAATTTTGTTCGCAATTACAGGGTCGATTGACATGGCAAGGGTACTTAAATTGGAAACAAAATGAGAGTGATGGTGTTGTTGACCCACCGAGGTATTCATGTCGTTTTTAGTCATATGTATTTTGAAGTCATCGTTGTAATAAAAATGTTTAATGTGATGTAAACGTTCGATACATTTTCTCCAATTTTTCATAATTTGACAAATTTCATGCACTTATAGGTGTATATTGTCATTATATGGTAGATTATGACTTAAATATCCTACTGTGAAAGTTTCATTTATGAAGTCCAAAAATTAATATAAGTTTCCATCGTTTTCGTGATTTTTATGGGAATATCCGTCGACATCGACAACTCCGTCGACAAGTCCGTATATTTGAACCTCGACATCTTGACCGACATCGACTTTTACTTCCTTGTTTACTGGCAACTAATGTTCATTCTTCCATCACCCCTTGGGGCGAATGCGTTTTGAGGAGCAATATCAAATCTGGTAGAAGGATGATGTTACTTTTTTTTTCATATAAATAGTTATTTTTTATAACTGTTTTTATTTTTGTTACTTACTTTTTTTTTGTTCAATGTTTACTTTCTTTAATAGATTAGGTATTTGAACGATTTTGATTCAGTTGTTGTTACATTTGAAATGGAGTATCGTGTTAACATTGAAACCAAGAGATGTGAATGCAGACATTGGAATCTTATGAAAATATCTTGTGTTCATGCGTGTGCTGCTATCATTTCTCGTAACCTTCCCCCTACTGAATATGTTCATAAATCATATTCCATTGATTCTCTTCAAGCAACCTATGCGGGAATGGTAATGCCTATTGGTCACCGCAAACAATGGAAGACTCCTTATGAGGTTGATGTAGTTGTTGTCCATCCTCTCGATGTTTGGCATTCGGTTGATAGACCAAAGATGAAAAGACACATTTCTCATTTGAAATCTTATAATTCCGGATCCGGTTCTAGGAATTGCTCTCGTTGTGGTGGTTCTGGTCACAATCGCAAGACTTGTTGTAATGCATTTCGTTACGCTGCCTTGAATTAACTTGTTCTCTTTTTATGCAATGTTGCTTTTTTATATACTTTTTTATTTTTTCCTAAGTTTGGTTATTCATTTCTATTTTTTGGTTTTTCAATATTTTTTGTTACATTTTTGTTTACTGTTAATCATTCTTGGTTTTTAGTAATCCTATCTAGTTATATTATTCTACCTTCAGTGTTTTTTTTATAATTTTTATTGCTTTGAGTGTTTTGTTATTTTTTTTTCATTGTTTATTTTATATAATACTTGGGTAAATATGATTAGATAGTTAAGACTTATTTGATATCTTGTCTAAATACTCTATTCGTTTTATTGTCTTCTTTATTCATACAATTTTGCAAGCTTTTAATAATCGTCTTACAATCACTTTCCCTCATTTAACCAAATTTATATCATGTTACAGAATGTTAAATTAGTCATACTCTACCTATGAATTAAATTACTTGTGTACATCACTATATATATTGTTGTCCAATCATCAAAACACTTGTAAGATTCAAAAAGCAAAATAACATATAAGTCAACACTAGTTGTTAATATCCAAAATAAACAAAACATTGTTTCTTAAAACTGAAATTTTAATACGATTGCCTTTTTTTTTCAAAGGCTAACCATTGCTTGGATCTAGTGTTGGAGGAGTGAGTATATGAAACTTTAGACCCTCCATCTCTTTTTCATTCGACCCGAATTTCTCTGTATACGGCTCAGAAGTATATTTTCCATCCTTTTTGGTTCTTTTTGGGCGATTCATGACATTTGATGTCTTCGTATAAGTTTGTTTCTCTCGTTTTTCCCTTTCTTCACCCCTTTATCTCCAACCACATTTTTTCCTTTCCCAATTTTTTTTTTCTTTCAGCTTCACAGGATTTAGCACAGTCTCTCCCATATTCATGGCTGTATCTGAAGCACCAATCTGTATGTACTTTTTGAAATACAGTTATCATTTCATAAACATTTATATAAACAAAACAGTTTCTAATTTATAAACATTTTTAAGTAACACACCTCATTTTTGTCCGGGCATATCGCGCTGCCACTGTTTCCTGCATCAAGTTCTTCACCTCCCTGTTTTTTTTAAGTTCAAGTAAACTCTGATTATTTTATGAAAATTTAAGTTAAATAATTAGTTTATTTTAATGACATTTTACCCTATATATGACTATCGATTGTTCTTTATTTTTCAACCACTCCATTATATCTGCAGAAATCTTCACAGGAGATATTTCAGAGTCATCTTCTATTCTTATTTCCCACAAATATTGCAACAATCAGTTTTTTCCTTTTTAAATGTATTCTTTTCTTTTTATAAATTATCATTTCATTCTAAATATGCATTATATAATACCTTTTCTGAAGTTTTCTCATTCATAAATGTTATCTCTTCGTCATCATTCCTCAAGTCAACCCTATCAAACCCCTCTTTATTTCTTTCTCATTAGACACGTGATCATCGTTTCTGTTGTTGTCAGCGTATTCAAATCCCTGAAAATTTTGATTTTTTATTTTGCAATTTTTTTTAATTATATATTGGTTATACAAGATTTAGTATTAGTACCTCTTATCCATGCCCATCGTAATCCCTTTCAGTTTGTCTTCCTAGTTTTATCATTTCATATAGATCATTCACTTTCTTCTCCAATTTTACTTAGGTTTGCCGCATTGTGTAATTTTGATGGAGTATAAGCTTTATATCTTCCGCCATTTGGTTCCTGTCTTCTATATGTTCATCATAACATCCATCATCGCTGTAATTACTCGGTCCTCCTTTTTCATTTTCCATTCTTTCTCTCATCTTGAACTCTCTTTTAAAAATTTTCAGGTATTCTATCTCAAGCTCCTCATCAGTAGGCTTCATTGGTTGAACTGTTACCTGTATTGAAAGTAATATTTTCAGTTATTTTTTATAAACAATTGATTAAATAAAACTGTTTATATCACATAAACTTTTTACTGACCGATTATGTGATTACATCATTTTCATAAAAGCACCACGTCCCTTACTTATGATAATCCCAGTTTAGCATCCTTGGATATCCATTCTCGATCCTTTTTGCCTAAACTGAATTAAGAGACAAAGCTAGTAGGATTTCACACGCCCAAATGACTAGAGCTTGGGGAAAACCAGACAGTTGTTTGAATCCCCAATCTGAGAAATCTATTATTTTCTTAATGCTTGCAACAGTCAGATTGTAAGACAGCCTTCCCCATGAGTACCCATTAAATACCTTATCATTCTCGACTAATCTAAAATGCAAGTTTGCAATGGTTGTTCCATATTGCTTTGGTATAACAAGAGATTCCAACACATAAAACTTCACCATCTTCAAAGCTAACTCCTCATCTGAGAAATCAAATCCTCTAAATCCTCTGTCCAAAGCATTCCATTCCAGCTTTAGGAGTATATGCAAAAATTGTTTCCAATAGCTCACTTTCCGGTAATATATCCTTGTCCACGTTTTTTACCGAATTACAATTCAACCCCATGATCATACATAATTATAGCAAAGTGAACATATTGTATTCCATCTCCAAGCTTGAAACTAAGTTCATCTGGTTTTTCATTTTTCACAGCCACGACTTAAGAGATGTTGTATTAGCTTCGTTGGGAATTTTCGCACCGACATTTTTAAAATGTTATTCAGACAACATTCATCCAGTAAGTCAAGAAGTCTTCCTTTGCACATTTTGTTTACATCCTCAATTATATCATACTTTGCATATGAAACCGTCTTTTTATCCTTATACCAGTTCAACGACTTAATCAAATAGCAATTATCGTACGTTAAATTTCATACAATAAATATGTTAACTATAAATCAAAATCAAATTTTATTTCATCGAGATTGTGATTTTTCTTACCCTTTGTTCTGATTCTTCATCATTATTCCTCCCAAAGTAGTCCTCGATTCTCCTTTGTCTTCTTTTTCACCATCTGCATTTAGTTACATTCACAAACGAGCCCCTTTTTCAGTTTGTTTATCAAAATTTCAGACACATATTTATTTTACAGTTGTCATGTGTTTCAAGTTCATTAAAAATAACTGAATTTTAAACTTTACACTTTTGATAATGGCATTTTCAAATAGAAATTGCTAAGTTTATCAAACCGAGTTTTTTTTTATAGATATTATATGAAATTGAGGGAGGGGAGATTCGAATGTTCGACCTCATGAGAATGAGTAAATATCTAACCAGTTGAGTTATGCTGAGTTGACTATCAAACCGAATCCTTAAGTATTCTAAAATCACCGTGAGTCGTTAGTTTCATGCTCAAGAGTGTAGTTTAATCATCACTCATGACACTTTGTATAAAAAAAATCACCATACGTCCACGTGTGCACATGGCTATAAGTCAATAGCAACGGTGCCAAATGACCCCTTTCCAATGAGATAAGAGATGAATAGTACTTTAGTACCATTTTACTTTTTTTATTATTTGTCAATGATTTCCTTTTTGAACTTTCTAATTTCTTGATTCTAGCTTTCTCTCTCAATCTCACACGTCTTCTCTCTCGTGTTTATTTTGGACCAAAAAAAAAAATGACCCATCTTATTAAATCCACCCACAGAATGAGAATGAGGATTTCCTCTTCCTTGGTATGATGTAAGTTTTGTTTGTTTATTTATTACAAAAGGGTTTGAGTTTTCTCAGAAGAAGAAGAAGAAGAAGATGACATCAAACACAAATTTTGGTTCAGAATTCAGCAACCCTTTGCTGGAAATCAGCCATGCAGCTGGTAAAGAAGATGATGAAGAAACAAAGAGATTAATTTGGTGGAATAAGTTTTTTGAAAAGGAAGAGTTCAAAAAACAAGTCTTGTTTTCTTTCCCAATGATTCTCACCAATGTCTTTTATTTCCTCATTACCTTAATCTCTGTAATGTTTGCTGGTCATCTTGGTGACCTTCAGCTCGCTGGAGCTACTCTTGCTAATTCATGGGCCACTGTTACTGGCTTCGCTTTCATGGTCAGTTCTTTTTTTTCCTCTTAAGGCGTTTGGCTCGTGGGTTTGGACGGGTTTGTTAAGGATAAGTTAATGTAAAATGTGTTAAAATTGTGAAAATGAATGAATTTCTTAATTATAAATTGGTATAAAATGTGTTGAAAATTGTGAAAAGTGAATGAGTTTGTTAACCCATCATAAAGGGTTGCAAAATCACAACACAAACGTGAGTTAGACTTGTGTTGATCAAATCACTTGTTCAAACCGATGAGCAAAATGTTGAGATATATGATTAAATTTGTCCTTGCCTATTAGTTTAAACTTTTGGATCTATTGATAATTTAACATATTTAATATGATATCAGAGCAGAAGCACCTGTCCTGCGTTGATGACATTTCCTCACCACTTATTAAAAATTCCATATATTTGGGTATTGTGCAAATAACCAAGCGCACGTGAGGAGAGTTTTGAGATATATATTTGGGTCTAGTGGTGATTTAACATATTTAATACCAAACACCTCGGTTTTTCAATTTTTTTCTGTTCAATTGACCTGCTTCTAACTTTTGATGTTTGTTTTAATCTAGACTGGGCTAAGTGGAGCTTTAGAAACACTCTGTGGACAAGGATATGGAGCTAAATCTTACAGAATGTTGGGAATTTATCTACAATCCTCCTGCATCATTTCCTTTGTCTTTTCAATCTTTATATCCATTTTATGGTTGTATACTGAGCCATTACTGATATTGTTTCAACAAGATTCTGACATTTCAAAGACAGCTTCTCTGTACATTAAACTTCTCATTCCTGGTGTTTTTGCATATGGGTTTTTGCAAAACACACTGAGGTTTCTTCAGACACAATCTGCTGTCAAGTTTCTTGTTGTTCTTTCAGTATTACCATTGATTCTTCACATTGGTATTGCTTATGCTTTGGTAAATTGGACTAGTCTTGGTCTTACAGGAGCTTCTTTATCTGTTTCCATTTCTTTATGGATAGCATTTATTGTTTTGGCTTTCTATGTTATTAAAGCTAAGCATTTTGAACTGACATGGGAAGGATTCTCTTTTGAATCATTTAGTTATATATTTGCTTGCTTGAAACTTGCCTTGCCTTCAGCAGCCATGGTTTGGTGAGTTTTCCCGTCTCGTCTCGTCTTGATTTTTCATCATTACAAGTTCTTCTCCAAATTATTTGAGTGAGTGATTGGATTTTGTATTTTGTGTTACTAGTTTTGAGTATTGGGCATTTGAGATTTTGGTATTCTTGGCTGGATTGACTCCAAATTCTGAAACATCTACTTCTCTGATTGCTCTATGGTATGGATTTTTTTGTATTCTCCCTTTCTTAGTTCCAATATTGATTCAATAGTCGGTGATAATAAAATCTCTTTTGAATGATTTGTTTAGTGTAAACACAGAAACCATTGCTTATATGATCACATATGGACTCAGTTCAGCTGCAAGGTAAGTTTTCTGTTTAATGGACTTCTCGCCCTCTGTTTATACTTTGTATCTTTATTTTTCGATTAATAAAAGATTTATCTTTCCGTCAAAAAAGGTACGTGAGAGGAATTTAGATTCTTGTACATAAGTTAGTGAAATCTCATATGATTTTTCATGATCCAATAATCTGACAGAGAAATTTATGTGACAGTACAAGGGTGTCAAATGAGTTGGGAGCAGGCAACCCTGGGAAAGCTAAACAAGCCATGTTTATCACTCTCGAGCTCTCAGTCCTTCTCGGAGTTTCTGTGGTTTTGCTGCTAGCTTTTGGCCATAACATCTGGGCAGGCCTCTTCAGTGATAGTCCTGTCATAAGAAAGGAATTTGCCTCCATGGCCCCCCTTCTTGCCATTTCAATGACTGCAGATTCCGTGCAAGGCGTATTATCCGGTTTGGACAAACTCTCTCCCTATGAAAAAAGCATTTTATGAATCTCTTGTGTTTCAAACATGTCATCAATAGACATTCTCATGACTATATCATTGTGTTGTTGTGAATATGCCCATTGGTGATTTAACATAATATAGTAGGTCCCGAGTTCAAATCTTTGCATTGTAATTTCATCCTCATTCATGCTTGTGACGGAAACCAACAAAACAAGAATTTTCGTCACAAGCTCCCCTTGTGTTTAACTTCTTCGACAAACTCCCTTCCTCGAAGGATTAAGTTTTTGGACACACTGTAACCGATTCAAAACTGCAGGGGTGGCAAGAGGATGTGGTTGGCAGCACTTGGTTGTGTGTGTAAACTTGGCAACGTTTTATATCATTGGGTTGTCAATGGCAATCCTTTTGGGAATCAGATTGAAACTTTATGCCAAGGTAAGTTAACCAAAACAGACCAAAATTTTCTCAAACTTGAGTTTCATCTATCTTTTCACTTTAATAAATGTCATGTTTTGATGCAGGGTTTGTGGATTGGCTTAATCTGTGGTCTCAGTTCCCAAACTTTCACCCTTTTGTTCATTATAATTCGCTCAAAATGGACAAAGATCGATCTATCCGATCGTAAAGGGAAAGAAAATTCAGTTTTGGTTTGATTGATTGAACTGAGCTTTTTCTTGTCTGACTAACAATGAAATAGAAAAATTAAGATTGAATTTGATTGATTTCTGTTTTTTTTTTAGATTATTCTAACAATTGTAAATTATTGTTCAATTGGAGAAGATGAAAGTTACATAAACAGAGGGAAAATGACTAATTCAACATTGTAAAAAGTCTATTATTGTGTTTAATAAGGTTTAAGATAAAATTATGAGAATGAGTGAAAGTAAGAAAGAGATTGAAAGGGAATCCAAAAAGGTTTAAATAAACCCAACAAGCCTAAAAAATTAAAAATTAAAAATTAAAAAAAAGAAGAAGAAAACATCCAGAACGATAGAAAAGTTAGAAAATAATGGAAAGGGGAATGACTCAGAAAATCTAGACAGGCCAATTGTAGAGCATGATCAAAGCAAAAATATGCTATTGATTCTAGAGGTTCTTTTGCTCTAATCAAAGAACAAATTCTTCAAGAAATCAGAAACTTTCCATTCAAAAGAAGGGCATCTTTTGAGCAAATTGAAACTTGGGCGAAATACAAAAATATCTCTATATTTTTACCCAATTTTAAGTACGATTTTAGCATATTTTTTTTTTTAAATACACCTCTTTATTTATTAAGAAGCCATCATCTATTAAAAAAAGTCATTCATTTTAATAATGATATATTATTTTATTCATTTTTTAAATATTGTAATAGAATATTCATATTTCTTAACATTTTCTAAATAACCTTGGATTAAAAAAAAAAAAAATTGGACCCACATTCTTTACACTAGCATTTTAGATGAACGAAATAGAGATTCTTCATCACTAACCATTCTGCCTCTCACGTTTTTACCTTCTCTTTCATTTTGGTTCTGCCTCTTAGTTCATACTTTAGATGCTCAACCTTGGTCACAAAATTGTCAAACAAAAAATGGCCCCAATTCGTTCCTTCTCATCGTAGCAACTTCGTAGCTCACTCCTTGCAATTTTTCAAAATTTTGTTCCAAAGTTTATGGCTGATTTGTGGTTCGATTCCTACGTAGTTTGATTTGTAGAAGAATGAAAGACTGAGGTTGGATGCTATTCTAAAAGTTTTGACGAGCAAATTGTTATTTTTGAAGGAGATAGTAATTTTTGTTAGGGAAGGACGGTTGTATGCTAATGTAAAGAATGTGGGTTTGAATTTTTTAACCCAATTTTTTTTTTGAGATATTACATCAAATTGGGGGGAGAGGTGACTTGAACCTTCGACCTAATATAAAGGGAGTAAGTGCCTAACCACTTGAGTTATACTCGTGTTGACAATTTTTTAAACCCAAAATTAGTAAGAAAAAAGTTAAGAGAAATATAAATATTCTATTAAAATGTTAAAAAAAAAAGTAAAATAATCTCTCCAACGCTAAAATGGATGGTTTTTAATAGATAATTATTGATAAGTGCATAGGTATGATTTGAAACAAAAATAAACGGTATATATCATACTTAAAATTAGGTGAAAGTGTCATAATCATTCTTATATTTTACCCTTAAAACTTTGATTAAAACCATGACAATTTGATAGTTGAGAGGAAGTTCATGATCTACCTAATCTTCTATTTTTTATTGAATAAATAAAAGAAAAATAGTCAAACACTAATTAAATTAGTATAATATTTTTTTGATCTCTAAATTAGTATAATATTGATGTTTATAAAACATGATAATACACATGAGATCTTCACTTAACCTAAGAAAAATGACAAGTGAAATATTTTAATTTATAAAAATTGTGGGTCCCTTACGTGAGAGGACGAAATTGTCTTTAAATCTTGCTAGGTCCAACTGCCAGATGGCAAGAATGTAAATAATAATTGGGTACTTCGTATACGTTAATGAGTGCATTTTTCCCCGCCTTTGAGAGAACGAAAAACACGTTTGAGAAAATAAGTGTTTAAAAATGAACTTGGGCCCACGTGTACCCAGAAAAATTTCCGCAGTTAAGGCACAGACCTTATTCAGCTGTAAAATTCTCAACCACGTTCTAAGGAGAAGCTATGATATATAAATAGTGTTTCTTTTAGTACCATTTTACCCCCTTTTTAATTCTTTATAATAATAATAATAATTATTATCATCGCATGTATTTTTTCATTAACGAAAATTTCATTAAGTAGTAGATTTTGATGTAATATTTATTAATATTATCATTATTTAAACCTATTTACAAATATAGCCAATTTTACAGTGTTGATGTGTGAATAAGTGATTCACTAATTCTAAAATTATATAATTCAATGTTGAAAGGACCTAACTCTAGTAGAATTTAATGAATTAAATAGTTTATCTCGATTTTTTGTGAAAAATACAAATTAAATGTTTAGATTATGAAATTGTTAATATAGGGATAGTTGCAACTGTTGACAAAATTATAAATAAAAATACGGCAAATTAAAGATCACTGGGAGGGAATTGATACGAGAAATTTTATATGTGGAAAAACTTGAATCAGGAGAAAAAAAAAACCAAAGGGTCACACCTAGAGAAAAATTCACTAGAAGAAATCAGTTTACATCAAAACAAGAACTGAAAAAAAAAAAAACTCTTTGTTGATGACGATCTTAACTCAGATTATCCACAAGTCCCATTACGAATCTTGATTCAAGAAAATCTCTTCCTTATCATCTGAATTTCCTTCATTCAGGGCGGAGCCACATGTTAGTTCCCCATGTAAATTTTGTATAATTTTTTTTATGTAAATTAAGATTTTTTTAGTAAATTTAGGTCTATTTTGCTCCCCTCAATTTCTTAAAAATAGCTTTATGTGATTTTTATCCTCTTTAAAAAAATATTTTTGACTCCGCC
The DNA here is from genome assembly GCA_028015215.1 of Gynostemma pentaphyllum. Lineage (NCBI taxonomy): Eukaryota > Viridiplantae > Streptophyta > Magnoliopsida > Cucurbitales > Cucurbitaceae > Gynostemma > Gynostemma pentaphyllum. Next base: position 16,375,738 of record CM051353.1, on the reverse strand, counting down.
TCTATCTTTAATACGTGTTAGTGTTTTCTCAAGACTTTCTTGAATTTATATAATAAAGCTAACTAAACTGTACTCTCAACAATAAAAATCTTCACAAAAGATTATTAATTAAATGCTAACAAAAATAACAGTCCTTGATAATATACTTGAAGTTTTAGTGTTTGAGATGTGATCTTGAAAGCTTGCTGTCTTTTCAAACATGGAGACCAAGAGAGGCAGTTGGCTAGACTAGAGCTGTTAAAAAGCCAAAAATAAAATAAAAAATCAAGCATGACCATTGCCACTAAATTCCGAAAAAATGAAAAAAGTCGTTGGTGCCAGAAAGTTGTATATTCATATTAATTATAAAAATCAATCAAATTGGTAAAACAAACCTTCTGGCCATATAAATAGCTTTCCCATATTTGATCCTAATTAAAAGAAATTGGGAAGATAATAAAATGAATATCAAAAGATATTTTAATGAGGCTGGATGAGTAACAAAAAAATAATTTCACTTATATTAAATAAGACTTATAAAATTTTGATTTTATCGAAATAAAAATCAATCTAAAAATAAATTATAACAAATGCTAATCATCAATTCACCAACTTAACATTTTGTATATTTATATTTATTTTTAAACCATGATATTTTTATAAGTATAACACAAAAATTTACTAAATTTGCAATGTCACATATTTTAATAATTTACTTAACTATCAGTATTAATAGTTAAAATAATTTTTTTTTTTTGTTAAAATAGTTAATATTAAAAGTAAACAGTTTATTAATTTATTGAATTAGTTCAAAAAAGTAGGAGGTTATTTTGGTAATTTTTTAAAAGTCGTGTTATATGAATATTTTTATATATTTTTCTATTATTCGAGTAATTTACTATTTTATTCATCGCTCTCCAACTTATCTAGAGAAAGGGTTGGTTTGAGTTTTTTGTTACTAAGAAGAAGAAGAAGAAAATGGCATCAAACACTAATATTGGCTCTGAATTCAGCAACCCTTTGCTGGAAATCAGCCATGCAGATAAAGAAGAAGAAAATGAAACAAAGAGATTGGTTTGGTGGAAGAAATTGTTGGATAAGGAAGAGTTCAAGACACAAGTCTTGTTTTCTTTCCCAATGATTCTCACCAGTGTCTTTTATTTCCTCATTACCTTAATCTCTGTAATGTTTGCTGGTCATCTTGGTGACCTTGAGCTCGCTGGAGCTACTCTTGCTAATTCATGGGCTAATGTCACTGGTTTTGCTTTCATGGTCAGTCCCTTTTTTTTTTCTCTCTCTCTCTTAAGAGCGTTTGGCTCACGGGTTTGGACGAGTTTTTTAAATCTTTAGTGTCTGTTTGGATATGTAGGATAGTGAGTTCGTTGAGTCTGAGTTAATGTAAAATATGTTGAAATTGTTAAAATGAATGAGTTTGTTAAATATGAATTAGTATAAACTATGTTAAAATTGTGAAAAATGAATTTGTTAAGGATAACCCATCATGCGGGGTTGCAAAACGACTTGTGTAGCCCAAACTCGTGAGCTGAACGCAAAATTTTCAATTTTTTTCGGTTCAATTGATCTGATTCTTACTTTTGATGTTTGCTTTAATCTAGACTGGGCTAAGTGGATCTTTAGAAACACTCTGTGGACAAGGGTATGGAGCTAAATCTTACAGAATGTTGGGGATTTATCTGCAGTCCTCCTGCATCATTTCCATCGTCTTTGCTATCGTTATATCCATTATATGGCTTTTTACTGAGCCAATACTGATATTGATTCATCAAGATCCTGACATTTCAAAGACAGCTTCTTTGTACATTATATTTCTCATTCCCGGTGTTTTTGCATACGGGTTTTTACAAAACACACTGAGGTTTCTTCAGACACAATCTGCTGTCAAGTTTCTTATTGTTCTTTCAGCAATACCATTGATTCTTCACATTGGTATTGCTTATGCTTTGGTACATTGGACTAGTCTTGGTCTTAGAGGAGCTTCTTTATCTGTTTCCATTTCTTTATGGATAGCATTTATTGCTTTAGCTTTATATGTTATTAAAGCTAAGGATTTTGAACTGACATGGGAAGGATTCTCTTTTGAACCTTTTAGTTATATATTTGCTAGCTTGAAACTTGCCTTGCCTTCAGCAGCCATGGTTTGGTGAGTTTTCTCGTCTCGTCAAGTCTTGATTTTTCATCAGTACAAGTTCTTCTCCAAGTTATTTGAGTGAGTGATTGGATTTTGTGTTTTGTGTTACTAGTTTTGAGTATTGGGCATTTGAGGTTCTGGTGATTTTGGCAGGATTGACTCCAAATTCTGAAACATCTACTTCTCTGATTGCAATATGGTATCGATCTTTTGAATTTTCCGTCTCTTGGTTCCAATATTATTAATTCAATGTTTTGTGATTGATTGGGATAATCTGTTGTGAATGATTTGTGAAGTGTTAACACAGAAGCCATTGCCTATATGATCACATATGGACTCAGTGCAGCTGCTAGGTAAGTGGTAGGAATTTTGATTCTTGTCATAACCTTTTTTTTCCCCCCTATATCTGCGCTTGTCCGGGTTAGCTTGCGCACACCTCAACTAATATCACAGAAGAAATATACGACCCTATTCATGGTGTCAATTTTATGTTCAAGATTTCATTCTCTTATTTTCCTACAAAAACAAGCATTCAAATTATATTAAAATAAATCTCTAAAACTAACTATATGCTTAAAAAAATGTTAGTGATTATAGATCTCATCTCACTTTTTATGATCCAATAATTTGACAAAGAGAAATTTCTGTGACAGTACAAGGGTGTCAAACGAGTTGGGAGCAGGAAATCCTGAGAAAGCTAAACAAGCCATGTTTATCACTCTTGAGCTCTCAGTTCTTCTGGGAGTTTCTATGGTTCTGCTGCTGGCATTTGCCCATAACATCTGGGCAGGCTTCTTCAGTGATAGTCCTGTCATAAGAGAAGAATTTGCCTCCATCGCGCCCCTTCTCGCCATTTCGATGACTGCAGATTCTGTGCAAGGCGTATTATCTGGTTCGGACAAACACACTCCCTCCTATGAAAAATGCATTATATGAATCTGCTGTGTTTCAAACATCTCATCAATAGACATTCCTGTGGCTATATCACTGTGTTGAGAATATATTTAAAAGTTTAAATTTACCTTAGCCCAAAAGCTTAAGCTCTTCGGTCTATGGGTGATATAATCTGATCATAGAAACACATGATCGTGAGTTCAAACCCCTGCACTGTCATTTCTTCCTCATTATTTAATGTTTCACATGATTGGATCTTGTGCAAGCTTAAGCTTCCGAGTCTATCACTAATTTAACACGTTGAAACCGATTCGAAACTGCAGGGGTGGCAAGAGGATGTGGTTGGCAGCAGGTGGTTGTGTATGTAAACTTTGCAGCATTTTATCTCATTGGGTTGTCAATGGCAATTCTTTTAGCATTCAAATTCAAACTTTATGCCAAGGTAAGTAAACCCAAACAGGACCAAAAATTTCTCAAACTTTGAGTTTCTTCTATCTTTGCACTGGCATAAATGTTATCTGTTTTGATGCAGGGCTTGTGGATTGGCTTAATCTGTGGTCTCATTTGCCAAACTATTACTCTTCTGTTCATTATAATTCGCTCAAAATGGACCAATATCGATCTCTCCGATCGTAAAGGGAATGAAAATCCAGTTTTGGAATGATTGATTGAACCAACTTTTTTCTTATCTGACTACCTATGAAATAAAGAAATGAAGATTGGATTGTATTTGATTTGATTTGATTTATGACTGATCTTTTTTGCACATTTTATTATTCTAGCAATTATGATAGATACGTGTAGATTGTTGTTCAAATGAAGACGATGAAAGTTACATAAACAGAGGAAAAATGACCAATTCTACATTGTAAAAGATGGAAAATGTCTATAATTGTGTATAATAAGGTTTAAGATAAAGTCGGTGTTTTCAAAGCGCATGGTGTACATCAAAGCGAAAAATTCTTGATTGCCTTTGATGCGATAGTTGACAAAAAGTGTTGCCTGAGTGAAGCAAGGCGCGCATACACACACACACACACACACATATATATATATATAATTATTTTTCCATTTCTACCTTAAAATACCTCAAAACATAATAAAAATACAAAAATAAAAAAGCCCCTTTGTGTTCAGAAAGGCGCACATAGGTGCAAAGGCGATCGCCTTATTGAATAGCCGCACATCTCGTCTTTCTATGGTGCACCTAGGCCGTCTCGCCTCGCTCCATAGGTGAGCGTCTAGATGCGCTTAATAACACTGGATAAAGTAAGTAAGAAATTGGAAGGGAATTAAAAAAGGTTTAAGGATAAATTCTTCAAAGCAAAGATATGCTATTGATTCTAGAGTTTCTTTTGCTCTAATTGAAGGATAAATTCTTCAACAAATTCATAAACTTTACATCCAAAAGAAGAGCTTCTTTTGAGCAAATCAACCTTTGAATCTGATAGTTTTGTTTCCTAAGACACAGCCTTATTCAATCTCCCATGGGAATTAGAGATTTGAGAGGAAGCTCATGATAAAACCATAGTGTATCATAACAATAACTACTATTGATCTACTTTTTATTTTATAAATTAAAATAAAAAATAGAACTTAAATTATTGAATTGTGATGTTTAAAAATAAGATTACACTTGAGATATTTACTTAATCACATCTAAAACCTCATATACCATGTTTAGAGAGAGAGAGAGAGAGAGAGAGAGAGAGAGAGAGAGAGAGAGAGAGAGAGAGAGAGAGAGAGATAATGCCTTAATTAAAATGACAAGAAATTGATTATTATTAACAAAGAGAACATTCCAAATTGAGTAAAACGATTATTTTAATTGTGTGACAGAATCCATTTCAATGACCAAAGGGTGGTTTTTCTTTTTAAGAAAAATTTCAGAAAATTGCCATTTAATACTAAAAATCTGCACTTCCTAAAAAATTGCAGAAAATGGCCATTTCAATGACCAAAGTCGGTTTGGTTCGGTCTGAGCAAATCCCGAAACCGATTTCACCTACTTCCTAGCCACTTTCTCCTCCTCCCCTACCCCAAAAAAAAAAAAATTAGTGATTAACCTGATCTAGACAAATCAACATAAACATAACTCAATTGGTTATGCATTGTGAAATATCCGAGTCTACCTCCCCAATTTAATGTAATATCTCATAAAAGAAAAACCAGATCAAGACGGAGAATTTAAAAAGTACATTCTAAAGCTTAGAGCATATAAATAAACTTACAAATTATTTGTTTCTTGGGAATATGAAAGGGATGAAGAAAATAAAAAACAGTTAAAGATTCATATTTATATAGAGAGAGAGAGAGAGAAATAGAATGGAGAGTCTCCAAGAGGTATAGCATAAAAATGATCATTCTTTCTTCTCTTCCTTGGCAACAACAACAACATTATCTTTTTTAACTTCCTTGGTTTGTTCTTGCACCTTTGGCTTTCCTTTCTTGGGCTTCATAAAGCAAAAACAAGAGCAACAAGGGCACTGGAACAAGAACTTCATTGCTAAAGCCTACCTTCCTCCTTCACAGCTCAAGTTCTATGTAAAGGTGTGAGAGAGACAAAGAAAATTCAGCCTTTTCTCACTCTCTTTTCTTTTTCTTTTATCTTCTTCCTTATCTTATGATGCAAAGGATTTTTATCTTTTTCTTTCTTTTTCAAATATTTAAATCGGGTATTTTCAAAACATGACATTTTAAGAATTGATATTTTAAAAAATAACAAAAGTTTTTAAAAATGACATTTACCAAACAGAGCTTGGTGGAATCTCAGAGAAATATTATTTTGAAATATTTCAAAACATCTGTCATTTTTAAAATTACTCATTAAAAAAATGTCATTAGTTTAAAGTTTCTCTATTTAAAATTGTAAAATTTAAAAATAATAAAAGTTTTCAAAATTTCTAAAAATAACACATGGTTAAACTTTCATTATATAATAAATTCTATTCATTAGAATTTATTATCTGATAAATTTAGCGATTGTAAGAACTTATAAAAACTTAATAATACTAAATTTCAATTTAAAACATCTCCAATTAGGATATTAAAAAAAATTGATTATTTAAAAAATAAAAAATTGATAATAAAACAATTCATTAATTAATAAAAGTAAAGAGTACTATTTTTTTATAAAAAGAAAAAAGTAAAAAAGAAAAAAGCAAACTTTTGTTATTTTTTAAAATATATTGGAAAAAAAAATGCTATTAACTATAATTTTTCTTACTTTAAATTTGATGAAAGCCATTGGATTCCCATTCAATCTTTTTGAAGAGGAGAATTGAGATGCCTATTAAATAATTAATGCCAACTAGAAGGTGGGACAAACTGATAAATATGTATGAGAAAATGGGTGGGCATTTTTGATCAATTGTCTACCAAAGCAATAAAGATTTTCTTAAGCTGGCAACCAATATCATTCTATCTTTTTTTTTTCACCTCCTAGATCTACTTCTGTCTCATATAAATAGTGCAATTTTTTCATTACTTTCATTTACATAGGGTGGAAAATTAATTATAATTTTTTAGGGGGAAAACAGAAAGTCTGTTGATGATTAGTTTTTGATGTATTTATTTAAATATTGAAGATCTTTGAAGGAGAAAATTCATTTCTTTAATCATATATTTCACTTGAATTTGATATACATTTCATTTCATGTAATTTCTTTTTGTAATGTAATTTAAAACAACCTAGTATTAATGATTATAACAATGGTTGTAAGACAAATTCGATTAAACATTCATTATCATTCAAATCTCTTTATCTCTAAAATGAAATTAATGCACGATATTTTTCTTAAGATATTACATAAATTTGGGAATGCTCGAACCTTCAAATTTATGAGATGAAACATTCATGTCTAATTAATTGAATTATGTTAGGGTTTACACGTTAATGATAATTAACAGTAATTATAATATGTGGTCTTTGTTCTAAACTGTAGACCCATGGTTTTTTAATATAATAAATATTTGACAAATTGACTGCTACTTTGCACCACTTTTTTGACGAAGTTGAAGAGGCCATGTGATTGCCCATCTTCATTTTGTTTATTTCTTGGCCCCATTCATTAAATTAGTTCATTCACAATGCAATAATTGTATTTTTCTCATGTTTGGAACTTGTTCTGTGAATGTTTTTTTTTTTTTTTTTTGACAAATGAATGTTTAACTTAGAAGATAATTAAATAAAAAGAGGGGAAAGATTTTCAAGCACTTTTAAGTATATTCTTATAAGGAATTTGTTCATTTAATTTAATACTTTCATAAAAGAAAGGTATGCCTAGAGAGTAATTCTCAAAACTACCTCTTCTGGTTTGTGATAAAAATTACTTCTATTTATATCTTTGTGGTTTGTTAAATTATAAAATGCACATTTCTGTTAGTTAGCTTTTCAAAATTTCGGACACATACCAATTCTAGACAAATCATATGAGTGTAATTTGTAATTACTCCTAAAAAATAAAATGATAACTTTCTTAATCTTAATTCAAGAGAAAGTATTTGGATGAAAGAAAAAAGGTGGATGTTATAATGATAACTATCCTTCACTAGCCATTCAATGGTTTAATGGTAAAATTTATGCATTCAAGTAACGAATCAAAAATTTGATTCAAAGGCACTTCGTTAAAATTTGTAAGTGATATTTTTTTCTTGATTTTATGCTAAAATAATAACAATTTTTATAATCATTTAAGCAAATGTAAATAAAAAGACTGATTAAAATTAATCAAACTTTTTTCTATGATTTATATCTATTTTTTAATTAATGGTCGAATCTATAACTTTCTTAATTTTAGGTAATAGAAAACTCATTATGAGAACTATTTTCACGTAGATTTAAATAGAATAGAGATAATTCAGTATATAGCCCAAAATGACCATACCTTATGTTTTTCTAGCATTTTAAACTTCCTATATTTTTATAGCCCTTTGAAAGTATGATTTTTTTTTTTATTTTTTATTTTTTATAAATACTTGATTTGCCACTTATTTAATTATTTTCCTTATTTTTTTTCCACGTTTCTCTCTTTATTTTCATTCACCTTCTCTCCTTTTCAAATCAGATCTCCCTGATTTCTTGCATTTTCATTTTTGTTTTGCAATTAATTATTTCTTTTTCCTTTTCATTTATTTCTCTCTCTTTTTTTTAAATGCAAAATTCCATATGAGATTCTTTTCTTCCTCATCTCTCTCTTCTCTTCTATTCTCTTCATCAAATTACATGGCATGAGACAAAAAGCATGATGGCGGATCTAGAATCAAATTATATTCTCATCCTCCTCTCGCTTTTTTTCTTCTATTTTCTTCCTCATCTCTCTCTTTTCTCTTCTATTCTTCAACATCTAAGTTTTGAAATCGAGATCTGATGGTGGATCTGGAATTGAAACAGAAGCAGAAACAAAAAGTATGGGCGTCATCGGATCTCAAACAGAGGTCATGATGCAAAACTCATTATCCATCGAATAAGACAATCTTTTTAGAAACCTAGATTGGTAAAGTACAGTATCGAATCTTATACTGTACATTTTCATCTTTTTCATTCATCTAACCATGTCTTACCTCTTTTCGTATACTATACATAATATACATAATATGTATATTATATTACTTTATTACATCTTTTTCGTACTGTGCATTTTTATATTATATTATATATAGTATATATCACTTTATTACATCTTTTTCATACTGTACATAAATATATAATATTATTTACATTATATATTATTACTTTATTGCATCTTACGTACTGTACATAAATATATAATATTATGTACACTATATTATATTACTTTATTACACTTTTTTCGTCTTGTACATAAATATATTATATTATACTTTATATTATAATACTGGATGTGCGTACATTATCACTATATATAATGTACATCGAAAGAATTTTTTGAAGATTCTGGGGAAAAATTAGTTATCAGTTTTGAAAAGTTAGATATTTTTTAATTTCTAATTTTCTCTCTTATTTTCTTTTATAGTTTTTTTCATATTTAATGTTTCCTTGATTTAAGCATATTCAAATCTTATTCTCTTTCTTCTTTATTTTTTTTCTTAATTTTAGTATGGGTGTTTTGGATATCTTACCTTTCCAATAGGCTATTTTGTTTTATTTTTTTAGGGCCATTTTGTTGTAATTATAATGTTGGAAAATATCCATTCAACACAAATAATCACATAATAATCTACATTGATTTAGAAACATAGTGTAAAGATAAAAGATTTAGATATTACCTCAAAGCATCGACGAGATATGAGAAGCCATGATTCCAACTCACAGATTTACCAATTACAAAGAGAACCGGGAAGATCAATAGGGCTTATTGGAGTTTTTCCTCTATCTCATTCAAGAACACACCACACCTCTCTTAAGCATAAATTAGGTCTATACTAAACAATTACATGCCAATAAAAATATGGTGGGCCACAAACCCAATGGTAGGGGTGTTTGCAGGGCAAGACGGGGGCGGGGAATGCATTCTCTGTCTCCGTCCCCGTCCCCGCATCTTAAACCATTCCCCATCCCCTCTTTAAAAATTTAGGGACGAGGACAGGGATTCCCCACGGGGAATTTTTCCCCGTTTATAAAGTACTTTATTTTTATTTTTTAATATTTATTAAATTTATAAATATCTTTAATTATATTATAATTAGTACTAATAGATATATTATATATTTTTTAGATTTAAAAAAACATATATTAACATTAAATTTTTAATATGATATGAATTAAATGATTAATAATAGTATGATATTAATAAAAACCATTAATTAATTAAATAATTTCGGGGATCAAAGAGGGGGCGGGGCGGGGAATGCATCCCCCGTCCCCGTCCCCAAAATTGAAACGGGGAAAAAATGTTCCCCATCCCCACTCAAAGAGGGATTCCCTGTTCCCATCGGGGAGGACCCCCCCGTTCTCGTCCCCAAAATTGAAACGGAGAAAAAATGTTCCCCATCCCCATCCCCACTCAAAGCGGGGATTCCCTAGCCCCGTCAGAGCGGATCCCTACGGGTCCCTGTCCCCGCGGGGATTTTGAACACACCTACCCAATGGGTAGGTTGCGTATAAGAATAGAGCAAAACCCAAAAAGGCCCAATAATAATATATAACATATATAATGTCCATCGCATAAATGGCCCACTTAAATTGTCATGTGCATATTGTAGGATCGGTATGGCAACCCTAAAAGGGGGGGGGGGTGAATAGGGTTTTAGGTTAATTTAAAACTTTTTCGATTAATGACTTTCAATTAACAAATTAATTAGACTTTTTAAGCTCATACAATTATATGAATTTTATCCTAAAATTCCCTAAACAAAGTAAGCTAGTTTCTAATAAACATGGGAAATATTAAATCACAATTTAATTTATAACCACCAAGATTGCTTCAATAGATTCAAGCAATAAATATGTCAAGCATCAATTTAATTCTCAAAGATTTATATTTATGATCCCAAATAATTAGCACATTAAATATATAGCAATTAATATGAGTGCAATAAATTAAAGAGGATAGGGTTAGAGAATGACACCAAATATATATTGGTTCAACCAAAATCCGGCCTAGTCTACTCCCTGAGCGCCTCTCAGGAATTTATTACCTTTTCCGGGAGCAAAGTATAACCCAATCCTTTTGCGGGATCAAGATCAAACCTGACTCTTTTACACGAGATCAAAGTCAACCAATCGTTCTTTTTCAGGGATCAAGAACGAACCCGATCCTTTTACCGGGAGCAAGATCAAACCCACGTTCTTATTTTCACGGGCTAGGAAATCGACCCCAAGTGTGAATTATAAATTTCACACAATCACAAATCTCTCACAAAGATTGAATATGAAATTCAAGCCTCTTACAATAATGGCTCTTTAAATAGCCAAATAAATCACTCAAAATAAACCCAAATTTGATGTAAAAATTAGCTTGAAAGCAGTTAGCAATGGAGACTCAAATCTGAAAATTCCTAATCAATTTTGCTCACTGATTCAGCCCTATGAAGGAAAAAGAAGAGGCATAAATTTGTTGGGCCATGTGTCACGCCATCATTGGCTAAGTATTATGAAATTCAAATTAATAATAAAATATTTAATTCATTCGGTCAGCAGGGGAAAAACGGGCAGCGGACCGTTGTGAGAAGACTTTAAATTCGGTCAGCAAAGTGATAAAATGATGGTCAGGACACAGCTGGTATTAAATGAAATAACAAGGGGTAAAGTCGTCATTTTATTACGTCTGGAAAAAGGCACCAGCAGCATAGGAAACACGCAAGGCCGCGTGTTGAACAAGGAGAGGGTGAGTTGCTTCGGTGGGGCTCGTTTGCGTCAGCGTTGTGCAGGGCGTGTAGCTCACGCGTGTGACGTGGATGAGCTAGGACGGTCGGATGCGTGGCGCTGGTGATCGAATGGCTGGCGGTTTTTAGCCTTTTATTTTCATTTTTCCTTTATTTTAAAATATATATATATATATCCAATTTCTATTATCCATATCTTCTTCAATTGAACTCGGAATTGGATGATTCAAATTGCATCACACTCGTTATTTTCCACTCTACAAAACACAACACTAAAATACTAAAATTGATTAGTACTAAGTGTTTGTTATCATCAAAACGTAATTAAGTGAGATTAATAGGTCTCAAAATCCAACACATATGTACGACACTAATTATCATAGATTATGTTAGTCCATAATAAATAGGGTAAAATACTATTTCGGTTCCTATACTTTCACTGAAGTTTCATTTTTGTCCCTCGACCTTCAAATTTGGCCTTTTTGGTCCCTGTACTTTAAACAGCGCGCTTATGTGGCATTTACTTGATGATGTGGCTTTAATATAACTTAAATGATGGGTAATAACTAATAAGATGTGGCAATTCTGACTAAAATTATAGGGATAATCAAACATTTTATATCTCTATTCTTTTCTCCATCATTCGATCATCTTCTTCACGAGATTAGGGTGTGAACAGAAAGACGACTTGAACATCCAAGGAAATACTAAGATGAAGATGAAGCAGAGGAGAAGCAAGCCTTTAAACCCGAACATATGTCGACGAAAAACAATTTGGATTCCTCGAATCAGAGTTCCAACGATGTTTCAAGGAGAAATAATCTGAATCGCACCTTGGTGTTGTGCTATTGTGGAGTTCGAGGTAAGTTACAGACGTCGTGGACAAATGCAAATCCAAGGTGTAGATTTGTTGTTTGTGCTAACTACAGGGTAAAATTTAGAGTAATTTTCATTTGATTTGTTATAATTTTCATCTAATTTGTTCCTTTTATCACTATTGAAACTGTTTTCGAATTATTTGTTAGGGTTTTTTTAATCTGCTTTTGCTCATTTTCATATTTCTTGTTAATTGATCTACACGAATGTCTTAATAAGGAGGCTCATCAGGCTGTGGGTTTTCTTTGGTATGATGTGGAGTTCATGGATCGAGAAATGGTGGTCATAAAGAAGTTGAAGGATGAAGTTCAGAAGTTGAAGAAGAAGAGTCAGAACCTGCAGAAATGGAAAAGGGCTTATTACATAACTGTGATATTAGATGTAGGTTTAATTATGAACATGTACTTGGGATGTTCAATGTATTGCAAATGATTAATGTTAGTCCATAAGTTATAATTTAGTTTTAGTCCCTAGGGTAATGTATGCAAACTGATTGTCCATGTGTTATCTTGTAACTTTATCCAGTTATGGTGAAATGAATTTGAATTTGAAGTTCTATATTGGTCCAGTTATGATGATTTGGTGAATTTGAGTGATATGGCAATTGTGACACCAATGGTAACTTTGTGGAAGGCAAAAAAGAAAGGTAATAGGTAATGCCCATAAGAGAATATTTTGATTCACACAAAAGCTAGATTTGACCATTGAATTTGAGAATGAAGATAAAAGAGAATCTTTCACACAAAATAAGGATGTGGTCCTGTCATACATATTAATTAAACAACAAAAAAAGTTAACAAAATACATCCCTAGTCACCTAACAATTCACCTACCATGTTCACAAAAGCCATCAACATTCATATGTTGACAAAATACATACACAACAAACCTTAATACCATGAATTCTAACTTACACAAAAATACAGCAACTTCATGATCCCTAACATAGAAACTTCATGATCCCGAACACAGCAGCTTGAATATGAATATCAAGCTCCACTTCCTCTTCCTCTTCTTCTTGTTAGATATGTGCAGCCAATTCCTCTTCCAGATTCAGTCCATGTTGAGCCTTGTCCACCGATCCACTAGAGACTATAGGTACTATAGATACCGTATTTTGTCCATGCCAAATTTATCAATTTTTTTTTTATTTTTAAAATAAAGAAAATTGAAATAAAAAATAAAATTTAATTGTTTTAAAAATAAAGATAATTTTATTCTCAAAAATAAAATTGATCCTTATATTTTAAAAATAATTAGATTTTAATTTTGTTTTAAATTTAAATTATAAAGACGATTTTTATTCCAAAAATAAAATTGGCTTTTAATTTTAAATATAAAATAATTTTTCGATTTTATTTATTTTAAAAGTTGTTATTTAAATTTGTTTTTTTAAATTTTAGTAGAGATAAGGTAGTTAATTTTAAATTAATTTGAAATGGTCAAAGATAAATATGATTTGGGATAGATTTAAATAAATTTGTAGAGATATTATTTGATTTAGATTGAGTTAATCTCTAAGTATTATCTGTTATTATCATAAATTTATCTCAATTTATTTTAAATGTCTCTAGTTTTGACTATAAATAGGACCCCTCACTTTTAGAATAGGGAACAGTAGAAAACATTGGTAAAAACGGTAGAAACAAAAAAAAAAACAGAAGAAATCAAACCCTCGTATTTCCTTCATTCCTGCGATTTCTTTTACTCCATAAGCCAGATCTAATTGGCAGAAGAATTGTTCTTTTCAATTTTCGATTTACTCTCGTTAGTGCTTTTTCAATCTTGGATCCAATTGGCAGAAGAATCTCTTCATTTTTTGCTCTCTGTAAGTGATATAAGAGAGATGAATTTATTTTATTTTTGCATGTTTGCTTATTTTGTCTGTTTATATATTAATACACATACAAAATCAAATATGAATTAAATTTGCATGTTAAGTTTGAATCCATGTATATATAAGTTATATTATAATGTTTAAAATTTATTGCTAAATTGACTTTTCTGTTTGCTATAAATGTTTTTCCCATATTAATTTACAGAGCTTTATATCTTAGTAATTTCGATTTGTGTTCATTTTATTTTAAATATTTCTGTATTTATTTATTTTATTTTATTTTGCATTTTTGCTAGTAACTCCCCCATCCAAGATATTTAGAAGTAATTTTTAAATAGATGAATTTTATATTAAAAAGTCTTATTTAATAAATAATAAATTCTTAGGGAAAGAGTAATATGCTTATTGCGAATTTGATAAACGTGTGGAAATCGTCACAATTGTGAAGGCTGAGTAATATGTTTATCAAATTCTCAATAAGTGTACAAAAACCCTAAAATTTATAAGAGTTTAATTTAAATAATAAATGTTGTATTTTTTAAAATAAAAAGAAGTTTTTTAAAAAAAATAATAAAATGTTTTAAAATATAAATACAAACCCGATGATGGGATTTTGAGAAGTAACGACTTTCAATTTCTCTAGGTGAGGAACCCCAGTTCCGATATTTGTTCAATTAACGGTCATAACCCCGATCAGTTAATCTTTGAACTTACGTCATTCTTGATGTTAAGAGAAGATTTAAATGAGACATTTTTTTCCATAAATTAAAATCAATCTTTTCACAAATTAGTTAAATTAAGGACCAATAAATTAAAATTAGATAGTATAAGATAAGATTAGGGTAACCGTTTTTTTTAAATGGATGTCTGTCGCAACGTGGTTGCGACACGGAAATTACTTGCCGACTTCTTCTTTCGATAACGAAAGAAGATTTGAAGTCGCCACCAACCAATACGGGTGTGATTGGTCACAAAAAAAAATGGTCTTAAAATCAGATTAGGTTCGAGAGTCGATTATGTGTACGGAAGGTATTAGCACCCTACAACACCCATTTTTAAAAAAAAACGGTTGCCATTTTTATTTAATTATTATCCAATTTTTATTTATATACAAAGGTCCTAAATTCAAATAAATATAAATGATTAATTTTATTTATTTAAAAAAATATTCCACCTATTTCTTTTACTTCAAAATAAAATAAAATTGAAGTATGCATGAAAATTAAAGTGGATGGGTTATAACCATTTATTTGTGGTGAAGAAAATTCATGCATTTATGAATAATTTCACAAAGAGACATTACTAACTTCACAACTATTTTTTTTTAAAAAATTCATATGTTCAATTATTTAATTAATTTTAAAATAGATGATTTTTTTTATGAGGAACTTCATGCATTTGTGAAAAAGATCCACCAAGAGGCATTACTTCTCCTCAAAACCAGAATACAAAATTTCATATATTTATACCATACAATTTTTTTTGTGAAGATACTATTTTCTTTTCCGAATTAATTATTTTATTAATTTAAAACTGATACATATTTTGGTAAAGAGATACTATAAAAATTAAATTTAGTTTTCAAGATTGAGTTCTCTAATAAACTACATTAAATATTTTTTTGCTTTTAAATATATAAAAGATGTGAAATGAATTTAAAGATAGATAAATTCGAATCTACACAGTGAGTTTAAATCATCTTCAATCGCTTTTATTTAATTAAATCTATCAATACAATGGGTTTATAGATTTGCATTATACACAGTAGATTTGCAGGTTTAAATCATACAGATTTACAGATAGATTGGAATTTACATTATGAATATGGTGAGAAAATTAATTAAACCACTCAACTTTAACACAAATCATTTCCTAATTAAAATTACATCATTTATTTATTTTTCTTCAATTTTTTTTAAATAGAGATTTTAATTAAAAGGAATTATAAAAACATTTATTTTAGAAGCAATTACATATTAATTTCTCTAGAATCAAAAGCTATAAGAAAAAATATTATCAAATACCTTATTGTTGCCTTTGAAATTTTCCCCGAACTTTTGTCAATTTGCCTCTATAGAATTCCACTGCCACGAATATTCCAAAACCCTCTTGATGGAATTTTTTTTTTTCCAATGAAAAGAAAACTTATGAAGAGAATTTTAAATTTAGTTGTCCCCCTTGTAAGCAATAAATCTGTCTTTTATAGATAAGTTTAAAAGATCGTGAAAATGAAAGTGAAGATCATGTGAAAGAAACTGAGGAGTGGGAGAAGGGGAGGAGAACGTGAAAGTGAGGAAGAAAGAAGAGAAAATGGTGGGATATGGAAAGAGATAAGGGAGAGGGAAAAATTTGTACGTTAAAAAAATTGGTAGTTGAGAGAGAATCAAGTGAAAGTCTCCTAAACTCTCTCAACTTCTACATTTTTTTTTTGTAATCTTGTTATTTTATTTTATTATTATTATTATTTTTAATCTTTTATTAAATCTATCCATATCCTCTATTACATCTATATGTTTGAATTAAATTAATAGGTTTAATCAATAAATTAAAGCTTCACCAAATAATTCCTAAATTCATTCTTCTCTTTTATTTTTTTTATTATTATTATTATTTAAAAAAAAAATAGAATTCATAATCAAATAAAAATAAAATTTGAGCCGGACAAAATACGGTATCTACAGCTTGCCCCCATTTGTACATCTTTGAAGAATGAAAAAGTTGGACAAATGAATAGATAAAGTATTTGGTAGGCGAATTTTTTCTTTATTTTGAAAAGGTGGAGGAAAAAGTTTCAGTTTTGAGAAGATTAAGGATATAATTTATGTTGCTTGCCACAAGTTTCAAACTTTATTTGATCTTAACTTCAGTATGCGAAAAGTACAAATAAGACCAACCTAGTTTGACCATATTTCCATGTTTATTGGGTCTAAGTCGCAATAATGCAGAAAAATAAAGATATTGGGTCTAAGCCGCAATAGTGTATAAAAGTAAAGATACCGGGTCTGAGCCATAGTATTGTGAAAAAGTAGAGATACCGGGTCTAAGCCGCAGTAGTGCAAAAAGTAAAGATACCAGGTCTAAGTCGCAGTAGTGCGAAAAATAAAGATATCGGGACTGAGCCGCAGTAGTGCGAAAAATAAAGATACTAGGACTGAGCCGCAGTAGTGCGAAAAATAAAGATACCGGGACTGAGCCGCAGTAGTGCGAAAAATAAAGATATCGGGACTGAGCCGCAGTAGTGTGAAAAATAAAGTTAATGGGACTGAGCCGCAGTAGTGCGAAAAATAAAGATACCGGGACTGAGCCGCAGTAGTGCGAAAAATAAAGATACCGGGACTGAGCCGCAGTAGTGTGAAAATTAAAATAGTAACTTTGATGAGAAATGAATATTCTCAAATTTTTAACTTAAAGATGAGTGGGTTACTCTAGTTTTATAGAGAGAAAAATCATGATGTATGATTTGTGAAAATAAATAATTCAAACTTGTAAAAATGCAAAGTATTACAATTGATATACAGTTTGAATGCGTGATTTGTCAGTTTTAGTTTTTTTATTATATATATATCTATATATATATATAAAAGTGATTGAAATAGCTCGGCTCTTAGATTCTCATCATTCTTTTAAAACATAGACACTTAGGTTTGGTTTTGGATTCCCACAATATTTTTGAAGGAGTTGTACTTTTTTTTTTTTTTTGAGAAGATGTACGTTCTGTAAACTTTTTCCTAGTTTCAAACTTCTGGATGAGCGACGACCTTTTTTATAAATTGGTAAGATATTTTCTACGATGAATTCCATTTGATTCAAGATGGAGTTTTCTTCTCAGGTATTCTCTTTAGACCAAATTGGATAGACCAATAAAGCAATACATTCATTTTTATTATTTCTCATAAAATTACAACAAACATTTTTTTTAATTGTAATTGTAATAAGAGCAACCATGTCAACATTTAAAGAGAGATAAGAAGTAAAATCAATAGAATGTGAAGGAAAATTTGAGAATGGGAAGTCTCAATTTGAAGGTTATTTTATTGGCGAAGTTCCAAGGTTACAACAAGATAAGGAAAGAAAGAGGAGAGCAGGAGAATACATGTTATATGACATTAAAACATTTCACTGAAATCAAGCGCAACTCTCTCAGATACTCATGAATCTCCTATTTACTTTGTTGAGCTTTCGAGTCTAGCTTCATGCATAATATTTTCGAACGTGGTCGGAATTGATGGGGCTTGGCAATTCTTTGTCATCCATATTTGTCAAAATTAGTGCTCCTCCCGAGAAAGCCTTCTTCACATTATAAGGCCCTTCATAGTTTGGGGTCCATTTACCTCGATGATCCTTTTGATATGGAAGGATCCTTCTTAACACTAAATCTCCTTCTCTGAATACCCGAGGTCTGATCTTCTTGTCATATGCTCTCATCATTCTTCTCTGATAAAGTTGGCCTCTGCATAATGCTGTCAATCTCTTTTCTTCAACAAAATTAAGTTGTTCATAGCGATTTTGGACCCATTCAGCTTCTTCCAGTTTCGTCTCCATAAGCACTCTTAATGATGGGATCTCAACTTCAATTGGGAGAACCGCTTCCATCCCGTAAACTAATGAAAATGGTGTTGCCCCTGTTGATGTGCGAATAAACGTACGATCAAATGGAAGCATTTCATGCCAATCTTTGTATTTTGTGGTCATCTTTCCAATAATTCTTTTGATATTCTTATTAGCCGCTTCAACTGCACCATTCATTTTTGGACGATAAGGAGTTGAATTGACATGTTTGATCTTGAACTGTTCACATAGTTCATTCATCATCTTATTGTTCAAATTCCTTGCATTATCAGTAATTAAGGTTTCTGGAAGGTCATAACGACAAATAATTTCTTTCTTGATGAATCTTATCACGACTCCTTTTGTTATCTCTCGATAAGATGCTGCTTCCACCCATTTGGTAAAATAATCAATGGCTACTAGAATGAAGCGATGCCCATTTGAAGCTTTAGGCTCTATAGGTCCAATTACATCCATTCCCCACATTGAGAAGGGCCAAGGTGTTACTAAAACTTGCAGTTGAGATGAAGGAGCATGAGCTTTATCAGCATAAATTTGACATTTATGGCATTCTCTTGCATGTTTGATGCAATCTGTCTCCATGGTTAACCAATAATAGCCCGCTCTTAAGACCTGTCTAGCCATCATATGCCCATTTGAGTGTGTACCACAAACTCCTTCATGTACTTCTTCCATAATTTTGTTGGCTTCTATTGCATCAACGCACCTGAGTAATACCATGTCATGGTTCCTTTTATAAAGAATTTCACCATTCAGAAAGAATTTCATGGATAATCTTCTAAGAGTGCGTTTATCATTTTCTGAAATTCCTGACGGATATTCCCTACATTTTATGAACTGTTTGATATCGTAATACCATGGTTTCCCATCTGGTTCTTCTTCAATGCTCATGCAGAAAGCGGGAATGTCTCGCTTCTCAATTACAATAGGTTGAACATTCTCCTTGAGGTTTGTGTCAAACATTACAGCCAAAGTAGCCAATGCGTCAGCTATTTGATTATCTTCTCTTGGTATGTGATCAAAAGTAATTTCATCAAACTTCTGAGATAATTTTTCTATGAGTTGATGATAGGGGAGCAACTTGGAATCTCTTGTCTCCCATTCTCCTTTTGATTGGTGAATTACTAACAATGAATCTCCAAATACTTTGAGTTTCTTCACCTTCATGTCAAGTGCTGCTTGAAGTCCCATGAAACATGCTTTATATTCTGCCATGTTATGTGTACAATCAAAACATAACTTTGTGGTAAGCGTGAATAATTTTTCATCTGGTGATATCAATATAACTCCAATACCATGACCTAGTTCATTTGAGGCCCCATCGAACAACATAGTCCATTTTTCTCGTTCGGGACCTTTCTTTTCTACTTCTGCCATGAAAATATGTTCATCAGGAAAGTCCAGCTTCATGGGTTCATAATCATCAATGGGTTGATTGGCCAAATAATCAGCTATTGCACTTCCTTTCACTGATTTTTTAGTGACATAGATAACATCATATTCTGATAACAAAACTTGCCATCTAGCAATTCTTCCAGAAAGAGAGGGCTTTTCAAAAATGTATTTTATTGGATCCATCTTTGAAATCATCCAAGTTGTATAGTAAAGCATGTATTGTCTCAAACGATGCGCAGTCCAGGCTAAAGCACAACAAGTCTTTTCGAGTAAAGAATATTTGGCTTCATAGTTTGTAAACTTTTTGCTCAAATAATATATAGCTTGTTCTTTTCTTCCGGAATCATCGTGTTGCCCTAGTACGCAACCCATTGAACTTTCAAGTACCGTTAAGTACAAGATAAGGGGACATCCAGGTGTCGGTGGAATAAGTACAGGTGGGTTATGTAAGTACTGCTTTATCTTCTCGAATGCATTTTGACAATCCCCATTCCATATTCCTGTATTGCTTTTGCGAAGTAATTTGAAAATGGGTTCACATGTTGCCGTAAGATGTGATATAAATCTTGCAATATAGTTCAAATGACCCAGAAATCCTCTAACTTCTTTTTGGGTTTGTGGCGGTGACATTTCTATTATCGCCTTCACTTTATCGGGATCAACTTTGATTCCTTCCTCACTGACAACGAAACCTAGCAATTTTCCTGAACTTGCCCCAAAAGTACATTTGCTTAGATTGAGTTTCAATTGAAACTTTCTTAATCGCTTGAACAAATTTTTGAGAATATCTGCATGCTCCTTCTCAGTTTTGGACTTAGCAATTATATCATCGACATTGACTTCAATTTCTTTATGCATTAGGTCATGAAAAAGCGTAACCATTGCACGTTGATAGGTTGCCCCGGCGTTCTTCAATCCAAATGGCATGACCTTATAACAAAAGGTTCCCCATAGTGTGATAAATGTTGTTTTTTCACGATCTTCTTGTGCCATCTTGATCTGATTATAACCTGAGAATCCATCCATGAATGAGAATGTTGAGAACCCAGCAGTATTATCCACCAATATATCTATGTGAGGAAGTGGAAAATTATCTTTGGGGCTCGCCTGTTCAAATCTCTGTAGTCGACGTACATTCTCACTTGCCCATTTTTCTTTTGTACTGGAACGATGTTTGCTACCCACTCGGGATAATTTGACACTGTTAAGAAACCCGCGTCAATTTGCTTTCTAACTTCTTCTTTGATTTTGATCAGCATATCAGGCTTCATTTTTCTTAGTTTTTGTCTTATTGGTCTACATTCTGGCTTAAGTGGCAAGCGATGAGATACAATGTTTGTGTCTAATCCTGGCATATCTTGATAGGACCAAGCAAAAACATCTTTATACTCGTGAAGTAAGCCGATTAACTTTTGACGACTTTCTTTTGAAATGTTGGTGCCTATTTTAACCTCTTTTGGCTCCTTTTCAGACCCTAAATTAATTGTTTCTGTTAACTCTTGGTGAGGCTCTAATATTTTTTTTCTTTCTTCTACCATTCTCAACAATTCAGAATTTGGCTCGAAATCTTCTTCTTCATCAGATGCAACATTGTAAATCGGAGAATTCGAATCATATCTCAATTATCAACGCATTCAATCTCAGTTTTACTATTTAAAATATCAATTATTTATTCAGAATTATGGATAGTGAGACAAATTATAAAAGATAAGAGGAAAAAAGAAGAAAATGAAAAGATAGGGAAAGAAAATGACTTTTCATTGATGTGAAAGGAAACATTGACATGGAAATTCAAATTACAAAAACAAATAATAAAAATGAAATATTGAAATATTACTTTGAAATAGTTAAAAATGATGGCAGCTCTATACTCTCCCAATTTTTGAGCTTGAAATCTTCTGAAACTTGATAAATCAATGCAATTGATTCTTTCTCCTCTTCTATAATGGCTGCGACTGTTGAGCTGGTCAGACATGACAGTTGTTGTCCATAGTGGATCACGCCACCACTTTTGAATGTCTGGCCTAAGTTAGGTATTTTCATTTTCTTATACTCTGGCTCTCTATTCTCAAATCTTGCCATACGTTTTTCTTCCTTCTCTTTTCGGGCTCTGATTATATCTGTCCTGGTTGGCTTATAACCCACACCAAACCTGTATTTATTATCTTTCAATTGCAACACATCTTCCAGACTATGAAATTTCTTTTCCAAAGATAATCTTGCCATACTTTGATTTATGTCTGTGACTTCTCCAGGCGTAATTGAAGCATATGCGACTTCAAACGATCGATAAGAACATTCTAATGCTTCCACTGTTGCCTCCACATATGGCATTGAATCAGGCTTTGAAAGGATAAAGTCTTCTTCACCAGACACGCAAATGAGCTTCTGATCAACAATAAATTTTAACTTTTGATGCAACGAAGAGGGGATTACTCCAGCAGAGTGAATCCATGGTCGCCCTAGCAGAAAACTATAAGCTGGCGAGATATCCATGATTTGAAAATGAATATCAAATGTGCAAGGCCCTACTTGGATTGGAATTTCAATCTCTCCAATCACTGCACTGCGTGTCCCGTCGAAAGCCCTCACTATCATTGAACTCGGCTTGATGTGAGACATATCAATGGGTAATTTCTCCAAAGTTGACTTAGGCATTATATTTAAAGCGGACCCATTGTCAATTAATACCTTTGACACTACAAAATTTTTGCATTTAACAGAGATATGTAGGGCTTTAGTATGCCCGTAGCCCTCTTGAGGAATTTCATCGCACATAAAAGTCAATATGTTAGAGGATGTTACATTCTCGATAATCTCACTCAAGTTGTTCACTGAAATATCAGGTGTTACATATGCTCGATTTAAAATTTCAAGCAGAGCTTTCCTGTGTGCGTCGAAATGTAGTAACAAGGATAAAATAGAAATTTTTGCATGTGTTTTTCCCAATTGTTCTATTACCTTGTACTCGCTCTGCTTGATAAGCTTTAAGAATTCTTGGACTTCTTCCTCTGCTACAGGATGGTTACATTCTCCATCTTTAAGTGCCGTTTTTTCTTCTGAGTAGCTCTCATCATCTTTCATTTTTTTCCTCTCCCTTATTTCTGAATTATTTTCCTTTTCTTTTAAGAAATCATTGGGCGTGTAGCATCTTCCACTTCTTGTCATTCCCCCTACTCCTGTAATGTTTTCAATTGGAAGTGATTCCTTCTCACTATCAGAAGTCACGATATAGTCATATTTCCAAGGAACAACATTCAAGTCTTTATATGGAAAAGGACTCGGAACTTGGATTGTGACTGGCTTTGGGTTACAATTGCTCATGTTGATGTTAGGTTTATCGTGATATTTTATTGTGAGAGGTTTTGGCCTCCAATTCTCTCCGGTGAGAAGGCCATCGACAATATTGATTTGTTTCTCCTTGTAAACTTTAAACATCCTTTCATTAGAGATGATAAGTTGTTTTGAATCCAACAAAGATTGAACTTTCTTCTTGAAAGAACGACAAAATTGAATAGAATGGCCTTTTGCCCCTGTATGAAACAAACAGGTCAAACTATTATCAGATTGTTCCTGCTCCGAGCCTAATTGTTCCATTTGAACATACCCATTCTTGTGAAGAAATTCAAACAACTCTGCCATAGGAGTTGTGATTTCCGTTACAAGCTTCTTTGTAATATTTTCACAACTTTCTACCGCATTTACTCCAGGACCACCATGGTTTGGGAGAAGGTTTTTATTAACATTTGGGGTGTTCTCTTTCTTAAAGTTCAACCATCCAGCTTGTATCAAAGCTTGCACTCGATATTTGAGTGCAATGCAGTTTTCAGTCGAATGCCCAGGAGCTTTTGCATGATAGTCACAATGGGCATTAGGGTCATACCATTTGGGATAAGGTGGTTGAACGGGATTTGCTGGAATTGGAGTTAGAAGGCGAGTCTCAATAAGTTGAGGAAAAAGGTCGGTATATGACATCGGAATAGGATCAAAGTTTTCTTGTTTTTGTTGTCTTCTGTTATTTTGCTGGCCATGGGTGTATGGAATCGGAGGATTTCCTGATGGGCTTCTGGGTTGATATGTTGGGTTAACAGGTCTTGGATTTTGTGGAAAGCTTGGAGGATATTGGTAAAATGCATTATTGATAAACTGTTGGGGGTATCCGGATGGATTGGAGTAGTAGTTGGTTGGGTATTGAATGGGTTGCGGTGGTTGTGTCCAGGGAATAAAATTTCTTTTTCCTACCATTTGTACTTCACCTTCTTTCTTTTTAATGAAATTTCCTTTCTTTAGAATCGATGACTCAACTTTGGCATCTACTATTCTTCCATGTTTTACCCCAAATTCAATTCTTTCTCCAATTGTCATGATATCAGAGAAATTTGTCGATGCATTTCCGATCATTCGATCATAAAATGGGGACTTTAGAGTATTGATGAACATTGCAGATAATTCTTTATCAGTTAAAGGTGGTTGAACCTGTGCAGCTGTGTCTCGCCACCTCTAAGCATATTCTTTGAAATTTTCAGTAGTGTTCATTTCCATTCTCTGCAAGTCAAGTCGATCAGGAGCCAAATCGATATTATGTTTGTATTGCTTCAGGAAAGCATCTGCCAAATCTTTCCATGAGCAAACATGTGAACTATTGAGCTTCATGTACCAACGAGCAGCTGGGCCAGTCAAACTATCTTGAAAATTGTGAATAAGGAGCTTATCATTTTGACTATAAGCTGCCATCTTTCTACAGTACATAACAAGATGACTTTTAGGACAGGTTGTCCCATCATACTTTTCAAACTCAGGTACTTTAAATTTTGATGGAATGATTACCTTCGGTACTAAGCACAACTGGGTGGCGTCAATGTTCCCAAAAACATCAGTTCCTTCTACTGCCCTTAGTCTCTCTTCAAATACCTCAAGCTTTTCTTTCGATACAGTTTTCTTCTCATTTTCATCTGATTCTTTCTTGATTTCAAGATCACCAAGATTTGGTGTCGTGAAGTTGGCTCTAAAGAGATCATTTGTTTGGTGGGAGGTGGTTCCCATAGGAATTTGTTGACCTCTTTTAAAGACTGGAATTTGACAATCTACTGTATTGCCATACAGTGGATTGTATGAAGTAGTCTGTGGGAGTAATCCTTCTGTCGATGTCTGCGTGAAGGTAGGAGTGAATCCTGGTGGGTAAAATGAACAATCAGGGTCGGAGTGTGGTTGTGATTGAAAAGTTGGAGTCTGTTGAACTGGATCTGCAATACCTTTCCCTTTTTCGATAGCGATGAGAATTCTGGCAAGCTGCTCTTGTATTATATCCACATCTCTTCTCAACTTCTATTATGTACTTTGTTTTTTCAATCCCTCTTCTTTTTTTTGCATTTCTTGCTCTGTATCATGTTCCTCCATTATCCTCGCCCTTGATCTTGTGTTATAAGAATGATGGAAATGTATTTCTCGAGCTATTTTTTATCACTCTGATTTTTAAAATATATATAAGAAAAAATTAATGAAAATGCTATAAAAAGAAAGTAAAACGTTTTATTGATTGAGACTAAATAAACACATAGATTCTTTTAATAAAATAACTAACCATACTATTCAGAAAATAAACAATGAAAAATAACAAATTTCTAATGAAAAAGACCAAAACGACCAAGGTCCCTTCGTATCATCCTAAAAAATGGGATTAAGTCTTCTGTGTCTGGATGCATTGGTGAGATTCCTTCCATAAGCTCTTCTGCCCATGTTGCAAATTGTCGAGCTCTCGTAGCCATCATGCTTAGAGTATCCATAGTTGTATTAACCCGATCCATAATGTATCTGAAATCATTTCTCAACGACTGGTGATCATTTCTTATGTGATTATAAGTTGCTTCCAAGTCATTGTATTTCACCAACATTTCTTCGCAAGCCTTTTGGCTTCCAACAAGTTGAAAATCTAATGATGCAGCAAAATTCTTAAGAGCCTCGTAATCTTCTGACTGTTCATTGAAATGAATCTGAATCTCACTGATTGTCTGGTGTAATCCACGACTATACTCTTCCAGCTCAGAAATTTGCACATCCCGCGCCTCGGTTCTAGCTTTCAAATCCTCAATCAACTCATACAAAACGTCCTTCCCTGTCTTGAGATCTTTAATATAGTTATCATTTGCATCAAGAGTGGACAATAACCTTGCTCGTTCATTCTTCAACCTCCGATTCTCCTTGTTTAATTGTCTTCGTTCTCGATCTAGAATTTCATACTCTTTTTCAAACTTCGACTGGTTCTCCACAAGTTTCTTCGTTCTATCCAATTCAACTTTCAAAAGAGTTGCATGATTCATCCATTGACTTGCCTCGCTGCGTATTTTTTCATTTTCTTGAATCAAAAGTCGGTTCCTTTCTTCCATTTCTCGGAATTCCTCTACCCAATGACAAGATTTTTCTTGTTCCGCTGTCTTAGATTTTTCATCTTTATCAATAGGCTTTCCCACACTTTTTGCTTTATTTAAATGCCAAATTTGGTATTCTCGAGATATACCACTGCAATGTTCAGTGTTTTGAATTTTTCTTGCATTTTTCCATGCATTTGTGGCCTTCTTTCTTTTGTCATTGTACTCTGGAAATTTGTAAGGAAATTCTGCATCTTTCAAATCATGTGTCACTGGTATGAACTGCTTAAAAGACATTTGTCTTAGTACAAGAAGTGGTGCGTAGTAAATACATCCCCAAATTCCCAATATTGGAACAGTGTTAAAGTTTCCACATCTGAAAATCATAGCGCTAAAAGGCATCCATCGTGCCTGCAACACTAGATCTTCTGTTTTGATTTCTCTAAAGAACGATGTCCATATCTTATCATCTGGATGCTTGGGATCCCATACTGCTGAGCCAAATTTAGCTAACACATCTTGCACTGTATTCCATGAGCTTTTAAACAAATCAATAGGGCATTTGAAATTTCTTGGACATTTGATATGGCTATGCATCCAAACGAAAAGTAAAGGAACACAACATCTCATTACTCCTTTCCCTTGAATTCGACAATAGTTGAGAGATCTGAGTGTTTCTGCAAGAATATATATAGCGGGATTCACTCCATATTCTATGCTTAAACACCACTTCAACACATTCCCATCGACATAACCTTTGCTTCTTGGAAAGATCACCATACCATAAATACACAATGCAAGAAGTATCAATCCTTTTTCTTCATCGAGATAGGCTTTAGTAAGCTTTATCAAATAGTCTATTGAGATTCTTTCTTCATTATTTGTATTTGTTTTGACATATTTTTTTTTTACCTCAGTAGCTTGCACTTTCACCACAAAATTTGATAGAGCTCTCTTTACAGTAAGATTGGGATTGACGTAACAAACCTTATTATTTATGCCTTGTGGGATACCTAGAATAGTTTGATATTCCTCTATTGTTGGTACCAAATCGAACGTACCCAATGTGAAACATCTATATGCTGGATCTCAGAACTCTGTCAGTGCTTGTAATGAACACTCATTCACACGGATGTACATCATATTCGCTATATGCCCAAATGTCCTGATGAAATCTAGTTGGTGTTTTGTCCCTAGACTCTCCCACATTTCCTTTAAACGACTCAAATCATTGTTAACGAAGCTGACTTGGCATTTATTCGGTAAGTTCGAAATAGGTGGACAATCTCCAAACTTGTGTTGTATTTGATCAGCCCATTGTTGCACAACATATAGTGGTTATCTTCAGTAGATATCAAGGATGATACGATGGGTTTGGAATTCATTTTGACCTATTTATATTTAAAAAAAAAAAAGTTAGGAAGTTCATGAGCATATATGGGAGCTGAAACTCCTCGATGTCGACACTACTCATCCAAAATATAAAGTAAATCAAACAAATTATATCGTAATAAATTTGAAGAGGAAAAATAATAATAATAATAATAATAATAATAATAATAATTCTATTAGAATCTGGATTCCTAAGGTTTAACAACTTATCCAACAAGACTACTAAATATATTAACAAAATGGAGATGCCCTATTATTCCTATATGCAATGAAACTTAAAGAAAATAAAATGACTGATCATGTTTTTTTTTTTTTTTACTTTTGAAAAGATGTGTTTGGAAATGTAAAATTGATTTTTTTTAGATGTGTAAGACAAATTTTGATGATATGCAGGAAAAAAAAATGTGATAATGTTTAATTTTTGTAACATTTTTGTGACAATGATTGATATTTTTTTTTAATGAGTTAATGAGTGAAAAATGATTTTTTGAGTGAATTTATTCAAAGTAATGATATATATATAAGTTGTTATGTTTTTTTAAAAAATAATAATAATAATAGAGTTCCAATTTTATTTATTTTTATGATATAATATGAAACTAACTCAGACCTTTTTTTTTATCAATAAAACGTGATTATTAATTTTTTTTATCATGTATGACTTTATTTTTTTTTAACATGTGATTAAGATTTTTTTTTTTTTAAATGTAATATATGGAAAATTGAACCCATGCTACTTTTTAAAATCAGATAGGGTGTTCGAAAAATTTAAATAGTATATGAATGAGCCCTTTTTAATGATAATGTGAATTCTTTTTATAATAAACCATTTTTTTTAAAATCTTATTTTTAATGATAATGTGATTTAAAGAATTTTTTATGATACTGAAAAAAAAGAAAATGTGAATGCAAGACTTCTTTCTACACTGATAAAGATTTTTTTTTATTATAATATGACAAAGAACTTCTTTTTAAGTGATACTTAAAAGAAACGAATAATGAAAAATGCTTTGTGGGGTTGGTTCTAAATTCCATAAAAAGTCCCCAAATTACCCATAAATGAGTTAATCTAAGCGAGAATATTTCATGCGCTTACACGGGAGCCGAAACCCCTCGAAAGTCGACATTTCACTATTCTCTTATCTTATCCTATAAGGTTTTAGCCCGGGTTGAGAGCTTGTGATTGTGTGAATGTATGATGTATATTAAACCCGCTAACATAAATTAATGAACTCAAAAGCATAAATAGACAAATATAATATAAAGTAAACATAAATAACGTACAACATCAAACATAAATAAATGGACCAAAATAATAAAATAATTAAAAAGGATAATAAAAAAAATTAAAGGCTTGACTCTCTTTAAAATAAAGTTCCCCAGTGAAGTCGCCAAGCTGTCGCAACGTGGTTGCGACGCGGAAATTACTTGCCGACTTCTTCTTTCGATAACGAAAGAAGATTTGAAGTCGCCACCAACCAATACGGGTGTGATTGGTCACCAAAAAAAATGGTCTTAAAATCAGATTAGGTTCGGGAGTCGATTATGTGTAGGGAAGGTGTTAGCACCCTACAACACCCATTTTTTAAAAAAACGGTTGCCATTTTTATTTAATTATTATCCAATTTTTATTTATATACAAAGGTCCTAAATTCAAATAAATATAAATGATTAATTTTATTTATTTAAAAAAATATTCCACCTATTTCTTTTACTTCAAAATAAAATAAAATTGAAGTATGCATGAAAATTAAAGTGGATGGGTTATAACCATTTATTTGTGGTGAAGAAAATTCATGCATTTATGAATAATTTCACAAAGAGACATTACTAACTTCACAACTATTTTTTTTTAAAAATTCATATGTTCAATTATTTAATTAATTTTAAAATAGATGATTTTTTTTATGAGGAACTTCATGCATTTGTGAAAAAGATCCACAAAGAGGCATTACTTCTCCTCAAAACCAGAATACAAAATTTCATATATTTATACCATACAATTTTTTTTGTGAAGATACTATTTTCTTTTCCGAATTAATTATTTTATTAATTTAAAACTGATACATATTTTGGTAAAGAGATACTATAAAAATTAAATTTAGTTTTCAAGATTGAGTTCTCTAATAAACTACATTAAATATTTTTTTGCTTTTAAATATATAAAAGATGTGAAATGAATTTAAAGATAGATAAATTCGAATCTACACAGTGAGTTTAAATCATCTTCAATCGCTTTTATTTAATTAAATCTATCAATACAATGGGTTTATAGATTTGCATTATACAGATAGATTTGCAGGTTTAAATCATACGATTACGAGATAGATTGGAATTTACATTATGAATATGGTGAGAAAATTAATTAAACCACTCAACTTTAACACAAATCATTTCCTAATTAAAATTACATCGTTTATTTATTTTTCTTCAATTTTTTTTAAATAGAGATTTTAATTAAAAGGAATTATAAAAACATTTATTTTAGAAGCAATTACATATTAATTTCTCTAGAATCAAAAGCTATAAGAAAAAATATTATCAAATACCTTATTGTTGCCTTTGAAATTTTCCCCCGAACTTTTGTCAATTTGCCTCTATAGAATTCCACTGCCACGAATATTCCAAAACCCTCTTGATGGAATTTTTTTTTTCAATGAAAAGAAAACTTATGAAGAGAATTTTAAATTCAGCTGTCCCTCTTGTAAGCAATAAATCTTTGTCTTTTATAGATAAGTTGAAAAGATCGTGAAAATGAAAGTGAAGATCATGTGAAAGAAACTGGGGAGTGGGAGAAGGGGAGGAGAACGTGAAAGTGAGGGAGAAAGAAGAGAAAATGGTGGGATATGGAAAGAGATAAGGGAGAGGGAAAAATTTGTACGTTAAAAAAATTGGTAGTTGAGAGAGAATCAAGTGAAAGTCTCCTAAACTCTCTCAACTTCTACATTTTTTTTTTGTAATCTTGTTATTTTATTTTATTATTATTATTTTTTTTAATCTTTTATTAAATCTATCCATATCCTCTATTACATCTATATGTTTGAATTAAATTAATAGGTTTAATCAATAAATTAAAGCTTCACCAAATAATTCCTAAATTCATTCTTCTCTTTTATTTTTTTTATTATTATTTTTATTTAAAAAAAATAGAATTCATAATCAAATAAAAATAAAATTTAAGCCGGACAAAATACGGTATCTACAGTAGGGTGCTAGTACCTTCCCTATGCATAAATGACTCCCGAACCCAATCTGGTTTTTCGTAGACTATTTTTATTAATTAGATGACCAATCACACCCAAAATTGGTTGGTGGCGACACCAAATTTTTGCTTTTCACAAAGAGGCCTATAAATTGGATGTTGGCGCTCCGCGTCGCAATTACGTTGTGACAGGTACCTATCAAAAAGCTTGGCCATCATGTGCTGATCTAGAACCAGTATGCTCAGATGTAGCCACACCCCTACCCTTTGTAGTTCCCCTTGCAGCCCTGCATCTTTCAGATCCTCTACCTCTTGCAGGTTCAGCAGATCCAGAAGCAAATCTAGAAGAAGATCTAGAGGCAGATCCTTGATCAAAGTGAGATCCAGAGGCAGGTCTTTGATCAAAGTGAGGTATATCCTACATATAAATTGGTATGAATTAGTTAATTGCATACTAGAATATGAATGTAATGTAGTTAATTACTTACATTTGGAATATTAACCCCATAAAGGTATGAGCCCGTGGTGGTTGAGTTTTACTTCTTATTGGCCTCTTGCACGATCTTGCATTATGGCCATTCAGTTTGCATCTACTGCATGTAACTGAACCAAACTGTCTCTTCAATTTGTGTGTTTATGAAGAAGCCTCATCCACGCTCTTCCTTCTCGATCTTTTGGGTCTACCTGGTGGACACCTAATCAAAGGGGGTAGCACTAGTTCATATGTAGATTTAGGCCACGTATGTGAGCCACTTACAGGGTTCATAAAGTAGAAGTAAGTCTTGATTAATGTAGATTTGTGATAGCAAGGAGCAACTAGATCCTCTGGAATGAGTTTCAACCAAAAAACGCAAGGTATAGCATGATCACATGGGATTCCAGTCAAGTCTCATGCCCTACATGAACAAGATCTCAAAGCTACGTCAACTGCATACTGTTCTCTCACCTTCTCAACCTCAAACATCTTATCTCCATGCCATGTTGCCACCGAAAACCGAGATAATTTCTTGATCTCTTCAAACTTTTCTCTGATTCATGATCCTAATGGTCCTTTTAAGGTTATATAATGTGCTATCTTCCTCGTAATCCTACTATTTAAAATATTTCTAACTATTTCCAAGCATTGGATTATAGGTTTATCTCTGGCTTCCTTGATGATATCATTAAAACCTTCTGAGAGATTATTCAGTAGCATATCACATTGCAGTTCATTTCTAAAGGCATGCTTAGACCAATACCGAGCAGGTATATTGTTAAGGTATTGAAAGGCATTCACATCTAACCTTCCAATCTTTTCCATCCATTATTCAAATTCAACTCTAGTAGTAGTGAAAGAAGAATTCTAAAAGTAGTTTTTAAACAACAATCTTCTAAACTATTTCTGAAAATTCGCGTAGAGATGTCTTACACAATATCGATGATCAATATAAGGAAACTCATCTTCAAATGTGGGTACAAGTCCCTACAAATGTGTACGACGACCAGTAAGAAAAAGATAATAAGATTCATGCGTAATTCAAAAGTTTCGCAAATGGTCCCTGAGAGAGACCATTTGTGAAACTTTTGTGTAATTTATAAGTTTCATAAATGGTCCCTGAGAGGGACCAAACTTGAAACTTTTGAAGAATACAGACAGTTAAGAAATAGTACTTACATTTTTCCTGTCTGAAATAAATGTCACTTCTCTTATTCTGAAACTACCCAAGTCATCTGCAAGCAGCTTGAGAAACCATGTCCATGAGTCCTTGGTTTCTGCTTTAATAATTGCCCATGTGATAAAACATATACCGTCATTTCCATAAACTCTTATAGCTGCCATTAATTGTCCTTGGCATGGCCCTATTAAGTGGCAAGCATCCAACACAATTAGGGGTCTACAGAATTTAAAACTCTATTTGCAACACTTCAGGCAAACATAGACTCTTTTGAAAATAGGAGGGCTATCCTTATTCAACATATGAGTGACAATCTTCATAGTCGACTCTTCATTGGTACGTTGCAATTCTTCACAGTAATCTCTCAACTTGTGAAATTGCTCTTCTAATATGCCATTCAATTTTTTCAAAGCCTTCCTTCTAGTACGATAGGCTTGTGATTTTGAAATAGTAACAAAAAAATCAGCTTTAACAGACTCTTGGATTTCACTCAACTTCCATCTGGGTTGTAACCGAAACCTTTTCATATACTTCTTGGAAATCCACGAGGAGTTCAAGTTCATGTTATTGAACTCTCTAGGGCATGTATGTTCTTCAACGTATGTTTTGATTTGGAAGGTGTCACTCTCGCCTTGAACCCGAGAAGCATTTAGCTTCCATGTACAATCCTCAAAACACAACCCTCACTCACACTTTGTCATTTTTTACCAGCTTCACATTGAAGGCTTAATTCACAGCATACTCTTTGATGGCAGTCTTAAGCTTCTTTCTTGTTGGAAATCTCAAACTGATCTTTAAAACAACGTACTTCATGTCAACTTTTGGATTAAAACTTCGATAAATTTGCTCTCCTTCACCATTTGAATTAGGAGGTGTATTCAACTCATCGACGCTGCATACGTCAACACTATATCCCTTTCAAAATCTAGAACATCATTCAAGTCGATCTCAGACATGAGTGTTCACGGGGCAGTGCGGGGACGAGGATTTCTCGCTGGGACGAGGATTTCTCGTGGGGAAAACATGGGGAATGGGGAATTTTCCTAGTTTAAATTTTATGATTATGATTTGTTTTTTTTAAGGGATTGGGTTAATAAAACAAGTGGGAGAGTTGGGCTTAATAAAACTAGTGGGAGAGTTGGGATTAATAAAATTAGTAGGAGAGTTGGGCTAATATCTATGAACATTAGGGAAGTGATTGGGTTTATATATAAAAATACTTAAAAATAATTTATATATATATATATATTATTTTCGGGGATTTAATTGGGGAACGGGGGTGAGGTCGGGATCGGGAACACATTCCCTGTCCCCGTCCCTGAAATTAAAACGGAGAATTTTTCATCCTCACCCCCATCCCTATTGAGAACTAGGATTCCCCACCAACTTCGAGGAGGGTCCCCACGGGGAAAATGAACACCCCTAATCTCATATTCATTTGATTCATCAGATACCACACCTCCTTCATCAATCAATTCATTCTCAGACTCTTCACCATCTACATGAGAGAAATCCCAATTGTAGTTGAGTTCAATTAGGGTCATCCTCTGCAAAAGGAACTTCATCGACGTGAGATAGTTCTATATTCGCAGGGGAATAATCTACGTTTGATGGTGAAAAGGTGGGGAATATGGTTCATTTAGAGGGAAAAATGCAATATTAGTAGGAAAATAAGGTGGAAAATGTGCGGGTCATGAATCGAATTTGTTCTCAGGATTCAAATTGCTATATGTTGGAGGGGAATAAGATCTGGTGTAAGGAGGGGACCAAGAAGTATGGTTATCCTCATAAGGAGGGTACCAAGAAGTGTTGTCTTCACTACAAGAAAAATCCGTATTAGCGACGGAAGATTAGCGACGAAATGAGGCAGTAGTTCGTCGTTACAAGGAGTTAACGACGTAAGTAACGACGGAATGGCTTGATGTTATTTTTGTCATCGTTAGACAAAACTAACGACAAACTTCCTCGTTCCATAACGAGGCAAAAGTATTCCATCGTTGTGATTCGTTGATTAGAATGGAGCGATGGTTTCAGTCGTTAGGGTTCGTTCACTAGAATGTTGACCTTAACGACGAAATGAGTCGTTTTCTAAGTCAAAATCTTGTTTCACTATAACGACTCATTTAGTCGTTCTCTAATCAAAGTCATGTTTCACTAGAATGATAGAACACGTCGTTAATAGTCAACAGGTGTCTTTGACTATTAACGACGGAATGCGTCGATCAATTTTATTTTTATTTTTTTAAAATTTAATTAGGGTTTAGGGTTTTAATTACAAATTATTGTGATTTGAAAATTAAATTTAATTACAAAAAAGAAATGAAAGTAAATTTAAGAAAAAATAATATTAGATAAATAATATTAAAAATCCCAAAATAATACAAAATAATGTTTTTTTCCTAAAGCCTAATCCCTAATCGACACAAGGATCAGATGGAGGATCGGGAGGAGGGAAACAAAAACCGGAAGTCGAAGAACCCTCGCCGCGCATCTTCGCCATGAAGATGTCCATCGTTGCCTTCATCGACCTCTCGAACTCTTGTCTGGACCTCTCGGACTCTTGCCTGGACCGCTCAGCCTCATCGAGACGAGCAGTGATCCCTGCCACCTCCGCCTGGAGCCGTTCGTTGCTCTCTCGAAGCTCCGCAGTCTCAGCCCTCAAAGTAGTGTTGCTCGCGTGAAGCTCGGCAACCTCGGTCGAATGAGCTGCCTGGGAAGACCGAGGCTGATCGGCGTAAATGACAGGGTCGAGGTTGCCGAGTCCAGGAACAGTACCGTCTAGACGTCTCCCTCCTGCTACCTCGAGAAAAGCCTACTCGATATCCTCCTGTGTCGGCAGGGTGTCGGAGCTCGGTAAGTGATCAGCGAGAATCGCTTCGTAACGAGCCTGAAAAAAAAAACAAATCATTTCATTAACTAATATACTAATAATGAATAAATTTGAAAAAGAATAAACAATAATTAACACTTACCGCTTTCTCTCTCGCCCTATCGTCTACAAAAGTCTGTGTATCTCCACCTTTGGTGTGGAGACGAACAAACAGCTCAGCAACATGAACCGGACGACCCAATTTTTGCTCCTGTGATGTTAAAAATAATTAATGAATAATGAATAACTTACGAAAATAAAGTAAAAGTTAATTAATACAGAAAATAACTTACAAGTTGTTTCTTGTGCTCGTATGTGGAGCGTGACCCTCCAGTGTGATTCGACGGGTTGGCATTACGGTTGGCGCTATTGATCACCGAAATGTCTTTGGGCATCCTGGCGTCCGAGTACGCGCCAAGATCTCCGCCAAGTCCTCCAGAAATGTGGGCGGCAGCTTTCTCAGCGGCGCGGCAAATATTGTAGCCGGTATCCCTGTATAGAATGCCCTCGATGATGCCAGGAGCGTATATGACCTCGCTTGTCGCCTCCTCTAGAATATGAAAATATTCTTGAAAAAAATTAACTGTCAGTTTTTGAAATATTATATATATATATATATATATATATATATATATATATATATATATATATATATATATATATATATATATAATTAAATATAATATTTTGAATATGTGTTTACCTTCTATGCCTCAAACATCAGCAGCTTGTGCGCAGCAGAGACGCTCTGCCAACGAGGGTGTCCCCGTACAGGAAGCATCTTCAATACCTCCGTAAATCTCCTCGAAATCTCACGGGATGGATGTAACCTATTGAAATGAAAAGGAAACATTGAAAAGTTAGAATTTGTAAATAATAAATGAAATAAGAATACAATAAACTAAACAAAACTTACTGGCCGCCCTCCAACGACAGGCAAACCCTCCCGGAAATAGACATCTGGACAGGCTCCTGCGCCGGGTCGATAGCCTCGTCTTGAACGATCGTGTCAGGGGTATCCCCAAGACGGACATCATCCTCCTCACTAGGGGGCTGACTCCCTGAACTGCTGGCACCAGGTGTGCCAGAAGTCACCATCATCATATGGCTCGCGGCCTAAAGGCCGGCCCTGACTCGGCTCGGGCTCAGCCCAGCTTGGCTCGAAAGTCAACGTTTGATCGCTCGGCTCGGCTCGTTAATTGTTTGGATTGGATATGAGCCTCCCTTTTTTGAACGAGCGGCTCGTGGGCCGCTCGTTTGAGCCTCCATAGGGCCGATTCAATGAGCTCAAGCTCGGCCCAAATATAGCTCGTAATATTTATTTATTATTTAAATAAATTTTTATATTATTACCATTTTTAAATTTAAGATAAAAAATTCTATTATAACTTAACAATAGAGTTTAAAAAAAAATTGGGTGCTAAAAAAAAAAGGATGCATGAAGAAGAAATCATTGAAAAGTCAACTGAAGAGTTTGAGATATTCATTTCACCATCGTCGGCTAAAGAATGTGATTCTCCCGAAGAATAATTTATTCATTTCATGTAATTTTTTTAAGTTGAGAAAAATACATATGATTGACAAATAAGTGAGTGTCAACTTAGTTGGGATGTACTTATATTGTAGTGATACAGTTTATTCTCTAATATTCATGTATGAAATAATTAATAAAAATATATATTTTTTAAAGTTGATACTTTTGTTTAATTACTAAATAAGATAAAATAAAATAGTTAAATTATTTAACGGATAAAATTGTTATTTAAAATAATAAGTTTAATATGTTAATTTTGTTAACACTTGATTTTTTTTAATTAGAAAGTTATACACTATTGGTTGTTGAGAAAATATAATACAAAAATGAACTTATATGATAGGCCGAGCTTGGCTCGATCCAACGAGCCAGGCCCAAGCTTGGCTCGATGAGCCTAGCCCATGAGCCGAGCCGCGAGCCTTAACATTTTAGATTGGGCCGAGCCGGCTCGGCTCGATCAAAAGCAAAAGCTCGTTGGGCTCGAGCCCGAGCCGAGCTTGAGCCTTCTAATGTTTGGGCCGAGCCGGCTCGGCTCGGCCCATTGATGATGGTGAGCCAGAAGGTGCTGGAGGGCGTCTACGGGAAGGCATGACCTACAATACAATAATGAAGTAATTAAAATTCTAACCTATAAACTATATTAATTTCAAAACTAAATTAACATATAATTAAATGAAAACATACATACGCATTTCAAACTAAATTAACTAATTAACATATACTTAAGTAAAACTAACTAAATACATATAATTAAATGAAAACATACATACTTATTTCAAACTAAAGTAACTAATTAACATATAATTAATTAAAACATAAACTAATTAGGGAAAACTAAATACATATTACATACATTATCTAAATTACACAAAATTAAATTAAAGTTAACTAATTTTTAACTAAATTAACTAATAACATGCTAATTACAAATTTAAACTAATTACATAAAAACAAATATTAAAGTTGAAGAAACTTACTCGGATTCGTTCCAAGGATTGAGGTTTTTAAGAAAGGGAAAGGATTTTTAGAGAAATGGGAAGGAATTGTCTGAGGGAATCGAAGGAGGAAGAATTATGTTTGAGAGAAAAGGAAGAAAATTGAAATGGACATGGACATGGTGAAAATGGCAGAAACGGTTTTGTTTTATAAGGGATTTAACGACGTCTTCCGTCGTTAATCACTTAAAAACTCGTCGTGCGTGTTTTCGTAACGACGGAATACCTCGTTCTAGCTATGCAGTTCGTCGTCTACGTTCTTATGACGATGAACAACACGACGAAATGCATCACTGATAGTTAAGTACACGACGCAATACATCGTTCAATCCAATTTTCAAACAAAGTCAATGTGACTGTTTGTATTCATGGGCGACGAAATGCATCACCCATTCGCGCCACAATTTTCGTGAATTTTTTTATCTTCGCTCCGTATTTATTACATATAACGACGCATTAGGTCGGCTTGGAATTTGAACAGTTTCCCAAAAACTATCCGTTTGAGTTGCTAACGATGCCTTGCGTCGTTAATTCAATGTATATCTTAATATAACGACCCATGGCATCGTTATATTCAATGTATATCTTAATATAACGATGCCTTTCGTCGTTAATAGCATTCCCAGACTTAGAAAAAATTATCCCATCATTGTGTTCTGTGAAGTTTAACGACCCATGGCATCGTTATATTAAGATATACATTGAATATAACGATGCCTTTCGTCGTTAATGGCATTCCCACACTTAGAAAAAATCATCTCATCATTGTGTTCTGTGAAGATTAACGACCCATGGCATCGTTATATTCAATGTATATCTTAATATAACGATGCCTTCCGTTGTTATTTGTATGTTTTTTTTTTTAATTATTTCCCCTATTACACATAAATACTTCAATCATCGTAATCAGAATCATTCATGTTTTTTGAATCAATGTTGTCTTCTTCA
This sequence comes from Gynostemma pentaphyllum, assembly GCA_028015215.1. Classification (NCBI taxonomy): domain Eukaryota; kingdom Viridiplantae; phylum Streptophyta; class Magnoliopsida; order Cucurbitales; family Cucurbitaceae; genus Gynostemma; species Gynostemma pentaphyllum. Next base: position 16,336,775 of record CM051353.1, on the reverse strand, counting down.
GTGTCTTCTTCGTTTGTTTCATCTGGAGAAGAATCTTTGTCATTTTCAGGTGGAACATAGACATTCTCTTCATCAAAAAGTGTCTCTGATGCGTCATTCAACGGACGCGCAGTGTCAGAATTAATACCTTCATCGATTTCACGATTTTGCACTTCATCCTCCTGGAATGCAACGTAGTTCTCACTATTTTTATCAGGGAGGCTATCATCTATTATCATCGGTCTTACTTTACAGACAATTAACCAATTAGATACATCTCGACGCTGAGCGGGATAGTTTAAGTAGTAAACCTGAATTGCTTGTTGTGCCAAAACAAAACGATCTTGGGTGTGCATGTGTTTTCTCCGGTTTACCTCAACAATTTTAAGATTGATATTATTGCGAACTCCACCTCGTCGCGTTGTTTCAAACCATGTGCAGTTAAAAACGATTGTACGTTTAAGACTCGGACTTGCAAATTGAAGCTCAATAATCTCATCAATGATTCCATAGAAATCTTCTGCATTGTTCCCGAACACTTGACCCTTTATACATACGCCACTGTTGTTTGTTGCCCAGCTCACTGAATGAGCTTTTGTTTGAAATCTATAACCTTGCACCAGATAACCGGTGTAAGATCTTACAATTCTGGATGGACCTTTTACGATCCATATTATACGTTGATCAGCGATCGGAATTGTGGGATTGTCAACGTAATTGTAAAACCAGGAACGAAAATGTTTATCGATGATGTTCCCTTCTTCCGATTCAAGAATAGGGATGCGATGGTCGTACACGTGAATTCACAAATAATCTACATAAAATTTATTAATTAATGAAAATTTAAACAAAATTATTCATGTTAAATAAAACAAAACTCCATGAATAAGAAAAAATTACTCAATATATGGCTCTACTTCGGGCGGTTGTATAATAAGTAAGTCCGGACGACATAGTACTCCTCATCACTTAAGTTTCTCCGTATAGATTTGCCTAAACCTTTGCCTGGTACGATAAACATATCCAAGTCGTTCAAGTCTACACCTTCGGAAGCAGTGTCAACCACGTTACAGTTCACCTGGACGAAAGTGGTCGGAGATATAGCTTGGTCAAGTAATACGAACGAACGTAGTTGTCTCGTGTACCAGTGCACGCATTACAAATCGATCCTTCCACTCGTGCTTTATTTCCAACAGTTTTCTTCAATCTATGCAAATATCTAGAATTCGTGCAAGAAAATAAATCTAAAATTTAGCATCATGTGCATTTAAATATACTAAAAAAGGCAATTAACATAATAATATTTTACCTTTCAAACGGGTACATCCATCGTATTGAACAGGCCCCCAAGTAGTGCCTCATACGGTAGATGAACCGGAAAATGCTCCATAGAATCGAAAAATCCGGGTGGAAACATTCGCTCCAGTTTGCATATTATAACTGGAATCTCTCGGTTTAATGATTCGATTGTCTCTCTTGTTAAATCTGCGCATGTCAAATCTCTGAAGAACACATTTAACTGCGCCAACGGTTCTCAATGTTTCTGTTCGATGAACGGTCTGAACGCAACAGGCATCAATCGTTGCATAAAAACGTGACAATCGTGACTTTTCATTCCTAAAACAGTATGACTCTGCACGTCAATACATCTCGAGAGATTAGAAACATAACCATCAGGGAACTTAATTGATCGCATCCATTCAAACAAGAATTTCTTCTCTTTCTTACTTAACATGTATTTGGCCTTGGCGTAGTGCCCATCTTCATCCGGCTCTAACTCGGGGCGACGACATATTTCTTGGATGTCATACCGTGCCTCCAGGTTGTCTTTCGTCTTATTTGGCACATTTAAAACTGTATTGAAGACATTGTCGAACACGTTCTTTTCGATGTGCATTACGTCCAAGTTGTGCCTGATTAGTAAATCTCCCCAATACGGTAAATCCCAAAATATACTTCGTTTCTTTCATCCACTGTTCTTACCAGCGGCCTTGTTTGCAACCTCAGCACCTATTTCAGTAATTTTTTTCATGCCAATAGAATCTAATCCGTGTAATATTTCGATTCCGCTATAAACTCGGGGCGGCCCTTGGTTGCGTGCATTACGACCCTTATACCAATCTGTCTTGTTTGATCGAAACAAATGGTCGCTCGGTAAAAATCTTCTATGACAATCAAACCAACACGTTTTCCGTCCATGTTTCAAAGAGAAAGCTCCAGTGTCAATCATGCAATGAGGACAAGCAAACTTTCCGGATGTGCTCCAACCTACGATAAGTTTAAATTAATTATACATAGTATTATGCAATGAAAATAATTTATAATTAATAAGCTATCGTGCTTACCAGATAAATTTGAATATGCCGGGAAGTCACTTATCGTCCAAATTACTACGGCTTTCATACAGAAATTTTGTTTTCTCGATACATCGTAAGTCAACGCTTCATTATTCCACAAATTAGTCAGCTCAACAATAAGAGGTTGGAGGTAGATATCTAATCTTTGTTTTGGACTCTTTGGACCCGGTACGATAACCGTTAAGAATATCACAGGATCTTTCATACACATCGATGGAGGGAGATTATAAGGTGTCAACATAACAGGCCATACAGAGTATTGTGCACCAGAAGCGCCGTACGGGTTAAAACCGTCAGTACATAACCCCAATCTCACATTTCTAATCTCACTTGCAAATTCTGGATGACAACGATCCAAATGCTTCCACGCGTCAGCATCAGATGGATGTTTCATATGACCATCCTCTTGCGAATGCTCGTAATGCCATCTCATATAAGATGCCGTGACTTCCGATGCATACAGTCGTTGAAGTCGAGGAGTGATCGGTAAATAAAACATACGAGTATGTGGAATGAGAGTGTGTTTACCTTGTTTATATCTCGGATGGAAACAGAATTTACAATTATGGAGACTCGAATCTCCATCACCCCAGAATATCATGCATCCGTTCGGGCAACAATCAATCTTCTCAACAGGCAACCCGAGACCCTCCACTAATTTTTTCGTGTCGTATAAACTTTCTGGCAGCGTGTTGTTCGCAGGAGCGCAACGATGAAACCATTGTGCAATCGAATTAAAACCTCTCTCTGGAATATGATATGCCGATTTTATATTTAGAAGCTCGTCATTGCATGACCGGTTGTCGACATCACAACCGGGTATAACGGCATACTTGTTGATTCGAGCATATGGTACATTCGTTGCGCTTCCAGATTCATTTCCTCCTCCTCCTCTAGAATAGTTTGATTATCGTCTTGAGTATGATTAAACGTACCTTCGTATATCATATGCTGCATTTGTCCATACTCTTTCTGTCTTTCATCACAATCTTCTTCCAAATTCGGATAGCATCCGAGCCGCTTCCTTGGTACAACACGACTCGCTCCAACGCCGCATTATATTGATCGCCGATTCCCCTTGATAAACCCACTTGAAATAATTCTCCACAAACCCACGACTATACAGGTGTTTCTTCACATCAAATGAAGAATATAACTTCTTATTTTTACATTTTCTGCACGGACATCGTATCATTTTTCCATTACGATCAAAGTCCTCTGTACTTTCACAAAACTCAACGAATTCTTCAACCCCTGCTACGAACTCATTGTTCAAATAGCCTTCTAAGAGACGAAAATACATCCATTCACGCATTTTTTTTTGCAGTAGAAAAAAAAACGAAAAGAAAAAACAAAATGTTTCTGATGATGAGTTCTTTCCATTCCTGATGCATATATATACTGTGCGATACCGACGCAATCCGTCGCTAATATCTAATATAACGATCGATTTCGTCGTTGATATGGCGTGAAACATTCCCTCCATAACGTTGGGCGACGCAATCGGTCGTCCATTAGTGCGGGAATGTTTCGCGCCATCGTATACGACGCACTGCATCGTTGCCTATTAACGCGGGAAATTTTGGCGCCATTATTACCGACGCCAATCATCGTTAATACCAAATTATTTTTTCCATTAAATATATTCAATTATTTAGGCGACAGAATGGATCGCTGAAAGTCAACTTTTCACAGGGGCGATGCCTTCCGTCGTTAGTGTGAGACGTATTTACATTTCGTCGTTATACGTCCGTCGCTATTACAGCAGTTTCTTGTAGTGCTTGCTCTTAAGGAGGGGACAAAGGAGTTTTGTCATTGTTGTCAGTAAAGGACCTAACAGTGTTGTCATTGTTGTAATCAGGAAGAGACACATTAGTGTTTTCAGGGATAGTATTTGGCCATTCTAATGACAACACTTTAAACACCTTAGTCTGAGACTCAATAAAAAATGTCCAGTGATAAGCTTTAACTTGATAGTTCCAATAAATTCTACTGCAGTCTTTAAACCATCTCCCATGCTCACTTGACATTCCACATTAGTTGGTTTCTTTCTGTTTGTCATTTCCTGCAAAGAATTTGTAACATGAACAGTAGCACCAATATCTAACCACCAAGTATCAGAAGGTACATCAACAACATATGATTCCAATAAAACATTTACCAGAATTTTACCTTTCTTCTCTAAATTGGCCTTATGTGTTCTGCAATTTTCCTTTTTATGTCCATAAATATGACAGTAGTTGCATTTTCCCTTAAACCCCTCAGTTTTGGGATTGTTGGAGGTAGATGCACCTTCTTGCCCAATTCTTTTGTTACCATTTCCTTGATTTCCAGTGTGTTGTTTCTTGAAAAACTTCTTATCAGATACATTCTTTGGTGCAAACTTTCTTTTGTTATTATTAGACTGATTAGTCACCATGGCTATTAGTTCTCGCCTTTGCCTTGTTCATGTCATCTTCTTCCTTGGCAAGAATAGTAGTCATCCGATCTCAACTCCATTGTCCTTTATGAGCATTATAACTGGACCTAATCGAGTCAAACTGAGGAGGAAGATTGGTCATGATAAACCACACAATATAGTCCTCATCAAGTTCTAAGCCAACTGCCTTAATTTTCTGATAACAAGCTACAACCTTGTCAACATGTTGTCTAATTCCACTCACTCCATCATAAATAGTGGAATGTAAAGTGCTAAGAAGCTCATCTTCTCATTCTTAAAAAACTTTTTATACTTCTTATTGATAGCATCAAGAAATTCCTTAGCATTTTCGGTTTTTAAAATGTTATCACGAATAAAATCTTCCATGTGATACCTCATAATCATCAGACAACATTTGTTCGAATATTCCCAATCATTATAAAGTTTCTTTTCAACAGCGGTTGTTTCAGTAGTAGGTTTAGGTGGGGAGTTCTCATGCAAAGCCAAATCAAGTCTCATAATAATCAGATCCATCATAAGGGATTCAACACATTATTTATGATTAGTCCCATTTAACTTCAAAATGGTAGAGGATTGAGGATTGTTTAAAGCTAAAGATGAAAACAAGGAGCAAATTTTAAAATCAAGAATGCATGTGAGAGAATAACATAAACATGCAAATTCTCATTCTTCAACTTGATCAAATGATCCACAAAAAAGATCAACAAAATGCTAGAGTTCTTTGAGAACTAAAAAACTCATTACACAAGTAAGACCAATACATGAAATATTACAACCTAATGCATCAATTAGCTATCATACCGGTTCATAATATTACATGCATTCCCTTCACCAAAATAAGCATCCCACCAAGTTATAAATTATCGATAGGATAAATTTATTGCCCGTATGGATCTTAGAAAAATAATGGATATACTAGGAGAATATAATATTTTCACTACTACAAAATATTTAAATGTTTAAACTTACAAGAGGTAAGTTCATAAACACACAATATTCAATTATATCTAAATAATAATCATGAAATAAAATAATATTGAAAGAATATTAAATTAATTGATGATTTATTCCAAAAATAATTATCTTAACATAATATAGTGGTATTCACAATTAAGCCCATCAGAACCATTTTTTTTTAATTAAGCATAATAATAAGACAAAAAATTGGTATTGACTAATGCACACTCAGAACAGAAAAGGCCATTATTGTTATAATTAATTTTTTTTTTAAATAATAAGACAAAAGGATTTAGCTTTCTTAACAATTGTTAAACCCTTAGGCCGAATAAAAAAAATGGCAACGCTGGCCGCCGTTTTGATACTTTTTTTTAAAGTAAAACAAAAGCCTCGCCGGATCAAAAGGTCGAATAGAAAATTAGAAAAAAAAAAATTGAAAAATGATAGTCATTCTTTCACACTTTACCAAAAAATTGATTTAATCAAAAGTTTCAAAATCAATAAAGGTTGCTCTGATACTAATTGTTGTGTTGGACAATATTCATTCAACACAAATAACCACATAATAATCCTCATTGATTTAGAAACATAGTGTAAAGATAAAAGATTTAGATACTACCTCCAAGCATCGACGAGATATGAGAAGCCATGATTTCAACTCACAAATTTACCAATTACGAAGAAAATCGGGAAAATCAATAGGGCTTATTGGAGTTTTTCCTCTATCTCATTCAAGAACACACCACACCTCTCTTAAGCATTGATTAGGTCTATACTAAACAATTACATGTCAATAAAATTACAGTGGGCCACATACCCAACGGGTAGGTTTGCGTATAAGAATAGAGCAAAACCCAAAAGGGCCCAATAATGATATATAACATATATAATGTCTGTCCCATAAATGGCCCACTTAAATTGTCACGTGCATATGTACAACAGTAATTATCATAGATTATGTTAGTCCGTAATAAATATTTAACACATTTGACTTAAAAATATCTATTTTTGGGCTATATACCAAGATAACCTAATAGAATAAGTGTGATTTTGTTGGGCCTAAAAGAAAGGCCTATTTGACGACCCATTAAAGGCATCACACGCGTGGTCACGACTCACAACTCACAAGTAATGGACTTTTTGAAGGCTGAATGAGGGGTTAATTAAGGAAAATTTATCAGGTTTACCCTTAATTTTTTAGGCTTTATCAATTATACCCTATCACTGTTAGAATTATCTTTTCTACCTTTATTAACCCACGATTAAATTGTTTTATGTTTTCTTTTCCACTTTCGTCCTTATGGCAGTTTAAATGAAGCAATAATCGAATTAATCGATCGTGGGTTTTGAGGATAGTATTGGAAATTCATTAAACTATGATGGGACGCCTGTAATAAAAATGGTAGTTTTGAAACTGGTTTCATTGATAGGGTAGAAAAGATAATAGCTTAATTTCTAGGGGTAGTTGTGAAGATTCCCCTTAATTAAGTATATTGCCTATTTATGTTGGTAGCAAATAATTTATGGCTTACTTAATTTTTTTTCTTCAGTTTATGGTATAAATCAAAATTAGTTGTGTATTATATACTGATTTATCCTATTTATTGCTATTTTGATTCATTTTAAATTTTTTTTTGTTATTCTTGTTGTTGTTTTTAATTCCTTGATTAAATGAAAAAGAAATCAAAGTTTGACTTTGGTTTTGATCCAAATCAGCGTACAAGAATATCAATTTTTGTTGTTTCCTTATTTTTCCTTTTTTTTTTTACCCATATATTTTGTTTTTTTTTCATGAAACTTTCCATATTTGATGTTTCTTTTTTATATTCTCTTTACCGTCAATTTTTAAAATTGATATGATTTTTGAATTTTCATGGATTCCCTCTCTTTTTCGTGTAGTAATTTGGGTTTCTTTTTCATTTTATTAAACTTTCCATAATTGTTTTCATGTCCCTTCAATTGTCTTATATATATTTTTTTCCTTTTTTTTCCATCCATTCTTTCTTTCCTTCATCATTCTTTCTCCGAAATTCAAAAAAAAAAAAAAAAAAACAGTCAAATCTCGTACCATCTCCTTCACCATATTGACCGCATATAAAAACATCTAGGGTGTCTAGATTTTTTTAATCTAAAAAAGAAGAGAATATTTGTATTTTTTTAGAGGAAGATATGTATTCAAGTTCTTGTGAAAAGCATCTATATGATGTCTAAGTTTTTTGAATCTCCAATTTTTATTTTTAAGATTTTGATGAACTAGGGTTTAGGGTTTTGTCGTGAAGGTCCTCATCAGCCCCATGATGGAAAATGAGTGGTAGACGGAGGAAGTATTTGCTATCGATTCGTTTTCATGGGGAGACGATGGTGAAACCCAGATCTGGTATAGTACAATATCAAATGTACAAACAGTACGTTGTTGAGGCTGAAGAATAAAAAAGAAGCTAAAAAATATGGTATAGTACATTAACGGATGCTATTATTGTACGTTGATTAGGATGAAGGATTATGCAGAAGTTCAAATCTGGTATAATACAATATCAAATGTAGAAATAGTACATTGATGAGGCTGAAAACCTAAAGAGAAACTCAAATCCAGTATAGTATATTATCGAAATGTATGTACAGTACATTTATGGGGCTAAAGAACAAATAAGAAGCTCAAATATTGTATGGTATAATATCATAAACTCCTATCTGATATAGTACAATATCGAATATACCTATATTATTCTCTTATAAGGTTGAAGAATGAAGAGAAGTAGAAATTTGGTATTGTGTAACATTAAATGTACGTGCAATATCAGTACATAATATACACTGGAAAATTATTGGAAGATTCACCGGAAAAAAAGGTGGAAGCATCATTAGTTTTGATCAGGGTCGGCCCTGGGCATGCACAACATGGGCGATAGAATAGGGCCCCCAAATATCGAGGGCCCAAAATCAGGGACGGGTCTATATAGTGTTTAAAATTATTACATTTTTAAATATTTATTAAAAAAAAGAGTTTGTTTCAACAAGTTGCAAATGGCGCGTTGGCAATTTCTCCTTACATTAGAAGCTCCTAAGGGGGCCGTGTTTGAATCCTGCTGAAGGCAAGTTATTTTTTTTTATGCTATTTATTTTGTTGTTGTTAGTTATATTTATAAATAAATGTGTATATATATTTTTTGTTATCTATAAATTTTAGAAAATTAAATTATAAATCTGATTTAAAAGAATTTACCTCTGCCTTGTTGAAGGAACGGTTATATTTTCTTGGAATTTTTTATACTATTTATTTGTAATATATATATATACATATATATATATATTATAGATTTTATAAAATAAAAGTTTGAATATGATTAAAGAATTTACCACTCACTTACCATGTATAATGAAAAATATCGCGTAATAGATTTTTAACCTTAATTTATAATATAGCTAAACCTTAATTAATTTTTTTTTATATTGCAAATTTACTTATCACATTGTTGATATATTTTGAAATCGAATTCATTATTATTTTAAATTTGTTAGTTTGATTTGTTGTTATAAATATATTCATTTAATATTTTTCTTTCACTTATTGAACGTTCAAAAAATATCATTTTACAACATTCTAAAATATTACGTTAATAATTGAAATATACTTAGAAAAAATTATGATTTAAATCGTCATTATTATAGTTATACTTAAATATTTATGTAGATCGTTTATCATTGTGATCTTGAAACTAAATCATATATACAGGGGCGGAGCCACCCTTTTGCCCCCCTCCCCCTCCCGATTTTCTAATATTGGCTTCATATAATTTTTGCCCCCCTCATTTTTTAAAAAAATGAAAAAATAAAGGTAAAATTTGAAAATTTTACTATCACTTATCTATTTGGTCTCCCCCTATTTCTAACAATTAACTCTATGTATTTTTTGCCCCCTCTTAAAAAAAATTCTAGCTCTGCCCCTGCATATATATGTTAATAATGTCCAAGATAGAGTTTTATTGAACAAATTATACATACGTACATACATACATACATATATATATATATATATATATATATATATATATATATATATATATTAAAAAAATCATTTTTTATTTACATGGATTAAGAAAATATATTTCTAAAATTCAATTTAATCATATACTCTATAATTTTATTGTTAATGCTTTTCAATAAAGGTTAATTTTTTTATATTTAAAATTATATATGATAGAAGACCATAAACTACATTTTCGTACTGGACCCTTATTTTTTTATGACCGGCCCTGGTTTTGATAAGTAAGAATATATTTTGTTAGATTAGATGTTTTTAAACTATCATTCTCTCTCTTTTTCTTCAATTATTTTCATATATTGATTTGATTTTGTCTATTGAATGCTTACTTGATTTAACTTTTCTTAATTTTTATCTTTCCTTTTTTTTATTTTTCTTCTTCTTCTTTTTGCTTCATTAATATTAATATATTGAGGGTATTTCAATCAAAACACCAATTCTCTCTACTCTATGGAATTTCTCCTAGGCCATAAAATGTTTCTATTTCTCAATAGGTCAAAAAGTGTTAGGGGCTATATACTTATTTAACCATGAATGAGAACGGCAGGTTCAAAATATTTCAATTAAATGACTTTTTAAAGGAAAATCCTTTTAAAAAAACATAAATGATAATGATATTTATACTTCATCCCATAAGATTGACGTTTTAATCACTTTTTAAAGTTAATGTAATATCTTAAAAAATTATAAGAATTTTTTTTAAGACGTCCTACTCATTATAGCTCAATTACAATGTGTTGGAATTTCATTAAAATAATCAGAAACAATTAATAAATTTTCAACGTCTGTCGTGTATTTCCTTTATAAAAAAGCAAAGCATATTTTAAAGACTTGAAAAGTCAAACTTAAAAAAAATGAAAAAATGGGATTAAATTTTCTTTAATTTGGGGCATCATCTTCCCAAAATTGACTAGATACCAGCTATTACACCAAGCAAAGCAAGTGGCTCAAAATTTGATCTGTGTCGGTATTGTCCCATGGTATTTTAAATTTATTTTATTTTATTTTTTTATTTTGTAGAATCTGATACGCAACTATTTGTTACATACAAATATATGCAATGATAAGAAAAGTGAAATAAAAAACAAAAACACACAAAGAGAAAATGACAAACACTTAAAAAAAAAAAAAAAAAAAACAAAGGGAAGTTGAGAAAGCAACCACTGTTTCTTAGAATTTCCATCTCAAGAGACAACAAAAATAGATGGCACACCAAAAACAGTTAAAAAAATAAATTATCACATGAATATTTTTTACGAGTAATTTAAAAAATAAAAAAATATTTTAAAAATGATATTTCTTAATTTGTGATTTCGATTATACCATATTAATTTGAGATTGGTAGATCTCAATATGAAAAATGTAATTTTTACATTTTTTCCATAACTTTTACTATTTTTATAATATCCATTCATAAAATGTTATTTTTGAAAACTTCTAATATGATAAGTGGAGTATATATTGATGGGCATTTACTATATACATAGGAAAAATAAAATATTAATAAAGATAACTAATACTATATGTGGATTGATTCCCTCAATTATGAATAATTAGGCCTATCTATAAATTTTATCTCAAATATCATATATTAAATATATATATTTTTATATACATTTTTTTTAAACTTAAATAATAAATTATTGAAATAAAAATAGTTTTCAAAATTAAATTAACAATTAGCATGTAATAAAATAAATTTATTATATGAGTAATAATTTTTTCTACTATTTAACTAATTCTCCCTCAATTTTGACAAATCAGGTCTAAATCATTAAACAACTAGTTTTTTTTAATCAAATTCATATTGAATAATTTATTTTATTATATTGTTTGGTTTTATAATAGTAAACCGTTGATTAGGTGAATCAATTACTTATGGGGTTGATTGACAATATGCAAAGTTAGGAAAAATATATATTATTTTTAATTTCTACAAAATCCTTATTATTGATTTTAGCATATATATATATATATATATAGAAATGTGGGTTTTGGGACCAAACTCCAATCTTTTTTTTTTTAAATTATAGATATGACATCAAATTGGAGAGGGGAGTCTCGAATCTTCGATCTCAAAAGAATGGAACATATATCTAACTAGTTGTTATGTCGGTAGAAAATTTCAATTTTATCAAAGATTAAGTTGATTTGGGAAAATAATATTATTGGAATAAAAGGGCATTTCATGTCTTTGTTTAATATTGTTCTCTTTGTTGCAGACCAAAACGGCTTCTTCTTGATTTAATTCATTATTCCTTGGTTGAATGTGAAGTTAAACTTACAAGCAATAACCAAAAATACATAAATAAACCTAGAGATTCTTCTAGTCTTTGTAAAGTTGAGGATGGGATTCTCTTATTTTAATTCTCAACGTCATATTGTTGAATTATTCTTTAAATAAATAGAAATGATTCCGGATAATAAATTTTAAGAAAATTATGCGTGGTAGTCAACTTTTGAGTGTTGTTTTCATATATGCTATATTTTCATGTTTATATCAGACTTACTCGTTTTTAAATATTATAGTAATTTAATGATATATCAGTGATGTAAATTTACGACAATAATTTATCAGTAATGTAAATTTACAACAATAATATTAAATTTACATCAACAATGTGTAAATTCTAGTATTAAATTTATATCAGTAATATAAATATATAACAATTATATATTCATTATAATCAAATTTTCATAAAAAAGTTGTGGGTTAATTATGTGCTGGGTAATTTTGATATTTTTTAATTTTTCTGGTTTTTTTGAAAACTGAGTCTCAATATTGGATATGTGTGATAATAGCCCTAACTTTTATATGTAGTTCTATTTATGTCATTACTTTTAGATTTTTATTTAAAAGTCAATTGTTTAATAATTTAATGAATTAATTAGAAGTGGTATGCTATTTCAATAAAAAAATTATAAATTGAATATAGTTTATATATTTTATTCTACTATTTTTTTAATTACCATTCTTATTTTGAAGTGAACTCAAATACACCTTGAATTTTGTGGATTATGGATTCTCATGTTCGTAAAATTGTTACATTTTAATTGTAGTTATAACTTTAGATTTTCTTAAAGATTATATTCTTTATTATTAAATGAAGAATATAAAAAATTACCTTCCTTCAAACATCAAGGTATCTCTTTCTGAAAAAGAGATTTTTTTTCTTTACAAAAAAGTATAAGTGGGTTATGAATATAGAAACCTTAAATCAACTTAATTTTTCAATTAAAAAGCATTATTGGTGGATATCTCCTGGGTAGTTTCTTTGCAAAATTAAATTTTGTTCCCTGATTTTTATTTATTTTTAATATTACTCCATGAAGAAGATTTATTAGGGAAATTCCTTTTATATATATATATAAGTTGTGAATATATTATATGGCATTAATTGGATATTATTTAATTAGTATCAAATCTGAGTAATATTATCCACATCTCAATTGTTCAAATGAAGATCTTTTAGGGAGGGATATAACTTTTCAATTACCACAAGTATATAAAGGTTAACATCGATCAAATTTGTCAACACGTGAGTATTGTTAAGGATCCCACATCGGAAAGATGAAGATGAATGGACCTAACAATATTTATAAAGTCTAAGGGTCACTCCTCTCATTACCAATTGGTTTTGAGATGGATGCCCACATTATTAATATGGTATCAGAGCCCAACAAAGCTCAAACGAGCATCCGGTCCAAAAATGGGATTCTGTCCAAGATTGGTGAGCCAATAATTATAACTCAGGCAGTTAGACACATACTTCCTTCTAAGGAAGTCGAATGTTTAACTCTCCTCTCCCCTAATTTAATATAATATGTTAATTGTTCCATTCATTAGTGTAAAGAATTCATTAAAGGATGATTGAAAAACTAATTTCATGGACCATATATACAGTATTTCTTAAAATCCGGGATGAATTAGGCACAAATTGAAGAGCTGGAGACCAGAGACCAAATAAACCTATTTCTCAAAATTATCGGAGACTAAAAAGATACAAATTGAAAACTTATAAACCAAATGGACACAAACCTCAAAACTCAGGGACAAAAATAAATTTTACCTGATTTATTTCTAACCCTTATATCTACAACTCAAAGTATATTTTCAGAGGAGCAAAAATTAATGGACAAAGCAAACTAGGAAAAATTGTCTATTAGTAATCATGTAAAAGTTCTTCTCCTTCCACAAACGAGGAGAAGACAAGTAAATATTCACTTAGTTTGCATGGAAGGAAAGGGTTAAAAAATTTCCTTCATGGAGAAGAAATGGTCTCATATTCTTTCCACTTTAATTTATACAAAGAAAGAGATTCTCCTTCATTTGCTATACGATAGAAGATGATAAAATGGAAAAATTATATGCAAATTTCAATATATATATATATATATATATATATATATATATATAGCAGATATTTTAACTAAAAATATATCAAAATTATAATTTTCTTTTCTAAACAAGTTCAATATTTGTAAAACCTCTAATACATGATCTATCAAAGTTTGAAAGTTCGTCTTTAATTAACTTAATACGTTGAATAATTAATTATAAAAAGGGATATAGAGTTGACAAATTGAAATATATATATATATATATATATATATATATTAATCATAAAAAATAGTCCATATAATATCTCATGAGTCTATTTGAAAATTGTTTAAAAACCCGCTTTCAATTTTTGTTTTGAAAACTATCAACTTCTGAGTAGTTTGTAAAATTGAATCACTATTCATAAATTTATGTTTTAGACAAGAATAAATTTTATTAAAAAAAATCATTTTATCATATTTGACCAAAGTAAAATACAAATAACAATTTTGTGGTTCAAACACATCTCATATAGTTTAAAAATGAATATTTATACCTTTATGGTTCCAAAATTATGCAATTTGATTTTCTCTCTACTATGCTGTAATTTTATTTTAGTCATAACTTTTTCTTTTAAACTTTGATTTAAATGATTCAAGATTTTCTGAAATCTTCGCTCCGAGCTCTACGATATAGTCACAAAAACTTTGAAATCATGAGTAGATAAAAAGGTTTATGACTTCAACCAGATTTAATATTTTGATGATGATAACTCTTTTATATACTGATGATTTCAAAGTTTTCAGTAACTACAACGTCTTGAATCATTCAAATCAGAGTTTTAATGAAAAAGTTATGACTAGAATAAAATTAACGACATAGTGAGGAAGGTTGCATAATTTTAAAACTATAAAGTATAAAAATTCATTTTTAAACTATATAGGAGATATGTTTGCATTTCATCGAAACCACATCGGTGTTATTTATATTTTTCCAAAAGTAATGCTTTTCAGAACACTCTCCAAAAAATCAAAGTAAAACTAGACACAAAAGACATTAAAAAAGAGGAATATTAAAATTAAATCAAAGTAAAACTAGACACAGAAGACATTAAAAAAGAGGAATATTAAAATTCAAATGTTTTAAGTAACTTTATTTGATGATTCATTATCATTAGTTCATGAGTATGACACACAAAAAGCTCAAGAATCATGGGGTTGTGTGAGGTTTATAGCTAGCAAAGAAGAGAGAATCCAAACAAGAAGCAAAGCCAACTTTTGGGACCAAAAAAGAGATGAGGCAAATGAGAGTGATACGTTTTTAACATATTATGGATCAAAGAACTTATTGACAAGACATGTTCTGATTCTTTGCCAGCTGAAACCCTAGTAATATATTTGAAAAGCAAAAAAAAAAAAAAAAAAAAACATGAGGAAGCGGCGAACGTAATGCTGAAATACTGGATGTCATTTGTTGAACAATCTTTTATAGGACCATACGAATAATATATATCATACTTCCATATGACTTACACTTCTTCCAACCTGTTCGAATGAGAACAAATCCTACCTCGATTAGATTAGAAGATAGTCATTGGTTTGTAATGAGAGGGCAACATCTCTATCGGTATGAGACCTTTCACGTCTACAGAAAACTTGTTGTCTTGACACAAACTTATGATTTAATAGACGACGAGAAAAAAAATAGAGAATACACTGGGGAATATAGACAATAGAACTAGAAGTATTTTTTTTATGTTGAAAAACAATTCAAAGTGAGAGAGTTTCAGTAATCGCTATCGATAACTGCTTAAATCGGGATAAAAGACAGAAAATTACTAAACCAGGTCAATTAGCCCAATCCCTTTTATACAACCTAAAAAAATAGAGTTGAGTGGATAATTTTATTTTATTTTTTGTAATTATTTAAATATTTTGAAGAATATATAATATGATTATAGTAAAATAAAATTACTTTCAATATGGTAGATGACCTCAAGAATATTTTTTATGCAATAATATCAAATATGTGAGAAGATCCAAACTTTTGACCAGTAAAAAACATACAAGTGTGGCTTACTAGGCCCAATTGGCAACACAACATCAAAATTAATATTTTAATTCTAATGATATTTCATTGATTTTATGGTGTTGAAATTATGTTACCGAAGTTTTAAAATTGAGAAATTATAGTTAATATGACTTTTACCTACATAAATATTAAAAATGGTAAAAATATTTATAAGAATAATATTTTTGATTCATTAAAATAATGAATTGTTTTCATTATTTTTTCTTTAATTGTAAAATATTGCCTTGTTATTTTTTTAATCTTATAAATAAAAAATAATTGTTGTGGTTTTTTTTTTTTTTTGAACATTTTATTAGTTTTTAACCATTCGTAAAAAGTTTATGTTTAGATATATGATTAAATTTACCTGGAACCATTGGCTTAAGCTTTTGGTTCAATTGGTGATTTAACATATTCAATATGGTATCAGAGCAGGAGGTTCTTGTGATCAAATCTCCATTATGTGTTGAGATATATGATTAAATTTACCTTGAACCATTGACTTAAGTTTTTGGTTCAATTGGTGATTTAACATATTCAATAGTTTATTATCTAATGATTATTTTCATTATTTAATAAAGGTTAAAAAATGTTATTTTTTACAATCTGAGTAATTTTTTTAATTTACAATTATAAAAGGTGCTATTTTTTTTTAATACCTCTTTAAAATTTTCTATATTCAATTAATTATTGAGAGAATTTCTTGATTTCAATAAAAACAACTCTTCACTACCTATGCAACAACTAAATTTTATACCTTGTCGTATTTATAAGCGATTATTCTTAATAATCAACTCAAAGTCAGTTTTATTATTATTAATATATATTTAAAAAAAAAACTCAAAGTTAATCAATTAAGAAAAATAATTAAAAATAGGCATCCAAATTTGTTACATCATGTCTTTAAAAGAAAAATTTATCATTTAAATCTCTAAAAAAATTTTCATTTGAAATATACATAATTAAAATGTTACAAGTGAACCAAAAAAAAGTTTGTTTTGAAGTGTGGAGGTCACAGGAAGCAGTACAAATTCCAGTTATCTGGAGGCATCTATTGTACAATAAAGCCTTTCTTTGCTCATCCATCAATTTCAATAATATGCGTATATAAGTTCATGTACCAATCATTATAATCTTATCAACATGAGCATAATTCAAATGGTTTGATATTTCTATTTTCCGAAAATTCGAGTTTCTCCCCCTAATTTAATGTAATATCTTAAAAGAAAAAAATATTTTAATGTTTTTGAAATTTGAAGCCTTTTTTTTTCCTTCTTCACAAGTTAGAGAAAAAAAAGAATAACTAATAATTATTTCATCGTGATTTCAACTATAAGAGTTACGTATTAGGAAAGAAAAAGATTGCATTATATAATGTTTATGAAAAAAAAAAAATGCTTCAAATTCTATGAACATCGAAAATATATATATACCGAGGAATATGTTAACTATTTTATTTTCTATTTTTTATTTTTGAAAAACAAGATTTTCAGTTATTCGTTTTTTAGTTTAAAAACGAAAAAAAGCTTCAAATCAACATAATTTTAAAAAAAGCACTTTTTAATTTTAAAAACTGAGAAATCATTTGGTTTTTTAAAATTATAAAACCAAAAATGAAATGACTATTAAACGGGAACTAAATTCAACAGTTTATGAATTTAAACAATGTAGTCTCTCATCTGTTTAAAAGGAAAAAAGGAAAAAAAAAAAAAGAATCTCATATTGTAAAGTGGAGGAAGGTGATAAAAAGCAAACAGTAAAGATTTGAAATAACTGCATAGGACACTTGAGAAAAAGCAAAACACAGTGTTGTTGAAAATCAAAAGAGATTAAATTGTTTTTTTTTTTTTGTGGGGGGTTAAAAAAGAGATTAAAATTGTAAATTCAAATTAAAAATAATAGAGTTTGTTGTACTGTGTCCTTGAAAATATGACAAGTCCCTCTCACACAGCTCCTTCTTCCTGCATTATGAACAAACTTTACAGGCTTTTTTACTGCCTTACTCTTTTTTTTTTTTTTTCACTTTGGCCTTTACATCTCCATCTTTCATGTTAATTTCTAAACATAGTACACAACCAATTAACTTCCTTCAATAAATACCCAAAAAGTCTCATATTTTTTTTCCTTCTAATTTTTAAATTAAAAATAAATAAACTATTCTTTGGAGTCCAAAATAAAACAACATCCAAATGAACCGTTTTAATTGAACCAAACCAAATAAAATTAAAACAGTTTTTTTAAACATGTATTGGTCCGAACTCATAACATTTATAGTAAGTCTACCCCCCAACAATTGGTTTTGAGATGGATGCCCACATGATTAATATGGTATCGAGCCCAACAAGCCCAAACGGGCATTCGATCCAAAAATGGGATTCGACCCAAGAATGGTAGAAAAGACCATCTTGAAAAGGATGTTGAGAATCCCACCTGGAAAGATGTAGGAACTCATAACATTTATAAAGTCTAAGGGCCCCTCCTCTCATTACCAATTGGTTTTGAGATGGATGCCCACATGATTAATAGTCCGAATCAATTAAAAACAATTTGGTTCAGTTTAATTGAACCAAACCAAACAAAATTAAAACGGTTTTTTTAAATTTCTATTGGTCCGAACCAATTAAAAACATTTCGGTTCGGTTCAACATATTTTTGTAGCAATTTTAAATCAAACCAAACACATGTGATATGTATTTGAAGTTTTAACTCATTTTCTGTTTTTTTTTTCTCATCTTTTTTTTTTTACTTCTCATAGTACTGTCATTAAATCACCATAAATCAGAGGAGCTCAACTACCCATCAGTCCACCTTGCAGACTAATTATGCAATAATAATGCTGAAAAAAAGAAGTCCAACCTCAATAAGATATAACAGATTCCTGATAGTAAAAATAACTTCAGAGAACCAGACCCCATAATTACCAAATTGGTCTTGGTTTTTAATGTGTTTCTAAAATTGTTGCAAAATTTCTAAAATTCAACCAGAAGGTTTATAAATATATGGCCCTGGTACCTACTTTTCTTTGTAAGCATTTGATTCCTGTATTTTTAGCAATATAATCATCAAGCTTTTGACATTCAAAATTTAATTGAAAAATGATTTATAGTGAAATTTAAATAGTGGCGCTACTGAAATAACATATTTTTGTATATTAATTACTTAAATGTTTGAACTTTTCAAAAATTACTCAAATAGCATAATTATAGTTCAATAATTTATTGAAATAAAAAATTAAATTTTTTAACAAATTCATTGAAAATAATAATAAAAAATGATCAAATAAGTTCAATAAATTATTGACCTTGAACTTAAAAAACCAAAAAACAAACAAATTCATTAAAAATACCTATGAAAAATAGTTCAATAATTAATTGAATTATAGTTCAATAATTTATTGAACTATAATTATGCTTGAGTAATTTTTAAAAGTTCTGACATTTTAGACTATGCAGATTTATGCTATTTGAGACAAATTCTTATTTAAATATCATAGACTCTTGTTATTGTTATATCTCACCACTAGACCTAAAAACACTTCCCCTCATGTCCTGACCTTGGATATTTGCTCGAGACCTGATCATGTGAAACATTTAGAAACGGGGAAATGTTATCATAGATATTCGAATTTAAGACTTTTTATTTTAATATCATGTTAAATCACCAATAAACTCAAAAGTTTAAGCTATTTGACTAAGCCAGATTTATATATACTAGTATTCTAACACGTGCGATGCACGTGATATTATTTCTAATGTTTAAAAGTTAGTATATTTTCTTATTTAAATTTTATATTCAATTAGTTTTATCTCTTTAACTCATGAGCTTTCTAATTATTTAATTTCTTTATATTTTTTAAACTAATAAAAAGTAGTTTTGAAAATAAATTTAATTGAAATAAAATATTATTTAATTGAAGTAAAAGAACAAACAAACGATGATAATATAGGCATTTTTAACACGTTGAATGATCAACATAAAAAATATTAAAATAATTATAAAAATTTGGTAAATAGTGTTTTTAATATTTTAAAATTTTGAACATATTTTTAATTTTTCTACTTAAATAAACATGGTAATATAAATTAATATCAACAATGTAATATGTATGGTATATAATATGTTTTTTTAATATATATATTATCAACAGTTATTTTCCTAAAGCTTTTGACATTAAAAATTTAATTGGAAAACGATTTTATATATGAAATTGAGTCAAGTGAATGAATTAAAGAAGAGTTCCTAAAATCTAAATCAAATCTTGATTTAATTATATAATGAATATTTTAATATCATAGACTCAATCATAATATTCCTAAAGCTTTATAATTAATACGGTACAAAATTATAACTTTTTTTTTCTTCTTCTTCATACTGGTCTTTTATCATGTGCATTGCACGTGATATTCTTTCTTATATAGAAATATTTAAAGGTTTAACATATTTTATGTCTGATTTTTCTGTGCTTTATTATTTTTATTTGATTTGCGAAAATTTTTCTACACTTTATAAATCTTATGTATTATTATGTTCTATTTAAAATTTTAATCATTGCATATTTTACTAATTCAATGAATTATATATAGTTGATTTTCTTTTTATTTAAGACAACTTTATTAACTTCTTTATTTTTAAAATTTATACTACCAAATAAAAAACAAACCGTTTATTCTAAATATATATTAGTTAATTTGTTCATATCTAGGTTATCTATTTATAATTTTAATTAAAATTTAAGAAATTATATTAGTTTTTTTAGTTTGATTTTTAAAATTTTTAAAATATTTCTTATTAAAAAAATTAAAATTTATTTAAATATTATACCCTTACTAATTCAATAAATTATATTTCACCTTTATTAAATCATTTAATATTTGAATACTTAAATATAATTTATTTTCCATAAATGAGTGATAAATCTAATTAAAAATTTTAAAATATTTCTTATTAAAAAAATTAAAATTTATTTAAATATTATACCCTTACTAATTCAATAAATTATATTTCACCTTTATTAAATCATTTAATATTTGAATACTTAAATATAATTTATTTTCCATAAATGAGTGATAAATCTAAACAATGAATAATTATTCATTTTAATATCACATTCATTTTCATATGTTAATTTGATTTTTCAACTATTTTTTAATTTGATGCCGTGAAAGTAAATAAAAGGGAAATTTCATTGGGTGGCAAATTTTAATACAATATTTGTAAAAATATCAACTCAAAAAAGTATTTGCAAATATAACTATTTGTATCATGTTTATCAGTGATTAACAGTGATTTATGTGTTTATCAGTGATAAACTTAGTGTAAAAATATGTAATTCAATGTTTATCACTGATAACCCAATTAAAATTTGCTATATTTACAAAAAAAAAATTGGAGCTTTTATTTTTACAAATATTACTAAAAATTTGCTAGATTTTCAAATGCCCCTAAATAAAAGCCAAGAACTTTATTTTTTTTTTTTTATAAATTGACTATTTCTTATTATTGAAGAGAAGGTCATTTAGTAGATAGTGGAGTATAAATAACAATGACATGTTTAATAATTTGAAGATTTTAAAAGGGTATATATAATGACATGTTAGTAATTTTAATATTTTAATAGAGGTATAGTAGTCTAAAAATGTTTCTAAAATATCCCTCTTTTTATATATTAAGGATAAGGATAGTCATGGGTTTTATCTGAAAATAATTGACAATAAGAGAAGTAGCCCATAATATTATTAACCTTGTTAGGTCCTTCCATCATTTTGATGTGAGATTTTTAGCATGTTCCTATGATAAAATGGTCTTTTTAGCTCATCATTTTTTATCAGGTCCTATTTTTAGATCAGATGTTCATGTGAGTTTTGTTCAACTCTCATATCGTCTTAATATTCATGGTTTTATCTCAAAACCAATAGACAATGAGTCATAACTTTTTGATGTTTTTTTAATATTAAAAAAAGTCATCAAAATCTCACTTGCACATTTTGTCATTTACTGTTCCATCATCCAAACTGGCATTCACAAAGGGGGAGGAAAAAGTGGTCCTCACCACCTTTTCCTTGCTGTGCCTTGATGTTACATGAAGGAAGTTCCTATATTTTTGCTCCCATCATAAATTTCAACTCTTCATCAGCAGCAACATCATCAATTGGGAAATGGAGGCTAAGAGCTTTGGAGGCAAGCAGAGCTTTAAAGAGAAGGCTTATAGGGAAGCCATGGTTGATGATGATATAGATTATGAGACTGAGGATGAAGAGCTTGGTGGAGGAGGTACTGAGAATGAGAAAAAGAAGAAAACGACTGCGGTTTCCGGCCGTGGAAGGTCGAATACCGGTGTCGCTCCACCGAGTTGCCAAGCACACAATTGTGGGACTGACTTGAGTGAAGTAAAGAGGTATCACCGTCGCCACAAGGTCTGTGAGTTTCATTCCAAGGCCGCCGCCGTCATGGTTGCCGGGATTCGCCAACGTTTTTGTCAGCAATGCAGCAGGTGTTTGATCCATGACATTTCTTCCTTGCTTTTGATCATATTTTTTCAAAACTACTTACCTTAGTTTCCTCAAAAACTTAAAAATGGAAGATAATAAATAAATTAATGAATCATTTCCATGAACCCTTGTTTTGTTTGTGTACGAGAATAAACTATCCATCAAAAACCAAATCAAGCTAAGATTAGCCATTTGAGAGATTTTGTTCAAGAAAGTTGATATTATTATACTCCAAAAATGATTATCATATAAGATACAAGCTCATATATTTTCAACCATTTAAGACATAGAAAAGATTCTCTCAATAACTATTCTACAAACTGGTGAATTTTACTTGAACAGGTTCCATGAGTTATCAGAGTTTGATGAAGCAAAAAGAAGTTGTCGTCGGAGGCTGGCGGGGCACAACGAACGAAGGCGGAAGAGCTCGGTCGAATGCCAAGGGGAGAGCACAAGCAGCAGAGGACCAACCACACAATCAAAAGAAGGCCATTGCAGGCAGCTGGTGGATGATCAAAGGAGCAGAATTCAGATGAATCCTCAAGGGAACTCCAGCTATAAGCATTTGCATATCAGATAAAGAGGCTATCAAATGAATCCTTGCTCTCTCTCTTCTGTCACTCTGCTAGTACTTCTGCATAACAAATCATAGATATTTCATATAATGCTATCATTAGCTTCAAGTTTGGTGCTTTGTTTTTATCTGTCTTAATTTGAAATAATATGGATCTACCCAGTGTTTTGTTGGTCACTTCATCCTTTTTTATGTACTCAAAATATTGTATCTTCTGGTCTGGCTGTTAAAAAGAATTTTATCTTAAAAAAAGTTTCAAAATTCAGAAAGAAAAGTTTTTCCTTCCAAAATATGATGTGCCATGGGATTTCTGATTTTTCAACATGAATTTTATGCTCTTTCGTTTTTTCCCCACCATTTTCAGTTTAAACTTTTCATTTCAAGTCCTGATATACACAATACAGAATAGAAGAATAATGTATATAAACTGTTAATAACTTGTCTAAACTTGGCTTTCATTTTTACTAAATTAAGTTGATATGATGAAAATCAGAGAAAAAATAACTCACAGGTAACATGCCGAACAGAAACAATTTGTTTTTTTTTTTTTTAAAATCTACTTGAGATATTATCCTACTAGTTTTTCAACAACAAGAATTGTAAGGTCATGTGATTATCCCGAAAGAAAATTGGAGTTGAAAGATATAACATCAATTACAGACAAACATATTAGATACAACAGTTTTCACTACAAGCATATGGCACTTTATGCTGAAGGTTGATTCAAATCTAGAACCAACTACTAAGTTGCCTTCCCTAAACATGTAAAAAAAAAAACACATCAAGCTTGATTCTTTCATGTTCTTCCCATTCTTCAACTGTGCAGACAAAACCAGAAGTCCAAAACAACATTAAAGTCTCACAACAACACAAGAAATATCATCAGTGCTCTTCCTCTTGAGGGCCTCCTCAGTCAGGTGCTTGGCGGCTGCTCGTGCATCTTTTATTTGCCTGATAGACTCTACAGCTTCTTCGTTTGTCATCACCTGAAATCACAGATTCAACTTTTGAGTTCAGTTCAGCCAACAGTATGATCAGAAAAACTATTATGTTTATGGGCAGGTGCTTGAATTCCATAAAAAAAAATTGACATAAGATTAAATTCCAACCTTCCACAATCCGTCGCTAGCCAAGATAATGAACTCGGCCTCGTCGTCTAGAATCTTCACTTCCACATCAGGCTCAGAGCTCAAGTGCTGCTTCAAGCTCTTGTCACCAAATGCCCTTGCCACTGCCAACTGCCCATCGACACGTGGAACGTCCCCTGTATTCATTTGGAATATGCTCATTGCCATGGAAATGGATGGAAGGGGAAAAAGTATAAACTGAAAATAGCTAAATCATTCTTTATTGTGATGAGCATGGAAGAACTTCAAAAGGAATTTGCCCATGTTGCATGAAGGAACAATGGTCGTAAAACTCGGGCAACGCCAAATTTATTTCAGGGTAAATTTACCTGGAAAGTTTGATACAAAACCACCTCTGTTCTCAATGCTTTCTTTTTCAACGCTCGGCTCATGATCAACTGATAGTTGGATGGCCTCACCATTCCTACAGAGAACTGCACGAGAGTCCCCCACATTGGCAACTACTAGTTTTTGACAGTCAACCAATATGGCTGTAACAGCAGTTGAACCCCCATGACCAAGATCAACAGCCTTCTCCAAAATCTCAGCGTCGGTTACTTTATATGCTTTTCTGACTGCACTCCTCGGATCTGTCCAGAAATCAGGCTAAAAAGAACAGTGAAGGAAACAAATTAACAAAACCATGTCAATTACATTCAAAATGGAGAACAGAGGAGACGGTATAGAGCGAAGGCTCATTGTTACCATCTAAAAGCGTCTACCAGATTCCTTTTTAATAAATCCTCCTTTTAAAAACATTAACTTGCAGACACTGAAATGGTATATTAAATGATTCTCATTTGAAGATTTTGATTTGGAGCCAAAATAAAATAGAAATAATTTCACAGGTTGGTTTTCTAAAGCGAAAGGATGGGAAAGGAACAGAGATACCTCGTTTATAATGTTCTCAAATAAATGAGATCGTAAATAATCAGGGATAATATTGCTCAAATGGCCATCAAAGATAGCAAATAAACCAAGCTCGTGATCATCAACTTGCTTAAACTCTGCAACAACATAATCTTCCATGGCATGATTGGATTTGCCTTTCACCAAGTGATAACCATGTGTAACATGCTTAGACATCTTGCTCTTTCCTTTTCCGGAGTCAGGATCTGATGAAAAAAGTCCAACTTTTTCCTGCAACAAACATTTCATTCTCATTCCATTCTACAAGTATGAAAGTCTAGAACGTTGGCTCATATTTACAATCCACAAACAGAGAAATGTAAAATGGAGAAGAAGGAGAAGTGATTAATGGTATCCAATATCTGCCATCATTTCGGTCAATGCTTCCGATAAATTAAAGGAACGGAACGTTATGATCCAGAAGACAGTTCCAAGTAGTTAATTTTCACAATGTGTTTTCTACAACTCTTCCAACTATAAGAGTACTTTTTTTTCACTAGACACAGCAAAATACTAAAAGTTGAATTAAAACATTTTCCTTCTGAGCATATATAGTTGTAAAACTTTGATCTATTTGCACAAATAATGAGCCCTTTTATAAATGTACTTAATATAACTAACTTTAATTTAACATATTCTCTCTTTATATTTTGCTTCTATTCTAATTGGTTGAATTGAATTGAATTCAGAGTTAAATGCAAAATGCTACCATACACTTTAGATTATTACTAAATCATACCCTACACTTTAAAGCCTTTGCACATTTGTAAAATTGTAAATCACACTATTCTATCAATTAGTTATAACGAAATTGAGACCCCTACATATTCTACACATGCCACGTATTCCAAATGGAAAATTTGAACACATGGATGTGATTTAAAGATTTTACATCTTACTAAGATAAGAGTCTATTTTAAAAATTCTAATAGAAGGGTGTGATTTACAATTTATCAAAAGAGCGAAGGTTGTTTAAAAACATTTTCAAAGTGTAAAGGTATGATTTAGCAATAAAATACTCTTGAATTTATATGATTGGTCCCATGACACAATACAAAGATCTTGAACATAAATTACCTTAAACAGATGCAAAGCAGATGAAAAAAGAACGTTTAAGAAATAAGAATTAGAAAAACAGAGCCAGCCAAAACAACATAAGAGGGATTCAAATTTCAAACAGCAATACAGAAAAACACAAATACAAAAACAAAAACGGATTGAAACCCATTTCTCAAAATGAAAAATTAAAAGATACCCAAGTTTTTATTTTTACACGAACCTTCATCTTGTGGAGGATTTCTTTGCCGCCGGTCATGGTTTCCCTATTCCTTCAATAATGTGTGAATCAAGCTCGGGAGAGGATGAATGAATGTCCAGGTGAGGACAAGTGCGCTGTAATAATATATATAACAAGGATTGTCGGGATGTTGCCACGTTTTCACCCAAGATCCGATCCGATCCAAACCCGCGTTTTCTGCAGTTCCCGAGACAGGTTTGATAGTCTCTCTCTCTCTCTCTCTCTCTCTCTCTCTCTCTCTCTCTCTCTCTGTTTTGTTTTTTTCGTTTTTCTTTAACTTTAATACAAACACCACTTTCTTGATTTTAATCAAATATTCTTCTTTCTTTTATCTATGAATGATTCATTTGGTGAGATTTGCTGAGAAAAGTTTGATAGATTTGTGCCACTTGTTCAAGACTTGAAGTCTTTTTCAATAATTAATGGACTTTTTTTATAGATTCCCACTATACTATGAAAGTGTTTCACTTTTGGTCTAAATTTAAATGAGATTTTCACATATTGATTAGATCAAGGGTCGATAAGAAAAATGTAACATCTCCTTTAATATGAAACATTTTGAGAAATGAAAAAATAAAATCATATAGATTTAAATCAAAAATAGATATTATCATACTGTTCACTTTAAATGAAAAGAAATTAAATGTGTAATACTAATAATATATGATTTGTATTTGATGAATTTGAGTGTTACAATCTCTAATAAATTGATCATTTGATTCTTTCTCTAAAATATAAACTTCGATTGTGAGATTAACGTATTTCTCAGATCGATATAATTGAATCTTCGACTTTTGAGTTTGTGAAGAATCAATCAATTTGTTGTGGTCTTGAAACTTGAATACTAAAGTTTTTAAAATTTGTGAGATTTTAGTCTTTAACAATTCATCTTCAAGATGAAACTCAGATAGTCTTTAAAATCTTCAATCTTCAAAGTCGTCAACATTTGGAGTTTTCGATCTTTGAGATCTTCAGTCTTCAAAAAGTCTTTGGTACGTCTTCGAGAAGTCTTTGATCTTCAAAGTCTTCAATCTCAATTTCGAGCTCTTCGATCTTCAAAGTATATTTGGTCTTTGAGAAGTCTTAGATCTTCAAAGTCTTCAATCTTGATTTCGAGGTCTTCGATCCTCAAAGTGTATTTGGTCTTTGATAATTTTTCGATCTTCAAAGTGTATTTGGTTTTCAAGAAGTCTTCGATCTTCAATGCTTCAATTTTGAAATTCTTCAGTCTTTTCTCTGAATATTCTCTGTTGTTGACCCCCCTCCCCCCTTTTAATGAATGAATGACCTTTTTATTTATAGAGTTTTTGGTGTACATTTGGTGGATATGGGCTTCATTTGATTTGGGCCTAATCACTGTTATAATTTTGATGAGTAAATAAAGCAAGAACACAAGGTTATAGATCAAAGAGATGCTAAGAATTGAAAAAGAAGGAAGATTGAGGTTCATAGAACAAAGATAAAGAAGTCTCTTATTTCTTGGATAGAAGATTACAATGAATTGCTTAGCCAAAGAATTCCAGAAAACAAGCTTTTATATCTAAGCTTTTACAATTAACAACTAGTAACATATTAGCTACCTAATTACAAGCAAAAAGCCAGCTCATCCAATTCTGTTACTACACGTGGGAATACTTTGTCAACCTTTTCTTCTTCTTCCAAAGTCTTCTTCAATTCATCTTCTTAGCTCACTGACCATTTAGCTTAACCACTTCTTCAAACTCTCCACCTTGATTAGCTTAATGCATCAGTGCCTTTGTCATTATTAGATCAGAAATCTAACCTCTATTAAACTCCACCATTTTCATTGAACTTTGCCAATGTCACTGCCTTAGTCAATGCATCTGCTACATTTGCAGATGTATTTACCTTTCTAATCACAACATCTCCTTTCTCTACAACTTCTCTAACAAAATGCATTTTTATATCAACATGCTTTGTTCTCTCGTGGTATTATTGATTTCTTGATAGGTGAATGGCACTTTGGTTGTCACAAAAAATAGCCACTGGATCTTGTTTGAATCCAAGCTCTATCAGTATCCCTCTTAGCAAGATTGCCTTCTTTACATCTTCTGAGATTGCTATAATTCCAGCCTCTGTCGTGGATAAAGCTACCACAGCTTGCAGATTTGCCTTACAGCTTATGATGTTGCCTCCAAACATGAAGACATAGCCTGTGAGAGACCTCCTTCTGTCCAAATCCCCTGTAAAATCAGAGTCTACATATCCCACCAGTTTTAGATCATTTATATCAGTACGACTATATTTCAAGGCTTTGCTTGTTGATCCTCTCAAGTATTTCAGGATCCACTTGACAACCTCTCAATGTTTAGTACCAAGATTAGCTATATATCTTCAAACTAGGCTTGCTCCATATGCTAAATCAAGTCTGGTACAAACCATCAGAGATATATTAAACTTCCCACAGTATTTGAATAAGGCACATTGTCTATTTCTCTTCTTTCTGTCTCAGTAGATAAGTTGTCTGCTGCTCAGACTTTGAAATACTGGGCTAGAGGAATGATGACAAGCTTTGTTTGACTCATGTTGAACTTTGCAAGGATTTTCTCAGCATAATTCTTCTGATGGAGCAATAGCACTCCTGATTGAGTGTCCCTCACAATTTCCATTCCCAAAATTTTCTTTGCTGCCCCAAAATCCTTCATCTCAAATTCAGTCCAAGCATTTTCTTTATTTCTGTCAATTCATTCATGTTATGTCCTGCTAAGAGCATGTCATCTACATACAATAGCAAGTAAATCATTCCATTGTTGTCTGATTTTCTGAAGTACACATAGATTCAAAAGCACTTCTGGTAAAATCATTCCTGCCTATGAACTCATCAAATCTCCTATAACAATATCTTGGAGACTGTTTCAAGCCATACAATGACTTCTTCAGTAGGCGGACATAATTCTCTTTTCCCTTCTCTATATAACCATTAAGCTGTTTCATTAGAATCCGCTCATCTAGGTTCCCATGTAGGAAGGCAGTTCTTATATTTAGTTGTTGTAATTCTAACCCTTGACATGTCACAATGGATAAAAGTATTCTAATTGAGACATGCTTTACAACAGAATAAAATACCTCAGTGAAGTCAATGCCTTCTCTTTAGGTGAATCCCTTTGCCACTAGTCTAGCTTTATATCTCACTCTTCCTTCTTCATTTGATATGCCTTACACGCTCATCGAATCGGCAACATATGAACTGGTTTCGGCCTACCTTGGCCTCATCAGGGGAGTGGCGTCAGCCCCCGACCAATTTGGGTAGGGATGGTCTAGTCCCTTCTTTATAGTAAAGTCATTGACTAGCGATAAACGCATCGCACTCAACCGAGTCGGCCTGTCTGAACTCTATAAAAACGTATCCGTAATGATGCACGCACTTGTTGCTAAACTACTGACCCTGATGCTCCACACGAGCAACCAGTCGTACAATGCCTTCCGAATATATGTACTCATAATAGCTAGTCTCCCAAGACCATCTCTATAACCAACTGTCGCAGACTTGTGCACAGATAGTCAGAATCCAACCAATCCCTATTCACTCAAATGGTTGGCCTCCCCCATGGCACTGCCTCCGCAATGTGGCAAACTAACATGCTTGGTGACCCTGCTTACCCATTCCCTTTTAATTTTCGGGAAGCCACATCCTTCATGGAACCATGTTTAAATGGCAAGGCGCTTGGCGAAACATCAGTAACTCAATGAGGTTATAGCAACCTGGCTCTGATACCAATCGTTACGTATCATATTTTTACTAGACTAATTTATGTCATCCAATGGTCATAAAAAAGACATGTGACATTATTTGATTCACCAATTTAACGTCATTTAATTTAATTTAAAGACACGTGTCAATTTTTTATTGGTCTTCATTCAATAACATGTAATTTTATCATTGATTTGAATGATTACGTGGCATTTTGTAATTTTCCAAATTTTCTTCTTCAACAGATACCAATCTCGAGATTGTTGAAGTCCGATATCCCCAACAAATAATTGAGTTTTAAACATGGCTCGAGTCAAATTGCTTATTTCTATAAGATAGGAGATTCAACTCTTCCTCTCTCTTTTAATTTGATTTAATATCTTAAAAAAAATCTAATGATAAAACATGTATTTGAATCTTCAACTATAAAGAAAAATAGGATTTTTGCTCTATTAATGCTATATTGATATTTTTATTTGTTTAAAGTTATAAAAATTAAACTGTAAGTTTAATTCTTATAAGGAGAAATGTGTTGGGCTTATTTCCTCATGTGGAGGAAAACCCAAAGCCCAAGCCCATTAAGGCTATACTGTGAATGGAAAATAAAAAGTGCAGCCGACAATTTGAAAAAGAGAGAGATAGCAGTCGTTTGCAGGTTCTTTTACCGTTGGATCAAACTGAAATTTGGTGAGCGTGTTCTTGGGGCAAGGTAATTCAATCTGAACGATGAAGATCGGGTTTGGTGTCTTCTAACATCAAATTGTATTGAGTAGAAGTGTGCCACTTTTCTAAGTGAGGTTTCTCCAATTTCTCATTCATTTGTTTGCCAAGATTACTCTTTATTTTGATGTTGATGTTGTATGCCTATAGTATTATCTAGAGAGGACTTGTTGTACCTATTGTTGATTATAGTGGAGGTTTCTGACTTCGGTTCGTGGTTATTTACTTCTCCGCATTGGAGGGTTTTCCACGTAAAATTCTTGGTGTCATTTTATTGCTTTGCTATTATTCGTATTATTGTTTCCTATTAGATTCACACAAGAGAGGAATAATTTATCTTTGATTGAATCAGTGTTTATCAGAATAAAATGGACATTCTTTCAGTCTTTTTAGTGATGCCAAAGTGAAAATTGGTTTCTTCCTACTTCTTCTTTTCAAATCTATTTTAGTTCAATATACACGGTTCAAAAAGTTTTAACTGATTCAAATTTTATTTGTTTGAGAGCTTTTTTTTTTAGTTATTGGTGGCATAAATTAGAAGGTGTATCTGAATATGTTGATTAAATTACAGTGACCATATTATATCTAATTCAAAAAAAAAAAAAGATAAAATGATTGAGACGCCAACATGAGCATAATTCAACTAACTAGTTAGACATCTACTCGCTTTCAATGAAATCGAATGTTCAAGTCTTTCCTCTTCCAATTTGATGTAATATTAAAACAAAAAACAAAAAACTTGAACATGTCAAGTATCCGCTTGAGATCATATCTTCTTAAAAACAAGTCAACAAAATGTAAAGATAATAGTGATATAATTTTGGTAACTTGTTAGCCTTCTTGAAAGTAGTTTTTTATTGCTAAAAACAAGTTTAAGTGGCAAAGTCTAAAATTATTATTTTTTATTTCTTTTGTTAGGATCTAAGGCAACCCTAGAGAGGGTGCATAGGGTTT
Organism: Gynostemma pentaphyllum; assembly: GCA_028015215.1. Classification (NCBI taxonomy): domain Eukaryota; kingdom Viridiplantae; phylum Streptophyta; class Magnoliopsida; order Cucurbitales; family Cucurbitaceae; genus Gynostemma; species Gynostemma pentaphyllum. Next base: position 16,304,828 of record CM051353.1, on the reverse strand, counting down.
TAAAACAATTTTATAAAACTTTTCAATCATTTAAAAAATTAACTTAAACAATTTAGCAATTTATTAGCAAATAAAACAAACTTTTCGTCAGCATTGCTTTACTCAAATTTCGCCGGCCTTTCTTTCTCCTTTTACCTATGACGCCGAAATATCCAATTTTGCTGGCTTTTCTTTATCTATGTTGACGATTTACATTTCGTCGGCATTAGTTTGCCGGTAAAGGCTAAGTTTTTTTTTGTAGTGACTCCTGTATTTTATAGTGGTTCGGCCACAACACGGGCTTTAAGTCCACTTCCCAAGAGCTTCAGGAATTTTTTAATCCACTAATTTAAATGATCATTTCCACGGTTGAGGATCTAATTGTCACACAGACCTTTTCCACAGAGCAAGGACAACCGTTTATAACCACTCTTTTTAACTAAGGTTCAAGAGTAAACTTTTACACTCTGTAAATCCTCTCTAAGGATAAATATTAAAAAATTTAGCTCACAATAGAGATTAACTCTCAAAGAAAATAGCTCTTATGATTGGCTAGAATTACACAAATTTAACTCACAAAAAGCTCAAATGATGGTAGAAAAATGAAGGATTTGAAAGTTTAAAAAATTGATATTTTTGCCCATTTTTCTTGGTGTTATTCTGCCATTTTCGAGCTCTATAAATAGGTAATAAAAATATTACCGTTATTTTTCATCATGAGTATCTATAAGCATGGCTTCATCTTGTTCTTCAAGAAAAAGCTTCAACGCTTTGCATGGAGGAGAGATAGTCTTCCAAGAATGGCTAATACATGCATGAAGGAGAGAGGAATTGAATTTTCAGATGAAAATAAATCTATAAATAAATTCTAATGGCTAAAGTCCAATATAACCTCGATACTTCCAATTATACCCTTGATACAGTCACATAAATCCAAAGATGTGAAGGGCTTAATTGTAATCTCTTATGTAGTAATTAATGCTTCAGAATAAACAAAGAGAGAAAGAAAGAGGCGACACATGGCGCGCTCTGAAAGGCTGACCAAAATGTGATAGGACCACTTGTCATAAAAAGCAAATATAACTTTAATGATGCCTGGAGGGAGAAATAATTGCGAGAGTATATAATTCTTCTACTTGTTTTTCATATCGTCAGATGCGCTTCAATCAACGGATGAGATGAGCTAAAGATGTGGATGCTTTATGAATGTTGGATTGACGAGATCGAATGGCTAAGATGGCGGTTGATATCATTGCGAGTGCAACAGACATTTTGATATTTCCTTTTTCTTTTTTGAATTTAATTTAGCTCAAAAATCAAAGACCATTGGATGTAGACTTTAGGTGATGGAACAGATGAGAATAAATCTGATATTGTACCTCTTTTACTTTAAATCAAAATTCCAATTTCTTCCAATTCGAAATTTGTCTGCTGTGACTGCTGATATAAAGAGCGCACAAATATTTACGATGAGCTTGCCGCATATGATCTAAACGAATTAATTAAATTAATTCCAATCTTCTAAAATTAATAACTTGCTCGTTTGAAGTCCGATTGAGTCAATTCCAATTACGTTGGACTCGTTATATTTTTCTTTACACAGTGGACTATCAAACACAGAAAATTGATTAATACTAAAAACATGCTTGTTCAAAATAAGAAATACGATTAATTGACTTTGAATGTCAACATATTTTAGTTTCTTTCCTCTGAAGATTTTTTTTAGAAACAATTGAAAATTTTTTATTAAAAAAATGATAATTTAACAATGAACTCCAATATAGAACAATCTTAATATTATAAATCATTCTAAAAATATTATTAAAATTTAAATAAAAGTGGAAATATTTCTCTAAAGAAGTTATCGACTAATAGGGAGTTTAAAAAATGGGTATGTATGAGAGTAGCCACCAATCGGGGTCAAATAAGAGTATATAATGAAATTACTAAAAAAACCTTATTCTAAAAAAAAACCTTATTCCTTTTTTATAGATCTAACTAGCTTGATTGTAGGCATAATTTACAAAATGCATACATTTATTTCTCTCCCTTTCTCCATTTAATTTTCTTAAAAATCTCTTTCATCTACCCTATCTTTATTCTACGCATTCCATTTTTCTATCTCTCACTTTTTTTTTATTCATCTTCTTTTACATTTTCTCTCTATCTATGACCTTTTTTTTTAGATTTCATCAATAGTGGGGGAGGGGGGACGATTTTTGGGAGATCTTTGAAGCAAAAAATCAATAATCTTGATGATTTGAAGCATAAAAAAACCTAAATTTGACGAAAGGTAACCCTTTTTCAAAGATCTTGCTCTAAATTTTTATTTTTATTTTTAAGTTTTGGGTTTGATATTTTCTGGGTCTTTTTTAAACCCACAAGTTTTTTTTTCTAGCATTTATTGTACTTTGATGTATTTGAACATTATGTATGTGATTCAAATAGCCACATTATAATTTTTTTTTTAATTTTTATGTGACATATTATACATATTGTATAAATTATACATTAATTCAATCCCATAAGTTTTTTCTAGCATTTTTCTGACATTTATTGTAATGTGTTGTGTCCATATTAAGTATATTTTATACATTATCTATGCAAGGCAAATAGCCACCTTATAAAAAAAATCAATTTTTATGGGTTATGATATACGTTGTGTAAACAATTTATATTGATTTTCAAATTTGTCAACTTCTTTTTTTTCAAATGCAGATTAAAGGGCATTTATACTACTATACATTATGTACCATTTTTTCTAAAATGCAATAACGAAGCGAGGAACATATATTTTATGTAGAATACAAATGTATCCATTGAATGAAAATGCAATATAAATTGAATTGAAATCAGAAAAACTAAAAGAGAGATAATCATAAAAATTAAGACAACAGTGCCATAAATCATAAGATAACATATAAAATAAAAAAAGAAAATCATGGAAAAAATATGTTCAATACATTACAAAAATAAAACCTATAAAAATGTATCATATGTATTATAAAATCTGAAAATGATGTACTAAAAACGGAAAAGAAAGTGACATTTTGATGTTCTTAAGAAAAAGAAAGAGAGAAAAAAATATTTGATATATTACGAATATAAAACTATAAAATGTACAAAATAAACTATAAAATCTAGAAATTATGTACTAAAAATGGATAAGAAAGTGACGGTTTTATGTTCTTAAAATACGAAGAAAAAAAGGGAAACATAAATTCAAAAAAGAATGAAGGAGAAATAAAAATAATGATTGAAAAGAATGTGAGAAGTCTATCTTGACATTAAAAAAAATTGGGAAGATAAAAAAAATAGTCATAAATGACAGCTAATGCAATTATAACGAGGAAAAGGGCTATTTTGATATTATGAAAGATAAATTTGGAGGTGGTTATATACTAATAAATTAGGATATATGGTATGGCTATTTATTAAAAGAGGGTAGTGAAATCTGGCTATTTACTTAGTTAACTCTTAAATAAATAACATGGGTTTAAATGTTCAATTTTTCTTTTATTTTTTTTAAGAATTGGAAGTATTAGAACAACCCAATCCATGAAAATATTGGACAATATGGAGATGACATGAATGAATTAGTGGGAAGGAAACTATTTCATAGCACTTTATTTTTCTTTTAAATGCAATAAAAATGACAATATGGAGATGACATGAATGAATTAGTGGGAAGGAAACTATTTCATAGCACTTTATTTTTCTTTTAAATGCAATAAAAATGACCAATAATGCATGCTTTTAGTCCATAAAGGAAGTTGTTCTTTTCATTTTGAAAGAAGTCATGTACCATCATTTGACTTTTAATTAGACAATATTTCATGTGTGAAAGAAACTTGCATAAAAATGCATATTTAGGGGGTTAAGTATTATTTTTATTCATTTGCCCTCAAACATATACAAAAATTACATTATATAATATTGAGTAATTGAAGTATTATTTTAATTTTAAGATTAAGTTACGTTTGAGACTTATGATATATCATTGAGGATGGGAAAGAAAATTATATGCCATATGTGATAATATCTTTTAACCCCAATTTGAATCCATTTTCATTGTGAATTTTGGATATTACGCAGAATTAGATGAAAATTTTATCTTATCTTCATTATTTAGTGGTGAATATTAGGTTATTTCTCTAATCTTTTATCTCCATCAATAAAAGCTTAAATGTGTTTGTCTTGGTTAGGACTTGGAGCATTTTAGGCCTTACACAAAATCATCTAAGTAATAGATTTCACATCCTATTAATTTATTTATCAATCTGTTTTATAGAAATTGTTTCGTATGAAAAATTTATGCATACTCATTATTTAAATATCCGATTTTTTTTTTATAAATTGCGAAAACTATTATTTAATTATAGGAACCGAATTAATATTAATACTGAAATAGAGAAATAACAAAACTACTAGACATTTAAGAGGCTTTGAACCATGGTTTTAAAATGCGGTCACGGCTTTTGTCGCTAAACAGTCACAGTGTCGGAGAAAACGGTCTTAACGAACATTATATAACGAATCACAATTGTTGCGGGTGTGAATTTTTTAATGTAATGTTCCGGCCTTTTCAGGTAATAATTTGTTTATTTAAAAGTTTTGAAATTTAAAATATAATTTAAGCAGTGGGTAATTTTAATTTATAGACTTTGTTCTTTTATGGGGTGTGATTAATTAATAATTTGAATGTTGAATGATTGGTTGGATTTAAAATTAGAAGTTTTTCCTAATTTAAAATGGGTAAATGGCTAGTGAGTCCTTTGTAGTTTTTACTAGGGTTTCTGCCCTAAATCTTATATAATCTAATTAAACTATAAATAAATAAAAGAATTATTAATTAGTAATATTTATATTGTCATTTATTATTTAATAAATGTAATCTATCATAAGATCAAGATTTACTTATGATAACTTAAGGTAAGCATGTGATGCAGAAAGATTCACTTAAGTTGTAATTCAAATGGTCTGTGGTATATGAATAAAAGTTGGGTGCGTCGTATTTTATTTACTTGGTGGACTTGCTGCTCTTGCTTTTTCGAATTATATGAAGCTTTCACTCCTATAATTACTTATTCGTTGGGACAATAACCCATGGGAAGGACTGATTTGAGGATGAGGCATTAGCATATGGTAACACCACTAACACGGCCCACTTGTGAATTGACACAAATGATCTCATCTGGATCGCTCATGTAGAGATATGTGAGTGGGGGTGTTGCTGCAATAGAGTTGCAAAAGACTGGACTAAGATATACTTACTATCATCTAGTAAAGTCGTTACAGAAAGACACTTTGTATATCCAATCAGTTAATCATGTACATTTGATCTTAATCCTGAGTGGATTATGAACTCCTGTTCGCAAGAGACAAACATTTGATTTGCATGGGTGAGATTGACTCGATATAGTTCGCTCAATATACCTCCCAATTTGGGGATTGCATCTTGCTTATAGATGGGAACGTAATCACACTAGATTGGAATTCATTCTTTTTCTTATTGGAAAATAAATAAGTACTTCCCGTATGGTTTGTTTGGTGTTTGAATAGCGGGGCCACATATTCCTCTTATCAAGGAAAGCAAAGATGCATAATGGAGATTATGTAAAATTGTTCATTAGAGAATCAGTTGGGCTTAAGGAACAATATGTATCATGGAGATTAATACGGTAACATTACCTAGCCATGGATACGAACTACTTGTGAAGGATCAAAATATACTTAAATGATTTTAGCCAATTGACATAACTATGTCTATAGTAGTAAGAGTACAACTCTAAATATTTAGTGGAATTATCTGGGAGTTAATGAATAAGAATTAATTAATTAAAAAGAGCTTTAATTAAAGGTAATTATAGATCATTGGAGCTTAGTACTCTGAGCTATTGCATGTAATTGAGAACATGATTAATATGATTAATCACCTTGGAAATTGAAGAGAATAAATAGAAGAGTCTATTTGATTAATTAAAAGAAATTAAATAGAGGAGTTTATTTAATTATTTAATTAATGGTGAAATTAAATAGAGAAGTCTGATTATTAAATAGGAGAGTTTATTTGATTATTTTTGGAGAGATTAAATAGAAGAGTCTATTTAATTAAATTAATTTTACAATTGTCCAAAATTAATGGGAATTTAAATAGGGGAGTCTATTTATATATTTAATTTGAGGTTGTCAAATTAAAGAGGAATAAAAGGAGTTTTATTTATTTTAATATTTAATGGAATTTTTATATTAAATAAAAAGGAAAAAAAAATGAAATACTCAATTGTCATGGAGATAACACATGGGCGTGTGATCCATGGTGGTGGTCACACGCCACTTTGATTTTAAATTAACTAAATTTATGCATTTTATTTAATTTAAAATATATGTGATATCTTAATTCAAATTAATATGATTAATTTAAATGAGTAAATATAAAATAATTAATTTAGATTAATTTAAATTGTGATATGAGAATATGTTATTGTGGAATAAGATATTATATCTTAATTATTCAAAATATGTTTTATAATATTTTTATTTAAATAATTATAATGTGTTCAAAGATTTTCTGAGGTCTAGATTTCCTATAAATAAGAACATTAGGGTGGCCCCAAACTACACAACAAATCGAAGAGAAAAGGCTTAGAAAATTCCTCTCCCTCTTGCCGCTGCCACTATAGTGGTGTAGGGAAGAAATTTTTTCTTCCCCCTTCCTTTTTCCAAGGAGAAAAAGTTTCCACACACCGCTTATCTGTTGTACATAGTGAGGAAGACTTTTTGGTGGTCTTAGGATCGTAACCAAGGAAGAAGAGGAATAGTCAGACACTTCTCCACAAGGGTTAGTATTCTTGTTTATGCATTTACTTTTGATTAATATTATACTACAATGAAAGATTATTGGGAATTCCGATTGAGAACTCTATAGAGGCCTCAATCCCAACATTAAGCGGCATTCTTGACCTTCACATGCATATCAAAACACTTTTCGGTCATACACGTCGCCTGTACGTGTATTATTGCTTATCTGCGACTCAACGAGGTCTTGCCTCTTTCAGCAAGCTGAGACTAGTCTTTGTTAGGATCTAAGGCAACCCTAGAGGGGGGGGGGTGAATAAGGTTTTAAAAAATTATAACGCTCCATACTTTGGGTTTATCTAATGCTTCATTTCCTTTGGTTATATTATGGCACAACTTGAACCCTCAATTAGTTTCACAGGTAACATGCACGTTGTCATCTCTTGCTTATCCACTTTGTTATCTGACACAATCCATTCACTCTAATAGGATTGTGATACCAAGCACACAATTGTGGGATTGACTTGAGTGAGGGAAAGGGAAAATTGTTTTACAAGTTTGAAAAAATATTAACATTGCATCATATTACAATCCACAAACAAGCCTCTTTCTTCATTCTTTTACAAGTTTCAAATTTGTTTGTTTCTCATACTTAAAAATTTATTGAGTTTCTTAATTTATATTATAGGTCTAATTTATTAAAAAGAAAGTGAAAGGAAAAAATAGAAGAAAATACAGTTCAAATAATAAAGTGTAGTGTTGTTTTATTAGAGATATTACATTAATTTAAGAGAGGAGAAGAGAGACTCGAATAGGTGACTTCACAATTGGAAGTTATTGTGTTAAATGTGAGTTGAAGAATTCTGGTTTGATATTAGTGACGTAGCCAGAAATTAAATTAAGGGGGCACACAGTTAATTTAAATTTTAACACATGCGGTTCATTTTCAGTTTGTAAATTTTTTCATTTAATTGTTTTAGTGTCGATTTTAACCAAAATTGACATTAACCGAAATCAAAACACTCCTAACACAATATTTGTATTCTTATAATTGTTGATTATACATTAACTATGAAAATAAAATCTACATATTCATATGTCGTATTTAATTTCTTAAAAATGAAGCCAAATAAATATTAATAAATTTTACTCTATTGAGTTTTTTATATTAAAAAAAATCAGCCTATTCAAATTAATAATTATATAGATAATAAATAATAAAAGAAATTTCTAGAAATGATTATGATTTTAAAAAAATAAAAAAATTAATATAAAAAATTATATTATAATTTTAAAATTTTGAAAATAGACAAAATAAATGTATTGTATTTATATTAGTCATATATATTAAAATATAAAAATACATATTATTTATCAAATTTTTTAAGTAAATAAATAAAAATATATATATAGAAATGGATGAACTTGAAAAAAAAAAAACAAAAACAAAAACAAATATGCACAAAAAAACTCTATAAAGTATGCAAGCAGCAGTATTCGAACTCGCACAAAAGAAAACAATGCTTAGAGTTTCAGCCAACAAGCCAATTGATATATGATAATCTAGATGACTCGTATGTTCATTTAAAGATGAGCTATGGGGGATCAAAATTAATTGTAATTTAAATATCATATATATTTATAATTAATATAAAAATCGAGGGAGCACTTAGCTCCGCCCCTGAATTGATATCATGTGTCCACTGTCAAGTAGTTTCACATTAAATGTTTCTTTTTGTAATTTTTTACTTCTAATAAGAAAGCATATTATTGTAAATCACATCATTATTATTTGATTTAAAAATCCTTAAAAAAAAAAAAAAAAACCTTGTCGTTTGTTTGAATTTACAAAGTATACTCTTTTAGCTTATTTTGTAGATATAATTGGACTTACTTGGTTATGGGCTGCCCCACTTAACAGGATTTCATATCATAAATTGCAACCTTTAATTGATGCACTCTTTGCCCCCAAAAAAAAAAAAAAAAAAAAAAAAAAAAATACGATGCAAGTTTTCGTTAAAATTAACTTCATGATAAATAACTATTTTTAAATTTTTTTTAAAAATATTTGTAGAATCAAATAAACAAATTTATGCGATTTAAGAAACAAATTCACTTTTTTTGTTTGTATCTTTAATGTATATAAAAGTGAGAAAGTTGAGATGAAAAAATAGGAGAAAATTCAATCAATCAGATGTGATAATTTAAATCTTAAAATTTTATCATTGCAATTAATATCATATTATGGATTGTAAAATTTCTTGAGTAAAGAAACGAGCTTCTTTTTCTTCCTTCAATTCAAACACCGTTCACCAATACCCAATAGTGACTATAAATTTTATTACTTTTGCATTCCCATCTATTTTCAACTATAACAAAAACTAATTTAAACAAATCTCACTTAAATTAATATTATTGTCACATTAGCCGTAACACTTGCAAATAAACTTTATATTATATTCTACTTAAAATTAATAGAATTTGTCTCAACTGGCAAAAATCTGTATACTCATTATTAAAATGTCAAAACATTTTAAAAATTACTCAAATAACATATGGTTCAATAATCTATTGAACTATAGTACAATAAATAATTGAACTATATTTTTCGTTATTTTTCATAAGTATTTTCAATAAATTTATTTGTTTTTTACTTTTTTAAGTTTAAGTTCAATAATTTATTGTACTATTTGATTATTTTCTATTATTATTTTCAATGAATTTGTTGGTTTTTATAGTTTCAATAAATTATTGAACTATAATTATGCTATTTGAGTAATTTTTGAAAAGTTCTAATATTTCAATAGTTAATAGGTAAAAATATGCCATTAGAGTAATTGTTCCTAAAGTTAAAAGCATTTCTTATTAGAGTTATTAATGATTAAAAAAAAACACCTTTATTCCTTCTTCTTTAGACAAAGCTTTATCCTTACTCTCTCTAGACCATTGTTTCTCTCTCCACATGAAGTTTTGAGAAGTTCATCCCTTCCAATGATAATCAAATTTTAATACTAATTAAAATCACCAAAGTACTTTTTTTTTCCTTTTTCTCCCACTTATAAATTATAAGCAAAATGTATGATAAATATACAAGTTTGGTACTTTGAACAAACTTTATGGTAATTAAAAGAATTGTTTGGGGCCACACCATAAATAATTAAGAGTATCAACCAAGGGAAATGAAGTGTAGTATTTGCTTTTGTGAAAGGAAGAAGAGGACCAATCCTTAAGGGCACATGATGAGCTCAAATGGGGCCTTAAGGTTCAACAAGGGGTACTCATATGGGAGACAATTTATTTTTACCAACTTTTTCTTTGTCCCTTAATTTTGGGAGTAATCAAACTCCCCTTTGCTGTTTGAAAATCATTTGTATTTAGTCTTTGAAGTGAGGCAATAAATAAATAAATAAATATAACACATCAAATAAAAAGAAATGGTTTCTCTATGACCCTAATCATTCTTTGGGTTTGTGAAAGCCCAAACAACCCAATATGCTCTTACTTGAGTACCTTTTGGTCCACTACTCCCCCTTAAAGGAAAAGGCTCTATTTTTGCTTTTGGTACCAAAGGGAAGAATTTTGTGGGAAGTTGTGTACTTGGAAAGACAAAAGCAAGTGGGGACAAAGACTAAAGCTACATTCTTTGAAATGGGAATAAAGAAGGTCTCACCTCATAAAATATTTCTAACTAAAAACACCCTAAGAAGTTTTACATATGATCCATCTAATTTTATATTAAATTTCATTACAAAATAGATCTTCCGTTTAGCTCATCTAAGATGACAAAATTGAAAAAATTACTTACAATTTTGTGTCATATGTATCACACCTCTAATTTACCAATGTAGAGAGATTTTCCGCCTAAATTTTCTTGGTCTTTCAAGATTGCTTAAAAAAATTATTAAGGGTTTATTACGATATAATTTTGAAATAGTTTACCACCTTATTCGTAATTTATTAATTTTAAAAAAATAAAAATTATTGAGTATAACCATCATAATATGACTCATCATTCATAAACTATTAAATCTATGTAACTGTTTCACTCTCTCCTCTTAAATATAGAGATACCACATTATTCCTGTCTCCCCCTCAAAATTTGTCCATAAGAGGGTAGGTTAGAGAATTCCCATTAACTTTGTCACATTCAACAAATTTTTATCATGATATAGGGTTGGCAATTACTAGGGTTTTCATGCAATTGTTGCTAGGGTCAAACCAATATGGTATCGAATTGAGTTTTTTTATTCATAGAAGTTTGACTAGTGATGGCAGGGACCTCAACTATACTTATATATACTATCATTTTTTATAACACAAACTTCTTTTGGGACATTGGAATTTTTTTGTCTCCCCTCCCCAACATCTATAATGCCTCATTAGCTGGTCTTAAGAGCTTGACTTGGTCCACAACACTTTCCCATCATTTACATCACTAATGACTTATCCAATAAGATCACTCCACTTGTCTCCTCTCTCATTCTATATATCATCCTATCCTATATATAAAATCTTGTATAAAAAAATATTCATGCAACCAAACCAAAACAATATAGATCACCTTCACCTTTCTTGATATGGAGACACAGACTGGCCGGGAAAAGAGCTCGTCCGGCGAGATGTTTTCGTTTCCGAGCACTCCTCCGATCCAAGATCAAGATTCGGATTTTGAATTCGGTTCCATCACGCCGGATTCACCGTCCACTTTCAATAATTCTCCGGCTGACCATCTATTCCTCAATGGACGTCTCTTGCCTCATTCTTTTCCACTTGAACCGACTATCGATATTTCTCGACCGACAAGTCGGACAAGCAGTGTTGGCAGCAAGGATTCGTTTATGTCATCACGAAGTAATAGTACTAATAGTAGGAGCAGCTGCAGTAGTGCAAGAACAAGCTCGAGCGACATTGCTCATTCAGAAAGATCGAGATCTTCCTATAATTATTTGAAGAAAGGGCAAAAATCTACGGTTTCCGCTCATGTGTACGGATCATCTAAGAGATGGCAGTTTATCACATCGGTGCCGGTGGCAGCGACATTGAGCCGTGAGAATTCGAGGAGGAAGAAAATGGAAGTAGTTGATGGAAATAAGGCGGAATTGAGAAGAAAGAAAAGTAAGACAACTAAAAAGAAGAAAATGAAGATGTGGTTTGGAAGGAGAGTGTTCAGATGGATTATATTGGTTTGTAAAGAGTGTCATGCTATTGAACCATCAAAGAAAAATGACCTTTTGAAGAACACGAAGCGGATGCCTAAACCGAAACTGAAACCGAAATTGAATTCTCATTCTCATTCTCATTCCCGTTGAGTTATTCAGTTTAATTTTATTGATTGTGGAAGCCATTTGTTTTGATTCCCATTTTAAATTTCTTTATTTTGATGGTTTTTATGGCGTTGGTATGAGCACTCTCTCTTTCAAATGTTGAGCAGTGGAAGAACGTAATTTTTTTTTAAATAGTATTGTTTATATAATGTTATTATTCAAGAAATTCTTGGAAGGTGATTTTGAAGGTTGATGAATCTCTCTCTGAAATTAATTAGGAATTAGTTCATCAATAAGCTTCAATTTCAAAATTATTTTTAGGTTTATATAACGATCTTCATATTTTTGCATTTCGTCGATAATCTTTTTTTTTATGCCTTAAAAGTTCATTATAGTGTATGTATTCTATTTGGATTTTATATATAGTCTTTGTTATTGGCAAGTAATTGGTGTTAATTTTGATAACAAATTAATAAACATTAATCTTTTAGATACATTTATATTGTCACGATCATTATATAACATGTATCACTCACAAACTTTCATGTTTTAGGGATAAAAATTTCGAGTCTCTTTTCATCTATCTTAATTTGAGTTATATCTAAAACTGATGTGAATCAAATAGAGATTTAACAAAACCGTGCATTTGTAAATTTAGCGATTTTTTTAATAATATTTATAAAAATATCAACTCTAAATATATTTGTAAATATAACAATTTTTATGGTGTGAATCATTGATAAACATTAAATTATATATTCGAAAATTTCATTGGGTATCATAATTTTCCACAATATTATAAATATAGTATTTTTTTAAAAGTATATGTAAATATAACAGTTTTTAAAAAACTCTCATATGCATCAGAGAAATCGGTGATATTTTGATATTTTTATAAATATTGTATCAAGATTTGCTAAATTTCCATAACAAAAATATAAAAATACTGATAAAAAATAAGAAAGATTTTGTTACTAAAATAATTTTATTTAAAAATATTAAGGTGTGTAATATCTAAAAAAACTTTTCAAGGGATAAGCTATACATCAAACTCTCAAAATTTGCATATTTTATAAATTATAACATTGTGATTCAATGACAATTTGAAATACCTGTATAATATTCAAATTCGTAAATTGTACTTTTTACAATATAGTTTTAATGAAATTGATATACTATACGTAATAATTCCATTAAAAATAATGATAATTTAGTCAATTATTATTTCTAGATTTTATAAACTAGCTATATGGATATTGGAAATTATTTTATATATTGGAGGAAAATAGAGCTCACACTTAGGCCATCAATATTGAAATTAAAACCAACTAAATGTATAAAAGAAAAGGAATGATGCTCTTCTAGAGAGAGTTATGAATTAAACAACTGTTTAAACAAAATAAACTCAACTCAATAATTCTTTAAAACATAACCTAATAATAAATTGAAAACTAGACTCCTTTGCTTTGGAAATCTGTTCTTCACTCACTTTCTGATCCACCACTTGAGAAACCCTCTGAAAATAAAGAAGGTAAAAAAAACCGTTATATTCCTAAAATTAGTTTCACGTGTTTATAAAAAAAATAATATGTATTACATATACTTACCAGAGTTTTGTGTGTCGAAGAAGATGACTGGTGAGAACCATTTGAGGCAAAAAAAAACCTAAATTTTTTTTTTATTTTATTTCTTTCGTCCGAAAAGTCCTTTTCTTTTTATTTCCACGGCCTGGTCTGGTCAGTACCTAGCTGGGCTTTTTTTGTTCCAATGAATCGTAATTATTTATTTGATTTGAAAACACAAAATGAGTCCCGTTTTCCTAATCTCATTAGTCCCCCTGACGAAAATATGTCAACCCCCAAGATGAGTGCTCTCCTATTCCGACTTCAGAGAAACTTAAATTTTCACTGTAAAGGGAGACATGAAAGAAGTTAGAAAGAATACTAAAAACTATGAAGCAACAACTTAACCGGATTTTGGTTTGGTTAAGTCAACACCAAATAATAAAGAAAAACAACAATAGTCAACCACTTGAGGTTTGACATTAAGAAATCTTTGATACCAACCAACACCACCCTGCCAAATCAAATATCCATACACAAAGGATTTCATTATTCTAGATACATGGTCAGGCATTGAAATTCACCCAGAGATTTAAGGAGAATCATTAAGACATAACTAATAAAAAATGCTAAAACGAGATAGTTAGAAGTCAAGAGATGTCAAATCTGATATAACAAATTTCCAATAATGTACAGGAATATGCTATAAGAAATTGTGAGTAACCAAAACCATACACGAACAGCTAAAGAAAGAAAAATATCTTAAGTTGCGTACCAAAAGTCATTTAAGATGTTAATAAACGTGCAAAATGGTCCAAAAAAACAGTGAATCTTATTGTTTAAGCTAGGTGCTAGACGAAAAGAAGACGAGAAATAGCTGCCTGAAGAGAATACATTTAAAGAATCAAAGGGCTTTAAATGCAGGGTGGTAAAATTTTCTTTCCCTAATTCAGTTGGATGTGGAAGTTTTTATTAGCATTGTTCATAGTCAAGATTGAAGACACCCAGCTCTAAAGTAAACAGAGGGGAGCGAAATTTTAATTTTTAACAACTTTCAAGAACTGAAATTCAGAAAACATTACCTTTACTCGAACTAATGGAAGCTTAAGCTCTGACTGTTGAACAACCCTTTTGTTAGATTTATCAATCAGATCTTGCACCTGAGAAAAATTGAAGTACTCAAACTCATACACTTGGGTTACAACGCTATCGGATTACTTCATTAACATAAAAGAGAAAACGAGGTAAATATTTCGACACTATTTCAAGTTTCAACTGCTCTGGAAGTTAAAGTACCACTTTGTCCAAGTGTTCGATAATTGAATTCTGATCGATCGTTAGAATCAATGTCAGGCTCATCCTTTAGCACAATCTGCATCAGAAAATTATGTTAATATTGATGAGGATAATAAAAATCAAATCTAACATTGCCTCTGTATACTCAAATGGCCTTACTGATGTCAAAGGTATCTTGGTTGGCCGATATTGATTACCCTAAATATATAATATACATATTTAAGAAAACATCCATCGAAACATATTGCTGCTTACGAGCATATATTCCAAAACATTATAGACAACCTTAATTTCCAACAAGAGAACATGCTTCGGCTTTGATTCCCCATCTATCAGTGATGTTGCAACTGAGGACCCCGGTTGTCTACCATAATATTCATACCACTCCAGCAGGATCATCATGGTTTCCTTGAGCCATTATCTGGGAGAGGAGAGAGTTCATGTTTCATGTTTCATCCCAGACAGATGGTGAAATATAATTTTGGAGAAAGTAGACGTTGGCCTCCTGACACCAAAGCACTACTTTTGGAATGGGCTAGTTTCTTCCATTTTTTATTGAGATAATCCAATATATAGCCTATTCTGGCTATTTGCTATGTTTTTTAGCCCTCCATTTTTTTAAAGCTTTTTAGCCCATTTTTTATATGTTTTTTTTTAATATTCCTGATTTGTCCTTCATTTATTTTTATTTTCTTTTTCTTTTAATATCCTACCATATATCTCCTCTCCTTCCATATCTCCTCATTTATTATTATTATTATTATT
Organism: Gynostemma pentaphyllum; assembly: GCA_028015215.1. NCBI lineage: Eukaryota > Viridiplantae > Streptophyta > Magnoliopsida > Cucurbitales > Cucurbitaceae > Gynostemma > Gynostemma pentaphyllum. The sequence continues at coordinate 16,289,164 of CM051353.1, read as the reverse complement.
TTTAATATCCTACCATATCTCTCCTCTCCCTCCATATCTCCTCATTTATTATTATTTTCTTTTTCCTTTTAATATCCACCCTATTTCTCTACTCTCTATCTTGTTCACCGCACTATGAGGTCATATGCAACCGCTATTGTTGACATTCTTCAATGGGTATATTAAAATCCTTCCTTCAATGATCTCCACTCTCTATCTTGTTCACCGCACTATAAGGTCATATGCAGCTGCTATTGTTGCAGCAGAATACATTCTTCAATGGGTATATTAAAATCCTTCCTTCAATGAAATTTCTCTTGAAGTCATGAAATGATATTTGTTTTTAATCTTGAATGCCATTTTTGTTATTTCTCCCATGGCAAGCAATTTTTTCTTTCCCTTCTTCATCTTCTTCTTTTTTTGTTTTGTTCTTTCAACGTTCGATGTACAATATAAGTTTTTTTATTATACTGTACATTAATTTAATTCTACGTTATACTTATTATTATTTTTTGTAATTTTATGTTTTATAACGTACAATATAGCGTTTATTGTTATCACTTATTTTTTAAAGGGAAATTTTACTATATTGAATTGTTTTATTTTATGTTAATAACGCACGAGATACTGGTTTATTATTATTGTTTACTTTTATTTTAGTAAATCAATATATGTTTCATGTAATATTGTACAATATATATTTTCTACTTTATTACATCTTTTTCGTATTGTACATAGTTATATTTTATTATACTGTACAATATAATATTGGATGTGCGTCACTATTTATAATATAATGTACATCAAAAGATCTTTCCGGAGATTTCCAGAAAAATATCGATTTTGAAAATTTGATTTTTTATTTTTAAGTTTTGATTTTTTTTCCAGGCTTCCGATTTTCTCTCTGATTTTCTTTTATCATTTTTTTAATATTTAGTATTTCCTTGATTTAAGTATTTTCAAATCTTAATTCTTTTTTTCTTATTTTCAAATCTTAATTCTTTTATTTCTTTCCTTCTTAATTAAGTTTATTAAGGGTAGTTTAGATATTTTACATATCAAATAGGCTATTTCCTTTTATTTTTTTCAGACGGGCCTGAATGTCTTATTTATATGATTTTCAAGCTATATACTCAGTTTTCCCTTTTTTATTTCCGGGATAATCCAGTGAATAGCCTATTTTGGCTATTCTCTATGTTATTTTAGCCCACATACATTTTCTAATACTTTATAGCCCATATTTGATATGTTTTTTTCATTATACCTGATTTGCCCTTAAATAAATAATTTTTTTCCTTTTTTTCTTCCCACAATCTCTCTCTATCCCTTTTCCATTTAAATCTTCCCTGATTTTTAGCAATGATTTTAATATTATTTTTTTCATTTAACGTTTTTTTATGGTATCTGCTTTTAAAAGTCCCAAAATTTTGGGATTTTTTTTCTCCATATCTTCTTTATTCTTTCTTTTCTTTACGTTTTATTTTTTTCAGTTTGTTTTTAGGTTTCTTGCTTTCTTTCTTATCTACATTTCTTTATTTCAGTCTTTTTTTCAAAAAAAATTTCGAAACTCATAAATTCTTGTTTTGTTGATGTAAAGTATGATTATTCTGACTTATAATATATTAACATCTTATATACTATACATTGTAAGCAAATGTCACGACTTATAATATAGTATCATTTATTATACTGAATTTATAATAATTAAAAATACATTACCCAAATGTTCATTTTAACATTAATTATAATGTACATTACATTCATTTTAGGACTATATCGTACACATAACTGATTATAACAATTAATTATAACATACAATACATTTATGTGCACTACATGATATAAATCATAAAGTTATATGTTTGTTTATATTAAACTAATATTGTATATTTATTCTGGTCATATTGTACAATGTTTTTTGGGGTTGGATTTTAAAAGCAGAAGTAGGGAATTACGTTTTTTTTTAACATTGTATAGTAATTGTGCTTTTAAATATACTTTGAGCAATCAATATACTTGCCAGACCAACAATCAATATATCTTATTTTCATAAAACTAATTTGTAGGATCTTGGATTACGATGTACAGTATAGTATACTTCATATTTATTTATTTTTCCTTGCCTTTTCCATCTCCATCGTTCTTCAACTTCCTTTTTTCTTTTGTTTTTTGAACATCACTTGCCTGCAAATGTTGATAAACATATTTTTTTTAGCATTTTAAATTATTTTAGAAACAAAAAACTTCAGACTTTAAGTACCTCTTTTTTGTTCGATTCTTCTTCTTCAATATGTTTTTCAAAAGGTGTTTTAGTTTCTTTCGTATGTATTTCTTCTCCTTCTTCAGTCATATCTTTTGGTTCTTCATTCTCTTTTAATCCCTGAAACATGGATTCTTCTTTTTGAATCTCTCTTTTTCTAAATCTTCTCCATGGTTGTTGTTCCTCAAGTTTTCTCAGCCATTTCGTCTCTTTGTTTTTCTTTTCAGAATTGTGTATTTTGATTTTGAAAATCTGGAAGTTTGATTAGGGATTTCAAATTAAAATCCCTTAGTTTTAGCCCATGGATTGCGCCAATGTTTTTTTTTCTTTAATTTTGTTTGCTGGTGCCACATCATTTATCATGCTTGCCCTTTTTCGTCATTTCATCTATGATTTGGTTAGGAAAAGGCTATTTTGTTTTATTTTTTTAGAATGGGACCCAAAGCTTTATTTCTTCAATTATTGGGCTATCTACCAATATATCCCTTTATTTCCTTTGTCAACTAACCCCGGCCTTGTTGGGAAAACTGAGTATATAGCCTGAAAATCATATAAATAAGACATTCAGGCTCGTCTGAAAAAAATAAAAGGAAATAGCCTATTTGATATGTAAAATATCTAAACTACCCTTAACAAACTTAATTAAGAAGGAAAGAAAAAAAAGAATTAAGATTTGAAAACAAGAAAAAAAGAATTAAGATTTGAAAATACTTAAAACAAGGAAATACTAAATATTAAAAAAATGATAAAAGAAAATCAGAGAGAAAATCAGAAATTGAAAAAAAAAAAATCAAAACTTAAAAATAAAAAATCAAACTTTCAAAACTGATATTTTTTTCGGGAAATCTCCAGAAAGATCTTTTGATGTACATTATATTATAAATAGTGACTCACATCCAATATTATATTGTACAATATAATAAAATATAACTATGTAGAAAAAGATGTAATAAAGTAAAAAAAATATATTGTACAATATTACATGAAACATATATTGATTTACTAAAATAAAAGTAAATAATAATAATAAACACTATACTGTACGTTATTAACATAAAATAAAACAATTCAATATAGTAAAATTCCCCTTTAAAAAAATAAGTGATAACAATAAACGCTATATTGTACGTTAGTATAACGTAGAATTAAATTAATGTACAGTATAATAAAAAAACTTATATTGTACATCGAACGTTGAAAGAAAAAAAACAAAAAAAGAAGAAGATGAAGAAGAAAAAAAAAGAATTGCTTGCCATGGGAGGAATTAATCGTTCTCTTTTTTTCTACTGAAAGAATCACGAACATGTATTAAGGAAATCAGATCTAAATCTAGATCTAAAAGAATCGAAATAAATAAAAAGTATTTCACCATGAGAAATCGAAAAGAAAAAAAAAAACTAATACAGATCATGCAAATCTACCGATCTATGGGGGAAAGTCGGCATCGGAATAAACAAATACAACCAAACGTAGAAGATGAAAGAAATGGAATACCAAGAACAAATGAAAAAAAAATCAAAAATTGAAACACGGTGAACAAGATAGAGAGAGTGGAGAAATATGGTGGATATTAAAAGGAAAAAGAAAATAATAATAAATGAGGAGATATGGAGGGAGAGGAGAGATATGGTAGGATATTAAAAATAATAATAATAATAATAAATGAGGAGATATGGAGAAAGAGGAGATATATGGTAGGATATTAAAAGAAAAATAAAATAAAAATAAATGAAGATCCTCCAAACACTTCCAATTTCAAGATTGCACCTCGAATCGTTAACCAAACGACGAAGAATCAAACGAAATTCTCAGGGCCTTCTCCAAGGGGCGGCGGCGGCGTGAGAGGGAGAGAAGAGAGTCTAAAATCTGAAAATTGCAAATGGGAAGTCATCTTAGGTTAAAATCCTGAGTTGCAATATTTACGAAACTGCCACTTGCCTTAAAACGTCTATAACTTTATCACCGGGTCTCATAATGACAAACCGTCAATTGCGTTGGAATCTTGACATCAAGACAATCAATTTCATGTCAAAATATTAATTAAATCACAAGGTTCAAATTTCGAGGTTCTCAGGAATGTACCATAATACCCTTTTTGAAAGAACACGATATTTCTTCTCTAATTAATCGATCAAGCCTTATTAATATTATTTTAAAAAAATATTGATTTTTAACTACCTCGTAACGGGGCGTTATAGAAAGTCTTGAGAATTTAGAGTGTCTCCAACAAATTGTTCAGCAATAAATACAATTATAAAAGGAATAAGTTTTTTTTTTAAGAGTGTGGACAATATATATATGATAAATATGTATTTATTATGAAACTAACATTTATTTAATAGTTGAAGTCATATTATAAGAAGAGTAATATGAGATGTTATTATCATCCTTTCATTTTCTTAAATTTTTATAGAAACTCTAGATATATTTTTGGGGTATTTTTAATAGTTAATTTAAAAAAGGTAAATTTTTTTTTTTAAATTAATACTTTTAGTTTTAATCATTAATTAAATAAATTAAAGAAAATCATTAAAAACTATGTTAAAAACTATATTTAGTTTTAATTCAAAGCATCCCAATAACCATAGTAAAGATCAGCCATATGATTCATTTTGCAATTACCAACGAAATAATTTAATGAAAAGGAATTTATTAATAAGAAAATGTGTTTTTTTTAATGAAGGAAATCTAAGGTAATATTATAATAATATTTCATATAATTGGCAAATTCTTATTACATTGTATATTCTTATTATTTGGTATATGGTATATGTTTTATTTTGTTGTAACTCTAATACCTAATAAGTAATATTGTTTTCTATTTTACAAAGGTAATTTTTAAAAAAAAATTATGTTTGTTGGACAATGGTCTACCATGATCTAATTAAATGGTGATTGATAAAAATTATAAAAGAATGTTTTTAAAATTACTTAACCCAATAATATATATTTTAATTAAAATTGTTTGAAAACTTAATATTTTACAAAGGGAGGGGAAATGAGAATTTAAACCCCATTAAAATTAAATTATTTAACCCATTATCTATTTGACCACATAGTGAAATGATGAAACTTATTTTTTTTAATTAAAATATATCCTTACTTTTCTCACTGACAACTTTTGATTTAATTTATCATTAAAAAAAAAGCTTCATTCCCCTCGTTTCTATTTTTAAAATTCACCTATTTTACTTTCAAAATTCTCTAAATTCCAAAAGCAATGCCATAGGATAAAAAAAATCCATACAAACTATTTTTAGCTTCATAAAATATGTTTAATAAGGTCAACATTCAACCCAAACACTCTCAAACAACTTCAAATTATTTGAATCCCAATTATTTAAACTTAACCATATTTTTTTTAATATTATATCAAATTTAGGCGAGGGAAGACTCAAACCTTGACCTCAAGAGAAATGAGCAGATGCCTAACCAAAACCAGTTGAGTTGGGTTCATGGTAGCTTAAAACTCCACCAAATTCTTAGCTTTAATTTTTTATAAAATATAAAATGATAAAATATCATTTTGGTCCCTGAACTTTCACCATAGTTTCATTTTCGTCCCTAAACTTTCAAAGTGACATTTTTTGTCTCTAGACTTTACTATATTATGTACAATATTTATAGTAATATACATAATATGATAGGAGATATAATGAGATTTTTTTTAATAATATCATTGAAAATTGTGCCAAAAAATCTGCTGGGTTGGAAAGGTAAAAAAAGTAGTTTTTATCTTTAGATACATATCAACTACAATGATTGATGTACATGTGTACTATACCATATATTCTGCTTTTAAGGGTAAAATGATATAAGGAAAATCAAAAAATGGGTAAAAATGTAATTGAATGAGAAATAGTTAATTTCTGGTACATAAGGTCAAAAAGTGCTTATTTCTTTAGTTTTCTCTTCTTTTTTCGACTGACCTTACCTTTACATATGATGTGTGTGTATTATTTATTAATAAAAAAACATTAACCTTTCTAGTAAAAAAATAATTATCATTTCAACAAATAAATAGTTAATAGTATATATTTTTGGCAGGATAATATATATTTAATAATTTTTAATAGAAATTAAAAATATTTTTAAAAAATTGACAGAATGGAAATTTCCTTACTAATATTCCTCAAATATGCTCTGGACTCGCATATTCAGTGATTATGAAAGGGTCGGGAAAAAATCTCGTGGTTGGAGCTTTGTGTGGCTCCTTAGTGCCCAATTGAGATAACATTTGGAAGTGTTTAAAAGTGTTTTTGAATAAAAAAAAGTTTTTTTTATAACCATTAAAATAATATTTTCAAAAATTATCCCAAACGGGATCTTAGTATTGACAAATGGTTGAGAGATACGACATCAATTATTGTGTGTAATTTTTTTAGATATTATATCAAATTAGAGAAGAGAGCCGTTTAAGAAAGTTTCTAAGTAAATCACTAGTTTTTTAAAGCTCGAGCTCTTCAACGAGCAATCCTTACGTCTCACAATAAGAATGGAAATGAGTATTTTTAAGGGTAAACTCCAAATAAGACCCCAGTGGTTTTTGTCAAATACGCGAACACCTCCTATAGTTTAAAAATGGCAAATCACACCCTTGTAGTTCTAAATTATGCCAATGAGACCCCTTCCCTCCAACACTATTATTTTTTTAGCCATAACTTATTCTTTTCAATTCTGATTTAGATTATTCAAAATGTTTTGGAATCCTCGTTTCAAGTTCTGCGTTATGGTCACTTCAAAACTTCTGAATTGTTAGTAAACAAAAGGATTTATGGCTTCAACCATACCTTATATTTTGATGATAATAAACTCTTTTATTTATTAACGATTTTGAAATTTGTAAGTGATCGTGACGTAGAGCTCATAATGTAGATTTCAAAACATCTTGAATCATCCAAATCGAAGTTCAAACAAAGAAGTTATGACTAAAATAATGTTAACGACGTTGAAGGAAAGAGGTCTCATTAACATAAGTTTGAACTACATGAGTGTGATTTGTCATTTTTAAACCACAGAGATGTTCATGCATTTGACCAAAACTATAGGGGTCTCGTTGACATAAGAAAGGATAATAAGTGTCTCCAAACTAGTTTAGAGAAGGTTCTACATTTGTAAATGAATTATATGTTTCGATACAAATTGTATTATCAAGAATTATAAGCCTATCATCACTTTTAGAATTTAATACTAAAGTTTAATCGCGCCTTGGTTTAGCACAAGTTCAAGATTATGTTAATTGAATGGATAATCTAGAATCCATAATACCTCCTACACACTTGTTCGGTATCTATATATATTTTCCTCCTAAATCATGGAAATAAATATGTCTTCCCTGCTTCAGCACAATTCCAAATGAAGATTTTGCACTAATTCCATTCTTTGGCACGCTCGATTAGACCATGTTGGTTATCAATTGTTGTAGAAAATCTCTATGAAGAAATTTCTTGATTGAATTCCTCTCTTTAAGGAAATTTCATCATGATATGATTTGTCCCGGTTGTCAATATGGAAAATCATGTCCCTTCCCTTTTCCAAAATCAAAGAATCAATAGTTACCATAGTTTTACAACTTGTTTGTTCAGATTTGATGGGGCCTACAAGAACACCAAGTTATTCAGGTTTTCGTTATGTTATTTATCTAGTTCAGAGATCACGTGGAGAATGAATTTCGCTTTCAATAAAGTGTCTTTGCGCTGATAATGGAGGAGAATACATGTATGATCAGTTTCTAGATTTTTGCAGAGAACATGGCATTCAACGCCAAATGAACATGTCTAGACACTCCATAACAAATTGGAGTTGTCGAACGAAAATCACATTCATGTGTTTGTCGTGGTTTTTTTTTGGTACAAACATGTTTGTCATGGTTGCATTAAAAAGAAGTTTGGAAGAAGCAAGTTGTTCTCTTGGCCTGCATGTTGAAAGGTCAAATGGATATTTTGTCTCGCAGAAGGGATATGCAACAAGCTTATTAGATATATTTTGTATAGGGGAGTCAAAATCAATGACTACCCCAATGGAGCAATGCTTGAAGTTAGCTAAATATGAAAGAAGATCCAACATTTTTGTCGACAAGTTGTTAGTAGTTTAATATATTTAACTATCACAAGGCCTGACATTTTTTATTTTGTAGGCGTCATTACCCAATTTGTGCACAAATCATGTGGAGCAAGGAGGATACTTCGCTATGTACAACGCACTCGGAATTTTGGTTTATTTTATATAAAAAAATACATCATTTTGTTTGACTAGTTTTATAGATGCGGATTAAGCCCATGACATGAATGATAGGCAAGATACTATTTTAATACAAGTTCAGAAGTGATAAGTGTATGAAAATGCACTTAATTTGTGCTTAATTGTAAAATAAATTAATTTATAATTTAATATTTTCATGGATTTAATTGAATATTTTGAAATATGAGAATATTAGGTTTTAATTTGATTTATTAATTTTTGTTGGTAAAATATTACTTTTGGTGGAAGTTAGAAATTAAATTGGTGAAGGAAATACAAAGGAAAAGCAAGAAAAAGGCTTTAAATCAGAATTTCCCTTTGCATGACACGTGGCACGCATGGATTCATCTTCAGAAATGAGCTCACCGTAGGCTTGCGTCGCATCAAATTCATTTTCCCTTGGCCAGCCGCTGATCGCCATATGTCGAAGAGAAAGAAAAAATAAATAAAATAAAACGCGTCGGCTTCCATTTCACAGGCTACTCGCCCGATCGCAAGCGGTGCGTGGCCTGTCCCACTGACCCGGCCCTGCGTCAGCCTTCACCAATGCAGTTGCGCCACGTGTCGCCTGCTTCGTTTTCCAGCTTGTTTTTGAATTTCTGACTCGTGGGTCCCAGTTGGCATTTCCCATCAGATTTCAATCCCTATAATTCCTCCATTCTCTCTCCTCAATTTACTCCTATTTACATTTAATTCTAATTAATTTTCTTTTTAATTTTCAGATTTTGTATTTATTTTTTAGATGCAATTTTGGGCCCTCAACTTGTATAAATAGGGCACTTTGCCACTCCGAAAATCACACCCTTCTTCCTCCTAATTTTCTTTGCAATTTTAGTTTTTCATTTCAATTTTCTCTTTAGTTTTTGCTAGCATTTTCATACTTTCTTTTTAGAATTTGTGAAAATGTTTTGCAACTTAGGCTAGTTTTATTTGGTAAAGTGTAGGAAGAATTTTATGTAATGCAATTTTATTTATAGTTTTGATTCAATTTTGTTCAAGTAATTCTTAATTTTAAGTAAATTTCAATTTCTCCATCTTTTTCTTAATTTCTTTGTTAATATTATTGTAGTGTTAAATTTCATATAAATCTAGTCATGCTCTTTTTATGTGCGATTTCAACAATATAATTTTATTGATAATTTCTTTATTTTATAAAAATCTTTTACTACATTATGACTTGTTATATTGTCGATTTTGGATTTTTATATAATAAATAACATGTTCTTAATTTGAGAAATTGATTTATTTAAATACATTTGAAAATATTTTTTGTTCTTTATTTCTAAATTTTCCGATTGATTATTTGGGATGTGAAATTTTCAATTGAGTTATATGAATCAAAATTATATCTAATTTTGTAAAACATAAAAGGATTCCTACACTTAACCAATTCCATTATTAATTTCTTTTAAAATCAATTTTTATCATTTATTTACACAATTTCCAAACCAATTCCATTATTAATTTCTTTTAAAATCAATTTTTATCATTTATTTACACAATTTCCAAACCAAAATTCTCAACCCATCTCTCTTTTTCTAAACTTCTTCTCCTTAAATTCTTTCTTGATCTTCAGCTCTCTGTGGACACGACCGCCCAATCTACACTACAATGACCTCTTAGCGTTTGCACATTTTGGGCGTAATCAAGAAGCTATTTCATGGTGTCGTAAAAAGCAAACCACTGTTGCTATTTCAAGTTGTGAAGCTGAATATACAACGACTACTATGACTACTCAAGAGTGTACTTGGCTTAAGAGGCTTATTAGAGAAATCTTTTCTACTTTCGATTATTTAGTTTCTATTCATTGAGACAATGAAAGTGAAATTAAGCTTGCTGGAAATCCCGTGTTTCACGCTCACACAAAATACATTGAAACACATTTTCATTTTGTTCGGGAAAAAGTTCTGACGTAAGACATTCAGTTGCAGAAAAATACAATCCAAAGAATAAGGTTGCTGATATAAAATAATAATAATAATAAAATCGTAAAGCCTATAAAAAAGCAATGGCTTCTCTATGACCCTCATCATTTTTGGGTTTGTGAAAGCCTAAACAACCCAATATGTTCTTACATGAGTACTTTGGTCCACTACTCCCCTCCAAGGAAAAGAATCTATTTTTGCTTTTGGTACCAAAGGGAAGAATTTTGTGCGAAGTTGTGTCCTTGGAAAGACAAAAGCAAGTAGGGACAAAGACTAAAGCTATATCCTTTGAAATGAGGAATCCATAAAATATTTCTAACAAAACACATCCCAAGTAGTTTTACATATCTATCTAATTTTATACTAGATTTTATTACAAATTGATTTTTAGTTTATCTCATCTAAAGATATTAAAAAATTGAAAATACTTACAATTTTGTGTCATATCACACCACTAGTTTACCAAGATATTTCCCCCTACTTTTTCTTGCACTTTCAAGATCTGTTAAAAACCTATTAAGGGTTTATGTTAATTAAGTTTATTTATGATATAAACTTGAAATAACTTACCACCTTATTTGTAATTTATTAATTCAAAAAAAAATATTGAATGAAGTAGTCACAATATGACCCTCCACAAGGGTGTTCATGCATTTGACCAAAACAACATGATCCCATTTTCATTTTAACCTATTTTTAATGTTAATGGGGTATGGAGGACTGGGTAGGGATGACATTTAATTATGAGTAATCTCTTCTAGAGATTCAAAATGAGCTTAAACCTAATATGAATTATAAAATAGATAATAAATGTCTTTAATCTAGTTCAGAGAAACTACTATATTTGTAAATGAGTTCTATGTTTTGATACAAATTGTAATATCAAGAATTATAAGTCTATCATCACTTTTAGAATTTAATACTAAAGTTCAATCGCGCTTTGGTTTAGCACAAGTTCAAGATTATTTGAATTGAATGGATAATCTAGAATCCATAATACCTTCTATACACTTGTTCGGTATCTATATATATTGTAAATCATGGAAATAAATATGTCTTCCACTGCTTCAGCACAATTCCAATCCAAATGAAGATTTTGCACTAATTCCATTCTTTGCCTAGCTCGGTTAAACCATGTTGGTCATCAATTGATGTAGAAAATCTCCATGAAAAAGTTTCTTGGTTGAATTCCTCTCTTTAAGGAAATTCATCATGATATGATTTCTCCCGTTGTCAATATGGAAAATCACATCGCCTCCTTTTTCCAAAAATCAAAGAATCAATAGTTACTCAAGTTTTACAACTTGTTCATGCGCACACAAAACACATTGAAACACATTTTCATTTTGTTCGGGAAAAAGTTATGACGCAAGACATTCAGTTGCAGAAAATACAGCCAAAGAAACAAGTTGTTGATATTTTTTATCAAACCACTTAGCAGGAGAATGTTGCAAATTTGATGTGTTCAATAGTGCACTTGGTGTTTGTTATTGATAGTTTGTTTGCAATAAGAGGGAATGTTAATAGTTTAGTTTATACAAATTTGTCACAGAATTGAATTCCTTTATTAGTCCAAGTTTTGTTAGTTTATACTAGTGTCCTTTTCTTCAAGAAGTAGAACGTACATTTGTTAAGATACTTTAGAATCCTTAAACTGTTTGTGTATCAAGCAATAGAAGTTTATTCCTTCAACATATATTACTTCCTCTCTGATTCCCTATTAAGTGTTTTTCTTTTGTGATATATTCCCCCAAAAAAGTGTGAATCATAAATACGGTATCACAAAAATAGATAAATGAAGAAAAATGAATAATTATAAAGATTTTACGTATATGACACTTAGTATCGTGGTGAGAAAATCTTATAGTTGAATGGAATTTGGATTTCAGAAACACACAATTATCTACAAATTCTCTTAATATACACAAGTAATGAAACACAATTATCTACAATCACAAAATTTGCAAATAAATTTATCAACGCTATGTAATTGAATGAAAACTATATAACATATATATGATTAGAAGTGCTTTACTTGATTTAAAGACAAAGGACCAAAAAGAATCTATTAATGATAAATACCGAGCATTATGTCCAACTAGGCAAGATGAAAAAAATAAACCACAAGGACAGACTGCACGAGGTATTTCACTATAAGAGTTTGGTGAGGAGCAAGCTGACTGCTTGAAGCATCCGAGAGTGCATAGTGATGATGAATGGAGGTTATTAATCGAGAAGTTGAAATCACCTGAATTTAAGGTAAAATCGTATTATCTAAATCTTAGTATCTTTATTTATGAATAATAACTAAATAATTACTTATTGTATTCATTTTGTGTAGAAACTATCAGAGACAAACAGTCATTCCCAAGCGGCAGTACCGTATTTACATAAAGGTGGCTCGAAATCCAATGCTAATAAGCTTTATGAGATGGTAATACTATTTCACACACTTTACTTATTAATCTTTTTTTCTATTTTTTAGTATCATACACATTTTATATGAATATTTGCAGAGACAAGATAACCCAGAAGCTACATGGGTTGACGTGTTTGAGCAACAACACTCTTATGATAGTCCAACAACACTCTTATGATAGTTCTATATCTGCCAAGATATGGGATGTTTTTCCATATCATTGATTTATGTAAGAAAAAACAGACTGAGAGACAACAAGAGAATAAAGTCTCTCTATAAAGTAAACTCTATGTATCACTCTCAATCCCTTGTTCATCAAATTATCTAAATAAGGGAAAGGATCTAGGCTGTGAATAATAAAGCACTTCCATCTGTGATTTTCTTTCAACGATCGATACTTGAACACTCGGGTTTCTCGTGTTATTTCCACTGCGTGTCTACAAGAGAGGTTAGTCCGTATTTATGAAACTCAACATTGGTATCAGAGCATAGCTTTTAAAAGTATAAAAAAAATATTTCTTTAACGTGTTAAAGAATGAGAAAAAAACATTGATCCTTTAATGGTTACTTTGTGCATAATTTATCATTCCTTATGTATTTTTGCAAATATGTTATGCATAATATTTTGAATGGATCTGCAAATTTTCATTACAATTGGATGCATAAATTGTAAGTTATGATGATTTAAAGTCACTGTTTTAATAAACTATAAACACAAGTTTAAAACAGTAACTTTGACCTCTGATTATGTTTTGTACACTTATTCATTGTTTTTTTTATATATTTAGAAAGTGTGTTTTAAGAGCTTTCTAATGATATATTATATGATTAATTTGGTGAACAAATGAAAAAGATACGTTGATTTGAAGTTGTATTAAAAATAAAAACAAAAATCTGGGTTGTAGCAGAATGGCTCTATTTGGGATTTGAACCTCGAACCTGAGGGGTAATATCATAATGAAGTATAAAGCAGTGCCACTGGGCCATGAGCAGGAATATGAAAGTTAGTGATTTTATATATATATATATATATATATGTGTGTGTGTGTGTGTGTGTGTGGATATAATCAAATAGATTTTAATTTAATTTTAGATTAAATTTGGGATTTTTAAATTCTCCGAATTTTCTAAATTAAAATTTTAAATTCCCAAATACTTCTCGACATAAACTTAAATTTGTTTTAAATATATATGTTATGTTATGTTATAATCATTTGTTGATTAAATTTTCTGTAATATATATCGAGAAGAATAAGAATTAGGATAGTCTCAAGGATGGAGACTTGGAAAAGGACAATTAAAAAAAAGGATTAATTGTATTTTTCTATTATTTATATATATTAATAGAATTGTATTATTTTTTATGTGGGAATTTAAATAATGAATATGTTTCATTATTTTCTTATTAATATTAATGAATGTGTTTCATTATTATTTGAGTGCAATGTAATAAATTAATAATAATTAATTCATATATACATAGATGATGATTTTGAAACTTTTGATTCTATGTCATATGGATGGTTATTAATAATTTATTGTTTGTAATTGCAACAAAATAGTGTGTGATGCAAATAGTTAATCATGTGCAAATATATGTCTTGTAGAGTTTTATGAGTAAAATGGCTTCTGTTTCTAAGAACATGGTAGCCAATTTGAATAAGGGTGAAAAGCTTAAATGGGGATAATTATGAAATTTGGACGATGAAAATTCACTATGTCTTGAAAGAGCATGAGACTCTAAAAGTACTGAATTATGTGTTGACTGAGCCTGAGGAAGGCAATATTGCTAACACAAAAAGGACCATGGGGCTTATGAGGCCTACAAAATAAAAAGAACTCACGTACTCACATTACGTTTCTAAGTAGCATGTAAAATGATATCATGCGTGAGTTTAAAGACTTTGACCTTGCTATGGATATGTGAGCAACTTTAAAGCTTAAATCTGGTAAAACTCCTTTCACCAAACTGAGACAACTTACTATTAAGATTGACACTTATAAAAATGGTCATAATCATAATATAAGACAACACATGAGGAAAATGTCTAATATGATTAGTGAGCTGAAAGTAGCTGGCCACATTCTAACTGATGAGCAACAAGTTCTTGCTTCCATTCGATCTCTTCCCCATAACTTGGAGCACATAAAGGTGCATCTTACCCATAATGAGGATTTTTTTAAGACTCTTAATGATGTTGCACGTCACTTGGAACTAGAGGAAAATCACATTAAGGCAACAAGGGGGTCGTAAGTAAAGGGAAAGATGACAATAAGAAGAAGAAATACAAGGTCAAAATAATAAAGGAAAGGGTCCCCAATTTTGTCCAAAATAAGAAGAAAGTGAAGGTTAAATGCTATAACTGTGAGAAAAAGGGCCATTATGCTCGTGAGTGTACTGAACCCAAGAAGGTACAAACTTTTGATTAATATACGATTCGTTCTTTTTCGTGAAAGTTATTTCTTTCCAGCTATATTTTAATTAACTGATTCTCATCCTTTGTGGACTATAGACTTAGAAGCCACATACCACATAGTCAAATTATATGGGCTATACATAGAATTTCTTCGAATTCCACAATGTGCAAAATGGCTATATGCTGGAAACAATACAAATGTACCTGAAAGATGGGTTTGTTCCTGTAAGCTGAACATGTAGAATGAGATTCTGCATAATATGTTATATGCACCTAATATTCGACAGAATTTAGTTTCCGTAGTTGTTCGATAATTTTATTGGATGTTATTAATTTGATATCTAATAATTATATAAGTTTTTCCCTTATTACATCATCTGTTGATGCTAATGTTGATATAGCTATGTGGCATGCTAGACCAAGTCATATAGATCAACATAGAGTAGCTAAACTAACTAAGGAGGGTTTGTTTGGCCAAATTGATAGAGTCGAACTACCAACATATGTCTAGCGGGAAAAATGGCAAGAAAACCATTTGGTAAAGGAACTAGAGCTTAAATTCTAATACAATTATTCATTCTGATATTTGTGGGCTTAAGAATGTGAAGGCACGACATGAAGGTGAATATTTTATCACCTGTATAGATTATTTCACACGTATTAGTCAAGTCTATTTGATTTCCCACAAGTCTGAAGCATTAGTGTTTTAGAAAATTTGTTACCTTAATGGAAAATCAATTAGATAAAAAGGTTAAGTCTTTAAAGACAAACCGTGGATATTAACATTTGTGAAGAATTTTAACAAATGTGTGAAGAAAAAGAAATACATAGACGGCTAACGATTCCATGAAACCCACAATAGAATGGGGTTGATTAAAGAATAAAGAACTATTTTTTTTAGAAATGGTTTGGTTAATGAAGGCACAAGTAAATTTTCCAAATTACCTTTTAAGGTGATGTCTTATTGACTGCTACATGTATTCTTAATCGTGTACCTTCAAAGTTTGTTGCTTCTACACCCTATGAGTTATGGACTGGCAGAAAACCAGACCTTAGTGGTTTGAGACAATGAGCATGTATTGCTTATTTTTGTGAGTAGTCACATCAAAAATAAAAAAACTAGGTCCAAAAAGGTAAAAAGAGTATTTTTGAACGATACTAAGAAACCTCAAAAGGGTATGTTTTCATTGGAGAACAAGTAAGTGAGAGTATATTGGAATTCGAATCACGTAATGTACATTATTGGAAAATAATTTTTCATCAAAAGGTGAGATTAATCAAGAGACATCTCTTTATGAATTAAATATTCTAAATAGTTTGATTCCATCAAGCGAATTGAGAGACCCTCATGAACAGTATTTCATCCAAGTGGGAGAAATTTGAACACTTCGTGTGATTCAGAAGAACCACAAATAACTCGTGATTTAGAACCACAAATAAGGTGTTGTAATCGTGATAGAATTACAAAACATCATTATGATGATGAAATATTCATGATTACGCCTCAAGACAACGATAATGTTCAAGAAGCTCTTCAAAATTCTAATAAAGATAAATGGATAAATGCAATAAAAAAAAGAAATGGAGTCAGTGAAGTCAAATAGTGTTTGGTAACTACTTGATCTTCCTAAAGAACGCAAAGCAATTGGTGACCAGTTCATTCTTAAATTCAAACGTAAAGTTGATGGCTCTATAGAAAGATTTAAGGTCGGAATTGTAGCAAAAGATTTACCTTTCTAGTCTCATCCTAACAATAGTTACTTGTTTAGATTTAAAATTACATCAAATGGATGTTAAAATTCTATTTCTAAACGGTGAATTGGAAGAAGAAATATACATTCAATAGCCTATTGGTTTTGTTACCGAAGGGCAAGAACATAAAGTGTGTAGATTAATGAGGTCAATTTATGGCTTTAAACATTCTTCCAAACAGTGGTATATCAGAACATATGATTGATAAGGACCACTGTGTGTATGTCAAATCACATAAAGATTAAGTTTGTGATTCTTTCATTATATATGGATGACATACTGTTGGTTGGGAAAGACAAAGAGTATTATATATATTAACCATTAAGGAATGGTTATCATCAAACTTTCAAATGAAAGATATGGATGAAACAGCTTATATATTTGGAGTAAAGATTGAAAGAGATCAGTCTAAAAGGATGTTAGTCTTATCACAAGGCAGTACATCAAGAAAATCCTTGAGATATTTAAAATGCAAGACTGCAAACCAATTGATCTCTCATCGCAAAAGGCGAAAGCTTAAGTCAAAGATTGTATCCAATAGTGATATGAATCATCCCAGCCCTAAATGTCAAAGAATTGACAATATTGAAGTCCAAGGTTTCAATCAAGAAAAGATCAAGAATCCGAAGACTAAACGAGTGAAGATTGACTTTCTTGGGCTTTTGCAAGGATATTGGGTTACATACTTGACTAATGAAGAAAATGAGTTTAAAACACTATTAAACTCATGGGATATTTGTTTCAAAGAGCTCCAAAGAAAATCGTGCATGAAAACATTCAAACGAGTGAAAATGACATCAAAAACGGCGACTGACACTTGTAGTTTTGTCTATTTTCATCCAATTTCAAATCTTAGTATTTTATTTGAGTTTTATTACTTTAGTTTTATTTATTATTATTATTATTGATGTAATAGGGAAGATTTAACTTTGTTTCCTTAGTTTTGCAAACTTGGAGACCAAGTTTAAAAGATTAGGACAACTTTCCTAATTTGAATTAGGAAAGTCTAGTTTTTTACCTTTTTATTATTAGGTCTTTATTTCCCTTCATATTTTCGACCAAGCTAGGGTTTATTAGGCTATTTAAAGCCTCTTTTGTAAGCTTTACAATCAGAATATCAATGAATGAAAATCCTTTTGTTTTGGTTTAAGCTTTTGCTTTGAAAAACCTCTTTGTAATTCATGTTCTTGAATTGCATGTTTAGAGTCATTCAAGTCCAATTGATCATTGTTCTTGTGGAGTGCCTCAACCTTAATTAAAGAAACCTATTCTTGAATTAGGGGATTGATCGATTAGGTCATCATCTTCCCAACCTCGCCTAAAGGTTGATTCAAATTGTTAAGGGTTTTCAAACTTTTTCGTTCAAGGGTCCATCATCCGGTTCTTGAATCCGTCAACGCTTGAGGGTTCGTATCATTTGGTATCAGAGCTTGCTCTGGGAGAGAGTTGTCAAAGGTAAATCCGTTTACTTCATCACCTACGTCTTCACTTTTTCTAATCCCCATCAAAACCGCTTTCATTAAAATATATATATAAAAAAAAAAAACAGAAATTTTCAGATTTTTGTTCCAACTTGTACATCACCTACTGACCTCGTCCCTTCACCTTTTCCTACGAATTTTTTTTCCAATATGTTTATTTTTCGATCCTCTACAAAATTTCATAAGACATCAAATCCAAAATCAGAACTTAAATCACCTAAAAACTCGTTTCAAAGTTTGAATACCAAGCAGTTTTTTTTTTCATCTTTCAAAACCCTAATTTTTTTGCAACCACAAAATTCTTCCATAATGACAATACATACTAGAGATATCAAGTGTAATAAATGTCGTGGAAGGGGGCATATTCGGGAAGTGTGCCCTAACAAGGTAGATTTGGCTCTAGAAGGAGATGAAACTAAAGAAGAAGAAAAAGAGAGATTGAAGAGGATGGAACAAAAACAACAAAAAAGAAGAGAGAAAAGGGAGTCGGTGAAGCGAGAGAGATTAGAGCGAGAAGAAAAGGAGAAAATAAAGAAGCAAGTGTTGAGAAAATTAGAGCAAGAAAAGCAAGCTCTCGTTAGAAGAATTGAGAAGAAAAGGAAATTATTGGCCACACCACCCCTCTTTGCACTCGAGTATCATATGGGAAGTTTCAACCTAAACCCTTTGCAAGATTTTGTTTATGATTTTTTGGAGGAAATCGATGCCAATAATGGTGCGACAAATGCTTTAACAATTGGCGAACTTTTCAAGGGAGACTGCACCATGATCAAACCTTTAGATTCGAGGACGAATCTTTTCGAAGTTGGAGAGAATGATATGAATCATCCCTGCCCTAAATGTCACAGAATTGACAATATTGAAGTCCAAGGTTTCAATCAAGAATCCGAAGACTAAACGAGTGAAGATTGACTTTCTTGGGCATTTGCAAGGATATTGGGTTACATACTTGACTAATGAAGAAAATGAGTTTAAAACACTATTAAACTCACGGGATATTTGTTTCAAAGAGCTCCAAAGAAAATCGCGCATGAAAACATTCAAACGAGTGAAAATGACATCAAAAACGGCGACTAACACTTGTAGTTTTGTCTATTTTCATCCAATTTCGAATCTTAGTATTTTATTTGAGTTTTATTACTTTAGTTTTATTTATTATTATTATTATTATTATTGATGTAATAGGGAAGATTTGACTTTGTTTCCTTAGTTTTGCAAACTTAGAGACCAAGTTTAAAAGATTAGGAAAACTTTCCTAATTTGAATTACGAAAGTCTAGTTTTTTACCTTTTTATTATTAGGTCTTTATTTCCCTTCATATTTTCGACCAAGCTAGGGTTTATTAGGCTATTTAAAGCCTCTTTTGTAAGCTTTACAATCAGAATATCAATAAATGAAAATCCTTTTGTTTTGGTTTAAGCTTTTGCTTTGAAAAACCTTTTTGTAATTCATGTTCTTGAATTTCATGTTTAGAGTCATTCAAGTCCAATTGATCATTGTTCTTGTGGAGTGCCTCAACCTTAATTAAAGAAACCTATTCTTGAATTAGGGGATTGATCGATTAGGTCATCATCTTCCCAACCTCGCCTAAAGGTTGATTCAAATTGTTAAGGGTTTTCAAGCTTTTCCGTTCAAGGGTCCATCATCCGGTTCTTGAATCCGTCAATGCTTCAGGGTTTGTATCAAATAGGCTCCAGAAAAATAGAGCAAATGAGAAAAGTTCTTTACTCGAGTGCTATTAAAGCCTCATGTATGCCATAATGTGTACAAGACCAATCATATGTTTTATTATGAATATGGTAAGTAAATACCAGTCAAACCCTAAACAACCCCATTGGAATGTTGTAAAAGAAATATCCAGGTACCTTATGGGAACCATGGATTATTCATTATGCCCTCAAAGAGAACAGATTAAAGAGAATCTATCTCAATCAGTTTGGCTTAAGAGGTTCTTAAGTCAATTGAGATTCAATGAAAGTATGCCTAACTCAGTGTTAGTAAATTGTGATAGCCAAGCTGTTATTACATTTACAAAATGATTCCAAATATCACTCTAAGACAAAACACATTGATATTAAATACAATTTTGTGAAAGATATGGTTGCACAGAAAGAAGTGAATGTGCAACGTAAAACTATACGCAATATGGTTGCAGATCTCTTTATAGAGCCCATGCCTAGAGATATTTTTTAATGGCCATGTTAAATCTCTAGACCTGCGTAGATTTTGATTTCACATGAAATGAAAATTGCATTTATATTTTTTAGTTATGAATAAAGTTTTATACTTTTAAATTGCGTACGCACAATAATGTTTAGTACATTGAATAAAAAGTATGTCAGACAGTAGATTGGCCTTCTCACATAGGTAATCACTTCTATGACTTAGTGTCGAATAGAAATGAGATATTTTAAGCAATGTTGTTGTTAATTGATAACAACACTATGAGAGCATATGCTTAACCTAGATATCGCCTTGATAAAGAATCAAGATGAGATTATATTTATAATCGAAGGTGAATAGATCCCACTATTAACCTAATTGTCTATGAGCCATATGGAAGTCCTGCAGTCATAAGGTGATAAAGTAGAGTTGTGGACTCAAGTTAGATATTGAGTATATCTGAATTATCATCTGTACAGTATAAATTGAGACATACACTCCAATAAAAATGGAGAATAATACTGTATCATGTGTTTCATACCACATGTGCTATAATCGACCTAAATGGGTAATATAAGTTGGATCTCTACTTCTTGATAATGTGAGACCCATGAGACTAAGAAGTCTTTGAGTACCCTTACGATATTTGACTAAAATCTTGAAGTTTCACTCCGATTTTGCTATCTTGGAAAGTTACCAATGGTCATGATAGATTCGATCTAATGGGACTAATCTAGAGAGCAGTTGTTCTGAGATGGAAATTTTTTGAGGAAAAGACAAGATTATTTTAAGTGTCACATCACATTGTATTCACTGGTCGACCAATTGTATTTTTGTAATATAATTGTGAATACAATAGTAATATTTTAAAAGAGATTTGGAATTACAAATGGACTAAATGATCTAGGGAACTACATCATACACTCAACTTAAATACACAATTGAGTTACCTTACATACTTAACCGTTGTAAAGTAACAAGCTCTCGAATTGAAAGTATGATGGTCGCACGGCCTATTTTCTTGTATGACTTAGATGCTGATGAAAGAGAATATGTTTCTCTTTGATTGATACGTGATAAAATTTCTCGTTCCAAACGGAACAATGTAAGAGGTACGTCCATGATGGGTAACCCATAATGTGCGAGTGAGAGATGAAGGCAACTGCCTCATGGAAGTTCCATATCTTCCAAGATATGGGATGTTTTTCCATATCATTGATTTACGTAAGAAAAAACAGACTGAGAGACAACAAGAGAATAAAGTCTTTCTGTAAAGTAAACTCTATGTATCACTCTCAATCCCTTGTTCATCACATTATCTAAATAAGGGAAAGGATCTAGGCTGTGAACAATAAAGCACTTCCGTCGGTGATTTGCTTTCAACGATCGATACTTGAACACTCGGGTTTCTCGTGTTATTTCCGCTGCGTGTCTACAAGAGGTTAGTCCGTATTTATGAAACTCAACACTATATATTTTATTACCTATAATCTATAATCTATATCACAATCTATTATAAAAATAATATTTTTGATCCATTATTCCCTTTATCGCCCTCTTTTGGGGAACCTTATTAAAAAAAAAACATGTTATAATCAATTATTATGTTATAATGTTATAACATGTTATATTAATTTAAAATATGTTCATAACAAATTATAAATAAAATGAATAAAAATAGTTAAGAACTCCAACTTTTGCAATTCGGATAGTGTAACATGTTTTGGCTGGCATAATAATTTGTTTTTATTTCCCATCATATTAATTTGTTTTAAGGAATTAATCGGTTTCCCGTTAGCTCCACATCTCTCATCTCTGCCTTTTCACCACTCCAAAAGAAAGAAAAAAAACTTTAAAACCACAATAAAAGCAAATTAATCGTATGCTATTTGATGATATTGTTTGCTCTTTGCTTTTATGAAGGTGACTTCAATGTACGTATCATATAATCATAAGGAACCATCTTCGAGAGGTGAAAGAAAGATGTCGTGTTTTTAAGGAGATCAGATTTGGTTGAATGAAAAGGAAAGCCATGAATCGTGTACGATGTCATGTTAAGTCTTTTATCAATGAGGCTTGACATGTTGAATGATATGGGAAGTTACCGCTTTCCGTCAAATGCATTTCAAACTTTGCTTGCTTTTCTTCATAGTGTTGTACAAATGGACGTGCTAAAATATTAGTATCTATAAAACGGGAAAAACTTTTGATTTTCCCTTTTACCCCTACTTCAATATTTCTTTTTATATTTTAAATATATATCAAATGTTTTTAGTTAGTTTTTTTTTAAAGCAAACCACATAAATCTGCATACTAATTATTAAAATGACAGAATTTTTTAAAAATTACTCAAATAACATAATTATAGTTCAATAAATTATTGAACTATTTTTCAGTAGTATTTCTAGTGAATTTGTTTGTTTTATGGTTTTTTAAGTTCAAGTTCAATAATTTATTGAACTATTTGATATATTTTTTTTCTTCAATGAATTTATTAAAAATTTTAATTTTTGGAGCTCAATAAAAAAAATATGGGTTCGACTTTTGAGGCGTAAGAGAAAGAGAGAGCAGAAGAAGAAGATGGGTTATTAGGTTTTGGTTTAAAAAATAAAAAAAATAAAACCACCCCCTCTATCCTAAGTCTAACCTAACGTGTGTATATATATATATATATATATATATAATTTTATTTTATTTTTCCTTCAATTACCTAACGTGTTAGTATTAATAATGCAGCATAGCACAGCCAGTTGAAAGGTTTCAGTCACTTTGGGCCTATGACATATCAAATTCATTTGGGATTTAGTATTGGGCTTCCACATGTTTGGCCCTCTTGATTTTTCTTCCAAAATAACTAAAATACCCACTCTCCAACTTCTCTTTTTAAAAATGACGGATAACTTATTTTTATTTTTAGAAGAATATATTTAAATAAATTGATATAAAAATAGCATAAATTTTGAATTTTTTTTTTCAAACGCTAAATAGATATTTTTTAAATCTAAATTGGCAAAAAGGTTTGTGTATACAAGTCATTAGGTTCATGTTTGTAAGATTATTTGTACAATTTTGACATTTTTGGGAATTAATCAAACTTCTAAGAAATAGGAGTAAAAAAGAATACATATTGAATTAAAAAATTAAGATTTAAAAGTTAAAAACATATCATATGGCTAATATCATTAACTACATTTTGATCCTTCACAAGTTAGTTCGTATCCATAGCTAGGTATTTACACCGTATTAACCTCCATGATACATCTTGTTCTTTAAGCCCAACTTATTCTCCAACGAACAACCTTACATAATCTCCATTATGTGTCTTTAACCTTTTCTTTGATCAGAGGAATACGGGGCCCTGCTGTTTAAGACCGAATCAGTCCATAAGGGAACTACTTTTCTATTTCCCTATATGGAAAAGAGTGAATTCCAATTCTTGTGTAATCACATTCCCAACTATAAGCAAGATGTGCAATCCCTAAAATGGGAGGCATTGAGCGAACTATATCAAGTCACTCTCACCTATGTAAATCAAAGGCTTGCCTCTTGCGAACAGAAGTTCGTAATCCACTCAAGATTAAGATCAATTGTACATGATCAACCGATCGATAAACGAAGTGTATTTCTGTAACGGCTTTCCCAAAAGACAGTAAGTTTATCCTACTCCAGTCTACTACAATCTCCATTGCAGCAACACCCCCACTCACATGTCTCAACATGAGTGATCCAGATGAGATCACTTATGTCAATTCACAAGTGGGCCGTGTTAGTGGTGTTACCAGAAATAAGGCACCCAACCTTTATTCATATACCACAGACTATTTGAGTCACACTTAAGTGAATCTTCCCGCATTGTAGACACCATATTTGGTCCGGCCTATTTAATTAAATTATTTATTTTAACAAATTGTTTAATTTTATTTATAATCATAATAAAATCTAAAAGATTATATCATAAACTAAGTTGATATGAATTATTACAATTTACTTCAATTAAAACCCAAAGAATTGTGGTGTATAAAAAAGCCATCCCTAAATTAATTGTGGTTTTCAAAACCACCCTAATTAATTTAATATCTTTCTTAGTTCATAATAATTAATAATAAGAGGGTATTTTTACCCTAAAAATTAATTTGACATTTTACTTCTATCTATAATAATTATCATAATAAAGGCTCAAATGTTAAAATCCATGACAAAATTCAAATTAAAGTCCAATCTTTTACCAATAATTTATAACACTATAAAATATTGATGATAAATATATATTATAATCATTTTGTTAATTTTATAATTACAAAGAGTCATTTATAATTCAATTTCAATGTTTCTCAACTTCCATCCATTTAACCAAAATGGATGATTATTTTATTACCATAGTTATTTTGTCTTATATAATTATACCATAAATAAATAAACTAAATTTTATACTCTATTAGCCCAATAATTTTATAATTAATCAATAAAAATACAATAATCATAATTTTACTTACTAACATTAGAATAATACTTTCTATCCTCATTGAAGGGTCAAAATACATTAGAAATAATAATTAAAAAATATATATATAAAAATAACCCCAAGAAAATCGAAGGGCCAACCAATCAGCCAAAAGCATCTCAATTAGAATTCTCTGGAATTTTTCAAGTCGGTTGCATTGTGTGTGTTGACACCTCCACAGCCATTTCATGGTCTTGAAATAAGATTAAAAAAGAAATTAATTAGGAGATAAGAGATGATCTCAGAAAATGGAGATAAGATTTATTCTTAAAAGGAATTAATATAATCACTATAAATAGAGATAAAAAAAGAAGAGAGAAGGATCTTCCCAAGAAAAAAGAGAAAGAGGCAAGAACGAACAGCCAAGAAAATAAAAAGGAAGAGCCCAAAATTTCAGAGAAACAAAGCAAAAAACCCATCAAGAATCAGAGGTAGCTATGTAAAATCTCCATTATCTTCTCTTCTTTTCTATTTGAAATTTATTATTATCATTTTTAAATCACTTTAAACAGATGCATGTATATTTAAAACATAATTAGAAAAAAGACTTATCTTCTCTCCTTGGTTCAAAATCTTGGAAAAACTTTCTAAATCTCAAACCCTAACAAATTACATGTAGGGTGGTGGAAGAAGATTTACATATCTGAAACCATTTTTGACATAAAACAAATTGAAATTGAAGCAGATATAAGCTTAAAATTTTATTTTATTTTCATAATAAAGATATAGATGAGAACAACCGTTTTATGATTTCTCAAAATAAACCAACCCTTTATATGAATCTTTAAAATAAGAAAAAGGGAAGAACAAAAGAGAGAAAGAAGAGTAAAAAGAGAAAAAAAAAGAATATCTAAGCTTAACTGATACTCCTTAAAAAAAAAATATATATTTATTATTTATTATTTTTTTAAGGAGTATCAGTTAACTGCCATCAAAGCTCAAGATCCTCTCTCCAATGGCTGCTTCTTCTTCATCAGTCTCGTAAATTCCAGTAGCTCAATCTGATCAACAAATTCGAGTTGTTTCTTTCAGAAATCAACAGTCTACAGATCAAGTTGAATGATGATAATTACTTACTCTAGAAATTTCAAGCACTGACAGCCATTGAAGGTCATGATTTGGAGAAATTCATTGATCAAGATGCTAGCTATCCAAATCCTTTGACATCGCAAAATACAGTCAATCCAGAATTTCTTCTTTGGAAGAAACAAGATAAGCTTCTCTCTTCTTGGCTAATGAGTACAATCACTGAATCTGTATTAAATGAAATAACAGACTGTAAAACTACAAAAGATATATGGAGTAGTCTAGAAACTCTATATACTCGAGAAAACATGGCAAAGATCATGCATCATAAGGCAAAAATTTAATCTCTAAAAAAGGAAGGTCTGTCAATGAAAGAATATCTAAGCAAAATGAAATCTTGCGCAAATGCTTTAGCATCAGTGGGAAATAAACTTTCAGAACAAGATCTCATAATGACCATTCTTGAAGGTTTGGGTACTAAATATGATGCTGTTGTATCAGTCATCATTTCCAAATCTAGAAAACAGAGCCTAAAAGAAATCTCAGCTTTGTTGTTTTCTCATGAAGCACGAATTGACAAAAAAATTTCTACTATTAATGTTACTTTACCTTCAGTGAATTTCACTTTACAGGCCAAGAGAGATCAGAATGTTAACAATGGAGGAAATTAGGGGAATGTTACAAACAATTTTAATTCCAATCAGAATCAAAACAAAGGGAAAAACAACAGATATCAAAACAGAGGCAGAAACTGGAATGGAAATGGCAGACCACAATGTCAACTTTGCTCAAAGTTTGGTCATACAGGGTTAAAATGCTATTCTAGGTTTGATCCAAATTATCATGGACCAAACTCAAATAGTGGAAATCAACAATCTACAACAGGAGGTCAAATTTTTCAAGGAAATGTGTAAAGAAATAATCAGAATCAGAATTTGCAAAGCAGTCCAATGCAAGCCTTTGTTGCTTCAAATAGTTCAAATGAATCTCAATTTGATCCGAATTGGTATCCAGACTCGGGAGCAACAAATCATGTCACAAATGACTTGAGCAATCTCAATATAGGTATGAAATATCAGGGAAACAGTAAAATTCAAATTGGTAATGGTGCTAATCTTTCCATATCTCATTCTGGTTCTTCTACTCTTACTTGCCCAAACACAAATATTTCTTTCAAACTAAATAACTTGCTTCATGTTCCTAGAATTACTAAGAATCTTATTAGTGTTCAGAAATTTGCTAAAGATAATCACATTTTCTTTGAATTTCATCCTTTGTTTTGTCTTGTTAAATCACAGGAAACTGGCCAAATTCTTCTTAGAGGTACTGTCCATGGAGGGGGTTATACAAGCTTAATCTCAAACCTCAACATTTTATTTCTGTTCCAACCTCTCAAGATCTACCTAAAGAATCCTCTCATTCCAACACTACTCATATTGTTCCTTCTGTAAACATTACTCAATGTAATTCTTTTGATTTGTGGCATAGACGTTTAGGTCATGCTAATGCACATGTAGTTTCTCAAGTTTTAAATTCTTGTAATCTTCCTTCATCAAATAAACAATTTTCTTTTTGTCAATCTTGTCAAATTTCTAAGAGTCATAAGCTACCTTTTGTTAATTCTCAAACACATTATAATACACCACTGCAACTTATTGTTTATGATCTTTGGGGACCCTCTTCTGTGATTTCTAGATCTGGCTTTAGATACTATCTAACTTTTGTTGATGTCTATTCTAGATACACATGGATTTACTTTCTACAATTTAAATCAGACACTCATAAAATCTTTCTGCAATTTAAATCTCTAGCTGAAAATACAATGAATACCACTATTAAATCAATTCAAACAGATTAGGGTGGTGAGTATAGATCTCTTTCACCTATTTTCAAAAATTTTGGTATTGATCATAGACTTTCTTGTCCCCACAGCTCACAACAAAATGGTTTAGTTGAGAGAAAACATCGTCAAATTGTTGAACTTGGTCTTTCTATTCTAAGTCAAGCCTCTCTACCAACTAAATTCTGGGATGATGCTTTCTACTCTACTGTTTTTCTCATGAATAGATTACCTATTGTTGCTCTCCATGGACAAACACCTTTTGAGAAGTTATTTGGTAAACAACCTGATTATTCATTTCTAAAAGTATTTGGTTGTTCTTGTTTTCCATATCTTAGACCATTCAACAAGCATAAAATGGACCCTCGTTCATCTCACTGCCCGTTTCTTGGTTATAGCTCTCATCACCGAGGTTATAAGTGTTTATCTCCTTCAGGAAGATTATACATATCTAGACATGTTACCTTTGATGAGAATACCTTTCCTTATTCTTCTCTATTCAAGCTTTATAAACCCATATCCAACACCATTGTCACTAGCTCTATTCCTATTGTTACATCTCCATCTCTTATCCCTTCTCATCCATCTCCTTCTCTTAATCACCACACTGCTTCTCAAATATCAAATCCTAACCTTAAATCTACCTCTATTCCTGTTTCTAATGCTCATCATACATCAAATCAAACCAATTCCCCAATACTTGATCTCAACCCTATCATTCCTGATTTCCCTCAGCCTATTTCAGTCTTACCTATTTCCCAAAATATTAAAAATTCTCATCTTATGGCTACAAGAGCCAAGAATGGGATATTCAAACCAAAAGCACTATTATCAAATTTGATAGACTGTGAACCTACTACTGTCAAGGAAGCTTTATTGGCTAATCATTGGAAAAAGGCAATGACTGAGGAATATGATGCTTTAATGAGAAATCATACTTGGGATCTCATACCAAGACCTACTGATAAGAAGATAATAGGATGCAAATGGGTCTACAAAATAAAAAGAAATTCTGATGGCTCTATAGCAAGATATAAGGCACGCTTAGTTGCAAAGGGCTTTCACCAGCAAGCTGATATTGGCTACACTGAAACTTTCAGTCCGGTGATAAAACCAGCTACTATCTGTATATTACTGACTCTTGCTCTTGCTAACAACTGGAGTATCTGACAACTAGACATAAATAATGTATTTTTACATGGCATTCTACAAGAAACAGTTCTTATGGAACAACCTATTGGCTTTGAACAGCAACCTTCACATGGCAGACAAGTTTGCAGACTCAAAAAGGCTTTATATGGTCTTAAGCAAGCCCCTAGAGCTTGGTTTGAAAGACTTAGCTCATTTTTACAGAGTGTTGGTTTCAAAAATACAAAGTCTAATCACTCTCTGTTTTTTAGAATCACTTCTACAGATAAAATCTACATTCTCATCTATGTGGATGATATCCTAATCACTGGAAGCTCCACATCTGCTATTACTTCTCTAATTAGCTCACTGAATGGTGCTTTTGCTCTAAAAGACCTTGGAAACCTCAGCTATTTTCTAGGAGTGGAAGTCTCTTACACATCTACAGGGATTTTATTTCTGTCTCAGTCCAAATACTTATCAGATTTACTAAAGAAAGCAAACATGTCATATGCAAATCCTATTTCAACACCTATGCTTAGTGGTTCTATTATCTCAGCTCACCAAGGATCAAAATTTCATGATCCTCATTTGTATCCAAGCACTGTTTGAGCACTTCAATATGCAACAATAACAAGACAAGATTTGGCCTATTCAGTTAACAAAATTTGTCAGTTTATGCATAATCCAACTGAAGCTCACTGGAAAGCAGTTAAAAGAATTCTCATATATATAAAGGGTACCTTGCATCATGGTATTCATCTGTCCAAGCCATCAACCTTGAATCTTCAGGCCTATGCTGACGCAGATTGGGTGTTTGATCCAGATGATAGACGTTCCACGTCTGATTTTTGTATCTTCTTTGGTGGAAACATCATCTCATGGAGCTCTAAGAAACAACACACCATTTCAAGATCCAGTTCTAAAGCTGAATATCGCAGCCTTGCAAACGCTTCCGTAGAAATTTCTTGGCTTCAGTCTCTACTTCAAGAACTCAATATTTCCTCTCCATTTTGTCCGATCTTGTGGTGTGATAACCTCAGCGCTGTTCATCTAAGCAAGAATCCGATTTTGCATGCACGAACAAAACATGTCGAGTTGGACATTTACTTTGTTCGAGATCTTGTCCATCAGCGCAAATTGGAAATCAGACATCTCCCAGCTCACGAACAACTCGCTGATACTCTTACCAAACCTCTTTCAGCTTTTATGTTTCAGAAATGGCGATCCAAGCTTTGTGTTCTTCATCCTGCTGAAATCGGTTTGACAGGGGGTATTAAGGAAGCTCACTGATGTGCTTGGTATTGAGAAATAAATTCTCTAACAACCTAAACTCATGTACCTGAAGTAGTTAATAGGTTGTTAGATCTAGAGTTATGTTAAGCCAACTAGAGTTAACTTAACCATTTTAATACAGCCCTTATAAATGCTGTATATTGACCACAGTTACAAGAATTAATGAAAATCAATTCTGTGATCAAATCTCTCTCTCGTATAATGAAAACTTAATAATAATTGATGGCTGGAAGACAGCTGGGCACGAGATTGAAGGCAAAAAATTGAATAATAAGAATACCCACGGTTTTTAAAATCTGTGGGTTAAAATTTGACAACCAGTAATAAATATATTTATATACTTTTCTTTGTATGCTAAGAGAGGATTTGGCGATCGAGCTGCTATTGCGTCTCGACAAAAGATGGCCCCATGTAAGGATTCATTGATATTGCAATTCATCTCTTATTTAGTTAGTTACTCACTCTGTCTATATTATGAAATTGATAATTATGTACATGTGTACAGGTGAATGGTGGAACATGTATGGAAATAGTGCCCCGACTGTTCGACAAGTGGCAATAAGGATATTGGCACAAACAGCTTCATCATTTGCTTGTGAGAGGAACTGGAGTACATTCGCTCTCATACATACAAAGCTCCGTAATCGGTTGGCATATGAAAAGCTTCATAAAATTGTATTCTGCTACTACAACATGAAGCTGAAATTAAGAGACATGGAGGCTGAAGCAGATAAAGTTGCCGAAACCGATTATGTAGATATGCTGGACTTAGAATTTGGAGCAGAGGCGGATGACGGTTATGAAGATCCCATGTTTGATTGGGTTCGACCTGCACATTTAGATGATGAACATGGAAATCTTGATCCACGAATTGCAAAAAGGGCTGCAAAAGTTGGAGTTGATGTGGAGAGGGTCATTCGGGAAGAGGTACAACCCGACGTGGATTTCTCTGTCGATTCTGTTGATAGGGAAAACTTGCTTCAAACCGGCTATACCCTGAGCCAAAGACTTAAAGAAAAAGGAAAGAGACGAACGATAACTATTGACAATGATGACGATGACAATGAGACTCAAGGACCATCACATGATGATGGAGGTGATGGTGGAGGTGGAGATTATGAACAAAGAGGACAATCATCCGAACAACCAATGAGTCCTTTTTCTTGTGAGGGTAATTTTGATCACGCGACCCATGATTCAGACCATGGAAATCGTGAAGGTGGTGAGGGGATAGCTGCAATCGGAAAACCTTTTAATCGAATTCAAAGACCAATACATGATTACGAGTCGGATAAAATGGGGTATGGTGACAATGACTCATTGATATCGAGTATGGGGACCATTACTCTTGGTAATACTCAATATGGTGGGGGTCTTTCTGATTTCATGAGTACGGGAAGATCAGAGCACGATCGAAACTCAATAGCATCTTCTCATGCATCGAATTTTGTGCCTCCGGCTCAAGCTCATATTCCAGATGCGGAATCACGGTTTTTGCCTCAACAAAATTACCCTAAACATAATTTTGGCTTTGGAGTTGGAGGGACATAATTTCAGCATAATATCCCTCAATATCAAAACTTCCCTCAGGCTCAAGCTCAATTTCAGCAAAACATCCATCACAATCCAAACTTCCCGATGTCTCCCATGACCTCTCAACATGGATCTCAATCAAATGATTCGTCATTTATGTATGTCCCATTCTCGATCCTTGTTCTGATGCTTGTTCAAGCTCGAAATTTGGATCATTATCCACGACGAGGGTCTATTTGTGCAAGTGATGACTCGTATCTATGGCATGTCGATAATTTTGTTCGCAATTACGAGGGTCGATTGACATGGCAAGGGTACTTAAATTGGAAACAAAATGAGAGTGATGGTGTTGTTGACCCACCGAGGTATTCATGTCGTTTTTAGTCATATGTATTTTGAAGTCATCGTTGTAATAAAAATGTTTAATGTAATGTGAACGTTCGATACATTTTCTCCAATTTTTCATAATTTGACAAATTTCATGCACTTATAGGTGTATATTGTCATTATATGGTAGATTATGACTTAAATATCCTACTGTGAGAGTTTCATTTATGAAGCCCAAAAATTAATATAAGTTTCCATCATTTCCGTGATTTTTATGGGAATATCCGTCGACATCGACAACTCCGTCAACAAGTCCGTATATTTGAACCTCGACATCTTGACCGACATCGACTTTTACTTCCTTGGTTGGCGCCCATCTGACCCTTTTGTCCTGAGTTCGAATCTGGCTTGAGTCAGATTTAAAATTTTGTTTTATTTTTAGTTGATTATTTATTAAAGTTTTAAATAAATTTATGTTCAAGTATTCCTAATAATAATAATGGCCTGATGGTCAAATCTTATTTTATTCCCTTCCACTCTTAAGTTCAACTCCTACCAAGGATATATTTTCTATTTGTTACTTTAATATTTATTGAAATTATTATCATTATTTTTTTATTTTAATTTAATAATTATTATCAAAATATTCTTTTTAACTCTAATTATCAATAATGAAATAACTATCTCTCAATAATATATTTAAAAAATATATATAATAAACAATAAGTACTCTTTTCTTTTTAATATAAATAGAAATAAGTATTTTTATAAAGGGGAAATTATATATTTAGCCACTTTTCTTATAGTCATAAAGGATTTTAGCCACCATTATAAAAATAAAAGATTTCAGCCACATTTTATAATTCCAAAGCTTTTGTTTTATATTTTCTTCCTTTTTTACCCTTATTTATTTTAAATCTGATGGCTGGCCTTATTAATATTGTTTCTCTCTCTCAATTTACTCTTGCATGCTCAGTAGTGTTGATGTGACTTCATTAATATTGTTTCTCTCTCTCTCTCTCTCAATTTATTGCTGCCTCTTCGTATTTCCTTCTCTATCTCTCTTTTTGTTGCTTTATTTTTAAAGTTTGTAACCACTACCCATCTCTATTTTTGCTTTTATTCATCATGTTTTGCTCTCAGATTTTTTTTAGTTTCATGTTCCTTTGTTTTTATTTTTCTTGTCATTAATAGAGTTATTTGTTATAAACCATTAAGTATGACCGCGTATACAATATATTTCTCATGTTGTATATGAATAATTGCGTATACAACATATTTTTCATATCAAATCAAAGATAATAGAGTAGACCACACTTTAGATTATCCACGAGTTCATTTGAAGATTTGCGATGGTGTGTATGTTCCTGAGGGTATCCGTTTTATTGACAGGATTAACATTCGCGAAAATCGTCGTAATTTCGATGTTAATGTGAATGACATATACGATAGTAAGTATTTGTTATGGATGACTATCAAAATTTTGGCCATCAATAAAAACTTTCAATTTTTTGTTATTCGATCGTTTCAAGGATTTTTCATATTTATGAAACGGGTTATTAAATGTTTGTTGATTTTATATTTTATATTTTATATAAAACAACAAACGCCGCATATAGTGTATTTTATAATATCGTATGACCCATATACGTTAACTAATAATTGAATTTCACTTTATGTTACATTATCGACTTAATGGCTTCTTTGGAATAATATTGTTTAGAGTTTACGCTTTATTTTTTTTCATTGTATTTTTTTTGTTTTAGTCTGTTTATTAAATCATATTAATTTTATAATTCAGTTTTATGTTTATATTTGTTGTTACTAAACATAATATGTCGTATATGTTGTATTATATTATATCATATGACACATATACAATAATTTACATTGGATCACAGCCGATGTTTCATTATTTACATATACAATAATTACTCCTATGGGTTTCTTGAAATAATATTGTTATATCATTACCCTCTTTATTTTTTTTTTTTTTTTTAAATTTTGATGTTGTTTTTAATTTTTTTTGTTTAGGGATTTTAATAATTTAAATACATACGTTATTGAACATGAAGACATGTAGTTCATTAGTGCAATAATTTGTAAATTCAAAAAAAGAAGAACAAAATCAATCTCAAATTTTTTAGAATCCAAAAATTAGCCACATATGGTTCTTGTCCGGTCTGTCCTTCTTCCGTTCCATCCTTTTTTGCTACTCTTTTTTTGTGACCCTCTTTGGTTGATTAGCCACATATGGTTCCTGTCCCGCCTATCCTGCTTCCCAATAGTTTGATTTTGCACCATATGTTTACCCTTTGGTCATACAATCAAGTCTCTCTAAGTTGGATAAGCTTAAGCTCTTTTGGTCCTACATGTTTATTAGATATATTGTATCGTTTGTATATACTCTATACATATACAACATATAGTAAAATTAAATTCATAACATGTCATTTTTCAGGGACAACTATTTCTAAATATGTATAGCTTTTGTAACAACCCGAAATTTTCCCAAAAACATGGAAAATATAATAACAACAGCGGAAGCAAACTAAAATCAAATAACCATTTATTTTGAAAAATCAAAACTAAACATATAGTTTAGACCGGTCGTTTCAAACAAAATCCTTAAAATTCAATTGAATTAAACGATGAATTAGAATCAATAACTTCATCTCAAAATAAAAACTCAACAAAATAAATAATCCAAAAGCAATATAGTTTTGACAACCCAAGAAAAGAACAAACGTCGTCGGCGTGTAAAATCAATCAACCCCCGCCACGAATCCATCATTTACCAGCTTTCTTCTTTCCTTTACCTGAAAAAAAAAACAATGTAGCATCATGAGGCTACGTCCAGTGAATAGAAAATTGTTAAAGAAAGAATTATGCCATTGAGAGGATTCCTATGACCTTAAGTCCATAAACGTCCTTTCCGACTTCCAACAAGCCACTCACTCCCAAGAATTATTAAGCATACTCCAAAACTTATAAGTCATCTCTAATCGAATTAGTTTTAAACATAATTTTTCTACAATTTATAACTAATCGAAAACCCTTCTCGTTAATACCTTTAATCTCCTCTTTATTCATAAACAAAGAGAGACTACGCCCATAAAGAATTTAAACATAATTTTTCTACAATTTAAATCCTTTAGGAATATTCTTTTCCATTGTACAGATGAAATGAACCTGCCCCGTTAGGTGTTATTTAAGTTGTGCACACTAAATACTCCCCTAACGCTATTCTTCATTAGACAAGGCCTTGCCTAATGTGAACCTACAACCATATTACCCAAGGTATTTTAAGATAATATGATTTCCCACAAAACAACCACAACGCTTTACAAGCCAAAAGATCCAACTAACCCTTTGGTTCGAACTCAGTCACTCCCAATATCTTTACAAATCTAGAGGTGAAACTAGCCTACGCCTATGTCATTCCACCCCTTAAGCAAAAACTTAGAATCTAATAAAAATTCTAAAGAGAAATCGGTGGCATAACGACTATATTTTCTTAACTCCCAAAAGAAAAACGAAACCTACACATCCAAATAAAATATCACATCTCCAGATAATACATCCAGCAACAGTATCTAACTAGCCGCCTAAGCCTAAACTTTCTTAATTGGCACTAACATGCAAACGGCATCTATGTTGCATAATAAAGATCATTAATAACTTCTCACATCAAGATTAAACATTCAAGAAAGAAGGATATATAAATTCTATAAAACATCCAAACTTCTCAAACCGATACCATTAACCTTTTCTTCTTTAAAAACCAATCTTTAAGCATGCTTTACTTAAATTCTTCCAAGTTTTTAAATCAAACTGAACAACCTTTTTAATTACTTCTAAACACCCAAGATAATTACCAAACTCTAAAAATTAAACTTTTAAAGAAACAGGAATTCAAACATGGAACACTTCTAACTTTAACAAAATTCTACTCACCGTAATTGCAAAACAAAATTACTCCTTACGTATTTTTCCAACGATTCCGAGCACCTGAAAACACCACCTAACGAATTTAAAAAAAATACATCCTAAATTTACCCAAATACAAGAATGAAGAACGGGGACCCACGGCGAAACGGCGCACAAAAGAAGCAAAGGCAACCCCCTAAAGGGCTGCCCCTGCTGGCGGCGGCAGTAGCAAAGCGGCTGCCGCTGCCTTCTTGGAGCAGCGGCGGCGGACGCTTCCCCCTTTTCGTCGTCTCCGGTGTGTCGGTTTGTGGCGATCTCAACAATTGGTAGGGTTTTTCCATTAAATTTCTTGAATTAGAAATTCTAGGGTTTGCAATAAATTGATAAATTTGGAGAATTAAAGGGCTTTTTAAGAATGAAATTTTTAAAAAAAACCAAGAATAGGAACATTACCTCACTTCAATCTTAAATAGGCTCTTCTCCAAATCCTTTCCAACTCCACCAAAAGAACCCGAAGGATAAAATCACACCTTGAGACCAAGGGTTTACGAATCGATTAATCGTCGGAATCGATTGATTTCACAATCAAACGATCAAAGAAAGAGATGAAGAAGAAGAAGAAAAAAAATACCTACCTTTCCCGTCTAGGTTTTTACTTGCAGAGAGGATGAGCAGTGAGAGACTTGTTCTTTTTTTTCTTTTTCCCCTTCTCTTGTACGCCTCCCCCTTCCTTTTTTTTTTTTTTAAAAATTATTTATAAATAATTAAATATCTCCCTAAATATCTAAGTCTAAAGATATTTTAAATTAATTCTTAATAATAAGAATTAATCTTAAACACTTTATTCTTAAACAATTTAAGAGATTAAAAAGAGAAAATTTATATTTTTTTTTAACCAAAAACTTACCGAAAACCCAAGGCGTTACATAAATACAGAACATATACACAATATACAGTATATGTTAACAATTTCATCTATCTTATTAATATCATTTTCATTCGCATGGTCAGCATCCATTCCATTTTCCATCTCCTCTTTAATATCTCGTTCTTTTCATTTTATCATAACAGAGAATTCATTCATAACATGGTTGTTCATGGAATACAACATGGCATTTCAGATAATACGATATGATTAACAGTACACAGATCATATACAGATCCTTTGATGGACATTTTTTTAGGAATGGCTATTATTATAAAAGAAATGATAAGAACCTTTTGAATTTTCCGAACACTTCTCTATTTTGATTCTCTAATAGCCTTCTCCTTTCCAACCGTGGTCTTCTTCCTCGATCCCTAATTTTTAAAAATATATAGTATATGTTTCATATTATATAAATCGCATAGATTCAGTTTAAAAAAACACGAACGAGAGGGAAGACGGTGTTCAAACCTTTTTTTACTGGTGTTTTTTCTTCAACATCCATGGCTGCCAATGAATCTTCTTCATTCTCTCTGGTCTCTTCATGATCTTCATCTAATGATGGTAGTTGTTCTTCATCGATTGCCATTGCTATTTTTTTCTTTGATTTTACAAAAAGTGGAGATGATTTAGGACCAAAGCAAATTTTCGAATTTTTGTTTTTTGATTTTTTAATCTGAGAGAGAATGGAAGAGGGGAAGTGAGATTAATGGTGGGAAATTGAAATGAAAACCAAAATTGAAAAGGAAGAAGAAGGGGCACACATTTTTCCATATCATTATTACAAATCTAAAATTTCAGCTGCATGGCTCTTGAAAATCGCGCTCTGATGTATCAGCCCATTTTCTTTGTGTAAGTGTGCAAGGCTATATTTTTCATTGCATCTATCAAATTTTCTCTCTAGTGGCTATAAACCCTTATTTTTAGGATAGTGGATATAGACCTTTATTAGTAGTGTGGAAGTGGCTATTAATATAGATAACCCTTTTATAAATATATGTGATAATCAAAATAATAACTTGTTATACACAAAATAAAATGGTTTTAAGGATCACATAAGGTGCATTTGTGGAACTTGGTTCCCTCACTAGCCACCAAAATCTCTTCCTTACCATAAAATATGTTTTATAAAATAATAACTATTTAATAATTATCCTATGACGGATTTGAGAACATCAAACTTCTCAATTTCTTGAGGAATACGAATATTATTATCATCATCATCATCATCATCATCATCATCCTCGTCGTCGTCGTCGTCGTCGTCATTGTCATCATCATCATCATCATCATCGTCATCGTCATCGTCATCGTCATCGTCATCCTCATCCTCATCCTCATCCTCATCCTCATCCTCATCCTCATCCTCATCCTCATCCTCATCATCATCATCATCATCATTATTATCATTATCATCATCATCATCATCATTATCATCATTATCATTATCATTATTATCATTATTATCATTATTATCATCATCATTATCATCATCATCATCATCATCATCATCATCATCATCATCATTATTATTATTATTATTAT
Organism: Gynostemma pentaphyllum; assembly: GCA_028015215.1. Taxonomy (NCBI): domain Eukaryota; kingdom Viridiplantae; phylum Streptophyta; class Magnoliopsida; order Cucurbitales; family Cucurbitaceae; genus Gynostemma; species Gynostemma pentaphyllum. The sequence goes on along the minus strand of CM051353.1, from coordinate 16,250,477 downwards.
TATCATGTTATTATTATTATTATTATCATGTTATTATAATTATTATTATTATCATTTTATTTTTATTATTATTATTATTATTATTATTATTATTATTATTATTATTATTATTATTATTATTATTATTATTAACCTTATCTTTATTATTATTATTATTATCGTCATTATTATTGTTTTTATCGTTATTAATGCAATTAATGGATAATAGCTCTGCTCATTTTACTCTTTAAACTTGCTCTATTTTTAGAGTCAAGAATAGGTTGAATGAGACATTTATTTAAAATAATTAAGTCAATATTAAAAATATATAAATTAAAGGACCAATTTTTAAAATTATTTAAGATAACATGAAGTAAATTTGGCAACCGTTTTTACGGGTGTTGTAGGGTGCTAATACCTTCCCTACACACAACCGACCTCCGAACCCAAATTATAAATTTTCGCAAACCATTTTAATTATTAATTTAGGTGACCAATCACACCTTTACCATGGTTGGTGGCAACTCTCAAACATATTTCTAAAAGACACTCATAAACTGATGTGGTCACTCCGCGTCGCGAAAATCTGGTTGCGACACGCATCACATGCTCACTTTAAGTTATCATTAGTAACTCTGGGTCTTATGATGGATTACATTTATTAAGCTAATAATAAATGGCAATGTAAATATTACTAATTGATAATTCCTTTATTTATTTATAGTTTAATCAGATTACATAAGATTTAGGGCAAAAACCCCAGCAAGTTCTTTGTCACTTTCCCACGCCGTTTTTCTTCCTCGATTCTTCATGTAAAATCGAATTTATTGTTGCCCACCGTTTTTTTTTGTGTTTGAACCGATTGATTCATTGTTTTACGTCGTTCCCTCTCTATTTTAGAATCAGCCGTTGAGATCAAATTCATCACCAGAAAGTTGAGGATTTAATGAGTTTCTTTCATATTCACACGTGGTGAGTTCATCTATTGGTTTGTCCATTCGATTTCCTAAAAGTTCAAGCTAAATAATTGTGATTTTCTCTACGTTTTCATCAGTTTCCAAGCTCACTGGTTTTCGGGTTTGCTCACCATTTTTGTTCGAGATGTTCTTCGTGGGCTTGCTGAGTCTGAGGGTTTCGGGTCGGGTTCATCATAACGCTTGTTATCGGACACTTTCGAGTCGTTTCCAAGTAGTTTCCATCCTCGGATCAGCTTCAAGAGTCGTGCACAAGGTGAGTTGCTCTTTTCCTTTTCTTTCTTTCCGTCTGCACGTGTGGCTGGAGGTAGGAGATGATCGGTCCAACTGTATCGACTGAGCTTGGTCCAATTGGGCTGGTTCAGTCGGTCCAGCCGGTCCAAAGCTAATTATAGGTCAATTCGAGCCGGTTTTCGTCTCGTTCTTCCTATTTTCATCAAATTGACTTTAAATTAGTTATTTTATAGATCTTGGGCATTTTTACGACTACTTTTGGAATTATTTTGAGCTTGTTTGCTACCTCAATTTAAGATTAAGGTAGGTTAAACCCTACTTAGAAGTTATATTAAATTCCATGTGATTGCTTGTTTGTGTGTGATTATCATGACACTTATGAGTGATGAAATTATTGATTTTTAAAAGTATTATGTGAACGTTTTGACTTATGAATTATGTTTATATTTGGTTTATAATCGATAAATGGTTAAATATCATAATTAGAGCACATTGATTATTTAAATTGAATTAACTATATTAAAGAACCCTATTAAATTTGTAAAGCTGAATACTATGGCACGTTATCATGGTTGCCATGATACATATTTCCAAGTTGAATAGTATGGCCCGTATAGTTTATGGTTGCATGTTCCACATTTATACCTATGTATAAATTTAATATAAAATATGAGATGTTGTAGGCTAAGTACCTACTAATTATTTATAAAGAGTGGAAATGGACGAGTATCCATAAAGTGTTATGATTATAATGTATTGGAATTAATTTACTTGTTTGAGTTTGGATTTAATCTACTGAGCTAAAAACTCACGGTATTCGAATGCCCTGCAAACTTTTATTTGGCAGGTGACGGTGATAATAATGGGAACTGCAGTGTCTGACGAGGATGGCGCTACACTCCTTAGGATATGTTATTTCATTATTTTATTATTCTCGAATATTTCATTTTACTAATTACTTTATCGATTATTTTATGGATTTTTTATTCTTTTTATTATTTTATTTGATTTAGTATTTGAACAATGGCGTTGAAAATAAATGTTTTGGTTTTAGATGGTTATTTGGTTATTAAATACAGCTTCCGTAATTTCTTCAGTTTTACTCTGATTTAATCATTTTTTCAAATGAGTCATGTATTTACATATTTATCTGGTTAATTTGAGTCGGGATGTCACACTCTAAGGAAGATTCGTTATGGGTTGCGGTTATAAGGGCTAGTCACAGAGTCACTGATACTTGTTGGAGGACTAAGGATAATCCTATTGTTCTTATCGTAGCATGTGGAAAGAAATTGCCAAATTAGATGACCTCTTGTTCTCTATGTCCTCCTTCAAACTTGGCAAAGGAACGAATATCAATTTCCTGATCATTTCCACCTTGGTATATCTCCTCAAGACTCGGTTCATGATTATTGGGACCCTTGTTGTAATGCTTGGAACATTAGATTTTGAAGAAACCTCAAGGATACTAAAGGGAACAACTATATTTCCTTGCTGGAGATGCTTAGAGAGGTTAAACCAGATTCCTCCATGGACAATAAGGTTTGGAGAGGGTTGGTGATATTTTCTCTTGTAAGAATGTTTTTGGGGCCCTCTTTGAGGAAATGCCTCTCCCCCCACTGATTTGGTTAAGGTTATATGGCAAGATAACTACCCCATAAAGGTCAAAGTTTTTCTGTGAACTTTCTTTCACGGTTGGTTAAATACCAATGACAAGATTCAGAGAAGGTACACCTCCATGTGTCTCAGCCCCGATAGGTGCATTCTTTGTAATGTTAGCGACGAGAATCCGAAACATCTTTTTTGGGAATGCTCCTACACTTCCCATATTTGGTCCAAGTTGAAGAACATTTTCTTCTTCCATGGCCCAAGCCCTTTGCAACTTCATTCCATTGTTTTTGGTTTTTTGTGCCGGGTGGATCTCAAGATGAAAGCTCTTGTGATTTGACAGAATATCGGTTCGCGCGATCCTCTGGCTTGTTTGGTGGGAAAGGAATAAAAGGATTTTCAAGACGTTTACTTGGAGGTCAACGAGCTATGGGATTTAGTTGGCAGATTTATTTCGCTTTGGTCTTCTACTTCGATTTTTTTTTTTTTTGTAATTACCCTCCCTCACTTATTGCCCTCAATTGGAATGTGTTTTTTTATTTTCATTAATCAAATAAATGTTTGTTATAAAAAAAATTAATGGACATTAAGAGAAATTGAGGAAACAATAATAAATTTTGAGATTGATAAACATTAAACTTAGTTTTTAAAACAAGTTTATAAAAATTATTGATTTTCTTATTAATTATTTTTTTATAATAAACAATTGCTATTTCATTGACGTATGAAAAAGCCAAAAAGGTAAGGAAGAAATAAAAAAATGGCCTTCTAGTTTAAAGCTATAGTAGAAGGGGTATAATTACAAATATCTTTACCATTTGCACTCCAATTGGAGACATTAAGAACACTAAGCTCCCAAATATCCTTCCAAGCATTGAACTTGTCCTCAAAGATTTTTCTATTTCTCTCAATCCATATATTCCAAACAATTGATCAATCAAATCGTCTCACAAAATCCGTCTTTTGTCTTGAAGCATAGAACCTCCCAAACACTAAGCTCCCAAATATGATTCACCCACTTCATATTGAAGTTATTCAAAAGGGAGGGCTAAGTTGATTGGGAGAAGCTACACTAAAAAAGAAGCTGACCCGTAATTTCTGCATTCTTCTTGCACAAAGAACACCAATTGGGTTGAAGGGCGATCCAAGCAGTGGCGAGGCCACTAAGAGGGTTGGAGGGGCAATTGCCCCCCAAAAAAATAAAAATAAAAATTATATGTATATATTTGTATCAAGTTTTAATTTTTTTCCCTAAAAAAATGATGTATGCCCCTTATTTAAGTAGTATTTAGGGATATTTCAATCTTTTGTTGTTTCAATTTATGATTTATATATTGCATTATTTATTGTTAAGTATTAATTAAATGAAAACTTTAAATAAATACATATTATTTTCATTGATAAGATTATGTTCAACATTTATAAATAGTTTAATTCATATTTGTTAGTTTAGCAGCGAGTCTAAATTTTTGTTTATAAATAGTTTATTTTTTCTAATTATAAATAATAATATTATATTTGGATGATTGTTTAGTGAAATCCAAATTTGATTAATAGTTATATAGTTTTATGTTCAGGAGCTTCACAATTGTTTTAATTATTTCTTGCTTATTTTATAGTAAAATATTTCAAACTTGTTAATTGTTGTGTGGGGTATTTCTCGTAAGGAGCTTTTCCTTTCACGGTGGACACACTTCAGCACGTGTCGGTCGTCTGGCAATGCAGGTACCTGAAATAAACTAAGAAGGACCGTCAGAAGAGGACCGGTGTGGTACCGACCGAGGACCCTCTGACGATCAAGTTAGGTGGTGGTAGGTGATAAGTAGCTTGCGTCGCAAGAAAAAGCTAGGGTTAAGAATATGAGCTCTCTCTATTTGTCTCAACTTACTTGATATGGTAGGTCAAATGAGCTTTTATACTTGCATTGATCATGGGCCTTGTGGTTGGAAAAGTGTTTGAACTAGGCTTGAAGGGTCCTGGAACAGTCCAATGAGAAGATTGTTTCCCAAATAACCATTCGGATAAATGAACCCTGATGGACCGGCACGATGCGTGGGCTATTTTTACCCTTTATAATTTTCCCCTATTTCCTGGATTGGAAAGTCCGTTGCAGGGAATACTATATGCTCGGATATGAGGCATGGCGCTCATTTTGATCCGTCGCTGGCTTGATGTGGAGGATGGACACAATTCCTCAGAAAATAAACCGTTTCGGCCTTGTAATGATTCGGGCTTTCAATGGCCTTCTTCGTGATTGTGAATCGTCGTGCCTCCGTGCGGACTCTCTAGCCTCGGAGGATGCGACCTTTCAGCAAAAATAGATTCGTTGGGATCCGAATCGTTTCCCAATGGAGCATCTCGTGTGCTGATCATCGCGCCGCTCGACACGTGTCGTAGTGGTTGGGCGCGTGCCCTTCCCTCTCAAAATTAATGACTTGTTTGTCATTTGAATTCGAGAGTTGTCTGAAGGTTCTTCTCTTTTGAAAAGACTTTCTGCTATTGACGTTCTGTTCCTTGAAGCTTTCCCTATCTTCTTTCAAGGTCAATTTTCGCTTTCATTCCTCGCTTTTTTTCTGTTATGGATAATTTTGAGGGAGTCTCAGTAACTAGGTATCCTAGATCCTTAAGACTTGCTGTGAATGAGAGCGATTTTGATGGTAGGGTATTTGATAGAGAAGACTTTACTGTTTCTCCTTCAACTATAACTGTTCAGGGATCCGGCATTGGGTCGTCGTCCCAGGGTGAACCTGAGGGCAACAGTCTTGCTATTGATCCTCGCTCTCCTACTGAGGAATATTCTCTTCTGTCTTTGAGTGCGCTTGGATCCTTGTCTGAGATCCACTCAGGTTTGGATACCGATTCTACCTCTTCTCCTACTTCTCTCTCATTGGTATGAGGGGGTTCTGCTTTGATGGGCCCAACAACTATTCCTGACTCTTCCACTTCCTTTTCCCCTATACCAGCTGTGGAGGCGGCGAAAAAGAGACAAAGAAGAAGAAGAAGAAGAGTCATTTGAAGGGCATGAGGCCCCAATCTAGATCGTCTCTTCTGCTCTCATGCACTGGGGGGATCAGGTTCTTCTCCGACCCACCCTTCTAGTGTTTATAGCTCGCCTAGGTCCCCTGCCGCCGATCCATCGAGGGATGGGGCTGGCGAAAAAGGTAGGAAAAGAACTCAACTTAAAGGCGTACGTGAGGAGAGGGGCCCTTATCATTACCCGTCCGAGATGACACGGGAGAGGCTAGATGCATTGAGGGTTGAATACGGCATCTCTGCAGCCTTCGAGATGAGGCTTCCTACCGAGTCGGATCGAGTCTATCTTTCTCCTGGAAATGGTTGGACCTCTTTTTATTCGAAGTTCTTTCAATGCTTCCCCTTTATCCTTTGCTAACAGAATTTATTCATAGCACTAGACTCGCCCTGGGTCAGCTCATGTCGAAAACCCTGAGATCTCTGATCACCCTCAATATTGTGTGTTCGGGTGTAGGTTACCGGCCCACCTTATACATGGTTTCCCATTTTTGGACCATCCGCTTGAATGTCTAGGATAGGATGCGCTTCCTTCTTCAAAATAATAAGGCGCCACCCTTAGTGGACAAGAACTCTTGTGACAAGCATTGGAAGGAGTTTTGGTTCTTCATCCGTGGCCCCTTCGTCACTGACGGTCGGACTCTTCTCGACTCTTAGGAAGACGAGGGTGAGGAATGAGTTCCGAATTATTTTTCTTTTGTCTGACTAAGGCTTTAACTAACTGCTTTTGTTTTCTTGCTTCAGTGAAATATCCTCTTGCGAAGAGTATTTCCTCGAGATCTCTCGATCGTTATGGAACGCCCGAGTCTTTGGGGTCATTCAACTGGGAAGAGTTTACCCAGCATTCTTGGATTGATTACTCAGGTCTCTGGACTCCTCCTCTGAACTTTGCTCATGTCGCTCCCCGAAAGTACCATACCTCGGCCTTTTTGGTTGGCTTTGTATCGAAACTGACTTGGTATGCTTTGCAGGTTTCTCACAGAAAATGTCTGGCGTTCAACCCATTCATGTTCCAAATCATCGCGACCCTACCGCCTTCTTTGCCCTGCTTCAAGATATAAGAAAGAAGAGAGTCGCGATGGCACCTCCGTGTAGTCAGAAGGGGAAGGAAGTGGTCGGGTCTAAGTGTTCTCGTTCTTCTAGGAAAAGTCAGATCGCTGCGGATGGCATCTTAGAAGTCGCCATGGAAATTGTAGTGGCTCTGATTACGGATCCTCCTACAGAAAGTGCGACACTGCTTCTGGGGATGACGCAACGACTCCTCCTGCTGCCAAACGAACACGGCTCGGCATCTTAGGAGCATTAGAGCATGCGGAGAGGGGAGCGGACGAGCTGGCTTAGAAGCATCCTGACATGGTTTATAAGTCGTATCCTTCTGAGGCAGGCTCGCCTTCTTCTGATCATATCAGTATTATTCTTCTGATGCGGAGTTTGATCAAGAGGACGACCAGGCACTTCTTGGGCCTTCTGTTTACCCGTTCTGGTGCTGACTTTGATTTGGGGACTCATAAATCTAAATACTGCCTTCGACGGGCTATGGATGCAACCGAGTTTGCTCATGATTTGGGGGCCGTGACTCTGGAGCCTCTCTTCGATTATGACAACGAAAAGGAGACCTTCGGGAACATGTGATATCGATCTTGGCTGGTTAGCACACTGATCTTCTATTTTGTCATTTCTGATGACTTCAGTTTCGATATCCTTAAGCTTTAGGTGAGTTTGACTTCTTCAGGGGACCCAGGCTACGACCCAGATGGCGCTCAATTTGGAGAATTTTTCTCAGAAGTACCACGATTTGGAGCACAAGCTGGCCTAGGAATTTACCACTCGGCTTAACGACTCGATGCTTGCTGAAGTTTATTGGCTGAGATCCGAGTTGGTAGAGGCCAACAAGAAGATCTCTTCCTTGGAGGCTGAGAATTTGGGTCATCTGACAAAATTTAACTGTGTTCGAACAGAGATCGAGGCTCTCGGAAGAGCAATGCTGAATTGAAGCAGCATTGTGACAAGGTCACAGCTGAGCGTTCTGAGGCCTGGAAGCAGTTGGATGATGAGCTTAAGGAGAAGGCCAAAGTTGTGGAGAATCTCGGGCGAGGTGCCGATTCATAAAAAACTCTGCGGGACGAGGTAGCCGCTGCCACTTCGGAAAATACCCTACTGAAGGCCCGAGTGGAGAAGTTTTCGTCGTTAGAGTCTCAAGTCGCTGAACTTCTCCCATTGAAGGACAACGTCGAGGGACTTCAGGCCAAGCTGACTGAGATGATCGAGGTTTCCGCACGAACTCTTCTTACGGGCTTGGAGATTGGGAGGGACTCAGTTAAGGAGTACCTTGCGATGGACGAGGAAGGTCGCGAGCCTCTCAGCCCCATCGCTCATGAAGGTGCCAACGAGATACGGCTGTCTTTGATGGAGAAGGCAGAAGAACTACTCCCTCTCAGGGCGATGCTCCGGATCATGGCGAGGGTGGTGAGGACTTAGGGGCTCAAACGGAAGGAGATGGTGAGGTTACACCAGGCGATGTTCCTCCAGATCCTCCTTCGGTTGAAACTGTGGATGTTTCGGATTAAAGTTGTTTGGGGTAGTCTCCAATTTGTGGAGTTTCCTTGTTGTACGAACAATTTTCGTTTTTTGTTGAACACATAACTCCTTTTCTTTTAATGTATTGATTCTTCTGGCCAACTGTTCTTTTGAGAATGCTTTCCGATGCTTGGATTTATCCAAGGCTTTTTCTTCTGGAGAAGGCTTTAATGTTTAAATACTCCAACGTTCGCGATTTAATAAATTTAGAATGATTGGACGGGCCAAGGCTTTTGCTTCCGAAGAAGGCTTTGCTTCCGAAGAAGGCTTTAACATTTAAATACTCCAACGTTCATGATTTAATAAATTTAGAATGCTTGGAAAGGCCAAAACTTTTGCCTCTGGAGAAGGCTTTAACGTTTAAATACTCCAACGTTCGCGACTTAATAAATTTAGAATGCTTGGAAGGGCCAAGGCCTTTGCTTCCGAAGAAGGCTTTAACATTTAAATACTCCAACGTTCTCGATTTAATAAATTTAGAATACTTGGATGAGCCAAGGCTTTTGCTTCTGAAGAAGGCTTCTGCTTCCAGAGAAGGCAGCGGAAGGCTTTTGCTTTCAGAGAAGGCTTTTGCTTCCGAAGAAGGCTTTTGTGTTGGGATGACATGGAAAACAAGTCAAAACACTTCTTTTCATTTCCTTAGCTTAGCTTTACATTATCACATCTAATGGATAACTACGTAACTACGCTTCGGAAGGGTTTTCCATCTTCATCACTGTCCATGAAGACCAATGTCGCTCGTCTTCTCCCTCTTTTCAGAGAATATATTTCATCTCTGAGGGATTTGTTTACCTCCATGTAATAATCGTGGAGGTTCCATGCCACGTGCATGCGTTCCTTCAGCGCTTCATAGCGATCTGGAGGGTCGTGGGACTCCACCCTTGCGAAGAGTTCCTTGTCATCTCGGAGTGACTGATTTTCTTTCTCCCGATGTTGTTCCCTTTCTCGTGAGAGTTGCAACGCTTTCTGCAAGCTGCGGAGTTCCTGTCTCAGTTCTTCCGCGTTGCCATCTTTTTTATCCTTTTTACGGAGGGCAACGGTCAGTCGGACATTATCTCTCCTCATCTTCCGGTTCTCAAATCTCAACACCTTTTTCGTGACCCTCCATGGTTTCAATCAGTCACGAGTTATCCAGGATGTAAGCATGCAGTTTCCCTTTTTATAGGAGAACGATGGCGTGTCTGGCAGGAAAGCGGATAATCCATCATTTATTTCGAGTTCACTTTCCAATTAAGGTGTTTCGCTTCTCGAGGGGATGACGCGCTTCGTCTGGGCATGTCAAACGCCAATTAATCCTGTCAAATCTTCTTAAATGTGATCAATTCGGGGGATTAACTGCCTTAATTGATATTCAACGTATGCGTTGATCTGCATGCGTGGCCAATTGTATCGCCGCTCGAGATTTGCACCATGTGTAGATATCTGAGCGATGGACTGGCCCTATAAATAGGACTTCACAATTTTGCTTTAATTTATTTTGAATGCCTTTCAAAAACTGCTCGTTTTCTCAAAAATCTCTATGCCCATTGTCAGATTTTCCCGATTCAGATCTGAGTTCCCATGGGGTTTTCCCATCTCTTTATGTTCCTCTTCCATGTCTGGCCCTTCCAGTTTGTGGGCTCCATGGAAGAGCTTTGACCTTGATCTTCTTCGCCCATTTGGTTAGTCTCGACGGACTAAATTTTCTTAACCTTGATCTTCTACACTCATAAGTTCAAGTTTTGTTGTATGGTCCGTCGATGCTAACCGTTTGTTCCTCCCTTTCCGCCACCGCTCCAGAAGCATTGGAGCAATATGAAAAATACTTCTTCTCGTGCCGGTCCTTCGTGGCTCTCCTGCATATTGGGGTCGACATGAACTCTGCACAAGGCGTGACGTCTTAGTAGGTTTTAGGAAGCCTGTACAAGCTTTCTTTGAGACGGGAGAAGAATGAGCACTTTGAGGAATAATAGGGGTCGTTCACCTCACTGCCTCATCCGGATGTGCGACAGGTGGTCCTCATCTCGTACCTGTTCAGCACTTCAAATGTCTGCTCAATGTGCGACAGGTGGTCCGCAGCGTGCTCTGACTTGATCAACATATCGTCGATGTATACCTCCACTGTCTTTCCCAGTTGGTCTTTGAACATCTTGTTCATCAGTCTCTGGTAGGTTGCTCTGGCATTCTTCAGTCCAAAAGGCATTACTATGCAGCAGTATGTGCCTATATTGGTTATGAAGGACCTTTTTTCCTGATCGCTTGGGTTTATTGTAATCTGGTTGTACCCAGAGAAAGCGTTCATGAAGCTGAGTAGTTCGTAGCCACGGTAGCATCCACTAACTGATCTATTTTTGGAAGCGGGAAAGAATCCTTCTGACATGCCTTGTTGAGGTCGGTGAAGTCGATGTACGCCCTCCATTTTTTTTCTTCTTCACCACTACGACGTTCGTCAACCATTCGGGGTATTTGACCTCTCAGATAAACCCAGCCTCTAGAAGTTTTCGAACCTCCTCATTGATAATGTCATTTCGTTTTGGGCATGAATTTACGTCTTTTCTTCTTAACGAGAGGTTGGTTCGGATCCACCTCGAGGTTGTGGGTGATTATTCCCTGGTCTATACCTGGCATATCAGTATGGTCCCACGCAAACGTCGTCCAACTTCTCCTAAAAAATCTTACCAAGCCGTCTTTCAACTCTTTGTCCAGTGCTTTCCCAATACTCATGGATTTCCCTTGGTCTTCTGGGTGAATCTGAACCTCTTCGGATTCTCCCTCAGGTGCTTCTATTTTTGGCTGAGCATTGGGCGGGCCTCTTTTGGGGCCCTGCTCCTATAGTTGCTACGACTGGATCAAACTTTAGCTATATTATAAATTAAGATTATAAATTTAAAATAAATAAAGTGACTGATAAATTCTTTAATCATATTTAAAATTTTATTTTCTAAAATCTATATTTAACAATATATATATAACAAATAAATGGTATAAAAATTCCAAAAAAATATAACCTTTCCTTTAGCAAGGGAGAGGTAAATTCTTTAATCATATTTAAAATTTTATTTTCTAAAATCTATAAATAACAAATATATATATATATATATATATATATATATAACAACCAAAAAAAATAAGTAGCATAAAAAAACACAAAAAATTATAACCATTCCTTCAGCAAGGTTCGAACACGAGATCCTAGGGCGCTAAAGTAAGGAATAATGACAGTCACTGCGCCATTCTATATTTGTTGAAATAAACTCTCGTTTTAAGTTTCAATTTAATAACATAATAATTTTCTTTATTTTTTTCGAGCTTCTAAATTCTAATATCCTCCATATCGCAAACACAAAGATTAAAATTTACAAAAAGGTAAAAAGAAAGATGTTGGCAAAAAAAAGAATATTACAACAAAGATGTTGGCAGACGAAGCATCGAGTGGATCTTTGTTGAGATTACAACAAAAACTTCCAATTACATGAAATTTACAAAACTGCAATATTACAAAACTTATCTAGAGAACTCCAGTGAGGAAGATTGTTCTTGAAAACAACAATGGGTCTGTGATTTTCCGTCAATTAAACCCGATTTCTGGCTAGCAAGGCGGTTTTTATCACAATTTCTTGGTGCACCGGGTAATCTTTTACAATAATGTTGTGTAACTTACGTCTAAAAGAATGTCATTCTTGCTCAGAAATTTCATTGTTTGCTACGTCTGTAAATTTGAACTTTCTACTCACAGACTCTGCTTCATAATGTTGTGCCAATCTTAACAAAAATTCATCAGCGTCATTTAAATGAAGTGGCTGTAGGAAATAGCCACATTTTGACTTCTTAGATCAAAAAATAGCCACCTATCTTATATAGTTTTCTTGACAAGGTAACGATCATATTCTGACCATTATAAATGGTGATTTGGTCCAACTTTGGTACATCCTTTGAGAATGAACGAAGCTAGACAATTTCTTTTGGAAATGGAGCATCACCATCAAGCTCAGGTGGTGAATAGGAAGTTCAAGTATTTTTTATTTTCAAGGGGGGCAAGGACCCCCAAAGTTTTTTTTTTTAATATATATAAGCATTCATACATATACATATACCTATACATATACATATGTTAGAATAGATAATATATCTTTCTAGTTTACATTATTTCTGTAATTATCTTACTATTAACACGTGTCTCATATTTTACTATTTATATTATCTGTGTATTACTTCTCTAATTTATTGAGAATACAGCTTCTTTATTGGTGTGTCTGTAATTGTTCTCTCTTTTCCTTACATTTGTTCAACATACATATGCATATATATTAAAAAAAAACTTTTTGGGTCCCGACCCCCTTGAAAATCAATAATACTTGAACTTCCTATTCACCACCTGAGCTTAATGGTTATGCTCCATCTCCAAAAGAAATTTTTTGGCTACCAAAGTTTGGACCAAATCACCATTTATAATTGTCACAATATGAATGTTACCATTATCAAGAAAACCAAATCACCAAGATTTTGAAGGACATTTAAGCAACCTGGTTAGGCATCTGTATTTTCTGTTACAAAATCGAATTTAAGTTTTGAGTCTTTCCTTGCCGAATTGATGTAATAGTCTATTCTTCTTTTTCTAACTATTTGAAAGAAGTAGTTTTGATAAATTTTGAAAGTGTCGGGCTAAAGGAGTTTTTTTTTCCTTTTTGATAAAGTGAGCGACTAAGTCTAAAAGACTGGCATTAAAAATGGTGGAAAAGCATCAAGAAAGTAGTTGGAAGTTCCACTCAATGCAGTTGGATATATATATATATATATATATGTTAGAATAAATAATATATTTTTCTAGTTTACATTATTAATGTAATTATCTTACTATTAACACGTGTCTCATATTTTACTATTTATATTGTTTGTGTATTACTCTCCTAATTTATTGAGAACACAACCTCTTTATTGGTGTGTCTGTAATTGTTCTCTCTTTTCCTTACATTCGTTCAACATACTTATATATATATATATATCTTTCTTTAATTACACCATGAATATAAATTTGTGCGATTCAAAGTAATTCCTAACACACTACAAGGAAATTTAGAAAAGGCGGCGAAATTTTTCGCCGCCTTTGCCCTGATTTTCTCGCCGAAATTTTCTCGTCGGGATATTTCGCTGCCTTTACACCGTCGAGATAGGCTATACCGGCGAAATTTTGTTTTCGCCGGCATAGGCTATCCCGGCGTTTTTCGCTACCAGTGCTATGCCGGCGAATTTCGCCGGCATATCCCAAATTCAATTTATTTAATTAAAATTCGCCGCCTTAGCCTCTGGATTTTTTTTTAAAAAAAAAAATCATTTTAATGCTTTCTTAACAAATACATAAATTCCTAATTATCCTGTTCAGTAAATCAAATTCTACATACAAACCAATCTTCATATATAAAATCAAAATTGAAGATTAGATATAAGATTCATTACATGATATAAAAAAGATGATTTAACACATTGCAAATTGTGTTATACAAAGTTTTTGGTTCAAAAAGGTACATCCTATTGATTAGAAGGAGTTTGCGTAAAAGACATAAACATAGTCTTCATGTTGGCAACATCACAGTAAAGGTCATTCAACCTGTCCTTCAGTTCTTTGTTTTCTTCCAGAAGTTGAGTCACAATCTGATCTTGTGATGCGCGTGAGCAAGTTGGAACATGAATACTTTTCCTATTGTGTGCCGGTCCCGCCCCTAGTCCTTTAATATATCTGGATCGATAGCCACGTACTTTTTCTATTATATCAACTTCGGTTAAGCGCTGTTGAACAACTCCATCCACTTCCACGTCGAGGGCAACCAACATATCGCACATAAGAACCTGCATGTATTATAATAAAAACATGAAAATTCCTAAAACCGTAATATTTTTATTACATATATGAAGCTAATAATATACTTACGTAATCTTCTTTAGCTGCGTCATTTACCCAAACACCTTGATCATTCGTGTGCGTGACTCGGAATAGATCAATTTCGTTGAAGGCAACTTCATGATCCTCGTATAACGCTTGCTAGAAGAACAATACAAACAAAATTTATTATAAATAATCTAATAGAATGAGATGTATTTGTATTTAACTAAGCACAACATACTTACATGATCATTCATGACTCACACATGTGACCTTGAGCCTGTATTGTGATTATACTTCATTTTTCCCCGATTTTCAACATTAACCTCTGCGATGGCCTACATTACGTAATGTGTATACACTAAAAATGTTAATTTTTCTTATGAAATGAGAAACAAGAAAGTCACGCACACGAATTAAGTGTTTACCTTGAACTTCGGTGTCTCCCACATGTCACACAAGAATACCCAATCATTAATGTCCTCCACTTGTGCGTGTTTCGATGCACGGGCTACCTGAATACCGTCTTTGTCCCTAATATTCTTATAATGTCTATGCAACTTCCCGCGAAATTCATTCAAAGCGTCGGTCATTCTATTATGAAGGAAAACTTGGACCGCCTCTCGACTAGGGTCAATAATGAAGTTATCCTATATGTCAATGTATAAAGAGTAAATAGTAGTGATCATTATAAAATTTCACAATTATGAAGAAAGTAATAATTTTAGCACTCACCAATAGCCTATGAATCACATTGTTCTTGTCCTCCGGTGTAACGAGCTTCCACTGTACTATATGTCTGGTTGGAATATATGTTCGACACAGAACCCCAACTTCATTGTTAGTTTCATGTTTAAATAAACTCATTATTTAAACAATTAATAATGTTTATATTAATTACCGTTTAAATATACTCAATATTTAAACAATTAATATTGCCTATTTAAGTAATTCGCTTTACTTAAACTTTCATTTCTTCTACTTGATTTCGCGACTACGATATTTGGGCTAGCATAGGGACCCGATGGACCTATAGATCATGGGCTTAATAATTAGTCAATTAAGTGATTAACACATAATTAGTTAATTACTTATTATCTAACTATGAATAATTCCACTATAGATTCATAGCTGAACTCCCCTCACTATAGATGAGTTATTGTCCATTTAGTTTATCTTTATTTATATATGTGATATTATCCTTCACGTGGAACCCTCATAATTACAGGCAGATAAATTTACCGTTTTACCCCTGTAATTACCGCTTTATCCTTGTGTTCCCGCTGATTCTCCAATGAACTTTATCTTTAGTCGAACTAGAGATAAGATACTTCCGTGATCAATAGAAGTCGTGACGTCACTTGTTCATGTCTCGAATCAGTACATCAAGGGAGTTTCCTAAAGTTCCTAAAATGTTTAGGTATCGCATTGATACCGTTAATTTATAGGAAAGTTATTAATTTCATCTCGTGAAAATGAGTTCCCAGCTACTTATCTAGTCATGTTCCCAAAACAGGAGTGTATTGAGCGTTCTCACATATCGTTCTCAAATATGTGAATCAAAGAACATAACTCCACAAATAGAAGTCCGCATTTCACTCAGTATTGAGATCTATCACGGTTGATAAACTTAGTTTGATATTCGATTATTTCTCGTAAACGGTACTAATGAGAAATTTGATCGAGCATTGTGGTCCTGTCTTATACAATCAACATTGCATATGATACTTCCATTTCATGTCTCTCACATGAATGATCAGGATTCGATCATTTGTCTATAAACAAAATGCGAAGCTATCAACAGTGTTACCAGGATAAGGTTTCCAAACGTTATCCGTTTCATCGTAGACACGTTTAAGTTACTCATCTCGACTTTAATCCTCTTGTATGACTCACATACTAAGTCGTGATTTCATAAGAGTAACTTAGGGTTTACTATTTGAATGTTTGATATTTATATATTTCCATATATTCCTAATATCATTAATTGAATCAATCTAGATAATATAAAGAACTTATGCTTATTTATTTAATTTATTCTTAATAAATTATTATTATTAAATAATTACAAGTTCTAGGACACTATTCCTAACAGTCATTAGATCGTATCTTGGCTATCAAGAATCTAAGGAAGAGCACTTGTTGTTCCGGCAACTTCCAACCAATTTAGAGTTGAATTAGAATTTATGCTTTTATCAATGATCGAATTGAGTAAATCATAACGGCGATTACGTTTTTAATTGGATATTTTTTCAAATTGAATTACATCTTTTAATTATTTTCTGTCTTTTATTATTTCAAAATCTTAAAAACCCCCCTTTTTATATAACATTAAATTAGTTTACCGGTCTTTGTGGGTTCGACCTTGCTTCCATTACTACGAGTTAATCATCAAAGCAAGTTTATATTATTTTTGCTGGTTTCGACACCCATCATTCATATATTCCTAATATCATTCATTGAATCAATATAGATAATAGAAAGAACTTAGTTTTATTTATTTAATTATTCGAAATAAATTATCTTTATTAAATAATTACAAATTCTAAGACACCATTTCTAATAGAAAGAACCAAGCATATTGACATAAAACTTCATTTTGTAAGGGAGGTATTAGAAATAGAAGATGTAGCAATCATGAAAATTCACACTTGAGATAATGCTGCAGATTTCCTCACGAAGCCTGTCACTCTCGACAAGTTTAACCATTGTTTGAAGATGCTGAAGGTTCTGAGTCCAGAAGAGAAATGAAAGAATTAAAAGACTATGAAGTGAGCATTGTTCTTAATAACAAAGGTGGAGATTTTGTAGAATAAGTTGATCATAGCTCAATGTGAAAGAAGAAAAGGCTATTAAAATGTGTGAGGTGTTAAGATTAGTTAGCTAATTCAACTAATTTGAAGTGCAAGTTAGACATATATATAACGTCTCGGTCTTTCAGGTATTTTATTAATTGGCTATTTAAATTGATAATCCATTTAATTTTTCAATTTAAAGTTATGAACATTTCAAAATTTATTAGTGTTGAGTTCTTTTACTTGATTGAGGATAATAATAAATTTGGGTAATTAAAAGTTTGTTATATGTAAGAGTACACAAATTGGGTGGCTAAAAGTTTGTTATATGTAAGACGTGTGGGCCAATGACTCTTTCTGACCCAATAGATTTAGCTCCAAGACTAAAGGGAAAAGGCCTTACCCATTGGGGATTAGGTTACCATTTATTCAAAAATATATATAGAAATTTTCTACTTTATCTTCTTCTTCTCGCCGTGGCCAGCAACCAACCAAAGCCCTTCTTGTTTTTTTTTTTTTTTTTTTTTTCATTTCTTGCATCAACTCCAAGGTCACTGACCATCGACCCTCCCTATAATAGGATTTCCTATTTTTCATTTCCCTTATCATTTTCACCTTGGACGAAAGGCTTGAGAACAAAGTTAATTTGAAGACTTATTTATTTCTCTTCCACCTTCCGTCAATCGTGGGTCAGTGAAAGGATGGTGTTTGATATTTTTATTTTCCCTTAAATTCTTGTTTTGGGACAAATGGCTAGTTTGGCATTATTGTATCTTTTAAAATAATTGTGTGTAAAAGAAATTAGTTGTATCATAAATCAGATTTAGTGTTTAATAAATTCGACTTTTAAAAGTGTCGTGAAATATATAAATATTTAATTAGTATTGATACAAATATTTATATTAATTTAATTACAAGAGTTCATAAAAACAATTTATCTAATAATAAAAACATAAAAAATGATATTCAACTATAAAACTATATAATGAAATTCTAATAAAAAAAACTAAATAAATATTATCTATCTAAAAAAAGATATTGTCTATATGATATAAAATATTTACTTGTTTTTATAATGATATAATTATTAAGACTGATAATTATTTTAAAGTTTTATTTAAAATATAATATATTTACAATCAAGGATCCCACAGCTTTTAAAATTTGATAATTAAAGTAGATTTTTAAAAAATCTATGAGATTTCATTTTACCAAACATTCAAAAGAGTTTAAATTTTGAAAATGGAGGTGGAAATAAACTTTGCACCCAACAAAAAGTAAGAACCTTCTCATTCTTCTATCTTATCAAGCTTCCTATTTTAGCTCCAATGGTGGTTTTATATTTTCTTTTATAACCCAAACAAAGGACCTTGAATCATTTCAACATTTTGATTTGATGTCTTAAACTTGTTTTTATTTGTTTTAGAATAAGGAACAAATATTCTTTCCTTTTTTTTAAGAAGCCGAGCCCCTGACATGTTCTAATCTTAAGTTTTCGGTCAAAATTTCACGTGGCTGTTGGTTTCTTTTTATTATTATTATTAGTTTATTTATCTTATTAATGGTTCAATTTCCTCCTTACAAATTCGAAACCACCATGCTTAAAGGGATAAATACATATCTAGACTATTTTTAGAAAATAATTCCTTAAATTTTAGGAATCTAAAATATTTATAAAGATAGATTTTTTAATGATGTTAGTGTTAGCATGTCCCTTACAATAATATGTAATTATGAGTCATCTTTAATTGGAGAAAGAATGATATTTCAAAAATTAAACATGGAAAGTGAGAGATTGATACTTATTTATGAAAATATATTTATAATAAATATAAATATTTATTATTTTATTTAAAAATAGTAACTCACAAATATATTGGATGGTGAAGGTAGGAAAAAAATCCATTTTGAATGGCTCATGTTCTCAATTAAAAAAAACACTTTAGATAAAAATTTATTATATTAATCTACACTATAAAATTAAAATATATTTGATATACACGATAAATAATTGATGGGTAAAGATAATTTTGAAAATATAATTCAAAAATGCTAATATTCAAGGTACATAAAAAATAACTTGATTAAATAAGAAAATTAAATATCAAACAATAAAAAAGAGGGAGATTTGAGATACTAGACGTTGTATACCTCTCCTTTGCACCAAATCAAACAACGTAATAATGTGACTAATTTTGTTAACAAAAATTTGAAGAAATTTAGTTAAGAAATTAAATTAATAATATATTAAATAAAAAAATAGAATCTTTATAAATTTATGTAAAGATGATTTCAATTATAATAGTTGTAGGAATTATTAAAATGGAAATAAACTATTAGGTTTGAATCATAAAAAATTAAGGAAAATTATGCGTGGTAGCCAACTTTTGAGTTTTGTTTTCATATATGCCACACTTTCATGTTTATATCAGATTTACCCATTTTTATATATTCTATTAATTTAATGATATATCATTGATATAATTTTACAACAATAATTTATCAGTAATGTAAATTCTAGTATTAAATTTACATCAATAATATAAATGTACAAAAATAATATATCAATTATAATCAAATTTTCATAAAAAAATTATGGGTTAATTATATGTTGGATAATTTTGATATTTTTCAATGTTTATGGTTTTTTTGAAAACTGAGACTTGATATTGGGTATATGTGATAATAGCCCAAAAATTAATGTTGATTTTGATTTTTTCATCCACCCATTAACATTTATTGGTTTTTTGCTTTTTTCTAAAAGGTGCACATGGAAAATTATAATTCTTAAATATTAGTAATAAATGTAAAAAAACTAGAATTGTAAATATTTTGAGAAATGCAATATTAAAAAATATATTTTTATTAGATGGTATAATGATGATAATTTCCTAAAGTAATTGTTGGCTAAATGTCTATTTTTGAGAAGTCCGGTTTTGAAAACCCAACACCGGACTTCAATTTCCGCGTACCACATGTGCTAAAGTCCGGTTTTAAAACCCCGTGTTGAAGAAAAAAAATAGAGTTTTAAAAAACAAGGAAATTTCATTGGGTGGCAGATTTTTATGTAATATTTGTAAAAATATCAACTCAAAAAAGTATTTGTAAATATAGCAATTTTTATCATGTTTATCAATGACAAACAATGATTTATGTGTTTATCAGTGATAAACATAGTGTAAAAATATGTAATTCAATGTTTATCATTGATAAACCTGATATAAATTTACGATATTTGCAAATATTTTTTTGAGTATTTATTTTTATAAATATTACTACAAAAATTGCTAGATTTACAAATGCCCCTTTAAATAACGGATTTCAAACCTTCCACTTACATTGAATAACAACTTCCCACTTACTTTGAAAAAAAGGCACAGTCAACAACAACAAAATTCCCTCTACATTGAGTAGCAACTTTACAACAACCCAATTTAATTGAAATTTCCGCCACTATTTCATCATTCAAATCAATTATCTCCGTTTATTTCTCGGACCCTCCTGAAGAACAATCAAATTTATTTATTTTAATACTGCCAAAACTCAATCAATTCGATATGATATGGAAAATTGTTTGTTACCTCAGTTGGGAATTGCTCACTTCTTTTCCCGATCCAAAATCCCGCCTCCATAGCGTGAAAAAAAAAAAAAGGTCAATGTGGGCCTATGACATATCAAATTCATTTGGGCTTTTATATTGGGCTTCCATATGTTTGGTCTTATTGATTTCTCTTCCAAATAACTTGTGATTAATACCCACTCTCCAACTCCTCCTTTCAAAAATAACCAATGTGTTTCAAAATATCAGCATGTATCTAACTCTCAATTTATTTATATTTTAGAATAATATGTTTAAATAATATTGATATAAAAATAGCATACAATTTGAATATGTTTTTTCAAACGCTAAATAGATATTTTTCAATCTAAATTGACAAAAAGGTTTGTGTATAGAAGTCATTACGTTCATGTTTGTATAGATTATTTGTTACAATTTTATCATTTTTGGGAAGACAAAAAATTCAGTTAGATTAAAAATCGATCAAACTTCTAAGAGATAAAGAGAAAAAATATTGTATACATATTTAAAAAAAAAATTAAGATTTAAAAATTAAAAACATATCTATTTATACTACCTCTAAAAGGGGCTTAAGAGAAGAAACTTTTGATTTCCTCTTTTACCCCTTTTTAAGGTTAAACAATTAGAATTACACCTAAAATTAACTTAAAAATATGAAAAAATAACGAAAAAAAACAAATTCAAAGGACTTCATTTGATCTTTGTATTTGTTTTATGGAAAATCTAAAAGACTAAATACATTGCTTCTTTCGTAAATAGACTTCACATCTTCCAAAGTTGTGCTTTTATCATGTATTATAAGTGGCTTTTGTTTATTCCAATAGCTCTCTAGCTATGTATAAAATGTGTGAAACTCTTTTCCAAGGTACTTGGTAGAGTTCAAAGAGATTGGTGAACAAAATCTCAATTGGCCTTTCAATGTTGAAGGAGAAGAATGGACATCTCCCTAAATTGAATGGGCATCTGAATGTTGGCCGACCGTCTTCAGTCTTGATGAAGTTGAATGGACATCTCTCTAAATTATATCAAGCTTTATGTAATAAGGTTTGAACACCTCTAAATGAAGAACATGTATCTACAGTTTTAATTTCTTCTTACCGTCATTTTTAGGTTTTCATTTTCTAATATTATCTTTCTTCGTGTACAAGGTGTTGTTTGTCAAGTTTTCGTAAGAAGATCCGCGATTTGAAGCTATGAGAAAATGCTTCTTCAAGTTGATATCTTTCATTGTTTCGTAGTATGAGTCAATTGACGTTGAAAATAAATAATGGGTCCAAACTCTACTCATGTATCTATAAGTTTCCTTGATTTCAAAACTACCGTGATTGATCTTAATGATTAGCTAATCCTTTGTTATGCGATGATAGAGAGCTAAATAGATTTTATTTATACTATTAAAATAGTGGGGTTTTCGTTCTTGACATTGTTGAATGCATGAAACCAAATACATTCCTTTCTTTATTTTTTTATTCTTAAGTTACGTGTTTTCAATTTGATTCATTCTCCAAAACCTTAATACGTTTTAATAGTAAAGAAACAAATATATTAACTATCAAGTTAATGATATTGAGTAAAAGTAAATTATAAATATATTACTAAAATTCAAAATACTCTAATTTAAACTGCGTTCAATTCATTGAATTAGTAAACAGTGACCTCTTATATCTCTTTTTAAAGTTAAACTTAGGGTCTTTTTTTCCTCTCTTTAGAATTTCAAATAAGTTATTACTACTTATCATATATTCAATATCCTTGATTATTTGTAAAGTAGTTTGTTTCATCTTCAATAGTTATTCTTCTTTCTTTTTCTGAACTAATTATTCACATCACCTCCATTATAAAAAGTTTTCTATTATTTTGACATAATATAAAATGAAATAAATAAAAACTATAAATTAATTAATTTGAAAGGAAAACTCTTCATACCAGTATTGAAATTAATTAGATAGAAATTAATTTATATACATATATAAAAATATAAAGAACATCTTCATTAAAAATACAAGTTGAAAATTTTAAAATATATGTTGTTAATAGGTTAAGAATTATCAATTAATTTTTATTAATTTTAATTATTGAATAATATTTATCATTAGGTGTCAATGATTATTTTCAAAGACGGTAAAACACGTGCAACGCACGTAAACTTTGACTAGTCATAATAAAATAACATCACCTAAAGCTAAAATATCCATATACAAAATTAAGAATTTATCGCATTGCCATACAACTGCAGATGCACCCTATAAGATCACGGCATACCACACAATATTTAAAATAAGATCTCGTCATGGAGAGTAGTAAAGTGAAGAACATAAGTTTTGATGGCGAGAATTCCCAAGTAATGAAATTTCAGTTGATTTGTCTATGGTTTAAATCTTAAATAAAATAAAAAAATTAAAATTTTTCAGTTTTAGTGTTTCATTCATTTTCAGTATTAAAGATAAAATGTGGAAGATATAAAATTTTACTAACTAATTATTCATTGCTTTTAAGTTTTAGTTGATAGAGAGATATTGAAAAAAAAATTAATATATAGAGGAACTTAGGAGGAGATCCTTCTAACTTCCATATGTGTTCAATTTCTATTGGTTAAAACAAAAGGTAAGTCAAGAAGACTATCAAAAAGCCCTAAAATCTTTTGTGACTGTTTGAGATAACTTTTTGAACTGTATAAAAGTGTTTTTGGATAAAGAATGTGTTTTTTTATAACTATTGGAAAAGAATACCCCAAACGAGTCTTTCTCTTATTTTTGTCTTATAGAATATTGATCAATTTGGCATGATTGCTTATAGTTATAGCTTTACTTTAATTTCATTATCATTATATTCTTTTATATTGCAATTTATAATTGTTTAAATTTTATGAAACACTTGTAAAATAGCATCAATATATTATATTTTTTAATCACAAACTAATTATTGGCTTAAAAAATAGTAATTATGATGAAAATAACTAAGTTGGTTTTTTTAGAAGTTAAATCGGGCACTTAGAGCCCGTTTGAATAACTTTCAACAGTGTTTTTTTAATGGTTATCAAAAACACTTTCTTATTAAAAAAATATTTATAAACACTTCTAAAAGTTATTTCAAACAGAGATTAATCTGATTAACAAGAATTCTTCTGATCTAACTGTAAGGACCCGAATTTTCTCAAAATTATAAATCAGAAATAAACAGCGAAAAACTTGATTTTATAAAAATTTCGGCATTGTGTCGTTTGTATTTTAAACAAACCAAAACCTGAATACATTGTTCACAACCAGATAAAGCAGTAAAAACGTGGAAATGCGCATTTTTGACAAAGTTTAAGTTCTCAAAACTACATAAACATCATAAACAGTAAAATGCTCTTTCGAGCTCAAAATAACACAATAAGTCAAATAAAACAAATAAAGTATTTCAAAGTTCGACTCCTGTCCAAGTCCATCGTCCCACGATCACGCGACATCACTGCCTCTACCACGACCTCTGCCTCGGGGAGTGTTAGGAATGGTATTCTAGAACTTGTAATTATTTAATAAAGATAATTTATTTCGAATAAATTAAATAAATAAACATAAGTTTTTTCTATTATCTATATTGATTTAATTGACGATATTAGGAATATATGGAAATATATAAATATCAAACATTCAAATAGTAAAATCTGAAGTCACTCTTATGAAATCACGACTTAGTATGTGAGTCATACGATATGATTAAAGTCGAGATGAGTAACTTAAAAGTGTCTACAGTAATTGGATAATGTTGGGGAAACTTATCCTGGTAACACTGTTGACAACTTCGCATTTTGTTTATAGAAAAATGATTTAATCCTGATAATTCATATGGCTGACATGAAATGAAAGTATTATATGGAATGATGATTGTATAAGACAGGACCACGATGTTTGATCAAATTTCTCATTAGTACCGTTTACGAGAAATGATCGAATATCAAACTAAGTTTATCAACCGTGATAAATCTCAATCCTGAGTAAAATGTGGACTCCTATTTGTGAAGTTATGTTCTTTGATTCGCATGGTTGGAAACTTTACTCAAGATCACTTTATGAGTAAAGTGTTATTTCATTTCGGACTTTTTTGTTGAATGGCCAGTTTTTACAAAGTATCTAGGAGAATGCCCAAAAGCTAAAAGTATTTAGGGAAATGTCCATTTTCCAATTCTTTGATCTTTATAATAAACTCCTTGATATTTCTAAATATGATAGCTTCAAGCGACGACTACAGTTTATAAGAATCGTAGATAATATTTCGAATGAGATGATAATCAAACTTGCCATATTAGGTAAGTTTTTTAAATTTATATTCTAAATATGTTGCATATATAAAAAGTAAATGAATATATATATATATATTAATTCATTTACTTTTTATTGCCGCTCGTAACTATAGCTGAGGGACTATCTCTTACCAAAAACATGTCATTTATGAAAAAACTTTTGTTGTTGAAGAAAATTGGGTTTTTGGTTAAACCAGCAAAGAGTATGGTGGTATGAGGCTTTACACGGTGTCTCTTATATCATTCATCTTGACCATTGGCTTCCTTCAATGCCTCTTTGTGTATGATTACAATATAAGTTTCGATGATGCTTTTCATTTTTGCTCTTTTTTTTTTTCATTATTTTCTGACGCTTTAAGATTTGATTTTTTTTTCTGGTTCATGAATACCCATTGCATTTGGGCGGAAAAAAAAAGTCTTAATATAAACCTCTCTAACCAAAGTAATCTTGCTGGTTGTAAATAGTTTTAGAATTCATATTTGTTAATGCAGTTGATATTTTTTATGAAAGCATATGCCTTTGAAGTTATCTCATTTCTTATTTTCAATTCATACGACCCTCCAGAAAGATTTAT
This sequence comes from Gynostemma pentaphyllum, assembly GCA_028015215.1. Classification (NCBI taxonomy): domain Eukaryota; kingdom Viridiplantae; phylum Streptophyta; class Magnoliopsida; order Cucurbitales; family Cucurbitaceae; genus Gynostemma; species Gynostemma pentaphyllum. The sequence continues at coordinate 16,224,983 of CM051353.1, read as the reverse complement.
CTTTATTTTGTCTATATAAAGATAGATTGTTAAGGCCCTGTTTGGTATGCAATCTGAAAAGCAGAATTTGAATTTAGTGGATTCTAATGAATTCAGAGTTGTATTCTGTGAATTTGTTGGTTCTGAAACTGTGTTTGGTAACAGATCCAGAATTTATAATTGAAATTCAGAAATTTGAAATATGTGTTTAGTTGGTTACTCAAAAAATTTAAAATCAGATTGTGAATCAGAATATGTGTTTAGATCATAATCCAAATTTTGGGTGACCCACTCATAAAAATGATACTTCCAACTTTAAATCATTCATTTTTAAGTTTGAAAAAACTAATAATTCATAAGTTATAAATTAGAAACATCTTTATCCGCATCAACTATAACTATTCTCAATCTTAGGATAAATTTTTCTTTTAAAAAAAATTATAATAAAGATAATAGAAGCATTGCAAGTCTATCAAATAAACTCTTTAGATTAAAACAACTCAATTTTTTCCAAAAGGAGAACTATACAAGACACAATGAGATCCATTCTAAAATTCATAAGAACCTAGTGCAACCAAAGAAAAAATTTCTCAATAAAAGAGAATCTGAAAAAATATGTTCATACTGAATGGAGAGACCATTTGGGCATTGAAAACCTCCAATAGTGTTATTCAAATAGTACTACATACATTAGTAAACAAGAAGGAGAGAAAAATGTGAGCAACAACCTCCAAAACATATATATATATATATATATAAATTATTTTATTTTTTATATATAATTATAAAAACAAAGTATAAATAAAAAATAGGATATAATGAAAAAATAAATTAACTTTTTTTCCATCACTTTAGAATTAAGTTTAAGTTTAAAAAGTTAAAAATCAGCTTAAAAACATGCAATTACAAATTTAATTAAATAAATAAAAGCTAGAACGGACAGGGTCAACCTCGAAAAACGGGCCCGACCCGACCCAAATCTGCAAAATGGGCCCGACTCGTATTTTTATCTCATGTGTTGAAACCCGTGGATTAAATTGTGTGGGTGAGGTCAATCTGTGTTTTTTAGGTTTTGAGTTGGATGTTTTGGATTCTTGTTTTAGTTGAATTCATTTTTTAGCCTAAAAAAGAAATTGAATCCAAATTGCGTTTTTCTGGATTGTAAATCAAACACAAAACAACGCAGATTCCTTTTATTCATTCAATCCAGATTCATAAAACTGAATCTGGATTGCATACCAAACAGGGCCTAACTTATTAAAAAAAATATTAGTTGAAACAATTTAGCTCACGTTTTAATAAAAAAATTAAAATAATAAAATAAAATAAAATTCTAACATTGGAATTCCAAACTATTGGAAAGGAATTAATTTTGGATTATCAATATACAAATAAACACATAGTTTCTTTTTTTAATTTATTTTAATTTTGAATAATTGTATAATTGATTTCAATATATAAAAAATTAATTATCAAGTTTTCAATCTCTAATGTAACTTATAAAGTAAATTATTAAATTATTAGTGCTTTATCACTATTTTTAAAGTATCATGTGCTTTATCACTATCATACTAGAGAAAGAATCCAGACATGAATGAAGATCAATTAAAAAGAACCATTAATTAACAAGGCATATTAAAGAAACCCTAAAAAGTTCTTTTCGAAATCAGATTCAGAAACCCTAAAAGGAAAAAATGAGTTTAACAAACATTTTTACCTTGTAGTAAGCACGACCAATGAATCTAAGCCCTGGATTTTCATTTGTCCATGACGTCTATAACCTACCCCGAACTCCACAATAACACGAAGCAAGGATGCGATTTTGATTAACTCTCCTGGAACCATGATTATAACTCTGATGTGATGAATCGGAACTGATTTCCGTCGACATCTGCTACGATTTATATGGCTGCTTCACTTCTTCTTCTTCGAATCTCTGAAATCCTTGTTAACGTCCCTATCCAAGCCCTAATTTCTCGTGGAGAAGACGATCAGCTTAGGGAGGAAAGAAAATATAAGTTAAGCCACATAAGCCACATCATACACCGCCACATCAGCAATAAAATGCCAGGTAAGCTGTCTGTTACTGCCCCAGACGGAGAAGTTGACGAAAGGACGAAAATGACTCGTTTTTTAAAGTACAGGGACTAAAATCGTCACTTTTGAAAGTACAATGACGAAAATGAGACTAAGTTGAAAGTTCAGGGACCAAATCGGTACTTTACCCAAAAAAATATTTTCCATGTGATCTACAATTTTTTTTTTAATTTAAAAAAAATCTAATTAATTTTATAAACATACAAAAAAATTTGGAAAAGAACTATACTCAATATCACATGGTTAAATTTTGAGAGAGAGAAAAATGGAGCAAGGCACGTACAACGTACGTTGTAAAAAATCTAGTGTGTATAAATATGGATAGTAAATTGTAATAGATAGAATGCTAAAACGTATGGTTTGTTGGAATAATAATGAGTAAATGAGAAATTAATACTTTATATAAAAACGTTGACTGTCAAAAGTTTAGTCCTTCTATTTTCTTCAAGTTAATTTTAAAAATTTACTTTTAAATTATCTAGATTAATTTAGGAATTTCAAGAGTTTAAACTTACATCATCCCTTACTACTATAAAAGGTGGTTTCTTCCACCATTTTTTCTCACCATGACTTCAGCTTTCATCTCCCTCTCCTCAAATGTTGTGAAATTTGAGCAACTCGGATTTATACAAGTAAGCAAATACTCGAAAGTTTAAAATATTGCAAAACAATGGAGGTTTGAAGGCTTTGATGGCTTAAAAACATTAGATCGCAGAGAGCTCTCTTCATGATTACAGAGAAATTGAATGAGATGATAATCAAACTTGCCATATTAGGTAAGTTTTTTCAAGGGGGCCAGGACCCCCAAAAAAAATTTTAATGGTGAAGTTGTTGAGATCCTCTCTCTTTCATTTTTCCCTAAATTTTCTATACCTCTTTCTCTCTCTACTTTTCTAAATTTAAGTTTTTCCCTCGTGAGTTCTCTGAAATTCATCGCATTCTCTCTCAAAAAATTCTCTGTCACAGATCCTCTCTCTCTTTCATTTTTCCCTAAATTTTCTATTCCTCTTTCTCTCTCTACTTTTCCAATTCTGAGTTTTTCCCTTGCGATTTCTCTGAAATTCATCACATTCTCTATCAAAAAATTCTCTGAAATTTTCTTGCCTTTTTTTTAAAGGGAATAGTTGATCATTCTTTATTCGAAGACAGAAAGAAGAAACGGAATCTTCAAAAACCATGGGAGATGAATGTATGGATCGTATGATTCAATATCTTTTATCGGGATAGAGAAGAGAGCGCTTTTCAATAATGGGGGGAAGAAGATATCGATTTTCCTATGATCAATATTACCAATTTAAGATGGTTGATCACCACCATTCGTCGAAAAGCCGAACCTCTTCTTGAACAGGGGGAAAACAATGAAGTCGATTTTCTGATCGAATGCCCGGGAGACAACAATATACTTCTAAAGGAAGATTGGATTGCGTTTAGGATAAAAATAAGAATCGTCCTTTTGACTGATCGTGCTAATGATCATGTCGAAACCTCTCTAAACGGAGATATTGTTGAGACTGTACTCCACCCTCTCTGGTTGAATAAGTCTCAAGAATTTCATTTACAGATGGATATCCACTATAACACTCAGGCAATTGGTAGGAATTTTGTATTCTTTGACCTTCATAATAAACTCCTTGATATTTCTAAATGGGATATCAAGCGACGACTACGGTTTATAAGAATCGTAGATAACATTTCAAATGAGATGATAACCAAACTTGCCATATTAGGTAAGTTTTTTTTCAAGGGGGCCAGGACCCCCAAAGTTTTTTTTAATGGTGAAGTTAATGAGATCCTCTCTCTTTCATTTTTCCCTAAATTTTCTATTCCTCTTTCTCTCTCTACTTTTCTAAATCTAAGTTTTTCCCTCGTGAGTTCCCTGAAATTCATCGCATTCTCTCTCAAAAAAATTTCCCTCGTGAGAGGATTGGATTGCGTTTAGGATAAAAATAAGAATCGTCCTTTTGACCGATCGTGCTAATGATCATGTCGAAACCTCTCTAAGCGGAGAAATTGTTGAGACTGTACTCCACCCTCTCTGGTTGAATAATTCTCAAGAATTTCATTTACAGATGGATATCCACTATAACACTCGGGCAATTGGTAGGAATTTCGAATTCTTTGATCTTCATAATAAACTCCTTGATATTTCTAAATGAGATATCAAGCGACAACTACGGTTTATAAGAATCGTAGATAACATTTCGAATGAGATGATAATCAAACTTGCCATATTAGGTAAGTTTTTTCAAGGGGGCCAGGACCCCCAAAGTTTTTTTTAATGGTGAAGTTGATGAGATCCTCTCTTTTTCATTTTTCCCTAAATTTTCTATTCCTCTTTCTCTCTCTACTTTTCTAAATCTAAGTTTTTCCCTCGTGAGTTCTCTGAAATTCATCGCATTCTCTCTCAAAAAATTCTCTGTCACACAGATCCCCTCTCTCTTTCATTTTTCCCTAAATTTTCTATTCCTCTTTCTCTCTCTACTTTTCCAATTCTGAGTTTTTCCCTTGCGATTTCTCTGAAATTCATCGCATTCTCTATCAAAAAATTCTCTAAAATTTTCTTGCCTTTTTTTAAAGGGAATAGTTGATCATTCTTTATTCGAAGACAGAAAGAAGAAACAGAATCTTCAAAAACCATGGGAGATGAATGTATGGATCGTATGATTCAATATCTTTTATCGGGATAGAGAAGAGAGCGTTTTTCAATAATGGGGGGAAGAAGATATCGATTTTCCTATGATCAATATTACCAATTTAAGATGGTTGATCAGCACCATTCGTCGAAAAGCCGAACCTCTTCTTGAACAGGGGGAAAACAATGAAGTCGATTTTCTAATCGAATGCCCGGGAGACAACAATATACTTCTAAAGGAGGATTGGATTGCGTTTAGGATAAAAATAAGAATCGTCCTTTTGACTAATCGTGCTAATGATCATGTCGAAACCTCTCTAAACAGAGAAATTGTTGCGACTGTACTCCACCCTCTCTGGTTGAATAAGTCTCAAGAATTTCATTTACAGATGGATATCCACTATAACACTCGGGCAATTGGTAGGAATTTCAAATTCTTTGATCTTCATAATAAACTCCTTAATATTTCTAAATGGGATAACTCCAATCGACGACTAAGGTTTATAAGAATCGTAGATAACATTTCGAATGAGATGATAATAAACTTGCCATATTATTAAGTTTTTTCAAGGGGGATCAGGACCCCCAAAGTTTATTTTTAATATATACATATATATGTATGTATGTTGAACAAATGTAGGGAAAAGAGATAACAATTACAGACACGCCAATAAAGAAGTTGTATTCTCAATAAATTAGGAGAGTGATATACAGGCAATATAAATAGTAAAATATGAGACACGTGTCAATAGTAAAATAATTACAGAAATAATGTAAACTAGGAAATATTATCTATTCTAACATATGTATAGGTATATATATATATGTATGCATGTTTATGTATATACATGCATATATAGATACACATATATACTTACATTGTGTGTAGATATATATATATATATATATATATATATATATATATATATATATATATATATATATATATATGTGTGTGTGTGTGTGTGTGTGTGTGTGTGTGTGTGTGTGTGTGTATGACAAGTTTGATTATCATCTCATTCGAAATGTTATCTCCGATTCTTATAAACCGTAGTCGTTGCTTGAAGCTATCGAAATATCAAGGAGTTTAGTATGAAGATCAAAGAATTCGAAATTCCTACCAATTGGCCAAGTGTTATAGTGGATATCCATTTGTAAATGAAATTCTTTCGTTTATTATAATCCATGATTTTTATAGCCTAAAATATCTATATCTACTCACATGAAAAGAATATAACAATATTTAATTTCCTCATTTAATTAAGTCTTGTGGTGTGATTGATAGAATGAGAAAAAAATTGAGGATCGTGATATTTTCCTAGAAAAAGAAAAAGAAAGAAACTAGACATTATGTGTTTGCTTTTTTTTTTTCAGCTGTACCATAAATCTGATGTGTTCACAGGTTCTTTGTATTATTGAAGATTGACATACAAGTTGTCTGGAATGAAAAGATGTACTTGTTCTTTCTAGATATGTCATGTTTGACTAAGTGAAGCCTTGAGAGTTAAGTGATGCTATTAAAAGATAAGAGGAAGATAAATTATTGGAGTAAAAGATAAAATTAACAAAACATGGCCTCACAAACTCAAGCTAAATTGATGAAGTATAAGTGTTTGCTTCCATTTAAGTTCTGTAATGTGATACAAGGAGTGTGTATGCTCTAAAATGGCAAGTAAAGATTCCATTAACTTTTGTATCTTGTGAATACAACAAATCGTTTTGACTACGAGTTCAAATTCATTTGATGACATTTCATCCATATTTATTAATGTTAAGTCTCGTGTAAATATCTGAGCCTGAACCATTATTTTAATATGGCAGACGACTAAATTACTAGATTATATCATGACATACAATTTATTGATTTAGTCAATAGAATCCCAGGATTATTCATATGCTGGAGAACTCTTTTCTGTCATACTTAGTAGAAATTGTGAGAAAGACGTATTTAGAAGAAACTACAACAAAAGGAAACATCCAAATCCAAGGAACTGACTGGAATCAAAAGGCAATAACAGAAACAACTGAAAGAGAGGAGCCAAGGGAACTAAGAAGATTTTGCCTAAATACAACTTATCACACACTATGTTCCTATAGAAACAGCCCCTTCACCCATCATCTTCTTCATTCCAAGTATGTCTCCATTACATCAGGGTATATACCCGCCTGATCCGAGTTCCGATAATCAACAGACTGATGTTGATGATGGTCAAGTGAAGTTGAAGATGATGATGAAGCCATTCTTGCAGGCAAAGTAAAGCTTCTCTTGAACTTGTTTTCCATTTTCCTAGCATGACTCTCAGAATGGCTGTCCAAGCTCAAGAATTCATTTGGGTGGCCTCCATTCGTGTTGTGCATAGCCGGACCATCAGAATTCGGATTTGCATTCTTTGATTCAAGGATCATTGGAAGGTGATTCTGATCAGGTTTAGTTCCTAAGCTCTCGGGATTAAACAGAAGCCTTGCATCATCAGCTCGTCCTGTGAGAGCGTTGAATAAAGACAACCCATTAGGCCATTTGATATCATTGTCATGATCTCCCATCATATCTTCCATCCGAGCCTCAGACGAATGCGGTAACAGAAACATGTGTGTCTCGTCTTTCGATTGTGGGAATGCAAGCCTGCTGGAGTTGTGAAAGTTGGGAGAAGGAAGCAAAGAAGTAGCAGATGGAATTGGCCTTTGTGCCCAATTGAGGAGGTTAGAAGGAGGGATAGGAATGGCAGATTGCTTTGGAGTAATAGAAGAGGAAGGGTTTCTATTTGAAGAAAAGAGTTGGGTGAGATAAAAACCAGATTGGTACCCAAGAGATTCAAAAGTATGCCTCATTCTTAGCACAAAGTGTAGATCTTCTGGTATCTAAGTACAAATATTCAAAAAAAAAAATATCTTCAGCATTCAAATCAAATAAATAAGTTTTTTTTATTTTTTTGAGAGAGGGAGAACTGACAATCTTGCAGGAACCAAGTTGAAGAAGGCCATGTCCAGCTTGAATAACAGCAATAGTCTTGTCCAATGGAGAAAGGATACAAAAAAAGTTAAGTAAAATGGGAAATTTTGACAAAGAAAAATAACATGAAACTTGTTAAAACTTACTTGAATTCCTGACTCAAACTGATCAGTCCACTCAGAAGGAAGCTGCAATTAGCATCAAAAGAAAAGGGGGAAATCAATAGTAAAAACCCTTTAAAATATTAAATAAAAAAATGAAAGATTAAGCTTTGATAATCATACAGCATCAAAGGAACTTTGCCAATAGTTAGAAATATTTGGTTCACATTCAGTAGGTTCTTTGAAAACCCATTTGTGGCATTTATCAGAAGCAACTTTCCCCATCAACCTATCAAAATCAATCAAACAATTCATCCCAATTAGAAAGAAAATGCACCTCAGAAAAAAAAAAAAAAAACAAGCCATTCTTTTCAAACATAGGAGTCTACAAAAAAAAAAAACACCTACCCAGTACCCACCCTTCTCCATAATTATATAACTGAATAGACATTTTGCTGAATGATTTCCTAACTGGGTCATCTCCATCGATCTCTTCAAGACAATCTGTTACTCTTCCTCGACAGAATCCATCTTCCCACATTAACATCCTTAAAAATCAAACAAAAAAACATAAACTTTAAGAAGAAAATCAAAATAAAAACATGAACTTTAAAATTTTTAGACAAGAAAAGAGAGATTACAAGCTGCCATTGTCATCCCCAACTTTGCATCCATTACCACCTCTGATTCTTCTGTGAGAAAACAAACCAACAAAAAGTGGAAGAAACCCATCCCCCATTTTAGTAAACAAGCCCAAAAACCAGACATAATTATAAAAATGAAGAGAGAGGGAGAGAGAGAGAGAGAGAGAGACATACGGTCGAGGGCGAATGGTCCAGAAGACAGAGTAAGTCCAGTCTGAGTTAAGACAGACACTTCTGAGGGCCTCATGAAGGGCCATCATCCCAACAGCTTCTTTGCTTCTGTCTGATCCTCCTGAGCCCACCATTTCTCTCTGTCTCTATATCTCTAATTTGCCTTTTTTTTTTCTTCTATATCTTTCTCTGCTACACTTCTCAAAACTGACCCAAGTTTTCTTACCTTCCTTCTTCTTCCACTACAAAACTAGACTTCTTCTTCATTCTTCATCCATTAATTTCAAAGTTTTAACTTGCCAACTCCCTCTCTCTCTCTTCTTTCTTTTCTCCTTCTGCTTGCCTCAAATAAGCAGGTTTTGTAATGAAAAGAAAGAAGAAGGAAGAGAGAGAGAGAGAGAGAGAGAGAGAGAGAGAGAGAGGGTGAAAAAAAAATTTGGCTTGGTCTCGTATGATTGTAACTAAACTATGTGAAATTGTAAGTGGGGTCAACTTTCTTTTTCCTCTTTTTATGTCTTCTCTTCCAAATCACAGCAGTGATTTTGTTGTGTCTGTCATGAGATGAGAGAGAATGGAAATTTTTTTTTCCCTTTCTTTCTTTTACTTTAGTATTGTATAGTACCCTCAATTCTAACACCCTTTTCTTTTTTCTAGCATCTCCTTGTTGAGAATCTAAGTTAGAACAAAGGATGAAGGCAAGCTAGGGCGTTTTGGATTGTGGGTTTAAGAAAATTAGATGTGTTGTTTGGAATTATAAAGTCTAAATTTATGTAGTCTGTGTTTAAATTTGCGTTATTAATTGTAGAAACTCTTGTTGTCGGAAAAAATAAAAATTATTGTAATGTAATAAATTCATGAAGTTTAAAAAAGTATAGTGATGTATTATAATAACTTGTTTCATTCTTATGTTTGTTTCACACTTCATTTCTATTAGTATTGGCATCATTTTCCCAAGTTTACTATTGGATTTGGCATCTCATCCAATACACTCATATTATTTTTACTATTCATTTGCATTCTCGTATAATCCAAACATATAACATCATAAACTCATATAAATCCAGGCATCATAAACTCATACTTCACTTTTTCAGACATTACGAAATTGGGTTTTCCTTTCCAAAACCTCCCCTAGAGTTTTTTTCTTCTTTTTCTCTTAACATCCTATTTTTTTAGAGTATTCACTTTACAAAAAGTTAATAGCAGAGATGCTTGGTTTTGTATGGTTTATGTTTTTTATGTCATCTTGTTGTCTCAATTTTTTTTTGTATGGATTTTGTCACTCATATTCCAAATAGTTAGAAATGAGAAAAATGGTATAGAAGTTTCAGTACAAAAGGTTTTTTTTCCCTACTTTATTTAGTTAGAAGCACAAGCAAATGTGAGCATAAAAGCATTGTATGGTGAGAAAGTAAGGGTGTTCTTTTGCCATTTAACTTGAAACTATTAGCTATCCTATCTCTATTCCTTTTCTTTTTTTTTAACTTTAATTTACTATTCGAACTCAAAAGAAGTAAAAGGTTTCCAAAAAAGTAAAGATAACAATATATTAAAAAAAAGTTTAGAAATATGATTTGTCACTAAAGTATGAATGATTTTATTAATTTAGAACTAATTCCTTCAGCACTCGATTGACTGTTTTAATAGATAAAGAGGAGCACGTTACTTGGTAAGGGAATTCGCTTCTACAGCCAAATCTCAAACTGTAGAAAGTCTTTGATGAATCACTCTCGAAAATGAATCTAAATTAAGAACAATGACGCTTCAATATGCCACAATCATATTAGTCACGTGTGTCGCGTGTTCTAATTCCAATAATCAAAATGTTAATAAATTAGTGCAGTTTATAGAATAGATCACTATCAATAAGATCTAAAGTTTACAAACATCTATTAAATTTTTCTGAATATTTGAATATAATTACAACACGTGGCAAACTTAAAAACATTTTTCAACCACAATTTATAAATCACATAAACCACTCGATGCAACTTGATGTCTATCCAAATGATGTGATTGCAAAGAAATAATAGAATTTGCCTCGAATAGTATAATTCAAATAATTCATTAAATTATTGAACTATTTTTCATGGGTATTCAATGAATTTGTATGTTTTTTTTTTTACTTTTTTGAGTGCAAGTTTAATAATTTATCGAGCAATTTGATTATCTTTCATTATTATTTTCAATAAATTTGTTAGTTTTTTTTTTTTTACTTTTTTAGTTCAATAAATTATTGAATTATAATTCATTAAATTATTGAACCATAATTATACTATTTTAGTCAATTTTAAAAAGTTATAACATTTCAATAATTAATATATAAAAATATATTATATTAGTAATGGTCCCAATAGATAATTTCTAAAGAATATCATATCCATCAAAACTTCTTATTTCATAGGGCAAATCTATTAAACTTGATCCATCACTCTTACCATGTAATAAAAACCTCAAAATACCCTAATGAAAATCTATTCCAAATCCTCATGAACATTAGCCAAACACGGCCTTAAGAAATACCAAACTCCAAAAGGAGGATAAGTTAGAGAAATGGCATTTGGCACACAGAATCTTTCGAGTCAAAAGCAAGAAGTTGGGATTCTCAAAAACTCTGAAATGTTAGATTTGGATGAGTTTTTTAAGGGATTATTTATCAGATTATCATATTATTATTGTGTCAGTTTTTTAACTTGCACGAACAATAGGGTCAATTATGTAAAACTTGTACGGCTCTTTTTTTTGCCCTTTTATAATTAAAGTTACTTGTAGCTTTGGAGCACTCCCTCGCCTCAATTTTCTTCAACTCTAATTATTGTTCTGTGAAATCTCAATTGTGTCCTCCCTATTATTAGTTCGGATAGCCAAATCTTTTCAACTTTTTTTTTTTTTTCTTTTAAGACGGCGTGAGGACTTTTCTTTTTCTTTTTTCTAAAAGGATAAAATGCAACCGTGGCAAGATACATGAACATCTTATGTAATTCAAATATTGTAAATCATACTCCTATAATTTTAAAGAGCTCGTTTTAATGTTATTAACTTTCTTTTTAGTCATAATTTATTCATTTGAACTATAATTTAAATTATTTAAGATATTTTAAAATCTTCATTTTAAACTCTACGTTACGGTTACTTTAAACCTTCAAAATTATCAATAAATAAAAGAGTATAAGATATGCTTGAAGTCATTAACTCTTTTGTTTACTGAAAATTTAGAAGTTTTGAAATGCATAAGGTAGAGCCGAAAAATGAAGATTACAAAATATTTTGAATAATCTAAATCAGAGTTCAAATGAATAAGCTATGTTGTAAAAAAAATTTATAACATTGGAGGAGGAGGTTTCATTAACATAAATTGAAACTACAAATGTGTGATTTGCCACTTTTAAACTACCGAGGGTGTGCCAATTTGAGCATATCTCAACTGGTGAGACATTCACTCACTTCCCTTTGAGGTGGAATGTTCGAGTCTCCCCTCTCCTACCCCAATTTGATGTAATATCTGAAGAAGAAAAAAACTATGAGAATGTTATCTATCGTTTACCCCTTCTAAAATTATATATTTTGATCCTTTGATATTTGAGTTAGGGTATTATTTAGATTTTCAATTTAATAGATTAAATTTTTATCTTTCATAATTAAAAAAATAAATAAATAGATATGACTTTTATGACTTTTTTTAATTAATTTTTTATACTAAATTTATATTGTTTTTGCTTTTTTTTCGACTTGTTTAAATGTAAATGTAGTATTGATAATATATATATCATGTAAATCATGTTATCATTTAGCCTATTTATTCAGTTTTTGGTTAGTGTATATAATAAAAAAATAACCTTACACGTAGTGGTTATATTTATAATTCCTATTAAAATCTTGTATGTTAAATTTTAGTTTTTTGAAATTTAGGGCCGTTCATTTTCCGTTATCTTAAATACCATGTAATCTAAGATTACTTAGAATCTCATAAGTATAAAATATTACATTGTTTGTTACGTTGTATTTAAGGGAGAAAATTTAATGAATTAATAATTCTTCCAATAATACCCTTGTTTTATGTTTCTCTTTAATAAATTTTATATATGAATTTAATTAATATTTTTTTGATAGATTAATATACATATACTATTTTTATAATTTAATTAGTTTATAATTTATTTATTTAAATATTTAATTAACATAAAAATTTAAATTTAATTTTATATACTTATTTGATACTAATGAATTTATTAAAGTATCAATAATTAGTGTAACGAAAAAATTATTTATGTTTCTAAATTTAGTTATTGATGAGAAAATAAATTATCTTATGTATTTATATGTAAAAAGAAAAATAATTTTTTATAATATTGAAGGACAAAAAAGTAAAAAATAGAATACATTCGTAATGTAATCTTAAAAACCCACCAATGGAGAGTGTATTCTAAAATAGCCAGATATCATGTATTCTTTGATTACATGTAATCTAAGATATCCTTATATCTTTAAATACAGTAAAATGAACAATGTTATCTAAATACACCTCCCTCCATAATCTTAGATAACATTGAAATGAACGGCCCCTAAATGAAATATAATTTATAGATCCTGGACTATTTTTTTTCCTCATTGACAAGTAGGTGTAGCTAGCAAAAGCATTATTTGATAATGTATTTGTAATGTATTGATTGATTTATAACTTTTCAATCTTAAAAGTAGACGTGTTATGAATGTGTTATAATATTGATGATGAAGGATATAGATTCATAAAATGAAAATTAATGAAAGGGCCTATTTCGTGTTGTTTATAAAGATTGTTTGCTACCTTAATTTTTAAAATCAAATTTTGGATCATTGATAGTTATATATTTAAAGTCTTTATTCACTAATTTGTGTTTTAATGATTAAAAACAAATCAATACAAAAACAAAAATTGAGGCTTATAAATATTAATTATGAAAAGAAAAGGTAACTTATAGAATAGTCATCTAAATACACATTGGTATTATATTTTCATTCTAAAACGAAAATAACATCTGAAAGAAAAAGGGATCTACCTTATTGAGAGGAACAATATTGTTGACAAAATAATTTTATTTATATGTAAGAAATGAACCAATATTATGCAAAATTGATTTTTTATTACATTTTACTTTTCTCTATTTTATTTTTAAAAAGTAGTTTTTTTATCAAAATTTAGCCTCTAAAAAACACTGTCGGCTACAGAACATCTTCGTAAGGCTCGAAATTATTAGTAAATTAGTCTAAGAATATTTAAAAATAGACTCAAAACTTTAAATCTTATATTTATCTTTATATGGTGATCAAATGATAATAATATAATGGTCATATGAAGTGTAATGAAATTTAGGATATCAAACGGTGACATGTGACAATTTCTCATAACTATCAATCCACATCACAACCTATCACTAATAAAAATAAATTATATTGTTTATCCTAAATTTACATAAAAAACGATTATGTATAGATTACAACAATAAATAGTGACACCGAAAAAAATCACAACATGGTTACACGAGAACTCAAATATGATAAATGTCTTTTTCATAATTAATCTCTAATTATCTCAACAATCTTAATGTAATGATATGAAATGATAATCTTATAGATATAGTAGTCTTTGAGAGTCCTATTACAATTATTGAAAATAATCTAAAATAAAATCATTAACGAAATAAAGTTAACATTGATTTCCGAATCCCAAGTTTTGATTTGTGAAATCATAAGTGGGTAATATGGTCAATTCACATGGGGGAAGGACAAAAAAGAAAGAGAAAGAAAAGTTGATTATAATATTTGGCAGGAATCACATCAGAGTAAATTAATTATTAGTCCCAAAGTATGATTAATTAATGTAATGGGAAAAAGGAGAGAAAGAGAATTAGCGAGTCACGTGCGCACGTGCCGTGGCAGGGAGAGTCGGTGCATCGTTTGTAATTAAGAAAAGCGAAGCGCACGAATTGCGGGGCACTGCGTCCTCAAATCACGACATCACCTTCCTCAAAAGCCACGCTCTCTTTTCCACGCGCCACATGACAGTCACTCGTTTCCGTTTCCAACACGCACCTCGATGCGCGCGTGGGGTTAAAATATTTTTTAATTAAAATAAATAAATAAATAAATCTCAGATCTCCGTTCTGTTTCTGGGCTGAGAATCTCGTCCTCCGCATTGACCGGCCCATGGCCCACTTGTTCTTGAAAACCCGCAACGGGACGGACCGTATCTTTTGTGGGCCCCACACCCGAAATCTCCTCAATATCTTCTTAATCTCCTTAAACCCACACTAATTAATCAATTTATCTAATCCTTAATCATAACCTTTAGACTCTTATTATTATAATTAGTACAGAAATTTGAGTGGTCCTTTTTTATTTTCTGAAATTTCTATTTAAACAAACAAAAAAAAATCAAATATAGTAGTTTTTTTTAAAAAAAATGATCCGAGAACTTTGATAATGATAATCAATTTGTTTTTATTTTATAATAATTATTGTGTTACATTATCAACGTTGATATTGATATAATAATTATCACTTAGAAGTCGTTTGGTAATCAATAGTGAGAAATGGTGTTAGTATGTAGGAATATGATGTCCATCTCAATTGTAAACATGAAAATGTGATGTTATTACCAATAATAACACATGTATCAACCAAACATTAAAATGGGTATTCACAAATCAAATTAATGTTTATGGTTTAATAAAACTCATAAAACGTCTTTGCCACTACCATATTTACACGTTAGTTTCACTACATCGTTATCTACATCTATCACGGTTGTCACGTTCAAAGAAAACATAAACATAATATATATATATATATACTTGTTGGGGTAATAGCCCATATGCGTTTTGTAAATTTTTTCAAATTATAACGACTAAATTAAAACTTTTAAAATTAGGATTATATTAACAAAAACCTCAAATTTTAAAACTAAATGAAAAAATTTAAAAACTATAGAGCCTAAATCAAAACATAATTAAATCATCATTGATTCAATTCCAAATTTTATTTAAATCATTTATACAATATGTTCTATTGAATATACAATCACCCCTAATTAGTAATTAGGGAGAGGATCAAAACAACCCCACACCCAAGACAAAAATCTAATTTGAATAAAGTGGTGCATCATATCAAGATAAAAATTATTATTATTATGATTTCAAATGATTTATTAATTTTTTTAGTATTGGAGTCATGTCAATTTTTGTTCATTTATTTAATTTTTAAATTTTATTATAATAAATAGAAATTGTGTAGAAAATGTCAAAAAATGTATCCTCATGCACTGTTCATTAAATTGACCTCATGTCTGTCTTTGCCTATCACATTTGTGATTTGTCAATAATCCAACTTTTTCTAGAATTACCCATGTTTTTTTGTCCTCTCTAGTTGAAAGTCATGTTTTTACGTAAAATCTAATGAGAATATGATGTCAATTCAATTATTTTTTTTAAAATATCTATACACAAAAATAATATAGATAAATGAATATTATTCATTGTTTTAAAATATTTTTTGTGAGACTTTTGATATAATATGATTTAATAGAGATTTAGATTAGTGTTTAAATTAAGTTAGTTTTGAAGTAGTTTAGAAATTATTTTCAAAATAACTATTTGAGTATTGTTTTGTGTTGTTTATATGGATGGGTAATAAATGATTAATTAATTTTTAATTATATATTAAAACTCTATATCCTTTCATGTCAAATAAAGATGTATATCATAATTTCTTAGTGGAATATTTAAATAAAAGTTTTGATTGTTTTTCGTTATGGTGAAATTTCTATTTTAGTTTATATCTTCTTCTTTTTTTTATGTTGATCCATAAGTTTTTATTATCTCTCTTTTTTCTACTTTCATTAATCTCCAAATTTAGTTTTTGTTCTAAAAATCTTGGTTATGAATTAATATATAAACATGATACAAATCCATATCATATATTTATCACCATTTTTATGATGATGATTAAATCTAGTCTAATCAAAGTTGAAGAATTAAAATTAATACCTTTTTATAAATTAGGTAACGATAATACTATTGAATATATTTATTAAGACTTAAAATTGAGATTTCAAAATTCAAACGACTAAAATAATCTAAGATCATATTTAAATCTAAAGAAAAACTATGAGTTATTATATCTAATTTATGAACATTTGCTCGTATCTATCAATCTAAATACGACCAACTTGTTAGATATAGGTTTGAAATTTTCCTCCTCAACTTAATATAATATATAGATATGGTAAAAATATATGTATCAAATTATTACCATTATTTAATATTTTGATTATCAAAAACCTCCATTAAATTCCAGAGGTATTTACTCAGATTAAATTTTCAAAAGAAAAAAAAAATCAAGATTTCCTCTTTGGCAAGTTTATTAATAGTGATAATCATGAGCAATTATATCATGATTACGATATAAATCCATCACCACCAGCTTGTTTTACACTAATTTAATTCCTATATTACTATATAATATAAAAGATAAAATATATTAAATATCTTTATTTGGACATGAAATATAAATTATTATTATTATTCCATTTAATTTCTATTATTTTCAATCGTTTAATTGAATCTTTAAAGTACTTGATTACATCAAATTTCTATCCAATTGCATAGTTTCAAATCAGCCGCAGATTCTTGATGTGACTTTTAAAAGATATAGTAATTTTTTAAGCTACGTATCTTAATCATTGTTATTTCTTCTTTATTTTCTTTTATTACAAGAGTTTTTTAGCCTTTTGAATAATATTTTTTAGATTTCACATAATCAACTTTTAAGAGGTGTTTGGTATATGATATAGAATGAGAATGAGATGTCTGAAATTTAAATGTTTGTGAATAGAATGTATGTATTCGATATGCATGAATGAGATTGTTGTAAAATATGGCTTAGTTTTTTTATTTAATTAATTTATTATATTTTTATAAATTGAACAGTTGTATAAAAATAAATTAGATAAATCAGTAATATTTTATTTTAAAAATTACTTCACACAAAATTTTAAAATATTTTTTTAATTAAAAATTAATAAGTAAAAAAATTGAATTGAATACTTAATTTTTATATTTGACAGGTTTAAGATGTCAATCTAAAAAGGAATATGATTCCAATCTCACCAAATGAATAATCCCTAAAATTTGTTAGAACATAAATAATTTTTTTTTAACATCACATCACAATTCAAATACAACTTTAGTTTTGAATAATATTAATTATTTTATAAAAACCGAATTAAAAGTTATTATTACATTAAGAATAAAATTCAAACTTCTAAAATAATAAAGACTCAACTAAAATTATATAATACATAGTTTATACATCATATCATAGATTTATTCCAGAAAATATAACAAAAGATTATGAATAAAAAATAAAGAATTTTAAAAAGGATGATTTAGAGAGAAAAGACGTGGTATTTGAAAGAAGAAGAAAAAGTGAACAATTTCTTTTTTTAGTAATGATAATTAAAAAAAAGTAAACAGTTAACACCACCGAATCCGAAAGAAAAGAGGGGAAATCTCTTAAAAAAGACTTTTGATCTTTCAATTTCAAATTTTAGCTTAATTTGTTCCAAATTCGATGAATTATTTGAATCATACAATCTGAGCTCTTTCAATTTCTAAGGACGGACCGATGCTGATTGAGTGATTATTTTACAATCAAAATTATTAATAACTATGTTTGTGACAGTAATGAGTAAATTAAGAAAATACCCTTAAAATAATCAAGTTTTGCTTATTTGGACTAAGGATCAGTTTAGTATTATTGTATCTATTGAAATAATCATTGTTAATTTTGGTGTAAGAAAATCATTTTATCATAAAATAGAAAAGTGATAAGTAAATTCAATTTCTAAAAACTGTTATGAAATATATAAATAATTTTATAATATTTGATATATTAATTTATAGGACTTGCTTATATTTATAATGAAAAAATTGCTACAACTGTCAAAAAATTTGTTTTTATTATTATTATCTAAAATCTAATAAGTATATATTTTATGTCCTTGATGTTAAATGATTAATTTGTCATAAATCATAGGTTAAGTTTTTTAGTCTAGTAGTAACTTAACATGATATAAGAGTCGGTCTTGAATTCAAATTTATGTATTGTAATTTCCTCCACAATTATTAATATTCTAAGTGATTGGACCCCATGTAAAATATCTAAACTCCCACGTGAAGAGAAGTGTTGAGATATATTAAATGATTAAAATTGTCTTAACCCAATAATTTAAGTTTTTGGGTATAATGATGACTTCACATACATAAAAAGATATGACAACTTTTTATTACAAAAGTGTAATTTAGATTAATTTAATCTCAATTACTCATAAAAAAATGTTTAAAACAATTTAAATTAAAGATTTTGTAAAGAAATTTAAATATGACACTTAACAAAGTGATTGTTGAAAATCTATAAAATTGAGTTTACCAAATAAGAAAAATAAGATTTTATGAAAAACAGTCTAATCTCAAAGCCAAACGAGGCCTCATTGTTTATTTGATCCTATAAATTAAAAAGAACAACAATGGTCCCTGAATAACTTTGATCGTTAATTTGACCAACGGTTCGATGATAAAGTAATTAGCCATGTGAGAGAGGGGAGAGAAGGAGAAAGAAGTGAGAGAAATTTAATAAGATATTTTTTTTAGATATTATATCAAAATGAGAGAAGAGATATCCGAACATTTGATCTTAGAGAAAATAGTACATATGGCCTTTTTAAAATATTACATCAAATTTATAGAGGGTAGACTCGAACATCCAATCTCATGGACTGGGAATAGGTGTTATGAACAAAAGAATTCAAATGATTTACTAGTTGTGAGCCATACTCAAAGTCAGTAATAATTTATTTAAAATAATACTTGCTAGAAAAAAATTGAGAATTTACAAAAATGACCTCCAAAATCTTAAGTTAAAGAATTGTGACTTCCACATTATATTTTATACTATTTTAACTCTCTATTTATGTTATTAGCCGGTGAAAAGTTTCAAATACCCTTAAAAAAATTTGATCCTTTGAAAACTATAAAAAAAAAATCGATATTTGTTCTAAATTGTTTTTCTTCTTTCTTAAGCATATTCTCTGAGATAAACACAACTCAAAATCTCAAATTAAGCAATTAGCATACATAGAAATGATCTCAGATAGAAGAAGGAAGAAGTATGATTTTTATTTTTTTTGTGGTGTCTCTCTTTTTAAGATTTTTCATATTAGGATTGGGACCAATCGTAAACCACAATTGGTACCAATAGCGGCCTACAATTGAGACCAATTGTTGCTTACATTTGGAAATATTAAACAATATCAAAATCTTGACAGTAACGTCTCTCTCTTTCTTCCTCTTTCTAATTCAAAAAATCAAAATTTAAAAAAAAAAAAAAAAGTTGGGCGTGACGTTTTAATTTTCATGTAAAAAAAATTGTCCAAGAACACCATCTCTCTTACTTCATCTTTCAAAAAAATTCATTTATACGTTAAATTTTTTTCCCTTGTTTGATTTATTGGCTATATTATGAACATCTTAAGAAAGAAGAAAGAAAAACAAGGATATGAATTTTTTTTAGTCTTCAAAGGATGAAGAGTTTTTTTTTTTAGATATTACATCAAATTGGGGGAGGGGAAGACTCGAATCTTCGACCTCATGGAAAGGGAGCAGGTGCCTAACCACTTAAGCTATGCTTGTGTTGGCAAGGATCAAAAGTTTTTTAAATGGTATTTGAGGCTTTTCACCGGCTGATGATATAAGTAGATTGTCAAAATCTCTAATATATAAAAGTGGGGATGTTTTATAAACATTTTAGGACTATTATACCCTTTTTTATAAAATATGCCACACAATAATTAATTACCACTAACAATTAATTATTATATTCTTATATTACATTCTCTTATTTAATACAATGAGTTTAATTTTTTTTAATAAAATAGTTTACCATTTCTATCGAAGTTGATTATTATTATGAACTATATCTTCAAAACTATATACTAATTTTAATTTAAAAATAAATATTATTTTGAAAATATATTTCGATCTTCCCTTTTTTTAAGTAATATTATTATTCAAGTTTTACTATTTACTAATGCGTATATACTTTCCCCCATATTATGATGTTTCTTTCTAAAATGTAGTTTATAGTATATTATTTCATTATTCCTAAGGTATGTTTTGAGAATTCAAGATGTTTGTTTGTAATTAGAATTTAATGCATGAGCATTTATTTAAAAAAAATTATAATATAATCAATATATAGTGTCAACATCTATGTTTACTTTTTAAAATAATGTATCAATATCTATTTGAGTTCGTACAAAACTTTACTTTGTAAAAAGTTTTTAAAAATATTCTTTGTATCAAATTTGATATTAAAAATATTAAATGTGATCAAATTATCGAATTTCATATTCAGATTTATCATTTTTCATAAGTAAAATATTTAATATATTTATTTAAAAAATTAAAAAAATATTTTAATATAAAATAAGATACTATGAAAACATATCACGTGCAAGGCACGTGTTAATATACTAGTAATATAAAATAGAAGATGGAGGTCAAAGTCGAGATTTTGTAGGTCATTTATATAAATTTACAAAAAATCTGATTGTCACATCAAATCGTTTGTCCGATTATTTGCCAAGCTATCCGACCCTAGAACTACTTTCTAAATCTTAAGTACTAAAGTTTCATGATGTGATTACTCAATTCTAAATTTTGAAGGTACAACCTCTACAATTTATGGAGTCATGATTTATTCAATTTCCTAAAAAAATTATTTATAGCAGACGAGCAACACATGGAGTAAATTATTTCCAACTAGTAATTTGACAAAAATTTGATAACCATAGGAAATTACTTTTTATTTTGAATTAATTACACCAATAACCAATTTAATTCACTTAATTTCAGTTTTAATGGTTGTTTCATATCAATATCAGATTTACCCATAAAACACCATTTATGGTGGCGATTCTGGTGGATTCCGATTTCATTGTTTACCTTCTTACCCTTTCATCTCTCCTAATAACTATATCTCATTAATTACATATCATTTAATTAAGGAAAATTTATCGGGGTATGTTTCGTCATTTCACAGTGTAATTTAATTTTTCTGGTGGTGGTTTTGGGTAGTTTTGATATATATATAAAAGATTGTGTCTTTTTGAAATAAACAATATTAATTTGTCTAATACTGAAATTAACCCTTTTATTTTCTTATTTTTAAAAATCACTCAAATAAACCATTAAAGACGACCCATTTAATGCAAGGTTCAATGTAAATTAATTATCTAATGACCAAGTTAGGTAAAATATTGTGGTTGAAAATCAAACTCCAGTTGGGAAACTTTATTATATCAAATGGAATTCAAAGCACCAAAACTTAGCTTTGTGTAAACAACGTGCGTAATCCTAAATTTAAGGTACTAACTTGTTTGGTTTGACCACGTAATGTTGGACAAATTTCTCATCTCATCTTCCCTTAAATATTTATATTTTGCCCAATATTCTCTTCTTACCTACTCTTCATTTTTCATTTTAAGTATGAATGTTTGATTGACATGTTATTATTATGGGTGCAAATCATACACGAGGAAGATTATACGAGATTATAACTGCGAATGATTTTTATTGAAATTATATGTATTTAATAGAATAAAAAATCGAAAGTAATATCATTATATTAATTTCAAGTTGATTTAATGGAAAGGTTAACTCTGAGAGTAAATGTTCGAATCTTACTCTTATTAAAATTCATAAATGATTTAAAATAATATATTTTAGAGATGTATTTACTATGATATCATTAAATTCTGAAATTTATTTAAATGTATCATGTTTTAAGGAGTTTAAATTTTTAAATAAGTTAATATTTGAATAGTTTTTATAACCAAATATATTATTTCGGTATTTATCCCGATTTTTTTTTAAATAATGTGAAGTTACTTGAGGTTTTCTTTGTCACAAGTCCTAACGGCTATTATTGAAATTATATTTTTGTTTGCCTGATATTAAATTCTGGAGTAAAGTAGGACGGTGGGATTTGGTAACGAGATCCCACTTGCTATAAAGATGGGAGGAGAAAAATGAAATGTGGTCTTTTTTTTTTTTACTTGTGTTGTTGGGCAACAAGAATTTTAGGTGAATGCATTTTAGTCACCCCTAGAAGATTATGCCAAAGTTCTTTAAATGAATATGTGGTATATATTTTTATACTTTTAATTTTATCACGTTTGAACTATATCTATATTTGTCGAGTATATAATTGAGAGTGTTTCAATCAGGATATAATTCATTGGTCATAAATATGTAGTTTCACCTTAAAAAAAGTAGTTCAATCTATCACCTTAATATTGTATTTAAAAAAAAAACACACAATTGTCAATAAACAACAATAACATGTATTAAATCCTCAATATGCCTCAACCTATCAATAGATGTTTTCAAAAAAAAAAATTTAACTTTTAAATGGTAAGAAATTTAAATATTTGAAGTCACTATTCACAACTCTATGAATGACTAAGTTCGAGTTGTATAGCTTTGTTAAGGGTGCATTTTGTTGACTATCTTTATTAAGTTTAAGGTTGTTAAACCTTAGTTTATCTTACATGTGTTTAGATTGCGTAAAATGATGAATTTTTTAAGTTTGAGTTAATATAAAATATTTGAATTATAAAAAATGAGTTTGTCAAGGATAAAGTGTTTAGATAACCCATCATATGAGGTTGTAAAATCAGGAACCAAACATGGATTACGTTTGTGTAGTCCAAACCTCTGGTCTAAACTTGTGAGCCAAACCACACTTTAACACCACATTGATTAGAAAGTGACCATATTTAGGTAATGGTTTCACATATTTAACCAAATAATTGATATAATCAATAGTAAAACTTAACCGATATAAATTACATGCACACCTGGCAAAGATTTTATTGCCTTTTATGGTGCACTTCGATTCTCGAACATAGAGAAGTTTCGTATTGCTTGCATTATTGTCTTAAGAATCTTTGTCCAATGAGAATATCTATGTTTTTTTAGAGATATTATATTAAAATAGGGAAGAGAAAACTCGAACTTTCAATCGGGATTACATATGTCTAACGAGTTAAATTATATTAAGTTGCCCGTGATACTATGTTGACCTAACCTTTCTAGATAATGTATAATATACTCTATTTTAAGCCCAACAATAATCTTCGCGTTTTGTTTTTAAGCAACCCAATAATCTTCTTAATATCTCTTAAAGTGACCCAGAGGGCCAGAACTATTGGGCTTTTCGAATTGGGCGGCCTTTAACAGTCATCGATGGCAACCAGAAATGCAGCAAAAATTATACTGAATTAGTGAACTTAAATCTTGTTAATCTTGCTTTTTAAAAAATTAGGGTTAATATTTTCATGAAAAAAAATGTTAATATTTAGTTTAATTGGAAAAAAATTAACTCATGCCTCCCATTTATCCCATTAAACTATAAATTTAATTTTATAACATTAAACTTGAATTTATTTGATGCGATTTAAATATTCTGTTAATTAAATTATAAATAATTTTTTGAAAATTTATAGTTAAGTGTGGATAATGTCGTTTTTGTGGATATTGATTTTTATGTTTGTGACAAAATTTCTATGGCTAGATTAGGTTATGTTTGTGTTGGGTTTAAACTTTGTTATGGTTTCATGTTTGTGAGTATTTTGTTAAAGATTGAACATTTTATTAATTACGTTATAAATATTTTATTAACTTTATTTTTTATGATTCATTTGCCGAGTTAGGATAATAATTTTGTTTTATTTAGATGATAATATTAATCACAATTCACTCACAAAATTTATGGAATTAATGTCCTTAAAAGTTTAGGGTTTAAATGGACACATCACATTAATAATTCTACCGTTTATATTTTTTAACATTACATAACAAATACTGGTTCGGTTTTTATTTTACATGAATTCAATCAACCAATTTCAATAAAAAGGAATATTTAATATAATTGTTTTTTCAAATTATCAATTAGCAATTAACAATAGTAATCATCATGGAAATTACAAAGCTCAAATTAAGTGGAATATATTTTTTAAGGCAAATTGCAAAGAACACATTGTGGTTTGGGTAAAGAGTTTAAAAAATATCGAAATTATCTTAAAATGAAAAAAGAAATCGAAATTGATAGGAAATTTGACAAAATTACAAAAGAAGGAAAAAAAAAAAAAGAAAAAAAAAAGAAAAGAAAAGAAAAGAAAAGGGTGATGGTTAAATGTAATTCCCATTAAAACCAACAAAATTTCTCTTTGATTTCGCGGCTCTCACAAAGCCTCTCTCTGCATAAAAAAACAGAGAGGAAGAAAGACGAGGAAGAGAAGAGATCTGTCGTGTTATTGTTCTTTAGACCATTTCCTCGTCATCTTCTCCTGAATCGCTTTCTTGGGTTAGTCTTCAAATCTCAATCTAGGAACAGAACTGATAGTGATAAGATTACTATTGAATCTTGAGAAATTTAAAAGCCCCCATTTTTAAGGAACTTGTTTGTTGTTGCTGTTGTTGTTTCACTTTCGATGTATCCGCTGCCTTGTCACTATTGCGTATCTTTGTTTCTTTAACTTGTTTTGTGTTTTTTTGTCGAGACCCACTTGCTTTGCTTTGGCTTCAAGAGCTTATTTGCTTTGCATTGTCTTATATCTATTCAGTTCTCTCTCTTTTTTCTTCTTCTTAATTTGGATTTCTTATTGTTGGAAAATTCGTGTTTTTTATGGTGTTTCATGTGTTGGGTTGGTTATGGTATTGATCATTTATGTTTCTATGGTGTTTACCAATGCTATTTTCAGATTTGGTGCTGGAGGCTGCAGTTGGGTCTTGTAAAAAATCAATTTTTGGTGTGAATTTGGAGTTGAGGATTCGATTTTTGGTATGATAATTGCGGGGAATCTGGATATGAGATGGTTGAGTTGGTCTCTAATTGTGGTCTGTTTGGAAATTTAGAATAATGTGGTAATTGCTAAGTGAGTGAAAGGTGAAGAAGATTTCTAGCACAGATGTCTGACGTGGCGAGTATTGCAGAAGCTGTAGCATCGAGGTTTAGTTCTTTGGAACTTATTGGAAGAGGATCTTTTGGCGATGTTTACAAGGGGTTAGTTGTGATTATGTTATTGTTATCTTACATTCAATGTGTTCAATGTTGTAATTTGTCAATTGTTATACACTTGTAACAGTAGAGTACTCGTAATTGCAATGCAACTATAATAAAAACGATTTCAATGGGAGAACATGTTGGGAAATACTAATGCTCTTCGTCTAACTTCAAGTTATTTTAATTAACCACACACAGATTATTATTTTGTTTTTTTTGTAAAGAACCACACACAGATTATGAGAAACAGACATTGTATTTTTGATGAGATAAATGATCGGAAATGAATTTATATGTGATCACCAGTGAGAATTAAGAGATGTGTACAATTTTATGCCACACTCCTATACTTCAATTACAAGTTATCATCATCATAAATAGACATAATGACATCCCTTTCGTAACCTAAGGTTCTGGAGGTGGCTTATTTCTTTTTTCCTTTTATTTAATTATTTTTTTGGTGGGTGTATGTGTGGATAATCTACGTAGTTTAATTTTCATGTTGAAATAGTAAATGAATTGCTCATTGAGCTTATCACTTGATGCGTTTCTGCATTTGCAGGTTTGACAAGGAGCTTAACAAAGAAGTTGCTATTAAAGTTATTGATTTGGAAGAATCGTAAGTACAGATTTGGGTTATTTTTTTTTTCTGTACTCAATTAACTTTAGATTTAGGGCTCTTGTATTTTATCAAAAAAATAAAATTAAATAAGCTTGTCTTAACTATGAATAACCTAACCGATAAGGTACTCCAATTTGTTTGGTTTAGATACTTCATCTGTTTATTACGAAATGGCAGTGGCACAAATCTAGTGCATTCTTTGTCATCCTCATTGTTTTGAAATGAGGAATTATTTTAACACTTATTTCTTTATCTTTTGATCTTTGCATGACTTTTGCTCCAGCTGGTCAGTGTCACATCTGTTCATATGACTATCACCTCCATAAAACTCTCCAATTTTGTTAGAATACGTTTACAATTTATGTGTCATGATCATATTACAATTATTTAGTCTACTTACATAGAAATTATTAGTTTTATGGCATGCTATTCGAAAAGATTGGCATTGGTTTATATCTCTCACTCTCAGCCTCCTTCAAGAATTTGACATGAGTTTTATTAACTTTTTGCTGGTTATGGTAGAGGTTTTCCTGTATTTCTTATTAAGTTGAATTCAATTGTGGGACCATGGATATTATTTTAGGAAGTTGTTAACTTTCCATCCACATTGTACGGATAACCAAAGATATCAAGACGGTTCTTTTTGGTTAATCATTGGAGTGGTCTCTGGGGTAGGGGCTGGAAATGCTATGAATGGGTAAAACTAAGAAAAATCATAGACTGGATGGAGATCTATTGGTCCAAAAGGAAATCTTGAACTAGGCCACAAAGAAATGGTTGTGGGAATTGACAGTGATGAAGGTAACCGGGTTGATGTGGCTGATTATCAGACTTGGAGAGTCTGGAGACGAGGAGTTGTGACCCCCTACACTCTCTTAGTTCTCTCTGGATGCAATACTTGATTGACGTTGACTCCATACACTGATTAGAGATCTATAAAGCATGGACACTTTGTTTTGGGGATGTGCTACTGTCCGCACTTATCAGACACTCAAAACACTTGTTGGACAAGTGTCTGATTTGTCGAGCACATCATACATGTGTCAGACACTTGTTAACGCATTAGATATATATATATATATATATATCTATCAGTGTTGTTGAGGCGACGCCAGGCGCTCGCCTATGGCGAGAGGCGAGGCGCCCAGCGCCACCATCGCCTCGCCACTGCTCAGGCGAGGCAAAACCAGAAAGCGAGTGCTTTGCCGCTATTTTATCGCTTTTCCAGGGTGGCGAGAGGCGAGGAGGCGAGCGCCAATGCCATCGGGGGCGATCCAACTTAAAAAATTTGGGTTTTTTTAACGTTATCAGAAAAAATAGAGGTGAAAAATAGATTTTTTTCCCGATTCATGTGAAGAAGAAGATGAAGAGAAACTTGTTTCTTTTACAAAAAAAGTAGATGGTGAAGAAAATAAATGGAAGCAGGTTCAGATTGGAGAAAATAGTGAATATGGAGAGAGAAATAACCTAGTGAAACGTGAAAACTAAAGGGGAAGAAGTTGAATCTGAAAAGACTGAGGGGGAAGTGTATTGGGAAGAGAAATTAATAATGTTAGGGTATTGAACAAGTTTCGTGTCTTGATAACCGTAAATGGAAGTCTATTTGTCTTCATATCATTAAATTAATTTTTTAAAAGGAAGAAAATTTAATTATTTATGATTTAGTTTAATCATTTCTATATAAAAATAAAGTTATTTATCTATTTATATTTTATAGAATATATAATTTTATATAATAATGAATACAAAATTTAATTATTTATGATTTAGTTTAATCATTTATATATAACTTTACATATGAATGCTATAGATATATATATTTTTAATATTTATTCAAGTGCGCCTTGCTTCACTAAGGCGACGCCTTTTAGTCGCCTCTCGCTTTGGAGGCAACAAAAGGGGTCGTCGCCTTGGAGTGCGCCTCTCGCTTTGAATCAATATATATATATATATATATATATATATATATATATATATATGTTGGACACTTGTGAACATATGTCAAACAATTGTTGGACACTTGACCTGTAATGTTAGATATTTTATTTATTTATTCATAAAATTGATGGACGTAAAGAGAAATAGAGGAAAACAATAATAAATTTTGAGATTGATAAACATCGAGCTTAGTTTTTAAAACAAGTCTATAAAAATTATTGATTTTCTTATTAATTATTATTTTTATAATACACAATTTCTATTTCATTGATGTATCAAAAAGCCAAAAAGGCAAGGAAGAGATTAGAAAAAGGCCTTCTAGTTTAAAGCTATAGTAGAAGGGGTATAATTACAAAAATATTTACCATTTGCACTCCAATTGGAGGCATTAAGAACACTAAGCTCCCAAATATTCTTCCAAGCATTGAACTTGCCCTCAAAGATTCTTCTTTTCGCTCAATCCATATATTCCAAACAATTGATCTCATCAAATTGTCCCACAAAATCCGTCTTTTGTCTTGAAGCATAGAACCTCCCAAAAAGTCAATGACATTAGACTTCGGGTCCCCATGACTCACCCACTTCATATTGAAGGTATTCAAAAGGGAGAGCTAAGTTGATTGGGAGAAGCTACACTCACCGATTGGTTGAAGGGTGATCCAAGGCTTTCTAGATTGAATTTTATGATTAGAGTTGATGTCATCATTCATGACAAGCCACAAGAAAACTTTGATCTTAATAGGATATCCCCCTTTCCAAATAAGCATGTTAGAGCTATCAATATCATTCCCATTCTTAGTCCACAACATTTGAAGAGCTAATTTGCAAGAGAACCCTTTATTTTTTTTGAGCTTCCAAATTCTAATATCCTCCCTATCGCAAACACAAAGGGGCTCCAGTAAAGCCATCAAATTGATCTACTCCACCACCTCAATGTCTTTTAGATTTCTTCTAAGCTCAACAAACCAAGTGTTCACCTCCCCATTCCAAAAGTCATTAATGGGATGAAGTCTTTTTTTGGTAATGTTGAACGAATTTGGGAATTTAGAGGCCAGAGAGGCATTTAAATCATTTGAAAAAATGTTTATTTGGTATGGTTTTCCCCTTAATCTTTTGTTATAAGGGAAAACTATTTGGTTATTAAATTACTTTTAGTCTTGTAAGTGTGGTAAGGATACTTGTAAAGAATATGTCTCAAGATCTTATATATTTGTTTACTTGAAATGTACCAATGAAGAGAAACGACACTCTCTTAACTAAATGGTTATGGACATTTTCTAATGAAACAAAAGAGCTATCGTTTGAAGTGTTAGCAAGTATTTATGGAAGAAAGTAAATGGTTGGTTTACAGTTACCAATGAAAGGAAGACTGAAAGCACGAAGCCTGTGGTGGAATATCAGAAAATTAAGGCGCCATATAGTAAATTTTACCACAATCAAGCTGGGAATGGAAAAAAACTCTTTTTGGAACAATAAGTGGGGGGAAATATGTCATTAAGCCAATGATTTCCGAGGTTTAAGGATGTTACAATGGAAAGGAAGTTACGGGTCCTAGAGGCATGGGAGGAGAGCAGGAGCACCAACTCATGGAAGATGTTAGCTAGAGGAAAACTTAAATGAAGAAGAGAAAGACATGTGAGTGAACTGGTGCTGGTGCTAAGCGCATACAACAAAGATGTTCAGCTACGGTGCTAAACCCTAACTTCTGTGTGCTTTGTCATGGAAGAGGAGGACCAGGTACATTTATTTTTCCTTTGCTCTTACAGCAGGAGTCTTTTGCTCACTGCCTTTGGGTTTTTTTTTGGTCTTTAGCCGGCATGGTTAAAGAGTACTGGAGACCTATAAAAACAGCCACGATTGCGTGTGGTTAATGGGGCTTGTGGATGGAAAGAAATAGGAGAATATTCAATGGGACGGATTTGGATTGGGAGGAGGTTCTAGATCTATCCAAATATAATGCTTCTTCTTTGTGTTTTCTAACTAATTCTTTTTGTAATTATTCTCCATTTGCAGGGAATGGTTTTTCATATAATCAGATAGGGAGTGCCTTTTTTGTAGGCTCTAGGAGTGTTTTTGATACAGTGCTGTAACATTTTCACCATATCAATCAAAAGTTGTGTTTCCTTTCTGGGGAAGAAATTTTTTTGTTGATGAAACTTTCTGGGAATTGATATCAGTGTTATGAGTAGTACCAAAAATTTATGTTTTCTTAATAGTGCATTGTTGGTTGTGAATGATATTTGATTTTTACTGGAATAAATTGTGTGCTCCACATCTTCATTTTGTTTCCCCCTTATGCAAATGCAGGTGATTGATAAATTGTTTTGATTTTTTTTTTAATTCTTCATTATCTTCCAATATTCCGTGGCTTATTTTTTTTAATGTTACTAACCTTTTTTTGAATATTGTCTTCTGCAGTGAGGATGAAATTGAGGATATTCAGAAGGTATTAATTAATCGGCACGCCAATTGAATTAATTAAATGCTCGGTGCTAATCTACCTCAGTTTTGTGCCAGGAAATTTCTGTTTTGTCACAATGTCGATCTCCCTATATCACCGAGTACTATGGTTCTTATCTCCATCAGACTAAGTTATGGATAATAATGGAATATATGGCTGGCGGTTCTGTTGCAGATCTGGTAAGATTCTTTCTACTTGACTCGCTGTGACATTTAATGCAGAAATATGTAAAGTAGATGGCAGGGAAATAATCTGCCTTATGACTGTTGGTGGTGTATTTATCATCCGTAGGAAATATTTTTCATGACAGAAAGTTTTCAAGGTTTTTTGCATTTTTTTTAAAAAAAGAAATGGGATTTTCATTGATAAGTGACAAGTACAAAAGAGATTGGAAACTCAACCAAACCAAGGAGAATTACAAAAAATGTTCCAATTTGCTTGTATAGAAAGAGGATTTTAGTTACAAATAGAATTAAAAGGAGTACGGTGGAGAGAACCAATGAATTTGATAGTCTCCAATATCACGAGCATGCATAAAGGCATCATTTAATGTTCTAGAATTCCTCTCCAGCCATATTTTCCAAAAGTTGCAAATGTAATAGTGATCCACAGAGTTTGAACTTTCTCTTTCTTGAAGGGGCCATATAAGAGTTGCATAAGCCTTAAAAGAGGATTTGGGGAAGCACCAACTTATATCGAAGGAGATTTTGAAGTTGCCTTTTGAATGAAGGGGTAATGAATAAATAGATGATCACTATTTCCTTATAATTTTTACATAAAATGCACCAATTAGAAGAGAGAGTAGTAAGGATGTCTCCTTTGAATAACTTTTGCTGTATCCTTGCAAGGTTTATTGGATCAAAAACTGAGGATTATAAATTTATTATATGAAACTATGGAACATAAATCTGACGTAGAGCGAGATTTCATTTGCCTTGTGATAGATATTTTCACAATGTTTACTTGGAAGTGAGAACAACTTGCGGTGGCCACCTATCAGAGATGCAGATGTTCTACTAGTTTCTAATGCCTAGTGTTGTAAACTGAGACCATTGTCGTGTGGAAATAGTCAAACCGTGTAATGAATTAGCCTAGGTACCTTGAATTACTCAAAAGAAAAAAGAAGATTCCTAAACATTGGGTGTCTCATAGGAGCTGTTTAAAGAACCTTAGGATTTCAAAATCTAAACATGTTGGACATTTAAGCTTTTGACATATTTTTATTTTTATTTGTGGCATTGAAATGCCCTATATTTAAGGCAACTAAAACATATTTCTCTAACATGTGAGAAAGGTCAAATAAGTAATAACAGATGAACATTCGTGCATAGTGACAGTAGATTAAAGTTTCTAGCAAGTTATAATAATGTCATGCTTGCTGTTTATTGAAGAAGCAGTAGATCAAAGTTTTGTTCTTTGGCTGGATCCTATGAAATATGAAATGAGGCACCTGTCTCAAGTACTATAGTATGAATAACCATTGTTGGTCAGAATTTTTTTAGCATACTTGCTTCTATGCCATCAGTCTCATCGAATGTCTCTTCAGACACTCTGATGGCTGTGTGAAGCAATTTCTGTACAGTCAACCGATAGTTAGTTTGTTGTTTCCTTTTTTTTCATTATAATTCAGTGTGTATGTATGTTTTTATTATACTGTTTATTGTCTGATGTTTGTTTGGTTAACCTCTGATTTTTTTATATTATTAATTTTTTTTATAAATAGGAGACAATTTCATTTTGTATGTATTTTTTTAATATACTGTTTAACCTCTGATATTTTAAAAAATATTTTTATAAAAACTTACACAGACTTTGGTTATGCAGCTTCAGTCTGGGCAACCACTGGATGAAATGTCAATTTCATGCATTCTACGTGATTTGTTACATGCAATTGATTATTTGCACAGTGAAGGAAAAATTCACAGGGATATCAAAGGTTTTTGTTTTCTCCCTTCCCCCGAACTTGTAAATATTAACTTCTTGTGTCTGTAACGGCAGTAATAATCTCTACTCCCTGCCCTCCCACCTCCCCTGCGAAATGGATGATGGAAAAAGAAGTGGGAGGGTCTAAGAAGTAAATAGCCAACCATTTTGGACAAATTTCACTACTATTTTAGTCTGATGAAACCTGTATTTTACTTTGCAGCGGCAAATATTTTACTGACTGAAAGTGGTGATGTTAAGGTTAGATTGTTCATGATCATTATTCATTAAGTTCTGTCTGTAGCTTTGAATATACTGTTAAGTAGCTGGATCTGCTTTCAAAGGCTAAGATTTTAACCTCTACAGGTTGCAGATTTTGGCGTTTCTGCACAATTAACAAGGACAATATCAAGGAGAAAGGTAGAGTACGTTGTGATGTTAAATATTGGATAAGAAAGTGTTACCAATTATTTTATTTTCTGTCGCTGGAATTTTGTTAATTAGGTCATTCGAAGGTTTTTCTGTAACTTCCTTGGTGGGTGGTTGTCGGGGAGAATTTAGCCTCTTTTAATCCTATATCCCTCCTCTGTTTGATCAATATAATTGTTTAATCATCAATTAAAAGTTACCCACGTCACTCACTAAAGAAATTACTATTTTGGTTAATAATGTCTTCTGTTTGTAACAGTCAACTTGCAATACTTGTGGTCTTGCTTGATGACTCAGGTGTTTTTACTGTGTAAATTTTTGCTGAATTGTTATTGTTATTGTTATTGACCACATTTAAAAAAAAAAAACTCAATTCATCATCTAATGCCGATGGAAGGAATCTGCTATATGTTGTGTTTTAGCTACTGCACTAATTTTTTTTACCACAGACATTTGTAGGAACTCCCTTCTGGATGGCACCGGAGGTAATTCAAAATTCTGAAGGATACAATGAGAAGGTATTTACAGAGGACCATTTTTGGCATTTTGGTGGTTAAATTTGTTGTAAGACAACGTCATAGTTGTTTGCACTCACCATGTTTCCAATCCACATTACCAAAATATAGAGTGAGCATTGCGATCCTGCAACTTTTTGCTTGATACAG
Source organism: Gynostemma pentaphyllum (assembly GCA_028015215.1). Taxonomy (NCBI): domain Eukaryota; kingdom Viridiplantae; phylum Streptophyta; class Magnoliopsida; order Cucurbitales; family Cucurbitaceae; genus Gynostemma; species Gynostemma pentaphyllum. The sequence goes on along the minus strand of CM051353.1, from coordinate 16,191,211 downwards.
GCAGATATCTGGTCTCTAGGAATCACGGCTATTGAGATGGCGAAAGGGGAACCTCCACTCGCTGATCTTCATCCAATGAGAGTTCTTTTTATTATACCTCGAGAGAGTCCTCCTCAGGTTCGCATAATCAAATAAGGGTAAAATGCAAGATTGACCCCTGCACTTTCACTCAATTTTAAAAATGACCCCTATACTATTTTTTTTGGCAAAAACACCCTTGCACTATGAAGAAGCCATAATCTGCTACAAAACCATCCAATTTAACATTATTTAACTCATCTAATTAACCATGGGTAAATTATTGTAGGACCCATATTTTTAAATTGTTTTAATTTTTTATAAACCTTTTCTCTCTCCTCTCACCATCTCTCTTCTCTCATCTTCACACCGAGAAATCCATAACCTGAAGCTCTCAAAATCACAGAAATGAAAAATTGATTACATGAATTGAAGCCCTAACTAATTATATGCAAAATGATAACATAGATCGATTAAATCAATTATTTATCTTATACAGACATAACATATTGAACTTTTAAAAAAAAAAAAAAAAAGAGGTAGTGCCATTTTCGGTAATACGAATAAGGTCACTGTTATCCACATAATTTGGTTTTGATTTCTTAAAAAACAAAAACCAGAACCATGGATCCCATTTCAACTTCCTCCCCATCCCATAGAAAGAAAGGCTGAAGCTTTAACGCCAAAACCAGAGTCAGTCTGAGAATTTTTTTTTTTTTTTTATTTTTTTGCATTTTATTCAATCAGAAACTTTGGATCATTGAAGGGAAGAAAGTCAGCAAAAACAGAGTCATCAATATTTTCTAATTCAATCTTTCATCTAAGAAAAACCCACTTAAACGATTCTGAATCTCTGTAAACCCATTTCTTGATTTGTCTATCCATGGTTTTAAATGAAGAAATTGAAACCCAAACTATTATAAAGATTTTGAGAGCTTCCAGCTATGGATGCGACCGTGAGAAGAGGAGAGATGGTGAGAGGAGAGATAAAAGGCTTTTAAAAAATTAGAACAATTTTAAAATGTGGGTCCTACAATAATTTACCCATGGTTAGTTAGGAGAGTTAAATAATGTTAAATTGGATGATTTTCTAACGGATTATGGCTTCTTCATAGTGCAGGGGTGTTTTTTGCCAAAAAAATAGTGTAGGGGTCATTTTTAAAATTGAGTGAAAGTGCAGGGGTCAATCTTGCATTTTACCCATCAAATAACTCTTTATTTGATGTCATTCAATGGTTCAGAACTATATGAACATGTATGGATTAGTGCATTATCATTCTTCATGACAATATAATTTTTGTTTGTGTTTTGAGCAGTTGGATGAGCATTTTTCTCGCCCCATGAAAGAATTAGTTTCACTGTGTCTGAAGAAAGTACCTAGTGAGGTAAAGTATTAATTTTCTTGTGTATTGGTTGCATCTCGTAGTTAATTTCTTCATCAGAAGCGATAAACATTTTTCATCAATAAAATTTCTTCTCCTATGGTTTACAATTTTTATGAGTTGTGTTGTTGGAATACAAATAATGAAGTGCCATAATTTGACGTTTCTGTGGAAAATGAACATGAATAATTGATGTGAATCATAATAGGTTAGGATTATTTGTTAGAGAATTAGTTTATTTTAATGTAATTACTGTTCCGGGAGGTCCGATTCATCGAGTTGGTCGGAATTGAAGAATCAGGACCGGGGGTGGATTTAGCCACGACGGTTTGTTCTTCGTTCATCGGCATACTAGTAAGTTGCCATTTTTTTCATTTGTTTCATTTTCCATTTCCCAACAACAGCTTCCATTAAACCTTCTCATCCATCTCTGTTCCTTTCATCCGTTTAAAAAAAAAACCATCAAAATCAATATGTTCCAAACAGCACCATCATACCTAACTTTTCCATCATCTCCATCTCCTTCAAAACCCAATTTCAACAGCCAAATCTCCATTTCATTAACCAATTCCATCACCCCTGTTCTTCATAAAAAAAAAAAAGAACAAAAAAATTTTAATCCACCCCTCCATCTTCTTCATCCAATCAGAAAAAAAAAATAACAGCCCCATCAACTATATATTTCACAACTTTCAGTTCATCCAAACAGCCCCATCATACGAAAAGAAAAAAAAAAGAAACAAAGTGTTACCTTTTTCTGTTCCAATGGATAGCCATTCTCAAAAGGTTAGGATTCCATCCTTTAGTGGTTTTTCTAACATTGAAAGATTTTGGGATTGGATAGCAAGGGTTGATGAATTTTTTGAATGGTATGAGGTTGAATGGGACAAGCAAGCCATTTTAGTAGCTAGAAAATTCAAAGGATATGTGGTTTATTGGTGGGATTGGCTTCAAAATCATAGAATATATCATGGGAATAAGAAAATTCGAAGTTGGCCAAAAATGAGACTGAAATTGATTGAGGAGTTCTGCCAATTTGATGACGAAGAAGAAGAAATCTGGGTGGAGGACGAATCTTCAAGAGACGGTTGTTTTATTTTCCAATCGACAGCCGTGCAAGATGTTGATGATGAAGAAGAAATCGAGATTGGATCACGCTACATCAGTTTAGAAACTTAAAAAATTGATCGGTTTGCTAATGGCGCTGCGATTTTGAGCATGGATGGAACCAAGGTTTTATCACTTGTTGCCTCTGCTAAGAAAGACTTTGTTCATGATTTCTTGCCTCCCACTGTGGATTATCAAAAGAAGCATTTTCCACAAGGTGTTATTCCTACTTTGATGTCCAAACATGTGACATTACAAAAGAAGATCTTGAAGCAGGATTTCGAAAAACAGAAAATGACGAAATGGTAAAAGAAAATGATGGGGAAATTGACGGAAAAACAATAGAGAAGGAGCTCAAGGAAGCTCCAGTTGGCGAGAGGATATCGAAAAGGTCAGGGGAGGCAGTATCAAGAAATTTTCAGAAAATGATAGGGTTAATTTCTGACCCTTCTGTCATGATGGGCCAAGCCCAGTCTTTCTCCAAATTTCCAGCCCTCATAAAAAACAAAAATGAAATTGCCCCACAAGCTTGTTCAACTCTTTCATACTCCATTCAAAAGCTCATGGGCCATCAAATTCCTTATTCATTCAAGCCCAACTTGCTAGTTATCCTCGTGAAACCTTTTCCTTTTAAACCAATCAAACGGCAGCCTAATTTGACCCCACTTTATGGCTTGTTTTCAAATCAAATGAGACAATTAATTTCAAAACAATCCCAGCCTCCAGCCCAAAATTTTCTCCACCTTTTATCTTATCAATTTTCACCCATTTCACAGATTGCATCTTTTGACCCCTCAATTCCAATTCCACCAAAACCAAATTTATCATTTCTTGAATTGGACCCATTTCTCACCCACCAAATTAAGCCCAAACAAGATTTTGCAATTTACTTCTCAACCCCTATTTTGAAGCCCAATTACCATTATTTTAATTTCAAGAAGCGGGCTCGTTGGAAGCAAATACCATGGATTCTATTATTTTCCCCTTCTTCGTGGCCCATTACTTTGGTGCCACATTGGATTTGGGATGAGGTGCGTTGCGCGTTCTCTATTGGAGTCTTCTTCTCTTTGCGGGGACCGAACTCGAGGTCGAGTTCATTTTTTTTAGTGTGGTAGAATTATGTGAATCATAAATTATAATAGGTTAGGTTTATTTGTTAGAGAATTAGTTTATTTCAATGTAATTAATTAGTATAATTAATTCCTATTACTTCTAATTACTTTAGGTTAAAATTAGGGTTTTTATTGTAAGGCTATAAATAGCCATATTAGGTTTCATTTTGTAGAATCTTATATCTTATCTTGCATCAATTTGAATCAAATATCAAATAGAGAGAGTTTTCTCCTCTTTAGGGTTTTAACCCATTGTTCTTGGGATGGATTTCCCATTCAAGCATGAATTTGCTTGTTGAGGCCGTGGACTCGGCCTCTCCCCACATCAATAATATAGTTGAGTTTGTCGAGAGATGATGGAAGAGGTGCTTTTGCACTCACCCTTACGTGTAGAGGACATATACTTTTGCACGTGGCTTTTTTTTTTGCCATCCTTAAGAACTTTTGGTTGGGAGGAGGTTTTGGACTGTGACTCACTTCAATTGCTGGTCATTCTCTAGAATATTTTTTTGTAATTTTTTGGGCTACATGTTCTGACTCACTACAATTGGAACTACTTTTTTTTTTAAAATTTTGGGCTTGTGTATACGATTTTCCCTCTTCGTGTACTTTCATTTGTCATAATAAAAGCTGTGTTTTGCATTGAAAAATGATATGAAGGGTTCGTCGATTATGATTCTTCATTTATATACCTACAGTACTTCTATGATAGGTCTCAGTCTCAGAACATGTTGCATTTGGTTGATTGTTAGTGGATGTTGTCTTTTTTCTAGACTCAGTTTAATAAATTTTGAGCTATTTACTCATCAGCATGGAGTGTGTTTTTTTTTTGTTTGAATAGTCGGCTCTAAAGCCCAATATATCAATGAAAGATGTTCAAAGTAATCAGCATGGATTATGTTAAAGGTACAAAAGACAAAAGTTGTGTATTCGTAGCTGGTTTATTTACATTGATTATTTCATTTCCTGGTGTCGTGATTGAAGATCTTTTTCCTCTGTTTTATATTCTCTCTCTCCTTTGATTTATGTGATGTAATATTTGATTGTGATTGTCTCTTGCTCAAACTGGGATCAAGCATTCATATTGTTCTTGTTTTCTGCCTTTTGAAGTTCTGATTGCTATGATGTAGGTGCCAATGTGATCTTTTGCTGTTATTCCTTGAGCAATGTAATACTTTTTTTTTGCTGTTTTTGTTTCAGAGACCCAGTGCCAAAGAACTTTTGAAGCATCGGTTCATTAGGAATGCCAGAAAGAGTCCTCGGCTTCTGGAAAGAATAAGGTCTGTCAGGAATCAGGATACACTGTTTCTGTTACTTCTATATGGTAGTCATCTGAACATTATCCCCCTTCCCTAAAAAACCCTAAGGATCCCTGGTGGGGGGGGGGGGGGGGGTGTATTTTTTCAATTTTAATCTCGGGAGTTTTGGAATGTCTATTGAATTTTATGCGTTTCTTTTCAGTTTATACTTCATATTTTTCTTATTTATGGCCTTAATTTTTTACATTTTTGTAATGCGTCTAAATAAATTGAGGAGCCAGATAGAAATATCTGTCCAAGGCTGTTTTAGTGATCTTTTTGTTGATATTGATAGAGAACGTCCAAAATACCAAATAAAGGAAGATGAAGAAACATCAAGTAATGATCCTAGAGCTATAGGAGAAATGTCTGACACTGTGAAAGTGTCGAGAAATTTAATAGAAGAAACCGTTCGTGCCAGGTGGGTAAAGCCAAAGTTTATTAGTGCTATACTCATTTAGCAGTTGAGTTCTGACTGCTACTTATTGCAGTAACCAGGATAAATCTCCAAAAAATGCTGGATGGGACTTTAGTATTGGTGGTTCGCAGAGTACGGGTACTGTTCGTGTAGTAAAACCACCTCAAATTAGGGAAAAGAAGACTGAAGTTCCTTATGGTGAACAGGCTACACCCCGTAGAATTCCTGCGAGTGGTAACTGGCTCGCTGCATCTAGAACTGCTTTACGTGATGCTCAGGAAGATACCAGGGATTCATACGATAGGGAGGATACTAGTGAAGATGTAAATTCTCCTCTCAATTTTTCTTTGCTGCTGATTGTCTGGCAATTATATTTCCCTGTTTGACATTAGCATTTATTATGTTTTTTTTACTTGATTTGTTTATCTGGTAGTTTATTTATGCTTAGTGGCAGATAATTAGAATTCGATCTATATATGGTTGAACGGTAGAGGAATATATGGGACTTTAGGATCCTTTGTTTCGTCTTCTCTGGTACTCTTATGATAAGAAGCATATGTTTCAATCCCCCGGGTCTGTGCATATCGTTTCATGTGGATCAGGAGAGGGAATTCAACGAGAACCGATGTTTATATGTTGCTTTATCTGGTAATTTTAGTGTGTCAATCAATAGTAGTAGCAGAAGCACAAACATGGTAATATGATAGGATTGTAGTTAGTGGAATAGTAGTCATTAGATAATGGGTCTTTTAGGAAAGGCTGGTTATAAATAGTGTGAGTTAGGAGAGTTGAAGTTAGTGATTTAGGCGTTTTCTTGTGGGAGAGTATTAACCCTCTTGTTAAACTAATAACTATTGTGTTTTTTTATATAGTAATGAATTCCAGCCCCTACTTTCCTTAATTTATCTGGTTCTTATTATATTAGTGCTTAGAAGGTGACAGCTTTAAGGGCTTTCACTTTATCCAGAAGTTTTCTTTGTTAAATGAACTGGAGTTGACGCAACTGAGCAACAAGCTGGATATGTGATTTTATCATTGCACCAAGTTTACTGTGAAAACATGCAACACTGCGTTTTATGGTTGATCATTTTTAATCTGCATAAGCTTTTTTTTTTTGGATAATTGATTGTGGATGATGTTGTTCTATAATAAAAAAAATTGTGGATGATGTTACCTCATACCATTTTTCTTGTCAATGCTCAACTTCCAGGAAGAATCTTTAAGTGGTTCAGGAACTGTTGTTATCCGATCTCCCAGGGTATCTCAAGCCTCTTCCCAATCTCATTATGAAAATAGTCTGGTATGAGTTTGACTATCATAAATAGAACTGACGCTCTTGATCTTTTTGAGCTTTGTTATTCATGTTTATGAAATTAATGATGCTATGTAGTCTGGAAGTGCACATACATATTTTGAAGAGGCATCTATTAGTGGAACTGTTGTTTTGCGTGGTCAACATGATGATTCTGATTCTCCCCGGACTCCAAAATCCAGACTGGGAATTCAAGAAAGGACTTCAACCTTCTCTCCTGAAGACAGTGCAGCAAACCTTGCGGAGGTTGCTTTGCTTCCGTGTCTTTAGATTTGTTAATATATTCTTTGCATCCTGCAGTGTAGGAGTTACTCTCAGTGCTGTTACCATACAGGATGCAGCTATTTATTTGAACTCCATCTTTTTTCATTTTAAATTAGTTGTAGGTTGACACTTACTGACGCAGTATTATTGGCTTGGGTATTCATAATTCTTATGTTTTTGGGAAGGGGAGGATTGGTGGTGGCCGGATTTATGACAACGTAGCATTTTTCGTTTTTAAATCTTCTATTTTTTGTAATCTTAGTTGAGTTTTAAGTCATATATTGCAATCATCATTGATTTCATTTAGAATATATAGGTATATGTTAGAATTTGGATGCATTCCTAATTAGTTCCTTATTACCACAAGCATTCTTTGTGCAATGACTAATAAGGTTTTGGTTGACGACTTTGAAGGCAAAGGCTGCAATCCAAGCAGGATTGAAGAAATTTAACGCAAGAGAAAGATCAGCACTCAGTAAACTGAATGAAAGGAAGGAAAGTAAAAGAACAGAGCAAACAGTGAGTAGCTCTGACTCTTCGAGGTATACATGTGTAATTGAAATGCAATTAATTTTTCTTCAGATAGTATTTATAGCCGAGTTTAATATCAAATATTTCTACCTTAGACATTCTCGTGAATTCTATGATGCACCAAGAGCATTTCCAAGACCTCCTCAAGCAATTGATGAAGAAGAAAGTGCCAAAATAGCATTGTCTTCTGCGCCTTTATCGATTTTGTTTATGCCATCCTTGAAAGAGGTGAACATAAAGCTGATTATAATTGAATGTATTGTTGTTTTAATTTTTTTTGTTTCAAATTTTGTGTGGCCATGTAAACTTGAGCTGATCTAAAAATTTGTCTGCTCTAGCAATTCCTGCAACCGTATGTTAATTTTACAAAAATGTGTCATACTGTTGTATTATCTAGTTATATTTGGGGAGTAAAACTTCAGATCACTCTTGATTTGTAGGACCGAAGAAAAGCCATTATTGTGTGCTACTGGTGCAACAGCAGTCAGCATGAACTAAGCTCGTCTTATCTGTTTCCTCATTTCGTGTTGTTTAACTATTCCTTTTTCTATTGTCTTCTCAGATTTAGGTTTGAATAAATCCATTTGACATAGCACACGAAAGTTAGGTTAGAACATTTGATTCCCTAGCACAGGTCGTCCTGTTGGAGTGATCACTTGAGTGCATAATTTTGTGTTTTCTTATTGAATATCTATTATTATTTTCTTAGTGCAAATGTGCCAATAAGTGCAACCTGCTCATATACTATATCATTTCAGGCAGTAGCTGATGAATCAGAAGGATCACCTGCTCATGCTGTATTTAATGCACTTATAAACATGGAGCACCGAAAACCGGGATCATGTGAGGTCCTCGTTACCAAGTTGCTCCAGCAATTGGCAAGGTTTCATAGTTCTTTCACTTAGTTGATCTGTCCTTTTTAACAAGTGGCCTTTGTCTTTGCATCTCAAAGTTAACTTGGGAAACTACCTTTGCAGTTCGAAGGAATCTTCACTAAAAGATTTGCAAGATTTAGCAACTCGCATATTTAACAAGGCTAAGACAGTTCCTGAAGATGCACAAAATTTAGAAGATGCAGATAGCAGTAAAAAACAACAGAACAAGGAACTTCATTCAAATTCTAATTTGAGCTCACTAGCTAGATTTTTGCTCTCCAGGTTTGTTTGTTTGTTTTTTTTTTAATAATTTATTCTCTAATTATTTGACATAGAGACTCGCAACAATTTACCTCTTCTGTGCATGCTTATGTTCATTAGCAGTGTCATTGCATTACATCTAAGAATTTTTTTGTTTTATTTTCAAATATGGCATTTTTTTTTAAATTGTAATTTTCAAAAAGTTTTCAGGATTTTGAAAAATAGTACTTTTTTAAACTAACATTATATATTGAATCTTTACCTGATGATTTTTCCAAAATTGGAAAAACTAATAACACTTGAAATTTATTTGAATATTAATAGAAATATAAAAAAAAAACATCAGTAAGAAAATTTTAATTGTTTTTGTGCATATTCAATTTGACTGCTTGAAAAATAAAATTTCTCCCCAGGCACTAAAGGTGTTTTACTAACAATTTCTTTGATTTGAAATCTAGTTATTTATTTATTTTTTATTTTTTTATTTTATAATTCTAGCCAAAATTTAAAAACTCCAAAAATAGTTTTCAAAATATGTTCTTTTTCTTAAATTTGATTTAGATTTTTAAGTGTTTTTTTTATAAGATAATTAAATATATAGTAAAACAACAGTAAAAACATCGGTTTTTCTCTTTTGTATTGTCTTTTCTTCTTTCATTATATTAATGAAATGGCCTTATGATGTGTTTTTATTCAAAAAAATAAAAAAAAATAGTAAAGACATGCCCTAAAATGTCCATATGTTTTTTGACAATAAAAAAAGGAGAAAATTTTGACGAGGGTGGGGTTTGAACTTCTGCCTTCATAGTTACTCACTTGCCTTCATAGTTACTCACTTACAGTGAGTGAGCTTTTGCCACTCCAGCAAGTACACTTAATTCAAGTAGCGGCATTGACAAAAACCAATTTTTCTCTTTAATTAGTGATTAGTAGTACTATTACTCTGGCATTCTATTTTTTAAGCATACATTAACATTAATCATTGTTTCTGATTATCCCAAATACACTAGTGTTAAACTTGCATGGCTTTGTGAATCAGATGGCAAGGTCAGGTATCAAGGGATCTCAACCCAGCTTAGAAGTGGAGAATAAACTGTGTATTTGTTTGATATTTTGATTCTTGACAATGCATTATTTGAGTTAGTGTATATAGGTGGTTGTAAGAAATGGTGTATTTATTATTATTTAAGTTTTTTTTCTTTGATTATTAGTGTTATTATTATTTTTGGCTAGCTGTATTTCTTTGAAGATTGTTTTTTTTTCCTCGTAATAAGATTGGTTCTTCCTATTATTCATTGCATTAACATTGTAATATTGTTGAAACTTAAAGGTTGATGAATAAGTGTTTTTGCTATATGCTGTGAAGAACTCTTTGATGGAACTTGATTTTTATCATCATGACATCATGTGTAGACGGTGAGGGAGAAGAAAGAACGAAGTTCAAATTAATACACTTAAAAAGTAAAATGTCTATCATTAGTACATGAATATGTTAATAAGTCTCACGTTTATGTATTAAGCTAGCATCATGTCATGTAGTCACATTTATATAGTTTATGAAATGTATATAAATGAGCTCCATGGAACTCCCTTAAACGCTCATACAAGTAGTTTTGAAGCTTTTGCATGACTCTCACCTATTATATATGCCTTCCAAAGTGATTTTTGTCTGAGAAACATGTATTATTTCATATTAAAACATTTGATTGAAAAAAAACAAGTCCTTCAATGGAAATAACTTCTATGTACAAAAATATGAAGGTTTAGAGATACTAATAGAAAAAAAGGGCTTCTTCCACCCTATATTTTTCTTCCAAAGAAATATGACTCGCAATGATTTTAAAAGGTCATTAAGAAACAACTTTAATGGATACACCATGGAGTGATGTGGATAACTTCTTGATAAGATGTACAAAAAGTATCTTTCCTACGAGAAACAAGGGAAAAGGAATAAGAGTAGTGTTAAAACAATCTCTACACTCCTCCTTTCTCAGCTCTCCCATTATCTCTCTTGCTCTCCTCCTTGCCTCTTCTCTGCTATTCATAAAAAAGCAGAGCTTTTGCTTCCCTTTTATTCATTCATTACTATTAAAGCCATCTCTTCTTCTTCTTCCTCCTTCTCAATCGTGTCCAGTGGCGGAGCCAGGATTTAAATCAAGGGGGTACACAGGTAAGCTGCAACTTAAAATTTTCAAGAAATTGAATCGAATCCGACTAAAACCTATTGAAATTCAATTACTTAAGATGTTTATATGTCAAAACTGATTCACGTGTCAATTTCAATTTTGACAAGTAATGATACACTTCTCTTTGAATGAAGTGAAAATTGATTTTAAAATTGAATGGAGTCATAATTTCATTATAAAATTATGAAGTGTCTCACCTCCAATATGCTGATGATACACTTCTCTTTTCCCACTTTAACAAAGATAAGATTTCCAACCTGGTGAATGTCGTTCAAATGTTTGAAGAAGGGTCTGGGATCAGAGTTAACTTTACCAAATCCTTGGTAGCTAGCATCAATCTTGTGGAGGATGAGTGGCAGACTGGATCGTGGATAATGGTAAGTTTATGGTGGGGGAGCTCCCTTTCAATTACCTTGGTTTACCTCTTGGTGGTAACTCTTCCACCAAAAGCTTTTTGGGACCCATCATTGATAAAATCCTCAAAAGACTCTCGAAGTGGAAAAAAAAATACTCATTTCTCGTAGGGGAAGATTAACTCTTATAAATTCTGTGTTAAGCAGCCTTCCCATTTATTACTTCTCTGTCTTCAAAGCTCCTAGTCATGTTACTAAGTCCATTGACAAGATCCTTAGATCTTTCTTTTGGAAGGGGATTTGATGGTCTTGTCGGATGTCACCTTGTCAAATGGGAAAAAATTCCTCCTCCTATTGCTTTGGGTGGTCTGTCCTTTGGTGGTTTGAAGAAAAAAAAATGAAGCTCTTCTTCTAAAATGGCTGAGGCGTTTGCTTGCGGATTCTTCTCTCCTTTGGCACAAGGTGAATTTGGGAGCATGTTTGGGTTGGTAATCAGACTCTTCAATTTCTGTTTCCTAATCTATACACATTGCTCTACACAAAAGACTCCCTGTCAGTTGCTTTTGGAAAGAGGAGTTGAACTCTTGGGTGGTTGATTTTAGGAGAAATCTCAAAGACAATGAAATTGTGGAGTGGATAAACCTTTTCTCTATTTTGGACCCTATACGTTTGAGCAACAGGGAGGACACTAGGTAATGGAATCCGGACAGATCTCACAGCTTCTCTACTAAGGTCTGCTCTCAGCCTGCTTTGGAATGTTAACAAAGCTAATGTTGATAAAGCTATCTTACTTTCCTGGAAAGGTAAACTCCCTATGAAGATCAAGGTATTCCTATGGCTTGTAATCAACGATGGCATCAACTCCAATATGAAATTTCAGTCTAGAAACCCTTGGATCTCTCCTCAGCCGAGCTGGTGTAGCTTGTGCAGGGAGTGTTCGGAAACCACGGATTATATTTTTTTCAATTGTAGTTACTCTCTCTCACTCTCTATGGAGGTCCGTGCTTAATATATTCAACATGGCAATCTATAGTGTGAAGTGGAAATTTGTTGTTAGCTTATTGATACTAATCCATAGACTCTTTCCCACTATCCCAGTAGTTTCAACTTCCAAGGTCTATTTATGATCTGAGTTTAGATGGCATTTATGTTAACTTTTTTAGCTCCTTAAATATCGTATTTTTTTTAGGGATAAAAATAAGATCAAGAGTTCAGCGTTCAATTATATCATGAGAAGTAGGTATTTTTGTGTGTTACAAGTTACAACACAAGTGACAGCATATCCTTTTCTATTCTTGTAATTTGGGGCTTCATCTGTTTTTCCCCTCTTCCTTTATACAGCTCAGCAGATAAATATGGCAATGTTGTTCACATTGGAGAGCGTTGGTTAGCCATAAGAATGGAGTTTACTTCAGATCACATTCATTGATGATCTAAGTACTAGATGCAAATCTCAAATATTCTATTTGATGTATGACATAAGTTTGATTACCCAAAAAAAATTATGAAATAGGTTTTAATGACATTAAAAATATTAAAATTACATATTTCGGGTATCCAATCTGGCCTACTGAAGGAAACAGAAAAAGAATAGAAAGAAAGAAATAAAACCCCTTAGTTGACAAGAAAATAAAAAAGTTGCTAGGGCTCAGCATGAAGTTCCTCTGAGTTTATAAATATAATCAAGATTGAGAGTAGTAAAAACACTAATTCTTGATCACACTTTTTTTAAGGAGCAATTACTAAGCATATTTTTGCATACTGAAATATTAGAACTTTTCAAAAATTACTACAATAGCTTAATTATAGTTCATTGAAAATAATAATGAAATATAATCAAATAGCTCGATAAATTATTGAACTAAAAAACGTAAAAAAAAACATTCAAATTCATTAAACACCCATGAAAAATAGTTCAATAATTTAATAAATTATAATTATGTTATTTGAGTAATTTTTAAAAAGTTTTGACATTTTAATAATTAGTATGCAGACTTATGCTATTTGAGACAAAAAAAAAAAATAATAATCAAATTCTGTAGTAAGCCTCTTTATGGGATACATTATTTCACACTTACGTAGAGATGGAATCAAAAGCTGCTAAGGGAGGCACCATCTCGTGCCTTGACCTCTGAGTTAAGGAAAGCTATGGGTAATGCAGCAGCTGCTTCTATAGGTTATATTGGAGTTGGGACAGTTGAGGCTCCTTCTACTTCATGGAAATGAACACTCGGATTCAGGTTTATATAGATCTTGATGATTTGCAAGTTTGAATAACTCGATTTACCTACATAGCAGGTAGTGGAATGCTTTCTCTTTTTGGGTTTTGATCTTAACAGGTTAAGCATCCTGTGACAGAAATGATATCCTCTGTTGACTTGATCGAGGAACAAATCCGTGTAGCTATGGGAGATTTTTTATTTTTTAATTATTAATAATCATATATAGTACGGGTGAAACCTGTTCGATTTTGACCGGTTATTTGCCTTGGTTTTTCTAGTAAAACACATTTGCATTTAGTTTAAAGATAAAATCATCCTGTATTGAAGAATGAAACAAACCAAAATCAAACATAAACAAAACTTAGTTGAAAAAAATTAGATTAATAAATATACAAAATATAAATTAAAATAAAGTAATAAATAAGTAAATATATATATATATGTTTGTGTGTGTGTGATCAATTTGAATGAAAATTTTTTTTTTTTTGGGCTTATAATTTCAAGTTTCAGTTGCGTTTATGTAATGATCAGTTTTGAAACAAGTATTGACATGAAATATGCAGTGGCTTCTTTATTCATCATTGCAAATTACATGATTGGTTTGGAAAAGTATGGTCAATGCTAAGAAAAACTCCAAATCCTGGTTGGTTTGTTTCCTCTCTCAAAACATGCATCAGAATCTAGGATCATCTTCATCAGTATGGAAAAAAAAAATAGCACTTTGTTTGCTAAAAAACATGCAAACATATTCAATTATTTCAGAACTTGCTTCCACTACAAGATTTCATACCAAGCTTATCCAAGGCTACTGTTTTGCATTAAAGCAACCAGAGCCTGTTTCTATTTAAAAATATTACTCATTCATATTTTTATTTATCAGTTTGAATGATACTCTCAAACCTAAACAAAACAAAACAAATTATGAGGACGTCCTAATTGATGTGTAGTGTACTCTTTTCACCAGCAGCTGTCTAAGCAACCAGTATAAGAACTACATATAAGAATGCATGCGGGGCCTCATTAGAGACTGCGCCCCATCGACAAATACAGTTGTTCCATTCATGTAGCGTTGACAGTTGAAGCTAAATCATCCTTAACATCAAGCCATCTTTCCAGGGGTGCTGCTTCTCTGCTCTCTCTCCTTTCCCACGGATAAGGGGAATCCGTCTTCTAGGTGCAATCCACAGGCTATTGCATTGACCCTGATGATCTGATACTTTCCATTCCAACGTCCCTTGCTGATGTCCAGAAAAAATCAATCAACCTTATCCTCCTACTAGTTTCAACCAAATTCTATAACAAATAATCCTAAATTGATAAACAATTCTTTGAGCAATTCTTGCAAGTCGCAACGAATTTAAACACCGTCTAATCTTGACACAACACAACAGCTATCTTAATTGTCATTTGATGTACTTTTCATGTGAAGTGAGCAGAGTAATTATCCTGAACCCTGAATGCAAGTCTCTACGACATCTTAAATGACTATTATTATCAAGTTGACGTGACTACTTGACAGGCATGGACTAATACCATAAATAGAAAATATTTTCACATAGAACTCACAACTTTAAGTTATGTGATGGTGTGTATATTAAGGTGTCAACTGGGGGAAAATAAAACTTGAGGTTCAGATAACTCTCTCATACAAACGATGATGCATCTATACACTAAGACGGAAGATGTAGTCCACATAACAAGCCAAAAATAAATATAGTTGTAATAGAAGCAAGAAAAAGAAGAGCTGAAGGTGAAGATTGTTATTGATGACATATACTTACCCGAACTAACTGCTGTGAACCTGCTGAACATGATCCATAGGCAGCTCCTCCTGGATACAGTCCCCTTTCAGTACCATTCATTGTGGTTAAAAAAATTATGGAACCTCCTGATTTCTGGTTCCGCATTCTTTTACAATCTTTTTAAATTCATCTTCAGATACTTGTAGAACATCCTGTATATGACCTGCTTCAAAATGCAGTGAAGTTAACTCGATTTACACACAGAAGTTGTGCACCCTAATAATTAAAGGACTATTCACCATCTAGTAGAGGAGCTGGATATTATATCTAGGGAACAATATTGATTAAGCATATTACCCAAAGGACAAATAAGCTAACAATTGCAAATAGAGTGTTTATGATGTTTTCTTAATATCCTAGAAGTATTTATGGCGAATTAAAAACACTTCTCAATTTTTCATGATAATGGGCAAAGTATTAAAAATTATTTTAAAAATATTTCAAAAACACTTTAAAATCCTTTTAAAGAAAGAGCTTGATTAGTAGGAAAAAAAAGTTTTAAGTTAAAAACACTCTAAACTCACTCTATATTTAATTAATAAACTAAACTGCTTTTCTTTCTTTTTTGTGTTGGTTCTGGCTCATCAAACTGGAATCTTAAATGGCAGACTAAGCTATAGAATTCAAATATTTTCTACTAAAAAGAGTAAATAAAATTATCATTAATATTTAAGCAGAGGACAAAAATCAAACAGCATAATTTGAATTGAAGATTGCAACAATTAACAGTATAATGATTATGTTGAATATCAACGGAAGCCTGTGCAACATTTACCTTGCGCAATGGTACACGATTAAATAGGCCAAGGAAACTGACAACAAACATAAAACCAATCATCCACCCCAATCCAGGGTTTATAACATCTTCTGCCCGGTTACCAGGATAATCTGTGCCGATTAATTTATATGTTCTCTCATCCATTGCAATAAAGTAGGAACCAAAACTGGATTATACAATGGTCAATAAAGGTCAAAACAAAAGAATCATCACATTAAATTCTCAATATACACGAAAATTGAGGGAAACTCAGTTAAAACCACATATCTAAATCAATACGAGAAAATATTGAGACTGTGATCAATTGAGGCATCGCTTATTAAATTGAAGAACACATTTATTCTCTTGCATGTCAATGCTGCCATTCAAAGTATCACACAGAGAGTATTACCAACTGTTCCAAACAATAAAAAGTTCTTTTCTTAATTAAGATGAATATATACTATTCAGTTCATCACCAACATAACTCTAAAGAAGTTACCATATCGGAGAAGAAATATACAGCATGAATGTAAGATAAATGAAATCTCAATTTCCTTGAGCAAAATGCTTTTTTACCTATAGTTTAGTCAAAGCAAAGACTTCCCAAACCTAATAATAAATGTGACATATGCAAAACAGACTCTGGATTGTGTTATAATTAAATTAACCACTAAAAATATGATAAAGAAACCTTCACAAGGCTAAGCTCTTAATATATACAATAAAAAAAACCTGAAGAAAATTGGTATTAGAATTAAAAGGAATGAAGAGAATAGAATAGAATACCACGGAAGGCAAGGCCATAGCAAGCCACAACACAAGTCTGAATGACAGTGTTCTCTTGTTTTGTAAAGGGTTTGGTGGAAAATCATAATCTGGATAACAAACCAGTCATGTGACATTACTATCAAAATTCTCCCAAATTAAAGCTATATCATTTCGAGGTAGATAGTGCTAATTTATTCATTTTTTTAAGGCAAGGTAGATAGTAGTAGCACCCACATATTAAGATTTTTTTTATAGGAAGTGAAACATTATATTAAGGGTCCATTTGGTATAGTTTCTCCTAAAAATGTTTTGTGTTGAACATTTTAAAAGAAATACTAATGAAGTGTTTCATCTAAAAACACTTGAGTGAATATTTTAAGTGAAATATTTGTTTATAAACACTTTTAGAAGAATCACAAATCAAGTATTTTCCACAAAAACACCTTTAAGTATACTCAAAGTGTTTTTAGGTGAAACACTTCATTAGCATTTCTTTTAAAATGTCCAACACAAAACATTTTTAAGAGAAGCTATACCAAACGGACCCTAAAAAGGCCACAAAGGAATACAAAAGAGAGGAAAATCAAAGGCAATAAAAATACCCACCTGTGACCTTGTTTATGACAGGCAGGTTATTATGTGTGGTGCTTTACATCTTCTTCCTTTTTAGAACAAGGGGAGAAGGAAAAAAAATTACTAAAAGATAAAACAAAAGGCGGATATGACGACAAATGGAACAATGTTTATATGAGAGCATGATAAAAACAACATAGAAACAAATTTTATTCTCTCTCCAATTCTCTATTCGTCAGTTCTCTCTTTCTGGAAAGAAGAATAAGGTAGGAAAGAGCAAGTCTTACATATTATTGAATAATGCCAAGCCCAAATTGGGAAAATTATCAAATCCACATGAATCTCCAATGCCACTGAAGAACCACTTAAAACAACTCCAGCAGAAACTTATGCTTAGATATTTTCCAAGACAATGTACTTGCTTCCTGCAAGGGGAAAAGGAAAAAAAACCACAGCAATTGAAAATATGAAGATTAAAAGATGGCACCACGAAGATTCCAAGTCATTGAAAGATGGTTAAATTACACAAACCACCCCTAAATCATAGAAGTTCTTAAACCTCAAATTTTGAACTATTCCCTCAAACTTAGCTAAGCTA
Source organism: Gynostemma pentaphyllum (assembly GCA_028015215.1). NCBI lineage: Eukaryota > Viridiplantae > Streptophyta > Magnoliopsida > Cucurbitales > Cucurbitaceae > Gynostemma > Gynostemma pentaphyllum. The sequence goes on along the minus strand of CM051353.1, from coordinate 16,173,371 downwards.
CAACCCAGTTATAAAAAATATTAGGGATTTTGCTATATTTGTCTCATGTACGAGTAAATATGTATCACTCAGGATCTTATAGTCACTGAATTTTTATAAATTGGAATTTCTTGCCGTCCTTCTCTCATTCTCTCTACCTCTGGTTCTCTTTAGAATGCTCTAGGTATTAAAGCTTAAAAAGTGACATGTTCATTTCGTTTCCTTATAATCGACCCTAAACCACATGTCTACTTATACATGAGATGAAAAGAACAAAATCTCCAACATTTCTTACAGAAAAGTTCAATTCCGTTAACTGTTACTTAACAACGTTTAAGGGTATAATTGCACAAATTTTATAATTGCTCAAATTAAAATTTTGTGAGTGCAATTGTAACAGCTCCTATAGTTCATGAATGTTTTGTGTAATCTTCCCTTGAAAGAATTCTTTTTTTTCTTTTTTTTTTTCAAGGTCTTCCGATTGATAAGGCTTACCCTGCAAGCTCAGCTCCAGTATTTGTATGGAAACTATTAATCAACATTGTTGTGGCTGTACCACTAAGATAAGTAAGTTTGTAATCCAAGACCATCTCCTGGGATCCTCCAATCCAACAAGAGATAATAAAATCACAAAATAATGAAACCATAATCATAATCACCTCATAATGACTGGTTTCTTAAGAAGTGACTAAGCTCAAGAATAATTTATTTTGCTTATATGAGCACCCACTCTAGTGTGAATTTACACATGGAATTTAAAAGGTTAAACTTTACTTCCTTAAGAGGTGTATGAAAGCATAGTTTTCTCAGAGGAGTGGAAGGAAATGCATCCCATAAACTACTTGAGAATTGGATTGTACAATGATCAACAAAGGTCAAGACCAAAGAATCATCACATTAAATTCAGGGAAACTCAGTTCAAATCACATATATAAATCAATACGAGAAAATATTGTGATTGTGATCAATTGAGGCAACGCTTATCGAAGAACACATTAATTCTCTTGCATGTCAATGCTGATCATTCAAAGTAGACTTACAGAGAGAGAGAGAGAGAGTATAACCAATTGTTCCAAACAAGAAAAAGCTCTTTTCTTAAGATGTAATGGATATAAAATTCGGTTCATCACCAACATACCTCTAAAGAAGTTATCATATGGGAGAAGAAATATACAGCATGAATGTAAGATAAATGAAATCTCAATTTTCTATAGCAAAATGCTTTTACCTATAGTTTAGTCAAAGCAAAGACTTTCCAAAACTAATAATACATGTGACATATAAAAATTGGTAATAGAATTAAATGGAAGGAAGAGAAGAGAATAGAATACCACTGAAGGCAAGACCATAGCAAGCCACAACACAAGTCTGAATGACAGTGTTCTCTTGTTTGGAAGTCCAGGATTTGACAAAGAAAAACCCAATAAACCAGCAGCAACGTTCAAGTGGCAAGGCCATAGTTTTTTTTAAAACCTATATAGAGAAAGAATTGTATAAAATGTTAACCCACGTCGGTTTTGATATATTATATTATAAATTAATATAAAGTTAGATTTTTAGATTTCGATTTGTGCCTAAATATAAAGTTATAAAATAGATAAAAAAAAATTGCTAGAAATTATGTTAATTATAAAAGTATACATGTCTTTAAAATAGAGACAAATTTTAAAATAATTTCTTAGTATATTAAAAAACATATATTAATCTCTCAAATCATTGAGATTATTAATTTTCATTTCAAATGTTTTTTTTAATCTAATAACAAGAATCACAATCAAAATTAACTTTATTATGTATCATAGAGATGTGTAACTAATTTTATATAATAATTAACAAGTTTGAAATATTTAATTAAAAGTACAAGTATGAAATAATAAAATCATAACAATTATGAAGCTCATGACATAAAACTATATAGTTATTAATAAAATTTGGATTTCATTGAAGATACATTATTATTTATAATTTAGAAAAAATAAACAATTTATAAACAAAAAAAATTACACTCACTTCTTAGTTAATAAATATGAATTAAAGTATTTATAAATGTTGAAGATAAAATCATCACTACATAATTACAATATAAACAAAAATATAGAAGTAAAAAAAACGTATTTATTTAAAATTTTCATTTTATTTAAACTTAACAATAAATAATGCATTGTATAACTCATATATGGATGCAACAAAATTATCAAGAAAAATCACCAATTATCCTATATATTTAATATATATATATATATATATATATTTAAACCATAAAAACTCACATTAATGAACAATAAATTGTATAGAGATTAAGAGAGGAAATTTAATAGTGACAAACCTAAATGTGAGATAATATATAAAGAAAATTGGTCATTAAATAAGGGGGCAAACATCAAATTGGGGGGGGGGGGGGGGCAATTAACCCCAAGCTCCTTAGGGGGTGTTTGGAATGAGGGGTAGGGGTAGGGTGGGGTGAGGTGGGGTTGTGAAGTCTGGGTTTTGATAGTCTAGGGGTATGAGTTATATAAGCCTGAGGTTAGATAATCTATGTTTGGTAGGTGGCTTTAGTTTGAGTTTTGTGTTGTTTAATTATTTTATGAGGGGTTAGTAAAACCATCAATGTTACTATTTAAAATCCATGGATTTAGTAGATTAAACCCGGGGTTCCAAGATCCATCTAACAAACATGGGGTAGGCTATTAAAGCCCACCCACCCAACCCTAACCCGTGTTTCAAACGCGCCTTTAGTGGCCTCGCCACTGCTAATCAGTGAGAAGTAGATTGAGATTAGGAAATGTAAGCAAGGATAGGCAATGGGTAAAAACATAAGAGTAATTGTCAGTCAAAAACTCAGGAATAGAAACAAGAAACGAGATTAGAGAGAGAGATAAAAATGAAAGTTTTCAACTTTGTTGATTGACTGCTTGACACTATCACATTTTAATTTAACCGGAAATAATCATATTATCACATTTTAGTATAGGTTTATTTATGAGTTATTAAATTATTAGGATTTAGTATAATTAATAAGTATTAGTTTCTAGTTGTTTTAGTTAAATTAGGGGGTTTTTATTGTAAGGTTATAAATAGTCATTTTAGGGTTTCATTTAGAAAAACATCTCATCTTTTATCCAACTATCAAAATGTCTTTATTGAGAGAATTTATCCTCTTTATGGTGTAATTCCCCTAGTTCTTGAGATGGATTTTCCTCAAACCATGTATCTGCTTGGTTGAGGCCGTCATCACATATACACATTTTTAGGGAATCTGAAAACATTTAAATTTATAATGGTTTTTGTTAAAAGTAAACTGACAGACAGACACAGTTGCTTAAGGTAATGGTCCTCCACAATTCTATCACGTTCCTCGATACATCCTACTTCCGTCCTCTATACATCCCAAACCTTTCCTGCTTCCATCCTATATATGTCACACATATATAGGAAGAATTCGGTTTGGTGGGAAAGTCACACTTGCAACATACTACACTGTTTGCGATTAGATGAAACAACAATAATTCTTCTTCTCCAGCCATAGTTTGTTTACACACACAACACTCCTACAAATGCTTCAAGGATTAAAGAAATTTTACCAGCCGCCAATCGCACGTTTCTGAGAAGAGAGCTAGGGTTTTTTTTTTTTAACAGATTTATTTTGACTTTGGTAGCCAAACTAGTGTAGACAACAAAGAAAGAGGCAAAAACTGAAGTTGATTTATTGCCAACTATCAGTGAAGAGAGCTCTCATTTCTATATTAATGAATATATCCAAAAATCTGTCTTCTCAGCTGCTCTCTACAGTACCCTTTATAGGGATCATAACCCTAACAAAAGATACCTAAAAGAAAGACAATAATAAAAGGGCCATAACAGTAAAGGCCCAAAAGAAACAAGCATGACTTAAAAGAGTTTCAACAGCAATACAAAAGAAATAAAATAAGTGGGCTGCAAGCCCAAACCATTCTACATCAGATTCCACCCTTCCCAATTAGAACTCGACCTCGAGTTCAGCTGAAGACGAATGAGCTGCATCTGGAGGAAAGTACTTGTAAAGATCAGAGATGTTGAAAGTTGCAGAAATTTGAAGCTCTGGTGGAAGATCGAGGATGTAGGCATTCTCACCAACCCGTTTGAGAATTTGAAATGGACCAATTTTTCGAGCTTTCAATTTTGAATACGTACTAGTGGGAAAACGTTCACGGCGTAGGTGGGCCATGACTAAATCCCCAACCTGGAATTCCTTCTGGCGACGATGAAACATCAGCAGAGTTCTTATAAGATTTGTTTGATGCTTCAAGTTTTTCTCTAATGTCAGCATGCAAATCAGTGATGTCCTCAGCGAAATCCCCTGCTTTTCTTGCTAGTAGGCTTAGAGAAATTAAACAGGTCAACTGACTGATTTGGGATTTTGGTATAAACAATGGCGAATGGACATTGTCCTGTGGAACGATTTGTCATTGAGTTGAACGCAAATTCCGCCTGAGGAAGTGCCGTATCCCATTGCTTAGGTTTGTCATTGGCAATGCTTCGAATCATATTACCCAAGGTACGATTGACAACCTCTGTTTGCCCATCTGTTTGAGGATGATAAACACTACTGAATTATAGTTTTGTGTTAAATCTGCCCCAAAGAACACGCCAGAAATGGCTCATAAACTTGACATCACGATCAGAAGTTATCGTTTTGGGAATGCCATGGAGTCTGACTATTTCACGAAAGAAGAGGCGGGCGACAACACTTGCATCAAAGGTTTTCTTGCAAGGCAGAAAATGAGCCATTTTAGAGAATCGGTCCACCACGACAAATACAGAATTTGTTCCCCTCTGTGTCTTTGGTAAACCTAGGATAAAATCCATGGAGAGATCTTCCCAAATTGTTTCAGGAACAGGGAGAGGGGCGTAAAGGCCGGTGTTTTGAGAAGTGCCATTGGCCGCAAACACAAACTGCAAATTAATGATTTTGCACCCACACCACCACTCACGCACGCCACAAACCCTTCATTCCCAATTCCCAATTAAACAAATTAAATTAAGATGTTCTTTCATATACATTATATGGTTTCAATTTCAAAAAGGGTTGACTCAATAATAACTTCAATTAATCAAAAATCAGAATCAATCAAATAAAATAAGTATGAATTATATCACATCCCATAGAAAAATTGGGAGGATTCACAAATATTTTTTTCATACTAAGGTGACCGTGGAAAACATTAATGAATTCTATCACATCCCATAGAAAAATTTGACCAAAAATTGGCCATAAAATTAAAAGACTTGGAATCTGAATTTTAAGAATAAAGTCATTTAGATTAAAATTGGTGAAATGGTTAAAATGCTGAAAAATCCGAGTTGATACACTATCGATCATCATAAAAAATGGAATTAAGAATTTGATTTGCATCAACTTTCTGGATGTGAATGGGACGAGTAATACCTTCCATAACTCATTTTATCTTCTTTACGAATAATTGAATTAATCTATGAAATTGATAAGAAACATAGAGAAATAATGAAATTTATAATTTCAAACTTAATACCATAAAAATTTATAATTTAAAAAATAATGATTTCTAAAATTATACTTGTTATTATTTAAAGTTTATAAAATATTGTGAAAGATATAAAAAAAATATATCGAACTAATTATACAAATAAATAAATAAGGAGATGATATTTTACTCAATATATTTTGTTTGAAAAAAAAGGTGTCATGTATAACCCAGGGACGGATCTAGGGGTGGTCCCCCAGTTTTTCTTTTTAATTTTTTTTATATATATGAATAAATATTACTTTACTCTTTTAAAATATATATATATATATATATATATATATTTATATTTATAATTTTATGTAACAACCCCAAATTCCCAAAACATGGAAATTGCAATAATAAAAAACTCTTCTCATTTAAGTCAAATTTAGAAAATTTTCACATTCGATCGATCTTATTTCAAATACCAAAATCCATAATAAAAGAAAAACATCAATAAAAAATTTCATCCAATCTCAACATGTTTTAAAACAACAAATATTTAAAATGAACTAAAAGTCATTTAACCCAATTAAACAAAAGAGAAGAAATACCTATTGCCGACATGTAAATCCTCCCAACCGATCCACAAATCCTGAAACATCGTCAGTTGCCAGCTTTCTTTTTCTCTTTACTTGAAAAAAAAATAAGTGTAGCATCATGAGGCTACGCCCAATGAGTAGAAATGTTTAAAGAAAAGTAACGCCATTGAGATGCTTTTCTAAATCCTTTAAGTCTATATCGATCTCACATCACCCAACATGTTCTCTCAACTTAAAAATTATTACTTTTTGACCAATGTCTTAACTCAACTAATGTTCGTGAACAAAAGTGAGTTTCCTCCCCAAAAGCATTGAATTCGTATTTCTACAATTCAATCCTTTGAGGTATTCTTCTTATGTATCCTAAAACACATAAGCGAACCTACATTATATATTCTTTCTCATTGATCAAATGGAATGAACCTGCCCCACTAAGTGATATTATGTCGTGCACAACTATAACTATCCACTTAATGACATATTCTTCACTAAATATGACCCTACTTAGTGCGAACCTCCAACCATATTGTTTAAGGCACCAAAACAATATGATTTAACTACAAGCATCATACCAGAATGCTTGACAAGCCTAAGTCCGGTTTCTAGCTTAGAATTAACGTTTCTACCCAAAACCGACTTTTATGAGGACTAACTTGGAATTTTTAATTTCTGGAAATTAGGCTCTTTCCTAATCTTAAGATGATCTAAAATCATCCAAAATCTCAAGTTTATCTCACAAATCGATCACCCAAAGAAATTCCACTAAAAAGAGCTAAACTAGCCTAAACTAGTGTAGTTTAGCTCTAATTTCGGACACTAGGTGGCCTAAAGGTTTTAGATAAAATCCGGCGGCATAACGCCTATATTATCACTCCAAAAAACATTTAATAATACCTGCAAACAATCCAGATCTCAACAAGAGTCTATTTATAAAACAAGAAAATGGCCTAAACTAAAATTCCTCCTAATGGGCACTAAGCATTGCACTTTTCTCCTAAAACCAGCAACTAGTCCATAAAATCGTTAAACCTCCATAAAATCGTTTTAAACATCCTCAAATAGTCCAGAATTAACTCCAAAAGAGTTGCGCAAAAGTAAGAGGCAAAACGGATAACTAGCATGCTCAAATTCCAATTTTTTTAGCACTTTATAACCCAATTTTTGCCACATAAACAAAACAGCCTCATATCCTCTTTAAAACAAACTTAAATGATCTCTTTAATGCCCAAAAGTTCTAAAAACATCTTATAAAAGAAAAGGAAAACAAAACATAGAATTAATTAACCTTAAACACATCTACTCACCTTAGATTCTTGAATTTTTCAAGAATTAAAAATCTTCTTTCCAAGAAATCCTACAACCTCTCTTGAAAGTTGAAGAAACATTTTTCAAATTTCATCCTCACTGCAAGGAAAAGCCTTTCTACATCTATACGAAAAATATACAAAGTAAAACGATCAAAATCGGATAGAAACATAATGGATCCGAACTATTTTTGCCTCATAATATTTTCTACAGAAGTCAGATTACTACGAAACTATGCTCAATGGAAAGATGATGAAAAACTGATCGAAATAGACTACTTACTTACTTGGCAGATCGAGTCCAGGATGAAGAAGTTATGACTAAATACTTCTTGAGGTTATCTTTTGACGAAAATGGGAGAAAAATAGATTTTGAAAGGCTGATTTCGGCTGAATGAAGGAAGAAGATGAATTTTTAGGGTTTAATCCGAGTTATGATAATTACGAAAATGCCACTACACTAAAACAATCATAACTCATTCACCGGGACTCCAAATGATGATCCGTCAGTTGCGTTGGAATCGTAATAACGATACGATCAACATCATGTCAAAATATTAAAGTAAACTTGTGGTTTTAATTTTGAGGTTTGTGAAATTACCAAAATACCCTTACGATAAAATGAGCTATTTCTCACCAAATTCATCAATCCAACTTAATTAGTGTTATTTTGAGAGAATTGTAATAACTTCCAATTTTTATACTCATACTTGATAACGGGTCGTTACATTTTAAAAGAATGGTTTTGATAAGATCTATTTTTTTCAATTTTTATTTATAATTATGATAATATTTAAAAAGATAACATTAAATGAGAGATAATTTATTTATATAAAATAGGTTAAATTATATTAAATACCCCTATACTATGGGGTTTGTTTCAATTTGGCCACCTTAACGTTCTAAAAGTTTCAATTATACCCCTAATTTTTTAATTAGTTTAAAAAATACATTTTGTTGAAAAAATCACTCTTTCAAAATATCATATCTTCGGGATATTATTGTTTTATTAAAACAATAATTTTTCTAAAATACTCTTAATCTCTTAATTTTCATTACTAAAATTGCACATGATTTTGTTTTAAAGGTTGATTTATTCAATAAAGGGTATTTTTGAAACAAAATATTTTTAGATTCGTTGACAATTTTGTAATTTTGGAAAACAAATTGATTTCCATATTAATTATTATATATTAAAAAAAGATTTTTAATATATATATTTTAAACAAAAGTCATTTCATTATCCTAATGAAATGACTTTTGAGCACCTCTTTCAATAAATAATAATAATATTTGGATTGGATCATACACACTCTGATTGCTTTACTTGAATAAAATTTATCCTTATATGATGTTTTTTATTTTCAAGTTACCTCTTAAGATTGTAACTGTCTCAAATAATTTTCTGTGTGGAGGAAGGGACAAGGTTAAAGAAGATCCTTTAATCCATTGGAAAACAATTTCAAAACCTAAACTAGTGGGGCATAAAATATTGATCACATTTTTTTTTCCGTGCTGAATAATATATAGAACATAAAGCTTTCACACTTTGGTTTCATTGTTGATGGACTGTCCTTTGAGATATATGGAATTTATTGAAAGCTATCTCTTGTATAAGAGAGAGTTGATATCTTATTTGTTTCTCAGACAAGGAACTTTGGTACAACATTTTAACTCCATACTTCATGGAAGATATAAATTATTCATTGGGGGAGCTTCACTCAAGCCATGTCAGGAAGTCTCCATCATATTTTACATGCAAAATATGTTTCCAGGCACTATGACAAATATATGTTTGTTATTATACCATGTTTTTTTTTTTGTGATGAAACTCATATAAACACTTTCCCTTTTTTCTTAGATGAGTATAAAAACTTTCTGGAGCGAATTGGTCGTGAAGATTTAGAATGACTTAAAGATGAAGGGACAAATGAAGAACTTAGAAATTGGGCTTCTTTTCGGGGACCGACAATGAGTAGAACAGGTAATAAGATATAATGTTACTATTGGATATTGGTGACACCCTTGTAGTGTTAAATTTTCACCATGTTCTCTGTAGTTTTAACAGTTAGAGGAATGATGATTTATAGAGAGGCATTAAAACTTCAATCTTTTCTTAACTTGGCTGAAGTTGAAGGTTAGAAATGTTATTTTTTTTACCTTGTGGCTTATTCTCGAAGGTTATGATACTATTGGGAGAGGAAATCGTACATTATCAGCTCAAATAGATGTTTTAACTGATATGAAATTTACGTATGTGCTGTCATGTCAATCTTTCGGAACTCAAAAAGCTTCTGGTGATCCCGTTGTAAAGATATTGTTGACCTGATGATAAGGTAACTTTTTTTTTTCCTTCTGAAAGAGGAAGCTATTACAAGTTTTGAAGTATTGTAATCATGACTCTCTTCTTGCCTAAACATATCTCTTCGTGTTGCATGGGCTACTCTTCTCATTGTCAATTGGTTTTGAGATGAATGCCCACATTATTAATATGGTATCAGGGCCCAACAAGCCCAAACGGGCATTCTGTCCAAAAATAGGATCCGACCCATCTCTCGTGGGGGAAGATTAACTCTTATTGTGTTAAGCAGCCTTCCCATTTATTACTTCTCTGTCTTCAAAGCTCCTAGTCATGTTACTAAGTCCATTGACAAGATCCTTAGATTTTTCTTTTGGAAGGGGGCTTGATGGTCTTGTCGGATGTCACCTTGTCAAATGGGAAAAAATTCCTCCTCCTATTGCTTTGGGTGGTCTGTCCTTTGGTGGTTTGAAAGAAAAAAAAATGAAGCTCTTCTAAAATGGCTGTGGCGTTTGCTTGCGGATTCTTCTCTCCTTTGGCACAAGGTGAATGTGGGGGTGGATGAGATGAGTTGGTGTTTCGGTATCAAGACCAATTGCAATAATAGACCCCCTTGGAAACACATTCATAGGCTAAAAAAGATTATGGATGCTAACAGTTCTTTCTTGGTGGGTAGGGGCATTTCCATTTTGTTTTGGAAGCATGTTTGGGTTGGTAATCAGACTCTTCAATTTCCGTTTCCTAATCTATACAACATTGCTCTACACAAAAGACTCCTTGTCAGTTGCTTTTGGAAAGAGGAGTTGAACTCTTGGGTGGTTGATTTTAGGAGAAATCTCAAAGACAATGAAATTGTGGAGTGGATAAACCTTTTCTCTATTTTGGACCCTATACGTTTGAGCAACAGGGAGGACACTAGGTAATGGAATCCGGACAGATCTCACAGCTTCTCTACTAAGGTCTGCTCTCAGCCTGCTTTGGAATGTTAACAAAGCTAATGTTGATAAAGCTATCTTACTTTCCTGGAAAGGTAAACTCCCTATGAAGATCAAGGTATTCCTATGGCTTGTAATCAACGATGCATCAACTCCAATCCGAAATTTCAGTCTAGAAACCCTTGGATCTCTCCTCAGCCGAGCTGGTGTAGCTTGTGCAGGGAGTGTTCGGAAACCACGGATTATATTTTTTTCAATTGTAGCTACTCTCTCTCTATGGAGGTCCGTGCTTAATATATCCAACATGGCAATCTACAGTGTGAAGTGGAAATTTGTTGTTAGCTTATTGATACTAATCCATAGACTATAGTCTTATTAGAACTCACTGGCTTTCCCACTATCCCAGTAGTTTCAACTTCCAAGGTCTATTTATGATCTGAGTTTAGATGGCATTTATGTTAACTTTTTTAGCTCCTTAAATATCATATTTTTTTTAAGGATAAAAATAAGATCAAGAGTTCAGCGTTCAATTATATCATGAGAAGTAGGTATTTTTGTGTGTTACAAGTTACAACACAAGTGACAGCATATCCTTTTCTATTCTTGTAATTTGGGGCTTCATCTGTTTTTCCCCTCTTCCTTTATACAGTTCAGCAGCTGCTTAAATTTTCCTACGCAGATAAATATGGCAATGTTGTTCACATTGGAGAGCGTTGGTTAGCCATAAGAATGGAGTTTACTTCAGATCACATTCATTGATGATCTAAGTACTAGATGCAAATCTCAAATATTCTATTTGATGTATGACATAAGTTTGATTACCCAAAAAAAATATATGAAATAGGTTTTAATGACATTAAAAATATTAAAATTACATATTCCGGGTGTCCAATCTGGCCTACTGAAGGAAACAGAAAAAGAATAGAAAGAAAGAAATAAAACCCCTAGTTGACAAGAAAATAAAAAAGTTACTAGGGCTCAGCATGAAGTTCCTCTGAGTTTATAAATATAATCAAGATTGAGAGTAGTAAAAACACTAATTCTTGATCACACTTTTTTTAAGGAGCAATTACTAAGCATATTTTTGCATACTAACTTTTCAAAAATTACTAAAGTAGCTTAATTATAGTTCATTGCAAATAATAATGAAATATAATCAAATAGCTCGATAAATTATTGAACTAAAAAAAACATTCAAATTCATTAAACACCCATGAAAGATAGTTCAATAATTTAATAAATTATAATTATGTTATTTGAGTAATTTTTAAAAAGTTTTGACATTTTAATAATTAGTATGCAGATTTATGCTATTTGAGACAAAAAAAAAAAAAAAAAAATCAAATTATGTAGTAAGCCTCTTTATGGGATACATTATTTCACACTTACGTAGAAATGGAATCAAAAGCTGCTAAGGGAGGCACCATCTCGTGCCTTGACCTCTGAGTTAAGGAAAGCTATGGGTAATGCAGCAGCTGCTTCTATAGGTTATATTGGAGTTGGGACAGTTGAGGCTCCTTCTACTTCATGGAAATGAACACTCGGATTCAGGTTTATATAGATCTTGATGATTTGCAAGTTTGAATAACTCGATTTACCTACATAGCAGGTAGTGGAATGCTTTCTCTTTTTGGGTTTTGATCTTAACAGGTTAAGCATCCTGTGACAGAAATGATATCCTCTGTTGACTTGATCGAGGAACAAATCCGTGTAGCTATGGGAGATTTTTTATTTTTTAATTATTAATAATCATATATAGTACGGGTGAAACCTGTTCGATTTTGAACGGTATTTGCCTGTTCGGTTTTTCTAGTAAAACACATTTGCATTTAGTTTAAAGATAAAATCATCCTGTATTGAAGAATGAAACAAACCAAAATCAAACATAAACAAAAACTTAGTTGAAAAAAATTAGATTAATAAATATACAAAATATAAATTAAAATAAAGTAATAAATAAATAAAAAAAAAAAAAAAAAAAAAAAATATATATATATATATGTATGTATGTTTGTGTGTGTGTGATCAATTTGAATGAAAATATTTTTTTTTTTTGGGCTTATAATTTCAAGTTTCAGTTGCGTTTATGTAATGATCAGTTTTGAAACAAGTATTGACATGAAATATGCAGTGGCTTCTTTATTCATCATTGCAAATTACATGATTGGTTTGGAAAAGTATGGTCAATGCTAAGAAAAACTCCAAATCCTGGTTGGTTTGTTTCCTCTCTCAAAACATGCATCAGAATCTAGGATCATCTTCATCAGTATGGAAAAAAAAAATAGCACTTTGTTTGCTAAAAAACATGCAAACATATTCAATTATTTCAGAACTTGCTTCCACTACAAGATTTCATACCAAGCTTATCCAAGGCTACTGTTTTGCATTAAAGCAACCAGAGCCTGTTTCTATTTAAAAATATTACTCATTCATATTTTTATTTATCAGTTTGAATGATACTCTCAAACCTAAACAAAACAAAACAAATTATGAGGACGTCCTAATTGATGTGTAGTGTACTCTTTTCACCAGCAGCTGTCTAAGCAACCAGTATAAGAACTACATATAAGAATGCATGCGGGGCCTCATTAGAGACTGCGCCCCATCGACAAATACAGTTGTTCCATTCATGTAGCGTTGACAGTTGAAGCTAAATCATCCTTAACATCAAGCCATCTTTCCAGGGGTGCTGCTTCTCTGCTCTCTCTCCTTTCCCACGGATAAGGGGAATCCGTCTTCTAGGTGCAATCCACAGGCTATTGCATTGACCCTGATGATCTGATACTTTCCATTCCAACGTCCCTTGCTGATGTCCAGAAAAAATCAATCAACCTTATCCTCCTACTAGTTTCAACCAAATTCTATAACAAATAATCCTAAATTGATAAACAATTCTTTGAGCAATTCTTGCAAGTCGCAACGAATTTAAACACCGTCTAATCTTGACACAACACAACAGCTATCTTAATTGTCATTTGATGTACTTTTCATGTGAAGTGAGCAGAGTAATTATCCTGAACCCTGAATGCAAGTCTCTACGACATCTTAAATGACTATTATTATCAAGTTGACGTGACTACTTGACAGGCATGGACTAATACCATAAATAGAAAATATTTTCACATAGAACTCACAACTTTAAGTTATGTGATGGTGTGTATATTAAGGTGTCAACTGGGGGAAAATAAAACTTGAGGTTCAGATAACTCTCTCATACAAACGATGATGCATCTATACACTAAGACGGAAGATGTAGTCCACATAACAAGCCAAAAATAAATATAGTTGTAATAGAAGCAAGAAAAAGAAGAGCTGAAGGTGAAGATTGTTATTGATGACATATACTTACCCGAACTAACTGCTGTGAACCTGCTGAACATGATCCATAGGCAGCTCCTCCTGGATACAGTCCCCTTTCAGTACCATTCATTGTGGTTAAAAAAATTATGGAACCTCCTGATTTCTGGTTCCGCATTCTTTTACAATCTTTTTAAATTCATCTTCAGATACTTGTAGAACATCCTGTATATGACCTGCTTCAAAATGCAGTGAAGTTAACTCGATTTACACACAGAAGTTGTGCACCCTAATAATTAAAGGACTATTCACCATCTAGTAGAGGAGCTGGATATTATATCTAGGGAACAATATTGATTAAGCATATTACCCAAAGGACAAATAAGCTAACAATTGCAAATAGAGTGTTTATGATGTTTTCTTAATATCCTAGAAGTATTTATGGCGAATTAAAAACACTTCTCAATTTTTCATGATAATGGGCAAAGTATTAAAAATTATTTTAAAAATATTTCAAAAACACTTTAAAATCCTTTTAAAGAAAGAGCTTGATTAGTAGGAAAAAAAAGTTTTAAGTTAAAAACACTCTAAACTCACTCTATATTTAATTAATAAACTAAACTGCTTTTCTTTCTTTTTTGTGTTGGTTCTGGCTCATCAAACTGGAATCTTAAATGGCAGACTAAGCTATAGAATTCAAATATTTTCTACTAAAAAGAGTAAATAAAATTATCATTAATATTTAAGCAGAGGACAAAAATCAAACAGCATAATTTGAATTGAAGATTGCAACAATTAACAGTATAATGATTATGTTGAATATCAACGGAAGCCTGTGCAACATTTACCTTGCGCAATGGTACACGATTAAATAGGCCAAGGAAACTGACAACAAACATAAAACCAATCATCCACCCCAATCCAGGGTTTATAACATCTTCTGCCCGGTTACCAGGATAATCTGTGCCGATTAATTTATATGTTCTCTCATCCATTGCAATAAAGTAGGAACCAAAACTGGATTATACAATGGTCAATAAAGGTCAAAACAAAAGAATCATCACATTAAATTCTCAATATACACGAAAATTGAGGGAAACTCAGTTAAAACCACATATCTAAATCAATACGAGAAAATATTGAGACTGTGATCAATTGAGGCATCGCTTATTAAATTGAAGAACACATTTATTCTCTTGCATGTCAATGCTGCCATTCAAAGTATCACACAGAGAGTATTACCAACTGTTCCAAACAATAAAAAGTTCTTTTCTTAATTAAGATGAATATATACTATTCAGTTCATCACCAACATAACTCTAAAGAAGTTACCATATCGGAGAAGAAATATACAGCATGAATGTAAGATAAATGAAATCTCAATTTCCTTGAGCAAAATGCTTTTTTACCTATAGTTTAGTCAAAGCAAAGACTTCCCAAACCTAATAATAAATGTGACATATGCAAAACAGACTCTGGATTGTGTTATAATTAAATTAACCACTAAAAATATGATAAAGAAACCTTCACAAGGCTAAGCTCTTAATATATACAATAAAAAAAACCTGAAGAAAATTGGTATTAGAATTAAAAGGAATGAAGAGAATAGAATAGAATACCACGGAAGGCAAGGCCATAGCAAGCCACAACACAAGTCTGAATGACAGTGTTCTCTTGTTTTGTAAAGGGTTTGGTGGAAAATCATAATCTGGATAACAAACCAGTCATGTGACATTACTATCAAAATTCTCCCAAATTAAAGCTATATCATTTCGAGGTAGATAGTGCTAATTTATTCATTTTTTTAAGGCAAGGTAGATAGTAGTAGCACCCACATATTAAGATTTTTTTTATAGGAAGTGAAACATTATATTAAGGGTCCATTTGGTATAGTTTCTCCTAAAAATGTTTTGTGTTGAACATTTTAAAAGAAATACTAATGAAGTGTTTCATCTAAAAACACTTGAGTGAATATTTTAAGTGAAATATTTGTTTATAAACACTTTTAGAAGAATCACAAATCAAGTATTTTCCACAAAAACACCTTTAAGTATACTCAAAGTGTTTTTAGG
This sequence comes from Gynostemma pentaphyllum, assembly GCA_028015215.1. NCBI lineage: Eukaryota > Viridiplantae > Streptophyta > Magnoliopsida > Cucurbitales > Cucurbitaceae > Gynostemma > Gynostemma pentaphyllum. The sequence continues at coordinate 16,157,421 of CM051353.1, read as the reverse complement.
TGAAACACTTCATTAGCATTTCTTTTAAAATGTCCAACACAAAACATTTTTAAGAGAAGTTTATACCAAACGGACCCTAAAAAGGCCACAAAGGAATACAAAAGAGAGGAAAATCAAAGGCAATAAAAATACCCACCTGTGACCTTGTTTATGACAGGCAGGTTATTATGTGCGGTGCTTTACATCTTCTTCCTTTTTAGAACAAGGGGAGAAGGAAAAAAATTACTAAAAGATAAAACAAAAGGCGGATATGACGACAAATGGAACAATGTTTATATGAGAGCATGATAAAAACAACATAGAAACAAATTTTATTCTCTCTCCAATTCTCTATTCGTCAGTTCTCTCTTTCTGGAAAGAAGAATAAGGTAGGAAAGAGCAAGTCTTACATATTATTGAATAATGCCAAGCCCAAATTGGGAAAATTATCAAATCCACATGAATCTCCAATGCCACTGAAGAACCACTTAAAACAACTCCAGCAGAAACTTATGCTTAGATATTTTCCAAGACAATGTACTTGCTTCCTGCAAGGGGAAAAGGAAAAAAAAAACCACAGCAATTGAAAACATGAAGATTAAAAGATGGCATCACGAAGATTCCAATTCATTGAAAGATGGTTAAATTACACAAACCACCCCTAAATCATAGAAGTTCTTAAACCTCAAATTTTGAACTATTCCCTCAAACTTAGCTAAGCTACAAAAATGAACCCAGTTATAAAAAATATTAGGGATTTTGCTATATTTGTCTCATGTACGAGTAAATATGTATCACTCAGGATCTTATAGTCACTGAATTTTTATAAATTGGAATTTCTTGCCGTCCTTCTCTCATTCTCTCTACCTCTGGTTCTCTTTAGAATGCTCTAGGTATTAAAGCTTAAAAAGTGACATGTTCATTTCGTTTCCTTATAATCGACCCTAAACCACATGTCTACTTATACATGAGATGAAAAGAACAAAATCTCCAACATTTCTTACAGAAAAGTTCAATTCCGTTAACTGTTACTTAACAACGTTTAAGGGTATAATTGCACAAATTTTATAATTGCTCAAATTAAAATTTTGTGAGTGCAATTGTAACAGCTCCTATAGTTCATGAATGTTTTGTGTAATCTTCCCTTGAAAGAATTCTTTTTTTTCTTTTTTTTTTTCAAGGTCTTCCGATTGATAAGGCTTACCCTGCAAGCTCAGCTCCAGTATTTGTATGGAAACTATTAATCAACATTGTTGTGGCTGTACCACTAAGATAAGTAAGTTTGTAATCCAAGACCATCTCCTGGGATCCTCCAATCCAACAAGAGATAATAAAATCACAAAATAATGAAACCATAATCATAATCACCTCATAATGACTGGTTTCTTAAGAAGTGACTAAGCTCAAGAATAATTTATTTTGCTTATATGAGCACCCACTCTAGTGTGAATTTACACATGGAATTTAAAAGGTTAAACTTTACTTCCTTAAGAGGTGTATGAAAGCATAGTTTTCTCAGAGGAGTGGAAGGAAATGCATCCCATAAACTACTTGAGAATTGGATTGTACAATGATCAACAAAGGTCAAGACCAAAGAATCATCACATTAAATTCAGGGAAACTCAGTTCAAATCACATATATAAATCAATACGAGAAAATATTGTGATTGTGATCAATTGAGGCAACGCTTATCGAAGAACACATTAATTCTCTTGCATGTCAATGCTGATCATTCAAAGTAGACTTACAGAGAGAGAGAGAGAGAGTATAACCAATTGTTCCAAACAAGAAAAAGCTCTTTTCTTAAGATGTAATGGATATAAAATTCGGTTCATCACCAACATACCTCTAAAGAAGTTATCATATGGGAGAAGAAATATACAGCATGAATGTAAGATAAATGAAATCTCAATTTTCTATAGCAAAATGCTTTTACCTATAGTTTAGTCAAAGCAAAGACTTTCCAAAACTAATAATACATGTGACATATAAAAATTGGTAATAGAATTAAATGGAAGGAAGAGAAGAGAATAGAATACCACTGAAGGCAAGACCATAGCAAGCCACAACACAAGTCTGAATGACAGTGTTCTCTTGTTTGGAAGTCCAGGATTTGACAAAGAAAAACCCAATAAACCAGCAGCAACGTTCAAGTGGCAAGGCCATAGTTTTTTTTAAAACCTATATAGAGAAAGAATTGTATAAAATGTTAACCCACGTCGGTTTTGATATATTATATTATAAATTAATATAAAGTTAGATTTTTAGATTTCGATTTGTGCCTAAATATAAAGTTATAAAATAGATAAAAAAAAATTGCTAGAAATTATGTTAATTATAAAAGTATACATGTCTTTAAAATAGAGACAAATTTTAAAATAATTTCTTAGTATATTAAAAAACATATATTAATCTCTCAAATCATTGAGATTATTAATTTTCATTTCAAATGTTTTTTTTAATCTAATAACAAGAATCACAATCAAAATTAACTTTATTATGTATCATAGAGATGTGTAACTAATTTTATATAATAATTAACAAGTTTGAAATATTTAATTAAAAGTACAAGTATGAAATAATAAAATCATAACAATTATGAAGCTCATGACATAAAACTATATAGTTATTAATAAAATTTGGATTTCATTGAAGATACATTATTATTTATAATTTAGAAAAAATAAACAATTTATAAACAAAAAAAATTACACTCACTTCTTAGTTAATAAATATGAATTAAAGTATTTATAAATGTTGAAGATAAAATCATCACTACATAATTACAATATAAACAAAAATATAGAAGTAAAAAAAAACGTATTTATTTAAAATTTTCATTTTATTTAAACTTAACAATAAATAATGCATTGTATAACTCATATATGGATGCAACAAAATTATCAAGAAAAATCACCAATTATCCTATATATTTAATATATATATATATATATATATATTTAAACCATAAAAACTCACATTAATGAACAATAAATTGTATAGAGATTAAGAGAGGAAATTTAATAGTGACAAACCTAAATGTGAGATAATATATAAAGAAAATTGGTCATTAAATAAGGGGGCAAACATCAAATTGGGGGGGGGGCAATTAACCCCAAGCTCCTTAGGGGGTGTTTGGAATGAGGGGTAGGGGTAGGGTGGGGTGAGGTGGGGTTGTGAAGTCTGGGTTTTGATAGTCTAGGGGTATGAGTTATATAAGCCTGAGGTTAGATAATCTATGTTTGGTAGGTGGCTTTAGTTTGAGTTTTGTGTTGTTTAATTATTTTATGAGGGGTTAGTAAAACCATCAATGTTACTATTTAAAATCCATGGATTTAGTAGATTAAACCCGGGGTTCCAAGATCCATCTAACAAACATGGGGTAGGCTATTAAAGCCCACCCACCCAACCCTAACCCGTGTTTCAAACGCGCCTTTAGTGGCCTCGCCACTGCTAATCAGTGAGAAGTAGATTGAGATTAGGAAATGTAAGCAAGGATAGGCAATGGGTAAAAACATAAGAGTAATTGTCAGTCAAAAACTCAGGAATAGAAACAAGAAACGAGATTAGAGAGAGAGATAAAAATGAAAGTTTTCAACTTTGTTGATTGATCGCTGACACTATCACATTTTAATTTAACCTTGAAATAATCATATTATCACATTTTAGTATAGGTTTATTTATGAGTTATTAAATTATTAGGATTTAGTATAATTAATAAGTATTAGTTTCTAGTTGTTTTAGTTAAATTAGGGGGTTTTTATTGTAAGGTTATAAATAGTCATTTTAGGGTTTCATTTAGAAAAACATCTCATCTTTTATCCAACTATCAAAATGTCTTTATTGAGAGAATTTATCCTCTTTATGGTGTAATTCCCCTAGTTCTTGAGATGGATTTTCCTCAAACCATGTATCTGCTTGGTTGAGGCCGTCATCACATATACACATTTTTAGGGAATCTGAAAACATTTAAATTTATAATGGTTTTTGTTAAAAGTAAACTGACAGACAGACACAGTTGCTTAAGGTAATGGTCCTCCACAATTCTATCACGTTCCTCGATACATCCTACTTCCGTCCTCTATACATCCCAAACCTTTCTCGCTTCCATCCTATATATGTCACACATATATAGGAAGAATTGGTTTGGTGGGAAAGTCACACTTGCAACATACTACACTGCTTTTGCGATTAGATGAAACAACAATAATTCTTCTTCTCCGGCCATAGTTTGTTTACACACACAACACTCCTACAAATGCTTCAAGGATTAAAGAAATTTTACCAGCCGCCAATCGCACGTTTCTGAGAAGAGAGCTAGGGTTTTTTTTTTTTTAACAGATTTATTTTGACTTTGGTAGCCAAACTAGTGTAGACAACAAAGAAAGAGGCAAAAACTGAAGTTGATTTATTGCCAACTATCAGTGAAGAGAGCTCTCATTTCTATATTAATGAATATATCCAAAAATCTGTCTTCTCATTTGCTTCTCTACAAGACCCTTTATAGGGATCATAACCCTAACAAAAGATACCTAAAAGAAAGACAATAATAAAAGGGCCATAACAATAAAGGCCCAAAAGAAACAAGCATGACTTAAAAGAGTTTCAACAAAGAATACAAAAGAAATAAAATAAGTGGGTGCAAGCCCAAACCATTCTACATCGATTCCACCCTTCCCAATTAGAACTCGACCTCGAGTTCACGAAGACGAATGAGTCGCATCCGGAGGAAAGTACTTGTAAAGATCAGAGATGTTGAAAGTTGCGAAATTTGAAGCTCCTGGTGGAAGATCGAGGATGTAGGCATTCTCACCAACCCGTTTGAGAATTTGAAATGGACCAATTTTTCGAGCTTTCAATTTTGAATACGTACTAGTGGGAAAACGTTCACCGGCGTAGGTGGGCCATGACTAAATCCCCAACCTGGAATTCCTTCCGCGACGATGAAACATCGCAGAGTTCTTATAAGATTTGTTTGATGCTTCAAGTTTTTCTCTAATGTCGGCATGCAAATCGGTGATGTCCTCGGTGAAATCCCCTGCTTTTCTTGCTAGTAGGCTTAGAGAAATTAAACAGTCAACTGGACCGATTTGGGATTTTGGTATAAACAATGGCGAATGGACATTGTCCTGTGGAACGATTTGTCATTGAGTTGAACGCAAATTCCGCCCGAGGAAGTGCCGTATCCCATTGCTTAGGTTTGTCATTGGCAATGCTTGAATCATATTACCCAAGGTACGATTGACAACCTCTGTTTGCCCATCTGTTTGAGGATGATAAACACTCTTGAATTATAGTTTTGTGTTAAATCGCCCCCAAAGAACACGCCCTGAAATGGCTCATAAACTTGACATCACGATCAGAAGTTATCGTTTTGGGAATGCCATGGAGTCTGACTATTTCACGAAAGAAGAGGCGGGCGACAACACTTGCATCAAAGGTTTTCTTGCAAGGCAGAAAATGAGCCATTTTAGAGAATCGGTCCACCACGACAAATACAGAATTTGTTCCCCTCTGTGTCTTTGGTAAACCTAGGATAAAATCCATGGAGAGATCTTCCCAAATTGTTTCAGGAACAGGGAGAGGGGCGTAAAGGCCGGTGTTTTGAGAAGTGCCATTGGCCGCAAACACAAACCGCAAATTAATGATTTTGCACCCACACCACCACTCACGCACGCCACAAACCCTTCATTCCCAATTCCCAATTAAACAAATTAAATTAAGATGTTCTTTCATATACATTATATGGTTTCAATTTCAAAAAGGGTTGACTCAATAATAACTTCAATTAATCAAAAATCGAATCAATCAAATAAAATAAGTATGAATTATATCACATCCCATAGAAAAATTGGGAGGATTCACAAATATTTTTTTCATACTAAGGTGACCGTGGAAAACATTAATGAATTCTATCACATCCCATAGAAAAATTTGACCAAAAATTGGCCATAAAATTAAAAGACTTGGAATCAATTTTAAGAATAAAGTCATTTAGATTAAAATTGGTGAAATGGTTAAAATGCTGAAAAATCCGAGTTGATACACTATCGATCATCATAAAAAATGGAATTAAGAATTTGATTTGCATCAACTTTCTGGATGTGAATGGGACGAGTAATACCTTCCATAACTCATTTTATCTTCTTTACGAATAATTGAATTAATCTATGAAATTGATAAGAAACATAGAGAAATAATGAAATTTATAATTTCAAACTTAATACCATAAAAATTTATAATTTAAAAAATAATGATTTCTAAAATTATACTTGTTATTATTTAAAGTTTATAAAATATTGTGAAAGATATAAAAAAATATATCGAACTAATTATACAAATAAATAAATAAGGAGATGATATTTTACTCAATATATTTTGTTTGAAAAAAAAGGTGTCATGTATAACCCAGGGACGGATCTAGGGGTGGTCCCCCAGTTTTTCTTTTTAATTTTTTTTATATATATGAATAAATATTACTTTACTCTTTTAAAATATATATATATATATATATATATATATATATTTATATTTATAATTTTATGTAACAACCCCAAATTCCCAAAACATGGAAATTGCAATAATAAAAAACTCTTCTCATTTAAGTCAAATTTAGAAAATTTTCACATTCGATCGATCTTATTTCAAATACCAAAATCCATAATAAAAGAAAAACATCAATAAAAAATTTCATCCAATCTCAACATGTTTTAAAACAACAAATATTTAAAATGAACTAAAAGTCATTTAACCCAATTAAACAAAAGAGAAGAAATACCTATTGCCGACATGTAAATCCTCCCAACCGATCCACAAATCCTGAAACATCGTCAGTTGCCAGCTTTCTTTTTCTCTTTACTTGAAAAAAAAATAAGTGTAGCATCATGAGGCTACGCCCAATGAGTAGAAATGTTTAAAGAAAAGTAACGCCATTGAGATGCTTTTCTAAATCCTTTAAGTCTATATCGATCTCACATCACCCAACATGTTCTCTCAACTTAAAAATTATTACTTTTTGACCAATGTCTTAACTCAACTAATGTTCGTGAACAAAAGTGAGTTTCCTCCCCAAAAGCATTGAATTCGTATTTCTACAATTCAATCCTTTGAGGTATTCTTCTTATGTATCCTAAAACACATAAGCGAACCTACATTATATATTCTTTCCCATTGATCAAATGGAATGAACCTGCCCCACTAAGTGATATTATGTCGTGCACAACTATAACTATCCACTTAATGACATATTCTTCACTAAATATGACCCTACTTAGTGCGAACCTCCAACCATATTGTTTAAGGCACCAAAACAATATGATTTAACTACAAGCATCACTACCAGAATGCTTGACAAGCCTAAGTCCGGTTTCTAGCTTAGAATTAACGTTTCTACCCAAAACCGACTTTTATGAGGACTAACTTGGAATTTTTAATTTCTGGAAATTAGGCTCTTTCCTAATCTTAAGATGATCTAAAATCATCCAAAATCTCAAGTTTATTTCACAAATCGATCACCCAAAGAAATTCCACTAAAAAGAGCTAAACTAGCCTAAACTAGTGTAGTTTAGCTCTAATTTCGGACACTAGGTGGCCTAAAGGTTTTAGATAAAATCCGCGGCATAACGCCTATATTATCACTCCAAAAAACATTTAATAATACCTGCAAACAATCCAGATCTCAACAAGAGTCTATTTATAAAACAAGAAAATGGCCTAAACTAAAATTCCTCCTAATGGGCACTAAGCATTGCACTTTTCTCCTAAAACCAGCAACTAGTCCATAAAATCGTTAAACCTCCATAAAATCGTTTTAAACATCCTCAAATAGTCCAGAATTAACTCCAAAAGAGTTGCGCAAAAGTAAGAGGCAAAACGGATAACTAGCATGCTCAAATTCCAATTTTTTTAGCACTTTATAACCCAATTTTTGCCACATAAACAAAACAGCCTCATATCCTCTTTAAAACAAACTTAAATGATCTCTTTAATGCCCAAAAGTTCTAAAAACATCTTATAAAAGAAAAGGAAAACAAAACATAGAATTAATTAACCTTAAACACATCTACTCACCTTAGATTCTTGAATTTTTCAAGAATTAAAAATCTTCTTTCCAAGAAATCCTACAACCTCTCTTGAAAGTTGAAGAAACATTTTTCAAATTTCATCCTCACTGCAAGGAAAAGCCTTTCTACATCTATACGAAAAATATACAAAGTAAAACGATCAAAATCGGATAGAAACATAATGGATCCGAACTATTTTTGCCTCATAATATTTTCTACAGAAGTCAGATTACTACGAAACTATGCTCAATGGAAAGATGATGAAAAAATGATCGAAATAGACTACTTACTTGCGCAGATCGGAGTCCGGATGAAGAAGTTATGACTAAATACTTCTTGAGGTTATCTTTTGACGAAAATGGGAGAAAAATAGATTTTGAAAGGCTGATTTCGGCTGAATGAAGGAAGAAGATGAATTTTTAGGGTTTAATCCGAGTTATGATAATTACGAAAATGCCACTACACTAAAACAATCATAACTCATTCACCGGGACTCCAAATGATGATCCGTCAGTTGCGTTGGAATCGTAATAACGATACGATCAACATCATGTCAAAATATTAAAGTAAACTTGTGGTTTTAATTTTGAGGTTTGTGAAATTACCAAAATACCCTTACGATAAAATGAGCTATTTCTCACCAAATTCATCAATCCAACTTAATTAGTGTTATTTTGAGAGAATTGTAATAACTTCCAATTTTTATACTCATACTTGATAACGGGTCGTTACATTTTAAAAGAATGGTTTTGATAAGATCTATTTTTTTCAATTTTTATTTATAATTATGATAATATTTAAAAAGATAACATTAAATGAGAGATAATTTATTTATATAAAATAGGTTAAATTATATTAAATACCCCTATACTATGGGGTTTGTTTCAATTTGGCCACCTTAACGTTCTAAAAGTTTCAATTATACCCCTAATTTTTTAATTAGTTTAAAAAATACATTTTGTTGAAAAAATCACTCTTTCAAAATATCATATCTTCGGGATATTATTGTTTTATTAAAACAATAATTTTTCTAAAATACTCTTAATCTCTTAATTTTCATTACTAAAATTGCACATGATTTTGTTTTAAAGGTTGATTTATTCAATAAAGGGTATTTTTGAAACAAAATATTTTTAGATTCGTTGACAATTTTGTAATTTTGGAAAACAAATTGATTTCCATATTAATTATTATATATTAAAAAAAGATTTTTAATATATATATTTTAAACAAAAGTCATTTCATTATCCTAATGAAATGACTTTTGAGCACCTCTTTCAATAAATAATAATAATATTTGGATTGGATCATACACACTCTGATTGCTTTACTTGAATAAAATTTATCCTTATATGATGTTTTTTATTTTCAAGTTACCTCTTAAGATTGTAACTGTCTCAAATAATTTTCTGTGTGGAGGAAGGGACAAGGTTAAAGAAGATCCTTTAATCCATTGGAAAACAATTTCAAAACCTAAACTAGTGGGGCATAAAATATTGATCACATTTTTTTTTCCGTGCTGAATAATATATAGAACATAAAGCTTTCACACTTTGGTTTCATTGTTGATGGACTGTCCTTTGAGATATATGGAATTTATTGAAAGCTATCTCTTGTATAAGAGAGAGTTGATATCTTATTTGTTTCTCAGACAAGGAACTTTGGTACAACATTTTAACTCCATACTTCATGGAAGATATAAATTATTCATTGGGGGAGCTTCACTCAAGCCATGTCAGGAAGTCTCCATCATATTTTACATGCAAAATATGTTTCCAGGCACTATGACAAATATATGTTTGTTATTATACCATGTTTTTTTTTTTGTGATGAAACTCATATAAACACTTTCCCTTTTTTCTTAGATGAGTATAAAAACTTTCTGGAGCGAATTGGTCGTGAAGATTTAGAATGACTTAAAGATGAAGGGACAAATGAAGAACTTAGAAATTGGGCTTCTTTTCGGGGACCGACAATGAGTAGAACAGGTAATAAGATATAATGTTACTATTGGATATTGGTGACACCCTTGTAGTGTTAAATTTTCACCATGTTCTCTGTAGTTTTAACAGTTAGAGGAATGATGATTTATAGAGAGGCATTAAAACTTCAATCTTTTCTTAACTTGGCTGAAGTTGAAGGTTAGAAATGTTATTTTTTTTACCTTGTGGCTTATTCTCGAAGGTTATGATACTATTGGGAGAGGAAATCGTACATTATCAGCTCAAATAGATGTTTTAACTGATATGAAATTTACGTATGTGCTGTCATGTCAATCTTTCGGAACTCAAAAAGCTTCTGGTGATCCCGTTGTAAAGATATTGTTGACCTGATGATAAGGTAACTTTTTTTTTCCTTCTGAAAGAGGAAGCTATTACAAGTTTTGAAGTATTGTAATCATGACTCTCTTCTTGCCTAAACATATCTCTTCGTGTTGCATGGGCTACTCTTCTCATTGTCAATTGGTTTTGAGATGAATGCCCACATTATTAATATGGTATCAGGGCCCAACAAGCCCAAACGGGCATTCTGTCCAAAAATAGGATCCGACCCAAGAATGGTGAGCCTAAAAAGGCACTATCTTGAGAGGGCATGTTGAGAATCCCACATAAGAAAGGTGATGAGAACTCACAAAGTTTATAAGATAAATGAGCTACTCCTCTCATTACCAATTGATTTTGAGATGGATGCCCACATTATTAATATGTAGGACCATCTTTTAAATAGACAATGTACCCGAGTGAATTCTGATTTCTCTTGTTTTGACTTGCTTTAAATTTTTATAGAATAAACCATCACTCGATATGGCCATATATTTTCTTCCCTTTTTAAGTTGGTGATGATAAAAAGACATTTGAACTCAAATACCATAACTTACTAGGTTTTATTAAGTTAAAAATAAAATTGATCCTAAAAACATGATCGATGTAGATTTTTTTTTTTTTATTAATCGATGTAGATTTTCAAGATACACTTTTTCTGGATATTTAATTTCACACATCTAACTTAAATGAGACCTCTTGAAAAACATATTTTACTCTCTTAGCCTTCCTTTCTCATTGGATCCGAGATCTGGTAAACAATCTATATTATGGCATTGGATTCACATATTTATCGAGGGACTTTATTACAAGGTCAACTAGCATATTAGTTGGAATTTTCTTACCTACTTTTGTGGTAACTAGCTATTGAATATTCCCTAAAAAAACCCTAAAAAACTCTAAACCTAAAAAAAACCCTAAACCTAATGCACCACAATAACATATATATTTTTAACAAATTGTCCCGGATCTGACCACCACAAATCCAGATTCCACCACGAACCCCATCGCAATTGATCTCCCTCTTTCAATCCTGTTTCCTCCATGTCTTCTCGCCCTTCCGCATTCGATGCTCTTATGTCCGGTGCTCGTGCCGCCAAGAAAAAAGCTACTTCTTCTCCAAAAAAACGTAAAGCTTCTGATTCTTTAGACCCTAGCCCTTCGACTGATAACCCAATTATCAACGATCAACTTCTTGGAATCTCGGAGAAGAAAACGAGTGTTAGTGTGAAATTGAAGAGTAATGTTTCAGAGTTGAAAAAGAAGGCTAATGAATTTGATTCGAAGAAGGTTGCATGTTGGAATGAGGGTGAAAGGGTACCCTTTTTGTTTCTTTGTTTGGGATTTGATATGATTAATGAGGAACCTAGTAGGATTATTAAAACTGATATTGTTTGTAATATGTTGAGGACTGTTATCAATACTACACCTGATGATTTGCTAGCAACTGTTTATCTTTTGGCCAAAAAGATTGCTCCACCTCGTGAAGGGCTTGAATTGGGGATTCATGGTGTTTCTATTATCAAAGCTCTTTCTGAGGCTTTTGGTAGAACTCAGGCTCGGGTCAAAAAACAATGCAAGGTACGTAATATGCCTTTTTTCTTCTATCTATTGGCCGCGGATTTTTCCTTTTGAATACTTTATGTTTCAATCATTCACTTCCCTTGTTTATTTTCAAAAGGAATTGGGAGATTTAGGTCTTCTTGCTAAAGCAAGCCGTTCATCACAATCCATGATGCGAAAGCCTGATGCTTTGACTATTGCAAAAGTTTTCGACACATTTCGGCTCATTGCTAAGGTGCTGCATTACTTAGTTTGACAATCAACCATACTGAGTGGAGTTAAATTCAGCCTCTTCCTAAGTTATATATTGAATTTTTTTTTTCTACCATATAAATTAGTGCATGAGAATAGATTTAGTTTCTATAGTGTGCTGTGCTGTGCTATAATTTATTTTGAGATTGCCCTTCCATCCTTTTTGAATGTTTTCAGGAATCTGGAAAGGATAGTCAAGATAAGAAAAAGAACCATATCAAGTCACTGCTTGTTGCTGCCACTGACTGTGAACCCTTGTATTTGATCAGATTGCTACAGGTTATATTTCAGATTTATGAGAATTAAGATTGTTTGTTCCCCCCCCCCCTCCCCCTATTGCCAAACTTTTACTTTCTTATCATGTAGAAAAATTTGCGAATTGGACTGGCGGAGGAGACTCTTTTAGCTGCATTGGGGCAAGCTGCCGTGTATGCTGAAAAACACTCTACACCACCTGCACACATTCAATCTCCTCTAGAAGAGGTGACGTCATGTTCACTTGAGTGAGGGCAGTTGCTATAATTCTGCTACTCCTCTCTTTGATCATCTTTTTGTCCTATGTTATACGACATTAATTCTCTGTACTAAATTTCCCTTCTCTTCTTGATTGGTTGGCAAAATGATAGTTAGACTAGGTTTCTGGGTTGCATCTCATTGATTTTGTGAGGCTGAGGTTTCATGTAGAGATTCTAGTTTCGTGTTGTGTAGCTATGAAATGATGACTATGCATCTTGAGTAATATCTTGGTTAACGTCTGAATGAGAAACAACTGATTGTTAATGCATGGAATAAATTCTTATAATTCCGAGATTGATTTTGATCGAGTATCATGCCTTTGAGCTGTTACTAAAATTAGTTGTCGGAATAAATTCTTATAATTCCGAGCTATACCATGTTGTCCGATTCATTGGAAGGTTCTAATGGTATGTTTACATCAGGCTGCGAAGATTGTAAAACAGGCGTATTCTATACTCCCAGATTATGATACACTCGTCCCTGCACTTCTTAGTGACGGTGTGTGGAATCTTTCAAAGATATTTAACTTTACACCGGGTAATCCAATTGGACTCATGCTGGCAAAACCAATTAAGGGAGTGTCGGAGATACTAAATAAATTCCAGGATTTAGAATTTACCTGTGAATACAAATATGACGGAGAACGTGCCCAGGTATCTGCATGAGAAGCTTAAAATTGTGATTTTCTGATGCTAAGTTAATATTTTGTATGGTAAAATTGTACTCTTGTTTTGCAGATACATTACATGGAAAATGGTACAGTTGAGATATACAGTCGAAACGCTGAACAAAATACTGGAAAGTTTCCAGATGTTATGATTGCAGTCTCAAGGTAAAGTGATCTGATCAGTGTTTACTTCATTTTATTATCATTCAAATTGAATTTTGAAATGTTTGGTTCTAGTTTAGAACCAATTTTATAAGCTGCGTAGATCTTATTGGCGTTTCTAATACTTTTTTCTGCTGTCATGATTAATTTTTAAATATTCATTAGTCTCAGAATTTACTTTTTTTTTTGTCAGGATAAAAAAACCATCTGTAAGATCGTTTATTTTGGATTGTGAACTTGTTGCATATGACCGTCAAGAACAGAAAATTCTTCCATTCCAGGTATACCATATTTGTACTTTGTTTAGATTGTAGAGACATTTTTTTGGGGGAAATTTTAGAAGGTGGGAAAATTTCTCTAATATCTGCAAATATCCATCTCAGTAAATTATTATCAGGAGGAGAGCTGCTTCTGAAATCATTTTCATCATAGATATCCTCATTTCCTTCTCGGACTGGTCTTTGACCATCATTTGTAGCTTCTTAAGTCATTGCAAAAGTAACGCTAACTCCTGGAATTTGTGACAGATGCTGAGTGCCCGAGCTCGCAAGAATGTAGCTGTGAGTGAAATTAAGGTTGAAGTTTGTGTATTTGCTTTTGATTTATTGTATCTTGATGGTCAACCACTTATTCAGAGAGAACTTAATGCTCGTCGAGAGGTAGATATTTTTTACACTTACTTGTGCTCTCTCTTTTTTTAGTCTGAGGAACTAGTGTTGATGGATTTTAATGTTCCTGTATTGCCCTGTTCTTCAGTTATTTTACATTGTTGTGTCAAAGATATTGATTTTTTTTTTTGTGTTTGTCTTGAATGATAATTTTGAAGCATTAATTAATAACTTGAATAGGTAATTGACTGGCTTTTTGTGCTTTGCAGCTTCTCTATGACTCTTTTATAGAAGAACCTGGATATTTTCAGTTTGTCACAGCAATAATAACCAATGACCTGGGGGAAATTAAAAAATTTCTTGATGCGTCTGTTGATAAAAGGTATTACTTTCTTTTGTCTACAAGGTTTGCATTTCATTACAATGTCTTTCTTCTTATACAGTGGACTAGGATCTTACCCACCAAAATATCAGTGATTCGTGACTACGTGCTCTAATAATTTGAGCTAAAATTACTCTGCATCAGGCTTTTTTTATGCACTTACTTGTGTTTTGTATTTTCCGTTTGCAGTTGTGAGGGTTTAATCATCAAAACATTGAATAGAGATTCTATGTATGAGCCTTCCAAGAGGTCAAACAAGTGGTTAAAACTGAAGAAGGATTACATAGACAAGTAAGTGCTGAATGCATGTTTATTTTATTTTGGGATGTTGTATAATTATTTATTATCACAAAGCTTTTATGGATTTCTATTCTATTACACTGTAGCATAGGGGATTCACTTGATTTGGTGCCAATCGCTGCCTTCTATGGACGTGGGAAGCGTACAGGTAAATATATATAACCAGAAAGCATTTTGATCAGGACATGCTTGCAATATATAATTATTGGTTTAAGTCAAATGACAAGGACTTGAATGCCACTATAATACATGTCTCTAGGTGTCTATGGCGCATTTCTCCTTGCTTGTCATGACAATGATAATGAAGAATTTCAAAGCATTTGTAAGATAGGTAAGCATTTGTTTTTGCTACTGGCAGTAATCTTCTGTGTTTATTGTTTTAACTGTCTAATATTTGTTAGGTATTGGTTTTTCTGAAGCAATGCTTAAACAACGTTCTGCTAGTCTTCGTTCCAAAGTCATTCCTGAACCAAAGGTTTGTCTTTTGATTCCTATCATTGATGTTCCTTCTGCTTAATTGTTTATTCCAACATATTATTTTTTAATTTCAGCCATATTATCGGTTTGGAGATAGAATTAACCCAGATGTTTGGTTTGAGCCTACTGAGGTAATAATGATGACGACTTCTTTTACTCTTTCTCTTTTAATTTCAGTCTTTTCTTATCATACTTTCAACGATCCTTTCCAGGTTTGGGAGGTTAAAGCAGCAGACTTGACTATTAGTCCAGTTCATCGAGCAGGAGTCGGTATTGTGGATCCTGATAAGGTGGTTGTCTTTATGTGCAAAATCTCTACCTAATTATCATCTTCTCTGGCATAATTCAATTCTATTTGTAGCTGTCTTTTTTTTTTTACGTCTTTACCATTCGTGTGTGAAGGGCATTTCTCTTCGATTTCCACGTCTCGTTCGTGTAAGGAAAGATAAAAATCCAGAGGGAGCCTCGTCGTCGGAGCAGGTCAATATTATGTACCTTTTTCATTAATATTTTATTTGGTAGACCAAAAGAAAGAACAGTGGGTAATTATTCAGGTAACTGTTCTTACACGTGTCCTAACTATGCATACTTTCCTTTCTGAATTAGGTTGCCGACATGTATAATGCCCAGAAACATGATCATCAAAAGAATTGAAGTTGACAATGAAGATAACTGAGGATTGAAGCTTTAACTTCAACCAAGTCTAAGAGGTCTTGCATTCTCCATTTTGAACTGGAGAATGGTGTCGCATTATATGTCGATGTCTGCAAGGGGTACGTTTCAGGTTCAGCTAATCAGATTCTAGCGGATCTAAATATGTAGGATCGGTATGGCAACCCTAGAGGGGTAGGTTAATTTTAAAAAAAAATTGATTATGGATTCTAATTAACAAGTTAATTGGACTTTTTAAGATTGAACAATCAATATGAATTTTATTCTAAAATTCTTTTAACAAAGTAAGCTAGTTTCTAATAAACATGGAAAATATTAAATCACAATTTAATTTATAACCAACAAGATTGCTTCAATAAATTTAAGCAATAATTATGTCAAGCATCAATTTAATTCCAAATGAATTGATATTTAAGATCCCAATTAATTAACACAATAAATATATCACAATTAATATGGTGCAATAAGTAAAGAGGATAGGGTTTAAGAAATGACACCAAGATGTATAGTGGTTCGGTCAAAATCCGGCCTAGTCCACTCTTCGAGCGCCTCTCGGGAATTTATTACCTTTTCCGGGAGCAAAGTATAACCCAATCCTTTTGCAGGCCCAAGATCAAACTCGACCGTTCTTTTTCCGGGACCAAGAACAAACCCGATCCTCTTACCAGGAGCAAGATCAAACCCACAAATCGTTCCTATTTACGGGCTAGGAAACCGACCCCAAATATGAATTATATTTTTCATACAATTACAAATCTCTCTCAAAGAGTAAATATGAAGTTTAACTCTTACAATAATGGCTCTCAAAATAGTGTAATTAATCACTCAAATTTGTCCCAAAATAATATAAATATTGCTTCAAATTGCTTAGGATGCACAAAATCTAATTTTTCTTACCTTTTTTTTTCACTGATTTTCGGCTATAAGAAGGAGATAGAAATGGCTTCTAGCCGTTGGTGCCACGTGGCGATTCGTCATTGGTCAAGGCAAACTAATTTTGAATTAATATAAAATATTAATACTCACGGGCAGCAAGGGCAAATTGGGCAACAAATTGATGTGATGATGGTCAGGACATGCTAGGTATTAAACTAAAAGTCAGGGGTAGAGAAGACCATTCACGCACATATGAAAAAGAAGCGGCTGGCATTGGGAAGCACACGAACACATGGCGCGCTGGAAATGGAGGAGCAAACGGCCATAGGACCCGCTTGTGTCAGCAGGGAGCAGGCGTATCAGGGAGCTGGTACATGCACGTACGTGGCGAATTTGAAACCGTGAGATCGAAGACAAGGAGAGATCGAACGGTTGGAAACAATTTTGATTTCTTTTTTCTTTTTCTATTTATTTTAAAACCGAACATATATAATAATTATTGACGAACATGAACCATCAGATGAGCGATCGTACGACGGAAAGGCGATTCTCAATTTTTCTTTTTCCATTTTTGTAATTTCCGAATATATTATATATATAATATATCTAACATCCAATTTTCTTTTCTTGATAACTTCTTTGTTTTAGCTCGGAATTGGACGATTCAAATTGCACCATGCTCGTTATTTGTCGCTCTACAAAACACAACACTAAAATACTGAAATTGATTAGTATTAAGTGTTTGTTATCATCAAAACTTAATTAAGCTGGATTAAGAGAACCAGGGAAATATTTACCAAATAAGGCATGGGCAAGGCTATTATTTTCCAAGTATTCATATACTAGCAAAAGTTGATTCCCTTCAATGCAACATCCATAAAACTTAACTAGATGAGGGTGATGTAATGCAGATATCACACCAATCTCATTCATTAATTTACAATTTCCCTGCTTTGATTTTGAAGAAAGTTGCTTCACTGCAACTACGGTGCCATCTAAAAGGACACCATGCATTTCCAAACATAGAACTTCACACCAAGAATATAATCTAGGAATAAAAAATGAATTCAAACGACCTTCTCCAATCTTATTGACAGCGTCAAAATTGTTCTTAACAGCTTTATTGTGCTTAATGTAAATGAGCAAATTGATATATCTAGATCTGTTATCACGACCCGACCCGAGTACCCCCTAACCACTCGAGACGACACGTGCCAATGGCAAACGAAAGCTAATGCTAACGCATACCATCTAACATAACTAAAATAACTAGATAATAATCAATTTAAATTCAACTTATTTAAGAGAATTTTGGCAGAGTTCCGCTTGTTTTCGAATAAACCAACCTGTAATACATTTTACATAATCCTGCATAAACTATAACGGGCTTCGGCCTCAGAATTAACTCAAAATCAGTCAAATATGTTAATTCTGAATTTACTAACATTAAGAGAAATATTTACGTGATTGTTCAATTGTAAACTTCTCCATCTACCCAACTAGCCTAAAAAATCATAAAACCATTTACTTCCTCACGAGCCATCACCGGCACTTATAAACATACATATACAAACACACACAAAATGTCATACATAGGCTAGGTGTGAAGATGAAACCAAAAACTGGTGGTATACACGACTCTCGTAGGCGTATCCTCGAAACTCAGGAGCTACCTGGAGGGGGGAAAACAAAACATGGAAATCATGAGCAAAAACTCAGTGAGTGGGTTCTTTTATAAACTAAAATATACTTTTGAGTTAAATGTCGTAGAAGACATAACTTTTAGCAAACGAAAATAGTAAATAACGTAGAAAACATAACTTTTAAGCAAACGAACATATTTCTGAGCTAAACACTTTTGATACATAATAAAAACTCATAGCTAGCGAAGTTCATGTACTAATATCATATCATAATCATATAATAGAAAACCGACACCAAACGCATACCCACAACCGGTCATACTACACACAAGATAAATCAAGTCATGCACAGAGCAATCGATTATATCGAAACCGGTCATACGCGCGCAGAGTCGCCCCAAAGGGCTATTCACCCTAACATACGGCCCAAAGCCTATGTGTATGCTAAAGTGGGTCCCAAAGACTCTGAAAGCTAAGCTAGTGGGTACGACATTTAGTGGTTTGAAAATAGCTTTGAAATCTATTATATACTTGCAAACTATAATTAATCCATGGAAACTAATACTTTTTCCATATTAACATAATGTCCAATTTCAAAGGAATATTCATAAGTAATAGTAAAATCACATAAACATAGTTTGAAAATCATAAAAGCATATGTATAATAGGATAATCATAATATATATAGGCTAACTTGAAATTTATAAGCTAATAATTATGGATAATTCGAAAATAATATTTTAACCACTCACAAAAACTATCCCGCTTATGATCCCGGATTATAAGCGGTGCCAATCTCCGTATCACCTGAAATAAATATTGAATAAAATTCCCATTAATAATCTTTTAGTATTTTTATATATAGAAAAACATATGGAAAACACATAAATTGACGGTTAATAACCCAATGGCTAGAGTTTCACTTTTCCTTCAATGACTACACTTCCAATACACTTTTCAAGCCCAAATAATTTCATTCTTGTTGCTCATCCTCTTCCAACACATAATCTTATTTCTAGCTCATACAATTTTCCATCACAACTTCAATTTCAAAATATGGAAAACTCTATTTCTCCACCATTCTTAACTAATCTTACACACCAACCTCTCAATTTAACCCATAACACTTAAATCCCATAAACAACAAAACTCATAATTCCATAAACCAACTTTGAAGCTTTAGCAAAATCTAACAAAATCCATCATATTGAAGAGTTGGGTTGGACAAATCACTTACCAACAAGTAATTACCCCAAAATTGATCACTAATTGTTGAAGCCTTCAAAAAAATCAAGCCAAAATTCCTTCATTTCCTTCCTTTTTTCTCTCTTTTTCCCTTTTCTCTTTTCTTTCTTTTTTCTATTTCCTTCCTACGGGTGGCTGAAGCAAAGAGAAGAATGGGTTTTATTTTATTTTATTTTATTTTAAAACCAAATGCTTTCCAAGTGTCAACCCAAGGACCCTTTTTTTTTTTTTTAAACTTATCCTCTCATCTTTCAACCACTACCTCTCAATATTATATTTTTTTTTTTCTTAAAAATAATAATAAGAGTTTACAGGGTCCTCTATCATTTAATCTTTAATATAAAAAAGTTACAAAAAAAAATATTAGAACGCAATATAAAAAATTATAGCGTATAAAGATTTTAGAAAATATATTTTTCTTATTCCTCATATATAAAAAATTAAGCTTTCTTTTCACATACATACATACATACATACATACATACATACATACATACATACATACATACATACATACATACATACATACATACATACATACATACATACATACATACATACATACATACATACATACATACATACATACATATATATATATATATATATATATATATATATATATATATATATATATATGTAATGTTTTTTTTTTCACTTTATTTAATAAAACTCTATCTTGGACATTAACAAATATATGAAATTTTTTTTTTGAAGACACAAATATATGAATTAGGTTTAAGAGCATAATGATTGACGATCTCCATACATATTTAAGTATAAATACAATACTGATATTTTTGTTAGGATCTAAGGCAACCCTAGAGGGGGTGAATAGGGTTTTAAATAATTTAATAAAACTTTTTCAATCAATTTAAAATTTAAAGTTAATTAACAAATTAATTAGACTTTTTAAGCACAACCAATTTATAAGAAATTTATACTAAATTTCTCTTTAGCAAAGTAAGCAAAGATTATATAAAGATAGGAAATATTTTATCATAATTAACTTCTAACCATTTAATTATACTTCGATAAATTATAATAATGAATATGTGAAGCAATAATAAAGGAGTAAGGGTTAGAAAATGTGACACCAAAATTTATAGTGGTTCGGCCAAAAACACGGCCTAGTCCACTCCCCGAGCGCCTCTCGAGAATTCGTATTCAACATTTTTTGCGGGAGCAAATGCAACCCAATCCTTTTCACGGGAGCAAGATCAAACCCAACAACGACCTTTTCCACGGAGCAAGGACAACCGTACAACACACTCTTTTTATCAAGGTTCAAGAGTAAACCTTTACAATTGTAAATCCTCTCGAAGGATAAATATTTCAAATTTGAATCTCACAAAAAGAGAGAATTACTCTCAAGAAAATAGCCCTTAACAATGGCTAGAAAAACACAAGTGTATGCTCACATATAGCTCATAAAAATGGTGGGAAAATGAAGAACTCGAGAGCTTAATAAATATGGAATTTAGCCTCTTTTCCTTGGTATTTAATCTGCCATTTTCGAGCATATAAATAGGCAATAAAAAATATTATTGTTTTACTATTCATCATCACTATTTGCATGCATGGCTTCTTCTTCTTCTTCAAAAAGTCTCAAAGTATTTGTGCATGTAGGAGAGAAGGTTTGATGAATAAAGACATTTCTTTGCATGGAGGAGAGAGATTGATATTTTCGAATTAAATAAATAATTCTGAAAATAAATTGAATGCCAAAAGACCAAGACACCCTCATAATTCCATATGAGTCCAAAATAAAGTAGAGGGTAAGTTCAGTAACTCCCCATGTAGCAATTAATGCTTTAGGAGACAAGGAAGACATGTGTCACAAGAGGAGTGACTGAGTAAAAGGTGCTGGGACCCACTTGTCATAAAGAGCAAATATGACTTTAATGATGCATGGAGAGAGAAATAATTGCGCAAGTACAAAATTCATGTACTCTCTCTTGGTAGCCTTTGGATAAAAAATATGGATGGCTTAGATGGCGCAATGATGTGGCTTCTTTATGGATGTTAGATTAGATAAAACGAACGGCTAAGATGGAGAGTGACGTCATTCGAGAGTACAACGGTCATATTTCAGATTTCCTTTACTTTTTGAATTAATATTGTCTTCAATAAATACGGACCGTTGGATGAGAATACTTTGTCGATCAAACGGCTATAATAAAATCTAATTTCTTTCCTTTTTCTTTAATTCATAAATCTGAATTAATCTTGACCTTCCATTTCAAAAGTAATCTGATCTGACGGATGAGATAATGAGCTCATAATAATAATGATGAACTCGCCGCATACGATCCGCGAATTAATTAAAATTAATTCCATCTTCTAAATTAAATATCTTGCTCGTTTGAAGTCTGATTGAGTCGATTCCAATTGCGTTGGACTCGTTATAATTTTCTCTATAACATGGACTATTAAAACACAGAAAATTGATTAAAAACAAAAACACGTTTGTTATCATCAAAATAAGAAATAGGATTAATTGACTTTGAATGTCAACAATAAATGATAATTTTTTCAAAGTATAATACAAATAATAACTTAATATTTTAGAATGTTACATTTTAAATGATAATTTTTTCAAAGTATAATTCAAATAATAACTTAATATTTTAGAATGTTACAAAATAATATAAAGAAAAACATTAAATCAATAAATTTATTACATGAAACTAACAATTTCAAAAATAATGAATTCAATTTCTAAATAATATTAATAAAATGATGTTTAAATCAACAACGTTAGAGAGAAATATGTTTTTAAAAAATCAAACTTTGGTTAAATAAATTAAGGTTAAAAATGTATTGGGCAATATTTTTTATTAGTAAATATGAAATAAATAAACTGAGAGGTTCTTTAATCATATATAAAATTTTATTTTTTAAAAATTATTAATTAATAACAATATATAACAAATAATTAGAAAATAAAAAAAGAAACATCAACTTTACATACTCAAGCAGGAATAGAACACGGAACCAACATCAAAATGGAAGGGATGGTTAGCCAGCACGCCAATTGCTTATTTTGTAATGACAAACGCCTTTTTTAATTATATTTAATATCATTATAATTTTATGCACTACATAAACCCATCCCTTATTTTGAGCCCTTGATATTTGGGGGCCTTGTTCCGTCGCACATGTTGAACAGTCCCAGGGCCGGCCCTACGTTAGTATATGAATATGTTAAAAAAAAATCTCATGTTATATCATGCATGTAGTCACATTTATATATTAAACTATATTAACTAATGATATTATATTGGCACCAAATTGTAAAGCAATAGCTTCTTGAACTTTATCTTAAAATCATCCCCAAGAAAGCATAATCAAATGTCGTGGCCAATGTGGCTCATAATGAGCTCCATGTTACTCCCTTAAATGCTCGTACAAGTAGTTTTGGGCTTTTGCATGAATCCAGGGCCGGCTCAAGCTATAGGCGAAATAGGCTATCGCCTAAGGTCCCTGATTTTAGAAGGCCCCATTTTTTTTAGATATATATAATAAATATATATTAATATTTACAGTAGTTCTAAATTGATATATAATTTTCATAGTATAAAATATCTAAATAGTATCAAACTCTTTCTATTAATAACATTGAAGGTCTTTTGGAAAAGAAAAAAACATTAAAGGCACCTTTAATCAAACGATTTATATATAAATAGGTCTACTATTACTTGACAATTCGCAATTCACAAGATGAATTCTAATTTATGAAATCTCACCATAACTACTCACATAAATGTAAACATTAATTAATTACTCATTTGAAAAATTGAAACCTTTTTTATTAAAGTTTTTCACCTTGTCATTCATTTCTTTATTTATTTTACAATTCACAAAACTAAACAACAATTATAAATTGAGAGTTCTATTAACAAAGTAATATGGGTATTTTTTTTTTTAACAATCAAACAAACTCAAGACTTCTCGTTCTCTTCTCATTTATAAAGTAGCAATTAGTTTGATGATTTTAAAACTTCAGGTTTTTGTGTAGTTTTTTTATGATATATTATTCAATACAATATTTGTTTGTGATCCACTTCTTTTCATTTTATCCTTAATATTGATGTTTTATATGCATTATAAAATATGAATCAAGATATGTAAAAACTTAAAAAAGGTGAAGAATGGAAAAATGATTCTATCTAAAAAAGGTTTTCTTGATAAATTTGTTATGAGTAATAAAAGTAATAAAAATGATGGATAGAAGAAAAAAAAAGTTAAAATTAGAAAAATTGATGAAATTGCGGATGAAGAAATCTAAAAAAATGAAAACAACAATAATTTGGATAGTGATTCTAATTTTTGTTCTATGCATTACGCTTATAATATATATGATCCGGAAGATGGGAAAATTGTAAGGGCCCGAAAATTCATATGTATTTAAACCCTAAACCTTAAAAACCCTAAACCCTAAACCCTAAACCAATCATAGTCTGAGACCGAGATCCACATAACTATCAATCTCTTTCATAACATATATGATTGCTAGAACATTACCAAAAAAAAAACATTACACGTAACACTCATGTACTCCATCTAATGAATCCGAGTACATTCACAATTCTCAAGCAAACAAGACATATACTTCATCTAATGAGTCCGACTATATTCTTAAGTTCTCAACAAGTGATACACATGCTCCATCCAAATGAGTCTGAGCATGGCTCACAATATCCATTCAAATGACACTCATACTCCATCTAATGAATCTGAGTAGAGTTCATTATTTGCCAAATCATTCGACACACACATACTCCATCCAATGAGTCCGAGTATGGTGTACAAGTTTAAATTAAAGCACCTTTCCATATCAATTACATTACGAAAAAAAATTAAAGTGCACACTTAATATTAGTACCGAAACATGTCGTTATCATTTCAAGAATGAAAATAAAGTATGGTAGGAGCCAACACTAACGAAAACGGTAGGGCGCCCGAACTACTAATGGTACAACCCAACACTTAACCACCCGCATCCACGGTTCTAGATTTCCACTCTTAATCCCACTTTTCTCAAACTACCCCAAATATCATCCTTTGCCCCAAACCACCCATTACAACCGTCAACTAACTCTCTGGTTCCGAATCACTTTCTAAACTCCGAAATAACACACTTGAGAGTAAAACACCCCCCACTCACATCCAAAAAACATCGAAACAACCAAAGTACCCTCTTAGGGTCCCGATACCCACAATTCCCTCTTAAACTCAAACAAACAACATCGTTAATGAAAATTGACCATAAGACCACATACACCCACTTTAAACTCACCTTGGTCAAGAGTGAACTAAATCACGCCGGAAGTCAGATTTTGCGAACGGTTACAGAACCTACAAATTAATTACACCTAATATACATTAATTTCACGAATTGAACAACGACCAACAAGTAATTAAAATAAAAGCAAAAACTGCCCGGTAATGGACAATGAGGCTCACGGCCAAGTGGGAAAAAAGAGGAGGAAGGTGGTTTTCCAGGTTTTAGGTACTTTAGATGTAATCCGGGTTGGTTTTAGGCACTTTTTAGGTGATTTCAATCAATGTGTAAACTTAATCAGGACTTTGCAATAAGATTTCTTCCCCAAACCTAAATAAAAACACAAAACAATGAAAAAAACAAAAAACTCAGATGAACAGCGTTTTCGAGTGAACAGTGATTCAGATGAACAGTGTTTTCGGGTGAACAATGATTCAAATGAATTATGACATTCCGAGCAAGAAATCGTCAAATTTCTCAAATGAAATTGATGATTTCAACTTAAAATCTCATTTAGAAACAAAAGGAAGAAAACCATAATAAAAGTTTTGAAAACTTACTTTCTAGGGTTTCTCTTGGAGAAGGAGATGATACTCAAGAGTAGGTTTGAAAGAACACCCTTGCCGGTAACTTTTCAACTCACTAAGAATAGAGCGAAACGGAGAAGAATCGATGAAAATCTGAGCCTAGCAATCCCCAAGTGGGGCATCGGCCATGAGAGATGAAGGGAGGAGAGGATTTGTGATTTTTGCCTTTTTGGAAGATGATGAATAGTATTTTAGGTTTTAAGTGCCCTTTTGACAAAAATGTCACTCCTTCCTCTTTTGAACTTAACCAAAGACCCGTCCTTGGACCGTAAATTTACCAAACAACTTCTAGGGTAATTAAATTAATTAAGGGTGATTAATGATTATTAAGTGGCCCGTTAATAATCATTAATGACCCAAACTATTAAATTAAAACAAAACAGAAATAAATTCTAAACTAAATTAATTACTAAAAATTTAAATAAACTAAATTAAATTAAATTAAATTAAGTAAATAAAAAAAAATTCACCTCAAATTAACAGGACGTTACAAAAATATTGATCTAAATTAAGATATTTATTAGTACAAAAAGTCCAATTAGAAAAAGTGACATAATTTTTCCTAAAAATAACAATTTTAGACATGTTTCTACTACTTATTGTATAATTAATTCATAAAAATATTCAAGATTTAATTAGTAAAGAAAAAGATCATTTGAAAGTATTAACAAGAATTATTATTATTGTTAAAATCTTGCAAAAATAACTTGTCTTTTGTGGAAATAACAAAAAAAAAATATCAAGAAAAAAAATACCAAATTTTTAAACTTAAATGAAATGATCATTGCAGAATTTGAACCAATAATAATATTATCAGTCGAAAAATATATTTTGATGAATCTAGCTAATAAAAATTTAAGTAAAAAAATGCACTTAAAAAGTAAGAAAAATAAGATTTATATAAAAACATTATTTCATTTTAAATCTTGTCTAAGGCCTCAGAGAACCTTGAGCTGCCCCTGCATGAATCTCACCTATTATATATGCCTTCCAAAGTGATTTTTGTCTTAGAAAAATATATTATTTCATATTAAAACATTTGATTGAAGGAAAAAAAAAAGTTCTTCAATAGAACTATATATAAAAATATGAAGGTTTAGAAATACTAATAGAAAGGGGTTCTAATATTTTTCTTCTGACTCACACTGATTTTAAAAGGTCATTAAGAAACAACTTTAATGGATACACTATGAAGGAGTGATGTGGATAACTTCTTGATAAGATGTACAAAAAAGTATCGTTCCTACAAGAAACAGGGGAAAAGGAATAAGATCAGAAGTGTTTAAACAATCTCAACATTATGGATGGATAAAACCACCTTAATAAAAGAGTGAATAGCAAGTATACTCTCTATCTTAAAAAAAACTAGAGGCTAAAGAAGATAATAATAGCACAGCACCTAACTCATACCCAATCAATTACTAGTGGCTGGTATTCAACTAGTACGATTGTCTCTTGGGGAGGGGTGGGAGGGTTCAAGGAAGAAAAAGGACGAAATTCACTCTCCAATCAAATTCCCAAGGCTAAATTTCAAAAATAAAAGCTCAACATGCATTTTCAAGTAAAGTTAGGTAAGTTTCAATATTATAAACTTTTTTTTAACCATAACTTTGATTCAATATATTTTGGAATCATCATTTTGGGTTTTACGTTATAACCAGATGAAAATTTCTAAATCACCAGTAAACAAAAGGGTTAATATATAGCTTCAATTATACTTAATATTTTGATTATAATATATATATATATTTACAATTTTAGACTTTTGAAGTGACTATAACGTAGAGCTCAAAATAATGATTTCAAAACATCTTGAATCATTCAATTGAAGTTCAAACGAAAAAGTTATGGCTAAAAAAAAATTTAACGTTGAAGGGGAGGGGTTTTATTGACATAATTTGAAACTACGAATGTGTGATTTAACATTTTTAAACTACAGAAGTTGTTCATGAATTTGACCGAAACCACAAGTTTGTTATTTGCAATTTACTAACTTTTTTTTTTTAATTGTAAAGGTCATCAATCGGTCACGTGAATTTTTGTTCCAAAATCAAGATACCAATTGATATTAACAAGGAGTATCAATTGCTGCTACCATGACAAATATCATGACTATCACTAAAAACCATTACCAAACAACCGAGCGAGTGAACACTAAACTCTGATTGCTACTATCTACTAAAACATATAATTTTCATGCGTCTCAAGTATGACTTGATCACAATTTGCCCAGACTTGAATTTAAACCCCATGCACCCATTGAACAACAACGAGCAAAATCTGCTTCCTCCAATGAACATATTTTGCAAGATGTCTCTCTTCACTATGAATGTATATCCTTCAAGACCAAATCCTTGAATTGCCAAGAGTGCTCTTCCCTTCCAAAGAATCTCGTTGTCATCGCTGGGCTTCAGACTCAACTTGCTGGTTCATAAGTAGGTGAACGATTTTCTACAGTAGGTTGACCGATGAAATCTTCGTGCACTGCACAGAAAGCTCTTTACTTGATCAAAAAGCTGTCAAAACTTGTGTTGGTATAAAATTGTTTACAAACCGGACCTGATACAAAAGTATCATTAGCTACAAACCAACCAAACTAAATATAAGAACTAACTAATATGATCTGAGCCAGGCTCATTAATTAGCTTTAACACAGGAAGATGAACAAGTATCACAGCAAAGGAAAAAGCCGTGCCCCCTCTTCATGATGCCATGTGCTTTCATTCAAGTGCACCACAGGCACAACATTCTGAATTACCAATACATTTCTTCTATCACAGAAACAGATGTTCATTTATCCAAGTGACTTGCTTAAACATAACCCACATATAAAAGTAGAATTATCGGTGGTTGTCGGCTACTTCCGACTTCCAGTAGATGGTGGCTTTGCCGGAGTCAGTTTCCGGAATGCAGCATGAAAAATCAAGCCTGGCAAGATTTCTAACCATAAGAACAACTGATAAAATGAAACTCTAAGGCATAGAGTAGAAATGATTTAGAATCACCTGCATATCCAATGCCAAGTGCAGAGAAGAGTGCCATTTGAAAGTTGGAAAATAAAAGGATGATGACTGTCACTGCAAAAATGAATCTGATTACATAGGTGCAGTGCAAGGAAAACTGGAAGAATATAATTATAAAATAAAATGTATAGTATAAGATTACTGATGTAATTAACTACCAATAGCAGTTCAAACATGTTGTTGGTTACAATTGTGAGCACAGTACATTAATAAATACAGCAAGATGAATCCTAAAGAATTTTGATTCTGAGAATTCCCAAAAGCTATCTCTACAAGAAGCTAAGGTTTAAAAACAACCAAAGGGTTTCAAATTGCAGATAGTATTATCTATTACATCGATGGAATTAATGCTTCATCAGGAGTCATGTATGGGCTTCCCACTTGGTCAATGTGGGCTCGGTTTATCGATACTCAGAATGACGTAGCTAAAGGCATTTTTAGTCAAGTTGAATGGAGAAAATGATAATATTAGGACTTGTAACCTTAACAAAATGGAGTAGGCAAGCTATTAACCATATAACAAGAGCAATCATTATTAATCTACATATAACTTTCTGGATAAAAACGATGTTTCGCTAAGAATGAGACATCCAACTTATGTGTTAATTCAAACCCAATAATTTAAACTCTATATCCATAGTGGGGATCTATGCTCCTCTTCTAGTAATCGGTAGAACTACCAATGTCCCCAAAAAATGTGAACATCAGTTTTTTTTTTATAGGAAGTGAATCATCAGTTTTCAAATTAATTTTTTTCTCTAGGTGAAAATGCAACAAGGGAAAATTGTACAAATTAACTACTGCAAGCTTAAAGAAAAGATTCGAGAGGAATTTCTTAGAGGTGTTAATACACAGCCTTACTAAAAATGTTAATAACTTACCACATTGGGCAATGCGAACAAAACACTGCCAAACAACTGGATAATTGTCTAATTTCCATTTAGCACCACAAAACTTAAGCAAGTCCCACAGTGCAAAACACGATATCAAACCGACAAGGGCAAGTGGCATTTTGTACCTGAAATCATACAAACAGAAATAGAACTTATCGTTAAATGAAAGACCAATATAGAGAAGAACCATGATTTTCATACTCAGTAATAACCCTCCAGTTCAAAGACCAACAAGCTCCAATTATGCATCTTTGGCTCACAAGATGTTCATTTTTCAGCAGGCACGCAACTACAATTCAAAGACTCTCCCAACTTAAAGAAAAAAGGAAAAAACGCAGCTAAAAGCATCTCCAAATTCGTAACCATTGATATCCAATAATTCCTATACTAACTCCCCTTCTGATAATAATTGAAAGGTCAACTATAAAAAATTTAACTCCTTTCAATCTTTATGGTCTGAATTGGACATTTAGAAATTGTGGTAAACCACTTGAATACACAAAAGTATAATATTCTAAGAAAAAAAGAGGCTAATTTATCATTTCATTCATTCAAAACTACTAAAAAACAAGTGATAAATTGCATGGTACAGAATAAAAGTAAGTCTTCATGGTTCTTTTTCATGTCTTAAAAAAAAAAAACCCAAATTCGAAAATCCCATAAAAGACCACAACTTCAGCTTCAAACAACAAAAATCAACAACACCCAAGAGATAAAAAGAGAGATTAGAAAACGTACAGAGTGCAGGCAAAGAAGAGAACAAAAAGAGATGCATAATTACGAGCAAAGCGTTTAGCATTCTCAAGAACTCTAAGGCGGGCTTGAGCAGGAGAAGTAGGGAAAGAATACGAATCACAATATCCAAAAAACCCAGAAGTCCATGAAGGAGTATCTCCAGAAAAATCATCAGCAGAAAGCTTAGAAAAGGGATTAAAAGTGAAAAGGGAAAGAAGGGTAATGAAGCGAGAGAAAAGGGAAATGAAGAAACCGGTGGCTAAAGGAGAGGTGGAGATATCGGAAGAGACAGGGGTGGAGGTGGCGGCGGCGGCGGAGGAATGAAGGTGGAGATCGGAGGTTCGTTGATCGAGGATTTCGAGGTAGCCGGAATCGCGAAGCCAGGAATCGAAGACAGTGTCTGGAACGCTGAGGGAAAGGGGGTTTGATGATAGAGCCATTTTCTTAAGGATTTTCAGATAATACAAAACGTAAGGCTGATATATATAGTCAATTTGCCTTCTGGTAGAAGTTTTTTCTTTTATCTTTTCTTGCTGATGATGGAATGGACTTTCCCCCTCACATCCCGCCAATAACTAAAGGCATAAAAAGACGTGTTTAAAAAAAGTTGGGTAAAGTACCCTTTTAGTCCCTGAGTTTTAGAGGTCATGTCTACTTGGTCCCTGCGTTTTCAATCTGTGTCTAAGTGGTCCTTGAGTTTTGGATGTTGTGTCTATTTGGTCCTGTGTTTTCAATTTGTGTCTAAGTGGTCCCTGAATTTTGAAAATTGTGTCTATTTGGTCCCTAGATTTTCAAGAACTATTAGAAATAAGTTAATTGGTCCTTAATTTAACGTATTCGTTAACTTCTTACCATATTATTGACTTAACGCTGACATATCATATTTAATTGGTCAAAATACGAAAATATGATTAAATATTATTTCAAATCTTTCATCAATCTAGGCCTAAAATTTGACATAATAATTAATTTCATGTTAGTATTTTGGTCAATTATCGATATTATGTTAATGAGTTAACAAATTAAGGAACAATTAAACTTATTTCTAATAATCCAAGGACCATTTAGACACAAATTGAAAAATTCAGGGACCAAATAGATATAATATTTAAAACTCAGGGACCAGATAGACACAAGTTGAAATGCAGGGACCAAACAGACACAATATCCAAAACTCAGGGACCACTTAGACACAAATTGAAAACGTAGGGACCAAATAGACACGACCTCTAAAACTTCGGGACCAAATGAGTACTTTACCCAAAAAAGTTTTACATAAACCTAATTTAGGTTTGTCTCCAGATTTTGTAATTTCGAATGACATGTTATCTTAAAACTATAACTATCATCTTCAACCTAACTTGTTATTTTCATAATTTCAACATATTTTATATTAGACTTAACAAATCTATCAAAATTCACGAGTCAAACATTCAAAAGGGTTTTGAGTTTTCTTTTTTTTCTCTTCATGTATTTCATACAACTAGTTTAGAATGGGAAATACCCTAAGAAGATTAAAGTCTTTTTGTGGTTTGTGTTAAATGATGGTATTGGCTCAAATTGCAAAATCCAAAAGCAAAGGCCTTGAATAGCTCTCCAACCAAATTGGTGTTGTCTTTGCAAAATACATAATGAAAAAACCGAGCATATTATATTTGAGTGTAGCTTCTCCAAAAAGATTTGGGAAAAAGATGTTGAAGACTTTTCAAATGAGTTGGGTGTTTCACTCAAATCCAAAGGAGAATATCATTGCTCTGCTAGGTGGTTCCATGCTCTTCGATAAACAAAAGATTTTATGGGAGAATGGGGTGAGATCAATAGCTTGGAATATTTGGCTTGAAAGAAATAGAAGAATCTTCAAAGACAAGGAAAAGTTTTGGGAGTTTACTATTCTTAATGCCTCCATTTGGAGTGCTAATTGTAATTCTTCTTGTCATTATAGTCCTTCAATTATTGCCTCAAATTGGAAGGCTTTTGTGTAACCTCTTTTAGGCCTCTTTTTGGCTTTTTCATACATCAATGAAAAGCAGTGTTTATTATAAAGAAAAAAAAAAGGTAATTGGTTCGCTGAGACCTCAAAATCTATCAGCAAAAGAAGCCCCTGGAGCTTGGTCACTCAATGCAAAAAGCTGCTAAATCCTCTACATATACAAACTGGGTCATGTCACCAGAATTCTGTTGTGGATTCACAACTGAACACCCCTAAACACAGCCTTCCCTAATCTCTTCTCACTCTCTAACTCCAAAACTTTTTTTTGTCAATGACTCCTGGAATTCCTCCCAAAATTGTTGGAATCTCCGATTCAGGAATTTCAGGAATGGTGCATTCTATCATCAAACATTGACAGTTTCAATCGTAGACATACTCCAAATGAATTCTACTGGCATATAGAATTTTCAGCTGGTCTTTCCTTCACAGAGGCTTAAATACCGCTGAAAACATCCAAAGAATACACCCTATTACGGCCTATACCCCAATTGGTGTTCCCTCTGCAATATCAGTGAAGAAGATAGAGATCATATGTTCCTCCACTGTGCTTATTAACCAGATCCTTTCCCGGCTTCTTCTCTCCTTAAAAATCAGCTGGTGCAGCCTTAAGAGCTCCTCTTATGGGCTTAATCTGCTGCCCGAGGCATTTTGGACTGGAAAAGCCATAATTAAGAATGAATAATTGTCATCTAAATAAGTGTATAGGAATTAAAACTCTCATTTATTACAAATTACGTTAATTTAGTTTTGATGATCTATTTCTACGTCTAGTTTCTCTTTACAGCTACATACCCTCCCACTTTCTTCTCTCTACACACTTTTTCTCATACTAGATTCTTACCACGTCATATTCTATCTAATATAGAATAATTTAAAGATTTAGCATATTTTTTCTTCTATAAATCTTTTTTTAAATAATTTTTCTTTTATTAATTTTTTTAATTATTAAACGTATTATTATTTTCTATTTAGGATTTAAATTATTGTATACTTTACTAATTCAATGAATTATATGTAGTTGATTTTCTTTTTATTTAAGATATTTTTTTTCATATATACTACCAAATAAAAATAAATTGTTTGTTCTAAATATATATACTTCTTTTTTAAGTTAATTTATTCACTTCTATTTTTAATTATAATTCAAGAAATTATATTAGTTTTTTCCGGTTGCTTTTAAATTTATAAATTTTTATAAATATTTCTTATTAAAAATATAAAGTTTATTTTAATATTATAAAATACTATTCAATAAATTATATTTTGTTGTAATTGCTTTTATGTTAACTTAAAAAACAATTTATTTTTTTAGTTATTTTAAAATTAAATCACCATCACCTTTATTAAATCATTTCATACTTAAATATAATTTATTTTTTATAAATGGGTGATAAATCTAAATAATCATAGTTATTCTAATATCACATTCAATTTCACATGTTGTACTTTATTTTTCAATTATTTTGTAATTTGATGTCGTGAAAGCAATAAAAAGCCAATGAATTTATTTTAAAAAATTGACAATTTCTTATTAATTGATTGATAAATATTTTAATATTATTAAATAGAAAATGACGTAAAAAGAAAAAAAATCAAATTAGGTTAATATATGAGAAAAGTAAAAATATGAAGAGAAAAAAAAAGGTATCATCATTATCCAAAAAAATGTCACTTTTCAATGTAAACTTATTATTTTTTACATCTCCAAAATTTATTTTTCTAAAAGTATATGAAATGTGGCATGCAATGGAAGATACAAAGTGGGCATAATAATCTAAAAATGTGATATTTAATAGAAATTGGAGTATTAATAGCAATGACATATTTAGTAATTTTGAGATTTTAAAAGGGTATTTATAATGGTATTGTAGTAATTTCAAGATTTTAAAAAGGATATAATTGTCCAAAAATGTTTCTCAATCTTCCCCACTTTTATATATTAGAGATAGAGATATCAAGCGATCTTTTTCCTACACTCTCAACCCTTACTGGTGTAGCTTGTGTAATTTTGGGTCAAAAAATCATAATCACATCATGTGGAAGTGTAAGTTTCTCGAGGCTTATATGGCAAAAAAAAATTCAAACATTTGGTGTGACTTGGGTTGAAAATGATAATTTCCACCAAACTTTAGAAGAAGCCTTACTATACCCTCCTTTCAAAGACAAGGGGAAAATATTATGGGGTGCGGGCTTTTGTACTATCATTTGGGGGGTATGGTTGGAAAGAAAGAGTTTTTAGGGACGAAAAAAGACCGTGGAAGTATATTTGAGAGTTGGTACATATAAATGCTTACATCTAACTACCAAAGTATTTTGTAATTATCCTTTAGGAATGATTATAAATTGTTGGCCCGCGTACTTGTAATTAGGTGGCGGTCTGAGGCTCTTGGAAGTATAGGATTATATGTGTTCTTTTGTTTTTGTGGCTTTTGGTATTTTTTTTTTTTTTTGCCACTTTATTTGTATTTGTTTTTTCTTTTATTTTTTTTCATTATATCAATGAAATGGTCTTGTGAGATTTATTTATTTTTTAAATGTATTTCATACAATATTAGAATGAGTAATTCAACCACTCTATCCACTATAGCTAATTCAAATAATTATTTTATATTTTATATTCACGAGTGTTCGGTCAATTTAACTTGTGTAATCATTACAATGATTTTCAAAATTTTACTTTGTTTAATTAATATTTGTCATCATTATATATCAACCAAGGTCTCGTTTACTTAGCGAGAATGAGAATGAGAAAAAATTGGAATGAAAATCAATTTGCATGAAAAATTATGAAATGGAAATAAGATTTTTTTTTATTATGTTTACTAAAAAATTTGGAATGAATGAAAAGAATAATTATTGATATTGTTTCAAATTAGGAATGAGATTGATGAAGGGAATGAGATTGGTAAATTTTGTAGGTCACATAGTCCCATTCCAATTCTAAATTTTAGATATACAATAACATATTTCAGTCTCGTTACTTCTAAATCTACATGATCTAAATAGTACAAATATCCTGAAAAACTCGGAAATATTACCTTCCATTTTTCACCTCTGAAAAAACTAAGAAGCAAGAAAACGAAATCAATGGCGGCGGCCATGGCTGGACAAATGGTGAAGAATTCTTCCTACTTTCTCAGCTCTACCATTCGGTCTCTCCCATTATCTCTCTCCCGCTCACCTCCTTGCCTCTTCTCTTCTTCTATTCATAAAAAACCAGAGCTTTTGCTTCCCTTTTATTCATTCATTACTATTAAAGCCATTTCTTCTTCTTCTTCTTCCTCTTCCTCAATCGTGTCCGATTCCACCTCTTCACAGTATCTCTCTGTCCGCATTCGTTGCCGAAAAGATTTTGTTGTGAGCTTCATTTCTATTTTCTGTATCTGGGTCATATAAATTGAAAAGCAAACCACTTCTACTTTATCAATGGTTAAAAGTAAGATTTTTTTAGTGGGTTATGTCATATCATAAGATACAATTACATAGATATAAAATTGATCAAACAAATTACCAATCTTTGATTTAATATAATGGGTAACTAGCAGAATTGTTGGACCAATGTGAATTTTTCTGATAAGAATTTTCATTTTATTTATTTTTCTACTGGTCAGGATTTGCTTTCAGAAGCTCTTCTAAGTTTTGGTGCAAGTTCTACTAGTGTGAGTGAAAAAGATGACTGTAGCAGTTCTAATGAGGTGGAGTTTTTTTTTTTCATTGATTATTATTATTATTATCTTGTTCAAGTTTTGAGTGTTATATTACTCTTTTTCTGATATTTGATTAAGAAACAAATTCATACCCAAAATGTATAAGATGAGACATTTTCATAATGGACAAAACCCGAAAGAGATAGGTATATGAAGTCTCTCCCATTTTCTAAAGTAAATGAAGAAAAGTAATTACATGTATGGTGTTTAAAAGTCTATCCAGAAGAGTTGTCTTGTAAATCATAGTATAGTTCCCATGACCAGTCAAGTCTTAATCATGCTGTTAACGGCTTATAAAACCGAGTATGTGCCAGAAACAGTGTTCTATACATGCCAAAAAGTTGACCTGAAACTACGTAAAGGAACATCAAATAAATGGATAGGAGTGTCATATGGTTTATTCTATTGCTAGTTCCATTGCATCTTCGGTGGTCATCTCATTACCAAAAATGAAACAGGATGCACATCAGTAAATTTCTTGATTTGTTTGTAAGTAATTGATGCTGCACACATAACTATACTAACTCTTCAAATCCAGATAAGCCCACAACCGTTTAATAGTCAGTTCTCAAACATATCTCCGTCTCTGCCCCCATCCGTTCTTTTGTGAGGAAAAATGCTACTTTGTTTGTAATCAGAAGCAACTCTGAAGTGAGATAGATGTTTGTTTTGATAATTGCATAAATAACTTTGGCAGATATAACTATAAGTTGATACTATATTCCCTGAATGTAACGATTAATTTACGTTGTGCAGATATTCATTGAAACAATATTCCCTGATGGTGAAGATGTAACTAAGTGCATCTCCCATGCTGCTGACTCTGTAGGATTGAAAGAGATACCTTCATATGAAGTTGAAATTGGTGAACAAGAAGACTGGTTAAAGAAAACTCAGGTTTCTT
This sequence comes from Gynostemma pentaphyllum, assembly GCA_028015215.1. NCBI lineage: Eukaryota > Viridiplantae > Streptophyta > Magnoliopsida > Cucurbitales > Cucurbitaceae > Gynostemma > Gynostemma pentaphyllum. The sequence continues at coordinate 16,120,568 of CM051353.1, read as the reverse complement.
ACTTCTACTTATCTCTTCCTTTAATTTGTAGCAATTGGCTGTATATGATTGGAATGCCACATGTTTCAGGATATGAGCTGCTTACCAATTTGGTTAAATCTGTACCTAGCTTCTGTTAATTCAATTTAGGTACACTCAATCATTCTTGAGTGGATCTTATCCATGATACCTTCCAATGGATCTCATTATGACAATAAGGAATTTGTTGGAACTATTTAGTGGCAAGAGTCTTTTGTCACCTGCTTGATATTTTTTATTTTATTTAAAAAAAAATGATAAGAAACATAAACTTTTTCACCTGCTTGATTTCACTTAGTAATCCACAAAATACCATGGTATTAAGTGGAAACTTAACAATTAGGCGATCTTAAGCATATGATATTGATTAGGATACAAAAATGAATTTCTGTCAAAACAGAAACAATCATCAGTAAGAAAAAACAAAGATAAAGCATTGACTTAACAAAATTGATAGTAAGCAAGTCACATTGATGATGAAGTTAAATATTCCAAATTCATTTACAGTTTGAATATACTTTCTATCCTGCATTACAGGAATCATTCCAACCAGTCAAGGTAACTGAGGGACTTTGGATAGTACCAGAGTGGATAACTCCCCCGGTATGAAGATCTAAGCATCCAATGCTTTTTATACTTACTAGTTTATAATTATGAGTTTATCCTATGAAACTATCAACTGATTTTATTTATTTATTTGGTAATGAACCGAGAACTTCTCTAGATCATCATGCTTGTTGTACTCATTTGGCCTCTAAGTTTTCACCAGGGAAGGTCAATATAATATCCTCTTGTGTACCCCATAATCATTAATCAGTTATCAAATTTGTGTATGTAAATGTGTAGACTTTTGACATGAAAGGGGGAGAGAGAAAGAGAGAGAGTAAAGCTCTCTGCTTCCAATAGTCGTTTGGATTAAAATTATTTTCTTTTTTAAAAAAAAAAAATCTCGGAAAATCTTTTAATAGAACTATAGATGTTTTCTGCTCTCAAAATAGTGACTCCAAATATACAAAAATGTATTTAAAAACTGTTCTTAAAAGCGGTTTGAAAACGAAAACCAAAAGTTGCTTCTAAAAGTATCCAGACATGCATATAATGACTTCAACTGTTTCTGGGATGAAATTTATCTGGCTAGAAACACCAGTTGATTGAGAAAATTCAAATTTAAATTGGAAATGAAGAAAAAGAAATACTATGTTTGATACTGAGACAATGCTAACAGAACTACACTTCCCCTTGTACAGGATGTCCATGCGACAAATATACTTCTGAACCCTGGAATGGCATTTGGAACAGGGGAACACCCGACTACAAACCTGTGTCTACTACTACTACACAGCTTAATTAAAGGAGGGGAATATTTCTTAGACTATGGCACAGGATCTGGCATTCTCGCAATTGCATCATTAAAGGTACAATGTCCATAATATCGAGAGCAAACTCAAACTTAAGTGATGTCTAAGACTCTGATCCAATATCATTAGCATAGCATATATAGCACATGGTACTTCTCACGCCTGTTGTGAAGTAAATTTGTAGGCTTTACTGGTTTGGAGTTTTTAAAAGAAGAATGTAAAAGTTGGTTTAATCTATTGTGTTGCTGCTGAGAGCCGAGCAATGTGTCGATAGCAAAAAAAAGGGGGCTTGATGCTGGCTTTAGATAAATTGAACGGTTGGTAGAAAATCCATGAGATGGTAGCTGAAGTAGGAGAGCTAGAAAGAAATCCAAATTCTTTAAGGAGCAGCTCCATCACATTGAAAACTACCTTACTGGCATGCATCTACTTTTGGCTCACCAGGCAGTCACCCGAGACAACCTAAAACTATTTCATATTCTCATGCATTTCTTTTATTTTTTATGCCCATGCCGATCTAGAGATTTTCCTTCTGATCTCTACCGTACTCCATTAATCTTTCATCCTCAACTCAAAAAGATTACTTATCAAGTTAAATATTTTTTGTTTCTTAACTTGATTTTATGTCTGCAAGTGCAGTTTGGGGCTGCCTTATCTGTTGGAATCGATGTGGACCCCAAAGCAATTCAATCTGCACAGCACAATGCTTCTCTCAACAATATAGAACCTGAAAAATTGCAGTTACAATTACAATTGGTTCCTGGTGGTATTGCAGAAAATGAATCTAATGGAACCACAATCTCTGAAAGGGAAAACTTTGATGTGGTTATCGCAAATATCCTTTTAAATCCACTGTTAGATATGGCAGATCACATTGTCTCATATGCCAAACCTGAGGCAGTCATTGGTCTCTCTGGTATTCTATCCGAGCAGGTATCTTCTTAGAACCGTTGATCAACAAATAATTAGAAATTTCAACTTCGAAAAGTGATACTTTGATCATTATATGAAAGGTGATATTATGTTCTAAACTACAAAACCTAGACTTTCAGAAATACTAATTCTTTTGATGATTTCCTCCAACTGTCTGCTTGTTAATTATTTTTCTCATTGGGTAGTTGTTGCTTAGTCATTCTTAGATGTATTTAGTGTTTGAGATATTGCTTTACTAGGCCAGACCTTATTTTGTTTTGGTTTTGTGTATGTTCAGGTTCCATATATAATAGAACGATATTCACCGTACTTGGAAGGCATATCAGTATCAACGATGGATAATTGGGCCATTGTCAGTGGCAGAAAGAAAAAACTGCTTTCTGGCATCTGAAAAAATCACAGCTTTTTCTTTATGTATTCACAGAAGAATGACCAATGAATATCCAGGACTACTTTGGAGTGTCCAAATTCTGCGGCCTATTGAATTTGTGCTGCTGCTGACAATTTTATCAAGGGAGAGAGATCAATCAAATTAGTATCAGCAGGTCACCTGTTGTTTTCTTGGTTCTCTTTACTTTTCAAGTGATAAACAAAATGATTTAAAGAAGAAAAAAAACTGGCTGCTTAATCTTTCTGATTCAAAATCAGTTTCTTTCATGCAGGAGAAGACTCGTATATTGAAAGTCCGAAGTGTCGTAATTAAAAGGCTGTGAAACAGCCAAGGCATGTAAAACACTTCAAATCAATTTTATGTAATCTGAAAAGGTAGAAATATACTTAATATGTCATTGTACTTGGGATTTTCTTAGGCTATAATATTTTCCAAATGCTCGAATTCGACATCTTAAGCGCAAATCGCAATCAACTTTGCACTGCTATTGATGTCTGGAAGTTGCAAACGTATTGAGTGAACAATGATCCAATCCTCTCCAAAGCTCAACCACACAAGATTGTAAATTTATCAAACAGAAATTTGTTAATGAAGAAGGTCAAATGAGAAAAGTGGAAGGGCGGTTTGGGATAGCTTTTAAAAGTATTATTTTTAGGGAGTGTTTGGTAGGAATAAGTTGGGGTGAGTTTAGATAACCTGTGTTTGGTAGGTGAGTTTTAGTTTGAGTTTTATATTGTTTAATTATTTTACGAGGGGTTAGAAAACTCGTCAATACTACTATTTGAAATCCATGGATTTAATAAATTAAATTCGGGTAACGAAGTCTACCTAACAAACACGAGTTAGACTATTGAAACCCACCCACCCTAACCCTGCTATCAAACACCTCCTTAATGGTTATTAAAACACTTTTAAACACTTTCAAATGTTCTCAAACAAATACTAAAGCAGAGATGGCATAACTGTGGCAAAACGAAGACTTGAACGTGAGGTTTCTAATTTGATTGATTTATTAAGAGGTTGTGGCCCCATGTCTGCTATGCTAGTAGGTTATAATCTCCATTACCAAAAGTAGAGCAAAATTCAATACATCAATATGGATGTTAATAAAGCACACAAGTGGTCTGCTCATTTCCAAACTCTCTGCTAACTAGCCTAGCTATGCAATAAACTGAAAACTGCTTAATCCATATCCTGAAATGATGAAGCATTGAACCTGATTCCAATGCCAATGCCAATGCCAGAAACCCTAGATTTTGTTCGGGTAGAAAAATGTGCAACAGGTACCCAACCTCATCAATATTTTATAACAGACAATGCAAGAATACTCTTGTATATACTAAAAAAATTATTTTTCATTCTGAAATAATAAGCTTGTGAATACTCATCTAAACGTTAAATAATCTTATCACTTTTAAAACACTAAAAAATTACCATTCAAATAAAAGTTGTGTTTTCAATTTAGAGATTTCTTTTTTTTTTTAATAAACGATTTAGAGATTTTTATTAAATCAACAGACTCTTTTTTTGCTAGCCATCCTTGTCGTTCTTCCCTTCAACTTTAGCCGTCTAAAGTAAGCGTCTCTTCCTATCCCCGAATTTTGTTACCACTTTTTCAATGAACAAATTTATATATATTTGTTTTTTGTAACATTTTATTGTAAAAATATGGTGAGATGACTTTTGTTTTATTGACTATTTCCTTCTTTTGAGATTTCATTGTGCCCTTGATTCTCTATAAATTCGAAGACATCTTAGTATTATTAGATTATCACTATTTCATTAAACAAAGTTGGATAAATAACTTTTTTTAGCAGAGTTAAACCGTTAAACAAACGAGAGTTCAATTTGAATTGATTACATAAATGTTAGAGATATCAAAGATGAATTATCATCTACCCACATAATTATTAATGACATTTTAAATAATTAACAAGTTCTAACATTTTAATAATTAATATATAAAAATATGTTATTTCAATGATTAAAAAGTCTGCAAAAAAATTGTATATATTCATTTTCAAACTTTTATAATCTACAGATAAACAATTTGTTTCATAGTGTTAATGTTATCATCCTTCTTTTTTTTTTTTACGATTTTTTCAATGAACTGTCTGAAATTCATATATGTTAAGAATATGTGTAATCATAAAATTTAATGAGATAATTAAAAAATTGCTTTCACTTATATGAATGATAATAACAAATTTATTTTAAAAATATTTCTATTCAACATATCTCAAATCATGTAATATATAAGATATATTTCAATGGTAGATTTGTATTTCAAACATAGGGTGAGTCTGCACAATATGAATTGGAGGTCAAAAATAGGGAATTGAAAAAAAAGATCAATTGATTTTCAATACTAGCGTCAATGAATATGCAGTAAAGAGTGTTTTTGAGGAGGAAAAAAATGCATTGGGTGGAAAGAGTTTAAGGGCCCGTTTAAAATGACTTTTAAAAGTATTTAATGGTTATCAAAAATACATTTTTTTAATTCAAAAACACATTTAAATACTCAAAAGTTATTTCAAACTGGCACTAAATCAACTATGTTGGTTAGCACATTCAATTCTAGGACCTATTTGTAAAGAATTGCACGACAAAAAGTTAATGTATACCTCCCGATAGTGTTTTTCTTCTAAATTAGAATACAGTACATCCAGCATTTTGAATAAACTAATCCTTCTAAAATTAGAATTAGACTTTGTATAAAGTCTTCCCAAACTAAAACTTCTTATTATTTTTTTAGATTATTTAGAAACATTTAAAAATTATTGTCATTTTTTTAATTTTTGCACGTAAATTTTGACTAGTTATTAATAAGTGAAGAGACAAGTTCTGTAATTAATAGTGAAAAACAATGGTTAGTGTTGTTTACACAACTAATCATATAAAATTACCACTTTATCCTATAAATATTGAATAAAAAAATAATATCAGTATTTTTTGTAAGCAACTGAAACTTAAATCCACAACTTCAAAGATCCACATTAAAATCTTATCTTCTTTTTCTTTTTTTTCCTTTTCATGTACCCTCTTCCCTTTCAAGTTTCAACATCTCCTTTCCAAAACCTGTCAAGCCTCATACTCTTGAAACTGGCGAGTGATTATAATCATAGTACAAATTTAATCAGATCCCAAGCATACACCCAGCAAAACAATGAAAGATGGAGGGAGAAGGAAGAAAAATATGAATTCTTAATAACCAAACAAACATAATCCTCAACAACAATAGTAGGCATGACAATATAATGATATTTAAAAAAAGAAAAAACATGATAGGATCCTTGGTACCATATAAATGTACATTTACACAGCCCAGTCTACCAAGAAGATTTTGTTTATTCACAAGGACAAAGGACACGCCACACGGTAACAGCTAAAAACAATCATAATGATCAACAAACCTACACCAGCTTTTAGCATTACAAGGAGAAAAGCTTAGTAAATATGAGAAGCTCATTTGATTAAAAGGCCATTTTTATCATAACAAAGACCAGTTACAACAGAAATTACTTATAAGCATAAAAAATAGGCTTCACTAACTATTGTTCCCCTTTTAAGGCTTCTGGTTCCATTTAATAGAAGGTGAGTAGCCTCAAATTTACAATCTTTCACATGGAAAGCCACAGGATCATCCTATATGGCTGCAGAAAATTACAAATCATAAATCACCGCTTGATATGCCTCCTTGTCAAAGCAGGAGCTCTCTTCGGGATGTAGACCTTGTAATTCACCTGAAAAAATAATTGCGGACTCATGCTAAGAATATATTTAATAAACTAGTAAGTCATATTTGCTGTGCTGAATATATAAATATAGTCCCTAGTCAACATCCTCACCTGAACCATTTCACCACCCCGCATCACAGACATCGTTTTCTGTTCAAATTGTGAGCTTTCCTCACTTGCATGTCCAGATTTATTTAAGCTATTTCCTCCTGGAATAGATTTCAGGGATGAGGAAGACTTAGGAGCTGAAGAACCAAACCCATTACCCGTGTTTTCATCATCATCATTTGTCACCTTGGCCAATATTTGAGCAGTCTCATCTACATGCACATCAGATTTAGATGGCTTTTCTTGAATAGATTCTAGAGAAGCAGATCCCTGCATTATAGGGAAATCAACTTTTGACTGGGGCCTTGAAGCTGCAATAACCAAATTGCTTCTGTTAGTTGTAGAACAAATAACTGCATCTGCCTTCTGGCCAATATTATTATTCACAACCTCCTGGTCTAATGAAGTACAATCATTTAGTTCATTGCTACCATAATCTCCATCAGATATCTTTTCCAGAGTGTGGGAAGAATAGATGGAATGCTGCATACTTTCATCTACCAAATCTATCGGACCAGTAGATTTAGCACCATTCTCCTCAGTCATCATTGTATTTACCACTCTCTCACCATCTTGTCCAGAGAACTCCACACCATTTACCTCAGCATCATCCCTATTAACATGATCTGCGTTGGAGATAGAAGAGTGCAATTGCTTTACATCATTATTATGGTCAACTTTCCGATTAGCAGGAGTTTCTACATTCTTTTCGGGAACTGATTTGAACCTTCTTAGATTTTCCAAAGCCCTCTTTCTTAAAATTGACTCCAAATCAGTACCATTTACACTGTCAATATTTCCAGGACACTCGTTCTTTCTGTCATTTAAAGAATAGTCATTAATAACCCATCCATCGTTGTCACTGTTGCCCTTATTATAATCTTCATGGTCCTTTACATCCAAACACTTTCTAACCTGAAGCACAAACACTTCTTTTTCATTCTCAACCTTTGACGCATCGTTAGATGCAACATGGTTTAATTCTCTGTTACTTGTTCCATCATTACTGTCCGTGTTTCTAAAAGTAGGTTGATCATCATCAGAATGATATATGATCTCTTCTTGTTGTTGATCCCCATTAAACTCCTCTAAGTGTTGCTCTCCTGCTACAACAATAATGGATCTAAGTCGTCTATAATTTTTCTCCACAAAACTGTTATCCCCATCCTCATTCTGATAATCACTACCTTGACTACGTAAACTGCATGGTGAACGACTCTTAGACCTGTAACTTTTTGTCTTCCCCAAATTTCTTTTCCTCTTTCCAGACCTGCCCCTATGCCTATCAATTTCACTCTCATTGCTTTTAGTACTCCCATCTTGACAAGTTGAGCAGCTCAAAGAGTCTCTACTTGAGGCAATAATGCTCAAATCCCTTCTACGTTTCTTCTTTTTAAAGGTTTTCGTTACCTCTAAATCACCATCTCTCTTCGAATGTTTCCTCTTTCTCCTATTGGGAGAGTAATCCCTAATTTGACGGTTACGACTACGAGATTGTTTCTCAGCTTTCCTTTTACCGGCCCTCGCATCCTTTCCCGAACGAGACCTTCCCTTTCTTTTGTCACCCTCTAAGCTAGAAGAAGACGCAGAGGTAGAACTTTCTATATCAGCGTCAGAGCAAGAGGGAGAATCGTGGCGACGACGCAGCTTCTTAGATTTCAATTTCCTACTTCTACTCTTTCTTCTACTTCTCTTCATGGTTTGAGCCAAAGAAGCATATTAAATAATATTTTAAAAAAAAAGTAGATGCAAAAGAATTTTCATCGGTATCATAGAAAATTTATATATATATATATATATATAAAAAGAAAAAAATCTTGACAAAATCACATATTTAATTTTAATCTGGCCAAGATACTAACATGACATTTTCCAGTAGGAACACTTCTGTGAGATTAGTCGATGTGCGTGTAAACTCACCCGGACACTCACATATATCAAAAGAAGAAGAAACTTCTTGTTTCTACCAACTTTTTGTACATTTCATCTTATCAATGAAATTGTACCTTATTAAAAAAAATAATCTAAACATATGAATCAACCAAGGAAAAAAAAAGACTTCCCATTTATATAATTTCAGGTCATAAACCAATGAATCGACGAAGAAAAGATTTCACAGGGACCAAACAAAACGTCAAGAAAAGGAAGGGTAAAATAAACCTAAACCCAATTGGCAAATCAAAAAAAGATAAAAACTTGAGCAAGATAGAGAGAGAGAGAGAGAGAGGGTACCTGAGAAGACGAAGGCTTGGAACGGTCCTTTTTGCGAGAAGAAGATTTTCCCATCTGGCTTACCTGCAACTGCCACACCAAGAAAGTGAAACAGATAAAAAGGAAAAAAAACAGGAAGTAAAAGATAAAGAAATTGATTTCAATTTGGGATTTAGGGATCGAAAAATCGAAAATTGGAGGATTTGATCGAAATGCTTAAAGCTTATGCTCTGTTTTGGGAGAATTTCGTCGCTGATAGTAAGCCGTTCTTCGCCAATCCATCTCCTTCACATCACAAAGGAAAAAGGTAATTCCATTGAGATTGCGCTTGAATGAATTTTATTGCTCTCTCTTTTGACTACTTCAATAAATAAGTTTTTTTTAATTATAGGGTAACATGCAAGTAAGACCCTGTGATATTTTCAAAATGCATGAGCACCCCTTATTTTAAAAATGGTAAATCGCACCATGTGGTTCCAATTTTTTTCAATCAAACTCCACCCATTCAATGTCAATAATTTTTTTTTAGCCATAACTTCTTCGTTTGAACTCCGATTTTGATGATTCAAGATGTTTTGGAATCTTCATTTCTGGCTTTACATGATCGTCGCTTCGAAACTTTGAAATCATCAATAACCAAAAGAGTTAACGATGTCAATCATACTTAGTGTTTCGATTTTAATAAAATCTTTTATTTATTAATGCTCTCAAAGTTTCGAAGTGACATATATGTAGAGCCTAAAATGAGAATTCCAAAACATCTTGAATCGTCCAAATCGGAGTTCAAACGAAGAAGTTGTGGCTAAAAGAAAATTATTAACATTGAAGGGGAGGGGTCTGATTGAAAAAAATTAGAACCACAGGGGTGCGATTTGCCATTTTCAAAGTACAGGGGGTGTTCATACATTTTCAAAAGACCACATGGGTCTTATTTGCATTTTACCCTTAATTATATATATACACTTGTAAAACTTTCATTTCTAAAAACTTTATTTTTTATCATTTACGTGTAATTTTAAAATTTTCATTTTTGTTAAATCTTACTAGTAATTCTAATTCCTATTATAGTAATTATATTTTGACAAAAAAAATTTGGGGCAATTACTGAAAAAGCATATTTTTACATATTAATTACTCAAATGTCAAAACTTTTCAAAATTTACTCAAATAGCATAATTTTAGTTCAATAAATTATTGAACTAAAAAAATAATTTTTTTAATAAATTCATTGAAAATAATAATAAAAATGATCAAATAGTTCAATAAATTATTGACCTTGAACTTAAAAAACCAAAAAACAAATAAATTCGTTAAAAATACCTATAAAAAATGGTTCAATAATTAATTGAATTATAGTTTAATAATTTATTGAACAATAATTATGTTATTTGAGTGATTTTTAAAAAGTTCAGACATCTTAGTAATTAGTATGCAGATTTATACCATTTGAGACATTCTTTTTTTTTTTTATCAAAATTCAGTAATTTATTTTAAACGTTGTTATATTTATCATTCATAATTATTAATTCTCTATTATTACAAATTTCTTTTAAATTTTAAAGTCAGTTAAGTGATTTAAAAGGTATTCACAAAATCTTTATAAAGCTTAAACAATCACATTTTGATACATAACATAGTATATAAATACATATATACACATTGGACATTTATCACTCGTTACAAATAGGGATTGCTTTTTTCAACTCCATAAAATTTTATAACTTTTAAAAGATTAATACTTATTAATATACATTTCCAAAACGAAAAAAACTTCACTGCTTCCCAAACAATAACCAATCCAAAATTATCATAGACACGAAGGGAAAAAAAAAACCAAATCATGGGGGAAGTTGCCTTCTTTGCAAATTTTTTTAACAATTATTATATAAAGAATTTGTAACCCAAAAGATTATGTTTAAAGTTGGTGAGAGCGATGTGTCAAATGTTAACAATGACTATTATAGCAGAATTTGGGGCCACTGACCAAATGGAGTGGTCAGCTACAATGATAGAAGAATTAAGAAAAGAAGGCATGGCCACAGCTCTGGATTTACATAGTCTACCACATCATTATGTTGCATATACAAACCTGATCACTCCTTATTTCTAGATTATTTGTAATGTATTGTACAAAATAACAAGACAAAAAACGTGCCCTAATCATCTTCACTGTCACTCAGACTCGAACGACTGTCTATATAGAAGCCTGTCGAGCAGTCAACATCGTCGACTATCCTCCCTCTGATTTAAGAAACAAGCATAGAATATGCAATTAAAAGGAGTTATCTACATGTTATGGGGAGGAAAGAAGCAAAAAAGAGTTTTCAAGTCAACCAAAATGAATGCAGATAAAGAGAATTACCTTTCAAGGACAAACTTGCCCTCCTTGTATTTCTGACTCTTCTCATGTGCAGCTTCCTAAATGAAAAAAATATGAACTTATGAGCTGATAAAAAAAAGTCAGCATGTTGTGTAAATGAAGGAGCAGATTCAAAACAAACTTAGACAACAAAGTGTCGTTAAGAATCCCAGATTAAGAGATCTAACAACGTTTATAAGCACATAGGTTACACCTCTCATCGTCAATTGGTTTTGAGATCGAAGGATATAAATATTATAAAGATGGTATCAGAGCGCAACTAGCTCAAATAAACATCTGACCCAAGATTGGTGAGTTAAAAAAAAGTCACCATCTTAAAAGGAGCATATTATAGATCCCACATCGGAAAGATAAAAAGACCTAACAATGCTTATAGGCATACGAGCTACTCTTCTTGTTATTGTCAATTCGTTTTGAGATGGAATCCGTGACTATTATAAAGAAGTGCAGCTTTTTTTTTCTCTCTAGAGACTGAGGGTGTTAGAAAGAGAGAGGTTACATATTTCCACCCAACAATTTGTCCACAGGAGCAGCAAAATATATCAGCCACAGTATGCAATCCTGATAGCATCATCCTCTCTTCCAAAGCTCCAAATGAAATGTTTATCCTGTTTCAGGATTCCAATATTTAAGTAAATCTATACAATCCATTCCCATTAATAATAAATATATATAATGAATTTATAATGAAAATATGATTAGATATTTTGTGGGTCCTCCTACCTAAGTGCTTGGTCAAGAAGCACTTAAAAAAGCATCATTTAAAATATCTTTTTAATAATTTCATAATCATAAAAAAAATGTTTTTTTAAATTACACAACTTTAAAAAAAAAAATGTTAATTTCATAATCATAAAAAAAAAATCTTTTTAATAAAACGCCTTGACCCTGAAAACCTAACCACCATTCCAAGCCAGCCAAATGGTAAACATGAAAAAATCCAGAAAAGAAAGTGAACTCACGCGTTACTGAAAAGGTATGCCTTTCCTCTGCGGCAATTAAATGCCTGAAAGATTAAAAAAAAAAAAGATAGAAGATTAAGCTCCAGAAACTAAAATGAAGAATAATAAAAAGGAAATTGCGAAATTGAAATTGTACTCGAGAGGCGAGATCATCGGCAAGAGCTAACTGGGTATTGCAGAATTTGCATCTGTATGATCTTCCTTCTCTTTCCACCACAAATATCCGCCCCATACCCTTTCTTACTTTCTTACTTTCTTTCTTTCTTTCCCTCTATTTTTCTTTCACTATCCACACAATTTGGATACTGCCATTGTTGAAGCAAGATTGAAGCTTTTTAGCCCATTGGATACCAAGAGAGATCTGATTCAATAAATGAGAATTGGATTGAACATTACATTGGGCCTATGGGCCTTATTTTCTTGAAAATTTACTTACCTCATCACTTCAGTAGGAGCGACTCTACCCGATGTGTTTTCTTCTCATTAGATGAAATAAAATAGGGATAATAAATATATTATTTTTTATTAAGATCCACTAGTTTGTTTTAAGTTAACCACGAAAACATATATAAATGTCTGAGAATATAACATCTGAGAATCTCAACATCTTCATATTATTGTTTTGTTTTTTATTTGATTTGTTCATGATAATCTTTTAAGTGTGATAAAAAAAATCTAATATTACCTTTGAGTTTAAAAAAATTATTATTATATAAATTTAACATATCAAATTATGATAGACAATTTAATACATTATGAAATAAATAAATAAAAATATACTAATTTCATAACTACTATAATTTTATATTTTCTTAAGATTGTAAAATCAATTTTTATTTTCTACAATCATAATTAATATCACAAAAATTAGTTAAAAATTATTAACTCGAAAAGGAAACAATTGGAGGGATTATTTAAACTTTATTTTAAAATAATATTAGTTAAAGTAAAGTAATGAGATATTATTAAGAAATTAAAAAAAGTATAATCTAACTCTTTCATTTTCTATTTATTTTATCTTTTGAAAAACCAAGAGAGAGAACTACTAAACAAAGGAGAGGTGACAGCGCAACAAGTGGGTCGGTTACCTGATAGTCCAACAGAAATGAAGCTTTTTAAAGCCGGTGACGGCCACGCGCCTAGCCGCCCTATCTCTAAATCAGCTTACTGAACAAAAGACGATTCCCTTCTCGTTTCGGCGGTCGCTAAACTCCTTTTTCATAAAAACGCCCCACGCGTCAGAGTCATATCACATTCAACTACTCGTAGCTGGAAATTAAAACTTTCTTCATTCATATCAACACTCAAGTATATAGTTGTTTACTCTCTTTATGGGATTTAAGATTCGAGTCTTTCCATTTCTCTCTCAATTTGATGTAACATAATAAAATAAAATAAAACATAACATTTTCACGATATCAAACCAAGCCGCCACAATTTAACTCTTCTCTTATATTAATTATAAAAATTGTGGTTGTTTTTATAGATATTACATCAAATTAAGAAAAGGGAGACTCGAACCTTTGACTTCATAAAAAAAAGCATATACCTAACCACTTAAGTTATGCTCGTATTGATATAAGATTTGTGATCTTAATAATAAAAATAATAATATTTTTATAAATCTAAAAGTTATAAGAAGATAACCGCATTATAATGTCACATTGACCAGCAATTATCATTATAGAAACGATGATAACGAATGAATCCCATTATTTCTTTATTATTAGTAATAAACACACTTGATAATATATAATGGAAAACGTTTGTTATAGCAAAAGTACTTAAAATTAATTATAAAAAAATTTCACAACCTTATTATTGGAACTTCTTTTACTCTTAATAAGCTAGGTAGAAATAATTAAAAATGATGGAGTTCACTGTTTATAATAAATATATGAGATCATATTTTATACACTCCTTATATAATTTTTGTTTCTGCACGCCTCCTTTTAATATCATTTCAAGTATATTGTTAATATTGAAAAAAAAGAATGAGATCCGCCACTTACTTGTTTTCAGGTGACTAAATATTGAAGAAGAACTAAATTGAACGTAACTCAATTAGTAATATCCATGTCATGTCTCAAAAAATAGAATGTTAGAGCATGCTCTCCCTCTCGTGGATATAATATATAAATTTATAATAAAAAAAATCCAATAACGAATTAATGAAAATTGACATACCAATACCATCCATAGGTGATAGGAGAGCACGAAAAATCTTTACTATTACGAGAGTAAGGATCCATTTGGTATAATTTTTCTTAAAAATGTTCTAAGTTAAATATTTTTAAAGAAATACTAATTAAACGTTTCAGTAATTAAAATGTGTTTTTAGATAAATAATTGATTTGTGATTCTTCCAAAAAATATTTATAAACAAGCATTTCACTTAAAATATTTATCTCAATTGTTTTTAGATAAAACTCTTAATTAGTACTTCTTTTAAATATTAAACTCAAAACATCTTTAGGAGTAGTTATACGAATCCACCGCAATTTTATATTTCAATATTATATTATTATATATATCTTCGATGCGCCGACTTAAGCGTAATTGTTTGTCTCATCCAATACACCTCACCGGCTAATTTATAAATATCAACCTTGACGTGGAATGATATCATTGGTGTATATCCGGATTCAGGTTACCGTTACGTGACCCACTAATTAGCGGACTCAGAGTTGGATCGGAGCATCCAAAACGCAAGAAGGCCGGACACGTGGATGGATGGATTCGCTCGTCATTTTTCTTTCTTATTTTTTATTTATTTATAAAAGTAAAAGAAAGATTTGCTACGAGATTTTAGTTGATTTTCTTACAAATCTGTTTAGAGTTGTTGATTCTCACCGATATAAACCTATTTAATACTAATAAATAAATAATATATAATGATAATTTAAGACATTTGGTGTTTTTCTTTTTTTAAGATATTATATTAAATTAGGACAGACTTGAACTTTTAATTTAATGGAAAATGAGCCGATATCTAACAAATTGAGTTATTTTCATGTTGGTGTGGTTTATTTTTTTCTTACCCGAATTATTGGATAGATATTTAATGTTTTTGTTATCTAATGTAAAATTTATTTTTATATATTTATATTTATTTAAATATTTCTTACTATTTCCATCCCTATATCTAAATCTAATATATATATGGGATATGTTAAAAATAAAACTCTCTTAATAATAAATTTAGAAAATAATACATTTTCAGAAAAGAGGTTTGCAAAAAAATTCTTAATTTTTCAAAGAAAAATATTTAATCAATACATTTATACTTTTAAAACTTGTAAAGTTACTTAATTAATAATAAAATAAAAATCAGTGAATTTTAATTTAAATCATCCCAATTAAAAATAAAAATTTAAAATTAAGACAAAAAAAATTCACTAAATAATGGAAGTAAAAAAAAATTAAAATAAATTTAATCATTCTTATTTTCAATAATATAACAGGAAAAAAATATTATTCACTATAATTTCGTAAGATGTGAAAAAAATGCTACTAAATGCAATTTCTCTTACCTAAAAAATATGTAATTTTTCTTAAATTAAGAGGATGTAATCTCTCAATAAAAAAAAATCATATTATAATAAGACTATAGGACCTATTTAGACTAGATTGTAAACATGAACATTAAAATTTACATCACAAGCGGTTAGACACCTGCTTCATTCCCTCGAGGTAGAAGGTTCAAGTCCCTCTCCTCTCTATTTGATGTAATATCTCAAAAAAATTATAACCTACTTCTATATACAATATTATAAATATATTAGGGTAAAATGCAAATGAGACACCTGTGGTTTTTTCAAAATGCATGAACACTCTCTCTACTTTGAAAACGACAAATCGCACCCCTGTGGTTCCAATTTTTTTCAATCAAACTCCTCCCCTTCAATGTCAATAATTTTCTTTTAGTCATAACTTATTCGTTTGAACTCTGATTTGGACGATTCAAGATGTTTTAGAATCCTTATTTCAGGCTCTACATGAACGTCACTTCGAAACTTTGAAATCATTAATAAATAAAAGATTTTATTAACATCGAAACACTAGGTATGATTGACATATTTAACTCTTTTGGTTATTGATGATTTTAAAGTTTCGAAGCGACAATTATGTAAAGCCGGAAATGAAGATTCCAAAACATTTTGAATCATCCAAATCTGAGTTCAAACAAAAAAGTTATGGCTAAAAAGAAATTATTGATATTAAAAGGGAGGAGTCTGATTGAAAAAAATTAGAAGCACAAGGGTGTGATTTGTCATTTTCAAACTACAAAGGGATGTTCATACATTTTGAAAAAAACACGGGGACCTCATTTGCATTTTACCTAATATATTAATTTAAATTTACAAAAAATAAACAAAATTTTCAGATAAGATTTTTGATTAAAAAAACAATGGGAAAGGGTTTGGCGTGAAATGTGAACCGTTAGATACGAAAAATATTGGGGATACGTGTTGGAAAATGACAAGGGGATGTGTGGACCACGAGGGTCAGCATTGTACAGTGGTTCGGTTCGGTTCTGTTCGTCCATGCCTCTGCCTCGTGATTATTAAGGAGCGCCGTGTATTTGTTTTTTTGGGGCCCCACACTTTAAAACGGCAACGTCGTACGTACACGGCAATCTTTTAGATTCTCCATTTTTAAAAACACAAACAAACGCAGTTCGATCTTCGTGCTCCAACATCTGCCTGCCTCTTTTTTTTTTTTTTTTAAATAATATTTAAATACCATGATTTCTTGAATCAAAATTAATACACTATCGTTTATTTTAGCTTATTTTTATTTTTGGAAAAATGATGGGAGGTTCAACTTCGAACAATATAGTTTTTTATGGGGGACGGATTTTTTTTTATGAGAAGCAAAAATTGTTTACAACTATTTTTGAAAAATAAATAGATGAGACATTATATAAAATATACAAAATTTTACCTAAAATTTTATTATTTTTACATAAAAGTTCTCATATTTTAAAGTAGTGTGAGAATTATGACCCTTCTTAAAAATAAATTGTTAATAAATTTATTGATGATTGGACTCCGGAGGTGTACCACAAAAACTGTAGGTAGTTATGCTAAAAATATTATTAATATGTAAGAATTACAAAACATCATGTGAGACCACCATCAAATATAAGAAACGATCCAAATAATCAGCAACTTGATTAGCTTCTCAAAAAATATGAATGACTATGAAGTTCATTTGTGAAAGAAAATTTAAACATTTAAAAATAGATTGAATTATATTAAAAAAAATAGATAATTAATTAATAAAGAGAATACTTATACATTAATTAATTAATAAAGACACCATAATATAAGAAAACTATAATTCAATCATTTACATTCTAATTAAATTCAATAACGATCTTTATTATTATACTTTATAAACAAAATGAAATAAAATTTGAATTGATAACTATTTTAACTCGATAACGAAATTATGTTGATTAAGTATAAAAGAAAAATAATGAATTGCTGAAATTATTATTATGGAAAAGTAGTTAATCTCTTTCCGGGTGCTGATTGTCCTGATTTGTAAAATAAATAAGACCCGTCATTTTATTAATTAAAAAAATAAATAGTATGGACCAAAAATAGACAGAAAAACGTAAAAGCAAAATTAATTTTTTAAAAAACCTTTCTTAAAAATTGATAAAAATAACTTTACAGCTAGATCTAGATCTTTTCATTTCCATTCCAGATTAAAATTACCCCAACGATCAAATCAATTAATAAATTAAAGTCATTCATTTACACAAATTAAGCACATAATTAACGGGAAAAAAAAAGATTATCTTGGGTAAATTATATACAAATCAAATAGTCATTAGATTAAGAAATTACGTACATGTCCAAAGCAAAAAGCTTCCCCTTTCCTATCTCTCTCATTCACCCCTTTCAGTGGGAAACTCAAAAAATTAAAAAAACTTAATCATGGATTACGGAGGTTAATTAGGATCATAATTAACAAAAAAAGGGGATCTTCAAGCAACTTCCAAAGCAGGGAGATTTAGATCAAGATCTAACGGTGGCAGTTTACGCATACGGTCAAAATCAACGACAGAGGATGAATCAGAATCACTCACGGAAATCGTCTCATCAGCTTGAGCAAAGGCGTCGAAGAAATAAATAGGCCGCGAAACGGTGGTGAGTGGTGTACAACCGCCGATTAAGCGAGTGAGAGAAGCATCGATAGGCGGCAGCGGCGGTGGGGAAGGAGAATTATCAACCGCACTGCTCTGGCTATGACTAGTAATACGATTATTGAGGACGAAGTGAAACTCGGAGGGTGGTTGAGGGAAGTTAGTTCTGGCATTAACACCTCTGAATTCACGCGCCGCCTTATCGTAAGCACGCGCCGCTTCCTTCGCGGTGTTGAATGTACCGAGCCAAACGCGAGTCTTTTTATGTGGGTCACGGATTTCAGCAGCGTAACGACCCCATGGCCTCTTCCTGACGCCTCGGTAACGGATCTCAGAAACCGCGGCGGCGGCGGCGGCGGATGTGGATCGATTAGTTGAAGAAGACGACATTAATTTAAGGTTGGGATAATGAGTTTTTATGTCTTGAGATTTGAGGCAAAGAAATAGGAGAGGGAATCTATTTATAGGAAGATTGGGGGTAATGACGGGAGCGTTCTGTCACGCTTATTGCACGTGCCACTTCCTGTCTTAGGGGGGGGAAAAAAGAGAGAACATCGAGCTGAAGCTCAGTCAACGAGATGTTTGACCGCACCGTTTGATTATTTTTTTAATTTATTTTTTGAGGTTGGCACTCTCTGCCCGCCGCGCCTCTTCCTTATGCGGGTCCCACTGCGTAAGAACCTATCTGAGCATTGGTTACGTGTAAGGCTAGATTTTGGCCACGTGGTGGAAGATGAACTATGGGGCGGCGGATTCCCACGGCGGTAAAGATGGATCTCTCTCGATGGCGTCACGTGTCAACTTTTGTTCCTCGTTGTCAGGTGTGTGTTCAAGATACCTCGTCTCCTTTAATCTAACCTAGTCCATATAATTTAGACTGTTTTCAAATAATTTTAAATTATATGGATAATTGAATAAAAATTATCAATTTAAAAACATAATCATTTATTTAGCATCTAAATAGTTCTATTATTTTATTGACCAATTAGATTTTTTTTAATAATTATTAGTTCAAACCTTTGGAATATTATTTTTTATTCATAATGAACCACTATTTTTTTTTTAATTTAATCTATAAAAAGTAAACAATTAAATTCTAGAATTAATACTGTTTAAAATTTTAAAAATAAATAACATGAATAATCCAATCTAAAATTTTTAGGGTTGATTTGAGTTTACTACTTGATAAAAATCATTTGGGTCGTACTGCATTGCAACTTGGTTCGAACAATTGAGTCAAGTTTAAGAAGTGTGACAACCCGACTATTCGTAGCTCAAGTGGTTAAGCACACAGACAATTGTTCGGGTTTAAAAAGTCACTCGACCCGAACAATTGATTGGATTATTTATAGCTCAAGTGGTTAGGCGCATTTGACAAATTATTAATTGCCTCGTAATAATTCAAACCAATGACAAAATTACATGTCATTAAATGAAGACCAATCAAAACTTGTCATGTGTCTTTAAATTAAATTAAAAGACATTAAATTGGTAAATCAAATAATATCACATATCTTTTTCATGGCCATTGGATGACACAAATTAGTCCAATGAAAATATGTCACTTGACGATTAGGCTCAAATCAAATGAACCTCATATCCATCAAAGGTCCATAGAAAACTATTCATTCATTAATGGTCAACAACAGAGAATATTTAGAGAAAAGACTGTATATTTTGAAGATTGAAGACGTCGAAATCAATATTGAAGACTTTGAAGATTGCAGCCTTGAAGATCGAAAACTTTTCAAAGACCAAATACACTTTGAATATCGAAAACCTCGAAATCGAGATTGAATACTTTGAAGATCGAAGCCTTTAAAATCAAAGACTTTGTGAAGACTTCTTGAAGACAGAAGATCTTGAACATCGAAGACTCTAAACGTTGACAAGTTAGAAGATTGAAGACTTTAAACACTCTCTGACGAATATTTTGAAGATAAATTATTGAAGACTAAAATTTCATAAGTTTCAAAGACTTTAGTTTTTAAGCTTCAAGGCAGCAATAAATCAATTGATTTTTTACATGATCAAAAGCCGAAGATTCAGTCCATCGATCCGAGAAATACGTCAATCGGCCCTTGCATTGAAGTTTATATTTTAGAGAAAAAAATCAGAAAATCATTTCATTAGAGATTGTAACATCAAATTATTCATTAATACAAATATTATTTATTTCGCATTTTAATTTTACTTCCCAAGAGGTTGAAAATTCGAGTCTCTCCTCTCTAAATTTGATGTATTTTCTAAACAAGACCGACCATATGCAAGTGTAAGTTGTGCACTGGATAAGGGCCCCCAAATATGTGGGCCCCATATTAGGGACATGTTTAATATTTTAATATAAAACAAAATGAAATTTATGTCAAACAATGACACAATGGTTGAATCGTTTTCCCAAAACTTCTATTTATTTCTTTTCAAAAAAAAAAAAAAAAAACTTCTATTTATTTATCTCAGCGATTCTTATGCAGAGAGTTTTTAATTTTTTTTTTAATTTTATTTGTCTATTTGTGGGCGCACATTACGAGAAGGTCCTAGAACATAAAATTTCATTGCCTATTTTGTTTGTGTTATTTATAGTTTTCTAGACAAATTTAAATTTAAATATAATTAAATAATTTACCTCAGTTTTTGTATTTAAAATTTATCATATATAGTTGAATAACTTAAGTTTATTAGAATTTATCTCAAATAGCATAAACCTGCTTACTAATAATAAAAATATCATAATTTTTTAAAAATCACTCAAATAGTATAATTATAGTTCAATAAATTATTGAACTGTTTTTCATGGGTATTTTTAATATATTTGTTTGTTTTTTAAGTTCAAGTTCAATAATTTAGGACCCGTTTGGTAACATTTCTCGTTTCCATTTATTTATTTTTATTTTTATTTCTTGTTTCTAGTTCCTGTTTTTTTAAAAAGAGAAACAGAAACATGTTTGATAATTGTTTCTTATTTATTGTTTCTGGAAGAAAAAAGAAACATAAATGTGTTTGGTAACTATTTTTTGTTTCTGTTTCTCATTTAAAAAAAATATTTTGAAAATATTACAATTTTAAATGACATTTAAAAATATTATATCAATATAATTTTTGGATATTTATAATATATTTTATAAGTCAAAATGGGACAACGTAATAATTTATCAATGTGTTGAAAATTTTGGAAACAAGAAAGATAAATAAGAAACTAGAATTTGTTGTTTCTAAAATTTCTACACAAATTTGGGAAGTGTTTCTAAAAAAAAAAATAAGAAGACTTACCAAACAACTCTATTTCTTAAAAAATGAAAAATAGAAACAAGAAACAGAAATTGGGAAGGTTACTAAACGGGCCCTTATCGAACTATTTGATTATTTTTCAGTATTATTTTCAATGAATTAGTTATTTTTTTTGTCTATATCTTTTTTAGTTCAATAATTGTGTTATTTGAGTAATTTTTGAAAAGTTATGACATTTTAGTAATTAGTATTAAAAAATATGCTATTTCAGTAATGGTCCCTAAATTTATAATAAAGTTAGAGGATAAAACATAATTTTCTTTCGCAATTTTTTAATATTTTAAACTATTTATTATGAAAAAAACTACCCTCTTATTTATGTAGACTAAAAAAATCTAAAAATATTTTTTATATGTTAGTGTTTTAATAAAAGTATATAGGTTTTTATTTTTATTTTTTTATATTAAAGAATAGGGCCCAAAACTAAGTTTTCACACTGGACCATTATTTTCTTAGGATCGGCCCGGTTTCAAAAAAAAAAATATATCCTTTCAAAACTAAATCTCTCAAAGATACTTATCAAAAAAATAAAAATCCCATATTTCACTATATATATCTCTTCTCACGTAAAATTAAATGCTACAATTTTCTCTCCATATAATTCTTAATCTCTTTTTGTTTATTCCTTTTCTTTTTGCGATTACTCTTCCTCTCCCATATCTCTACGAAAGTTCCTATAAAACTCTCGTAATTCTCTTGTTAACATAAACAAGAAGTCGATATCCGATGGGCATTATAATCAAAATAGCACCATGTATTAACATAATAATTTAATATTATGAAATTTAACATCATTTTTTTGTTGGTTGCAATTATATTATATGCTCATCGAATGTCTTCTTCTCGCTTATTTTACAAACAAGCTAATTTCCCAAACAACGTGATCAATTTCTCAACTCCATTCATTCTAGTTTGATTTATCGATTCACCTCATAAAAATTGAAAAATAGTTGCCTCCAAACTAATTTAGAGGAACTTGTTTATACTTTCATATTTGTTTTAAAGGAACCACATATTTATTAAATATGATAAAATTTAATAGAAATTTGTTGGTTATTATTTTAGTTTCCAATAATTTTATTTGCCAATTTATATGAAGGATTTTTTTTTACATTTAATTAGATTTTTTTTTGTTTTGTTCACAATCTCATTGTAATTGCTTAATTTTGACAACAATCTTGATATAAAGTTCCAATCTCGATGGAATCTTCTTTTTTTTTTTTTGAGATATTACATCAAATTGGGGGAGGGGGGACTCGAACCTTCGACCTCAAGGGAAGGGAGTAGGTGCCTAACCGATTGAGCTATGCTCTTGTTGGCCAATCTCGATGGAATCTTGTTGAAACTTATATCAAGTTCTAAATCTCGATGCCAATTTCGGACCAAAATCATACCAATGTCTACATTTTCGGTGTCAATCTCATAACAAAATCATATCAATTTCTACAATCTTAGACTGAAATTTCAATCTAGGACAAACTCATACCAATTTCTATAATTTTAGACTAAAATCCCACTTGAACAAATTTCAGACCTCAATCTCAGATTAAACTCGTGCCAAAATCTACAATGGACTAAAATCTCAATCCTAGATCAATATTTTTAATGTGAAATAAAATTTGTATCTAATAAAAAACAAATGAAAATTTGTATTAACTTTCTAACAAAAGAGATAATCAAACGTTATTTTTTTTTTATGAGATTTTTGGTAGAATGAAAATTGTTCAAGAGTCATGAAAATGTGAGAATAAAGAACTACACGTGAGTGAATGAATATTATTTTTGCTTTTTTTCCCACATGACTGTACCTTATTGGTTCGATGCAGCCTTGGTTTCTTATAATTAAGCAGTCAAGTATTTTTCTTATTATATTAAAATTAACATTTAATTATTAAATCGGAATCCGAAAGGATAATCTTTTTAAAGATATTACATCAATTTAAGGGAGGGGGACAGACTCAATTTTCAACTTTAAGGAAAGTGTCTAATCAATTGAGTTAGGATGATGTTTACTTATTTTACTTTTTAATAAATCATATGTTTGTTTGTTAAAAAAAAAGTAAATCATATGTTTGTCAATATCATTAACTGAATAGAAGGATTCGAGAGAATGTCCAAATTCCCAGGGTTGAAGAACATTTCCCGGGAAAATTTCCACAAGATATTCAAATTAGGGTTACGATCACAGAGGCCCTTCTGTGCCATTTCCAACCAATTTAATCGTTCCCCAAGTCTAGATAATCAAAATCTCGAACCTTGCTCCAGAAGCTATGGAGTTTATCATCCGAAAGTGGAGGAAAAAACTCAAGTTTTGAACCCAGTTGCTGATTCAGATGATCAGTCTGCTATTTACGTTCAAAACGTCCTCAAATATAGAAGAGAGAAATCGGTGGAGGAGATAGAGAGAGCTCTTAATCAATGTCGTCTTGTTTTAACTGAGGATTTTGTTCTTGATGTGCTGCGAAGGCATCGATCAGATTGGAAGCTAGCCTTCATATTCTTCAATTGGGTTTATAAAGGAAAGGGAGAAGATGGGTTTTTACCTGGTTCTGTTGTTTACAATGAGATTCTTGATATTCTCGGGAAATCCAGACGATTCGAGGAAGTGAACCAAGTGTTTGATGAAATGTCAAAGAGAAAGAAACTTGTTAATGAAGAAACATATTTAGTTCTTCTTAATAGATATGCTGCAGCTCATAAGGTGGAGGAAGCAATTGACATTTTCTATAAGAGGCGAGAACTCGGGCTGGAGATTAATTTGACTGCATTTCAATCACTCTTGCTGTGGTTATGCAGATACAAGCATGTGGAAGCTGCAGAGACATTGTTTCATTCCAAGCAGCATGATTTTGATCCTGATATAAAGACAAGAAATATTATCCTCAATGGTTGGTGTGTTTTAGGGAATGTTCACGAAGCAAAACGGTTTTGGCGTAATACAATTCAATCCAAATGTGAGCCTGATATATTCACTTATGGAACTCTGATTAATTCACTGACAAAGAAGGGGAAATTGGGGACGGCTTTGAAGTTATTTAGAGCGATGTGGGACAAGGGTTTGAATCCGGATGTTGTAATCTGCAACTGTATCATTGATGCACTTTGTTTCAAGAAGAGAATTCCAGAAGCTCTTGAAATCTTCAAGGAAATGAATGTTAGAGGGTGTGCATCAAATGTAGCAACTTACAACACTCTCATCAAACACATATGTAAGATTAGGAGGATGGAAAAGGTTTATGAGCTTTTAGATGAAATGGAAGAGAGAAAGGGAAGTTGTTGGCCAAATTCTGTGACATTCAGTTATTTGCTCAAGTCATTGAGGGAACCAGAGGAAGTTCCTGTGCTTTTGCAGCGGATGGAAAGAAGTGGATGTGAGATAAGCAGTGATACATACAACCAAATTTTGAGATTGTATATGAACTGGGATATTCAAGAAAGGGTTAAATCTACTTGGAATGAAATGGAAGAGAGGGGATTGTCACCAGACCGTCGTTCTTATACCATTATGATTCATGGATTCTATGATAAGGGAAGATTAGAAGATGCTTTGCGATATTTCAGAGAGATGACATTGAAGGGAATGATGCTTGAGCCAAGAACTGAAAAGTTGGTGAATGTTATGAACAAGAAGTTGCAAGAAGAGAGAGCCAAAAGAAATTACAAAGGGGAGTGAAAATTACCTTATTTTTTCCCTTTCACAAAGAGAATAGAAGGCACAAATTTGGGTTCAATGTGGTGGCCATAGACTTGGTTACCACCCTAATATGTCATTGAAAGTGAAACAGAGAAGGATTTTGCTAGAACTGACTGCTTATAAACCCAGATGGCCAGTTGTCTCTCGGTTTTGTTTATTTGGCTAGAGAGTCTAACCATTTAATATATGTTCATTGAACCGTTTTCAAGTTTGGTACAGTTTCCAATGCCAACTCCTCTGGCTCTTCTTAGGAAATAAGTATTCATTTAAGAATCTTTAAGACCCTGCTATGGTTGGACCTAGAAAAACTCAAGCTTGCATTCACTTTTTTGAAAATGCTAAATGATCACAATGGTTAATGATTGATTCTGAATCTCCATACCATTGGTTGAAAGCTTTGAAATTCTTTAAATTTTGTCTTCATCATTCTATAATCAATCACATTTATGCTCACCCTCAAATTCATGAGCATCTTACTGCTAAAATTGCTAAATTTCAATACTATATGAAGATAGGATCAAGGGTTTGAGAACGGAGACATAAAGATCAAGTAAAGAAGTATTTTCTATTGGATTGGATTCTGACGTCCAGGTATGTGAATTTTCAGAGAAACACTCCCGGATTGGATAGAACAGTTTTCCTTATATTTCTAGAAATCGCCGTTGATGTTTTCTTCACTCATTAAAATGGCAGAGCAGTAAAATAAGGGTGGGGGATTTTTTATACATAATAATGGGTTTTTTCTTTTCTTTTCTTTAATTGTGAGTTCTTATCACTCTTCGTTACAAAGTTTATTTCATGCTTTTTAGGTTTTTGCAATTTTCTCTCTTATGGTGAAGTCTAAAAGAATGTAGGGTTGGAATATAATTTGTAACCAAAATTGTATCAGAGTTACAATTTTTTTAATGACAATGAAGAAACATTGTTTGAAAGATTGACCTTTTCTATTTTGTTTTAATTTTGAAGTCTATTTGTCATCTTTGAATTTGATCTTCTTTTTAAAAAATACTAATGAAACCAATTGATGAGGGGAAAAAATTACATTATATGAATGATATTGTAACTCAATATGTAAATTAGCTTATTCATTTTTGCCTCCGCTTGGAGTGCAAATTGTAAAGCTTTTAGTAATTATATGTGCCTTCTACTATTGCGGTCAATTGAAGCGTTTTCGGTAACCTTTTGCCTTTGGTTGGTCTTTTTGACCTTTTCATACATCAATGAAAAGTCCCGTTCTTTAAAAAAAAAATAGCTTATTCATTTCAATGTTGAGTTATAGTATTTGGTTCTTGCTCTGAGTAATTAATCTCTAATCGTGGTGATTTAAATAAATAACATATTGACTTGTTTAATCATTCTCTTGGAGAAATTGTAGACATGTCATGGGGTTCAGGGTTCCATTCAAAATCAAGCAAATGTTGCCGCAGGCTACTCAAAAAGTGAAACAATTTTGCACAAGGACTTGAATGAACTCTTGAGGAATTTTGAGCATTTTAAACAATTTGATACTGTTAAGGATCATTCTGACCATCACTATAGTGGCCATGGCTTTTCCTTGAAGAAGGTATACGTCTTGATAGATTTATTTATTTGTTTACAATTAAAAAAAATTATCTGAAGTTTTTTTTTTCTCCTTCTCTTTTTACCAGATGTCAACGAAATGGATAAAGAGAATTCAGGAGGACTGGAAGATGCTGGAGAAAAATTTACCTGGTAGATTTTCATTTTATTTTCTGAAGAATTTAGCTAGGGCATGTGCTTACTTTTGAAGAATATAATATGATAATTGACTCGCGCTTTTTTTCTTCTAAATTTTGTTCAGCAGATACTATATTTGTAAGGGTTTATGAGTCAAGGATGGATCTTCTTAGGGCCGTGATTATTGGAGCAGAGGGTACTCCATACCATGATGGACTGTTTTTCTTTGACGGTTTTTTCCCTTCCAATTATCCAGATGTACCTCCAGTATGTAGTTATTGTTCTTTTATACTTTTCATTATGGTTATTATGTGCCTAAATTTATAATACCTGTGGCTGTGATGCTCTGCTTGAATTTAGAACGTCGACTACCATTCTGGTGGCCTTCGACATAATCCGAACTTGTATGATTGTGGTTATGTATGTCTAAGTCTACTTAACACCTGGACTGGCAGTAAAGATGAGATGTGGATTCCAAGCAAGTCAACCATGCTTCAGGTTCTTGTCTCTATCCAAGCGTTAATCTTGAATACAAAGCCCTATTTTAACGAGCCCGGATTTGCATCTCAAAATGGTTCTGTAGCAGGCGAGAATAATTCTCAACGGTATAATGAGGATACATATATTCTATCTATTAAAACCATGGTGTATAGTATCAGGAAGCCACCAAAGGTATGATTCTCAACCTTCTTAATCCGTTTGGGGTTTTTAGTATATCAAGTAGTAGAACTGTATTATTAAGTTATGAATAATCTATAGCACGGCTCAAAACCTAAATCATTGGCACTGTAAAGTTTATGTATTTGGAGTTCAATATGTTATGATTACAAGTTTTGTTTTCTGCTGCAGCATTTTGAAGGCTTTGTTTGCGGACATTTTTACAAAAAGGCTCGTGATATCCTTGTGGCATGTAAAGCATATACAGAAGGTGCTCAGGTGGGATCATTAGTTAAAGGTGGGGTTCAAGATCTGGAATTGAGTGATAAGA
Organism: Gynostemma pentaphyllum; assembly: GCA_028015215.1. Taxonomy (NCBI): domain Eukaryota; kingdom Viridiplantae; phylum Streptophyta; class Magnoliopsida; order Cucurbitales; family Cucurbitaceae; genus Gynostemma; species Gynostemma pentaphyllum. Next base: position 16,092,642 of record CM051353.1, on the reverse strand, counting down.
GCAGCTCCATGCAATTTAGGCAGTCCGTCAACCAACACTTGAGTATGCTTATTGAGGCTTTAACCCAAGTTGTGGCCAGGGGCTGTGAGAAGTTCTTACCTGCACAGCCTGTAACAAATGCAAAATAGCGACCGTCGGGCTTCTCGTGTTAAAACTGAAAGTGATGGGAGCTAAGAGTGATTTGAAAATGTTAACCTCTAACCAAAACAAGCCTGAGGTTTTGATGAATGTTGAGACAAAGTTAGTTCATATTAACATCAGAATGTTTGCACATGATTTTGAATTTTGTATTTGGGTACAATATAGATTGAATGAAAAAGGCATTCCTTTTAAACTAATTATTTCCTACCCCGACCACAAACCTTTTTATTTTTAATTATTTTATTAGCATTTTCTTTCATTTATAAATTATATTAATAAAAAAATCAGCCTTATGAACAATTTTTTTTTATTTCAACTAATTAATATGATATATTTTTTTGGCATAATAATATATACTTTTGAAAATATATTTAAATTATTAATTAATCTTTTAGAATAAAAAAAAATTAAAAAAAATTGATGAAGGGAAATTTCCTTACAGATATTCCCCGTACTTGCTCTCGATTCTCAAATTTGGGGAACGCGACAGGGAGGGAAAAAAACACCTTGTGAGTAGGGATGCGGAAGGCATCTACAACTCTTCATATTGATAATTGGTTGAGAGATATGAAATAGGGCTCTTTTTGTGTGCTTTTTTTTTTTTAAGATATTACATCAAATTAAGAGGACAGAGCCATATAAGAAAGTAAGAATTCTTGGATCACACAATTCTTAATGAATTTCAAGTTTTCGACATCTTCAACTTATTGAGAATAAATCTATAATAGAATGACAATGGGTAGTTTCATAAAGAATAGAGGATAAGATGGGAAGATAAAGATTCACTGCTAACTGTTAATGGGGTATTGAGGACTTATGATTTTGAGTAATTTCTTCTAGAGATTCAAAATGATCTAAACACCAATATGACAAAAATTAGAGATGTCACTGTACCTAAGTTGTAAAAGAATTCTACATCTCGATACAAATTGTACTAAAATGAAGTATATCATCACTTTTAGAATTAAATACTAAAGTTCACTTGCCTTGGTTTAGCACAAGTTCAAGATTTTTTGAATTGAATGGATAGCCTAGAATTCATAATGCCTTCTACACACTTGTCCAGTATCTACATCTTTTCCTCCTAAATCATGGAAATAAATATGTTTTCCCGTGCTTTAGCACAATTCCAAATCATTTGAGATTTAAGGACTTTATATTTGAAGTGAATACAGAAAAGAAAATAGATCATGAACAAAGAAAAAAAGTCATTATCTACGTCAAAAAAGAATAAAAAGATCTTCTAAATCGTTCCTCACCCCCATTAACAATGCACGAGGAGTTACATCAGGCACTTGCCACTGTAGTAGCTGGGGTGTACCAACCATGGTGGATTTCTACGGCTTTCTTTCTTCTGGCAAGCCGAGATTTTCTGTTTGCTGCAGTGTTTCTGTGCAATGTTCCCACTTTCACGGCCTTGTCAATCACTGAGTATGCCTCGGCAATGAGCTTCTCAATTGGAAGGACTTCTTCTGCTTCTGCTTTAGGTTTTTTCTTGAGATCATCCAGAGCTTCCAAAACCTGGAATTGTATCAAAGGAAGTCAACATGCAGAGACCAGGACGCAATTATATCAGTTCTGGAAAGAAAATGTAATTCTATTTTCCATATTTCTTCACAACATGCACAGCACGGATGCTGAAATATATATAAACCAAATGAAATTTTGCACTAGTTCTATTCTTTGGCAGACATAAGCCCATAGGAAGAAACCCATCGCATTGGAATGCATCCTTTCATATGAAATTCAACAGAAGAAAAGTTCTACTGATCAGAAGCATGATGAGGAAACCAGTCTTACCTTCTGCTCCAACAAGAAAAGGATGAATTCTAAATTCACGAGGTATTTATCATAACTGGGAAACATGTACTGATTTAGTTGAGGAATTTCACAAGTAATTTGGACAAAGTATACACATACATAGCATGCCCTTTGAACCATTTTGGCACTAAATTAGCTATAAACTGACCATAAACATCTGAAGAATGTATCTAGGAGCAACAGGACAGCTGATATCAATGGTCAGAAATTGAAAAATGAGTATCCAATAAGAAGTGAACCCGTGACCAAAAACTGCCCCCATTAACAAGTAACAACAGGTTAAGTGTAACCTATTTCACTTGTTGATAAATCTATGCTGAGTTGAAACACTTGTGATAATTCGTGGTCTTAAGAGCAGATGAACATAGGCCACATTCAAGAACATAGACTCAATATGCATGCAGATGCAAGTAAGATCCAAGTCTCGGCACTTGATAGCTGATACCATCCAATATATCTTTAAAGTTCAGTTAAAAACTACAAGAATCATTTTTAAACGAGCCACTTATTTTAATTGTTTTAATGGAATATAATATTGAAGATCAAAACATTTGTGATAAATACAAACTTCAATTGATCAGATCTTCGCGTCAAATAACAAAATGCTAAAACAGAATATCCCAGCCAGAAGCTACCAATAAGGTTTACAGAATTTAATGGTCATCAAAAACTAAAATATGTATGTTTACACATGTGAGATGAATGTAACTAAATCCCCATAGCGAAAGGATCCAATTCTCATCACTTAGTTAAGTTTGAGGGTGTAATTCTCAACTAAAAAAATGAGGTGCAATTGTATCAAACACAATTCAGGGGTAATTTGTGCAATTGTCCCTTAAAAATACAATCAATTATCAACTAAGGTGTTAATTTTACATATTTCATTAACTCCTTTTTAAGGAACAGTCAACGTAGAAACACAATACGTCATGTAAGGCATTTGTTTAAACCCGTTAAAGTAAGTGTAAAATACCATTTTAGTCTCTGAACTTTCACTCAAGTTTCATTTTTGCACCTAAACTTTCAAAAGTGATATTTTTCGTCCATGAACTTTACAATTCGTTCTGTTTTAGTCATTTCGTATGTGTTTTTCCATTTGGGACACTACCAGAAGGCTTATGTAGCATGTAATTGATGATGTGATATTATATAAATATACAATGAGGTTAAATGACATGGAAAAATGAATATAAAATGGGGTTTAAGACTGCAATTAAGAAGAAAGGAATGAGATTAACCTCGCTATATATTAATTTTTCCATGGCATTTAACCTCACTTCATATTTCTATAATGTCACGTCAATTACAAGCCACATAAGCCCTCCATTAGTGTCTTAGACGTAAAATTACCGATGGAATAACTAAAACGGAATGAATCGTAAAGTTCACGGATGAAAAATGTAACTTTTGAAAGTTTAGGAACGAAAATGAAACCGGAGTGAAAGTTGAGAGACCAAAATGATATTGGTTTTATTTTGAGATATTACATCAAATTGGGGGAGGGGACTGGGGAGACTCAAACCTTCGACTTTATGGAAGAAGATATTGATGCCTAACCGGTTGAGTTGCTCAGGTTGGCACGTAATGACCTTAGTTGCTTCTATCTTAAGGAACGCACAAGTATTTCAAATTCAAACCTCTAGATAAATAGGCCTTTGTTAAAGATAGTTAAAAGTTATGCACATTTTATACTAAAGTTTCAGCCTACACAATGACCACCCAGAATTTCCATAGTTCAGTCCAAAGATAAAAGTTACCCAGGAAAGGGGAATGGGTAAGGGAATTTTAAAGCCCCAACTTCTTTCCATATCATTAACCAAAATAGTATAAATACAATTTTCCAAAAGAGGGAAATTTCAGCATATTTTAAACAGAATTCAAAAACCAATCAAAGTCCAGTACCTTCTTCATCCTGGTTCTGACTTCGGACTTCCGAGCTTTGTTATAAACTCGTCTTTTCTCAGATTGACGCGCTCTCTTTGCAGCAGAATCAGGCTTTTTCGTAGGAGCTTCCGCGCAAACAACAGAGAAACGAAGTGGCCTCTGAGATTTACTCATTGAAAAGCATCCTGAAATCCAAAAAAGAAAGAAAACCTAGATTCAATACTTCATCCTTATCATAATTTCTCTCTATGTGTGTTAGAAACTACCACGAATTAGACAAAAAATAATCACTTTTTCTATCTCATGTACAGTAAAACAAGTAAAAGATGAGGGAAAAAAAGAAGAAGAAGCAGATAATCGGAGAAATGCGTAATCACCATTGGAGAAGGAAGAGAATGAAAGATTGGAAGAGAAACTGAGAGACTTGAGAGTTGAAGAAGAAGAAGAATTAAGAGAAAGATTTCTGAATTTAGAAGGAAGAATGAGGCAAGTAATAGAAGCTGCAGCCATTTCTGTCGCTGAAGAAACTTGAGAATCAGAGCTCGTTCTGTTCTTGCTCTCTATCCACTGAAGAAGAAAGGCAGCTATTTTATCCTCTGTTATGTGGCTGTTTGAATTGCGATGCTACATAATCCTATCCGGGTTCCGATTTTACTCTTCTCCCTCCTAAGGGCAAGGAGTAAAGGATTGAGATTAGTTGTAATTATGATACGGCTTAAAAAGGTATCTTTTTTGCGTGTCAGTGATTAAGAATGATTAATAATAATTCTCTTAAGTGATTCACGTTAGATCATTATTGATCATTGATTCATACTATTTTTTTTAAAAATAAACTACCTGTTAAAACTTCCCAATCTTTCTTTTATTAAATTATACTTTTGAAAATATTAAAATAAAAAATTGAAATTCAAAATTAGAGTTAAATATTAAGAAGTTTTTTCAATTACTTGGCAATATAAAGTTTTTATATTTAAATTGAGTAATATTTTTTTTTGATGGTTCTAGGTTAGGGGTGAAAGAAAAAACCAAAAAACCGAAAACCGAAAAAAATAAACCGAGCCTAAACCGTAAAAAACCGAACCGTCTCGGTTTCCATAATTCAAAAACCGAACCGGCTAAAACCGGAATCGAACCGGCTTCTAAAAAACAAGTAAAAATCTCCTACCCCTTCCCTATTTCCCCCTAATTTTTATTTATTTGTATTTTGTTTTATTTTATATATTTATTTATCACTTTATTTTAATTTATATTTTATATATTTATTAATCTAATTTTTTCAACTAAGTTTTTGTTTATGTTTGATTTTTTTTTGCTTCATCCTTCAATGTTGGAGGATTTTTTTAAAAACTAAATGCAAATGGCCTATACTAGAAAAACCGGAAAAAAACGAACCTGCAAAAACCGTTAAAACCGGGCCGGTTCCTATTATAAACCGAACTGGTCCAGTTTTTAAAATTAATTGAAAAACCGAACCGAACCAAACCGGTTTCACCCCTAGTTCTAGTTATGATAATGGTCTTGAACTTTTATCAAATTTTTGTGGTGATCCTTGAAATCAAAATTTGATTTTAGACATTGAAATTTTGCATATTTTTTTTAAAGCTTTAACGCTAAACTTTCATTAAACTCCCAATTTAATCCGTACATGACAGTTTAGTGAGCAATAATGATGAAAATCAAATACCTCATTCATAATTTTTTTTATTTATTGTATTTTTTTTTTACACCGTGAGTGTCCGGGCCAACTTACGCATACCACGACTAATCTTACGGGACAACCTCATGACCCTACAACACTTTGACGTCAGTTTAATCATAGGATAAATCTTATTAGCATTAACAAGATGGTTGAGTTAGTCATCTCATAGACTCATAATTAAAAAAAGACCGGAATACAAATTGTGACAATTGATCATGCTTTCCAGGATTCAAATCAAAATTTTAGATCCTTCGTTCTTTTAGCATCAATGTTTAAAAATTATTTCAAGCAACCAATGAGAGATCATATTAGTTTTACTTTGACAGTTACTCTCTTTCTTTTGAAGTCGAAAGTTTGAATCTCACTCCTCAGATTGATATAATAATAATAATAAAAAAGATAGTGATAAGCAAATACCTCACAAAGATCAAGCAACCTCATAATCAGATTTTGGTAACTTTGCCAGGAAAATAAATGCAGCCAGAATCATTAGTGTGATGATTACAGTCGACTAAAAATTAGGGGTAAAACATTTTTCAACATACAAAAACATTTATAAATAAATATTTTTTGAGCTGTAATTGCATACCCCCTTCATTTATTTTTAAAGTGCATACAAATCTTAATTTATATAATTTAAAAAAATTAGAAACAAAAGGCAAGTGTATGAACAAATAAATAAATAAGCTCACAAACAAGTCTAATACAGAAAATTGTATATGGCACATATTATGCAATCCATTCCATGAGTTTTTATCCTTGGAAATAAAATTAACACAACTAATTTGATACTTGGATGCGATTTATGTACAAAATACAGGCATAAAAGGTGTGAAACCCTGGTATTATATTATGAAAGATATTTGGGTATTCATCGATGAAGATGAGTTCATCCTCACTTTTCTATAGTCACTTTTTTAATGGGTAAAATAAAATATAATAGTGGATAATAAATGTTTTTTTTTTAAATAGATGGATGTGATCCCACTAATATGTTTTATCCAAAAAAAAAGTGACACGTAGGAAAGTGAGAAGAGCTCTTACTCACCCGTGATTACTCAAGTATTTTACATTATGAAAGATCTGGCTAAGCTACTGAAATGCTTTTAAAATCTCTCAGCTGTCTTTACTGCTGGTTGCGTTTCAAAATTCCTTCTAGTAAGATATGGGCCTTTTCTAACAGCTTCCTCCAACTGCACACAATTTAGTTTTAGCACAAGCCATAAAGTTCCAAATATAATCTACAATTAAATTGAAGAATTCCACACTGCCTTTTCCACCAATATAGAACACACTGACTCTTTTTTTGTTGGGGGAAAAACTGCAAAAAAATTAAGGTACAAAGCAACAATGATAGATTAGTGTATATATAATTATATCTAACCTTTGAAGCTATTTCAGCAAGAGCAGGATCCCTCGTGAGCCTAGTTGAAGACATGAAGGCCTTGTGAATAGCCTTACAACAATTATGTCTAGCTTCCATGCCTACAAAAGATCGAACCACTTGATTGGATTAGCAACTGATTTAAATAAATAAATAAATAAAACCGTCTCATTAGATGTATACACATACAAAAAGTAATTGATTCTCGAAGAGTTGATGAATCAGTATAACAATGCCAATTCCTGTGAGATTAGTTGAGATGCATGCAGGCTCGGCCGGACACTCATGGTAATTAAAAAAAGAAAAAAGTATAACAATGCCCATTCAAAGAATTTGCACTTATACGTGAATTATATTAAGGAAGAAATACAGTGTTCTAAAATAACTAGACAATTACAATTAGGCTGAAGATTATCTGCACAAAAATATGATTCACAAATAGATGCAAATCATTCAAGTATACAATTTCACGTCGTTCTAAATCTGACAAGAAAAGGAAAAAGGACTTGGATTAATTTGATGACATGTAATGTAATACCAACTGCATACGGGAACCATGGCGAATTCTTAAAGAGTTGCTTACACAAGATCGAAAAGCAAAATGTTTTAACTAACGTGTTGATAAAAAAAGGTTTAAGATGTTGGTCCGTCAGAATCTAAAATGGGCATTAGGCATCCACCCATCACTAGTTCTATCTTGTATTGCACATGCTTCCAAGTGCTTGTAAAACAGTAGGAAAAAACTGGACATTCCATTCAACTGAATGAATGACACATATTTGTCTGCTAACAGCTAGCAAATCATGGATAAGGAAATAGATAATCCTAAACTGTAACACCTAAAAAGTAAAAGATTGTTTACATTACTATGTTTTACATTTATAAAAGAAATAGTCAAACAGTGAGATCTATGCTAATTAATATCATGATCCGAACCTCTGATTTACCTCAATATAACAATAATGTAAGACAGAGCAAGATGCATGTACCTATTTTTGTAGTCTCAGCACTAGCATCAGTCACTATTTTTATTATGTCTTGTTTCGAGCAGATCTCCATAAGGCACCATGGTCGAGCAACCAACCCAGTTATCATCCTATAACTCTGAAGAGAAACTTTATTTGAAAAAACCATATAGATTCAAATACACAGGAAGCTAGAAACTAAATAAATAAAAATAGACATTAACTTTCTATTTGAAATTTCGAGAAGTGTGTGCTTCAGCCTTTTCAGGGCCTTTTTTATTCAATTTATTTTTTCGTGTTTTCTTAATGTTTCAGGGTATTTTAAGAGAGGAAATGGAAGAAAATACCTTGATATACCTTTATTTTTAGGAAAATTTCAATAGATAGCACATCTAAAAGTATTTAGAAATGCAACACATCTTTTTACGTGTTAATCAGAAATTAATAAGTGATTAATAGTGATCAACGTAAATTACTTTCGACAAAAACGTTGATCACTCTTAATCAATTAATCACGGGTTCATATGGAAAAACTACTATATTTACAAATACTTTTCAAGCTATGCTATATTTGTAACTCTCCCTTATTTTAAACCTCTAAGAAAAAGTTGTCATTTCTTTATTTTTCATTATTTTATAACTAATAATACTATAAATTTTGTATTTTATTTCAACATTATCCACTGCTAAAACAAGCCCTCATTTTTTCAGGATTTAATTGCGCTTATCGCTTTTTAAAATACTACATTCAGCCAGTAAAGCCCAATTTCTACATTAAAGTAATTTGATGGACCCCTAAAAAGATTTTTTTTCGAGGACTGACTTCTTAGCCACAAATGCTGGAACCATGAAACCAAAAAGAAATAAGTAGACAAGTTCATAATCCAGACTGAAGCTTTTCAATGTATTAATCCTCAACCCCAAGGCTTAATTTGAGAATTCTGAAAGTATATTCAATTTTATCTTCGATCTAATAACAAAATAAGATAATATTGTAAGCAAATTACAAATAACTAGTGTACTTCTTCCCGAATAACTCAAAATCTTGAATGAGATAAAGCCATTGAGGTTCCACATTCCAGTAGAAGATATCAAGCGTGGAAGTACCCATTTGAAAAATATACACATAACTAAGAGTAAGCTCAATGCAGGCCAGGTCAAACCCTTAGATCAGGAAAATTGGATTGGAAGCGACAAAAAAAAAATGAAATACTAACCGCCAAGCGGATCTCAGAGTCCTGCTGAAGGACAGCCAAAAATAGGCCCTGCCATAGTAGCTTATTAGAACTTTTGACAAATCATAATCATGTAAGAATGAAGAATAATGTCAAAATTATTGCATGCTAAAAGAACACTGAAAACACATACGCTTGTCTAAAACCATTTTCCTTACAACTCAAGGACACAAATGTACAACCTATAGAACAGATCCAAGTAAGGTCGTGTGTAAAACCCCTTTCCCAGTACAGACTTTTAGGAAAGTGCTAACAAAGTACCTTCTTGAGCATCAAAACCATATATTTTCATGACAAAATTAATTTCACATGCAAAGGCTAATGGCAGTTCTATCATCATCAATCTGTTATATCTTGAAGCCTGTTGACACATACATGTTTGATATGTGCGTTTAACTACATTCTAATGAAGCAATTTGTTTTAATGCCAATAGGCATTGTAACAGAGGACTATTCTCCTTTGTCAAGTGAATGTAAAGGGATTGAAATTTAAATAATGTCTCAAATAGCATAAATTTGCATACTAATTACTAAAATGTTTGAACTTTCAAAAAATTACTCAAATAGCATAATTATAGTTCAATAAATTTATTGAACTATTTTTCATGGGTATTTTAAATGAATTTTTTTTTTTTTTTTTGCTTTTTTAAGTTCAAGTTCAACAATTTATCAAACTATTTGATTATTTTTCATTATTATTTTCAATAAATTTATTAGTTTTTTTTACTTTTTGAGTAATTTTTATAAACTTCTGACATTTCCGTAATTAGTGTGTAAAAATATGTTATTCCAGTAATTGTCCCTTGAAATTATTACTTGGAGAATTCACATCGACATATATTCTACAACTAAAGCAGTGTAGTGATCATATTCCAAATTAATGGAGAAAATATCCACAGCAGGAAAAAAATAGTCTAAAGGGATCAATCTTAAATCCTTCACTCACTGATGGTATCATTTTTGAACTTCTGGATGCTATTTGATAAATCAAATCCCGTAAATTTTTTTCTACGTTATCATTCAGCATCATATCATTCTCAGACCGAGTTTCTCCAGCAATATTGCCAACAGCATGCATGGCTGCCTGTGATATGTACACAGCTTATATCACTACATTTTTGTAAAATATGGAGTATATAAACAGATGCAGTACACTAATCAATTTAAATACAAATACAATACAACTATCTTAATCAAACTGGTCTACAGTTACAAAATATATCATTATAAACAAGCAAATTTAAGAACTTCAATAATGATATTTCAAATCTCTTACTACACGAACAAAAAAATAATACATAATATAATTACATTTCCAAAGCAAACTGTTCATGTCAACTAATTTTTTATTTTTTGAAAAAGAAACCTCACAAAGCCATTTCATTGATATAATGAAAGAAAAGAAAAAACAAATACAAATAAAGTGGCAAAAAAATACCAAAAGCCACAAAAACAAAAGAACACATAATACCCTATACCCTCAAGAGCCCAAGACCGCCACCTAATTACAAGTATGCGTGCAAATAATTTATAATCATTCCTAAAGAATAATTACAAAATATTTTGGTAGTTGACGCTCAAAAGGAAGCATTTATATGCGTCAACTCCCAAACATACTCCCACTATCTATTTTCATCCAAAAAAACTCTTCTATATCTTTCCAACCAAGCCCCCAAGTAATGGCACAAAAGCCCGCGCCCCATGATATTTTCCCCTTGTCTTCGAAAGGAGAGTATAGTACGACGCAAGTTGAATCATCTAATGATTTAATCAACTCGGAAAGGAAGAAGTGACAAAAAGAGAACATAAACATAAACCAAACGAGTCCAAGATACTTACCAGCTGTTTACCATGTTCATGACGATCAAAGGCTGCATCAATTACATGCTTCACAGAAGTGGGAAAACTTGACAACAGTAAAGTAGCACCCCGTACAGCTGAGAGAAACAAAAGTTTAGGGCTTATGGTTTTTGTGTATGACATGTTTAGAGATAAATAAGATGCAACATGATGAAAAGACACCTAACTTTAACAAACCAATAGGTTTTAAGAATGTTTAGGGAGGTTGGTACAACTCTGACAATAAACAAGTTTATGGTCAAGGATGTAACACCATGTTAAGATGGATGGCGCTTACATAGTTCCCAAAAGTAAACCTATCATATAGGCTCATAAAAGTTAGTAGCAAAAATTACGTTGTTTAAAATTCATCATGATGGATCTTACATAGTTCCCAAAAGTAAACCTATTATACAGGCTCATAAAATTTAGTAGCAAAAATTATGTTGTTTAAAATTCATCATGGGCTGATACTTATTTTCATAACAAATTTCATTGAAGGAATGAAATGTTCAAAGAAAGAAAACAAAATCCAGAGGGATTACATAAAATTCCTCCCACTGGCACAAAGAAAGAAAAATTATAGTTACAAATTAGTAAATAAATGAGAGAGTTAGTTAGGGGAATGTCAGTTATAGATAGAATGAGTTAGAGGGAGTGAGATATGCAAATTATGATATGGGTAGTAATTAGACTATTGAGGGGGAGAGTGCTAAGCCTCTAGAATGCTTAGCAACCTATTGTTTTTTTTTTTTTTGATAATAAGCATTGCTTTTCCGTATTTTCTAATAAATATCAGTTATATCACTACCCTCACATAATTCAATTTAGTTCTCCCCTTGGAAGATCCTTCTATTCCACTAAAGCAAAATTCCACACAGCTGATCTTAGTTATCTATGCGCAAAACTCTACTATGAGCTCATACTCGAAAGTTGAAACCTTGATAATTACTGTAAGGTCTCTTTGTATAACACTGAGCTAAAACTTTATCATATATGATATTCTTCCTCACAATGAGAATAGAGTTCAGTACCAGTCACAAAAGCATCCAAGAGTAATCTTTGTGGATATGCTAGTATTCAAGTTCACAGATTACAATAAAAATTAACATCGATAATTTTTTTTATGGGATGCATCGATAATTACAAAAATGAGGAAATTGCATAAACCACCCCTGAAGTATAGGGTTGTTACACTTACACCCTTAAACTTTTAATTGAGCAATTCATCACCTAAACTTTGGCTTCTTTGGTGGGAGAGGAATAAAAGAGTTTTTCAGGACGAGAGCTTAGTTGTTAACGAGTTGTGGGAATTAGTTATTAAATTTACCTCGCTTTGGTCTGCGCGTTCAAAAGTTGTTTGTAATTACCCACCCTCGCTTATTGCCCTTAACTGGAGGAATTTTTTGTAATCCAGGGGTGCTTTTTGTTTTTCACTTTCATTCATCAATGAATTGTTTATTATACAAAAAAAAAAAAAAAAAAAAAAAAAAATCAAACGCATAAAATTTTAATTTGACAACTTACCCCTTTAAATTGTTAAATTAGACCCCGAAAAAATCACCTAGAGACGAGTAATGCATCTCTAATGCCAATGAGGCGAGGATGGATGAAATCAGAGAAAAAATACTCGTCCCCGCCACGCCACCATGAGGGTATGGGAATCAAAGTCAAGGATGGGGTTGGGCATGGGATAGGATCCTTGGAGACCCGCTCTTATACATGTTTCGTACAAATAATTAGTAAATTAATAATTTAATGGGGGTAATTTGTCAAATTAATTTTTTTTTAATTCAATTTTAACACTTTACAAAGTTTAGGGGATCAATTGAGGATGTAACAACCTCAAGGTGGTTTATGCAATTTTCCCTTAATAAAAGCCAGATAGAAGGTTCTAAAGAGTCCAAGGCTTATTTTCATAACACACTCTAGTCTTCACGCATTTGCAAATGCAAAATTGCAGTTCCAATTCATACCAACGGATGTTTCCAAAGTCCAAAGATACAATTCCATTTCATATTAGAAACTCAGTTTTTTTTTTTTTAAATAGATGGTATTTTAATATCACAAATCCAGTTGATAATGTAAAATTTATTTCTTAGCCTACCAATAGCAGTGGTTGCACTTACATGACCCTATTTGACCCAGTGCTTCAAATGCAGATTCACATACATTTACATCTCGACCTTCTGATGACCCAAGAATTCCATCAATAGCAGATATTAAAAATCTTACACCTAAATAAAAAATTAAACAAGAACTGTCAAAGTATTTTCCGATCTTACTGATAATAATAGTGCAAGCGGAATTAGAATACTATGAATCAGAAAATTGAGTCCATATATGATTATAGATAGTTTATTATTAACTGGTAGTTTATTTATATTATTAACTGGTTTTCATGCAATCAATTACACTGTGCTATATATAAAGTAATTTTCACATTTTTGCACTGGGACATTATGAGTGCACTTTTCCACCCAACCTTTTGAAATCATGCAGTTTTATCCAAATGATATTCATGCAGAATTTTGAGTTAATTCAACATTCTAATTGACAAAGTGATAGGAGCCATGTCTTTCCATACAGGTCATATAATAAAAGAAAAGCAGGAGCCAATAAACAGAAGAGAATTGGTGAATTGGATCGATAAGAATCTCAAGGAAAAATATAGAATGTGATCTTCATGATCCAACCACATATAAAAATTGAAAACCAAAACACAAACCAGAGGTTGGATGTACGGTGCTTAAAAGAGTAACCTCAGGTCCTCATGGGGTATACAAGTCCCCAAGTAAAACCCAAGAAAATATGTTGGCTATGTCAAAATTGACATTTGAAAGTTGCCTAATTCACCCGTTTCTAATTCTACGGAAAATTCAAATCAGATGATGATGCAATGTTGCAGGTTGTTCACCCTTCTATCAAAAAAAGAGTTGCAGGTTGTTATGAAAAAAATTAATGGTATCTTATCATTAGAAATTCAACTTATTTCTTACAAGATTCATCTACAAGCAAGAAAGTACTCTCTTTAGACAAAAGTCGTCCACTAATGACCATTGCTCTTGATCTTAAAATCGATTCTGCCACTGAGTTGCTGCAACAACAAAAGGCACATGATTTTTCAGTAACAAAGTCAAACCGTTTCCATAAATAACTAAAGCTTATGATTCTCGTGATCAAAACCTGATTAAAGAACTTAGTAGTTGGAGATAGTTGGTTCTTGGCAAGAAATTTGTACCATGCTCAATCTCCACTAACTTCACCACAAGGGATAACAAAAATGTGTTACAAATTGCCCAAAGAAAATCCAATTAAATCAATAAGTGAAAATTTATACAGATGTGATCATGTGATTACAAACAAATTCAGTAAAAATAGAACCACATGTGGCATAACAAATAAGTGAACACACCTTTTCATGTATACTTGAATCATAATTCCAACTAAAATTCTTTACATTAGTTAAAGTCAATATCGAGACAATGGATATACATACACACATATAATGGTTAAAGAGTTCCATATTGCTTTATCATATGTAGTTCGACTTCAACATTGACCATACAACTTAATTGATGTCTACCATGATCAATTATTACAATATTTCTTTATTGGAAAAAACTATTACCATATATTTCTTGCATAACAATCTATATCACGTCTGTTTCCAAATTATGTTTTTTTTTATAGAAGTCTGTTTCCAAATCATGGTAACAATCTGATTATTAAAATTGCAATAACACAAGTTCTACGAGTTTACTAACATTAAGGACACCTAAAGGGTAACACCATTTTTTCACATCTCAACCAAGACCAACATAAAGAATAAGAAGGGTGATACATTCATCAATAAGAAATCAAAGAGGGAGAGATGGTAAACCTCATACAAGAGTTCCAACACACTTAAAGTGATGAGTGTATCATTAGAACTGTTGATTTCACTTTCCAGTAGGCTTAGTAGATTTGAATTGTATATGGCAGATGCTACAGAGCTAGAAACAGAAAATAGTTTCACTACCAGAGCCATAACACGAACCCTTCCCTGATTCAGTAAGAAACAGAAGACAAATTACTAGCAACTAATCTGCACAGAAAGGAAATTCATGCAAGGATAAAGGAGTCATTTTTTTTTTTTTATACCGTGAGTGTCCAGGCCAGCTTACGCGCACCACGACTAATTTCACGGGACAACCTCATGACCCTACAACACTTGGCGTTGGTTTAATCGTAGGATAATATCCTAGGTAGGTAACAAACATGGTTTGAACCTATGACCTCAAGGTTGGAAAGCAACCTCTTGACCACTACGCCAACCCATATTGGTTATAAAGGAGTCAATGAATCAACATAAACTGGTTGAAAGAATTTTTTCTTTAAAAAAAATCATCGAGTATTAATGTACTACTAAAAAAATATACATTTCCTAAAACCATTGAGTATCCAGACCACTACTATACCAGAGATGAACATGTTGACGCTAACGTCCCTAGGGCTGTCGCATCCCTTTCATCCATAGGAAAGATGATTTCCTACAAAACAATTTTTAGTCAGGATTGCCACAAAATATTAATAGTCACAATGTGTAGGACAATTTAACTACACAAAGCAGATCAATAACAGCTAGGTGTACAGTATATGTACCATCCCTTCCGGAAATCCAGCCAGTTTCTTAATCGCGTCCATTGATGAGTTAGCAACTTGTTCATTACTACGAAAAAGAACAACCTCAGGTGTGCTTTCACATCACGCTAAAAACATATGCAAAGGATAGATGTGGGGGGGAAAACAAATGTAAAACAGGCAAATAATTACATAAAAATCGATCAAGTGAATGCAGTCTCTGCCCCTCAAAAATTTATGTTCATAGGATTAATTAGATACGTGTCGCATAAGAGTTTGTCACGTCTACGCTTCTTGAGAGAGACCTAAAAATTGGTTCTCCAATAAATATTACGAATCAACCCATTTGGTTGCTAGAAAATACAATCTAGTTCCTCGTTACTTTTAAACAATCAAAATGAAAATTTAGGTTACACCTCAGGAAATTTCGACAGATATTAGATTATCCATCGAAATTAGATACGAGTTGCATAAGAAATGTAAAACACAAAAATCAAGTGAATGTAGTCTCTGCCCCCTCAAAAATTTATATTCATAGGATTAATTAGATACGTGTTGCACAAGAGTATGTCACGTATATGCTGCTTGGGAGGGAGAGACCTAAGAATTGGTTCTCCAATAAAGGGTAAGACCTGTTTGGTATTGGTTGCTATAAAATATAATCCAATGCCTCATTACTTTAGGTTACACCCGAGGAAATTTCGACAGGTACAAGATATTAAAGGAAAAGAGTTTAATGTGAAAATTTTTGGAACAGTGAAAGGAGTCCAAGGCAAGATTATCTTAAATATTTGAGGAAATTTCGACAGGAACAAGAATGTAAAGGAAAAGAGCTTAGTGTGCAAATATTTGGAACAGTGCAAGGAGTCCAAGGCAAAAATTATCTTTAATATTTGGAACACGTGCATCAGTGTAGGAAAAAGATAAATACCTTATTGATCACCTGAATACATAGATAGATAGCTTTCACCATTCTACTCCTAGACCATTCCCTAACTCGAAACCCTTACATACCCACACTGAACCACTATAGAAAAATGAAAAATAAAAGTACACCATGAACTTACTAAACAACATCAGAAATTAGAAAAGTATGCCTGTCAATCATAGACCTCAATCTTATTTATCTTCGTAGTCTGGTAAACCAAATACTTGTCTGGTGTAGTGCATATGGCATTCATAGATTGTTAAATGATTCACGGCGGTTATACTATCTATAGTCTCAATCCATTCAAAGCAAGGGTACAAGTAGAAAGAGTATGCATAAATAATTTTATTTTATTTTTATAAACACGGACACACAACCCAACTACCATCCAGAGCTCAAGAGCATTTAGAATATAATATACCATGTTTATGTTCTTACCCATTCAGAAGGCACTCAAGCAAAAGTGGATAGATATCATGGTCAATAATTAGTTGTATAGCCAAAACAAAATTCTCGTCAAACTCCTCCAAAAGGCAAGTGACCTAAAAAAAATATGCCGCTCTTAGTTTAAGTATACAGATTATTATAATTTGAACAATGATAACTAACCAATGAAGTTTATAAGTGGAGGAAACATAGAAAATTGGTAAAACTAAATAATTACAACAAATACTAACCGCTTTACAAGCTAAACTTTTAACTGTTTGAGAATCTGCTCGTAGTCCAACCTGTACAAAAGGCTGCAGAAAAAGGAGAATGGGATAGATAGATTTAATTAATACAACTGATGAACCATGAGACCCTTCCAAGAATCCTACATGTGGCTGGCCATAAATTTAAAATGTAATTGACAGGATGGACTAGACTCGTGGGCTCTCTCTATTTGGATCCTAGAAAGTATGGGATATGATTTTAAATTCCGTGATTTGAAATACTATAATTGATTTTAAATTCTTTATTGTGTTTGGAATAAGTAGGATTTGAAATGAATTTAATTTCCATTTTATGTTTGAATGTTTGTAGGAAATGAAAAGAAAGTAAGTATTACTAATTTAACCTTTTAATTCAAAATAGTTAGTGGGAAATTAATGACAGAGAGGTCAGATAGGTAATTTACTTTGAAATCCTGCAAAATCCTACCATTTTGGTCTGAAATTTTTTTTAAGTAAAAAATCGTGTTGAAATCATTCCTGAAAAGTAGGAACTCCTGAGTTCAAGTCCCTACATTATTACTTATGTCTCATTTATTAATAATCCACGTGTCTAGGTCTCGTGCAAATATTTGGGGGTAAACTCTGTGACAACTTGAACACAAGCAGTTTTCATTTAGGACTTTAAATATCCGATAAATTTGTAAAGAACTCGACCTCGCAAAAAACTAAAGCCCAGTCCAAACATGAGTAATAATAATATAGCATAACAAGCAAATTCTACATACCATATAATGCGGGATTAGAGAAGCACCATACTTGGTATGGAATATCCTATCAAGACAAGCAACTAAAGTATTTTCCAAACCAGGAACATTCGCTTTCGTTTGCAAAGCACTTGCAGAAGTGAACAAGAACAACATTACAATACAATACATAGAATTTTCAAAAAACAAGTGAAAGAATCAAATGATTTTTAGATTTTTCAAATCGTAAGCGATACTTGATGATGACGGGAAGAGGGAAATGGTGGAGAAATTCCTTCACCGACTGATCATTGCGAATACCTTTGCAGATTGAAGAGCAAAACGAGATTTTAGTCTAATGCATTTTTAAGTAAGAATATAGAGAATTTGAGATTGAGTTTATGAATATCGAGAGCTAACCGGGATAGTTTGCGAAGTCTGAAGCTGCTTTGAGTAACTGCGTCGGATCATCCAAAGCGAATTCCTCCATTTTCTCGAGGTTACAGAGGTTTTTTTTTTTTCTCGGAAAGTAAAAATGGAGGGCAGAAACAGGGGGCGTGAGTTTTTCAGTCGGTTCTTGGATCCTTCTGAGTCGATCGAATCCGAAATAAATTAATTTGGCAAGATTAAAATAGATACATTTTTTTAAAAATAAAATAAAATTATGAAACGTGTGGGAATATATTTGAAATTAAGTGTTTTGTTACTTATTTAAATCCCAAAAAATTACTCAAACGATTTAATTAAGCCCCGTTTGGTTCGCTATAATCTAAAATACCTCCGACAATCAAATAACCAGGAATATGATGCTAGGGTATTTGATTGCTAGTAATCTTATATTATAATGTTTGTTTAACTTAATAATAATATGAGGATTCATAATAATTTGTAGATTACTATGTTTGTTTAATGAAAATTACAAGACTTGTTTCATCGCTACATTTAAAATAAAAACGATATTAAAAAGAAAGAAAAAACCATAGATAAGCTTGGTCTGAAAAAATGAAAGAAATTGTTACTGATGGTGTGTTAATATTGAAATTGTAACGTCCCGGTAAAAAAATTATGGTGAACTTTGGGAATGGTAATGATTTAATTTTAATAATTAATGAGTTGAGATATCCGTAATATATAAAAATGGTGATGTTTAAGAAACTTTTTTAGACTACTATACCCCTTTTAAAATCTTAAAATTACAAACATGTCATTATATATACCCTTTTAAAACCTTCAAATTACTAAAAATGCCATTATTATTCATACTCTACTATCTATTAAATGACTATTTATATTTTTAATAAAATATTTCTCTTTTTTTTTATAAATAAAATATTTCTCTTCATTGAATAAGAAATTGTCAATTTTATTAAATAAATTCCTTGTTTTTTTTATTGTTTTCACAACATCAAATTATAAAATAATTGAAAAAACAAGTACAACATATGAAAATGAATGTGATATTAAAATGAATTTATTGTTTATATTTATCACCAATTTATGAAAAATAAATTATATTTAAGTATTCAAATATTAAATGATTTAATAAAGGTGACGGTGCTTTAGTTTTAAAAAATATTAAAAAAAAACTTAAATTGTTTAAAAAAAACAGTTAAGATTAAAAAAAACTACAACAAAATATAATTTATTGAATTAGTAATGGTATAATATTTTATAATATTTAAATAAATTTAAATTTTTTTAACTAAAAAAATTTAAAAGTTTAAAAATCAAAGAGAACAAAATATATAATTTCTTAAATTTTAATTAAAATTAGAAATAAATAATCTATAAATGCAAAAATCAACTAACATATGTATATATAGAACAAACAATTTATTTTTTATTTGGTAGTATAAATTTTAAAAATAAAGATGTTAAAAAAACCGTCTTATATAAAAAGGCATATAATTATGTAAATTAGTAAACTATACAATAATTTAAATATTAAATAGAACATAATAATATGTTAATAAAATCATTTCGAAAAAGATTTATAAACCATAAAAAAATCAAATAAAAAATATTTTGATCTTTTAAATATTTCTATGTTAGAAAAAATACACCAGTATGGTTTCTCACCACATTTTAACTGATTTATTTAGAAAAAAGTAATTTGAAGATGGGTGGAATTATCAGGGTATGTATAAGATTAGACTTTTATTCCTACTGTGTATTTTTATGTGTTTTTGTTGTTTTTTTTTAATTTATGTAATTTCTAATCGAATTTGTGGTTTTTTTTTTTAGATGTTTTACTTTATTGATATTTCCTCCCGAATCTATTGGCATAATTTCTACCAAATAATTATTTTTTTGTAATGTTTTTAATAATAATTTTTCTTTTAGATGTTTTACGAAGTTGATATTTAAGTTTGATTCTTATCATTGCACGATCATCATTATTACTACACAAGTTGTATTCTTTTGGATGTTTGTAGTTGATATCTTTGGTTGGCTCGAGCTCTAGGTACGATATTTACCCCATTCATTTTATATATATTAATTTTCTTCTTAAATTTATGTGATTCAATTGTTTTAGAATGTTTATAAAATTTAAATTTCTTCTTGGATAATTAAATACTCATATGTGTGTTTAGTAATATTGATTATCATTTTCAATGCAGTTTTACAATGAAAGCTTTCTCAATATTTTCACTCACGATGGAAGACTAGGGTTATAGAACTTTATATCTACAATAATTGATTTTGCATTTTTTTTTTCTTCTAATAAAGCAACAATGATTCTAATATTTTATAATTTTTGTTTTCATAATAATAAGGGGCATGGACTCAAATGACATATTTTATAAAAGTAAATCCTCATATAGCACCCTCTTTTCATAATTCCCCAAATGACATTTTTTCTAATATAACAAAATTAATTATTTCGTTAAATTTACAAAAATGCCACTCATTTATTAATTCACTAAACTTGTTCTCTTATTCACTAATTAGTGAATTAAAATATGAACTTTATTAATTCACTAAATTTTCCCCCTTAGTCAATAATTTAGTGAATAAAAATTTGAGTTTTACTAATTCAATAAAAAAATTTCCCTGCATCAATAATTTATTAAATTAAATTACTACATATAATTGAGACACCTCATATTGATTTTAATTCAATAAGTTATTAAAGTTAATAAATTATTGAATATCGGTTTTGATTTTACACATAAAAAAACATAAAATCTCAAGCTTTCTACAAATAAAAACTTCATTCATTTACACTAGTATGCAAGATCAACAACCAACATTAGTGATTATAAACTTGAAATACAAAATAATATTTTCAAGATCAACAACCAATTTTACCCAAATGTACATTATAATTTAATTCACTAAATTATTCTCTTTAATTCACTAAATTATTGAATTAAAATCAATATTGGGTATCCCAAATGTACATTATAATTTAATTCACTAAATTATTCTCTTTAATTCACTAAATTATTGAATTAAAATCAATATTGGATGTCCCAAATGTACATTATAATTTAATTCACTAAATTATTCCCTTTAATTCATTAAATTATCCCCTTTAATTCACTAAACTATTGAATTAAAATCAATATTGGTTATCCCAAATATACATTATAATTTAATTCACTAAATTATTCTCTTTAATTCACTAAATTATTGAATTAAAATCAATATTAGGTATCCCAAATGTACATTATAATTTAATTCACTAAATTATTCCCTTTAATTCACTAAATTATTCCATTTCAATATAGCACTTTAGATTAATTCACTAAATTATTCCCTTTAATTCACTAAATTATTCCCTTTAATTCAATAAGGGTATTTCATTTAGTGGGAACTTTTATCAAATAGGTAGTAGACTTTAGAAAAGGGGTGGCGATGAAGCCTTTTGGGGTTTGTTTTTATTATTCCATTTAATATGTTAATTATGTGAACTTATTCTATTCCATAATTTATTGAATTAAAATCGAAATTATATTAATTGTTTGTTGCTACTTCTATTGGTTGGCCTATTTTTATCTACTTTGCCAAATTTCTTATTAATGAGAAACGGAAAAGATAGATGAAATATTATATGTGTTGACTTTTTAAGCCAATTAATCTTATTTCTTATTTTGATGATAACAAACGTGTTTTTGTTACTAATCAATTTTCTGTGTTTTGATAGTCCACTGTGTAGAGAAAATTATAACGAATCCAACGCAATTGGAATCGACTCAATCGGACTTCAAACGAGCAAGATATTGATTTTAGAAGATTGGAATTAAATTAATTATTTCATTCGGATCGTATGCGGCGGCTCATTACATTTATTATGCGCTCTCTATTTCAAGCCGATCGGATCGGATAGTAGCCGAGATTAAAGGCCCGGATTAATTGACTTTATGAATTAAAGAAAAAGAATTAACTCATATTTTATTCCAGTAGTTCGATCGTTCAAGGTCTTCATCCTACGGTGCACAAAATTCAAATCAGAATTTTAAATAAAAAAAAAAAAGGGGAGAAAAGTCAGAGGCGAACCGCAGCCGTTCGATCTCCACTTCTCGCCATCCAACGGTCTCTGTCTGTCCACGTAGCCGCGCGTGTTGCAGCCCCCCCGGACGCGCCTGCTGCCTCGCTGACACGCGGGCCCCACCTGTCCCCTACGGTAGCTGATCCTCCAACCAGCGATTGACACGCGTCATCTGCTTCCCAATAAAGCAGATTTGCTTTTTCCAGATGCAATGAAATGTCCTTTTTGCCCTCAGCTTTTGGTCAAATGCCCTCCATGTCCTGACCTCTACTATTTGCTTCAGCTGACCGAATTTTTAAATCTCTTCACAACGGTCATCTGCCCAGAATACCCCTGCTGCCCGGATTTTTATTAATAATTTTATTATTATTAATTCCTATTTCAGATTTGGCTCAACCAATGACGTTTTGACACGTGACCTTCTTCATTGACTTATTCTGAAGCATTTAATACACTATTTGGTTGATTACTACATTGCCCTTCTCATATTTAAATATTCTTAAGGAATTAAAGGCTATATTCGTCATTTCACCGGTCTTCTTCTTGACCTCACCTGGAATTGTCTTGCACCGAAAATGGAAATCCTCAACCTCCAATTTGTCTTCAATGGAGCCTTTTCTTCTTCCATTCACACAATTAAAGTCAAATTCATTTATGAAGATGGATGAAACAGTGGATGAACGGTAACATTTCATTGCCTATAAAAGGAGCTCGAAAATGACATATTCCACACACCAAAAATCAGAAGCTAATCTTCACATTGCTAAGATCAAAAGCTCTCCATTTTCAGTCATCTTTTTTAGCCTTTTTGTGAGCGAAAATTCGTGCATCTCTAGCCATTCTTAAGGGCTAATTTGTTGAGATTTTTATCTCTTATTGTGAGCAAAATTGTTGTAACATCTATCCTTTGTGAGGATTTATCATTGTAAAAGGTCAACTCTTAGACCTTAGTAAAAAGAGTGATAGATTACGGTTGTCCTTGCTCCGTGGAAAGGGTCATTGTTCGGGTTTGATCTTGATCCCGCTAAAAGGATTGGGTTGCACTTGCTCCCGCAAAAAGTGAATACAAATT
Organism: Gynostemma pentaphyllum; assembly: GCA_028015215.1. Lineage (NCBI taxonomy): Eukaryota > Viridiplantae > Streptophyta > Magnoliopsida > Cucurbitales > Cucurbitaceae > Gynostemma > Gynostemma pentaphyllum. The sequence continues at coordinate 16,069,160 of CM051353.1, read as the reverse complement.
CCCGAGAGGCGCTCGGGGAGTGGACTAGGCCGCATTTTTGGCCGAACCACTATAAATATTGGTGTCACTTTCTCTAACCCTTACTCTTTAATTATTGCTTTACATATTCATTCCTATAATTTATCCAAGCATAATTAAATGGTTAGAAATTAATTGTGAAAAAATACTTTCTATCATCATATCATTTTTGCTTACTTTGCTAAAAAGAATTTAAGTATAAAATTCATTTATATTAATTGATTTTAAAAAGTGAAATTATTTTATTAATCTTAAACTTTGAATTGATTGAAAAAGTTTTATAAATTTTTAATAAACCCTATTCACCCCCCCTCTAGGGTTGCCTTAGATCCTAACAATATGACAGCATTATAACAAGAGAATAAAAAAAACTTGGAAACACAGTCAGTTAAAAGTTGGTGAGTCGATGTTAGGAAAAAATGAAAACTTTAAGAACCATTTATGGATGGCTAATGTGCAGAAAATGATATGAAATCATATCGTGGTTAAAAGAATACACTCTAATTTAGGCACTCTTCATAATCCACCAGGCACATGGATACAACTATATCCAGTTTCCAAGAGGGTGATAAAATTTCTCTTTGTTGTTGGTGTAGACCCATCGATGTCCATATGTACCTCAAAAATGGCATCTAAAAACCACCTGACAATATCCACCAGGAAAATAAAACAACATTAAACATATAGCCTATAACAATAATAAAAGGGTAGAAGTCTTACAACAGAACTAATAAGGACTTTTAACTTCCAGAGATGTATGAAACCAGTAAGGTCACCCATTCAATACCAATTACTAAAAATAAATGTGGCTCATTTAAACACTACAAGATAAATGTATTGTGCTTATTCATTTGGAAAGGAAAAATAGCATGAGGCACTAACCATAATATACAGGTAGAGGACTTCGTGTTTTGATAATTTGAAATTTGAATTAATTGAAGAAATTTTAGTCAAATCACCTCAACTCTTTTATTTAAAGATTTGAACCACTTCCATGGAGTCAAATTCATTACATCAAATTGGGGGATGAGGGGCTCGAACCTTCGACCTCAAGAGAAGGGAGTAAATGTCTAACCGATTGAGCTATGCTCTCGTTAGTTTGATTTATGTATGTTGAGTTTGTACTTTTTATGATGATTATTAATGGAGAGGGACAAAAGAAAACTCCACCTCTTAAATTCTTTGGAGCTCTAGGCCTCTACAAAACGACTGGGTTTTTGTAAACATTGTTCAATATAATTATTTAAGAAGAATTTTTTAGCACTATATAATTATAAAGAATTTGAATAAAGTTTGTATTATATATAAATTTAAATTTATTATGTTCATAATATTTATATATATATATATATATATATATATGAAAATTACCTTTAAAAAAATATAGTAGGACACTTGAAATCTGAATCATGAACGACCACATCTTTTTTTTTATTCACAATCGAATTTCGAAATTTTAACCAAACACATATTTTAAATTTTAGGATCTCAATTCATATAATACAATTCTGAATATATCACGACCTGGATTTAAATCCTGTTTTCCAGATTGCATATCAAACAGACCTTAAAACTTGTATAAGTGTGATTGTGAATAAGAATTGGAAATAACAATACACATTTCTGTATGATTTGATGACATCCCATTTCATCATTTGCAATCGAAGAAAATCAGATAAAACAAACGCACATTCGGAAAAAGAAATATTGACAAGGGGCATGGACTCAAATGACACATTTTATAAAACTAATTCCCTAAATAGCACCATATTTTCAAAATTCCCCAAATGACATTTTTTCTAATATAACAAAATTAATTGTTTTCATTAAATTTACAAAAATGCCACTCATTTACTAATTCACTATATTTGTTCTCTTATTCACTATTTAGTGAATTAAAATATGAACTTTATTAATTCACTAAATTTTCTCTCTTAGTCAATAATTTAGTGAATTAAAATTTGAGTTTTATTAATTCAATAAAAAATCTCCCTTCATCAATAATTTATTAAACTAAATTACAACATATAATTGAGATCTTCATATTGATTTTAATTCAATAAGTAATTGAAGTTAATAAATTATTGAATAACGGTTTTGATTTTGCCTATAAAAAACACATAAAATCTCAAAGCTTTCCGCGAATAAAAATCACATTCATTTACACTAGTATGCAACATCAATAACCAATATTAGTGATTATAAACTTGAAATACAAAATAATATTTTCATATAGTGGTAAGATAGTATCAAGATTTCAATTCAATAATTTATTGAACTCAACGGATTAAATAATTGAATTATAAATCTCAACACCAAGATCCATTTAAACCTATATACATCAACAATTCATTAAAATTTATAACAAACACAAAAAAGAATTAAAAAATGGCATCTTCTTGTGTCCTCATTTGGCCTATCTTCACATTTTTTTTCTTCCTTGTTTTCTTCTCTAATTCACATATACCCTAGCACATGTAAAACAACAGTGCAAAATAAAAAGTTCAATAAACTATGTTGCAGAATAAAACAAATAAGTAATTTAGTTCAATAATTTAGTGAACAATATGGTATAAGTTATTGAATTGTATATGGGGGATTTTTTAAAACTTAAGCTATTTAAGACATTAACACTAATAAAAGTGTCATTATAGGCAAATTCTCTATTTTCTATTATCCTAAAATCACAAAATTTGTGAAATGTAAGGTCTAAATATATAAATATCTAACTATTAAAAAATTCAAAAAAAAATTGAACAAATAAAAAAAAAACAAGGGGAATGGACTCAAATGACATATTTTATAAAAGTAAATCCTCATAGAGCACCCTCTTTTCATAATTCCCCGAATGACATTTTTTCTAATATAACAAAATTAATTATTTTGTTAAATTTACAAAAATGTCACTCATTTATTAATTCACTAAATTTGTTCTCTTATTCACTAATTAGTGAATTAAAATATGAACTTTATTAATTCACTAAATTTTCCCCCTTAGTCAATAATTTAATGAATAAAAATTTGAGTTTTATTAATTCAATAAAATTTCCCCCTTCATCAATAATTTATTAAATTAAATTACTATATATAATTGAGATACCTCATATTGATTTTAATTCAATAAGTTATTAAAGTTAATAAATTATTGAATAACGGTTTTGATTTTACCCATAAAAAAACATAAAATCTCAAGTTTTTTGCAAATAAAAACTTCATTCATTTACACTAGTATGCAAGATCAACAACCAATATTAGTGATTATAAACTTGAAATACAAAATAATATTTTCAAGATCAACAACCAATTTTACCCAAATGTACATTATAATTTAATTCACTAAATTATTCCCTTTAATTCACTAAATTATTGAATTAAAATCAATATTGGGTATCCCAAATGTACATTATAATTTAATTCACTAAATTATTTCCTTTAATTCATTAAATTATTTCCTTTAATTCACTAAACTATTGAATTAAAATCAATATTGGGTATCCCAAATGTACATTATAATTTAATTCACTAAATTATTCTCTTTAATTCACTAAATTATTAAATTAAAATCAATATTGGGTATCCCAAATGTACATTATAATTTAATTCACTAAACTATTCCCTTTAATTCATTAAATTATTCCCTTTAATTCACTAAACTATTGAATTAAAATCAATATTGGTATCCCAAATGTACATTATAATTTAATAAATTATTCTCTTTATTTCACTAAATTATTGAATTAAAATCAAGATTAGGTATCCCAGATGTACATTATAATTCAATTCACTAAATTATTCCATTTAATTCAATAAGGGTATTTCATTTAGTGGGGACTTTTATCGAATAGGTAGCAGGCTTTAGAAAAGTGGTGGCAATGAAGCCTTTTGGGGTTTGTTTTTATTATTCCATTTAATATGTTAATTATGTGAACTTATTCTATTCCATAATTTATTGAATTAAAATCAAAATTATATTAATTGTTTCTTGCTACTTCTATTGCTTGGCCCAATTTCATCTACTTTGCCAGATTTCTTATTAATGAGAAATAGAAAAGATAGATGAGATATTATATGACATCATTATAACAAGAGAATAAAAAAAAAACTTGGAAACACAGTCAGTTAAAAGTTGGTGAGTCGATGTTGGAAAAAAATGAAAACTTTAAGAACCATTTATGGATGGCTAATATGCAGAAAATGATCTGAAATCATATTGTGGTTAAAAGAATACACTCTAATTTAGTTACTATTCATAATCCACCAGGCACATGGATACAACTATATCCAGTTTCCAAGAGGGTGATAAAATTTCTCTTTGTTGTTGGACACCCATCGATGTCCATATGTACCTAAAAAATGGCGTCTAAAAACCACCTGACAATATCCACCAGGAAAATAAAATAACATTAAAAATATAGCCTATAATAATAATAAAAGGGTAGAAGTCTTACAACAGAACTAATAAGGACTTTTAACTTCCAGAGATGTATGAAACCAGTAAGGTCACCCATTCAATACCAATTGCTAAAAATAAATGTGGCTCATTTAAACACTACAAGATAAATGTATTGTGCTTATTCATTTGGAAAGGAAAAATAGCATGAGGCATTAACCATAAGCACGATTGGGATTCAGGGCTAAACCTATCACACAAGATTAAAAATGAATCAAACCATTTCCAAAACAGGTATTATCATAGTTAATATACTATTATACCAAAAAACATTCGATTAAAAGTTAAGTTTCTTACTCATAAATTTATCACATTACCACAGAATAGAATCCAATAAGAGCATTGTTCACGCTCAAATGAGACTCCAATCCCACCTTCATAGCAAGGGCATGAAGTTGTCGAACTTTAATCGACGTGACACTACCAGCACATGCAGTTAAAAGAGTCCAAAGAGAAAAATGATCACCTCTGAACCCATCAGTTTGCTGCATATCACGAAAATAATCAAACCGCTTCATCATACATAAACTACTTCACCACACGTACGGTATTCCATGACCCGATATCTCTCTCAAGCATTTCATCAAACACTCTAAGTACAAGTTCCAAAAACCCGCACTTACCATATAACCCTATAAGCGCATTGCAAATAAAAACACAATCAAGATACCTATTTAAATCACAAAGGCATGAATTTGCAAACCTAACTGATAATCCGCATGTCTCATACAAGCAGTTAAAACTGCAACAAAAGTATACTCATTTGGCTCAATACCTGAGTCTAACATAGTAAAGAAAAGCTCAACCGCTTCATCTTCCTGATTCAACTTAGAAAACCCAGAAATCAAAACTGAAAGATTCTACTAACCACATCGGAATAACGGTGATGAATATCAAAACTGAAAGATCCGATACCATAACAACATTGAAAAATAATCAAAGATAAATTAATTAAGAGATGGAAATAGTAGAAAGAAATTGAAGCCATGGATTAGAAATTGAGAAAATCAAATCTCTGTAAAAAAATTATAGAGTGTGAAAAATAAGTAGTAGAAAATTGAAGTCATTGGAAAAAACTTTTGTTATTTATTTTTTAATATTAAATCAAATTAACTGAAGAGAGACTTGAACCTTCAGTAATAATTTCTATTCCGTATAACGATTGAAAGAGTCCAAAGCCATAACAGAAAACGAAATCAAAACAGAAAGTAAATCCAGAGATCCTAAACCCTAACAAATCCTTCTTCTTCAAATTCTCCCTCTTCAATCTCTTAACAGACAGATTCGCCATCAACTTCAGATTTCTCCCAACCGCACCATTTTCAACATCATCAATTCCTTGTTCAACTTTTCTTACGTCTTGAATTTCATTATCAACTTTCGTTGCGATGGGTAAATTAAAGCAGCTGAGAGATTTTTAAAAAAAATGTCATTTGAGGGATTTTTTTAAAACTTGAGCTATTTAAGACATTAACTCTATTAAAAGTGTCATTACAGGCAAATTCTCTAATAATAATTCATTTTTTTATATTTTATGTGCTTGAATTGTAAAAGCTTTAAAAATAAAATGATTATAAAAAAATACATTTCAAGGTACAAATAACGTAAAACTAATTATTTTGTAGTAACTATCAACATCCAATTTAATAATCAAATATCGTATTTAAAAAAAAAAATACAAAATCGAAAGAAGTTTAAAAGTCACAATATGTATGATATATATCAATGTGTTTTTTTAAATAATGTCTACTCAAGTATTGAAAATGTTACATTTTCTTATTTTGATTCATATTTTAAGTTAGCCAATTATAATAAAGATAATTTTGTGACCACATAAAATAATAATATTTAAAATGTGTTAAATTTTAAAAATAATTTACTTTACTAAAAGAAACTAATGAAATTACGAAATTAAAAAAAAAATTATTTAATACATAAAAAGATATAAATTTAAATTATTTATACCATTTTAGTTAATTATTATAATTGATAAATGCATTTTATTATAAAGTAAAGAATTCTAGTAATTTAAATGTGGAGTGTGATAGTTGAAATTGTTTGATTAAGAAAGGGAGAATTAGTTAAAATTAAAATTAGAAATGTAGAGTAACCTTTTCCAATGTTTTTTAGGGCATTCTTTCCACTTTTTGGGAAAACATCAATCCTTATTTCATCTCTATCCCTTGCCGTGGCCGTTTTTTTTCGATTATTCCACACAAAAAAAGGGCAGACGCCTACACCACTAGGACTAGGAAAATTGATCCATATTTTCACCTCCTTGAAGTTTTTCCTGCTAAGTTTTGAGGGATATTGTGATATTGGAGGAGCACTTTCAAGATTTTCAAAAGGTAGACAACTCAATCCATCCTTGTCATATTTCTTGAATTTTTAGTTCCATACTTCTCTTTTGTGGCTGTGTTTTTCCGGCAAACTGAAATTTCGACCATCATTTGTTCTAAAAAAAATTACTTCCCAAAGATACAATTGACGATGGTGCGGTTGATATTGATGATGATACAATTGACGGATATAATAGATCCTTGGGGAGTAGTCTGGTGTGTAAAATATCAATATTTTTTTTATGCAACTTTCTCTCGGGGCAAGAGAAAACAAAAACAATTAATATTTTCTTCTAAATTTTGAATTAAAATTAGGCTTGTACTACTGAAACTCTTTTATACCCATCTTTTTTATGAAGTTGTATTGATGTAAATGAAGTGTTCGATGAAATTCCTGAATGAAGATTTTGACTAGTTAGATAGTTTTGCTGATATTTTTCATTTTGTTGTTTAATTCTACATTGTTATTCTGTTGTTTGTTAGTGTTTGGGCTTACTTGGGTGTGACTATGAGCAATGACATCGATGCTTCTACTAGTGTAGAAGGGTACAAACCCCCACCAGAGTTTGAGGAAGATGGAAGGGAATTCCTTACTGATCTCTCTTTGTCTGACTCCACTGAGCTTTGGCTTATTCAATGGCCTGCTAATCAAGTAAGCTATCTAAAAAAAGGTCTTTGCATGATTTTTTGTTTCCCACTTTTTAATGTATGTTATGTATGCAGTCTAACTTCTTAAGTAAGGATGTGGAGATAGAATAGCTACTTGTAAGTTAGAGTAAAATGAAACGAAGAAGAGTCTATAGATGTACTATCTTTATTGTTTGAAGTTTGTGGGAGCCGTTGAGACTTTTAATGGCGGATTGAGAAAAAAAACATCCCCCAGCTTTCTAATAGTGATTTCCACGTTGTTTGGCATTTTCTTTGTCTCAATAAACAAGAAGCAGAAAAAAAGAGAAGGAAGAAGAAAATGGGCTGGTTTAAGATCAACGGTGTAGTGAAATTCAACTTTCTAATAGCTTTGGCTTTTGTTTCTGCTGAGAGAAGGATAAAGATGGAAACTTCCAGACTTGATCGAGTAAATGAAGAAAGTTTTTCTTCTATTGCCAATTTCCTTGGAGGAGTTTTGAATTTCTTGTGGCAATCATAAAAATCAGGGTATCATCATGTTGGCCAGGAATGGAGTTTGGGTGAGTGATTGTAGTTGGTTCTATTATTGGATTTAATGGTGCTGCATTTGGGAGTGTTGCTGGAGGTGGGGGAATTTATGTTTCTAAGCTTACTCTAACCATCAGATTTGATCCGAAGTTACCTACAGATATATCAATTATGAAAATGTATGATAATGTGTGCGTCGGTTTCGACCATCTACTGTAACCTTAAGATAAGGCATCCCACACTTGATCTTCCTATTATTGACTATGATTTAATTCTTCCATCCAGCCTTTGCTCATTCTGGGAATCAGCATTGGGGTTAGCTTTCAATCTGATTTTTGCTGATTGGATGGTTACTGTTCTTCTAATCATTCTCTTCATAGGTACATCAACAAAAGCCTCAAATGTATTGAAACTTGGTAGAAAGAAACCATAACGAAAATGGAGGCTGCTAAGCTTGCAAAATCAAATGCTATTCAAGCTGATAATGTGGAGTATAAGCCTCCTTCCTGGTGGCCAAAGCAGTAGCACTGGAACTGACACCATTGAACAAGAGGTTTCAATTCTCAAGAATGTGTATTGGAAGGAATTAGGACTTCTTGTTTTCGTTTGGATCACATTCCTCTCACTGCAGATCATCAAGAAGCATATATCTGCTTGTTCATGGGCATATTGGGTAGTTAACTTGCTGCAAATTCCAGTGTCTTTCGGTGTTACTTCATATGAGGCCGTTTGCTTGTACAAAGGATGGGGGAAAATCGATTCCTTGGGGGATCAGAAGAAAATTTTACAAGTGCACCAGCTTGTTATATTATTTCTGCGGTGTAATGGCTGGAGTGGTGGGTGTGCTGCTTGGACTTGGTGGAGGATTTATCATGGGGCCTCTATTTTTAGAGCAGGGTGCCCCCCCACCGGGTGCAAGTGCTTCAGCAACCTTTGGAATAATTTTCTCCTCATCAATGTCTGTCATTGGTAGAATACTATCTTCTAAATCGAGTTCCTGTTCCTAGCCGCCATAGCTGCATCTGTTGGACAGTAGAGAGAAAGCTGATAAACTTTCTTGGAAGAGCATACTTAATTACCTTCATTTTGGCCTTCACAATATTTGTCAGTGCAGTTTCTCCAGGTGGAGTTGGAATTTCTAAAATGATTGGACAAATTCAGAGACATGAATTGAATATATGGGGTTTGAGAATCTGTGCAAGTACGATGGATAATTTTTTTGCCCTTTTCTTGTACTCACATTTGTTTGCCTGTTGATAAGGAATTTGGTTTAGTAATTGGGTTCAAATTTTTAAGGAACATTGGGATTTTGCTTTTTTTTTTTTTGTGATAGTTGACATCGAGATTTTGCTTCGGAATCTTAGTTTGTCGGAAATTTTATGGCCCAGAAGCTTAAATACTTTGTATTTATAAAAAGTTTGTGGGAGCCATTGTAAATGCTTTTTATTTTTGTATATATTTTTATAGAGAATTATTATTTTTTTAATGGATATTGTAGCTCCCGGACTTTGATGGGCAAGAATTATCTCTCCAACTTCATCAAGATGGACAGTTGGGCAGTTTCCAGGGCTCATCGGGTAATTATCATTTTTTAAGAGCTATACTATCTTACTTGACATAACTGTGTGATACCAAACTTTGGAGTTACTTGTGAATTTATCTGTTTCAATGTTCGGGTGTCAATATGCTTGAAGTGTTATTGTTTAAACATGAATTGCATCTATTATGGTCGTTTTCTTTTTACAGTAATTTGAACTTATTCTTTGTTACAATCAATAGGTAAAGTATATGATGTGGTCAACTGTATGGCTCAAGAACCCGATGCCTCTGTTTTTCTATCATCTTCAGCAGACTCCAAACTAGGTACACTTGGAAATGCTCTCTCTTTCTCTAGTAGTAATTTCGTGTTCACGTCATATCCTAGAAACAGTCTATCTATCTTAATTATACACACTCTCTCTCATTCTCTGTTATACCTTGCTGACTGAGATGCAGTTATTAAAATTTTAGTTTAGAACATAGTAGTCTTATTTATAGTAAACAACAGTTACACCTTGTTCTAGGTTATCTTCCGCCCCCAGCTAAATCTGATTTTATATGCCTCTAGAAAGGAATGTTTGGTAGCAAATAATATCAGTAACTTTGTGCATCTCAAATTGAGTCCATCTCGTGGTGTTTGTTGACATTATATTCTAGCGGCATGGTCCTATTCTATTGAGCTCTATCATGCATTTCAATATTGGCACGTCTTTAATTGATGAAATTGTTTAAAATTATGTGATGTTCTTTTATCCTTGAAGTTGGAAAGATCTCTCGGCGGATATCTATCGTGCATTACCCAGAGCCCGAAGAACTTGAAAAGGCCATCCCCAGCAGTAAGAAATCTGTGTATCAGAAATCTTCTGGAATTTCAATGCCCACCTCTTCTCGTCAAACTACAACATTCAGAGGCCCACACTCAAGCAGTAAGAGAACAAGCTCCGCACGGAGCAGTAAACAAAGAAGTTCACTATCTGAATTTGAGGAACCATCGAAGCTTTCAAGCGGGAAATACGAACCAAATCCTACCGAGTCTAAAGATCATGTCAAAAAGGATACATCCAAAAGAAAACGTAATCATGAACCTAGTAGATCTACTGACCATTCGGCTCAAAATTCAGGACGTGGTCATAGTGCAATAACTTCTTCAGGGTCTTCTGGGCAACATAGTGAAGGTAAATCTAAAAAGCAAAAGAAATGAGGTTCTTTGCAAAACTTGAAGCGTTCATTAGTGACTGAGAAGTGTGTGTATTACTCTTATTTACCAATTTTCTTAATTCCGCTTTAATTTTGAGGCAGTTGTTTAATGTTATGAATTCTCTCCTTTGCAACTTGAGAGGTTTTTTTTAAGCACAATCAGTTTTTACCCTCTTCCTGAGCTAATCTGATAATGAAAAATACTTACCTCCTGATAAGTTAGGTCAGGAGGATCTTCTCCTAATCCCCTTACGTGTTCCTTTTCCGTTGGTTAAAAACAAATCAATGGGTCTCATGTAATTAATAAAAATAAATATTAATTATTCCTTACTATTTTTTAACCAATAGAAATGGGGATCATGAGGAGATCCTCCTGATTTGTGGCAATAATATAATTTAATAATGATATATTAAATTAGTTAGTTGTTGATAATTATGCATTTATTTGAATTATAAATTATAAGTAGATGAATGGGTTTAATCATCAAGTAAAAAAAACTTTGTTCTGTTTGTACATTCTATGAAACAAACACAGCTGATTTTTTGATATGTACGTCAAACTTTGTTTTTGGAGGGTCTTGTGGCTGTATATTTTAGATGGCTAAATTAATTTGAAATCTATTTTACTTTAATTTTTTTTGGTGGTATTGGATATCATGCAAACACACCACTATTGTTTGAAAATGTATATTTATATCATTACGGTTCTAAAATTATATCATTAAAAATCATTTTCCAAAGACACCCAAAAAATATAAACAATATCATCGTGATTTAGGTTTTATATAAATACACCTTTTATTATCTAAAAATATATATATTTATAGTTTCGAAATTTTACAAGTAGACCTCTGTCCTTAGATGGAGAAGGAAAAAAAAAAATCTTTCAGAAAATTTTAGAAACAAGTTGTCCCCCTCATACGAGCTATCCCCTGGAATAAAACACTCGTTGATAGAAAGTCTTTTTCCTTCTTTTTGTTTACTCCTTCCCTAAAGAAACTAGAAAATCTTTTTAAAAAATCAGTGATCATTAAACTATACTTTAACCAAATGTTTTTTTCAGAATAGATTATTATTATTTTTTTTTTTGAGCGATTTCAGAATAGATTATTAACATGTATTATAGTAAATAATTTTATCGAGTATGATTCAATAATCATTGAAAGTAATTTAGTAGTTTTTCAACATTAACATAGTTCAAGTGATTTGATATTATTATTATTATTTTTTTCTTATGTGGTCGAATGTTCGAGTCTCCTCTTCTCTAATATCATATAATATCTAAAATAATCATGTAAAAAAAATATTGATGATCCGTCAAATTAGAAGAGAAAAAAACTCAAATTTTCGACCTTTATCTCCCTTAATTTGATTACATCATAATACTGATGTCTTATCCGTTAAGCTATACCGACGAGGAAGAGAGTTAATTTTTTTCAAAGGGGAAAAAAATGCAATAAATGCAAAGGAAAATTTGATTTGAAAACGACATTCTGTCCTTGTCCATAACTCCATATCGATCTGTTACTTTCGCTGATAGTGTATCTGAATGTAGACATCCCCATAATATCATTTTTTTTAAAGAGAGAGAAAGAAAGAGGTCCAAGTAATAGCCTTTTTGTGAAAGGTCTAAAAGTCTAAGAAAGAAGACTTGGATTGAACTCACACCCACTCACCATGTGAACCCTTTCAAATTATTATCTCTCTTTCTCTCTTACCTAATTCAACTGCCAATTTAATAGTCTCTATGACTCTCTCTATCTATTATTGTACTTACTCAATTTCAAAACCAGGACTACGCTAGCTCGTTTATAACATTCTATGAGACGGTAAAATTGTTCGTAAATATAATAATTTTTTTTGTGTGGATCAGTGATTAATAATAACTAATGCTAGTTGTTTTAATTAATCATTGTAAATCACTAATTTACACGAAAAAAAATAATATATGTTAACCAAACATGTACTATCATTTGAAAATATGTTTTGGTTGATGAGATTTGATAAATTATTTATTTTGATATTCTAAACTTTGAAATAGGAGGTTATTACATTTCATGGTGGTCATTTGATACATTGAAATAAGTTATATTAATGAGTTTGTGATATTTGATTGTGTGATATATCTTTCACTTGTTTAGTATTAGTAATAATTTATTTTTCTCTAGTTTATTATTGGTAAAAAAAATTTATAATCCTCACATGCACCAATTTCGTTTTCATTATTGAATTTCATTCCTATACAATCTAAATATATATATTACATTTCCAATCAACTCATTTCAAGATATTAGAATCTCAAATATTCTTAGTCCAACTTACCAAAATGACCTCTTTAAGGTTTCTAAACAATATATTAAATGATTATTAATTTAACTCCGGCATTAGTGTATTTGATAGAAAATTTAATGGACCTTTTATTTTATCTTATTTTACTAAGTCGAAAGGTGACTTCAAGGTTTAATTGATTTACATTTGAATTAACGAGTCACTTAAACTACTAGATCAATCCGTGGTTGATTCTTATTCCCACAATATTAAGATGATTTTTTTTTTTAATTTCCTTTTTAAAAATCTTGTCAAGACACTCTCTTTCATATTTTGAAGTACATGATATTTGTCAATTTGTCTGCCATCCAATTTATTAATTGATTTAAAACATTCAATAATTATATGTGATGGAAAAAGGTTTAAACTTTCAGTTGTGTTGGAGAAATACCTAACCCTATCATGTCTATGAGTATGAGGACAACCAATAATAGTTTGATCTGAAAAGAAAGTTCATTGCTTGCATTTATTTTCATACAAATTAATGCGACCTTACTCAAATACATAATTTCATACAAATTAATGCATCGTTCAAAGCAATAATTCGAATATAAAAAACCCAAGAATCGAATATCAACAAGGTACACTCTAACAAGAATCAAAAGTGATTCAAATATAATAACGTTTACAAAATTTACCAGTCTACGGTTATTTCTCTCGAACCCCATAAATTTAATCGAACGCTCAAATGAAAAACGATCCGATTTCAAGATTGGTGAGTCATAATATGAATATTTATTATTAAACTTTAGAGACAGATTATAAGGTGTAAACCAACCTTAACATATCTCAATTGATTGGACATCACTGTTCTCTTGTATAAACTCCAAGACTGGTTACCTTTCCTAATTTGATATAACATATAAAAAATGATTATGGAGACAATCATATAAAAGTCTCTAACATTAAGATTGTACCTAAATCCAATAAATTCAAACCAGCACTTTATGTAAGAATGAAAGAAAATATATGACCCAGTTTAAGATTGACGAGTCATAATATGAATAATAAAAAATATTAAAACTCTAGCGACAATGATTATAAGTTGTAAGCAAATATGTGAATTGGTTTAAAATCACTAATCCCTTTTATAAACTCAAAGGTTCTAAGTGTTACCTTCCCTAATTTCTAATTTGATGTAATATAATTAGAGGTAAAGGAATTATGGCATAAGATAATTAAGAAAAGAGAGTTTTATAAAATGAAGTGGGTAGGATTTAAATGCGACAAAGACGAATCAGACAGAGGTAGCTTTTTCTAATCAGAGAAAGAAAATTTGCAGAAATCGAATCATATTAAATTCCCATATAGAAACCCAAATCAAGTTAAACTAAGAAAATAAAAAAACAAACAAACAAACTTTGTCTGAAATCAGACCCACCAAATCCAACACCATCCACTCTCGAAACAACTCCAACATGAACAGTCACCATCAATTTTCGATTTACTCACATAATTTAAAACATTAATTAATTATATATCCAGAAAATTCAGCCATTGAAGATCATCATCATCATCAAATCCTAAGAAAGCATTAAAGATAATACAACTAGAGAGAAAAGGGGGGGGGGGGTTAAAAAGGGTTCATTTTTAGTAACTCCACATGCAATCAAGCTCAGTGGAATTCATTGCTCTGGGTTCGTCGTTTCCCGGCCAATTACCGGCGGAGTTGCAACCGGAAACTTCACCGGAGGAGCAGATTCCATGGTGGGGTTGCGGTGGAGTAGGGAAAGGAAAAGGGTTTGCCGGCGAGTAGAAAAATGGAAGCTGGAGATTCTCTTGAAGGCTTCTGAGGCTCGGGAAAGCTGATAGACCTATGTTTCTGGGGAATCGGGAAGATGGGTCGATGTTGGTAGATGATAAAAGTGGCGGCGGCGGTGGCGGCGGAGCTGTGAAATCGAAATCTGGGATGTTGAAACTGCCATTGGTGGAGAAACAGGACACGTGCTCCCTTGTTACTGGGCTGCTGTAAGAACAGCTGTCACGGTCGGGTATGTTACCTGACGCCGCCGTGCCGGTGGCTGCGGCGGTCGTGTTGGAGGAGAAGAGAGAGGAGTCGAGGAGCGGTGGGAGAGAGACGGACACCGATGAAGGCGAACTTGGTTCTGGGTATGTGTGGACAGAAGAAGACCCAGGAAACCTTGATTTCTTCGAACCGCCGTTGCTAGAGGTGGCGCCACCGCCGGCGCCATTCTTTTGAAACACCCGCGAAATCACCCACTCATCCTGAAATCACATTCATTTATAAATATCAATTAATGTATTCCGTAAGGTTTATTAAAAAAATTAAACTTTTAAGCATGTCAATCAATGATTACTCGAAACGATTTTAAATTATAAGACTAAAATCCAACCACATGAACGAGGTTGAACTAAATGAATAAATTACTTTTCAGGTTGGATTTTGATCGATGTGACTAAAATCTAAATAATTAAATACTCTATGACCCCAAAATTTTGAAATCATTTCAATACAATAAATACAAAAAGAAAGAGAAAAACACAAACTTCAACATGATTAAAAAAACCCTATTGAAAAGATGTATCATATTATGCCATTAAATGATGATAAACCCTAATGAAGAAATGTGACGTAGAAAGGCTAAAAAACTGTCATTTCATTGGAAAAAAAAAACACAAAAACCCATATTAGGGTTTATGATTGATTTTTTCCATTACCTTAGAGCTTCTAGAGAGATAATGATAAGCAAATTTGCCTTCAAGGCGATATTCATGCATAACCCAGTTACTCTTCTCTCCTTTCGGAGCTCTCCCACGGTAAAAAACCAACGTCTTCTTCATCCCAACAAGACAACAGCTTTTCACACCGTAAATCTCTCTATCTTTCCCAGTTGCCTTCCAATACCCAGCCTCAGTTGCTCTATTCGTCCTCAGCCCGGTCGGGTATTTCCTGTCTCGAAGACTGAAGAAATACCATTCTTTCTCTCCCATCTTAGCTTTTTCTGTCATAAAAAAGAAAACCCATTACGAAATGGAAAAAAATAAAAGATGGGTTTTGTTTAAAAACGAGTTTAAAATTCCATACCAGGAAGCTCCCACGGCTCACATTTGTTGAGATCAACTTCAGCAATGGCCCGACCAGAAAAGTTGCTGTCGAGAACTTTCTTAAGAAGGTAATAAGTAATGAGTTCTTCATCAGTGGGATGGAATCGAAACCCGGGCGGTAAATGACCGTCGTTGGCGTCGAAGGAGTGGTAGGAATTAGTAATATCCATAACCAAGAAAAGGGGGGAAAAAAGAAACAAAGAAAAACCACAGAAAAACAAGTTTTTTTTTGTTTCTGTTTCTAAATTGGAGTGTCCATGAAAAGGGAAATGTAAATGAAATGGAAAAGAGAGAGAGAATGAAAGAGGGATTATAAGAGGAGTGGTGGCATGGGGATTTGATGCATCTGTTGGGAATTGGCAGAAAAGAAAAGGAAAAGAAAATAATATGGCTGTGAAAAAATCTCTGGTTGCTTTCTGTCCTTTTTCTGTCTCTCTCTACAGCTCTTTTGCTGAGGTGAGGGATTCATGATCACAAACATCCATAGCTTTTTAAGAGAGAGAAAATGAAGAGAGAGAGAGAGAGAGAGAGATGGTGATGTATGCGTCAGGGGGAGGGGGGGAGGGGAGTGGGGAGTGGGGTTCTGATTTGAGTATGCGTGCGTGCGTGAAGAAATGTGCAGGTATTCTCTTCTGTCAGTGAAGAAAATATAATTTATATCAAGCCCACCCCCAGGGAACACAAAGAAGTTTTTCCTGTGTGATTATATTTTTTTCTTTTTTATAATAATTTTCTTAACTTTCAATTAAGGTAATCCTCACTTTATTAAGTTTTATAAAGTGTTAAAACTGAGCCCGTAAAATTCTATTTTGATACATTATTTTCTTAAATTGTTAAACTATGACGTCAAATGTTATTAGAATCAAGAATACATCTGTGATCGGATCATAAGAACTCCTTATCCTGGCTAAATGTGAATATTTTGAGGTTGGGATCAAAGACGAGGTTGGGTTATGATGGGTGTGAATAAAATCTCACATTGGTTAGGAAATAGCATGATTATGGGTGTTTAAAGAGAATGACACGTCTTCATTGGTATAAGACTTTTTGGGTGAAACCAAACCAAAGTCATGCATGCCTTAACCAAAAGTGGATAATATCATACCAAATATGAAGTTGTGGAGGTCCATTGTCCCCCTAATAGGTTATGATGACGACCTTGAGAACCCTACTCATACAAATTTTATAATAGTAATTAGAGAATTAATAATTTTGAGTAGATAAGTCATCAGATTAAAATTTTGTCGGCCCGATTTTATAAATAAAAATAAAATTTTAAAAGTTCATTGTTCAAATTAAAAATTAGAGAAAGAAAGGATTATAACATCTATTAGACAAGTGAGTTATTCAATTTTTCCTGTTTAGAGGGAGGTTTTTCTTTTTCTTCTCTCTATCTGGCTTTTCATTGGTTCTTTTTTTTGGGTTAGAGAAAGTGAAGGAGAGAGAGATTTCAACTTCCATCAATAAAGCTGTTTCATATCTCTTTCTGTCAGCACAGTGAAAAACATTTAATAATGAAAAAGAAATTTTTTGCAACTTTTCTTGGCTTTTCTTTCTTTCTTTCTCTCACATTCTCTCTTTTTGTTTTTTTCCTTTCCTGAAAAATTTATATAAAGTCTCCCTCTTTTAGGATTCGTTTAGTAATTAATAATTACCATTCTCCTTTTAGATTTCTTGTTTTTTTTTTTCTCTTTTTATGTCTCTCTCTTACTTCATTGTTTTAAAACTAAAAGTTAATTACAAAACAACAATATTTCCTCAGATTTCATCATTGTATGCCAGAAAACTTTGGGGGGGGGGTTGCTCCCTCTCTCTGGTTTGATTATGAAGGAAAATTTAATTGCTATAAATCTATAAAACTATTTTCTTAATTAAGTCTTAAACATGTTTGTTTAATACTATCATTAATTTGTTTGGTCAATGGTTTTGGATGTTAATATCAGATAATATCATGAAATTTGTGATTTTCCGACATTTGATTTTAATATTTTATATTAAATATGTTAAATCATCATTAAACTCAAAAGCTTAAGTCTACGAATAACATAAATTTAATCATATATCTCAACATTCCCCTCACATGTGGGCTTAAATGGAGAGCAAATGTTATTACAGGGTTCAAATTCAAGACCTCCAATAAATATGTTAAATCACCACTAAACTTAAAAGCTTAAGCCTATAAGGTTAAGGGAAAATTTAATCATACATCTCAATATTATACACTAAAGGTAACACGAGATAAATAAAACTTACCTAATAAACATATTGAGATTAATAAAAAAATCTTTCTATCAATCACCCTTAAGATATTACTCAGTTCTAAAAAAAAATCATTTTAATTTATTGGCATATATAGAAGACTTCTCTATAAGATTTGACTATTATTATATATTGTTCCTCATGTGTTATGTATTTATTTGTAATAAATTAGATTATAATGGAAATTGGAAGATCGTTTTGGTCTTTTGAAAAACTACTCGTTAGTTTAAATGGAAAGCGGCATAATTAATTGTCTAATTGATTATGTTTTTCATTCAAATTTGGTAATGAGGTTCTAAAACCAAATGATTTATTAGCCATACTATTAATACCTTTTACCCCTGTCCTCAATTTTTGAAGGAGTTGTAATCTAATTATTCAAAGTCATTTAGGTAGATGTTGAAATATAGATATTTAGATTGCCCACATGTGAACCTTCGAGATTGGAAGAGATGAGCTGGTCAGAGCACCGGTGTGATGCTGATCAATCCGACTTCTTAAATTTATAAGTTTTCATATGAAATTTGAATACAGTGCTAACATACCTAAAATAGATTTTTTTTTATATTTATATAATACCAGACTTTCAGATAAGATAGGGACTTCAGACCAAGTGAAGTCATCACAAAATTAGACTTCTAATTATTAGGCCTCTTAGGGTTTGATAATCAATTATATATTTTAAATTGTTACAATTGTACTATCAAATTTTCACTTCGAGTAATTAAACTTCTAAATGTAGTAAAGGGGATGAAATTAGGCCTATTAGGGTTTGATAATCATTGTTTAAAATAAAAGAAAATAAAAACCTCACAAATTCAATATTCAAATCATTTTTGAAACAGAATGAAGTGGGAGGAGTTATCAGACCCTAAATCACATGTGTTTATTCATACATATCTAAAATTTCTGACGTTTTATTTCTCTCCTTCAACTTCCACACCACTTTCTTGGAGAGAAAATTATTATAGAAAATAAAAGATAAACAATTATACTGATAAACTCCCTCCCAGTGTTTTTAATTTCCACTCAGTTTTTTTTTTTTTTTTCATATAGAAAATATAAAAGGTTAATTATTTGATTTATTTTCCCTTCGGGTTATGCCCACATTCTTAGAGAAAATCTTTAGTCAATATCAAAAGTACATATATTATAGAAAACTATTTTTTTCATAATATATTATAAAACTCATACATTTAATCTGATAAAAGAAAATATCGATATTTAACCTAATCAGTTTTAGACATGTTCGTAAAAATATAAACACAAATTTATTCAAATTACTCTAAAAAAATCAGAATTTCTCCTTAAACTTAATATTATCAATTGAACTTTGATTTTTCATTTTGAAAATAAAAGACAAATACAATAATAATCAATCCATAAGAATATATTACCAAATACTTGACAACCCTCACATCATATAATTCACTTTCTATAATAGAACTAAACACGATTATCTTTCAAAAACCTATCATAATTATCTTACCTAACATATATATATATTTTAAATTAAAACTCCATGAAAACTCAAACTTAAGAGAGGGAGAAAATAAAAAAGCTTTCTCATCTTCAAAAGGCAATATTACCACATTGCATTGAATTTGCATTTTGGAGGTATTAGAAGGAAAAAGAAAGCAAGGGAGGATTCTCTGAATTCAAAATATATTGTTTTTAATCAACTGATTGATACGTTTTATTTTGTTTGAATCCAAATGATCACTCCCACAGAATCAAATGAGAAAAAAAAAATAATTTTTTTTCTTTCTTTCTTAAAAACATATTATCAGAAAGCAAATTAGCCATCATTTTCAATTGTCATAGCAAAAAATAGTAAGATTTCCGTGCTCCACAGTATTCTACAGAAGCCATGATTATCTCAAATATTCCATATACTTCAACTTTCACTTTCACCCCCATCACACACCTCTATTTATTACAACCAGTTTCTTCCTTTTGGCTTTTATACCAAAAAGAAAAAAGAGAGGAAATTGCATAAGAAATAATTATGCTAACTCCAACTTGAATTAAAGTTGGGGGTTTTCAACTCTCCCTTTGAAGTTGTGTGTTCGGTTCGGTCAATTGATTTAAACGGTTGAGTCTGTTTAGTCTTAATTTGTTAAGTATGAGTTATTGTAATATGTATTTCAATACTGAAAATGAATGAAAAAATGAGAACCTAATTTGTATTAGATTTGTATGATTTAAATCACTTTTCAAATTTAAGACTCAAATGAATCTTAAGTATGTATATTACATCCCTTTATGAGGTACAAACTTGGTTTAAACTTTTTTTTTAAGTGTGATGTAAACCTAACATTCGATTAATGATTTTCCAAATTGAAAAGGGGGTTTGATTTAAGGAAGTTGATTAATATGTGCCTTTATGCTATCTATATTACTTAAAGAAAGGAAATTAAAAGATATTTTATGGTTTTAACCGTTCTTTTAAATTGGTCAATGAACTTTTAATATTTATATTTATGTTCATAAATGTTGTGGGGTGAAATTGGATTACACGTGGAATTTTACAACTTGACAAAATTGGTCTGAAGCACCTGGTGTAAAGCACCTGGTCTGAAGCACCTGGTCCGAAGCACCTGGTCCGAAGCACCTGGTGTAAAGCACCTGGTCCAGGCACTGATGTAAAGCACCTGGTGTAAAGCACCTGGTCCAAGCACCTGGTCTAAAGACCTGGTCCAAAGACCTCGTCGACCGGTGGTACCTAGGCATAAAGTCCATGCACTGAAAAAGAATCGCTCACGCGATCTCCAACACAGACCAACACATTTAAACCGATTGCAAGCGTCCATTTAGAAAGCGACACGTGGCGTAACCCAAAAGTGACACGTAACTGAGAAGCAACATGTGGCCCAATCCTGACGTGACACGTGGCACGATGATGTCATCAACATATTCTCCTATAAATAGGAGAAGAAACTCATTCATTAGGTAACTAATTTCGACTATAATTCTCTCTGGCACACTAGCTCTGCTTGCACTGACTTAAGCATCGGAGGGTGTTAGGCCGGCACCACACCGGTGCTCTCTTTATTTCCTGTGCAGGTACATACAGTGCGCGTCAACTACTCAGGATATCACCTACGCGACCTCCAACGGCACGACTACATCCGACTCGTCCCATACTTTGATTCGTTGCTTACGTGGAAGCTATCCATTTTTACGCAACAACATTTGGCGCCGTCGTGGGGAGAGTATATAACTAAGTGCTCTACCATCAAGGATGGGTCGTAAAAGGTCAACAACACGGTGATGTTATCGAAGACGGTGAAAATCGTAACCCTCGTAATACGAAAAATCAAACTCGTAGCACTAGGGAGCTACAACAAGTTGATGAAAATCAAGAAGTGGAAAGAGTTGTGTCAATGCCTGATGGAAGGGTTGATGCTCTAGAAGAACAAGTTCGAGGTGTGAATCGAGATCTTGCTAAAGTACTCGAAATCCTTACACAGAGAACTGACCATCAATCCCCTACTGACAATCAAGAAGTCCAATCCAAGAAAGATAAAGAACCTATAGAACGCATAGGAGAATCGCTGAATCATGAGAAAGGTGGTTCAATGAGGAAGTCAAATCTAAATATCCAGGACAATTCCTCCTCCTCTTATAACTCTTATCGCAACAAGCAACCTAGTCAGAAACGAAGGTCCGACCTCAGAGAAGTTCTCAATCAAAAGAGAAAGGAACGTTCGGATGTTGTGAAGTCTATCGGCAGAAAGTGCCTGACCTTGGGCACCAAGAATTGAAAAAACTCCAAGATCAACTTGGTCATATGAAGAAAGAATATAGAGGAAAGACCCCTCTTGCACTAGAAGATCTACTCGAGCAAACTGAGCCTCCATTCAGTGATGACATAATGGAGGTGGAGCTTCCGACCAAGTTTAAAATGCCAACTATGACCACGTATGATGGTTCAAAGGATCCAGTCGAGCATGTCGATACGTTTCGGACCTGGATGGAGCTCCAGGGAGTCCAAGATGCTATCAAGGGTAGGGCATTCCCCCTTACATTAGGAGGCCCTGCTCGCGGTTGGTACAGACAGCTCAAGCCGAGGTCTATCACTTCATTTAAAGACCTCACTCGATCTTTTGTAACTCAGTTCCTTGGTGGAAGAGATCATAAGAAACCGGCCACGCACCTTTTGACTGTACGTCAGAAGTCAGAGGAGAGCCTCCGAGACTACGTAGTAAGATTTAACAGTGAGGCATTGAAGGTGCAAGGTTACAGTGATGACATAGCTCTAACTGCTATGATGGCCGGCTTAAAAGATGAAAAATTCTTATGGTCACTTGGTAAGAAGACACCAGCTACGTACACCGAGCTTCTTGCTAGGGCTCAAAAGTACATGAGTGCTGGAGAATTACTTAGTGCAAGAAAAGCTCCGGATGAGGGAGGTATTAGCAAACAATCAGAGCACAAAAAAAGAGACAGAACAGAAGACCTTTCCCGGAGTATTGAACGTCATGATGACGAAAAAAGGAAAAGGTCGGGAGACCAACTTGATAAACAGAGTCTTCCTCCTAGTAAATTTAAAAAATACACTCCCACCACGGTCCCAATTGAACAACTACTCATGGAGATCCAAGACAAAAACATAGTGAGGTGGCCCGCTAGGATGATGGCAGCAGCGTCAAATAAGAGGAACAAAAACAAGTATTGCCTCTTCCATAAAGACCACGGGCATACCACCTCTGATTGCTTCGATCTCAAGGAAGAAATTGAAACCCTAATTCAAAAAGGGTACTTGAAAGAATTTGTAAGAAGTAAAAGAGATGAGGAAGATCAGGACCGTGATGATCAAATTTTTCAATTGGAGAAGTAGGAACCATATTCGGGGGCCCGACTATTGAAAAGAAGTCCAAGCTTTCAAAAGGACCATGCTGGGTCACTGAGGTATTGGCCTCATCTAAAAGACTCTACAATACCTATGAAGATGTCAAGCAACATAGATTTTTATTTCAACAATTTAATTTATTGCAATTTTCATTTCCAATAAAGTCTTCTATTGTAAGAGTTCGAAAATGAAATGAATAAAATTATATTTTTTCTACTTATTGCATTCATGAGAGTTAGATCATTCGGGAAAAATTAGACTTGAGCTAGACTTCAAGACATAAAACTCTACTCGAGTGGGGGCCAACTATGCGATTCTACTGCAACAAAATGTTCTGAGTCCATCAAGGTGGAAGAGCAAAAAGTTCTAAGTCCGCCTAGGTGGAAGAACAAAAAGAAAATGTTCTAAGTTTACCAAGGTGGAAGAGCAGAATAAAAATGTTCTGAGTCCATCAAGGTGGAAGAGCAAAAATTTCTAAGTCCGCCTAGGTGGAAGAACAAAAAGAAAATGTTCTAAGTCCATCAAGGTGGAAGAGCAAAATAAAAAAATTCTAAATCTACCAGGGAGTGCAGGGCTCGCACGAGCCGCACCTGGTAGAAGAATTTAAAACGACTAAAAAGTTCTAAGTCCGCCACGGTGGAAGAGCTAAAATAAAAAAATTCTAAGTCTATCGGGGAGTGCCAGGGCTCGCACGAGCCGCACCTGGTAGAAGAATTTAAAACGACTAAAAAGTTCTAAGTCCGCCACGGTGGAAGAGCTAAATAAAAAAATTCTAAGTCTATCAGGGAGTGCAGGGCTCGCACGAGCCGCACCTGGTAGAAGAATTTAAAACGACTAAAAAGTTCTTAGTCCACCAAGGTGGGAGAGCTCTACATAGAAATGAAAATGTTCTAAGTCCACCAAGGTGGAAGGGAAAAATGAAAATGTTCTAAGTCCACCAAGGTGGAAGGGCAAAATGAAAATGTTCTAAGTCCACCAAGGTGGAAGAGCAAAATGAAAATGTTCTAAGTCCACCAAGGTGGAAGAGCAAAATGAAAATGTTCTAAGTCCACTAAGGTGGAAGAGCAAAAGGAAAAAGTTCTTAGTCCATCAAGGTGGGAGAGCTCTACATAAAATTCTAAGTCTACTAGGAAGTGCAGGGCTCGTATGAGCCGCACCTAGTAGAAGAATTTAAAACGACTAAAAAATTCTAAGTCTACCAGGAAATGTAGGGCTCCCACGAGCCGCACCTGGTAGAAGAATTTAAAAACGACTAGGAAATTCTAAGTCTACTAAGGAGTGCATGATTCGTAGAGCAAATAAAAAATTCTAAGTTTACTAAGGGTGTAAGGCTATTACACCGATGAAGCAACACTTAGAAAATTTGAAGATGGAGCAATCAAGCAAGCTTGTGTTAAGATTCAACGACAAGTCGACGACGGAAAACCAACTTGAAATTGGTTATTAATATTATTTAAAAAAAAAAAAGTATAAAGTAGTTTGACTTTGTATAATGGAAGAAAGGAAAAAAGAAAAAAAAGAGGGAAGGGAAAAAAGAAAGAAAGAGAAAAAAAAAAAAAAAAAAGAAGAAAAAGAAAAACTGCTGAAAAAAAAAAAGAAAAAAAAAAAAAAAGGTTTTAGTGGGCGCGGGTCAAAACCTGACCCGCGCCCATGCCCGCGGGTCAGGCTTTGACCCGGCAAAAGAACCAGCAGGTTCCTTAAAAAAATAAAAAAAAAAAAAAATGAAGGGAGGGGCGCGGGTCATTCCCTGACCTGCGCCCAGACCCGCGGGTCAAATCCTGACCCGCGGGTCTGGAACCCCTCCCCCTTCATTTTTTTTATTCCTTTCTTCTTTCTCTTTCAACCCCTCTTCATTCCTCTCTATAATCTTTATCAATTCAATTCTTTTTCAAATTTTGTAAACTTTTCTTCAATAAAAGATAGAAAATTTTAATGTTTTTGATTTCAAGAGAATTTTTACTCTTTAAATCAAAGGGGCGAAGTATGTGATGAGTAAGCGTGACAACTCCTGGACATACAACTCAACTTCAAAACGACCAGAGACCGAAAATTCAACCTACCAAGCTTCAACACTTAGTATTTTCTCGAGAAAAAAATTTATGACAGAAAATTCAATTACAAAGGAGAAATACAAGCTACAAACTATCAAAATTTTGACGAGTGCAACGGTGAAAAATTCAAGCTCCGAGACCTCAACACTTTGAATATTTTCAAGAAATTGACTAAGGTAAAATTCCGCTTTGAAAGAATACTCCCAAGTAGCATTGAACTCGCGTCTCAACTCAACTCGGGAGTAGGGGCCTCTGTTGTGGGGTGAAATTGGATTACACGTGGAATTTTACAACTTGACAAAATTGGTCCAAGCACCTGGTGTAAAGCACCTGGTGTAAAGCACTGGTCCAAGCACCTGGTCCAAGGCACCTGGTCTAAAGCACCTGGTCCAAAGCACCTCGTCGGACCAGGTGGTACCTAGGCATAAAGTCCATGCACTGAAAAGAAGCTACGCGTCTCCAACACGACCAACACATTTAAACCAGTGCAAGCGTCCATTTAGAAAGCGACACGTGGCGTAACCCAAAAGCGACACGTGAATCGGAAGCAACATGTGGTCCAATCCTGACGTGACACGTGGCACGATGATGTCATCAACATATTCTCCTATAAATAGGAGAAGAAACTCATTCATTAGGTAACTAATTTCGACTATAATTCTCTTCGGCACACTAGCTCTGCTTGACCGACTTAAGCATCGGAGGGTGTTAGCCGCCACCACACCTGGTGCTCTCTTTATTTCCTGTGCAGGTACATACAGCGCGCGTCAACTACTCAGCATATCACCTACGCAGCACCTCCAGTGCAGCGCACTACATCCGACTCGTCCCATACTTTCAGTTCGTTGCTTACGTGGAAGCTATCCATTTTTACGCAACAACAATAAACTTTTTATAAATTTTGATTTGGTTAATAGACTCTTATCAAATTTCTATTTAGTCTTTTAGATTTTAAAATCTTAATTTTTGCAATCAAACTCTAATTAGACAATGATATAATTTAATTATTTAAAGAATTAATTGTAAAATGTATCAAAAGTTTTGAGTATATTAAGATTTATAAAACTTAATTAAGGGCCTAAAATAGAAACTGAATTCAATTTAAGTGCATACTCGAAGTTTCATAAGTATAAGTATTACATAAAATATGAAAACAGTTTAATACTTGAATACTCATATGTGAATAAAAACATGTCACGTATAAAATTGAATATGAACTCATAGTTAGAGGTAAGTATGAACTCATACTCATCTAACATATGTCACAAAACTTTTTTTTTTTGGTAATGGCAAAAATATTAATTTTTGGGGATGGGAAATTTTGTTTGTTTTTTCAGGAAAGCAAAGAGAATGATTTAATAAAAAGAAGTAAAATGGGGGGAGGTATATGATAAATCTATTCATCAATCCCATCCATCCATTCAATCCATCCATATCACAATCAGAAAGAGGTTGGAGAGATTGATGCAATGGGATTTTGACACATCATGCTCGGATTTTGAGACTACACCACCTTCTCTCCCTAACACACCAACAGGCTTTATATCAAATCATCCTTCTCTCTCATATTTATTAGGGACTTCTTCGCTTCCCATGCCCCACATCTCATTTCTTTCCTCTCCCTTTGCCATTTCTATTTTATAAAAAATACAAGAAAATAGTTATTATTACTTTTTATTTTTTTATATTATACTTAATCAAATTAAATAATACTTGAACTTTCGATCTAACGTAAGAAAATATAAATGTCGAACTATTAAGTTGTGTTTGAGTTGATGGAATAATTTAAACTTTAACAAAAAAATTATAAAATACTCTAAAATTAAGTTACTAAACAACTAAAAGATTAAAGTAATTAAACATCTAAAACTAATCATAAATACATCAAAATCTCAACCACAAAACACTGAATCCCAATAATAAATTTGCTGGTAAAATAATCTAATCTAAACTATAAATATCATTTTATTTTTACATAAATGTCTCCATCAAACTTCAAAATATTCACACCTTACTATGAATCTTTAATAATTTAACTAATAGAAAGTATTAATTGAACTAATGATTTATGTAAGGTTTGAATCGACACATCTTATTAAATAAAACAATATTAAGTAATTTTTGCCCATTTTTTGGTTTAAATCATATTTTATGTCTCTTTATTTTATTCTCATCGTCAACTTTTGTTAGCATTTTTAATTAAATTACAAGATGTGGATTAAAAAAAATATATTATAATTTTTATTGTTAATTTTATATATATATATAAATAAAAACCGAACATGATAGGTCTCTTTTATTCATTTATATCACTGGTAGAAATCTATGTGAACATGTGTTTAAATTCAAGTGCTTTCATTATGGAGTTTTTTAAAAATAAAATAAAATTAAAGTATCATTAAATAATTTATTAAGAAAATTATATGTATCAAATAAATAATTATATTGTTTTAACTCATAAACTAAACTTAAAATATTTTAATTTAAGAGAAAATATTATAAAATTTACATCATATTAAGAATAGGATTTAAACTTTATATATATATTGAAATTTTACTTAAACAAGCCAACAAAATCCACTCGCAATCTTTTCCCATTTTAGCCGTCCATGTGACTCTTTTGACCTTGATCAATTATTCTTTTTGTTAAACCGGAACGAACCGGGTCTGTTTACTCCTCATTAATTCCATATTCAGAACCGACAAAAGCGGGACTCGGTCTGCTACCGTCTGAACCGGCTGGTTCAGTTCAGAAATCCATATATTTTTTCCTCCCCTTACATTAAAGTTATTACAAATATAACCCAGTTGACTTTAATTTCTGAAACATAGGGAAACGATAAATTCGAGGTTTTTTAAAAATAAATAATAATTTGTTTTATGTGTTTTTTTTTAGCGTGTGAATTAAAAAAAAAAAAGAGAGAGAGAGAAAGAAAGTAAAAGAGGAAGCGCGTGAATCGAGAGAGATAGCGTGGATCGCGCGTGACGACAAGGTGAAATCAGCCGCGCCGCCCTTGACAGAGAGGAGTCAGGCCTTTTTGGGCTTTTCACTCAGATGTACAGTACACTCCCCAAGGCCCAACCCAGTTCCATCCCTTTCGTTATTACTTTTCCCCCAACTACACTCCAAATAATTGCACTTCATTATTTTTTTTGTATTTGCTTACATTTTCTTAATTTTTAGATATTATTTCAAATTCGGGAATTGAAAGAAAGACTCGAAACTTTGATTTTGTAAACGAGAGTATCGATGCCTACTGATTGAGTTATGTTTAGGTTGAAACATTTTTTGTACAATAAAAAAATAGTAGTTTTTATGAGTATTTAAATAAATTATTTTTTTACTTTCCCTCTAAATTCTTTCATGTTTTATAATTTAATAGTTGAAAACTTGCTGTATTCTTAATATTAGATCTTCAAAAGTCATTCCTTTATCTAATCAACTATGTGTTGATCCATTAGGTACTTTTTTTTTCAAATTTTGAGGCATGAGTTCAAACCATGTGTGACTGCTTTTTTAAACTTAATCTTTTAGTTGATATATATATAAATTGTTTGTCCAATAGAAGTATTCGGATGGAAACTAATATTAAGTATGACAGTTTTTTTTTTTAAATCGTAACAACTAAAATCATATTTAAATAAAAATAAAAGAAATTAGAATATAATTTCTACTAAAACATATTTTAATCTACCGAAATCGTGTCGGGACCCTTTAAGGCCCTAAACTCATAATTGGATAAAGAACTCATGCCCCACTAAAACTTTGGTATCATTTATGGCCCAAATCCATAAACTAACATGAGACATGTGAGTAGATAAAGTGCTGTCTTTTCTCCTCATATTTTCCAACATAAGACAAGAGTTCTTTTCTCCTCATAAACGGGGAATGCTACATTATATTCAATGATTTAATTTAATTGCAGGATGAAAGCAAAAAATTTGAGTTATTACCTTCCAATTCTTTTGTAGTTTCACTATGAGAGATTTCTTTAAACGGAAGAAGAAAATACGTGAAAACTGACAGGAATGAGGACTATAACCCACCTTGTAACTGCTTAAGTAGTTTACAAGTTTATATATTTTTAATTTAGCCCCTCATTAAATTATAAATATCAAATGATATCTATGCATATATGTAAGTCCATGGCAATATCTAATTACCCTATTAAGCCAATACCTAAAATTTATTATTTTAATTGGCTAATTAAAAATAGCATACACATTTAATTAATTATACGTGTGGTCCCCAATTATTGAATTTAAAACAACAGTAATAGTACATGGAGTATTACAATGATTTATATAGAAAGACTGACCTAGATAAATAAGCTAAACGAGCTAATTAATGAAATGAGAGACAATCACTCAAATATATATGATAAATACAAATCACCATAATTCTAGCTTGATATACTTTAACAAAATTTTCTCCTTATTTTCCAAAATAAAAAATTATTTTGTAATCATTTTTATCAAAGTAGAGGTGGAAGGCTCCAATCAATTGGTTACTGTATATATAAAAAAATCAAATATTAGTTTTTAATTGTCCTAAAATTAGTTTTGAAGACATAAAAAGATAGGAAATTTTATTGGGTGACAGATTTTTATGCAATATTTATAAAAATATCAACTCAAAAAAGTATTTGTAAACATAGTAATTTTTATCATGTTTATCAGTGATAAACTTAGTGTAAATATATGTAATTCAATGTTTATCACTGTTAAACCCGATCAAAATTTGCTATATTTGCAAATACTTTTTTGAGCTTTTATTTTTATAAATATTACTACAAAATTTATTAGATTTGCAAATGCCCCTAAAATGATTCTCTAAATTCTATTATTTGATTCTTTATTCTAAAAGTTTTTAAATAAATTATTTGATTTGAAAGAACCTTATGTCTTTTATCTTTTTATATTTTCAGTATACTTGATGACTATTACCTAATTAAGATACTACGGAGTTGGAAAACAATAAATAAATAATTAAGGTCAGATTTGATAATAAACTATTTTTCAAAACTTAAGCTTGTTCACCATGTATTTATTTTTCAACTTAAAAAAAAAAACTAAATCTTTTAAAATTTTAAAAAAATACAAACTTGTTTTTTTTTTTACTACTTTAAGTTTTTATTTAAATATTGAATAGAATTCTAAAATTTTTTATAAAAAATAAATTAAAAACTAAGATATTATTGATAAATAGACTTTTATGGAAAATAAACTAGATTAAAATATTTTTTTAAACTACAAAAAGAAAATCAAGCTAATATGTTAATTAATAAATCTTCTGGGGTGTTTGGTTGAGGTTTGAGAAATGAGAATGAATAGTAAAAATAATGTGAATGTATTGAAAAGAGACGTCAAATCTAATAATAAACATGAAAATATGATATTAATACCAATGAAAAATATGGTATTAAATAAACATGCTCATCTACAAACCCATTCCCAAACTCAATCAAACACCCCATAAAGTCAATGTCCCCCAACTTGAAGTCAATGCGCTGTTGACTCGTGTAACGTGAGTCAAACAGAACGACGTGTAATGGTAGACATACAAATTTATCCAAATCAATTAGCTTTGAAATTTAAATATATTTGATCATAGAAAGGAAAAAAAATTTGAATATATATATTTTAATTGGATTGCCGTCATATGACGGAACTCGTGATTCTCCACAAACTCAAAACTCTCAACTTTCAAACTACTTGACAATTTTTACCTTTAAAAAAAAAGATTAAAACTTTTTGTTTTGTTTCTATTTTTTCTCATTTGAATCTTAAATTTTACCTAAAATTATCTTTCATTACATTTAAGTATTTATCTATTTTTTTTATTATAATACTCACATATCACTCTTGATTTTAATTTACTTAGTGAGTAGATGTTGTGATCAGAGGCGAATTCACAGAGGGTTTAAAGATTTAAAAAGATGAATTCATAGGATATATAGTGGGAGATTGATTATAATAATGGAAGGTAAATGGATTTGAATTCAAATGTCTTATTGTTGACTTAAGTCTAGATTGACAACTCAAATGAAAATTATTAGGACCATAGACCATCCACAATTTTTACTTAGGTTTGATATTATGCAAATTAATACCAGTCATATTTGGCCTCTTTCCTTTTATATAATATTTTTTCTTTGAATGATTTTCAACTTGTCAAAATTACATTCTTTTATGATGTTATCCATTTGAGTCTAAATCTAAATGACGCTTTACTTCGATTCAAAAAGATTTCATGTCAAATGCAAATATTGTCTTTACTTATAACCTATAAGCATTCTCAATTTTATTCACACATTCTAATAAAATTGTTAAACTAACTAGATTGTAGAAATTTAAAGAGTGGAGTAAGAGTTAAAAAAGGGCAAAATCATGTCTGAAATTTAGTTGAAATGAGATATTTTGATTATGTCGGGGTCATCTCTTTTATGGCATGATTTTTGCCTTTCAATCCTACAATTTTCTTTTCTATTA
This sequence comes from Gynostemma pentaphyllum, assembly GCA_028015215.1. Taxonomy (NCBI): domain Eukaryota; kingdom Viridiplantae; phylum Streptophyta; class Magnoliopsida; order Cucurbitales; family Cucurbitaceae; genus Gynostemma; species Gynostemma pentaphyllum. Next base: position 16,037,411 of record CM051353.1, on the reverse strand, counting down.
TTATAGATCAAATAAAAGGAAACATTGATTATGGAAAAATTAATGGAATATTTAGGGGTATTTATAAAAAGCCACTTTCTAACAATATATTTTAAAATAGTAAAAGTTTTTCAGAATGAAAAAAAAAAAAAACCTAAAAATATTTATTAATTTAATGAAAAAAAACCCCAAAAAAATTTAATGAACGAAACATATTAAATTGTTGAATTTATCAAAATACAAAAAAACTGATTCAATAATTTTTTTAAAATAATTTTATTAGTTTTTTTATATTATTAAATAAAAAATTATTGAATTCAAAACATCCCAATAACTCCATTAAAAAAATCCAAATAACTATAATAGAAAAAAAAACATTATTAAAAAAAATAATAAGACTCATATTTTACCATATAAGAGAAAATAAATAAAAACAGAATAATTTTAATTAAAAAAATGTTTTGAAAAAAAATCAATTTTTTACTATATTTAAAACTATGGTTGAAAAAAACTAGGGGTAATTATAAATATAGCAGATTTTTTCTTGTGAATCGGTGATTAACAGTGATCAATACTAATTTTCTTAACTGGCTACTATATTCTGCTGGGTTCTACTCTAATTTAATGAAAAACAGAGAAACGTGTTACTGTTTCTCGTTCATCTACGAAAATTGAATATGGTTCTAAGAAAACTACAACTTGAGAGTTAAAATGGTTAAAGTCACTCTTCGTATGTTTTGACATTCATCACAATCAATCAGTTAAGTTATTTTGTGATAGCCAAGCTGCTTTTACACATATAGCAGCGAGTTCGATATTTCATGAACGCACTAAACATATTGAGATGAATTGTCACTTTGTTCGTGATGCTCTTAAATGATGGAATTATTTCTCCTCAACACATTCAAATCAGTGATCAACTTGTGTATGTTTACCAAGACACTTGAGAACTCAGTTCTTTTTCTTTTTCGCAAGTTGTGCATGTGACGACCCGTCACTTTAAAATAATTTAAATTAGAAAACACAGCGGAAGTCTTTATATTTTAAGAAAATTGGCGTGGTTATGTTTGAAAATTGGCTAGCCAAAACCTGTTTACATCTTAAATTCTGAAATCTAAAAACACAAGGAACATTAAGTTCCTATCCAAGAGTTCAAAAGCTTATAATCATAAAAATAAGACAAAAGCTCTGAAGAGCCATTTACAAATTTTACAAATCCCAAAATGGTAAAATTCACAACTCAGTCCATGGACTTTTACATAACACCTAGTCCATCTCGAAGTCATTATCCTTTGATCACGCAACACCATCTCTTCTCCCTCGACCTCTAGCCAGGGCATTACCTGAAATTTTATAATATCATGAGCTAACAACTTAAGCCCAATGAGAATAATAAGAATAAAAAGTAAAAATAGACCTCAAACTCGCATTCCGATTTGTGTCCAATTAATCAGACACAATTCACTCCTAAAGTTCTCCAAACTCTAGGTAATTTCATTCTAAACTTTCCAAAGGATGATATTACTAACACTCGTAGTCAATCCTCATCCATTAACTTGTTACGACATAAAATAAGAAAAGTAAATAACTTTGCATAAAATATAACATCTCGATTCTCTATTCCATCGATCATATGCATGAAGGTAATGAGTACATCCCGTAGAATACACATTCGCCCTTTATGCATGAAATGAAGGTAATGTGGACATTTCCCGTAGCATCCACCATTCAACCTTATGCATGAAGGTAATGTAGACATTTCCCGTAGCATCCACCATTCAACCTTATGCATGATGAAGGTAATGTGGACATTTCCCGTAACATCCACCATTAACCTTTCATTCTCTTTCTCACTTTCTTTTCTTTTTCACTTTCTTTCAATGATGCGAGATGTTATGGTACAATATATAATGGTGCAAGATGTTATGGTTATGCTTGCACATGCTTGCAAAAGTAAATAAAGTAAAGTGCGAATAATAAAGTAACCGAAACAAACATAAAGTAAAGGGCCATAAAGAAAAAGACATAAAGTAAATAAATAAGAAACTTCGGACGAACGATATGTCAATCGAACTTTGCAAACAATAATAAAAGTAAAATCATAACTTAAACGATTAACCTATACCTTCAAGGAATCTAAACTTCCAATATAATCCGAGGTTCTATTAACCGTTCTATATAAAAGTTTGGATCTTTTAACTTCCAATGATCCAACCAAAGCTTCGAAACGAATCTAACTTAGAATCTTCTAAGATTCAATAGTTTCCTCGAGAACTCCTAAGTTCTCACTTAAAGGATTAACTCCTAATCCTAAGGTCACTAACTCACTTCCCTCTAATCTTAGATTCGAATTTTAATCTTAGTTTCCAATTCTACAAATCATTATACTTATTCGCTTTCTAAAATTATTTTAAATCCTAACTATTCTCACCTTTGCCAAATAAGATTTTCTCCAAATCTCCAAATTCCCATGAATCAACAACCGAGCAATCGCACCTACAATTCACCAATTGCACAACATATTACAACTCATAACTAAGATGAGAACAAGTGTTCATTTTCGGGTGAATAGTGATTTCAGATGAATAGTAATTTCGAATGAATAGTGTTTTCGGGTGAATAGTGTTTTTCAAAAATCCAGGTTCAAAATCGTCAAATTCCATGATAGAAATTCATGATTTCAACTTCGAAACTCATTTATAATAAAAAACGAACAAATCTATATAAAAAGTTTTGAAAACTTACTTTTTGGGACTTCCCTTAGAGAACGGGAAACTCCGAAAAGGTAGGTTGGATAGGTAGCCCTCGTCCCTACCAATCCAACGCAACCAAAATCAAGCCGATCCATCGAGAAACGAAGAAAAGAAAAATTACATCCATGGTGGATGAAGGCTACGACCATGGAGAAGGGAAGGAGAAGAAAGATGTCAACTTTGTCAAATTGGTGATATTTAAAGAATAAATGAATAGTAATTTTAGATATTTTAAGAAATTGAAAATGACGGTTGTGTCCTTTTATGACTTTTGACTTATGAAACGAAACCCGATGCTCTTAAATAAATCTAAAGGTGATTAATAATTATTAATTGGCCTGTTAATAATTATTAATGTCACCAAAGCGAATTTAAAATATTAAAACGATTAAAAAGGATTTCGGACGAAATTAACTACTAAAATCGAAATTACAAAAATAATAATTAATCTAAATACTTAAATTAAAATAAATAAATAAATAACATTAAATAAATAATAAAATAAAATAAATAAATAAAAAATTTCACTTCAAAATAACGAGATGTTACAGTGCATTTGTGATTTTCATGCTTCAACTTGAGGAGGGTATTCGGAGAATATATGCAATTTTAGCATATTTCCTCATGTCGTTGCAGTCACACTTATCGTGGTCACGACCTGTAGGCACCGCGGTGACCAAGGCGCAAAAAAAAAAGTGCCTTGCTTTCGTTGTCGCGGCGCCCCGCGGTGACAACCTGTAATTCTGGACCTCCTTGCTGCGATGACAACTCGTAATTCTGGGCCACAATTTTATTCCCTTGTATAGTTTGTAACTATTTTTTTTAACCCTAATTATTTTTATATATCTTGACTTTTCTACCACCACATCAATGAGAAATACTCTTGTAGGTCAATTTACTTAATTCTACTCTAATTTTTTTTAATAATAATTTAGTCAAATTATTAACTTAATTTGAATAAAAAAATTAATATAAATTAATTACTTAAATATTTAATTAAATTGTAAACAATCAATTAATATAAAACAAATCTAAATAATGTAATAAATTTAAGTAATGTAAATTAATCACAAGTATAATTGAAGAATTAAATATATATATATATATATTTAATTTATAGGAATACTTAAAGCCCTTGAAAATGTGAGATAATTATATGCCTACGGTAATGTAAATATATATATATATATATATATATCCCTACGGTGGGGCATACAAGATGCTTGGGAAATTGCAAATCAAACAAGTAGATAATTGGGTTATCTTTGTATATAGCTCGAAATAGATATTTTTAAGCAAAATGACCCTAAAAAAAATAAAACAAAATAGCCTATTGGAAAGGTATTATACCCAAAACACCCTTACTAAAATTAAGAAAAAAATAAAGGAAACATGAAGATGCTTAAATCAAGGAAACATTAAATATGAAAAAATCATATAAGAAAATAAAAGAGAAAATTAGAAATAAAAAAAAAATCAAAACTAAACAAAAAAATTCAACTTTTCAAAACTGATAATTAATTTCCCCCCCGATGTACATTATATAAAGTGATACTGTACGCACATCCAGTATTATAATGTACATTATAATATAATATATTTATGTACAATATGAAAAAAGTGTAATAAAGTAATATAATATATTATACATAATATTATATATGTACGTACAGTACGAAAAAGATGCAATAAAGTAATAATATATAATGTACATAATATTATATATTTATGTACAGTACGGAAAAGATGTAATAAACTGATATATATTGTACATAATATAATATATTAATGCACAGTACAAAAAAGATGTAATAAAGTAATATAATATATTGTACATAATATTGTATATTTATGTACAGTACACGAAAGAGGTAAGACATGGTTAGATGAATGAAAAAGATGAAAAAGTACAGTATAAGATTCAATATTTTACTTTACCATTCTGAGTTTCTAAAAAGATTGTCTTCTTCGATGGATAATGAGTTTTGCATCATGACCTCTGTTCGAGATCCTATGATGCCCATGCTTTTTGTTTCTATTCCAGATCTGCCATCAGATCTCGATTTCAAAACTTAGATGTCAGAGAATAGAAGAGAAAAGAGAGGTGAGGAAGAGAATATAATTTGATTCCAGATTCGTCATGATGCTTTTTGTCTCACGTCATGGAATTTGATGAAGAGAATAGAAGAGAAAAGAGAGAGATGAGGAAGAAAAGAATCTCATCTGGAATTTTGCGTTTAAAAAAAAGGAGAGAAATAAATAAAAAAAAGGAAAAGAAATAATTAAATGCAAAACAAAAATGAAAATGCAAGAAATCAGGGAGATCTGACTTGAAAAGGAGCGAAGGTGAATAGAGGGAAACTATCCTTTGGGCATGCTTTGTTAAGGTCGGTAAAATCTATGCATACCCGCCATTTTCCGTTAGCCTTTTTGACTAACACCACATTAGAAAGCCAATCCGGATAATGCACATCACAGAAAAAATTAGCTTTTAAAAGTTTTCCTACCTCTTCAGCTTTAACATCATTCCTGACCTGGTCGAACACTCTACGTTTTTGTCTAACAGGTCGATAAGTATGATCAACATTCAGACGATGAACCATGATCTTTGGGTCAATGCCAGGCATATCGTCATGGCTCCAAGCAAAAACATCGATGTTTTCTTTTAAGAAATTGATCAGTTTCTCTCTCTGTTCTTCCCCCAGTCTTGTCCCAATTTTGACAAACTTTTCTTCATTTAGAAGCGGGACAGACTCCATGTCTTCTGTTGGCATTGCTCTTTGTTCGAACTCTTTCGGCGATACTACTGAGGGAGGCTGCTTCGCTTCTTCAGCGGGGAAGGCCGTTGCGAACTGCACCTCTTCCTCAGTTTGTTCTACCGCGATCATGTTTACCAGCGCAACACCCTTCATAGCTGTGTAATAACACTCTCGGGAGACCTTTTGCTCCCCTTTGATTACTCCTACCCCGCCAGAAGTAGGGAACTTCATCATCTGATGGTAAGTCGAAGGTACGCCCTGAGAGCATGGATGGTAGGTCTCCCCAATATGATATTGTAAGCTGATGGGCGACCGACCACTGTGAATTCTACCATTTTAGTGATGGTGTTGGATCTTCTCCGAAAGTGGCTGGCAATTCAATACTCCCTTCAGGGATGACCTGCTCTCCTCCGAATCCCGCCAAGGGTGTTGAACTTCTTTTCAATTTTTCTCTCCCAATTCCTAATTTTTCAAAAGCACTGAGAGAGAGTACGTCTACCGAGCTACCTCCATCGACCAAGACCCGATGTACTCTTAAGTTAGCCACAATAATTATCACCACAAGGGCGTCATTATGAGGCTGATGGATATCAACCACTTCTTCTTCATCAAAACTTATCTTTGCCTTTCGACCAGACATTGTAGAAGTAGAAAAGACCTCGAATCTGGGTGGGGCGTGACTCGCTTCTCGAGCGCTCGCCTTTCTTTTTCTACTTGACTCTCCACCAGCTGGTCCACCAAAAATAGTTCTTATGTCACCACCCAAAGATTTTTTACCACCTCTGTCTTGGTCTTTTCGTTCAGATCGAGCTTCGCGTTGTCCTTCTTCCCTTCTCATCACGAACTCCTTTAGGTACCCCTTTTGAATTAAAGCTTCAATTTCCTCTTTGAGGTCAAAACAGTCGGAGGTAGTGTGACCATGATCCTTGTGGAAGAGACAATATTTATCTCTATTCCTCTTATTCGACCCTGCCTTCATCCTTGGCGGCCACCTAATCAAATTTTTGTCTTGAATCTCCATTAGTAGTTGTTCAGCTGGGATAGTAGTAGAGGTGTACTTCTTGAACTTGGTCACAGGATTACCCCGCTCCTCAGTTCGTTGTTCTGTCCTGCTTCTTTTCTCGTCCCTGTACCGGTCATCCTTTCGAGTTATGTTTTCTGCTTGATCTTTTCTTTTGTGCTCAGGATGTCTACTACTCCCTCCCTCATCCGGAGCTTTTCTTGCACTAAGTAATTCTCCCGCGCTCATATACTTTTGTGCTCTTGCAATGAGTTCTGTGTAAGTAGCAGGAGTTTTTTTGCCTAAGGACCACAAAAACTTTTCATCCTTCAATCCAGCCATCATTGCGGTTAGAGCTATGTCATCGCTGTAACCTTCAACTTTCAACGCTTCACTGTTGAATCTTACTACGTAGTCTCGGAGACTTTCTCTCGACTTCTGACGCACAGTCAAAAGGTGCGTAGCAGATTTTTTATGATCTCTTTCGCCTAGAAATTGAGTTACGAAAGATCTAGTAAGGTCTTTAAATGATGAGATAGACCTTGGCTTGAGCTGCCTATACCACCCTCGTGCAGAGCCTCCTAATGTAAGAGGGAATGCCCTGCATTTGATAGCATCTCGGACTCCCTAGAGCTCCATCCAGGTCCGAAATGTATCAACATGCTCAACTGGATCCTTCGAACCATCATAAATTGCCATAGTTGGCATTTTAAACTTAGTTGGAAGTTCTACCTCCATGATGTCATCTGTGAATGGTGGTTCAGTTTGCTCGAGGAGATCTTCTAGTACAGAGGGAGCCTTCCCTCGATACTCTTTCTTCATATGACCAAGCTAGTCTTGGAGCTTCTTTAACTCTGGTGCCCAAGGTTGTGAACTTTCAGTAGTAGACCTTGCTATACTAGTTTGTGCTTTTTTTTTTCGTTGAGCACTTCTCTAAGGTCAGACCTTCCTTTCATGCTAGGATGCCTCTTGGGAGAAGACTTATTGGAAGAAGGAGAGTGTCCCGAGTATGTAGCCTCGACTTCCTCTTCGAACCACCCTTCTCGTGATTTCGCGACTCTGCAACACCTTCTATAGGTTCTTTTTCTTTTGTTTTCTTCGATCGTAAATCTTGGTTGTCAGCGGGAGCTTGTTGATCCGACCTTTGAGTGAGTATCTCTAGCACTTTTGCAAGATCTCGATTCACACCCCGAACTTGCTCTTCCAAGGCCTCTACCCTTCTGTCTGGCACAGGCGCAAGCCTTACCATTTCTCGATTTTCGTCAGCTTGTTGTTGTCGTTCTCTATTGCTATGAGTTTGATATCTCGTATTACGAGGGTTACGGTTCTCACCGTCATCCACATCATCACCGTGTTGACTTCTTCGACTCATCCTAAATGGTAGAGCACTTAGTTATGTACTCTTCCCCACAGACGGCGCCAAATGTTGTTGCTAAAAAATGGATAGCTTCCACGTAAGCAACGAACTGAAAGTATGGGACGAGTCAGATGTAGTACGTTGCACTAGAGGTCCTGCGTAGGTGATGTGCTGAGTAGTTGACGAGCACTGTTTGTACCTACACGAGAAAAAAGAGACCCGGTGTGGTGCTGGCTAACACCCTCCGATGCTTAAGTTAGTGCAAGCGAGCTAGTGTGCAAGAGAATTGTAGTAGAAATTAGTTACCTAATGAATGAATTTCTTCTCCTATTTATATGAGAGGAGTTTGATGACATCATCGTGCCACGTGTCGCGTCGGGATTGGGCCACATGTTGCTTCCCAACCACGTGTCGCTTGTTGGTCATGACACGTGTCATCATGTGATTGGATAACAATATAATGTAATTTCTTGGTCTTTGATACATAGTCTTATTAGATGACATAGACGTAGACTCTCGGGACTATGTAGACGTACCTTCCTAGGCGACGTAGACATAGCCTACCAGGCGACGTAGATGTGGCCTCCCAGACGACGTAGACGTAGCCTCATAGGTGACGTAGCTTTATCTGTCCAGGTGACGTAGACATGTCGATTGTGCATTCTTTGAACAAGTTTAGAAATTCCACGTGTACTGATATAATTTCACCCACAACAAATTTTTTTTTTTTTTATATATATATTTCTAATTGAGATAGTTTAAATTAACATTCATTTTTCAAGGTTTTATTAGTTTTTACGATTTTGATAAATTCATTATATAGTGAATAAAATAAAATTCATTACATTACATGAGAGTGTTAATATTAAAAATTCTGAAAACTTTTACTATTTTTCAAATTTACGATCCCGGAGTCACGTCCACATGACATTTCTTTTTTCATAATGATCTACGTGAACATGAATTGACAAGGAAAGAAGGAAAAGGGAAAAGAATACGCATTCTCTATCCCATCCCACCCTCGAGTCATGTCCAAATACACGTATGCTTCAAATGAGTGATCTCTATCCTATCCCTACCAACTCTATACATTATTAATTACAATACCATATATCCCATAATTAGTTTTTTTTATTTTCTTTCAATCAATGAGCTATTAACTTTCTAAGATTTTTTTAGATATAACATCAATTTGAGATGAGAGACTCGAACCTTCAACCTCATAAAAATAGAATAAATATCAAACCACTTAAGCTATGTCAAACCACTTAAGCTGTGTTCGTGTTGTCAACCTCCCAAGAATTGAAGCTTATCTCGTGTTTTTTTTTTTTAAAATGAAAAACGTCTTGAACTTTGCTTCCTTTGAGCATAAAACCAAATATGTTGGATACTAGTCATTCTCAATCTTATCTCTTAAACCAATGGACCATTTATTTTTGGGAAAAAAAAGATAATTTGCAATGCAACTACTTTGAAAGCTTTGATTTAGTTTTGGAACGACATTATAATTAGAAGCCAACTTCATCCTTCTTCTCGTTTCGTTTTCAGCAAGAATCAATTTTGTAACTCTCTATCTCCCCCTCTTCCATCAATATAGGGTGTTTGGTATAAATGGTAGATTTGGATGTGGGATCCATAGGCTTCATTAACTAAATTTAAATAAGTTTAGTTTAGTTAATAAATTATTAAATTAGGAATAGATTATAAAAACAAATCAACAAATTATTTTAAAATAAAATGAAAGTTTAGTTCCTAAAAACTCATTTAGAGAATAATTATTTAGCTCAAAATAAAAATAATAAATATTAAAAGTCAACAATCCATTAATTCATTAAATTAGATGAAATATGTTATTTTGATAAATTTTTAAAAGTTGTGCTATTTAAATAATTGCATGTTTTTTTTTTCTGTTATATTTTGATAATTCCCCATATAAATGAGAGATATTTTTTAATTAAAATAATTGGAATAAAAATTGAATAAATAAATTGACATATTTTGTTGCTTATAAGATAAGTAATAGTCAATAAATAAATATATAAGTCAATTGTATATGCAACCTCAATTATCTTAGGTAGTACATAAATGGTACTCTCAAATAGCAAATTTAGATGGGTTATTATTTTACTTATATATTAATATAATCGTTCAATGACTTGTTGGATTCAAAAATAGATTATCAAAATTAAATTAACAATTAACCGGTACCTAAATTAAAAGTTAAAAGGATAAAAGAGTGAAGATTGTAAGTTAAGGAATACAATACACTTTGTATATACTTATGGACCGGAATTTATAATTAAAATGTGGGTCTACCCAACCCTCCCAACAACTTTGATTAATATAAAACTCAAATTCAAATTCCATAACCAACCAAACTCAAGTTATATAAATTGAAATTAAACAAACCGTCTTGCCAAGAAAAGTGTAGAAAAATTACTTGAAGAATTGAGGAAAATGTTAAAAAAAAGTAAGATTTTTTTTTTTTAATTATCTATTACTATATATATATATATATATATATATTAGATATTACCATCAAATATGATATGGAAGGTCATAGAAGAGGTGATTGGATTCTTAATTTTTGGAAAGATTTTGAGGTCCCTTATCTTCACAATTCATGGCATCCTCCCCCAAATAGATTTGTAAAAATCAACACTGATGGTGCAACAGGGGGTAGTTCTTCGTTTGACTGTAGTTAGGGTGTTGTCATTCTTGATGAAAACAATCTTCATAGATCTGTAAACTGCTTCACTGATTATCTCGCAAAGCTTAAGATTTTTTAGGAATCCTCCGATTTGTGGAGTGATCTTTTTCCTCCTTGGCTTTTTTGACGAGGCCAGAGATTTTGCTTAATGAATTTTGTTGCCCTCGTTTGAGCTTTCCTTCTAAAAAAAAAATCATAAATAAATTTTGGGGCAATTTCAAATATGTTAGAATTTTTTATAATATTTACAAATTTGTTAGAAAAAAAAAAAATTTACAAAAATATTAGAATTTTAAAAATTTTATATATCAGTCAATCACTATTAGTATATCAGTGAATTATTAGTATATCAATGATAGTTTATCAGTCGATCATTAATAGTCTATCACTGATATACTATTATACATCACTGATATACTATTAATTATTGACTGAAATACTAATAGATTGACTGATATGACTTTTGAAATTCTAACAAATTTGTAAATATTTCACCCAATTATAATATTCATGTAAATTTCCCATAAATTTTTGGTAATTCAACAAGTAACACAAATGTTAATGTTTATTTTTTTAGATAAAATAAAATGTTATTGTAGGAAATCATTTTTAGCTAAATTCTTAATATAAATTAGGGTAAAGTACCCCTTTAGTCTCTGAGTTTTGGAGGTTGTGTCTATTTGGTCCTTGCGTTTTCAATTAGTGTCTAAGTGGTCCATGAGTTTTGGATGTTGTGTCTATTTGGTCCATGCATTTTCAATTTGTGTCTAAGTGGTCTCTGAGTTTTAGACACTATGTCTATTTGGTCCCCTAGATTTTCAAGAACTATAAGAAATAAATTTAATTGGTTCTTAATTTAACGTACTCGATAACTTCTTACCAGATTATTGACTTAACGCTGACATAACATGTTTTATTGGTCAAAATATGAAGATAAGATTAAATCTTTCACCTATAATTTGACATAATTGTTAATCTCATACCAGTATTTTGATCAATTAAACATTTTCTATCACTGTTAAGTCGATATTATGTTAATGAGTTAACAAATTAAGGAAAAATTAAACTTATTTCTAATAATCCAGAGACCATTTAGACACAAATTGAAAACTCAAGGACCAAATAGGCACAATATTTAAAACTCAAGAGACCAAATAGACATAAATTGAAACGCAAGATCAAATAGACACAATATCCAAAATTCAGGGACCACTTAGACACAAATTGAAAACATAGAGACCAAATAGACACAAGCTCCAAAACTAAGGGAACAAATGAGTACTTTACCCTCTAAATTATCATATTTAAAACTAATTGAAATTTAGGAGATAAAAAAAATTATGGGACTAGATTTGAAAATAATAAAAGCAAATTTTCCTGCAGCCTTCCCAATTCTGATACTACTAACGGTACCAAATAACTTCGCTTTGTCACCGTCAGATGACGTTTGACTAAATAGGCTCGCGTATAACGGGCAGCCTAACGTCCGTGCTGTCCGACGAGCTCTGATTGTCTGCGACCATTAGTAGCTGTGCTACCCTACTCTCACATCAAAACCAATTAAGAACCCTCAATCATGATTGAATTATTGTTACCCTATGTGAACTGAAACTAAACTTGATGATCTTGCATAATCAACGTGTGACCTTGTGCCGCGAGGTTCATTAAAATTTCATGATTTTACCTTAGTTACATCTATTTTAATATGAATCTAACTCAAATAAACGAGAAATTATTGGAGGGAGCCTCGTTGAGTCTGGCTCCTAAATTTTGACACTTTGTTATTTTAATTAATTTTCCTCTTTTACTTTTGTGAGAGAAAACGGCAAAAATGGAGAATAAAAATGTCCATAGAATTAAAAAAAGTTTTAATAAATCCTTAATCATTATCCTTAATATATAAAAGGTAGAATGTTTGAGAAACATTTTTAGACTATTATATCCTTTTAAAAAAATTTGAAATTACTATACATATCATTATATATACCCTTTTAAAATCTCTAAAGTGCTAAACATGTCATTGTTATTTATTCTCCACTTCTTATTAAATGACCATTTATATTCTTAGACTACTAAATTCATTTTTATCTTCAAATTGCATGCCATTTTTCATATACTCTTAGAAAAATAAATTTTTGAGTTGTAAAAAGAAAATAGGTTTACTATGTTAAGTGACTTTTTTTACATACTGATCATAATATTTTTTTTTCTCCTTTTTAAGTCATTTTTTTATATAATAAGATTAAAATATTTCTCTTCAATGAATAAGAAATGGTCAATTTTTTTAGATAAATTCTTTGGTTTTTTATTGCTTCCACAATATCAAATTACAAAGTAATTGAAAAATTAAATTATGATGTATGATATTTTATAATATTTAAATAAATTTATTTTTTTGAATAAGAAATATTTTAAAAATAAATTCTTTGGCTTGTTATTTAACTTAAAACTCTCGTCAAAATCTTTTTCTCCTTTATCAATTAAAAAAAAAAGGTGACCATACAATAGGCTCATGGTCATGGTTCATAGAATGATTAATTTTAGGGTTGATTGTCAAATTCTCTCCGGAACTATAAGGTATTTTAAATATATACTTTGAGATTGTGATACTTGAGAATGAGATAGATGATGGGTTTATATTTATATAGTGTTGAAATATTTTTTTTTATATTCAATATTTATTTTGGCATTTTATTTTGACAAAAAACTTATTAATAATTTCTTAATTTGTGCATAAATATTTTTATTAAAGGATTATTTCTTTTTGTTGCATCATTGATTGGCATTGATTAATTTATTGAATGTTAATTTGATTATGGCAAGTTTGAGAAATTTGTGGATCTTGATTGATTATTTTAAATCAATATATGGTAGTTATTTAAAGACATTTGCCACTAATATTTTTTACTATTGATAACAGCTACTACGTTTTGAGAAGGCTCAATTTTCGGATGAAATATTTTCTTGTATGGAAAGCTTTCCTTGCTCTACTGCCACTGCATTGACTGTTACAACATACATGGCCGGTAGATTTTCAATTTGACAGATTTTCCATTTGTGGAGTCTTCTTCATTTTGCCTATAAGATGAAGGCCTTTCTTTTAACTTGTTTCAACCAAGCTTTTTTTTTTCCTCACTTTTAATTCAGCCTCTGGTGCTTATGTTATAATTGTTGTGAGAGTTTATTTTGTGAGAATTATTATTTCAACACACTCTATATCGTAATTGCTTGGAGAGCATTTTGATTCTTCGGGAGGAAGAAGTCATCTTGCTCATACATCAAGGAAGGGAGTTTCCTTGATCCAAATCCGCAAGAGGAGCTTGTGGTATGATCAAAACAAGAACGAGAGGTTCTTGAATCAAATCATCACAAGGGGAGCTTGTGATCGAATCCATTGTAGACGTCGTCATTGCAAAGAAAAATCAAAGACAAAAACAAAGAAAAGAGTTCTTTTTATTTGTGCCTTTTGATTTATATTTATATTGAACGCCTAACGATTTTAGTGGATTTTTTCTGGGCGAGGCCCGTGGGTTTTTACCAGTTGGAGGTTTCTCACGTTAATCAATTTTCTGTGTCGATCTCTCTTCCTTACTCACTGTTTCGTTATAATTCTGTTTACTTCATTTCCGTCAAGCTCTTAGTGTTGCAACGTCAGTAGCTAAGTTTAGTGTAAATCTGATTTGCATAGTCTTGTTAATTTGCATCCTTAAAAGAAATTAATTGGAACGAAACTGAGAAATTAGGTCCTAACATATAGTAATGAGAATGACTAGTACAAACGATGTTTGTTTTTTTTCTTTTTATAAATATTTATCAAAACAAACATTGTATAGTAATGAGAATGACTAGTATAAATATTGTGTTTTCTATTGCATAAAAAAAATTATTGTTAACTTTTTTTTTAAAATAAATTATTTAATAAAAACCTAGACTTGTTTCAAAGACCAACACAAAACAAAACCCATTAGCTATGGTTTCAAAAACATGTTTACATATATCTACCCATCAAATAAGCTGACAAAAAAAAATATCACACTGAGTTTCTAATACATGATTCATGAAAAATTAATGAAAATGGCTCAAATAAGTAGTTGTGTAAAGTTTAAGTATAAAACAAAATGATTGAATGCATAAAGTTTAAATATGGCATCAACCCCTTTAGATTTTCAATATCTGATTTTAATTTCTATTAAATTTAATATTATTTTATTGTTACAATTTAAATTAAAAAATTGACATGATCTACTTTATTATAGACATCAATTTTAAGGTTTTATATATAATCATGCGAAACATTTCAATTAAAAAAATGACATGCATGTTTTCTCATACCACCTCTCCCTCTCTGCTTTTGCAAATAAATACTGCATTACTTAAAAGATATTTGTAATCGTGACGTTGATAATTTTATTGTGCGATTGATGTGATCATTTTAATATTTTATAATAATTGATTAATATTTTAAAAATCTGTTATATTTATTAATAGTTTTTAATCAATACTTCTATATTTGGCACCTCCCCCTTCTTGACTTTGTGAGAAAAACGACCTTAACTAAAGAGGGAGACATCACCATTGTAAGCCCACCAATTTCAAAAGTCAAGTCATTTTTTAAGACTTTGATTTGGTCAATTTATATGTCATGATATTTATATCATCGAATTTATCTCAAAACCAATTGATAATAAAAGGAGTAAACATGTTTCTTATAAACATTGTGAGATCTGATTATTTTTCGGATGTGAGATTCTCAACATGTCCGTTCAATATGGTGCCTCTTTTGGGTTTACTATTTTTGGGTCGGATCCCATTTTTAGACTGAAAGCTCGTTTGGGTTTGTTGGGCTCTGATACCATCTTGACATCATAAGGTTCTATCTCAAAACCAATTAATAATGAGAGGAGTAAACCATGTATCTTATAAACATTATGAGTTCCTTTTATCTTTCTGATGTGAGATTCTCAACACATTATGAGCTTATTCCTTAATTTATTTTTCAATATCTTCTTTCTCTCAATATTTTTTTAATTAGGTATAATAATTAATATATTCTTTTGAAATCTGAAGTGGAATGTCATGATCTTATAAATTTTTCATCTATTTTAAAAGTATTTCTTTTAGGGTGAAAAATTAAATTAGCCAGATTTTAAGTGCCAAGTTAATAACTGACCACCTTTTTGTGGAGTTAGTGGGGTGGCCATCTTAGCCGCACGTGGAAGGCAGATGTGGGCAGAAATTACATCGACGCCCCTAGAAATACATAGGGTATGATGCAAAAAATGTAGGAGTTGATAGTTGGCTGCATGCACAATCTACGAAGGGTCATTTCAATGCTATTTTTTTATTCATTTAATCGGAAGTAAATTGGCACGAAAACCCACCCCATCAAACTTCTTCCATACGCCAAACGCCTTTTCTCCCTCATCCTTCTTTTCGTAACTGCTACGAACCACACGGCTGGAAAAAAAAACGCACAAATCCTATACAAAACAGGTTAGGGTATCTTCGATATACCACTTCTTCCATTTTTTTTCCAAAGATTACTTGGATATTGAGTGTGTTAAGAAATGGCAGAAATGGTGAACACCCGCGCATCTGGAAGTAAGGATAAAAGGCCTGATAAAGAAGCCGAAGAAAGCGTAGACGTTATGGATATTCAAGAAGAAGGAGATGTTTCAGAAATGCGAGAAGAACAGGTACAGTTTTAAATGCGAAATGATATTTCCATGACCCTTATCAGGCTGCATGCCCCACTGAAGTTTTGTACGGTTTGTTTACAGACGCTTGAGAAGAGCGTTTCAAAACGTAATAAAACTTTGAAAATGAAGGCGCCAATGTCTGCATCAAAAAAAAGGCAAGCCAAAGCAATGGTTAGTGTGAGTCATCTCTGGTATTATCTAACATATATAGTTCATACATTGGATAGAATGCATGCATCGAATCGTTTGAAAATTTAAAAATTTCATCATGTCACTTGTATTGAAGGTGACAATTTGTGTTATGCCTAATATTCAGAATATACATACGGGCGAAAACTGGGACTTCGCTAAAGTTAATAAATAACAACGAGATATTTCGTGTATTCATGAACTATGGACCAAATTGGATTATAGCATCTGTATATTATGCAATGAACTATGTATATTATGGTGATAGAAAATATATATTGTATATACTACTGAAATTGTGTATATCATAGTGTCTATTGTGTTTTTGTATCTATATTTCTATCAGGGGCCAGCATTTATCCAATCAAGGGACAACTGGAAGAAAGACCAGAAGGTCAATATATTTTGTAAGACAAAACCACTGATAATACTGCACCAGAAGATGAACGATAGACAGAAGAAGGCTATAAAAAAATCTTTTCTCCACAATTTTTGGGACCTCCCAACCGGAAAGTTTCCAACACAACTACTCCTCCAGATCATAAGACGAAGAGTGCATAATGATGACAAGACAGTGCTAACATTTAACTTGGTGGGCAGTGTTGTCAACTTTACTATGCGAGACTTTGCTATCATAACTGGGTTGAATTGTGATGATGTCAAGTTCACAAAATTGGATGAGCTACCCCCGAGCACTATTGACGAATCGTTCTTCAAGAAACACACTGTCCGCAGTATAAACGCATTAGTGGATGAGCTAGAGGACTACGATTTTAAGAACGACAAGATGGCCATTAAAGTTGCAAAATTGGCTATGCTTGAAAGCATTATTATAGGAAAACAGAGGTCCATCAATATTGATGACCTCCACCTAAGAATTATTGAAGATGACGATGTTTTTGAAGCTTATCCGTGGGGAAGAATTTCATATGATTTACTGCGACAAAGTGTGTCAAATGCTGTAGGTAGTTCTGCGGCTCAATGCATGACTATTCGTGGCTTTTCTTATGCCCTTATATGCTGGGCATTTGAAATTATTCCGGCTTTAAGCTTGGGAGAAAAGTATGGACGACGGATTAACAATCAGGAGCCTAGAATTCTGAACTGGGATGTAATGAGGTTGGGCACCAGTAAGGAACTTGAGAAGGATGTATTCAACGAGAAGGTACATTGATCTTTTTGTAGTATTGACTAGCGATTTATTGCGTATGTTATGTATATCGTATGTACATTCATTTATTTGTCATGTTGTTTATCATTCCAATTGCAGCTAGTTGTCACAGGATTGAAGCCAATAGTAAACATAGAGAAGTACTACTACATGACAGAATTTGATCAAAAGCAGAAGCGAATGGAAAAAGAGGCGGCTAAGAATATCCCTGTAGAGTCGGCTGAGCCAGTGAAAGAAGAAAGTACTGATAATGACAATGAGGACGAAGAAAATGTAGACATCAGATCAGAAATCAAACAAGTTAAAAAATTACTTGTCGATGACCTTGCTTCTTTGAAAGAAAAAATTGACTCTATGTTTGATCTGTTTTACATGAGAAGTATGAGGTTGGATAAAGCAGAAGGAAGTGATGTTCATACACGCGATGGAGAGAAGGTGACATTTTGTTATTGATATAAGTTGCTAACCGCAATAGCAACTTTTCCATGACAGTGTAGTATACATACTATGCGTGATATGTGGATAAGCATGCTTAGAGTAATATACTTGTTATGGATAAGTTGTTATTGCGGTTAGATAGATTATACGCAATTGTTTAGAATCAATAGTGTAACTAACACTCCATACGTAATAACCCGTAATATGAACAATATGGTTAATATACTCAATATAGCTGATGGAATGCGGAAAATGTTATAGGTGCTGCATTCAAATGCGGGACCATCAAGTGACAAATGTGTGGATGTGGATGTGAATGTAGTCGGAGCTGCAGCAGAAACAGGTCACGCAGCCGGAGTTGAAGAAGAAAATGAAGATGTTACGGATGTACTTACATCAGTGGAGGAGGTTGTAGAGGGCGTTATGAGGGCCATCGAAAAAGAAGTAAATGTGATTTTTGTCTCATTACGTCATAAACTGCTGAAATAATTGATGTGTGCACTACTAATGAACATTTGGTATTATAGATTGGACAACACGCCAGTGAACATCCACCTCAATTAGAAGATGAAACAGCCAAGGACAATAATATTCATGTGCGTATTATTATGTAATGTGTATGCAAATGTATTATATGTATATATTTTTCCCACATTATACAGTTGTGTACAATTTAAAACCTTCCTATTGTAAGTATGTAGTAATGGTTATGATTTTGTATGTAGATCGGAAGCCA
Source organism: Gynostemma pentaphyllum (assembly GCA_028015215.1). Classification (NCBI taxonomy): domain Eukaryota; kingdom Viridiplantae; phylum Streptophyta; class Magnoliopsida; order Cucurbitales; family Cucurbitaceae; genus Gynostemma; species Gynostemma pentaphyllum. The sequence goes on along the minus strand of CM051353.1, from coordinate 16,018,620 downwards.
CCCAAGCGAAGATTCGGCGCAAACACTTGATGTTGAAACTGAAGGCGATGGCGTGCATGTGCTTATATTAAGTATATTCAGTATTTTACGTCACCTTCTCTGCACTAGTTTTCTACTTTGTGATACCTGTGTAACAACCAATTTAAAACCTTCCAAGTGTAAGTCTGCATTAATTGTTATGATTTTGTATGTAGATCGGAGGCCACCCAAGCGAACATTCGGCGCAAACAATGGATGTCGGCAACCAAGGCGATGGCGTGACTGTGCGTATATTAAGTATATTTAGTATTTTACGTCTTCCTATGCAATATTGTGCTACATTGTTATACTTGTGTAACAACTACATAACAATACAGACTACCTTGGATGGTGACATGGCTGAAGTTGAAGGGGACAAAGATTCTGATGTAGAGGTATGTATATTTTGAACAATTTTGTAACTCATTTTTAATAAATGTTGTATGCATTTATAACACGATGTATACCTTTCGAACACAGGGGCAGCGGCCGAAACGAGCAAATCTTCCTGGGCCTCTGTTTAGAGAGCCATATACAACTGCATTCGGTTCATCTGAGCCAAATGTGAAGGTCGTGACTAAGAAGAAACGAACCAAGGTAAGCACACGTGGGGCAGGCGGGAGGAAGAAGGCAAAAGTTGAGGAGCAGTCACATCCAGTAATGGAACCAAGTGCAGCAGCGAAGACAGTGGGTGAAGATGGACCACATTTTGACATACAGTTGACAGCCACTATAGCCGAGATACAGGGCGATCCACCTGTACGTAAGTAGGCTACACATCATCTTACCGTTTCCCTCCATCTAATGAACAATCGCGTAATCTAAATGCCCATTTAGTTAACTTTTGAGAAAACTCTTTTCTGTTTTGGATGATTTGCATTGCATTGGATGTAGTAGGGTAATAGTTCCGGTGCAGCCCATTTTGCACAAGCATGTGCTGGCTCACGCGACGTACGTAGTAAACCATTCAAGAATGCTTTAATTGCATTGCAAAATACTCTGAATATTGAGGACATCGGTTAACAATTATTGTATAGAACGTTCTGTATATTGCACATATTGCGTATATTGTGACATATGTCAGTTACAAACCATTCAAGAATGCTTGAGTATATTGCGACTATTATGAATATTGCTGATAGTACTTAACAATTTCATGTGTATGACATTCTGTATGGTGCACATATTCCCCATATTTGTGACTTGCGTCAGTCATATAAGAATTCATGTCTACTGCAAGCACTGCGTAATGGGGTAATAGTTTCCGGTGCAGCCTGATTGCACAAGTAAGTGATGGCTGACGCGACGTAGTTAATAAACCATGCGAGAATGATTTAAGATTGCACAAGTATGTGCAGGCTCACCCGACGTACTTAGTAAACCATTAAAAAATGCTTTACTTTCAGTGCAAATGTTATGAATATTGAGGATATCGGTTAACAAATGTTGTATAACAAATGTTGTATAACACGTTCAGTATATTGCACATATTGCGTATATTGTGACGTATGTCAGTTATAAACCATTCAAGAATGCTTGAGTGTATTGCGACTATTATGAATATTGCTGATAGTACGTAACAATATCATGTGTATGACATTCTGTATGGTATATGAAACGGCATGTGTATATTGAACATATATTGTATATTATGGCGTATGTAATTCATAACCATTGCAGAATGGTTTGACTAAATTGCGTTTATTATGAATATTGCTGTTAGCAGCTAACGATATGGTTTGTATAGTGCCCATCTTCCGTATATTATGACGTACGGCAGTCATATAAGAAGTCCTGTCTATTGCAGGCACTGCGTAATATGGTAAAAGTTTCCGGTGCAGCCCGTTTACGTGAGGCATATAGGAATTCATGTGTATTGCAGGCTCCGTGTAATGGGGTAATAGTTTCCAGTGCAGCCCGTTTCCACAAGTATGCGCTGGCTCACCCGACGTACTAAGTTCATTCAAGAATGCTTTAAGTTCATTGCAAATATTCTGAATATTGCGGATATCGGTTAACAATTGTTGTATAAAACAGTTTGTATATTGCAAATATTGTGTATATTGTGACGTATGTCATTCGTCAACCATTGAAGAATGCTTGAGTATATTGCTGCACTGGACAGAACTTCTTATATGACTGCCGTACGTCATAATATACGCAATATGGGCACTATACAAACCATATTGTTAGCTGCTAACAACAATATTCATAATAAACGCAATATAGGCAAACCATTCTGCCATAATATAAAAGATATGTTCAATATACACATGCCGTTTCATATACCATTTGTTAACTGATATCCGCAAGGTTCTAAACATTCGGAATGAACTTAAAGCATTCTCGCATGGTTTATTAACTACATCGCGTCAGGCAGCACATGCTTGTGCAATCAGGCTGCACCGGAAACTATTACCCCATTCATTTGTATGACGATCTGTATGCTGCCCATATTCCGTATATCATGATGATGGCAGTCATATAAGAAGTCATGTCTATTGCAGGCACTGCGGTATAGGGTAAAAGTTTCCGGTGCAGCCCGTGTGCACATGTATGTTCTGCCTCCCGCGACGTACTTACTAAACCATTGAAGAATGCTTTAAGTTCGTTGCGAATGTTTATAATATTGCGGATATCAGTTAACAATTGGTGTATGAAACGTTTTGTGTATATTGGACGTATCGCGTATATTGTGACGTATACAATTCATAACCATTGCAGAATGGTTTGAGTATATTGAGTTTATTATGAATATTTCTGTTAGCAGCTAACAATATGGTTTGTATATTGCCCATATTCCGTATATTATGACGAACGGCAATCATATAAGAAGTCATGAAAATGCAGGCACTGCGTAGTAGGGTAACATTTTCCGGTGCAGCCCGTGTGCACATGTATGTTCTGCCTCCCACGACGTACTTACTAAACCATTGAAGAATGCTTTAAGTTCGGTGCGAATGTTTAGAAAATTGCGGATATCAGTTAACAATTGGTGCATGAAACGTTTTGTGTACATTGGATGTATCGCGTATATTATGACGTATGTAATTCATAACTATTGAAGAATGATTTGAGTATATTGAGTGTATTATGAATATTGCTGGCAGCAGCTAACAATATGGTTTGTATAGCGCCCATATTCCGTATATTATGACGTACGACAGTCATACAAGAAGTCATGTCTATTGCAGGCACTGCGTAGTAGGGTAAAAGTTTCCGGTGCAGCCCGTGTGCACATGTATGTTCTGCCTCCCGCGACGTACTTAATAAACCATTCGAGAATGCTTTAAGTTCGTTGCGAATGTTTAGAATATTGCGGATATCAGTTAACAATTGGTGCATGAAACGTTTTGTGTATATTGGACGTATCGCGTATATTATGACGTATGTAATTCACAACCATCGAAGAATGATTTGAGTATATTGAGTGTATAATGAATATTGCTGGTAGCAGCAAACAATATGGTTTGTATAGTGCCCATATTCCGTATATTATGACGTACGGCAGTCATATAAGAAGTCATGACTATTGCAGGCACTGCGTAATAGGGTAAAAGTTTCCAGTGCAGCCCGTGTGCACAACCTATGTCCTGCTGCCCGCGACGTACTTAATAAACCATTCGAGAAATGATTTGGGTATATTTCGAATACGCTGAATATTGCGGATAGCATGCACTAATTTGTTGTGTAAAAAACGTTCTGTATATTGCATATATTACGTATATTAAGCTGTACGTAAAGTCATAAACCATTCAAGAATGCTTGAGTATATTGCTGCACTGGACATTACTTCTTATATGACTGCCGTACGTCATAATATACGGAATATGGGCAATATACAAACCATATTGTTAGCTGCTAACAGAAATATTCATAATAAACTCAATATACTCAAACCATTCTGCAATGGTTATGAATTGTATACGTCACAATATACGCGATATGTCCATTATACACAAAACGTTTCATACTCCATTGGTTAACTGATATCCGCAATGTTCTAAACATTCGCAACGAACTTAAAGCATTCTTCAATGGTTTAGTAAGTACGTCGCGGGAGGCAGAACATACATGTGCACACGGGCTGCACCGGAAACTTTTACCCTATTACGCAGTGCCTGCAATAGACATGACTTCTTATATGACTGCCATACATCATGATATACGGAATATGGGCACCATACAGATCGTCATACAAATGAATGGGGTAATAGTTTCCGGTGCAGCCTGATTGCATAAACATGTGTTGGCTGACGCGATGTAGTTAATAAACCATGTGAGAATGCTTTAAGTTCAATGCGAATGTTTAGAACGTTGCGGATATCAGTTAACAAATGGTATATGAAACGGCATGTGTATATTGAACATATCTTGTATATTATGGTGTATGTAATTCATAACCATTGCAGAATGGTTTGACTATATTGCGTGTATTATGAATATTGCTGTTAGCAGCTAACAATATGGTTTGTATAGTGCCCATCTTCCGTATATTATGACGTACGGTAGTCATATAAGAAGTTATGTCTATTGTAGGCACTGCGTACTAGGGTAACAGTTTCCGGTGCAGCCCGTTTACGTGAGGCATATAGGAATTCATGTGTATTGCAGGCTCCGTGTAATGGGGTAATAGTTTCCAGGTGCAGCCCGTTTACAGAAGTATGCACTGGCTCACCCGACGTACTAAGTTCATTCAAGAATGCTTTAAACCATATTGTTAGCTGCTACCAGCAATATTCATAATAAACGCAATATAGTCAAACCATTCTACAATGGTTATGAATTACATACGCCATAATATACAAGATATGTTCAATATACACATGCCGTTTCATATACCATTTGTTAAATGATATCCGCAAGGTTCTAAACATTTGAAATGAACTTAAAGCATTCTCGCATGGTTTATTAACTACATCGCGTCAGCCAGCACATGCTTGTGCAATCAGGCTGCACCGGAAACTATTACCCCATTCATTTGTATGACGATCTGTATGGTGCCCATATTCCGTATATCATGATGTATGGCAATCATATAAGAAGTCATGTCTATTGCAGGCACTGCGTAATAGGGTAAAAGTTTCCGGTGCAGCCCGTGTGCACATGTATGTTCTGCCTCCCGCGACGTACTTACTAAACCATTGAAGAATGCTTTAAGTTCGTTGCGAATGTTTAGAACATTACGGATATCAGTTAACAATTGGTGTATGAAACATTTTGTGTATATTGGACGTATCGCGTATATTATAATGTATGTAATTCATAACCAATGAAGGATGCTTTGAGTATATTGAGTGTATTATGAATATTGGTGGCAGCAGCTAACAATATGGTTTGTATAGTGCCCATATTCCGTATATTATGACGAACGGCAATCATATAAGAAGTCATGTCTAATGCAAAGCCTTCGCGTAGTAGAGAGCGATTCCCAGGTGCAGCCCGTGTGCACATGTATGTTCTGCCTCCCGCAACGTACTTACTAAACCATTGAAGAATGCTTTAAGTTCGTTGCGAATGTTTAGAACATTGCGGATATCAGTTAACCAATGGAGTATGAAACGCTTTGTGTATAATGGACATATTGCGTATATTGTGACGTATATAATTCATAACCATTGCAGAATGGTTTGAGTATATTGAGTTTATTATGAATATTTCTGTTAGCAGCTAACAATATGGTTTGTATATTGCCCATATTCCGTATATTATGACGTACGACAGTCATATAAGAAGTAATGTCTATTGCAGGCACTGCGTATATGGAGTTTATTATGATGTACGTAAAGTCATAAACCATTCAAGAATGCTCGAGTATATTGGTGCACTGGACATGACTTCTTATATGACTGCCGTACGTCATAATGTACGGAATATGGGCACTATACAAACTATACAATATACGCAATATGTCCAATAAACAGAAGACGTTTCATACACCATTTGTTAACTGATATCCGCATTACGCAGTGGTTGCAGTAGACATGAATTCTTATATGACTGACGTAAGTCACAATATGCGGAATATGTGCACCATATAGAACGTCATACGAACGAAATTGTTAAGTACTATCAGCAATATTCATAATACTCGCAATATACTCAAGCCTTCTTGAATGGTTTATGAACGACATACGTCACAATATACGCAATATGGGCAATATACAGTGAACAATTGGTTTAAGTTCATTGCGAATGTGTAGTATATTTCGGATATCAGTGAACAATTGGTGTATCAAACGTTTTTGTATATTGGACATATCGCGTATAGTGTTTCGTATGTAATGCAGACACCATTGAAGAATGCTTTGAGTATATTGAGTGTATTGTGAATATTGCTGATAGCAGTTAACAATATGGTTTGTTTAGTGGCCATATTCCGTATATTATGACATACGACAGTCATATAAGAAGTCATGTCTATTGCAAGCACTGCGTAAATAGGGTAACAGTTTCCGGTGCAGCCTGTGTACACATGTATGTTCTGCCTCCCGCAACGTACTTACTAAACCATTGAAGAATACTTGCGGTATATTTCGAAAATTCTGAATATCGCATATTGCACAAATTGCGTATATTATGACGTATGGAAGTCCTATAAGATTGCATGTGTAGTGCAAGTACTGCGTCATAAGGTAATAACGTTGTGTATACTGCACATATCACGTATATTATGAATTACCTAAGGCATATAAGTATTCATGTGTATTGCAAGCATTGCGAAATCGCGTCATAAGGTAATAACGTTATGTATACTGCACATAGTACTGAATAAATTATAAATAGTGCGTAATAGGGTAACAGTTTTTGTGTATATTGCAAAATCCTACGTAATATTTTAATATTGTTTGTTAGTTTGGTTAAGACGATATCTGTATATTGCAAATATTCAGTATATCGTAAATTACATAAAAAACATGTAAGTCTTTTTCTATATTATATACTCATTCATAACACTCAGACCGCAAAAATGGCTCACAGAACTATCCAATAGAAACAGTGTGTCGACCAAAAAGGCAATATAAATATCCATTGAGTACAACACTACAAAAGTATAGTTGGAATTACATACAAATCAATATACCCAACAAATTAACCATGTACAAAAGTAGAGTCTGAATTACATAAAAATCAATATACCCAACAAAATAACTAAGCATCAGGAGAGAATACTGAGAGCGTATGATGCTATCAACCCCTTAAAACATTACTATGATCTTCCTATGAAACATATAGAGAAGATCAAAATGATGTTTTATGGCCTGGGTATGCAATCTACAAAAAAGAAAAACCAGTGAAACATATTAATGATAGTTCAAAAGTGTCATGTCTTGTGCCTTTTAAAAGACATCACTGGGATGATTGGGAGATTGCTCTCGCAGTTACTCCTTTTATGACCATTCGCGTTGCATCTACCACATTTTAATACCTGTCTATACTCGCCCACGGATGGGATCCTAGTCCCGCGAGGTCTGCCAGCCTGGCGTTTAAAGGGAGGTGGTAATAGATGCAAGAATACAAGCTCTTTAGGGACGTCCCACTGCCTCATACGCCCAGTGGGGGTTATGGAACCCCCATATGTTCCAATCAGCGCAGCCCGAGAATAGAATTCATGCACATATGGCACTATAGGTATACACTTGAAGTTCAGAACTGCACATGCATGCGCGCATGGAAATAGCTGTGACTGCCATTTCCCGCAAGAACAATAACGATCACTGATATCAACGTTGTAGTCGTTGTGTGTATTAGACACCATGAACTTCGATGCGTCAGATGTCTTTACCTTTGGAAAAAAAAATATGCTCTGTATATTATATTGGTATAATTCGTATATCACAGGAAAAATGTGACAAAAGACGAAATTCAAAGAGGTAATGAGGGGTTGTAACCTGCATGCAACGTCCAGCAGATATACGCTTCTGGATCAACTCATGTGGAACCTCAGCAAGCATATTGGAAGACTTTGCTACTGCCATCCGACGAGTATGAAACCAAGATTGCAATTTTAGTAAATACTCTTCTATGAGAGCAACCAATGGGAAATCTCGGAAAGGTGTCATAATATTATTAAAGCTTTCTGAGATATTCGTTGTCATTATCGAAAACCGGAAACCATTAAACATGGATCGAGCCCAAAGCGGAAAGCCAACAATTTCAAGGTACTCCTTCAATTGAGGGCATATGTTAAACATTTGGTTGCAATGAAATTCCAGGTCAGCAATCGTATATGAACTAGCGGCGCGCATAAAAATCTCACCAATTCCCTTCTTCTTAAAACGACTTTTGATGTTGTTAGCTAAGTGGTACATACAATAGCCATAGTGTGCATCGGGGAACACCTTTTGGACCCCTTTCTTAATGCTCCCATGACGATCAGAAATAATAGCAAGACCTAATACATCATTTGGTAACGCAGCCTTCAGTTTCGTAAAAAACCATTCCCATGAAGCATCGTTCTCCGCATCAACCACGGCCATTGCAAGTGGAAAGATTTGATTATTCGCGTCCATGCACACAGCCGCCAGCATTGTCCCGCCATATTTTCCTTTCAAGAACGTTCCATCGACCGATATTACAGGTCTACAATATTTGAACCCAGCAATAGAAGCCTGTAGTGCAATGAACATGTACTTGAATCGAAATTCCTCCTGGTGTACCACGTATATTACGGTCCCTGTGTAATAATATACGTATGTTATGTATATTGTGTATAAACAGAAACTTGCAGTATAATAGAAAAAAAACAACAATAAATTGCTACCGTACCAGGATTCCTCTCCTTCACAACATATAGAAATTTGGTAAGGTTCTGGAAGGAAGCTTCAGGACTACCCCGGAAGTGACTTAGTGCTATCTCACGCGCCTTACGAGCCTTAGCGTAACTAACATGTACACCGTGCTCAACCCGCATCATTTCTTTTATCTCATTCGGTCTTAGTATTTTCCCACAAATTGGAGGACGAAACTCCTTGATGAATTCAGCAATTATTTCAGAAGTCGCCTGAGGATGATCATATCGAACATAGTCAATCCGGCATGTATGTACATTGTTAAATGTATGGACTTTGAACGCATCAGATTTTGCATATCTTGAACAATGAGCATGCCACGGACACCCATCCTTAATACATGCAAGATACACCCGCTTACGATTAGATCGAACAACACTAAAATTAAAGTTCTTCTTGATTGCCAACACCTTGAATGCATGCATTAGAAGCTTCTTGCTTGCGTATATATCATGAATGAGGATGTCAAATGTGCTCCTATAATCACGGATGTCGAGTCTATCAATGTACCTAACATCATCTGGAATAAAGACTCCATGACAATATGGTGATCGTAAACGTGGAGATAAAGGGTTGTCACAGTTAACGTCTTCTGACCAAGTCTGTATATTGTGCATATATGATACATTCACATTCTGTATATTGTTCTCTTCTTGTATATCATCGGATCCTGTTGCAGTGGGTGTCTGTCGGGCCCCCGCGGGCATACAACATGTATCCTGTATGTCTTTCATGATGGGTATATCCTCACATGTGTCATCAACAGTTGGAGAAATATGTTCGTCGCAATCGGTCTCCGGCACACTGTCAACATCTGAATCATCGATTATATTGCACCTACTTCTCCAATTTAGTTTTGATACGTTTTCTTCCTCCTGCCAACCTTCATCCTCTTCGCAGCTATGAAAGCCCACGTCTTCGACAACAATAACCACAGAGCATTTTACGCACGGAAGGTTTATAAAATTGAAAAAGAACTTGCAATCATCATCTACATTCATAGGAATATATTTGCAAATATTTCCTTCCGCGACTAGCTCAATAAACAACTTGAAATCATCAGGTACATGCAATGAACTACTGATGGAAGTCTTAAAGTCATGAAATACATGCGTCACAGGAATGGGGATGATGGAAGATGAAAATGACACATATTTATTCGCCGCATCCCACTTCCCATCTATCTTTGTCTCAATGTTCATTACACCCATTGCACTTGCGAAAAGATTAATCAAAATGGTTACCCCAGGCAGTCTTCAACAAGGAGTAGAAGGAAAAATAGGAAGGTCAGGAAACGGTAGGAAGACAAATTCCAGAATAAACCAAAACTGGAAAGGAATACAATATCTTACTATATATACAACCCTTCTATTCAAATTGAAACGGATGGGGAACTAAAAAAATGAAACTTACCAAGGAAGATACATTCAAATGCATGTACAGCCACAAAAAAAAATGAGGGGGAAAATCGAGAACAAATAAAAAAATAATATAAAAATGAAATGTACTTGCAAACTTCTATTGGAAGACTCCATTCACATCCACAATATGGTCAATGTAAGAACGTTCTTGAAGTTGGTGAGGTGACATAAGCGGACAGATGAACCTAGCATGAGGAAATCATTATATAATATTAAGGGTAGTTTAGGTATATTCAAAAAGCTTCCATACGCATGTGGCCAATATCTACAGAAAAGAAACATAGTGGCTAGGGGTGAAAAGATGGATAAAAAAGTTGCCATTTAAATATTTTTACTCTTTTAATTAACGTTACTAATAAACACGAGAGGAAGAGATTTCATGACTTTTGTATATAATTTGAAAGTGATTATTTACCCTTATAATTTGATTTTTAGTTGTATGATTAAAAAAAAAATTTCTTTAACATATTAAACGAAAAAAGTGGTCAATCTGAACATAACTCAATCGATCCTATATAAATGTTCGTTATCTTATAGTTGTAGGTTTAAGTCTTCTCTCTTATTTGATGTAATATTTGTTTAGGTTAAATGCAAACAAGACTCCTATAGTTTTGGTCAAATACAAACACACCCTCTATAGCTAGAAATTGAAAATTTATACCTTCATAGGACTAAAATTATGCAATTTGACCCCCTCTCAATAACGCTATTAACTTTCTTTTAGTCATAACTTCATCAAAATATTTGGTTTGGTTGTATTCATATACCCTTGATGATTTCAAAGTTAAGAAGTGACCATAATGTAGAGCTCGAAATGAAAATTCTAAAACATCTTGAATAATCAAAATTAGAGTTTCAAAAAAACAACACTACTACAAATTTGGCCTTAGTTGACACCATCATTTTCATGTAAGTTGATATTTTTGCTATAAAGCGTTAACTTATAAGAATTAAGAGTCAACAAAGAAAACTGAAAAATAAGAGAAAAAAACAAAAGCGTCAACTTTGAACAATACCGGAAAAATGTGATTATTGATGGCTTTTACGTGTCAACTTTCATGCATCAAAACATCAAAACGACATCGTTTTTACATAGTGAAAAATTGTGAATATTGATACGCTTTGCGTGTCAACTATTATTAGACCAATGGCATTTTCGTAATTAGTAGAATTACGGGATTGAACCCTAAAAACTATTTTTCTTTTCTTTCCTCTTCCTTCCAACCGCAAATTTCAGTTTTCATCTTCTCCATTGTTTCATTTTCAAGATTTCTAGTGCCAAGGTTCGTTAAATGGTGAGTTTTCCGTTTTCCTTCAATTCTTTTATCTTCTATTTCCTCTTTCTTGCGTCTTTCAAAAACTTTTCATCCTTGATTTTATTTTTTTCATAGATTAATTCATTCGCCAAGAACCTCTGATTTGCATTGCCAACTGTTTATGTTGATGTCGTAGTGAACCAACTCATTAGGTGAGTTTGATTTCTCATCCAGTTTTTTTTTTCATAGATTGGTCATTTTTAGCCTTTAGGTTTCACGCCTTTAACTGAATAAGTATCACTCGTTCTTCATCGTCCTTATCAAATGGCGAAAGAACCTGTTAGAATTCTCGCCACTGGTGCTGCTGGTACTGTATTTATTTCTCAATTTTAACTCTATTTTTTATGGTTAACTTAGATCTGATGTTGTTCTTTAGCTCATCCGTTTTTTTGATTTCAACTGCGATCAGATCTGTTCATTACTACTAGTTTTTGATTGTTTCGTTTCGAAATTTGCGATTCATTTACGTTTTTCATTCTTCTTATTGCTGTTTTCTCAGTCATGTTCGAAATTCAAGGGTTTATTAACTTTGCTATGTATAGAATTCAGTTTTCACCTGTTTTCTTACCTTTTTTTTAAATTAGAAGATCTCTAATTTATTGTAATTATCATTCGATCGTTGAGTTTCTTATTGTGTGTGTATAAGGTTTGCTATAATGAATGTTAAATTATTTAGGCGGGTAGTGATTCTTTCTAGTTTGATATTCACGGAAGACTTTAATGCGGATATTTTGAGGATGGAGATCTTGAGCACTCAAGTATTGGGGACCCTCCACTCATATTAACTTTCATGTAATGGTTTTTTTTTAAATCTAGTTTAATAATAAAATTATTAGTTAATCTTTTGCTTTACTGAAAGTGAATTATTGTTCTGAGCAGTTGGAGAGCTATCAGAAAGAATTAGAGGACATGAAAAATATGAGCAGACAGGAATATGTTGCTCATTTGAGAAGGAAAGTTCATTTTTGCCACTGTATTTTACGTATTCATCATTTATAATCAGTTCTTTACTTCTAATATTTACAGATAATCTAATATTTGGTCGATTAGTTATTAGGAGAAGCAGTGGATTCTCGAGGGGCGCTTCGATTTATAGAGGTGTAACAAGGTCTTTACAAGTCTCAACTTAATCATCTTACTACCAGATTTATGTTGTTTTTCTAGAGGAATGATTGTCTGTATGAAGTTTTCTGATTCACATTCTTTTGTATTGCAGACATCATCAACATGGAATATGGCAAGCTCGGATTGGCCGTGTTGCTGGTAATAAGGATCTGTATCTTGGGACATTCAGTGAGTGCTTTTGATCTTTGTTCTTTAAATGTTATGTTATTTATATATATTTTTAAATTTCAGTTTCCTGTGTATGCACCTTGCTTTTAAAAGCTATAAAGAATAAGTAATATGTCAGAAAAAAATTGATGATCTTGCAATTCTTCAGAAATTTTAAAGGCTGAGCGTGAGAATCTTTGCAATTGTTTAATCTCTTTTTTCATAGATAAAAGATTTCTTTTAAAGGACACAAGCAAAACGGCTTTAACTTTAAGTTTATCTTTGATTTTTGGATACATTTTTAGAATGAGGTTCTTTTATAGCCTTTGCATTTGGATTCCTATTTATTTTCTTCTACTTGAATGCTTGATTCGTTGTTTTAGGTTTTGTTGCTACAACTGATGCGGTCGAGGGATGCATTGGTGTTGCTATTATGGTTGGTGGATTCCCAAGGAAAGAAGGTATGGAAAGGAAAGATGTAATGTCTAAAAATGTTTCAATCTACAAGGCTCAAGCTTCTGCCCTTGAAAAGCATGCTGCTACCAACTGTAAGGTAACTGGTTTTCTTTTGATATTTATTTTTTATGCTCATTTACTTGTCATAACATAAATTATCCAAACTTTTCTAATTTTTTTCATGCCTTATTGTAGGTTGTTGTTGGAGTTGAAGCAAGATCTAGATTATACAAATAGCTAAGTCTTTATAGATTACCTATTTTGGTAGTCGTTGAACTCATTTTTTTATTTTAGATAAGTTAGATATAGTTGTTAGTTAATTTGTAATTATGTGTTGTTGTAGTTATGTTAAAGTTAATATAGAGATTACAATTTGTTGATGAAACTGCTTGAGCTTGAAGAGTGTTTTGAGATGAGAATATTATAAAATTGTGTATGCTAGTTTATAATGAATTTGTTAAAGATTTACGATATTTTTTTTTGTGATTTAAGATTTGAAGTTGACGTGCAATAGTTGTCAATATATAATTATATAGTTGATAACCAAAATGCCAATGATGTGTTTAATTGATATCTACTAGTTGTCGTATATAACATATAATTGATTGTTTATATATACGTCAACATTATAAATAAATATTAATACTTTTTATCAGTCAACAAAGATGTAAAGTTGACGCGTTTATGAAAGATGACACGCGATTAGATGACGCCAAAAATTTGTTGTGTATTCTCATTGTTGACGCGTATGGGATGTCAACTAATGTCAAATTTGTAGTAGAGGTTATGACTATAAGAAATTTAAACACGTTAGAGAGAGGGGTCAAATTGCATAATTTTCGAACTATAAGGGTATAAATTTTCATATTTTAACTATATGAAGTGTGTTTGTATTTGACCAAAAACACAAAAGTCTTATCCGTGTTTTGTGCATTTTTTTATAGAGAGCACACTTTGTCGATGTTTAAGACTTACAAAATTCGTTGACATAATGACAATTTGATTTATAGGTTAAAAATTAAAGGGAAAAAAATATAATTTTGGTCCCTGAGTTTTCACTTTATTTTTTGTTTGGTCTCCATGTTTTAAAACTCGACAAAAAAAATCCTGCATTTTGGTTTAGCGTTCTATATCATCCTCGCAGTAAAAAAGTTAATAGAAAATTGACGTGGCAATTTTTTTTCATTAAATTTATATTTATTATGTTGCTTATGTATCCACTACAAGAATTTTATGAAAACATGACCTTTTTTACCAGTCACCTTTTATATAAGGTGACAGGTTTTTGACTGTCACCAATCCCACTGTCACCTTATGTATATGATGATGGTCGCTAAAAAAGGTCACCTTTTAGAAAAGGTGACGGGTAAAAAACATTACTGCTTCTTAAAGATGACGGCTAATGTCTGTCGCCAACAAAACAATGTTTTTTTAAAAGCGTCACCTTTTTCAGAAAAAGTGACGTTTTTTCCTCGTCACCTTTTGTAACATTTGACTTAAAAAAAGAGACGTTTTCTAGTAGAAAAGGTGACGGTTTTCCCCATCATCAAAAGTAATAAATTAGAGAATTTTTTTTATAATTTAATAATACCACCATTTATTGGCTTTTTGCTACCTATGAACCCTTGATCAATCAACATAATAAAAGGTAAATACATTGTCATATGAAAATAAGAACCTAAGTACAATGTATTACAAGAACAAGCCACAAACTTAAGTATAATATTACAAATGATTCTTCTTCAAATGCTAGAATGTACACACAAAAGAACTTCAAAACTTTCCAATCTCCCCTCCAAAAAAACACACATAACATAACAAAACCTTCTCCATAAAAATTCCTCTAAATGACTAATTTTATTCTTTTGACAAAAATAGTCAATCAATATTCAAAACCCGTCCCCATTTCTGGCTTCCTAAGAGGGAATAAGCAGATGGATAGGAAAGAAAATAAAATTAATAAAATCAATTAGAATTTCATCTTGAGACAATGGAAAAGTGCAAGAAATAGATTATTTTTAAATCAGTTCGTAACTAAAAGAAGCAAGGAGTGCAAGTTTTTTATTTTTTATTTTTTTTTAAGATTCATAGCAAGGGTTGAATTAGAAACACACTAACCAATCATTTCTAAACTTTCCATAATGCTCTAATTACCACCCGGGTAAAAGTAGACTTAATTTTAAGCATCAATTAGTTATTTCAATCAAAGTAATTGTATCAACTATCAAGCATCTTAATTGTTTTCATTTTGGTGAGTGAGACTAGGAAATTGGCCAAGGTGAAGATAAGGTGTAAGGAACTAAAACAGTAAGAACCCAACTAAATATGAAATACCTGCTGAGATTTGGCAAGTATATGAAATGATTAATAAAACCCTAAACTTGCTCAACAAGTTTGCTTGGTGACCAAGTTTTAATTGTGGCCATGGATTTGCTTGGTGGGCAAGGATGAATTATGACCGTTAGATTTTACTTGGTGACCAAGACTATTTGTGTTATAAATAGAAGCAACCTTTGTTGGCAAATGCATCCCAAAAATACTGAGAGTGTATTTGTATTGGGTTAGGGGAGGGCTATGGTGAGAGTATGAGAAATATTGTAAAAGAAAGAGTTTACTTTCTTGAGGGCTTTTGAGCGTAATACATTCACTGTAACTTTTGATTTATTATAGTGAAATCTGCAGCAAGAGCAACTGGTTGTAGCCAATTGGGGTGAACCAGTATAAATCCTCGTGTCGTTTGATTGTGTTTGTTTCTTTATTTTTCTCGGTTAGTTCTCTTTATTTCTAGCGGTGAATGTGGGAAAAGTGGTTTTTTCCCAACAATACCAACATCAAATTCAAAAGAACAGATTTTTCAAAGACTACTTTAGTAAACTTATAAATATAAACCACAAAACAAAGAACAAGATACCAACAACTTAAAGAAGCTCAAAAAAATCAGTACAAGGGATGTAGGCCCCTAATTTTGTCCGGTTTTATTTAAAAATTAAAGTTTTTTTTAATAAAAAAAATTGAAATAAAATTGACCATTTTTCGTTGATTGAAGTAAGCACATCTTTTTTTAATTAGTCTAATTCAAAGTAAATTTGTTGCAAGGGGTAGAATATTCTAGATTCCTTATTATCTTCCTGAAAAATGAATTTTTAAATGCTTAGATAAAAGAGGAATGAGAAAAGAAATAGAGAAAAAGAGTGGAAATTCAAAAAAAATACTTTTTGTCAAAAGAGGAAAATGGTGGATATATGTGAGTGATTAAAATAAAAGAAAAATAAAAGAAAAGAAATAGTGGGAAAATTTGAATTCATTAGGCAAAAGAGCTATTAAAATAAAAATGAAAAATGAGTAATATTTCAAATATTATTTTGGGTAAAAAAAGGGGGAGATATATTTCAAATTGTTGACTAAAGAGGTAGGTCAAAAGAGGAGGAATGGGGTTTTCAAATTTCTAACTAAAAAGGGTAAAATTCAAAAAATAAAAAATTAAATTCAAAAATAAAAAATAAGAACCCAAAACCCTAATCCCCATCCTATAAATTCATCTTATTCTCCCATTTTCAAGAGGAGAGGGAGGAGGCCCCCAATTCTTATAAAAAAAGTAGCCACTATTCTCTAAATCTTCCACCTCCCAATTTTCCACCACTCACCAAATCTCTCATAACCACTATCTCCATTCCACCACCACTAGCCACTAGCCACTAGCCCATATTATCTTTGAGCCACCACTCTACCGATTTGAGTCCTCCACCATTTTTTTTACTCACCTAAAATCAAACCTTTAACTTTCACTAGATTACTACCCCATTCTACCCATTATTCATAAAAACCAATTCTCATAACTCTATCATTTCATTTTCATCACACACAAATGGGATTCAAGAGGTAATGGAGATATTCGTGGTAATCCCCTTCTTTATAGAAGCATGTTAATTTTTTTTAGTTACATAATTAGTGTTGAAGTTTTCTTAAAAACTGTTTTTTTTAGATTGAGTCTTTTGTGTTCTAATAGGAATCGTGAGTTATATTTAATGATTTTATTATGTGATAATTTTTTCATGAAACTAGACTTAAATATGAATCTATAGGAAAAAGAATCAACTAATTCCGATTTGTGGTTTGAAAGTTATGATTTTTTGAAGTTTGTTGTTCAAATGAATTTATAGGCTACGGGATTTTCTGAGCATGTTCTATTTTATGATGTTTCTGTACTGATTTGTTTAGTTTAATTATTTATGACTATTTTTATTTGAAACTAGACTCATAAAATAAAATTTAGAAATAAGAATCACTCCGTTTCGTTAAGTATAAAAAAAGATATGATTTTTCAAAGTTAGTATAAAATTCTGCACAATTATTTTTGTTGTAAAACGAGAATGAGGTACTTTTTTCATGAAAATTTGTTTTGTTTTTTTAATTAAAGATATGAATATTTTTGGGGGTGATAGTTTTATTCGATTGTCATATTTTGTATGTCATATTTATGTTTATGATTTATTTCCTTATCTTACACTAATTAACATTTATTATTTGTTAAGTTTATTGTTTTGTTTTTACTTAATGTTAAAAACTATTTTTTTTTTAAATAATTTTTTCTTTTTTTCTTCAAAAACTCATACCAAAAAATTTCTACTATTAAAATTTTGGAGTACAAGAATACTTTGATCCCAAAGTTTATGAATTAAGAAATTTTATGGTATGATTTTAAAACCAATTTGAAATAATTTTTTTCAAAACCTTTTTCATCCTAAAAAGTTTCCTATAAATTGAAATTTGGGAGTACAAGAATACTTTGATCCCAAATTTCATGAATTAAGAAATTTTATGATATGGTTTTAAAACCAATTTGAAATAATTTTTTTCAAAACCTTTTTCATCCTAAAACGTTTCGTATGAATTGAAATTTGGGAGTACAAGAATACTTTGATCCCAAATTTCATGAATTAAGAAATTTAGTGGTATGATTTTAAAACTAATTTAAATGATTTCTTAAAAAGTTTTTCATCCCAAAAAACTTCCCACAATATAAAATTTGGGAGTACAAGATACTTTGATCCCAAATTTCATGAATCAAGAAGTTTTATGGCATGACATATAAATCAAATTAAAGGACTTTTCTTCAAAACTTTCATTCCAAAGAACTTTTGATAATTTGAAATTGGGGAGTACAAGAATACTTTGATCTCAAATTTCATAAAATGGAAAGTTTTATGGTTTGATAATTTTATCATTGATTTTCAAAAAAATGTTTTCTAATGGCGTAATGCCACTCATAGTAATTTAATGATATCATTATAATGATTAATAATATGATCAAATTAACATGAGACATTTCAAAATAAACACACAAAACAAACTTTTTCCTAATGGCTTTATGCCACTCACAGTTATTTAACAATATCATTAAAATAATTAGTGATATTGACTAATAAATGTGGGACATTCCAAAATAATAATAAAATCACTTTGTAGTAAAGGGCACTTAATGACATATTTGAGATAAACCAAAACAGTAATCGTTTTTTAAACGAATGTTTTAGGGTGCTAATACCTTCCCTAAACATGAATAAACTCCCGAACCCATTTTTTTAAAATCGCATACCATTTTTATTTTCGTCTTTCTCGGGTGACCAATCACACCCTTTTAAAATCAATGATTGGTGGCGACTCTTGTTTTCTTTCTTGTTATTTTCTTTTACTCTTTTGTCAGGATGGAAAAGGAAATGTGCGTTTTTTAGAGAGGGTCGGCCGCTCCGCGTCGTTCGAGGGGTAGCGACAAGGGAAAAAACAGGTCAATTGCATTTACTTAATGAATCAATCAAAACTAGTGGGGGAATTCATAATGAACTTGGGTTGAAATTCAGGATGTAATAGTTTAAACAAAAACTATAGAAAGCTCAATTATTTTCTGGCCATTGAAGCTAAGAGGTACAAGAATGAGATCTACCTCACTCCATGCAAGTACATAATTGACAAACTGAAAAAAAAAGAACAAAATAAGAATGGAACATATGTAAATGCATCAAGTTTTTGTTTTTTAATCTTTAGCTACTAAAAAAACAAAAACAAAAGAGGGTCACCCAATAACTAGGCTAAAAAAACCTTTTGACTTTAGAATCAATCAACTTTGTTGTTCACAAACTTTTATTTTTTAATCTTCAACTACTAAAAAAACAAAAACAAAAGAGGGTCACCCAATAACTAGGCTAAAAAATCCTTTTGACTTTGTAATCAATCAACTTTGTTGTTCATAAACTTTTGTTTTTTTAATCTTCAGCTACTAAAAAAGCAAAAACAAAATAGGGTCACCCAATAATTAGTCTAAAAAAACCTTTTGACTTTGGAATCAATCAACTTAGCATTGTTTGTTCATTAACTTGTTTCCCAAAAGATGAAGTTTTTTTAACCCACCAACATAGCAAGTAAATCCTCATAATGCTACACTCCATAGGCATGTCTGTTGGGATTAAGGCTTCTATAAAAGAGTTCTCAAGCGGAATTCTCAAGGATCTTTTCTTGCGGTATAATATAATTCTAAAAACAATACATAAAAGAATACTAACCCTTATAGAAAAGTGTTTGGTACTTCCTCGCCTTTCTTGGTTACGATCTTGGGACCACCAAAAGGATTTTCCTCACTAAGCATAAAGGAGAATCAGTGCGTGGGCACAAACCTTTTTGGAAAAAGGAAGAGGGAAGAAAAAATCTTCCCATTAACCACTAAGGGCTAGCGGCGACAAAGAGAGATAGGGAGGAGGAATTTTCTAAGTCTTTCTTTTTGCTCTCTTAGTTGTGTGTTTTGGGGTAACCCCAAGCTTCCTATTTATAGGAAAACAAGGTCTCAGAAAATCTTTGAATATCTTTTTAATTATCAAATAATTAAATAAAGATATTAAAATATATTTAGAATAATTAAGATATAATATCTTATTCCATAATAAGATATTCTCATATCACAATTTAAATTAATCCAAATTAATTATTCCATATCTTACTCAATTAAATTAATCATACTAATTTAAATTAAGATATTCCATATCTACTTATTTAAATTAATCACACTAATTTAAATTAAGATATTCCATATATTTTAAATAAAATAAAATGCATAAAATTGGTAATATTGGACTTTTTTTTTCCTTTTATTTAGTAGAACAATTCTATTAAATATTTAAATAAATAAAACTCCTTTTATTTATTTAATTCCTCTTTAATTTGACAACTTCAAATTAAATAATTATATAGTCTCCTCTATTTAACCTCCCATTGGTTTTGGACAACTGGAAAATTAATTTAATGAAATAGACTATTCTATTTAATCTCTCTATTAAAATAATTAAATAGACTCTTCTATTTAATAATTAATCAAATAGACTCCTCTATTTAACCTCCCATTAATTTTGGACAACTGGAAAATTAATTTAATGAAATAGACTATTCTATTTAATCTCTCTATTAAAATAATTAAATAGACTCTTCTATTTAATAATTAATCAAATAGACTCCTCTATTTAATTTCTTTTAATTAATCAAATAGACTCATCTATTTTTATTTGCCTTAAATCAATTTGACGACTTCAAATTAATTACTTGAAACCATTTTTTCAATGAAATTAATCGATATTAATTTATGTTCTTAATTACATGCGTTAGCTCGGATGAATTAATGGACCTATAGAACTAAGATCCAATTATCTAGAATTACCTTTGATTAAAACTCCTTTTAACCAATTCACTTTTATCCAGAATTAAACAGAATAAAAGCCAAACGGCCTGAAATTGACAAAGTGTAAATCACTACCATATCGGCAGCCTTTTTCTGATAATCCTGGCCTTGCTACTATGTTGTGATGGTTGTATCTTATACGCCCTATAAAAGTGGCGTGATTCCAAGTTTGATTACAAACATAGCATCTTGGTGGAAGTGTGCATCTCCCTAAATGGAAACTGGCACAACTATTGTAGTAAGGATGATCCTATCCTTGTACTTTTGGTTGTCCATGTTGAGCTCCACCTCGAACCTGTTGTTGTTGCTGCTGCTGCTGCGGTTGCTGTTGTTGTTGCTGCTTCTGCGGTATCCCTTGACTAACATCGTCATCTTCTGTCTTCTTCTCCTGAGAGGAAATCTGTCCGTAGTAGCTAGTTTTCCCTTCCTTTCATAATATGCGAAATCCAAGAAAAGGATAACTCTTAAGCCTCCTTATTCAAATCTTGAATGAACTCGACTTCAGAGGTCATTTCCTTTCTTACAAAGCAAAACTGGTGTCTGTCAAACACCTTAGTTCAATAACATTCTAACCTTCCAACATAGGATTCACTTTAGAGTCTATCTTGAAAAGACTCAGTAGGTCTAAACTACGACCTACAAGTTTATCAATTTCTCCATCCAATTAGATGGTCAAACACAATGTGAATTGATGTTCACCAAACCATCTCATTATCTTATAGAAGTTACCGATATCACGGTCCATCAACTTCCTTCTATATTTCAATCAAATACCAACACTCCACCTTAGTGTTAGTCAATCTTGAAAATTTACTAAATATGGATCCTCATTACTCGACCTCGAGTATATTCAATTTCAGATTGATACACCATAGTGTAATAGCGACCAAACTAGGCCATTCACCAATTAACATTGTCGTTAATGGTACTCGTTGAGACTTATCACGAAATGTTCTTACTTCCTCTTTTGAGGGGCATCGCACTTTCCTTTTTAATATATTACTATCACAATGAATTGCCGTTTACCATAATCCAACTTTCTCTACTCAACTTAGGAACTTGTTCATTGAGTTAAATCTAGGTTACTGGACCAGAGCCAGACCGATTACTTATCAACAATTACTCACCTCCAATAGGTGCTTCATCTCTTAATTCTGGGCTCCAGACAATCATGTCCCCTTTTACACACAAATGTCAACACATATTTACTAAAACCACTATTTAGCAATTGGGTGACAGTTAAAGTTTAATCAATCAATGAGGATCAATCTCTCGGAGTATCTCGTCTCCTTTAATTCGACATCATGTCGATACTCTTAACGAGGTGTATAACCTCTAAAATTGAACGGGGTCATTTACATTCTCAGCATCCTTACCCAAATCTCAATCTGGGTCAAAATAAACATCACCACATAGTGGTTTTTATGAGGATGTGAACTATCACATTTACAATTAAACAACCTTCTCATAAACTTTAATACTATTAAAGAAATTAAAGCTTGAGAATAAAAGTTCTAGGCATACCTGGTGCCGTTGATCTCAGATGATGACTAGAGAGTGGACTTAAAACAAAACATGAAAACAAACATGCATCGCATGTAGTCTACAGAACCCTAAGGCTCTGATACCAACTGTGATGACCAGACTCTTTTTAAATAATTTAAAATCAGGTTGACAGCGGAAGACTTATTATTTGATAAAATTTGGCGTGGATATGTTTAAAACTTGGACTATCCACAACCTGTATACATTTTTCACAATCAGAGAAATTAAAAGTAAGGAAATACAATTCCTTTTCTAAAATTAAAAGAAGATTATAACCATAAAACTTAAGACGAAAAGCTCTTAAGAGCTTATAAACAAATTTACATCTCAAAGACCAAAATCAAAACAAAATAAGATAAGCCTTGAGACTTTTAAATGACATCTAGTCCATCTCCGCATCATCATCATCTCGATCAAGCCGCACCAGCTCCTCTCTCATGACCCGTACACCTGAAAATGTTTATAATATCATGAGCTAACAACAAAGCCCAGTGAGAATAAACAGAATAAAAAGTAGTTAGACCCCAAACCCGTATCCGGATTCGTGTTCAAGAACTTATTTACTCTTTGCTATCAATTCATTCAAAGAGTTTTATATCAAGTGTTCCACTTTTACTTACCAATTCTCCAATATAAGTGTGGAACTACATTCCAAGCATTTCTGGGTATGGTTTCGTAATGCATATTGTAACGTCCCATTATTTTGTGATAAAAAAAAAACTTTTATTTATTTTATTTCAATTTAAGTAATTAGAGTTTATTTATTTATCGGTAATTTAGAATTTGTAGTTTATTTCGGTTTTAATCTTTTAATTGACCTTTTTAGTTTATTTTCGTTTTAATGGTATTAATAATTATTAACCGGCCAATTAATAATTATTAATCACCATTGGGATATTTTGAGAAGTTCGGGATTCGTTTTTAAGCTAAAAGTCATAAAAAGGACGCAACCGTCATTTCCACATTTCTTAAATATCTAAACACTATTAATTAATCTTCTTTAAATTGCCTTTGACCACAAAATTGACCAAAATCTTCAATTTTTCTTCCTCCATACCCGTGGGTCTCAAAGAGAGAAAAGGAGATTTTGCTTTTTGTTCGTTTCTTGCCCGATCGACTTGATTCCGGGTCCATTGGAAAGGTATCGGTCATACGAATCTTTCCCACCTAACCTTCGTACTTGCCACTCGTGTTTTACGGAGATCTCGGTAAGTAAAGTTTCAAACCCTAAGCTCCAAATAGTGTTTTAATGGAGTTTTCTTTGATTTCCTTCGATTTTGTGTGGTGGAACTCGGTGTTTGTAAACTCGGGAGTAGTTTTAAGTGTTTTTGGAAACGATCCCTTAACCCTAAAACCGAGTTTCAGTCGAAACCCTTTCCTTTTGAAATTTACCCTTTTGGGTTAGAATTTATTGAAATAATGTTTATTTAAATTCAATTCGGGAAAGGGCTTAATGTTCAAAAACCATAATTATCGATACCCATTGAAATCGGGAATATTGAATTTGCTTAAAACCAACTCAAAACACTTTTAGATTGCCTAAAAGCCGGAAAACCAAACCCGAGGCCTATTTTCCTTGTGATGGCCGAGAGCCTCTTGTGGGGTTTTGTTGGGTTTTTCGTCGTTTTGTATGTTTGGTTGTTGTTTGATCGATAGTTGGTAAATTATTGATTTTGAGTTATAATTCTAATTGTAGGTGTTTTTGAACCGCTTGATTAATCGCTCTACCGGACTTAGGAGCGAAGTCATCTCTCTTTAAGGTGAGAATAGTTAGTATTTAAAGAAACTATAGAAAGCAAATAAGTGTGAAGGTTTGTAGAGTTTGAAACTAAGATTAGAATCTGAATCTAAGATTAGAGGGTTGTGAGTTAGTGCCCTTAGGATTAGAAGTTAATCCTTTAAGTGAGAACTTAGGAGTTCTCAAGGATAGTATTGAATCTTAGAAGATTCTAAGTTACATTCGATCCGAAACTAAGATTGGATCATTGGAAGTTAAAAGATCCAACTTGTTTTTAAACGATTAATAGAACCTCGGATTATATTAGAAGTTTAGAATCCTTGAAGGTATAGGTTAATCGTTTAAGTTATGATTCTACTTTTATTATTGATACCGGAGTTCGATCAACATATCATTCGTCCGAAGTTTACTATTTATTTACTTTATGCCCTTTTACTTCATACTTGTTTCAGCTACTTTAATATTGTACTTTACGTTTATTTACTTTTGCGAGCATATCACAACATCTCGCACCATAACATATTGCACCATAACATCTCGCATTATGAAAAGAAGGAAAGAATGTTGGACCTTTCGGGGAATGTCCGCATCGCCTTCCGAGAAAAAGAAAGGAAAAAAATGAGAAAGAAAAAAAGGAAAGAATGTTGGACCCTTCGGGGAATGTCCGCATCGCCTTCAGAGAAAAAGAAAATAAAGAGAGAAAACAAAAGGAGGGAAGAATGTTGGACCCTTCAGGGGATGTCCGCATCACCTTCTTCATTCATTCATGCATAAAGGGCGAATGCGTATCCTACGGGATGTTCTCATTACCTTCATGCATATGATCGATAAGAAAGAGAATCGAGATGTTATATTTTATGCAAAGTCATTTACTTTTATCATTTTATGTCATAACGAGTTAATGGAGGAGATTTGACTATAAGTGTTAGTAGTATCATCCTTTGGAGAGTATAGAATGAATTACCTAGAGTTTGGAGAACTTTAGGAGAGAATTGTGTCAGATTACTTGGACACAAATCGAAATGTGAGTTTAAGGTCTATCTTTACTTTTTATGCTTATTATTCTCACTGGGCTTAAGTTGTTAGCTCATGATATTACAAAAATTTCAGGTAATGCCCTGGCTAGAGGCCGTGGAAGGGGAGATGGTGCTGCGTGATCGAGGGATGCTGACCTCGAGATGGACTCGTTGTTGTAAAGTATATGTAAATATTTTTTTGTGAATTTCAAGACTTTGATGTTGTATTTAGCTCATAAGAGCTTTTGATGTGGTTTTTATAATATGAAATATTTGAACTCCTGATTTGGGACTTAAAGTCCATGTGAATTTATTAGATTGAAAAATTAGGATGTAAACAGGTTTTCGGCATGCCAACTTTCAAACAAAACCACGCAAAATTTTTCTTAAAATTAAAGACTTCCGCTGTTTTCTCTGATTTTAATTTATTTAAAAGTGACGGGTCGTCACACATATAGCATTTATATCTCATTTTTCTTTATATACCTTATACTATATACAAGGTTTATATTCAAAAGTTTAATCTCAAATTTCAAGATCTTCCAATTTGTTGAGAAACTAGTTCTTACATATATCACTTAATAGATATACAAGATTCAATACAACCTTGTATTCTCTCATTATCAATTCAATCCCATTTCTTTTCCTATAGCATTCGGCTATCAAAAGTTTACTTTCCGTTATTTTTATTATAATAATGTTAAGCTCACTCGGACTTAACATATTCAACAATCACAATTTGCGATTAATGACGATAATATTAGTACACATAGTCTAATCATTATTCATTAATTCGCTAAACAAGTGTAAGGACATATAACCTTTACATCAATATAACCATCACATGCGAATAATGACAGGTAATGAAACTCCCGTAGGCTAAGTTCATTCACCTCATTATCTCGCTTTCATAAATAAAATATACAAGTCCTTTTAATAATATCCTTCCATCTCTAGTGATTAATGACAAGTAATGAATCTCCCGTAGGCTAAGTTCATTCACCTCATTAACTCACCCACCGATACAGGTCATGAACTCCCGTAGGCTAAGTCATACTCTGTATCCTCGTATATGTATCATAGTAATTATGGATAATACTAGATAATGTGAACTCGCATAGTTCCATCATTATCTCATTATCCAGCTCCTCCAATCATGTAAAGTACTGCAACCTTTACATTCCTCATGATACATATACATAAACATAAAACGAATGACAATGCAAAGTACTGCAACCTTTACACGTCTCATTATTCCTCCCAATTTCGATTATGCAATATGATATGATATGAATTATGCTTTCGGATGCAAGTAAAGTAAATATAAACATTCAACATAATTGAAAGGGCATAAAGTAAAGGACATAAAGTAAAGTGCATAAGGTAAATGGATCATAGATGTCCTTATGCATAAAGTAAATAAATAGGAATTTCGGAAAAACAATAAGTAAATCGAACTTCCGATACTTTAATAAAAGTAAGATCTTCTCTTAAACAATAATCTTCACTTTCAAGGATTCTAAACTCCCAAAATAAAGTCCAAGGTTCTATTTTCAAGTTCCTTTTACCATTCTATCTAAAAGTTTGGATCCTTTAACTTCCAATGATCCATTCTAATCTCCGAAATGATTCTAACTTAGAACTTTCAAAAGTTCAATGTTTCCCTCGAGAAACTCCAAAGTTTTTAGTCAAAGAACTAGCTCTTAATCCTAAGGTCACTAGCTCACTTTCTTTTACTCTTAGGTTCGAATCTTAATCTCAACTTCCGATCGTACAAACCGTTCAACTTATTCGGTTTCTAAAACTACTTTAAATCCTATTTATTCTCACCTTAGCCAAAGTAGATTTGCTCCAAATCTCCGAAAGCACGATCAATTAACGATCCGAAACACCTACAATTAAAAGTATATCTAACAAACATTGATCAATTTACATCTAAAAGCTCAAAACGACGAACAACCCTAGAAAACCCAAAGGATACTCTCGGCCCCTCTAAGGAAAAATGGGTTTCGAGTTCGGTTTTCCGGCTTTTAGGCACTTTAGAGGTGTTTCGAGTTGGTTTCAAGTAGTTTCGAAGTTCCCGAATTTAATTATAATAAACAATATATCAATAAAAGTAAACCCCAAAACAACCCCCACGATGTAAATTTCAAACGGGAAGGGTTTCGACTGAAACTCGGTTTTAGGGTTTAGGGAAAGTTTCCAAAAACACTTAAAACAACTCCCGTACTTAAAATCATCGAGTTCCTTGGCAAGAAATTGAAGAATCAAAGAGAAAACTCCATTAAAACACTATTTGGAGCTTAGGGTTTGAACTTTAACTTACCGAGAAGTCCGTAGAACCCGAGTGGAAAGCACGATTGTTAGGTGGAAAGGAATCCTAGACTCGAGGGCTTTCCGATGCAACCAAAATCGAGTCGATCTGTCGAGAATTGAACAAAACCCAAAATTTTCTCTCCCCCCCCCACTATGGCTCACGGAAAGAAGAGAAGAAAAATGAAGAGGTTTGAAGTCAACTTTGGTCAAAATGGCATTTTAAAGATGAATGAATAGTATTTTGATATTTTTAAGAAATTTAGAAATGACGGTTGCGTCCTTTAATGACTTTTGACTTATAAATCGAAACCCGAAGCTCTTAAATTAATCTAAAGGTGATTAATAATTATTAATTGGCCAGTTAATAATTATTAATGTCACATAAGCGAATTTAAAGTATTAAAACGATTAAAAAGAATTTCGGACTAAAATAACTACTAAAATCGAAATCACTACTTTTAAATTAATCTTAAATACTTTAATTAAAATAAATAACTAATTAAAAAAAATCTCACTTCAAAATAATGGGACGTTACATCAGAAATCTTATTTCCAACGAAAGATAAAGCATTGGAATAAGATTACATTTTACTCAAATAATCCTTCATTGACAACGAATCCTTCTTTTGCGATTGCAGCTTCGATTTATATTACATTACTCGAGCCATATGTTGAGAAGAGAAAAGATTTGAGATACAAGTCCATACCTCACTCGAAGATTTACAGTCATTGATCTCTAATAAAATTGATTCAGTCATTGAGCCTCCAAGCCAAGAAGAAAGAAGTTTATCTTGACGTTTTCACAAAATATATGGTGGATTAGGAGTTGCTTCATTGTTATTCAGGAATTGCTATGGAATTTCTGGAGAATTAGAGATGTATGTTTCAAGACCATGACCTTCAATGGCAGACAAAACTTGAAATTTCCAACTGAGATAATTTTCATCATTCAATTTGATAATAGAAGATGAATTTCCAAAAGAAACAGGTTGTGAATTGGAAAGTTACAGAGTAGTAATAGTAGTTGAGGAAATAACTTTGCAGGTTTCAATTATCAAAAGATTTCTTCATTACATTCTTTCAATGATTACAAGAGTATTTATAGCTATATACAATAGCCTCAACTACTCTCTAACAACCTAATTACTCTTCTAACAACCAACTAACTAAAACAATAAATTTAGCTCTAAATTGAGCTGGTTTAATATAGCTCCGAATAAATTAAATATATGAAAGAAAAAAAATCGAAAACAACCTCTAATTACCATGACACCATCTGATTTTAAATTCGAGTAATTATGGACAACAACTTTTCAAATCTAACTTTTTTTTAATGATAAGTATTGTCTTTGAGATTTGAGGTTTGTTGTGTCTATTTGGTATCTAAAATTTTAATTTGTGTCTATTTATTCTCTGAATTTTAAAAAATATGTCAATTTAGTCTATGCCGTTAATTTTTTTATTCACTTATGTAAAAGAAAATCGATTATTGATGGTTGAAAAGCTGAATTCATGGATCAAATATACCTTATTTCTTAAAATCAAAGGATAATATAGACACAATTTGACAATTGAGGTACCAAATAAATACAAGTCTCAAAACTTAAGGGTAATTTTTTTTTTTAATTCTTATTTCTCTGTCAAACGTAGAGCTTAAATATATCGGTCAATTGATAATCTTGTTTAGAATTGGAGGGGGGAAAAAGAGGACAACCTATTGGATTATGTTATCATATTTTCTTGTAATAATGTCTTATATTGCGTGAGAATTTGAAATTTCTTGCGTTAACTTGTTTTATATGTAAAATATTATAATTGGTTGTCTTCTCTCTCTTTTTGGTTTTCATCTCTATCTCTCATTTGTAACTTTTATACGGCCCGTTTGGATAAGTAAATGTATAAAAGAATTTAAGAGATGTATTTTTAAAAAAACATTTTTTTAATAATTATTTTTAAAAATAACAAAAATCTTTTAGAATTTTCAAAAATGTCATTTTTAATAATTTTTAATGAAAGAAAATCATAAATTACTAAATTTAACGAAATGGTAAAAACTAATAAAATTTAAAAAAAAATGAAATTTAATTTAGAATATCCTAATAACTATCATAAAAAAAACACATCATTCTACAATATAAGAGAAAATTAATGAAAATGAACCCATTACTTTAATAAAAATTATTTATTAATTTAATGAACGTAAAAATTACTATTTTTAAAAATTAAGGTAGAAAAAGTTACTATTGACTATAATTTTTCTAATGTTAACTCTTGACCTATAAGACTTTTTTTTTAATCCGCAGAGACATGTTTATATCAAAAGTTTTGTTTCATAGGTTAAAATATTGAATATTTAGAGTTGAATATCTGAACCAATTCTAATTTATTTTAAGGTAGAAAGTTTAAGTCTCAGCTTCTCTAATTTGATATTATATATATAAATCTAAGATTTGAATATTTGATATATTAAAGTTAATAATTAAAATATCCATCTTTACCACTCTCATTTTTATCAAGGAGGTTGAAATTGAGGGATTCGAAATTGAAATTGAGGGATTCGAAATCACACCCTTTTCAAGATTGGTTTTTTAAACTCTAGTTGAGACCATTTGAGGGGTGTTTGGTAGAAGGGTAAGATGAGGTGAGATAGACTTCATTAGCCTAACCCATGTTTTCCCGATAGACATTTTTTTAAACATATTATTAAGAAAGGTTTAGTTACTCCGAGTTTGGCTTTCTTAAACCATGAATTTAAATAGTAAAAAGTGATGGTTTGTTAAACTCCTTAAAAGAAGGACAAAATATAGATGTTATCAACGGAAGAATGCCAAGGCCCAAAATCGAAAAAAAAAAGAAAGTACATGAACCCTATGGAGGATGCATGCTTGGGTGCCACCGCAGCTAAGTTTTTTTTTCTTCCATAAAAGCAATATCAAACAACATTAAATTCATATTGAAACCAAACTACCGAACATACCCAATAATTACAAATCTCAAATCTTATATTCTTAGATCTAGAAGAATAAACAGAATCCTTAACTATTCATCTTACAAACCCACGCACAAGTATAGATTAAGGGTCCTTTTGATAACCTTCTCAATTTCTGTTTCTTGTTTCTATTTCTCATTTTTTAAGAAATATAGTTGTTTGATAACTCTTGTTTCTTGTTTCTCATTTTTTTAGAAACACTTCCCAAAATTGTGTAAAAATTTTATAAACGACAAATTCTTGTTTCTCATTTCTCTTTTTTGTGTTTCCAAAGTTTTCAACACATTGATAAATTATTACGTTGACCCGTTTTGACTTATAAAATATATTATAAATATACAAAATTATATTAATATAATATTTTTAAATATATCATTTAAAATTGTAAAAATTTCAAAATATTTTTATTTTTTTAAATAAGAAACAGAAACAAGAAATAGTTACCAAACACATTTCTGTTTTTTTTCTTCCAAAAACAAGAAATAAGAAACAGTTACCAAACATATTTCTGTTTGAACAAGAAACAAGAAATATAAATAAGAAACAAGAAATGGAAACGAGGAATGTTACCAAATGGGCCCTAAATTTTTTTTATCGTGATGGGGATATGACTAAACTATATTCATAAACATATAGGGACAAGAGTAGCTAAGTATTTGAGCGGAACAATTCAATCAGTAAAATTTAGGTTAAAATCCATTCCACCCCATTTACTGAAAAAATAAAAATAATAAAAAAACCTTATCTTTCAACATCTGATGAAAACCAATTGATTTGATATAGATCTGAACACACACAAAAAAAAAAAAATTAAAAAAATCACATCCCTTTTTTTCTTTTTAGTAGATAAAATTTAAATTATTACTTTTTAATTAATTATTGTAATATACCAACTCATCATATACCCAATAATACCCAAAATTTTGTTTCCATGCAGATGAAGATGAAGACGAAGAAGACATATTTTCAAAATCCAACGTGTGGTCTGTCTCTGTGCATGAAAAAAAAATTAATTAATAATTTCCTCCACCCATTTTCATCTCTTTCTCTTGTCTATAAAAAAAGAAAAAAACAAAAACCCAATTCAGACCAGAATACCAAACCAAAGAAATAAAAAAAATGGAGATTGGAGCTGTGAAATCTGAGATTGACACAGCTTCAACAACCATCACCATTAAAGGTATTCTCAGCCTTCTTCTTGAAAACGTCGATGAAATTAAGGATGAAAAACGTCTCATTTCTCTTGGTATGGGAGATCCTTCAGCTTATTCCTGTTTTCATACCACTCATGTTGCTGAACAAGCTGTTGTTGATTCTCTTCAATCTGCTAAATTTAATGGCTATTCCCCCACTGTTGGTCTTCCTCAAGCCCGAAGGTTTTTAAATCTCTCTCTCTCTCTCTCTCTCTCTCTATCCTTTTTTTTTGTTCTTTTCTGGTTTTGGGATTTCGTTAATTTTGGAAAAAAAATTGATTTTTTTTTTGTGGGTTGATTTGTTGAGAATGTTGTTATTTCAATTAATGCATTTTTTTTTTAAATTGTAAGTTGATTAATTATCTGGGTTTGTCTTCAATTTTTGTTTTTGAATTGAATATTCTGTTTTCTGATTCTATCCCCTTCTTTTGGGTTTCCTTGATTTCTCCCTGCAATTGGTTTTGAGCCAGCCAACTTTGAATAAACTTTTTTTTTTTTCCCATTTTTCAGATGTTGGTTTATATTAATTTTTTATTTGCTTTTTGATTTTCCACAGTTGAGCTGGTAAATTAGAGGGGAAAAAATGTGGGTCTTGTCAGGAAAAGTTTAGATTGATTCAAGATGTCTGAAATTAAGATCTTGTTTAATGTGACCAACGTCGCAATATGACTCGGTTATTCATAACTATTAGACGTATGTCATTTGAGCTCTTTTTCTATTCAAATAATGTATCTGATGACGGTTATGAATGTGCGAGTGTGGCAACACCCAACTTCTTATTTTGGTCCATAATGAGTCTGTTTTTCAAAGTTAGGATTGTACCTACCAAACCTAGGTAGTGGTTTATTGACCAGTTGAATGGGCTTTTATTTCCAAGTCAACACTTGACTTCCAATTTATAAGCATTCACTTTTATTTTGTGTCCAACTAGACTCGGACTTTTTGTTTCAATAATTTTCTTTACTTCCCGAATTCAATAATTTTCTTAATTTTATATTATTAGGATGAACATGAACAGAAATTTTTTAAAGCAACATTTTAGATAACCCATATTGATCATCTGACACTCATGAAATGGAGTGTTGTTTTGACAGGCAGCATCAAATTTTAATGTTGAAGTTCTTGTTTTCTAATTTTTCTTTTTATTTAAATTTCACTTTAACAGATCAATTGCGGAATATTTATCGCGTGATCTTCCATATGAGTTGACATCTGATGATGTTTTCATTACATCCGGATGCACACAAGCGATTGACGTTGCATTGGCAATGCTGGCTCGGCCTGGTGCAAATATATTGCTTCCAAGGCCTGGCTTCCCGATCTATGAACTTTGTGCATCGTTTCGAAATCTTCAAGTTCGGCACGTTGATCTGCTCCCTGAACACGGTTGGGAGGTTGATCTAGATGCTGTTGAAACTCTTGCAGATCAAAATACTGTTGCATTGGTTATTATCAACCCGGGGAATCCATGTGGAAATGTGTACAGTTATCAGCATCTGAAGAAGGTAGGTGATCGAGATCACAACGGCCTCACGCACCCAATTTATTTGTACTACAAGAGTTCTCTTCTCTCTCTTTGCATAATGTTTCATGTTCGGTTGCCTTTTTAGATTGCTGAGACTGCAGAAAAGCTTGGAATTCTTGTCATTGCTGATGAAGTTTATGGACATCTTGCTTTTGGAAGTAAACCTTTTGTGCCAATGGGAGTCTTTGGATCAACTGTTCCTGTTCTCACCCTTGGATCTCTATCAAAGAGATGGATAGTACCCGGATGGCGACTTGGATGGTTTGTGACTAGTGATCCCTCTGGCACATTCAGAAAGCCCAAGGTGCCCTCTTCCCCTCCACATGCAATTCGGTAGCTAAGTCGGAAGATTATATTCTATTGGATGTTGATCATCATGACTCCACATATGATATGTATTTGTTCATTTCATGAATGGTCGGTTTTCTTGTGTCTATTCATCATCAAAGTTCATTTGTACATCATGGCTTACATATTAAGTCGTTCTTTCTGCTCTGTACATTACATGATCGAAAATTAGTCATCGGTCTTCAATTTTGCGTATGTAAACAATGAGTAACTAACCTGTTAACCTCAGCTGATGCTAATTGGTTGTATCTTCTTTCCTCACAGGTTATTGAGCGAATCAAGAAGTACTTCGATATATTAGGTGGCCCGGCAACATTTATTCAGGTTTAGTTCCTATGCTCCTTTTCAAATGCTGGCTTCTCATTTGGAAGCAAGTCGTGTTTATATGTAGTAATGTTCTGCTTTCGTGTTAGCTCGTTGATATTTATTTTAAGAAAAATTGACTGATATCACAGATTATAAAATTTACTATCCATCTTGGTAGTTTGTATTCACCTTGGCTTCACTTCACTAGTAATTAATCTTTAGTAGATGCAAATGGCAATGAGATTCTGGCTACAGAAGCTACCGTTATCAACATATTGAAACATGAAATTAACCTGGAATCCGAAAATGTCTTTCGATGTATTAATGGTAGCAAACTTCCAAGTTGGAACCTTCTACTCATTCAACTTCTGCCATGGTGGTTTGATGTATCAGGCTGCAGTACCTCGCATTCTTGAGTCGACTGATGAGGCTTTCTTCCAGAAAACTATTAATATTCTGAAGCATACCTCCGAAATTTGTTGCAGTAAGATCAACGAAATTCCTTGCATTACGTGCACGCATAGACCTGAGGGGTCTATGGCAATGATGGTAATGGAAGAAATCTCTCGTTAAGTTCACAAATTTTATAAAAGGTGATAATGCTTATCCGCTTATGATGCAATGATGCAGGTAAGACTCAATCTTGAACTTCTTGAAGATATCAGTGATGATATTGATTTTTGCTTCAAGCTTGCCAAAGAGGAATCTCTGATCATTCTTCCAGGTCAAAACTTAAATCAAACTTATTCTAATATTTATAAGTTCTTCTGTCAAATCCATCACACATGTCAAATGTGAAGAATATTTTTGTTCTTCCCGTTATAATTTCTGATCTTTAGCACGATCTGAAGTTCATCTTTGACTTACAATTAATTTAAAGGTTGGGAAATCATGTCGGATCTAAAGAATGATGAAGTCAACTTAAGCGAACTTTCGTTTACTCTTTCGACAATTATAGAGTTATACTTTTTATGACTTCCAAATGATCATTGAACAAATGAGTTTTTTTTTCTCTTTTCAACGACGGGACCAATTCAATCGGTGCTGATATTCACAAAACATGCTTCTATTTCAGGAACAGCAGTAGGGCTCAAGAACTGGGTCCGAATTACTTTCGCTGCCGATCCATCATTTCTCGAAGAAGCATTTGGCAGGCTTAAATCTTTCTGTCAAAGGCACACACCCTCAATAAAGAATTTTTGACACTACAGAATGCAACAACAGGGGATGAATACCAAAAGTTAGCTGATAGTTAATTAATTGCTCTTTTAATTTTAAATGGAAATTCCATAACTCCATTTCATGAACTAATCTTATAATAAAAACTTGTTTTAAAGTTTCTATACTGCTTCCTCTCTTGCTTTCTCAAATGTTGGTTGATGATAAAATTCTGCTAATGATATCAGCTACAGCTCCATGCAGAGAATTTCATTTTTGAGATAAAAAACAATTGCAATATGCAGACCTAAAAAACATTCTGAGACCATATGTTTGTAATTCACTCCATTGTCAAGTTGTCTAATTTTGATTTTTTTTTTGGTCTGACTAGCTCTTCTTCCTTCTCGAATTGACCATAATATTCATTCTTCGTGTCAACGTTGAACCGGGGTCGTTTGATACATGGGAGTCGGTTATGAGAATGAGTTTGTGAAGTTCATTCTAATATTTGGTTTTGTACCTGTTTTACAATTGATAGTGACATCACGTTTCCATATTTATTATTGGTAATGACATCTCATTCCCACCCACTAATATTATTTTCACTATTCATTCTCATTTCTATACAATTCAAACACATGCATCACATTTTAATCTATCTCATTCAATTCATTTCTAGACATTATAATCCTAGACTACACATTCTCAGCCAACGCACCAAACACCTCCTAAGATTGTTTTAATATAAAATTAATGAAGAATTAAAGTTATAATTTTGTTTTTAAATTAAAAGAGGTGTTGGAGAATAGAGCTGAAAGCTGCATCAAAAGGTTCTTTATACAAGACAAACTTCCAAAACAGAAAAGCTTTCGAATGAGTCAAAAAGTACGGCAGACTTGATCTTATATTCTAAACTGTATGATTTTTCTCACTAATATAACTTTAAACAGTATGCCGCCAGCCGTCTGCTTCCCATGTGTTCTTTTCTTATGTTAAATAAAACATAGATCCAAAAGCCAATTTGATGGCTAAGTCAAATTTAATCTTTTATATATTCTCAACGTTCTCTTTTATGTATGGGTTCAGATATTTATACGAGACCCAATTACATACAAGTGGAAAAAATATCATTACTAGAGTTCAAATTCAGGATCTCTTGCTTTGATACCGCATTAAATCAGGGATAATCCACTATATAGCCCAAAATGGCTACCCCTATGTTTTTATAGCCTCTTAAATTTGTTAGGTTTTTTTAGCCTTTTTAGAGTATCTTCTTTTTATATATTCCCATTTCACCCTTATTTATTTTTTAATATTTTTTTTAATTGTTGATTTTTAGTCCAGTTGATTTGATTTTGTAAATGATTATCTCTCCAATCTTTTTACAACATTTTTTTAATTATTGGTTTAATTCTTCCACAAATCGTGGGATTTGTATTTATTCCTTTTTCTATAGATGTTTCACGTTTCATCATTTTTTAGGGTTCATTCTCTTTCATTTCTATTCGTATCATCCCTTCGTCTATCATCATTCCCGTTGTTTTTTCTTTTAGTTTTTTTTTTTGTCAATGGATTCGATTTTTGTTGACGCTAAGTTTTCTTTCTTTCTTCTTCTTCTTCTTCTTCCTTTTCATCTCTTCATATTCCTTAGATCTGCGATTTTCGGATTCCTTAGATCTGCAACTTTCGGGATGGCCAAGGTCGAAAGTCTTTTCTTCTTCTTCTCTTCTTCTTCTTCTTGGTTTTTTTTTCTGGGTTCGCTGTACAGTATACGTTTATTTATTATACTGTACATGAATCCTTCTTTTTTTTTTGTTGGGTTCGTTGTACAGTTTAAGTTTTTTTATTATACTGTACATGAATGTGGTTCTTCTTCTTCTTGTTGTTTTTTCAAGCGTTCACTGTACAGTACAAATTTTTTTATTATACTATACATGAATATGGTTCTTCTTCTTTTTGTATTGTACAATTATATTGTACTATTTTTCATCTGTCATTTTTTTTAAAGTTTTTTTATTAAAGTACTTTTATTTTTCGTATACTATACCTTATTTATATTTATTATTTACTTTAATTTTTAATGTATGATATTTGTTTATTTAATATATTTTGTAATTTTATTGTTGTTATTATGTGAGTTTTCTTCTCTTTTTTTATTATATAGTTTGTTTTTTCGTTATTCCTTATTGTACAGTTTTATTTAGAATACTGTACTTTATTTAAATTTATTATTTACAAAATGTTTTTAATGTATATTATTAGTTTTTTTAATATATTGTAATTTTTTTGTTTTTTTTTTCGTGTTTGTCTTTTTATTAATGTATAGTATTTTTATTAATACCCTCATCTTCTTCGTTGTCATTTGTTGTTTTCCTGCAATTTTTTTTTCTTTGTAGGTTTAATTTTTCCTATAAATCTGCCAAGATTTTTTCCCTTTAATTTCAAATTTTCTCTTTTATTTTCTTTTATTGTTTTTTCATATTTAATGTTTCCTTGATTTTAGTATATTCAAATCTTTTTCTCTTTTTTATTTATTTATTTTTCTTAATTTTAGAAGGGCATCATTGTATTTTCATTCTCATTTAAAAATTCCCTGGGGCTATTTTGTTTTATCTTTTTCTTTGGGGCTATTATGCTTTAGGTTTTTTGAATTTGGGCTATATACCCAGTTTTCCCATTAAATCACCACGTTTTTGGGCCGAGGAAAATTTAATCTTTTATATATCCTCGACAACTTTTAATCTTTTGCCACATTATTATATGAATCAATGGCCAGTTTTTGCTTTCAAATGAAAGAGAAATCATTTGTCTCTCTCTACCCTCCAAATACTTGTAGACAAACTGCAACCAATTCAATTAAGAAAATATTCTCTTTTCACAAACACCCCATATATTAAACCACAACTGAAGAATCATTACATTAAGTTTTAGTGGTTAATTGTATTATTTCTTTGTTGAATTTATAAATTGATTTCACCTTCTTTGGAGCTCATCTGTTTTAAGGTCTACAAATTCCTTTGCATTTTACTCAATGGAGACCATAAACTCTTCTTCTGATGAAATAAAAGGTGTGATTTTTCATTTTTTATTTTTGTTTTTGTGAAGTTTAATATTGTTGAGCCTTTTGTGATTGAAATGGTTGTTGATTCTGCTTGTTTGAAGATGCATTGATGATTGATCATGAAACTGATTTGAAGGTTCATGTGTTCTCATCCTCCTCTGAGGTAAAGTACTCAAAAACCCCATATTTGTTCTTTTTTTTTCCTCCTTTTTTTGGGGAAATTTTTGTGATTTTTCATTGCTTCCATCAAAATATTTTCAAATTCTAGAGAGAGTTACTGAATTAGTTTGCAAGCAGGGTAGACAATCAATCGAAATGGCTTAATTACGGTTTGATAATTCAACTAAGCCGCCTTTTTTAACTTGAATGCCTTAGAATATGCAGAATAGATGTAATCTCTGAGGTTTCATAGCATCCAAACAAATCCAATTTGAAGTAGCTGACTGCATACTGCCTTTTAGGCAGTTTTCTTGTAATCTTCTTCTCACTATCGTTAACAACATCGTCTTCGTTTCAAACAGTTGATTGAAAAACTTAATGAGGAATGGAGTTTGGTAAAAAAGAAACCATATCCAGCAATGTACTCCAGCGTTTTCGGTGGAATCATTACAGATCCAGCTATGATGATGATTCCTATTGATGATCACATGGTTCATCGAGGCCACGGTGTGTTTGATACAGCTATTATTTTAAATGGGTAGGTACATGATTCTGCAACCAATTAAGTTCAATTTCCTAAAATTCTCAAAAGTTTTAGCACAGACTTTCCTTATATAATATTCTTTGGTTGGGGTATCTAACAGACATTTGTATGAGTTGGATGCCCACGTCAACCGCTTCCTTAGATCAGCTTCAAATGCAAAGATCACTTCTCCCTTTCCTCGGTCATCTCTTCGGAGCATTCTTATCCAATTGACAGTAGCATCACAGCTCAAGAAAGGCACTCTAAGATACTGGTTAAGTTCAGGTCCTGGTAATTTCCTGCTCTCTCCTGCAGAACATGCCAATTCTGCGTTTTATGCAGTAGCCATCGACGAAGACTTCTCTCAATGCAAAGACGGGGTAAAAGTAATAACATCTACAATTCCAATGAAGCCACCTGAATTTGCAACAATGAAGAATGTGAACTACCTACCTAATGTACTTGCGAAAATTGAAGCTGAAGAGAAAGGGGCATTCGCTTCCATTTGGGTCGATGAAGAAGGTTATATTGCAGAAGGTCCAAATGTTAATGTTGCATTTATAACAAATGAGAAGGAGCTTATCTTGCCTTCTTTCGCTAAGATTCTCTCTGGGTGCACCGCACTCAGGCTTCTAAAGCTAGCACCAAAATTGGTTGAGCTGGGGAAGCTGAATGGTGTTAGGACCGCAAACATTAATGTGACGGAAGCCAAAGGTGCTGCTGAAATGATGTTTGTAGGAAGCACACTTCCTTTACTGCCGATTATCGCTTGGGATGAAGAGCCCATTGGAGATGGTAATTATCTTCTGTCTAATCTAAATTTTTTTCTTTTATGCTAATTCAGTTATATAATCTGTTTCTTCCTGTCCATCAATTGTTGAAGAAATATTGTTTCTTTAATATAGTTTAAGAAATTTATTTAAATATGATTTGCCAACATCTTAAATGGTTTTTACAAGAAAGAAAATGAAGCTGATTAGCCTGAATGTTTTTGTTAATCTGAGCATATGAGATGTTCTTATAAGAGTTTCCATTGATCCTCGATAACAGGAAGGGTCGGAGAATTGACGATGGCTCTCTCTGATCTTCTTTGGGACGATATGGTCTCGGGCGCTGAGACAGAGAGGACACCTGTTCCTTATATATAGGGAAACTTGAGTCCATGGAATCACAGATGCTAAAGGTTGCTTAAGGAATGTTATCTGCTGAAACGAATGGATGCCTCATTCTTATTGCCTATTATGGCTGAGGTCTTGTGTATGTATTTCATATTTTGCCTTCTTAGGAAATGAATAAAGGGAAAAT
Source organism: Gynostemma pentaphyllum (assembly GCA_028015215.1). Lineage (NCBI taxonomy): Eukaryota > Viridiplantae > Streptophyta > Magnoliopsida > Cucurbitales > Cucurbitaceae > Gynostemma > Gynostemma pentaphyllum. The sequence continues at coordinate 15,978,443 of CM051353.1, read as the reverse complement.
ATCTATGGGACATGTTTCATGATTGTTTTTCAGTCATGAAAATATATTGTGAATGCAATTGTTTCACTTTGACGTTTGCGTCGATGGAAATGCAGTTGTGTCGTTATTTGGGTGGAGACTCGTTTAACTTTTAATACTATGATGCATTTGCTTCAGAAAGAAACAGACCAAATCAGGCTGTTATCCCATGGACATTACTTTAAAACTCCAAATGCAACATGAATTCAAAATAATCAAGTTTAGTTTGTTGGTCTTTGTGGCTTTCCTCGACTTCTGCCGATGTTTCTGCTATCACTTTATGTTCCGTATAATTATGTATATAGTTAAATTTTTCACACAGAATCAGGAAAATTCTAAATGGGAAATGAGAAAACTAGTTCTTACTTTTGAATAAAAATCTGCAACAAGATTGATGTGACGAGCAGAACAACTAAAGGAATCTATTTTGTTGCCATAACAAGATTCTCTGTGAAGGATACCAAGTGAAAGCCATGACATATAAAACTTTTTTTCAGTTCCTCACATCCTTGAGCAAAGCTTCTGAGATTTGAGATTTTGTTCTAAAAAAAACTAGACATAAACTTAATATTATCATAGGATGTTGATAATTGTTTGATGCTAGCAAAAGGGGAATCTTTGATTATTATTCCAAGTCAGAAGTATAGAATCCAACATTGTAATTAAAACATATTGGTTATGACAAGAGCCATCCAAAAATAAAATAAGATATTAAGGGACTCATTTTATTCACATAAATGTTTAGTGTTAGGAAGCCTGAATTTGTGAAACAAATATTGAGATTGGAAAAAATAGAACGATTTTAAAGTTTGCTACCTGAAATAAACTTCAAAGGGATAATAAGGTTTAACACTCACCCATCTTTTTTCAAAAAAAAAAATATATATATACACTAACCAATCTAAGAAATCCACCAAAAAGATAAGAGGAAAAAGAGAAGGGAAAAAACATAATTTCTTAAAATTCACTTGAATTCAACTTGACTTGATTGTCAAAAAGACTTGCAATACATAGGTTTATATAGCTCAAAATCAAGCCTGTTTACAAAGTAAAAATTAATAAAATTAAAAACTTCAAATTTTCAAGACATGGGAAATATAGAGGTTTAAACACTCCCAAATTAGTAAAAGAAAATCCCATCTTCACCATTCTGTACTAATTAAGTCATAACTTTCTCTAGGAATCTTCAAATTCAATTCCTTAAAATGCATTGTAATCTTGACTCAATTGTGTTTTTAATGATATCTTATTTTGTTATAAAATTTAGGAAAATTCAAGTCATAATCTCCTGAGAAACTAACCCATTATTTTGAAGTTGAATGGTTTCTTGGAAACTTTAGGGCCCGTTTGGTAACCTTCCAAATTTTTGTTTCTTGTTTCTATTTCTCATTTTTTTAAGAAATGGAGTTGTTTGGTAACTCTTCCTGTTTCTTGTTTCTCTTTTTTTAAGAAACACTTCCCAAAGTTGTGTAGAAATTTTAGAAACAACAAATTCTACTTTCTTATTTCTGTTTCTTATTTCTAAAATTTTCAACACATTGATAAATTATTATGTTGTCCCATTTTGACTTATAAAATATATTATAAATATCCAAAAATTATATTGATATAATATTTTTAAATATGTCATTTAAAATTATAATATTTTTTTTTTAAAAATGAGAAACAGAAACAAGAAATAGTTGTCAAACACATTTCTGTTTCTTTTTTCTTCCAGAAACAAGAAATAAGAAACAGTTATCAAACATGTTTTTGTTTCTCTTTTCAAAAAAACAGGAACAAGAAACAAGAAATAGAAATAAGAAATAAGAAATGGAAACGAGGAACATTACCAAACGGGCCCTAAATAACTAAGTTACAACTCTTCAATTCTCTGGACACTCGTGTGTCAATTTGTGTAATATGTATGTGATACATTAATTTATACCATAAAAAACATATATATATTTTTTTAATTACTCATAAAAAACCTATCTTTAACATTATGGTAAATGGATTTTTTTTTATTTTAAAAAGTTAACACATAATGGCATCATACTTTAATTGTTTGATGAGTGAAAAATAAGAATGCCAAGATTTCATGTAGACCTACCTGAAATGCCATGGCGAATTCTTGTTCAAAATCGGGACGAGGATGAGGATAAGGATTTTTTTCCTATTTAATTTTGGTGAGGGGAATGCATTTTTTTTTTACTATTGAGTGATTATATCAAAATGGGTGAAAGGAGGATTGACCTTTCAAACTAATGGAAGGTAATGTTGACGAGTGAGTTATACTTTGGTTGATAACGGGAAACATATCTATAACATTATCCTAATTCTTAATAAAATTAGATTTATGTGAAAAATAAGGGATGATGTTAAACATTTGCCACAATGAGATTATCTCTCTCTCTCTAGCTCTAGCAAAGAAGTCAAATGACGTTTTAAAATAACTTGGGTAAAGTTTTTTTTTTTCTTTACCCATGAATTTTGAGGTTTGTATCTACTTCGTCCCTAAGTTTTGAGAAATAGGTTAATTTGTATCTATTTCATCCCGAAATTTAGGGAAATAAGGTCTATTTAGTCATTGAAGCTAGTTTTCCAACCATCAATAAAACAGATCGCTTTAAATATAAAAAGGAATAGCATAGACCAATTTGACCTATTTTTCAGGTTAAAAATTGAAAACATATGAACCAAATGGATACAGATCTTAAATTCAAGAACAAATAGATACAACCTCAAAACCCGAGGACAAAAAGATACTCTACCAAGTAAAAAAAGAAAAGAAAAGGAATGGATGTCTCATTCTTAGTGCTTATATTCTGGCAAAGTTCTATTTCCATAATTTGATGTTTGCTTCTTGATATATCAATAATCTGACAATATCTGTTTTAAGAAAAAGTCAGAACAAAACTGAAAACCCCCTACCAACAGTGAACTGCTTTTGCATGCATTGTTAGAATGTGACATTTTTTAATCAGTGGGAAAAAGGAAGGCTTTTTCCAATCACTTCATATTTGAGTGAAGAATCGATTATCTACTGAACTTGAGATGCCGTATTGCAGTCCTAAAGTAAAAGTAAAAGTAAAGGCATCAATTTCATTTGTCTCATTTGCTTACTTTTCTTTTCTTGTACAAGAATCTCTCTTTCTCTTATTTTTCACTTGCTTAGTTTTTAACTCGCGCATAGCTAAACTATTTAGCATCTACTCTCTTCTCATAATATCAAAATTTCGAATGTTTCCTCCTCAATTTGATGTGATATCTAAAAAAAAAGGTTTGAAAATGATTTTTAATAAAATTATTATCTTTATAGTTATCTATGTTTTTTTTTAATTTAGATATCTATGTAAATTACCCTTAAATCTTAAAAAGGAATTCCCTCTTTTTCATTCTTTTAATGCATAGGACTTTTCTTAATGAAATTAGTAGTCACCGTATTTTTTTTAGTAGTTTTTTAAAAATGACATTTTAATAATTGATTTGTTTTATAAAATTTCAAAAATGACATTTATGATATTGAGATCCACCAATCTCAGTATGAGAAATGCTATTTTTAAAATGTTTCAAAACATTTCCTTTATTTTAAAGAGGAATTTCATTAGGTAGCAAATTTGATGTAATATTTGTAAATGTATCATTACTTAAAACTCTTTACAAATATAGTAATTTTTGCAACTTTTATAAGTGAATAACATTGAATATGTGAATCGATGATTAACTTATTGTAAAAAAATGTAATACAATGTTAAAAAATTTCTATATTACAAATATACTTTTAAGAGTTGATATTTTTACAAACTAGTCCAATACTACGTGCGTTGCACGTGAAAACATTTTTTTTTGACAATTTAAACATATTTAATCGTATATAAAAATATATTATATAAGAAAGTTTGAAATTCTCTATAAAAATTAACAGAAAAAATATATATTATTTATACTTTTCTATATGAAATAACTAAAATTATAAACCTTGTTTGATTAAAAAAACCAACCTAAAAAGGTAAACAATATAATTAGGCTTATTCTCTTTCATACAATTCACCTATTTTTTTCTGCAAACTAAATTTTATATTGTATTCAAACTTAAGTTGTTCAAGCCTAAACCAAAATAAAAAATCGAGGAACTGAAGAAAATTGAAGAAAAAAAATGTAAGGTTTGATGGGAAGAAAAAAAGAATCGAGATGCATAAAGTTATATGTAAATCAAGAGTATCAATTTTAGCCCCAATTTTTTCTAAAACCGAATTGAACCTGTTAGGAATGGTGTCCTAGAACTTGTAATTATTTAATAATAATAATTTATTAAGAATAAATTAAATAAATAAACATAAGTTCTTTATATTATCTAGATTGATTCAATTAATGATATTAGGAATATATGGAAATATATATGTAACAACCCGGAAAATTCCCAAATACATTGAAATACATAAACACAGCGGAAGCAAATAAATATCATCAAATAGTTCTCTTTATTGAAATCAAATTCAGAAATAGTTCATAACCGATCGGTTTATTAAAATCAATAAAACATCAAAGAAAAGGCAAATTCATCCATTGCCTAAGAATTCTCAAAATAAACATTAACTATTGTTTTTATTCAAAACAAAACAAAACATGAATCATAAAGTTTTCCCCAAACATAATGATAGATAAAAAGATTCGCTAGCGAGCAAATCCACGCCAACCGGTCACCACCTCGAACCGCATCAGCCACCCAGTTTCTTCTTTCCTTTACCTGAAAAAAAATAAGTGTAGCATCATGAGGCTACGCCCAATGAGTAGAAAAATGTTAAATTAAAAATCACGTCATGAGAGATTTTTCTAAGACTTTAAGTCCTTTATCGGTTTCACAACTTCCGAAAACACTCTTTCACCCAAAACTCTCATAACTAATACATCCCTCCACATTATCTTTTAATCCTCAAATTAAAAGAATATAAACTTTCGAAACAGTTCTAATCTCCCATTCTCAATTTAAAACTTTTCGATCATTAACTTTCCTAATACCTCTAATCTCCTTTTTGTCCGCAAACAAAAAGAGACTATACTCAACAAGGCATTTAAAAACTGTTTTCACATATTTAAATCCTTAAGAATTTTAAAATATTCTTTTCCATTGTACATATGGAATGAACCTACCCCGTTAAGTGCTATAAAGTCGTGCACAACCGTATAATCTCCCTTAACGGCGAATATTCTTCTTTAAGCAAGGCCTTTGCTTAAAGCGAACCTGCTACCATATTACTCGAGGTATTTAAGTAATATGATCCTATACATCACTACTATGATGTTCATACGAGTCTAAACTCACACTTCTCAAATTACCCTCATTAAAGGTCGAAAATTTCCTAAAATGAAATTCTGGAAAAATTCCCTTAAAACCACACTAAAACGCCCAAAATTCACCCAACAAAACAACCTTGGGTCACTTCCAACAACTCCCAGCACTTTACAAGTCTAGAAGCGAAACTAGCCTAAACTAGTGTAGTTTCGCTCCTTTTTCGGGCAATTTAAAGTTTCTAAAAATCTAACTAAATTTCGGCAGCATAACACCTATAATAATCCTCCCAAAAAAGTACCTAAACATAGAGAAAAGATTCCAAAAGTCCAGAGCAAAGTAATAATAATTATCTAGCCACCTAGGCTTAATTGTTGGCTTAGTGGGCACTAATTCATCAATAAGGCATTCATGGACAGCAACTTAGAAACATCTTAAAAACATCCAAAATATGCATAAGTGTTTAGTTTCAAGCCAAAGATCACAAAGAAACAACTTATGTAAATACTGATACCAAAAGTCACCTAAAGTATGCTTTAAAATCCAATTTTGTCATACTAAACCTCCAACACATCATTCTTTAAAACAGCCCCTAAACATCCTTAATATACTTTTAGACACCCAACATCATACTTAAATTTCAGAGTTTACCTGTAAAGAAAAAGAAAAACACAAACAAGCATAATTTAAAACTTAACAAATTTCCACTCACCTTTTCAAGCTTAGTTTTCTTCCAAACTTGAACTCCTTTCCAATTTAAATTAAGAACCTGAAAAGGCACCTAAACCACTTAAAACCTATTCTAAAAACCTAAAATTACAAGAGAAAGAAAAACCACGAAGCGAACACGAAGCGCCAGGCCGAAACTGCGCAAAGCAGCCCCATTATGGGGCTGCCTTGCCACGGCAGCAACAGCCTTTTGGGCTGCTGCTGCCGCTGCTACTATGGCAGCGGCCCCGTGGCTCCCCGGTTTGCACCGTTTGGTGGAGAAGATGCATGTAAAGGGCTTTTTCCAAAAGATTAATGTGACGACCCGTCACTTTTAAATAAATTAAATTCAGAGAAAAACAGCGAAAGTCTTTTAATTTACGAAAAATTGGAGTGGTTTTGTTTGAAAATTGGCATGCCGAAAACCTGTTTACATCCTAATTTTTAAATCTAATAAAATCACATGGACTTTAAGTCCAAGATCAGGAGTTCAAATATATATATCATATAAACATCAACATTAGACTCTTAGGAGCCAAATACAAAATACAATTCATTAAAGTTCTTAAAGTTCATCAAAATAAGACATAAACTTTACAAATCCATTAGTCCATCTCGAGGTCAGCATCCCTCGATCACGCAGCACCATCTCCCCTTCCACGGCCTCTAGCCAGGGCATTACCTGAAATTGGTTGTAATATCATGAGCTAACAACTTAAGCCCAGTGAGAATAATAAGCATAAAAAGTAAGGATAGACCTCAAACTCGTATTTCGATTTGTGTCCAAATAAACTGACACAAAACACTCCTAAAGTCCTCCAAACTATAGGTAATTTCATTCTATACTCTCCAAAGGATGATACAAACTAGCACACTTAGTCTAATTGTTCATCCACTAACTTGTCATAACATGAAAAAGAAAAGTAAATAAATAAACTTTGCATGATATAACATCTCGATTCTCTTTCTCGTCTATCAAATGCATAAAAGTAATGAGTACTTCCCGTAGGATACGCATTCACCATTTATGCATGAAATGGAGGTAATGTGGATATACTATCCACCATTATCCTTATATATGAAGTAGTGTGGGCAATTATGGCGTCTCACCAATACTTATGTATGAAGTAGTGTGGGCAATTATGGCGTCCCACCAAAACTTATGCATGGAGGAAATGTGGACTTTCTCGTATTCCACCATTAACCCTTCGTTTTTCTTTCTCACTTTCTTTTCTTTTCAATAATGCGAGATGTTATGCATATGCTTGCAAAAATAATAAAGTAAATGTAAATGATAAAGCAACCGAAACAAGCATAAAGTAAAGGGGCATAAAGTAAAGAACATAAAGTAAAGGGGATAAAGTAAAATAGATAGAATCCCGGATGAACGATATATCAATCGAACTCCGCTAACAATAATAAAAGTAAAGGTCAAAACATAACGATTAACCTAAACTTTCAAGGATTCTAAACTTCCAAGTGATCCAAAGTTCTAAACTCCGAAACTAATCTAACTTAGAATCTTCTAAGATTCGAGGTTTTCATCGAGAAATCCTAAGTTTCTCGCCTAAAGGATTAACTTCAAATCCTAAGGCACTAACTCACTCCTTTTACTCTTAGATTGGATTCTAATCTTAGTTTCGATTCTACAAACCATCACACTTATTCGATTTCTATAATTACTTTAAATCCTAACTATTCTCACCTTAATTAAAAGATGACCTTGCTCCTAAGTCCGGTAGAGCAATCAAACATGCGGTTCAAAAACACCTACAAAAGGATTAATATCCCGAAAATTAATAAATTACCAACTAACGATTAAACAACGATGAAACAAGCAAAAGATGGAAAAATCCACCAAACCCCCATCAAAGAGGCTCTCGGCCCTCCCTATAAAAAGGGTCTCGGGTTTGGTTTTTCGGCTTTTTGGCAATTTAAATACGTTTTGAGTTGGTTTTAAGCAAACTCGATAATCCCGATTTCAATGGGTATCGATAATTAGGGTTTTTGAACATTAATCCCTTTCTCGAATTGAATTTAAATAAACATTCATTCATTAATTTCTAACCCAAAATCAAACCCAAAAGGGTAAATTTCAAACGGAAAGGGTTTCGACTGAAACTCGGTTTTAGGGTTATGAAATAGTTTCCAAAAACACGTAAAACTACTCCCGAATTGACAAACACTGAGTTTCACGGCAAGAAATCGAAAGAAAACAATGAAAACTCCGTTAAAACACTATTTGGAGCTTAGGGTTCGAAACTTTACTTACTGAGAACTCCGTATAATACAAGCGGCAAGTACGAAGGCTAGGTGGAAAATGATCGTAGGATCGATACCTTTCCACTGGAACGAGAATCAAGTCGATCCGGCAAGAAACGAACAAAAACCAAAAATTCTCTTTTCTTCTTTGATGCTCACGGCAAGGAGGAGGAAATTTGGATGAGTTTGGTCAAATTTTGAAGTCAATGGTGAGTTTTTAAAGACAAATGAATAGTGTTTTTAGATATTTTGCAAATTGGGTAATTACGATTTTGCCCTTTTACGACTTTTGGCTTAAAAACGATTCCCGAACATCTCAAACTATCCCAATGGTGATTAATAATTATTAATTGGCCCGTTAATAATTATTAATACCATTAAAACGTATTTAAATAAATAAAGCCATTAAAATGAATTAAAAATGAAATAAATTACTAAATTCTAATTTAATAATAATTAAATGAATTTTAATTACTCAAATTAAAATAAAATAAATAAAAGTTTTTTTTTTATCACAAAATAACGGGACGTTACAATTAAGGTTAGGGTTTCTCTAAGGTTTGAAAAGAATGGAAAATTTTGAAGGAAAGAATGATAATTTTTGAGGACTTTGATAGGTTAAAACCATAATAACACAAAATTCCAGAATTTTAAAAGAAGAGAAAATTCCTTACCTTGATCTCAAATGGCCACAATACTCTTCTAATCTTCACCACCCTTCACCAAAGGAAACCCCAACAAGAAACAAACCTAAAATCAAGAGCAAATTGAATAAAAAGGCTCGAGATATCTTGAATTTAATCCAAGAAGGAAGAAGAAGATGAAGAATTTCTTACCTTGGTCACTGTCTTTGATTTTCACGTGAAAGAGGCAAAGAGAGATTGAAACCCTATTTTCTTCCTTTTCCTTCCCTTTCCCACGCCACCTCCTTCTTCTTTTTTATTTATTTTTTATTTTTTTTATTTCCTTTATCTCCAAATTACTATTAAAGTAATTATTTTAAATTCCTATAAAAAGAAATTTAATCAATAATTACCACACTTCTTGTAAATATTAAAATAAAATAAAATAAATAAGGTTTATTTATTTTAACACTTACCGAAAGTGCGGGACGTTACAATATAAATATCAAACATTCAAATAGTAAACCCTAAGTTACTCTTATGAAATCACGACTTAGTATGTGAGTCATACAAGAGGATTAAAGTCGAGATGAGTAACTTAAACGTGTCTACAGTAAACGGATAACGTTTGGGAACCTTATCCTGGTAACATTGTTGATAGCTTCGCATTTTGTTTATAGACAAATGATCGAATCCTGATCATTCATGTGGGAGACATGAAATGGAAATATCATATGCAATGTTGATTGTATAAGACAGGACCACGATGTTCGATCAAATTTCTCATTAGTACCATTTACGAGAAATAATCGAATATCAATAAGTTTATCAACCGTGATAGATCTCAATCCTGAGTGAAATGCGGACTCCTATTTGTGGAGTTATGTTCTTTGATTCACATAGTTGAGAGCGATCTGTAAGAACGCTCAATACACTCCTATTTTGGGAACATGACTAGATAAGTAGCTGGGAACTCATTTTCACGAGATGGAATTCATAACTTTCCTATAAATTAACGGTATCAGTGCGATACCTAAACATTTTAGGAACTTTAGGAAACTCCCTTGATGTACTGATTCGAGACATGAACAAGTGACGTCACGACTTCTATTGATCACAGAAGTATGTTATCTCTAGTTCGACTAAAGATAGAGTTCATTGGAGAATCAGAGGGAACACAAGGATAAAACGGTAATTACAGGGGCAAAACGGTAAATTTATCCGCCTATAATTATGAGGGTTCCACGTGAAGGATATATCACAGATATAAATAAAAGATAAACTAAATGGACATAACTCATCTATAGTGAGGGGGGTTCAGCTATGAATCTATAGTGGAATTATTCATAGTTAGATAATAAGTAATTAACTGATTATGTGTTAATCACTTAATTGACTAATTATTAAGCCCATGATCTATAGGTCCATCGGGTCCCTATGCTAGCCCAAATATCGTAGTCGTGAAATCAAGTAGAAGAAATGGAAATTTTAAGAATATTAATTGTTTAAATATTGAGTATATTTAAACGGTAATTAATATAAACATTATTAATTGTTTAAATAATGAGTTTATTTAAACATGAAATTAATAATGAAATATTATTAATTAGATATTATTAATTATTTAAATATTGAGTATATTTAAATGGTAATTAATAATTTGAAATTAATTAACAATTATTAATTGTTTAAATAATAAATTTTGTTTGAACGGAATTAATAATTAATAATTAAAAATTAATTAATTAATAATAAAATGTTATCAATAAAATTATTAATTAAATAATGAGTTTAATTAATGGAAATTAATAATTAAAATATTTATTATTAATTATTTAAATAATGAAAATTATTTAAATAATGAAAATTATTTAAATGGAAATTAATAATTAAATATAATTTGATAATATTTAGTCGGGAGAAAATATTAATATTATTAATTGTTTAAATAAAATATTTTATTTAAATGGTAATTAATAAATAAATTAATTAAGTTGGACTTATTAATTTAAGAGAGAATTTCAAGCCCAATTGGATTAATGAACCCAATTGAAATTGGCCCAAAATAATTAATTAAATAAATTAGAATTATTTATTAATTATTAAGCCAATTTTCGGCCATGACATGTATTTTAGGAAGAGATAATTGTTTGAATTATATCCTAAAATAATTACATAGATTTATTTACCCAAGATAAATAAAAATAAAGAAAATAAAATAATCTCCTATTTATCTATGACATTTTCGAAATTGCAAGATAAAGGAAAGAGATAATCTTTTTTCTTTTTGTATTTATCTCTTTAGATTAATCCTAATAGGATTAGGATTCCTATTTTCCTATAAATAGGAGGGTTGGGTCATTCATAAATCACACAATTCAATTCCTTAGAAATTCAGAATTCTCTCTTCCTCCTCTCCTCCCCTATTGCCGATTTTCATAGGCTATTGGGAAGAAAAATATTTTTCTTCTTCCCAATTTCTTCTTAAGTTCGATCCCACAATCGGATTTCGTTTGATCGATCGGGATATAGCATAGAAGATCCGGTGTTGCTGAGGATTTGATGCTGTAAAGAAACCTCCAACCGATTCTCCATTAATTACTCAATGTAAGTATAATTGGTTTTAATTTTCGAAATTAAGCATGTATCTACATGTTTTATATCACAAATTGCATGATGTTAATAGATCCGTTATTAAATGTTAATAAGTTTACTAAATAAAATTCCGCTAATTTAGTAAATCATCTCTTCAGAACCCTACATAAAATATCTTCAAAAATCATAAATTAATTAAACTAAAATTGACATAGCTCATCACTATATAAATAATAATAACAATAATTTGCATGAGGCTACAATGGAAGCAACGGTCAAATTGTAAAGTAGTTTCAATTCCATCTTCCCTCAAGCTTTCATAAAACCCTAAAATATTTGTCACCATGAATCTAAATGTACCCTCCGATATTATTTCCTTTTTTTCTCAGCTTCATTAGCTTATTGTTATTCAATATTGAATTATCCAAGGCTAGAGCCGTCACGATTTTAAGCTATCGAAAAATGATTGAATCCATAGAGAAGCTCAATATGTTTACAAATATCTTCAAGAGTTGAAATTTCTCCTCAAATTGTGTATTCTTACTATTCATCTTTTTTTTTTTTTTTTTGCAAATTTAAATAAAATAGAAAAAATCAAGTATAATTTTCAAAGTACAAAAACACCACATGATGGATTACATGAATCAATCACAAAAAAAACAAAAAACAAAAAAACAACAACTAAAACATCTCCAAATCTGTATTATATTGTGTAATACAAACTATGACACCTCTCTTTCTCTACTATCACTGCAACAATACCTCCAAAGAAGTTGAGTTAATCCTGACCATGAAAAAATCCTCCTCTTCAAACGGACACAGAGAATCAAATCCAACAAAATTTGATTCCTTCAAGTTTCAACAATATGAGATCAATCTAAATGTTAAATAGGCACACAATAATGTTTCAGTGTTGTTATGTTGGTTAGGAATCACATAGTATTTTATACTAATAAAAAGGAATTACCTAATTGTGACGACCCGTCACTTTTAAATAATTTAAATCAGAGAAAACAGCGGAAGTCTTTTATTTTAAGAAAATTTGGCGTGGTTATGTTTGAAAATTTCTTTGGCAAAAACCCGTTTACATCTTAATTTCAAAATCTAAAATACACAAGGAACATTAAGTTCCTATCCAGGAATTCAAAATGATTAAAATCATAAATCAACGACAATAAGCTCTTATGAGCTAATTACAAAGTACAAATCATCAAAATGATATAAAGTTCACAAAACAACCATGTACATGGATTTTTTACATAACACATAGTCCATCTCGATCATCATCACCCTCTCGATCAAGCGCGCTTGGCTCCTCTTCCACGATCCCAAACATTACGAAATGTTTGTAATATCATGAGCTAACAACTTAAGCCCAGTGAGAATAATAAGCATAAAAAGTAAAGATAGACCTCAAACTCGCATTTCGATTTGTGTCCAATTAAACGACACATTCTACTCCTAAAGTTCTCCAAACTCTAGGTAATTCTATTCCATGAAATCCAAAGTATGACGTTACTACACTTGTAGTCAATTCTCAAACATTAACTTGTTATGACAAATAAAGTAAAGCGAATAAACTTTGTTTAACATATAACATCTCGATTCTCTTTCTCATCTATCATAAGCATAAAAGTAATGAGTACATCCCGTAGGATACGCATTCGCCATTTATGCATGAAATGAAGGTAATGTGGATTTTTACATACTATCCACCCTTATCCTTATGTATAAAGTAGTGTGGGCAACTTAAAATATCCCACCAAAACTTATGCATGGAAGTAGTGTGGGCAACTTAAAATATCCCACCAAAACTTATGCATGGAAGTAGTGTGGGCAACTTAAAATATCCCACCAAAACTTATGCATGGAGGAAATGTGGACTTTCTCGTATTCCACCATTATCCTTTCGTTTTTCTTTCTCACTTTCTTTTCTTTTCAATAATGCGAGATGTTATGCATATGGTTGCATATGCTTGCAAAAATAATAAAGTAAATGTAAATGATAAAGCAACCGAAACAAGCATAAAGTAAAGAACATAAAGTAAAGGGCATAAAGTAAAATAGATAGAATCCCGGATAAACGATATATCGATCGAACTCCGCTAACAATAATAAAAGTAAAGGTCAAAATATAACGATTAACCTAAACTTTCAAGGATTCTAAACTTCCAAGTGAACCATTCTAAACTCCGAAACTAATCTAACTTAGAATCTTCTAAGATTCGAGGTTTTCAACGAGAAATCCTAAGTTTCTCGCCTAAAGGATTAACTTCAAATCCTAAGGCACTATCTCATTCCCTCTAACCTTAGATTGGATTCTAATCTTAGTTTCCGATTCTACAAATCATTACACTTATTCGTTTTCTATAATTACTTTAAATTCTAACTATTCTCACCTTAGCCAAAATAATTCCAAATCTCCAATTTCCACGAAACTTTTCACCCGAAATTGCACATTTGTTCGCATATTAGTTATGATTTGTAATATGTTGTACAATCGGTGAATTGTAGGTGCAATTGCTCGGTGGTTGTTTCGTGGAAATTGGAGATTTGGAATTATTTTGGCTAAGGTGAGAATAGTTAGAATTTAAAGTAATTATAGAAAACGAATAAGTGTAATGATTTGTAGAATCGGAAACTAAGATTAGAATCCAATCTAAGGTTAGAGGGAATGAGATAGTGCCTTAGGATTTGAAGTTAATCCTTTAGGCGAGAAACTTAGGATTTCTCGTTGAAAACCTCGAATCTTAGAAGATTCTAAGTTAGATTAGTTTCGGAGTTTAGAATGGTTCACTTGGAAGTTTAGAATCCTTGAAAGTTTAGGTTAATCGTTATATTTTGACCTTTACTTTTATTATTGTTAGCGGAGTTCGATCGATATATCGTTTATCCTGGGATTCTATCTATTTTACTTTATGCCCTTTACTTTATGTTCTTTACTTTATGCCCCTTTACTTTATGCTTGTTTCGGTTGCTTTATCATTTACATTTACTTTATTATTTTTGCAAGCATATGCAACCATATGCATAACATCTCGCATTATTGAAAAGAAAAGAAAGTGAGAAAGAAAAACGAAAGGATAATGGTGGAATACGAGAAAGTCCACATTTCCTCCATGCATAAGTTTTGGTGGGATATTTTAAGTTGCCCACACTACTTCCATGCATAAGTTTTGGTGGGATATTTTAAGTTGCCCACACTACTTCCATGCATAAGTTTTGGTGGGATATTTTAAGTTGCCCACACTACTTTATACATAAGGATAAGGGTGGATAGTATGTAAAAATCCACATTACCTTCATTTCATGCATAAATGGCGAATGCGTATCCTACGGGATGTACTCATTACTTTTATGCTTATGATAGATGAGAAAGAGAATCGAGATGTTATATGTTAAACAAAGTTTATTCGCTTTACTTTATTTGTCATAACAAGTTAATGTTTGAGAATTGACTACAAGTGTAGTAACGTCATACTTTGGATTTCATGGAATAGAATTACCTAGAGTTTGGAGAACTTTAGGAGTAGAATGTGTCGTTTAATTGGACACAAATCGAAATGCGAGTTTGAGGTCTATCTTTACTTTTTATGCTTATTATTCTCACCTGGGCTTAAGTTGTTAGCTCATGATATTACAAACATTTGGTAATGTTTGGGATCGTGGAAGAGGAGGCAGTGCGCGCTTGATCGAGAGGGTGATGATGATCGAGATGGACTATGTGTTATGTAAAAAATCCATGTACATGGTTGTTTTGTGAACTTTATATCATTTTGATGATTTGTACTTTGTAATTAGCTCATAAGAGCTTATTGTCGTTGATTTATGATTTTAATCATTTTGAATTCCTGGATAGGAACTTAATGTTCCTTGTGTATTTTAGATTTTGAAATTAAGATGTAAACAGGTTTTTGGCCAGCAAATTTTCAAACATAACCACGCCAAATTTTCTTAAAATAAAAGACTTCCGCTGTTTTCTCTGATTTAAATTATTTAAAAGTGATGGGTCGTCACACTAATATTTTTATCTAATTCTCAATGGCACAAACTTTCTAATTCATAGTACAACACATCTCACAAATTGAATTATACTTTAAATTTATATAATTAAAATTAAATATAATTAGGGGTAAAAAGAGAATTCAAAAGTTTCTCCCCTTAAGCCCCTTTTAGAGGTAGTACAGATATAGATATTACCTAAAAAAATTGCTAGATATGCAATCACCCTTTTTTAAATTACGCATACAAAAAATGTCGTTTAGGGGTGTTTAGAATGCTGGCAAGGATTTTGAATGCCTGTGAAATAGATGAATGGGAATAGAAACCTGTGTTTAGTATGCAATAATAAGATTTAGTTTTTTTATTTAATTATCATTTAAAATTCAACAAAATATTTAAAAAATTAAATTAAATTTTTTGACTATATTTTGTTTGATAAATTGTTTCATAAAAATTTAAAAATAATTATTTCCAATTTTAAAAAAGAATAATTAAATTTAATAAAATAAAATAAAAATAATAATTTGTAAGTTAATTATTTATGATGGGTTTTGGATGAGAATCTTAATAGTGTCATGAGATTTCAAATTTGCGACATCCAAAGCCGATGCCAATATACCAAACACCCCTGACATTTTTGTATGAAATTTCCCTTTCTTTAAAGTCTATTAAAAGAAAGGAGGGTAAAATACCATTTTGTCCATAAATTTTCACTCTGATATCATATTCGTCTCTAAACTTTTAAAAGTGACATTTTCCGTATATAAAATTTACAATTCGTTCCGTTTTATTCATTCCATCTGTTTTTTCATTTGAGACACTAACAAATGGCTTATGTGGCATTATATAATTTGACAATGAGGTTAAATGACTTCGAAACATGAATAAACATTGAGGTTAATCTCATCCTTTAATCACTACACACCTAATACATCTATTTAATCTAACCGTGTATTCATTTTTCCACGTTATTTAACCTCACCGTCAAATTATATAATGTCACATCATCAATTACATGCTACATAAGCAACCATTAGTGTTTGAGTTAAAAAAAAGACGAAATGACTAAAACAGAACAAATCGTAAAGTTCAAAGATGAAAATGTCAATTTTAAAAGTTTATGAATTAAAATAAAATTGGACTAAAAGTTTAGGAATCAAAATTATATTTTACCTAAGAAATAAATAAAAACTCATCTAAATATAATAAAGGTGAAAATTTCGGAGTCTCCTCCCCTATTATGATGTAATTAAAAAAAATGTAAATATCAAAATGTTAGAATTGATTACACTAATAACCAATTTAATTCACCTAATTTCAGTTTTAATGGTTGTTTCATATTAATATCATATTTACCCAGTGGTAATTCTGGTGGATTCCGATTTGAGTGTTACCTTATTACCCCTTTATCTCTCATAATAACTATGTCTCAATAATTACATATCATTTAATAGATCAGGGGTATGTTTCGTCTTTTCACAATATAATTTAATTTTTCTGATGGTGGTTTTGAGTAGTTTTGATTTATATATAAAAGCTTGTGTCTTTTTGAAATAAACAAAATTAATGTGTCCATTAACCAAAAATGTTATAAGATATGTCTTGAGTCATTAATATTTAACAAAATCCAAATTCCAACATTCTTTATATGGATTCCTCGAAAAAAGAGACATTTTGAATGGTTGCCTAGAAATTAGAATCGAATTCCCCAAATTGGTTAATGCCTTTGAAAATGTGACATTGAATATCGAAGTCGTAATCGTAATCGTATATTTAAAGAATCCCTGCATAGAGAGTCGGACAAGGAAGAGAAGAAAAGGAGGAGGTTTTATCAGTCATCGTTGAATCAGGATTAGGGTTTCTGATTTCTCGTCAATCGGAGAAACAATGGCGACGAGGAAATCAACGCCATCTCAAGAAGTGCAAGAAAGCAATTCCTCGGCGAAACCGGAACTTAGGAAACCAGTTTTCGTAAAGATCGAAGAGCTTAAACCTGGGACAAATGGTCATACTCTCATTGTTAAGGTTGTTAACTCCAATACTGTGTTGCAGAAAGGTCGATCGGTGTCTCAGCATCTCCGCCAAACTCGGATCGCTGAGTGTCTTCTTGGAGACGAAACTGGGACCATTTTATTCACTGCTCGTAATGATCAAGGTATAAATTTTGTATCTTGTTTGCTTTCTGTTTGGATTCTTAGAGATTTTGGACGAGTAGGATAAATTTTATGTGGTTTTTGTGTAAATTGGGAAGGGGAAAATGAGATGGCGCTTTGGATTGCTTACGGGGAGGAAAATTATGGTTACTGAAAGAATCACTCACAAAAACTTGATATGACCGAGTTTTCTGAAATCCGACATTGTATACCATAAGGGTTTATGTAGATTACTCAATCGTTGTTCTTGCTCTTATTAAAGAGTGGTAGTGTTTTCATTTTGCTATAATTTGTTTTGGGAAATGGGATTTTTAATAGCAAGCCCACGACGGTGAACAATATTTGGGATCTCAATGAGTTTAAAGTGTCGCTTCTTGCTTCAAAATTTGATCAATGCCAACTGGAACTTTTTTTTTGTAATCTGTGGGTGAGGGTTGATTTCTTATCAACCTCTTTTGTTTTGGGTACTTTTTAATGAAACATATGTTTCCTATGAAAAATAGTTTTATTGTTCTCTTACATTCTTGTTGGAATTCGAGTTCTCTGTTTTGTGGGTTGTATAAATGGCAGTGACTTTGTTCTTTAATATCTGCAGTGTGAACTGGATTGGGCCATCAAAGAAAGACAATTTGTTTTTGCAGTGACTGTTCTTTAATTCTTTTTGCTGTTTTGGTTGAATGAAGACTCTTTTAATCCTTATGTCTTGGTCTGTGTTTGGTTAAGTTGCCTATCATGTTTAGGAAGGATAATATCCCTGTGGTTTCTTGCTCTTGAATTATTTTTCATTCATAAGTTTTTAATTGAGATTGAAAGTTAGATTTTCGGTCTTTACATTTTCTTAGCCTGTCCACGTATGTAATAAGACATTGCCACCTGAGCCTTAAGCTTTGAAATGATCATATTAAATTGCTTTAAACAAGTACTGAGGGATGCATCCAACCAGTTCTTTTCACACAGTAACCATACAAGATACCTTTTTCTTGGGAGAGTGTTTTAAATTTCAAAGCATAATTAGTTTTGTTTATAGTTCTTTATCCAAATAAAATAAAATAAAAATTAGTTTTGTTTGTTTGGTTTACCATTGCATTTAAACTCCTCTTAAGTTTCTTAAGCATTATTATTTTTCTCAGTTGATCTAGTTAAACCCGAGGCAACCATCATTCTTCGAAACGCCAGGATTGACATGTTCAAAGGCTCTATGAGACTAGCAGTTGACAAATGGGGCCGCATTGAGCTCACTGAACCTGCAAAGTTTGTGGTCAAGGAAGAAAACAACCTCTCTTTAGTTGAATATGAACTTGTGAATGTTACAGAGGAATGATAAGGTAATACTGATGAAGGCCAGTATATGCATGTAGTGGGCTGTGATGGCTGGTCATCAAATTTCCTGGTAATCTGTTGATGTGAATATAATTACTATATACTTTTGTATGGGTGAAATTTTAAAGGAACGATTCCTTGATTTTGTATAAACTTCGAAAACTGAAAGGTTTGCTCTCTTAGTATGACTTACATGAAGCTGGGTTTTGTCAGGTACATATACGTAGTAGTATTGTTCTTCTATAACTCTGGAAATGTAATCAGGCTTTTTGAAGTCAAAGAATGGTTTTGGTGTATCTTATATCTTTTAACATGCAGAATTGTCATTTGTTTATCACTTATTCACCAAACCTGCCGATGATTGTTTACCATATATATCAAATTAGGGATAAATATATAATGTGATACAATTAATTAAGTTTAGGTTTTAATTTGATACAATTAAAGTTTAGTATTTATTTTTTTCCCTTAAAAACAAACTCTTTTAACTTCAGAGTTTTTATAGATTTTTTTTAACAAAAAAAATATTATCAAATCCCATCTCTTAATCCCCCTCTCCATATATTTTAAAATAAAAGGGAAAACTACAATTTTTATTCATGATTTTTTATTTTGCTTTCTGGTCTCTAATTTTAAAACTCGATAAATATACTTCAAAAGTTTGACTTAACAGTCATTTGATCCTTACTATCAAATTTTGTTAAATACATTATATTCTCGTGTAAGGAGCCAAGTGTAATTTGAAAAAAAAGAACTAAAATAGAATATATTTAAAAATTTGTATATTAAAATAATGGGGCATTTTCAAATATGTTATAAATTTTTATAATATTTACAAATTTGTTAGGAAAAAAAAAATATTTACAAAAATGTTAGAATTTTAAAAATTCTGAGTATATCAGTTAATCACTATTAGTATATCAGTAAACTGTTAGTATATCAATGGTAGTTTATCAGTCGATCATTAATATTCTATCATTGATATACTATTATATATCACTGATATACTATTAATTATTGACTGATATACTAATAGATTAACTGATATACTCGACTTTTGAAATTATAACATTTTTGTAAATTTTTTTTTTTTCTAACATTTTTGTAAATATTTCACTCAATTATAACATTCATGTAAATTTCCTTAAAATAAAAACATTTGAAAGGTTAAAGACCAAAACACACCATATGATTTAAATTTTAAACCTAAATTTTCCAAAAACCGATACCAAAATATTTAAAAGAAAAACATGCCAAAATTGTTGTGTTGTCTAACGAATGCTCATTAAATTATATATATATTAATTCTCATTAAACTTTGTTTTTTTTTAATTAATGCTCATTAATCTTCTTTTTTTATATAATAATGCTCATTGATTTCATTTTATTTTTATATTAATGCTCATTAAACTTGAATGTGTGCATATTCTCTCAAATGTTCATCCATTCTTTAGTTAAAAAGATAGAAACCAAACAATAATAAGCAAGAAATCAAACAATAACCCCCAAAATCAGCGTTAATTTTCCTATTTACTCCTCCAATTAATTTGGCAACTTTTCTTTTCAACATAAATAAAAACCTCAAAACTCATCTTATTCACATCATAGAACCCAAAAAACAAAAAATGGGTTTCCTTAATCTCCCTATTATCTTCCTCTTCATTCTCTCTTTCCATTCCTTCACTGTAAAATCAGACAACCCTTTAATCAAAAACCTCTGCGACAAAACCGATCAACCGGTCATTTGTTCCGACTGTCTGAAATCCGACAGCGCCAGCACCACCGCCAACGGTCGTGAACTCGCCGTCATCTCCATCAAATGCGCCGAAAAAGACACCTCGTTAATGGCAGAGAGGCTCTACGATCTCTATAAAAACACGGACGAGCCGACGTTGAAGAATCTTCTAAATGAGTGTTGGTTAAGAGTGATTAATGCCGCCGGAGATTTCTCGGGAATGGCTAGGATCGTCGGAGAAGGAGATTATCAGACTGGGAAAGAGATTTTAGGGGAGGTTTTGACGAATGTGAATAGTTGTTTGGATGGTTTCAATAAGTTTCCCGACGTCCCGGTGCCGTCGGTTGTTCTGGCGGGGACTTTAGCTTCCGATCAAGAATGCAATATTGTGTTACAGATTTTGAAAAATATTTGAGGGAAATGCCATTGGATTTATTTTTGTTATTTATTTTTTAGGTTCGTGTCTCCCCTTCCCTCCGAAAATTATTCACTTTTATTTTTATCTTTTAATAATACTTTGAGATGAGTTAGATGAAAACGTTATCAATCTAATAGCTAGTGGGTTGAAAGTCTAACGTGATGGTACAAACTTAACTTTACGGAATGAAGACTGATGGTTTAAAAAGAATTATATCCATTTTATAAAGAGAAAAAGTCTTGATTAATCTCGATCAATCTCTATAAAACATGAGAATACGTAAATTTAGTACATTCTCAAATAGGTGGACGTTTTAACTTGAATTAATTTAAATAAATTTCAATCTGTGTATTTTTAAGTTGGTGGAACTCACATATTTATTAAATATAATTATATTAAGAGCAAATGGTTCATTGCCTAAACATTTTTTTTTTCATTTTATGGCCTAAATCAGATTCAATTGTATATTATATATACCCGATTTACCCTTACTATCTCATTTATTGCTGTTTTGATTTCCATCATATACGTTTATTGCTGATATCTTTTTTTAATGCTGTTTTGATTTCTTTTTAATTTTTTTTATTTTGTTGTTTTAATTCCTTTATTTGTTTTTTTTTCCTTTTATAATTTTTTCCCCAGTATTCCTTTAATGTAGTTTTTAGTTTTTATACTGTTTTTTTATACTATATAATTTTGTACATAATTCTTTTAATATACATTTCATGTTTCACATTTATACTATACGTGTTATTTTTCTTTAATATATTTTGTTTAATCATAATTTTATATATAATATTGTAATGTACCCTTTCATTGTTTTATACTGTATGTATGGTATTTTATTATTATACATGGTGTTTTATTATTATACATTTTATCACTCATAATTTTGTACATAATATTGTAATGTAATTTTTCATTTTTTTTATATTGTAGGTATGGTGTTTCATTATTATATATTTTGTTACTCATAATTTTGTACTATACCTTTTCATTTTTTTATACTGTATGATGTTTCATTATTACACATTTTATTACTCATAATTTTGTACATAATATTGTAATGTACTTTTCATTATTATATATTTTATTACACATAATTTTAATATGATTATTGACATGTCCCTTTTTGTTTTATGAATTTATAATGATGAAGTTTATATTTTTTTTTCAGTGTACCTAGGTGTTTCATCTTCTTCAAAGTGTCCTTAAAGTACATTAAATAAATCTAATTTTCAATACTATATAGTGCTTCAATTTCTGTTATTTGTATAGTGTATTTTTTTTAATTTAAAAAAATAATCTAAATATAAACCAAGATCATATATTTTTTTTTTGACTTCTTGCTTGCCTACAATTTTCAGCCCCTCCTATAGTTTCTGATAAATGAATGTTCTTCTCTTTCTTCTGATGTCAATTCCCTGTTTCATGCCTTTTTCTTATATTTGTTTCCATTTTTGTTTTTTTCCCTTTAATTGCGGCCAATTATTTTTTATCTTGTCAATCATAATCCTTTAATTGCTGCCAATTATTTTTTTTTATCTTATATTTGTTTCCATTACGGTGGGGTAGTTTAGTCTTATTTTTTCACATTAATTCTTGTGCATGACAGAAAGTGTTATTTTATAAAGGCATGTCATATAGTGTTAAATTGATGCAAAATGGGTCATGTGCTTCATTAACCCATTTTACCGGATAAAAGGGTAAGTATTAATCATTTTTAAATATTTTTCTATTTATTATTTCCTTAGTTAAAGAAAGAAAGAAAGAAACTTGATGTCATCGGTTTCAAACCCGATTCATCACTACTAAATTAGCAGAATAAAAACCAGGCAACGTTAAGCAAGAAAATGGGAAAATTACAAATTTGGCCCCCCTCATACTATTCGATTTAATAAATTTGATCGCTTAACTTTTAATTTGATCAATTCAATAAAATTTACGCGTCATATTAGAGAGAGTCGAGCTGCATTCCGGATCTTCTCTCTAATACTGACGCCTGAGAGTTTCATAATTCATACATAAACAACCTCTCTCTAAAATTTCAGATTCTTATGCCCATTCGTTAAACATCTCTTTCATGATCAGGCAATGATCCCTCAGCCTCACAATGCACCCAATTCCAATTCGTAACAACTCGATCTCCATCTCTATTTGTAAAGTATAATTGAAGAATTTATGAGTTCGGGTCAAGGATGGGAGAGAAGGTGATAAAGTGGAGAATTTAGAGAAAACACAGGAGAGAGATAAAGAGGGGTAAATGTGGAAGAAAGAAAAAAAGTTGAGTGTTTTTTTAACCGTCTGGATGAATTACAAATTGTTAAAATATATTAGGTTAGAGTTGTTGTGAATAGTTTTTGTCATATTTATTTGACTGATTGTCTCTCATTTGCTTAATTAACTCATTTACCTTTTTTTTTTAGATTAAATTTTTCTATATAAATCATGTAATACTGTTACATATTTACACAACTCAATATAATGTATTATTTCCACTAACATAAATGATAAAAGATAAAATTGTAACAATATTAGAGTATAACAAAGTTGGTTAGAGTAAGTAGTTGGCTAAGGGTTAATTTGTGTTATTCAATTGTAATATATTTACTATTTTACGACCTTGTATAAATACATTTGTAATAATGATTCTTTAATACGAGTCACTTTTATTTATTCTCCCTAGTTTCTCACTCTAATAAACACTAGGATAAAATTGATCAAATTTAAATTTAGAGAAATTTCACGATGGTACTTTCTTTTATGAATAATTTCAAAAAGGGAAAAAGACACTTTTGGTTCCTGAGTTTTGAGTTTGTTTACCATTTGGTCCCTGAGTTTTCAAAACCGACAATTTTACCCCTGAGTTTTCATTTTGTTTACCATTTGATCCCTGCTGTCAAAACTCTGTTAAATACTTAACAGAATGCTGATGTGTCTTTATTTTATTAATTTTATATGTTTTATATTGACTTATGTGACATTTTTTAAATGATGTGGCAATATTCAATTAGTTTTATTTTAATAATTTTAAATAATATATTTTTAATTAATTCTCTCTCTTCTCCTCATTGTCTCCCTCATTCATGTTCATCTTCTCCATTAAAGACTGCTCATCTTCTCCAGAAAAAGTTGAAGTTCTTATTTTGATTTTGATTTTGTTTTTGTTTTTCTCATATTCTTTTAAAGAAGAGAAAAAAAGTTTCATGTTTGCTTCTTCCTCCCCTCAACTTCTTTTCTTCCTTTGATAAAATAAAAATCCAAAAATTAATATCATTGTCTAATCAAGGTAGCCATTAACGAAGAACTCTTCTTCAACAAAGCAAACCATTCGAAAATTGCACAGACCATAACTTCTCAAACCCTTTCTAATATTTGAACTACCTCTCTCTCATCCCATATCTGTGAAAATTGCACAGACCATCGATCTACGTCTCGCTTCTATCTGTAAAATCGCTTCTTCATACATTTAACAAACCCACCAAAAAAAGTTTGATTTCAGAGAATTTTAGAGATGGATGATGAAATTGAAGAAGGAATCGCAAGTCTGAAAATAGTTAGATTCTGACCCACCGTCTCCGCCTCCGCAGAAAACATTTTCATCAGCGATTTCCGATCCAATAGACGGCGAGGGGAAGCAAAACGATTGAAAAACATCATCGAAATCTTCGGATTTAACGTTGGAATTTATTCCGAAATCGAATGGAATTAGATCTATAGGGTTTTGATGATTTGAGTCGATTTGTTTGGGTGTTGAAATTGAAATCGAAGAAGGAATCGCTTCTTCATACATTTAACAAACCCACCATCTCTCTACCTCTTTCTCTCCCATCTCTTACTCACTATGTGTTTTGATGGAGTTTTATGACGATATTAATGGCTGTTTTACAATAGATGGAGTTGAAAAAGAAGATGACAATGGCGGTGGTTAAGAGAGGAGAGAGAAAAAGGTAGAGAGATGGAGCTTCGTCGTGATAGTGTTTTCATAAATAGATGTCTTTTTAGTCA
Source organism: Gynostemma pentaphyllum (assembly GCA_028015215.1). NCBI lineage: Eukaryota > Viridiplantae > Streptophyta > Magnoliopsida > Cucurbitales > Cucurbitaceae > Gynostemma > Gynostemma pentaphyllum. The sequence continues at coordinate 15,953,329 of CM051353.1, read as the reverse complement.
AAAGATGAAGAGAGGGGGAGGGGAAGAAGATGAAGAACAATGGAAAAGATGAACATGGAAGAAGGAGAGAGATAATTATATAAAAATATATATTAATATAAAACTAAATAAATATTGCCACATAAGTCAATATAAAACATATAAAATTAATAAAATAAAGACACATTCAGCATTCTGTTAAATACTTAAAAGAGTTTTGACAGCAGGGACCAAATGGTAAACAAAATGAAAACTCAGGGGTAAAATTGTCGGTTTTGAAAACTCAGGGACCAAATGGTAAACAAACTCAAAACTCAGGGACCAAAAGTGTCTTTTTCCCTTTCAAAAATAATAAAAATGGTTTTTCTCAGACTGAGATTAGATCAATCTTATTATGAGATTAGTGGATCTCAGTTTGAGAAATACAATTTTTAAAATTTTCAAACTATTTTTGAAAATATCAATTTTTAAAAGTTATTTTTGAAAATTTTTCTTAAAATTAAGTGATCAAATTGATAGTATGGAATGATAAGGGGAAATTTGTAATTTGACCCATGATTCACGAAAAATAACATATTTGAAAAGAGAAAAAAAACAATACTAAAAAAAACGGTTTCCAACCCAAAAAAGGCCAAAAAAAAAAAAAAAAAAAAAAGCAAAATAAACGTTAAATTTTGGTAATTTGTTGCAACCAATAATTTGTTAACTTTTGAATATAAATAAAAACCTTAAAAAACCCATCATAAGAAAATAATAATAATATGGGTTTCTTCAATGTCCCTGTTCTCTTCCTCTTCCTTCTTCTCCTTCCTTGTAAAATCAGACAACCCTTTAATCAAAAACCTCTGCGACAAAACCGATGAACCGGTCATTTGTTCCGACTGCCTAAAATCTGACAACGCCAGCAACAACGCCACCGGTCGTGATCTGGCTGTGATCTCCATCACTTGTGCCGAAAAGGACACAACATTAATGGCAGAGAGGCTCTACAATCTGCATCAAAACACGGACGAGCCGACGTTGAAGAATCTTCTAAACGAGTGTTGGTTATCGGTGATTCATGCCGCCGGGGACTTTTCGGGATTGGCTAGGATTGTTGGAGAAGGAGATTATCAGACTGGGAAATTGATATTGAATGATATTTTAACAAAGGTTAATAGCTGTTTGGATAGTTTCAATAAGGTTCCCGACGTTCCGATTCCGGCCGAGATTCTTGCTGGGACTTTAGCTTCAGATCAAGAATGCAAGGTTGTCTTACAGATTTTGAATAATATTTGATTTTTTTTTTCATGCAGATATATATATGCTATGAAAAAATTATAAATATGAGAGGAACATTATCTTTTTGGAATAAAAATATCAATGGAGATAGACATTAGTTTCGAGTCTCTTCTTCTCCCTTTTCAAAAATTAATCGTAAACTTATTTATTGTCATACTAATATTTTAAGATGAGTTAGATGATGACGATATAATCTTGTTTTGATGACTTTGCAACTAATAATTTCTGACAATAATAATATTTAGGAAAAAAAATTGGACCGGAGGACTTTGATTGCACCCTTAACACATGTTTCTGATTTCTATTTAGAAGAAAATGAAGTTTTAGAAGTAGTTTTTATTAGTGGTGTTTCTGTCTCTGGTTAATATAGTCATTTTATATATTTTATATATTTCTTTAAATGTAACTTTCTAAATGATAATATGTGGCCAACATAAATATAGCTCAAGTGGTTAAGTATCTGTTCAATTTTCATGATATCGAAGGTTCGGAATATTCCCACACCCAATTTGATATAATATCCAAAGAAGAAAAGAAAAAAGCAAATAAACTCTCGTAGTTTTGGTCAAATGCAAACACCCCCCTTAATTTAAAAATGAAAATTTATACCCTTGTGATTTCAAAAATTTATTCAATTCGACCTCTCAAACCGACGTCGTCGCTAGGTGTGAACAAATCCAAACTGGAACAATTGTGTCCAAACCAAATAAAATTGGCTTGGTTTGGTTTTTAAACCTTCATTCACCCAAACCAAGCCAAACTAATTAATAACGGTTCGATTAAAACTTAATAAAATGAAAAAAAATAGGAAGAATCTGTAATATTATGAGTTATGGTTGTATAATTAAAACAACATTTTATAAAATTGTTATGTTTGTATTTGAAATTGGTGTTTTTTATTGAACTTTTTAGATGAATTGAAATTAGTCCTACAATTTTTAAAAGTTATTTTTTGAGATTTGTTATATTTATCATGATGCAAATTAAGTATTTCTGAATAATTGAGAAAAACAATAAAAAATGTAAGGAGCAAACCATTTTAGTTTGATTTGGTTTGGTTTATTTATGTTGATCGGTTCGGTTCGGTTCAGTTTGTATAATATAAAAAGAAAATCCAATCAGATATAAAATTTTAACAAAATCCAAACCAAATCAAATCTAATATTCACCCCTAGACATCATTGTTGAATCATCCAAATCGGAGTTCAAACAAATAAGTTATGGCTAAAAGAAAATTAGCAACATCAGTGGGAGAGATCAAATTACATAATTTTGGAACAATAAGGGTATAAATTTTCAATTTTATACTATAGTGGGTGTATGTGTATTTGACCAAACCACAGTGGTGTTGTTTGTATTTTACCAAATAATAATAATAATAATAATGTGTGGGATTTGGGTGATATTCAAAATTAGTGAGAAATATATTAATGTGATACAATTAAATAAGTTTAGAGTTTACTTTTATACAATTAAAATTTGGGGTAATTTCATCTATAATCAAATCACTATGTCTAATTACATCAGTGATTGGTAAACTAAAAAAATTACAAAAAAGGCCTAGCACCACCACTTGCATTTGTCTAAAGACGAAAAAGAGCCTCGCCTGACAACCATCATAAATTCCCACTGTTAATTGGAAAACGTGAAAAAAAAACCAAACCAAAAAAAGGTTATCAAGGGAGGAAACGAAAATCTTGGAATTTTTTGAAAAATAGCGGTAATTAAGGATACGAAATTTGAAGATTTAAAAAAAAGAAGAATAATATCTTCACATATATCCAGATATTGATAATCAAAATTAAGAAAAATAAAAAAACCAAAAAATTGAAGAAAAAAGGGGGGGAATATCCAGAACAGAAAAGAAGAAGAAAAACGCAAACGGAAAAATGTGGAGCAAAAACCAAAAGTTGGAGGTGAGATAAAAAATGACGATCAAGGATAACGAAGAAGAACAAATACAAACAAAAAAGAACAAGATCGAAAACGAAAACTAAATATCGATTCGAAATCGCTAGAAAAGGTATGTTCTTGATTATGTTCTTGTTTTTCCAGTCTAAATGTTTATGTTTTTGTATTTTTTTTTTGTACAAACAATGACTATTTACATCATAGTTGATGTTAAATTATAAATCTAACCTGTTTTTATAATTTTTATGATGAAAAGGAAAAACAATTCATCGGACCAGGCTCGGATCTGCAAAAGGATGTATCTATTATGATCTTTTGACAAAAATTCGAATTTCAAAAAAAAAATGAAGAACACGGTGAATAGCAGCGGTGCTAAGAAAAAAAAAAGAAGTTGCAGTAAAAATGTGAAGCAAGAACAAAATATTGGAGGAGAGATCGAAAATGGTGAACAAGGACAATAAAGATTCACATAATCAAGAGAAAACGAAGATTAATGAAAAACAAATTGGCAAATCAAAAACCCTAGAAAATGTATGTTCTTGTTATAACCCATATATATGTTCTCGTTTTTTTTTTTTTTTGTATAAATATTGAATCTTTACATTAGTGTTGATGTTACAATATCTATATCACCACTTTTATTTTCATAAACTAAAAAATATTTTTTATTTTGAAGAGGGAAAAACATCCATTGGTAAAATGAAGAATCTAAATACTTTGTTAATTCGAGCAACAAGGAAAAACATGAAGGATGAAGAACACGTTGAAGAAGAACATTCATACGAAGAAGAAGACCCAGAAATATTTATATTTGTTAAGCATTGCTAAATAATCAAGTACATTGTAAACTGTCGTGAATAATTTAAATACACATTTACTTTTGTTAAACATGGATAAATATTTAACTATATTTTTCTGTGCTCATCAAGAATATTTATTAATTTTAGTAATTTGAAGAAGAAAAAAATAGTGACAGAGAAGACCCCAGAAGGAATAAAAAAAGTGGATAAATGACTTCCAAATCATATATTTATTTTTCATAAACATTTAAATCCAATTGATAAAATAAAAATCTTGTTGAATTTATAAAAGGTAATATTTAATATTATTTATTTTAAATAAACACGTAAATAATTAAATTTTGTTCACAAGTTTAAAATTCAAATATTTTTGGCACATTGAAATGATGAAGACTGATAATGAACATAGATGAAGGGAACGAAAAAAAAATGGAAGATGATGCACGAAGAGGAAGAAAACAAAACTGAAAAAAATACAAAGAGAGAAAATATTCTACAAGATTCTGAAAATTTGAAATTCAAAAAATAAAATAAAACTGAAACTGAAACGTGAGATAAGGATGATTTTGTGGGATTTAAACACAATAATTAGAAGATAATTTACAATTAATTAATAATTTATAAACAAACATGGAAACACACGAAAGCGTGATTTAAGGGGGAATGAAATCAGAAATTAATGATAAGGCAAGTAACAGATTCTATGAGATTTCAAACCATTTAAAATCTGATATGGAATGTAGAAATTATTTGTCATTAATTTTTTCTTCTTCGAGTTACTAAAATTAATAAATATTCATATGAGCACAGAAAAATCTAATTAAATATTTATCCATGTTTAACAAAAGTAAATTTGTTGATAAGTCGTTATTTTAGCATATAAATTTGTGTTAATTGTTCATACTTTGATGATTAAATAGCCTAAGAACTAATTAATTATCTTTGATTTGTGTTTATGTGCTAGATTGGAGAAGAGAGCATGAAAAACGACTAAAAATTGCATTTTGGAGCTTTCTTGACACTTCGGCGCCATGGCAACAACTTTTAGTGGCCGCAGCCACAAGGAAAAGTCTGATTCCAAGCCAAAATTCCAGAGAGTTCGGCGCCCCAGCGCTGATTTTCTAGCGCCATAGCACCGAAAGCGTGAAATTTTCAGATTTTAGTCTTTTTGCTCAGCGCCCCAGCGCCCAAAAATCAGTGCCGCGGCGCCGGCGCGAATATTTTGGATCTTGTTTTTATCTTTTGTTTTAAACCCTAGTTTTCAAGAATATAAAAGGTAGACTTCTTTTCTAATAGGTCGAGAACGTTTTTCCTTAGGTTTTCAGAGAGAATGATGAACTTCAAGTCTAGCTAAACTCCCAATTTCCAACCAAGGTTAATCAAAGTTTGATTTTTATATTTGTGAGATTTGTTCTTCATCTTTCTTTCTAATTCTTCTCTATTTCTATATTTTCTATTTTATGCATTCGATATCATATTGTTTGATTGTTCAAATAGGGCCCTTTGATCATTCTTCAATTTGATAGATCGTCAATTAGAGTGTTTAAATCCGTAATTGTTTATGCATTCTAATCCATGTGACAATTAGTATGAATGATTAATAAGTCTTTTCATCTCATGCTATGAAAATATAGGATCTAGTCTAAATAGATCGAACGTTTCGCATTTGTTGGCTAGAATTGGTCGCCCTTCTCATCTTATTCTTGTCATTGATTAAATTCTATTGTCGTACTCTAAGGTTGTCATTGATTAGGGAAGTAATTAATGATCGTATCTTAATTACCGACAAACTAAGGAAGGATAGATTAATAAGACGTTCTTAATAATCATAACCAATTTAGAGAATGAGTTAGCATTTCATTAGAAAATCAATGATCAAATAATATAAATCAAACGATGATTACACCTTTGGTTGGAACTTTCTCCCATTGAATCTCTTCTTAACTTTTATTGTTTTCTTTCTCAATTTCTCAACAAACTCAAAACCCCCCAATTTTAATTCACCAATCTCTGTGGATTCGACCCTACTTTCCACTACTACAAATCCATAAACCCGAAAGTAGAGATATTTATTTTTGGTGGATTCGACACCCACCATTTGTATTTAAATTATTCACGATAGTTTACAATACACATGGTATTTTAGCATTGTTTAACAAATATAAATATTATGGGTCTTCTTCCTCGTATGAGTATTCTTCTTCAACGCTATCTTCATCCTCCATGTTTTCCTCCTCGCTTGAATTTGTAAAGTAATCAAATTATTCCAAAATTTATTTTCCTTTTAAAACCTGTATTCCGTAGACAACTTCTTATGCAAATTTTCCAAAGTAACGTTATTTTGCATATCTAAAAACTTTGGATTTATAATCGACATAAACGGAATTATCATCAAACCGGCCACTGTGATAAACATCGTCGTTGGATTTTAAAAAAACATACTTTTTTTCATCAGCAAATGTTACAACCCCAAATTCCCAAAACATGGAAATTACAAAAATAAACAGCGGAAGCTAAAATTTAAATCAAAGACTCTTCTCATTTAAAAATCATAGCAAAATTCATTCACAATCGGTCGATCTTATTCGTTTAAAATACCAAAATCAATTTAAAACCAAATTTTCAACCATTAACATTTTAAACATAAGCACACGTTAAAATGAACAAATATTCAAATAACAAGTCCAACCCAAATAAACTAATGAGAAGAATAAATAATGCCGGCATGTAAATCCTCCCAACCGATCCACCGTTCACGAAACATCGTCAGTTGCCAGTTTTCTTCTTCTATTTACCTGAAAAAAAAATAAGTGTAGCATCATGAGGCTATGCCCAATGAGTAGAAAAAGTTAAAAGAAAAGTAATGCCATGAGAAGATTCCTAAGTTCATTAAGTCCGTAATCGACCTCACAACTTCCAAGAAATTCTCTCAACTCTACAGAAATTCTCTCAACTCCAAAGAAATTCTCTCAACTCCAAAGAGTTCAATTTTCTACACAATGCCTTAACTCAACTAATGTCCACAAACAAAAGTGAGTTTTTCGCTCAAAGGCATCAAACACGTGTTTCAACGTTTCAACCTTTTGAGGTATTCTTCTTATGTGTTTGCAAGACACACAAGCGAACCTACTTGTATATTCTTTCCCATTGATCAAATGGAATGAACCTACCCCACTAAGTGATATTATGTTGTGCACAACTATAACTATCCACTTAATGACATATTCTTCACTAAGTATGACCCTACTTAGTCCGAACCTCCAACCATATTGTTTAAGGCACCAAAACAATATGATTTATCTAAAAGCATCACTACCAGAATGCTTGACAAGTCTAGGTCCAGTTTCTAGCCTAGAAACCCAGTTTCCATCTAAAACTGACCTTAAAAAGACTAAAACTCATAATTTCCAATTTCTAGAAAATAATCTATTTCTCGGACTTAAAATGACCTAAAATCACCCAATATCACAATTCCAACTTAAAATATGATCACCCAAAGAATTTCCAATGAAAACAGCAAAACTAGCCTAAACTAGTGTAATCTTGCTCTATTTTCGGTCACTAAGTGATGGTCTAATTTTCTAAATAAAATCAGCGGTCATTTGGTGCTAATACTAGTTCCATATACATTCTAATACACCTAGGAGTCTCCCAAAAATATCTCACAATTAATCTCGCACAAATGAACGCTCTTTAAGGCTATTTCCAATTCTAGTGGGCACTAAATCTTCAAAACATAACACAATTCCAGCAGCTCAATAAGACTTAAAACCTCAATAAAATCATGCTAATCATCATACAAAAGTCCAGAATTAATCACAATTGATTATAACAACTAATGAGCAAAATTACTCCTTAAACATGCATGTTTTCACTCTTTTTAACATTCTTTAAATCTCATACTTCAACATCTTTAAGTTCAGCCGAATTTCATAAATTTCATACTTAAAAGTATCCTTAAATACTCCCAAATCATAAAACATAATTCTTTTTAATGAAAAAGAAAAGCAACGCATAATATTAATTAACCTTTGACTAGTTCTACTCACCTTAGGTTCTTGAATTTTCAAAATTCAAGTTCTTTTATTTCCAAGAAACTCCACCACCTTGAACCCTAACCTTGAGGTGAACTCCTCCATTCTCCATAAATCTTCCACCAAATGCTTCCATTCGACAAACACACCTACTACGACGAAGAAAGAATCGAAAAACCAATTAAATTCGAATAAACCTTCAAAGGTCCGAATTTATTTTTACCCCCTTACGTTTTCTAAAGATGTTGAATTGCTATGAAATTAATCCCATTTGAAAGATAATGAAAAATTGATCGAAAAAGACTACTTACTTGGGCAAATCAGAGTCCGGATGAGAAAGTTATGGCCAAAATACTTCTTGAGGTTATCCTTTGGTGAAAATAGGAGGAAAATAATTTTTGAAGGGGCTGGTTTTCGGATTTGAGAAGAAGAAGATGATGATTTTAGGGTTTAATCCCGAGTTATGATAATTACAAAAATGCCACTACACTAAAACGATCATAACTCATTCACCGGGACTCCGAATGATGATCCGTCAGTTGCGTTGGAATCGTAATAACGATACGATCAACATAAAGTAAAAATAATCAATCAAACTTTGATTTTAATTTTTAGGTTTGAGAAAATTACCAAAATACCCTTACGAGAAATCGAGCTATTTTTCACCAAACTCATCAATCCAACTTCATTAGTATTATTTTGAGAGAAGAATAAAAAATTACAAATTTTTTACACTCTTACTTGGTAACGGGTCGTTACAGCAAACGAACAAGTCTTCATGTAAATTTTGTGAGTATGAATGTAAAATTCGTATTCCCTCCATCTTATTATGAACAAAAAAAATATAACAATTAAAAACAACAAACTAATTTAAGATAAACTGTAAAACTAACTAAGGGTTAAACAAGAACATAAGATCAAACAATACCTAAACCAGAAAATTGACGGATAACAAAGGAGAAGAAAGACAAACCCAATCAGATGATTAACGAAAACAAATTGAAAAGAACCCAAGACTGAATGATTAAAGACACAGAAACAATGGTGATGAACAAAAGCACAAATGGAAGAAAGACGTGAAGATATCGAATAACAAAACTAACATTAATGGAGAATACCGTGATTTATGGGATTTGGATATCAGATCAATAATTTGAAACCGTAAATTTAGGTTACAAAATTAAACGAAAATTAAAAAAAAAAAATTATAAGGAAACAAATCTTTAGCGGGAATAAAGGGAATCCAAACAAATTAAATATATGTAAATAAAAATATAAAATTACAAACGGTTCCAAAAAAAGGGTATATTGGTCATAGAAAAGAAGAAAACCACCAGCCACGGCATAAAAAGTCTAAAAATGTAATTAATTTGGTAATCACAATACAGTTGTAATTAAGGGTACAAAACTGATTTAAGATGTAAAAATTTCTTTGGGATTTCAATTAACACAACTCTTTAACTTCCGTGTTTTTGTTTGTTTTTTTTAGAGTATTATCAAATCTCATTTTCCTTAATTCCACTCCGTGTATAAAAAAATACAAAAAAGGAAAAAAAATGATTACTTTTAGTTATTGAGTTTTCATTTTATCTTCTATATGGTTCGTGAGTTTTAAAACTCGATAAATATTCCCCTAAATTTTAATTTTACAGTCATTTTGGTCCATTTTGTCAAATTATGTTATATACATAACATAAATTTGATGACCTCAATCGAACCCAAGTCTCAGATACAAAAAGTATATTTTCTAAAAAAAACAAAGCACTAAATATATTATGAAAAATTACATAAATCACCCCGGAATTAAAAGAGCATTTGGTATATTAACACTAGATTTGTATTCCTTGAAATTTAATCATACCATCAGGGACGGATCCCACTAAGGACCAGGGGGGCACGTGCCCCCCCTCACTTGAGATTTTTTTTTTTTGTATTTTTCATTATATATAATTATTAAAAATATATTATATTAATATAAAAAATAAATATAAAATACCCAATTTTATTTTTTAGGCAACTTTTATGGTACTAGATTTCAATTTAATTTTCTTATTTATGTATTATAATTATTTCCAAATGATTTCTATAATTCTCACTACCTATTTTTCTTATAATTAACTATTTTTTAAAATGTAAAATTGAGTAGTTGATATTGATTATTTCCAAATGATATTTTTTATTTTTCTTTGTTTACTTATATAATAATTATATTTCTTAATTATTAAATTATATAAAAGATAAATAAAATAAAATATATAATTAAAATATTATGTCAAAACTCACCTTTCCAGCCACTCCACGCCGCCGTAAAAAACAAGGTAAGTTTTATATATTTTTAATTTATATATTATTTATTTACTTTTCTTTATTTAATAATTATGTATTTAAAATTAGAAAAAATTCAAATAACAATTTCTAATTAAACACCTTTAGCCAAAAATTAATATATTAATTACCATTGAATCTTATTCAATTAATTAATTATTTTGGGTCAAAACCAATTTGTTTGTTAAACCAATTGTATTTAATTCTCTCTAATATTTATTATCAAATTAAATAAACTCATTATTTAATTAATAATATTAATTATTAATTTCCATTTAAATAAACTCATTATTTAAATAATTAATAATACTAACATTAATTCCCGTTTAAATAATTTATTTATTTAAACAATTAATTTTGCCTTAAAATATTATAATTGATAATGTTATATTAATTTCCATTTAAATAAACTCTTTATTTAAACAATTAATATTGTATCAATATTAATAATATTAATATTAATTTTCATTTAAATAATCTCATTATTCAAATAATTAATATTGCCTAATTTTAAGTAAAATCAATTACTTAAATTCTTTGTTCTTCCTAAGTTAAATAAATAACTTAGTTTTGCTATAACGATATTTGGGCTAGCATAGGGACCCGATGGACCTATAGATCATGGGCTTAATAATTAGTCAATTAAGTGATTAACACATAATCAGTTAATTACTTATTATTTAACTATGAATAATTCCACTATAGATACATAGCTGAACTCCCCTCACTATAGATGAGTTATGTCCATTTAGTTTATCTTTTATTTATATCTGTGATATAATCCTTCACGTGGAACCCTCATAATTACAGGCAGATAAATTTACTGTTTTGCCCCTGTAATTACCGCTTTATCCTTGTGTTCCCGCTGATTATCCAATGAACTTTATCTTTAGTCGAACTAGAGATAATGTACTTTTGTAATCAATAAAAGTCGTGGCGCCACTTGTTCATGTCTCGAATCAGTACATCAAGGGAGTTTCCTAAAGTTCCTAAAAGGTTTAGGTATCGCACTGATGCCGTCAATTTATAGGAAAATTATGAATTCCATCTCGTGAAAATGAGTTCCCAGCTACTTATCTAGCCATGTTCCCAAAACAGGAGTGTATTGAGCGTTCTTACAGATCGCTCTCAACCATGTGAATCAAAGAACATAACTCCATAAATAGGAGTCCGCATTTCACTCGGGATTGAGATCTATCACGGTTTATAAACTTAGTTTGATATTCGATCATTTCTCTTAGACGGTACTAATGAGAAATTTGATCGAACATCGTGGTTCTGTCTTATACAATCAACATTGCATATGATACTTCCATTTCATGCCTCCCACATGAATGATCAGGATTAGATCATTTGTCTATAAACAAAATGTGAAGCTATCAACAGTGTTACCAGGATAAGGTTCTCAAACGTTATCCATTTACTGTAGACACTTTTAAGTTACTCGTCTCGACTTTAATCCTCTCGTATGACTCACATACTAAGTCGTGATTTCATAAGAGTAACTTAGGGTTTACTATTTGAATGTTTGATATTAATATATTTCCATATATTCCTAATATCGTCAATTGAATCAATCTAGATAATATAAAGAACTTATGTTTATTTATTTAATTTATTCGAAATAAATTATTATAATTAAATAATTACAAGTTCTAGGACATCATTCCTAACAGTTTGTTCGGTCAATCTACCTTTTGACATCTCAAACCTCTTCTTCAGATTGTTTAGGATTCTTCTTGGAGGCTTCGACCTGGCCGTTTGCTTGAGGGTGTTTGGGGCTGAAAATCTCAGTTGAATGTTCATATCCTAGCAGAGGCATCTGATGACATTTCCATTGAACTGCATACCGTTATCTGCTACGAGAACTCGTGGAATTTTGAAGCGGGTAATTATGTTCTTCCAATGTCAGTAGCTGCAACAACACGAAGATGTGGACGCCATTTGAGAAATGAAACAGCTGACAGTGGTTTGGTAAGTGTATGAGCAAGCTGGGAAGCTGCTGGTAAGTGACGAACATCAATCTTTTCTGTTTAACAAGATCACGAACGAAGTAAATATCCAGCTCAACATGTTTAATTCTGGAATGAAAAACTGGATTCGCACTTAGATGAACAACACTTAAGTTGTCACACCAGAGAATTGGAGCTTTTGTTGATGTAATACGAAGTTCACAAAGCAAATATTGCAACCAGAAAAGTTCAGAAGATGCATTGGCCAGACTTCAATACTCTGCCTCAGTGCTTGAACGAGAGATTGTATGTTTCTTCTTTAGGCTCCAAGAAATCAAATTGTTACCAAAAAAGATACAAAACCCAGAAGTTGAACGCCTGTCATCAGGGTCCGATGCCCAATCAACATCAGCAAAAGCTTGTAAAGTCGATTGTTGGGTTTAGATAAGATCATTCCATGAGATAGAGTGCCACTGAGATATCTCAAGATACGTTTCATAGCCTTCTAATGAACCTCAGTAGGATGCTGCATAAATTGACAGATCTTGTTGACTGAGTATGAAATTTCTGGTCTTGTTAGTGTGGCATATTGCAAAGCACCTACAATATTGCGATATTGTCTGGGATCAGGCAGAGTTGAACCTTGCCTAGCTGAGATTATTGATCCACTCATCATATGAGTTGTTATAGCATTTTCACCAGACATATCAGATCTTTTAAGAAGATCAACAAGATATTTGGATTGAGACAGAAAAAGATCTCCAGCAGATGTGTATGAAACCTCAATACCTAGAAAAAAACTTAAGGGATCAAGATCTTTCAAAGCAAAGGTATTATTGAGTTGAGTAACTAAAACCTTTATTTCATGACTTAAACTTCCTGTGATGATTACATATATAAGAATGAACAATTGAGAAGTAGCTTGAAATCTACATAAAAGAGATTGATCTGATCTGGAGTTATGAAAGCCAATTGATAATAAGAATGTACTTAATCTTTCAAACCATGCTCTTGGAGCTTGTCTAAGGCCATATATTGCCTTGTTAAGTTTGCAAATCAGAGGAGTAAAACCATGTTGTTGACTAAAACCAGGAGGCTGCTTCATCAGTACCTCTTCTTTAAGAATGCCATGAAGGAAAGCATTATTGATATCAAGCTGCTGAATAGACCAACCATGTGCAAGAGCAAGAGTAAGTAAGATCCTGATGGTTGAAGGTTTGACAACAGGGTTAAAATTTTCAGTATAATCGAGGTCTGCTTGTTGATGAAAGCCTTTTGCCACAAGTCTAGCTTTATATCTAGCAATAGAGCCATCAAAATTTCTTTTAATTTTGAATACCCATTTACACCCAATAACTTTCTTATCAGTAACCTGAGGAATTGAAGACCAGGTCTAATTTTTTATAAGAGCAGCATACTCTGATTGCATTGTTTTGCGCCAATGGTCTGATTTAAGTGCCTCTTTGACAATTGTTGCTTCAGTTTCAGTGATAGCAGATGTCAAAGCTTTTAGTTTGTGAATTCCATTTTTACCTCTAGTGACCATGGAGTGTGTATTATTCACTGGTTGATCAATAGAAGTAATAATGGACACAGGACAAGGAGATGTCTCATGAGTAATAGGCCTAGATTGAACATTTAGAGATAAAGGTACAGTAAGAAAAGAAGAATCAGACTCATGAGAGGTTGGTAATATTTCAGTATTGAGAAGATCAAAAGTAGGTGAAATAGTAGATGGTGTTGGATCTAAAGGATTTGGTAAATTTGTACCATTCATAGAAGATAGCACAGGAATAGGTTCTAGAAAAGTAGACTGTGGAGTAGGTAAGAGGGGTGGGGGATTTGAAATATCAGAAAATGGAAAAGAGAATTCATCAAAAGTAACATGTCTTAAGATATATAATCTTCCATTAGAAGCAAGACACTTATATCCATGGTGGTGAGAACTGGATCCTAAAAATGTGCATTTTGATGATCTATAAAGCAATTTATGATTGTTATAAGGACGAAGATATGGATAACAAGAGCATCCAAACACTTTGAGAAATGTATAATCTGGTTTATTGCCAAGAAGTTTTTCCAGAGGAGATATTGCTTGAAGAACTTTAGTAGGCAATCGATTTATCACATGTACAGCTATGGAAAAAGCATCATCCCAGAATTTGAGAGGCAAAGAGGCTTGAGCAAGCATAGCAAGACCTGACTCTACAATATGCCTATGTTTTCTCTCTATAATTCCATTTTGCTTAGAAGTGTGAGGCCAAGTCAGTCTATGAATAATGCCATATGTTTGTAAAAAGGAAGTGAGTGAGCGAAATTCTCCTCCCCAATCAGTTTGAAGTGAAATGATTTTGGTATTAAACTCTTTTTCAACTTGAGCCTTAAAGACTAAGAATGATTTATATGCATCAGTTTTAGAATGAAGGAAATAAATCCATGTGTACCTAGAGTAAACATCTATGAAACTGATATAATATTTGAAACCATTCCTTGATGAACAATGAGCAGACACCCATAAATCAGACTTAATAAGTTGTGGAGGTGCAGTGTAGACTGAAGTAGATGATGGAAATGGTAATTTGTGACTCTTTGCAAGAGGACAAGAATGACAAAATTGTAAACTTTTATTAGATGAACATGAAAGATTGCAAAAATTGAGGATAGATTTGACAGTATCTAAGTTGGCATGAGCTAATCTTTTATGCCAAAGTTCTAAAGGGGAAGGGGGAACAACAGAAATATTGTAGTGAGGATGAGCACTCTTATCAGTTGAAGAAGAAGGTGGAACTTTGAAGGAGCTGGAAAGATATTTGGGATGCTGTACTTGTAGATTAAATCAATATAAACCTCCATGAAGGTGTCCTTCAAGCAGTACCTGTCCAGAGTCCTGATCCTTGACAAAACAAATATTTGGATGAAATTCAAAGAAAACATGGTTATCACTTGCAAATTGACTGACACTAATAAGGTTTTTAGTAATACTAGGAACATGAATGAGATTATTTAGTTTGAAAAACTGTGAATTAGATGGACTGAAAACAATAGACGGGCCTAAATGTTTAATGTTCAAACCTGTGTCATTACCCACTTGAACCTGACTTGTACCAGCATATTCAGAGCCAATATTCAGATTGCCCAAATTGTTTGTCACATGATTCGTTGCCCCAGAATCTGGGAACCAATTGGGATCATTTCCCGGTTCATTTGTAAGCATTATTGCACTCATATGATTTGATTGTTGTTGTGCAGGAAATTGATTGAAATTAGTTTGTCCAGAATTGACAGCTCCTCCATTGTTGTTCATTGTGCCAGAATTGTTGTGATATCTATGAAAGTTTGGATCAAAACGAAAGAAGCATTTCAGACTTGTGTGACCAAACGACCACATATTTGACATTGTGGTTTTCCATTTTGATTCCAACCCTTTCCTCGATTGTTTCTGCCTTTGTTGTTCCTGTTATAGTTTTGATTCGCCTGTCTCTCTTGATTGCTATTAGCAGAACTGTTATATGTGTTGTTTCCAGAAGAATTTTGCCCTTATACCGTAAGATTCACAGATGGCAAGGCAGAAGTATTGGAAGAAGAGATTCTTTCCAATCTCGCTTCATGAGTCAGAAGGAGGGCAGACACATTCTTCATAGATTGTTTTTTGGATTTTGCAGAAATCACTGAGATTATTGACTAATATTCAGATCTTAACCCAGACAACACATACATGATAAGTTCTTGATCTGTGATTTTATTATTAAAAGTAGATAAAGATTTTGCATATCATTTCATTTTGGACAGATAATCCTTCATAGACAAATTATCTTTCTTCGTATTTTGCAATTTTTCCATGAATTGCATAACCTTTGACAAATTCTGATCCGTGAAGAGTTCTTGAACACATTTCCAGATTTCCTTTACAGTAGTACATTCAGTAACTTCAGCAAGAATTGACTCAGTCAGGGCCGGCCCTGGCACTGTGCAAACAGTGCGACCGCACCGGGCCCAAAAAATTTGGGGGCCCAAAATTAGGAACAACGTTTTATATTAAATATTAAAATGAGAAGAATTTGTACATAAGAAACATTCTAGCACATTGATTGTTGAATGATTTAAGTTTTATGAAAGATTCCGCTAGCCCAGGAACGAATCCTAGGAGAATCATATTTCAGATTTTCATTTTCTGATTTTTTTATTATTATTTTATATTGGTAAAATTTGAGTTGTGTATTATTATTATTTTAAAATAAAAATTTCTAAATATAACTAAAGAATTTATCTCTCACTCTATCTATTTAAAAATTATCATTATAAATTATATGACTTAAATTTATAATTTTTTTAAATTTGTAAGTTTGAACTGTTTTTATAAATTTATTAATTAAATCTTTTTCTTTCCATTCAATTAGTGAATGTATAAAAAAATCATTTTTATGACAATCTAAAATATTTGGTTATTGTTTGAAATATATTATTAGAAGTTTATCATTTTTTAAAATATAGTGTTATAATTATAATTATATATTTATCCAGATCGTGGATTTTATTAAATGAATTAATGAAATATTAGAAAAAAAATCTCCTCTATTTATGTGGATTAGGATAAGATATTTCTCAAGTCTAACTTCCTAAAATCATTTATTATATTATTTTCTTGTCATAGTATTTTAGTAAAAGTTAATATTTTAAATTTTAATAATTTATGATGGGCCTAAAATTATAATTTGGCACTGGGCCCCGGTTCTTTTAGGACCGGCCCTGGACTCAGTCATGGATCCAATAGCCAAGAAGAAAGGAGATTGTCTTGTATTTTCCAGAAAGTGAAATCTGGATTTGCAGATCTTGTTGCAGAAGTTCCTGTGCCAGTCATAATAAACTTGGCAGGGGGATTAGTATCATCATCAATGTAGAATTCCAGATTGTGGCCTTCGATTGCTGTCAATACTTGAAACTTCCAGAGAAAGTAGTTATCATCTCCAAGTTTCACGATTGATGTTTTGTTTCCAAGATTAATAGCTTTTGATTCTTGATTTTCAGACAGAGAAGTAGAATGCGGAAGATCGGATGAAGTAGTGGATGTAGACGTCATGAATCTCATAGAAGATCGAAGAGAGAAGCAAAAAAGCTTAACAGATCAACAATGGCGATTAGTCTTGAGCGACTGATACCATAATAGAAGAGAAGATGAGAGAAGAAGGATAATAACCACAAACAGAATTGAATTCTCATTAAGAAAATGGTCACTTACATCTAATATTATATATATATATATATATGATGAGATTGTAGAGAAAAGAGTAATAGGTTACAATAACTAACTCTTAACAAACTAACTATATATATATATATATATATGATGAGATTGAAGAGAAAAGAGTAATAGGTTACAATAACTAACTCTTAACAAACTAACAATATAGTTTGCAGGGCCGGCCGTGGGCATGTGCAACATGCGCGACGGAACAGGGCCCCCAAATATCGAGGGCCCAAAATCAGGGACGGGTCTATATGGGGTTTAAAATTATTACGTTTTTAAATATATTTTAAAAAGAAGAGCTTACAACAAGAAATTCGTAATGGCGCAGTGGTAGTCCAGTTTCCATTTGATTTTGGCCTTTGTTTCAGTGTTCGAACACTTGTGATGGTCAGATTTTATTTTATATGCTAATTATTTATTTGCTTTGTTATATATATATATATATATATTGTTTTATATAGATCTTAGAAAATAAAATTCTAAATATGATTAAAGAATTTACCACTCTTACCACATATAATGAAAAATATCGCTGGATAGATTTTTAACCTTAATTTATAATATAGTTAAATTTTGATTTATAAAAAAAACGATTTTTTTTATATAGTAGATTTACGTATCACATTGTTGATATGTTTTGAAATCGGATTCGTTATTGTTTTATGTTTGTTAGTTCGATCTGTTGTTAATTATAAATATATTCATTTATTATTTTTCTTTCATTTATTGAACATTCAATAATTATAATTTAAATTATCATTATTATAGTTATACTTAAGTAGGTAGATCATCTATCATTTTGCTCTTGAACCTAAATCACATACCTTTTAATGCCCAAGATAGAGTTTTATTGAATAAATTTAAAATATATATATATATATATAACTTTATTTTTTTATTTATGTGGATTAGGAAAATATATTTATAAGATTCAATTTTCTAAAATCTTTATACTCTTTAATTTTATCATTAATGCATTTCAATAAAAGTTGGTTTTTTTTCTTTGTAATTTTTATATATTTAAAATTATATATGATAGAGGGTCAAAAACTAAATTTTCGTACTGGGCCCCTATTTTTTTAGGACCGGCCTTGATAGTTTGTTTTTCTAA
This sequence comes from Gynostemma pentaphyllum, assembly GCA_028015215.1. Classification (NCBI taxonomy): domain Eukaryota; kingdom Viridiplantae; phylum Streptophyta; class Magnoliopsida; order Cucurbitales; family Cucurbitaceae; genus Gynostemma; species Gynostemma pentaphyllum. The sequence continues at coordinate 15,934,691 of CM051353.1, read as the reverse complement.
TAATATGATTTCTGTTAATGAGCTTCTTTAATATGGTATACTTTCATTAAAAAAATTAACTGAAATGTTTGTTTAATTAAATTAAATTGTGAAAAATCATTTAAAATTGTTGAAGCCATTTTGACACCCCCAGCCTCAGGGGCTGGCAGCAACCTAAGGAAGTTATTTGAATTTAATATTGTGTAAACTTTAGAAATTAAGTCATGTCCGGGTAGAAATTCAATTTACAGGTACATCATAATTGTATGTATCTCTATAACTTGTCTCTTTTTCTTTTTTTTGAGATAAATCTGTCAATAAATTAAAGGTTGAATTTGAAAATAGGAATATAAAAAATAACATATATATATATACACACATTATTAATCTAAAAATTAACACCCTAATAAAATACCTTTAAAAAAACGTAATACATCAATCGTTTTCAAAATTAAATTAATTGAGAGTTTCGAAATTTATTTTAATTGACTCGAAGGTTCTAGCTTCCTAGGTATCATCACTTCACTAGTTTCATGCATGCATCTATTGATTTGCCATCACTTAATTGCTAGCTCATTTCTGATCTGGCTATCTACGTAGGAAATGATGCATCTATTTTACCTAGATTTCTAAATCAATATAACTTTTTTCTTTTTAGATAATGCATTAAGTCCATGTTTACTTGCAAGGAATGAGAATGAGATTATTCCATTTTCATTATTTTTGTTTGCTTACAATTTGGAATGAGAGTGGGACCCACACAATTTGGTAATCTCATTCTCAATTTTCAAACAATTTAATTCTCTCATACAACTTCATCAATCTCATTCTCATTCCTTATTTTGTGGTCCCACTAACTTTTATATTTTATTAATTTTCTTTACTCTCTACTTTTTGTGGGCCCCACATGAATTAATACTTTATTCTCATTCTAAGACTCTAGTAAACATCATCAATGATAATTCTTTTCTTTCCGATTCTAATTTCAATTTTTTTAAGTAAACATATATAAAAAAATCTTATTCTCATTCCATAATTTTTCATTCCGATTGATTTTCATTCAGATTCATTCTCATTCTCATTTCCGTTAAGTAAACGAGGCCTAAATGAGGATGGGAGATTCGAACCTTCAGCTTTATAAGAAGAAAACAGGTGTCTACCACTTGAGCTATGTTCGTGTTGGCAAATCAATATAACTAATGATCATTAAAGTTATGTAATTCCATTTTCGAGAGAATGATGTTCAATTCCTCACCCAACAATAAATCTGTGAGATCTAATCCTAAAGGTTTTTCAATAATATTGTTAAATTAAATGCTTTCCACCTTGAGTAAAAATAGTTAGACAAACACAAATTTGATTATGTGAAATCGATATAAGTTTTGTATACATAATATTGAGAGATATTTTAAAATCACGCCTCTATGATTTAAAATGTTTTTAAACACTTGTATGATAGGTAAAATTATAAATTATACTCCTCGGTCACATGTTCAATTCTAAATGGGCAAATATTTTATTTTCATTTCGTGTCAACAAAAATTTACTCAACAATTTACACTAATTTATTAATTTTTCGGTTATTTTTAATGCAATTAGAATTATGATTGACGAAGAATAAACACGTCACAAATTCATCAAAATTAATTGATAGAGCGGGAGTCAATTATAATTTTACAAGTTACAGGGTTGTTCAAACCATTTTTAAATTACACTTAGCCCGTTTGGAACAACTTTTGATAATATTTAAAAGTGTTTTTTAGTGGTTATCAAAAATATTTTCTTTATTAAAAAACACTAACTTTAAAAAGTATTCTAAACGAACACTTAATGTGATTTACAAATGAGGTAAATCACATTATCGTTAAATATAAGAATCTCTTAACTCTATGGGCAGGACATACATACACATATATAAAATTGGTTTGAAGATAGTCATAAATTTGTAATTGAGAATTTGAGACTACCCTCTAAATTAAGGGTTCAACTGGTTCGGATTATAATGAGAACCGGTATGGTTTTGAACAGGTTTTGCCGATTCGATTTTTCGGTTTTTCCGATTTTTCTAGTAAACGACATTTGCATTTAATTTAAAGATAAAATCCATATTGAAAAATGAAGCAAAACAAAACCAAACATAAATAAAAACTTAAGTTGAAAAAAATTAGATTAATAAACATATACATAATAAAAATTAAAATAAAGTGATAAATAAATAAAAATTAGGGAAAATAGATAAGGGGTATGAGATTTTTACTTGTCTTTTAGAAACCGGTTCGGTCTGACCGATCCGATTTGATTTTTCGATTTTTTCCTACCTAAATGATCACGAGTGACCAAAGTAATATAATGGAATAGAAACTAGAAAGTCACCCCATGTCCCTTACATATGCATAGACAAGAAAAGAAACAATTGAAAGTACAGTTAATCAATATATAATATATAATACAAAAATGTGCTATATTTGGGAAAAGGATAAATATTAAAGTTATAAAAAGTCAAACTAAAACCTACAAAACCAAAAACATTTAATATTTATTTTCAATCGAAGTTAAGTTAAGTAGGGTCTTTCCCACGTGAAGATCACATGCTCATGCATGGCATACTTTTTCAAGTCCCCTTCCACAAATATGAACAAAAATGGAATAAAAAAAAAGTCTCTCGTTACATTATAAAAAAAGTAAAAAATTCAATAGATGATATTTTTTACGAGTAATTTAAAAAATAAGAAATACTATAAAATATTTTTTAAATGACATTTCTCAAATTAAATTTCCACCAATCTAGATTTCAGTCGATAAAATGTCTTTTTTTTTTTTAAATTTTCAAAACTTTTGTTATTTTTAAAAATATTTATTCCTGAAAAATGGGATATAAAAATCTCTCTCTTGCCCCGACATAATCATTTCTCTTCTTCTACTTCCAATTGAACAAAATGGATAATCTTAATCTTCTCCAAACAAAAACAAAACAAAGAAAGAAAAGACTAAACCAAGACCAAGTTAAGCTTTTAGAGAGCAGTTTCATGACCAACAAGAAGCTTCCTCCAGAGCTCAAACTCCATCTAGCCGACGAGCTCGACGTTCCGCCGCGACAAGTCGCAATTTGGTACCAAAACAAGCGAGCTCGATGGAAGAGCCAAAGATTAGAGCTAGATAACTCTGAGCTTCACATGAAGCTTGAAATTGCTCTTAATGAAAAGAAGAATCTAGAGAAAGATGTGGAGAAGCTCAAGGAAGAGCTCGAGAAGATTCAAAGAATGAACAAGGATAATTTCTTTACTCCTTTTGATCTATATAATTATGAGGAAGAAGAAGGAAGCTCCTCTAAATTGAGCTTTGAGAGGGGAGTGGATGATGAGGAGCTCTATGCTTGTTTCATGGGTAAAAATGAATCTATTTGGGATTGAATTTAAATTGTGTATTTTTATTAATATGTATAATTTGAGCTTTTGTTTGTATTTTAGTTTTGAGTCCTTTGTTTGGTTAAATATTAAGTATGGAATAAGTAATTTATAAAGACTCGAACACTTTTCCATCATGAAAAATGCAATCATATACGTGTAACCATTTTTTTTTCTTTTTTATATTTATCTTTTCTATTGTTGTATAATTAGTAAATAAAGAATTCTAATTAGGTTGGAATACCATATATTTTTTTAATAAAATTTGACTATTGTGGTTCATATTTTACACACTTCTCACTTTTATTTAGAAAAGTGAAAATTATCTTTTTCTTGAATATAAGGCCTATTGCAGATTTTATGGTAAAAAATAAGAAAAAATTTCTTCTTTTGTTCTTCTTGTTCAACTCATACAAATCAGTTTTGCTTTTGATTGGGTCATAACGTAGAAGACTTGATGATTAAAAAACAGCCAACCAAATCTTCATTTAAATTTAATGTAAGTATTTTCTTTCGAATGCCCAACTTATACTTTCACTTTGAGGCATTTTCATTATTTTTATGTGATGATAACGATGATCCTATTTAATTAAAGGTTAATTAATTAAACCAGTTACTTTCTATTGTGTGTTAGATTTAGATCTCACTTCCTTTACATTAATATGTTTTTCATTTAAGCGAAGAAATGAGAAAATGAAAGTCAAAACAGTTTCATTAACTCCAAGTTCAGTTCAATAACGTCATACCATATACTTTACATCAAAAGAAACACTTAGTTTATACTTAGTTTACACACGACCAACTTCATGTAAACTAAAACGTAATGTACTCAGACCTAAGCTACAACTAAATATGATCCATCCAAAAAGTCTCAACATCCAAGATTCAACGCGTACAAGCTCCACGACCACATCCCCTCTAACGAACACCATAAAAAGTAAGGTATAACATCTTGAGCCTAATTTATAATCTACCCTTTAAAATTACTAAATATGATATTATCAATAAATTACCTATATAATAGTCATTAAATTTAATATAATAAGTTATTATTTTTCTAAAAATAATTTCTTTTATATATAACTCAACTTTTTTTACTAGATTCTTATTCACTGATTTAAATTAAAACAAATATTATGTTATTAAATTATGATATAAACACGTCAAAAAAATATTTCATCAATTTAAAGAAAAGGGTAAAATACCATTTTGGTCCCTGAACTTTCACTCCAGTTTCGTTTTCGTCCCTGAACTTTCAAAAATGACTGATTTCGTCCCTGAACTTTCCAAATCGTTTCATTTTCGTCATTCCGTCCATTTTTTCGTCTGGGTCATTAACGGAGCTGACGTGGCATGCTGACGTGGCTTTTTTAACAATATTTTAATATATTTTTTATTTTATTATAATTTAAATGGTTATGTGTCATTTTTTTATTCTCTCTCCTCCATTAATTCCTCTCTCTTCCCTCTTTCTCATCCTCATTTCTCTCTGTCTGCTCTATCTTCTTCTTCGTGAACCATCCCCATCAAGAGACTTCAAATCGTGAAGAGGGAAAAGTCTTAGAGAGAGAGAGAGAGGGATGATTCAGATCGTGAAGGGGAAGAAGAAAGGGAGACCATTGAAGAGTTACAACATCGTCAACGACCCAGATCTGCCGCTTCAACCCAATTCAATGACCAATGGCTGAACACCGATTGGGCTCCTCATCGACAGGCTTAAAGACAGTTACATATTTTAAACTAGATGAACCTTGAATGAAATATGCTCCACCTGATCCTTCAGAAGAAGGAATTGGCTTTATTCCGTCCTGTAGTCCTTTGGAAGTAGATTGTATCAGCTCGTTGATCACCAAAGGCAGTTCAATCTTGGAATTTACAGTAAGAGGTTCAAAAAGAAAATTTCCTTGAGGTAACCTGCCATTGACAAACTGACCATCAAATTGTGGATCCCCAAGCCCCAGGTCCTCCTCTATTGATGCCTCAATAGAAAGCTCAAAATTTTTCTCAATAGGTTTAGCCCTTACTTTGGCAGATTTTCTTACCAGCAGGTGAATCATAGAGCCACTCTTGTTGGAGATATCATTAATGAGCCTTTGATCCTCGAGTTCCTCGTGAATACCTATAACAAAAAAAAAATTCAAAGAATCCCAATTCAAATTTGTTAGGATCTAAGGCAACCCTAGAGGGGGGGTGAATAGGGTTTATTAAAAATTTATAAAACTTTTTCAATTAATTCAAAGTTTAAGATTAATAAAATAATTTCACTTTTTAAAATCAATTAATATAAATGAATTTTATACTTAAATTCTTTTTAGCAAAGTAAGCAAAAATGATATGATGATAGAAAGTATTTTATAACAATTAATTTCTAACCATTTAATTATGCTTGGATAAATTATAGGAATGAATATGTAAAGCAATAATTAAAGAGTAAGGGTTAGAGAAATTGACACCAATATTTATAGTGGTTCGGCCAAAAATGCGGCCTAGTCCACTCCCCGAGCGCCTCTCGGGAATTTGTATTCACTTTTTGCGGGAGCAAGTGCAACCCAATCCTTTTAGCGGGATCAAGATCAAACCCGAACAATGACCTTTCCACGGAGCAAGGACAACCGTAATCTATCACTCTTTTTACTAAGGTCTAAGAGTTGACCTTTTACAATGATAAATCCTCACGAAGGATAGATGTTACAACAATTTTGCTCACAATAAGAGATAAAAATCTCAACAAATTAGCCCTCAAAAATGGCTAGAAATGCACAAATTTTCGCTCACAAAAAGGCTCAAAAAGATGACTGAAAATGGAGAGCTTTTGATCTTAGCAATGTGAAGATTAGCTTCTGATTTTTGGTGTATCAAATATGTCATTTTCGAGCTCTATTTATAGCCAATAAAATGCTACTATTTCATCCACCTTCATAAATTATTTTTGACTTTAATTGTGTGAAAGGAAGAAGGAAGAAGCTCCATTTTTGTCAAAAATGAGGAAAAAAAGAAGCCATTTTCGGTGCTGCATTTTTCCAGAAATGAGGTTGATGAAGAAGGGTGCGAAATGACTATAATAACCTTTGAGTCTTCAAGGAAAATCAAATCTGTGAAGGGCATAAGAGTAATCTCCCATAATAGTGTAATAATTGCTTCAGAAAAGTCAATAGTGGGATCCACGTGTCAAAACGTCATTGGCTGTAGCAAATCTGATTTTGAATTTAATAATAATAATAATAATAATATTAATAGAAATCCGGGCAGCAGGGGTAAATTGGGCAGATGACCGTTGAGAAAGAAGTTCAAATTTCGGTCAGCCAACTCAAAAAATAATGGTCAGGACATAGGAGGCATTGACAAAAAGATCAGGGGCAAAACAGACATTTCTCTGCATCTGAAAAAGCAAATCTGCTTTATTGGGAAGATAGTGCGCCACGTGTCAGCCAGAGAGAGAGGATGAGAGAGTTGTTAGTGGGGGACAGTGGGGCCGCAGACGTCGTCGGCGTGCAGGGCGCATCAGCGCTTGGGCGACGTGGACGATTGGCAGCCGTTGGATGCGAGGCGGTGGCGCGATCGTGCCGCTCCGGTTTTTCCTTTTTTTTTTTTTTTAATACGAATATATATAATTTGTAAATCTGAGAAGATCTGAGCCACTGATTCAAAAGGTAAGGAGATCTGACGGCTGTAATAAATCTGACTTTTCTTTTTCATTTAATTCAAGATTTGAATAAATCTGACCCTTCCATCTCAATACAAAATCTGATCTGACGGCTGATAATTTGAGCGCATGAAACATAAGATGAACTTGCCATATATGATTCGTATGAAATAATTAATTTAATTCCAATCTTCTAAAATCAATATCTCGCTCGTTTGAAGTCCGATTGAGTCGATTCCAATTGCGTTTGACTCGTTATAATTTTCTCTACACATTGGACTATCAAAACACAGAAAATTGATTAATAATAAAAACACGTTTGTTATCATCAAAATAAGAATAAGATTAATTGGCTTAGAAAGTCAACAAAATTGTTTCCTTTTCAACAAGTTTAAGATGAAAACCCTAAAATCAGGTAAAATGGGTATAAATAAAATTGAAAGAATAATTAAACAAGAAGATCAAGATGGATGAGATTTGAATTGACGAACACTATGTCTTGGAATAAACAACAATTGGGTTTTCAGAAATGGTAGTTTTCACACTCTTTTCGAGTTTAGAACCAAACGATGAAGAAGAAGAAGAGAAGGCTTTGACTGAAACAGATCTCCTTTTTCTGTAGCCATTGATAAATTCTGAGCTAGAATTAGATTTCAAAGCGCAATTGGTGTAAGAGGGAAAGGAAAGGGAAGAAAGAGAAGATTTGAAAATGGAAGAAAGAGTGGTCGGAGAAGTGAGACGAAGAGAGGTGAAATTGGAAGCAACTGCCATTGATTGAAATTAGCTTGCGATTTGAAGTCTTGGGGATGGTTCACGAAGAAGACGATAGAGCAGACAGAGAGAAATGAGGATGAGAGAGAGGGAAGAGAGAGGAATTAATGGAGAAGAGAGAATAAAAAAATGACACATAACCATTTAAAATTATAATAAAATAAAAAATTTATTAAAATATTGTTAAAAAAGCCACGTCAGCTCCGTTAATGACCCAGACGGAAAAATGGACGGAAGGACGAAAATCATACGATTTGGAAAGTTCAGGGACGAAAACGAAACTGGAGTGAAAGTTCAGGGACCAAAATGGTATTTTACCCTAAAGAAAATTACATAATTCCAATGATGAATTTATGAATATTTTAAATTATCTCTTATGTTTTAATTAAATAATAAAATTTAAGGTAAAGTACCTTATTGTTGTCTCAGTTTTCAGCATCATTACTTGTACTTTGTGTATTGCTCGTACAATGAATATGACTCATTTGATTAACAAAATGTCTATAGTTAATGGGGTTGTAGATATGGAATTAAATCTTCAAACATGAGGCGTGGTAGTGTTTTCTAATGAAAATCTCCATAGATCCGGTAAGGTTCAAGCTTTCTGGCGAGGAGGTGATTTTTTTGCTTGTTGTTTTTGAAATTTTCTAGTGTCTGAGGCCATAATAGCAAATATTTTAGAAGATTGATGCATGAGGTGATTGGACAAAAAAAAGATATAAAAGATATTTTTAAATCAAAGAAGTCAAATCACCAAAACCAAAATATCATAAATTGATAAGTAATGATGGAGTCAAAGGGTACATTAGATATATTATAAATATGAAGAATTAGAAATGGCTAATATATATATATAGGCCCATTTGATGACCTGTTCCGTTATTATTATTATTTTATTCACGTTTCTTGTTTTTTTCATAAACAAATTTGTTTGGTGATCGTTTATTATTTCGTATTTTTTTAAACATTCCTAAAATTATATAGAAATTTGAGAAATAATAAATTATAGTTTCTTGTCTCTAAAATTTTCAACACATTAATAAATTATTATTTGACTTATAAAATATATTATAAATATCCAAAATTATATTGGTATAATATTTTTAAATATTTCATTTAAAAGTTTAATATTTTCAAGATATTTCTTTTTTTTTTAATTGAGAAATGGAAACAAGAAATAGTTACCAAACATATTTTTGTTTATTTCTTCTTCCAAAAACAAGAAATAAGAAGCAATTATCAAACATGTTATGTTTCTTATTGAAAAGTTAGGAATAAGAATTAAGAAAGATAAACAATAAATAAAAAGGTTAAATTTTACAAAATACCCCAAATCTATGGGGTTGGTTTCAATTTTGTCAGTTTATCCTTAATCTTTTAATTTGTTTTAAAAATATAATTTGTTGTGGAATTTACCCTTTTTTAAATTGTATGTAATTTCGATTAAGTTTAACATAAATTAAAATAATGAGAGCATTTTTTAAAGGGTGATTTACCAAAGAAATGATATTTTAAAGAGTAATTTTTCTAACACGAAGTATTTTAAAAATAAATTAAAAGGTCGAGGTTAAAAATTGAAAATTTTAAAATATCTGGGCAAAATTGAAACTAAACTCATTGGCAAGTGGTATTTTATATAATTTAACCAATAAAAAATAGAAACGGGAAAGATTACCAAATCACCCCTTATTATTAATCCTTTCCCTTTCCCTTTCCCTTTCCACTTCCCCTACCAATCTGTGAATTTTTTATTTTTTACTTTTTACAAGATCTCTTGTTTTCGCGCTTAAACTGGCGATTGCCGAAGCTGTTTCGCCAAACTCTTGTTTGTTTTTGCTTTTGAAAGACAATGGCATCGACCTCTAATTCGCGTTCCAATGGCATTTACGATCGAATCAAATCCGCTTCCACAACCATGTACTCTGAGAATCAATCTCTTCTTGCTGTAAGCTGCTTAATACGCTGTCTTCGTTTTGGTTCTAGTTTCTATTTCATTCTCCTCACTGAATTCTGATAAGATAAGAGATAGTTTTCATGAAAGATAGATTTTTTACATTATTACTCGAATAATAGGTTATTTGTTGATTTTTCATGATTGGGTTTTACTTTTTGTTTTCAGGAATTACGGAAGGCACTGATTTTGATGAAGGAAGTTGGGATTGATTTGGAGAGAGACAATCAATCTGAGATGGTATTGTGTATAATGTTCTTTAGTTTGTTTGGAGTATTGTGAGATTATGTTTTTCAGATTAGACTTTGATTGAGAATGTTAAAAATTTGGGGGAAAAGATATAAAATATGTAGTAGTGTGCTGTCTGCTTTTGGTTCGTTTCTTTTCGGGTTTTTCGTTTCACTATGATTATGATTGACAAAATTACAATAATATAGTTTTTCTGTTTTAAGCTATTAGATCAAATCTGAAGATGATTGGGGAAACATTGTTGTTTAGAACTATTGACCAATCTTTCACTTGGTATTTGAACATTATCTTAGGTCAAGGAGCTCGAAAATACTGTTATCGAGTTGTTGAGTACTTATGAAAAATGTAACAATTTTTCAGCTGCAATTCAATCTGTTGGAAATAAATATGAACCAAAAGAAGAGGTGCTTAAATTTCTTTCCATGTTGAACTTTCCACATCATATTGTGTTGTTAATTTTCATTCTGCTGGTCCCTTTTTTCCCTATCTAATTATTTTTTACTGTAATGTAGTTAACTGATTTTGAGAAACTAATCGACGATGAAGTTGCAAAAGTCAATGCAAATTTGTCTTCAGATTTCCAGAACCATCCTATGATTCGCCAGTTTAGGGAAGCTATTTGGGTATAACTCTTCATCTCCTTTTCTTTGTTTACAAAAGGCCTTGGCACCTAGAGAACGATATATTCGAAAAAAGGGTTTTGGTGTGTGTGGGGGGGGGGGGAGTAGTTCTACTTTATTGTGTGGTTATAGCAAAAATTTGGTCTACATTAGTGTTGATTACGCATGGCAGTGACCAGAAATTCTTAAGTAGGCAAAAAGGTTATTCTAAAACTTTGAAAACCTACTAAAAGTTCATGAGCAGTAAACAGGAGCACAAAGTCACACCTTGGCAGGCAAATTTATGGTACGGTAGGTAATTTAATAAATATAAGTGTGTCAAGTAATCTTAGTCCACAGATTTTCTTCATTGATCATATTGAGAATGGAATTGCATTAATCAACTCAAAGAGGACATGTTTTGTTACTCAGGAATCATATATCTGTTTGCAATTTATAAATGATTTGAAAGCATTTTATTGTGATTTTTTTTACTCCAGTTTTTTATTTTATTCTTTTCAGTTCTACAGAAGTGGTTAGCCTTGTGTAGAAGATATGTATTGATCATGTCCACATCTATATTGAAAAGTAGATTTTTAAAAATAAAAATAAAACTGCAAAATTTGCAGTAAGGCTACTTTGATTGAAGCTATAGCAATGCTTAGAAAATTATGAACACTCCAGTTTAGCTCATCTCTGGATATTTCTGCAGAATGTTCATCATGCAGGACAACCAATGCCAGGTGAAGAGCAGGAGGACATTGTGATGACCAGTACTCAGTGTAATCTTTTGAATGTCACTTGCCCATTAAGTGGAAAACCTGTCAGTGAATTAGTAGAACCAGTTCGCAGGTATTTTGCTACTCAAGATATTTTTATGAAGGGATAGAATTGCGAACTTGCGTGGATATATATATTGTTATTTTGTATTTTTGTAGAACTTGCATGGATATATACTGTTATTTTTGTAGAAGTTGCGTGGATATATATACTGTATTTTTGTAGAGCTTGCATGGATATATTTACTCTTATTTTTTTTAGAAGTTGCATGGATATATATACTGGTATTCATTTTTGTAGAACATGCACGGATATATGTGCATGTCAACAACAATTTTTCTTTTTTGTGTGAAAGTACTCTATTTCTCTTGACTTCGAGAAAATGAAATTAATAAGTTTTCAAATCCATGAAAAATTTTACTCCTTATCTTTTTAATTTTTTTAAAATAAAGTAGTGTTCGCGGTATTATTGAAGATTCTATTTGGTGTTCTCAACTTAATTTTTACCTTGATTTGGATTAGTACCTTCAGGCATGTCTACAATCATCCTGCACAAATCATGCAAAAGAAAAAAATTGAACCATTTAACATCATGTGAAAAAATAACTCTGAGACACAGAAAAAATTAGTTAAACAAAAAAGGCAAAGCATAAAACTTACCAGTGGACCCATTCCCTCATATGAGGTTCACTGGGACTTGGAGCATCTCAGTCTGTCATCACATGCATAAAGAATTAATCAATGAAAATTCGTTGAGAAAAAAATAAAATAATAAAAGGAAGTATATATGAAAAGAATTTGATTCTAAACGTGAAAATTAGTGCATGCAGAATGATTTCTTATGTTCCCTTAATGAAAAATTGTTTGCTTTTCCTTTTTTGGAACTGATACTAACTGGGTGAGTTCTTGTGAGCTCCTACAAAAAGTACTTTTGCCTTTTCTTTTCAAATATCGAATTTGTAATGATGCATCATGCACTTTAAACTCTTATTAATTTTCTTGTCTTTCTTTTTGTCTTACCTTTCTGCAGTGTGGAATGCAAACATGTATACGAAAAGGCGGCCGTGATGCACTATCTCAAATCCAAGAACAAAAATGCTCATGCTCAATGCCCTGTAGCAGGTATTTAAAATCTTCTACCTGTTCTAAAATATGCTTACATTGCTTTTCTCACCTGAAACTTTTGTCCTCATAGCCTGTCCTAAGATGTTGCAACCAGCTAAGGTTGTGTGTGATCCATTCCTAATGATCGAAATTGAAGAAATGCGACGAATGCCTAGACACTCTGCGAGGACGAATGTAATAGAAGATTTCACCGAGCTTGATGCAGAATAGCAACATTGAGTAGTTTCTTTATCCTAGTTTTCTTTCTGTTTCTCTATTCATCAAGTGCTATGTTTGATTAGTTGATATTATAGATCTTGCTTTCTACACTTCTGGAAGACTTCAAATTTAGCTCTGTATTTTGTACATAATACATAGTTTTGTGCCCATTAAGTTGAAGGGAGAAATGTGGCCTCATCGATAGATTAGAATTGCCCCTGTCAAATTTTGAGCTCTCTTGTTCTGCTGTGTAAAAGTCATTTCTTTTTAACCAAAAAAAATTAAAATGCTTTAAAATTCATTTGGCAAACTTTCAGGGGCAGTCTTGACTGTACAAGCAGTACGACCGTCCCTGGCCCCCAATTTTTAGTTGATTTTACACAATTAAAAAAAAAATTGCTTCAATTCACACTGGCTTGGGGGATCAATTTTGAGCTGTTGATTTTATATAGAACTAAAAAAAACTGCTACAATTCACGCTAGCTACCAAAGCCCATTAGGGCTTAGTCAAATCAAATGACTATCTATAGTAGCTGACTTGTTTGACTTAAAAAAACAAACAAACTAACTAAAGTGCGGCAAGACAATGACGAGGTGACAGACAAAGACCAGAAGAAAATTGTGGAGTATATGTGGTATTCAAAAGAAAAGTTGCAATTTACTATTATTTGGTATGTATACTCAATCTCGTCTCAATTTTTAGTTTAGTTTTATCATTTATCGTTTGATTTTTTAGAATATTCTTAATTTTAAAGTAAGTACTATAAATATCAATTGTTCTTGATTTCATTGGTTTTAATTTTAAATAATTAACTATAATAAATAAATTTTATTACATATTCTTCAATTATGATATCTAGAAAATATCAATCAGATTCTGAGAAGTGTGGGAAAAAAAAAGAAAATTGAGCAATTGACTCAATCTAAAAAATGATCTCTTGATAAGTTCGTTACAATAGGAACTCGTGTGGAAGAAAAAAAAAAGATTTTGACAATCAGTTAATAGATGATCATGATATTCATATAGAAGATCAGGGTAACTTGTGTGCTAGCCACAATTATTGGTATGAAATATTAGGTTCAGTTAATCTTATGAGCAAACATTTACAAGCAAAAGATATGCTTCTAGATGTTGCTATTGTTGAAGTAAAGGAGTTAATTTCTTTTTTTGAGAGATATAGAGAAGTTGGTTTTTCCAATGCCTATAGATGTTGCCAAGAAAATTGCTTCAGAATTGGAAATCGATCCAGTGTTTCCTCAGAAGCGTGTCATTCGTAGAAAAAGACAGTTTGACAAGAGTGTTAATGATACTTCTTTATCACCGGAGGAATTTTTTAGAGTGTATTATTTTCTATACATAGTAGATCAATCCATTGTCTCATTGACCCGGAGGTTTGAGCAATATCAAGTATATGAAAGTATTTTTGAGTTTCTATTTAGTTCTGAAAAGTTAAAATCTTTGGATGAATCATGTTGCACTCAATTAGAAACAACTCTTATGAAAAATGAAGAGTGTGGTGATGTTGATGGAAATGATTTGTATATTGAACTAAAATTACTTAAAGAGTTTTTACCAAAAAGAAAATATTGGAGCAACGAGTATATTGAATTCATTGAAAGAGATAAGTTGCTTTCCAAATGCTTTTATTGCATACAGAATATTATTGACTATTCATATGACTATGCCTCGGCTGAAAGAAGTTTTTCAAAGTTAAAGGTGTTGAAATCTTACTTACGATCAACTATGTCACAAGAGAGACTTAATGGATTGGTTTTATATCAATCGAGCGTGAAACTTTGGAAGATATTGATATCAAAAGTTTAATAGATGATTTTGCATCTCAATATTCAAGGAGAACATTACTTTTTAAATGAAGGTTAGAAATTATATTATTTATTGTTATTACATTTTGATTAAAGTTCATAATTTTTTGTTTTATATTTTTGTAATTTTGTGGTATTAAGTTATATGATATAGGACCCAAAATTATTTTTCACACCAGGCCATTATTTTTTTAGGATCGGCTCTGATGGTTTTAGTCGTGGTATTTTGACATTTATAATATTTTGGTCCTTTACTATTCTTTATAACGAGTTTTATCTTTGTACTTCAAAATTGCAAGGATCAAGTAGTTGACATAAAAAAAAAAAATTAGAATGTAATATTATGAAAGGGTATACAATTATGAAAAAAAAAAGAAGCTAATTTGTTATAACAAAAAGGGTTAATTTCAGTATTTGACAAATTAATGTTGTTTATTTCAAAAAAACACAATATTATATATATATATATATATATATATATATATATATATATATATATATATATATATATATATATATATATATATATATATATATATCAAGCAGTAAATCGCAAATAACACCCCTGTGGTTTCGGTCAAATTCATGAAAAGTCCTTGTAGTTTAAAAGTGGCAAATCACACCCCCGTACTTCCAAATTATATCAATATGACCCCTTCCCTTCAATGGTGTAAATTTTCTTTTAGCCGTAACTTTTTCGTTTGAACTCCGATTTTGATGATTCAAGATGTTTTGGAATCCTCTTTTCGGGCTCTACGTCATGGTTATCTCAAACATTCAATTTTTTTTAATAAATAACAGAGTTTTATTATCATCAAAATATTTGGTATGATTACAGTAATTAACCCCGATATTTACTGATGATTTAGAAGTTTTCAAGTGACCATAAAGTAGAGCCCGAAATGAGGATTCCAAAACATCTTGAATCATCAAAATCGAAGTCCAAACGAAAAGTTATGGCTAAAAGAAAATTTACACCATGGCTTTATGGGTCATATTGATATAATTTGGAAGTACGGGGTGTGATTTTCCATTTTTAAACTACATGGACTTTTCATGATTTTGACCGAAACTATAAGGGTGTTATTTGCATTTTACCCTATATCAAAACTACCCAAAACCACCACCAGGAAAATTAAATTACATTGTGAAAAGACGAAACATACCCCGATAAATTTTCCTTAATTAAATGATATGTAATTAATGAGATATAGTTATTAGGAGAGATAAAAGGGTAATACGGTAAACACTGAAATCGAAATCCACCAAAATCGCCACCATAAATGGTGTTTTATGGGTAAATCTGATATTGATATGAAACAACCATTAAAACTGAAATTAGATGAATTAAAGTGGTTATTAGTGTAATTAATTCTAACAAAAATTGTGGACATTAAAATATGACATAAGTAACAATATTAAGTGTCCGTTTGGGATAAATTTCAGAAGTGTTTACAAATATTTTTAAATAAAAAAGTGTTTTTGACAACTAATAAAAAAAATATTTTTAAACACTTTTAAAAAAATATCTCAAACGGGCTCTAAGACTGATAACATACATATGTATATCCTGTCTATATCATGCTCCAATTCAAAACACACTAATTTGGTTGTTTTCTTTTTCTTTTTTGGGCAATTAGTACGTAAAATGAATGTCAATCAAAAACGAATTTCTAATAAATATTGAAGATATAAAAATATGATTATGGTTCAAATCCTATTAACTTTTTTTTACACATTTTTATCCCCTATTTTAAAAAAATTTGTTTGGCCCCTAAACTTTCTTAAAAGTCCATTTTGACAGTTTAATTAAAACATGTCTTGACAGTTTAATTAAAACATCTGATAGACGTAAGATAAATACTATTTATAATTGGTTAAAGTTATTACCCCGCCGCCGCCGTCTCCTTCTCCGGCTCCGGTCGAACTTTCGGAAACTTTACTCCGGCTACTCGCATTCCGTAACATTTCATTCAAATTCAATGTTTCTCAGAGCTTATGTGGGTAAAGCTTTTTCACTCTCCTCAATCCCTTCTTATCCTCTATTTCCATTATCTCTCTCTTCCTCAATTTCTTCTCATCGCATTCCCTATGCTATACGATGCCATGGGTCTCTCTCTACAGCCCACGAACCACCTTCTTCAGCTCCTTTTCACTCTCTTGAAGCGGCGGATAATCGTTGGAAGCCCATGTGTTTATATTACACGCAGGGCAAGTGCACAATGGTGAGTTCATGTTCATCGACCCATCTGGAAATTTTTAGATTAAAGTGGGTGTTTTTGTTTTTTTTGTTGCTGTTGATGTTATTTGTTTCCTATTCCTAGGGTATGAAATGTTTGAGTTTGATATCTGACTGTTAGTAAGAGTTATCTACTTTTTTTGGTGCTGTACAACGTGTGTTTGATGATATTCCTCACTGAAAAATTGTTCGTTTTTTCGCGTGTTAAGTTGTCGTAGTTACATTTTTGAGGTTATATATATTTTGTACCTCAGGTACTGTTATGAGTTGGGTTTTGATGGGCAAGTCCTTGATTTGAGAATTTTGATGTGTGGGGAATATTAAAAGAAGATTTTTTCAATTGTAAAAAAATGATATTTTTGTTGCCTATGTGAAAATATTGAATGTTTGGATTCTAGAAAGAATAGATGTGAAAGTACAGTCATCCTTCACTGTCTAATTTGTCTAATTTGTCTCGTTTATGTGTTCTGATAATTCTGTGACTGAATTTCACCGGTTAAAATTATCCAACTTAGCCAGATTTAGATTTTGTTGATGCTGTATAGATGGATGATCCACTCCACCAAAAGAAGTTCAATCATGATATCTCGAGGGAGCTTCAAGTTAATGTTAATAGGTCAAACCATATGCAAATTCAGGACATTGATTTTTTTCTGGTGCTTGATTTGGAGGGTAAAGTTGAAATAATCGAGTTCCCAGTCATATTAATTGATGCGAAAACAATGGGCGTGATAGATTTTTTCCACAGGTACTATCTTGCTTCATGTTCATGATAGTTAGGTTCTGGTTATGTATTAATTTCTCTTTCCATTTGACAGATTATAAATTCTATATACATCAATATATTTTCTTTGTTACCTGCTTTGCTTTCTCGATAGCTCTGAAATAATATTTTATATCACAGAGAGCATATAAGGATATTAATGGCTTGATACCCTTTTACTAACAGTTCTAAATGGCCATACTTATTGCCGATAAGCTTCAAAATGTTTATATATTTTTGAACTAGTTAACTTGTCGACAGTACTCTGGAACAGCTTCTTTGTAGTTGAGAGATCCCATTGACCAGCTAGCTATGCTTGTAATCATCATGTAAAACATATAAAATAATTATACTCCTAATGGATGTGATGAAATATTGTTTAGATGATATGGAACAAGAAAATCATGTTTTTCTTTTTTAATCCTTCCACAGGTTTGTTAGGCCGTCAAGAATGGGTGAACAAAGGATAAATGAGTACATTGAAGGGAAGTATGGCAAGTTTGGAGTTGACCGGTAAGCTTCTAATTCGTGTGTAGATGCTTGATCATGTTCTACATTATTGTGCATTCTTTTAGTTTGAAGGGTTGATTGAACTTGGAGCAAAGCTTTGAGAGACTCGGGATTAATATTTGAAAATGTGATGATACGGTGTTGAGATTTGAAACTAATTTCATCCTCTGTGTGCCTATTTTGTTGTGCAGTAATCACTTCTCTTTGGAATCTCGTGGATTTTTATTTATTAGCTAACAGTTCTGGATCATAATTTACAAAATTTACAGTGTCTGGCATGACACAGCCATACCATTCAAGGAAGTTATTCAAGAATTTGAAGATTGGCTGACACATCATCAACTGTGGAGGAAGGAACTGGGTGGGTGTCTTGATCAAGCAGCATTCGTGACATGGTAAGTCTCAGTTTTCTTGTTATACATCCCTTTTTTTTTCACTTGAATTTTTGGTGACAGGAATTAGTAGAATTGCTCTATGATGTTTTAAATATGATGTCAATCAACATAAATAACTGTGTAACCTTGTATACCTGGAGTTTACTCAACACCTAGTTAAACTTTTTATCAAAATGGATTTGTTGTTTACTATCATCTAATACATTTTATTGCTGTGATTTTGGGGTTAAAAGTGCAGATAACAAGTACATATTGATTGTCTAATCTTTCATGCTTTGTACCAGTGGCAATTGGGATATTAAAACTCAGGTTCCACATCAATGCAGCGTATCAAATATGAAGCTTCCTGAATATTTTATGGAGTGGATCAATATTAAAGATGTCTATCTCAACTTTTACCAAAAGAAGGTATGTTAAACCTGCTTGTGCCATCAATAATATCGACAACAGTGTGTCAAAATCAGTCTTCTGTCTATGGTTTTATTTTCTTCAAATGTTGGGGTAGATCATAAGGATTATATTATATAACATAATAATATATTGGGTCAAATTGTTCAAGATAGTTTAATGTTGGTTTTCCTACATGCAAATGCAAACCAATTATGGAGAGGATATTATATTCTGTGAGAATGAACCAAAACTACGCAGTGCTATTTTATTGTTTCTAGTTTTGTGGCAAAAAGTCACTCTTTAAGCCTCAACCCTCTTCGCCATTCAGGTGTGACTTCGAATCTTCCCGATCCTAATCTCTTAATACTAAAAAAAACTTCTCCATTATCAGTATTTTTCTTTATTTTGAATGGCAGGCCACGGGAATGATGACAATGATGAAACAACTTCAAATGCCATTGATGGGAAGTCATCATCTTGGTATAGATGACACTAAGAACATAGGCAGGGTGCTGCAAAGAATGCTTACTGATGGTGCACTTTTGCAGATCACTGCACGTAGACATCCTAATTCTCCTCAACATGTTAAATTTCTTTTTGAGAACCGTGTATAATAATCTGTCTTTCAGTAAATTATCATTATGTTGTCTTGATAATCTATGAATAATCCTGATTGAATTACCTGAGATCTTATTTTGTCCACAATTTTGTAAAATGGTGAAAATGTAAGAGATTGTAGAAGTGAGAACAAAGGTTAGCAAAGATGTGTGGTATGTTCATGAATTTGAAACGAAGATAACATTCGGGTGGTACATTTGACATAATTTTAATTGGAGACTATAAAGAAATATTTTGTTCAAATTCAAAAATCAATTTTAGGTTTAAATATGATTTTAGTTTATGAACATTTATTGTTTTTTTTTTTTTTAATATTCGTCTCTAAACTTTTTAAAATGTTGTCTTGGTCTTTAAATTATTACTACACATTTTATTTTATTATTCATGCCATAATGATATAATCATTTAATAAAACAATATCGTTAAGTATTAGTTTGATTCTTAATCTTATTAAAAAGAATCAAACTTTTTTTTTAAGATATTACATTAAATTGGGAAGGAGAGACTCAAATCTTCGACCTCATGTAAAGAGAACATGTGCCTAATCACTTGAGTTATATTCGTGTTGACAAAAATCAAACTGAATCCTTGCAATATGAATAATAAAATGAGATCATGTTATATTTTGAATAATTTAAACTTAATATTTTTATTGTAGGGACTAAATGGAATCGTACATATAAAGTTGAGATGTCGAATTAGGAAATCGACTAAATTATATTTTCCCCTAAAACATACAGAGGTGGATTGGGATCCTTTTGTCGTTTTACAGGGCAAAATGCAAATTACATCTGTGTCACTATACTTTATTAAGGCAACATGCAAATTATATACCTCTAATTTTCGTCAAATATAAACACCATCTATATAGTTATAAAATGGATATTTATGTTCTTATAGTTTTATAATTATATAATATGATCATTCACCACTAATATTATCAACTTCTTTTGATAATAAATTATTCGTTTGAACTCCAATTTAGATGATTGAAAAGATTTTAGAATCCTCATTTTAATCTCTACATTATTGTCACTTCAAAAATTTCAAAATCAACAATAAATGAAAGAGTTATCATCATCAAAAGATTATGTATGATTGAAGTCATAAACCCTTTTTTTTTACAAATGATTTAGAAGTTTTAAAGTAACCATTACGTAGATCTCGAAAGGAGGATTTCAAAACATCTTAAATCATCTAAATCGAAGTTTAAATGAAGAAATTATGACTAAAATCATTTGACAGCGTTAGTATGGATGGGTCTGTAACGTCCCGTTACTTTTTGAGGTAATTTTTTTTTTAATTAATTAAAGTTTTCAAGATTAGTTTAAATTCAGAAATTTTGATTTTAGTAGCTATTGTCGTCCGAAATTTTTTTAATCGTTTTAATACTTTAAATACGTTTCGGTGACATTAATAATTATTAACGGGCCAATTAATAATTATTAATTACCTTTAGATTTACTTATGAGCTTCGGGTTTCATTTTTAAAGTAAAAACAAAAGAGGGACGTAGGCGTCATTTCTCAAATTGTTAAATATCTAAAAGTTA
This sequence comes from Gynostemma pentaphyllum, assembly GCA_028015215.1. Taxonomy (NCBI): domain Eukaryota; kingdom Viridiplantae; phylum Streptophyta; class Magnoliopsida; order Cucurbitales; family Cucurbitaceae; genus Gynostemma; species Gynostemma pentaphyllum. Next base: position 15,913,702 of record CM051353.1, on the reverse strand, counting down.
CTATTCATTCATCTTTTAAATATACAAACAAAGGCAAAAATTGATCATTTTCTCTCCTTCTTCTCTCCTTGAAGCCGTGGGAACCAAAACCCTTTCCCCAATTTTTGGTTTTTCTTTATTTCTCGGTAGATCGTTTCGATACTACTTTCGTTGGAAAGCCCTTGGCCCGAGGATCATTTCCAACCTACCGATCGAGATTTTCGCTCGTTTTCTCGAGGCCTTAAGGTATGTCAAAGTTTCTAAAACTTGAGATGAATAGTGTTTTAATGGAGGTTTTGAGTTGTAATCTTCGAATTCGTTCACCGAAGCTTGAAGGTTTCATTCGAGGAAGTCTTTATAGTCAATTTTAGAAACTTTCCTTAAACCCTAAAACCGAGTTTGAGCCGGAAACCCTAGTATGGCCGAGAGCACCATAGGGAGGAAATCCGGGATTTTCGTTGTTTTATGCGTTTAGATGTAGTTTGAATGTTTTCCGGTTAATTAATATTATTTAGGTGTAATTCGTTTGTAGAATTGTGATTTGATCGTGGAATTGCAACCTCGGATATATATCGGAGCTTGTCTACAAGCTAAGGTGAGTTTAAAGGGAAAGTTAGTGGTTTTATGAATTGAGTTTCATTATGTTATTGTTTATCGAGGTTAAGAGGGAGTTAGCTTCTTAAAATTAAGTTTTGGTTGGAGACTTTAATTCGGAAGTGAGTGGAAAGAATTTGGAATTATAATGAGTTCGATGAAAAAGGAAACATTGGAGTGGTTTGGAAGTATTGTAAAGTGATTTGGAGATGTTAGATAAAAGTGGAAGTTAAGTTACTTTGAGAGGTTTGGGAATTAAAGTAGCTTAAATGTTACACTTGAGTGATGACTCGTGTAATCTAAGTAGTTAGGTTCTTTAATAGCTTAGTAGAATTCCTTAGAGGTTATCTAACTTATTGGAGAGCTTGATCACATTGATTCGGCACATGATAGTATGTTGATATCGATCCATACGTATTATGGTGCGATGATTTGTGGAGACAGTGACACATTGATTCGGCACATGATAGTATGTTGATATCGATCCATATGTATCATGGTGCGATGATTTGTGGAGACAGTGGCACATTGATTCTGCACATGATAGTATGTTGATATCGATCCATACGTATCATGGTGCGATGATTTGTGGAGACAGTGGCACATTGATTCGGCACATGATAGTATGTTGATATCGATCCATACGTATCATGGTGCGATGATTTGTGGAGACAGTGGCACATTGATTCGGCACATGATAGTATGTTGATTTCAATCCATACGTATTATGGTGCGATGATTTGTGGAGACAGTGAGCATAATTGATATGGTATATGATAGTATGTTGACTCCGGTCCATACGGTATCATGGTACGGTAGCTTGAGACATGGTACGACCGTACGTGGTATGTTGATTTCGATCCATACAATAGCACGATACGATGAACTTGTTTGGTAATAAAGATAGTTAATGTTACCTTTACATATTCTTTAGAATTGTGTAGTAAGACTTAGTAGTGAATGTTACTTTACTTTAAGTCTTTATATCTATCTCATGGTTTTGAATGATGATTACGGGTAATATATGACTATCGAATGATTGTATGGAATTGGAAGTGTGTATGTGGGTAGTATTGAGCATTATAGGCCTTTGGACACGATTTCGGTTATGAGATTTTGTTCATAGGATTACTTGCTTTCGTTTTGCTCTCACTAGCATTTTATGCTAATGGTGCTACACTTACAAATTTTCAGGTAAACCTTGAGCTAAGAAGAGTGGTAGAGGAGGTGGAGCCGCGTGACTAGTCGAGATGGTGTATGGACAATGTTAAAGACATCTTTTGGTTTAGCATTTGTTAAAATGCTTGTAAATTATTTCCATTTTACATACATGTGTCTTTTTGAGCCCGGAAGGGTATTTGTGTAAAATTTGTCTATGTCTTATGATTTATTTCTCCTTTGGAATGCGCATTCCCGATTTATAGCTTTCTCTGGATTTGGGTTGTAAAACAGGTTTTGGTTATTCGATTTTTAAATGAACCCATGCCGTTTTTCTTTAAAAATCGAGTCTTCCGCTGTGCATTTGAATTTAAAGAATTTAACGGAAAGCGGGTCGTTACAGGGTCAAATTGCATAATTTTAAAACTACGAATGTATAAATACTCATCTTTTAACTATAGAGAGTGTGTTTGCATTTGACCAAAACCACATTAGTGTTATTTATATTTTACCCCACTTTATATAGTGACAAGTACAAAGATTAAAAAAAATAAAGTGACAAGTACCAACTACTAAAATATCTTATTTGAGTATAAAAAGTCCTCATATAACAAATTTAAAGATTCCCCATTAAAATTTTAAATCCTTTAAAACGTGGAAATTTTATTTAAATAAGTTTTGTAATTTAATGGATCATGGTAAATATAACTTCAAAATATATTATTCTAGATAATTTCTAATTTAAAATTTTCTGTTTGATCTTTGTACTTAAATTAAATATTAGGATCGGTCTTTGTCATTATTGTTTTTAATTAATTTTAACAAAAAAATTAATCTAAACTCGACCATTTTTTTAGATACATTTTTTACCAACTTTAAAATTATATATTTAAAGAACTAAAACGACATGCACTTTTTCTATTTTTCTTTTTTTATAAATATAATATGAGATTGAAAGTTGGAACCTCTTAATTTGATGAATTATTGAATGTCAAAAATATAGAAAAATTATTGAATACTTGACTTTTAATACGTTATCACCTAAATGTGTTTTTATAAATTAAAATTTTATTTTTATTTTAAATTAAATTATTATATTAAATTGAATTTATTTCCTAAATCGATAATTTATTATCTTCATGTTAATAATTTATAAAATCTGATATTGCACAAATAAATAAAAAATAATGACGTTAATGATATTATGAATTTTTTTTATGGTAAAATGTTAATAACACCTATTTAGTTTTTGTCAAATGTATGAAATCCCATGTGGTTTGAAAATGTAAAATCATACCAATGTAGTTCCAAATTAATAATTATTCCAATGAGACCCCCTTCTAATTCATTAATTTTTTAGCAATAATTTCTTCGTTTGAACTCTAATTTGGATGATTTAAGATGTTTTGAAATTTTTATTTTGAGCTCTTTGTCATGGTTTTCAAAACTTCTAAATCATCATTAACTAAAACCGTTAATGGTGGGGAGGGGTCGCATTGGAATAATTTTGAAATACAAGAGTATGATTTATCATTTTTAAACCATAAGGAGTGTCTATGCATTTGATAAAAACAACGCATTTTACCTTTTTTTTAATATCATATTAAATTAGAAAAGGGAAGACTCGAACCTTAAGGGAACATCGGCCAAACCTATGCTCATGTTGGCCGATATAACGTATATAAGTTTTTTTTAACTCAATTTATTTTCAAAGAATACTTATAGTGAAGCCTCTCTTTTTTTTTTACGGCGGCTGGTATAAACATAAAATTAGATTTTTTTTCCGGAATATTATATTAATTTAAATTAATGATATTAATATTGTAAAAATAAAAGTATTTCCAAAAATATTGCAGTTTTTTGATGACTGGGCGCGGATCGCTGAGCTGGCGGTGATGTGGAGCCATATATCGTCTGTTGTACAGACGATTTCGATAATTTTATAGCAAAATCGTCTGTACAACAGACGATTTTAATCCTTTTAGTGTAACTCGTCTGAGATGATTTACACCCGTTTGGAAGAAATCGTCTGTACAACAGACGTTTTAGGACAGACATATCCCTCAACTCGTTTCTTCTTCCCCATTCTTCCTCTTCTTTATTGAACCCTAATCTCTCTCGCCCCCTCCATCTATGCATGGTATAATACTATCACCCGACGATATTTGACGGGTCAGGGGACAGCTATTGGCTCCATGGTAATGATTTTATTATTTCTTTTACACTAGTGTAATTCAACATATCACTAATGTCTCATATTTCTATCTTAGGCGTCTGGATTTATACGCATTCGAGATGTGACGGACATTGGTGAGATCCCTGAATTATGTGATGAATATTTGGCCATGGTTGATGGAGATGCAACAATTATATAGAGTGCCAAATGCACCGGTTGTGCCAAGGGTAAGACGACGTACTGAAGAAAACCCCCATATGCCTGATGACATTGAGCGGGAGTATGACATGATGCCAGGTGGTACTCCACCCCGTTCTCCATCACCGACTCCCGCTTCAGGACCCTTTTCACCCATTTTCATACCAACTCCGGGATCTCACATTATTAGGGGCGGTTATGATCATGAGGCAGGATCTTCCGCGGGACCTTCCACAGTTCGAGCTCCACGAGGATGCCAACAACAGAGGCGCCCACAGCAAAGACGAAACCCAACTCGAAATAGAAGACCTCCCTCCTGCGGCACTCATTAGCTTATTTAGATGATTTTTGTTTTTTACATAACATTCATACATTATTGTGTTCAAATTACAGTATTTAGTTTATTATGATCACATTATTTAGTTATAACATTATATATATGTTAGCTATTTTGTTCAAATTAAATTACATTGCTTAATATATGTTAGTTATTTTGTTCTAATCATTACTTTGTATATATGTTAGCTATTTTTTTCAAATTAAATTACATTGCTTTAATATATGTTAGTTATTTTGTTCTAATCATTACTTTGTATATATATTGCTTTAACAAATTACATTGCTTTTAACAAATTACATTACTTTGTTATTTTGTTTTCATCATGTTTACGCTTGAAAAAAATTGCTAAAAACGGAAATTGATTTCATGAAATTTCCTCTGCCTTTAAAAACGCCTCTGGTCAAAAACATCTGTTGAACAGACGTTTTATAAAAACCCTCTGGTAAAAAACGTAAACGTCTGTTCAACAAAAGTTTTATAAAAACCCTTTGGTCAAAAACGTCTGTTGAACAGACGTTTTTAGGCCAAGAAGGAAAAACATCTGTTCAACAGACGTTTTACCACATGCTGGTAAAGCTAAAAAACGTCTATTCAACAGACGTTAGACGTTTTTAGCGTAGGTGGCATAAAACGTCTGTTGAACAGACGATTTATGCTGACTAAGCAACAGACGATTTACGGTAGTTTTAGAATTAGTTTCCCTCCGCCCATTTATCAGGAATTAATTTTTTATTTTGCAATATTTTTGAAGAAACCCCCATAAAATCAGTTGGACAAATCAGAAGTTTCTTAGCGTTGAAGAAGAAAATGGAAACTCAGCTAAAGAAGAACCCTAAAATCACACAGCTAAACCCTAATTGGGCGCTACTCCAACAAGTAATTCCCTCTATTCCCCACCCCCCCCATCTCCGTTTCTCTTTGTTATCTCTTATTTTGATATTTTGAATCATGCAGAAGCTGAAAAATCATGCACCAAATCATTCGAGGTCCTCTAATATTTCAAAGATGGAAACTTCAAATTCTGTTTTAGGTAAAGAGAGAAGATTTTGCTGCAATCATCCCTTTAAATAGTTGAATTTTAAAGTCAGGAGCATCAAATTTCTTGAATAATTTAGCAAGCTTTAATTTGTTTGAGCTGGATTTGCAGGGAAACGTAAGGAAAGACCTGATGAGGAGTCAAATGATTCCCAGACGAATCCTCTCATTCCAGTCAATGATGACTTCAGGTACTCTTTTAGAATTAGTTTAGATTACTTGAACAACATAGAAATCAACAAATGTTTCGAGAGGGCAGAGGTTCAAACCCCACCCGTGTCAAAATCCCCTCCCCGCTATCGGTTGTAAAAAAAATGTCTAGTGCTTGTTCTTAGGGAATATAAAGTTTAGATCATTTGACTCGTGTGGCTAAATTATGAATCGAAACTAAGAATGAACTCGGAACTAAAGAAATCGAATTCTTTGTTTTGCTTCTAGTTACTCAATGTCGATGAATCTGAGAATACATATTAATACAGCTTCGTCTTGTTATTTGAAGGTTTTAGTTCCTCAAGTCCTTGCCATACATTGTATTGTATTGTATTACAAAGCTTGAAATCACGTGATACCTTACCCCTTTTTTGGCTTTGCTAAGAAATTCACTTTTCTTTTTTTTTTGGGATTCATTTGAACTCTTTGGGATTGATATCGAAATTTGGAAGAAATATCTGGATGAAATAGTTGAATTCTTCTGGAAATTGTGCTCAAAATATCTATTAAATTGACTTCATTTTCAAACATTTATTGAAAAATTTCTAGTTAACATGTTCATCAGACTACGAAATTATAATAAAAAAAATTCTGTTTGGTTTACTATCTTTTGACAGTCTTACAGATGAAGTAGCTATGGACTGTGAAATGGTTGGTGTGAGTCAAGGTAACAAAAGTGCTCTTGGACGAGTTTCACTGGTATTCATTCATTTATTTTCTTTCACTTGTTATTCATATCTATTCATTAGGCTTCTTTATGTCTCCTTCAATCATAAGTAGTAGGCATTTTCTTGGAGGGCACATGGGTGGGGTGGGCTTTTATTTAGGAGGGGAGGGGGGGTTGAATTTGTTTTTCTTTTCATTCGTCCTTCATCCACAAGTAGGGATTTTCTTGGAGAGCATAACCCCCCTTGCTGAGATGGAGAAAGAAGTTCAGCCATTAGTAGGCAGGCATTTTATTTTTGTTGGAGGGCGCAGGGTGATAGTCTTTGTATATGTGCTTTAGTCATTAGTAGGCATTTAATTCGAGGGTGATGCCCTTTTTCGTTCGATTAATTATGTGGGAAGAGATAGAGTCATGATAGCTACTTAATATCTCCTTCAGTCATGAGTATGCATTTTCTTAGAGGACGCAATAGCGAGGTTGAACTGCTGTCATGCCGTGCCCCTCCACTCTCTTTTTGGGTTTGTGTATGTTAAGGATTAATGTGTGTGAGAGAGATGTATTGATAGTATGAGTGTGTGTGTGAGAGAGAGAGAGACATAATAGCCTCTTGGTAGCCACACAGGTAAGGTGCTTGGTCGTTAAGTGCTTCATCTTCAAGTTCTTGTTTGATGGAATCTTCAAATAATATTTCTAATGAATGGCAGGTAAACAAATGGGGAAATGTTATATATGATGAGTTTGTGCGACCTTTAGAGCGTGTTGTTGACTTTCGGACTCAAATTAGTGGCATACGACCCTGCGACTTGAGAAAAGGTGAACACAGTTACCATTTTTACATGTGGTGTATATTATGACATAAGGCCACACAAATGAAAGTTTTGTTTCTTATGAAGAAAAAGGATTTTGTAATCTCAATAATTGAATATCTAGAGGATTTATAAAATGGAATGCCTTTATTTTGCAAACGGGTTTTCTTCAAACATTCCACAATGATACTTTTTCTATTTAAGAATTTTAGAAATGTCTTTTACATAGTTGATCTGATTTTTATTATCAGCAAAGGATTTCTCAACAGCCCAGAACAGAGTGGCAGAGTTGATTAAAGGAAAGATCCTTGTTGGCCATGCCTTGCGTAATGATCTTAAGGTATCTGGTTTTATGTATTTACAATTTCATTAAGGTTTCTGGTTTTATGTAGTTTACAATTTCAAGCATAATCCAAGAAGTTGACATAAATCTATCTTTTGGCAGGCTTTACTCTTAAGTCATCCTAAGAAAGATTTGAGGGATACCTTAGAGTATCAACTCTTCCAGAAGTAATGATTTTGCTACCTTATAGCTTTAATCTTTTATAATGATACCCTACTTTGAAATACCCGTTCTCAATTTTTTGATCAAACAGGGAAGGGTGTAGAAGATCTCTCCGGCATCTTGCAGTTGAGTTTCTTGGCGTTGAGATTCAAAATGGGGAACATTGTCCGGTTAGTTCTCTGATTTTTTAATCCTTTACATTGCAACTCCTCTCTTGTTATATATTTTAATTGGAATCATGGGATTTATTAGTAATTTAAATTGCTACCGAGCATTGGAATATCAATCACGACCCACAACTTAAACTTCCAATCGAGTCGCAAATGTTTACCCAAAATGAAATAAACTTTTTCAATACTCCTACTTTCTTTTACAACAGTTATCAACTTGATGATTGATTACATCCTATTTCGTATGATTCATGACCTCCAAAAGCAAGGTTATTCTTATTTCATTTCAAATCAAACTGCAAAAGTCCCGCCTGATTTCATTAGCGGAGTGAACTATATCATATCATGCTTCATCAATTACCGATCCAATGGCAACGGATTGTCAAAATCATTCTCCATCCCTTTTTAAATTAAAATTTATCCATATCCAGTTATGGCATTTTTTGTTTTTGTTTTTATTGAAAGGCTTGTGAAAATTTTACAATGTTTTCCAGATAGAAGATGCACGTGCTGCAATGCTACTTTATCAGAAGAAAAGAAAAGAATGGGAAAAGAGTGTGAAAGCAGAAATGAAGCTCAAATTGAAGCAGAAGAAACGCAAGCCAAAAAAGAAATTGAAGGATAGAGCCCTTTTGAATGTTTGATCAAACCCCTAGTGCTATTTACTATGAGATTGTTGAGTGTTTTAGGCCAAATTTTGCTATTTTTTCCCACAGATTTTAGTGGAGGGATTTGAATGTCAGATTTACACAGATTTTCTATGTTTCTGAAAGATCACTACCAAACATAGTTTATCATTTTCTAAATGTAATATTTAGTATCTAACATTTTGTCACCAAACACATTTTCAAATTTAATAAATACAATTACATTTTTTATATAGAAAAGGAAAAAAAAAATTAAAATTGGACAAAGAGTTTGCATGGCTTTGTGAGTATTATATTATTTGTTTTTTTAGTTGACTTGAAAGCATTCTATCATTATGGGCTATATTTTTATACAGTATTCATCTATTTGTAAGCAATCTAATATGCTTAGGAGATTTTATATAAAAAAAATATTTTATCATAGGAATTCTACTTTTTAACATAGTATTTTTTTAACTATTTTATTTGTTTGGTAAAACTTGAATGTGAAAATGTAATATAGTTTAGTACTTTTTCGGTGACAACTCAATGAAAAATTATCCGATCTCTCACTATACAAAATTATCCGATCTCTCACTATACAAAATTATCCGATCTCTCAAAATATAATTTTATAAATAAAACTATTTAGTACTCACTTGAAGGTCAATTAAACAATTAAGTGAAATATCAAAGATAATATTAAAACAAAAAATTCCAACCTCCCCACTTTTATTTACTCTAGTACATTAACACGTGCGTTGCATGTGATATGTTTTCATAGTATCTTATTTTATATTAAAATAATCTTTTAATTTTTTTAATATATAAATTAAATATTTTACTCATGAAAAGTTATAAATCTGATATGAAATTCGATAATTTGAACACGTTTATTTGATAAATAAATTATATTTTTAAAATCAAATTAGATAAAAAAAATATTTTTAATATTTTTAAAAACTTTTTACATAGTAAAGTTTTGTATGAACTCAAATAGATATTGATCATTATTTTATAAAGTAAAAAAAGATGTTGACACTATATATTGATTATATTGTAATTTCTTTTAAATAAATGCGCACACATTAAATTCTAATTAAAAACAAAAATATGAAATTCTCAAAACATACTTTAGGAATAATGAAATAATATAGTATAAATTACATTTTAGAAAGAAACATCATAATATGGAATTAACAATCAAAACATCTATATTAAATTGGGAAAGTATATAAATATTTGTAAACGGTAATAACTTAAATAATAATATTAGCTGATAAAGAAGGGAAAATGGTATTCAATATACTCAATATATTTTCAAAATAATTTTCATTTCATTATTTTAAAATTAATATTTAGTCTATAGTTTTGAAGATATAGTTCAAAATAATAGTCAAGTTCGATAGAGTAAACTATTTTATTAAAAAATATTTTCAACTCATTATATTAAATAAAAAGAATATAATAATTAATTGTTAGTGGTAATTAATTATTAAGTGGCATATTTTGTAAATTTTATAGTTATTTATAAAACATCCCCACTTTTTTATATATATATATATATATATATATATATATTATATAGTAGATAGTAGATATAAATAGAGACTAAATTAAAATTGATATAAATTATATATATATAGTTAATAGTAGATAGTAGAAATAAATAGAGACTAAATTAAAAAAGATATAAATTCTAGAGTTCATTGCAAATCTAATAAATTAATCTGTAATATTTATAAAAATATTTGTAAATATAATAAATTTTGAGTGGATCAATCAAAAGATAGTACAAATTGCTACATTTGAAAATAGGTTTAAAACAATAATATATTTAAAAATATCGCATTAAAATTTGGGTGAAATTTCTTTAAATTTTTTAAGGTTAAGAAAAAAGTTAACAAGTAAGTTGAGGCAAAAAATAAAATTTACACATTAATAATAGGTGTATTGTATGAGTAAAGTTTTATAATAATTTAGAGAATTACTTACCTCTTGATTATATGTTTTATTTTTATTGGTTAAAAAAATAATAAAAAAGTAATTAATATATTTTTTTTATTGATTTAATTTTAAATAAACATATATGGAGAATAGTTGGAACACCTTTTACTTGTCAAGCAAGTGTTTTCCTAATAAAAATTATCCAAAGAGAGAAAAAAAAACGGTTAACAAATAAAAATCCTTATCGTGGAAATAAAATAGGACCACGAGATAGAGAGAGAGAGACGTTTCTTCTGTAAATTCGTACATAGCTCACGAAACAAAATAAATTAATTAATAATTAAAAAAAAAAAAACCTTTTTCGCCGATCAATCTCCGATTCTCTGAATTCATTCCTCTCTCGCCGATCATTCTCCGGTATCGTGAATTCCTTTTCTATCTCTCTCATTGTACTGTTTTCTCTTGTTCTTGCGATTTTTCCTTTGCTTTTTCGCTATTGTTGCTCTTGATTATTAATGATCAGTGTTTCTAGACTCGATTTTATGCATATTTGTAATTTACAGTTTTAATGGTTCCTCTGCTGGAGTTTTTTTTACGAAATTTAGATTCTTTTTGTTTTGTTTGATTTCTCGTTGATTTTAGCAAGAGTTAGTGGCTTTTTATTTTAGATAAGTTTTAATTGACGAGAGTCTTAAAAGAACTAGAAGCATCGGCGTATCATTGAAAGATAAGATTATTTTTATTTTATTTATGAATTCTTGTATGCTTATAATTTGTGGATTTTTTTTTTAATGCTGCAATGGGTTTTTATGTGTGATAAATTAAGGCATTGAAGATAAGGATAGATTTTATTGGGACATTGGAGGGGAGAAGTGGAGATTCTTGCTGTCTTCGTGGAGATATCGAAGGAATGGAACTGGTCCAAAACCTGTCGGTTTGGTTATTTTGTAGTATGTTAGAATGTGGCTATTAGGTTTTGGGATTGGAATAATGGAAATATTCTGATGGGTTAAATTCATGATATCCTACTTCAGCTACAGGTGGTTCTTTGTCATGTCCCTTTTATTTAGAGTGGAAGGAAAATTGTGGTAGAGTTTCATGTTTGGTTGGCCTAGTGATTGATAGACGCATTTATAGTTTGCTTCGGGTGCATTTTCATGATACTATTCAGCTCACTTCTCTTCACACTTGATATGGTGTGACCTTTTCCTGTTATTTGTGCTTTCTAAAGTACCAGCATTGCTTTTGGAAGTTCAGGGGAATATAATGGAGTGTGCAAGTTTTATTCATAATAAAGGATTAGCTTGTAACAATGTGTGTTTTTATCTTTCTTGACATGTAAAGAGTCTCCATTTGGATCAGTTTGTCCGTTTCATCTTACGTTCTCTTATTGATTATGATGCTGATATTATAGAAATCTCATTCTCCAATATCAGCATCATGCTTGCAAGATTTCTACATTGATTTACTTGGAGTTAATGCATGGTTTATTTCCTTTTTTTCCCTCTTTATTTTATGCATAATTTAATAATTTCAGTTGGTGTTGTTACACTTCCATTTAGCTTTATCATATCCTTAGGTGAAATTTGTTTTATTTGATCCTGTTATCTTAGGGGATGGTTTCTTCTACTACACAATCATTTGCTGTTGTTTTATTTGAGATGTTTTTATTTTCAACTCAATGTTGTCTGTTATATCAACTAACAAAACACCGGTTTCTATATTAAAATTTTGAGAGCAGGGTTGATTGCAGTTTTCATGGACATGAGGAAAAGGACACTTGTCCCTGGTCATATGACTGATCTGGAATTCAATCAGCAAAATCATTATCCAGAGCTTTCTCTTTTGGGCCAGGGAAACTTCTCACGAACGAGTACCCATTCAATGATTACAGCTTCGGGGAACTTAACCAATCCTGAAGTCCAACATCTACCTGACCATGGTAATGGTGCGATGTTCTATGGAATGAGCCAATACAATGGTTCTATGGTTCACCGCGCTGAAGATACAAGGGTTGCAACTGTAGGCAATCCCTCTTTTTCCTGTCTGACCTCACCATCTGGTAATGAGCAGTTCCTAAGAAATTCTGGATTAATCGGATTCGGAATATCTGCTGATGCTTATGCAAGGAATAGTCATTTTGTTGAGGAAGTTGGATGTCCGTACAAGAGAAGATTTACGGAAGGGGTCCCTATGAATTTCCAGGGTCTCAATGGTTCAGCAAGTTCTCAGGCTTCAAATGCACCTTTCAATTCAAGGTATTGTTCTCCTCCTAGCCATTTGACTAGAGGAGACTACATGGTTCGCCACCTTCAACCAGCCGGCGATGCCCACTGGTTAGGCCAACATGTGAATAATAACTCTGAAGATAGAGGTGCGTGGACCTGGAATGAAGCCTTTGCAGGTTCAAATACTCATTGTCTATTATTCTTCTTCCTTTTTAAGTAAAGCTACATTTGTATAAACGGAATTCATTTTGATTAAAAAAAATTAATGGTAATAGCTATGTATTACATTTATTGTTGGTCTTGTCTTTAAATGTCAAGTGCTTCCTGCAATTTTTTGTTTTCAGTGATTTCTCACAAAGGAAAAAGTTTTACAATATGCTGCCTCTTCCCTAAGCTTGCTGAATTATACAGGGCACTTCTTTTTTAAACTAAATATATGTTATATCAGTTATTTTTAAAAGCATACTATTTGAGTTCTGCAACCAATTTATTTTAACTGTGTCTTTTTTAATTGCAATACACATCTTACAGGGGATCATTTAATTAGAGGCTCTTCACAAATTTTGAACTCGGGTTTCCATAGATATCCTGAAATTGCTCGGAATGGTTCCACAAGTTTTCAGCACCCTCCTTCCACTATGATCCAGCGTTTTAGTCATCAATGTCCAGTACCGCAACCACACTTCCAAGGAGGAATAGGCCAAAATATTAGTTTCCATCCCAATGTAACAGCAGCTACACAAATGAATCCTTTGAGTTCTGCATATGGAATCATGCACCAACAGTTTTTAGAGTTAGATCCTAGAGATTTTCCCCTTACTGACGGCATGGTTTATGATCCTGACTTAGGGTGTGTTGTTCCTGAGACAATGTTTCGACACCGGTCAGTTTCTCGAAGGAGAGTTCTGCAGGAGAATGTAACCTTCCTTTCTATATTTATTGCCACAGCTATTAGCAACTATCTTTTATTCCGAGTTCTGGTTGCCAAATGCTCTTCATTATTTCATTAACTTATACATGTTACTTACTCTATTTTTATCAATTAGATGAAGTGTGTTTTGTTGTAATTTGTAGGAAGTTGCTGTGCATGGGCCTCAGGTTCCTGACTCTTTTGATATAGGGGATTTTACTGATACATACAGAGATATGCGCCTGGATATTGATCACATGTCGTATGAGGTGAGTTAGTTGCATGAAGGAATTTCTCACTTTCAAGTGTCACGAACTTTCACTTATAGATATGGAATGACGGGCTTAATACCCAAAATACAGGAGCTTCTCGCATTAGAGGAGCAAATTGGAAATGTGAGGACTGGATTGTCAGAGGAAACAATTATGAGTCAATTGAAGACAAGAACCTCTATGCTATCTACAAGGGTTGTAAATTTGGAAGAACCATTAACTGAGAATCAGGAAACTGATTCATGCACCATATGCCTGGTAAGTGTGAAATTTGCTTCCTACTTTGTTTAAATGTGATACAATTTGAACTGTAGTTGACTGTCTAGTCGACATATTTGGTATTACGTCAATTTGGTTAGCTTTCAGAATTAAGTTTTACCGTATGTTGAAGTTTATCAATATCGATATACCTTTTAATATGCGGCTTGAATGGTTGTATAGGACGTTATCAATGATGGAGAGAACATTGGAGTCCTTGATTGTGGACATTATTATCACTCAGATTGCTTAAAACAATGGCTCCTTATAAAAAATATCTGCCCCGTCTGCAAGTCCGAGGCTTTGTCCTCTACAATGAAGCTGAATAATTTCGGGGTTAACATATGAGCGATCGATAAGGGGGCTGTCTTTAGCTTGTTGATAATCTAACGACATTCAATTTCAACTATATTGGACTTTTGTAAATGTCTTGTACATATTCACAAAATTGCGGTAAGACTCCAACTCATTTTTATTCTGTTGGTTTCTAAATTGTGGATCCTTGATATATGTATATATTGACAGACTTTTTGTTATGTTTATTGCCTACTGGCACATTGAAACTGTACAGATAAAATGGTTTTTTTTAACCAAACCTTAAAGGGAAGAAGGTTTTAGAGAAGATGAGAATCAAGACTCAAATAGTTGGATGTGTTCAGAATGAACATTTTGTCCTGCTCCTTTATTTATTTATAGGGTAAATTGCAAATAACACCCCTGTGGTTTCGGTTAAAATCATGAACAACCATGTAGTTTAAAAATAGCAAATCACACCCTGTAGTTTCAAGTTATATCTATATGACCCCTCCCCTCCAATATTGTAACATTTCTTTTAGCAATACCTTTTTTGACTCTGATTTGGATGATTCAACATGTTTTGTAATTCTCATTTCGGGCTCTATGTTATGTCACTTGAAAACTTATAAATCATTAGTAAAAAAATCGGGTTAATGGCTTCAATCATACTTAATACTTTGATGATAATAAACTCTTTAATTTATTAATGATTTCGAAGTTTTGAATTGATCATAATGTAGAGTTTGAAATGAAAATTTACTACG
Organism: Gynostemma pentaphyllum; assembly: GCA_028015215.1. Taxonomy (NCBI): domain Eukaryota; kingdom Viridiplantae; phylum Streptophyta; class Magnoliopsida; order Cucurbitales; family Cucurbitaceae; genus Gynostemma; species Gynostemma pentaphyllum. Next base: position 15,898,562 of record CM051353.1, on the reverse strand, counting down.
TTAGAGTGTTGGGGTTTTATGGACATAATTTGAAACTACAGAGGTGTGGTTTTCCATTTTTAAACTAGATTACAAACACCCTATGGATTACAAAAATTTTCTCTAATTAGGGTCAATCAAATATGGAGAATAATTACAAAAAGAATTAGAATTCGCACTCTAAAGAGAAGTGATTTTAAACAAGCCACAAAAGAGCACATATGGCGTATATTTTATAACAATTAAAACTTTTAAAAGTTATTCCAAGCGGATGCTTAAAATAAGTAAAAGTACAATTATTCAACTATATATATTTAAGAAATTGAATCAAATCTCAATGAAAAAAATTATAAAAATTATTCCCCTGTTCTATTTTTTCAGTTGGGATGGAGAAGGATTTAGTATTATGAAGAAACCATTTGTCTTATGATATAATGTGTTAGGCACGACTTTTGATAGAATAAAAAAAGTCAACTAATTTAACACTTTTCAAGAGAATTTTTTTATATTAGATAGTTTTTCAAAGCTTCGTGTGTGGTTGGCGGCTTATCTTGACTTGATAAATCGTGTTTATCATATATTAGTACAGCTGCACGGGGCTTGCTTAGTGCCATCACGAGTCCGACAGAGAAATTATTGTTGTGATTTTACTTGTTTGCACGTTGTATTATGTTAATTTTGAAAATTTAATCATGGTTTTAGTATACCTTACTAATAAATCCTATACTAATTAGCGAATTGTGTTAATTTTAAGGGTAAAATGCAAATAATACACCTGTGGTCTTTTCAAAATGCATGAACACCCCCTGTACTTAGAAAATGACAAATCGCATCCCTGTGGTTCTAATTTTTTTTCAGTTAGACCCTTCCCCTTCAATGTCAATAATTTTCTTTTAGCCACAACTTCTTCGTTTGAACTCCGATTTGAATGATTCAAGATGTTTTGGAATCCTAATTTTAGGCTCTACATATATGTCACTTCGAAACTTTGAAAACATTAATAAATAAAAGATTTTATTAACATCGAAACACTAAGTATGATCGACATCGTTAACTCTTTTGGTTATTGATGATTTCAAAGTTTCTAAGCGACGATTATGTAAAGCCGGAAATGAAGATTCCAAAACATCTTGAATCATCAAAATCGGAGTTCAAACGAAGAAGTTATGGCTAAAAGAAAATTATTGACATTGAAGGGGAGAGGTCTGATTGAAAAAAATTGGAACCACAGGGGTGCGATTTGCCATTTTCAAAGTACAGGGGGTGTTCATGCATTTTGAAAAGACCACAGGGATCTTATTTGCATTTTACCCTAATTTTAATTAGAAATAGACTCTAATAAGAAGTTCATATCGAAGATAGGTATGAGAAATACCGAACTCAGATCAATGTTTCATCAATGTGTAGTATATAAATTAAAATGAAACTTTTAAAAATAGATAGACCAGATTAACGTAAGAGATAAAGTACACAAGTGAAAAATATAATTTAACCTTAAAGTTTATACATTCGGTTTAAATCTATCTTCACCAACGTAAACTAACGACGGTTGTTACCATCTATAGATAATTAAAATTTTCGTAATCATGGTAAATATTAATTATTTAGCCAATCACATCATCCTCTCTTTATTTTTCCTCCAAACAGAATAAATCTTTTCCATAAGACTTCTTAAAAATAAAGAGAGTTTAATTTTGGCCCCTCCTTTTGTTTATGCCTAAAGGTATAAGTCAATTCCGTGGATGCATGTAATAAACCTTCCAGCACAGCAAAACAAAACACTGAAGAAGCTATAAAAAAAAAATTATGTTCTCATTTCACTGAACATTTACCAATATTAACTAGGTACAACTCCAGTTTCTTCAAAATCAAATATTTCTCTATCTAGAACAATCTGATACAATAAAAACTATGGTCATACAAAAATTAAAACAATATAAGAAGTGAACTTGGATAAGAAATACAAAGAAATTGACAATATAAGAAGAGATGTCAATTTGAAAAGACTCCAAATGTGTATCAAACCTCTGAGAAGCCCGAGCACCATAAAAAAATGACACCATAAAGTAAATGTTCGTTGAGCAAATCCACGAGTGGTCTAGTGGAAATTCAAGATATGATGAGGTGATCGCTCTGCTCCTTGGTCCCCATTCTTCGGTAGATGATCATACCGAGCAGCAACCGACTTTCTTCACAGCAGAAACATCATCCTTGCTTCCAACATTAATGGTTTGTCCTTTAGGCAATGCTGCGGGATCCTCCCCAATGTCAAGGGCTTTTCTGCTGACTACGCGATAAATTTGGGTTAGCACTTCAGTAAATGCATTCTCGACGTTCAGAGACTCAAGGGCAGATGTCTCCATGAAGAATGTATTCTCCTTCTCTGCAAAAGCCTTGGAATCCTCAGTTGAAACAGCACGCAGATGACGCAAGTCAGCCTTGTTACCCACTAGCATAATCACAATATTGGAATCGGTATGATCCCTAAGCTCTTTCAGCCATCTCTCCACATTCTCAAATGTGACATGTCGTGTAACATCATAGACAAGCAATGCACCAACAGCTCCTCGGTAATACGCACTTGTGATTGCTCGGTATCTATGGCAAAAAAAAGCATACAAGGAATAATTCAAAACAAATTTCGCATTTCACTTAGACAATAATCGGGACAAATGGAACAAATAGCATCAAATAGTCAATATGAAAATAACAGACATTTCACTAAAGGTCTTTGCTTCCAAATCCACACAAAATAAATAAGCCTGAAAAACTACAATTTTTTTAAACAGATGCCTGATTAGTTACAGATTGCACATTTAAGATGTAAGAAAACTCTTTCTATCATAAACCAAAGTAGAAATGCATGAGCAAAAGCATTTTATGCTTAACAACACAAAATGGGGGGAGAAAAAAACTATTGTATTCTTGAGAAGTGCTTGCATCCATGAAGAAACTCAGCCACAAATACAACCCTTCTTAAGGTGAATTTCGATAAAAATGCAGATTAAATTCAATCTAGGACAAGAATCCTTCTCTTATAAGATCAAGATTATTATTTTAAAATAGAGATTTCAGAATCCACATGGAAATAGGACCAATTTCAAATATCAATTGTGATGTCAGATAATCAATAAAGATTAGAAAAAAAAAAAAAACTTTTGAGACTAAAAGCCTAAGAAATCAAAATGTAGTTCAAATTGCATTATATATAAAAACATGATCAACAAAATTCTTAGATCTCAAATACCAGAAGAACAAATCTAAAAGGCCTTTTTTAAATTCTACAATTAGATCTCGATCAACAAAAAATTAAAAAACAGAAAGATCAAGATCCAAAACAATGAAAATGGAAAAATTAAGAAAAATGGGAAAGAACCTTTCTTGACCGGCGGTATCCCAAATCTGAGCCTTGACGATTTTATCATCAACACGAATACTTCTCGTAGCGAATTCAACACCGATTGTAGATTTAGATTCAAGACTGAATTCATTTCGGGTAAACCTAGAGAGAAGATTGGATTTCCCGACACCAGAATCTCCGATCAGAACGACTTTAAAGAGGTAATCGTAATCGTCATCTGTTCTATAGGAAGCCATAGTAATAAAGGTTGGATCTTGAATTGTAATGGGTTTGAAAATGGATCAGGAGACGGAGCTCTCCTTCAAGGCATGAAGAAGAAAGGAAAGAAAGGAAAGGAAGAGGTTTTGAATTTGTTGAAGAAGACGAGACCGAGACCACACGTAACGTTTGAGAGTGAAAACAAGAAACGGCTATTTTTGGGCTTTTATTCTTCACAACCAAACTTGACTTGGATTAAACTCCAACTTTTTAAACTTTGGGCTTCAACTTGGACTTCATTTTTGGGCTTGGCTACACAAAAAAAATGGTATACGTCATTGATTTACTGTGATATACGATAATCATTGATGTACGTAATTTAGTGGTTGACATAGATATAAATTGACATAAATTCAAGTTTGCAAATAATACTACCCTCATGTCATAAAAAAGTTTTATAATTACCCTAAAATTAGTAAATTAACTTTACTACAATGGAGTAAAAAACTGTCAATTAAGGGTAAAAAATAAACTAAAATTTCAATTAGGGTAGTTTTGCAAAACATACTTAATTTAGGGGTAAATATGATAATTTTTCTAATAATATTTGTAAAATATGTATTATTTTTAAACAGTATTTATAAATATGATATTATAAAAACAATGATTGTATTATACAATAATCTTTGATATACGTTATTTAGTGGTTGACGTAGATATAGATTGACAATAATTATAGCAATTCATTGATCGACGTCCACAATAAAATGACATATTTTGTGAAATATTAGAGATTTTTATCGTTGTTAAATTTGCTATTATTTATAGGTTAAATAATATATTGAGTCCCAACGATTTTAAGAGATTCAATGTCCTTATGGTTTCAAAAGAACTCATGAAACATTTGGATTATTATCTAAAAGTTAACCGATTGTTTAGGTGTATGTTTTCTATGAATGTAACTATCATTTAGCTAAGATTTATTACAATGTGATTGTGATGTCAACTAATATATAAATGTGTGACTTTTTTAGATTAAATGTGGTAACGGAACATTTTTTTGAGTTTTTATCAAACTATAGAGATTAAATTAAACTTTTAAAATCATAGAAGTTAAATTGATACATATCTAAAATTATAGGAATTGAATTAAAACTTTTAAAACTATAAGGGTTAAATTGAAAAAGACACCAATTATAAATATTTGATTCACAAGTAAATTATTCAATGATAAAATTGTAATTTCAGTTAAAATAAAAAATAATGACATAAAATTCAATTTTGTTAATTTTAGTAGGGGGTAGATTCATCCTTTGCTTGTTACTTTTTATTTTTAAGTTTCGTCACATGGTTGTGATGTCAAATATCAAATATGCCAGTCTAGCCTAAAAGTAAAGATTATACACACTCTATAAATGAATGAAATAAATTGGATTAAATTAGATTTTTTTTCTTTTCAAATATTATATCGAATTAGATAATGAAACACTCTAACATTTGACCTTATAAAAAGAAGTTTATTGATGCCTAACTATATGAATGATACTCAAAAGTTGACCATTAAACTTTTAATTTGTATTTTAACTCATGATAATAACGTCCTTATATTTTTAAATTTCTATTTTAACACTCATTATTAAAATAATTTGTTAAAGTAGATATTTTAAACTCATCATTATTAAGATATACATTATTTATATTTGCCAAAACGAGCATAACTCAAGTGTTTAAATATCTACTCATTTTCTATGAGATTGAAGACTTAAGTATTTTTTTTTCCTTTTTTAGTTAGATCTAATTTTCTATATAAAGATCTCTGGAATGATTAAACTATTGAATATAATGTAACCTATTTGCTAATAAATCTAACCTAAAATCAAAACAAAATAGTTTTTTTTTTTTAATTATGTAACAAAATAAAATCGATTTGGTTTTGGTTTTTGGGACCTATTTGATTGGTGTTCCCACGTGCAATAATGCTGCTGTTCTTCACGGTGCTCCACTCTACCTTCCCGTACAGTACCTCTGTATTATTGGGATCCCAAAATTAATTAATATATTAATTTTGAAGAGATACATGTGTTTTTATTAATAATTCATAAATAAGGTGATTTAGTGGCCAATATATTGTTGTGGTTGTAATATTAAAATTGGTTTGCACATGATGCAAGTCTTCCATTATTCTTGAGTTTTAATTTTCCAAGTTGTTTTGGTATTTATATTTTGAAATAATTTATTATAATCCTTAATCCTCTGTTTATTTAGGAATGTATTAAAGAGTTATAAATTATAACTGATTTGGAGTGAATTTTAAAATTTCAAGAACAAAATAAATATGAAAGGTTCAATCATAGGTCAGTCTAGTAGTCAAAGAGTCGAATCGTAGATCGGCTTCGTTTGGGATTGTGTTTAGACAACTTTTAAGCAAATCTTAACTGTTTTTTATGTTTGGTTAAAGAAAAATTTATAGATTTTAAAAGAATCTCATTACATAACTGTCAAATTTTAGAAGCAGATAAAATTAGCTTTTGCTTTTCAAAAGCAATTCCCTATAATTTCTCACCCACTAACTACTAATATTTTGTAAATCTATTTTTAATCTAAAAAAAAAAATTATACGATATGCTTAAGAAATATTTAGATTTAAATTAATATAAATCAAAATTAATTTGTAATAAAATTTGGTAAATTTTTTTTATGCAAAATAAATATATTAGATCTTAAAAAATTTTAGAAAATAAATATTAGTTGTAAAAATTATATAAGTTTAAGAATAATAAACATTTTATCAAATAGAGAATATTTTTCTTATAAAAAATTTAATGATAAAATTATTTTGTTTCTTTATGTTTTCTATATATATATATATTTATTTATTTTTGAGTTATTTATGTTTTCTTATATTGTTTTGTATTTGAATATTTTTGTTAATGAAATATTGTGATTAAATGAACATAAATTATAGTTTTGTTATAAATTAAATCAAATGTGTTTTCATTTTAATTTAAAATCATAATTAATATACATTTAATTTTAAATTAAAATAAAAAATATAAGATTTATTATTAATAATAATGGCATTACAAAATAGTTAAGTATTCTTAAAATCGATTTTCTAAACATTATATAGATATTCATTATCTCAAAGTATTTTTAGAAGTTGAATTTACCAAACACTAAATTTCTGCATAAGCTGAATTTATCAAACACTAATTTGATTCTTGATACAGCTGATTTTTTCTACAGCACAGCTGACAGCAATTATTTCAAAAGCTACAGCAATACCAAACTAGCCCGATGTTTGGCAGGAGGAGTTGGTTAAGCTGTGTTTATGTAGTTTGGAGTTATAAAACCTGAGTTTAAATGGCCTGTGTTTAGATATTAAAGAGTACATGTTTCAAAAACATTAGTTTATATAACATGTGTTTAGTAGGTGGTTTATTTGAGTTTTGTATAGTTCAATTCTTTTACGAGAGTTTGATAAACCATAAAATATATGAATTTTAAAAAATAATCTAAAGTTATCAAGTCTCCTAAAAAAATATGAGTTAGACTGATTAAAGATTAAACCTAACTCAGCCCAAGCTACTCCTTCTACTAAACATCTCTTAAGATTATAGGTTCAAATTATAGCAACCACGTACATAGATATATCATCTTACGTCAAATGTTGTAGGGTTTAAACTCTTTTATTTTCAGAAAAAAAGGATTAATTGTCTGCTCACGTTCATGGGCCTTAGCCTTGCTCTCTCCATGCGGAGAGAAAGTGAAATATAAGTAGGGTGAGGGGATTGAAATTGACGGTGAAGATTTGACTGTACAATTGTTTCATATTTATGTACTGAAATTAAAAAAATTATAATTTTAGGGATAAAATTAAAAATTAATATAAACATTAGAAATGAATTTATATATTTTGCCTAATTTGAATTGGAATAGTTTTAATATTATATTAGGTATTAGCTGGAAGAATAAATAATCCTGTTTTTTTTTTTCATCAACATTAAAAGAATCAGTATGAATTTGGAAATAAAGTTGTTATGTGTAATCAAATCCAACTGTACCATATTTCTTTGTACATCTAAAGTTATATATACCCTTGAATATCTAATGTTCTAAATCTAACATTAAATAGAGAATCATTAAAAAAATTCAATTTTTTTTTAATTAAATCAGTAAATTTTACAATATGTTTTTTTTTTCTTATTGTTTTTTTTAACATTTACAACAATATATGATTTAATCAAATGAAGTTATACTTTGATTATTATTCATTAATTTTTTTATAGGAAAATCCGTTATCTTATCCTTATACTAACTAGGGGTGAAAGGAAAAACCGAAAAATTAAACCGTACCGAAACCGTAAAAAACCGAACCGTTCCGGTTTCCATTCTTTAAAACCGAACCGGCTAAAACCGGTTAAAACCGGAACCGAACCGGCTTCTAAAAAACAAGTAAAAATCTTATACCCCTTCCATATTTCCCCCTAATTTTTATTTATTTATTTCATTATATATATATATTTATTTATCACTTTATTTTAATTTATATTTTGTATATTTATTAATCTAATTTTTTCAACTAAGTTTTTGTTTATGTTTGATTTTGTTTTGTTCCATCCTTGCATATTGGAGGATTTTTTTTTAAAAACTAAATACAAATGTCCTATATTAGAAAAACCAGAAAAAATTGAAAACTGTTCAAAACCGGACCGGTTTCTATTATAAACCGAACCGATCCGGTTTTTAAAATTAATTGAAAAACCGGATCGAACCGAACCGGTTTCACCTCTAATACTAACGTGTTGAACTTTAATTTAAATTCTTTATTTTTATCAAATTGAACAGTGAATTGAAATAACTGGTGCAATTTATTTGGTGAATTTTCTATTATCATTAGAGATTTACAGTTAAGTGCAAAGAATTTTAAATTAAATGCAAACTCTATAAAAGAAAAAAATTAGTTCAAATTCTTTCTCAAGTACCAATCTTAGCATAATTTAATTTCAATTAGTTAGATTCAAGTAATTCTATTTCATAAAGTCAAAAGTTGGAGTCTCCCCTCCTCTAATTCAATGTAATATCTATAAAAAAAATCATATAATCTCGACTCCATTCTTATTTGATACCATTACTAAGTCATTCTTAAATATTGACAAACTATATATTTATTTATTTTTGCAAGGATAAAATATTAAAACCTTTTCAAATCACTCTCATACACATCTATCGTTAATGTATCTAATAAAACTTTATTATAATTAACAAAAAAAAAAATCTCATATTTCTTAAGATATATAGCAAAAATTATATGAAAATTGAAATGATACCAACCCTAAAATTATTCCTATGATCCAAACGTGGAACATGGCATGCATTATGCATATGATGATACATATTCATTTCTTTTTTCACCACTAAGAATAATTAGCAAAAATAGTCTTTAGATAGAGATTAATACAAATATAAAATATATAGTTTGAATGGAATAATAACTAAGTGGGTTAGACAGGCTTTTTACAAATATTAAAATATAACCTAAGCATATGCCTATGAACTTTTTCACTAATGATTATTGATGTCTCCTAAGTTTTTCACAATAATAAAAAAAACCATAGTTGTTTGGTTGGGGTTTGCGAATGAGAGTATTTCATATTTTTTTCGCACTTCTTTATTATTGACATCGGCATCACACATTACCAGATTTACTATTGAATTTGACATCTCATTCCAACACATTCAAACTATTTTCATTATTCATATCCTCATTTTCATACAATCCAAACTCATACATCATAAATTCAGGCATCATAAACCTATATTTTACATTCTCAGACATTACAAACCTAGACTTCAGTTTCTAAACCCCCAACCCACACTCCTAATTTTAATCAATTGATAAGGGGGTTTTCTTTAAATCTTGATCAGATCATGAGTTTAAACTCAAGTATGACAACATATTTAAAAATATCTTACAAATTTCCTGACGTGTTAAATGTTGTAAGATCGTATCATTGTTTCGTAAAACTAATCGAGATGCATAGAAACTGATCCGAACACTACTGGATACTAAAAAAAAACACCATTAATGCTTTTCCTAATTTCATTCACTAGTGTTGGAGATGATAGGAGTGAAGCAACCAAGAAACTAGAGAGAGAGAGAGAGACTCCCCATGTGAGTCTGATTTGGGGACAAAGCAAAGGGGGAGAAGGTGGGCTCTTTCAAACAGTTCACATGGGGGAAGAGAAGACATGATTCTTTCTTAACCCAAGCTCCCTCCCTCTCTTCCTTTTCACAGCTCATCCCTTTCTTCTATCTCAATTTCCTTGCATTTACAATTCTCCCACTATTTCACCATTATCCTTTCTTATTTTTAAAAAAAAAAAAAATCATTTTATCCCTTCTCTCTCTTTTCTTATTGCCACAAGACACTTAATACTCTGTGTTTTTTTTGGTATATGTGTGTGACAGTGATATTTGCCATATATATTATGAAATTGATTGATAAATCAAAATCCTTGATTAATTGAAGTAATATTTCTTGGGTGTCAGGAAATCACTCACCAAACATCCTTTATCATCATTAATCGAATTAATATATAGTGAGAATAATAATCTATTGTATCACATATATGTATATATATATATATATATATATATATATATATATATTAATATTATGACAATCCTACTTAACACTCGTTCATTTATAATACCCGTCTTAGATTCAAATCTCTCAACCTCGATGTGAAGGGAGGGATCACATCAAACACATGGTGTTTGATTCCCTCCTTCATCAATGTTGAATTAAGCTCCTTTTTTTCTTCATTATAATTTATTTATTTTTGAAAACAATGGAGTCCCATCCAATTTCAAACCCTCCCTTCCCTTTTCTTTCTTTCCCCACAGCTGTTGCAAGCTGTCCCTAATCCCCCATGTGACCCACTTTCCCTCTCTTCTCTCTCTCTCTCTCTCTCTCCTCCTATACCTTTGGGGTGTCTTTGAAAATTAAAATGGAAAGACAAACTCTCTTCTTCCAATCCCCAAACACCCAATTTTGAGAGAGAAATAATTTCTTTTTTCCCATATTAACACACATTAATATATCTTTCCCCATACTCCAAAATTTAGCCAAAGATTTTGCTTACTTGTTTGTTTCAAAGAGTTTGTTGAATTAGTTCCTCTCTCTCTTTCATACCATAAAATATAAACATATTTATTTATATATATACTTTTTCTTGTTTTAGACTCCTAAATTTGAGTGAGTTAATAATAGGAAAGGGCAAAAAAAAAAAATGGCACAATTACCACCTAAAATACCCTCTATACCTCAAAATTGGCCTCATTTTCCACCACCAATGTCCAATTTCACTCCTCATCCTCCTCCACACCCACCACCTACACCCGGTAACCACCACCATACCCCGTCATGGGTCGACGAGTTTCTCGACTTCTCGACCGCCCGACGCGGTGTTCATCGACGGTCCGTGAGTGATTCTATTGCTTTCTTTGAAACCACGCCATTGGTTGAGGAATGCCGGAATGGTGCAAATGGGTTTGACCGGCTGGATGATGAGCAGCTTATGTCTATGTTTTCGGATGACATTTCCACCGCGGTATTGGCTACCGCTTCTACGTCGAACCCATCTACGCCGTCCGACCAGAATAGTAACAATGATGAGAAAACTACGGCGGTGGAACAACGACAACAACTCCCCAAGAATGAACCGGGAGAGGTGGAAAGCTTGAGTCCACAAGAAAATCAAGCTCTTCCGCCGGTTGGCGGCGGCGATTCATCCCTTGATCCTAAGAGAGTTAAGAGGTAAATAACATTTATTATAAAAATCCATATCAAATTAACAAAAAAAAAAAAAAAAAAGTTTTGAATTACGATTTGCATGGCCAACCATAATAGTTAATTCGGCATTAATCACTAATTTTATTGCTTTTGTAATTCACAAAATATTTTTTTATTTATAAATTGGGTAAAATAATCATAATAATTCATTATGAACAACAATTAGCCTTTGTATTTGATTTTTTTTTTCTTGAAAATTAGCCGTCTTCCCTCTAATTGAGTAAGTTTTATCGTAATAATTTTTTTGATCATTAATTACTTTCATACAACTCATTTATTAGTTTATATAGTTAAAATAATAATAATATTTAGTTCCTCCTTACTATTGTTTTATTTTTTTTAAAACATCAATATTATAATTATGAATATAAAAATCAGGATAATTTTTTTAAAAAACCGATAAAGATGCAAGTATTATTTATAGTAAAATAAATGAGTGGAGGAAGTCTTGAATTTTATTAATATTCTTGTAATTGTAGATAACAAAGATAAAGAAACTGATTATTTAAATAACTAAATAAAAAATTGATGAATATTAATGATTGGTGGTGGTATTTTATAAAATGCAGAATATTGGCAAATAGGCAATCAGCTCAAAGGTCGAGAGTGAGAAAACTACAATACATTTCTGAGCTCGAGAGAAGTGTAACGACATTACAGGTATTTTTTTTTCTTATTAAAGATATTACATCAAATTAGAGAGGGAGACTCGAACCTTTTACTTAGAGAATATGTGCCTAACCACTAGTTGAACTATGCTCGTGTTGTTGACACCGTTATCTCTTTTTTCATAAAATAAAAAACATTAAATATGATAAAATTTCACTGAATTATTATTATTATTTATTTTTTTTGGAAATAAAATAAATGAAGACTGAAGTATCAGCATTGTCCCCAAGAGTAGCATTTTTGGACCACCAAAGATTGATTCTCAATGTTGATAATAGCGCTCTTAAGCAGAGGATAGCAGCTTTGGCTCAAGATAAGATTTTCAAAGATGGTAAATTCCCCTCCTCTCCTCTCTCTCTCAATAATTTCAAATTTAAATTTTATTTTGGTATTCGAATTTTTATATTTATTTATTTATTTATTTTCTTTCCATCTCTAACGTTTACGTTAGTTCATTGTAATCCCGATCGTTATATTTTTTATATAATTAATTGAAATATGATGAATATGTCATAATTTACATAATGAATAATACATTTCTATATAGACATGTGTTTGAAACCACCTTGTATGATTTTGAAACAGATCCAAAATTTTATTAAATGTTTTTTTTTTTACCTAAAGTTTATAGGCTAAAATATAGTGTAGGATTTAAACCTGAAAAAATATTTTTATGTAATTTTGTTTGGACAAAAGTAACAATTAAATTAATTAGAAGTTAATGTGGTGTTTAATTTTGTTTGTCATTGCTGATTTTCAGCTCATCAAGAGGCATTGAGGAAGGAAATAGAGAGATTAAGACAAGTATACCACCAACAAAACCTAAAGAAAATGAGCAGTCTAAATGCACCACCGCCTTCGGTGGAAGCTACTCGATTAGGAATGCCGCCACCGTCTCAGCTACTGAGCGCCACCGAGCCCGTGCCGAAGATGGAAGAGGAACAACTTCTCAGTTAAAAGAGAAAGATCAGATTATGAGAAATTGTCCATGTAATGATCAATGATAAAGCCTGGACTTCTTCACGTGATTTGTTTCCAACCCCACTTACATATATAGTTTATCTATGCAGTAGGCCCCTTAAGCAGCTTCAAAATCAACGGTCAGCATTTTGACACGTGGACGGTTGATTAGAAGGGTGGTGAAAAACAACTTGATTTTTTCTTCAAGGTAAATTAAATAACTTGTCTGGTTCTATTGGGTTAATTGGGAGCTCATGTTATTTCAAATGATAGGTTTTTTTTTTCAAATTTTTTTATTTTTGGAAGGTTGATTTATTAATTGAATTAATTAATGTATTGAATATGTTGTCAGGGATTGGTGGTTTGTTTTATTTTATGTACCTTTCTTCTCTCTCCCTGCTACTAATCATGTGCAATGTTCTTTCTCTTTTATTCTTTTTAAATGTAACATTTTATTTTCAATATATAAAATTCAGTTCTTGCTATTTGGTGTTTGAGTAATGATAGATTACCAATTTCTTGTTTTATTTCAAGGATCTCATATCAAAAAAATAAATGAACCTAACATTATTTATTAAAATATTGTCTAGTTTTCACATTACCAATTGATTTTGAGATGAAAACTCATAAATATTAAGATGATATCACAGTTTGAACCAACTCACGACGAGCATCCGATCAAAAAATGGAATCTAACTCAAAAAAATGGTGAGACAAAAAAGAGAGAGGGGCACATTAAGGATCCCAAGTAAAAAAAATTAAGGGACCTGATAATATTTATAAGATCACAAACTATTCCTTTCATTACCAAATCATTTCGAGATAAAATCTCATGAATATTAAGAATTACAGCACCAAAACGGGTCCTTCACTTCAAAAACAATAATATATCATTTTGAAGCTTAAAAAAAAAAGAAAAGAAAAGAAAGGGAACAAATATAAAGAAGCTTTTATTTGCTACCCATATGCTAGCTGTGTTGAGAAAAGAACAGTGAAAAAGCATTGCTAAACAATCACTCATTTGAATGTCAAAGTGTAGATCATATGATTTGAATAAACATGGCATGTTCTTTGAACCAAATAATGATTTTTTTAACATATCTCTTTCAAAATATTCTACAACTACAGCTGTTGCTTGTTTACAAAATGCAAATGAATCATCTTTACAAATGGAGATGAAATTTCTTCTAATTTCTATCCTTTAGAAAACACTCTAAGCTAATAAAAACACATTTCCCCCCCTTTAAGCCTGAATTTGCAAATTTGTCATGTCCGGGGAGTTATTCGAGACGGTTTGTGGAATGTCGATTACTCGCCGAGAGAATAGCCTCTTGTGGCTGCCCCAATGTTTCATAACAGCACCTACCATCAATATCCAGATTATGTTTGATTGAAAACTGGGTTTATGAGTGTGAATTATGTACAATGTGAGAGCTGCTGTTGATACTCCACCACTAAATAAAAAGAGTAGGAAGAAGCTAGTCGGGCCGAGGCTTGGACCTTCGTCTTCTAGTCCTTCATCCTCACATTCTTCACAAGCAATCATCTTGTTCTCCAAATCCCTAAACTTCCCAGCTTCAGTTACACTAAGCATTGCTTCATTAACATAATGTAACAGCGGAGAGCCTCTCGGAAATGCCTATGGAACATTTGAAACAATGAACAAAAGTTTTAAAAAAAAAAGTCACTGAATGGCTGAGAATTGAATGTGATGAAAAGCAAGAAGATTTACAAATCCGAAGCCTCCGACTTTGTAGGTCGGTCCGGAGATCATGAATCCATTGCAGAATCTTGCAAGGAATAGTTTTGCATAAGGAACCTCGAGAAAAACAGCTTCCATTTCTTGGCTTTTGAGAGCTTTGGCGTATTCTTCCGGTGTAGAGTAGTTCTTGATGTTTTCAGCATGGAAGTGTAAAACTTCTTCCAGATACCTTCTAACAAAAGATCCTCTACTGAACCCAACAATTGCATTTTTCCTCTGAAGTGTCTCAATGTTTGATACAGTTGGTTCGAGTTTTGTAACAGTGAGCATACTGGAAAGGTTGGCTGTGTATATCTGAGTTATCACAAGTGCCATAAATAGCCAAACCACCATGATCATTCGGGACAAATTACTGTTGAGCCTATTACCTTTATTCAAGCAAAATCAATCAATATGACGCTAAATTAATTATCTGATCCTTTATTTTCATATGATTAAGCAAAATGTATGAAGAAATAATATAATCCATCAATTGTGCTAGTTACCATGCAAGGAGAAGAAAGTGGTGAAGGATGAGCAAAGCAAGCTTCCAGCTTGCTTAAACATTGAACCTTCATGTTCGGGACAGTGGTTCCGTTCGATGAGCCAGACGGCAAAGCCATTATAGACATTTATCAGAGCAATTAGAGCCCACAAGCTCGTTGTAAATGGCTTTGTGAATAGCCATGCTTTATTGATTGTATTTTCTTTCGTACGGACGATCATCACAAGTCCAGCTTCACTATAGGGGTGTGTAAATTCTGCATATTGATAACGCCTCACTTCTATTGCTATGGGGCCTACTACTGCAGAGTAATTCTTCATTGGCAAGCCAACCGAAAAAAATGAGTGTTGAATGGAGAAAAGATAAATATAATATAACAACTAGAAAATCGGTTGTCTACATAAAATTTCAGTATTTGTTCTAATGACTCAACCAGAACAAAAGTATCAGAGCAAGGTTTTGATTAGATGGGATTATATTTTTACCATGGCTAAATTTAATGGAAAATTTTGATTGCAAGCTAGAGAAAAGCGAGTTGTTCTTTGAGCCATTTATTAAAGTATAGAGGAAAATTCTCCCTTACCTTCAAGTGAATTTGCTTGACTAAGTCATCATATGTCCCATTGAAGGGATAGAATCGATAAGGAAGGTCGAAGGGCAAGCATTTTAAGGTTGCTTTGAAGAGATCAATTGCAAATCCACTGAAGGATGAGTAGTTTCCTAGGTGATCTTCTTCCACATTTGTGTATTCTTTGAACATGGAACGAGTTGGAACACCGATCCTCAAATGTTTGGCATCTGTGGATACTGCCCATCCCCTTGAAGCATCCGAAAAACCACCAGGCCAAAATACTTGGCCAAAAATATTCATAGAAGAGTTATTCAAGGAACGTTCCCCAAAATTCTTTGAGAAGCCTAAATCATCAGACCAGAAGCCTAGTACTCTATAACTGCTCCCCATCACATTGATGATCTGAAAAGCATTGGTTCGGGGTAATTTTCTGTCTTTAAAATGAATGTGTCCACTCAATCCCTGAAAATCGATGAGCTTGATTTTCTCCAACAAGGGATGGCCTTGTTTGTGGACTTCACTCATTGCTAAAGCAGCTGTTCTTGCAGCATCATAAGCCTGTACTGCAAAAATACCAGGCTCATGATTGTCCTCTTCAGCGTGCTCCATTCTAAACCTTTTACAGAATTGATGATAAAAATCACGAAATTGAGAATTGTCTTTAGGGAAGTAGCTCTTAACTCCAATAACTCCTTGAAGTAAAGAGTTGATGGAAGCATTAAAAGAATGTGCAAGGCTTGTGAAAGAATCAGTTGTGATCCAAACATAGTCCTTTCCCATCATTCCCATCTCTTTTGCTTTCTCAAATAGCCTCAATGCCCTTTGGAAGGACATATGAACTACAAAAACTCGGCTCGGCCCTCTTCTTAGCCTCTCTAGCTCATTGGACAACAAATAAGAATCAAAATGTGGGAGAGCAACAAATTCACTTATTTCAGCACCAACATTTTTGAGGGAATGCATAAGATCCGGTAATATTCCAGTGGATGAGAAATATCTATCTTCATATATAACATTGATCAGATGCCAATCCCAGGAACCAATAATAGCAGCAATGGCCCTCATTTGATTCAACCCGTACGGAGAAGCTTGAACCAAAAATTCTGACCTCTCAGTTGCCCACTTTGGCACTGCATCAGACAATGATAGAACTGGGATATGATTCTCACTTCCAACCTCAGCAACTGGGGATGCCTCTTCCCATGTTTCCAGTCCTATGAGGACCTGAACTTGTTGCATATTGATAAGGTCTTTCGCTGCAAATTCGAGAATTAATTTTAAATGTGAATGAGTTAAAAATCCTGTTTGATAGTTATGAACTTACTTTGATTACAAATATGATTATAAGTTTCAAACAAGTCCTAAACTTTTTACTCAAAATCATAAACAAAATGAGATAGAGAAACCGAATTTACCAGCAAGAACTGCAAGATTGGGATCACTTCTGGAGTCTCTAATGAATAGACTGAAGCTTTGATTTCTTGAGGAATTGAAATCCTCTATAGCCATTTTCATAGCTAAACTCTCTTCCTTACCAATCCTTGAACTCTTGTCTACAATAGCACCTATTCTTCTGCCATTAAATCTATCATTTCTTTCAGTTTCATCATTTCCAAAAACTATGAAAACCAAAACAAAAAAAGAAAACAGAAAAAGAAATTTCTCCATCAAGCACATAAAAGCTCTTTTCCTATCTATTTATTTTTCATCCAGGAAACAAAAAAATAACACTTCTCCCTCTTCTGAGGATTCAAGTAAGAAAACAAAAACATGGGAATGTTGAGAAATCTATATATATATAGGGAAAAAAAGGTTGAAGTTTCTATTCTACCATTTGAAATTTTGAACTTATTTGGGAGTAAAGTTTTCAAGGTGGCATTTTGTCATTCATGGAAACTGCAGAAGCATTTCCTTACATTCTTGCTTGAATTTTTTTTTTTATAGATTCTATTCAAAAGTGAAATGAAATCCATTGGACTTAATCAAGGAAGATTTCCTTTCTGACGGCGGATTCAAAATTAAGAAAACAGAAAAATCATGGTTTCTTTAGTAGAAAAATCAATATTAGATATAGTCTTTGGTTTGAGAAAGTTTATGTAGCCAAGCAACTACACTAGACCACAAAATACCATTTTTGGGGGAAAAAACATCAATTTTTATCCCTAACATTTGGAATTTAAATCGTATAAACTTTAATCCAAAACTATTTAAATAGTTTCAAATCGGGCATAAGTTTATATGATTTAATGTTTAACATTAAACTGCCAACATGAGCGTTGCAACTTATTAAACATCTGCTCATTTCCCACGAGTTTGAAAATTCGAGTCTACCCTCATCCAATTTGATATAATATCTCAAAAAAAAAAAAAAATAACTTGATAATCTTCGAGGTAAAAATGGTTTTTTCCCCCCACAATTTAATATTATCATTATTATATATTTTTGGTAAATAGATTTTGTCTCAACTCAGCTAGTATAAAACCGCATACTAATTACTAAAATATCACAAATAATATAATTATAGTTCAATAAATTATTGAGCTATAGTTCAATAAATAATTGAACTATTTTCCATGGGTATTTTTAATGAATTTGTTTATGTTTTTAATGTTTAAGTTTAAGTTCAATAATTTATAAAAATATTTGATTATTTTTCATTATTATTTTCAATAAATTTATTTATTTATTTTTTTTAGTTTAATAAATAAATGAACTAAAATTATGTTGTTTTTTAAAATTAGATTTAAGTAATTAGTATGAAAAATATGATATTCCGTTAATAAAAGTAAGTCAATGGAACAAAACAAAACCAGTAGAAAAAGCAATTAAGAGGCAGCAGCTTCCATGTCCACGCAATTAACAGAGCTAACTAAACGGAAGATCTTCCTGTCCAGCCAAATGCGATTTTCCCTAAAATCTCTAGGGCTGAAATATTGAACCCCACCTCAATTTCAACAGAAAGACTTACTCGCCAATCTATGCCTAACGGTAATTTTTTCCCCTTCATTGAATTGACTACTTCAACCCTATTCTTGGACATTTAATTCCATCATTATTAAAGTTTAAAAATATTAATTTTTTAACACGTCAATCAGTAATCAATATTAAAAAATTATGTATTTTTATGTGAAGCAACGATTTACACTTTAATTATTGTCAATCGCATTAAAAATTACTATATTTACAAATAGTATTAAACAATTATATATTTTTCAAATATTACATTAAAATCGGCTACCCAATAAAATTTCACTATCCCTGGCATTATTTTGTTTTTAATAAAAATCCTTATATTTTTTAAACATTATATGTTTTACCTTTAGAATTAACTTTCCCGTCAAAAAAAATTATATGCAAGGAGTAATGTTTTCATACAATGATACAAGTTAAAATTTAATGTTATTATTTGTAAATTATACTTAATTTTTTAATGTGTCATTTTGGTAAAAGCTAACTCAAAAAGTAAAATGTACTTTTCTAATGTGCAAGAATTCATAATTTGAAAAATAAATAATATTTGGGTAACTTTTACAATTTTACTCAATATCTATCACAGCCAACAACTGTGATCTGATCTGTACAATAGAGTCAAGTTTTCTTCTAACTTCCATTCCTTAAAACAACACTAAACTATACAAACACATCCCTCCCCTTTTCTATGTCAGTGGCATGAAAATTAACTACACTTCTCTAGACCTGAATTTGCAAGTTTGTTGCGTTCGGGAAGTTACTCGGGACGGTTTGTGGCACGTCGCTTACTCGTCGAGACACTCGCCTCCTGTGGCCGCCCCAGTGTCTCATTACAGCTATCATTAGCCTCCATATTGTGTTTTGTTGAAAACTTGATCTATTAGTATGAATTATGTATAATGTGAGTGCTGATGTTGATACTCCACCACTTAATGCAAAGAGTAAATAGAAACTGCTGGGGCTTAGGCTTGAACTTCCATCTTTTGGTTCTCCATCCTCGCATTCCTCACCTGCAATCATGCTGTTTTCTAAATCCCTTAACTTCCCGGCTTCGGTTACTTTGAGCAGTGCTTCGTTAACATAAGGTAACAAATGAGAACCACTTGGAAATGCCTGTGGGGAAAACCATTGAACAACAAAGGTTAAGAAGAATCTCTTTAAATTCAAAGTGGTGCAAAATAAGAAGGCTTACATATCCAAATCCTCCGACTTTGTAAGTCGGTCCGGAAATCATGAAGCCGTCGCAGAATCTTGCAAGGAACAATTTTGCAAATGGAACTTCAAGAAAAGCAGCTGATATTTCATGGTTTCTGAGAGCTGCAGCATATTCATGAGGTGTATAGTAGTTTTTGATGTTTTCGGAGCGAAAGTGCAGAACGTCTTCCAAATATCGTCTTACAAAGGATCCGCTACAATATCCAACAAATGCATTCATACTTTGTAGAGTCTCAATGTTGGATACAGTTGGTTCAAGCTTTTCAACAGTGAGCATGCTGGTAAGGTTGGCTGTGTATATCTGAGTTATCACAAGTGCCACAAATAGCCAAACCACCATCGTCATCCTGGACAAGTTACTGTGAAGCCGATTACCTTTATTCAAGCAAAATCAACCAATATGAGGTTTAAATTATTTGATACTTTTTCATATGCAGAAGCAGAAAAAATGAAATTCAACTACTCATCAGCGATGTTTGTCAATTACCGTGCAAGGAGAAGAGAGTGGTGAAGGATGAGCAAAGCAAGCTGCCAGCTTGATTGAACATTGATCCTTCATGCTCAAGACTGTGATTTCGTTCTATGAGCCAGATCACAAAGCCGTTATAGACATTTATTAAAGCAATTAGAACCCACATCTCCATTGTAAAAGGCTTTGTGAATAACAATGCTTTGTTACTTTTTTTTGTGGTAGGGACTACCATCACCAGTCCTGCTTCAGTGTAGGGATGTGTGAATTCTGCATGTTGAGAACGTCTTGCAATTATTGCTACGTCGCCTACTGCTGCATCAAATTTCTTTCATGTGAAAGAATATCAGAAAAAGAGTGTTAGAAGGAGAAAAGAAAGACACAAGTATGTTTATACAGCTTAGAAAATGGCATGATAAAAAGAAGCATTCCACGATGAAAATTTCGATATCGCTGTGGTGACTCCACTGAAATAGGGTATCTTCAAGCAAAGTTTTTGTTAGATGAGATGAAAAACTATGCTATAAGTGATGGCATAATTCAAGGGAAAGTCTTTTATGCAATCAAGAGAAAGGTGAGTTGTTCTTTTAGCCACATACTTGAGCATAAATATAAATTTTTCCTTACCTTCAAGTAAATTTGCTCAACCAAATCATCATATGTCCCATTAAAAGAATGAAATTCGTGTGGCAGAGAGAAGGGCAAGTCATCCAAGATTGCTTTGAAGAGATCAATTGCAAGTCCATTGAAGGATGAGTTGTTTCCTGATTGATCTTCTTCCACACTTACATACTCTTTGAACATGGAACCAGTTGGCACACCAATTCTCAAAGGATTCGCATCCGTGGGCTCCGCCCATCCCCTTGGCGTATCCGTAGAATCACCTGGCCAAAATAATTGGCAAAAATTCTTCATAGAAGAGTTATAAGAGGCATTTTCCCCAAGATTTTTTGAGAAGCCTAAATCATCAGACCAGAAGCCTAGTTTCCTATAACCCCTCCCTATCACATTGATGATCTGAAAAGTATTGGCTGGAGGTAATTTTCTGTTTTTAAAATGAATCTTTCCACTCAATCCCTGAAAATCAATGAGCTTGATTTTCTCCAACAAGGAAGAACCTTGTTTATGGACTTCACTCATTGCCAGAGCTGCTGTTTTTGCAGCATCATAAGCCTGTACTGCAAAAATACCAGGCTCATAGTTGTCCTCTTCTGCGTGCTCTGATCTAAACCGTTTATAGAATCGATGATAAAAAGCATGATATTGAGGATCGCCTTTGGGGAAGTAGCTCTTGATTCCAATAACTCCCTGCAGTAAATAGTTGAGGGAAACGTTGAAAGAATGTGCAAGGTTTGTGAAAGAATCAGTTGTGATCCAAACATAGCCCTTTCCCATCATTCCCATCTTTTCTGCTTTCTCAAATAGACTCAATGCTCTTTGGAAGGACATATGAACTACAAAAACTCGGCTCGGCCCTCTTCTTAGCCTCTCTAGCTCACTGGACAATAAATACGAATCAAAATGTGGGAGGGCAACAAATTCACTTATTTCAGCTCCAATATCTTTGAGGGCATGAACCAGATCAGAAAATATTTCAGTTGATGAGAAATATCTATCTTCATATATAACATTGATCAGATGCCAATCCCAGGAACCAATAATAGCAGCTATGGCCCTCATTTGATTACATTGATAAGGAGAAGCCTGCACCAAATATTCCAATCTCTCAGTTGCCCACTTTGGCATTTCATCAGCTAATGATAGAACTGGAATATGTTTCTTGCTTCCAACCTCGGCGACTAGGGACGCCTCTTCCCAGTTCTGTGGTCCTATAAGGACATCAACTTGTTGCTTACTGATAAGATCTGTAGCTGCAAATTCAACATTACATTATACTTTGTTTAGAACATGAATTTTGACTGAAACATACACACTGAAATTAAATGGTAGAACTATAACTTATTGATTCTCTATACTTGTGTAAAGTCTGTTTGATATTAGAGAAGGTCCCAAGTTCAAAGCTCGTTATTTTCTCCCCATTTACGTGATTCAGCCTCGTGCAAATTAACAGAAAATGAATGCATTTAACTAAATTTTATAAAAACGGTTACACGTTTTACTTAAACGGAATTCTTTACATTCTAAGATTACATATATGATTATAAGTTCTAATGAAGTTGTCAACTTTTTACTTGAAATGCAAACAATTTTGGTAGAGAAACAGAATTTACCTTCAAGAGCTGCCTGATTAGGATCACTTTTGGAGTCTCTGATGAATAGACTGAAGTTTTGATTTCTCATGGCATTGAACTCCTCTATAGCCATTTGCATAGCTAAACTCTCTTCCTTACCAATCCTTGAACTAATGTCTATAATGGCACCAATTCTACTCTTAATTCTATCATTTTTTTCAGCTTTATCATTGCCCAAAACTGTCAAAATCAACAGCAAAAAACAAAACAGAATGGGAAACTTTTCCATTTTTTGGGGGAGATGCAATGGCGGATGGCTTTTAATCTTTCCTATATATATATATATGAGTGCACAAGAAGGCTGCTTCCTTTGTCTTCTTAATTTTCAAGTCAAATGAAAAGATCTCTCTTTCTCATCTTGGGATCCACATACACACACATATAGGAAATTCTAGGAGAGATTTTATATCATGAACTCTTGTCTTTACCCAAAATAATGACTTGAGATTTTGGACCATCAACTTCAAATTCTAACCACCATGGAAGATATTGATTGTTTAATACTTAACATGAAACTCTCACAAGCAGTAATTGATTTCTCACCACCATCATTAATGTTTATCTTAAAACCAATTGTTAATGATGAAAATAATCCAGTCTTTATAAACATTAGGCCCTCAAGTCCCTTTATCTTTCCGTGTGGGATCATTTTACATACTTTCCCAAGATGGTGGGTCTTTTTTATTCGCTATTCTTAGGCAGGATCCCATTTGTGAATTAGATGCTCGCTTGAGCTTGTTGTGATCTGATAGCACCATAATATCCAAGAGGTTCATCTCAAAAACAATTATTATTGAGCAAAATTATATATAGTATCTCTAAACATTATTAGGTCTTCTTATCTTTTCGATGTGGGAATCTTTAGCATTGTTTTAGGATCGTTCTATAAATAGGAGTATATATCAAAGAGAGAAAATTATCATTTCCTATTATATAGTCCATACAATTCCATCCTCCTTTAACTCAATTAACAAGGTGTGAAAGCAGTAGTTTTGTTTAATTAATTAATAGAGTTGATCCCTAATTGGGTTTGTGAAATAAGGGAAACTAAGCAAGGTCTTTTTCTTGAATAGAAGAAGTAAGATATTCAAACTTCAAGACCATATTTGGTCATATGGGGGTGTAATCAGAGAATTGAATTGTATTTAATACTATTTCAAACATGCTGACGTGGTGAGAGATGATTGGCTGAGGTTGTAGTTTGTTTTTTCACTGAAAACTACATAAGAATTTTCTTGAGCAAGTTCCTTTTTTTCCCTTCCTAAGTTGCATGCATGTGGTTCAAAATCAGTTTTCTTCTTTGAACCATTGATCAAGGCTTGTACTTGATCTGACTTCTTCAAAAAGACCAAGTATAATAATACTAAAAAATGGGAGGAAAGGACAGCCAGGAAATTCTAACTTATTGTCTTTTTTTTATTTATTAAAAAAAATAACAAAATCAAGTTGATAGTTATGTTTGTAATTTTTAAGAATTTGAAAAATATATGAAAAGCTATTGAGAATGAGAGAAGTCGAATCCAAGATATATATTTTAAATTAACTGATGATTATTAGTTTTGTTTTTCTTATGGGATTATGAATAATTGTTCAATGCAACTATACTTTATTCGTTGCGTTAAATAAAATAAAATAAATATTAATTTCTTCAATTTTTTAATTGGTGAGTTCCATAATACACATGTTGATTGGTCAACTAGAGGCCACATCTCATTCAATAATATATAGATGCTTTTATAAACTATACCTACCCATACATGTAAATTACTAATTAACTCGTGCATGATAGTATAATTAATTCTAAAAACAATTTCATTACCTCATATAGATTGAATTTGGCTTACAACTTTTTAAAGTTAATTTAGTTTAAATTGAACCTATATGAATTTATTAATTGAAAAAAAAAACTATTTAATTTATGATAACTTAAGTCTAGATTCCATTCTGGTTTTGGTTACTAGTATATGGTTGGAATGACTCAAAGTCAAGATAATAGGGAAAAATCAATGTAGAAGAAGAAAAAAAAATGTTGATTTTGTTTGTAATAACATTTCGACATTGTTTGGTCTTCATTCTGAGTCATTTCTTGCAGCCAAGTTATTAATATTCTTCCTACACATATTTCAATTTTTATTATATCATTACTTGAAGTTTCTATGTATTTACACTTATCACTAAATTTTATATCCACACAAATTAATTTTTTTTTTCAGAAAAAAAATCTCCCTTTCTCATTATTTGGGTATGATTCTAGCAATGATACACCATTCATTCATGTCAATCAACTTGTCAAGTTTTATATAATATTAAAATTACCTCTTTAAATCATGGATACCTTGATTTTCTTTATCCCTTCACATAATAATTAAATTATTTTAAGCTAGTTTAGTAATTATTTCGTTCTTTGTCATCTATATTTTGGAAATAAGTTTGTAATTGAATATTTTTATTTTTGTTTTCTCACAAACAATTTTAATATTGTAATCGAATTTGAATCATAGAAGAGAGATTTTTTTTACTACTATTCCTTTTAGTCAAAGTAATTTGGGATATTCCAATAGATAGCCTGATTTGGCTATATGCTTATATATTTTAGACCATTAAGATTTTTTAATACTTTATAGCCCATTTATTATTTGACAATTTTGAATATACCTGATTTGTCTTTTTTTCCTTTCTTATTTCTCCCTTTTTATTAATTTTTCTATCTCTATCAATTAAACCTCTTGCTATATCAATCCCATTTCTCACCAAATCTACTCTATTTCATGTTCATTTTCCTTCTCTCTCGTTGAGGTTTTTACTTATTCAATCATTCATATTCTTCTTCGCATCTTCAGTTTTTTTTCAAAATTATTTTTGTCTGAACATTTATTTTCCGCCACCTCATTTGTTGATCCTAATTTTAGCGATATCAATCCCATTAACTTCTTAGTTTAGCCATGGATATTAACCCATCTTTTTCTTATGAAAATATCCATGCGGTCTAGTTTTTTTGAATTTCCAAAAGAGAATTGTATTTTCTTTTAAGAAAAATATATGTTCAAGTTCTTTGTGAAAACATCCATGGTGTCTAGGTTTTTTGAATCTCCAATTTCTATATAAAATAATTGGGTGAATTGCGTTTTGTCGTGTAGATCCTAACCAGCCCCATGGCAGGAGAATGACCGATGGTCGGAGGGAGTAAAGGAGACTATCTACCAATATAACCCTTTGATAACAAATTAACTTTTAGATTTTTAAAATATTTTTAAAACTATCACTGAAGTTAAAAAAAAAATTGAAAACAAATTTTTTTTATATTTTGTTTCTTAAAAAAATTGTTATTAAATATGTTTGGTTATCTATTTAGTAAAAATAGAAAATCAAAAACAACTATCAAACAACTAAAAGCCAAAAACATAAAACCAAATAAAAATAAAAATATTTGTGAAATCGGGCCTAAAAGAGTATATTTTAAATTTAGGGAAGTTGCGTAACCACCTATAAATGCGCCAGTAAATATGAATTAAAAATATGGGTTAATTTCAGTATTGGACAAATTAATGTTGTTTATTTTAAAAAAACACAATCTTTTATATATATATATATATATATATATATATATATATATATATATATATATATATATATATCAAAACTACTCAAAACCACCACCAGGACAATTAAATTACATTGTGAAAAGACGAAACATACCCCGATAAATTTTCCTTAATTAAATTATATGTAATTAATGAGATATAGTTATTAGGAGAGATAAAAGGGTAATACGGTAAACACTGAAATCGGAATCCACCAGAATTGCCACCATAAATGGTGTTTTATGGGTAAATCTGATATTAATATGAAACAACCATTAAAACTGAAATTAGGTGAATTAAAGTGGTTATTAGTGTAATTAATTCTAAAAATATTGATTGCGTCAGTAATTAGACTCTTAGATTAAACAAAAAGTCAGCCATGAAAGAAAATGAGCAATAAATATGCCAACAAATATGAGAGAGAGTAAAAAGGTAAATTAGGAAAAAAAAAATAATGCCAAATCTCTTGAACAAATGTAGAAGTGTGTACAAAGTTTTATTTTTAAATTGGTGGCTATTTTTTATTATGTAGATATGAAAAGTGGTTATACACCTAATTTTCCCTAAAAATTTTGAAAAAAAAATCTAAAATATTTACAATTTTATGATTTACATACAAGCAAGAAAAATTCTCATATTTACCCCAAAATTAAGTATGTTTTTAAAAACTACCTCGATTAAAATTTTAGTTTCTTTTTTATCCTTAATTGACATTTTTTTTCTTACATTATAGTAGAGTTGATTACTAATTTTAGGGTATTTATGAAACTTTTTATACATTGAGCTGAGGGTATTCGTGATAATAGTTATAAAAATTACCCTACAAGCAACTCGCTTTTTGCCATAAAGCCCAATGTGAGCGGGCCTGCAAAACTGAGACTATGTTAATATGAGCCCAGCCCAAATTTCTCATTCGCCGCCTTCTTTTTATACCTTTTCAATTTTATCTGACACATTATTTAAAGGGTCTACGGAAAAAATATAAATTCTACATTTTCATTTGTCTCACAATTATATGTGAGTCAGACAAATTGAGGTCTTGTGTAATTACTGAGTTTTTAAGAATAATTTTGAAATTTCAAAATATTTATATGTTAGGAAAAAATAATGACCTATTAATCTATGACGGTTGTGTTTCCTTAATTTTCTAAAATAAACAGTCATGTCAGAAAAAATATGGTACATTTAGAGTGAATTTAGACTGACATTTAAACATTTTTCAATTTTTATTAGATGTTTGTCTACATCTTTAAAATAGTGTTTCGGTAAAAATATTTACCTAAAAAACATTTCAAATTCACCCTTAAAATGATATAAACGCCACTAGATTTATTTAGACTTTGATAGGAAAAGAAAATCTTTGAAGAAATGAAAAAAATATTAAATTTACATATTTTCTTAAATATGTTTTAAAAAAAGTAGATTTTTTTTTTTCAAAAATAAATTTCAAAATCTACAATTTTAAAGATGCTGCTTTCATAAAACAATCTGATAAATATGAATTAACTTTCCCACCTTAAAAGGAAAAGGGCAAAAAAAAAAAACACACGCACACAAATGACACGTCTCGGTTTAGTTTTTCAATGTCAATCCTATCATTATCTGCCTCCGTTCCACGTATTCAGTCGTTAATTTCGTTTCCAGATTGTGATATCGACATTGCCGACTAAAATCTAGATTTCTTCCAAAATCTGGGGAACATTTTTTAATAATTCATTTTGTAAATTGATATGGAAATGGGATATTTTTAGTCTCTAAGATTGAAATTATAATTTTGTTTAAATTTTAGCTCAAATAGTTTTCTACTTATAATTGTGTTTGGATGGTGTTAAGGAAACTCACCATCTTCAATTTTAAACAGAAAAATAAAATGTAACCTTAATTCTTTATCCAAACCCGTGAACCTGACACTGTGCGAGCAATGCGACTGCGTCGGGTCTCTAATTTTTAGGAGCCCCAATTTTGAATCTGGTTTTACATTGAATTAAAAAAAAATTGCTACAATTCACGCCGGCTACATGGGCTTAGTCAAATGTTGGAGGTCCAATTTTGAGTTTGATTTTACATTGAATTAAAAAAAATTGCAACAATTCAAGCCAGCTGCTAGCCCATTAGGGTTTAGTCAAATGATTATAGCATTTTAATTAAACTTCATAAATTTTTGTTATATATTTTTATAATTTTATCACATTAAAATTATAAGATATAAAGCCCAAAATTATTTTTTATATCTAATCCTTATTGTCTTAGGACCGGTCCTGCCGTGGACTAAACGTACCATTGAAAAACAAACACAATAATTGTAACGGATAAGAATAAGATAAGAGACGGTTCATTTTGATTCATGTATGTGGATAGAGGGAGTGGAGTGGCTCTAGCTCGGAATGGATATCTTGAAATTAAATTCTTCCACAGTGATTGGAATGGGACCACCTGCGAAATTATATTGTAAACTTAAAACATTTAAAATAATAATAATAAACAGAACCGAATTCACAAAAAAAATTATAGCCGAAAAGATTATTCCCCACATTTTTTTCCAAACAAAATTAACGAATAAATTGGGTGGCTGCTTTTGGATTTAGTTTTAATTTATATATAGCACACATTTCCTTATAGTGATTTTATCAAGTTGCTAATTTTTTTAATCTTTTCATAGAAAAATCTATTACACTTTACATTTCATTCGCCAAGACAAAAATAGTTTAAGTGGTTCGGCACATGATTTCATTTCATTTCATGAAGTCGAAAATTCGAGTCTTCTCTCATCCAATTTGATATAATATCTCAAAAAATAATAAAGTCGATTAATTTAAACATGTTTGATAATTAGATTTTAGTTTTAGTTTTTCTGTTTTTTAAATTTAAATTTCTTCTCTAGTAAATTTTTCATTTTTTAAAATTTATTGGAATTTTAACAAAATTTTAGAAACAAAATATTTTTGGAAAACTACTTTTAATTTTAAACCTTATAAGGATTTCAAAACCGCTTTTTAAAAATATATTACTAAAGAGATAATTTATTAATAAATAAACTTCATGTTTTAAAACTGAAAACAAACTTAGTGAAAACAAAAATTAAAACTAATAAAGAGATAATTCATTAATAAACAAATGATCGGTAGAATATCAGTTTGAAAATATCATTTTAAAAATATTTAAAACATTTGTTAATTTTGAAATTAGTGTCATCTCTTGAAATTTCTTTTTCACGGTTAGATTTTTAAAATTATCAATAAAAATTAAAAACCAAAAAATGTAGTTTTTGAAAACAATTTTCCTTTTTTGTTTTTGTTTTTACTTTATAATTTTATTTCTATTTTTACAAAAACAAAAATATTATCAAATATATTTGGTTTTTCGTTTTATAAAATAGATGAAAATAAAGATCAGTTATCAAATAAGTATCTCTTTAATTTATAAAAAAATAGAAAACCAAAAACTAAAAACTAAGAGCAGAAAACGAAAAAATATTTATTGAACCTTAATGAAAATGAGCAGAGGACAACAGAGTCACAGACTACTGATCTATGGCCCACACGTGTGGGACATCCCTTCACATGGTTTGACTCTTTAAAATCTTCAAAATTTCTTTAAAAAACAAAAAAGTTAGACACAAGAAGAAGCATCTTCACATTGTTGTAGTTAAAAAGGTAGGTTTAATAGATTCACCTAAAATTTTCAAAAATAATATTAAATTTTGGACCCACAAATCATTTGATTTAATTTTAAAAAGAAAAAAAGAAAAAAAGAAAAAAAATGTGTGTGGTTTTGTCCGTCAAACATATCTAATGAATGGTGATCCTTTATTGCCCTTCACGTTTTAAAAAATAAATCATGGATATTTAAAAATAAAATTACTTTTTATAATTATCTTAAAAAGTCAACTTCTAATTTTATATGATAAACTATACTATATTAGTTATTTACCGTAACTAACAAAATAAATTCTCAATAATATATATAACTCATGTTCTTATTATAGGGGGAAATCAATTTTCACCCTGAATTTTATGGACATTATCAATTTTAAATTTAAATGTTATCAATTTTAAAATTATATTGTATAAGAAGTTGGAAGTTTAACATTTTATTAACACGTCTATGATTATTTGCACCAAATTTTCATTAGTTTTCTAATTTTTAAGAAAGATTAAGACATAAATCTGTTTGAGATATTTCTCACAGTTGAGCATGTGAGGGCACGTTTTGATTTCGGCGACTCTCGTTATATGAAAAAGGAAAGAAACGGTCAGAAGGGCACCGGTGAGGTATCGGCCAAGGACCCTTCGACGATCAAGTTAGAGAGTGGATAAAAAGCCGCGTAGAAATTAGGTCTTGATATTTGTGCACTTCCTTGATTTGATGGGTTGGCAACTCTTATATACTCTTTGAGCCGTGTGCTTGTTTAGCTTTGCTAGTTAGAGCTAGGCATTATTGGGCTTTCATCTGGCCCATTTCTGGTCAGCTCATCCTTGTGTAGGGTTTATCGGGCATGAGCTCTTTAGGAACTGATCCAGTTTGCACAGCCCGTGGATGAGAGATTTTACCCTTTACAATTTTCTCCTATTTTCCGTGCTGGAAAGTTCAGTGCGGGAAATCGACTATGTTGGCTGAAGACTATGACGTATCATACGATCCGTCATAACCTTTTCGTTCGGAAGGCACCGCTCTTCAGTAAGGTAATCGTCTGGGCCTAACAAGCTGTTTTTCGAAAACCTCAAACGACTTGTTTCTCGCTTATTTGATCATTGCGATGCTTGGGGATTGTTGGATCTTTGCCACGCATTGCGATAATGGCCCGCATGTCGTTTGCTTCAAATAGTATGTCCTTTCAAAATTGAAAGGCTTGCTTTCTTCCAAATTTCTCAAATCATTAGTTCCTACCTTGCCTTTGACGCTTTACTATCAAGGATTCTACTTATTACGATTCAAGGTTAGTTCTCTTGTTTTACTTCTTCATTCTGGTAGCATTCGAAATGGTCAAATCTGGGAAAGTTCCTCGAATCAAAGGTTGTAGGTCTATGAGGGTCATAGTGGAAGACGATGATCAGGATGGTAGGGTCTTTGAGAGAATTGAAACTGACCCTAGGACTACTGCTAGCTCTTCTACTCTTCTTTCTCAAACAACTGGTTTTAATCCCTCATCTAGAGGTGACCAAGAGGGTAATGAAACAAATCTAGGAGTCCTTCTTTTATCGGAAAGAGATTCCATTTCCACTGTGAGCGAGATAAGTTCCATCTCTGAATTCGAATCGGAGTCGGATGTCGAAACGACAATCTCCTCTGTTGTTCCTCCTGTGGTTGGGGTGACTCTATTCGTCTAGACACAATTGGTGTCGTAGAGTTGTCGAACTCCTCCCCTCCCCACGAATCTAGACCCATGAAAGGTTGAAGAAGAAGGCTTCTTCGAGGGGTAAAACGACTAATTTCGGGGTAGACAAGAAGATTCACCCCAAAGATTGCCTTCTATGTTGACGCAAGAACGCTTAGACGGTCTGAGGACTGATTATAAGATCCCTCCTGAGTTTGAGATGAGGCTTTCAACTGCGTTGGAACGAGCTCATATTTCTCCAGAGGTGGGTTGGACCTCTTTCCATCCAAAGTTCTTTAGGTGTGGGGTGTGATTCCACTTCCCTCACTCTTAGTAAGGCTCTTCATTAGTTTTAAGATTGTCGTGGTTCAATTCATTGAGAATAGCTTGCGGGACATTATCACAACCATAGTTATGTGTTCTAGATTGAATATCGGGCTAACTATAGGGATGGTCGCGCATTACTAATACATTCGT
Organism: Gynostemma pentaphyllum; assembly: GCA_028015215.1. Classification (NCBI taxonomy): domain Eukaryota; kingdom Viridiplantae; phylum Streptophyta; class Magnoliopsida; order Cucurbitales; family Cucurbitaceae; genus Gynostemma; species Gynostemma pentaphyllum. The sequence continues at coordinate 15,866,440 of CM051353.1, read as the reverse complement.
TTGAACTCTCATGATACGATGTGCTTCATCCTCCAAAGCTGTTCCAGCCGCTATTTGGTTAAAGAGAAAACCACAAGTAATAAGGACTGGAAGGATAAATGGTTCTTCATCTGTGCTCCGATCTTTCCTGAGGCTCGTGCCCCTCCTTTCTCTTAGCAAGAAATTAGTGAAGGGTTAGGTCCCTCTTCTCCTTTTGTTTAGTAATAAGGACTGGAAGGATAAATTGTTCTTCATCTATGCTCCGATCTTTCCTGTGGTTCGTGTCCCCTCCTTTCTCTTGGCAAGAAATTAGTGAAGAGATAGGTCCCTCTTCTCCTCTTGTTTTTTTATTAATTTTGTTTTTGTTTTATTACCTTGTTGAGTCTCTTTGTTATAGGCTTTATGAGCCTTATTATAGCCATTCTTGTGTTTCTCTTCAGTAGCTGAATATCTCCCGAAGGAAGCCTCGCGAGCCGAGCTTCGATGTTGCAAGTCCCTTGAAGAGTACGGTCCTTTTAACTGGGAAGAGTTCGTCTGGGAGCCTTAGATCATTTTTGCAGGGTTGTGGACTCATCTAGAAGGACTTGTCTCTCTGCCTCCTCCTAGTAAGTGTTCTGCGAAGGAGCTTGTTCCCGTCCCAACCTCCAAGTAGCGTCCGTTCTTATGTCTCTTCACCTCATCCTAGAACTCATCTGGAGGTTGCTCAAGACCAAAAAGGGAAAGTGTTGGCAGAATGTTGGGATTGAAGCCTCTATAAAAGAGATCTCAAGCAGAATTTCTAAGGATCTTTTCTTGCAGTATAATATAATTCTAAAAACAATGCATAAGAATACTAACCCTTGTAGAGAAGTGTCTGGCTCTTCCTTGTCTTTCTTGGTTAAGATCTTGGGACCACCAAAAAGATCTTCCCCACTAAGCACATAAGAGAATCAACGTGGGCACTATCCTCTTTGGAAAAAAAGAATAGGGAAGAAAAAGATTCCCTTTGGATGGAAGGGTTCTTTTCCCTTTCTCGGTTGTGGTGGCCTTCCGGCGCCCTGGCCTAGCTTATGACTTGCTGACTTTGATCCTAGAAGATCTTCCCTCTTCGCTGTCAAGAACTTTATCTCTCTTCATCTCCCTTAAGCGTTGTTCCACTCTCTTCTTCCAATCCAAACAGAGCTTTGGCATTTCCCAGTTCTTCTATTAGTACCTTATTGAGTTTTATCAGCTCCTTGTACTTTTCTACCAGAATGGACACTGTTTGCAGGACAACTTCTACATTGTTGTTTCAAACATCATCGCCTCCTCCTTGGTGGGTCTATGACACCTCGTCATTGTGAGCTCGCTGACTCGCTAGTCAAGTGACTGATTGGCTTGTCTTCTTCAGGTAGTTGAACACGTGAAGGCACGTGCTTGATTCTGATGACTCTCGTTATTTGAAAAAGAAAGAAATGGTCAGAAGGGCACCAGTGAGGTATTGGCCAAGGACCCCCCAACAATCAAGTTAGATAGTGAATTAGGAGCAGCCTAGAAATTAGGTCTTGATATTTGTACACTTCTTTGATTTGATGAGTTAGTAGCTTTTATATACTTAATGAGTCGTGGCTTGTTTGGCTTTGCTAGTTAGAGCTAGACTTTATTGGGCTTTCATCTGGCCCATTTCTGGTCAGCTCATCCTTGTGCATGGTTTATCGAGCGTGAACCCTTTCGGAACTGATATAGTTTGCACAGCCTGTGGATAGGCGATTTTTACCCTAAAACTATAAAAACAACTATCTAATACAAAAATTAACCATATGAGATACTGAATCACATCTTTTATCTTACTAAGGGGGCATTTGGTATGCGGGAATCGGAATTGAATGCCTGAGAATTAGATTTCTGGGAATAAGTAGTGTGAGAATAAAATGGATGGGAATTTGATGCCTATGTTTGGAGTGTGCTGGAATGGGATTCAAATGCTTGGGGAATATGATGTATGTGCTTGGAGTGTGCTGTAATTTGGATTTATGAGAATATGATTATTGTTTTTGTATAAAGGAATATGATGCCTGAGAATATGATGTCAATGCTAATGTCAATGCCAATGTTAAATATATGGGAGATTTGGATGGGAATTGAATGTCAATACCAATGCTTAGTGGTTGAATCAAACAATAGAATAGGTATTAAAAATCCATTCTCATGACCAATTCTCGCAAACCAAACGCCCCCTAATTGTAACTCCAACTTGTTAAATCTAACACTATAGGTTTCAATTTTATCTATAAGATATTAATGTAGGTTGTTAATATGTAAGACAATATTACATGTATAATATTATTCATAATTAAATTTATTAAAATTTATTTTATCTCAAATTTAATCTTAGATGATATTAGTCACTCTTAATTTAATTTTATTTTTGAACAAATATTAGTCACTCTTAATTCTTTTATATAAAAAAATTATTCTAATTTTCTTTTCGAAGACCTCATTTAATAATGAATTTTTTTTATTAATGAGAGACTCGAATATGCATTTAAATTTTTTTAATGAATTTTTGTACCTCTAAATTAACAAGTCTACAATTATTATACATTTTTTTCACATTATTGAACGTGATGAATTGAATATTTATAAATTGTCCAACACACTGTGAAATGAGATGTGCCTTAATTACATAAAAGTTTATCTTTGAGAAAAAAATACTGTAAGAAAAGAGAAAAATGATAATTCAATGGTTTGACTCTAGATTTTCTCATTACCTGTCATTAATGCAAATCTTTAAGAGTTGTCTTTAAATATTTAGATCCGTTTGGGAAGTGATTAAAAAAGCATTTTTCAACTTTTATTTGGAATTTTATATAATTTAAAAAATAAAACGATGAAAAAAGTGAGTTATTATTTTAAAAAATTAATGTTTTTAGAAGAAAACTAAAACAGAAACAATGTTTCTCAGTACATTTTCACTAAATTACCGTATTAAGAAGAAAAGTTTGCTTGTAAATAATTCCAAAAATCCCACACTAAACTAAAATAAACAAAATTAGTGCTAAAAAATGCGAAACTAGAAAGAAAAAGACTAACCTTTGCGACATGCGTGCACAAGTTGAAACACCTCATGATTTACATTAGTCAAATCTGATCATTGACTTGTACCTTATTTGAAAGAGCTCGAGAGACTTTTACTTATATATAAATCTTAAACTCGTATTGTTAATACGAGGCAACCACATTTTCTGGTAATCTCGTAAATGTATTATGGTCATGGGTGTATTTTAAAGTCTTATTCCAAATAACTCAAGCATGTTTTTTTAGTTAAATAATTATTCATTTTTATAACCTTCTATCTAAAAATAAAATACAATATGGTAATCACAATAACAGATGTTGAACCGATAAGTTATTATCCTCTTAAGTGTGTTAAATAATAGAGGAATTAGTCAAATAGCAAAAAAAAATATATAATTACTCATATAACACAACTTTTAAATAGTTATTAAATTAACATATTGATTCTAGTTCGCTAAATTATTGAATTAGTTCAATAAAATAGTGAATCGTTTACTTTTAATATTTACTGTATTTTATTTTAGGTTTAATAATTGTCATGTAAATGAGTGTTCATGAACTAAAACTCTCATTTAATAAATTGGTTATATACCCATGTCATTAAAATAACATACTTATCATAGGTCACTAAATTATCGAACTAGTCCAATAAATTACTAAACTGTTAATTTATGTAAATAATTAAAAATAACGATATAAATGAAAATATATTTCTAAAATATATAATTTAAGATAACTTATGTTAAATATAATCATGTTTTCCAACAAAAATTACATAAATTGATTGCTCTTTCAGCTCTCTCCGACGATTAAAGCAAAAAACTTAGGGCATTCACATCCATGATTGGTTGATTTTTTTCACATAGTTCTTTAGGCTAATCATAAGAATTGATCTCTCTTTGTAAACTGGATAGATTGATTCTCGTTAATTTTTCTAAATCGTCAAACCAATCTATTTTAGTTTGGATTCAATTTAATTCCTCTATAAAATTTGATCGATGCAACTCATTAAAATTAGAAAAACATAATATTTCAGTTTGGTTTCGACTTAAGTTCAAAATCAAGTCGAACCGACCCGATTTCATCCATAGATCTAGATACCAAAGATGTTAAAGTGCCCCCATTAAAAAAATCGAATATAAAATAAAGAGAAGTAAAATAAAAAAACACAAACTAAGGAACAAAAAGAAAAGAAAAGCGACAGCCAAATAGGGATGGAGAAAAAAGTGGTGGCGTAGTTATAATTATAAAAGAATTTGTCTCAAATAGTATAAATATGCATATTAATTACTAAAATATCAGAACTTTTAAAAAATTACTCAAATAACATAATTATAGTTCAATAATAATTCAATTAATTATTGAACTATTTTTCATAGGTATTTTTAACGGATTTGTTTATTTTTTGGTTTTTTAAGTTCAAAGTCAATAATTTATTGAACTATTTGATCATTTTTTATTATTATTTTCAATGAATTTATTAAAAAATTTAATTTTTTTAGTTCAATAAATTATTGAACTATAATTATACTATTTGAGTAATTTTTGAAAAGTTTAAACATTTTAATAATTAGTATGCAAAAATATATTATTTAAGTAATTGTCCCTGATTATAAAGAGGATACCCCACTTAGCTTAATATTGAATTGCCCATACTAGAGTATTATAGGCTTTAAATTGAATTGAATTCAACCAAATCCTCAACTACCCTTATCTTTCTTTAAAATTATCCAATTCAAAACGATGCCCTGACTTAACATAATTATTCCTTTTATTTTCTCCTTTTCATCAACATTATTATAAAAGTTAATGTCATGTCACCCTCACTCTTTTTTTTTTTTTCAAACACAAATTCTGATTTATTTTTTTTAATTAAATTTCAATTGCATTTTTTCCTTTAAAAGTAAACGATAAACGATGTCAGACCTTTTGCTTTACCGACATCTGTTTTATGCAACGATATTAAAAATAATATTTGATATATAAGACATTTTTTCAACTTAATTTTTCTCTTTATTCAAAATTTTATTATAGTTTTTTTTTACCGTAGTTATTAAGATGCGTTAAATTAAAATTCAGTATTTTTTAGATTTTAATCATTTTTATTATTTTAATAAAATTTATTAATTTTTTTTTATAAATTCTGAAATTTACTATCTTTTTTTTTGTTAAGAAAATTTTATTTTTAAAAATACATTTTAATGTAACATAATTTTTTATTATTTCTAAAAATAATATTTATTTCTATGATTAAAATCTTATTATAATACCTAATGTGGCAGGTAGATTTCACAATGAAGCACGTGACGACACGTGCTTGATTCCTGTAATTTCGAATTTATGAAACAATAAGAAAACGTTAATCGGAAGGCACTGGTGTGGTACCGGTCAGGAGCCTCCGAAAATCAAGTTAATCCTTTAAAAACATGTTCAAAATTGGAAATGGCACCATAAGAATATAGGTCTTGGTTTTTTTACATACCTTATTAGGTGAGTCATCTTGTTTTATATAACCTTCTAGAATTGTGATCGTGGGCTTTTCTGACTGTGCTTCAGTCTCACTCACCCTTTCAACTATGCTGCTCTCAATTCAACATTATTGGTTTGAGCTTTTTCTAATCGATCGATCTTACTGAGCTCATATATGGACGATTTTTATCCTCTACACCTGAGCTTACATAGTTTATTATATTTTAATCCATCAATTTCTATAAGCTTTGTTTCAATCCTCAAAATGTCATGTTTGTTCATTTATGGGCTAGTAAACGTTAAACATTAGGAACTAAATTGAAACTTTTGAAACAATTAGGGATGAAATTGAAAAAAATTATATATATATATATATATATATCAACACCAAAAATATATTTAACCTTGTGTTTTTATAAATTACATTAATTTTGATGGTATATTAGTATGAACTCAACCTCTTTTAAATATACTTTTATTTTTTATCACTCATAAAATAGTTTTAGGTTTTTTATTTTATTTTAATATTACATCAGATTAAGGGAGTTGAGACTCAGACCTTCAACCTCAAAAAAATTGAACATATGCTTAACCAATTCAACTATGCTACAAATAGTCTTAGACTTGTTTCTTCTTATTTACATTAATTTCTCATAAAAATTAATAACGTTCAACTATGAAAAATAAAGACTTGTTTGGTATTTTGTTATTTACCGAACTTAATTATTTCCCTTTTTTTTTCAATTAAGACAATTCAAATTAACTGAAATTTTTGTTTAGTCATATTGAAAAGTGTTTTTAAAGAAAAATACTTGTCTCAAAAGTTGGGAAATTGTCACCCTTTTTAACCTTAAAAAAGCAAACTAAGGTTTATTGACCCTATTTTTTACACTTAATTGACGTTTTGTACATGTAAAATGATAAAAATATCCTTCACTTTTCTCTATTTTCGATTTTTCATTTTGTGTGCACTTCATCTTCCTTAGTTTGTTTTCACCTTTTTTTAAATCAATTTTCAAGATGATCCTTCATTGTTCTTTTCTCACTTTTCCAATACATAGTACAACTTGAAGCATATTTATTATTTTTCATATCTCCTCTCTTTTTTTTCACTCCACCATAATTCTCAAATCACTCACAATCAACTCTCACTCATTATAACTTCAAATCTCTTCTATTTCAAAACACCAAAAAAAAAAAACCACCTTAATCTCACACATCTTATCTATCACTTGAAAAAAAGAAGATGTGAGATTGTCAGCGAGCTTCAACAATTTTTTTTAATAAATGTTTGAAATTTGTCGTTTGAATCTCTTTGTCGCTATTTTGATTTCTCCATGCTGTATCAAACATAAGAGATGAACTTAAATGGAGTTGTTTTTAGTTAAGTTTCATTAAATGGGGAAGAAAATGATAAGGGTAGTTTTAAGTTTTATACACTAATGATATACTAATAATAGATCAATAGGATAAATATGATGAGGGGTGTCAATCAATATTAAAAGTTAAATTTGAAGATCTCTTAGGCAACAACTGAAAGTCAACTCAAATTCATTTATGCATTAGCATATGATTGAACAATTCCTTAATATATTTATGCCTTCGCACATTGTTTTCAATGGCCAGCCAAACCTTTAATTTTGGAAATCACCGGGAAAAAAAAATCTCCACTTTGGAATTTTAAATTTCATAATATAGAAAGTTAGAACAACTTTTTTAATAATCAACTCTAACAAAATAATTATCCAATATTAGATTTTCTCTCCTTTCTAATTTGACTCATTCTATATTTTTTATGTCACGTCTTAAAGTGTCGTTATAATTAATTATATTAAAAAAGCTTTATTACATTTCAATAAAAGTCTATATTGATATTTATTCTAAAAAACAATTTATATTGATATATACGTATTCAACATGAGACATAAATTAATTAAATGGTAATAAAAGTAAACAAAAAAGAAATGAACCAGTTAAAAAAATGGGTTAAATGTAAATTCATTCTTTCTTTTTCCTTTTAAGAAAAATATAAATTCATGTATGTATATTGAACCGCTGCAAATATTATTCATAATCTTTTAATTTGATATAAATGACCTAGAGAAATAGAATGGTATATAGCTCTTCAACAAGATTGTATACAAAAGGTTTCATCTTAAGCACAACTGTAAGTTTGAAATGATGATATAATTTATCAAAAAAAATAAAAATGATACAAGTAATGATAAATTTAGGTTAGGTTAAAAATAATCGTTTTATCTTTACAAAAATAATGACAATTGATTAACATATATTAGTGATTAATAATCATAATTATCAATTGGGTAAAAGATTGACAATTATAGTAATGACTTATCCATTTTATCGATAATTTATTAAATTTACAATTTTGATTTTAAATATCATATTTTAAAATATTATTGAAAAATTGACTAAATTTATACTCATCATACATAGTAAGACATTTTTATTTTGACACGTGTTGTGTGAAAATTTTGAGTATTGAAAATGAAATAATTTCTTTCATAAAAAAAATGATTTCAAACAATATAATTCACATACTTAAAATATCATCTTATAAATTTTCAGATGTTAAATAATATTACATAATAAAATATCAATTAACCCATTTTATACAACTTAAAATAGAATCGATAAAAATAAAAAATTTATCCGAGAAAATAACAGTATTTTATCATTAGACTAAACCCCGATTGGTTTGGACACTAATTATTATTTATCATTACATTATTACTAAAAATAGAAAACGAATTAAATAAAATCTTAGAACTGAATCCTAATCGTTCCAGCTTCACCGATCTTTCATCTTCTTATCTCACACGCTTCAGACGCTGACCCGAAAACACTTTCTCTCTCTCCTCTGATCCTTCTTTTAAGCTAAACCCACCTCCTCTCTCTCTACACCCACCTCATCTTCTTCCTCAGAATTTCCAACAATGTCTAAAACTCTCTCTCTCCTCATTTTCCTCATCCTCTGTTCCCAATCCCAATGTACCCGTTTTCTCTCCCTGTCTTCTTCTTCCTCTGATCTGATTTCTGATGGGGTTCATGATTTGAAGGACCATCCATCTTATCTTCTTCTGAATTCATCTGGGTCTGAGCCTGAGGGTTCTTGTGAGCAATCTTATGGGTTTCTTCCTTGTACAACTACTGCTTTGGGGAATTCGTTTTTGATTATTGTTTATGGGTTCCTTATGTTTTTGGCTGCTAAGTACTTGTCTGCTGGTAGTGAGCTTTTGTTGGAGATTTTGGGTCCTGGTATTGTTGGGGGACTGTTTCTTCCTGCTCTTGGTGCTCTTCCTGATGCCATGCTTATTCTTGGTATTACTTTCTCTTGCTTTTTTTAATTTTGAACATGGGTCAATTTTGCTTTTGCTTTTGGATTTTTTTTTCCTTTTCCTTCTTCTGGGCCAATGTGAAATGTTGTTGCTTTTGCTCTGCTGAAGCTTACTTTTTTTCTTTTTCTGTTATCTGTTTTAATCTTCAGTCAAATCTTAATGAAAAAACATCCTTTATCTATTTGCTTATGTTTTGGTGCCTTTTTAAAAGGGGAGCTCTACTGGGCACGATTAATTCTCATCTCTTATTGGTTTATTTAGTGGGGTTTCCATAATTTTGGTCTCCTTCTCTTGTCTTCTGAATATATGGATCTTTCTCGAAAAAGCTCCATTTTTTAGTGATGAGTTTTGCAATTCTTAGCTCTAAGGTTTATTTTATTTTTATTTTTTCAATTATCTATTGAGACTTTCATCTACAAAAGAACTTAAGTGTGTGTAAAGGGGGGTGATGATTGCTTCTGATTCTACATGTTTGGTCCTAAAGACTTGGAATATGAAGTATGATTTAAAGCACTGGATTTCTAACTTTGAATCAGCCATCCTGACCTGAAATGTTTGTGCTATGGTTTCTCTTATTTGACAAACAAAAAAAAAATGATATTTCAGTATTCCATTTTGATCATAACAAATGAGACATCAATTCGTTGTTTATGATAACCCTCTAATCTACTATTGTTTTTCTGTAGTTTCCGGTCTTTCGGGAAGTACTGAAGTCGCACAAAGCCAAGTCTCTGTTGGAATGGGATTATTAGCTGGCTCAAGTGTGATGCTTCTTACACTGATCTGGGGCACATGTGTGATTGTTGGCAAGTGTGACCTTCAGGATTCAGTTGCTATAGATACACAGGATACAAAAGGGTTTAGCTTGACTGGTATGTCCTTGTTACTTAGTTTTCTTCAACTGCTGTAAAAGATATATACCTTTTCTATATGCTTTCAATGATATTTGGCATCCTTCAAAATTCCAACGAGGTGTCTATTTGTTTTCTCGTTTGCCTCTGTTTTAGAAGGGGAGTTGGGGAGTGAATCTTGTCATGCAGAGTCTGAAGTCTTCTATGGTGTCGAAACATGGGACGGATGGTATTTATAATGAAAAAAAACAAGACTTATAAAGGAAAAGGACATGTTTTGAATAATATTATAGGCTTTATGTTAGTTTGATTATGTTAGGACTGCGGGTAACTAGCCTATAGTTGTGACTTGTAACAAAGTTGAAATCTATCAACTCTTCTTCAATAATGAAACTGTAGATTACTATGTAAATGGTAATGTTTGAATAGACGATCTTGGTGGGAATCTATATAGACAATCAACGATTTATTAGGTCTCCTTTAGTTAGTATCTCATATTATTATCAATATATACCATCAATTGCTCTATTCAACTATGAGAGCATGTCATTTTTTTTTTTTTAAATAAGTAGATAGCTTTTTCTTGAACATATATTTGATGCATAAATTTACGTTTTGTCTTTGGCAGAATCTGGTGTCAGCACTGATATTTGGACTAGTTATGCTGCCAGGATCATGGTCATATCTGTTGTTCCATTTATAATAGTTCAATTTCCACAAATGCTCAACTCATCATCAGGAAGGCACTCGGCAGTTTTGATTGCTCTCATTGTATCTGTTTCAATGTTTGTAATCTATTGCCTTTATCAGGTATTATTTCTATTTCTTAATTTCTTAAATGTGTTCCTTAACAGTTCACTCAAAATTTTATTTTCAATTTTGGAAATTTATCGTCTGTATGAGATCTGGAAATTTAGATCCTTTATGCCCTTTTTAACTTTTTGTGTTTGAGCATAAATGCCATTTATGTTTTGTACGCATGTGCTGCCTTTGCATTGAACCTGCATATATGTGTAATGTGCTAAAATAATATTTAGGAAATAGACAAATGGTATATATCATACTTCTTCTTAAAAAAGTATGATATGATATAAAATTACCAGTCTTTTTCCTCTTTAAAAGAAACATATAGTATCTGTTCGTAGTTCGAGTCTCAGAAGTGCCTTCTCTTCTTTCATGGAGACATGAATGCTGAATTATTTTAACATTCCAAATCACCCTCACATCTTCCTTGAAATGTCTAATAGCATGAAATTTTCTTTGGTGTGGGTGCATGAGTTCTTTCTTCGTGTTCTTTTCACTACTTGTAGCACATAATTAGTTAATGCCTTATAAGATCTGGTCAACAGAGTATTTTAAGTTCTTCTGAAAATCTGTAGATTTCTTCCTTCATGGATCTATTCTGCAATCAACATAACCTTTGGCTTTATGTTGGTATCCTTACATTATACTTTTTGTGCTTCTAGCATCAAAATTTATGTGTTGAGTTGGTTTGGTATACACTGATTTCGATGATTTCATTGTTTCATGTAGCAGTAGTAAACATTTTTAGGTTAATGATCTATCATCAGTTTTCTCTTAATTCTTGTAGGTAGGTGGCATTAGTACTTTGACCAATAAGGAAAAGTTCTGATGTATAAAAAAATGAAAGAATTATAGATAATATATGGATCCTTTTGAATTCATGTTTAGCTGCTATGGTAGGATTAAAGACCATTGAGAGTGTTCGTGAAGTATTTTAACTCATATAAATTAGTTTAGTTACACTAGATTATAAGAAAATAATCTGAGTGAGTTTCTCGTCTGTTATTATATATAAAAAAAGGTGTCTCGTATGTAAGCTGTTATTATTTTTTCTTTTCCTGTTTTACGATGTTTTAAAACAAACACCTGTGATCTCCCACTTAATGAGTTGAAATAATTGGTACAGGTCTTCCAGCCATGGATCCAGAGGAGAAAACTTAATTATATCAAGCACAAGCATGTTATATTTGGGCTTTTAACACATCTTAAGCAGCAAGCACTTGGAAGACTCCTGAATGAAGATGGGGAGCCAGACAGAGAAATAATAGAAAAGTTCGTTGAAACAAATTCTTATTTATTTATTTTCATCATTGCTTTCTCTTTGCTTTTGTTTTTGATAGCTGCCCAATGAACATAATGACAGGCTATTTCTAAGAATTGATGAAAATACGGACAGACGTCTTTCAGCTTCTGAACTTAGAGCATTAATTGTTGGTATTCAGTTTGAGAAGATTGACTTAGATCATGATGATGCCGTGGACAAAATAATGAATGACTTTGATACATCTCGTGATTCTCATGTTGATATTGATGAGTTTGTCCATGGGATCATTAGATGGCTTAATCAAGCACAAGGTACAAGAACTCGCAGGGGTGATGATGGTCCGCACACAATGAAGTTTTTGCATGACTTTCACCATGTAGGCTCCCATACTCTTCTTGTAATTTGACGCTTAGGTGTTATATTGCGTTTTCTGATGTGTGGTTTCATTTATGTACAGGAAACAAAGAGAGAGCATGATTTACTGGATGTGGGGGCTCAGAGTGAAGAGGCTGCTGAGAGTGGTGAGAACAGGAAGTGGGTCTTGATCAAAGCTCTACTCTTCTTGTTGCTTGGAACTGCTATTGCTGCTTCCTTTGCTGATCCTTTGGTGGATGTCGTTCATAACTTCTCGAATGCAACTAATATCCCAGCTTTCTTTATTTCCTTTATCGCTCTTCCACTGGCAACCAACTCTAGTGAAGCAGTCTCAGCTATAATCTTTGCCAGCCGTGACAAGAGGACAACTGCCTCCTTAACATTTTCCGAGGTTTGTTTTCTCTTTTACTCCACTCAAAGGATAATTGAGTAATCACACTAGGTGCAACTTCTCCTTTTCTCTGGACAAAGTTACAAAATTTCATCTTCTATGTTTTCAAATTATTCAGCTTACTTGGAAGAATATAATTGATTTCTAAAGAGTAAATGTTTTCTTGGTGCAGCTATATGGGGCAGTAACAATGAACAATGTCCTTTGTCTATCAGTCTTCTTGGCTCTTGTTTACATGAGAGGATTGATTTGGAACTTTTCATCAGAAGTGTTGGTTATTCTCGTCGTTACCCTCATGATGGGATTTCTCGGCAGCTTCCGAACCTCCTACCCTCTATGGACTTCTCTGATTGCTCTCCTACTTTACCCCTTATCTCTTGTGCTGGTTTATGTTCTTGATTATGTCTTTGGTTGGTCATAGATCAATTTGATTGATCTTCTGAGTTATTGAAGGGTTTTTTTCTGATGATTTGTTGTATTGAGGGATCTTTCTTTTACACTTCTGGATGTTATATAGCACATTCTGCTGAGGCACTGTTATATATAATACCTATTGTTGTGTTCTTTCTACTGGCAAATATTTACTACTTTTACATTGATTTTCAAGCTTCTTTTTAGTAATCAATCATATTTCAAGCTTTTTTTTTTTTTTTAAACGGCTTCAAATATGTCCCCAAGTGTTGCCTGGGCAATTTCTGTTCGGAAAGAAAAGAGAATTACTCAAATAGTCGGGAAAAAATGTAATTATGATCATGATGAGGGTAGTTTTAAGTTTTATACACTAATGATATCACTAATAATAGATCAATAGGATAAATATGATGACATGAGGGGTGTCAATCAATATTAAAAGTTAAATTTGAAGATCTCTTAGGTAACAACTGAAAGTCAACTCAAATTCATTTACGCATTAGCATATGATTGAACAATTCCTTATTATATTTATCTCTTCGCACATTGTTTTCAATGGCCAGCCAAACCTTTAAATTTGGAAATCACCAAAAAAAAAAAATCTCCACTTTGGAATTTTAAATTTCATAATATAGAAACTTAGAACAACTTTTTTAATAATCAACTCTAACAAAATAATTATCCAATATTAGATTTTCTCTCCTTTCTAATTGACTCATTCTATATTTTTTATGTCACGTCTTAAAGTGTCGTTATAAATAATTATATTAAAAAAGCTTTATTACATTTCAATAAAAGTTTATATTGATATTTATTCTAAAAAACAATTTATATTGATATGTATGTATTCAAGATGAGACATAAATTAATTAAATGGTAATAAAAGTAAACAAAAAAGAAATGAACACTTAAAAAAATGGGTTAAATGTAAATTCATTCATTCTTTTTCTTTTTAAGAAAAATGTAAATTCATGTATGTATATTGAACCGCTGCAAATATTATTCATAATCTTTTATAAATGACCTAGAGAAATAGAATGGTATATAGCTCATCAACAAGATCGTATACAAAAGGTTTCATCTTAAGCACAACTGTAAGTTTGAAATGATGATATAATTTATCAAAAAAAATAAAAATGATACAAGTAATGATAAATTTAGGTTAGGTTAAAAATAATCGTTTTATCTTTACAAAAATAATGACAATTGATTAACATATATTAGTGATTAATAATCATAATTATCAATTGGGTAAAAGATTGACAATTATATTAATGACTTATCCACCTACTCGATAATTTATTAAATTTACAATTTTGATTTTAAATATCATATTTTAAAATATTATTGAAAAATTGACTAAATTTATACTCATCATATGTTAGGATTGGTATGGCAACCCTAGAGGGGGGGTGAATAGGGTTTTAGGTTAATTTAAAACTTTTTCGATTAATGACTTCTAATTAACAAGTTAATTAGACTTTTTAAGCTCAAACACTTAATATTAATTTTATCCTAAAATTCCCTTTAACAAAGTAAACTAAATTTGAATAATACTTGGAAATATTAAACCACAATTAATTTCTAACAACCAATAATTTCTCAATTTAATTCAAACAATAAATATGTCAAGCATTAATTTAATTTCCGATTATTGATATTCAATGATCCCTAATAAAAATGCACAATAAATATTTAGCAATTTATATTAGTGCAATAAGTAAAGAGGAAAGGGTTAGAGAAATGACACCAAGATGTATAGTGGTTCGGCCAAAATCCTGGCCTAGTCCACTCCCCAGCGCCTCTCGGGAATTTATTACTTTTTCCTGGGAGCAAAGTAGAACCCAATCCTTTTGCGGGATCAAGATCAAACCCGACTCTTTTACACTGGATCAAAGTCAAACCCAAACCGTTCTTTTTCCGGGCTCAAGAACAAACCCAACGTGTGAATTATAATTTTTCACACAAATACAAACTCTCTCAAAAGAGTAGATTTACAAGTTTAAATCTCACAACAAATGGAGAAATCACTCCCCAATAAAGCCCTTACAATGGCTATGTAATTTACACTTTAATGCTCACAAAAAGGCTCACAAAGAGATTAAAAATGGAGATCTTTAGAACTTAGCAATATGAAACAAAGCCTCTGAAATTCGTTTGTGTTTAAATCTGTCCATGTCGAGCTCCTTTTATAGGTAAAAAAAAATATTACCGTTTTCTACTATTTCATCCACCTTCATAAATAAATTTGACTTCAATGGTGTGAATGGAAAAAGAGAGGAGGCACCATTTTTGTCAAATTGGAGGAAGAAAAATAGGCAGCAACCAGGGGCGGATCTAGACTTCATAGTTTGGGGGGGCCAACCAATATTAATCAAAAGTCTAACAAAAAATATATGTAATTATAATAAAGCAAATTCAAGTTCAATAACAATAACAAATAATAACTAAAGTTGTGCCCGTCGTTCCTTCATGGAGTAAAAGTCATCTATAATTGAATCAGAGCTAAAAGTTTCTGAAATTTCTCTTTCAATGTAGACAGTTAAATAATCTGCAAGGAACTCATCTTCCATTTTGTTGCGTAATCTTGTTTTAACTATTTTCATAGCGGAAAAAGCACGTTCTGTAGTTGCCGTTGATACAAGAAGGGTTAGTACAAGACGAATGAGTTGATCAATCAAGTAATAAACCCTTGACTTTCCAGTTTCAATTAAACCACGACATAGTTCAGAAATTGAAGACATGTTCTTCAGTAGAGGATCTTGACGTACATCTAATATATAATGTTGCAATTGGAAACGCAAATGAAGTATCTCTTGTTCTGTAAAATCTTGAGGATAGAATTTCTCTGCAAGCTTGCAAATAGAATCAACATCAAACAATTTGTAACCATCATTAGGATTCAATTTTGAGCTTAGTACAAGAAGTTCAATAGTCTTCTCATTGAATCTGCTATTTAACTCATATAATTGTGAATCAATTGTTGCAGTAAATATATCAATTCGATAGTGATGCTCAATTGTAATACTGTCTTGTTGTTGACGAGATCTACCACGCCTTTTTATGAACTGAGCACTCAAATCAGGAATTTCAATTTCATATCTATCACAAAATAATTTCACCATTTCGAGCATTGCATTCCATCGTTCTTCCCTCAAGTTTTGAATCAAACTTTTTGTCGTTGTGACCAGTTGCATAGCATTTAATATGTCTTGAGACTTTTGTTGAAGAGCTTGACAGAGAATATTAGTAATGCCCATGATCTCTTTCATTAAGTGTAAAATAAAAATAAATTCAAAAGACATAATATCTTTATGGGCGGTAGCAGCATCTCCACGTTGTGAATAAGTTGATCCTTCATCACTAATGTTTTGTAGTACTAAACCAGTTGCCCCGAACATTCTTATCAAACTACAAATAGAGCGAAAATGTGATCCCCAACGAGTATCTGTAGCTCTTTGCAAAGAACCCATTTGGTTTGCTCCTTTACCACTCTCAAGTTCATCCATATCCAGTAGCTGATTAATTTCCATAGATTGGAAAGACTGCAACTCACTATGTCGTTTACAAGAAGAAGTAATGATATTGATCACAAAATTTAATTGTGAGAAAAACTGATGAACAGGAATAACATCTCGTGATGCTGCAACTAAAGCCAATTGCAGTCGATGCGCAAAGCAATGTATATAATAGGCATTCTGACACTCATTAAGAAATAGTGCTTGCAAACCATTCCATTCACCACGCATATTACTAGCCCCATCATATCCTTGACCTCGAATGTTATTGATGCTAAGATTGTAATGAGAAAGAACATTTGATAATTCGTTTTTCAAAGTTAGTGCCTTAGTATCATTAACACGCACAAGACAAAAAAAACGCTCTCTTATATAACCATCTTGATCAATAAATCTTAAAACAAGAGCTACTTGCTCTCTTTTTGACTCATCTCCCGCTTCATCAACAATAATACAAAATTTAGAATCTCCAATATCCCTACGAATCTTATCTTTCACTTTAGATGAGAGAATGTGTAGAATTTCCTTTTGAATTGATGGTGCAATATACTTCGCATTTCTAGGAGCATTCTCTAAAACAACCTTTGCAACTTGTTCATTGTATGTTGAAAGGAGTTTTATTATCTCAATGAAATTTCCTTGATTTCTTGAACTTGAACTTTCATCGTGACCCCTATAGGCACAACCTTGTAATGTCAACCATCTAATTGAGTCAATTGAGGTCTTGAGTCGCAATCGATTATTTGAAATTTGTTCTGATGTTTGAGCATTTATCACCTTATCAATATGCCTCGATTGATTTATAAGATCATCACATGATTGCACAGCAATATTATGAGGTGAACAAGGACTATCACCAATATGATTGAGAAAAGCACGCCTCTTACCATCATTAACTTTCTTCCAATTGCGAAATCCTTCAATGGTAAATGCACTTGACCCGGGGCGTCCCGATGGTTTCTTTGAAAAAAGAAAACATGGAAGACAAAATGCAACATCTTTTGATGGAGAATATTCTAACCAAGAAAACAATTTGAACCAGGTGATTGAAATTTACGGGGATGTTTATCCGATCCGAACGTGGATATTGAGACAAAATAAATTGATAAGCTCCTTCTTTAATATAAGCTCGACGAATTTCATCTTGTAAATTGATAGGATACTCCCAAATCTGACGTCGTAATCCTGGATCACGCTCTAAAGGTTGATAAAATTCCTCTCGTTCTATTCTAGTTTTTTTAGAAGACTGATGCTGCTCAGGACTCACAAATTCCATACTAGATGTTGTTATCGTTTCTAACCTATCAATATCCTTTCTCTTGAAAAAATCATCAAGTGTTTTTGGAGGTTTCCCCATTATATAACCAAATTGTCTTCAATGGAAATAAAGATATTAACCTAAAAAGTATATATTTATTTATAATTTAGCATTTGAAAGATTAATAGTATACATATTTAAAATAATTTAAAAGTGAAAGAACTAACCTGAATTCCGACGTTTGTATTGCATTTAGGATGAATTTGCTAAACATAAAAAATTCAAAATAAAAAAGAGCTAGAAACTTTATGTGAAAAAAGTAATATTTGAAATTCTTATACTTTTTTTATGAAGCTTACCTATATATATATTATCGTTGTTGTTATGAAAGAAAAGAAAGAATTGTAATTGATATTTGGATTGGAGGCCAATTAAATCTCTATGATAGTTGTTTTCTGGGATAGATCGCAACGAAATTAGACCTTGCAACGAGGAAACGCACGGCTGCAGAGTTGGGAATTGGGACGTCCATATGAATCTATGATATTTGTTTATTATTAGGTTAAGATACCAAATCATTTAATGGACTCATTAGAAACAAAAGCCCATGAGAAGAGATTAAAAAAAAAAAACTACCTGCAGAGTTGGGAATTGGGACGTCAGGGGGAGTGGAGGAATAATTAATTGAAAAAGAAAATATATAAATTGGAGGGGCCACATCTAAATCATACCTATATAATACAAGTTTTTAACAAAAATTTTGGGGGGACAGTGGCCCCCCCTTGTCCCTTCATAAATACGCCCCTGGCAGCAACTGCCATTTTCGAGCTGTAAAAATTCCAGAAATGAAGCTGAAGAAGAAGGGCATGAAATGACATTTGTACCCTTTAATTCCTTAAGGAAATTCAAATCAGTGAAGGGCATTATTGTAATCAACCAAATGGTGTATTAAATGCTTCAGAATAAGTCAATGGAGAAGGCCACGTGTCAAAGTGTCATTGGTTGTAGCATTTCTGAAATTGAAATTAATAATAATAAAATTATTAATAAAAACTTCGGTCAGTAGGGGCAAACCGGGCAGAAGACCGTTGTGAAGAGATTTGAAATTCGGTCAGCAGAAGCAAAGAATGAAGGTCAGGACATGAAAGGCATTGACTAAAAGACCAGGGGCAGAAGCGACTTTTCACTGCATCAGAAAAAAGAAACCCGCTGCATTGGAAAGACACGCTGCCACGTGTCAAAGAGAGAGAGGCGGAGGCAGAATAGTGGGGGACAGGTGGGGCCCGCTTGCGTCAGCGTCAGCAGGAGTTGCGCAGGGGCGCGTCAGCGACTGGGAATCACGCGCTGGCGTGTCGGAACGAGGACCGTCGGATGGATCTAAGGAGATTGATCGTACGGCTGTCATTCGTTCCTGATTTTCTTTTTATTTTCTTTTTTTTTATTTCCGAAATTATATATATATATATATATAATGGAAATTCTGGAGCGTCGGATGAGCACTTAACGTGATCGAACGGCTGATAACAAATCTGACTTTCCTTTTTCTTTTTCCATTATTTTTATAAATCTGAATAAATCTGGGCCTTTAATCTCAACAACCTTCTGATCTAACGGCTAGAAATAAATATGATTTAATTTCTTTTCTTTAAATCAAAATACCAAATAATCTGGGCCATTGAATTCGAATTCCATCTGATTTAACGGCTGAGAAATTGAGCGCATAATAAGATCAGTGAAGCTTGCCATATACGATCCGATTTAAATAATTAATTTAATTTCAATCTTCTAAAATCAATATCTCGCTCGTTTGAAGTCCGATTGAGTCGATTCCAATTGCATTGGACTCGTTATAATTTTCTCTACGCAGTGGACTATCAAAACACAGAAAATTGATTAGTAACAAAAACACGTTTGTTATCATCAAAATAAGAAATAAGATTAATTAGCTTTGAAAGTCAACATCATACATAGTAAGACATTGACCCGAAAACACTTTCTCTCTCTCCTCTGATCCTTCTTTTAAGCTAAACCCACCTCCTCTCTCTCTACACCCACTTCATCTTCTTCCTCAGAATTTCCAACAATGTCTAAAACTCTCTCTCTACTCATTTTCCTCATCCTCTGTTCCCAATCCCAATGTACCCGTTTTCTCTCCCTGTCTTCTTCTTCCTCTGATCTGATTTCTGATGGTGTTCATGATTTGAAGGACCATCCATCTTATCTTCTTCTGAATTCATCTGGGTCTGAGCCTGAGGGTTCTTGTGAGCAATCTTATGGGTTTCTTCCTTGTACAACTACTGCTTTGGGGAATTTGTTTTTGATTTTTGTTTATGGGCTGCTTATGTTTTTGGCTGCTAAGTATATGTCTGCTGGTAGTGAGCTTTTGTTGGAGATTTTGGGTCCTGGTATTGTTGGGGGCTTGTTTCTTCCTGCTCTTGGTGCTCTTCCTGATGCCTTCCTTATTCTTGGTATTACTTTCTCTTGGTTTTTTTTAATTTTGAACATGGGTCAATTTTGCTTTTGCTTTTGGATTTTTTTTCCCCTTTTCCTTCTTCTGGGCCAATGTGTAATGTTGTTGCTTTTGCTCTGCTGAAGCTTACTTTTTTTCTTTTTCTGTTATCTGTTTTAATCTTCACAGTCAAATCTTAATGAAAAAACATCCTTTATCTATTTGCTTATGTTTTGGTGCCTTTTTAAAAGGGGAGCTCTACTGGGCACGATTAATTCTCATCTCTTATTGGTTTATTTAGTGGGGTTTCCATAATTTTGGTCTCCTTCTCTTTTCTTCTGAATATATGGATCTTTCTCGAAAAAGCTCCATTTTTTAGTGATGAGTTTTGCAATTCTTAGCTCTAGGGTTTATTTTATTTTTATTTTTTCAATTATCTATTGAGACTTTCATCTACAAAAGAACTTAAGTGTGTGTAAAGGGGGGTGATGATTGCTTCTGATTCTACATGTTTGGTCCTAAAGACTTGGAATATGAAGTATGATTTAAAGCACTGGATTTCTAACTTTGAATCAGCCATCCTGACCTGAAATGTTTGTGCTATGGTTTCTCTTATTTGACAAAAAAAAAAAATGATATTTCAGTATTCCATTTTGATCATAACAAATGAGACATCAATTCGTTGTTTATGATAACCCCAGGGCCGGTCCTAAGAAAGTAAGGGCCCAGTACGAAAATATAGTTTCGGGCCTTCTATCATATAATCTTAAGGTAAAATATCATTTTGGTCCCTGAACTTTCACTCAAGTTTCATTTTCGTCCCTAAACTTTCAAAAGTTACATTTTTTGTCCCTGAACTTTTCGATTCGGTTCTTTAGATTTTGTTTCCGTCTAGGACACTAATGGAGGGCTTATGTGGTATAAAATTAATGATATGACATTATATAAACATTATTGTAAATTTATATAATGTCATATCATCAATTATATGCCACATAAATCCTTTGATAATGTCATAGATGCAAAAACGCATACTGAATGACTAAAATGGAACGAATCGTAAAGTTCAAGTTTAAGAACGAAAATGAAACTTGAGTAAAACTTCAGGGACCAGAATGGTATTTTATCTTAATCTTTAATATATAAAAAAAATTACAAAAAAATGATTTTTATTAGAAGCAATAAGAAAATTATAGAGTATAAAGATTTTTTAGAAAATTGAATTTTAGAAAATATATTTTCCTTATTACACATAAATAAATAAATAAAGTAATTAAAAAACAAATCAGAGGCATCATCAAATAATAAGAAAATTAAAAAAATGTTCACTTTTCGCTTCATGCAGGAATCGAACACAGAACCCAATCAGAGGTATCATCAAATGGAATAGATGGTTTGCCAGCACGCCATTAACATTATTTGAAGCAAGAACGCCTTTTTTATATAATATTTAATACCACAATAATTTATACACCATACAAACCCGTCCTTTATTTTGGGCCCTTGATATTTGGGGGCCCTGTTCCATCGCTCACGTTGAACAGGTCCAGGGCCGGCCCTGGATAACCCTCTAATCTACTATTGTTTGTCTGTAGTTTCCGGTCTTTCGGGAAGTACTGAAGTCGCACAAAGCCAAGTCTCTGTTGGAATGGGATTATTAGCTGGCTCAAGTGTGATGCTTCTTACACTGATCTGGGGCACATGTGTGATTGTTGGCAAGTGTGACCTTCAGGATTCAGTTGCTATAGATACACAGGATACAAAAGGGTTTAGCTTGACTGGTATGTCCTTGTTACTTAGTTTTCTTCAACTGCTGTAGAAGATATATACCTTCTCTGTATGCTTTCAATGATATTTGGCATCCTTCAAGATTCCAACGAGGTGCCTATTTGTTTTCTCGTTTGCCTCTGTTTTAGAAGGGGAGTTGGGGAGTGAATCTTGTTATGCAGAGTCTGATGTCTTCTACAGTGTCGAGACATGGGACGGATGGTATTTATAGTGAAAAAAACAAGACCTGTAAAGGAAAAGGACATGTTTTGAATAATATTATAGGCTCTATGTTAGTTTGATTATGTTAGGACTGCGGGTAACTAGCCTATAGTTGTGACTTGACTCGTAACAAAGTTGAAATCTATCTACTCTTCTTCAATAATGTTATTGTAGATTACTATGTAAATGGTAATGTTTGAATAGACGATCTTGGTGGGAACCTATATAGACAATCAACGATTTATTATGTTTCCTTTAGTTAGTATCTTATATTATTATCAATATATACCATCAATTGCTCCATTCAACTATGAGAGCATATCATTTTGTTTTTAAATCATGCATGGAAACTTGTAGTCCTTAATGTGGTTCTTGATTGTGGTTCCAACTGAACTCTGAGGGTCATTATTTTTTATCACCTATTCATTTTCTTACACAAACTGTTCTGTTGACTGCTTTAGTATTGAATTGCGAAGTAATATAAGTGGATTTTTTTTTTAATAAGCAGATAGCTTTTTCTTGAACATATATTTGATGCATAAATATACATTTTGTCTTTGGCAGAATCTGGTGTCAGCACTGATATCTGGACTAGTTATGCTGCCAGGATTATGGTCATATCTGTTGTTCCATTTATAATAGTTCAATTTCCACAAATGCTCAACTCATCATCAGGAAGGCACTTGGCAGTTTTGATTGCTCTCATTGTATCTGTTTCAATGTTTGTAATCTATTGCCTTTATCAGGTATTATTTCTTAATTTCTTAAATGTGTTCCTTAACAGTTCACTCAAAATTTTATTTTCATTTTTGGAAATTTATCGTCTGTATGAGATCTGGAAATTAGATGCTTTATGCCCTTTTAACTTCTTGTGTTTGAGCATAAATGTCATTTATGTTTTGTATGCATGTGCTGCCTTTGCATTGAACCTGCCTATATATGTAATGTGCTAAGATAATATCTATGAAATAGACAAATGGTATATATCATACCTCTTCTTAAAAAAGTATGATATGATATAAAATTACCAGTCTTTTTCCTCTTTAAAAGAAACTATAATATCTGGTCGTAGTCCGAGTCTCAGAAGTGCTTTCTCTTCTTTCATGGAGACATGAATTCTGAATTATTTTAACATTCCAAATCACCCTCACATCTTCCTTGAAATGTCTAATAGCAAGAAATTTTCTTTGGTGTGGGTGCATGAGTTCTTTCTTCGTGTTCTTTTCACTACTTCTAGCACTTAATTAGTTAATGCATAATAAGATCTTGTTGGTTAACATTTAGCTTTTACCAAGCGGAGTGATTTGTCATATAGGGGATGGTTTAGAATGACAATGGTTTACTCATTACTGTAATATTATATCAGCGAAGTATTTTAAGTTGTTCTGAAAATCTGTAGATTTCTCCCTTCATGGATAATGGATATATTCCGCAATCAACATAACCTTTGGCTTTATGTTGGTATTCTTACATTATACTTTTTGTGCTTCTAGCATCAAAATTTATGTGTTGAGTTGGTTTGGTATACACTGATTTCATTGTTTCATGTAGCAGTAGTAAACATTTTTAGGTTAATGATCTATCATCAGTTTTCTCTTAATTCTTTTAGGTAGGGCCTGACATTAGTACTTTGATCAATAAGGAAAAGTTCTGATGTTTAAAAAACTGAAAGAATTATAGATAATATATGGATCTTTTTGAATTCATGTTTAGCTGCTATTGTAGGATTAAAGACCATTGAGAGTGTTCTTGAGTATTTTAACTCATATAAATTAGTTTAGTTACACTAGATTATAAGAAAATAATCTGAGTGAGTTTCTGGTATGTTATTATATATAAAAAAAGGTTTCTTGTATGTAAGCTGTTATTATTTTTTCTTTTCCTGTTTTACGATGTTTTAAAATAAACACCTTTGATTTCCCACTTAAATGAGTTGAAATAAATTGATACAGGTCTTCCAGCCATGGATCCAGAGGAGAAAACTTAATTATATCAAGCACAAGCATGTTATAGTTGGGCTTTTAACACATCTTAAGCAGCAAGCACTTGGAAGACTCCTGAATGAAGATGGGGAGCCAGACAGAGAAATAATAAAAAAGTTCGTTGAAACAAATTCTTATTTATTTATTTTCATCATTGCTTTCTCTTTTCTTTCGTTTTTGATAGCTGCCCAATGAACATAATGACAGGCTATTTCTAAGAATTGATGAAAATACGGACGGACGTCTTTCAGCTTCTGAACTTAGAGCATTAATTGTTGGTATTCAGTTTGAGAAGATTGACTTAGATCATGATGATGCCGTGGACAAAATAATGAATGACTTTGATACATCTCGTGATTCTCATGTTGATATTGATGAGTTTGTCCATGGGATCGTTAGATGGCTTAATCAAGCACAAGGTACAAGAACTCGCAGGGGTGATGATGGTCCGCACAAAATGAAGTTTTTGCATGACTTTCACCATGTAGGCTCCCATACTCTTCTTGTAATTTCACGCTTAGGTGTTATATTGCTTTTTCTGATGTGTGGTTTCATTTATGTACAGGAAACAAAGAGAGAGCATGATTTACTGGATGTGGGGGCTCAGAGTGAAGAGGCTGCTGAGAGTGGTGAGAACGGGAAGTGGGTCTTGATCAAAGCTCTACTCTTCTTGTTGCTTGGAACTGTTATTGTTGCTTCCTTTGCTGATCCTTTGGTGGATGTCGTTCATAACTTCTCTAATGCAACTAATATCCCAGCTTTCTTTATTTCCTTTATCGCTCTTCCACTGGCGACCAACTCTAGTGAAGCAGTCTCAGCTATAATCTTTGCCATCCGTGCCAAGCGGACAACTGCCTCCTTAACATTTTCCCAGGTTTGTTTTCTCTTTTACTCCACTCAAAAGGATAATTGAGTAATCACACTAGGTGCAACTTCTCCTTTTCTCTGGAAAAAGTTACAAAATTTCATCTTTTATGTTTTCAAATTATTCAGCTTACTTGGAAGAATATAATTGATTTCTAAAGAGTAAATGTTTTCTTGGTGCAGCTATATGGGGCAGTGACAATGAACAATGTCCTTTGTCTATCAGTCTTCTTGGCTCTTGTTTACATGAGAGGATTGATTTGGAACTTTTCATCAGAAGTGTTGGTTATTCTCATCGTTACCCTCGTGATGGGATTTCTCGGCAGCTTCCGAACCTCCTTCCCTCTATGGACTTCTCTGATTGCTCTCCTACTTTACCCCTTATCTCTTGTGCTGGTTTATGTTCTTGATTGTGTCTTTGGTTGGTCATAGATCAATTTGATTGATCTTCTGAGTTATTGAAGGGTTTTTTTCTGATGATTTGTTGTATGAGGGATCTTTCTTTTAAACTTCTGGATGTTATTCTGCTGAGGCACTGTTATATATAATACCTATTGTTAGGGGTGAACAAATCCAAACCAATCCAACTGTCCAAACTGAACCAAACCAATCTAAACTGGTTTGGTTTGGTTTTTAAACTTCAATTTGTCCAAACCAACCCAAACCAATATATAACGGTTTGGTTCGGTTTTATAGACTTTTGTAGCAATCCGATCCGATCCAATCCAATCCAATGCATATTATACTATATATATATAATACAATATAATTTTTAAATATCCACTAAAACCTGATAAAATGAAAAAATAAGAAGGATTTTCAAACCTGTTGTGTTATATTTGTGTAATTATAACAAGATTTTATGAATTTTATTATGACTATGTTTGTAATTTTTGTTTTATTTGCTATATTGGATTTTTTGATGAATTTAAATTAGTCATCCTAAAAATTTGTGGAAATCATTTTTTAGATTTTGTTGAACTTTTCTTGACTTAAATTAAGTATTTAAGAAAGAAAAAAAAAAGGCAAGACCAAACCAAACCAATCCAGTTCGGTTCGGTTCGGCTTCTTTATAGTGAATGGTTTGGTTTGGTTTGTATAATCTGAAAAGAAAATCCAATCGGTTCTGAAATTTTAGTAAAATCCAAACCAAACCAATCCATTGTTCACCCCTACTTATTGTTGTGTTCTTTCTATTGGCAAATATGTACTACTTTTACATTTGATTTTCAATCCTCTTTTTAGTAATCAATCCTATTTCAAGCTATTTTTTTAAATGGCTTCAAATATGTTCCCAAGTGTTGCTTGGGAAATTTCTGTTCAGAAAGAATAGAGAATTACTCAAGGGAAAAAATAATATAACTTTTGGAGAAAAATAATAATTCAAAATAACATATTCAATCTTATTGAAAATAAATATATAATTTACTTTTTATATTTATTATTTAAATTTTTATTCGAGACGGAATAATAGTTTTTAAATTGGACTTTTAGGAATTGAAACTTTCATTTTATTACAAGTTGATGGTTAATTTAATTTTGATCACTATTTATAATAAATTATTGAAAAATAGCTATTTAAGTAAAAATAAAAAATGATAAATGTTAATACAAATCTATGAGGGACAATTTTATTTTATTTTATTTAGAAAATAGGTTTATGCTTGGAGATACACTTCATTATTTGTTCCATTCGATATTAAATTCTCTGCATTTTTTTTATATTAAAAAGAATATTCCACTCGAAAGTTAAAATCAAAAGATTCTGTGGAAATCATCGTACTTTTGTCGTTTCATTCTGTTCAAAAAATTTTACACTAATCATTTGTCAAAGAACAATCATAATAATCCTTTTAAGAAGATTTCAAATTTAGATACGTATTTAATTATATTTGAAAAAGATATGTAAAACCATATCTTAAAACAAATATATTCCAAGAAATACCATCATAGAAAAGAAAAAGAAAAAAGTCCTATAATTTATTACCGTTTCATTTACAATATTTTATTAATTAAAAAAAAAACACATTAAAATAACAGATTTATTTTTGTACGTTCAATAAAGTTTTTTTTCTTTACACAAAATTGCATAATTAATATCTAATAAGATTCAATCCAATAACAAAACTTGAAAAAAGAGAGAGATCATACAAAACTAGTAGCATGATTTTTTTAGATATGAACAAAAGCACTGTAAACACAGAAACAACATTTTGAAATCTATAACTTCAAATCTAAATCAACTCTTTCTCCCATTTCACTGTTGCACTTGTTCACAGAGATGGCTGTTTCTTGTCCAATTCTTGCCTCAGCTGGTGGAAGGAAGCTATAGAAAGGCTGCTGCTTTTCATTGAATCCTCTAGTAGGATTTATTCCTCCCTAAAAAAAAAGATAGATAGACATGTCAATGAGCGAGTATAAGCTGGTCCAGACAATCACAGATATTTAAAAAAAAAAAAGACCGAGTCAACGAAATGTGAAAGACAAGTAAAGGGATGAAAATAAGGATTCACTGTTCTTTTTTTTACCTGCAAAGGAAGTGATTCAGAATCCGCATGCATGAGGTTCTGAAGAAGAGGATAAGTTGCTGGACACTTGATATTATTAGAGCTTGCATTTGTCCAACGATTAGTGACAGAAGCATGGCTCAGGAAATTTCCACCATTACTATTGTCTTCTTTGATGTTTCCAAATGAACTTGGGGCCAAGGTATATGTTAAGCTTGAAGGAGCATCATCGCCTCTGCATTTCGACCGGATACTTTGCCATCTATGGTTGTGTATCTAGAGCACATCAAGAACACGGAAATCATACTTAAAATTTAGTGAGACTTTGGCTTACCAAATGCCGTTAAATTGCCATGCAAGCTTATCGAGGTGGATTATTAGAAGAAAAACATCTCTTTATCCCATCCATCGAATTGAATGGTTTACCAAACTACACATATTACTAAGAAAGAAAACCTGAGAGCTTAGCTAAACTGAACTTCTGCTAACAAAAATAGCTATTCTTTAAGGTAGTTAAATCCTTTATAGAATCGAACTAACGAATTCATGCGAGTAAACTAATTAAAGGAAGAATATGTATGAATAATATACCTTCTCTTGCTTGTCTTCCCAGATGGTTGAGTAGTTGCCATAATAATAGCTTTGGTTTGAAGGGGGCTCTATCTGGACATTTAGACCAGAAGAAAATGAAGTTGTCGACGGGATATTCACCTACAAGTTTAACAGATCAAATTGGTCTCCAATTCAACAGCACAAAATTCTAAAAAGAAATAATAATTTAGCATCCAAAGGAAAAAGAATCTCATATATTACCATTGGAGAAAGTGATTGATATTGCTGTGTTCTTTGCAGTAATTCTGAAGAAGGCCAACTGGGGTTAACCTCATATGGGAAATCAAAATTAGCACGAAACGCCAATTCAGGATCGACCCCATAATTCTCCTCGAGAAAATAATCAAACGAGTTCGGCCATTTGAGAGCATTTCCTTGCTCTAGAACTGTAATTGCTGACAACCCAGTTTCAGATCCACCGCTATTTTCCTGATTCACTAGAGGAACAGTGGAA
This sequence comes from Gynostemma pentaphyllum, assembly GCA_028015215.1. Lineage (NCBI taxonomy): Eukaryota > Viridiplantae > Streptophyta > Magnoliopsida > Cucurbitales > Cucurbitaceae > Gynostemma > Gynostemma pentaphyllum. The sequence goes on along the minus strand of CM051353.1, from coordinate 15,837,868 downwards.
GAATTCCTAACGGACATGTTTAGAACTGGAAGAGGTGGCCCAAATATCGAACCGGAAGCGGAGAGATTCATATGAGGTGGTGATGGGAATGAAGATGAAGAAGAGGACCTTTTTGATTGATGGAAATTGGGAATTGGCAAAGACAATAAAGAGGAAGATTTAGTTGGTGACATGGGAGAAGGGGATGATGAGAAAATTGGAGGTGAATTTGAATCATTCTTTTGTTGTTCTTCTAATCTAATTTTTTCAAGCTGAGCAACACCTAATCCTCTTTGTGGAACTTTCTTAGGTTTTGGCTTTGGTTTTTTAGAAGATCTAACATTATTAATTCCACCAAAACCTTCAAAACTACCAAACCTACTATCATAAAACCTATCTTTATTCTCTTCTTGTGCCATTACTATAATCTTCCATCTAACCTCAAGCAAAAAAAAAAATCAATTTTTCAAGCAACCCTGATAGGATAAGAGGGTATAGGGAAAAACCCAATTTGTAAAAAAATTGTGTTTTCACTTTTTCAGTACTAAAACTCAGGATTAGGCCATTTTAAAGAGAAAAAAAAAATCAACAAAAACTCATAAAAGACAGTGAGTAATAATTAACCAGAATCTTCATGATTTTGTACAAAAATTCAAATGAGAAATCTGAGGATGAAATATAGAGGAACTAAAGACCATCTAAAGCTAAATGAAGTTACCTAAAATCTCGCCTGGATGATCAAATTCAAGAACAGGCATTCAGCTAAAGATTGGAGAGAGAGAGAAAGAGATCTGAGAGAAAAGCTTACAGATTTTACTGAATCCCAGAAGTATGTCGGTAAAATGGATCAAAAAAATCAAATTAAACATAAAAATTAAGATCATGGCTGAAAAAAAGGTGTTTCAATTACCATTATCTCGCCCAAATTCTCGCTCCACTCCTAATTTCAAGCCTAGACCGACTCTTGATGAAATCTCTCTCTCTCTTTCTCTTCTGTCATCCACTATGTCTTTCCATGAAAGCTAGAATTTATGCTGTTGAAAGATCTTTCTCTTACTGAAATTGTGGATTTTTAGTTCCAAAAAGAGCTCAAGGCCAAGCTAACTTTACAACTCTATTTATTTCTTTTTTTCATAAAAATGAAAACTTTACAACCTAATTTATTCACTTTAGGTTGTTTGTTTTGTTTTCATGTGGGATTCTTTGTTGCTTTTGGAACCTAATGTGGGGTCCCTTTTATAGGGTTGTTTTTACCTATCCATTGAAGTCATTTTAGGGAATTACACATATCCATGACGGATTCAGAAATTTTATTTTAGGTCATAGTTTAATTAGTTATGTATTACTTTTAATAAAATCGAAAGTTCGAACATCCACTTTATAATATCTGTAAAGATGATGAAATTTTGATTAAATCTATTATGATCCAATCAATTAAGATATTCATATTAAATTGTATTGAATTAAATCATCATGGCTTTGATTGTAAAATCTTGAATGATAAGTATGATCTAGAGATGTTGTCAAAGATCATTTTGAAAATATTTTATTAAAAAAAAAAAAACTTTCTTAGTTAAAATAATAATTCTTAGACCACAATTTATAAAAAAGTTCTCCTAAATTGCTTTATAAAAGATTTATGAAAACTATTTTGTTAAGATGATGACTCCACCAATTCACCATATAGATCTTCAAGTTAAAATACACTAAAATTTATAGAAATATAATAAGGAACTATAATATATATTAAAAATATGAAAAAGGAAATCAAATCTTTATTTGTCAATGTTTATATTACACTCACATTTTCCCAATAGATTCTAAATTTTTTCAATACAAACTCGAATTGTTAAATATAATATTGATAACTATAAATTTTTTTAGTGTATAAAATTTAACTATTGCAATTATAATTTTTTTTTAATAATTGTTTAATAAAGAAAAATTAAATAATACTTTATGAAAACATAAAATTTTGTTTTCTTTGAACTTGACAAAACGTAATTAAAAAATGCAGTGAAAAAATAGCTGATAAAATAATGCATTTCATTGTCATCGAAATGGGTTTTTAGAAACTAAAAATCTCATTTTATTACAAATTAATTGTAAATTTAGTTTCGATAACCTGTTCTTAGTTTCAATAATTAATTGTTTCAATGTCAATAAATTATGAAAAGATTATTATGCTAATAAAAAAACAAAACATTAATGATATAAACATAAATACATATCTATAATCTTTTAGGTTAGATAATTTATATTCATTCTAAGCAAAAAAAACAAAAAACTATTCGTTCAAAATTATTTCCTTTAGAGTTGACATAATCTATATCTCTTTCTTTATGGACCCCATGATGATGAAAAAAAAAAGAAACAAACTCACATAAAGTAATTGACAAGAACACAAAATTATTTTACTTTTTAAAGAAACTCATGCTTACCATATTATCCTCGACAAGGTCTCACCAATGACTCAATCATCTCTCTTTCTTTTCTTTTTTTAATTATGTAATTTTCTACATGAATTGTCACGGGTTTCTATTAGATTCGTCAGTGGTTAAATTAGTTATTAACAATAAAATTTGAAAAATTATCAGCGTAGGTCCCGTAGCTCAGTTGGTTAGAGCGTTGGTCTTATGAGCCGAAGGTCGCGGGTTCGAGCCCCGCCGGGACCAATGGTAAATTATTATTTTTCAGAAATTTCATATTTTTTTAATTGAATTTTTAAATAAACCCTTCTTCGATTCAGTTGTTTTAACGTCCACTCTTTTATTCAAAATCTAAAAGAGTAATTTTCTTTTTCTTAAATATTATATTATAAACAAGAATAAGATTTGAAACCAGAAAACCACATCAGATATAAAACTCAATGCTAAAAAACTATACTCAAGGGCTAAAAAAAGTTCTATTTAAAAATTTAAAATGGTTATTTTTTTGTTAATATATTCGAGTAGGGTTAATTTTTATCCAAAACAAGTTTAAGGAAAATTTATAAAATTTAAATATATTATATTTGAAATGGGCGAACGAATCTGGACAAATCATTTTTATTAGTTCAGATGAACCTTAAATAAAAGTCGAATAATTCAAACAATTGATTTAGTGGTCAAAATATTTTCCTTAAAATCTTGAAATTGTGAGTTTAAACCATGTGTGACTCAATTTATATAAGATTTTATCCTACAAATTTCCCAATATCAAATATTATAAGACTGTTTATATATAAAAAGGCATCACTTTTGTTTCATATATAAAATAAAAAAGAAACCCTAATGGATTGGAAACTCATACCACATGTCAATATGGTCAGCTAAATTCTAATATAATTTCCTTCATTGTTGGGCTTAATGAATAATTGGGCTTTTCACATGTAACAAGCTTTTTGGTTTATCATTTGAAAAAAAAACAAGAAAAAAAAGAACCAAGATGGTGAGTTTCTAAACACCATTTTATGGGGTTGATGTTCTTAAGCTGTAGTTATTCTTTTGATTCAAAATATCAATTTAGTCGAGGTGAGGATAAATTGAGGTTTGGGTAAATTTATGTGATAGTTTCGACGAATGAATTGTTTATTTGGGCAATAAGGATGCTTAAAATGTAGTAGTTTGGAGGGATGCATGCTAATGTATGTTTTAAAGTGTTAAATGTATTGATGATGGGATTTTGTTATTAGAAACGTAAGTTAGGTTCATAAGCTTAGTTTGTTATGTAAATATTGATTTCCTTCCAATTAGTGATTATGAGATTGATTGAGACTTTGTTGATCAAATGATGGTTGGTTGATGATAGTTTGTTATGTGTTTCATCGTATGTGTTGGGACTTTATTAACTTAGAAAATATTGTGTTTGATGGATTTATGTAGAACGATATGCAAGAAGAATTAGCTTTGTGTAGGTGATTCTTAGTCGATATGTTATATGATTATATTTGGTTGGTTGGCTTTTGAGGTCTAGTTGGTAACTTTGTTAATTAGTACTATAAATGCTATTGTCAAAATGTTGATATCTTTGCAATTATAATCGAGATCATGGGTATGTTGTGTGATATGCACATTACGTAGAATTACCAAGGATATTAATATGGTCACTTTGGGAGTTGCAATCAAGCCTTTGCGGTGCTATGTGCGATTGCCCGGAGTGTTAGGGATTACGATTTTCGTGTTGAGAACGAATTTGTTTAAGTAGCTTCCGAACATCTAATGAGTTAGAAGAGTGTTTCATCTCTATTGGTGGATTGTTGGGTGGTAAGGAGTAGCGTAGGATCTTTGGACACAAATCTGGAATTGAAATTCGGATTTTAAGGTTACCTTCTTATCTGTTTTTCTGCACGGGTTGTTATACTCGTGACACTATACTCCACCTTTCAGGTATGAGTCGAGGTAGAGATCTAGCCAAGGAATTGGCACTGTTGACAATGTTGGTGATTGACCTTAGACTAGATTAGTTTAGTTGTAGTTAATATCATCAAACAATGTAAAGTCTACAAGTCATACCCATATGTTTAAATTTTCAACATGTTTTTATTTCACGTTGCAATTACGATGTTGGTCATATGTTTTTTTAAATTTTTTAAAATAATACATTAGTCAAATTTAAAATCTATAAATTGCACCCATATGCTTAAATTCTTAGTTATTTTTAACGGTATTGGAACATATGTCAAGCGTAGAATAAGAATGAGTCTCAATATCGTTAAAATTTACTGAAGAATGGTGTGATTTAAAATCTTACTAAAGTGCAAGAGCGTTTAAAAAAAATAAAGTGAGAAGGTATAATTTAACAATAATCCAAAGTACAGAGGAGTATTTTATATTTAGAGGGTGTTTGTTTCCGGGTTGGTATGGGAATGAGATGCCCAGGAACGGGATGCCTGAGGACGAGATCATTGTGTTTGGTTTTGAATGGGGATGAGAATAATAAAATTATATTTTAAAATACAGGGTAACATGCAAAAAAACACTCATGTAGTTTTGGTCAAATGCAAACACACCCCTATAGTTTAAAAATGAATATTTATATCCCTATAGTTTCAAAATTGTGCAAATTGATCCCTCCCCACTACGTTTTAATTTTCTTTTTGGCTATATTTTTTTCTTTTGAACTTCAATTTGAATTATTCAAGATGTTCTAGAATCCTTGTTTTGAGCTCTATATTATAGTCACTTAAAAACTTAGAAATCATCAGTATATAAAAAAGCTAACATCATCAAAATATTAAATCAGGTTGAAGCCATAAACACTTTTATATAGTGATGATTTAGAAGTTTTTGGTGACTATAACGAGAGCCCGAAACGAAGATTTCAAAATATTTTGAATCATTCAAATCGGAGTTAAAACAAAAAAGTTATGACTAAAAGAAAATTAACAGCGTAGTAGGGAGGGGCTAATTTACATAATTTTGAAACTATAGAGGTATAATTATTCATTTTTAAACTACAAGAAGTGTGTTTATATTTGACCAAAACCACAAGAATGTTTTTTGCATTTTACCCTAAAATAAAATTTCCATCCCTCTCTCTTCTCTTCTTTCCTCTATCATCATTTGCATGAAGTTGATGCTAACCCCATCTATTTCGAAGAGGTTTCAAACCCCATAGATGAGGGCTATTTTGGGGATCCCCTTCCCTTCCCTTCCCTTCCCTTCCCTTCCCTTCATCTTTTATTTTTTTTTTTTTGGAAAAACAAACAAGGGGATTGAGAAGATAACTATTGGGGTTTGGATCCTCATCCCCAATTACTAGAAACAAACACCATAGACAACTCAAGAGGTAGTACCAGATTTGTTGAGCAAAGAAATAGTAGAAAAAGATGTGATCTTGAGATTCCATAGTTTAAAAACACATAGCAAACATTAGGAGATAGATTAATGTGAGGATTTCATCTTTGAATAACATGGACAGTGTTGATTTTCCCTAGAGAGAAGGCAGAACTTATTTTCTTAGGACATCCTGATTTTCATATAGTGTTAGCAAGAAGGGGATCCATGAGGGTTGTTCCTTTTAGTTAGATGAAAATGAAGAGAGGCAGTAAAGAAGTGCCCATCATTGTCGAGGCTCCAAAAAATGCTTATCCCTTCAATCCCCTTTTAGTTAGATTTCATTTCAAGACATCATAATTTTTTTCCATAATGTTTTCAAAAGCACTCCGAAAAAATAATGTTTTAAAGAACTCTAAAACATGCTCCTAAATAAGAGGAAGAAAAAAATGTACACACAACAAGAGACAAATTCAGGAAAGAAGTCTTTTTTTTTTATTTTAAAAAAAAAATCATCTTTGATAGTAAATCAAATCAGATGAGTGGTGAGAGGATTGAACCCTTCAACTATATGAGAGAGAATATTAATACCTAACAATCGAGTTAAATTCAGATGGACCCCTACTTTTAATCACTTTTTTCGACGCCTCCGATTATATCTTTATAAGAGAGTAATGGGTAACATAGATGATAGAAGGGACCACACCTCAAAAAGAGTGGCCAAGAACTGCATTTTCTGATGGCATAAATCTGGATTTAATCATTTCATGGCTGGCTGGCTGGCTCCAGTGAGACATTACTCCATTTAAATCCACTTTTCACTATACCAACCAAATTTATCCATTTCATTCATTGCCCTTACACTTTGATCCCTTGATTTTGAAGTTAGATTCATTGCCAATTTCGATTCCATACCTCAATTGTAATAACATGTTCATACCCAGATTTTGGAAAGACAAGTACTTTAAGTTTTAATTTAACTATGGTTTTGAATAGTACAAGTCATCTCAAAACGAAAAGATAAAAAAACTATCTACAATGAATCAGTCGACGAAACGATCTCGGTTCAATTTGAGGTTAAAAAAGGGACTAACTCGTTGATGTGATATCTTGAAGTGTGATGATCACTTACTTAGAATATTATTATATGAAATTTTCGTCTCGTGAGAGTAATAGAGGTATGCAGAAACTAACTCATACACTCACCTCTAAAAAAACATTCATCAATAGAAAGTAACATTATTTCCATAATAAAATCCTAAGTTTTTAACTTTCATTTATTATTTGATTATTTTAGGTTTTTCAAATGAGGAAGCAACAAATAGAATGGCTCAAACCCAACACTTGAAATCATGGATCAGGCAACAATTTTTATTCATTTACAGACATTCTAATTCCATTATTGACATAGAAATTGAAAGACAAAAACAGCCAGCAGTCTCCACAATTAAAAAACACACCAAATCAAGAAAAACACCAAAAACAGATACAACTCCATGACTTTACCAAAAGTTCTTGAATGGAGAGAAATTCAAAGTTCTCAGACAGAAAAACTAAAAAACACAAGCAAATTACAGAAGATAGATTATAACCCAGGAATGAAAAGAACCTGAAAATGATTTCACAATTCTTCTTCTTAATCCCTTGGTATAAAAGCCATTGAAGAAGATCACACAACTCCTGCACACAAGAGAAAAAAAACATTTAATTTAACATAACAATAATGATCCAGTGCCCGTTCGGGGTAACTTTTGGAAGTGCTTTCGAAAACGATTGAAATAAAGTTTCTAAAAGCTATCCCAAACGGACTTTTAATACTAGACCGAAGAATTGTCAAGATAGTATCCTTACAAACTACAGAGACAGCAGGACGTTTCATTACTGAGCTGAATTCAATGGCGAGAATTGGAGGAAGCAGAAGATGGTTTATCAGAAACACCATCAAATTCATGTTCCTCCTGACCACTGGGGTTTCGCGTAGTCGGGATTAGAAACCTCGAGAATCCACCGGGAGCGAATCCGAGACCCGAAAACTGAGTTTGATAGATCGCTGGTGAAAGCAATTGGTACTGATTATCGGCGAAACCGAATGACGACGGGTCTATCAAAGAGCGAAACGACGGCGTGTTACTGGACTGAAGGGGTCCCCTCTGAGAAAACAACTGGTTCGGGTTTTCTCCAAACAACGGTTGCAGAATCGGTGACGACGGCAGAAAATTAGGGTTCTCCGACCATCCGTCGAAGCTACCAAACGGCACCGGCACCGTTTCAGAAAACAGAATACGATCATCCTCATTCACATTCTCATTCTCATTTTCTGGAATTGGATCTTGAATGGATTGTAACGAAAGCCGCAGATCTCGATTCCGGCTGTTCGTTCTCGAGAGCAAATCTGGCGGGAAAGCTTGAAAATCGAAATTCGGCGATGGAATCGGGAAGAACGATTCCGAATCAAAAGAAGGCGGAAGAAAAGGAGAATCATCGTTGTTATGGATATCGGAATCGGTTTTAACAGTTATGGCATCGGAAACGTTAGGGTTAGGAAGGGGAAGTTGACGAAGCTTATCAATGGCGGATTTGGCTTTGTTAATAAGCCAATCGACGGCTTTACTAGGACGATCATAACCGAGGCGATCTTGAACATCGTAGAATTGAATAGCAGTTGGAGCAGAGAGTCTAACTCGACGATCTCTTGGACCTTTGGCAGTGAAAACTTTGCTGTGACGATCTTTTCTTCCGATTGACCGTACAATGCGGCCTCCATGAACCTCCACGATTTCTGGTTTTCTGGGTTTTGTTCCTATGGTTCTTGCATATTGATTTTCTGGAGAAAAGAATGATCTTTTCTTGGTGGGTTTTGAATTTGAAGTTGCATATAGGTATTGGAGGTTGTGTTCTTGTTCTTGTTCTTGTTCTTGCTCTACATGACTGAAGTTTATGATTTGGCTTTGATGATGATGAAGATGAAGATGATTGAGTTGAGGATCCAGAATCAGATTTTTGAGCTGATTCTTGTTTCTGTTCTTCTTCGTCTTGTCTTGTTCTTCCAGTTTTAGTAAGATTGTAGCCACCATTGTAATGAAATTTGAAAGCTTTGATTTTGATACCTCTCCAAAAGAGCTCTGCCATTCAAGCTTCCAACTTCCATTAAAACCCCAAAATCCTAAAACCAGTAGAAGATTTTATCACAGACAGACCCAATTCACTATCCCATCTCTTTCACTGCTTTTTTATAATTTGAGAGATATGGTAAGAGTTAAGACCGACCCAGATGGGAAAGGAAATCAAAAGAAACAGTTTTTAATATCAATCAAAAGTAGATAGATTCAGCTTCCAAGAGAGATTTAAAAAAAAAAGGGATAGATTTTGAGAGAGAGAGAGAGAGAGCATGGGAAAGTGGAATACTGCATAAGCCTATAAGAGAGTTGATTGTGCCAGTTGCAGGGTGACAGCCTTTTTTTTAATGGCAGCAGCATTGTCTGATTTTTTAAACATCTCTTCTCTCTCTGATATATAATCACTGCCTCCTCTGACTCTCTCTCTCTTTTATCTGTATAGAAAGTGATGGAGTTCATTATGACACTCACCAAAATTAACTAGCAATTTTTTTTTTTTACATTTTTTAGGATTCCTTGGATTGTTTCTCTCTCTCAATCAATTGCACTAGAGATTTGCACAGATCTCTTACAAGTTGGATATTGGCATTGAATCAAATTTCCTCGACGTTATTGAAATTTCTATTAAAATGTCTCTCAAAGTGAACCTCGACATCGAAAATGGGTAAAAAAAATAAAAAATTCACACGGTTTCTGAAAATGTCAAGCCAAAGTATTCGTCAGCCAATCATGATATTAGATATTTTCTCTAATTTGATAGATTTTTCGTAATTTCGGAGGAAATTTCCATATTGCATGCCTTAAAACACTTTTGTATCGATATTCAATTTATTTTATTAATCTCTTATCCAACTCCAATTTATCTATTTTAGTTAGTAGTTCTCTAATTAGACTCTAATCATATGACATTTTAATGTAATCAATATATTTTAATATTAAATTTTGATATTTTATATTGTACTTTTTACATTTTATTACTAGGCGTATAATTCTATTATATGATAGATTATGAAGGTTTTTGTTTGGTAGTTTTCTCATCTCGGTTTCTATTTCTTGTTTATGTATCTCGTTTTTAAGAAACAAATTTATTTGGTAACTCTTATTTGTTTCTTGTTTTTATTCTTTAAGAATGTTTTTTAAATTGTGTAGATATTTTAGGAATAATAAATGTTAGTGTAAATCATGTGGTTATGTTAATTATAACAACTTAACTACTTATCTAACCAATATGACAAGTAATTATAATTAACATAACCACATGATTTACACTAACAATAAATTTTGGTTTCTTATTTCATGTTTCCATTTTTTAGATTTTTTAATACATTAATCAAATTATTACTTTATACTATTTTGACTTATAAAATGTATAATAGCTATGAAACATATATCGTATTTATAAATGTGAAACAAGAAACAATTATCAACCATATTTTAATTTTAAAAAATAGTTAACAAAAAAAACTTAGCAAACACTTTTTTTTTTACATTTTCGAGAAATAAAAAACAGCTACAAAATATGTATTTCCTTTTATAAAAATAGGAATAAGAAAAAAGAAATAGAAACTGGAAGACCCTCTATAATCTCGATTTTATTTTGGTCTCAAACTGAAGATTTTCTTTTTCTTTTTTACCTGAATTTTCTACTTTTATAATTTAGTTGGGTTGGATTTATTACTCAACAACAATCATTTGGCTTGAGAAAATTTATTACCCAAATAATTGGATTAAATTAAAAAAAAAAAAAAAAAAAAACTTCCAACTCAAACTACAAGCACCTCTACTATTATTATTTTATTAATATAAGTAGGTTTTAAAACCTAATTCAATAAATACATCATAAATAATAAAATAAAGAAACGGTCATAAACAAACTTAACTCTGACCACTAAAATGGGCGCAAAAGTGTATGTATATTTGTACATACATACACCTAACGATGGCAGTGGCACCATTCCATTCGTCACAAGCGTGCAATATTATTTAAAATTATAACAGAAAAATCTACCAAAATTCAAAATTTTGATATATATATATATACACATATATATCAAATTTATACTTGTAAACTATAAAATTTATCTCAAATAGCATAAATCAACATACTGATTATTAAAATGTCAGAACTTTTTAAAAATGACTCAAATAACATAATTATAATTCAATAAATTATTAAAGTATGGTTAAATAAATTATTGAACTATTTTTTATAGGTATTTAATGAATTTGTTTTTTTTTTTTTTTTTTGCTTTTTGAAGTTCAAGTTCAATAATTTATCGAGGTATTTGATTATCGTTTATTATTAATTTCAACGATTTTGTTAGTTTTTTTTTTTACTTTTTTTAGTTCAATAAATTATTGAACTATAATTATCCTATTTTAGTAATTTTTTAAAAATTCTATCATTTTAATTAGTATGTAAAAATATGTAATTTCAGTAATTACTCCTTTAAACTAAGTGGGAAATTTTCACTTTTAATCTCATCAATTTAAATCTTAAACTTTATAAGTTGTTGAATTTATAAAACAAAACTATAAATTTATCTAAAAAATCAATCAGTAATTCATCCAAATATCAAGGTAACAAAATATATAAAACCTTATTAAAAAAATATAATCTTAAAAAAAAACTAAACTCAAATATAGACATAAAATCAAATAAGTTAAAAATATCGACGTTGAAATAACCCAATCTAATCGTAAAAATATTCAACACCAATATAAATTTTTATTTTTATAAAAACAACTGCGTCAAGTCAAACTAAAAAACACTCTAATAAGGATAAAACTAACTCTCACTGGTTAGGAGGAGCTCCTCTTAACTTATTTACGTGTCATATTTCTTTTGGATAATATTGATTATAGTTAATAAACATGTAAGTTCTATTTAATAAATATATATGTCTCATTAATAAGTATTATTTAATAGAAATACGACACGTAAACAAATTAGGATGAGTTACTTCAAATTATTGAGAAGATAAGTTTTATTCTTTTATATATACTAGATTACAAACACGTGCAATGCACGCGAAATATTAAATATGTTTAATTCTTTAATAAAATCACATTTAAATAAATTTGATTAATTATCTAACATATAATTTTAATTTAAAATAGTAGATGCAAATAGTGTATTTCTTATATGTTATATTATTTTTTATTGACTCTTTTTAAATAGAATTTTATTATCTCATTATATTATAGCAATCGAAAATTTCACACAAATAAAGAAAACTTCGTTATATTATAGGTATATTATAGAAAAAAAAAACTTAGAGAAACATCGAGATATGTTGCTTCTCTCACATCCCATTTCTTGTATAGCTCTCTATTCTTTTATGAGTTTGTTCATTTCAGAACATGTTGCTCATCCATACAATGTGAAATAGCAAGATTAAATAGAAAGGTATAAAAAAACTGAAATGGAATACCAATGGCTTTGAGACAAAATAAAAAAGTCCATTAATTTGTACGATAATGAGCACATTCAATTGTTTGAAAAAACCAAATGGGAAGAAATTGAACCACCACTCAATATAAATGATTTTACATATTAAATGGCTTATTCCTTAAAACGTAATATTAGTTAAGTTATTCATGAATTAGGAGATGTAAAATATAAAAAGCTAAGAAAACCGTAAGAAATAGTATGCTTTACGGAGGAATCATTATATCTAAATGTGAATCAATTATATATTTACCATTTAATATATTTTTTAATTAGTTCATTTGCACACATACAAAATGACAAAAAGAAAAAGAAAAAAAAAACACAAAAAGAAAGCAATTACATTTAGCCACATAGGGAAACAACCATCCTAGAGAGCATGAAATTCTTGAGGGAAGAAGTGGATTTAGTCGAATTATGGGCTAAATCTTAAAACTTCACTTCACGTGTTTGAAAGTGTCTAATATACCGATCTATCTTGAATTCCTTGCCTTGTCGATGAAATTATCCGCATCCAAATTGCTTTCTCAACAGCCAAGAGAACAATATCTTCAATCAATCAGAAAGAAATTTTTTTTGTCAGATTTAATAACCTCTAAAGTGCCTCTCCCCTCAACAATGACTTGTTTGTCCCAAATTCCTTTAACAATAATGGTCATAGCTTCTAAAATTTTGATAGATAGCAAATAGTTATGAAACGATTTATATAGAGACTATGCTATTTTATTTTATGTGAAACTGACCTATATGGGAAAATGAGGGGACAAACTAATTTATAATAGGAAGTAAGACATAATTACCATGAGTAAGTGAGCCATTAATGGACTTCAAAATTTCCATTTCTCAACTGATAAACCTAAGACATTTTTTATAACAAAAAAATAAACCTTTTAAATTACCTCTTCACATTTCTTTAATTTCCTTTTTAATATATGAATTAACATTTTTATTTTCAAATTTAATTAATTTTTGCACTATACTTATATTTAGATTTTTCAGTTTTTTCTAGTATCAAATTTCAATCATATTACTTTTATTTTCAACCTTATAAAATTAAATAATATAATATAATATTTTATAATTCTAATGTTATATTTTATTTTTAATAGTTTTTTAAACACATAAATTTATGTTAGTTTCAACCTAATAAATAATATAAAAATTAATAGTTAAAATATAAATTAACTAATTAAAGAAAATTACATATAATTCAACAATAATTTATTGTTAATAATTTAAAAATATTAATAATAAAACAACATCAAAAACAAATAGCAATAAAATATCTATATATTTATTGTAGGTAATGGCACATTTGGTAAATTTTAAATATAATAGAGGGGTATAAGTGTCCAAAAGTGATTCTCCAACATCCTCACTTTTAAGATATTAAAGATACTCTAGTTTATGGGTCTTTGACTTTGACTTTTGTATGACCTCACTAGCATCAAACTAATTTTTTGTAATTAAACAAAATCAGTGATTTGTCCATTCTTTGCTGGTGAGGACGACCAATCTGTTCGATTGTGATTTCTTAATACTTTAACAAAACATTGTTTTCAATATTCTTTAATCATTTTAAAGTTAATAATTTTCCCTCCAATTCCGTACGCTTATTTAGTTTTTTTCATATATATTCAGGAATTTTGACCAACTAAAAATGTTTTAAAAATATTCATATCATGTCAATAATATATTTAGAATTTAAATTTGTTTGGGTTTGTTTTTGGTGTGTGAACTAATATTTTAATATATCTATTACATTATTATGATAACTACAATTAATTTGAAATTTTAAAATCGAAATATAGGAAATTGGTTTTCAAATCTTTTGTGAAATTGATAAAAATTAGAACATGAAGACAGAAAATTGAGAGGATAAAGTTTCTTTTCATAAATAATACATTCGTCAATAATAATTAGCACCCTTATCACTTAATTTATCTTAAAGTATTATTAAAAATTATAAAAATAATAATAATAAATTAAAAATAATTCAACAAAACCTAAAACAATATTTACTATAAATACCATGAGGAGAAAGCTTCAAAATGATGAAAAAAATACCACCATTAAATGCCGATTTGGGTAGCTTCTAAAAGTATTTTAAATTATTTTTTAATGATTATAAAAACACTTTATTTTTTCAAAATATTTTTAAACACTTCTAAAAATTATCCTAAAAAATAGACACTAACTATAGATGTAATATTTGGAGTATGGAAATCAAATAATATTTTAATAACACGATTTACTTCTCGAAATATATAAATAGCTACGACCTTTACTTGAAGAATCATATTTTAATATTTATTTGAAGATATGACGTTATGTCATGTAACATGATTAATATTTAAATAGAGAATGAATACGAGATAAGCACAATCCAATTCTTTTTTCTTTTATTTTTTGAGATGCATGTTACAAAGTGGGGGAGAAAAGACTCGAACCTTAAACATCGAGAGAAGAGAATAGGTACCTAACTAATTGAGGTATGCTCATGTTGGCAAGCACAATCCAATTCTAATGAATCAAATTTAACAAATGATCAATAATGGCTTTCCAATCACAAATATAATATCAACGGAAGACCAAATGAGATTAACTGAATGAATAGTTGTACCTAATTAAATCAATTCAATTCCAAGAGCATAAATTTATTTTAATACTCTCATATTTATTTGACTAAATAATGCAACTTATATATCTTATCCTCTTTATCTGTTCAATTTTAATTATCTTTTAACTTTTTATCATCGTATTCTTTTTTATACATGTCCTATCTTAAGTCTCACCAACTTTGTTTCTACAAGTTGTTTTTTTTTAATAATAATAATATCATTTTGATCCCTGAACTTTCATTCCAGTTTCATTTTCGTCTATAAACTTTCATAAGTTACATTTTTCGTCCCTGAACTTTACGATTTGTTCCGTTTTAATCATTTTGTCTGTGTTTTTACGTAAGACACTGATGGAGAATTTATGTAGCATGTAATTGATGATGTGACATTATAGAAATATGCAGTGAGGTAAAATGTCATAGAAAACGAATATACAGTGAAGTTAATCTCATCATTTTCTCCTTAATTGCGGTCTTTAACCTCATTGTATGTTCGTTTTTCAACGTCATTTAACCTCGTTATATATTATATAATGTCACATCATCGATTACATGTCACATAAGTCCTCTGGTAGTGTCCCAAATGGAAGGACTAAAACGAAATGAATCATAAAATTCAAAAACGAAAAATATCACTTTTGGAAGTTTAGAGACGAAAATAAATCATGTGAAACTTCAGAGACTAAAATAATTTTTTACTTTTTTTTAATTCTATCTAAAAAATTATATATTTTAAGTTATCTTAAAAAATAAAAAAATATTTATCAACTATATAATTTAATTTATAGAGTGAAAGATTGAAAAAAAAAACAAAACAAAACTTTGACAAAACAAAAATTATCTTGTCCAAACTATACATATACCCACGTAACACATAGATCAAAGCATTAGAAGATAAAAATGTATATTATAGATTTATACTTTAAATATTAACAATTTTAACTTCATACTTGATACTTATATAAAATAGTTTAAAGTTTTATCTCATGTTGATTTATTATTAACATCTCCGTAATATTACACAATAGAGTTCATTATTTTTCTAAAATTTATTAATTTTTTTGAAAAAAAACAGACTACAAAAACTATCAAATAAGAGAAAATAAATCGTATATATTACTACTTTAATAAAACATTAAATTTACAACTATTAATATTAATAAAATTGAAGATTTAAGTGTTGATGCACACTCTAGTTATAAAATCCTCTTATTTATCAATCTCGAATTAAAAATTTAATAATAGTCCCTTTACCCTTACATATGCCTTGAGCGTGATTAATAAAACTTCATAGTGTAATTTATAAATTCCATTTGTCTTTCTTACAACATGGATAAAACACAAGAGGTTTAAGAATGTATAACTATACCCCATGTGGGTTTTTAATTATAAATTTATACCGTATGATTTAACTCGTACAATCTTTTTATTAATTTTACATGATAGATCCTACTGACTTATTTATTAAAAAAAAATCTTGTAGTAGTATAATAGTTTTAAATCGTATTGTGTAAAGTTTATATCACAGGAAGAAGTTAGTTAATTATAGTAGAAACTTATAATTCAAAAAATTAGTGACATAGATATATAATTTTAAATGATAGTGGTGCAATGGGGTGTTTGGTTTACAGGTACGAATAAAAAGTTAAGGGTTATATAAATCGATTGGTCCCTAAACTTTTATTTCAGTTTCATTTTTGTCCCTAAACTTTTAAAAGTTATAGTTTTCGTCCCTGAACTTTACGATTCGTTCTATTTTGGCCCTTGTTTTTTCGTCTATGACACTAATTGAAAGGCTTATGTGGTATATAATTAATGATGTGTGACATTATAGAAGTATGTAGTTAGGTTAAATACCATAGAAAAACGAGTATTAAGTGAGATTAATCTCATCATTTTCTTATTATTTATAGTCTTAATTTTAAACCTCATAGTATATTCGTTTTTCCATATCATTTAACCTCATTGTATATTTATATAATGTCACATCATCAATTACATGTCACATCATCAATTACATGTCACATAAGCCTCTGTTAGTGTCCTAGACTGAAACACACAAACAAAAAGAATAAAACAGAACGAATCGTAAAGTTTAAATACAAAACATGTAACTTTTGAAATTATAGAGACGAAAATGAAACCTGAAAGAACACACAAACGAAAAGAATAAAACAGAACGAATCATAAAGTTTAAATACAAAAGATGTAACTTTTAAAATTATAGAGAAGAAAATGAAGCCTCATAAAAATTAAGGGACTAAAATGATATTTTTACCGAAGATTTGTGTTCTAATTTAAAATTCGAGATGATAAATGAGTGTTTTTGTATTTTTCTCATAAAATAATTATAGAAAACGACGAGAAGATCCAGACGCCGTCATTTGAATTACTCGAAGGTCACACATTGATTAATAATTTCCAGTACTACAATAAAGAGGAATGGTGCGTTATCCATGACCATTGAAAGGATTTTCAAAATTTAAATATTAAAATATATTAAACGAAAAAAGTACAATAAAAATTAAATAAAAAAATTAATGGGATTGATAAATATATTTTCTAGGCTAGTGGCTAAGGCCTTGGTTCGTAATCTATAAAAAATGATTTGAATTTAGTGGATTGTAATGAATTTAGAATTGTATTTTGTGAATTTATTATTTTTAAAATTATGTCTGGTAACAAATTTGAATTTAGAATTAAGATTCAGAAATTTGAAATATATGTTTAGTTCGTTATTAAGAAATTCAAAAATGATATTGCGAATCAGAACATGTGTTTGATTCAGACTTCATATTTAAAGTGTCCAATTATACTCATATTTCTCAAAGTAATTCCCACATATTATATTACAAACATATATAAGCATTTTTTTTAATCAAAATTTACACTTGATTATATATTTCATTTTCATACAATACAATCATGCATATAAGGTTGTATCATATTGACTCATGAGATGAAACGTTTTTTTCTACATTATACTAAAAAGAAACGCAAACAATAATACAATTATGACGAGTAGTAAAACAATATTACATCTTTAATTAGATAACCAATATATGTGTGTACGTATAAAAGAGGAAATAAAAAAAAACAAGATCAAAACATATTATTAGTGAATGTGACCTAATTCTTGTAAATACAATAATTAAATTCATTTTTCACTTTTTACTTGCAAAAATCAGAATTATAGATTCGATTATTAGATCGTTGATAGACGTACAGTTGCAACAGTGAATCATGACATTTGCAACTTAAGACAGATTATGAAATCAACAATAAACGGAAATTAAAATAAAAATGGGAAGGGGAATGACACACAAAAATGATTAATCTGGAAAACCAAACAGAAAAGACCCACAAGACCACACCTAGAAAAAAAATCCACTAGAAAAATCAATATACATCCAACAAGTAATTTAAAACAAAATAAAGCACAAACGAAAAACTCTCTTTTTCTTTATCTTTTATTGTTCATTGATGATGACGATATACAAGTCAGATTTCTCCACAAGTTCCCCTTGCGGATCTCGATCTAAGGAACTCCCTCCCTTATCACGAACGTATCAAACTGAACTCCCTTCGGAATGTTTTAGTCTTTTCCCAAGACTTTTTGAAATTTTTATATATGAAAAGTACTAAACAAATTTTCTCTCAAAAATAAAAAATTCTCATAAGAGAATACAAAATAAAATTGAGCAAAAGGACATATAACACTCTATGATAATTTTGTCAAAGTTTTGAGTGCATAGGAGAGGTGTCTTGAAAGGCTTGCTCCTCCTCTTTTTATAAGTAAAGAAGGCTTCAATACAAACAACAGTAGTCATTGAAAATAAAAGCAAATAAATTTGACAACCAATTTATCAATTACAAACATCATAGTTGTCAATTAAAATAAATCATTCCATAAACTACAAATTTACAAGCTAAGAGATGAGTTGGCTACGCAATTCAAATTTGAAAATCAAATAATGTAATACAATAATTAAAGAGTTTTTGAAAAAATAAATGACAATTAAAAATATATTCTTACAATTGGCAAGATAAAAAAATAACAAGATTGGAACTAAACTAGGGTTTAAACTTTTTTTTTAGTGTGCTTTCCATATCCTACAATAAAAGTAAAAATTTGATTCTTGAAATCACATTCGGTATGTTAGAAGTCATGCTCAATACTGTACAATATAATTAATGCAATTGCATAAAGATGATCTGTTATTGAACAGGGATCTGAACCAGACGTGAATCAAACACACAACTTTCTCATTTGGAGTCGAACACGCTACCATTGCACTACAGATCCACTGGTAATGTCATTACTTAAATAGCAATAATACATCAAAATTGGAGTAACACAATACAAAGAAGAATAGTGAGAGGCCAAGTACAAAATAGATGGTAGCAAAGAAGTGATCCATCACCCATCTTTTGAAGAATTACACAACAATCAATAAATCTGATGAAGAGGCAAAAATGAATCTCCTATCACAAATTGCAAATGAATTAGTTGATTGCATTCTAATATGATCATCCGTTTATGAGTTCCTGAAAAGAATATCGTTCAAACTATCATAAAATGGCGTTCATATTTTATTTCCTTTGGTTTGAAATCGTTGTTAAATTTGAGAGGCATTTTGAAACTTGAGAACCAAAGCAAGCTCAAATGTTCCATCCAAATTTTGTTTAATACAAACAATAAAAATGCATATACTTGAGCTACAATCACTAAAATGCATGTACCTTTTCATACCCTAAAAATTTGAAATTGAGTCCAATAATAGAGTTTAAAATAATTAAAATGGAAAAAAAAAACCATACTTTCTTATTGTTCTTATCATTACAGTGTTGGGATTGAGCCCTCTTAGAAAGAGTTCTCATGCTGAATTCTCATGGATCTTTTCTTGTAGTATAATATTATCAAAAACTAAATGCATAAAAGAATACTAACCCTTGTCGATAAGTGTCTGGCTCTTCCTCGTTCTTCTTGGTTACGATCCTGGGACCACCAAAAAGTTCTTCCTCACTAAGCACAGAAAAGAATCGGTGCGTGGGCACTATCCTCTTTGGAAAAAGGAAGAGGGAATAATTTTTTTCTTCCCTTACCCTATGGGCGGTGGCGGCGGCAGAGAGAAAGGGAGAAGATGAATTTTTCTAAGCCTTTCCTTTTGCTCTTTTAGTTGTATGTTTTGGGGTGAGGCCTCATAAAATCTTTGAATATCTTTTTAATTATCAAATAATTAATAAAGATATTATAAAATATATTTTGAATAATTAAGATATAATATCTCATTCCATAATAAGATAATCTCATATCTTTATTTAAATTGATCTTTATTAATTTAAAATAATTATTCCTTATCTTACTCATTTAAATTAATCATATTAATTTAAATTAAGATATTCCATATATATATTTTAAATAAAATAAAATGCAAATAATTGGTTAACAATTAACCATTGGGGCGTCTCCCTACCCATGGGTCACACGCCCATCTTGTCATCTCCATGACAATATTGGGCATTTTATTTTTCCTTTTTATTTAATAGAACAATTCTATTAAATAAATAAATAAAACTCCCTTTATTTATTTCCTCTTTTAATTTGACTTCCTCAAATTAAATATTTAAATAGACTCCTCTATTTAAATCCCCATTAAATTTGGACAACTGTAAAATTAATTAAATTAAATAGACTCTTCTATTTAATTTCACCATTAATTAAATAATCAAATAGACTCCTTTATTTAATTTCATTTAATTAATCAAATAGACTCATCTATTTGTATTTGCCTTAATTGATTTGACAACTTCAAATCAAATACTTGAAATCATTTTTCCAAATAAATTAATCATCATTAATTTATGTTCTCAATTACATGCGTTAGCTCGGAGGAATTAATGAACCTATAGGACTAAGCTCCAATGATCTAGAATTACATTGATTGAACTTCTTCAATCAATTAATTCTTATTCATTAACTTCAGATAACTCCATTAAATATCTAGAGTTGCACTTTTAGTACTATAGACATAGTTATGTCCATTGGTGTAACATCCCGTTATTTTGAGGTGAAATTTTATTTATTTATTTTATTTATTTAAAGTATTAAAGTTAATTTTAGAATTAGTTATTTAGAATTAAATAGTTAATTTCGTTCGGAAACCTTTTTAATTGCTTAATTAGCCTATATTAGTTTCGGTTGTATTAATAATTATTAATGGGCCAATTAATAATTATTAATCACCATTTGGCTAGTTTAAGTGCTTCGGGATTCGTTTTAAAAGCTAAAGGCAAACAAGGGACGTATGCGTAATTTCTGATTTCTTAAAAATATCAAAACACTATTCATTATCTCTTTAAATAAGACAAATATGACCAAAGGCTTCATCTTTTCTTCTCATTCCTTCTTCCAAAACCGTGGGCCTTACTTGGAGAATTCCCATTTTCGGTTTTTCTTCGATTCTGAAATCGCATATACATACTCTGTTAATTTCGGTTGCGTTGGATAACCCCCGGCCCAAGCATTATTTCCAACCTATCAATCGATCTTTTCCTCCGATATCTAAAGGCCTTAAGGTATAACAAAGTTTCTAACCTAAGCTTCAAATAGTGTTTTAATGGAGTTTTTGGTTGAAATCCTTGATTTCTTGCCGGGAAACTCAAAGGTTCCAATCGAGGTAGTCGTTTTAGATGATTTTAGAAACTTACCCTAACCCTAAAATCGAGTTTGAGCCGGAAACCCGTTCAATTTTATTTTCCTTTACTTGGTGATGGCTAGGGTATTTTAAATACTATTTTTTATTGTTTTACTTAATTTTTTTTCGGGATTGAACTATTGTCCAAAACCCTAATTCACGATTACCCATTGATGGTACGAACCTCCAAAGTATTCGAAACCAACCCGAAACGCCTCTAAAGTGCTTAAAACCTGGAAAACCATCTCCATTCCTTCTTTTCCCTTGGGCCGTGGGCCTCATGAGCACATTCCCGGGCTGTTTTGTCCTTTATTTTAGTAACGTGATGATCGTTGTTCAATTCGGTAAATTAATGTACTTTAGGTATATTTGAATTGTAGGTTTTGTACATCGTTCGTGGAATTGATCAACCGGCGAATTAGAGTTGACTTCAATTCTAAGGTGAGTTTAAAATGGTTGTGATTACTTTTATGTTTTTAGATTGCGTGATGATCATGGTTAAGAGGGTTACTTTATTTTAGAGCTTATCCAAGATTGGATGTAGTTGGGAGATGAGGAAAGTGCATAAGGAAAAATTAGTTAACTTTTGGTGTTGTTTAAAGTGAGTTGATTATTGTGGATTAAGTTGTATTCTCAATGAGAATTATGTTTCCGGAAATTGGAAAAGAATATTAGATTACTCCGTTTATTTGAGTGGTTATAAGGTAGTTAAAGGAAATTTTGGAGAGAAAGTATCATGTTTAGTTTGGACTATAATATATTTGGAGAAAAGGAGTTGTGGTGATTAGTTCAACCTAGACTTTTCCTTATATTTTTGTCCTAGTGCTTAATCGGTTCTTTTACCTATTTTACATAAATGAAGCATCATGTGGAATTGAGTTAGTTTAATAATTATAGCAATGAGATTCGCTATTTAGTACTACCAAAGGGGAGTAGTACGTGTGACGTTAAGGTACGCATGGAAATGTGAAACAAATCATCATGTGGTATGTGTGGAATTGTGAAACGAATCATCATGTGGTATGTGTGGAATTGAGAAACGAATCATCATGTGGTATGAGTGGTAAATGTAAAATGTGACAATGTGGTCACGGTGTGTAATGTGAAAGGTGACAATGTGGTCACGGTTTGAAATGTGAAATGTGACAATGTGGTCACAATGTGAATTGAGTTGTGATGTGGTAATTGTTAAATGAAATAACATGTAGTATGACGTGCGTGATGGAAATTTTCATTATTATTTACTTTGTTATGCTTTCGTACTAATTAGTTACTTTAGTACTTTATTTATGAGTTTAAATATTTATTTTCGAAGTTACGATATCATGGATTGAGATTGTTTCTTATGCATAGTACTTGAGAGTATAGAATGAGTAGTAAAGAGCACAATAGGAATTTGGACACATTTTCCAATATGGAATTCGGTCCATAGAAGTGTTTGCATCCATCTTATTCTCACTAGCATTTTTATGCTAATGTTGCTACATTTTAACTTTTTCAGGTAATACTCGTGGGAGAGGACGAGGTCGGGGAGGTGGTGTTGCTTGATCACGAGTGGATGGCTTTTGGGACATAGACTTTATAATGCATATTTTGGAGCATTCTACGAATGCTAGATGAAAATCACATATGTCATTACCTTTAAACTTGTATTGTGTGGCTCATGAGAACCTAAGAATTGTTGTATATTATGTCAAGTCTATTTTTCTTCAATTAGTTTATAAACTTAAGTACGTACTTCTTTTGTTTTTAAATTCTCTGATTTAGGCCCATGTAAACAGGTTTAGGTAGTCCATATTTTAAATGGATCCATGCCAAATTTTTGTAAAACCTAGTCTTCCGTTGTTTGTTTCTGATTTAAAGATTTGAGAAAATTTGAGTCTTTACAATTGGCTAATATCATTAACTACACTTTGATCCTTCACAAGTTAGTTCGTATCCATGGCTAGGTAATTGCACCGTATTAACCTCCATGATACATCTTGTTCCTTAAGCCCAACTGATTCTCCAATAAACAACCTTACATAATCTCCATTATGCGTTTTTACCTTTTTCTTGATCAAAGGAATATGGGGCACCGCTTTCAAGACCGAATCAGTCCGTAAGGAAACTACTTATCTATTTTCCTATATGGAAAATAGTGAATTCCATTCTTGTGTAATTACGTTCCCAACAATAAGCAAGATGCATTCCCCAAAGTGGGAGGCATATTGAGCGAACTATATCGAGTCACTCTCACCTATGCAGATCAAAGGTTTGTCTCTTGCGGACAAGAGTTCGTAATCCACTCAGGATTAAGATCAATTGTACATGATCAACCGATTGATAAACGAAGTGTCTTTCTGTAACGACTTTCCTAAAAGACAGTAAGTTTATCTTAGTCCAGTCTACTACAATCTCTATTGCAGCAACACCCCCACTCATATGTCCTACATGAGCGATCCAGGTGAGATCACTTGTGCCAATTCACAAGTGGGCCGTGTTAGTGGTGTTACCATAAATAAAGTACCCAACCTTTATTCATCTACCACAGACTATTTGAGTTACACTTAAGTGAAACTTCCCGCATCATATGCTCACTTTAAGTTATCATAAGTAACTCTTGATCTAATGATGGATTACATTTATTAAACTAATAATAAATGATGATGTAAATATTACTAATTAATAATCCCTTTATTTATTTATAGTTTAATTGGATTACATAAGATTTAGGACAGAAACCCAACATGCAGCAGTATATGCATATGCCTCAAGTAGCTCATTTCATGCATATGCTCAAAGGAAATAAGAAACTTATTGTAGATACCGTATTTTACCCGGCTCAATTTTATTAAGAAATTTTAATATGTTGGATTTAAAAAAAAATTGAATTTTTCTCTTATTTTTCTTTTACATTAATCTGTATTTTTTTGTTTAAAAATAAAAAAGGGGTTTTTTTTAAATTATTATCGCTATTATTATTTTTATTATAAAATTAAGTAATTGATTTAATTTTTAGAAGGGTTTTGGACGTAGATGTACATAAAATTATTTAGCAAATTATGATTTTTTATTTGATTGAGGAGTTGTTTTGGAAAGAAGCAAATTGAAAGCCTAAATTTTGGTGCAGATTAGATGAGTAGGTTGTACAAGATCTGTAATTGAAATAATTTTGGAAAAAAGACTGATTGGAAGGGTAATTATATTGATTGATTTTAAATTGAGTAAATTGAGGACGGTGGAGTCTAACCTAAAGGAAAACCCTACAAATTGAACTCTATAATAGGTGAATGATATTTTGGTTTTAAGAACAAGTTCAAATTGATAGAAAACAGCATAATACGATACCTCTAAAAAATTTATCTTCGATCCCCTCTTTCTGTCAATACTCCGCCTGCATATACACACGTCCCAATCATAATTCCTTGGGTGATATCAACCTCTCTCATTCAAAGGAGATAAGACCACCGCTTGCAGAATTTTTTCAATTTTTTTTATTGAGATTCTCTTCATCATTGGATTCAGGTTAGTATTAACATATATATCAAGGATTTGTGTGACGACCCGACTCAAAATAACCGAAAAAATAAGTAAAGACATAACTCATTTGAAAAATATAGTTGAATCAGAGTAAGACTAAATAATTGCGGAAGCGTTTATTTAATAACGAAAGAAATATTCGAAACGAAAACATTTATTTTGGCGCCAATTTAAATAATTAAAAACAACTAAAATAAATTAAAAAGAAAAACCATAAAACAAATGACAAAATGTTCAATAAAATAAAATAAAATTAAAATAAATAGAAATGACAAGTCTTAAGGGTCTCTCAGTGTAGAGCCATCCTCGTCAATCGCCACGGTTTCCGTTATTAACAATGTTACCTGCAAAATAAAAGTTTGCAGGGCATTCGAATACCGTGAGTTTTTAGCTCAGTAGATTAAAACCAAACTCATATAAGCAAATTAAATCCAAAGAGTTATCATCATTATACTTTATGGATACTCGTCCATTTCCACGCTTTATAATTAATTAGGTAGGTACTTAGCCTACAACAACTCTTATTTAATATTAAATTTGTACATAGGTATAAATGTGGAATACGCAACCACAAACTATACGGGCCATACTATTCAGCTTGGAAAATAGGTATCAAGGCAAGCCATGATACGTGCCATAGTATTCAGCTTTACAAATTTAATAGGTAATTATTATATCTCTTGTTTACTATTAAATTTGTGTATAGGTATCATAGTGGGGTATAAGGTCACTCATGATACGTGTCATGTTAAGCATCGACTTTACAAATTTAATAGGTGTGTTTATTAGGTTAGTTTAAAACTTAAACCACTATTAGGCCCTAAATATAACACATAACCAACTAACGAACATAATTTAAATAAATATAATATTTGCAAATCAACAAGCACATATTAATAACACTAATAATAATAACTAAAATCAATAATAAAAATAAAAATAAAATAGTAATAATAATAGTAATAATAATAATATTAATAGTAAGAATAAGAATAAGAATTTAAAATCAATAATAATAATAATAATAATAACAACAACAATACTACTACTAATAATAATAATTAAAATAATAGTAATAATAATAATAATAATAATAATAATAATAATAATTAAAACCAATAAAAAATCTCCCGAAAACATCATAATAATCACATAACAAACAAGCAATCACAAGGAATTCAATTTAACTTCTAAGTAGGAATTAACCTATCTTATTCGCAAATTGAGCAAGCAACGAGCTTGAAATAAATTCAAATAAACTCTTAAAGTTGCCCAAGACCTGAAATAACATTAATACAAGGTCAATTTTATGAGAACCGGTTTGGACCAGCTGGTTTTCAGGGTCAATTTTTGGTCAAATTGAGCCGGTTTTCTCCCCGTTAGTTCGGTTCAATTTGACCAAAAATTGACCTTGAAAACCAACTGGTCCAAACCGGTTCTCATAAAATTGACCTTGTATTAATATTATTTCAGGTCTTCGGCAACTTTAAGAGTTTATTTGGATTTATTTCAAGCTCGTTGCTTGCTCAATTTGCGAATAAGATAGGTTAATTCCTACTTAGAAGTTAAATTGAATTCCTTGTGATTGCTTGTTTGTTATGTGATTATTATGATGTTTTCGGGAGATTTTTTATTGGTTTTAATTATTATTATTATTATTATTATTATTATTATTATTATTATTATTATTATTATTATTATTATTACTATTATTTTAATTATTATTATTAGTAGTAGTATTGTTGTTGTTATTATTATTATTATTATTATTGATTTTAAATTCTTATTCTTATTCTTACTATTAATATTATTATTATTACTATTATTATTACTATTTTATTTTTATTTTTATTATTGATTTTAGTTATTATTATTAGTGTTATTAATATGTGCTTGTTGATTTGCAAATATTATATTTATTTAAATTATGTTCGTTAGTTGGTTATGTGTTATATTTAGGGCCTAATAGTGGTTTAAGTTTTAAACTAACCTAATAAACACACCTATTAAATTTGTAAAGCTGGATGCTTAACATGACACGTATCATGAGTGACCTTATACCCCACTATGATACCTATACACAAATTTAATAGTAAACAAGAGATATAATAATTACCTATTAAATTTGTAAAGCTGAATACTATGGCACGTATCATGGCTTGCCTTGATACCTATTTTCCAAGCTGAATAGTATGGCCCGTATAGTTTGTGGTTGCGTATTCCACATTTATACCTATGTACAAATTTAATATTAAATAAGAGTTGTTGTAGGCTAAGTACCTACCTAATTAATTATAAAGCGTGGAAATGGACGAGTATCCATAAAGTATAATGATGATAACTCTTTGGATTTAATTTGCTTATATGAGTTTGGTTTTAATCTACTGAGCTAAAAACTCACGGTATTCGAATGCCCTGCAAACTTTTATTTTGCAGGTAACATTGTTAATAACGGAAACCGTGGCGATTGACGAGGATGGCTCTACACTGAGAGACCCTTAAGACTTGTCATTTCTATTTATTTTAATTTTATTGAACATTTTGTCATTTGTTTCATGGTTTTTCTTTTTAATTTATTTTAGTTGTTTTTAATTATTTAAATTGACTCCAAAATAAATGTTTTCGTTTCGAATATTTCTTTCGTTATTAAATAAACGCTTCCGCAATTATTTAGTCTTACTCTGATTCAACTATATTTTTCAAATGAGTTATGTCTTTACTTATTTATTCGGTTATTTTGGGTCGGGTCGTCACATTTTGTTTTTAAGATTTTTATTTTATTTTCATATGCTTATATTATGTGCATGAGTTTTTGTTTTAAAATTTGTTTTATATGGTTTTAACCCTTCTGTCGTAAAAATTTCATTTAGTATGCTTAATTTTTGTTTTGTTATGTATGATAACTTTATGAATAATGGTTGTTAAATTATATTTTCATATATAACTTTAGTTATTTGTTTTGTTTGTAATTTCACATAATACTTTGTATATAGATATAAGTCGATAGCTATCATTCACTTCAAGTTCTTTTTTTATATCTCATATCTCTCAGGATTAGATACTTTATTCCTTTAAAAAATGAAAAATAAATCTCTTTTTCATATTAAAGTTTTTCAAACCCGATTAATTCAAGTATAGATCCGATTATAAAAAAAAATAAAATTGAATCTTATTATTATTATTAATTAAAAGTAAAGTTTTAAATTTCATTACTATTTAATTAAGAAAACAATAATGTGCTGAGTGAGATCTCGATAAGTACGTGGAAATCATCACGTTTGTGAAGACTGCATAATGACAATGTGTTTATCGAGGTTCTCATATAAATGTAACGTCCCGAATTTTTGGTAAGCAATTAAATAAATATTATTTTATCCTTTTTAATATTTATTTAAAATTTTGGATAAGCCTTAGTAATTATATTTAATTATTCTTTTCAGGAATAAATATAATTGCTATTTTCAATTTGGAGATAAAAAAAAAAAAAAAAAAAAAGAAAGTGATGTGGCGTAAAAGGGAGGGGAAAGGAAGGAAATAGGGTTCAGATTTTTTTCATCCTTCACGTGAAAACAGAGACAGAGGCAAAGACAAGGTAGGCAAAAAAATTCCCTCTTCTTCATCTTCTTCACTTTCTCAAAACCGTTAATGGAGATCTCGGGGATTTAAATTCTAATCATCCATTCTCCTCTTTTTTGTAGAAATAGGTTGTTGTGGTGGTGGTGGAGTTTGAAGAGAAGCTAGGGTTTCGTTTCAATCGAAACTTCAAGGTAATGTGATTTTCTCTTTTCGATTTCAAAAATTTCCCTTCTTTGTTTATTGGAATTGAAACCCACTCAACTTAAAACCACTTTCTTATTTTCTAAATTTCTTCATTTTTGTTCTTGAACTTTGAAACCCTAGAAAACCCTAACCTAGATCTTTTGGAAAAAGGGCCCTTACATCGCACCTTCACCGCCGAATGTCACAAAACGGGAAGCCACGGGGCCGCCGCGCCGCTGCCGAAGCAGCAGCGGCAGCAGCAGCCTGGCTGCTGTGCCGCGGCAAGGGCAACCCAAAAGGGGTTGCCCGAGCCTTTTGTTCCGCCCCGGTTTTTGCGCTTTTCGTTGTAGATAATTTTTCCCTTTTTCATTTTGTATTTTAGGCTAGGTTTTAAGAAGTTCAAGTGCCTTTTCAGGTGCTTCAAATAAGTTGGAAAAGTTCAAGTCTTGGAAGGAAAAACTAAGCTTGAAAGGTGAGTAGGAATTTGTTAAGTTTTAAATTATGAATGTTTGTATTTTTCTATTCTTTAAAAGTTAAACCTCTAAATTTTTAAGCTTGTTTTTGGGTGAATTAAAGTTTAATTAAGAGGTTTAGGGGCTGTTTTAAAGAATACATAATTTGGAGTTGAAGTATGTATAAAATTGGAATTCAAAACATGCTTGCGTGACTATCGATACCGGTTTATGTATTGACTTTTCCTTGTGATCTTTGACCATGAAATTGATTAAATATGCATATTTTGAATGTTTAAGGATGTTAATTTATTGCTGGACATGATAATGCCTTTTTGGAGAATTAGTGCCCTTAAGTCGAAATTTAGCCTAGGTGGTTAATTACTATTTTTTTTTTTTTGTTATTTGCGTTCTGGACTTGGAATGTTTTCTCTATGTTTTAGGACTGTTTTGGGAGTCTATTTAGAGGCGTTACTCCGCTGAATTTTAGTTAGGATTAAACTAATTTTAGAATGCCCGAAAAAGGAGCAAAACTATACTAGTCTAGACTAGTTTTGCTTCTAGACTTGCAAATCTTTGAGAGTTGTTATGAGTGACCCAAAAGTGTTATGTTGGGTGATTTTGGAAGGTTTTAAAGTGGTTAAAGGGCGGAGTTTCCAGAATTTAATTTTAGGTAGATTCCAGCCTAGAAAGAGGGTTATTGTGAGAATTTGGGTTTAGGCTCAAATTAAGTATCTTGGGTGGAGATAGTGGAATCATATTATTCAAATACCTCGGTAATATGATAGTAGGTTCGCTTTAAGTAAAGGCCTTACTTAAAGAAGAATAATGCCGTTAAGGGGGACTATATAGGCGTGCACAACTTTATAGCACTTAACCAGGCGGTTCATTCCATCTGTACAATGGAAAAGAATATTTCTCGTAAGGATTTAAATTGAGAAAAGAGTGTTTAAGTTCCTTACTGAGCATAGTCTTTCTTTGTTCGCGGGCAAAGAGAAGATTAGAGGTATTAGATAGAATACTTAAATCGAAAAGTTTTAAATTGAGAAAAGAGTGTTTAAAACTGTTTCGAAGGTTTTATTTCGAAAGGACGAGAATTATGAGATACATGTAAGATTTGGGAGGTTGTGAATTAATTTTGGGTTTTTGGAGTAAGAGTGTTTTCGGAAGTCAGTGAGGCCGATTATGGACTTAAAGTCTTAGGAAAATCTCTCATGGCATGATTTTTTTTAATTTAACATTTTTCTACTCATTGGGCGTAGCCTCATGATGCTACAATCTTTTTTTTTCAGGTAAAGGAAAGAAGAAACTGGGTGGCTGATGCGGTTCGATGTGGTGACCGGTTGGCACGGATTTGCTCGCTAGCGAATCTTTTATTGGTCATTATGTTGGGAAAAACTTTATGATTTCATGTTTTGTTTTGTTTTGAATAAAGATAATAGTTAAGGTTTATTTTGAGAATTTTTTTGGAAATGGTTGAATTTGCCTTTTCATTGAATTGTTATTTGTTTTAAAACAAACCGATCGGTTGAGAACTATTTCTGAGTTTCATTTCAATAAAAATGACTTGATGATGACTTTCATATGCTTCCGCTGTTGTGTTTATGTGTTCAATTGTTTTGGGATTTTTCGGGCTGTGACAATAAATCTATAAAAACTCTAAAAAAATATTGAATAGAAAAATTCTAAAATAAAATAAACAACATTATGTATATCATTTCAAAAATAAAATGAAAGTATTCTAAATAAATTTAAATATTATTTCAAATAAAAAAGTAAAAGAAAAATATTTTAAATAATTTTAAATATTATATAAAAAAAGTATTTTAAGTAAAAATCAGAAAACGTTTTAAAATATAAATACAATTCCTATTGATGGATTTTGAGAAGTAAAAACCTCAATTTCTTAAGGTGGAATTTTCTAAATTCCAATATTGTTCAATTAACGATCATAACCCCGCTCATTTTAATCTTTATTGTTTGCTTCATTTTTTAAGTTGAGAAATGATTAAATGAGACATTTGTTTTTATAAATTAAAATAAATTTTGAAACTCTTTAATTTAAGGACCATAATTTTTAAAATAAGATAATATAAGGTAAAAATATGGTAACCGTTTTAAAATGGGTGTTGTAGGGTGTAATTCCTTCCCTACGCACAAACGACTCCCGAACCTAACTTGATTTTCGTAGACCATTATTATTTTTATGGGTAAAATGCAAATAAGACCCCTGTGGTCTTTTCAAAATGCATGAACACCCCCTATACTTTGAAAATGGCAAATCGCACCCCTGTGGTTCCAATTTTTTTCAATCTGACCCCTCCCCTTCAATGTCAATAATATTCTTTTAGCCATAACTTCTTCGTTTGAACTCCGATTTGGATGATTCAAGATGTTTTGGAATCTTCAATTTGGGCTTTACATAATCGTCACTTCGAAACTTTAAATTCATCAATAACTAAAAGAGTTAACGATGTCAATCATACCTAATGTTTTGATGTTAATACAATCTTTTATTTATTAATGATTTCAAAGTTTTGAAGTTACATTTTTGTAGAGCCTGAAATGAAGATTCTAAAACATCTTGAATCGTCCAAATCGGAGTTCAAACGAAGAAGTTATGGCTAAAAGAAAATTATTGACATTGAAGGGGAGGGGTTTGATTGAAAAAAATTGGAACCATAGGGGTGCGATTTGCCATTTTCAAAGTACAGGGGGTGTTCATGCATTTTGAAAAGACCACAGGGGTCTTATTTGCATTTTACCCTATTTTTATTTAATTTGGTGATCAATCACACCTAAATATGGTTGATAGGGACTTCCACTTCATTTTCATATAAAAGACCCAATACTTTAGGATGTCGGCCGCTCCGCCGCAATCATGTTGTGACACTTATGTTTATTCCAAACTTTATAACTGTTCTATCATTTTTATCATTACAACAATTAGATGCAGAACAAAAGAAAAAAGCAACAACTCATTGAGAGGGAATAAGAGAGGTAAAGAGAAAAGTAAAGTTATTGAGTGGGAATGGTCAAAGCTAATACAAGAATGAACATGCTTATTGAGAGGGAATGTTCAAACACAACAATGATCACTTCAATATAGGCTAGCATGAACAGTAATTCAAATGAACTAATCATAGGAGTAGTAAAAATTTCTAAAGACCCCCATCCCCATCCCCCTCAATATCATTATTGTCTTTTTGCTTTAAAAAAAGAGAACACATTGCAATGGAACATTCATCTCAGTTTAGTTCATTGGGTTAAACTATCTTGTTTAAAAGATGAACTGTGCTTTCACAAGAGAAAATAGGAACGAAGAAGACAACTTTAGGGTCAAATGAACCTTCAACAATGAATATACATCTAGTAAGATTGAGAGAAAAACAAAAAATAGAAGAAAAAAACAAAAGAAATGTAGGTGATGTGATACAAAAGAAAAGTGTAAATTGACAATGAGATATGATAGGATTTGATATCAGTGAAAAGAGGATACAAACATGAGATGATGGTGAAATATCCTTCTCTTTAAGAATATGGATCTATTAAAAATGAAAAGAAGAGAAACCCAAATTCTCCGCTACCATATGCTTTTAGCTTCTATTTAAAATATGAATAAATCGAAATCCATTCCAAAATAAATCAAAAACACATAAAAAAAGTCCAAATCTAGTTGTAGAATTAAATGGGTAAGAATCCAAACATGAATATTCTTAAATTTACCACAACCCTAACAAAATATTGATCAAGAGCAAGAGAGAAAAATGAACTTTCACATAAACACAATAATTGTAACCAGAATAAAAACAAGTTGGTTGCAATTATCTCAACATTTGGTATAATAAGAACAAACTCACAGTCGTGCCTAGGGAAATCATCTCTGATGGATCTTTCGGAGAAAATGATATGTAATAACCACAAATTCCCAAAACATGGTAATACAATAATAAACAGCGGAAGCAAACTTAAACCAATAAATTCATCTCATTTCATTGAAAACATATTTATTATTCACAATTTCAATCGATCTTATTTGAAAACCCCAAAATCATTTAAAACAATTGTTCTAAAATTTCTCTATCAGACACGATGAAGTAAACAATTTATTATAAGACCAAAACACAAAAACTCAAGTTCAACAACTACCAAAATAAGAACAACATAAATATCCAAAAATAAACAATAAGAGGAGAAAATAATTCACAGGCGTGTAAAACCATGCCAACCATCCACCGCTCACAAACCATATCAGTGCCCATTTTTCTTCTTCTTTTTACGTGAAAAAAAGTGTAGCATCATGAGGTTACGCCCAATGAGTAGAAATTTTTTTAAAAAAAAAGGAATACCATGAGAAGATTCTTAAGTTCATTAAGTCCATAAACGGCCTCACAACTTCCAACAATTTCTCTCAACTCTAAAAGAGTCTAATTTTACACAATGCCTTAACTCAACTAATGTCCACAAACAAAAGTGAGTTTCTTGCTCAAAAGCATCAAACACGTATTTCCACGTTCAACCTTTTGAGGTATTCTTCTTATGTGTTTGCAAGACACACAAGAGAACCTACTTGTATATTCTTTCCCATTGATCAAATGGAATGAACCTGCCCCGTTAAGTGATATTATGTTGTGCACAACTATAACTATCCACTAATGACATATTCTTCACTAAGGAAGGCCTACTTAGTGCGAACCTCCAACCATGTTGTTTAAGGCACCAAAACAACATGATTTACCTAAAAATATCACTACTAGAATGTTTTAATAAGCCTAGGTCCAGTTTCTAGTTTAGAAAACATGTTTCTACTAAAACTGACTTTTAAGTGGCTTAAACTCATAAATTCAAAATTCTGGAAAAATAACATTTTCCCAACCTTAACATGAGCTAAAATCACTCAATATTACAAGCCCAACTCAAAAAGAGAGCTCCCAATGAATTTTCTACTAAAAAAGTAAC
Source organism: Gynostemma pentaphyllum (assembly GCA_028015215.1). NCBI lineage: Eukaryota > Viridiplantae > Streptophyta > Magnoliopsida > Cucurbitales > Cucurbitaceae > Gynostemma > Gynostemma pentaphyllum. The sequence continues at coordinate 15,803,556 of CM051353.1, read as the reverse complement.
ACTAGCCTAAACTAGTGTAGTTTTGATCTATTTTTTGTCACTAGGTGATAGTCTTATTTTCTAAATAAAACCAGCAGCAAAGTGGTCCTAATTCCACTTCCAAAATCATTCTAATACACTTAGAAATCTCCCAAAAATACCTCACAATTAAACTCACAACAATGAGCGTATTTCTAAGCTAGTTTCGGTTCTTAGTGGGCACTAATCCTCCAAAGTATAACATAATTCCAGCAGCTTCATAAGACTTAAATCATCAAGAAAATCATCTTAAAACATCATAAAAAATTCCACAAAATATCACAAATGATTATAACAACTAATGGGCAATACTAGCCTCTTAACATGCATGTTTTCATCAATTATAACATCCTTTAATTCAATAATTCTACATCTTTAAAATTCAGCTCAATGTCATACAATTCATGCTTAAAGTGTCTCTTATATACCAAAAATCAGAATAAATAATCCTTATTAATGAAAAAGAAAAGCAACAAATGATAATAATTAACCCTTAACTAATTCTACTCACCTTAAATTCTTGATTTTTTCAAGAATTCAAAGTCTTTTTTCCAAGAACTCCTACGACCTCTCTTGAAAGTTGAAGAAACCTTTCTCAAATTTCATCAAACAATTACCCACTGCAAGGAAGAGTCTTTCTACATCTATACGAAAAATATACGAAGTAAATTGATCAAGAATCCAAGAAAAACAAAATAGATCCGAACTGTTTATGGCTCATAACGTTTTCTATAGAAGTCAGATTACTATGAAATTATGCTCAATGGAAAGATAATGAAAAACCGATAGAAATAAGCAACTTACTTGCGTAAATCGAAGTTCGGATGAGGGAGTTATGGTAAAAATATTCTTGAAAAATTCATTTAGGCGAAAATTGAAGAATATTTGATAAATGGGTCTGATTTTCGGAAAAAAGGAGGGAGAAAGGAGATGGTTTTAGGGCTAAATCCCGATTTCAATTAGTTACGAAAATGCCACTGCATTAAAACGATCATAACTCATTCACCGGAACTCCGAATGATGATCCGTCAGTTGCGTTGGAATCGTAATAGCTAGACAATGAACATAATGTAAAAATATTAAATTAAACTTGTGGTTTTAATTTTGATATTTGAAAAATTACCAAAATACCCTTACGAGATAACGAGTTATTTCTCATTCAATTTATGAATCCAACTTCCTTGATATCATTTGAGAAAATAATATATAAATTTCTGATTTACATTTTATTGATAGTATTACTTGGTAACGGGTACAACATGATAGACGCAGTTAGCTTGAAGAAGATGATGGACCTGTCTGATAAACCAGTAATAGAAACTCATGATTTTGACGTAGATGCATACATATGAAAGGACTTCAATATTCAATGAAGAAGACGAAGGAGAGGAATTCGTATTTCATCTGTGCCCTAGGGAAAGCCAAAGACACATCTTCGATTTATCTCTTCTTCATTAAAGCCAAAGTTCAGATTCTTCATTTTAAGCCAGATAATGCAAAGGTGATGAGAAGATTTCAACAGTGATGGTGAATTTCATACAAACGAAGGAGAAGAAGGAGAAGTTTCGTATGAATTGTTATTTTTGAAATTTTTAGACGGGATTGCATTTCATTAAAAGTCAATCCCGTGTTTTCACTTTTTGGGCTTAAATTGATTGGATTTTTTGAAAAAATAAAAATTAACGATCCAAAATTTGGCCTAAAAATAAGTTGTATCCAAAACCATTTTAAAATAATTATAAATTAAACATCAACTCAACTCAATTGATGTTATTCCTTGAATCCAAGTCCATAAAATTGAATTTAGATCATGTACCAAATAGGCCCTAAGCTACCATAGTTGTTTTTGTCAATGAGCTACATATTAATTTTGTAATTACTTACTAAAAAGATTGTATTTAAGTTTATTTTCCTGCATATATTAAAAAATTGTGAATAAAAAATATAATTTTATAAACAGGTATATGAAACAAAATATAAAATTTGTCAATTTTTGTATAACTAAATTCCATTTACTAACTGTCAAACGAATTCTCAACTCAAACAGACAAGTTCTCATGACTTATTTTTAATTCCATCTCCAAATAAAGCTCCCACCTACTACACAGATGATGATTGGGTAACTTGCCCTGATGATAGAAGAAGCACAAGTGATTTTTGTATTTTTCTTGGTAATAATCTTATCTCTTGGTCCTCCACAAAGCAACGAGTTGTGTCATGGTCAAGTGTAGAATCTGAATATTGAGGTACTTTCAAATACAGCAACATAAATATTATGGCTTCATTCGCTTCTTCCTGAACTTGGCATCCCAATATCATATCCTCCTTTACTATTATGTGATAACATTAGTGCATTTCATCTTGCTGTCAATCCAGTTATGCATAACAGAAGTAAAGCATGTTGAAATCGACTTACATTTTGTTCGAGGGAAAGGTGGCCAACAAACAACTCATTGTTCAATATGTCCCATCTAATGATTAATTGGTGGATATCATGACTAAGCCATTGTCATCTCATCATTTCACAACTCTCATTTCCAAGCTCACAATTCAATCCCTGCCTATTCCCTTGCCAGTGGATGTTAAGAGAGAAAACAATGGCTAATCATTATTAGCTTTAATTTTAGCGTTGAGTCTTTATTAAACTATGATGCTCTTTTCTTCCTCTCCACGTTTATGCTCTTACTCTCTGTTATCAAGTCACCACTTATAGCCTGACACGTGTATTTCTATTTTACTATTAATACACAATTCGCGTACCTCGGTAAATCAATTAGCTGAGAGCATTTCTTTCCCTTTTCATTTTCTCCTCTGTCCCTTGCAAACTATTTTACAACTCTATAGTTTTTTTTATTGACATAAAGAAATTAATTTGTAAATAAATTAATTAGCGCTTGAGAGTTTTGTGGAAAAAATAACTTTATAATTATGCCGACTCCCAATTAAAAAATATATCTATAAAAATACTATTAGATTGTATTTAATAAAATCTAATGTTATTCGTTTCTAAATCTTAAAATTTATATATTACCTTCAATACATATAACTTAAAAATATAAATTTATCGGTCACATGCAAGAAATTTTCTTAACTACCTTACACAAATTCAACATTAACGCTCATATATATAAAACTTAAGAATTAAAATAGAATATTTAAACATATGAGGATTAAAACAAAATTATGGTGAAAGTTTAGGAATAAAATTTTAAACCTACGATTGTAAAGGTATATTTTTTTTTTATAAAACATAAATAAAAATTGCGATTTTTTAATTAATAAGAGTAGATTTATTTATAATTTAATTTATAAAAGATGAAATATCGCTGGAGACAAATCCATGTAATGATTGGACAAAATCAAATAAAATTAATTGGGAAGATAACAAATTTGTTTTTAAATTATTTGGATGGGTATTGGGCCGGTGAATATAATAAATGAGGATCCGATTTGGACCAATGATTGGAGGCGGGAAATGAAAAAATAAAATAAAATTATTAAAATTAAAATGCCAACAAAATGCAGCTAAAATCTCTATGTATTAGTTGGGTATTTGTTCAAAATAATTAAAAATCGAGTCATTTTCCACTATGATTATAAATTAGAATATATTAATTTATAATTTTGTTTGTACTATTAATGCAAGAATTATTAATGTCATACAGAAATAGAGATTGGGTTTATTTATTTTACAACGAAGAATTAGGAAATCGTTAAAAAAACATAACTACACTTACATATGATTAGTTATAATTACATTTTTCAATTTTTAAACTTCGAATAAATTATACTCTTAAACTTATTTAAATAAAGAAATTAAACTATAGCGCGAGATATTAAGAATCATATTTATATTATTATATGTGTGACCAAACATGTGGTTTAGAAATTGATAACCATTTGATATATATGAAAAGAAAAAAAATCAATTTTCGGTTGTTTTAATACCCAAGAACATTCAAATGAAAGAGAAATGAGAAGTGAGGAGAGAGGGACAAGATAGAGACTAATGAAAAAAAACCATACATTATAAAAATTAAATGGTTAATTGACCTTAAACAACAAATGTCTAATCATTGTGTAGGATGAGAGTACGTAAAAAAATTAGGGGTGTTCAAGAATCGATGAAAACCGTCAAATCGAACTGGACCGAATCAACCTGACCGGTTTGATCCTTCTATTTAAAAACTATTGGTTTATACAATTCGATTGTTTAAGAAACCGATGACATTGGTTTTGGTCCGGTTTTCAATTAAAAAAACATTTAAAACTGAACCGAACTATGCATTCGAAGAAATTAAAAAAAATATTCCTAATTCTTTATTTGCTTTATAGACTAGTTCATCGAGAGTCATAGTTAAAAGAAAGTCAAAGTTATTTTAAAAAATCCCAAAAAAAATTGTCTCTCCATTTTTGTTACAAATTCTATTGATATGCAATGTTATGCATTTCTTCCTTGTTTTAATTTCTTGTTAACGACCTGTTATCAAGTAAGACTATAAATAAAATACATTGGAAATTTATTTTACTCAAATGATGTTGATATTTTTAGATGATGTTAGACAGTCTCGTTATTACGATTCCAACGCAACTGACGGCTCATCATTTTGAGTCCCGATGTATGAGTTATGACCGTTTTTGCATAGTGGTATTTTTGTAAATACTGGAAATCGGGATGGAACCCTGAAACCTACTTGTTCTTCTTCCTTTAGCCGATAATCAACCCATTATTATCCTCAATTCTCCAATTTTCGCCTAAACATCATCTCCCGAAGTATTTTCGCCATAACTTCTTCATCTGGACCCCGATTTGTGCAAGTAAGTAGACAATTCTGATCATTTTTCCTTTATCTTTCCATTGGCATTGGTTTTGTAGCAATATGATTACTTTTTAAAGAATTATAATCCAAAAATCATTCATTTTGGTTATAGTTTCTTCGACTTTTGATCGATTTTTCTTCATCTCTTTGTCGTGATAGGTGTGGTTGTGGTGGTGAAGTTTTGGGAAGAATCGGAGGGTTTCCATTCAAGATTAGATTCAAGGTTCTTAAAGTGCTTGGAACGAAAGTTCAAGTTTGTGGAAAAGCAAGTTGAAGGTGAGTAGAACTTGTTAAATTTAAACTAGTTTCATTATTTTGTTTTCTTTGCTTTAAAAGTTTTACCTCTGATTTTTGGACATTTAATTGGGTGATTAAGTGCATGTTAAATAGGTTTAGGGACTGAATGTATGATTTAATAATTTGGAATAAAAGTATGCAAAATTTGGAATTAAAGAACGCAAATTTTGAATTTTATAATATTAAGGTTGAATATTAAAAAAAAAAAGATTAAATTGAAATATCTTTGAAATGTTAGAAACGAAATTGAAAAAGAAAAAAAAAAAACCTACATTGGGAAGCGTTCCAGTGTGTCACGTCGTTATCCACGACTCATACGCACGTGCGTTTCGTACACACATTCACACAGTGGGAAGAGCTTTTGTGGGGTCTGGATCCGGGTTTTCTTATTACATCAAGGACACATGGCATCATTCTAGAGTCAAACGATATGATTGAGTGGGTCCCACTACATGGTATTTTCTATTTTTTACCCTTCAAATTTTGGCTTATAATTTATTACCATAAGAGTTCATGAGAATTATTAGTCAAATTTCTTTATAAAAAAATTAAAAAAAGTTATTAAAAACAAAATAATATTTTTAAAATTATTAAATAAAGAATGGATTTTTTTTATATAATGAATTTATCAAAATCATAGACATTGAAATTAATAATTTGAAATATTACCGAATTTTTGTAAAGATCTGACTCTTTTATTTGAAAATATGATAATTATGGCGCAAGTGGAAGACTTTAAGTAAACAAAATGTGTAATGGGTATTAACCTTTCATAGTTTCAAAAGTACGGGAAAAATCCAAAACATCTAAAATAGTTAGGGTTGTGCATCCCCCATTCATAAATAGGCAATTCTAAGTTTCAAAGTTTAGGAAAATCCATAAATGAAGACAAAAGTATCGAATAAAGTTAAGTGCTCTCATGGACTCAACCAAAGTATGAAAGAACACATGTAAATAAGTCCATGGACTATAGAAGACTATAGTCCAACTTGTCGTCATCGCTCCAGAATTCATTAAATTAATGAACTAAAAAAAAAGTAAAATCTAACAAATTTTGAAAAATTAATAAATTATATGTCATAAGATCCAAATAAATTTTATAGGAAACATCAATGTGATTTTTACATGAGAGAAAAATTCAATGAAAACAAATCTATTAGTTTAAAGAAAGTAAAAAAGTGTTATTTTAAAAAAAATTGTTGTATTTAAAATCAAGCTTGAAAAAAGTACTATAAAGTAAAATTTATCTAAATTACTGAGTGTATTATTTTGTACATATTTTTTTTATTTAATTATGTAAAATAAATTGAGTTTAATGTAAGATATATTGAGTTTCATTTAAAAAATATTTTTGATTAAAAAAATGTATATATTTTTTAATTTTATCTTGTTCACTGTAACCTACTAAATGCTTATAATATTTATTTTTTCCTGTTAGAAATACCAAAGCGTCTCTTATTTACGGAGGAAAGAGCCACAAAATTGTAGAGGATTTAAGGAGGGATTTGGATGAGAATTGAATGTCAATGCTAATCTTAGGTTGAACCAAAAAATAAAATGAGTTTTAAAACCCCATTTCCATGGCCAATGCCCGCATACAAAACGCCTCCTTAGGATTCATCAATTCCAATCTGAGAAAATTAGTTCATAATGAAATATAAATTAGCAAAAGTGTTTATCAAAATAAAAATTAAAGCTAACTTGACTTAAATTCAACAATGGAGTTAATTAAAGAATAATGAATAAATAAATAATAATAATAATCTTAGGGTAAGAGTTCCAAATGAAAGTTCCTGAAGAATCTTTCGTTCATTTCTTTGCGTTCAGCGGTTCTCTCTTTCACGTTCTGCATCCTCTCACGTTCTCAGCCTCTGTCTTTTTTTTTAGGTTAAAATCCTCCCTCATCTAGGGTTCATTTTCTTAGTTTTAATCTCTCCATTCTTATGTTTCGAGCTTGAGCTTCTTCTTTAAAGCTATCAAAAATTTGATCTTAAGATAGATCCCAATGCTAGAATTGGTGTTTCTCACGTGGATCTGTTGAAACGGGCCCAAAATGACTGCTTTTCAAGCTGAAAAATGTGAGTATGCTGATCTGTCACTTCAATGAATCTATTGGTTTAAAATGTTGTAGCATTCTTCATAGTGCAAATTTGTCCTTTGTCAAAAACTATTTCTTTGTTTTTTTCTTCATGAAATTAGCAACTTGTTAGGACTTTTGTTTCACTCAAAATAAATAGGATTAAAATAAATACCTAAAACACACCCGATTAGAGATGTGCACAAAACCCGAGAAACCGGACCGAACCAGTCCGAACTGACTGGTTCGGTTCGGTTTTATAATTTAAATGGTTTATTTCGGTTCATTGAATAAGAAAACCGATTAATTTCGGTTTATTTTGGTTTTAATAAATACAAAACCGTTAAAACCGAACCAAACCGTAATAAATAAATAAATAACCAACCCTTTCCATATTATAAGTGTGAACTCTAAGTCCAACCAATATGAAAGGCAATGTCATCAAGTCGTGAAGCGTGCATCTAGTACAGCGTGTCATTTCTTCATCTTCGCATTTAATGTCTTTTCCATAGCTAGCCGTCAATTTTTTTTTCTTTATTAATTAATTAATATTATATTATTATAATAATAACCTAAATAATAAAAAAAAATCTCAATTTTAAACCTAAATCTTTATTTCTAAATTCTTTGCGCCGCAACCCATCGTTTCTTCTTCTTCTTCTTCTACATTTCTCTAACCTCCTTTGGCGTTCATCACTATTCTCCATCGTCTTCTTTCCTTTCATCAGATGATGTTTACCGCTCATGTCATGGATTAAGAATCTTTGCCTCCTAATTATCAAAATATATTATTCTCTTTCACTGTTCTTCATCTCTGTTCACTATTTTCTCCTGTAAATTGAGAACCGAAAAATCTAACCAAAAACCGACAAATCGGAGAAAATTGAAGTATTTTGGTTTTATAAAAAAAGATGGAATTGATCGGTTCATCCTCAATCAAAATCGAGTCTCTCGGTTCAGTTAACGTTTTTGTCCAAAACCAGACCGAACCTCACCGAGCACATCCCTACACCCGACTACCTTTTAGAATGTCAAAAATTCATGTTTTCTCAAAGTATGCCTAATTAAAGAATGAATGTGAAATGAGTTCAAAGTGTGTGCATTGTGGGAAAAGTTTAATAAGCTATTCATAAGCATGAAATTAGGATTAATAACTCTATTTTATAGAGTTATCAGCAGTCTTCGTCAATCTGTCAACAATCACCCAAATAGTGTCGTAACCCTTTGCCGTCTTTGGCAAACCACTAATAAAATCCATAGAGATCTCTTCCCATTTCCATTCAAGCACACTCAACGGGTTAAGACAACTCGGTGGACTCTTCCTCAAAGCCTTGACTTGTTGAAAAATCAAGCATCTACTCACATATTCAGCAATCTCACGCTTCATCCTAGGCCACCAATAATGATGTCTCAGGTCCCTATACATCTATCTTATTTAATGTATTTTATTTCGAATTCATTTTAAATTGGTGCCACAAACAAATTTTTTGTTTTGACTGTTTTATTGGTTATTAGATAAAAGGCTTCCATATTTATTTGGTTTACTCTGATTTTTATTTATGTTTTAAATGAGTCTCTTTATTATTTATTTATTTTATGGTTATTTTGAGTCGGGTCATCACATGTCATTACCATTTAATTATCACTTATGTATTGATTATGTTGATTTTAATTCTTTTTTTTTTTAATTATTGATCAATTTATCAATAATTCACTAAAACTAATACAATAAATTATTATAATTCAAAAAATATATTGTATACAATACATATACATTATTGATATTAATTTATATTATCTTGTTTATTAAAGGTGAAAGATTAAAAATAAGTTCAAACTTTATAAATATTAAAAACTCTATTTGCATATAGTTATTTACCAAATTATCATAAGCATTTTAATTTGTTTATGTTAATCATTCAACATGTTAAAAATGCCTATATTATTATTATTATTATTATTATTTATTTTCTCTTTTACCTCAATTAAATAAATATTTTATTACAATTAAAAATAATAAAAATGAATTTTCAAAATTGTTTTTTAATTATTTTAAAAAATATGAAGAAATTAAGTAATTGGAAATCTCATAAGTTAAGAAGTTAAAACTAAAACATATAAAAGTAGACAAGAAATATGTTAACTTTCAATTATTATAAAGAATCCACGTGTGATGCACATGTTAAAATACTAGTTAAAAATTCTTGGAACATTCTTAAGGAAGATTTTATGAGAATGTTCCAGGAATTTTTTCAAAATGGTGTAGTCAATAACATTATGAATGAAACGTTTATCTCTCTGATTCCTAAGAGGGTTGATGCTAGGGAGGTTAAAGATTTCAGACCAATCAGTCTTACTACGGGGCCATATAAAATTCTGGCTAAGGTTCTTGTTGATAGGATCAAAATTATCCTCCCTAAAACCATCTCCATTTTTCAGAATGCTTTCATTAGTAATAGGCAGATTGTTGATTCTGTCCTGATTGCCAATGAAGTAGTGGAGGATTGCAGAAAATAAAAAAGGAAGGGCCTCATTTTCAAGCTAGATTTGGAGAAGGCTGATGACAGGGTTGATTGGGACTTCTTGGATTCCATCTTTGAAGCTAAATGTTTTGGGAAGAGATGGAGGAAGTGGATTACGGGATGCCTATCATCGACTAGCTATTCTATAATTATCAATGGAAAGCCTAGAAGGAAGTTTAAAGCTTCGAGGGGTTTGAGGCAAGGGGATCCCCTCTCCCCTTTCCTCTTCACTCTTATTGCGGACTCTTTTAGCAGAATGCTTTCTTGTGCTGAGTCTTGTGGTTTGTTCAACGGTTTCCCTCTTGGGCGAAATGGCGGCTCTATCTCTCACCTCCAATTTGCGGACGATACCTTAGTTTTTTCCACTTTCAATAAGGATACCACTAACAACCTGACAGACTTGAGGAATTTTGAAAGTATGTCAGGTCTTCGCTTCAACCTTGAAAAGTGTATTGTTGTGGGTATCAATGTGGAGGACTCGCTTGTGCAAAAGGTAGCTGAGTCTTTCGGGTGCAAGACCTCTTCTCTTCCTATGTTGTATCTTGGTCTCCCTTTAGGGGGTAACCCTCGGGCTATTTCTTTTTGGGATTCTGTGATGGAGAAGATTTATAAAAGACTTCATAGGTGGAAGAACAGGGTTATTTCTAAAGGTGGTAGACTAACGTTGGCTCAATGTGTCTTGAGCAACCTCCCAACTTACTATCTCTCTGTTTTTGCCATCCCCTCTTCTGTGGCTAAATCCATTGATCAAATGATTAGGAATTTTCTTTGGAGAGGTGTGGATAATAATGGAGGCTCAAACCTTGTCAAATGGGAGATTGTTTCTCAACCTTTGGAGCTGAGAGATCTTGCTGTTGGCAATATTTTGAAAAGGAATAAGTATCTTTTCCTTAAGTGGTTGTGGAGGCTCCCTGTTGAGATGGATTCTTTATGGGCCATCACGATAAACGCCTTCCATTCAGTTTTTAACCATGGCTAGCTTTCTACTCCGAACAATTCTGCCACTTATCAGAGTCCGTGGAAAGCGATTGCAAAGCTTCATCCTCTCCTCCTTTCTTTGTCCGTTTTTAAGCTGGGCAATGGTGAAAGAATTAGGTTTTGGATGGATAATTGGACAGGTAGGAGTTTTTCTTTGAAGGAAAATTTTCCTCTAATCTTTAATCTTCATTCTAATCCGAAGGCCTTTGTCAAAGATTTGTGGGACGACCATTCCTCCTCTTGGAATCTCAGTTTGCGAAGAAATCTAAAGGATGAAGAGATAAGTGAATTCGTCTCCTTCTTTGAGGCTATAAATGTTTACAAACCGAACACTATGCAGGATGCCAGATTGTGGACAGGGGGTGGTGGAGTCTCTTTTTCTTGTAAGTTTGCTCTTAATTCTCTTTTCAAGTCTCCCCCTCTCTCCCTCCAGAGGTTATTAAAGTAATCTGGAAGGATGTTTATCCCAAGAAGATCAAAGTGCACTTATGGACCATCTTCCAAGGGGGGCTAAATACTGTTGATAAACTTTAGAGGAGGTTTCCTTCAATGGTTCTCAATCCCAATCGTTGTGCTTTATGTTGTGAGAATGTGGAGGACCCTATGCATCTTTTTTGGAGCTGCTCTTTTACGTCCTCCCTGTGGCGTGCTTTATTTAACATTTTTAATTATCAAGGCTCGTGGCCTCTCTATCTCCATCAGCTTTTGCACGGTTTTTTGTGTGGTGTCAAGCTTAGAAAGCAAGCTTCAATTCTTTGGCGCAATGCTATCAGGGCTCTTTTGTGGCTTGTTTGGTGGGAGAGGAATAATAGGATTTTCAACGAAAAATCTTCGGATCATACGCTGATTTTGGATCTTATCATTAGACATAGATCTTTGTGGTCGGTAAATTCTAAGTTCTTTTGTAATTATACGCCTTCCCTCATTGCCCCCAACTGGAAAAAAAATTTGTAATCCTAGGTGGCTTCTTTGTTTTTTGTTTTTCATTTATCAATGAAATGTCTCTTATTCAAAAAAAAAAAAAAATAGAGGAAATGTTGATGTAGAGAATTTGAACTAGGAATCTCATGCTCTAATATCATATTAAATCACTAGGTGTTTGGTTGGTGAAATGAAAATGAGAATGTAAGTGATGTTCGTTTCCCACTTGTTTTTTCTATAGGCAAAGACATCCTATATATTCTCATGTATATACTATTGGATTTGATATATCATTCTTCTACACTCACATCATTTTCACTATATATTTTCATTCTCATTCAATTCAAATACATACATTACAAATTTAGACTGCTTATCCCGATTAGGTATGATAAATTCAGACTATTTATTCTTATTCTCCCAACCAAACACCTATTAGACCGAAAAATTTAAACGGTTGAAGGAAAGGAAGAATTAATTTAACTTGGGGTAATAGTTAAATTCTGTTCATTCGTACGTTGTTTTGGGTTTTGGTCCAGTTTCTGTGTTAGCGCACTCTCTCACGCAAACTAGTTGGCGAGGGTTGGCTCTTACCCCTCTTATGAGAGCGATGGCGATGTTGGCTTACTCAAATCATGTCACGACATCTTTAAAAAACATCTAATCTCAAACTTGTATACTTTGTTTTGTTGTTGATGTGTTTGCTTTGTGGGTTGATTAGTGTCGTTGCTGATTTTCCTAAGAATATAGTGTTTGTTTGTGGGATTTGGATGGAGGGAATGATATCGTCGGGTACCCATATCGATATTTGTCTATCTCGGGATTCTTAACACTTATAAGTTGTGACATTCGAAATTTATGGATTTTCTTCATACCCATAAAATGGATGAGATAGAAAGATATAAAAGAGATGAGAGAGAATTAAATTACTCTATAATACATTAATTATTGAAGATTTCATAGAGTATACTATTGTAACATCAAACACAAACATTTTATTTACAAATATATTATTCTATCTCATTCTCATACAAACTTTGAAATAAGGAAATGGTCAATTACTGAAATAGTATATTTTTACATATTAATTATTGAAATGTCAAAACTTTTTATAAAAATTACTCAAATAGCATAAGTTCAACTTTTTATAAAAATTACTCAAATAGCATAAGTTCAATAATTTATTGAACTAAAGAAAAAGTAAAAAAAGCAAATAAATTCATTGAAAATAATAATGAAAAATAATCAAATAGTTCGATAAATTATTGAAGTTAAACTTAAAAAAGTAAAAATCAAAAAAATTTATTGAAAATACCCATGAAAAATAGTAAAATATAGTTCAATTATTTATTGAAATATAATTATGTTATTTGAGTAATTTTTAAAAAGTTCTGATATTTTAATAATTAGTATGTAAATTTATGTTATTTGAGATAAATTCTAATGAAAAAATTACCCCGAAAAATTGTATTCTTATATGGGTAAGGTCTAATTCATTAATTGTACGAGTTTGAAAAGACTTGGTCTTACTAATGAGAGAAAATTATGACTATGTAGTATATATTATCCTCACTCACAAGTATGTTAAATAATCATATATTTTTCTTATCTTAAACTACAAAGAACTTATGAACACAAACTTTGACAAGAGGATAAATAAGAATATATTCAAGTAATCATATAGAACTATAATAATAATAATAATAATAATAATAATAATAATACATTATTATAAAAAAATAATAATAATAATACATGACTCGTTTGAATGAATATAATTTTTCTGAAATAACATGGCCTCTACTCATCCAAAATATATATATTGATAAAAAATATTTGACTATTTTAAAAACCTTTATTTTTCAATAAAAATTACCCCAAAATGAAGAGGATAAATCGAAAGATATTTTGATGTCACATATTAATTTGTTCTTTTCCAATCATTTTGACAATAATTTCCAAAAATAATGAAATTCAAATCAAATCCAAACAAAAAAAGCGAAACTGATTGATAGTTCAATTTACCAGGCTTAACACATGAGCTAAATGTCTATTGAGAAGTCCCTCTCCACATTGCTTTCAATTTCCCATCACTTGCCTTTTTTTTTTTTTTTGGCTTCACCAAGAGAAAGAAAAAAATAGTTTACCATTTTAATTTTGAGTGGACAAGATTTACATTCATGCATATTTTTATTTTAGACCAGAGAGAAAATTTAAACCTCTAATTTAATAGTTGAAATATAAATATTATCCTATCTGTAGCCAACGTAATGTGAGAGAATACAAACCTTAGTTAAATTCCTTAGTGCCAACTTGATATTTTTTTTTATCTAGATAAATTGACATTCCTCCGTACCAAATTGATATTTTTAACTTTTTTAAGGGGCTACAATTCTAATAAAAGTGCGATGAAATATTATAAGTAACGGGTTTAAAAAGATTACAATTTCAATAAATTATATAGTACATTCCTATGAATACTATTAATCAAATTTATCGTCGATTACATAACAAATGAACCGATTACTATTTATGAAACTGATCAATAGTGAAAGTGATTAATGATTTATTTGTTTAAAATTATATTTATAATTACTTCTTTAAATAAAAATGATATATTTACAATTTATTTATAAATATACAAATAGTATGAATATTTTAAAAAATAAAGTTATTCGATGATTTTTTCTCTCATTTATTCATTTTAGAAAGATATACAAATAAAAGTTATATCTCATTATTTCAATATAGTTTTTCTTTATTTTTTTGGGTGATACTTAAACAAGCCCATATGTAAGTTTTGTATTTTGAAATCATAATTGTCCTTTATCCATCTGATTTTTAGTATGCATTGGAGAAGCTATATAAACGAAAATAGTAGTATATCAAGAAAGGAAAAATCATATAAGAAGGTGAAAAAAAATAGGGTAAAGTACCTATTTGGTCCCTGAGTTTTAGAGGTCTTGTTTATTTGGTCCCTGTGTTTTTAATTTGTGTCTAAGTGTTCTCTGAGTTTTTTATATTGTGTCTATTTGGTCCAGGTTGTCCATGAGTTTTGGATATTGTGTCGATTTGGTCCCTAGATTTTCAAGAACTATTATAAATACGTTTAATTAGTCCTTAATTTAACATATTCGTTAACTTCTTAACAGAATGTTGACTTAACGCCTGTATAACATGTCTATTTGGCCAAAATACGAACATATGATTAAATATTACTTCAAATCTTTCATCAATCCAGACCTAAGATTTGAAATAATAATTAATCTCATGTCTGTATTTTGGTCAATTAAACATTTTTCGTCAGCGTTAAGTCGATATTATGTTAATGAGTTAACAAATGAAGGAAAAATTAAACTTATTTCTAATAATGCAGGGACCATTTAGACACAAATTGAAAACTCGGGGACCAAATAGACACAACATCCAAAACATAGGGACCACTTAGACACAAATTGAAAACGCAGGGACCAAATAGACACAACATCCAAAACTCAAGGACTACTTAGACACAAATTGAAAACGTATGGACAAGATAAACACAACATCCAAAACTCAGGGACCACTTAGACACGAATTGAAAACGCATGGACTAAATAGACACAATATTTAAAACTCAAGGACCACTTAGACACAAATTGAAAACTAGACGCAACAACTAAAACTCAGAGACCACTTAAACATTGAAAGTGCGAGGACCAAATAGAGACAACCTACAAAACTCATGGACCAAACGAGTACCTTACCAAAAAAAAAATTATAGAAAAGTGGGGGAAAACCCCCTTCTTTCTCTCTTTTGTGAAGTGAAAGTTGGGCTCAATTTCCCTACTATCATTTTGATTGGGCTTAACTTGAAAGCCCAATATAACTCAAAAAAATGAAGCCCAATTAGGTGGGAGAAAAAAGGATGATCCAGTCAAAGTTCAAGGCCTATTCAATCTTCACGTCTCATTTTCAGTTTACTTTCTCAAAATTAATCCATAATTCCTAGGGTAATTTTCATAAATATAATTACCATTTTAACCATTTTTTTATTGGCCCTTTTAACCATTCAAACTATGCAAAATACCTTCGTATTACTATAATTTTTTCAATGCATCTGCATGTGAAAACTTTTAATTAAGAGTAAAAAAAAAACTACAATTTTGTTGAGTTTTTTTTTTTTTTAAATCAAACTTAATTTAGAGTAGGTGTGATATTTATTATTTTAATTTCATTTTCTTCCCTTTGCTTTTCCTCATAACTTTAAATCTTTCATCTTATTTATATTCAAATTATAATTTTTAAGGTTAAATAATATGTTTTATATCATTAAAGTGATTTAAAAATTAATTTTTTTTTATGTCAGTCTAGATTTGAACTTATGATTAGATAGTTGTTTTATTTACCAAGTTAGAGATTCAAATACACTTTTTTATGTAGTGTATAACAAAATTAAGGTCCAAATTAATTCAAAATAAAAATTAAGGTCCAAATCTACGATCATATGAGTCAAAAATATTAATTTATACGGCGAAATTACTCAAATAACACAACTTTTGAAATTTTACCAAACTAGTTTATTACTTTTAATATTCACTATTTTTTATTTTAAATTGAATAATTGTCGTCTAAATAGGAACTAAAATTCTCATTTACTAAATTAATTATACATTAAATCATCAAAGTAATATATTTCTTTTAGTTCACTTAATCATTGAACTAATTCAATAAATTAGTGAATTTCTATTTAAGTAAATAATTAAAAGTATATATATGTATATAATTTTTGAATACTTATTTAATCAGTTAAGTAATGTTTATGATACAACCATCAAATATATAACTTAAACTAAAATTTATCAACCAAAATATAGTTGAAATTGTTAGATATCTGCTACTTTTCCATTCATTCGAATATTCAAATCTCCACTTTCTAATTTGATGTAAAAAAGAAAAAAACCAAAATTCTAAGTAACTATAATATTGAGTCCAATAAATGAATTTGAATATTTGTTGAGATAGAAAGAGTTTTCTTCTTCATTTGTGGCCAGAATGGAAGCTTACTATGGATCAGATTCACCATTTTTTTTGAAGCTTTAGCTTGAAAACCAGGAAAAAAAAAAGTTTCAACTTTTCCCGCCATAACAGATGCTTGGGCTTACTCTGCTCAACCATCTTCTTCCTCCAATAACCCAATTCAAATGTCAAGCTTCACTTCCCAAATTCCCATCCCTAACCCACTTTTCCTTCCATCAATTTTCACTAAAATCTCTAAATTCCCAGTTTCCAGCACAACGATTCTGTACGTATCCTTCTTCTTCGACTTCGATTTCGATTTCATCAGGTTTCTCTTTGCCTGAGGATGAATCCGATGATGAATTGGATCGTCTATTGGTACTTTTACCTGAAGAAATGCGACGCAGAATTAGGGAGCATGAGGAGTCTCATCAATTGATGGAGGTGGTATTGGATTTGGGTCGGAAGCCATTGGCCCGGTTTCCTTCTGGAGATTTCTTGCTGTCGGATTCACAAATAACTTGTGATGATTTACAGCATGCTACTTCTAAGGTAATTTTCGGAAAAATTATTCAATGTAATCGTCACAATGTCACAAAACCACCTTTTATTTCTCGTATTAAAATTATACTTCTTATTCTTATGAGTGAGAGGGTCATATTGTAGCGGTCATGTTGAATAATCTCTCTTGAGTTCGGGCCTTTGTCCATGCCCTGTTTGAGGATAGGTTGATTTGGAAGTTAATATCCTTATTAAGATTGAATTTTTTTTTTTTGATAGGAAACTGAAAATTTCATTAAAAAAAAGGTAGTCACAAAAAAACGGGTGAAAAGATATCAACCCTCACCAACTGGATTACATAAAATTTTTCCTGTCAGTGTTAATAAAAAAAAGGTCATAATTACAAAAAACGGTGGACAAAGAAGCTAAAAGCGACACTTTATAATTAAGATTGAAAAATTAGGAGTGTTGTGCTTCTATTTAGGGGTGTAAATCGGTCGGTTTCGGTCGGTCGGTTTCGGTTTTAGTCGGTTTTGCACAAAAAAACAGTCACCACCGACGCTGACCGAAAATTTGGAAAAAGAGATTGGCACCGACCGGCCGACCGATCGGTCGGTCGGTTTTGGTCAGTTTAGGCTCGGCGATCGGTCGGGGTGGTCGGAGTAGGCAAAAAAAAAAAAAAAAAACCGACCGAATTTGGTCGGTTTTGGGTAATCCAAAACCGACTCCGACCGAATTGGTCGGTTTCTCCAACCGATTTTATCGGTTTCGGTCGGTTTCTTCGGTTTCGTCGGTTTTTCGGTTTTAACTTACACCCCTACTTCTATTCTATCAATGTAGAATGTATAATAGAAATGTTGGGTGTCGTTACTCATAAATAAGTGCGATTGCGATTGGAAAACAAGTTTTCTTTTGCTGGTTAGGGGGGGCTTAACGTTAGTTGTCTCATTTCAAGTGATTAACCCATTATGCACGCTCACTTAGCGGTATTCCATTAGTCTCAGACCTTCGTTACCCCACATCAAATTAGAACTTGGATTAATCCTAAGAACATAGTTTGATATATCTTTCTCTAAAAAAAAACATTGTTTGAAATAATTGACAAAATTTATTGTGCATCTTTGGCTATAAACAAAATCAAGGAGATCGCATTGTATTCTTCAAACATGAGAGAAGGTAAACCAGCCATCCTCATGTGTTGATGATATTACATTTGTTGGAGATGATGACATTGAGAATGATCCTTAAAAGAAAAGGTTTCACAAGGCTTTGAGATAAAAGATCTTGGCAAGTCAAGATACTTTCTTGGTATGGAGGGTACATGGTTGACCAGGGGAATATTTTTCTCACATAAGGAAGACGTGATGATCAATTATAGGAAAGCTGGAATGATGAGATGTAGAGAAGGAGATGTAGTGATTTAAGCTAATAAAAACATCAGGAAATCATGAACCAAGATGCTCATATAATATAATATTCCTAAAAAAAAAACACCGGGAAGGAGACTTCTATTTTTCCAATATACAAGTTTATAACCTCTCTATCCTATCTTTGCTCTCTCAATTGTAAATTTTCTTGCTTGCCTTTTATGATGCTTTAAGAAAAACAATCCATTATTTCATATTTACATTATGTTACTAAGCAACACCACCATATAACCATAAAATTTTTAAAGCTGTTCTTTTCATTTCATCTTTAATAACTAGCTAAATTCCCCGAGTGACTATTCTATTGACAAATGACCAATTGGTTGGTGCACAGGACTCGTCAAAGCTTCAAATCTTTCCATCTTTACACCTGTAAAAAAAAGGTTGAGTCAGTTTGAGTTGAATTTTTAATCAATTATATACAATTTCATGATGGCAGGTTGGTGACTTTGCTACTGACAATAGGGCTGGCATCAGTAGAACATTGCATCGCATTAGTGCCATCAGGAATCGAAAGGGTGCAATTATTGGTCTAACTTGTCGTGTGGGTCGAGCAATAACAGGAAGTGCTATCTTGCTGAGGGATTTGATTCAAGATGGGTCCTCTTTGTTACTCATTGGACCTCCAGGGGTCGGAAAGACCACAATTATCAGGTTTGTAAACATTAATTTTTTTTATATTAGAAAACATTAACTTATTATGTGGGTTATTAGAAAGTCCAAGAGATTTTGAAACCCAATACCATGTGATTTGTAGACCACTATTTCTGGCCAACAAAACCAGGGTACCTTATGAATGTTAATTAAGTAGTTTAACTTAGAGAGAAATAGTTCATGATTTTGTTTTGCGAAGATACTTTTTGGTGTTACTTGGCGATAAGAAAGTAGCTTCAAGTTTTCATGTATTTTGAGATAATAGCAATTTTAGAAACTAACAACTTATGAAACAAAGTAATTGTTAGTATCCATGGGAGAGAGGAGGGAGGTTGGTTCAAGAAAGGAAAAGCGGCAGTTGGAGGGAGCCTGTGATGGAGTATTGGAAGAACGAAACATCTATGCCACCCTGGGGATGGAAGAAGAATTATGTTTTGGAAGAATTTTTAAAGTGGAGATTAGCCAGTCTGTATAAGATGCAACCAACGGGGATATCTATGGTTCCATTCCTCTTTTTTTTTCCCAGTAAAAAGCAAAGGTTAAACCCTTTTTTAAATTGACAGCAACAAGGAACTCATTTGATGAAGATATCTATGGAAAATTCCATTCTTCATTTTGGGTTTTTCATTATCCAAATTCCTTTGTGATTACACTCTTGTAACTAACTCCTTTTTTATTTTTGTAAATCCCTATTGGGGGGGATATAGATTTTTAGTTGCATCTTTTCACTAATTAAATTATTTAAGTTAAGATTTATAATGTCCCATCTCAGAACTTAAATTGCTTCCTACACTTAATGGAGCAGGAGCAAAATAAATATTTTGACCCTGTGCTTTTACTTGTGTAATTTTGACCAGTTAACTTCGGCTTGAGTGACTGATTTGCGTTTTCTGTCAGTTTGATTATTTTTCTGACATATCAATGTATCATCTAAACTCAGTGGCAACTCCATGTTTGCACCCAATTAATGAAATGTGGAGTAATACAGTGGGTTACTTTTTGTAGGGATATAGCCAGGATGCTTGCTAATGATTTCAAGAAGCGTGTGATGATTGTAGATACCTCCAATGAGATTGCTGGTGATGGTGATATTCCTCATTCAGGAATAGGTGATGCTCGTCGTATGCAAGTTCCAAACTCTGATATGCAACATAAGGTATGATATGAAAATCTATTTTTGCACTTTTTTTTAAACTAACAAAGACTCCATTCCAAGGTACTTACTTTGACCATATATTTAATCTGGTTGATAATTTGAACTTTTTTTTAGTATAACTTACTCTTGGATTTGTGTATTTCTTTAACCAGTGAAAGATCATGGTAAGCATGTGTGAAACGTGAAGATCCTTCATTAGCCCTTACATAGCTTTCCTTAAAGTGTCACAAAAATCTTCCATCTACTCTTCCCTAGATAGGTAATGGTATTTTATACATGGTCCAATTGAAATGCATCAAAAGATAACTGATGCTTGACGCTATATATGTTTTTCCATAATATATGCCCACAATATGGTCTTACAAATGCTTTATTATTATAATAAAATTTCACGTTTGTAATTGATTCGTATTTTTCACTCCCCTGTCCCCACATGTTATGCATTTAGCTGTACGGTTGTGAGTTGAGTGCATTTTCATCCATCTTATTCCTGTTTTTTGACCTCACATATTTTTATTTATCAGGTGTTAATTGAAGCAGTTGAAAACCACATGCCTCAAGTAATTATTATAGATGAAATAAGCACAAAACTCGAAGCCATGGCTGCAAGCACCATAGCACAACGTGGTATTCAGTTAGTTGCTACTGCTCATGGAATTACAATCGAAAATTTGATCATGAATCCATCACTAGAGATGCTTGTTGGAGGAATAGAGGTGAGTTGTTCTTATTTTACTGCAATCTTCTGACTACTTTAAATCATTCAAACACTGTGGTCACCATATATATTTTAGTAAACAATTTTTCTAAGCAAGAGACGCAATTGCACGAGGTCTTAGTATCCAATTTTCTGTTTTAGATATAGGAGTTTCTAATGTTTATTTTTGTTCTCTCTTTTTGGAAATCTATCTTTCTTTCAGCCTCTTTGTAGGTGGTAGAGCGTTTTGTTTAGTCTATTTGGTTCATTAATTTTTCTCAATTACATTGAATAGCATGGTTCTTGACTTCTGAACCTTCAAATTAGTATGAAAGGAAAAAAGTTTTTTTTTTAAGACTACTTTGGTTATAAAAGTTCTCCCTTAGCCTTAGGTTTATGAACTCATCAACTTGAGTACTTTTTTTCTTAGCTTCAACAAAAATAAGCTGATAATTATTTTATTTTGTGATTATTTTCTAAAACGTCAAGTTTGTCTATTCCAGTCGGTTAATAAGATCATTTTGTAGAGTGTAACTCTTGGGGATGAGGAGGCAAGCCGCAGACGTGTTCAGAAGACAGTGCTGGAAAGAAAAGGACCCTCAACATTTACTTGTGGAGTAGAGATCAAATCGAAAACTGAGTTGAGAGTTCATCGTAGCCTTGAAGCAACTGTTGATGCTATTCTTTGTGGTAAAGAATCCCTATTTTATTCCCTTGAGATCCTCGTCACAATTTTTTTCAAAGGAATTTTTTTTTTTGGTTAAGGACCTCGTTACAACTTTCAATTATATATTTTTTAGGGAAATTGCATAAGCTACCCCTAAACTATAGGGGTTGTAACGATTAGAACCTTAAACTTTTAATTTGAACAGACCCCCCTAAACTTTTTAAATGGACCTATATAAATTTAATTTGACAAATTATCCTCTTTAGATTATTAATTTTTTAATTAGTATTATAAAATCTGTATGTGGCCGGGTCCCTTAGGGCCCAGTCCCATTCTTAGATCTCGTCTTTCCTTGCCCCTGTGACGTTCCTCATCTCTACAATGATTTTTAGGGTATAATTTAACAACTGAAGAGGGTAATTTGTTATATTAAATTTCATGGATTGAATTTCAACACATTAGAGAATTTAAGGGGCCAATTGCTCAAATTGAAAATTTAAGGGTGTAATTGTTACGACCTTTATGTTCATGGTCGTTTGTGTAATTTTTTTTTCTCTACAAATCATTTGGAAATTTGAAGTTGCATGCCGCTACCCCTTTCAACTTATTATTATCACTTTGTTTGTGAAGGCCGTTTCCCTAATGTTGAAATTCGAAAGCTAAGTTCTTCAGAGGAGAAAGAAACTATACAAAGTGATACTTTTATTTCCAGTTCCTCCCATAAGAAGATTGAGGTTCCAGTTGATGCTTCAGATGTGTGTTATGAGAAAAGTAAAGGCCAGGATCTTGATGAGATGACGTCTGAGGTCGCTTCAACCATGGGAAAATACTCTACAGAGGAAGATAGGATGCATCTTCGCCTGTTTGTCTATTGGGTAAGTTACCATATCTTTCAACCTTGTCAAATGGATGCAATGGCCATCGTCTCCATCCCTAGAGCTGATGTTAAAAATTAATGTGAAGTTCTGTGTTCTCTGATTATATTTAAAGATGATCACTTGTAAGTTGCTTTGCAATTGCAACAAACTAGTTATTATGTGTCTCTGCTAGATTTTATCATTATCTAGTTTCTTCTAATGCGGCAGAAGTTCGATATTGTTTTCAGTTCTCCAATCTTCTGTTAAAAACTGTGAAGAACTATATAAAGAAACACTTTAAACATCGTTGCCTGTAATTACAGCATCTTTGAAAGCTCTGTTGAATTTTGACACACAAAATACTCAACATGGAAGCCCAATAGGAGTTACATTTAAAGAGAAGAGGGCTTGTTGATGGCCTTTCAATTTTTTGGGATTGCTTACTACCCATCCCTCTTCCATCAGAATAATCTGCCTGCTTTCAGTGATATAAATCATGGCTACGTATTTAGAATCACTTTGAATCAGATGATCAATTTTCAAAATCTTATAAAACATCTCCAATCATAGTAAGGTCTTTGTTCACTAAACTCTTGAGATTATGTTAGGGTCCCTTTTATTTACTGATTGAAAGCTCAAAGTTGGAAAGCTCAAAATTTCATCCATGGTAGAAATAGAAAAGAGACTAAGAGTTCTCAGAGAGGCCTATCTCTCCTAGCAGGCGTAGATGCCTGCCGCAGTAATTTCCAACTCCCTGACTTCCCCAGGAGCACTCCTTAACAGAACTCTCTATTTGTTTTTTTACATTTACCCTCACTTCTTTCACTCTCACACTTCAAGGGTCATTAGCGCCGCCTCGCTTCCGTGGGCTTCAGTTGGGCCGGTTGTCTCTAAGTTCGGTTCACTTTGGGCTATCTCTTTCTTCTTATTTAACATGTCACACGAATGGGCTATTGGGTTACATGTTAACCGAGCTATTACTTCCAAAATAAGCTCATATTGGAATGAGCATAGTGAATGTACACTGTTGGTTATGGAACTTATTAAAGATGCAGTTATTTTAGGTACTGGAAGCAAGTGTACTCCAAGGAATCAAACAGTTACAGATGAAAGATGTGGCCATTGAGTTTACTGATAACATCAGTGAGGCAGATGCACTTCTGGCCTTGCAGTCCAAGCTTAAGAAGAATGCTGGGATTCAAGCTGCTGCTAAATCTCATGGCATACCTGTTTATATGATTAAGGTATTAAAATTTCTCCATTTAAAAGGCCACAAAAAGGTGTTAATATTTTCTCTATTTAAAACCCACGATATAATTGGCATTGTTTTCATTGTGTTTTCCGCCTCTCTTCCTTGTAGACAGGTTCGTTAGTGCACATCACAAAGGCCTTGAGGTCTTTAATTACAGATCAAGAAGACGAGGAAGAAGATTTTGAATCACTGGACATGATAAAACCCTCGGAGAAGATTGATGCTTTGGAGGTATGGCTGATTTTTATTTTATTTTATTCTAAATACAATTTCGGCTATTGGTGTAGACTGTGCTTGCAAACAAATAAAATCATATCTCCATGCTGAATGGTTTCATCTAAGATATTTACAAATAAACCCCAAAGGAGGTATAGTGAACTAGTTGGTTGGATGACGGGTATTTGATATGGTTTTAGCAAATAAAATGGTGTCTCTTTATGATGTATGCATGTGCATATGAAGGTAACCATCCTGAGAGAACAAATGAGAACCTAGCCCAAAAATGTATTTACTCTTTTTTTTTTTAGATTCTGATATTTTCTTCCCTGTGGAGGACTAGACCTTGTGTAGTTCCTCTTGAAACATATCCTGAGATGAATTAGAACTGGAAACTGAGGTTAAAGCTCTCAAAGTATGCCCTTTTTCGGGCCATTACTATTTGACTTGTGAGTTCAACCTTAATTATTCCCCTTTTTTTTAAAGCTATCCTCTAAACAGTCTCCATTGCCGTTGCATGTCGACATTTTGATGACTGCCTATTCTCTAAACACTAATATCACGCATGTAAAATTGTTTACCACCTCTCAGGAAGCCAGAATGGCGATTGAGCAGATAGTTATCCCAAAAGAAGAGTCTGTTGAGCTCTTGCCTAGACCATCCCACATCTTATCTCTGCAGATGGACCTTATTTGGAAGTACCATCTTGAGGCAGAAAGAATTGGCACGGAGCCGAATCTACGTCTCCGAATCTTACCTTTCAATGTTAACGTGGATGAAAACGTGAAAACTGTAGGAAAAGTTGATCCTGCTAGCAAGTTAGATGACTTCATTGCTTCCAATGGTGACACAAATGGATCTCTATACATTGTGGACAAGTTACCATTACTTCCTGATTAGTTTTTCAAGATTAGCTTGTATCCTACACATATAGCATGCTCATAAGCTTCATCTGCAAGATCATATTTCATCTGATGTTGTATTGTAGCTGCATAATGCATGTACTCTTGCCTTTTTTTTATTATTGTAAGTAATTAGGTTTTCAAATCCATGAAATTTCTGTGATGCTTGAAGTTACCGGGGGGATCATATGAACGATCAACCCATCGTTCTTCGAAATCAATTACCACCATGATCACGGCCAAAATGTGGTGATAAGTTAATTTTCATTCTAATAATTTTATTTAAAAAGTTCAATTAATTTTAATTTCATTATCCTTACTTGAACCAAAAAAACATGACAAGAATGATACATGAACCAAAACATAATGTCTAAAAACTATTCAAAATTTAGAAGATGCAGATAGCAGTAAAAAACAACAGAACTTGAAATTTATTTTAAATATTAATAGAAATATGAAAAACATCAATAAGAAAATTTTAATTGTTTTTGTACATATCCAATTTGACTGCTTGAAAAAGAAAATTTCTCCCCAGGCTCTAAAGGTACTTTATTAACAATTTCTTTTGTAGACACCGTATTTTGTCCGGCCTATTTAATTAAATTATTTATTTTAACAAATTATTTAATTTCATTTAAAATCATAATAAAATGTAAAAGATTATATCATAAACTAAACTGAAATGAATTATTACAATTCACTTCAGTTTAAAACCCATAGAATTGTGATTTTCAAAACCACCCTAATTAATTTGATATCTTAATATTAATAATAAGAGGGTATTTTTACCCTAAAAATTAATTTGATATTTTACTTTAGCTCATATCAATTATCGATTTTAAATAAAAACTCAAATATTAAAATTTATGATTAAGTGTAAATTAAAGTCGAAATTTTATAACTTATTTTTAACCTGTTATTTTTATTTATTTTGTTAAAATAATAATAATAAAAATGATTAATATGATTATGATTTTTCATATATGCATAAAAAATAATTACAATATTTTATCTCTCAATTTAAACAAAAAGAAACAATAATTAAAAAGAGTAATTTATAATTCAATTTAAAAGCTTCAAATGTTTCCCAATTTCCATCAATTTAGTGATTATTTTATTACCATAGTTATTTTGACTTAGATGAATATACCATAAATAAAAATCCAAATTTGTACTTCATTAATCCAATAATTTTTTAATTAATCATTAAAAATATAATAATCATAATTTTAGTTTTCTTCCAAATTTTTAACATTTACAATAATACTTTCTGCCCTCTTTGAAGGGTTAAAATACATTAGAAATACAACAAAAATAAAAATAAATAAATAAATAAACTCTAAGAAATTTGAAGGGCCAGCCAAATCGGAAGCCCCTGGATTTTTTTTCTCATTTGCTATACTTGCAAAAAGAAAGATCTAGAGATGTTCATAATCTTACTATCTTAAAAGAGCCAATGTAGGGAGAATTTTTCACTTCCCATTTTACCCTTTTATTTATATATTTTATTCAAAATGTCTATGGTAACCTTGACTTTTAGTTTTCATTTAATTTCATCGATACCAAGTTAATAGTCTCCACCCCCCTTAATTCTCTACTCATTTTAGGCCTTCTCACTTTTCAAGATCAAGTAATGTATGTGTCTTTTGGCACTCCACCTTCCCCTTCTCTCTCCTCATTTTCGTGTCTTTAATTAATAACTCCTCTCCTCAAATTCCAAGACAAACTCACTTCTATTTAAACAATCAAAATTGCAGACTTTAACATAACCCTCTTTGCACGTCTATGTAACTCTAAAAGCTTCTTTTTAAGCTTGGAGGCATAAAAAAAACAATGGAGAAATTTCTTCTTTTTTGCTTTGATTTTCGATAAAATATGCTCATTCAAGCAATGACCTTAGATTCAAGAGCTAAGGATGTTGAGTTTGAAGAAAATGGGATGACGTTTCGAATTATCTCTATATTTTTTTTCTCCCTACATTCTAATAAAATGTCTCAACATTTTAAGTGTTGATTTGGTTTAGTCTTATTTTTTTTAATAATGAATTATTCATTTGCCAACATTTTTTTCTGATTCGCTGGAGTATTCTATTTGCAGTGTGAGTTTATGCCTTCTCTTTCCAACTACTAAACCTTAAACACTTTTATCTTTTTCTTTAGTTATTATTTTATTTGCTTTCTAATTAATTTAATTGTTTTAAATTATATAAGTTGTTGCTTCATTAATTTAACTGTGAACATTTACCTTCTTAGTTTCCTTTTTATATTTGGTGATCAATCCTAATGATAATAATTTATTCGTTTATTTATTGTGTGATTTGAGCCATATATGCCTCATGATTTTTGTTGTAATTTTATACTTAACTTTTAATTTTTTTATTATGCATTTTTATTAAAAAGAAATTACCTTTACTTTTTATATTTGTGGAGCAGTGATTCAAAATGTATTAAATAGCTATTACAATGAGGCCACGATTGTGTCATAAAATATAAAAAGATGTACAATTGGGACTCTTCGATAAAATAAAATAAAAAAACTCTTTCTTTAATTAAGTCTACCTCAATAAATTCCAATTTTCAATGAAAATATTTAAACTTAATTAATTATAAACACTAATAATAAAAAAATTGATGTATTATTTATTTATAATTTTTTTTTAAATCTCAATTATTTGTTTTCTTCTTAAACTTTATATTTGTATTTTTCACATAA
Source organism: Gynostemma pentaphyllum (assembly GCA_028015215.1). Taxonomy (NCBI): domain Eukaryota; kingdom Viridiplantae; phylum Streptophyta; class Magnoliopsida; order Cucurbitales; family Cucurbitaceae; genus Gynostemma; species Gynostemma pentaphyllum. Next base: position 15,775,884 of record CM051353.1, on the reverse strand, counting down.
AACAATGTAAAAACACGTGTGACACGTGCAACGCACGTAAATTTACTAGTCTCTATAAAAAGAGATAAAAAAGGAATTAATATAATCTCTATAAATAGAGATAAAGAGAAAAAAAGGTGAGAAATATCTTCCTAAAAAATATATAAAATTAAAGGAGAGAGCAGAGAACGAGGGGGATTTCGGAAGGCAGAAGAAATTTCTGGCTTTATTCCCTTTCTCCTCCTAACACCAATTCTTGGGTTCAATCCATGGTTTTGATTAATATTTTTATTTTGAATATTTTCTTTTTAATATCTACTATTGTTTTCAATTTCAAATCTTATCATTGGCCAAAATCTTTCCTCCTCGTTTTAAAAGCCACCAAGTTCAAAATTTTTGTCAACTCATTTTTATTCAACAATTATTTAGAATGGATTTCTTTGATCCAAATAAAATAACAATATTTTAGTTAAATAATATACTTTTAATTATAATAAATATAAATTAAAACTCTTTTATTTTTTTAAATTCATTATTTTAAATAATTTCATAAACATTTTCTTTAAACTAAATTTGGACTTTGTGGAATAATTAATTCCCTCACCTCACAAATCCCATTGTTTTTCTTCAAAATAATAACATTAATTTGGATTAAAATATTAGTACTTATATTTTTCATCTTTTATTATTATTATTATTATTATTATTATTATTATTATCATCACACAATAATATTATTATGATTAGTATTAATGTTGTCATAATTTTAACTATTACTATTATTTTATTATTACATTCATTTTACTAGTAATGAAAAATGTTATTTCTCAATAATTTATTATAAAAAAAAACAACATACATGATTGATAAATATTTTTTTACAAATAGAAATAGCCTTTCTTTTAAAAAAAAATTAGTAACATACTTGTTAGTTGTTATACATAAAAGAAAATATTTAAAATCAAATAAAGTGCATTTGTGGACCTAGTTCCCTCTTTAGCCTTCAAAATCTCTTCTTTATTATAAATTTTTTTTTAAAAAAAATAAATAATAACTATTTAATAATTACCCTATGACGGATTTGAGAATGTCAAACTTCTCAATTTCTTGAGGAATAAGATTTTTTTTAAAAAAAATAAAATATTATTATTATTATCTTTATTATTCTTATCGTTATTATCATCATCATCATCATCATCTTATTATTATTATTATCATCTTATTATTATTATTATTATTATTATTATTATTATTATTATCATCGTTATTATTATTATTATTATTATTATTATTATTATTATTATCATCGTTATTATTATTATTATTATTATTATTATTATTATCGTTATTATTATTGTTTTTATCGTTATTAATTCAATTAATGGATAATAGCTCCACTCATTTTACTCTTTAAACTTGCTCTATTTTTAGAGTCAAGCAAAGGTTGAATGAGATATTTTATTTAAAAATAATTAAATAAATATTAAAAATAAATAAATTAAAGGACCAACTTTTAAAATTATTTAAGATAACATGAAATAAATTTGGCAACCGTTTTTACAGGTGTTGTAGGGTGCTAATACCTTCCCTACACACAATCGACCTTCGAACCCGAATTATAAATATTCTCGCAGACCATTTTAATTATTAATTTAGGTGACCAATCACACCTTGACCATGGTTAGTGGCGACTCTCAAATTTATTTCTAAAAGACCCTCGTAAACTGATGTGGTCATTCTGTGTCGTGAAAATCTGGTTGCAATAGCTTTGATTTTGATAAACTCTTGATAATGTACAAAAGCAATCGAGGAACAATGGAAAAGTAATAAAAGAAGTGTTACAAAAAAACCTCTACACTATGCTGCGTCTGTGATTTTCTTGCTAATATCACGGTTTTAATTATGACCTCTTGTCGAACGGGGTGATCTTCACCAATAATACGGTGCAGTCTACGCCTGAACTCATGCCATTTTTCCAAAGTTAGTTCATTCCCCAATACGTCAGTATACTTGAACACTCTATTCACAGATTGTGCACGATAGTGTAGTGCTATTTCCAAACAGAATTCTTTTGCGTTGTTCAGTATCAATGGTTTAATCAGAGTTTGAACATGGACACCATTAATCGTAGTAACATGGTTATTGCCTCTATCTATGAATCCAATCCAATCTAATTGTTCTTGCAACAGGGACGGATTCAAAGGGGGCAAGGAGGGGCCATGACCCCCCAACTAGTAATGCACGTGGTATAAATATATATATATTACTTTATTCTTTTAAATATACTAGATTTTTACCACGTGCATTACTAATATCTTCAATTTTAACCATCTAAGTATTATTATAATTTCGTTTAAAAATCAGTATATGCTCGATAAAATTTTAAAATTTTTTCATATTTAAATCATATGGTTACTTTTTTTTTCAATTGAAATGTAAAATAATAGCTTTTAATGAGAAGAGATGGGATGGTCCATTTGTAACTCAAGAATGATTTGATTACAATTTTTTTTAAATAGAGATAATAAATGTGAAATTTTTATGTCCGCCCGAATTAATAACAATAGTTGATGTTTCATTTTTCCTTTAGTTATGGGTCATTTAAAAAGCAAGTGATGTTACACTTTTTACCCTAAACCCTAAAAAAACCAAAAACCATTATTTTGTATCGTAAAAGAAAAAAATATTATTCAATTTAAGCTTACATATTTAATCTTACCTTGCTTGTTAGGATTATTGAAATAAATAAATAATATGATAGATAGTTGCATGACATTAGTAAATTACAACTAATCAATAACATAAAAATATGAAAACTTACCTTCTCTAAAAAAAATTATGAAAACTAACGATTACAATAGTAAAATCATAATTGAAAATTGGCATAAACATTGTAAGTTTTTATCTAACAACTACATTAATAATATTAGCTAATAATAGTAAAATATTATAGAATCATTATTAATATTACAATTTTTCACTAATAAAAGAGATTACATCGATTTGAGCTTAATAAGCGCCTGCATTCTGAAATACATGACTGCAAATAGAGGGATTGTACTGATCTGCTACTTGGATGAAGTGAACCAAAATTGTGCACAACCATATTGGAACTTAACTTTAAAAAGAAGAGAAAATCCAGAAGAAGATCCCTCAATTAGAAGGGAGAAGCTATTTGGTTCGTAAATGTATAAAAATAGCAATAGTAATTTATAACTCTATTTGGTTCGTAAATGTATAAAAATAGTGTTTTTGTAAAATCAAAGTATATTGATAAAAAGTTATAATTCATAATAAATAAAAATTATTAATATATAAAATATTACTATACAATGTTAATAATTTATCTATATAAGAACATTTTAAGATTTAAAAAATTCAACTAATTAAAATATGATTGAAAATTCAATACACATTTAAAATTAGTTACCCTAGTAGTAGTAATATTTACAGTGGATAAAATAAAAATAAAAATTAATTAATAGTAAAAAAAGAGATATGAGAGATGTACCATACCACCTTACTATAAGTGAAGATGGAAACATAACCAAACTTGACAATATGTCTCTAATTTTCCCCATCTAATTATGTTTCTCGCTCATTGTGTATGTGCGTGTTGACAGAAAAATAGAAAGCTGAAAGTTAATATTTATATTAATAAAACTACTAATAAACGTTTAGAAGAAATGAAAAATTCAACTTCATCGATAAAAATTTATGGTAAAAATTTCCACATGCTCAAGGATTCAAATCAACTTATAAAGGATTCACGGTTCAGTTTCATAGATACGATTGCAATCATCCGAAGCTGTATTTATATGGGCAATATTAATAAATGTATTAATTACTTCCATTTTATAAATATCAAATTTCATGCACGGTTATATAATTTTGAAACTCCATCGACAATGGACAATTGTAAAGACCCGACTCTTCATGGTTTTAAACAAACATAATAAATACAGCGGAAGACTCAATAAATATCATTTATTGAAAGTATGACATTTCACTTAAATTAAATAAGCAATTATTAAAATTGACAACTTTGGAGTTACAATCTTTAAAACAAAAACAATGAGCTAAATCAAATAACAAAATGTTTTAAGACTAACATGTGTCTCAAATCTCATAAAAACGAAATATGGTCAATAAAATTTGAATACTTTATACTTAATCTCCATAAAATTTAAAATGCATTTGGCTAGCCACCCATGACATGAACTCTCATCTCTTCCACTTCATCAACCACCATCTCTCGGTCCATTGTTACCTGAAAAGAAACCACAGATAGCACTGTGAGGCTAAAGCCAGTGAGAAAGCGATCTAAACGAAAGTATAGTTTTAAATAATCTCTAACAACTTATACCGAGTCCCAACACTTAACACTCTCCAATATCTCTTTCACACAAAAAGTCCCTTAAACCTTACATTCAATCTCTTTTACATGAATAGGCAATTATTAACTAATTCCATATCCAAGACCAACATTCATAATAATCCTCCCAATACACATCCCAATCCGAAACATAAGCCAACTCTAAATTAACAAACATAATCAATCAATCTTTCAAACCATCCACTAAGAAGACGGTCTCTCGAGACTACAAACCTTTCTTAGGCACTTAGTTACAGTCGTAACCATAACTAATCCCCTAATGGATCGTTCATCGAGCAACGTCCATTAGTCGTTATGAGCTCACTTTCATAACTATTTTTACTAAGTATGAGCTTGTAGCCTCATACTAGTTTAACACACCTGTCAAGACATCATTCCAAAATCTCTTTACATTATCCTCTTGATAATGTTCATTCACAATCAGCAAACACAATTAAAATACAGCAGCTCAATGAGTCTAATTAAAGCATGCAAATACATCTTTACGATAAAACTGACAAAAACCGTCAAAACTAACAATTCGATCCTAATCATGCTCAACTCAAATCTCATGCCAAATCATCATAAAATACTCCATAATATTCCAGAATTAACTCCCAAATTAATCAGAATCAAATAGAATCGAAAAACATCAAAAACTGCCGAAAATGACTAAACTAGTTCTAACCGAAAAATTGTTTCACCAAATGATTTTTCGATGTTTCCAACATGCATTCAATTCCTAAAACTCCAGAATATTATATTTAAATATATTGAAACATACAATCTATGGTAAGAGCCTTAGATTTCTCTAAGACCCCACCAACGAATAAACCGTTAACTCACCTTGATATCGCTTAAGTCCAAAAATTAACGCTACTTCCCTTGTCGAATCAGACCTGAAACGAAGGTCCTAAATAGCTTAAAATAAAAATAAAAATATTCTAAAATTATACAAAAGGTTTGGGGTTCGATGTATCAAAGAACGGAAAACAAACGACGAAGGGAATTGGGCTATAGTTGGGGGCGTGGGTGGTGTGTGGGCTGCGGCTGGTCATGGCCTTCGAGTCGTGGCTCGGTCGCGGTTTCATGAATATGGTGATCGATCTTGATGGTTTTAGGTATTAGGATCGGTAATCAAAATCGATTGGGTGTCTGGCCAAGGTTTAGAAAATTTGGAAACTATGGAGGTTGGATCAAGGGTTAGGGTTCTTGGTATTCATGGAAATATAAATGATTAAATTTCAGAATTTTAATGATTGATAAATCAATCATGAATGCTTACCCGCTAATTGAATTTCGTGAAAAAGGCTTCCGATTTTCCCTCCTCGATTCCGTGCGATTACAACGATCTCCTAATTAACAAAATTGACGAAAACTCATCAATTACTAACCCTAGGCTCACGACAACAAGAAGAAAAAGAGGAAGAAGGTTTTCGTTACCTTTGTGTCCGAAATTGATTCCCAATACACTTGAATTCATAACCCGAATCACAATCAATCAAAGAACGAAACAAAACGAGGCGGAAAAATCTTTTTCTCTTCTTTGAGGGGGGCGGCGTGAGGTGTGGGAGAGGATGAGGGAGTTGTTTTTTTTTTTTTTCCTTTCTTTTCCTTAGTTATGATTAGGTTTTGGGGCTAAACTTGCCACATCATCGATTATCTCCTAATTCAAGATACCTCACCATTTGCAAATGTGACACCTATCATAAAATGTCACCCAAAAGCCTATAACAATAAATATAAATTATTTATCAATAATCTCCAAACCCGATAGTTAAATTAAATTTTTTAATTTAATTCAAAATTGAACTTACCTTGTAACGGGGCATTACAGAACCTCCCAACTAACAAGGCTTTTCGTCCTCGAAAAGTTTCACCCCTCGAGAAAAAGATGAGGGTAGCTCGCTCACATATCCTCTTATCGTTCCCAAGTAGCTTCTTCCTTGGTATGGTTTCTCCACAACACTTTGACCAACTCGATAGTCTTGTTCCTCAACACCCGCTGCTCTTTTGCTAAGATTTCAACCGGTTTCTCTTCATAAGTCAAATATGCCTCCAATTCCATTGGCTCGTAATTGATCACATGGGGTAGGATCCACAATATACTTTTGAAGCATAGACACATGGAAAACATTATGAACACTGGATAATGCCGGTGGCAAAGCCAACCTATAAGCAAGCGGTCCAATCCTCTCAAGAATCTCGAAAGGTCCGATGAATCGAGGACTCAACTTCCCTTTCTTCCCAAATCTTATCACACCCTTCATCGGTGCAATCTTTAGGAAAACATGATCCCCCACTGAAAACTCTAGATCGGTGCGCCTTTTATTTGCATAACTCTTCTGCCTACTCTGGGCAGTCTTCATTCTTTCTCTAGTCACATTTATAGATTGACTCGTTAACTGCACAAGTTCAGGTCCCAATAATTTCCTCTCCCCAACTTCATCCCAATGAACTGGCGATCGACACTTCTTCCCATACAAAGCCTCAAAAAGAGTCATCTCGATAGTAGCCTGATAGCTATTATTGTATGCAAACTCCACCAAATAAAGTTGATCATCCCAGCTTCCTTTAAAATCTAAGGCACAAGCCCGAAGCATATCTTCCAAAATTTGATTAACTCACTCGGTCTGACCATCCTTCTGGGGGTGGAAATCTGTACTAAAATCCAATCGGGTACCCATAGCTTTCTGAAGACTTTGCCAAAATTTAGAGACAAAGCGCGTGTCCCTATCTGATACAATACGAACTGGCACTCCATGCAAACACACTATTTCTCTCAAATACATCTGAGCCCAAGTCTCTACTGGATAAGCTGGTTTTCCAGGAAGAAAATGCGCCGACTTTGTCAATCTATCAACAATCACCCAAATAACTGAATTACCTCGAGAAGTTCTAGGTAATCCACAAATAAGGTCCATAGAAATTTCTTCCCACTTCCATTCAGGACCACTCAATGGTTTAACATAACCATGAGGATTTCTTCTCAAAGCTTTTACCTGTTGACAAACTAGGCGCTTGCTTACAAATTCAGCTATATCTTTCCTCATCCCTGACCACCAATAATGTATTTTTAGATCTCTATACATTTTGGTGCCTCCGGGGTGAATGGAGAACATCGAATCATGTGCCTCTTCCAACAAATCCTTCCTCAAGGTTTCATCCTTGGAACACATAACCGACCCTTATAAAGTAGAGCACTGTCTTTAGCAAAAGCAAATACCCCCAGCATATCGGTCTCAGCATCAAGAAAACAGCCAGCTAAACTGTCATCTGCTCTATGCACATCTATAATTCTTTGCCTCAAAGTCGGCTTTACTGTCAAACCAGCCATACTAACTGTCATCTCAATAAGATTAGCCCTATCCATTTCCCACTATAACCGAGGATGCCTAGCCATAATCGCCACTGAATGAACTGTTTTTCTACTAAGTGCATCTGCAACTACATTCACCTTTCCAGGATGATACTGGATATCACAATCGTAATCCTTCACTAACTCTAACCATCTCCTTTGCCTCATATTTAATTCCTTCTGAGTGAAGAGATATTTGAGACTCTTGTGGTCAGTACTTTATTAGGTGACGCCAAAAAAACGTCACCTATTCGAATAGGTGACCCGTTTTACCCGTCACCTATTCCAATAGGTGACGGTGCCATAGGTGACGGTCAAAAAACCGTCACCTATTCAAATAGGTGATGCCAAAAGAGCGTCACCTATTGTCTAAAATTTGAGAAAAAAAATATTTTTTTATTAGTTGATTTCAAATAATATTTATAATGCACCTATCAAATTTAAATAAAATATTACAATAATTACAATAAAAATATCACTAAATGGCTACATGAATTACAATATTTTTAAGCAAAAAAAATAAACAAAAAACACGCTCTCCTACGAGCTTCTCGCCCTTATCTCAGTTCACTTTGTAGCTCCCTGGACAATGCATCTACTTGCTCTTTACTTGGTACCTAATAAAGTACTGGTACCTAATAAAGCCCAGGTCTCCTGGTAAATGTAAAAAGTATTATGGGGAAACAAGATAAGGCACTTATTTAGATTATGCAACCAAAAACAAGTCATAGACCACTGTTGTGGGTGGGCAGTGGAAGGAAGATTAAAAAAAAACTGCAACACCAAAAGGAACTTGCCTTTTTCAGAAAATTCCTCCTTAGCCTTTTGCCCTGCATAAATGACAATCTCAAATGGGAGTGGTGCTAGAGAGGACCAGTTTTCATACTTTGTCACAGCTATATCCATACAAATTCCTAGAAAGCAAGACAACAAATATGGTAAAAGAGGTTAAACAGAGTAGAAAAAAGGGGGACGCAGACAGAGAGGCCTTTCATACCATGGAACTATACAATGCACTAGACAAGTAACTTACTATTTGAAATCAGTTCTTTTAAGAGTTCATCATATGGGAATCCATATGCAAGTAGAGGATAAAATGATAAAGAATAAATCGAACATGTCCACTGATTTACCATATTTTGCAGCCAAGCCCCAATAACGCGCAAGCCAACATCTTTTAAGAACTACTTCTTCCTGAAATGATGAATGTTAAGTCATCAATCTTTACATGCAGATGTCAGCTCCTTTCAAGAAAACAATTACAGACCATTTCTTTCTGAGTCAAAATCATTCTTTGTGTCATAGATCGAAGAGCTTTCACATCAGACTCTGCTTCATGAAGCTGTTTCACAGCCATTATAGTCTCGCCTTTTGCTTTCTAATATATGAAGAAATAAGAGATCAAAAGGCTGAAAATTAGACAACTAACCTCAACTTCAGATCTAATGGATTCAATTTCCTTGTCCGTCCCATCATTAGATTGTTTTGCTTCTTTAAGTGCAGCCTGTGAAATTGAAAGTACCATCAGATATGATACTTTCCTCGTATCATTTCATGCATAGGAACCCATAGTCCCTCAAAATAGATGACTTCCATCATTCTGTAAACAATAACTAAGTAAACCATTTGGTTATTCAAATGTAACCAGGAAACTTATCGCAAGATTTCCATATCCTAGCAACCTTACGACAATAAGTATTTAAATGCTACTACTAAGCTTCTTGATTTACTTAATTAGGTCTCATATACATCTGAATCAGTTGGTATCAGAAAATTCTTCTCCTCTTTGACTGGTTTGGAAGTATGTTTAAGTAAAGCAATATGTGTAGAGGGAAATGAGTATAGAAATTAGTAGGAGATTTGTAATTTAAAGACCAAAACAAATATTTAGATGTTCACTCAATGATCAATATCAATTCATTGCTGTAATTGTTCCTATAAAATGAATTAAGAACAAAGATAAACAGGTAATTACAAAAAGGAACGCCACAAGAATGACAATAAGATAAAGAAAATGAACTTGTTTGCTATAAAATCCTCAATAAAGTCGGTCTCAATTTTTCCATGAGCCATAGCACCCACCTATTAAGTCTCCACCTTTAGAGAAAGTAAAATTACTGGAGTCCAAAGATCGAGACTAAGAAAACTGGCAGGGAGAACATTATCCGACCATAGAGTTGACTTCTGCATACTTACAGCAGCATTCTGCATATTTACTCATCTTAAAAGAACAAAATAAGAGATGGGAAATAAAAATGTGTCTATGATAACGTATGTTTAAGAAAAAGATAATAGTAACTATGTTTTGCAATATATCAAGTTTGGTAGAAGAATAAAATAAGTGAGTGAGAAGATTTTAAAAGAACTTACTTGCAGTAATAAGATGAGGTATCAGGCTCTAAATCATCCTCACATATATTTGTTACCTATATATAAGCATTGTAAAACATTTTCATTAGTAAAATCATCTGCAAAATGAACATGCAAATCCCAATAAAAATAAAAATTACTGAACCTTTTTTAGCCTCACCCCACTAATCGAGGAAAGACTTTACAAACCTCAACAATAGTTGAGAGATACATCTATGATTTTTACTCTATTAAGTTTTGAACCAGGAAAAATGAAAATCTAAACTTGATATAAATCGCAATGCAAGAATAAATGTGAGGCGGACTCACCGGTTCTTATAACAAAGTAAAAAATTAAGGAGAAAAAAAATAAGGCAAAGGCTCAACTATCCTTGATCATTAAAAATAAATACAAGGGAGCCAAGGTTTAAGAAACTATCATAAGCTCAATTTCAAGATATCAACCTGATATGACAAGGATGTAAGAAGGTTTACTCGAATTCTCAGCAAGATCAAACACATTTAAATCCATGACAAAAATTAGCAAGATCAACATTATTTGCGAATAATAAGCTAGTTTTTCTTTCAATGAACTTTCATATAGCATACTAACGAGAACTAAGAACTTAACCAAAATTTACCTTTCAAGCCAAAAATCTGAGACTGTTATCATTAAGTCTTCAAGTTCATTAGTCAATGATGCTCTAAAGTCTATCATAAATTACAGAAGAAAGGCATAAGTGTGACTCCAACAGATAGATTTCTTAAAAAAAAATGAAAAATAGAGGCAAAAAAAAAATCTATAACAATGGCAATAGTTATGATAAATAATGTAGGGGCATCTAAATAGAAAACCTTCCACTAATTAAATACAGTGAACTATAATGGAACTAAAACAATTATAGTTCCCTATTCTTGCAAATTGAGAAAGTGACAATTAACTTAGAGCCGAGAATTACCAAAAAAGAGAGTTTGAGGACATTTGTTCATATAAAGTGACAATTAACTTAGAGCCGAGAATTACCAAAAAGAAAACTGATAAACATACTATTTACACCGAATGACTTATATTTCAAACAAACAAGCCCTTCACTCTTGTATAGACTTAAAAGAGCCTGAGCATGTTAGAAAATAAATAGGTTAGAATATCCAAAACTAGAAAATAATTCTTCTTGATTAATTTGTATTAAAGTAGGAAGTGATTACAAAACAAGCCCAATGTCTAAAACCACTAAGCAGATTATAGCAAAAAGAATATAGGAAAATAAATTAGAAAAGTCTAGAGCAGATTTCATACATATTAATGTTGCCCTTGCTTAACAAAAACCAATAAAATCATTAGCATTTCCAAAAACTCAATGTGGACATTTGGGCACGAAAATAAATTACATTTTCAATAGTGTAGACATCACAATCCAATTCACAAAATGGACTAAAATGAAGGAAACATTATCTCGTATAAATTCAAAGTTGAAAGAGAAAATAGGGAGCAAACTCATGAGTGAGTCGATCGATGTCCAAAGTGAGAGATGCAACGCGGAATCTAAGTTTGAGAGGAGTATTTGTTGCTTTGAATCCAATGTGAGAGATGCTTCGAAACAAATTGCAAGCTATCAAGTTCTCGAATATGGAGATCTCAATAGCCATCCACCTAAATAAAAGAGAGACATCTATTGTGACGTGAAGAATATCAAGGGGAAAACACTATTACTTTTGCAAGAGTTTATAATAACAAGCCAATTGAAGCATTAGAAAAAAATTACCAAACTAACTAATATAATGCAAATTACATCAAGTGGAAACAATTTTCACATAACACTGACTAGCTACACAATAATACATGGATTAATTTATTTGATCCACCAATTAATGATAGGTAATAGAATACTACTAATAAACTTAATTAATCATAACTATCTAACTATTCAATGATTTCCTCAAGAAATATAAGTGTCGAAAACAAAACTACACAACTCTTCAATGTGTATTTATATACTTCTATCATGGACAACATCATAAGAACCAACAAAAATGCTCTCATTTCAAGTGATGATTTAGCAGAGTTGCGTATCTCTAAAAGTATAAAGGAACCAATTGGAAATCACTAGACTACACTACAGAACATTCAAAGTAAGTTCTTACCTACTTGTAGCAAAATTTGAAAGCATCAAGCACATTTTTTAGGCTTCTGGACTGCTCTGTTTGACAGTTTTTCTCTACATTAAAAAGCAATTGATATAACATCCAATACATTTACTTCAATATTTCTAATACCAAACAATTCTACAATGAAATCTTGTAGTATCTTCCATATGAGTAGTACCAATGATCTTACATTTTTATATAAAAAAGTCTTCTTGAGACCATTGGTCAATTTACTATTATGAAACTATCCAAACAATTTTTTTTATTTAAATCACTATGTACAGTAACAAGAAAAAGCCTCAAAATGACATAGTTAGAAGCCTCTAGCATGTGAACCACTATAATTCAAAGAAAACTAAAAGGATGAACAAAGAGAAGTGTAATAGTTTAGTTTAAAACATTGATTTAATTGAGATCTACGAACTTTTAAATCTTAAGTTTCGCCAAATAACCATATGTACCACAAAAAATCTTCAAATAAAGTAAAGTCAGAAGTGGTCGGAGATGTTAAATAAAATTTTCAGATACAAAAATTGCTTCAAAGATTTCAGCTACCTTCTGAAGTGGGAAAATCGAAACTCATACCTTTCTCTTGGAAATTTCAAACCCTAGTCTTGAAATGTTAAATCATTGTCTTCAAAACCACCTTTGTCTTTGAGATTAAACTTGCTGGTGAGATCTTAGATGAAACGAGAGAGATGGAGAGCGAACACGAGTGAAAGGGAGCGCGAGGGTGAGACCTTCAATCTTCGACTTCGAATTTGCGAGACAACGATTGAGATTTTGAGGGTTTGCGAGAGAGTGGCTGAGATTTTGAGGGTTTGTGAGAGACAGATTGAGAAGGAGATCGTGCGAGATCTGTGGATGAGAGAGTGAGCGTGATTGAGAGGAAGTCGGCGTTAGGGTTTTCTTGAGAGATATGTGGACTTTGAGAGTTTATGAGTTAAGAGAGGAAGACTAGAGAATAAAAAAGCAGCGTACATTTTTTTTTCAAACAATAGGTGACGGGCATCATAAATTTTTCCACTGTTCCTCCTTACTTTTTATCCTTGTGTCACCCATCTAAAATCCTAGTGTCACCTAATGCTATTTTTCTTATAGTGTGAGTAGGGTACTTCTTTTCATGCTCTTTCAGTTGTCTAGAAGCATACGCTACTACTTTGCCATGTTGCATTAAAACACAACCTAGCCCCTTTTTCGATGCATCACTGTAGATTGTCAAACCACCTGAGTCATCAGGAGTAACCAAAACTGGAGCACTTACTAATCTCTTCTTCAACTCTTCGAAGCTAACTTCACATTCCTCATTTCAAACAAAGGTCACTCTCTTTCTAGTCAACTTGGTCATTGGAGAAGCAATTCATGCAAAGTCTTGTACAAACCTCCTATAATATCCAGCCAGACCAAGGAAACTCTGAATCTCAGCCACACTAGTAGGTCGTGCCCACCCACTAACTGCTTCGATTTTTGAAGGATCCACAGAAATACCCTGTTCCGACACTACATGCCTCAAGAAAGCTACTTTCTTCAACCAGAACTCACATTTGCTAAACTTAGCATAAAGTTTTTCATCTCTCAGAATAGACAAAACCTTCCTCAGATGCATGACATGCTCAACCTCATTCTTAGAATACATTAAAATGTCGTCAAAATACAATAACAAATGTATCTAAGAATTGTTGAAAAACGGTGTGCATCAAGTCCATAAAAGCTGCCGGGGCATTAGCCAATCCAAAGGACATGACAATGACTCAAATTGTCCATACCTAGTCCTGAAAGCTGTCTTTAGAATATCAGTCTCACAGATTCTCAACTGGTGATATCTCGATCTCAAATCTATCTTTGAAAACACGGTGGCCCCTTTCAATTGATCAAACAAATCTTCTATTCTAAGCAAAGGATATTTGTTCTTGATAGTTACCTTATTAAGCTCACGGTAATCTATACATAACCTCATCGATAAAATCTATTCTTTTAATCTTTATTTATAATTATAATATTATTTTTTAAAAAAAATATACTAAATGAGAGATAATTTATTTATAAAAACTAGGTTAAATTATATTAAATACCACTATATCATGGTTGTTTCAATTTTTCCCTAAACGTTTTAAAAGTCTCAATTCCACCCCTAACTTTTTAATTAGTTTAAAAAATATCATTTGTTGGAAAAATCACTCTTTATATCTTCGGAAAATTATTTTTTCATTAAAACTTTCTAAAATACGCATAATCTCTTAATTTTCATTAAATTTAACCGAAAATACACACAAATTATATTTTTTAAAGGTTGATTTCCTCAATAAATGGTATTTTTGAAACAAAATAAAAGGTTGGGGGTAGAATTGAAACTTTTAAAAGATTAGGAGCAAAATTGAAACCGACACTATATTTTAGGGGTATTTTGTATAATTTAACTTAAAAAATAAGAATAAGAATAATAATTGAAATTTCTTTTATTGGTTATAATTTTTTTTATAATTTAATACAAATTACAATTTCATGTTTTGGATACATTGAAAATTTTTTAATTTTGAAAAAAAATGATTTTCATATTAATTATTATATATATAAATATTTTTATATCTCCAACCATTTTTAATAGTTAATTAGTATATGTATTAAAAAAAATTAATATCAAATAAAATATTGACTAAATTATAATTCAAATATAATTTTTAAATTAAGATGTCGAAAGCTTAATATATATATATATTCACGGCCCCACCAAATAAAAAAATCTTGGATCCGTCCTTGTTTGTGAAGGTCGTTTCCCTAATGTTGAAGTTTCCAGAGGAGAAAGAAACTATACAATACAAAGTGATTCTTTTATTTCCACCTCCTCTCATAAGAAGAATGAAGTTCCAGTTGATGCTTCAGACATGTGTTATGAGAAAAGTAGTGGCCAGGATCTTGATGAGATGACGTTTGAGGTCGCTCCAACCATGGGAAAATACTCTGCAGAGAGGAAGATACCCTATCTTTTGACCTTCTCAGATGGATGCAATGACCTTATTATCTTTATGCCTAGAGCTGATCTTAAAAATTAATGTAAAGTTGTGTGTTTTCTCATTTTAATTAAAGATGCTCACTCTGCTAGATTTTATCATTATTAGGTTTCTTCTAATGCGGCATAAGTTCAATATTGAAGAACTATGTAAAGAAACGCTTTAACATCATTGCCTATAATTACCGGGTTGTGGTACATATTAAGCCTAGTGAAGAAGCAATTACAGCATCTTTGAAAGATCTGTTGAATTATTACACACAAATTACTGAACATGGAAGACCAATAGGGCTTGTTGATGGTCTTTCAATTTTTTGGGATTGCTTTACTAGCCATCAGAATAATCTCACTGCTTTCAGTGATATAAATTCTACAGACTTATTTAAAGTCACTTTGAATCAGATGATCGATTTTCACGATCTTATTACGAATCTCCAATCATAGTAACATCTTTGTTCACTAAACTCTTGAGATTATTGTTAGGATTGGAATCTTAGGGAGTGTGGTTATAAATAGAGTGTATGTGAGAAGAGTAGGGTATCCATTATTATGAGAATTGTAGTCTTTAGATTATTGTAAGGGAGAGTTCTAAGCCTCTCGAATGCTTAATTAGTAGTTTTGTTGTTGTTCTATTTTCGTATTAATATACTTCGGATCTTATCAATTATGTTAGGGCCCCTTTTATTTACTGATTAAAAGCTCTAAGTAAAAAAGCTCATAATTTCATCCATGATAGAAATAGAACTCTCTATTTGGTTTTTCACATGCATGCCCTCACTTCTTCCTTTCTCACATTTTAAGTGTCATTAGCTCTTCTTCATGTCTCTAAGTTCTGTGCACTTCTGGCCTTGCAGTCCAAGCTTAAGAAGAATGCTGGGTTTCAAGTTGATGCTAAATCTCATGGCATACCTGTTTATATGATTAAGGTATTAAAATTTCTCCATTTAAAAGCTTTTAATATTGTCTTTAAACCGAAAATATAATTGGCATAGTTTAATTCATTGAGTTTTCTGCCTCTCTTCCTTGTAGACAGGTTCATTAGTGCACATCACAAAGGCCTTGAGGTCTTTAATTACATATCAAGAAGACGGGGAAGAAGATTTTGAATCACTTGACATGATAAAATCCTCGGAGAAGATTGATGCTTTGGAGGTATGGCTGATTTTTATTTTACTTTATTCTAAATGCAATTTTGGCTATTGGTGTAGATTGTGCTTGCAAAAAAATAAAATCATATCTCCAAGCTCAATGGTTTCATCTAAGATATTTACAAACAAACCCCAAAGGAGGTATAGTGAACTAGTTGGTTGGATGACAGGTATTTGATATGGTTTTAGCAAATAAAATGGTGACTCTTTATGATGTATGCATATACATAAGAAGGTAACCATCCTGAGAGACCATATAACAACCTTGCCCAAAAGTGTATTTTACTCTTTTTTTTTTTCTTTTAGATTCTGATCTTTTCTTCCTTTGTGGAGGACTAGAAACATATCCTGAGATGAATTAGAACTGGAAAATGAGGTTAAGGCTCTTAAATTATGACCTTTTTCGGGCGATTACTATTTGACTTGTGAGTGCAACTTTAATTATTCCCTTTTTTTTAAAACTATCCTCTAATCAGTCTCCATTGCAGTTGCATGTCTACATTTTGATGACTGCCTTTTCTATAAACACTAAAATCACTTCTCCCTCTCTTATTGCACCCAATTGGAAGAATTTTTTGTAATCCTGGGGCGCTCTTTTGTTCATTTATCAATGAAATGTTTCTTATATTAAAAAAAACACTACCATCACTTTTGTAAATTTGTTTACCACCTCTCAGGAAGCCAGAATGACCATTGAGCAGATAGTTATCCCAAAAGAATAGTCTGTTGAGCTCCTTCCTAGACCATCCCACATCTTATCTCTGCAGATGGACCTTATTTGGAAGTACCATCTAGCAGCCGAAAGAATTGGCACAGAGCCGAATGTACGTCTCCGAATCTTTACCTTTCAATGTTAACGTGGATGAAAACGTGACCACTGTTGGAAAAGTTGATCTTGCTAGCAAGTTAGAAGATGACTTCATTGCTTCCAATGGTGACACAAATGGATCTTTATACAGTGTGGACAAGTTACCATTACTTCCTGATTAGTTTTTCAAGATTAGCTTGTATCTTACAGTCAAACACTTATAGCATGCTCATAAGCTTCATCTGCAAGATCATATTTCTTCTGATGTTGTAACTGTATAATGCATATACTCTTGCCTTTTTTTATTGTAAATAACTAGGTTATCGAATCCATGAAATTTCTTCTATGCTTTAAGTTACCTGGGCGATCATATGAACGATCAACCTATAGTTCTTCGAAATCAATCACCACCATAATCACAGCCAAAATATGGCGATAAGTTAATTTTAATTTTAATTCTAATAATACAGCGGCTCTAATCTTGTCAAATGGGAGATTACTTCTAAGCCTTTGGAGTTGGGTGGCTTGACGATTGGTAATATCACTAAAAGGAACGAGGCCCTTTTGAGTAATTGGTTGTGGTGGTTACCTCTAAAAAACGACTCTCTATGGACACAGGTCATTAAAGCCATAAACTCTTTGCAGTTTAAAGCTAATTCTTACTATTCCTCTAGAAGCCCTTGGAGGGTCATTGATAAGTTGGAAAGTCTTGTGCTTTCATATTCTTCTCTCAAAATCGGCTCCGGGTCCACTATCCAATTTTGAAAAGACAATTGGTCGCCCCTTTTGAGCCCCCTCGAGGACCTCTACCCTTCCCTCTTTTGGATTGCCTCCTCCCCCTTGGCTTATGTTTCTGATACTTGGGACCCCATTTACAGATCTTGGTCCATTACATTTAGAAGACGCCTCAAAGATACTGAGGTTGATGTTTTTGCCTCCCTGATGCAAGCCATTAACCCCTGTATGCCCAGTTCCTCTCCGGATATTAGGATTTGAAATGGGCCTTTTGGTAGTCACTTATCTTGCAAGAGTGTCTTTAGAGCCCTTTCTGCCAGTGTTCCTGCTTTGCCTTTGGAGCTCATTGTGACCATCTGGAAGGACAATTATCCGAAAAAAGTGAAGGTCCTCCTTTGAGTTGTCTTACATGGAGGCCTTAATACTAATGATAAAATTCAGAGGAGATTCCCTTCTTTTGTTTGCTATCCCAATAGGTGTATTCTCTGTTGCTCGGCTGTTGAAGACCCGCTCCACTTGTTTTGGTCTTGCCCTTTGACTGCCAGCTTAAGGGATAAACTTCTTGACCTCTTCTCCATCCATAGTCCTCCTCCTAATCTTCTAACGATCCTCCATGGTTTTTTGGTGTGGAGTGTCTCCAAAGGATAAACCCATAATCCTATGGCGCAATTCTATCTGGGCCTGATTTGGTTGGTGTGGTGGGAAAGAAACAAAAGAACTTTCCCTTAATCCCTCTAATCTTTGAGATCTGTTGGTTCGGTTCACTTCTCTTTGGTAAGCTAGGGTCAAGACTGTTTGTAATTACTCTTCGTCTCTTATTGCCCCCAACTGGAGTAATTTTTTGTAATCCTTGGGGAGCGTTTTGTATTTCTTTTCATTTATCAATGAAAGTGTTCCTTATTTAACAAAAAAATAATAATTCTAGGTCTAAAAACTATTAAGAGGATTGTAGCTTCTTTAATTTTTTTATTCCATTAATACCTAATAACTTTGCGAGCTTCACCAATTGAAATCAATCCCACGGTAGTAATTATACATATAAATTATATTATAAGAGTCCTTTCCCAAAATTCGTGTGCTTCATCCTTTGTTATAAAGTTGAGAATACTAATTTTAAAGGCACATAACTCAATATATCATTTAGTGGAAGTTATAAAAAAAAAATATATATATATATATATCATTTAGTGGAAAAGTAATGATTTTTTTTAAGCGTAAAAGTAATGATTTTTTATTATAATAGTGTCAAAAAACAGGTCAATTCAATGCAATGCATTAAATTGGATAAGATAGAATTGTCCCTACTTTTCCAATGCACAATTTTATTGGATCGCTATCATATCATAAACCATAGAAAATATTATTTTAAAAACATTTTAGCATTTGACATTTAGATGGAATGCTTGTAGTCAGTGTTAAGTTATTTATATAATTAACTTTTTTTTTCTTAACATATAATATCGAAATAAGTTAAAAAGGGAATTACAAAAGAGCATAAAGAAAATTTGGATAATTTATTTATATCGCTTTATTTTAAAAGACGTACTTAAACAACCTATTATTTCTTATATAATAGATTATTGAAAATAATGTATAATTGACTTTTAATAATTACTATTTAACTTTTGTTTGGGTTGAATAATTATCCTATAATTGAGTTGTTAGAAATTAAAACTTTCATTTTATTAAGTTAATTTTGATAATTTATTCAAAATTTAATAATTTATTGCTTGGATTTCAATAAATTATTGAAAACTAAATGTGCTACGTAAGTATAAACAAAAAATATAAATAATGATGTAAATGTAAATACATACTAAAATATGAGATTGGAGATAATTTCTTTATTTAAATGCTTCATGTTACAAGTCATTTTTAGTTACAATAACTAAAATTTGATTAGATATATCAAATCATGACATGATGTGATTCATATGATTTTTAATTAGTTTTTATGCTATATATGTTTCTATTGTATTTTACTTTTTTTAACATTTTTAGAAAATAATAATAGAGTATAAGTTTTGATTAGGAAAGGTATATACAATATAAATCATGTCACATCATTATTTAATATGTTTAACAAGCTTTAACTAACAAAGGTTAACATGGCATAACTCAATCATTATTCTAATAAGGTTTGAGGTGTAAGTTTTTCCTCCTTTAATTTAATGTAATATTTAAAAATAAAAATAAAAACTTTGATTAAACAAAAATAGGGAGGATATGAATGATAAGAAATCAGAGACTCTTTTAAATTAAATTTTAAAAATAACAAAACTTTTGAAAATTTTAAAAATATTTCCAAACATTTACTATTTTTAAAAATATTCATAAAAAAATGTCATCAGTTGAAATTTCTTTTTTTTTAATCTGTTAAAGCTAATCCAAACCTTAAGAGCTAAAGTTATAAATTTTTTTAACATTAGTGATGGGATAATACAAAATATTTATAATACTATCAATCACCAAGATAAATAGATAAAAAACAAAACAAAATAATAAAACTAGAGATTAAGTTGTTGTCTTATCCCTATGACGGCACTAAATTAAAGAGACTTTTTGAATCACTTATGTAAGTTGAGTGAGCATTAATAAAGTACCAAATAATTAAGCATTAGGTAGCTCCAAAATAACAGGCTAATTAGTAAAGTCAAACCTTAATTATAAAAAGAAAAAGTTTAGGGCTGTTGATGGTCAAAGGCAAACAGTGTGAGGCAGGCTTGATTTATTAATAGGCTCTCTACAATCTTGATATTGATATGATGTTGTCTATATTGAATTTACGTTCGTCTACTTTTGTTTTTGTTTACGTCCGTCAACTTTTATTTTTGTTTTACCTTAAACACTTTATATCAATAGAGATATTGCTTTCTCCTTAATAAACTCACAATCATCCTCTATTCTAACGGATGTGAGATTTGTTCTCATCTTAACATCTCCCTCCTTGAACAAAGTATCACCGAGCTTCTTAACATCATATGTTTGATAGAGCTTGATCGGGTCTAGGCTCACCATTTTGTTTGACATATGAAGATTCCATCTACATGATTTAAATTCATGGTTATCACTCACTGTGATACCACTTGTTGGGGATAACATACTCTCCCATAATCTCTATATTGGTACGATATTGCACTTTAGATCACCTAAGTCCACACAACTTTTGATATGAATCATGAAGCCTCAGAAATAGCTCAAGGACTAATTACAAGATCAAAGTTCAAGATAAGCATTGAACATCCATTTACAAGCCTACATGAGCAAAGTCAAGAAAAACTGTGAAGATCCAAGCATGGAGGCTATGGAAGAGGACTTGATGCACTTTAATCTATGGAAAATGAACTTGGAAGACGAGTATTAAAGACTTGTGTGATCAGAATTGAAGAGAAGAACTAATTAGGAAAGTTGCATTACTTTTGTAAATTTTTCTAAATTGGACCACTTTCCATATTTTTCTCAAACTTGCCATATATGGTTCCTACGAATTTGTGATGTATTTAGACATGTTTTAGGCCTTTATTTATCAGTTTTAATGCTTAGAATAGTTAAGGAATGATATAATATCTTCTAGGGCAAATCTTCCTAAAATGCACCAAATGCACTTAAGGAAAGTATTTGGCAGATTTTGTTCTCCATTAATTCCGAATTTTCTAGTTGTTTTATGGCTTTCTTTTTTACCTATTTAAAGGCTCATTTGTAACCCAAAATACTCAGAATTAATATGATATAAAATGGCTTTGTTTTTCTTTTTGCTTGGTTGAATTTACCTTACATTTTGTAACCTTGTTCTAGGTTGCACATGTTTTAGAAACATTCAAGCATAATTTGATCTAGTTTGTTTCGTCTCTTATTTCAAGGTATTAGATCATTGGAATAATCTCCTTCTTCTTGTTTTTCATGGGTTTTTACCTTATTGTTCATTGGGGTTTTAGGATTTGCATCTAGTCTTTGTGTTTTCAAAGGGTTCTTATTTCAATTTTTTAGTTTCATATCAACTTTAACTTTTGATTCATTTCTACCCAAAAAGAACATCATAACCAATGGAAATGTTCATTTCCTTATAAATTATTTTACGATCCTCCCTATTTTAATCGATGTGGGGTTCCCAACCTATGATAATCATGTTTTAAAATTGTATTTTATAGAAACTTTGATACATAAATTTTTAAAATAAAAATGACATTCTATCTACTACTAATAATTCTTATCATGTAACTAATGGAAAAACTATTTTGGTAAACTCGTTCTCCCACAAAACTTTTATGAAAAATCTCCATTCTTGTACTCATCGTTGGGAATTTTATGTGGATGAGGATTATATATTTGGGGGAATGAATATGGGATAGGGGTGAGAGTGTTGGCTAAAATAAACCCTAAGGTAAAGGATGAAAGGAAATAGTCACATTTTGATTTCATGAATAAAAAATAGTTACCTATCTTATAATTATATTTTTTAGACACTTTTTTACTTTTATACCAAATTTACCCTTAAAAGCATATTGGTACCGTAACTGTCACATTCGTCACTGTAGCTGACTTGACAAAGTGCTTTTTATTTTTCAATGCAGTAGATTTTTTTGTATTGATTACACATATAATACTTACTATACATTTTTTAGGCACGTTTGTCAATGATATTTATAAAATTTTCCTTTTCATTTTATCTTCTATTAGATTATATATATTACTATACATATTGTACTAATAATGTAGTTATACAATATTAAAATCATGTGGCGTATGAAAATACTATACATACTGTACGTATTGTACAATTAGTATTATTATACAATTTTTTCACCATAGTTAATTTTGTGTGTTTCATAGTATATAGTTTCTTTTTATATTTTTCATTCCGTTTTTGCCCTTAACACTACAAGAAAATTGTCGAATTGCGACGCATTGCCTTCGACCAATCTTAAAACGTCACTGATTTGCGACGCACTAAGTCGTAAATAACTAGTTTGACTTTTAGTGACATAATGCGTCGTAAATTAGTGACGCAGTAAGGTGGGTCATAAAGTTTTGTGACTCACAGCGTCACTATAAGTCGTAAAATTTGGCAGAAAAGGACGATGTCTAACTACGCTGGAATTTTTAGTGACACGAATCATTTCCCGCCATATGTGCACTATAAGAAAAATAGGAATAGGACACACTGACCATTTTAATAGGTGACGCAGTAAAAGAAAAAACGGATGAACAGTATTTTTTTTTAAAAAGAAAAGCGAAAACGACGTCACCCATTCTTTCCAACTAAAAAGCGGATGAATTCTTGGGACAAAGAAAAGAAAAAGAAACTTGCACAAACGAAACCCTCTCGCTCAACAAAAAATCGCTCTCTTCTAGACCTTAAACCAAATCGCTCATCGAATCGTAGAAGAAATCATTGAAGCCTGAAGTTCAGAAGAAACGGAGACGAAATCGCTCAACGAAATCGCTCTCTCCCCAAACCCTCTCACACTTTCACTCTTGCTCAGAAGAAAATGGACTTTGTTTATGCCACAACTTGTTCAAGCTCTGCGATATGATGAAGACGTGATTGATGAACTGGGATCGATTTTGTATGGTACTTTATCAGATTTATCAACTAATTTGATAAAGTCTCGATTTTTTCTGTGATGTAGTTCCTGAGGCCCGAAAGGTATAATATTTGATCTCATCTTTTAGATCTGATTTCTTTTTTTGTATTGTTTGTGGTTTTGTAGATCTAGATCTAGATCAACTGGTTTGTTCTTTGATTACTTTTGTAATAGTTCAGACAGCAAGGTATTATCTCTCATCATCTAGATCTACCAATTTTTTTTAGATTTGAGTTTTTTAATGATTAATTGACTATTCGTTTTCTAGATCCTTGCTAATACTTTACGATTTAAGACTATTTTTATGGGAATCTCGATTGATCTATTGTGTTAGCGTTTTTTTAGAAAGTTCTCATACGAAGGTCTCTCATAATGAATTGAATAGTGAACTGAAAGCTGAAGAGTGAATCGAAGGGAGCAACGAATCGACTCATATCAACAATGAATCCGAAGAGTTAACTGAACGCAGTAAGGATGAATCGATTTGGCAACTTAAGTTCTTGTTATAATGATAGATTATATTTGTAGTTATACAATAAAATAGTAGTATTTTTATTCTTGAATATATGGTTTTGTATTGATAGTTTACTATAATCGAAAGTTCATTGTTTTCTATTTGTGGAAGGTTTCCTCTTTAGTTGCCTCTGCATTATTTATTGTGCCTAATGCCACTTTGTTGATATGTTTTTATTTATTTATCGTGTTTTCTTTGAATGAACTTATTGAGATATAGGAGGGAAAAATTGGAAAGAAGCTTGAGAAGATTCATGTTTCGAAGATGAGTTGCTTAGGAAAATTGAAGGTATAAACTTCCATTTCAAATGAGCTATTAAATTCTAAGAGTTCATTAACTAACATAAACTAGTGTTATATGCAATAGTTTCTTGTTTGTAGCCAAGCCAAAGGATTGTAGTTCTTGGACAAGAAACATGTGAGGGCGAAGAAGATAAGTCCTTGGGTAGTACTAAATCTTTGCGTTCTATTATTATTGAATATAAATGTTTAAGTGATATGATTGTATAAATAATAGTCAATATATTCTAGTTTGTTGTTTTCAGACCGGGATGAGATCCAAACATCAGGTGACATATACTTCCTATATGTACACCTAAATTTTACAAGTGGGTATTTTTTTACACCGAGTAATTTTTGTTTAATGAAATTTGTTTTTAGTGCTAAGGATTTAAATGGGCTTTGTCTTATACTAAGCTTAATAGCATCGTGAGAGAAAGGAACATTTCATTTTGAAGTTGGCATTTAACTGTTTGGGTGGTTAGTATAATGGGGGATTTAAATAGTTGGTTTCAAAATTTTCTGAGCGAATACTTATCTGAATTGAATAGGATTGATCTTTTGAATTTGTTTGTACAACATTATTACTTACCAAACATCGAGTAATTGAAGATCTACAAATTCATTTCGTAATTTTGTTAGTAAATTTCAATTTGAACAAGTTTGGGAATTTTAAGTTTTTCATCGGGAGAAATTAAGCCATAGGATACTAAAAGAAGTGACTAGTATGAAATATGTTTGAGATTAGCTTGTTATTTAGATCCGAAATTTGTTTACCTTGTTCCTTTTTCATATGATAAATATATACTATCATAATTTACTTCAAAAGAAGGTTGTCTTTTGTGGTTTCAATTTGACACCTGAGTCTATGTGAATATTGTCTCTTGTTTAACTTGTGACCACACAACAATTAACCACCATATGTTTTTTGAGCTTAAACATTTTTTTTAGAAGATTGCTCTTCGTTAAATTTATTGACTTGATGTTAAATGTTTAGATTTAATGTTGACTAATTACGAGAAGATTTAACCTTACATTTCTCGCTTCCTCTATTTCAAAATAAATTGACAGGAAAATACTATGTTGTCAAGTCATACATGTAGACTTAGAGTAGGGGTATTGTCCATTTAGTGATTATCATGTGGATTGAAATGAATTCATATTTATTTTGTTTATTTGATTATTGTTAATGCCGATATTGAATACCATGTCTTATTTTTATATCTTACTCTCTTTTCGTATCAATATCCTACTCTTTCTTTGTCTTGCACTGAAACATTTCACTTTTGGTGGTTTATGCAACAATCTTTAATTTGAGACCTCTTTCTTTTCTAAGGACTCCCTATGTCAGATTGTGGTAATGGGGTTTGTGCAGCATTGGCTATATCTAATGCCATTACGAATCTCTGCGGTATGCTTTTTCTATTTCTCACTCGTTTTTTCTGAATTTTGTTCAGCATAAATGTTTGTTTGTTTGTTATTTTGATCTAGCTTGTAGGCTACCTGAATTCCTACAAATTCCTGTTTGTTTGTTTGTTTGTTTGCTACCCGAATTCTTAAAAAGTTGGCATTAGCATAAATGTTTGTTTGTTTGCTACCTGAATTCCTGTTTGTTTTTTTTTTGTTATTTTGATCTAGTTTGTAGGCTACAATGACATATGCATTATACATACCTCGTTACATTTCTTTGGAGGTTCACTCAACCTCTTGTACATTCTTTATTTTTAATAAAATCGTTGTGAATTCTTCTAAAAATACATACCTCATTACATCGATTACTTTTGGATTTTTTTAAAATAAGAAACTGACTTTTTTATTGAACTAGTTGGTTTTTTGTTATTCTCTCTCTTCCCTATCTATAGAGACAGTTGATCCATGTGTGTTCCGATCAAATGAGCACATTGTAATAATTGAATTTAATGTTGTTTAAATTTAATTAAATACATGTTTGGCACAAGTTTAGTTTGCTTCTTTTTTCTCCATAAATGTTTTCCTTTTGGTAGTTTAAGCTGTTGATCGGCACAAGATTTATGTTTTGTTGGTTCAGGCGATTGCCAAAGATGATATCCTGTCAAGGTGTAAAATAATTGTTGAACCTTGGGATTATGGAGGTCTTTTATCTTGTTGGTAGATTTTCAAATTGGGATTGGTACCTATCTCATTCCCTCTTCATTAGTTATTTGAGTTTCAATATTGTAATTTGTGAAATTACCACTATTTTCTTAAAAGCATGAGGAGTGAGTTAAAAGAATTAAATAATTGCTAAGAACTTGTGTTTTTAAAAAAAATTATAGGAAACTAAAATATATCATTAAAAAAACAACTTAAAGTTACCAAATTACAAAAAAGGTGATTAGTAAATCATCAAGGCCGAGATTAGAGAAAGTTGGCCCAGTCAACATTAGTAAAAAAATTATCATAATTACAAAAATTCCTATCAAAAGAGCTCCATTGGGAGACTTTGACCTTTATACATAATTGATCTTGCAATGAAATATGTGGGATTTTCCTTTGTTTTCCTCATTATTGTAAATTTGGTCTCTATACTTTCAAAAGTTCCATTTTAATCCTCAAGCTTACAAATTTTTTTTTAGTCCTTCCCGTTATATCCATGACTATTTCTTTGTTAAAGCTAAGCCATCTCATTACTTAGCATTCATTCATGCAGGTGGGCTGAGTGGAATGGAATATACCGTGACGACATTAGAAGATTTATTAAGGTGTTGGGATGCATATTTTGTTTTTGATTTTATTGGTGATATGTCAAATCAGAGTCAATATGAGATCAAACTAGTGAGCATTGATGACTTTAGGAATAATGTTCAATTACTATCTTATTTTCTTACACATCTTATTACTTTTGGAACAATGATTTTTTATTGTTTTTAATGTCTTTGTTTCTTAGAAATACTTTGAAGCCCATGGTGATAATATTTCTCATACCTTTTTCTTTTAGGGTGATTGTGGTATGAAGGGAAGCTTTGCAACTCGTGTTCTTGGGTCTTCGACCTCTACAAAGTAAGCTTCAGCGTTCTTTTTTTCTTTCTTTTTTTTTAACATTCATGGTGAGAACAGATTTATTATGTTGGTTAGTTAGATTAGAGACAATTATGAAAGGTTCTTGGTTGGGAAATTTTTTATGTTGTCCTGGTCGAGGTCTATAATTTTGACTAAGGATGTTGATAGAACATATTGGACTATGCTGTCATATAGGATTAGCATGAAATTTTTTCTATTTTTCTCGTGTGCCTACTACGGTAACATAGTGCCTCTAATGTGAAGATTATTTTGTATCTCTATGATTATGGATATAGATATACATACATATGAATGGATTGGTTTCTTTACTTGTTATATTTATCTCAATATGTTGTTTGGTTTGATGATATTTTTCTGTTTGGTTACTTGATTTTAGTTTTATTGTTTAGATATCAATTAGTTTATGAGAAGTCATGTGTCTGTGTCGGTCAGATGAAGGAACATGTCTAAGTGGATATGGAGTGGATGGTATCAATTTTTTTTAAATACCCCTTTTAAACTTTGACTCTACGTAGCATCTCACGAGCTTGTTCCATATTTTCTCTCTCAACTTTTAATTTATACGAGAGAATTATTCGTTCATTTTGGTCTATTTTGTGAATTGGCCGATGAAAGGCTGTTTCATTTGCAATATTAACTCTAAGCTTCCAAACTTCCTATATGATATTGCCATTCAAATTCATTTCTCAAAGAAGCATATAATCAAGATTTTGACATTATTTTAAAAAAGATCTCATATAATCAATTTGAGCAATTTCACTACTAGCTACTCTTGCTTGAGGCTTCAATTATAGGAAAAGCTTTAAGAGATAAGAGGGTTCGAACGCTATTCTATTTGGGTATTTATATTCATTTACAAATTACTTGTTTCATTTTTCTACTCTTATTTTTGCAGGATATATACTATTGTAAAGCAAAGGAAGAAGGTTGGCGTGCCCGAAGTGCGTTTAAACTTCTTCAGATAGATGAGGAATTTAACATATTTGAAGGTTTGTTCTTCAATTGGTCTCCTCTCTCTGAAAATATTGTTACTGTTATGTTTAAGGTATCAACCATTAATTAGATGGTCCAGATAAATATTTCTTTTTCCAATACTATTTTTTCCATTGTTCACTAGAATTTATGTCACCTGGAGATGTCATGTTGTGTTTATAAAATTGTAAATTGTAAAGTTTTCATCAGTCTTCCTTAAGTTTGTATATAAAATTGTGTTTATAAAATTCAGCTTTACTTAAAACACTATTCCTATAAGAAATGAGTGCTACTTGTATCTTGCTTCTGTTCCAATTCCTCACTCAGTTTTATTGATTTTTTAGTTCTTGTAACTTCAAAACCTTATTGGTCGCTAAAGATCTAGTTTTGGCGTCGAGCCCATCGCTTCTAAAAAAAACTTGTTATTCATCCTTCTTATGAAGAGGTTTGTTGCTAAAACCTTGTCATGTTCTAGTTGAAATAACATAATTGAATTTTGAACTTTGATAGTTTCAGTTTTAGAACAAACTTTTCCCCTTTTTTTCCACTTACCTTTTCCTTTTGTGCTTCCTGAATCTACTTTGCTTAAAAGAAGTAAAGAACTTTAAGTGTTTTTGTGAAGGTTACCGGAAAGTTATTTACGATTGAGTTATTTAATGCTATGAAGGTTGGATTATAATGTATTAAACTGAACCCTGACGAGCCTGACTTTTATAGTTATTTGATTTTATCATTATTCACCATGTGTAGACATGATTTTTTGGAATAGGGTAGGTGTATAATATTAGTCTTGCCTATTTATCATTAGTTGATAACAATGTGTCCTATCATTATCTCCGGTGTTGGAAGAGTATCAATATTGTTTCATTGTTATTAATTTGTTCTGCATAATGTAGTAGATTCCAAGATGTAATATTCTTCCTGGTCTGTTTCATTTGTAGATGACAGCTCATGGTTCAAGAATTCAAGAATTAAAATGCCTAGACACTCTTTTTATGAGGTACAGTATGTACCATCTCAATTTTAATCTTTTTATGAGGTACAGTATGTACCATCTCAATTCAAGAATTCATGGTACACTCTTTTTATGGCTAGGATTAGGAACTACCATCTCAATTTTAATCTTCTTGTTCATGTTTATTTAACTGATCATAAATTTCACTAGTAAATTTGATTACTCGTTATTATTGTTCATATCGATATCATGTGTATTTCTGAATCATTCATGGATATGGAAGGGATTAGTTTTTTGGTCTATTAAACTCTCTAAAAGCATGTGTTCTTCATTTTTTGACTTTGGATTAATGATGTTTGAACATTTTTATCCTTACTTGCGACTTTGGAAGCAGTGGAACAACGGTTTTGTTGGTATGGTTAGTTGTTCAATGGCTTTTTGTGGAGGTTTAGAAATTCTTGTGTATATTCTAGTTTTTGAAAACCATCATTTGTAATATTGTACTCTAAATTTGTGACGTATTCTTGTTATATATTGTATATAAAGTTTGTGGGTTATTCTTGTAATGACCATGTATTTACTCTTTATTATGTTGATTGATCAATATAAGGTTCATGGGTATCAAAAAGTCACTAAATGGTGATATTATTAAAATTATAATAGGTGACGGGTAAATCGAGTAAAACGGGTAAAACCTGGCCGACGGGTAAACGGGTCACCCATTCGAATGGGTGACGCTTTTTGGCGTCACCCATTCGAATGGGTGACGCTTTTTAGCGTCACCCATTCGAATGGGTGACCGTTTTTGACGTCACCCATTCGAATGGGTGGCGTTTTTGGCGTCACCCATTCGAATGGGTGACCCGTTTTGACGTCACCCATTCGAATGGGTGGCGTTTTTTAGCGTCACCCATTCGAATGGGTGGCGTTTTTAGCGTCACCTATTCGAATAGGTGACGCTTTTTTGGGCGTCACCTATTCGAATAGGTGACACTGCCATAGGTGACGCCCAGAAAAGCGTCACCTATTCGAATAGGTGACGCCAAAAAAACGTCACCTATTCCAAAATTTCTTATAGTGGTGCGACGTACTATGTCGCTATTTGTGACAGATGCGTCACAAATATTGTCAGATATATTTTTGGAGGGAAAAATTCTCCCCAAATTTTGTGACACAACCGTCATAAAAAACCAGTCTATAAAAAGGTAGCTCTCCATTCAGGAGTATAAGTGAACAATCGATAATATATATAAAAAAACAGAGAGAAAAAATGCGTGAGTGGATGTACATTCATTTAGTAGACGATTATCTGAATGATCAATTCGTAGCAGGAGTGGAACAGTTTGTTGAGTTCTGTAAAGAAACTCCATTCTTCGAACATTATGGATAGAAAAGACAGTTTTCTTGTTTTATAAAAGCATGTCAGCTGATCAGAATGACATCAGGTATTGTTTTTTGTACAGTGAGTAATAGATTTATTATCCATTGGATCTTTTAGTTATATTGAAGATTTTTAAGTTTTTTTCACCATTTTCCCACGCAAAACAGCATATTTTCAGGGTATGAATTTCAATAAAGTTTTTAAAATTTTCCTCACATTTTATCTTTTTTTCATATTTGTATACTATACATATCTCATGCTATAAATCTTCATGATCCATGCTAGATCTAGGTTTTTTGGGTAAAAAATTGGAGAGAGCTTCGATTTTCAAGGTTTTTTCATTGGATAAAAAAAACTTTGTAGCAAGAACTAAAAAACATATAACTTTCATCAAACTTGTACACTTTTTTGCTTTAAGTTTTCAAAATCCAATCTAAACCTAAGCTTTTTGTAGGGGGGAAATGGAGAGAGAAAGATGGGTTTGGAAGTTAAAGATTTTTTTTAATGAAAAAAATAGAGATATGATCAACATTTCGAAGGTGAAAAAATGAGAGAAGAGATTATGGGAAAAAGGGAGAGTGAAAATAGAAAGATAAAAATGATAGTGTTGTGATGTGATGGTTGCACATATGGAAGGTGTTTTTTTAGTAATTTTGTTGCCTCATATTGGCTATTTAGCCTTATTTTAAAACATATGGCTAGATAGTCTTATAACATGTCCTTGATGGCTATTCTCATATATAAACCCATGAAAAAAACACATTTCTAGTAATCATTTGAGAATTTTGGATTAGAAATAAGAAGTACATTGTCCACTTCAATTGACCTCTCTTTGCCTAAAAAAATTAATTATTATAGATAATTATTTGTATATTTTCTGAAAATTAATTAAAAAAAATGTATCGTAAGTTTAAAAAATTTGTTAAGAATAAAATTTGTAGAGTTCTAACATTAATTAACGGAAGCAGCCATATTGTGTAGTTATAATTTATAATTATAATGACTATCTCGAGTTGGTCTAATGATCAAAGGAGTATTATTTTGTAAACTCAATATCTTCGAGGTAATTAGTTCTAAGTTATAATTTCTTACAATATTAATTAAGGTAATAGTTTTTATTATTTTCTTTTGTTTTCTCCTTTTGTAGTTCCATACTTTCTAGACAACTATAAACCAATCCATATGACTTTGACATTGAAAAAAGAGGTAAAAAGTTAGGTGGCTGCAAAACAGAGCTCAAAGAAAAGAAAAGGACCAAAAGGGGCTTTAGGTAAATTTATGAAATCCCATAAAAGCAACTTGAAAAGAGATAGTTACCATAGGATATTTCATCAAATTGAGGAAGATGAGACTTGAACTCTCGACCTTATGAGAAGGATGATTGATACATAACCAGTTAAACTATGTTTAGATTGTCCTCGGAAAAATAGCTAAATATTTCATACAAGTCAAAGGATTATGACAGGTTCAGAACTTGGGCAAAACAACAGGAAGGGATTCAGATCCCTTGTTGCCTTCTTGGCCTCCTCATTTTCAATTGCATATAATTTTCTTTTTATCTTTTGGATCAAGCAATTTGGCACAATATAGAAAACAGATTGGTGGAGGCATATTAAATTAGTACACTGCCGGTTATAAAATTGTGTGATTAACTCTTAGAATATTAAGAAGAGGTTGACTTGATAAAAAGTTGCACTAAGTGTATCGGTGGTGTGGTTAAAGTTCACTTTTTATAACTGTGAGGGCGGAGATTTGAACTTCACCGTTTTAAAAATCTCCTCTCTTGTATCGATTGTATAAAAAAAAACCGATGATAATGACCCGGAAATCACAATGAAATTATATATATTTAATTAGATGAGCAACCTTAAATTACTCTTTCCTTTAAAATATATATATATATATTAAACTGTACAACATGATTCCATTTAGTTTTCTAATGCAAAAACACTATCAAAAGAAGATTATATAAGACCATCTTGAATCACCCTCTCAGCATTGTAATTAGAATTAGCTTAAGGAGCAACTATAGCAAATGACAAGAATGAAGTTTCGGTTCTCATGCTTCGTTTTCGTTTTCGTTTTCGTTGTCATTGTCGTCATCTTGCTCTCATTTTCGAGCTTTGAAGCTCGCTACCCCGGTCGGTTTACAAACACGAGCGATCGGACCGCTATGCAGATTGCCAAAGAAGCATTGATGGCTAGCATTGACAGGCAAGCTGGAAAGCCTTTCCAAACCCAGAAGAGTAGTCCTGGAGGACCTGATCCACACCATCACTAATCTGAATTCTAAGGCAGCCAATGGATAATGTAACTGAATAATAATAAGCTGTAATTGTTTTCTTTTCAAACTGCAAGGAGATGTAATGGTTGGCTCATGAACTAGTTTTTCATTTTAGGGTCCAACTTAAAAACTGAAAAACCGATTGAGACTATAAAACCGACCCAAATTGAAGTTGATCAGTCAGTTTAATAGAACTTTTCACATAAGAATACGGTAATAATTCGTTCGACTTCATTTTTTTCAATTAAAAACCAATTACTAAACCAAACTGATGATTGAAAAATAAAAGTAATATGTTTTTATTTAAAAATAGAGATTAAATTGAACTGAAACTAACCAAAACTGGTTTAGACCAATCCCTCAAACGGGCGCATGTTCAAACCAAAACCCACCTAAAACCGGTTCGATTCAGTTTTCCTCGACAATATTCAAAATGTTCGACTTCTCATTTTTCCAAGAGTAAATATCGGTTTGGGCAAAAATCAAACCGATTGCATCCGAGACTGTTTGATAGAGGGGAATGTGTTTATGAAACTCATTCCATTATTTATATGGCGCATGTTTTTCTACTATAATTGCTACCATTTTCCCATATTTACTATTGAGATTGACATCGCATTCTCACACAGTAACATTATTTTCACTATTTACTTTAAATCCAAACAAATCTATCATTTTCTAATTATCTTATTCTCATTAAACACAATCTCAAACTACACATTCTCATTTCCGAGAATCAAAACCTCTGTCCATTTTATCTATATTGTGCAGAAAACATAATCAACATTTTATTTTGATGATATGACAGCTTATGCCCCATTTTAATGTCCTTAATGTAAGTGAAGCTTAAAGTCTAAATGGTACCAATAAATTCAAACTAATTGCAACAAATTTTGTTTTTAGCAAGAACAAAAAGTAGTGCTCCAAATTAGAAAATCACTATGGGATTATAAGATAATACATAAATTTTAAGCTAAGCAATGCTCTCTCTTCCTTTATTTTAATAGCAACAAAAACTTTAAAACTTAATTTCTGTCACTGACCTTTAAGTTTTAACCCATATTTTGTCTTTGTCCCCTAAACTTTCAAACTAATCTGTCATCTTTTATTACAATCTACATTTGATTCCTACAGTAAAAATAAAAATGATGATTTAAATGTGTTTTATGCATAGTTTTTTTTTTTTTTTTGAGATATTGCAAATTGGGGGAGGGAAGACTCGAACCTTCGACCTCTTGGGAAGTGAGCATGTGCCTAACCACTTGAGCTATGCTCGTGTTGGCATGCATAGTTATTAGTGTCACGTCATCAATCATGTTTATCTATTATCTATAACATTTTTGGACAAGAATACCCTCTCACTTTTAGTTAATATCTAAACTACCATTATTATTTTAAAAAAAATATTTAAACTACCATTTATCCTCCATTTCAATATTTAAAAAATTATTAAATATGATATATTCAACGGAACATAAAAATTATCCTGAAAGATTTTAGATAATTCATAATTCATAATTAGTAATAATAATCTATTGTTTTAAAAATTATTACTAAATTTTCAGAAAATATATTTTAAATTTAAAAAAAAAAACTATTATTATAAATAATTGTATTTAAAAATTAAGATAAAAAATTATCGTAACAAATTATATTAGACACAAAAAATTATCTTATAAAGTTTTTAAAAAAAACATGTCACACACGTTAATGATGAAATATACATTAAAAACAAACCAAATGTCGCATTAAATTCTAAACTAAAAACGATTGTAAAAAAGGAATGTACAATAAATTAGTAAAACTTATTAAGATCTATTATCTATTACTACTTAAAAAGTGTGCTAATGGGGAGAAACATTTTTGGATAAGAATACCCTCTCACTTTTAGTTAATATCTAAACTACCATTATTATTTTAAAAAAATATTTAAACTACCATTTATCCTCCATTTCAATATTTAAAAAACTATTAAATATGATATATTCAACAGAACATAAAAATTATCCTAAAAGATTTTAGATAATTCATAATTCATAAATAGTAATAATAATCTATTGTTTTAAAAATTATTACTAAATTTTCAGAAAATATATTTTAAATTTAAAAAAAACCATTATTATAAATAATTGTATTTAAAAATTAAGATAAAAAATTATCGTAACAAATTATATTAGACACAAAAAAATTATCTTATAAAGTTTTTAAAAAAACATGTCACACACGTTAATGATGAAATATACATTAAAAACAAACCAACTGTCGATTAAATTCTAAACTAAAAACGATTGTAAAAAAGGAATGTACAATAAATTAGTAAAACTTATTAAGATTGTCTTATTGGATTCCAAACTAAAGAAAAAAAAAACTATGATGATTATCATAACATTAAAATTTTGCAATTGTAGTAATTGAATGCAAGGTAGATGAACCAACTCTTGCTTTAGAAAACCTCTTATGTAACAATTATAAACCTTTTTGGTATCCTCAAATCCATCAAATTGGGTACTATAAATCCCTTAATTCATACCCCTCCCCTCCATGGCTCAACTGGTCCTCGCATCGCAATACCATTTTTTAAAAGTAATTTATCGATGGTAAAGCCAAAGGCCATTAAGTCCCCCTTACAAGCTTTCGTGGTGGGTGCAACCGATATGAAAAGACTATAGCATCATTCCAAGTACAAGAGGAACATTATCATAAAGTAAGAAGCTTGAGAGATTTCATTGGGGTCACATAAGCTTACGATTGTAAGCGAAAGAAGAAAAAATGCAAGAAATTCTCGCAGTTTGTTATTCTTATGTAGAAGGACCATCCATTTTTTTTACACTGGCCATCAACTTCAGTTGTGGTGTTGTTTTCTTTTGTTTTACAATTATGTTGCTTTTGTGTTTTATTAAAATATTATAAATAATAAATATTTCTTACATTTTATAAATACTAATCATTATTTTTTCCGGTGTTAGAATTAGAATAGTTTTGACCAAAAAAATAAATTAGAATATTACAATCAATTTGATTGTGATTTATACTACTCTATATTGTAAAATTGTAGTGTCTTCTATGTTTTTATTATTATTTTAATTACTACTTTGTATATTATTATTTTCTAATGGGTTCATTTTATTTTATTTTTGAATAATTGTTCTATTCAAATTTTTAATAATTTGATAGTGTATTACACCTGCTAATAACATTTATTTTTAAGGCATAGACTTTATCATTTATTAAAAAAAATTATTGTGACAACAAGTAAACATTGTATGATTAGGAACTAAAAATGATCAGATGTTTTTCGAATGTGTGTAATCTTTAGATAATAATAGTGTAAATTTGTGTAATTTTCCCATTGGTCATAGATAAATAATTCCATATTCAAGAGAGTGGTTTATTCCTCACCTCCGACATTTGTATAAAAAAAGTGAAAATATTTAAAATTTTATCCCAATAATATTTTATTAAAAAAACAAATAAAGAAACTCACTTTTTCCTTCAAATTGATACTTTTTTTTATTAATCTTATTACTATGTTTGTATAAACATAATTAATATCTATGAAGATTAATTAGGGAGGATTGATCAGTTTTTGGAATAAGAAGTGCAAGAGTCCTCCTCCTAAAAAAAACACCACTTAAACCCAATTGATTATTCCAAAATTTATCAACAATAAATAAGGACTTTTGAAATCCTTAGTGATTAGTGATAATGGTTAATTTATGTATCTGAAGTTGAATATACATGTAAATAGTATGGGCTGACAAAGATGATGACGTTGGAAAGGAAAGAAGCCTATGAGAGATATAAAAGGTTTATTTTAGGGTTTAGGGTGTTATGTTGTTGACATATTTGGAGTCCCCCCCCCCCCCCTTTTTACAATTGAAAAAGAGTTCAATACATGTGTAAAAAAATTGTTATGCAATTATACTATGTTTTATGTTATTTTCATGAATTGTAAATTTTAGTTTAATTTGTAAATATCACGTGCATTGCACGTGCTAAAAAACTAGTATTAACTTAAAAATAAGATATTGATAAAACTTAAATCATGTTGAAAATCAAAATTAACTGAATACCAGTTAATTTTTTTTTTGTTGGTTTTAAGTTTTTTTTTTTATTTTAAAACAAAAATGGAAAAACGAATTGATTATCTTTTTCTTTTTTAAATAAAAAAATGAAAATTAAACGATTATCAAATGAGTTCTACCTACACACATCTCTATTTACTATAACTTATATTTAGTTTCATAGACTCACCAACTATTTTTTTTCCCTTTATTTTTTATGTTTTTTTAGATATTACATCAAATTGGAGTATGAGAGATTCGAGCTTTCGACCTTAGAGAAAGAGAGTAACTTAATCACTTACGCTATGCCCTTATAGAAAGAGAGTAGATGTCCAATCACTTATGCTATGCAAGACTTATTTTATGTCTTTGATGAATAGAGAAGACTTGCAGCTAAGTATTTTTTTTTTTTTATAGATATTAATAAAATTTAAAAGAAAAAAATTTAAGTTTCCAAAATGAAAATTTCACAAAAAAAAATCAACAAACAGAACCATATCTTTCCTAAATTTAAATATGGAAGAGGGAACTTAGCCACTCTGACCCCAATCAAAGCTTGAGTCATTCTGAGGCATTAAGATAGATCCTCACCTCATGTTTGACTTTTAAAGAAGTCTATGCAATTGAAAACTCATCAAAGGGTAGTTTTCAAAAGTCAAAATTATATATAAGTTATTAAGCAATCTTCAAAAGAACAAAACTTTGGCTCCCATTTTTTTATTAACCAAGGCTGCAGTTGCCAGTCATGTGGCTTGAAAATTTTTTTTTTTTTTTTCTGGCTGCTTCTAATCGGCTATAAATAGTCTTGACGGCTAAAAAATAGCAGCCATGTAACTAGAAAAATGATTTCTTTTTCCTCTTTTAATAGTCACATCATTCTTCTAAAATAGGTTCTAAGCAATCTTGAATGTTATTTTTTTTTTATTTCAAAAATTTTGAAAACAGAAAACCCAATTCCTCCAACACAATTCATAACAAAGATCAAATTGCTCAAGGCAATTTTTCTTTCTTTCTCAAGACTAAAAAAACCAAAGTGGGGCTGTTTATTTTGTATAAAAAGCAAGCATAAAGTTGAAAAAGGCCAAAAACAAAACTTCGAAAATTGAATTGTGGGAAAGCACTGCCAAAAAAAAAAAATTATATACAAAAGCTTTGTCACATTTTGACTTGTAATGTATTTTTTACAGCAATAAGATAATCACTGAAAAAAAATGGTCTTTTTAATTTTTTTTGCCTTTTTTTCTTTGATTGAGGTCTATAAATAGGCATTACTCAAAGTTATAGTGACACTACCAAATGCCTTTTGGCTCCAAAAAAAACTCAAAGCATTTTTCATGGCTTACTTGAGATTCTTGTTTTGCTTTGTTCTGTTATTGCTTTTGTGCTCTACTTCTGAAGCTCGTTTGCCTCCTTTTTCTGTAAATAAGAAAAACCATTTGTTCATTGAGAATGCTAAGGAAATTTTGAAGGTTATTATTCAAGAGAAACACAAACTGGGAAGGCATTTTGTCTCGAAAAGGCTTAGTCCCGGCGGACCCGATCCGCGCCATCATTAGACTATCTCTAGAGATCGTTTTGAAAGTTCAATTCTCATTTTTTATTTGCTTGTTTTGCAAATTCTGAGAATTTGTGACTTTTTTGTAGGAAAAAAAAAAGGTGATAAAATTTTCAATACTACATTCCTCTTCTTATTGTTTTTCTTGCCAAAAGCTTTATAATATGAGGAATATTGTTCAAAATCTTCTGCTCTTAACAATGGTGAAAATTGAATATCTTTTTGAAAAAACTTCTCTGTTTCCTTCACTTGAGAATACTATCATGAGAGTTGCAGAGAGTTTGAGTGTTATATCAGATATTATATTACAAACATTTTTATATTATGGGTCTAACCGTGTTTATTTTGATAAAATAACACTTTCTGTTAACGATCACATATTGAAAAATTGAAGAGGTCTAACAATGTTTATAAAGATTATGAGTCATTTTTCTTATTACCAATTGGTTTTGAAATAGAAACTCATAAAATTTTTATGGTATCAAAGTTTAACAAACTTAAACGAGCATCTCATACAGAAACGGAATCGGCATAAATAGTGATATATATATATATGGCTTCTTTTTGTGTCTTCCCTCTGTCCATTTATAAGGATGAAGTCATCAAATAGCTACTAGTGGAATCAATAGAAGAAAAAAAAAAGTAAAATGACACTCATGGCTTTGTTGCTGACATTAAAGAAAGCCTCTAATTCATTTCCTTGAACTTTTGTGAGAAGATAAAGATGTGCTATTTTATTTTGGCATTCATTTTCAACTCATTGTTATCTTCCTATATTGGATTTGACTTTGGAAAAAAATTCCAGTTTTATATAAGAATTTATCCTATATAACATAATACTATATTATCATATATTTTATAGTCACATTGGTAATAGTCTATTGATTCCCTTTTTTAAAGTCATGCGCACAAATAGATATAATAAAGTAAAAACTTTTCAAGCTCTCTAATGTCTAAAAATTAACAATCATATAAATGTTCTAATCAAAACAAAAGGGAATATGATAGCATTATATTACTAAAAGTATGTAGTATAATATTTACATAAACATGCAAATGAGGATCATGATTTCATAAAGGAGGATTAGGTCATATGATAAGCACAATTCAAATTTGTTTAATAGTTATCACAAATGTGAAGAGTTAAAACTTGTGGAAAAATAAAAAATGTGTTTGTCTCACATCGGAAAGAACTCATTTCTTCCAACACCATATATACCAATTGCTTGGATAATGGGTTAGGCCCTTAAGGGTACCAAAGATTTTGCAAGGACCGAGCGCGCACCCAATAGGCCTCAGTCCACACCCCTGCGCCCGCCGCCGCCCGCCCGCCCATCTAGACCCGCCCTGGCCCGACCCGCTTTCTTTGATAGCAAAGTATATTATTTTATTAAAAGAATAATTCGTTTCAAGCGACGGCGAGTGTTTATTACATAATTAATTTTGATTCGTTCTTGCGAGTTCTGCCAGGGTGAACGTTTCCAGTTGTTCGTTCATCGCGTCATCTTATCCTGCGAGATATATCGTTAGTGACTGCAAGCAACCGGGTGCAGGCGACTATCGTCTTAAGGACAGTACAACTGTTGGATTCGACGTTCTTCGGGAAGTTTTGTTTACTGTCCATTCAATTTATTTCTTATTTTACTAATCTGTTTTCTATTGGTATAATCATTATTGAATTTATATAAGTATTGTTCTTCTGGATCTATTTCCGTGTACTCCAATTACAACAATCTTAAGACAACACTGCAATGGAGTTCATGAACAATTACAGTACTTATGATTCATCAATTGATGACGCTGTCATCACACTGGCGTCCGCCGCTACCAACCTTGCTGCAGCCAATGCCACTCTCGCTGCTGCCGCTGAAGCTGCTGCAAATCTCGTCGCTACCAATGTTGCTGCTCACTTTAACGTAGCCGATCTGAACGAAGCCTCCCCAGCTGCCAATGTAAATCCTACTATTGTGACAAATCAGGGGGATGCTTACAACTCCGCTACTTTTCAAGTTAGTAAGTATCCTCCCAATTATCCTCATAAGTCGATTCATGCTAAGGATCTGCCTGAATTCAATGGTAAAGATTACAAGAGGTGGCATCAAACATGTCGTTCTTCCTTACAATGTTGGGGCTTGCTTATGTGCTAAAAGAACTGATGCTTGAGGTTCATGAGGACTATGTCACTTTTGACGGGCTGATGGAAAAAGACCAATGGATCAACTCATATTATCTTTGTAGAAATTATATTTTAAATGGTCTTATAGATAGTCTGTATAAAGTGTATGAGAATTGTAAGAGCGCAAAAGAATTGTGGGATGCACTTGAACTGAAGTATAGATCAGTTGGTGTAGGGGCAAATAGATTTATTGCGGGAAAGTTTAACGATTTTAAAATGGTTGACGGTAAGTCCGTAGTCAACCAAGCTGAGGAGCTACAAGTCATCATAAGTGACTTGCATAACGAAGGAATGAGGATCAATGAACCCTTCCAAGTGGCAATTATGATTGAGAAATTTCAACCTTCCTGAATGAGTTTAAGAACTATCTTAAACATAAAAGTAAGGAGTGCACGTTGGAACACTTAATAGTAAAACTCTGAATTGAGGAAGACAATAGAAAAAGAATGGGTATAGGAAGAGCCCCAAACCTAAAAAGTGTAGACGCTAAGGCAAATTTAGCTGAAGCAGGAAAAAGCAAGAATAGGCCAACTAAGAAGAAGTATGACCTAGTCCCCAAGCATGCTAACAACAAATGCAGCACTAGAAATTGCTACACTTGTAGAAAGGCGGGACATAGAGTTGCAAATTGAAGGCCTCGCAAGAATCTTGGCCAGAATAGACCCTAACAATCAAGTCACCTGACTGTGGATGATGATGATGACATTCCGCTTATTGCGATGGTCTCTGAAGTGTGCATGACCACTAGTGTTAAGGGATGGTGGATTGACTCTGGTGCAACTAGGCACGTAAGTGGAGATAGATCTCTATTCTCCAAATTTGAACAAGCTGATGGTAGTGAGAGTTGTACATGAGAAATTCCACCACTTCTGATGTGTTAGGCAAAGGGACCATTCAGCTCAAATGAACTTCTGGGAAGATACTCACTCTCAATGATGTCTATTATGTTCCTAATTGTAAAGACCTGACTTTTCATAGTTTAAAACAAACATAATAAATGCAACGGAAGACTCAATAAATATCATTTATTGAAAATATGAAATTTCACTTAAATCAAATAAGCAATTATTAAAAATGACAACTCCGGAGTTACAATCTTTAAAACAAAAACAATGTACTAAATCAAATAACAAAATATTTTAAGACTAACACGAGTCTCAAATCTCATAAAATAAAATATAGTCAATATTGAATACTTTATTCTTAATCTCAATGAAAATTAAAGATGCATTTGGCTAGCCACCACGACATGAACCCTCATCTCTTCCACTTCATCAACTGCCACCTCTCGATCCATTGTTACTGAAAAGAAACCACAGATAGCACTGTGAGACTAAAGTCAGTGAGAAAACGATCTAAACGATGGTAAAGCTTTAAATAATCTCTAACAACTTATACCGAGTCCCAACACTCAACACTCTCCAATGTCTCTTTCACACATAACGTCACTTAAACCTCGCATTCAATCTCTTTATATGAATAGGCAATTATTAACTAATTCCATATCCAAGACCAACATTCATAGTAATCCTCCCAATTCATATCCCAATCCAAAACATAAGCCAACTCTAAATTAACAACCAAACATAATCAATCAATCATTCATACCATCCACTAAGAAGGCGGTCTCTCGGGACTACAAACCTTTCTTAGGCACTTAGTTACAGTCGTAACCATAACTAATCCCCTAATGGATCATTCATACGAGCAACGTCCATTAGTCGTTATGAGCTCACTCTCATAACTATTTTTACTAAGTATGAGCTCGTAGCCTCATACTAGTTTAACACACTTGTCAAGTCATCATTCCACAATCTCTTTACATCATCCTCTTGATAATGTTCATTCACAATCAGCAAACACAATTAAAAAAACAGCAGCTCAATGAATCTAAATAAAGCATGCAAGTACATCAATACGATAAAACTGCCGAAAACCGTCAAAACTAACAATTCGATCTTAATCATG
Organism: Gynostemma pentaphyllum; assembly: GCA_028015215.1. NCBI lineage: Eukaryota > Viridiplantae > Streptophyta > Magnoliopsida > Cucurbitales > Cucurbitaceae > Gynostemma > Gynostemma pentaphyllum. The sequence goes on along the minus strand of CM051353.1, from coordinate 15,733,209 downwards.
CTCAACTCAAATCTCATGCCAAATCATCATAAAATACTCCATAATATTTCAGAATTAACTCCCAAATTAATCAGAATCAAATAGAATCGAAAAACATCAAAAACTACCGAAAAACGACTAAACTAGTTCTAACCGAAAAATTGTTTCGCCAAATGATTTTTTCGGTGTTTCCAACATGCAATCACTTCCTAAAACTCCAGAATATTATATTTAAATATATTGAATCATAAAATCTACGATAAGAGCCTTAGATTTCTCTAAAACCCCACCAACGAATAAACGGTTAACTCACCTCGATATCGCTTAAGTCCAAAAATTTACGCTACTTCCCTTGACGAATCAGACCTGAAACGAAAGTTCTAAAAAACTTAAAATGCAAATTGAAATATCCTAAAATTATACAAAAGGTTTGGGGTTTGATGGATCAAAGAAAGGAAAACAAACGACGAAGAGAATTGGGCTATAGTTGGGGGTGTGGGTGGTGTGTGGGCCGCGGCTAGTCATGGTCTTCGGGTCATGGTTCGGTCACGGTTTCATGGCTATGGTGATTGATCTTGATGGTTCTAGGTATTAGGATCGGTAATCAAAATCGATTGGGTGTTTGGCCAAGGTTTGGAAAATTTGGAAATTAGGGAGGTTGGATCAAGTGTTAGGGTTCTTGGTATTCATGGAAAAATAAATGATAAAATTTCAGAATTTTAATGATTGATAAATCAATCATGAATGCTTACCCGCTAATCGAATTTCGCGAAAAAGGCTTCTGATTTTCCCTCATCGATTCCGTGCAATTCCAACAATCTCCTAATTAACAAAATTGATGAAAACTCATCAATTCCTAACCCTAGGCTCACAGCAACAAGAAGAAAAAGAGGAAGAGGGTTTTCGTTACCTTTGTGTCCAAAATTGATTCCCAATACGCTTGAATTCAAAACCCAAATCACGATCAATCGAAGAACGAAACGAAAATGAGGCGGAAAATTTCTTTCTCTTCTTTGAGGGTGGCGACGTGAGGTGTGGGAGAGAATGAGGGAATTTTTTTTTCTTTTCCTTAATTATGATTAGGTTTTGGGCCTAATCTTGCCACATCATCAATTATCTCCAAATCCAAAATATCTCACCATTTGCAAATGTGACACCTTTCATAAAGTGTCACCCAAAAGCCTATAATAATAAATATAAATTATTTATCAATAATCTCCAAACCTGATAGTTAAATTAAAATTTTAATTTAATTCAAAATTGATCTTACCTTGTAACGGGGCGTTACACTAATATTAGAAGGAATCTTGTTTCTGGGCCACTTCTGAATAGAAGTGGTTTTAAACAAGTCTTTGGGTCAGACAAGTTTGTTCTGTCCAAGGGAGGAATGTATGTGGGACGAGGGTATTTTACTGATAATATGTTCAAACTGAATGTATTGACCCAAAAGCCAAAAGCTATCAATAAAGTTGAATCTTCTACTTATATTGTTGAGTTGTGTACTATTTGGCATTCAAGATTATGACATGTTAATTATCACTCTATACAAGAATGATAAATTTAGGATTAATACCTAAATTCGAAATTGATAATAGACATAAATGCAAAGTTTGTGTTGAATCAAAGTTTACAAGAAAGTCTTTTCCTTCTATTGAACGAAATAGTGAATTACTTAGTTTAATTCACAGTGATATTTGTGATTTCAGAAATAATCCTTCACGAGGAGGAAAGAAATATTTCATCACATTTATAGATGACTATAGTCAATATTGTAAAGATGATGCTTTAGAAATCTTTAAGATTTATAAAGCAGAAGTTGAAAATCAAGTTGGAAAGAAAATAAAAATTCTTAGATCAGATAGAGGTGGTGAATATGAGTCCACTTATATGAATGATTTCTGTGCAAAAGCTGGTATTATACATCAGACAACAGCATCTTATACACCACAACAAAATGGTGTAGCTGAAAGAAAGAACCGAACTCTTAAAGACATGATTAATTGCATGTTAAATAGTTCAGGTTTACCACAGAAATTGTGGGTTTAAGCTTTGCTTTCAGCAAACTTAATACTAAACCGAATTCCACAAAAGAAGACTCAAAAGTCACCTTATGAGGTGTGGAATAGAAAACTTCATTTTTATAAAATATTGAAAGTGAGGGGGTGTTTAGCAAAGGTACACCTAAAAGGACTAAACTTGGACCTAAAACAGTAGACTATGTATTTATAGGTTATGTTTTACATAGTGTAGCTTATAGGTTTCTAGTGGTTAATTCACAAGTAGTTGAAATTAACAATAACACAATAATATATTCTATTGAAGTAGAGTTCTTTGAGAATGTGTTTCCATATAAGAAACACAATGATACTAGAACTAACAGAAGTTATGAAGCAAATACTTCAAGAAATCAGAATGATCAAGAAACTGAACATAAACATGAAACTGAACATGAACAAGAAAATGATCATGAATCTGAACCTACAAGAAGTAAAAGAACTAAAACAACTACTTCATTTGGTCCAGATTTTCTTACCTATACGGTAGAAAGTGAACTTCAAACTTATAAAGAGGCAATGTCTACTTCAGATTCTTTAAATTGGAAGGAAGCTATTAATAGTTAAATAAGTTCCATTATGTAGAACAATACCTGAGTAATAATTGATTTACCACTTGGGAGTAAACCAATTGGTTGCAAATGGATCTTTAAGAGAAAGTTGAAAGTGACTCAATAGATAAATATAAAGCTCATTTAGTAGCTAAAGGCTATAGACAAAAGGAATGAATAGATTTCTTTGATACTTATTCACCTGTTACTAGAATTACATCTATTAGGATATTAATTGCTATAACAACAATACATAATTTGGAAATACACCAAATGGATGTAAAAACTGCATTCTTAAATGGAGACTTAGATGAAGAAATCTACATGGAACAACCAGAAGGATTTGTTGTGAAAGAACATGAGAACAAAGTTTGTAAACTCTTGTTAAGTCTTTATATGGCTTAAAGCAAGCGCCTAAACAATGGCACAAATGATCTCAAATGGTTATAAAATCAATGAGTGTGACAAATGTGTGTATTATAAAAGTGTAAATAATGAATGTGTAATTATTTGCTTATATGTGGATGACATGTTAATCATGGGCAGGCACCACAAAAAAGATAATAGAATCAACTAAAAATATGTTGAATTCTAATTTTGATATGAAAGACTTGGGTCTTGCTGATGTTATTCTGGGAATACGAATAACAAGAAATCCAAATGGATATATACTTTCTCAATCACATTACATAGAAAAAGTATTGAGAAAATTTGGACACTATGATAGTAAACCTGCTTTTACTCCTTATGATCCAAATATTAAATTAAGTAAGAATAAAAGTGATGACCTAATATAGCCTACTTAGTAAGTAGATTGGCTAGATACACTAGTAATCTTGGAAGTGAACATTGGAATGCACTTGTTAGAGTTCTAAAGTATCTTAAGTATACTCTGAACGATGGATTACATTATACTCAATATCCATCAGTGTTGGAAGGATACAGCGAGGAACGAACGTGCACCCAATGGGCCTCAATCCACACGTGAGCGCTGCAGCCCGCCCATTCGTCTCCACCCGGCCTGGCCCGGTTTCTTTGATAGCAAAGTATATTCTTTTATTAAAAGAATAATTTTTTGTTGTGAGTTACTGTTGTTTGAAATAAACAGTAACAGTCGTCGGTTAATGCTCCAATCTATTGCAGATTAACGTTTCAGGCGACGGTGAGCGGTTTTCGGCGAGAGTTTATTTTTCCGGTGGCGTTACTAGCCGTTTTCGGCCACCGTTTCTCTTCACCTATTAATTTTTGAGTTTATTACATAATTAATTTTGAGAATTAATTATGTAAATGAGTTACAAAATTGGACTCTTATAAATAGGAACTCATTCTGCCTCATTCGATCATCAATCAGATTTATCATTCTCTCAATTTGTCTTCCGTTTTTGCTTTCTCTTTTCGATTTCTGAGTTTTTGGAGAGTCCGTTCTTGCGAGTTCTTCTAGGGTGAACGTTTCCAGTTGTTGTTCGTTCATCGTGTCGTCTTATCCTGCGAGACATATCGCCACTGAATGCAAGCAACCGGGTGCAGGCGACTATCGTCTTAAGGACAGTACAACTATGCGATTCGACGTTCTTCGGGAAGTTTTGTTTACTGTCCATTCAGTTTATTTCTTTTTTTACTAATCTGTTTTCTATTGGTATAATCAGTACCGAATTTATTTAAGTATTGTTTTTCTAGATCTATTTCCGTGTATTCCAATTACAACAAACATTACATTATTGTTATCTAACGAGAACTTTGATAAGTCAATTGTTTTGTTTAATATAAAATAAAATATAAACCAATAGAATTTGAAAAAGAAATAAAACAGAGAAGGGGGGCATTCAACAAAGTAATCCAATGAGCATTTTTAAGTTATCTCTGTGGATGTTAATAAGTAAGGGGGTTTGCCGCATAGCATAAAAAATAGGTCACTTTTTGTGGGTCAAAAGCTATCCTCGACAACTCATTGATGATGAAGAAGATTAGTGGAATTAATAGATTTTCTCATAGCTAAAAAGTGTGCCTTAATTGACCCATAGACCGACCAAAAAACAAAGTGGGAATAAGTATTTTTTTTTTCCTTAAATATTTAATAGTGTGTAATTGACTGTAAATAGTGGACTCCATTATTTCTTTTAATTATTGATAATAGGGTTTTTGAGTTTTCAATTTGTTTCCATTTCATCCTCAATATTTGAGAATTAGGTTTTTGAAATAGTTTTTCAATAATCAGTAAACAAATTTCTTTACACTAATGTATGAAAAAATTAATAACATAGATCAAGTTGGCCTATTTCTCAAAATTTGAGGATGAAATGGATACAAATTGAAACTCAATGATCAAATTAGACACGTGCCTCAAAACTCATGGACTCAAAAGATAATTTATCCTTGATAATAAATACAATTGATAAGATATTAAACAGTAGTATATAAAAAATATTTGGTATAATGGAAATACCGAAAAATACGGGCTTTGAAAATTATTATTATTATTATTTAGATATTACATTAAATTGAAAGAGTGGAGACTCTAATATTCGACTTCATAAAAAGAGAGTATGTATTTAACCACTAGAGTTAGGTTGGTGTTGGCCGGCTTTGAAATTGAAACTAACAGAATTCATGTGGACAAAACGGCAAAGTCGGTAGAATTATACCTTTCTTTTTTAAGTGGGTTCTATTTATTCTTTCCTTTTTCAAAGTGCTTCATACTGATCACTTCATAATCCTTCCCTCCACTGCCTTATTTTGACATTTATCTCAAGTTTTTTTGTTCTTTTTTTAAGAATAATAAAACTTAGTTGTGTTGTTAAAAAAAACATGTTGTGAAAGAGCCAAGTGCTTGATAGGTGTTTTTAAGAAGGAAATATTCTTATTCATGATTTGAATAATATATAGGGATATGGATATTTCATAAATGACAATTTTTTGAAATGTGAATTTTAAAAATAGTAAAAAAAATTTGAAATTTTTTAGAAAGAGTAATTTTATTAAAATAATGAGAACTTTCATTATTTTTAATGAAAGATTCAAAATCATAAAAACTAATCAAATATGAAAAATTGTTGAGTTTTAATTGAAAACATTTCAATTAGAAACATAAAATACAATATTGATCATTCAATGATACAAGAGAAAAAAATCAATAAAAATGAATTTTTTTGTTATGAATTGAATGATAATGAAGTTATGGATGTCACCACCTCCAAAACTCTCTTCTTTAATTTATATGAATAAATTAAATAACTTTGCTTATTAATTACCTTAAGAGGTTTGTAAATCTCATGTACGTATAAATAGTCATCGGTTTTGCACAACAAGAAAAGCTTAAAAGTATCTTGTATAATACTCTTTCTCTCTTTCTATTTACTTTGTGTCTAAATCTCCTCTAAGCAACATTTTCTTCTTTAGTTGAATTTTAGTTTTATAACACATTCAATAATTTAATGAAACTTTAATTTAATTAAATTTAATGAAAGAGAAAATGTCATTTTTGAAATTTCAAGACTTTTGCTATTTTTAAAAATATCAATTGAAAAAGTGTCATATGGTGCAATTTCTCTAATATACGCAAAAAAAAATAAATTGTTCAAGCATAATCAAATTATGGTTGTCACCTATCAAAAATATTATTCTACGAGTTTTCTGACAATAAATGTCTTAAGGTCCACTTATAACACTAATTGAGTTGTACTAAACTTGCTCAAACACCTATAATTATTCAAACAAAAAAGCCTAAAATTTGGTCCAAACATCATCATCCGGTCTAGGGTTATCTGGGTATATAGCCTAAAAATGTACAAAATAAGACAAAGGGGCCCGCCTCAAAAAAAATAAGAGTAAATAGCCTGTTAGATATGTAAAATACCTAAACCACCCTTACTAAACTTAATTAAAAAATAAAGAAGAAAGAGAATTAAGATTTGAAAATGCTTAAATCAAGGAAACATTAAATATTAAAAAATCATAAAAGAAAATAAGAGGAAATCAGAAATAAAAAAAAAATCAAAACTAAACAAAAAGAAAATCTAACTTTTCAAAACCGAATTTTTTTTTCCGATGAATAAAAAGATAGAAATATACCGTATAAGCTGCAATACTGTACTTTATCAAACCAGCGACACTACTCATACCTAATGATTGTATTGTACAAAGTATTGTACTGTACCACTTAATTCCTTCCCAAATCCACTATTCAAAATCGCTTAAACTCTATACTGTACAAATTATTAAACTGTACTGTACAAGCTTCCTCTCCATGTTGTATGGTACTGTACATTCATCTCCATCGTCATACTGTATGGTCCAAAATAATATATTGTACAAAGCTTCATCTTTTCTCTATCAGGCCATTATCGTACTCCTCAAATCGACTCCTCCATCTTCCGCCCCTACCCAACTAGCCGTCCGCCCATTTTCTCATGTCACTGCGTGCTTCAAATAGATTTCAAATAAAAAATTACGAAGTCTTCTCTCTCATTTTCCCACTTCGTCAGCATTCAATTGCCAATTTGTTGAAAAAACAAAAAAAAAAATTATATTATTAAATAAAACGACCTTTGATATAAAGATAAGAGACGGCCAGGGATTGACGAAGACCAAGCCAAGACTTCTGACTTGTCATCCTGTTTTCTTAGACTTTTTATATAAAATACAAACGTACTTCTTCGCGGCGGCTAGCTGCTATAGGAAGAAGAAGAAGAGACTTAAATTAGGGTTTATAAAAAGTGAAAGAGAAATAAACGTAAAACATGTAAAAGTCTTGGATTTGATTTAAATTTAATTCAAATAATAGGAATAAATGTAAAAAAAAATCCATTCAAAATTTAAAATTATGAATGAGATATGGAGAGAGAGGGGGATAACGTGAGAGGGAGAGGGAGAGAGAAGGTGGGATATAAAAAAGGAAAAAATAAAAAATAAATAAGGGGAAAATCAGGTATATTAAAAAAAATCATACTAAAAATGGGCTAAAAAGTCTTAAAATAAAGGGGGCTAAAAAAACTTAGTGATTAGCCAAAACAGACTATCTACTGGATTATCCCTCCGGTCTAACAATTGTTTTAAAAGTAGAATATGACTGACATAATTGAAAGGTAATGACACTTTTAATTCCACATTTAAGTGACTAATTTGTTGTTAAAGGTTGCCAAAAGATCTCTTAAGATTTCTCATAAAAGCTAGTCGACATGTAAAGAAAGAAAAACATGCATTCACATATGATTCGACAAAGAAACCAAATCAACCTTTGGGCCCCAACTAAATCTTTTAATCTAACCTTCATCATCTTCCAATTATCATCCTCTAATTCCAACAACAACAACAACAAAAAACAAATTAGTACAAAACTGATACTAGAAAAATTTACCTCATTTTTTTTCTTTCTATTTTTCATTTTATGCAAAAGTTGATAATGTTGAATCTCAAAAATAAAGATATGTTCTTTGTAAAGCTTTTTAGAAATTAGTTTACGTGAGCAAATAATAGTTCAAGGCAAATTCTTGAATTTGTGTACTTTCATTTATATGCATGTGTTACATGATTGAAAAAGATCAAAGTGGTGAAAAAAAAAGTTGATGAGGGTTTTGAAGGTGTTCAAGAAATGTCAGATTCTTGTTATATTCATCAAACATTTGGTAATGGGTTGGTGTAGACTTGAAATCCAACTCCAACCAAATTAAAGTGATTGATCTGATTGAATTTGTGGTTTTGATTGGTTTTTCAATCTCTTTCATACCCAATATTTGTTTCAATGTGTCCTATGAGTTAATATACTTTTTTTTTTTTTTTTAAAATGTAAGAAATATATATTAGATACTGTTTGATAGTTATTTTATTTTTTAATTCTATTTCTTTAAAACAAATTTGTTCACACGTAACTTTTTTTAAAGTTGAAGTCAAAAAATAATTTTTTTTCGGACATAACTAAATACCTTTACTTAGTCTGAGATGACATAATGCAGAAAATAAAGAAAGGTGGCATTGCCAACTTCCCACTTAATTTTGTGGAAGTGACCTATACTTGCAAGGAATGTGCAATTTGATCATGTTTTTGGCTCTGATAGAGACATACATTACATTCTCCCATGACATCCCTAACTTGCTTTCTCTTGAGTATTTTGATACCCATCTCTTGTTTTCAATAAAAAGTTGGAAGGGTTTGAGGAGGTGGACTTAGGCTAAACACCATGGCTCGAGTAAGAGCGTTCTTTCGAATTACTTTTATAATTATTCTCTAGAGCGTTATTTGCTCGAATTGGGGCCTTTTTTTAGTCTCTTTGGGACATTTTGTGTTTTCTTTTCCTATATCAATGAAAAGTATTCCTCTTCCCTAAAAGAACAAGATACACATCTCTAGTTCGATATGAATCGCATTAAAGTACACCTATATCATTCTACAAAGTATATGAAAAAGAAAAAAAAAACAACTAAGAGAATTGAATGGTTTTTCCAAAGTCAATACTATTCTTTTTATGTACCTAAATCAGATAATGCTATCCAACTTAAAAGTTGGAATCTGATGGTGATAGTTCAACCAAAAAAGTCTAATTAGTTTGCATTTTCCCCCCATGATTTAGATCTCTTTACCCTACTTGTGTCTCCATCTAAAACAAAATTAGCTAATGCAATCAAAATCCCACCCTCTCTACAAGAATGAGAATCTGAGGGTAGTAGCTACACAAAAATAAAAATAAAAAAACCCAAAGTGAAGAGGCATTAGATAAATCGGGAAAATTTCAGTTCATTTGTTGTAGTCGTAGGTCCTCCTCCTACTCATAAGAAACCATGTAGAAATGATTAAAAATGGTAGACCTCACTATGTATATGCTATTAATAATGAATACACCTGGACATATGATCAACGAGAGGAGTATGAAAAAATCTTTGATACAACAGGAGTACCAGAAATAATCTCGAAAAGACAATGTAAAGAAAAGGATAGAGTAAGTGACATATCACTAGCAGGATAACCAATAGAGAATCACAAAAACGGATAAAAACCAGCCGCTAAAGTGAAAAAGGAAGATTTAAAAAATAATAATTGATGTCAGAGCTGCTTGTCTAATTTCCACTAAAACAAAGTGAATACTAGGTTATCTATAAATCATACTATTTTAAGTGGGAGCTTAATCAAACTAACACTCAGAAGAAACATATATAATTGAGTCACCTTTGTCCCTAACGTCAGCATTCTTAGCCTTTGGAGAGAAGGAAGAGACGATGCTTTTCAAATTTGTGCAGTAGTTTTCGTGCTCCAAACCCAACCAAAAAAAAAAAAAAAACCAAAATCTAATCCTTGCTCGACTGTTTATATAGTCTTAAAGGCAATCAACTTTAGGCTACACTAGTGAAGACCATTTTATTACTTTTTTTTAAGTATTTGATAAATCACTTCTTACCGTCCCTAATCATTCCATCACACTATTTTGCGGCCACACGATGCATATGAGATGAAGGTTTGTTATGCATCTTTGAAATTACTATTGTGTAACTAACTCTAGGTTGGCTTAGTTGTCAAGAGGCTTTCTTTAAACCTTGAGGTCACGGGTTTAAATTCATGCGTAGCCACCTACTTAGGATATTATATTACGAGTTTCCCTACGTCAAAGTGTTGTGATGTGACACTCACAAATAGTATGATTTTTTTTCTTGCCTTCTAAAAATAATTTTAAGAAAGGTGCTCATTTAGACATACACGGTTAGAAGTCATCCCGAACTCACCTTGATTAAATGATGCAACTCAGTATGACAGGCCAGAAGATTAAACATCATTAATGGATGACAATTGGTCACAAACACTACTTAGAAAGGTTCCGGGACTACGAAGAAGCCTTTGACAGAACCAGGACCATAAGCTAAACAAATATATATATATATATATAATAAGAAAAGGAAAGGGAGAACTGTTTAATATTTTCAATTTCATTGACATCAGTCTATCACTTATCAAAACAAAGATTTCAACCCAGTAAATGAATTGTGATTGAAATGAAACAAATTTTATATCATCACTTCTAATCGTTGATCATCACAAGAGAGCAAGTCTCCGGAAATGGCATTATTGTGAAGAAAAAAAAACAGGGCCAGTACTTATCTTTTTACTTATACAATTCAGGAGGGTGAGAGAGAAGCAAAATATGGTTGATCTGGCATAAACAGAAAGAACAGATACACTTACCAAGAATTATAATGATTTTTTTAAATATCATACGATCGCAACCCGGAAAGGATGCTGGTAGTTGCAAATTTTTTTGCAACTTGTTTATTCTGGAATCTTCCAGTTAATGTATAAGCTTAGTGTTATTTACTTCAACAGATACAGTGTTAAATGGAAATCTAAATCTTGAGTATCTACAGACGGCTCCTTCTCCATCCCCAGCATATAGGATACCGCACCTGGAAAACCGTTCTGGTTGCAGCGATGAATAGAATTAACTGTTTTATTTATAGAAGCTCCCATTCAGAGTCAAATGCATAACTAGTTGAAACATTCTTCGAGTCCAATGGTGTTTGAGCAGAAAAAGGCAACTTTTGTGAACTGTCTGTACTGAATTCCAGATCAGTGTCCCCATACCAAATCGCTAGCTGTTCATATTCCTTTGCCAACCTCCTAGATGTAAAAGCATCCTGGATTCTCTTCTATTTTTCAGATAGTTAAGACAATAAAACAGAAACAAAAGATAGAAAATTTAGTGCATCCGACGTTGAAGGAGAGGGCAAAAAAAGATCATGGACGCATAAAATACAATGGATAACAGTAGTCAAAAAACTTTCTTCTGGTTTATTTTTTCCTTCTCACTTTTTCATTCTGTTTTTCTATGCCGGAAAAATTATCCTTAAGAATTATCATCATAAAGAAGGGATGGGATTCCAGGTCTTATATATCGTGAAACAGTGAACATTGTTTGAGGATCCTATGTATAACTCTAGTCTGGATAATAGATGGATAAAGAAATAGATTAATGTGGATATATATTTTTTACATACACAAGGGAGAGAATAAAGACCTTGTAAGAACAGAGCTTCTGGGTTCTGCGCGAGACAGCATGGAGTGCTCTATAGTCCATTATGTCACAGCTATCTATAGGTGCCACATGATCTCTCAAATCAACTGTTTCCATATCAGCATCCGAAATATAGCTACACGAATCGTATGAACAGCCTGTGAAACACTTCATTCTTAAGATTAAAGATGAAGAACTCCCAATGACGAGCGAGAGAAAAAACCTATTCTGCCATTTTCTCTTTCCTCGCATTCAGTGTTTTCAAGGAGTAAAATGAGTTGAGTATTCCAATAGTAAACAGCTAATTCCTTTTAGCATACAAAGTACTTTGGTTGGCAGGTCATTATTTTGCTACATATAAATTAAGATACTTCAAAATTAGGGACTAAGATATAGATGGGAGAAAAAAAATTACATGTAGCCACATCCTATATTGACACCCAACCATTTAGTGAATCCAACAAATTATGGCTCACTAGAGCAGCCAGCTTGCCAACCATAACTATAAGGAAAAATGATGGGGCAGTCTGATCCCGACAAAAATAACCTTTTTAAAACAGAATAGCTCACTACAGAAAGACTGATTAGGTTAACTTAGCATAAAAGGAACTACATTATAAAATGAATTCTTCTTACCTCTACCTAGAGTAATTATCCAACTATTGTCAATTTTTCCTCCATCATTCAAATAAGTAAAATAACTTAGCCCATGCCAAGCTTTTCAGAAATAAACGCATACACTACTATAATAAGCTTTGTATGTTCTTTCACTGACAACTCAGTATAACAAGATGTAACACGGTGCTGGCAAAAGAAGCATAAGCAGCAGTGCATCAAACTTTGTGTCTTCTCTAATAGGAAAAAGTCTGGGACATGATACACACCAGACATCAAAAGATCTACCATGGTAAATTTTGAAAGAGTTAGAAGTTAATACTAGAATAAAAATGTTAAGTTGTGTGGTTCATGAGTGAAAAAAAATATTTAAATAAGAAAAATGTTGTTGAGCCTAAAAAAAGTCTAGGAACATGTTTTAATACATTATTCTCAAGTTTTTTTAAAAATACAATAATTTGAAAAAATAAGTAGACTTCCTTTCCGGCCCCCCAGGTCTTCACCGGGAGAGGGGACTAGGAACAGGCAAATCAAAAATTTCGAAAAAAAAAATGTAGTTCTTTAAATAAAATTTAGAAATATTATGTAAGGAAATTCAATAGTTAGCTTAAATCAAATCTTATATGTTTCATTTAATTAAAATAATTATTTATTTTTATATTTCTAAATCAGACTAATTTTAGTAGTCATGTTTAAATGCATAAAGAATCGACTAACTTAAATTATTTTAATTTATCAATAGTATATTTGGAGTTACTATTCACAAAATTATGATTTTGAGGTAAAAAAATTGATTGAAATTTTGAGGTAAAAAATAATAATAGTTTTTTTTCTAATAGGTCATTCGTGGGATAAAAAAACTAGGAAAAACAAGGGGAAAAAATGTCATCTAAACATACTTTCACTAGATTTTTATTATAAAAAGCTGAGACTTGCATTGAAAAACAACATCCAAATGGACTTTTCCAAAAATCATTCAATTTTTTGAAATTGAATACATTAGTAGGTTATATAATTTACAAAAATTCAACATTTCCAAATGCATATTATGTTCATTTTATTCAGTTTTTTATAATTATCAACCAAACAGACATTTAAAAAATTAATAATACCTCCAAAAATTAACTAATTTAAGTTGTTTTAGTTGAAACATATATTGTAGTTGTAGATAATCATATTCCAAATCACAAGTATTTGCAACATATGAAGAACATGCATCTTCCTTTTAATTCCTAATATTAATTGATCACTTCAAATGAGGTAATTAATTAGTAATTAGAAGTAAGATTTCCATCAACAAATGTCATAGTTAACAGATGAACTACCACATCATTATAATTGTAGAAAACAGCAGTGAAAGGAAAGAATGGTATCATAACAAGTGTATTGAGACTTTATTGACATACCTACTTCAGAGAAAATTAGAGCCTCAGAACTAGTAGACTCCCGAAACTGAATGTGGCTACTGGTACATAATTCAGGAAGAAATGCACTTCCACGAGCTTTTGACACATGATCCTCTGCTGAAACACAAATTGTTCAAAAGAAGTCACAAGAAGAAAGGCAAAAAGACTGCTCCTAGTATAAAAAAACAAGAGTACAGACCAGGAGGTTGCATTGATGACAAAGAGCTCCTGGAGGTGGCATGTCTCATCTCCAAAGACTCATTTTCACAAGATGCACAAGTGACCATATCAAAAGATTGATGAGTTTTAACAGAGACACACGGATCAACAGGTTTGTCATGAACAACAGTACTACTGGAAAAGTTTTCAACTGAATTCATGGAAGGAAAAAAAGATATGTTCGCTGGGGGTTTGAAAGAGGAAGCTGACCTCAGCTCTTTTACAATTTTCACACAAGTTAAAGCAAGTGGATCCAGTTCAGAAGGAGGATCTGGAGTATTAGAAGAATCTCTAGTTTCATTTGTGAAATAATCAGAAGTTAATTTCATCTGTGGTGAGAAGTTGATTAAACTGTTCACCAATATGCTAGAATCTTGTCCTACATTATGGGTGGATCCAACATCTGCACTACCAACTGAAGTTGCTTGGAGATCTCCTGTCAAAGTAACAATATCCTCTTTATTATCATAAAACTCACTGTACAGTGAGCCCTTAACTGATTCTTTGTCACAACAGAGTGTTAACTCTGTCGAGAACTCTAAATTAGCCCATTCATTGAGACTTGCATCTGTTTCTCTATCCATTAAAGCTTCATTATTTTTCTCCACAAATAACTCAGACTCCAACTTTAGAAGAGAATCATTAGAAACTGAAGTAACTTCTTCCTTTTGATAGTTATTGCGGCTTGATGTACATCTTGGCTGGTGCTTTAAAGGATAACTAGTATCGTTCTCCATAAAGGTTTCATTTCTTAAACTTTCATTTGAGATTTTATCTGCCAAGGCATCACCATTCTTTCCAGAAAGTAGCTCAGTTTCCAACCGCAGATGATTACCAACAGACACTACAATAGCTTCTTTATTGGTGAAGCTAATTCCTTTACATCCATGACTAGGCAGATTAGGAAAATAACTGGTAGCATCAAGCTCAAAGATGGAATCTCTTATAAAACTCTTATTTAAGTCTTTATCTATTGAGGCCTTATCATTCTTCTCTAAAATTACCTCAGACTCCAAAAGCAAATGAGAATCGTCTGATAGCAAAGCAGCTTCTTCACCATTGACGTTTGTTCCACTACATGGATGACTAGGATGGTTCTTCAAAAGATCACTAGCATCAGGTTCCATGATGACATCCTCTTTTGAACTCACATCATCATTCTTCCTTGTAAGTATGGAATATTCTAATGGTAGATGAGAATTATAATCAAAAACAGAATTAGCTTCTTCATTTGTAGACTCCATTTGACTAAATGCACGATCGGGACCGTGCTTCAAAGGATCAGTAGGATCAATCTCCATGGTGGCATCCCTTTCAGAACTCTCATTTGCATGTTTATCTGTCATACCCCCATCATTCTTCCCAGAAAGTACATCATCCTCCAACTGCAGATCAGAGTCATCATAAACAAAAGTAGCTATTTTATTTGTAAAATCAATATTAGTACTTACACTTCTCAGTAAGTTCTTGAAAGGATCAACAGCTTCTGACTCCATGAAGGCATGCTTATCTGTCAATGTGCCATCACTATTCCCTAAAGACTCATTCATGACATTTTCTTTTATCCTCTCATCTAAGTCTTTATCTATCAAGATATCATCGTTCTTTCCCACATGAAAATCAGCAATCAACTCCAAAAGAGAATGACTAGCAACTAGAGCATCTTCTTCATTTTCAATAGTTAATTTACAAGATGCTTGACTTGGTTGGTTATCCATCAGACCGTTAGCACCAAAGCCCACAGATGATTTATTAGCAACGCTATTTTCAGCATTTTCTTTGTTGCACGTGGGTGACTTAAAATATGCATTAAATGCAACACCTTGGGCTACCGCTTGAGATTCATATTTCACAGGATCCACTATAGGAGGAAGTAAATCTTGAACAACGTTAGAGTAAAGCTTCTTCACACTTTTACTTGCCGAATTAACCTGGTGTTCAACATATTTAACAGTGTCCTGTGCAAAACGATAGATTAATAACAGCAGTTTACCTCAGGTAAAAAGTGCTAAATAGCATGATGAACCGTAGAGCTACACGATCAACCAGATAAGAAAGCCAGGACATGCCTCTTTGTCATAATGCTGGTTCACTAGCATGCAATAGAGAAAAGGTGTGGGGATTACCTGGCTTATAATATTGTCCACTTCATGACACACTGCTTCAAACTTCTGGTAGACGTTTCCAACCCATGATATACCTTTATGTTTGAAATCCATTTTTTATTCGCCTGTGACATTTATACAAATCAACAATTTTGAAAATCAGATCAGTCACAAAATCCTTTAAAACGGTACTACAAGAATTAGCTAGCTAAATGACAAATAAAAAGGCTCCATTAATGAAATCTTCTGTGATGACGTAAAACTCCTTAAACTGAAAAAACAAATAGATTCAGCAAGAAAATTACTATAAACATACATCTGAACCTAGAAATGTATCTGTATGTTTTTCACAAGAATATGGACCAAAAACCTACAAAGATCACATCCGTTATCAGCTGTTTACATTTCCCATTCAATTTCCTTGAGAAAAAATCAAGTGTTTCAATATATTGCCATCTATAACAATACTTTAGCCATATCAGATCCCCATGTTAAAACGCCAATTAAATTCCTAGTCTGAGAAAGACCAGCAGGGTAAGTGGCCAAAATTCAAACTAGCAAGTACCAAGAAAATAGCAACAATCATTTTCAACAACGGCAGGCCATAAATAAACCTATTCTAAGGCCGGAAACAGTAAGTTTTGCTACAAAATACGGGGGCAACAGCCTGAACTCTTCCTTAACAGATGGCCATTCAAGGTCTTGTTTGTAGCTAATTCTTCATCTCTACTCACAAGGCCACAACCAATAAACAGTATTTCAAAAATATTCAACAAGCTATTTCAATGAGAGACAAATTTTAAGTTGATGGTAGATAAACCATTCTTATTGAGTGAAAAAATATTGCCAACAATGCTCAATATAAATTAGTCTTACGGTATGATGCAGTTGAAAAAAACAAGTCCAGCCTACACGAACCAAACAAGGGGTTTAGACCTACAAAAAAGTAAATATCAGCTGTAACACTATCACTAACCCAGCCTCCTTTCTCGTCGATTTCGCTAATACTTTTCAAATCTTTTCTCTACAGTTTCTAGAATGAAACTGAATTTACTCAAACATATTCAACTAAAGAAATTGAAAAGTAAAAGAAAAAAACAAATTACTTTTGGTCCTAGCTAAGTATCATTGGAATGATCAAAGGTGCCAATGTAAGACAGAACAAGAAAAGAAAACAATCAATATAAATAAAAATTCAATTTTGATCAACATGATCACATTTTTAACCAAAATTCCACAACCAAAACATGAAATTCGTTATTCATAGCATTAAAAAAATCGATAAAAAAAATAATAATCAATAACGATGCAACAACCGCGGGAACTAAGTAGCGAGATAAAAAGAGCAAACCGAAAGACGAAAGTTCAAGAAAGAAAAAGAGATAAACCTAAGCGGGCGACGAGATCAGTGAAAGCTTCGCTGCGTGGCCGGAACCGGAAGGGCAGCTCAGTTTTTCGTCATCGGCGGAGGGGTTTTAGCCTTTTTAGAAAAATCGAATATTAAATTGCATGAGAATCACAGAGCTTTTTATCAATAAAAAAAACAATTGTTTAGAAAAAAGAAAGGGTAAAATACGTTTTTGGTCTCTATAGTTTCACGTTGGTTTCATTTTCGTCCATGTACTTTCAAAACTGACTTTTTTCGTCCCTGTACTTTTCAAAACCCACTTTTTTAGTCATTCTGTTAACTTTTCTGTTAGTGGACTGTTAGTCATTGGTGACATGGTATTTTTAATGACGTGGCAGGTTGACTTGATTTTTTTATTAATATTTTTAAATGATGTGGCATTTAAAAATATTTTTTTTATTAATATCTTTCCTTTTCTTCTTCTTATTCGTCTTCTTCGTCTTCCTCTTCTTCTTCGATATATTATATCCCCAAAGGTATCACGCAATATCGAAGCCAGCATAAAATGGCACAAAAATAGCAGCAGCAATGGAAGAATCATTTGTCAAACATTCGTACTGCTTCATTCGATTGCTGAAAATCACATCAACAGCAAACTGATTTGTGGCGTACCACCCTGTATCTGAGAACACTCCTTCCTCATTTTCAAGCGGAGGACCAAGCCCAGCATTACTTGTGAACTTACACATATTTATCCACAAATTTAGACTCTCACACTTCTTCAGCATATCCTCATTAAACCTTGAAGGAAGATCGTGAACAAATATATACATCCCACCGCACGGATCGCTCTTATTTTCAATAGTTTTCAAAGCTTTAACAAATGGAAAGTTCTTCTTTTCAAGTTTGACAGGGGAACTAGATTCCCTGTCCAAAGGCTGAGCAGGTTTAGGAATTGGTTTCAGATCCACTCTACCAGAATCCACAACGCGAGACGGGGCCAATTTCCGTGAATCGATTATCGGATTACTGACTAACGGCACATTAACAGGACCATCACCGGGATTCAATTTGACAGATTCATCAACAGAATGTCCAGCAAGCACCACAAAATGGAAATACAATAAGAGAATCCAAAAGGAAGCTGACAATAACGCCAGAAAACAAAGGCGTGAATTTTGATTCTTTCCCCCTCCTCTCTCCATATGTTCTAATGGGGCACTCGAAAAAGGGCGGCGTCTCATCAGATAGAATCACCGACGCCCGTCAATCAATCTCCAATCATCCATTTCTTTAAAATCAAACACAAACCCATTTCGAAATACCAAAATCCCACATCAAAAAACCAATTCAAACCCTAGTTCGAGTACAAAAAAAAAAAACAATATTTTCAAACAATAAGTAGATCGTAAGAAATAATAACCACAGGATTCGAACTTCGTGACGAAAAGGACGGAAACAGTGCGATTCAATCTGAAAAGAAAGAAAAGAAGACGAGGAAGACGAAGAAGAAGAGGAAGACGAAGAAGAAGAAGAAGAAAAGGAAAGATAAAAAAATATTTTTAAATGCCACATCATTTAAAAATATTAATAAAAAAATCAAGTCAACCTGCCACATCATTAAAAATACCATGTCACCAATGACTAACAGTCCACTAACAGAAAAGTTAACAGAAGGACTAAAAAAGTGGGTTTTGGAAAGTACAGGGACGAAAAAAGTCAGTTTTGAAAGTACAGGGACGAAAATGAAACCAACGTGAAACTATAAGGACCAAAAACGTATTTTACCCAAAAAGAAAAGGGAAATTGGGAAAATAGAGCTCCAAATCTTCATTATGTGATTTGTTGCCCTTCACTTATTTTACTTTATTGACCTGTCTACCTTTGAGTAAATCCTTCATACTTACCAAGCATTTTCTCCAAGTTTTCTCTCATATAACTTTTACAAATAAATATATGATATTTTAACGTTGTAGCATGTACAAACTCGTCTGGGTTTTTGGACTCAGATTGAAATATTAGTATGAGAAGAGAATTTTATACCCATTTCGAATCCGAGATTATGCATTTTCAATTCGAGATTGGAATTTTTGTCCGAGATCTTAGTTCGAGATCACCTATTTTAGATTCGAGATTGAAAATGTCGTTCGAGATGAGATTTTTTTTACCAATCTCGAATATGAGATTCTACATTTTTCGATTCAAGATTGGAATTTTAATCCGAGATCTCGGTTTGAGATCGTCTATTTTTAATTCGAGATTGCCTATTTTCTATTTGAGATTGGAATTTGGGTTCGAGATGATTTTTTTTTACATATCTCGAATCCGAGATTATGTATTTTCGATTTGAAATTGGAATTTGGGTTCGAGATGATAATTTTTTACAAATATCGAATCCAAAATTATGCATTTTTTATTCGAGATTGGAATTCTATTTTCTATTTGAGATTGGAATTTTGGTTCGAGATGAGAATTTTATACCAATCTCGAATATGAGATTATGTATTTTCAATTTGAGATTGGAATTTTGGTCCGAGATCTGCGTTTGAGAATTATTTCTTTTACTTTGAGATTGGAATTTTGGTTTGAGGATTACCCATTTATGCTCAGTGATTGGAATTTTTATCCAAGATCATAAAAACAACATTAAACAAAAGAACATATAAGAACAATGGAAAGAGGGTGAAATGAAAAAGATGATGGGAGATAAAAAAAAAATAGAGAGGATCTTTTTAAAATTTCATTGGGTAATGATATCATCATAAAGTCAATAATGTTTAATAAGTGAGGGGAATGATATTTTTGGAGGTTAGTTTTCCCAATTTCCTAAAAAAAATTGGAGTTGCATGATGTTCACGACAAACGACGTTGTTGTTGTGCAATATGTAAATTTGTTCTTTTTATTGAAATGGTCTCGATTACATTTTCAATATGTAGAGATGAATTCGTATTTTTTTTTTTAATAGTACATCAAATTGGGGATGAGAGATCTGAACATTCAAACTCTATTAAAAGGAAGTAAACGTCTAACCACTTGAGCTATATTCAGGTGTCTAACCACTTGAGCTTTTTATATGTTTTTAATGTTTAGAAAAAGAAAAGAAAAGCAATTGGAGTTGGCATGGTATTCACGAAAAACGACGTCGTTGTTGTGCTATATGTAAATCTACTTTTTTTTTTAATGAAATTATCTCAAATTTAGAATTTTAAATACGTAGAGATGGATTCGTATTTCTAAATTTTTAAGACATCACCTATTATATTATCACTGACATAATCTATAATTCCTTAGATTAGATGAAATTTTTATACTTTTTTTTCAATGCATTCATCATTCATGTTTTAGATGTTTGATATTTTCCTCTCACCTAATTTCGTCACATTCATTTTCTTTACACATACTATAAAAATTAACCAATTATGAGTAAATATAATAGTTAAAAATAATTTTATTATGAATTCAAATCATATTGGTTAGTAGTAGTCACCTAACTTCTTAAGATATTATCTTAAGAATTTCCCAACATCATACTGCAAGAGTGAGTGATTGTCTTATGAATTCAATACGCCTTCACTAGCCTATGCAATAATCACAACCGAAAAATATACCAGTTTTTAATCGAGTTTGGGTGATGGTAACTATTAAAACTTGATCACTCATGAATTGAGTTGCAGTTCTTTGTAAAGATATAACTCCACAATAGCCCAGTTACAGAGAGGGAAGAATCGTCTGAATAAAACGGGTCGAAATACCCTTATAAAGATGGCCAAATACAACCATCTTCCCCTTATCCAAGACGGTACGGGCAATTTTCCACTTTGTGACGTGTTTACAATTTCATTTTTATTTATTTTCTTTATAACATTAGTAATTATTATTCAATCAAATAATTAACCAAATGCTGTTGAAATCAAATCCATACCAAAAAATTCAAATCAACATGATCTTTACTTATTAGTCATGGCATGATATTTATTAAATACATAACTTCAATTTTAAATTTTAATTTAATTTTAATTTAATTTAAACGCCAAATATTATAACCAGAACAATGAGAAAGAAGATTTTAAAACAAAAACCTCTATTCATTATTAAAAACAATTTCTTAAAATAACAACGTACAAAAACTGTAGGCAGAGAGCCCAACCACAAATGGTTTAGCGAAGCTGTTTAACATAATAAATTGCAGAGAGCATCTTCCTTCCAAAGTTCATGGCCACAATCATCATCTCTATTGACAAAAAAGGCACTTCTTTTCACCCCAAAAGTATACAAGTTCCACGCTACCAAAGCTTAACAACCATTTGAGCTCCATCGTCACCTCGCAATTCAACCAAAAATGGTACATCCACACGAACAAACAAGGGCGACGAAAGCAATTAAGGGTCACATAAAAAGGAAAAATACATTGGCAGACCAAATTTTGTGCATTATGGATTTCGGGCTAGTTAATGCGCCTTCCTAAACATTAGTGGGAACACAAATCTTCCACTTCCCACAAAAACTTGGTCACAAAATGATGTCACATTCATGGGGAGTATTTTGGATAAATTCATTTATTTCATAACTTAGCACAACACCATTCTTTCCGTTGATTTATTCACATTGTAGGGTAAGATCCTTAAATGAATTGAATATTTAAACAACTATATATACAATTTACAAGAATCACAAACCCAAAAAGAAATCACATCATCCACGTAAAGTTAACCCTGTAAAATGTGGGGTCAAACAATACGAACAACCAATAAACTTTACTATCAAACTGGTTCAACAAAAAGATTTGCACTTATTTTCTGTTGAACTACACTTTTGCAATGCCCGACGCTCCATGCACAATTGGCAGGGAAAACAGTTTGCTAATGTGAATAAACACGCATATTCATGAGGGCATGCAAATAAACATAACAATATTCTATCACACAAAGTGAAACTACCCATCAAGGCTGTCCTTAACCTTCTCGAGGCATCCAAAAGGCAAGAAAGAAACAAAGAGGATTAAACCGAGTAACAACATTACTTCTTATGGTGAGGATTGAAACTAGCATTTCCTTCAAAGTTTACATTCCTAGATGAAAGGACTGGACTAAAATAGAATGCAAATGAATTACTCACGTGTCAATCAATAACTGACAATTAAAAATCATATATCAAGAACCAAATAGCAGGTCTCCAGCCATGATCCAATGGAGTTCTAGATTCTCACAAAGAGTGAAGTCAAGAGCTTGTTTGAACTTGGCAATCCTACACTGTTGTCTTATACACACTTAGCTAACAATATAACAATTAACCATACCAATCATCCTCCATGTACTCAATTTCTAAATGACTCTCTACGATCCTTTTTTCATTGAGTAACATTTAACACAGCACAGTTAAGTGACTACCGAATCAATTATCCTTCTCATTTGTATATATTTCATTCACTAATAAAGGGGCTTAACTCAGTACATAAAGCAAATGATCTTTTCATGTCAACCAATGAAAAAAGATAGCAGGTCAAAATATCAAGAAACAAATGGCTTCCTATGAGCAACAGAAACTCAAACTATACATTTTTCATAGGCTGCTTCAGGGAATCAAAACCCGAATCTCACAAAAGAAAATCATTTACCCGATCACTCTAATAACCCAAAGAATCCAACTATGGCAAACTAAATCGTAAATAATGGCCCTCTATTCCGAAAGCTCAATTTCATCAAATTGCCCTAAAATGCATATACTCACTGAACGATACACATTTGATTCACAAGCAGTCAGTCACCAGTGGATACAAGACAAGATGGACCGTTTACAGCAGAAGCATGCAAACCATCAATTGAAAATCAAAAACCTCCTTTCTTACAAGAGGGAGAATATTTAGTAGAACCATTGTGATTAATGTTTGGTGCTACCGCAATAATTATTTGACACATTTTTATTTCTATATTGAAAAGTCCACATGCCAAACACTTAAAAGGATGATGTACAAAAAGTTTTTTTTAATAAGAACAATATACCAAAAGGTTCAAATGAACTAACATACTCTTTTACTCTATCCTTGTAGGGGTATAAGAAAACTCACTTCAAACTCTTAACTTGGACTGCAAAAATGTAGAATAGGTAGAAAAGCAGCAAGTAAAGTTGCTACAAAAGTAACCTTAATTACCGTAACAAAATGAAATGGAATTCAGACTTCACCACAAATCCACAAGGCAGAATCTCACCAGCAAGAAGCAAATATATAGCCATAAGCATTAAGCACTAACAAATTATTAAATTTTGCAGCAAGAATTTTATTGGCTCAATACATCATCAAGAACCATGCCAAATGGTTATACATAAAAAAAAATTAAAAGGAACCCCAAAAGAGAATAATGGGGTAAAAAAGAAATATATCATCAATCTTCAACAGCTACTTGGAAGGGGAAAAACCAAAAGCATACTTGTCATTGATAAGTACACATCATTGCGCGATTTCTTTCACTATGAGCATCATAAATACATCTAAAGCAAAGAAGTCATAAAAGCATAGCTAATACATTCACCAAACCAGATTGACAGTCTGCATTCTACGCAATCAGTTGAAGCACACAAAGCATCTGCATCCAACAAGATAAACAGAATCAAATACCCATGTCGAATTCAATTCATCACATCACCTTATCATGAAAAGGAGATTCTATTCTTATTCATTAAGTTAATTACAGTGATAGCACTGAACGTACACATCGCACAGCATAAAAATAGAAGTTTTCTCAGAGTTATTAAATTTAAAAGTTGTATTCCAATATAAATTTCAAGACATTAATTATTTTAACTATGTCCACCAACAATAAACAAGAAGAAGAGTAAACATCTGATAACATCTCAAGAGATTAAAAAAACAGATAAGACGAATTTCTTCTGAGCTTGAACTAAACATTTTTATCTGGCAGAGGTTGATAATTGAACCCACACCATCTTTGCGGGACGATAATTACTTAGTAGTGGCTTGAACTAAATAATTACAATTAAAAATAAGATAAAAACAATGTGAATATAAGCCGACATTTCTAAATAATAAAAAAACTGTCACACAAAACAATCAATTTATGAGTAAATCTTCAACAAAAGCAAGCATATTTACAAGTGCAAACAGCTGGAATTAAAAAATGTTTCGGGTTTGGGGTTTGGGGTATATGGTAAACCTTGTTTTTGGTGGCTTTTGGTTGTTTTGCCACTTTTATATTGTATTTCTTTTCGTTTTTTCTTTCATTTATCAATGAAATGGCCTTATGAGGTTTCTTTATAAAAAAAATCAATACTAATGCAAAAAGGCTACAGAGTACTTAATGTTCATGGGAAGGACAGCAATAGACAAAGTCTCATTATTTTAGGCATGCAACAAAGAGAGACTATAAACAACCTTGTAACC
The DNA here is from genome assembly GCA_028015215.1 of Gynostemma pentaphyllum. NCBI lineage: Eukaryota > Viridiplantae > Streptophyta > Magnoliopsida > Cucurbitales > Cucurbitaceae > Gynostemma > Gynostemma pentaphyllum. The sequence goes on along the minus strand of CM051353.1, from coordinate 15,708,545 downwards.
AATACAGAAGGCAAAAGGAATATCATGTTAATACATTGCATGGTTCTACAGGAGATGGGAAAACAAACAGCTTCAAAAAAAAGTAAGATTCCTTTTTAATTAATTACCCTTAGTATCTTGAAAGAAAACTCCTAAAAAAACCCATAAAACATTGCATAAATTTAAACAGGAAAGCTGAAATGCAGGTCGTCTTAACTTTAATCTCAAGGACAGAAAACGCCATTAACAAGACAAAGTTGCTCAGAACAGAGAGAGAAAAACAGATTAGAAGGAAAGGAGAAAGAAAAGATGACACGGAGAGGAAAGAACCAAAAAGTATCAAATTGAGAGCGGGAGCGGAAGACTGCTGAATACAATGCTTGATAAAGAAACGAGGAATATTTTAAGAAAAAAAATTATAATTTCATTCTATCAAGAGGGTGGATGAACAATCAATCCTTTATAAATGGGACTTTCACCATGGTATTTATAACTAACTAAAATATCTATTTGCTTGTGAGAAACTTCGAACAAATAAATCATATGAAGATGTTACCTCCAATTTGCTCTCTGAGAGGAGATGAGCAAATCATATTGAATTCATCGGTAATAGGGAATAAAAAAATAAATAGAAAGCTGTATATCCAAGTTCCTTGTGGTTTCTATTAAGCGATTGCTTCGTAAAAGAAAACTGTACAGTCTTTTGGGTAATTACTTTTGAAAATGAAAAAAAAGGGAAACACTTGAATAATTAATTACTTAATGATAGAAAAAAATTGTTTCTTACTTAATAAACAGTTTGACATCTATTCATATCCTCTAACAAAAACTAAACACGTATTAACTATCAAGTTTAATAAGACATGATGGTTACTTATACGAAAGAGATGCAGATTCTTCCCATATTAGGCTTTCTCTATATCTACTTTTAAGAACTATAGAACCAAAAACAATCTTCATCATATAATTCATAACTTTCATCAGTCATTCAGTAGAACATACTACTAACTACCAAGCATAAGGTCTAGATAAAGAAGCAGGGATGCAACAATGAAATGGGAAAATGCATTCCACTGAAACAGGAAGCCTCAAGCCAGTAACGCAAACTGTATCACATCACAATACATAAGATTATTACTGAAAGACAATGTTCTCAAAACGACAGATGCCAGTGAAACATAGAAAAGTCATGGAATATGCATCAGCACCAAAAACAGAAGGAAAGGAGACGAGCGAGCTGTCCCTGTACTCATCTCTCAGTAAAAAGATTCCGATATTACCAGCCTTCCACAAACCAAAAACAAGACAATTAGTATCAAATTTAAAAAACATCAACCCTTTCCTAATGAAAAATAATTACACTGTGAAAATGGCATAAAAAAGTATTAAAAATAATTACCGATTAATGAGATTGCCCACAATAAGCACAGTACAACTGGACATCACACAACATTAGCACAATCATGGACATCACACGTTAAAACATCAGATTACAAGGAACAAAGACAATGTGACAAGTATGTATAAAAACAGAATGCCAGTGGAGTAAACAAAGTGCATGGCCAATCACAAACCATTTCCACAAACAGCACAAACTCCTACTCTTAAAGACTCCAAAGACACTTCCAGAAAAGCAATGAATGAGTGGAATACAATTCAAGAGATGCAACCAAAGAGCAACATACTCCCATGAAATTCAGAACCAACAGCGAGTAATAATCAAATAATCGAATCACCATCACAAATAGAAAAAGAAAAAAAGCATCCAATACAAAAGCAGTCATGTTTAAGATTTACCTTAGTAATAAGGAGGCACATTCTGATACATGCCCCCAGGAGGAACTCGTGGTGCTGGTGATGTACCTGTCGTCTGATGGTGCTGATTCTGATAACCAGATGAAGATGACAAACTATATTGCAAATTGTCTGGATAACCGTTAGAAGGAATTCCGGCAGAATTAGAGGGCAACCTGTACATACTAGATCCTGTGCCAACACCGGCGCTCCCCATTCCACCAGCATTACCAGTGCCTAAACCAGAATAACCAGATGATCCAGAAGCACCGTATCCACCACCATAAGGACCACCATAACCACCAGTACCATTCAGAGAATTATGTGCCTGACTAGCCATTGAAGACAAGCCCGGACCACCCAGTGACGAGTTCATCTGATGAACACCTAACTGTGGTGGGCCATGGTGACCTCCCGCAAACCCGCTGTACGATCCCATACCGCTCGGTCCACCATACTGTCCTCCCAAAGGACCAGGCATCGAAGCCTGTGACGCCATTCCCATCCCATCTCCATGGCCACTGCCTTGACTACCAACCGGGGCCTGAACACCATCAGGCCCAGCACCCCCGGGTTTCCCCTTCTTCCCATCATTGGCGAATTTACAACTTAACTGCCGCCCCTCTATTGTCTTGATAGGATCCACCAACGCTGCTTGTGCACCCTCCGGCTTTTTATAGACAAACAACGCATAACCCCTACACTTCCCCGTTTGCTTATCAAACCCTAAGGGTCCTTCCTCAATCTCCCCATACAAAGCAAAATGTGCAAGCAATTTATCAGCAGCCATATCCATCGGTACATTAGCCACATAAATCTTCCTCATCGTCACATCAGTGGCATTCGAATTCGAACCCGTATTCCCCGCTGCAGCCAATTGGGTCACAGTAACACGCCCATCAATAGTTTTGCTCGGCTCCTTCAAAGCCAGAAGAGCACCATCAACATGCTTAAACGTAACAAACCCATACCCTTTAGATTTTCCCGTGGCTTTATCTAAAATAACAACAGCTTCCTCAAGCTCACCGTAAACAGAAAACAGCGATCGAAGCCCTTCGGTAGAGGTGTCCCAACCGAGGCCGCGAATGAATAGCTTGCGCTGAGAGACGTCGGGATCGGCGATGGAACGAACGGCGTCGAGAACATCTGCATGGCGAGAAACCGCGGCTTGAAGAATGTCGATGAGTTGGTCTGGGGTGAAACGTTCGATAATTCTTCGAGCATCTTCTGGAGTGAGTTTTGAGTGATCGGAATCTGAGAGAAGGATGCCGTTTTCGTCCATCTTTCGCTTCTTAACGACGTCCATGGCGGAATTTTGAAGAACTAAAACCCTAGGGCTGGGTGAAACGAATACCTTGATCCCTAACCCTAAACTCGAAAGCTGATATCGAGGATTGAAAGAGAGATTCGTTCGGTAGAATCGTGGATATTTATGAGTATAATAGGATTGTTTTTCGGGCTGGGCTTCTCTTTTTAGAGCAAACAACCGGATTGGATCGGGCCCATAAATTTCTATGGTCAATATAAAATTTAGTATAAATTTAGAAATTTTATCATAAATACCCCTTAATGAAGTGTGGTTTTCAAAACTACCCTAAGAAAAAAAATAGTTTCTTTTCTACCCTTAATTGGTAGTTTTTATATAGTTAGTTATAGTATCTCACCAATCAATTGTAGCCACTTGTCAATTTTAGGGTAGTTTTGAAAAGTTTAAAAATATTAGGGTACTTTTGATAACTTAAATCATAAAAAGGGTAGTTATGAAAATTACCCATAAATTTAAAAGGGAAATTTCATTGGGTAGCAGAATTTTTAGCAATATTTATAAATATAGCAGTTTTAAAAAGTATTTGCAAATATAGCAGATTTTTAAAAATCTTCATTCATGTGATCAGGGATATCAATGATTACTATCAGCTAATCAGTGATTCCTGCACAAAAATCAGGATATCAGTAAATCAGTGATTACTAATAAGTGATTACTTGGGAATGTATCATTGATTACTAGTGGGATTTTATAATATTTTAGGTGTGAATTTAATTTTTATGCTGTTTTTGCAAATATGTTTTTTTACTGCTATTTTTACAAATATTGGACCTATTTTTGCTATTTTCGCAACGCAAGAGCCCCAATTTAAAAGGATAATTTTCATACTACCCCTTTAACGATTCAAGATATTAAAAATACCCTAAAATTATTAGAAGTTTCAAAACTACTCTATAGTTGGCTATTGGCTACTCATTAATTATTGCAAGTACAAGTGAAAACCGTCAAATGAGGTAAAAAAAAATATACTAAAATTTTAACTAAGGTAGTTTTGAAAATCATACTTGATTTTGGGTATTTCTGATAATTTTCAATTTAAAAAAACAACGTGATCGATAAGGATTGTTATTTTTGCACTTTCTAATTTTCATAACCACCCCATTGGAAAAACTAGTTTTCAAATTTACCCTATGTATATAGAAGTTATTGAAATTACCCCTTATTTTACACATGGAGACTAGCCAATTAAAGTTAGTGGGATGACTATAACTAACCAGGGTAAAAATGAAAATATCATAGGAGAGGGGGTATTTTTGTTAACACACCTTAAATTTAGGGTAGATATGATAAAATTTCTTCCTAAAAATAATGTTTCCCTTGAATTCAGATTTTGGAATAATTTCTTTTGAAAATATGGGATTCATTAAAAAGAAAAGTGAATCCCGTCATCTTTCGTTTCGAGTCTCGGACATAAGCTCTTTTCGTACGGATATCATCTCCTACACCATTTTCTCTCCATCGATTCACCATATGAATGCAGGTAAGAAAATTGAATGTCTTTCCTCTCCTCTCTATTTTGAGACTTCCTCATTGAAGCACAATTAAGGGCATTTAAGTTTCATAATCATTGCGTTGTGTTCTAGTTTTCCTCCATTAATCGCTTCATTTGTTCTTTCCAATTTTTAGTTCTTTATTTCTTTTCATCTTTTAGTTCTTCGAATAGACGAGATTTATGAGAACAATATTGATTTTTTACTCAAGAAATTTGTACATGTGAGTAATCTAGGGTTGGGTTTGGCTTTTGGGATTTTTCAAAATTTAGACTAAGTTTCCATATGCAGTGGGGCTTATTGGCTAATTTCTATTGCATTATTGAATGAGTTTAATTGTTGTCATTTTGTTTGGAGCCTAGGTCAAATCTCTTTATGCTTCTAACTATAATCTTCTCTTTTATGCATTATTAGATCACGTCCAAGTTTTATACTCTAATACACATGTTAAGGAAGAGACACCCGTATTTTCAACTCATTTGCATCTTGATCCATCCATAATTCCACATTTGTTCCTTCTTTTAATCATTTGACAATTCTAATGATTAAGGGTGTGCACGATTCGGTTCGGTTCGGTCGGTTTTCCCATAATTATTGAACCAAACCGAACACATCAATTTTGTTAAATAAGGAACTGAATCGCAATGAAATATACCAAACCGATTAATGAACCGAACCGTTTGTCGGTTTTGGGTAACAAAATCCAAGCATAAAAATTGAGAGGGAATAAATGAAAATGTTGCAAAATTTAACTTGTGTCCACTAAAATCAATTGTAAAACTTTATGATGAAAGGAAATATAAAAGAGGGGTTGTAAATGGTGTTCAAACTCATTACTTATGAAGACGGATCGACTAATGTTGAACAGTAACCAAGTGAGAATATGTAAAAAAAGATATGGCACTTAGGGCTTTTTAATCGTTACTTACATATACGGTTCGGTTCGATTTTATACGGTTTTTCAATATAAAAACCGGACCAAAACTGATTCTCACGGTTTTTGATTATTGCAAACCAAAAAAACCATTGGTTCAAATATTTAGACAGCGAATCGGTCAGTTCGATCCGTTTTGGTTCGGTTCATCGGTTTTTTGGTCTCTTTGAACACCCCTACTAATGATTTATCTTTAGTACATGGACTTCAAAGCAGGTTTGTTCTAAGTGCAGTCTATAGAAATACATAGAAATAGTATGTTATGACATGACATTCTAGTTATTGATGTTTGGTACATGAACTTCAAAGCACGTTTATTCTAAGTGCAGTCTATATAAATACATATGTATAAATAACATGTGAAGTTTGCAAAGTGTGAGCATAATTAGTAATTCAATGATAATGGGTCGATAAAATTTAGTTTGTTTATAATAGCCGTCTTAGATTTGCAGTTTGCTTAATTCATGAGTCAAAGACAATGGAGTCTAATTAGTGAGTCAAATAATGGGCTACTTTAATTCCATGATTTTCTTTAATAGAATTGAGATTTGCAATTTGCATATGCTTTGGATTTTTTATGAACAAGCATGTGGTGCATGATTATTGGTTTTTATTTTTTATTGTACAGATGTTCAATGGATTTAGGATCTTCCCTTACACTTTTGGATGTGTATTTTGTTGGTTACCTTTAAGATAAGATTTATAACTATGAAATCAAATAGGAACTAAAGCATATCAAATTATTGGTTTTTATTTCAACTGATTATAACTTAGTTATCATCTTTTTTTTTGTAAGTTAATCAAATGGCAACTTGAAAATTGAGATGAATACAAGTCTGAGCAAGATTTTTCAAGACAATTTTTAGGAATTTGTAATTTGTAGTTTGTAATTTGAAAATGAAACATTGAATCGGTTGTTTAACTTATATTATTATAACTTATCAAATATAACTCTTATGTTTATGCCTTTTATACAAACAAAAATATGTTTTATATATTTATGTGTAAAAAATATGTACATATGATTATCTTATATGTACTATATAATTATGTGTATATTTTGATCCAGAAAATACTTATATTGTGTTCATAATATAATATACACAATACAATTGAAAATACCAATATTATTGGATATTTAAGATCTGAATTCTCAACCAAACACGTGCTTTAAATTCACAATATTATTTCTCAATTTCTAAATACACAACCAAACACACATTTCAAATTTTTGGTTCTCTATTATAAATTTTAAATCTCTTACCAAACATAGTTTTAGAATCAACAAATTCTCATAATACGATTCTAAATTCATTAGAATCCACTAATTTTGAATTTAAATGAGAGATTTATAGTCTACATAAAAAAAAGGATTTACATTGAGAACCTCGTGATCATGAAGGACATGATGAACTTAACGATTCTTGGTGAGGGAATGAGGTAAACCCTTATAATAGGCATATTTTATTATAATTTTAAAATAGTGCTCGGATAATTTACCTCCCGAATACATGTCACATAGTAGTAAATAAGACTTTTTTTTAAGATATGAAATAAGACATTTTTTATTCATGCACTCAAAATAGGAAAAATATCAAATATACCCCAAAATTAAGTATGATTTTCAAAATTATTATGTATACACCGTTGGCTTCATGGATGTGTCTACTTCGATCATATTACACCACATAATGGATATTATTCCATTATCACTAAGGATTTTAAAGTAAGACACTAAAATCATGCATATCTTCTTCTTCATTTCTTTTTTAATGTTTGAAGCAAAAACATGTAAACTGAGTTTGCAGGAAGTGAGTGAAACTTACTATGAAACTATTCAGAAATCATGGTCCGAAATTAAAAAGTTTGTTTCACAGCTCAATGGCCTCTTCATTCTTACCAAAGAGTTCAAAACATGCACATATTAAAACCATTTCTCTTGTCAATATTTTATGAACTTCAGAACATTATTGACTTAACATCTTTATTTTTTCCTCCATGTTACAAATTGTTTGGTTGCATTACAAGTCTTTCCACGATAACAAGAATTTGTTAAGTTCAGTTCATCCATGCATAACTATTTTTTGTACTTATTTTTTCTTATTATGAGCCTAGGCCTACCAATGTTGGTCGTTTGAAATCTTGGAAAATTCTTCTATAAATACTTTAACTTGCCAAATCAAAATCATGTTATTTATTATTAGAATTTTATTAAAAAGAAACTAGCTTATCAAAAATATAAACCGTTTTTCCATCTTTTTCTTTTTCTGTCTTTGATCTCACTTTATGTTTGCGAGAATACTTTCCCCAAATGGGTAAAAGGTCGATAGAAAGTTTCTACAATCTTTGCCCGTTGAGGTTGAACATTGTGGTGGCTCAAGATGTGTCCGGGAATTACACAACTATTCAAGCTGCTTTGAATGTTGCAAAAATTCAAAATGAGAGATTTATAATATACATTAAAAAAGGGATTTATATTGAGAACCTCGTGATCGAGAAGGACATGATGAACTTAACGATTCTTGGTAAGGGAATGAGGTATACCATTATAATATGCATTTTTATTATAATTTTAAGATAGTTCTTAGATAAATTACCTCTCAAATACATGTCACATGGTAATAAATAAGACTTTTTTTTAATTATGAAATAATACATTTTTTTATTCATGCAATCAAAATAGGAAAAATATTAAATATAGCCCAAATTAAGTATGATTTTCAAAATTTTCAAAATTATTCTCTATACAGTGTTGGCTTCATGGATGTGCCTTAAATATCCTCATGTGGCATTAGGAGCTCTTGCATCTTCGGCTCTGATTCTTCACTTCGACCATATCACACCACATAATGGATATTATTCCATTGTCACTAAGGATTTTAGAGTAAGACACTGAAATCAGGCATATCCTCTTCTTCATTTCTTTTTTAATGTTTGAAGCAAAAATATATGAATTGAGTTTGCAGGAAGTGAGTGAAACTTGCTATGAATCTATTTAGAAATCATGGTCTGAAATTGAAAAGGTCGCATCACAACTCAATAGGCTCTCCATTCTTAGCACAGAGTTCAAAACATGCAGGTATTAAAACCATTTCTCTTGTCAAGATTTCATGACCTTCAGAACATTATTGTACTTAACATATTTATTTTTTCCTCCATGTTACGAACTGTTTGGTTGCATTACAAGTCCTTCCATGATAACAAGAATTTGTTAAGTTCAATTCAACCATGCATGGCTATTTTTGTACTTATTTTTGTTCTTATGGGCCCTAGCCGAGCTTGAGCCTACCAATATTTGGGCCAATAATGATGGTGGTTTGAAATCTTGGCAAATTCTTCTATAAATGCTTTAAGAATTAATTACACTAATAACCACTTTAATTCACTTAATTTCAGTTTTAGTGGTTGTTTTATATTAATATCAGATTGACCCATAAAACACCATTTATGGTGGCGATTCTGGTAGATTCCGATTTCAATGTTTACCTTATTACCATTTTATCTCTCCTAAGAACTATTTCTCATTTATTACATATCATTTAATTAAGGAAATTTAAATCGGGTTATGTTTCGTCTTTTCACAATGTAATTTAATATTTGTGGTGGTGGTTTTAGGTAGTTTTGAAATATATATAAAAGATTGTATTTTTTTGAAATAAAAAACATTAATTTGTCCATTACTGAAATTAACCCATACTTTAAATCGTCAAATCAAAATCATGTTATTCATTATTAGAATTTTATTACAAAGAAACTTGTTTATCAAAAATATAAATCGTTTGTCTTTTTTTTTGTCTTTGATCTCACTTTCTGTTTGCGAGCATACTTTCCCCGAATGGGTAAAAGGCAACGACAAAAAGTTCTACAATCTTCGTCACTGAGGGCGAACATTGTGGTGGCTCTAGATAGGTCTGAGAATTATACAACTATTCAAGTTGCTTTGAATGCTGCAAAAATTGGAAATGAAAGATTTATAATATGCATAAAAAAAGGATTTACATTGAGCACCTCGTGATTGGGAAGGACATGATGAACGTAACGATTCTTGGTGAGGGAATGAGGTAAACCATTATAATATGCATTTTTATTATAATTTAAAATAGTTCTTGGATAAATTACCTCTCGATTTCATGTCACATGGTAGTAAATAAGACTTTTTTTAGATATGAAATAAGACATTTTTTATTCATGCACTAAAAATAGGAAAAATATCAAATATACCCCAAAATTAAGTATGATTTTTAAAATTTTCAAAATTATTTTGTATACAGTGTTGGCTTCATTGATGTGTCTTAAATATCCTCATGTGGCATTAGGAGCTCTTGCATCTTCGGCTTTGATTCTTTACTTCGACCATATCACACTTCACACCACACAATGGATACTATTCCATTGTCACTAAGTATTTTAGAGTAAGACACTGAAATCATGCATATTCTCTTCTTCATTTATTTTTTAATGTTTGAAGCAAAAACATTTGAACCGAGTTTGCAGGAAGTAAGTGAAACTTTTTTTTTTGCAAAAACAATATATAGAAAAGACAAAAAGGAGGATCTCACAGCCCGAGACCAAGGCAAAAAGAACATCTCTTTATCATAGCACTAAAGAGACGAACAAAACCACAAAAAAACAACCTGACAAAAAACCAAGTAACAAAAGAAAAAACAAAGGCAACAAGCCAAAGACATAAAAACAAAAGAAAAACTAAAGCATGGAAAAGGGAAAAAAACATTCATGACAAAAAACCATGGTTACTACCTCGTCAAGAGATAGCACGATAGAAGATATCTTGTTGCACGCAAACGAGAGTGACCCGGGAAGAAGAAACCTCATGATCATGAAGGTGATGGTTCCTCTCCCTCCAAATATGGTAAATCATAGCACTCTGAGCAAGCCGCCAAAGCCTATGAGTCGAGTCCCTCCCTTTAGATCGAGTAATGATCCAAGGGAGGTCAGTCTGCCAAGTGGCAGGGTGATGAGAGGAACCAGCCCATGCAAGAACCCCGCGAAACACAAAAGAGTTGTACGAACACTCGAAGAAGAGGTGATTTCGACTCTCAATCCCACCAGGATAGAGGGGAAAACACGGCGACATCGACTGATCCCAAAGGTGAACGCAGTCAGCCGTAGAGAGACAATCCAGGATAACAAGTCAGGATATAAAAGAGTGGCGGGGAATATAGCCACCAAACCAGATAGACGGAACCATGGAACATGATCTCGATGAGGTCCGATAGTATGCCAAGCACTCGCAATAGTGAACTGACGAGAAGCAGAGGCATTCCACACATATCGATCCACTCGACCAATAATTGGGGTGATCCCCGAGACCAGCTGATGAAGAGAGCTAAGCGCTGAAGAGTCCATAGGCTAAATATAACCACCATCACCATCAATAAACGTGGACATCGAAGTAGAATAAGTACTACCTGCATCGCGAACAATCCCATTACCATGTAGAGCCTGAAGAGGACCACACGGTAATCAAGTATTATACCAGAAAGAGCAGCTAGAGCCACCCCCCACCACACATCTGATATAGGGCCTGAAAGTCTCACGAACCTTCATAATCTTCCTCAAACACTATGAGAACTCATAAGAGGGTCGGATGGCCCACACACTCTGGCCCCTCAAGATAACAACCCTCACCCAAGCCACCTAGAGCGACCTTGCCCGAACAAATAGATGTCAAAGGTTCTTCATAACAACAGCTTTATTCCAGATAGCAATAGGAATAAAGTCAAGCCCACCCTCAGCCCGAGGAGAACTAACATCACACCAAAAAACCTTGGCACCACCACCACCACTCTCCGTGCCACGCTACAAGAAGCTGCGAAGAATACTCGCAATCTCTCTCACACCTTAGTGGGAAGCAAAAACATGTTGCACCAGTATACATGAAAGGACTGGAGTATAGATCTAATCAACTGAGCTCTACCTGCAAAAGAAAGGGCACAGAGGCCCAACTCCTGATACGGGTCGTGATTCGTTGGATAAGAGGCTGGCAAGCTGAGATGGTTAACTTGCCAGAAATCAGAGGTAAACCCACATAGCGGACCGGGAGGAAGGCAATCCCAATCCCCAAGATAGCAGAGAGCTCACCAGCCCTAACATAATCCATCCCTGCACAAAACAACGAGCTCTTCCCGACATTGGCAGGCAAACCAAAAAGAGAGCCTCAAAACGACTGAGACTCTCCTAGAGAAAGCCAATGGAACGGGGATCTGCAGAACTGAAAAGCATGAGATCATTAGTAAAACATAAGTGGGTGAGGCCCTATCACACTTGGGATGAAATCGGAAGTAATCAGGAGTGGCAGATAGAATACGAGTCAGAACCTCCATCACCATCATAAATAAATAAGGAAAAAGGGGATCACCCTGGCGAAGGCCCGTCCTCCCGCTGAAATAACCCTCCAAGCCTCTATTAATGGAGATCAAAAACATCGGCGAAGTGATACACTGCGAATCCAGCTCACAAAAAACTGCGGGGTACCAGCAGCAATAAGAATACCCAGGATAAAATTTCAATGCACAGAATCATAAGCCTTTTGAAGATCAACCTTGATAGTGCACCGAGGCTGACCCTGATTCAGATGGTACTTATGAAACAACTCCTGACATAAAATGATATTATCCATAATGCTCCTACTCTGAATAAAAGCAGACTGATTCGGGCTCACAAAAGAAGGAAGACACCGCTTCAACCTATTCGAAAGGATCTTCGTGATGCATTTGTAGATCACATTACAACACGAGATCGATCTCTAATCCTTGAAACCCAAAACATTGGGCTTTTTCGGAATAAGGGTAATAGCAGTAGCATTCACCCCAGGCGGGAGGTGATATGTCCTAAAAAAATGGGACACAACAGCACAAAAGTCTATCCCAATAACATGCCAAGTGGCCTTATAGAAACTGGCAGAAAAACCATCTGAGCCAGGAGCCTTATCACTGCACATATGTAACACCGTATCCCGAATCTCCACATCATTGAATTCCTCAACTCACTCAGGCACTCCTCAGACTAAGAGAAACCCAAAATATCCTGAAGCGTCCCTGTCATGTCCCGATAAGGAACAGACTCCGCTCCCATAATACCAGTGAAGTACCCAACCACCTTAGAAGCAATCACAGCCGGATCAGTAGAACTACTCTCATTCGTCTAAAGAATAGAAGAGATCCCATTACGGGAAACTCTACCACGTACCTGTCTGTGAAAGAAGACTAAATTATTGTCGCCCTCTTTCAACCACTTAACTCTATACTTCTGACGAAGAGAAGCCTCCTCCATCCGAGCCCATCTCCAAAACTCACTCGTGGCAGCCTGCCATTCCTCTAAAACCACATCACTAGAGGAAGACTCCAATAAAGCAGATTGAGTCGCTAACATACGAAGCTTAGCAGACTCAACCTTACGAGAAAACACAGTGAGATAAGTGCCAAAAGTCTAACGGAGAATCGGCTTAAGACACTTCAACCCACGCATGAAGGACATAAGGGGGTTAGCACCCCCATTCCCACTCCAGTTACCACTAACCATATCCTAAAAATTATCCTGCTCCGCCCAATGGTTAAAAAACTGAAAGTCACCTTCTTACACACCACAGTAGTATCAGTATGCGTAAGAAGAGGGGAATGATCAGAGATCCCTCAGGCCTTCACTTCCACAAAAGAATCCGGGAAAGTAGAAAGCCAAGCCTCATTAACCAAAACTCGATCAAGACGCTTGAACTGCAGATTCTGGGGCGGACAATTAGTCCAGGTATACCTGAACCCAATAGTACGAAGCTCAGCCAGATCAGTAGCCACAATACAATCATTAAACTCAGAAAGAGAAGATGCAGCTGGAGAACTATTAGAATACTCATCCTGAGAAAGAACAATATTAAAATCCCTCATAACAATGTAGGGAATCGTAATATCATCCTAATGAAAATCCAACAAATCTGACCACAACCGACATCTCTCCCAAGCCCTATTAAGGGCACACACACAAGTAAACCTCAACTCTGTACCAGAAACAGTGTCCACCAACAAACCACTAATCAACTGATCATAAATAAGCATAGGGGTAAACACATAAAGAGCCTTCCACATAACCTAGATCCTCCCAGAACCAACATGATCATAGTTAGTGCAGAAAGTCCAATCAGGGCCAAAGCCACGAGAAACAACATCAAATCTATCCTGCTTGATTTTAGTCTCAAACAAACAACAAAAAGGGACATACGAGGTAGATAAAAAGCTACGAACATAACTCAAACGAACAGGGGACATTCATACCTCTCACATTCCACGAACAACTGCTAAACATGGGAAACAGTAGTGAGGCCCCCGGGGAGAAACATAAGTAGAAGACTTACTAGTCTTCCGACCACGCTGTCTGAGCTTCTTTTTCTGATACTTTGGAATGTCAAAACCATCAGAAGAAGAGACTGGGGGAGGTAACACAGAACCTCCACCATCCTGCTAAACAGCAACCACCACATCACTGGGTCCCGGGTCAGTCACAGCTAAAGTATCCATAGCAATAGTATCAGAGGACCCCTCATCACAATCAATCTGAACCTCCATATCAACTGTATCACCAACCGGGTCAACCAAGATAGCTGGCACATCCGGAACCTCCATATCCATCAAAGTAGTAGAAGGAACACCTAGCGAATGATCATCAAACCCCTCCATATTATCCAAAGTAGCAAACGTGTTAGCTTTCGAGTTTCTCTTTTTCTCAACCCTAGAGCTCCCGGCTCCCTTATAAACAAAAAAACCAGGGGGACCCCAACGAACTGGGCAACTGCAGGAGGAGAAGAAACACTAGGAAACTAGCCCATACCACCTGAAATGGGGTTCACAATAGGACTAACCTGAACCAGCTTAGAAGGCAAGTTAGCCCTTTTAGAGCAGTTCTCGGTAGCATGACAAAAAGCTCGACATACAATGCATCGCTTAGGTTTCCATGGGTAATCCACATGAACATCCATCTCACGCCCAAGCACACGAATGGTAATCTTATCAGGAAACTCACTATCCACATCTATCTTGACACTAACCCGAGCAAAAACTCGAGAACTCAGAGTTATGGCCGTATCCATGGAAATAGGCCTACCCACCGCACTAGCAATCCTCTCAATACTATCTGGGTCCCACAAAGCCAGAGGAACATCAAATAAACAGATCCAAATAGATATCGAGGTGATAACACTATTCTCTAGGGCAACCAAAGGATCATAACGACGTAGAATCAGAGACTTGCCGCTCATGTGCCACAGACCATTCTCATACACCCAATTACACGCCTCAGCTTACGTGAACTTAAACAAATATAAGCCATTCTCAAGAGATATCATCATATGTTCTTCAACCTGACGCCAAATACACTTAATAATATTTGAAACAACCGTGAACCAAACACGAGCATCCACAAACTGCCCAATCAAACCATTCTCCCACGCCTCCAAACCTTGCATCACAATATCATTATCAAGAAAAATTAAAGGCTTACCATCTCTCACATAGGGTTCCACAAATTTCAACGGGTGAAAGTTCTTGCTACCGAAAAGTTTCGACCCCGAATTACCCTCCCAGGCATTCTTAGCAACATTTGACCCACCACCAATATAACCATTGCTTGGCTGGACAGGGACAACCTCCTTCTCACCATGCACCACGTTAGCCACGTGAGGAAACAGAGGAATAGTGTGATGCACGCCAATAACCGGGCTTGGATCTT
Source organism: Gynostemma pentaphyllum (assembly GCA_028015215.1). Lineage (NCBI taxonomy): Eukaryota > Viridiplantae > Streptophyta > Magnoliopsida > Cucurbitales > Cucurbitaceae > Gynostemma > Gynostemma pentaphyllum. Next base: position 15,693,286 of record CM051353.1, on the reverse strand, counting down.
CACTATCAACTCTATGTCTTTTGCCAGCCTGTCGAACCTGATCAGCTAACAAAGAGGCCTATTTAGAAAAACCAGGAGCTAGGGCAACAACTACCTTACGAGGAGCGCCGTTTTCCTGACCTAAAATAGGGTCGTCGCTTTTTTGACCTAGAAATGAGAATCTACCTCCAATGCCACGGGGAGGAGCTTTCTTGGATGAAAGGGAAGCTACACCCACGAGTTTCAAACTACCATGAATGAACTCCATAGGCTTGGAAGAGACTACCATCGAGGGCTTTTGCACCACGCTTTTTCCTTTCACCGGCTCCAAAGAAAAACCCACGGGTTGTTGAATCAAACAAACCTCATGGGTAGCTTCATTATCACCAGACGAAACGTTCTCCATCAGCAAACCACGCTGGGGACTCATGGTTTACAAATCGCCATTAACGCCACTCGCATAGACCTTTGGAGGAGCATCCATGGCAGAGTGAAACTTGCTATGAAACTATTTAGAAATCATGATCTGAAATTGAAAAGGTCGATTCACAACTCAATGGCCTCTTCATTCTTAGCTAAGAGTTCAGAACATGCAGTTGTTAAAACCATTTTTCTCGTCAAGATTTCATTAACTTCAGAACATTAACTTAACATCTTTATTTTTTCCTCTATGTTATGAACTGTTTGGTTGTATTACAAGTCCTTCCATGATAACAATCATTTTTAAGTTCAATTCATCCATGCATGACTATTTTTTGTACTTATTTTTGTTCTTATGAACCTGAGCCGAGTTTGAGCCTAACAATGTTTGGGCGATAATGAAGGTGGTTTGAAATCTTGGCAACTTCTTCCATAAATACTTTAAATTGTAAAATAAAAATCATGTTATTCATTGTTAGAATTTTTTTAAAAAGAAACTTGTTTATAAAAATATAAATCGTTTTTCCATTTTTTTTTTTGTCTTTGATCTCACTTTTTGTTTGCGAGTAAATTTTTCCTGAATGGGGAAAAGGCGACAATAGAAAGTTTCTACAATCTTCATAGCTAAAGGCAAATATTGTGGTGGCTCAAGATGGATCCAGGAATTACACAACTATTCAAGCTGCTTTGAATGCTATAAAAATCAGAAATGAGAGATTTAAAATATACATAAAAAAAGGATTTACATTAAGAACCTCTTGATCGAGAAGTACATGATAAACTTAACGATTCTTGGTGAGGGAATGAAGTAAACCATTATTATATGCATCTTTTATTATAATTTTAAAATAGTTTTTGGATAAATTACCTCTCGAATACATGTCACATGGAAGTAAATAAGACTTTTTTTATAAATGAAAGAAGACATTTTTTATTCATGCACTAAAAATAGGAAAAATATCAAATATACCCCAAAATTAAGTATGGTTTTCAAAATTATTCTGTATAAAATGTTGGCTTCATAGATGTGTCTTAAATATCCTCATGTGGCATTAGGAGCTCTTGCATCTTCAGCTCCGATTCTTTACTTCAACCATATCACACCACATAGTGGATATTATTCCATTGTCACTAAGGATTTTAGAGTAAGACACTGAAATCATGCATATTCTTTTCTTCATTTCTTTTTTAATAGTTGAAGCAAACATATGTGAACTGAGTTTGCAGGAAGTGAGTGAAACTTGTTATGGAACTATTCAGAAATCATGATCCGAAATTGAAAAGGTCGCTTAACAGGTCAATGGCCTCTCCATTCTTAGTAAAGAGTTCAAAACATGCAAGTATTAAAACCATTTCTCTTGTCAAGATTTCATTAACTTCAGAACATTATTGTACTTAACATCTTTATTTTTTCCGCCATGTTATGGACTGTTTTGTTACATTACAAGTCCTTCCATGATAACAAGACTTTGTTAAGTTCAGTTCATCCATGCATGGCTATTTTTTGTACTTATTTTTGTTCTTATGAGCCCAAGCCGAGCTTGAGCCTACCAATGTTTTGGCCGATAATGATGGTGGTTTGAAACCTTGGCAAATTGTTCTATAAAACTTTAAATTGTCAAATTAAAATCATGTTATTCATTGTTAGAATTTTATTAAAAAGAAACTTGTTTATCAAAAGTATAAATTGTTTTTCCATCTTTTTCTTTATTATGTCTTTGATCTTACTTATGTTTGCTAGCATACTTTCCCTGAATGGGTAAAAGGCGACGATAGAAAGTTTCTACAATCTTCCTCGCTAAGGGCGAACATTGTGGTGGCTCAAGATGGGTCTGGAAATTACACAACTATTCAAGCTGCTTTGAATGCTACAAAATTGGAAATGAAAGATTTATAATATACATAAAAAAAGGGATTTACATTGAGAATCTCGTGATCGGGAAGTACATGATGAACTTAATGATTATTGGTGAGGGAATGACGTAAACCATTATAATATGCATCTTTTATTATAATTTAAAATAGTTCTTGGATAAATTACCTCTCGAACACATGTCACATGGTAGTAAATAAGTTTGTTTAGATATGAAATAAAGTATTTTTTATTCATGCACTCAAAATAGGAAAAATATCAAATATACCCCAAAATTAAGTATGATTTTCAAAATTATTATGTAAACAGTGTTGGCTTCATGGATGTGTCTTAAATATCCTCATGTGGCATTAGGAGCTCTTGCATCTTCAGGTCCGATTCTTTACTTCGATCATATCACACCACGTAATGGATACTATTCTATTGTCACTAAGGATTTTAGAGTAAGACACTGAAATCATGCATTTCCTCTTCTTCATTTCTTTTTTAATGTTTGAAGCAAAAACTTGTGAACTGAGTTTGCAGGAAGTGAGTGAAACTTGCTATGAAACTATTCAGAAATCATGGTCCGAAATTGAAAAGGTAGCTTAACAGCTCAATGGCCTCTCCATTCTTAGCACATAGTTCAAAATATGCAGGTATTAAAACCATTTCTCTTGTCAAGATTTCATTAACTTCAGAATATTATTGTACTTAACATCTTTATTTTTTCCTCCATGTTACGAACTGTTTGGTTGCATTACAAGTCCTTCCATAATAACAATAATTTGTTAAGTACAGTTCATCTATGCATGCCATTGTTAGTACTTATTTTTCTTCTTATGAGCCCGAGCCAAGCTTGAGCCTACCAAATGTTTGGGCCGATAATGATGGCGATTTGAAATCTTGGCAAGTTCTTCTATAAATACTTTAAATTGCCAAATCAAAATTAAGTTATTCATTCTTTAGAATTTTATTAAAAAGAAACTCGTTTATCAAAATATAAATTGTTTTTCCATCTTTTTCTTTTTTCTGTATTTGATCTCACTTTACGTTTGTGAGCATACGTTCCCCGAATGGGTAAAAGGCGACGATAGAAAGTTTCTACAATCTTCGTTGCTGAGGGCGAACATTGTGGTGGCTTAAGATGGGTCCAGGAACTACACAACTATTCAAGCTGCTTTGAATGTTGTAAAAATTGGAAATGAGAGATTTATAATATACATAAAAAAAAAGGGATTTAAATTGAGAGCCTCGTGATTGGGAAGGACATGATGAACTTAACGATTCTTGGTGAAGGAATGAGGTGAACCATTATAATATGCATCTTTAATTATAATTTTAAAATAGTTTTTGGATAAATTACCTCTCGAATGCATGTCACATGGTAGTAAGTAAGACTTTTTTTAGATATGAAATATGACATTTTTTATTCATGCACTCAAAATAGGAAAAATATCAAATATACCCAAAAAAAAAGTATGATTTTCAAAATTATTATGTATACAACGTTGGCTTCATGAATGTATCTTAAATATTCTCATGTGACATTAGGAGCTCTTGCATCTTGGGCTCTGATTTTTTACTTCAACCATATCTGTGACGTCCCAACCCTTTTTATTTAAAATCGACTAAAGCAGCGGAAGTTGATTGAAATATAAATAAAAATTCTCAAAACAACTTCGTTTTCGAATGTGAGTTCCGGAACTTAAGTTCAAATAAAATATTTAAAATCAAAAGTAGCTCAAACTTCATAATGTAAATTTACAAATCCAAAATCAAACCAAACGAAAAATTATAAGTTCAATATACTCAAAAGATGATCTAATACATGTATGAACTCCTAAGCCATGTTTCCAACATCGTCACACGCCGCGTGCACCTCCAAATTTACCTGAAATGTTTGGTGTAACACCATTAGCAACACATGGCTAGTGAGCAATAAACTAGAATCAAATGATTCTTTAAATACTCCCCAAAATATCATTTGAATTCCCAACCCTTCCCAATTTAACAAGAAAATAACTTTACTTTAATATCAAATCAATACGATATTTTTTCATAAAAACATAATGCACATTTTCTCAAAAACTTTAAACAAATATATATTCGGGATCAATCTGGGGTACGCTCTCCACCAAGATTGTCCATGGGTACGCTCTCCTTGGAGTAATATCAAAATATATATTTATCACAAAATTATATTATCAAACAACTAGCATGCATCAAGGTGTGATGATCAATAGTCACTCAAGGGATCAATCCGAGGTACGCTCTCCACCGAGATTATCCATGGGTACGCTCTCCCATAAACTCACAAGGTACGCTCTCCTTGGAGCAATATCAAGAGTCCTTTTGCATCACACCTCACCAAACAATTCACGCAATACAAACAATGGTATTATTGCTCTAATCAACTCATTCAATTCACATCATCATATAAATACAATTATATGCTCTTTCCATCATAAGAACCCTATGTTAAATGATTTTATAAATGCTAGCACAAAATAATGTTTACATTATCACAATCAATTTCCAATTTGAATCCCATGCTAACACATAATGGCATTTTAAAATTCATACAAATCCATAGAAGATATTCTAGCATGTAAATTAAGAAAATAACAATTGTTTCATTACTAACCATTCAAATGATCCTTTGAGTTTCTCAAAGATTCATTTCAATTCTAATCTACTACTCACCTTTAATACGCACAAACAATATCCACAAATCCACCAATTTTCAATTCTAGCCAAAGAGCTCAAATGTATCCAATACCTTTATTTCTCAACTACAATGGTGGAGATCCTTGTCCTAAGTTTGAGAAACCAAAATCTAAACTCCAATAGAGACGGCGGTGGACGTGAAGTTGGGAGGGAAGAGAAAATGCTCCACTTTTATCTTATAACAAAATTCCTCGTCTTCTAGTTATTCCCTTCAATTTGTTGAGCAAAGTGGACATTGGCTAGAAGAGATAAGCTTACAAGAAGCAAGTGGAGGTGGCGGCTGAAGGGGCTACGGTGAAGGGTTTAGAAAATAGTTAACAAACTCTTATTCCTCAATGGTAAAGAGTTTTGCCCTAAAAGCAAGGAGGTGAGTCCATTGGGTCATGAAAGAGATTTTGAGGGCCCATCAATCAAACAAGTATTAAATTAAATTCCCTTCTACCCCATTACTCATACTTAAATGAATGGGAAAAACTCCTAATTTTTGCAATTGGATTAGACATCACAACTCAAAATTATTAAATTCTTCTCCATTTAAATATTCCAATCTTTAATCAAAAGAAAATTTTAAAACTTTTAATTTAATTAATTTATTACCTTCAAAGAATTGGAACATTAAAATTTTAACTCAATATTAATACTATTATAATTTTATTTTAAAACTGGAAATCCGAGATGTTACAATATCACACCACATAATGGATACTATTCCATTGTCACTAAGGATTATAGAGTAAGACACTGAAATCATGCATATTCTCTTCTTCATTTCTTTTTTAAAGTTTGAAGTAAAAACATGTGAACTGAGTTTGTAGGAAGTTTGTGAAACTTGCAATGAAACTATTCAGAAATCATGGTCTAAAATTGAAAAGGTCACTTCATAGCTCAATGACCTCTCCATTCTTAGCAAAGAGTTCAAAACTTGCAGTTATTAAAACCATTTCTCTTGTCAAGATTTCATGAGTTTAAGAACATTTTTGTACTTAACATCTTTATTTTTTCCTCCATATTACGAACTGTTTTGTTGAATTACAAGTACTTCCATCATAAAAAGAATTTGTTAAGTTTAGTTCATCCATGCATGACTATTTTTTGTACTTATTTTTCTTTTTATGAAACATGTGTTTCTCTTCTCCTACTTTTGTTTTATTTTTTGTATGTTAATTCTAGCCAAAGATTATAACCAAATTTTATGGTCGAATTATATGTTTATTCTAACTCCAATTTTTTCTCTTTTCCCATCAAATTTCAACCATTAGCAACACACCAACATAGCTCCATTGAGCTTATTTGTAGACTAAGCTAACGTATCAGGATGTTCAAACGATTGTTTAAGAAAACCTTGGATTGATGTTTCTTCAAACAAGAATCTTGTTTTGTGTTTGTATTAAAACTGAGTTAGAGGTCTATTGCTGAACAATATATTGGATAATGTATTTTGAGATTTTCTAGTTTTTGTATTATGATTTTTGAAGGTATTTAATGTAGTTTTTTTTTTTTACCATTATTGTCTCTTTAATATGTTTGAAGTAAATCTTGTAAGAATCTCTCCCTACTCTAATCTTATCATTCCTATTATCTGCATATCTATTACTTGAGTCTTATTAATATTTTTAGTTACATTAAATAGTTAGCTAAATTTATACTATGTATTAATGATGGTTTATCAATGATTACAGATATTATTATTTAGATTTAATAAAGATTATAAGAATTAAAAAACATATAGATTAAATTGATATAAGTAATAAAATATAGAGCCTAAAATAAGACTTTTAAAAATATAGATCTTACATGATAATTGATATAAATGTAGAATGTGGAGATAAAATATATAATATAATTTTAATAAATATTTATATTTTAAAAAATGTCACTCTTTGAAATTTGGATCATGAACCAAACATATGTTTTGATTCACAATCTCATTTTCTAAATTTCTGAATACCAAACTACACACACATTTTAAATTTCTGGATATTAACTCTAAATTCTGAATATGGTACCAAACCCTAAGTTATTCTTATGAAATCACGACTAAGTATTAAGTCATATGAGAGGATTAAAGTCGAGATGAGCATTTAAAGTGTCTACAGTATATGGATAAAGTTTGAGAACCTTATCATGGTAACATTGTTAATAGTTGTCCATCTTGTAAGTAGACAAATGATCTAATCCATCCTGATCATTCATGTGGGTGACTTGAAATGGAAGTATCATATATAATGTTGATTATATAAGACAAAACCATGATATTTGATCAATATCTCATTAGTACCGTTTACGAGAAATGATCGAATATCAAACTAAATTTATCAACCGTGATAAATCTCAATCTCGAGTGAAATGTGGACTCTTATTCATGGAGTTATGTTCTTTGATTCACATGCTTGAGAGCGATCTAATATGAACGCTCAATACACTCTTGTTTTGGGAATATAACGAGATAGTAGTTGGGAATACATTTGCACGAGATGAAATTCATAATTTTCCTATAAATTAATAGTGTTAGTGTGATACCTAAACATTTTAGAAACTTTAGGAAACTCCCTTGATGTACTGATTCGAGACATGAAGAAGTGGCGTCACGACTTTTATTGATCACATAAGTACTTTATCTCTAGTTATACTACAAATAATGTTCATTAGATAATCAACGGGAACACAAAGATAAAGCGGTAATTACAGGGGCAAAACGGTAAACATGATCCGCCTGTAATTATGAGTGTTCCACGTGAAGGATATATCACAGTTATAAATTAAAGATAAACTAAATGGACATAACTCATCTATAGTGAGGGGAGTTCAGCTATGAATCTATAGTGGAATTATTCATAGTTAGATAATGAGTAATTAACTGATTATGCGCTAATCACTTAATTGACTAATTATTAAGCCCATGATCTACGTCCATCAGATCTCTATGCTAGCCTAAATATTGTAGTCGCAAAATCACTTGAAGAAATGAATATAATTTAAGTAAAATAAGTTACTTAAATTGGCAATATTAATTGTTTAAATATTGAGTATATTTAAATAATAATTAATATAAACATTATTAATTATTTAAATAATGAGTTTATTTAAATAGGAAATTAATAATGAAATATTATTAATTGTCTAAATATTGAATATATTTAAATTGTAATTAATAATTTGAAATTAATTGATAATTATTAATTGTTTAAATAATTAATTTTATTTAAACGAAAATTAATAATTAAATTAATTAATTAATAATAAAATATTGTCAAGTAGAATTATTAAAGTTTATTTAATGGAAATTAATAATTAAAATATTTATTATTAATTGTTTAAATAATGAAAGTTATTTATATGGAAATTAATAATTAAATATCATTTGATAATATTTAGTCAGGAGAAAATATTAATATTATTAATTGTTTAAATAAAGTATTTTATTTAAATGGTAATCAATAAATGAATTAATTAAGTTGGACTTATTAATATAAGAGAGAGTTTCTAGCCCGATTGGTTTAATAAACTCAATTGAATCTGACCCAAAATAATTAATTAAATAAATTAGATTTATTTATTAACTATTATAGCAATTTTTCGGCCATATTTACTATTTTTAGGAAGATAATTGTTTGATTTATATCCTAAAATAATTATATAGATTTATTTTACCCAAGATAAATAAAATAAAATATTTTTCTATTTATCTATGATATTTTCGAAAATACTAAGATAAAGGGAAGGAGAAATCTTTTTCTTTTTATATTTATCTTCATTGAATATTATGTAATTAGATTTTCCATTAGCATAAAAATAGGAGGCTTAGGTCATTCATAAATTACACAACTTAATTCCTAAGAAATTGAAATTCTCTCTTCTCTTCCTCCCTTATAGTTGCCGATTTCTACATAAAAAAGAGGAAGAAAAATCCTTTTATTCTTCCTAATTTCTTCTAAAGTTCAATCTCACAATCGAGTTTTACTTGTTCGATCGTGATATAGCGTAGCAGATTTGGTGTTGAAAGGGTTTGATACTGTAAAGAAACTTCCAACCAATTACCCATAACTTACTCAATGTAAGTAAAAGTTATTGTTTTTCAAAAAGCCTTAAAGTTCCAGTTGAAAGTTTAATCACAATTTCATGATGTTAATAGATCCTTAATTATTTAATTTGTTTGCTAAATAAAATTCCGCTAATTTAGTAAAGTAGTCCCTTCAAGTTCTAAAACCAATAAATTCATATAATACAACTTTGAATTCATTAGAATCCCCTGAATTCGAATCTTGATTTTCAGATTGCGAACCAAACATGGCCTTAGTAATCATATAATTAGAGTATAATACTACTATTTCATTATATAATTTTGGAGATCAAACGTTGTCTTGTTGCTACAATTTTTCTAATTCATTCGCTCAGTTTTAATATGATGATCTTTCACTCATATTGATCGGCTTGGTCTAGAACCGATGTTAAATGATCTGATTACACGTCTTATGTTGTGTTGGGTTTGGGTGGAATCCAAATCAACCAAAAATATGAAAGCCTAACAGCAAAGCCCAATTTTATAAGCCTGAAAGTGATTCACCATATTATTACTACTTTGACCAAGTATTATGTGTTTGACCAAAAAATTGAAGAGCCAATATATTCCAATTTTGAGAATAAGAAAAAGTAGGCGGTGATTCATTTTAATTGGTTTACAAGTATTTGGCGTGAGTATAAATACATAAATGGGCAGCACAATATGGTTGTGAGAAGAAAAGAAAACAACTTTTTTTTCACCGAAAGTAATTGGTATGTAATGGGTATTTGGTGTTCGACGGATTAATCATTTATGATTAACTTTGGGTTTTGGGGCTGTTCAATATTTAGATAAAATAGAGAGTTATATCGATTGTAAACTTCTATTATTCGTCTTAATTGTAATCTTCATCTTCAATAGTGGAATCTGTGTAACTTGCAGGAGATATGACGTACCAATTGGTAAACTGTAAAATTTGGTATCGTTTTTCCCTTACTTACTTATTATTTATTATTTGTTGCTTTATTTCATCGTTCTTGAATTAGAGAGTTTAAGGATTTAACAACCCTTCAAATTCCCTATAAGGCTATAACTGGTATCAGAGTGTCATGTTCAAGGGACTAGTGGTTAAGAGCGATGCATAACACAAAAGATATTGAGATCGAAAAAATTGATGGTTCAGTTTTTTTCATTCTAGATGATGTAGATTGATGATTACTTTTATAGTAAAAAATTACATTTGTCGTTGAGAGCGAAGCCAGGGGATTTGAAACATGAAGATTGGAACAAACCGATACGATCGTTGAATTTGTTAATTAATATTGTCGATTATGTGAGTTATACATGCAAAGTGCTAAATCAAAGAATTGTTGATGTTCACTCGGATCAGAGGGGTGAGCCAACAACACAGAAAGAACAATTAGCTTCTAGTCTCCCCGTTCAAGTGGAGGAGCAGTTGGGAGAATATGGAAGCGCTCAGAAAATAACATCAACTGTCAGATGATATGGCGGACTGATGAAGTTGCCTGAGGGCAATAGGGCACTATTGACTAGTTTCAAAGTCAAAGAGGGTGTAAGCATCAAAGATAAAATCTCTAATTTGGCAACCAGATTGAATTATAATGTCAAGCATATGATGGAGCATCTCTTTCCTAATGTTCGTTGAGGCAGATAATGGATAAAGATGGTTGATTCTGCCATATAACTAGAGTGAGAGTTGTTGGAATATGTTTTCATGTCTAGGAGATAGTTCACCACGGGAGGCCTTGCAGGGGCCTATTATATTAGTGGACTTTAATATGTATTGTTTTGCAAATTGGGTTGAGTTTGCAAGTTGAAGCTTTGGTGTTCCAAGTAAATGATGAACTTCTAAATGCATTGGGAGTTGAAGATGTTTGATTTGTCTCTAAATAGGAGATTGTTGGGTTTTGGTGGAATTCAAACTAAACTAAAAACATGAAAGCCCAAGAGCAAAACCCAATTTTATAAGCCTAAAAGTGATCCACCATATTATCACTACTTTGACCAGGTATTATGTGTTTGACCAAAAAAATAAAATCACCCACATGTCCAATTTTGAGAATAAAAAAAGTAGGTGGTGATTCCTCTTAATTGGTTTACAAGTATTTGGCGTGAGTATAAATACATAAATGGGTAGCAAAGTAAGGTTGTGAGCAAAAAATAAAACGACGATATTTTTTCCTTCTTTTTCAACGAAAGTAATTGGTGTGCAGTGGGATTTGGTGTTTGACAACTTAATCATTTGTGATTAATTTTGGGTTTTGGGGATGTTCAATATTGAGAGAAAATTGATAGATATATCAATTGTAAACTTCTATTATTCGTCTCAATTGTAATCTTCATTTTCAGTAGTGGAACTTGCAAAACTAGTAGGAGACAAGACGTACCAATTGAGAATCAGAATAAATTTGGTGTCGTTTTTCTCTTTCTTATTATTTATTCATTGCTGCTTTATTTCATCATTCTTGAATTAGAAAGTTTAGGATTTAACAACTCTTCAAATTTCCAATATGTTGTTCATGACTTAATAATCTATTACAGTCGAGTATGAGTCGTTATATCATGCTATAATTGGGAGTATCTCCTTCAACCTAATGTCTTCACGAATAAACACTACAAAAAACAGAGGCTTCACCGACGCAACCTTGTGTCGGCAAAGCTCACCCTCGCGTGGGTAAGGGCGTCAACGATATCTGGTCGAGAATGTCTATTTTTTAGGATAATCGATGTAATTTTTTATCGTGTTGGCGATGTGCATGCGTCAGTAAAGGTCGTCAAGATTGCCTACACAAGTTCATGTGTTAGAATAGCATAGGGCATTGCCGACGCATGATTGCGTCAGCAATGGCATCCTTTGTGTCAGAATCTGGGTTTTATTTATGCGTATGCATCTGTGTTTTTTTTTACTTCTGAAACACCATCTATTTCAAACATATATAAATTTCAGATCCGAAAACAATAAATCAAACTTAAATAATGATTCATTCATTTAAGTTTCTCAAATAAAAATAATGTTTTAAAGTCTTAAACATACACGAGTTTGATAATAATAAAAGAAACAACATTTGTATTTTAAGGTTACAAATTCAACATAAAAATAATGAAACTAAGCATCATTCCCACTTGAATTACCCCCACCTCCCTTAGATTGTAAACGCCTCATAAACTCAATGATTTTGGCCATTTATTCTTGAAGCTTTTTTGTCTCTTCAGCCTGTGCTTTTCAAAGTTGTCGGGTCACTTCATCATGTTGGGTTATTTTCTCCCTCATACCTCTTTAGTCTCGAGAGCCTCATTGAGTCTATGCTGCGTCTGAATCTTTAACTGAGATTGCCCAAATGAAAAAGAACAACTAGAATCTAGAGGAGGTTTAGTGCATTTACTCATACCTCTTTTATAGCTTGATATCTAACCCAAAACTTTTTTCATTACATCGATATCTCTAAGAGGTAGCCTCGACTCCACCATTTCTGACCCATCCTCACTCTCGAGAACCCGTGGTGGATTCATATAATTAACCATCTTTTTGTATACCAAGAAAAACACATGAAAAACATTAGAAAAAAATAATGAAAAAAACTTTAAATGAGTAAACTCACGTGTTGATCTCTGGCTAAATCACTCACCCACTGATTTAGTGTGTATTAGTGTTGTTTCGCCCACACATCGACCCATGTAGTATATGGATTCCCTTCGAGCTAGACATGTTCACATCAAAAATGTAAAAAACAAAACAATAGAGTTAAAAGTAATAGTTAATGTGAATTATTGGTAATCGTTTACTATCTCATAATGTTTATCTGTATTAGATTTCGAAAAGCCTTTGTTCATATACGACATCTGCGCTTGGGATTGACTACTTTGTAGTGACAACTTTTGTACAAACAATGAATCATGAGTATATTTACACACAAATAAGTATATTAATTATTAAATAATGCGGTTTTACCTTAAATGCAATTGATTCCCACTTGTAAAGTAATATCTCCCAGTTCTCTTCACGTGACACTTTCGAAAGCCTCATACGTTTTGCCTTTTCCATACCAAACTCATCTACGTTGTTACGAAAGTCTGACCCAAGCTCATATCGAAACTCTCTTGCAATGTTCATTATTTGCGTAACCACATTATTATAGTGTACTTGATTGATTAGATTGAATTTAAATTCAATTTATCATAAATATAAATATTAGTGTTAAGTACAAAAAATACTCAAGAATCTCTGATGCCACCTTATCATACCTCACGTGGCTCGGATGTATGAGTTGATGCACCAAAATGCCGACCTTGGTGACAAAACGTGAAGTCTCATTCCTTGCCAACCACTAGCCGAATTTCTAGTGATATTATCATTTCTCTCTTACCCTCACCTGATTTCTTTTTACGCAATGTCACGTTCTTTGCAATACCTCGTTTTGGGACTGAGGATTGAGACGAAGGTGAAAAATAAAGATTATACTGAATTTGAAACAAATAATAAATAACATTTGAAAGCAAAGTAATAATTTTTTTCCTATACATTTTAAATAAATTTCAGCAGAACTATCTGAAGCTATTACAATGCCTTCTAATGCCTTGGCTCATAATTGGATTGGCAAGCTATTGATATCTTCTTTAATTCTATTCTATGGGGTATACTTTATGTTATAAAAATATTTTTCCCATCCCCGTCAGTTTTTGGTAAAATTGTTCAAGAGTTTATTATTATTTATGCATTTGCTATTGTTGTATGGTTGTTATATTCAACACCAGTAAACTGGAAGATTGGTGTTGTTGTTACTTGTTCTCTATTTGTATATGCCATCAATGCAGTTTCTCTTCCAATATATTATTTGTCATCATTACCTAGGGATGGCAAAAATCTTGGGGCCTCGCCGTGATCAAGCGGGGAATCCCCGTTTAAAATGAGTTTGGGTTAGAGGACTAGGGGGAGGGGAATTCCCCCAAATTGTTTTCGGGTTAGAGGTTGGGAAGTACATCCCTCGCCCCACCCCAGAACCCGATTTTTAAATAATTTTTTATGTATTTTTTTAACTTTTTTCCCTATCTATTGATAAACGTATAAAATATTATTATAAAATTAATTTTTAAACTAATAATTTATAAAAAGTTAAATATTATGTTTATTGTTGTCCTAAAAATATATGTTTTAAACATATAATTGATTTTTTTAAATAAAATTAAAAAATTTAAACGACTAATTTTTCCCGTGGGCAATCCAATCCCCAAACGAGAAATCCCTAAACTCATCCCCAATTCTCCAAATAGAGGATAAAGGCTTGTATGGGGATTAAAAATCTTCATGGGTTAGGGGATGAAGAGTACATCCCCGACCCTACCCCGTCCCGTTGCCATCTCTATCATTACCGATTGTCGTAGCCTGACCCCCGATTTTTTAAGCGGCTTAATGATCAACGTCCATGGATTGGAATTTTGTGCATTTAGGGTTTCTTAATTATAACTTTTGATTATTAAATCATATATGTTTTGTAATTGCGGGTACTATGGATTGAAATTTTTATTTGGACTATTTTCTACCTTTAGTTAATTTTAGTTTGGTTGAACTCTGTTTTTAATATTGTTGAATTAAATTATCATAATATGTTTTCATTTTTCGTCTACTCTTCTCAAGATTTTGCTTTGAACTTATACTATTCTATGGAAAAATTATCATTATAGTAAATCTGTTATTAATATAAAAAAAATACTAATCCATAATTTATCCTGTTATGTATGAAATCAATTTCACGAAAGCAGGTAAATTTTTCGTAGTTTTCTAATTTACTTATACATGATTATAAGTAGATTACCAATACAATATGATAACAACCTTCATTTGAGATAGTGAGAATACAATGATATATATTTTTCTACTTCTTTTATAGCTTGTTTTCTTTTAACCGTTATAAAAAATACACAAACACGTTTGCATTTTTTTGTATGTTAGAATTTTTTATCGAACTTAGGAAAACTTAACTGATTAAGATATTTTAGAATCTCAACTCCATATTTGATAATTGGCTTACCTCTCAATTAATGTTTCCAATCATGCATCGTTTCGAAACTCCATGGATGACCCATGTGAATATATCATATGTGAACCATGAAACAAATTTTGTTTCGGATACCCATAGAAGTGGTGTCATCTTAACATATAGGACACACTTTGTATCATTGTGTACTTCAATTGGACAAATCACTGTATGCAAGAAAATCATTAATGGTCCATAGTAAAGCAGTTCGTAATAGAAAAACCCAAACTTTGATCTTTCAAAAGTTCTTATCCTCCCACTCCACAAATCAATCAACTCCTCAATCAACGGTCGTAAGAGTACATGTATATCTTTCCCGAGTGACTTAGGCACATGAATAAGTAATGACATGGAAAAAAGAGTTCCTTTCATGCATCTTCAAGGTGGTAGGTTATATAGAACCGAAATAACATGCCATATGCTATACGCGTTACTCATCTGCCCAAAGGGATTAAAACCATATGAGGTTAGCGCCAGACACACAAATCTACAATCAGAAGCAAATATTGGAAACTCTCAATCGAAATGTTTCCATCCTTCCGCATTTAACGGGTGACGTAAAATACCTTATGTTTCTAACGTTTATCCTTGTGCTATCTCATATCAGACGCGATATATTTTGATACAAATAGTTTTTGTAACCTTTGTTTCAATGGGAAATGTCCGAGGACTTTTTGTGCCACTTTTTTCTTACTTTTCTTCTCATTCACCGAGTACCAAGATTCCCCACAAACTGGACAAACTATATCTTTAGCGTATTCTTTTCTAAAAAGAACGCAATCGTACTTGTAAACATGGGTTGATTTGTACCCCAATCTCAACCCACGTAACATCTTTTTCGAAGCATAATATAATCCTGGTAACTTCGTCCTTTTAGGCAGTGCTTATAACTCGAGTGTGCGTTGCCATTGGTAACCCTTTGCCGATACGTCACGCAGTGCGTCGATGAAGGACTGCAGCAACCCTTTGGCCGCATTGACGACACAACCGATATGTTGCACCGGCAATGCTATCCCATCGCCGACGCAGTGACTTGCGTCGATGATAGTGACTCTTCATTGACGTAATTTATTGCGTCGGTAATAGTAACGTCGGCGAAGGGAGTGATTGTTTTTTTTAGTGAAATGTCACTTTTTAAGTTGTCATAACAAGGCATTTTAATTTTTATTTCTTCCCAACACGTCTTCATCATTTATGCTCTTTTACAAAACAATAGTTCACGAGTACCAATGTGTCAAAAGTTGTCTGGGAAGTCCTTGTGTTTACGTCCATCATTGAGTGATTTTATTTAGTCAAACAGTCTCCTCATAATCAGTAACATTGAAGTGTATAAACTCAAGTTTTTCCAAGAGATAACTAATCAAAATTTGTGGATATTTTCAAACAATAAAAGAAATACACTCTCATTTAAATCACCTTTATCAATCTAAATATATTGCCAAATTTGAACACTCCCTTTTTTTAAGGTAAATTATGGTTTTTTGGCCTCTAAAACTTCATCACGTCTATATCCTATTCCTCAAACTATTAAAATTTAATTTTCGATTAATAATTTTGTATCAACTTTTCACTATTCACTTGATAATATTTAAAATTTTAAATTTAATTCTAAGTATTTTTTTTTTATAAATTTTAAATATAAATTCTTAGTGTGAAAATATTAACTAGAAATAACACATAGGTTATGAATTATACCACATAACTTTCAATAACTTAAAAAATATTATATATATATATATATAGAGTCTAAACAAATAATATGATAAAGATTTAGAGATTAAAACACAACTTTAAAATTTAAGAGGTAAAAATAAAAATAAAAATCGATTTTTTTCTTCCTATTTTGGAATTGGAATAAAAATGGACTCGAAATTCGACAACACTCACAAATATGCACATAGACTCTTAAAAAAACGAATAAAATAAAACATTGATAGATTTTCACTTTAATTTCAATCATGAAACTCAAATTAGATAATCACAAACAGAAGAAAAAAAAAAAACAAGACATTGCTCAAACCAAGACAAAGCTTATCCATTATTATATCAAAATCATCATCATTACAATATAGAATAATGGATTCAATTTCTCCCCCAAAATTTCCAATTTCCATGAAATTGAAAAAGAAAAAGAAAAAGGGTTTATAAAATTAACCCCCAAACAGACAAATCAGGATGGTTTTGTTTGTGAGAAAAGAAATTACATATTTGACTGAAAAAAACCCTCAAAAATGGGGGAAAGGGAGAGAGAGATAGAAAACAAGGGTACTTTTACGTGCCATCTGTTGTACTTGAGAAAGCACTATTCAGTTTCGCAAAGTTATCTTTCTTTGTTGGTTTGGTATCGATTTTTCCCTCTCTGATTCTCATCATCAACGGAAATTCTATCACGATTTGGAGATTTCTTAACCCTAATCTCTGACAGGGGCCTTGATTTTGTTTGCATGTTGATTGGAAATGCAGTGCGTTGGATGAATACGGTTTTGAAGCTGGATAGAGGAAGCAATGAGATTCTTTTGTTATCTGGGAATTTGCCCTATGGGATTTCTGGAAATGGGTATGGAAAAGATTTTTGAAATTTCACCTTTTTCCTTCTTGTTTGTTTGATTTGTAGACGTGGGTAATTTGGTTGCATGATTTATGTCATTGGATTTCTTCATGGTTATTTTTGAGACTGGAAGCTCATGCATGTTTTGCTATGTCCTACATTCTGTTTGATTATTTACTGCTGAGTATTGAATAATGTAGGCTATGGATAGAAACTACTTAAAATGTTTGAGCAATTGCTATATTTCCGAAATGCGAATGTCTTTGTTTTTAAGGCTTCGAGAAGAGACATAGGGGCTGCAAAAGATCTTGAACTTTATCAGGAAAAGCACCATGATATGAGAATGTGAGATTTATGGAGGAACAGATCATTGCCACCCCCTCGAGCACACATTTTCCGTACTTTCTAGCTTGTTTGGTCATCTGTTCTCAATAATAGGAGCCTGAAAGGATTATTTTCAAACCACGAGGGCTACCTATCTAGGATGTTATCTTACTCTTACTAGTTTCCCAATGTCAATTGTTGTAATGTTAGACGGTTGTCTTTTGAAATTTGTCAAGGTGCATGTAAGCTAGCCTGGACATTCATGATTACCGAAAAAAATGTGGGGTGTTCCTTGAAAACAAGAAATTGGAAGTATGGTATATTGTTATATATTACTTGTCAACCTTCTTTTGTTTTTGTAAAGAAATGGGCTTTCAAACTTTTTCTCAAGCAACAATTTCTCAATTTTTTTTTATAATCTTGAGTGCTCGAACTAGCTTACGTGTATATCAACTAATCTCATGGAACAACTACTTGACTCTACAACATTTGGTGTGGCCACCATGGTATGAGCCCATGAACTCAAATACAAGGAATAGAAAAAGAAAAAGAAAATTATCAATTGGCCTTAGTTTTTTTTTTTTTTTTTTTAAATTATCATTCTCGTAAAATAACTCTTAGACGACTTGCAATTATGTACCTCTTCTTCTTTATTTCGGCTAGGTGGAAGCATATTTTTTTTATATTTACCTAGTGTAGCTATCATGATTTACTCTTTGTCATTTCATTTTGTTTGCAAAATTTCATCCTTACATATATTTAAAAGCTTAAGCTATTAATTTATGATAAATTTAAAGTTTTCAAGATATTCTCAACACTCCCTCCACATGGTGGCTTGGATATTGACAAAGGCCCAACATGTTAAACTTAAATTTATCTCCATTAGACCTAAAAGCTTAAACTATTAGACTGAGGTAAATTTATCATTTTCAAGGTATTCCCAATACTTACCAACAATCAAACATGGATTGTTTGGATCATGGATGTAATTGATAATTTTTTTTTTGATAGGAAATAGAGAATTTCATTTAAAAAGAGAAAAAACAAAAGAGGGTGATAAGAAATCAACCCACACAAACTGGATTACAATTTTTTTCCCAGTTGGTGTTAATCATTTTTCCAGTTGGTGTTTACTGGATTACAAAAGTTTTAGCTTCTTTGTCTAAAACTTTTTGTAATTGATTAAATGATTTATGGAAAAAAAATCAAGTAATATGTAAGCATAGGTAACTGAAAATTTTAATTGATGTATGCCACTATGGCTTTATTTTGTGTAGCTGATTGAAGAGGAATGGCAGTTATTGAACACATTGTGATGTAGTAAGACCTAATAAGTACTTTGGACTCTGGAATTTTAATGTTGCCCCTTTTAGGCTTTAGCGACCTAGGAGTTCATAGGTTTATGTTTTAGCACGTCAAGAAGTCTTTTTCCTTAATTTCCTTGCCTATTCATATGTATCACTTGCTTTAGCTGTAGGACTTATGTCACCTTGTTTTTTAATAATCAGTACAAATTTTTGACAAAAACACATTTTGTCTAGCAAATTCTGTAGTGATTCTTCAATTGTCTTACTTGTGCTATCTTAGACAATTGCACTGTATATATATCACATATAATTACACTCTACTAGTAGCTACTCAACATGTTGCCACTTCTATGATGGTTATCATTCCAATTGATTTCACTATCTTTTATTCATATCCATTTTGGTTTATATATATATTTTTGAAATGCTTGAAAGTAAGGTTTAATTTCTAATGTTACAGGCCTTTTTTTGAAGTGTATGCATAGGGTGGATAATTGAGGGTTGGCAACCTGGTAGCTCAAGAAGGATTGTGGTTCGTCTTATGGATTTCCAGGATGATGGCTTTGAGGGATCTGCAAGTGAACATAATATTTTTAAGGAGGTTTTCTTTGGGAATGGCTTTAGCCATTCCAATAAGAGGTGCCCTTTTAACAAGGCATTTAGTTTTGAACACGAGCCCTGTAAGATTAATGATGCATCTTTTTGTTCAAGTAGTGAAATTTCAACAATGACAAGTCATTCATACTCGAGAAATGCTCTCGAAGAGTGTAATAATACTACTGAGAATATTATAAATGATTATGCACCAAATAATCTTCCATGTAGATGTAGTTCTCTGGAAGACAACGATGAGACTGCAAGTGCCAAGCGGATTAAATTTTCGACTGTTGACCCTTCTTATTCTGCATCTGATCTAGGTAAGGTTATGAACTCATCAGAAATTATAAGCAAACCTATTTCTGCCAGTTACAATCAAGCTGAGGACTGTGATTTAAAATCATTTACATGCCACATTGTAGAATCAACTAGTCAGGGTATTATATCAAGGTGCTATCTGTTAAATCACTTCGTAGAAACAAATAGAAATCTGGGTGATCCTGATGTCTTCAAACGCACATTAAAAACTATAGAAGATAATGATGGAGCAGATATGACCATGACTAAAGTTAGTGCTTCGCCTGTTTCCCAAGAGAGCTCCATGACCAGGCTATTAGTAGCAAGTCCTTCTGCCACTTTCAGTGAGAAGTCTGAATTTCCTTTTCATTTGGAGGTAGGACAAACGGGATTTCAATGCCCAGAGATGGTCACTTCCTTGAAGACAGATTTGATGATAGATCCCCGTCCTATTCTCCATTATCATATCGTTCACTTACTAATTGCAGCTGGATGGTCCATTGAAAAGCGCAAAAGACCTTCCAGACGCAATATGGAGACCGTTTATATATCACCCCATGGAAGGATTATTCGTGAACTCCCCAAGGTTTGGAGGTGTTGTGGTGAGATTTTGTTCACTGATAGAGGTAGTCTCTTGAAGGAAATCAACAAGGAATGGTCTAGCATTCGTCAGTTCTTTTTTGATCTTTCTGACACCTTGTTACATGTTGGGAAGGAAATGAACCAGTTGGAAGCTACAAAATCATTGGCTCATTGCTGGGGTATTCTAGATCCCTATGTGGTGGTTGTGTTCATTGACAGAAAGATTGGCCCACTTAGGAAGGGAGCTGTAGTTAGAACTTCACCAAGTTTGGGGATTAATGGAAGCAATAGGACCGACTCAACAAATGCTTGTAACCGGTTTGCTGAGAAAAATGCACCGGCACTCAATGATCATTCACCGTCTACCAAGAGTGTGTTGTCGGAGATTGTGTTGAAAGATCTTGATGGGGCCTACTGTGCTTTTGGTGAGCAAACCTGTGATACAAGTCTCTCTAAATACTGTGGGCACACAGAAGAAGGGACAGTGAAATATCTTACAGGTGTGTCTAATTATGTCTCCAATGTAGGGACTGCACACAGTGGCATGGATGAATTAACTTCCTTACCTGATTACTGGCCAGGTACCACCTGCAAACAGTCCTCCCGATGTCTGTCTGATGGTTCCGTTCCTTCTGGAAATTCAGATAATGTAATCAGGGTTTCTGGCTATTTGTCTCCTGATCAGGGTAGCACTTTGTATTTGCCCTATGAACAGAGCTCTGAAAATCAAGTTGAAAAACAACCTAATGCAAACGTGCAAAATGTAGCGATAAGATTAGGAAAACAAGTGGAAGTCCCACTTGATGATAAGGTGGAAAACAGTCTACAAGAATCTCTGAATGACTCTTCAAACTATACAAGTGATGATCTATCTCACTCTTGTGCTTCAAGGGTCGTAGAGAAGTCTACACAAAATGAAGAAGAAGTTGGGCTGCTCTTTGAAAATACTAAGTTTGAAACTGAGAATAAAGTTTCTGCCGCGCATTCTGTTTTGAAGAAGAAAGTGCGCAGGAAGTGTAAAAAGATATCTGAAATTAATCCTACCTTGCCACTGCAAATTGATGGTGTAGGTGTGATTCAGGGAAAGAAAACTGAGTTGTGGGATATTGATGGGAATTGCTCTCAGTGGGATATGATAGAAGACAAGAAGTCCCAAATAGCTGATGCTAACAACAGAGACAGTCATCGGAAGAGCTTGTATCTCATTCCTATTTCACACCATTCTGAGAGAAAAGGTTCAAAGTTTAAGAAGATTTATGACAGTCTTAAAGGTTCAAAAACTAAAGAAAAGAAATTGAGCGACTGTCAAATTGAAGACGATGACTTATTAGTTTCAGCCATAATTAAAAACAAAGATTTCAGTTCAAGTGCTGCAGGATTTTGTCCAAAAAGAAAGTTCTGGAAATCGAGAGCTAAAAGGAATCGCAAAAGTCAAAAGAGTAGTTGTAAGTTACTCCTTAGAAGCTTGGGTAATGGGGAAAAGAATTATAAAGATGGGAAGTGGTATATCACTGGGGCTAGGACAGTATTGTCATGGTTGCTAGATGCTGGGGTTATATCTTCAAAAGATATAATCCAATATCAAGACTCAAACGATGGTAGTGTAATTAAATATGGTAGAATCACTAGGGATGGCATCGTCTGTAATTGTTGCAGTAACCTATTCTCATTATCTAAATTTAAAAGTCACATGGGGTTCAAATTAAACCGCCCTTGTTCGGATCTTTTCTTGGACTCTGGGAAACCTTTCATGTTATGCCAGCTTCAAGCCTGGTCAACTGAGTATAAAACAAGGAGAAGTGGGACCAGAATAGTTCAAGTTGATGAAGATGATCGAAATGATGATTCATGTGGGCTTTGTGGTGATGGGGGTGAGCTAATATGCTGTGATAACTGCCCCTCTACATTCCATCATTCTTGTTTGTCCGTTCAGGTTTGTCTCTATGAAGTATGGTTCAATTTGATGATGAGTTTGCACGTCTTCTTACTGCCTCCCTTGTTTATGCACTAGTTGTGCTATTCTATTAACTATTACTGTGTTTTTCTTAAAACTCCTTTAGGTTCTCTCATGTTCTATATGCTTGTATTCATCTTTCTTTCAACTTGAATATGTTGTGATTTTTATTTGTTCTGCCCATTTCTTGGAATTTGTTTGTAAACTAGGTGTGGTTAATGGCATTATATGATGTCTTTTATAGTGAATTGTAGTATACAAATCTCGTGTAGATGTAAAATAATTGTACACAAGTTTTGGGATTCATTCATTAACAGATTAAGTGTCAGTGTTGTGGTGCATGCCCTTATATTCACTAAGTGAGTGTTAGGATACGAGCTTCTCAAGTATATGCGATTATTCTAGATTATAGAGCTACAGATTTCCAAGTAAGTTTAATAATTCTAAAAGACTAATATATATTGTTGAATTGACTTGTAATTTGATAAATATTTGATTTTTTAGTGACTGAGGTTGTTGTCCAAGCTAGCTTTTCTACCCTATGACAAATATTGTGGGACTAATTGTTTTTTTTTTCTCAAAAGAAGTTGACTTTTCATTAAAAAGTGAAAAGTACAAAAAGGGTTTGGAACACTATCCAAGGTCAAGGAGGTTACAAAAAGAGCGACTCAAGTTGGCAAAAATTGAAAAGGGACTGTAATTATAAAATGTATTTGAGTGAATACACCACAAGGTGCTCAAAAGTTATTAGGTCTGAGTCTTTTTTTTAGGTATGCGGGTATACAGTTTGGCCTTTTGTTGTTTCGATGGGCTTTTGTGTTTTTTTCCCCGTTACTTTACTGTTTCTGGTATCGTATCATCTTTCATTATATCAATGAAATGGGGTTTTGAGTTCTTTTTTAGAAAAAAAAACAAGGCATTCAAAAGTTTAATATTGTTAGAGAGCCAAAGATCATGAACATCAGCTGACTGAGGCATTGTTAAAGATTCTTTGTTGTGGGACTAGTTGTTGGCATTGGTATATTAGCGTTGCATTAAAATCATGCTCTTAGATGCGCATAAGCTGGCCATGCTTAGAGAGGAACAAACTTTCATGTGTAAGTATTGGATATAACTATAAGCAACAACAATGTATAATCATCTGACTGCATATGGTGGCATTTTGGATGAGAAGTTGGCTAAGTGTATTTGGAAAACTGGTTGTCCTAAAAAGATAAAAAATTTCAATTGGAATCTTGCGGTTGGAGATTTAAACACTGCAGATATAATTCAAAGACGCCATCCTAAAACTGTTCTTTCTCCTAGCTGCTGTTATCTCTGTTTTAACTCTTCTGAGAGTCAGGATCATTTGCTTTTTAGTTGTAATTTTGCTGGTTCTCTTTGACAAAAGCTGCGGCAAACTTTCAATTTAAATTGGTGCCTAGTTGATTGTCCGAAGCTAAACCTCCATTCTCTTCTGATTGGGCATCCGTTCAAAGACCACGCCAAGTGGTTATGGGAGACGGCGGTTAAAGCTATTACGTGGGAAGTTTGGTTGGAGAGAAATCATTGTTTTTTTAGAACAAAACAAACACGGCTAATGAAGTCTGGGAGCTTATTAGTTTTAAAGTGTCCCTTCTTGTTTCTCTTTCAAAAGTTTTTGTAATTATGATATCCTTTTGATTAACGCCAATTGGAAAAAAAGATTGTAATCCAATTGAAGTTGGGTGATCCCTCTTCACCCTTTTTGTAATTATTTACTATTAATGAAAAGTTTTCCTGTTTCCTATTAAAAAAAATTAAAAAAAAGATAAGCAACAACAATATTTAGTATTTACGGCTAATGAGGTCTTATTGTTTATTGTAGAAATTGCATGTGTGAATACGAACCTCTATGGGGTTATAGGTTCAAACCATGGTGGTCACCTCCCTAAGATATTAATTATGTTACGAGTTTCTTGATGCTCAACCATGTAGGCATAGGCAATTGTTTCGTGGGATTATTTGATGTTCACATAGTTGACTTCAACACCCCTATTATAAAAAAAAAGGTAATTATGGACTCCAGTGTTTGAGAAGGCAGTGATGGATTGGTGCTAATGTTGGACTTCATACTAGATACTGCAAATATTTTTTCTTCTTTGTTTCATATTTTCTATGTTGAAATTCATTTTTGTTCCGCCTTTTTGTTTTCCCTATACCTGTGTTCCCCCTTTCCCGAGATTAGAGGAAGTGCCAATAAAAGGTTGGTCTTTGGACAGTATATTTCACCTTAGCATGCTGCTGAACTCTTTTATATGGGAAGAAGTTAATGAGGTGGCTAAATTTTGCATCTTCTTTTCAGCATTTTATGACTTTAGTGCCCATATATATTCATGATATTTTTTATTCATCTTATGTGAATTTTGAGGGGTTAAATATTTAATTGATCGAGTTTTGAACTCTCCTGTATTCTGTAGATGTGTATATTATTGGCGGAGCTCCGTTTGCTATTTTTTTTAACTTAACAGATACTTTTAATTACTGTGAGAAGCATGCTAATTTTTCAGTGAAAAATAAAATATACCGATGGACAATCAATTCTTATTTTCTTTAATGTTTAAGAATTTGGTTTCTTATTATAGGTTTTTACTTTGTTTAGTGATTGAGTTGGAGAGCTCAGTTTTATATGGTTGGATAAATGTCTTTAGCTACTGTGTACTTCAGGAGCTCCCTGAAGGCAACTGGTATTGCTTAAACTGTACGTGCCGGATATGTGGTGATTTGGTGACTTCTAAAGAGACCTCAAGTTCTTTTGATGGACTCAAATGTTCCCAGTGCGAGCAGAAGTGTAATTTCTGCACCTATTCTAGAATTTTTATATTTATTTTTTAAAATAAAATACTATGGTCAAGCTTAAACAACTTCCTAAATTTGACATGGAATTATTTTCAAAAAGCGTTTATCAACAATGTGGATGTTTTTTTTTTCTTTCAAAGAAGGAAACTAACTTTACATTGATAGGGTGAAAAGTACAAAGAAAGGGGATCAAAATAAAACCCCAATAGAAAGAGCTTACAAAAATTGCTCTAAAATGTAATTATTCCCCAAACTCCCTATCCCAAATATTCCTTCCGAACTGAAGATCAAGAGATGGATTATGGCCTTAACTCTTCTATTCCTTTCAATCGATATTTTTCAAAAGAGGGTGCAAACAAACATCGACCAAAGGACTTTAGCCTTATCTTTATATTGATGGCTGCACCACAAAGCATCTAAAGCACAGAATCATTAATGTTCCCGGGAACTACCACCTGGTAACTGAAGACCTTGAACAATCTCCTCCATAAATAAGTATAAAAACTAAAAAGAGCCAGAAGAAAATGTGAATTTACAGTGCTATAGAAGTAGCATGCTACTGTCATTTACATTTAACCACGTCACTATTTGATTCATTATTTTATTCAATGGGTCCTATAAATGGCAGTAGTATGGAAGTGCTCCATACAATTGTTTAATCACAATTTTTCGTAGAAAACTAGCAATCATGATCTTCGCAAGAATTTCTGTTACGTAATCATTTATTTGTCATTGTTGAATTTGGAAGTCATCTACTAGAAATATTAAGTTATAAGCTTTCATTATGTCAAACACTTCATTTAATATTTTCCCAGTATCATCACTGTAAACTCATCATTGTTGAGCTGAGTTTCTAATAAATGATCACTAAACTAAGTCTTGCCATTTTGAGGAGAAATCATTCTTTTGCCTGAGCTTATTTTCTTTTTGAGGGGACTCCTAAAAATGAGGTGTCTCATCTGTTTTAACAATAGTTGTGTGAACAGATCACGAGCCATGCCTGAGACAAAAAGATATTAATCGAGGAGTTGGATCTGATATTTGGTTTTGTAGCAGGAGCTGTCAGAAGGTATTTCTGCATAATTCTTATGCCCTATTATTTCTATTATGATGATGTAAAATTTGTTGGGTTTGGTAAAAAATAGAATTCACGATATCTT
The DNA here is from genome assembly GCA_028015215.1 of Gynostemma pentaphyllum. Lineage (NCBI taxonomy): Eukaryota > Viridiplantae > Streptophyta > Magnoliopsida > Cucurbitales > Cucurbitaceae > Gynostemma > Gynostemma pentaphyllum. The sequence goes on along the minus strand of CM051353.1, from coordinate 15,666,666 downwards.
TATCTTCCTGGTGTATCTTCTCTTTATAAAGTAACTATTTAGATTATGTTTTAAATTTGTTTCCTTGTCTACACAGTAGATATTTATGTTACACTTGGTGCAATCTGCAGCATTGTTATTTTGAACTGTAAATTGAACGTGAGAAGTTAAGTTGGGTGCTACCATATTTGTGTTCTTGCTGTACACTGTGTGTTCTATTATTATTTTTTTTTTTTTGATAGAGAGATAAACTTTCATTAATCAAAAGAAATTTATATTAGCATTGTATTTTAGTTAGATATCTCTACAGGGTGCATTATGAATTTTTTCACTTGTTTAATTATTATAACATGTGAAATTCAACCAACATGGGTTGCCCCAGTGGTCAAGGGGTTGCTTTCCAACCTTGAGGTCATGGATTCAAACCATGTTGGCCACCTACCTAGGATATTATCCTACGAGTTTACCGACGTCAAATGTTGTAGGGTCGTGTGGTTGTCCCGTGAGATCAGTCGAGGTGTGTGTAAGCTGGCCCGGACACTCACGGTATAAAAAAAAAAAGTGAAATTCATAATAGCGTTGTTTTTTTATTAGGTATCTCCGAAGGGTGCACCTTATAGTTCATGATAATGTTATGCCTTATCTTCTAATTGGTTGCTAATGTCTGATGGTAGGAGGAAAAAGAAAGAGTGTAGTAGTAGAATAGCAGTAGGCGAAATAGAGAGAATTAGGATGAGAAATCAAGGGGGAGGAAACTCAACATTTTCATCAATCAAGTTTCAAGTTTTAACGCCGTCACCTAAAATCTAAGTCCCTGGAAGTTAATGTATAAAGGTAAAACCTAATCATAGTCTCAGTAGGAAACTCGTAATAAAGTCATCATACCAGTTAACCATAAAAAATTCCCACAAAAAGGAAAATATCCCAAATAATAAATATTTTCAAATGCAAGTTTGTTCTAGATGACATTTCTTCATATTTAACGCTAGTTACCTTGTAAATTATATGGTTTTTGTTAGTGGCCTAAAATACAAGTGTACTTAGTCTTCTCTTAACTATCTATATTGATCTTTCGGTTCTAATTATTTACATTATGTGTTTTGCTGGTGTGTGCAGGTTTACACAGGTCTTCAATCACGACTTGGATTGATCAATCAGCTTGGCGATGAGTATTCATGGATGGTTCTTAAATGTATTCATTATGACCAAAAAATTCTTTCTACCCAACGCTTAGCTATGATGGCAGAATGCAATTCCAGATTAGTAGTGGCTCTTACCATCATGGAGGAGTGTTTTTTGTCCATGGTAGATCCAAGAACAGGAATTGATATGATACCACATGCGGTGTACAATTGGAAGTTAGTACATTTCCTTTTATGTTTTGTTGTCCCTATCATCTAGGCTCTTTGATTTAAAATAATATCCCACTACCTGGCTAGTTCCCAACATCTTTGAATGTAAATATTAACTGTAGAGCATTACTACTGAGCCCTTGATCATTGAGGCAATGAATAAATTTTGGTGTTGAAATCAATGGTATTTATTGTAATCTTGCAAATAATTATAATGTTAAATTACCACTGATGTCAAAAGCATGAGTCATTAAATCAGGGTTAAAAATTAATTAATTGATTTTTAACGCAACCCATACATTTGATCTTAAATATTAGTTCAATCAACTAGGACCCACAAATGAGCTATTAAAATTGGAGATCGGGAGAATATAATATTGTAGAGATTTGAAGTTCCAGTGTTTTCAAGAGGTTTGGAATATAGGTAATTTTTGTTAGAAATTTAGCTTTAGAAGTCCTTTAATGAAAGAGTTTTTTGCTTAATGGGCCTGGCCTCCCTTTCTTGACAAGATGGTAGTTTTTCATTTTCTCTTTGACCAATCCCACTCTGTCGTGTGTTTGGAAGATGGAGTTTTGGAGACATCCTTGAGCAACTATCTTTCCTTGTCAGTTCTTGAGGTGGCAACTATTTCATATGTGAAATTTTTATTAATCTTGAATTCTGTTAATCTAAATTGCAAATGCGTAGTTAAGTCCCAATATGGGTCAACACTTCTGTTCTTCACCATATATTTCTACTCTGCACCTTCAAGTTTGTCATCAGTTAAATAGTTTATATCAATGACTTTAATTAATTAAAATGTCTGCTCCTTGATGTGTTATGCAGGTCAAGTTTTCCTCGTCTAGACTTCCATGGTTTTTACACAGTTATATTAGAGAAAGACGACGTCCTGCTATCTGTGGCATCTGTCAGGTATCCCGAATTCTTTCTCGGTAGTGTTTTATCTTTAAAATTTATTTGTCTTGGCTTTTTAACGTACTGTTATCAAGTTTAATTTAGTTTTTGTTACAAAAAAATCATTTACAGATTGAATGTACTATTGCCAACATTATTATACATGTTACAGAATGTGTTTTCTTTGGAGAAGGTAACAAAAAATTTTTCCTTAAAGCTATGAAAAGTAAAAAGAAGGGGGGCCAAAGACTGAAGGAGATTACAAAAAATTGCTCTAGCTGTTATAAAATCATAAATACTGAGAACTATATAAACATTTACATGTTACACAGAATTTGGATAATTATTAACCAACGTTATGTATTATATTGGAAGATTTTTTTTTCCTTTTCTGAACCTAAGTTCTCAGGGTATGTATCTTGATCTAGAAAGTGTGTGTGTGTGTATCTATATATGCTTTGGTTTTTTAGTTAAATCAACAAAGAACTTGAGTTGCATGAACTTTTGGAGTGGATTTCTTTTCCTTAGGCAAGGAATGTTAAATATTTATTTCCTTTTTTAAATTATGAATTGGCCTTACTTTTGTGTTACTTGTTTGGGTCTTGGGAAGCTTTTCTGTATTTTTCTGTCATTGAGGATTTCTTATCTTCATCTTGTACTTTGTTATTTTAATAAAGTTTGCCAACCTCATCTTAAAAACTTTTATTTTGCAGGGTACATGGATCAACAGTTGCTGAGATGCCCCTAATTGCAACTTGCAGTAAATATCGTCGTCAGGGAATGTGTAGACGTCTACTGAATGCTATAGAAGAGGTAATTTTCCATGTTTTATCGTGAAAGCCTGGAAGGTGAAACTTTGCACTTGCCATAAATACTTATTATATTTTCTACAGATGACACTTCAATTTTCGATTTCTTCATGGGTCCTTTAGCATTGCTGGTCCTGTCAATGTAGATTGTTCTGTCCAAGTTTCCTTTTCATAATTATTTTTATGGATGTTTCAGATGCTATTATCTTTTGAGGTGAAAACACTTGTGATAGCCGCAATTCCTAGTCTAGTGGAGACTTGGACTGAAGGTTTTGGCTTCATACCTGTGGAAGATGGTGAGAAGCAATGTCTTAGAAGGTTCAACTTGATGGTGTTTCCTGGAACCATTCTACTAAAAAAAGTCTTGTATTTGAGTGGTCAAAAGTCGGAAGAAACACGAGGCAAGTGTTATTTGTTCTCTAACCTGAAGCGAGTTTTCTGTTCATTAAATTGTATTTATTTGATAGAGTAATTTAAGTGTTGAAGCAATTTATAAATAAATTCTATAACATTGTTTGAAATGAACGGATCAATTATAGCAGGAATTCATTCTGGAGTAATGCTTGATGCGGAGTCAAAACAACGTGACAGGCACTCTTTTCCTGACGAAGCATGTCCCAGAATAGAAACAGAATGTTTGAAATATCATCAATTGCAAGAACATGATGGTCCGATGATAATGAATAATCACAAGGAAAATCAAGTGCAGATTGATATATCGGCATTGAAGTTAGTTGAATCAAATGAATTTGATATTTCTTCAGGACAAAAGTCCATCATTCAATCAGTATCACAATCTGATGGAAACTGTTGCACCTACGAAGTTGGTGTCACAACCGAAACCCGGCCCCATGAAGGGAAAGAGTCATCAGAAGCAGAAGTTGGCATAGAAAGTGACATTCAGCTTTCAGAAGGAAAAAGCTGGGATGAAGTTGATACTGCCACCAAGATGAGACTTGTAGTACCTGCAGTTTAATGGGAACTGTTGTTCTAACTTGAGTAATGCAGCCAGGAGAAATCGAGTTTAAGTAGGTGAAGTTCAGGAAATGAGTTTGTAGGACCATTTTCAAAGCTGTCCCGAAAACACGAATTTCCAACGTTAGGGAATGGCCGAGTTCCAGGTTAAGATGGTTTTCGAATGTAGGATTGCCACAGGTATATTGTAAGATGAGGCATCTTTTGTAGGTTGAACAGCTCCATTGTTTAATGAAAAGTTGAAATGTATCCTACATCAAGAAAATCTGTTTTTCTGGCAAAGAATAATCTTATGTTTGGACCTTGATTTTGAAGTGGTAATGGAAAAAAGAAGTAAAAAGGCTCTAGGGAAGAGAAGCATTCAAAAGGAAAATCATTATTAATTAAATACTAAATGGTTACAGTTTCTTTGATACAAACTTTTCATCTCTCTTTTTTTTTTAAAAAAAACAAGTGTTAAAAACAAGTGTTTGTAGTTATTATGTTCTAATTAGTTAGGTTTTTTTTTTGGGTTTAAAAATTTAATTACAAATTCAAAACAAAAAATCTTTCTTGATTTTTTGAATTTTACCAAGATTAAAAAATATTTTTAAAGTAAAGGTACAGTGAAAGTTTTCTTATTGGCATGAGAGATGCATCTTCTGACAATTTCTATGACGATTTTGTAATATTAAAGTATTTTGGGTAAAATACCCTTTTGGTCTCTGAGTTTTGAAAATCGTGTTTATCCGGTCCTTGTGTTTTCAATTTGTGTAATGATCTCTCAGTTTTGGAAATCGTGTTTATTTGGTCCTTGCGTTTTAAATTTGTGTCTGATCTCTGAGTTTTAGACATTGTGTCTATTTAGTCTCTGAGTTTTAAACATTGTGTCTATTTGGTGCTTGGATTTTCAAGAATTTATAGATATAAATTTAATTGGTCATTAATTAAACAAATCTGTTAACTCTTAAAAAGAATATTGACTTAACGCTAACATGACATATCTAATTGATCAAAATATTGACGTGTGATTAAATATTATTTCAAATATTTCATCAATCCAAGCATACGATTTGGAATAATGATTACTTTCATGTCATTATTTTGGCCAATTAAATATTTTATGTCAACGATAAGTCAATATTCTGTTAAGAAGTTAACATATTAAGGACTATTTAAAGTTATTTCTAATGATTCATGGACCATTTAGACACAAATTGAAAACTCATTGACCAAATAGACATAATATCTAAAACATAAGGACCACTTAAACACAAATTAAGAACCTTAATAGAACATTGGCTTCCTTAGTCTCTCTTTGCACCATAGTTCCTGGTGAGACATTTCAAATTATTTTTTGTGTAAAAATAACTTAGACACAAATTGAAAATGTAGGGACCAAAATGGTACTTTATCCTACATTTTTTTTTAATATTGCACCATTTCGAGGGCGGGAGATTCGAAGATTCAACTTCTTAAAGGTATAAATGTCTAATAATTTGAGTTTGCAGATGTGCTTTAAAATAATACATCAAGATGTTATCATTGTGAGTTTTAAAATTTGTACCTATAAAGTTTCAATTTCATCTCTGAATGTAATGTCATGTGAAATTAAGATACGTGAAGATGTGAATATATAAATATTTTACATGATTAGACATTTGTTCATTTATCTTGAGATCGAAGTCATTTAGTTTTATTAGTATATAATACATAAGTCATCTTGGTTCAGTTATTTTTTATATTATTATTTTTATAAAAATTATGAATCTCTATACTTGCCTTTGTAGTTAATTTTCGTCAAGGAAAAGTTTAAATGATATGTATAAATTGTAAATAATATTTCTGTATTTTAATTCACGTGTAAACTCAACATACTCTTGGTATATTAGGTTTTTTTTTCTTAATTTTATTATATATATATATATATATATATATAAATATATACATAAGAAGTAAACGAGATTTTATAATTTGAATAATATTAATGATAAAAAAAAATATGACATGGATTATTTTACTCGCCTATTATTGGTGAGCCAGTTCTATCGTCTATGATATAGTGTAGCTATAATAAGTGAAGTATTTAATGTTTTTATGTACCGTCCTAGTTGTATTTGGGTCATTTTGAGTTACTCGAATTTAACTAAATGCATTAATTGATGGGAATTAATTAAATGCATCACATTAACTTAAAACAAATAAAAACGACTTTTTATATTTTAAATTTAATTCAACAAAAATACCAAACTTTCAACTAGTGAGGGTTAGTTTGTAAACATTTTGAACCAAATGTTTTTAGCAAAACATTCTTTAGAGAAACACTAATGAAGTGTTTTTTTTATAAATACTTTTAAGTGTTTCCAAATGTTTTTAAAAATTTCAAAAACATTTTTATGATGTAGTCAAACATCATGTAAAATTTAAAACGTGTTAAATGTTTGGATAATCTTCTTCAAATTTATATAATCACTTCTAAAATCGAAAGAGATCAATCAAATCCGAGAAAATTCCACATATGAATTTTTTGAATTGATACTTCTAAAAATGGTAAAAGTTTTAATTTATTTTCAAAAATGATATTTTTCTTTCAAGAATTTATCTTATATTATTGAATGATTAATAATATTATTATTTATTTATGTTTTAAATTAAAATTCGATAACTTTTCAAATTTGATTAATTTTTTATGATTTTGAAAGTTTCATCAAAATGTTTTTTTAAAAGACAAGTTTCATTAAAATAATATAATGAAATTGTTATTTCTAAAAATTCTAATTTTTTTTACCATTTTTTAAATTAATAATTAAAAAATGTCACTTTTTAAAAATACCCCACAAATCCACACATTTTGATATGAAAAAACATAATTCAAAGAAATATGCACGTGACTTCCTTAACGATGTTTGAAACAAAAATCCAATAAAAGTTAAGTGGAACATAAATATTAAGTAATATAGCATTTAATTTACATAATTAAAACCTAAAAAAAGATTTAAATTTATACAACCTATGATTTTTTATTGATTTTTTTATAAAAAAAAAACCTCAAATCTCAATTAAGTGCCTTTCCGGGATTGAAAAAAAAACCAGAGAGATCGGTTTTTTCCCCCCGACTCTCTCTGAATTCTGAAAACTCCATCACTTCCGATTACGGTCCTCCATTGAAACGATTCATATTCTTCTTCTTCTTCTTCTTCCTCTCGATTTCATGTAAAATTGGAACTTAATCCAATCCTTCCACGACATTTCTCTTCACGCCATGCCTTCATCGCCCAAGCTTTTTCATGCTCGCCAATCCCCTACTCCATTCTACTCTCGCAGATCATTATTTCTCATTCTCACCTCTTGCCTCCTCATAGGGTTTTCAGGTTTCATTTTCGGACTAACTTCCTTTCTCAATCCTCGCATCGGATACAATTGTTCCAATCGCGACCCGAGAACTGTCCGAGTAGTTTGGGAGAAACCGGGTGTTAATGGAGGAGCTCTTGGTGATGGAAAACGTCATAAAGTTATGGGCTTTGTTGGGATCCAGACCGGTTTTGCTTCTGTTGGTCGACGCCATTCCTTGAGGAAAACTTGGATGCCTTCTGATCGGGAAGGTCTTCAACGGTATCTTTTTATTTTATTTTTGTGAATTTTGAATTTGAATTTGAATGAATTCATAGGCTTGATCTAATCTGGATGAATCTTGGGGGCTATGATATTTGATGTGGGAGATTATGACTTAATTGATTTAGGTTTCTTTTAGAATTGTTATAATTGGATAATTAGTATATTAGTTTATTTTGATTTAGTTTGATTAATTGTGAGTTAGTTAGTTATTTCTTAGGATTTTATTGTTATTTTCGATTTTTCTTTTAAGGATATAGAAAGCCACATTTAGTTTTTTCTTTGTCAGTTTTGAATTTTTGAATACCGATGAATTGTAAGAATAGAGAGTTTTCTCTCCTTTTTGAGATGGAGATCTCATGTTAGCTATGGATTTGGTTTGGAGGTCTGTATAAGGCCTCAATTTCTTCTTTTCCTACATCGATGCTGAAATGATGTACCCCCTGATGTTAATACAATACACATTGTTTTTCACTCGGACAAGATATACGGTTATTTTTCTTGTTAAATTGATGATGATGAGCACCCATCATGCTAGCTTTTGTGATTCGAGATTCTTTAATTGTGGTATTCATGTGCTTGGTACATGTAACTTCCTGTCAAATAGTATTATATTTCAGCTAACGCATAGCTGTGCTTGTGGTGAATTTGCATTGACATACATTAGTGGTTGCTTGCAGTTTGGAAGAAGCTACTGGCTTGGCTTTCCGGTTTATAATAGGAAAGACAACTAATAAGTTGAAAATGTCGGAACTCAAAAAGGAAGTGGCGGAGTATGACGATTTTTTGCTACTGGATATTGAAGAAGAGTACAATAAGCTACCTTATAAAACGTTAGTATGGAGGAGTTAAAAGAAAAAATTGATTCCATTTATTCTGGAACTAACTTTTTTTTGTGTGTTTAAATTGCAGGTTAGCATTCTTTAAAGCTGCCTATGCACTATATGATTCTGAGTTTTATGTCAAAGCTGATGATGATATATATTTAAGGCCAGGTAACTACATTTTTTAAATGGATTCATTGGTTGCATATATCCATGATATTTTTTTAGGACTTGATACATTTCGTTTCACGTTGTTAGATCGCCTTTCGCTTCTACTGGCAAAAGAACGCTCTCACCCCCAAACCTACATTGGCTGCATGAAGAAAGGCCCAGTTTTCACAGATCCAAAGTTGAAATGGTTTGTTGTTTTTATTTTATGAATGATCTGTTTAACTTTAGCATTTTTATCACATTCAATATTTGTATCTATATGGATCAAACCTCTCTCCCATACGGTTAGTTGTTAAGATATTTTTCTGTCTTCAATCATAAGAAAAATGGAAATGAATACAAAGCTAATAATTTGATTTAAAATATGCTAGTCTTCGAAGTTTTAAAAGAGAGGAAGCATAATTACCATTAGAGAACAGTGAATCATAACTTTTTTTTTCTTTCTATAAAATTAAAATTTTACAACATAAATTAATTGATAGATTCAAATTTTTTGACGTGCAAGCTAGCACTACCATGTAACAATCATTAGGTATGAATAAATGTTGTTTAGACAAGAACTAATATAAATTGCATCTTCAAGAAGCACGGTAGCTATTGAGATTCCAGATCCCAATGATACTTTCAATTTGTTTGAATAGGGTAATAAGTGTACTGATTAATTGTTTCAGGTATGAGCCACTATCACCTTTGCTTGGAAATGAGTATTTTCTTCATGCCTATGGTCCGATATATATCCTTTCCGCGGACGTGGTTGCGAGCTTGGTTGCTCTTAAAAACAACAGGCAAGTTTATTTCTTGCATGGACCATTTTCCATCAAAAAAATTTCTTGCATGGACCTTCAAATGTTGAGGTCACCAATTTGCAATTAAAGATCAGTATTTTTTTTTCCTTTCCTTTTTGACCATCTGCAGTTTGTGTAACACTCCGAATACAAAGTGTAGTATTTACCTATTTGGGGGCAGTAGTTGAACTTATGCTTTTCATGCAAATCTTGGAATTGATTGTTTTCGAAGTTGTTGCCAAGTGTGTTACTCTAAAGATTGATTATCATGCACTGGTCTCTCTCTTATTTGCTTTATCATTGAGAAGGAAGTCATTATAGAAAAGAGAGTAGTCTGATATGTGGTTCTATTTACCGCTTGTTTTTTCTCCACGGACTCCTTTCTGATGTCTTTGTGTTGTTTATTAAGTTCAACTTCATCTAAAAAAATCAGCAAAATTGCAGTTTTCGCATGTTCAGCAATGAGGATGTAACAATTGGGGCTTGGATGCTTGCAATGAATGTCGATCATGAGAACGATAAAACACTGTGTGAACCAGAGTGTACACCAAAATCTATTGCAGTATGGGATATTCCCAAGTGTTCAGGTTGGTGCTCTTTTGTGCTCAAATATAGAATTTATTTAGATGTTTCATCTATTTTGAACTTTAAGTTAATAATAAGCCACGGATGCTTTAATATTGTGGTAATAGATTCATGTTCACCAGTATCAAGAGCCTGTATGTTGATGCAGGCCATTTACCAATTAATTGCAGTTTTGCCTTTGGAGTTTGGACTCATACAAGAGATGATATATCTCCAAACTTTCAATTTTCTTAGAATTCTGTAAAAGTTTGTTTTTCGCTATTTGATTAAAATAATCATAAAGTTTGGAGGTGAATTTGAAGTACAATTTATGTCGTGGTATTGACCGTAGGCTCATTACAATGCACAATGAACTCCATAGGAGTTTAAAAAAAAAACAAATCATTACATCGTTGGCTGAGAAATGTTCAGTAGCGAAAATTTTCTGACTTAATAAAGGTAGAAGATTAAGTTGATGATCATGTTATCAATGTTCTTCTTCCAGGGCTTTGTAATCCTGAAAAGAGATTGTTGGAACTTCACCAAAAAGAAAGCTGCTCAAAGAGCCCTACTTTACCATCTGAAGACGACTAGCCATTCGACCCCCATTTTCTCAAGAGAATCAAGCAACGTCCTTCAAAGAGTTTTCTGTTTGACCCCAACATTTATTGTAGATTTTACCCTTTTAAACCTTCTGAATATGTATTTTTCTGATAGGATTTACCATACGAGATTACCTTATCTTCCTTAGTTTGGGGGTTGGCTTCCGAAATACAGCATTAGGGAATGAACAGATGATATATTTTGTGATCACATGTCACTGTCATTCTTCTAGTTCTCATTCTTTAATAACTAATGCTTATTTACTTGTGGAGAAATGTAAAGATAGCATTTGTTACTACCTTTTTCTTTTCCTTCTCCTTCCTGTCTGTTACTGACATGACATACTGTTGAGTTGAACATCCTTAAAAGTTCATTTTTCATTCACTTTGTTCCTCAACTTACTAAAACTCTTCTTTTAGCTCACTTTCAGTCTACTAAATTCAATTTTTTTTATTTAAAGTGGAAGCACTTCCTCATAGATTATAGAGTATGTAAAGTAAAACCCAAATAGTAGGAGTTCTGTCTTGGGGACAAGGCTGCTTATGCCCTGGAATCGTCATATTTCATGAGTTGAGGGAAAGCAAAACTTGCATTGAAACTTTATTCCAATGTTTGGTTGGTACCTCTTTTATTATCGGTAATAACGTCAATTTCTCTTGTTTTACTTGGAAAGTGACATCTCATTTCCTCGTATTAACAACTTTTTCACTATTAATTCTCATTCATATACAATCCAAACACACATTCTAAGGCATCACAATTCCAGGCTACATATTCTCATTCCCGCATACCAAACAACCCATAAAGGTAATCTTCTGGTAGTTTTATAAAGAACTAAAAAAGAAAAAAGTGAGGTTGACCTAAAAGCAACTTATATCTCAGTGATGTGGAAATCATTAATTCCATAGTTGAATGGAGAGTGCAACTCAAGGTAACCAAGTGGAAATAAAAGGCCTTCATTATGATGAAACCAATTATTTTCCCATTCAAAAGCAATTGAATTTGGACATATTTTGACATTTGTGGAAAAAAGTTGTAGAGAACTACCATGGGGTGGAGATCTTAAAGAGTTTGTTGGATCTTTTAATTCTTTTCCTTTAAGAAAAGGCTTAAAGGAAAAGAATTAAAAGATATTAATCACATTAAGCCTGGTAATTCTTTCTCAATTTGTGCTTGAAAACAAGATTTGCATTACTTTTTGCCATTTTTTTTATGTAATTTTGTAATGTGAAGTAAAATGAAACACATGATGTGCTTATTGGAGTTTAATAATAATGAATTTTTTTGGCAGAGGTTCATTGAAGCAAATTGTAGAATCTCTTGAATGAGTGACGCTAAATTTTCTTTAGAGTACTAATGTGTTCCTAATAAAATAAAAGTATTATTTCAGTACAGTGATAATTTTTGAAGCCCCTTTTGGTATCAAAGTATTTGCTGTTGTGATTATGATGTTTTTGTTGTGATTCTGATGATTGAAACAACACTTTGAAGTTCAATCATGTCAATGTTAGATACAAATAAGAAGTATATCATGACAACCTTGCAAGCAATGCCCATCTTATAATTTAAACTTTGTTTTTTTTTTTAATGTCCTCGAGTGTCTGACTGAGCCAGCTTGCACGAACCTCTACTAATCTCACAATACAACCGCACGACCCTACAACAATTGACGTTGAGAAACTCGTAGGATAATATCTTAGGTAGGTGGTCAACTCATGACCTCAAGATTTAAAGAATCCTTTGATCACTAGGCCAACCCATGATTGGTTTAAAATAAACTTTGATTTTTTTTACATCACTATCTTATTTTTATAGACAAAATCTAGATTCAATTGAACCAAATGGTCATCTTATTTCCTCTATTATCTTGATGAACAGCCATTAGTACATGTATGAGAAGAAAAGAACTCAATATTGTTCAAGCACCAGCAATGATTTTATGGATAACTAGGTCAATTATTGGATAAGAATTAAGATATTTGAGTTTGAGATTAATTGATTTTGTGACATTGAATGATTGTATTGATAAATTTGGTGAAAAGCTTCCTTGATTGTCAAGCCAAATTATGTTTTTCAACATTGGATTTGATATAACTCGGTGCTTTGCGAGGTGTCTTCTGCAAGGAATGGCAGAGTATTTATTGTTTGACAATTAAGTCAATTTCAATCTTTTCCCATCATTTTCAAAATGATTTCATTATTCCCTTTTCATACCCTTCTTAATTATTCTAATTTTTTTTTTCTCAATATGAAAACAATTTGTATCTGTTTTCTTAATAATTCTAAAACATACTTTAAAAAATTATTAATGAATGTTCATCAATTGCTATGTGATAAAGTGAATAGAGAGGGCTTTGAGATTTGCATCTACTGGATTTATAATCATATGCTGGTCTGCTAGCTTTGTTTTATTGGTTCTGAAGTGTAGTAGAAAGTCAATATACTTGTAAAGCTGCTGGAGAATTCAAGTAAGCTTCCACATATTAATGGTTGATTGTCCGGGTCAATTTGTGAACATCTCACCTAATTTTATAAGATAAAAATACTTAACTCATATTTTAAAAACTCGTAAGATAGTATCTTAGATAGGTAGTCTCTTTAATTTGATCTCATAATCTTAAAATTTAAAGTTATTTTTTTGATAGAATAAATCATGATGGTTGAAATTACCATTATATTGTCATAAATTTGTAATGTTTTTTTGCTTTTGATATCATCGTTAGGTCCTTTAATGTTATAATTAATTTTATCAGACTTGTACTAAAATGGTTGATTTTTATTATCTAATTTTTTGGGGGTGTAGAAGTAGAAGGGATTTTAAACGGTAAAAACATGAGTTACCCTTAAAGAAGTTCAAGAACACAACCCAAACTAAATTAAAATTCACCTATCAAATACATGTCTTAGGTTTTAAAACTCATTCCCAAATATTTTATTATACAAATTCAAATTTCACAAATATAGGCTACTTGAAGTTGGTTTAGAAGTGAAATATGTTGATAATATAAAACATGTTAATAAGAAAAATGAATACGTAAAATTATTAAAATAAACGGTAATAAAATGGTGTAGTTGCAAATGTAGTTTAGCTTAAAAAGTATTTATAAATATGGCAGATTTTTCTCGTGTGAATTTGTGATTACAGTGATCAACGTTAATTGTTTAAAGTGATTAATTTAATCATTGATTTATAAAAAATAATTTACTATATTTATAAATACTTTTTAGATGCAATACATATTCAATTTTCTTTTATAAAATTATAAAATACAACTGAAACCCTCACCTTTGACTTTCTTGTAACGAGAAAAATCAAATCCACCTTTTTAGGAAATTTCAAATTAGGCAGTACATATAGATTCGACCTACCTATTAATTCGTGTGAAAAAATCATATTACAATAAACAATCTTACATTCTTAAGATATAAAAATGTTTTGATTATGAACACCTTAATTTTTTGAAGACTAATATAACTCTCCTTGCGAAAACCAACTACAATAATTTTTTAGAAGATATCAACAGATAGGCCATTTTTTATGAGTAATTTAAAAAATTGATTCCTTCAATCTTAGTTTGAGATTAGACCAATCTCAGTTCGAGAAATACTTTTTTTTTATATAATTCAAAATTTTTACCATTTTTAAAAATTTTAATTATTAAAATTGTTATTTTTGAAGAACTCCCCATTTTTTATGCTGTTATTTTTATAATGTGATGTCTTAGAAAAGGATGGGACAAAATTGTTGATTTAAAAAAAAAACTTTGTTCATTTCATCCTTACATTTTATAGTTATAATTTATACACAGAGTATATTATATTTTTTATTTAATATTATATGCTTGTGAGTGAAGATGTAGAAATAACTAAGGGTTTTTTTTTTTTTTTTGGTGTAAAATAAATAAGAGAATTTGTTATGTGTAGTCTTTTCTAGAGTATATATTTATTTTTATTTTTTTTTAGCAGAAGAGTATATATTTATTAAGAAAATGAGAATTTTTACAAGTATCGTGGGTTTAGACAAGGAATTTAGGCTACACAAGTCTAAATCTTATTATTTTTTTTTTTTTGTAATTCTAGATGATGAGTTATCTATATATATATATATATATATATTTATCTTTCTTAACAAACGCAGTCTTTTATCATAATTTCATACACCATACGTTAATTCAAGTTTAACAAACTCGTTATTCAGCACAATCCAAACCCAAACTTAACAAACCCGATCAATCTCGCAAACCAAACGCCACCCATAGAAAATTACTATTTTTTATTAGTGAACTATAAGACGTCAATTAGATATCAATTGAACCTCTTTTAACAAAATCACTCACTTTTTATAATTTAGTAGTTACTTATAACTTATATATACAATTTTTTTTAATTATTTTGAGACTTAAACGAATGATATTTTTTTACCTCAAATTCATAATGTAATGTAAACAACAATGTCCTTTCAGAATTTCAATACATGGTCGGTGGTTGGGGTTTCCCATATTACAAAAGTCATAAAAAGAATTAATAATTTTTTTTTTCAACCTTGATTATCTGCATCTGACAAAATGAGAGAAAAGATAAATAGAAAATGTCAGCCCCAAAATTATTGGATTCTCATAGTAAAAATAAAAATAAAAATTAATTAAGTCACCAATTCCATTGCTTCTTACCAAGTGGGCATCACGTGCCTGCCCTTTGCTGCTCAGTGTTTTTTTCCCAATGACCAATTCAATAATTACAATTATGAGAGAGAGAAGTAATGTGGGGTCTTTAATTTCTTTTAGTTTTCTTTTGATGACTGAAATTCTGACCTTTTTTTTTTTTTGCTAATAATTTACTGCATTTGGTTGAATGGATGGATCGACCCCATTTTTTTGGCTGCAAAATTCAGCTGAAAAAGAGTTGATCAAAATTATTCTTTTGTGAGAATACAATGACTTAAGAATAGGAACTTGTGGACAAAACCATGAGGAAAAAAAATTCATCACTCCTCTCTCTCAAATGGAATCCTAGGTACCCTTTTGAGCAACAAGGAAAATATTATTTTGATTAGTGTTTTTAATTATTAATTTTATTTATGTTTTACATTTAGTCAAGATTAATGGTACCAACATTAATATCATGCAATGTCCATTTATTTTCCATACTAATTCTCACTATCCTATGATCATTGTCTGATATTCGTGAGTGGTTAGATTAGTTTGTGTGCATCTCAATTAATCCCCAGGACAATACATGACTCTCCAACATTTGACGTTGGAATCTCGTAAGATAATATTTTTAGTAGGTGACTACATATGGATTTGAACCTATATATAACCTTAAAACTTAAAAGAAGATATATTGACTATTAGATTGTTGGTTATTGCATTTTGAATTTAAAAAAAGAAAATGTGCAAATTAAGGGACAATTTGGAATCTTAAAACCTCCATATGATATGATATGATATGACCTATTATTCAAAAAAATAAAATCATTTTGATGCTTATAAAAAAAATAGAACATTAAAAAGAACCCAAAAAGAGTTACCTTTTTTTTACTTTATAACATGTGCAATGAGACATCAAAACCTTGTTAATGTAATGTTGCCTTTTTACACAAGAATCTATTGAACTTGGTGTTCTCTCTCTCTGTGAAATGGCTCTGGAACCCATGATTATAATGTCTGAAATTTGCATTTTTAAATTAATGAAAATCCGTACTCTTACAATTTGAGAATCCTCACATGGAAACATTCTAATTTCCATCATCCTTCATGTGTCACTCACATGCTATTGCTAATCTATTTCAAGTTTAAGTAAATTTACAAGAAAAATTCTTATATGATTTGATGAATTCAGAGATCATCTATTTATAAAAATTTGCTAGCTTTCCAGAATAGGATGTATATGGTTACTCAAAACCGGGTCCAAACATTATGTCTAGCACGACGGGGGAACGGGGAAGGACATTTTATCGTATTCACAACAACCCCTAGATATCTCGGCTCTCGCGTCAATGGAAGTACATACTAGAATGCGACATATATGATGCCAATACATGATCTCTAAACCTCCTAGGTCTTTTGAATGCAAGTTGCATCTTAGAGCTATTTGGTTTTTGACATCTACTTAGACCACATGCATTGTTGCCCTCATAATAGCTCATTTTTTCGTCGTTTGTTTTATCCTTTATAAACTATGTGGGGACGAAATTCGAACTTCTAACAGAAAATACAGATATCTTATCCTTGAGCTAAACATGGTTGGATGCCTAATATAGCTCATTTTTCTTAGTTTTAGCCCCTAGTTTTGCTAGTTTTCTATGATTTTGAGGTGGTTTTATAATTTTTATTTAAGTACTTAAAAGAATAAAATCAATTAAAAAAAATTAGATCAAACGAGAAAGCTTGATATAAAATTACTTCTTCTTCATTCGAGGGTAGTTCATCATGAGAAGTTAGACCTATAGATAACAGCCAAGGAGGGAGGATGAAAGAATTGGAGAATATATTTAGCATTCTTTGCTTTCTTTTGTTTCAATGTGTAGAGGTTTTATTTCCTTTTTTCAAGCTAAACATTTTTTTCTAGAGGATAAGTAATTAATTTTTATTAAATTTTTAGATTCTTCTTCCTTAATGATGAGATTTTGAATGAATTTTTTTCTTTAGTTTATAAGCTTCAAAATACATGATTTTTCAAACCATAAGGTTTGAAAAATGATTCAAATTGGTCAATCATTAGTTAATCAAATGGTGACATTCTGATTGACTTTTAGGGAGATGATGAAAGGGGAGAAAGAAGAAGACCACAAAAACAAAAATAATTAATATACCATTAATGTTATTTTACTATATTATTTTAAATTGGTCATATATGCAAAGTCAAATTATCATTTTTAAGCTATGAAAAATACTTAATGGGCTCTTTGGTTTTGATTTTTAATAGAGATATTGGAATCGTGAAGCTTAAGATTAGCTTTAACTTGACACTTGAGAAAGGTAGTTAGAGAATCAAAGAGTTCCCACTTTCAATTAATTAGTGATCAAATCTGACCTTTAGGACTTTTTTATTTCTTATGTTTAACTCTTAACCTAATTATAATTTGATGGGAAATTTCTTTGGGTAGCAGGATTTGATGCAAGAGTTGTAAATATGCCCGCACTTATTTGTAAATATAAAAAGTTTTCCTGCGTTAATCAGTGATTAGTATTGATTAATATGTCATTGATTCACTTATTGTAAAAGTATGTAGTTCAATGCTAATCACTAATTGTCCAGCTCAAAATATATTATATTTATAAATATTTTTAAACTTTGATATTTTTATAAATATTATAGACAATTTTACTATATTTATGATCATCTCTAATTAGATGTCTAACTAAAATTAGAGTTAATCAATTATGGTACAATTGAGAAATATGACCTCAGGATGGAAAACCTTGCATTTGTATTCTTACTTTGTGTAGAACACCTTCTCATGTATTAAACTTATACATCCTCCATGAAGATGGGGCTTATACTATACTATAGTGTATATATATATATATATATATATAAAGTTGTAGGGGCGACACAATAAAAAAATATTTATAAATATAACATATTTTTTCTGTGTGAATCGTTGATTATACTTATCAACATTAATCACTTTAGATAATTAACATCAATCAATGTTAATCACTCATTTTACAATAACAAAATTTACTATATTTATAAATAATTTGTACTGTATGCTATACTTTGTAAGCCGTGTGTGGTCATTATGATAAAACTCAAGCAAACAAACAAAAAGCGAAGGTAATTTTGCCCATTTTTTCACAACTATAGTTCTAAGAGATTAAATTTCCTAACCATAAACCCTTTCAATGGTCATTTCCTTCCTATTTATTAAAATTCCACTGAGTCTCGCACAAAATATTTGAACCCACATGTGAGGAGGAGTGTTGAGATAGAGATACATAATTAAATTTATCTTAACTCAATAATTTAAATTTTCGAGTCTATATCTAAAAGGATCATGTAACAATTAGTGTTTGGTTACTTATGTTCATGAATCAACATAGATATATAAAACTCCAAAGGGGAAGATTAATAGAAGATTTATATAAAGAGATTACAAGCTTGTCTCATCTTACAGTCAACTTGAACTTTGCTGACTCACACTCACAAATTGGAACAAAAAAACCTTGACCAAACTTGGAGCCAAGACAGAGAATAGCTGCCTTGGTTTCAACTTTCAAGATAGGGAATGCAATTGGATAAGGAAAAAGCCCCATTGTGAGAGATAAGGATCTTGAAGATATCATATAGTGCAAATTTTGAGATTGTCTATTTTAGCCAGAAATACTAAGCTGTTAGAAAAGGATTCAACACTGCCATACTCTCCCCCCTCCCTTTGTTTTTTTCGTTTTTTTTTTAATATCAGTGAGCGTATAAACCAGTTTACGCCACACGTATCCAACAAATTTCACGAGTCAGTCACACGATCCTACAACACTCAACATTAGAAAATATATAATTAGTTGACCACTGACCATACATAATTTGACCCCATGACCTCAAAATTTTAAGAAAAGTTTTTTGACCACTATACCAACTCACGGACACTGGTTCTCCCACCCTCGATATTCATGAATAATAATAGGGTAATCTGATCATCACATGGTCACCACATGACTCGCTCAACTCCAAGACAAAATTTTCTCAGCTTCCAAACAATTTTGAGTTCATTATCAGTAAATCTTCAATGTTCTTTCATTTTCTCTCTTTCTGGTCTTACCTCAAAGTTATGGTATATGTAGTTATTAAGATTCTTGGTTTGGTTTTTCCCTATCCATTTCTTACATAAAAAGTTTAAAAAAAAAAAAACACCAATGGGGTGAGATTAACAAAAGAATCTTTCTCTCTCTCTCTTTCATTCATGATTCAAGAGATAAGAACACAAGTAGTTGTTTTTTTTTTTCTGACCCTCATGATTGTAGGGTCAACCTCCTCAAGCCATATTATATATAATCCTTAAAAATTTGATGGGGGGTGGGTTCGTTCGTACTTTGTTACAAACTTTCAGTCTTCCAAAAAGCTTTTATAGAATTCTAATTTTTAAGTTTGCCTTTTTCTTCTTCATGTCACCCACATGGCTGGGTCAGAGCTTCACACCATTACGTAAAGAAAATGTCACCCAAAAGATGAAAAGAAAACACTGTTTCTAAAGGTTTTATTGAATCATCATACTCGGTTTTTTTGAATTCTCGAGAATTTATTTAATGTGAGGGTAACATATCATCTTGATCTATGAACTTTCACTCTGGTTTCATTTTCATTCTTAAACTTTCAAAAGTGATATTTTTCATCCCTGAATTTTACAATTTCATCTGTTTTCTGGTCTGTGACACTGACAGAAGGCTTATGTGACATTATATAATTTGGGAGTGAAGTTAAATGACGTGGAAAAATGAATAAACAGTGAGGTTACTCTCATCCTTTAATCACACCTAATAGATCTCTTAAGCCTCAATGTACATTCATTTTTTCATAGCATTTAAACTCACTATTGAGAATCTCACATCGGAAAGATGAAGAAAACTCACAAGGTTTATAAGATACATGGGCTACTCCTCTCATTACCAATTGGTTTTGAGATGGAACCCCATGATATTTAACATGGTATCAGAGCCCAACAAACCCAAACGGGCATTCGATCCAAAAATGGGATTCAACCCAAGAATGATGAGCCCAAAAGAGGCACCATCTTGAGGGGGCATGTTGAGAATCTCACATCGGAAAGATGAAGGGAACTCACAAGGTTTATAAGATACATGGGCTACTCCTCTCATTACTAATTGGTTTTGAGATAGAACCCCATGATATTTAACACTCACTGTCAAATTATTTAATGTCACATCATCAATTACATGTTACACAAGCCCTTCGTTAGTGTTCTAGATGGAAGGACTAAAACAGAACGAATCGTAAAATTCAGAGACGAAAAATATCACTTTTGAAAGTTTAAAGACGAAAATGAAACCGGAATAAAGGTGAATGGACCAAAATGGTATTTTACCCTATATTTCATGTTGTATTATGGTTCTTCATCATTCTAAATCTTCAACAACTCTTCAATTAAAATCATAAATCTAATGGTTATGAGTAGATGAACCATAATAAAAGAGAGATTCGACAAATGATTTCTCTTATGGGAGTAGGCTACTCCCATGAATTTTACTAACCTTTTACATATGAATTATGAATGGTTTTGATCGTTTTGATCCTATGGACTTAATAAGTTTTATAAAATTACAGGTTACCTATTTCATTATTAATTGGTTTGAGATGTGTTGAAAATCTCACCTCAGAAAAATGAAGTGACATAGTATTATTTATAAAGTTAAATAACTCCTTTCATTACCAATTAATTTTGAGATGAAAACTTATGATTATTAAGATGGTATAGGAGCCTAACAAACTCAAACGAGCATCTGATCCAGAAATGAGATCCCGTGACTATTAAGGAAGCTCATTACTAATTGATTTTAAGATGGAAGTTCATGATTATTAAGAAAATGGAATCGGTTGGTATCAAAATTCAACAAATTCAAACGAGTATCTGATTGAAAAATTGGACCCGATCGAAGAATTATAAAAAAAAAAACAGTATCTTTCAATTACATGTTAAGTATCCCAAATTAAAATAAAATAAAATAAAACAACCTAATAAAGTTGATAGATTATAAGTTATTCATCTCAAATATATAATTTTCTCTCCCTCATAATTGGGGTGAAGGTTTATGAGGTGCACTAGAATGGTAATAGTAGGGTATTGTGTTGAAATGGATAAAAATGCCAAAAGGGCTTTATTCAAAAGAGGGTCCTTCGGTTTCTAAATCCATGTAAAACCCACATGCAATGTGTTTCCTTGCCTATTGTGAACTATCATTCATTAGCCATACAAAGCTCGTGGGAATTGATTACATGTGTTCATTATATTATTGGAATCTCCCCAACCAAACCTAAACCCACACATAACAAATCACTCCCAATTTTTAAGTACTTTGGAATTGTGTAATTTACTCTTCTTTAACCAAATTACACATGGGAAATGAAATTACTTCATATTTCTTATTCTTTTTTCTTTTTAAGATGATTCTAAAACTTGTGTTTTTAAAGGTAACAATTTTGTTTAGTAGTACCTTTATTGGGGGGGAACAGTATTGATTACGTATTTCTTAGCAAAATTATACGTTTAAGTTTTCTTTGTTGTTTGTAAAAAGAAATTGGGTTTTCTTTTAATTAAAAAAAATATTTTTCAGATTGAGATCTACAAATCTTAGATCGAGATTGATCTGATATCAATATGAGAATTGTTGGAATTTAGAAATGCAATTTTTGAAATTATTTTAAAACATTTACTATTATTTTGAAATTATTCATAAAAAAAGTGTCAATCTATTGGAATTTTAAAAAAAGAATTATCGTTGAAAAATAATTAGGATTTTTTTTATAAATGTTATATGGAAAGAAGACTTCTAAACATATATATTATCAGTTTATTTTAAAGTTTTCAGAAAGAGGGTCTCAAAATCTTCCTATATAGGCATTTTGAGTCGTTTGGTTTGTGAATTTCTATAAGAACAAAACTTGGTTATCTAAGGTAATAGTTAAGTCTACTTACCTCTAATAGGACGGTCATGTAACCTATTTTGGAAAGAAAAAAGAATTTTTATTTTTATTTTTTTTTTTCTTTCAATTTTTATTGGCGAGTAAACATAGTTCTTCACTATTGTTCGAGACAAAAACTAAGTTTTTTCTTGTTGATAATATATGAAACTTGTATCATATAAATTCATCCTTTCAAAGTTTTTTTTTGGTTGATTTGCATTAATCCTCGATCACAACTATTTTACAATGAGTGATACAATTTTTGCAGTTAATTAGATAATATTTCGGGGATAAAAACAATCAACAAGTGATTTCACACGTGATAAAGATGAATTTATACAAAATAAGAAATAAAAAAAATGAAGGTAGAAAGAATTTAAATGAAATTACCATTTGCACTTTGCCAACAATAATAATTAATATTCATTAATGGTTTGAAATGTTTGTTGGAAGTTTGGTCTAATGTTTAACGATGGCTTCAAGTCAAAGATGAAAGAGCTTTGCGTTTGATTAGGCAGCACTTTTCCTTTTTCTGCTTGACTCAAATTTAATAAAATTGAGACAAATTATTTTTTTAATAATGTAGATCATAGGTGTGTTGATGAGTAGTTATTATAATTATTATCTATCAATATCGAGATTAATCAATAATTTTATGTATTGTTGATTATTGTATTAAATTAAGTGATAAATGAATTTCTAAAGAATATTGTATTTATAATTACTTTCTAAAAATATTGTATTTGTAATTATTTTAATAAAAATACATATTATAAATAAATAGGAATAATTACATATCACACACTTGTTACCGGATTTTCAAATCGAACCATGTAGTTTAAAAAAATTAAAAACATCTATGTGGTTTATAAAATCGCTAAACATGCCCCCTCTGCCGGTTTAGTTCCAACGAATTTATGACACATGTTTATTTTGTCTATCACGCATTTTAATTCTATTAAAATAATCAGAATAGTTTAACATATATATGTGTGAATTTTAGATTTTGTTAACAGGGACATTATATCTATAAATTATCCCATTCAAATTATGAAATTATAACACAAGGTAGACCTAGAATAATTACGTGTATAATATTCATTACAACAAATTGATATAAGAGTGTGCTTTACAAATTTTACAAACTATACAGGTGTTTAAAATCATTCTTAAATTTTAAATATATGATTTGTAAATTTGACAAACCACATTAACGTGATTTGTAATTATCTTTTATAAATAATTTAGAAAATAAGGTTTGCTACCCCTAAAAATTTCTTTTTCTTTTCTTATGTTTTTTCTTCCTTGAAGATTGACTTTTCCATACCATCATCTAAATGAAGGGTAGCTAGGATCATAGATGATAAAATTAAGGTATCAATAGTTTCAATAGTGACATTATTTGCAGCTACACATTCATCACCAATAACCTGTATAACAATTGACATATAACTAACTATATTATATCCATTCAATTAAACTAACTATATTATATCCATTCAATTAAATTTTCATTTTTATTAAATTAAAAAATAAATAAATTTTGTCTCATTCAATTTCAAATTTTGGAATATTTTGTTCAAGTATCACAGAAAATAGAGAGAGAAAAAATGAAGCTTGAAAGATGTACATTGCTTAATGAATCATTTGGTTGTTTGAAAATTTATTTTGTGGTCTAATAGTTTTTTTTCCTTTAGCCTCAATCAATATGGGATTAATCAATTCAAGTATTTTCTTTTTTATTATTAAAAAAAATAGAGAAATAAAGAAAGTGAAAAATAAAATACATTGGTAAAATAAGAACAATTATTTTACTTTAATAAAATTCTAGTCAAAGTTCAGAAAAGTGAATTTGATATTGGAAAAAGGCAGACAGAGGATCCAAGATTTGGGGTACTGTTTATTCAATCAATTTGACTTGGATTTCTTATAAAAACAACATGATAAATCTCAAGGTTTTTTTTTTTTTTTTTGGTTGGGTTATGCCTAAACAATATGATTAATAACCTTATTTACTATAGATTTTTAACTCTAAAAAATTAATTGGTTTTAAAATTATTGCAACACCCACATCATAATATATATAGCAGAGTGGACATTTTATTTAGAAAAAATTGTGTTCATAATCAAATCATATGATATAAATTTATATATAATAACATAATATATATGTTTTTTAGAATTATTATTAATAATAATAAATTTTTATAAGCATAAAACTCTGTTCCTCATATGGGATGATGGGATTGAAACAAAATCGACACTAATCTTGACATGTTCTATGTTAGCCAAATCTTCCATTATTATATTATAAATGAAGAAAAAAATTGATATCGACAACAACCATTATTATTATATTGTTGAAAAAAGAGATCATTTATAAATAAAAATAGAATATGGTTTTGAAGTAATAAATTATAAATTTTAGATTAAATCGGTTTTGTCAACCTGAATATAGATCAATTAATAAGACATCAATATACTCTTATAAGATCGGAGGTTCAAACCTCATTTTCCTCACTTAAAAAAAATCAAATCCAATTTAAATAAGGTCTACCATTTTGAATTAGGTCTAAACTAGATTTGAATGACTTGAATATTTCTAATAAAAAAAAGAGAGATTATAAAATCACGTCATAAATCAAATTTCTCCAATTTTCATATCAAAGAACTAATATTTGAGAAACATGTTAATAGTGTGAAATGATTATTCTAGATCATAGTCAATCAACAATTTATCACAATTGGTTAGGAATTAATTTTTTTAAATGAAAAAAAAAAATCTAAACAAATTAAAAAAATGTGCTTGTTAATCAATTTTCCCTTCATTCAACCCCTAAAAACCAATTGAAAATCCTTCACTTGCTCACTTGTAAATTGTAACAAAAGTTGGGATCTCATATTAAAAGAAATCATAATAAAAAATATATATGACATGTGAATATCTAGCTTACTCATCCTATATGATTAAAAGACCCCTCTATAAACTAATCGAAGAACTTTATTTTTTTAATCAACAATAGTGGTGAGAGAGATTTGGAACTCTTTTTTACTATTTTAAAATTGTTCCTTTGGTGTAATATTTCTCACTTTTAGGTTTTGCAATAAATGAACTAGAATACTTTATTAAAAAAAAAACTAATCCTATCCAAAATTAGGTTACATACATTGAAATGACAAAAATGACCAAATGAATAAGTAAATGATTGGAAAAGGAGAGCCATAAAAATTAATACGTATATTTAATTTGTTATTAAATTAAATTAATGCTAATACTTTGTATTTGGGTGAAGTGTGTGGATTTATATATTCACACTAACCAATGACATTACATTGCTGCATATTGTGGCATCCATGAGTTTTTCCTTTATTTATTGTGTTTTTTCTTCAACCTTTTTGGGAAACCCCCAACTTTCAATATTAAATTAGTCTATCAAATTCCCTATTTTTTTATCATTCAATATATTTTCCTTGACTTGCATATGGATGGAGCTTTTCAAAAACAAAATTTGAAGTAGTGTCCAAAATAATTTTGATTTTGATTTTTTTAGTGTTCAAATTTGTTTATGGGTTACAATTTATTTATTTTTTAAATTTAAATTGATTTTTTTTAAGAATAGTTTTAAATTTTAGTTTTATTTTTAAACTTCAGTTGAAATTTTACAAGATAAAGAAATTGTAAGAAAGATTTAATTTTAAACAGAGTAACAATTGGGGCATTTGCAAATCTAGTAAAAAAATTAGTAATATTTGTGAAAATAAAAGCTCAAAAAAATATTTGCAAATATAGCAAATTTTGATCGGGTTTATAAGTGATAAACATTGAATTACATATTTTTACACTAAGTTTATCACTGATAAACATGATAAAAATTGCTATATTTACAAATACTTTTTTGAGTTGATATTTTTACAAATATAGCATAAAAATCTATCACCCAATAGAATTTCATATAACGATCAAACGGGTTTCTACTTATGTAAAATACACTTAGTAAGGGTGATAAAATTAATCAAAATAATGGATTAAAAAAATAATAATCATCATAATAGTTGTGAGGGTTCACCTCCTCTAAAACTTCATCCCTTTTATTGTTTGGTAAAGAAAGGAGGTTGTAATTATTACACATTAAATTTTCATTGGATTCTCTCTTTTAATTAATGTTTTTTTAAAAGAGTAATTAATGAAGAGTTAATGTACCATTGGAGACTAAATTTCTCTTTTTAATTTTAATTTTTCGTTATTAGTACACACAACACAATTATCCACCAATGACCCCGAAAAAAATCGTTTTTTTTAAAATCGAATTGAAACATAATTAATAAATTCTTAATTTTTGTGTGACATCTATATATTGAAATGAGAATGGGAAAAATGATTCACGTTCCCAAATTTCAATTTTTATGTAAATGAAGCATTAATATCTTTTATGATCAAATTAATTAATTTATTATCAGTAACATAATCAATATATTATAGTCAACTTGGTCCCATGATTCTTGTGAAGTTCAACCGTTTGTGATGAGAAAACATTGAAGACAAAATTGAAAGCCAAAACTGTCCCTTTTTTGTTTGGTTCTTGGGAAATTGAACGTCTTCTTTTTTTTTTCTTTTTCTTGGAAAATCAAGGGGAAAAACTCAAGAAATTTTATTTTGAACACACACACGACGTTGAGATTAGTTACACATTGTCAACTTTTGATCTTGTAATGAACAAAAAAAAAAAGACTTTATGATACCAAGAGTAAACTACAAGAAATGAAAGAAAAAATTATAATTCATATTAAGCCACTCATTTTCAAATTTAACTAAAAGCTTAAAATATAAATCTCCTCTTAAAATGAGTAATCTGATAATTATAAAATATTTGATTTCTATTCTTAAGATAAAATAAACAAAAGAAATTTTATTGGGTACCAGAATTTTCTTCAATATATATAAATATAACACTTTTAAAAAGTATTTACAAATTTAGCAGATTTTAAAAATCTTTATTTATGTGAATTAAAGAAATTAATGATAATTAATATTAGTTGATACAGTGAATCAGTAAAATCAGTGATTACTTATGTGTTAAATCAGTAATCAACTCGTGCGGAAATCAATGATTACTGACCCAAAACTAGGGATGACAACGGGGCGGGGCGGAGTCGGGGATGCACTTCTCATCCCCTAACCCACGGGAATTTTTAATCCTCATACCCTACCCTATCCCCTAATCAAAAAATCGGGGTCGGGTTCGGGGATTCCCCATTAGGGGATCGGGTTCCCCGCGGAGAAAATTCCCCGTTTTACATTTTAATTCTTATTTAAAAATGAAATATACATTTAAAATATATATTTCTAAGTAAAAAAGAAAACATAATACTAACCATTTTATATTGTATTAGTTAATATAATCATATTTCACATATATTTTTCAATAAATAAACAAAATATATAAGATATTATTTAAAAATCGGGTTCGAGGTCGGGGACGGGGGATGTATTCCCATACCCTTACCCTATAACAAATCGGGGGGAATTTCTCACCCTAACCCTAACACTATAAAACGGGGACCCCGCGGGGCCCCTAACCCACGGGGAATTTTGCCATCCCTACACAAAACTAATGATAATTTTGTAATATTTTAAACGTGAATTTGAGTTTTTTGCTATTTTCATAAATAAGTTTTTTTTTGCTATTTTCATAATTTTACTAAAATGTAGGGGTAGTTTATGATTTAAAAAAAGTGCAGGGTATGATTTAATTATAAACCAATATGAAAGAGTTATGATTCTGATTCCAGATAATTTCACGTAAATTATGTTAAATTAATATCCTTTTCCATTCCGATTAATTTTCATTATATTTGATTTCATGTAAGCAAAATCAAATAAATATTTGAAATAATAAAATGAAACGTAAATCATATATTAAAGTCAATGTTGTAGGTCAAACTCTCAAAACACCTATCATTATTTATTTTATCTTCAACGAGTTCTCTCTCCTTTCTTCCGTTCTCTATGCATTAGATTTTTGAATTAATTACACCAATAACCAATTTAATTCACTTAATTTCAGTTTTAATGATTGTTTCATATTAATATCAGATTTACCCATAAAACACCATTTATGGTGGCGATTCTGGTGGATTCCGATTTCATCGTTTACCTTATTACCTCTTTATCTCTCCTAATAACTATATCTCATTAATTACATATCATTTAATTAAGGAAAATTTATTGGGGTATGTTTCGTCATTTCACAATGTAATTTAATTTTCCTGGTGGTGGTTTTAGGTAGTTTTGATATATATATAAAAGATTGTGTTTTTTTGAAATAAACAATATTAATTTATCTAATACTGAAATTAACACTAAATTTTTTTGGAACTAAGATCTAAAATTAAAAGAAAGCTGAGGTCATACATTTTTCACAATAGAAAATAGACTGTAAGTGGGTCAATTGGATCAAGTTTTGAATCGGAAGAAAAAAAAAAAAAAATCATCATTAGTTTTAAAAACAATTAAAAAAAATTGACTCGATATTTAATTATTTAAAAATCAAATTGATCAAACCGTTTGCTTGAAAGAATCCCATGAAAATTGACTTAAAAATCAATCAAAACTTTCATTAAAAATAATATCAATTTTATAATTATATAAAATCAAATTGATTAACACTAATGGACTAAAGTGACTGAATTCAGTCAATTGCCTCAATGTTTTTGTTCAATTTACTCTCCTAACAGAGAAAAATTTCCACTCCTAAGTTTTTATTTATTTATTTATTTTTATTATTATTACAAGATTCCCAAACAAAATACCTTCTTTAATAATGGGCTTTGATGTCATATTGAATAGAAGAAAGTTCAAGAGTGATATAATATATAGTAGACATAATGAAATTTTGACCTAAGGTACATATATTGTATAGTCATTTCCATTATTTGTAAATAATTCATGGCCAATCTCTCTCTCTTTTTCATTCATAGTAAGTTTTTAAAGGAATGATCACTTGCAAATGCAATAATACCTTGAAAAAAAATTACCCTTTTTATAAATAAAAAATCATCGATTTCTGAGTGTTTTTTCACAATAATCATGGTCGCAAAATGACTCATGAACTATGTAGTTTGTGATTTCAACTTTTTTTTTAAATAAATACCATCTAAATTATGTAAGGTGTGACAAACACCCCTGAACTATTGTTTTAAACAAATACTCTCATAAACTATGATGGTTTTGACAAAGTACGCCTTTTAACTAATTTTTAAATAAATATCCCCTTGAACTTTTAAAAGTTTTTAAAATTGTTTACATCTATTTAGTTTTTAGTTTCTCTAATTACTCGTATGACTCGTCTTTTAGAGATAATTTTTTAATGTCAATTTGAGATTTTTATAATTCAATTAAAAGTTTAAAACCAAAAGAAAATTCAGGGAAATATTTGAAAGAAAAAATAATAATTAGAATGGGTACTTGTCTCAAGTTCTCAACCAACATAATACAAAATGTATTTCCTTAAGAAAATAGTTCAAGTGTATTTGTCATAACTTATATAATTTAAAGAGTATTTTCTTAAAAAACTGTTCATGAGATATTTATCACAAACTGTATAATCCAAAAGTGACTTTTGCTTTCTCATAATAAATTAATTAAGTTAGAGATTCGAAACCCTTTTTGCATGTTCTATTAAAAAAAATCTTTCTTTTTACATGTATTTCATGATAGTGTGTTTAATTTTGTAAAATTCAGTAAATTTAATAATTTTAGTTGAAAATGTATACCAATTGATTATTATTGAAGCCCCCAATTGTATTTTTACAAAGTAGAAATCCCCATAATATTTTTATACAGCAAAGTAAAATTTAATATAAATAATTATTGGGAAAAAAGAAGAAGAAATTATTGAAGTTTGGGGACAAATGAACAACATCAATTAATGCTGAATGTTGAATTGCCAACACCTTTTGTTTTTCCTTTTCACATTATTCGATTCACGTTAGCCTTGTGAAGAACGAACACAACTGGGTTAGGGGCCTTTGTCTCCTCGCATCCAAACACCCCATTCTAATGGCCATAAATCCTTTTTTTTTTTTTTTTTTTAACTATTTGGTTGAACTATTTATTGTGTGTCAGAATTGGATGTGAAATTTCCCCCACAAATATTTAAAGTCTTGTTTGGTTTGCATTTTTTTTTTCTTTTCCATTAGAATATATTTGATTTGAAATTGGAATCTAAATTAATTTAATTGGCCAGCCAAGTTGTTAGAAAAATTGATTTTGGTCCTTGTTCATGTCACTTTGTTGAAAGATTCAAATGGGTTCTTATCTTTCAATGTAGAATTCATATTAAAATGTAATGTATAAAAATAAAAAAATAAAGAGAGAGAGAGATTTAGGTGGTAATTGGTGATGATTTTGAATTTTATTTTTTGTTTTGTAAAAGAAATCTTATTTATTAACCTTTTTTTATATTTTATAATCTATTTTGTAAAGATGTTTTTAAAACCTTAGTCAAATTTTAAATAGTTTTCAAATTTTGATTTTTGTGCTAGAAATTTTACTAATATTTTAAGGGAGTTTCTAAAAAAATGAGTAAATAAAATGAAGAAGTTTAGTGGTAAATACACCTATTTTTTATAAAAAAAAAAATTAAAAATAACTATTAATTAATGGGTAAAATACAAATAAGACAACTGTGATTTTTTCCAAATGCATGAATATCCCCTGTGGTTTAAAATGGCAAATTATGCCCGTATAGTTCAAGTTTTTTCAATGAGATCCCTCCAACGCCATAAATTTTCTTTTAGCCATAACTTCTTCGTTTGAACTTCAAATTGAATGATTCAAAATATTTTTGTAATCCTCATTTCGAGGTCTATATTATGGTCACTTCAAAATCGTTAATAAATAAAATAGTTTATTATCAATAAAATATTAGGAATGATTTACACCATTAACGTTTTTTGTTACTGATTATTTATAAGTTTTTATCTGACCATGACGTAGAGACCGAAATGAGAATTCTAAAACATCTTGAATCATCCAAATCGAAGATCAGACGAAGAAGTTATAGCTAAAAGAAAATTAATGGCGTTGAATGAGAAGGGTCTCATCTGAATAATTTGGAACTACAGTGGTATAATTTGTCACTTTCAAACCACATAGGTGTTCATGTATTTGGTAAAAACTACTTAATTTTATTTGTATTTTACCCTTAATTAATATGCCTGAATGGTTTGTAGTTGGATGTTTGTCTTTTTTATCTTGATAATTTAATACATAAATATATTTGTGATGTAGAGTAATATTTGAATTAATCCTTTTATTCATGTTCTAAACTTAATATGGAGATATCTCTATGCACTTTTTATTTTTTTATTGTTGAGCGCCTTAAGTAAATATTGCATATTTATAATTGGATCCCTCTTCACATTTTCTCTATATTCTTAGCTTTCTTCGAACAACCTACTTTTATAATATTTCCCCCCTATTTCTCTCCCATTTTGTTGAAACAAAGAGAGATAAATTTTAGATCATTTTTACTCAAATATCACTAAGTTATTATTAATAATCAATGTTGATATGAACATTGCTCAAATAATTAAAAGGCACATAGGTTCAAACTCCTCTTCTCTTATTTATAAAGAAATATTAAAAAAATATTGATCAATCCTAGATCATTAATAATGGATGTTATATCATCTCTGATTTATATTTTTTTTAGCTCTCTCCCTAAATGCTCACTAAAATAATCGTGCTAGTTTTAAGACTACAAGTTTAAGGGTCCGTTTGACATAACTTCTCCTAAATTTTTTTTAAAAGAAATACTAATTAAATGTTTCATCTAAAAACACTTGAGTGTAGTATTTTAAGTGAAATACTTGTATATAAATATTTTTGGAAGAATCACAAATCAAGTATTTTTAGAAGAAACGTTTAATTGTTTAACTCAAAACATTTTTAAGAGAAATTATGTCAAACGGACCCTAAAAAGGTAATACAATACTGGAAAATACATAAAATAGTAAAATACGACTACAAATCTTCAATTTAGTAAGTCATTATTTTGGACCTATTAAAGTTTTTTTTTTTCAAACACTATTTGATAATTGATGAAAAATTATTTTAAAAAAAGTATTTAAAATTTGGAATACAAGTAAAAAAAAATGAAAAACCTATGGAATAAAATTAATTTGATCAATGATTATCTATAATTTTAAAATAAAAAAATAATCAATTAGTTCAATTTAATGGGATTCAGTTTTGACAATGGTTCAAATATTTTAAAATCAAGTAATTGATGAACCGATGTTAACTATGATTAAAAAAAAAGACAAAATTGAATTGTCTTACTTAAATCCTAGACACCCATTGTAAAAT
Source organism: Gynostemma pentaphyllum (assembly GCA_028015215.1). Lineage (NCBI taxonomy): Eukaryota > Viridiplantae > Streptophyta > Magnoliopsida > Cucurbitales > Cucurbitaceae > Gynostemma > Gynostemma pentaphyllum. The sequence continues at coordinate 15,634,106 of CM051353.1, read as the reverse complement.
TATGCTCAAAACCTATTTTAGTCCCCACATTTTGACATCTTTTCTATTTTGTCTTCAAACTTTTAAAAATCTATTTTGATTTCCAAACCCTACGTACTATAAATAGACATAAAAATAGACTAAAATAATATATAATATCAAATATAAAGATAAAAACTAAACTTTTTAAAAATTAAAATATCAAAAACTAAGAGATCATTATAAATCTCAAACCTGATTAATAAATCACATCATTATAGTTTTAAATACCATAAAGTTTATGAAATTAAAAATCACAACTTTTAATTTTAATAAATTCGGGACACATAATTTATAATTTTATAAACTTGATTTGTAATTTTTTTTTTATTTAAGGAGAAAAAGAAAAAAAAGAAAAAGAAATGCATTATCTTTAGAATTTATTAAACATGGAGATTGTCTACCTGGCAATGACTTAGAAGGCCTGGTCATCAAATCATTCCCCCTCTTCTCTGCCACCACCAGATGCCTTTCTCTTCTGTCACCATCTCTTTAACGTCCGTTACCTCCCCCCTATCGTGGCACACTCACAACAAAAACTCTCTAACGCCGTTTATCTCTCCGTCAACTGCTTAGCTGGACGCCACTCTCGTTCTCAGGGCTTCCCTTCTCCTGAATGGGCCAGCTGGCATGCCACTTTCTCCAGCACATGGCCAGCTACTTCTGTCTCTTTTCGTTTTCTCTTTTTCCCAAAAATACCCCTCGTTTTTACATGGATTTACGAAAACTGCCACCGACGCCACATGACATTTGAGTTTCTTGGGTTTGTGCCACGTGTTGGGGTATTTGTGTAAATAAGTTGATGTTTGAGGGGTAGTTAAGTGAATTGTGTTGGATGAATGGCATTATTGTAATTTGGATAAAATCATTAAATCTTTTGTGTCAGTTTGTGGGTTGCGTAAGAAAGTGAAAATCTGGAAAGTACAGGAATCTAATTTTGGTAATATAGCAGAGAAATGTGGAAATAAATAAATAAATTAATTAATTAATAACATGAATTATAATAACAAATCAATTGATTTAATAAATTTTAACATTTTAATCCTCTAACCATTCTTGAATATTGTTTTCCCTTCAATCAAACCAATTTATTAAAACTCCAATTCTTTTGGTTTCAGTTTGGTTTGTTTTGATCTCTAATTGTGCATATAAATTCGTTTTGATTCTATTATTGATCTTTTATATATTATTTTATGAAAAATAAAAATATTATCATCATTGTGTTATAGGCGACATATATCGATTGTGGGTATGACATTTGGAAAAAAAAAACATAAGATTTTTTAATAAATATAAAATGAAATTTTAATAATAAATATAATTTTTTTTTGACCGGATAATAAATATTAAAACAGGTATTTATGAAAGTTTAGAAACTGAATATAATATTTGAAAGTATAGTTATCAGAATTAAAAAAAAAGTATAGTTATCAAAATTATACATATATATATAACCAGTAAATTTCAACTTTAAATTACAAAGTACAAAAAATAAGACGTAACGATTTGTATTCAATTGATGGATTTATTGAACAAACTTATATGTTTAACGGATTGTTGGCCTCAAATTAGTGAGTTAAAAATATCTTTAAAAGGGCAAGACATGAAAATTAAATTTTGTACTTAATTTATGAGTATAATAATGAGACAACTTCTTTTTCTTAAAAATAATTTAGGGTAAAATATCATTTTGGTCTCTAAACTTTCACTCAGGTTTTATTTTCGTCCATAAATTTTACGATTGGTTCCGTCTACAACACTAAAAGAAAGACTTATGTGACATGTAATTGATGTGATGATGTGACATTATAGAAATATGAAGTAAGCTTAAATGACGCGGAAAAATGAATACACAGTGAAATAATCTCATATATTTCTCCTTAATTGCTATCTTAAGTCTTACTGTATATTCGTTTTTTCACATCATTTAACCTCACTGTATATTTATATAATGTCACATCTTCAACTACATACCACATAAGCCTATGTTATAATCATAGATGGAAAAACATAAACATAATGACTAAAACCGAATAAAATCATAAAAGGTTAGGGACGAAAAATGTAACTTTTAAAAGTTTAGTTTCGAAAATAAAACCTGAGTGAAAATTTAGGGACTAAAATGAAATTTTATCCAATAATTAAATAATTACAGTAATGCGCTTTTTACAATTTACCGATCATATTCTATTTCACAAAGTTTTAAATCTCATATACATTTTTATTAATCTGAACCATTAGTTTGGATTTATTGAAAAAAAAAATTCCACAATTAATAAGCGACCCTCATATATAAATCACGTGTCTTTTGCAGAAATAAAAATAAAAAATCACATATCAATTAAATTAAAATTAATAGGATAATTTAAAGATTTCAAAAATTAAAATAATAGTACAAGTATGATTTACATATTTCATAAATATCAGAGCGTTCCTATATAGATGCACTCTGAGTGTTTTTTTTTCTTCTTTTCTTTTTCACTTTCTATACAATTTGTCTAATATCAATATCAATATCAATAATAATAATAATAATAATAATAATAATAACAACTTAGATATTCAGATTGATGCATGTAAATAGCATTTTAACATAGAGATTAACACACTCATAAATAGTATTTTGAACTCAAAAGCTCATCTCTTTGTTAAACGAGGATTAACTTTCCCAGTTGTTTATTATTAATCCTTTTATTGAAATATGTTGTTTGAAAAAAAAAAATACTCATAATACATATGTAGGATTATGAAGGGCATCTGATATATGAAATTAAAATTGCATAATTAAAAATACAAAACCTCGAATTTTGAGTATAACAATTGTTTTCTACGCTAAGACCTAAAGGATAATGTCATATGATCTAGAATAAATAACTATTTTTAAAGACTAAAATACATGACTTGACCTCATAGTGTTGTTGTACATTATAATAATCTAAATTAAATTTAAGATATTCAAATAAAATATACACATTTGATGATCATAAAAGTTTTAATATTTAATCTACAGCCAACATGAGAATAGATCAACTGATTATGTACCTATTCCCTGCTCTCGAGGTCGAAGGTTCGAGTCTCGCCTCCCTTACTTGAATGTAAAATATATATATATATAATAATTCAAATTTTTAGTTGAAATTTAATAAAGAAAATTAATTCCTTACATCTTAGGGGGTGTTTGTTTCTGGGTTTGCATGAGAATAAATGTCTAGGAACAAGATACATGGGGACGAGGTGTCCGGGGATGAGATCACTGTGTTTGGTTTTGGATAAGGATGAGAATAATAAAATTGTATTATAAAATAAATTTTCCATCTCTCTCATCTCTTCTCTTCCTTTCTCTCTCATCATTTGCATGAGTTGATGCTAATCCCATCTATTTTGAAGGGTTTCAAACCCCATGGATGAGTGTTATTTTTTATCCCCTGCCAATGGGGTTTGGATCCCCTTCCCGACATTTTTTTTCACAAAACAAATAACGGGATGAGGATGATATCACTATGAGATTTGGATCCCATCCCTAATCATCGAAAACAAACACCCGAAGATTATTTGTTTAATTAACTAAATTTAAGTTTGATAAAAAAAAAACTAATTAATCAAATGCTGATAACCATTCCAATAATAATAAATTATTGATTCCATGACACTAAAAAAAGTAGCAATATCTGTTCCTCATAGTGAGATGAAATATAAATTTACCTCCAACTTGACAGTTAATTTATACATGTATATCTCATGTTTCTACATATACATCAGTTACAAAATAAGATGAAATCTACTTTTTTTTATTTGTTATGATTAAAATCAAAATTTAATATAATGACTAATGGATTAATAATGTGGGTTTATTCTTAATGTTATTTTTCCCCCTACTTTATTTTAATTTTCAAAAGTTCAGAACAATTTTTTTTTTCCATAATTTTTTAAACGGTCTTTAAATTATATAAAACTTAAGAAAATATGATTTTTTTTATACACCATTACAATTTATAAATAAAATTGTTATTTTATTCAATAATAGCATACCAAAAAAAATTGTCAACTTTTATTTTTTTCTGTTTTTTAAAAACCAGGTTAAAATGTACTAATCTCTATATCTAGAATTGTAATATTTTAATTTCTATATTTTTATTTAGTGACTATAGTCACTATTTATTTTTTTAGAAATATTAAAAATATAATTACTGTGATTAAAAATATAATATTAAAAAAATTAGTATTTGAAATTGAGAAAAAATGAAATTGATTGATTTCCTACTATTCATATTCAAATCCAAATCTAGTCAAATTGTTTAACCTTATGAAAAGATCTAATGAATTATGATGATATTTTTAACATCAATGACCTAACCATTATCTTAATATATTATTATATATTAAAAGTGTGAATGAGAGGAGAATCTTTAAGTTTCTATTTTACGAGAAATTATTAAAGAACGTTGTCTTATTGAGGCTGTTTCTTACATGTGTGACACACGTGGTATTTTAAAAATAAAAATCTCTTTTAAACATTAACTTCCCTCTATTTCATTAGTTATATAAAATGGACACTGTCACTTATTACATATGCAATGTGGCAGCCTCCTCTAATAATTTATCCTATTTTACCCTCTTTTTTTTTCTAATGTATTCTTTATTTGCTTTGAGGTTGCACTAAATGTATGGATTAATATTATTTTATTTTGGTAAGTGGGATGTATGCATTTTATGGTATGGATGAGGAATCCAAATGTCATATTGTTATTTATGGTAATTGCATCTATAAATTAGTGTAAATTCTCATTTTCAAGAACACTCTTTGATTTCCACAACTTTTCACAGCTCCCCGTAACAAGTTTTTAATATTATTTGTTTTTCATTCCAAATAATCTCTTACTATAAATACTTTAACGGGGTGTTTGGATGGGGGTTTAGAAATGAGTTTGTGGATGAGAATAGGTTTCACAAACTCATTCTTATGTTTGTTTCACACTATATTTTTTATTGGCATTGACATCTTATTTCCATGTTTACTATTGGATTTGATATCTCATTCCAACACACTCACATTATTTCTAAGGTAAAATGAAAATGAGACCCCTGTGGTTTTTTCCAAATGTATGAACACCTCCTGTGGTTTAAAAAATGGCAAATCACACCCTTATGGTTCTAATTTTTTTCAATCAGACCCCTCCCCTTCAATGTCAATAGTTTTCTTTTAGCCATAACTTCTTCGTTTGAACTCCAATTTGGATGATTCAAGATGTTTTAAAATCCTCATTTCGCTCTCTACGCTATGGTCACTTCAAAACTTCTAAATAATCAATAACTAGAAGAGTTAACAGTGTCAATCATACCTAGTATTTTGATGTTAATAAACTCTTTTATTTATTAATCATTTAAAAGTTTTTAAGTAGCTATTATGTAGAGCCTGAAATGAGGATTTCAAAACATCTTGAATCATCTAAATCGGAGTTCAAACGAAGAAGTTATGGCTAAAAGAAAATTATTGACATTGAAAGGGAGAGATCTAATTGAAAAAAATTGGAACCACAAGGGTGTGATTTGCCATTTTCAAACCACATGGGGTGTTCATGCATTTGACAAAAACCACAGGGGTCTCATTTGCATTTTACCCTTATTTCTACTATTCATTCTCATTCCCACACATTTCAAACATAAGCTTCACAAACCCAAGCATCACAAACCCATCATTTCATATCCCAGGCATCACAAACCCAAGCTTCCATTTCCCAAACCCTCAACCAAACACCTCCTGGAAACACAATTCTTCAAACAAATCAATGGTGATTAATTTCAGCTAAATTTTTTCATCTTTGCAAGCAACATTACAAATGACGAAACCAAATTTAGATTTTTTTTCTTTCCATTTGATCCTTCCTCTTCATATATAGATTCAAAATATAAATATATTCTATTGGATTTTTTACGAAGGGAGAAAATGTTGTATTCTAATGTGTGTTTGCTTGAATTGCTTTTGTAAAATAAAGTTCATGTTAAATTTGAATTTTTTTTAGTTATTGTGGTAGAGGAAAGTTGAAAAGCCGTTGGGGATTGGGGAAATGGAGTTGACACCAACACTTGCTATTTTCTACCACGTCGATATTTACTTACTTAAAAGTGAAAGTAACACAATTTCTATCACTACATTTCTATAAAAAAACAAGATTCCTCACTCGATCATTATAATTCATCTATAACAATCAACTGATTGATCAATGATGGCAACACGAGAGTTCTAAAAAGTATGAACAACCAATTTATAATTTTTATCAGGGAAAAATGTATTATTAAGGATTGTCAATATATCAATATATAAAATAAAAAATTTTATACGATTTAAATATTCAAGATTTATTATTCCATATGAATTTTGTGTAAAAAAAATTAATCTTAAAACTTTCTATTTAATCGTATATTATATACAATCAAACCATTGATTTTAATAAAAGAGGATAAAATCATGTGTTTGACATATTTATGGTCCATTTTAATACAATGGATCTATGATCAATATTAAATAAGTGTTAAGGTTTCAGAAATAATATATTCAATGAGTTTTCTATAAAATATATTTATATTGTTCACAATAAGTGATAAGTTATTTGACTCATGAATTTAGTAAGCAATTCATCCTTAAATAATGTAGTTTAGTCTTTAATAGATTCATTCATCTTTGATCATTTAATTAAACCAATCCAATCATTTTTAAATAATGATAATTTTTTTTAAAGAACTAAATATTGATTTAAAAAAATTGAACAAATACGTGCGAAGCCAATTATACTATTATTTTTAAAAGTATAAAAACTATATCATTACAAACAAATAGGAACCAAAACATTAAAAATCGGGTAAAATACAAATAAGACCCCTGTGGTGTTTTCCAAATGTATGAACATCTATTGTGGTTTGAAAATGACAAATCATTCACCTGTAGTTTCAAAATATTTCAATGAGACCCCTCATCTTCAACGCCATTATTTTTCTTTTAGCTATCATTTCTTCGTTTGAACTCCAATTTGGATGATTCAAGATATTTTGGAATCCTTATTTCGGGCTCTACGTCATGGTCAGTTCAAAACTTCTAAATCATTAGTAACCAAAAGCATTAATGGTGTAAATCATATCTAGTAGTTTGATGATAATAAACTTTTTTATTTATTAACGATTTTGAAGTTTTGAAGTAACCATAACGTATAACTTAAAACGAGGATTCCAAAATATCTTGGATAATCTAAATCAAAGTTCAAACGAAGAAGTTATGGCTAAAAAAAAATTTATGGCGTTTTTGAGGGGAAGGATCTCATTGAAATAATTTTAAATTATAATGGTATGATTTGCCATTTTCAAACCACATGAGGTGTTCATGCATTTGACAAAAATTGTGGGGGTCTTATTTGCATTTTACCCTTAAAAATATCAAAGCACATGGGTTGAAAATGTATTTTAACCTAACAAAATAATTTTAGGTTAAAATTATTTAATTTTTTATACTTTTTCAATTTATATTAATTTGATTAATAAACAAAATTTTCCTCAACCGAAATATAGTTCAAGTGGTTAGACATTAATACTTTCTTTTCATGAGATTGAAAGTTGGAATCTACCCTCCCCAATTAATATAATTTACTATGATGTGAAAGTATACGCATTAAAAAGTATATCTTTTAGTGAGAAGGTTCGAGTATTCTCTTTATCAATTTGATATAATTATTTAACATATATAACAAAATAAATGAATTAAAATTTATATACCTTTTGGGTATGAAGTTGGGAGATAATCCAAATTCTGTAGAGTTTTGGAAACCGATGGAAGAAAGGATTCTTAGTAGACTGAATAAATGGAGGAATTGTTGTTTATCGAAGGGTGGTCGCTTTATTCTAACCAACTCTGTTCTGGCTAATCTACCGATCTATACTATGTCAGTGTTTAAAATGCCACAGAAATCCATTGTTCGGTTGGAAAAAAATATGAGGGATTTCTTTTGGGAAGGTTCTAATGGTGGAAAAATTAGCCATTTGGTGAAATGGAGCACGGTGGCCTTGCCAATCTCTAATGGGGGTTTGGGATTGGGGAACTTGAAATATAGAAATATGTCTTTGCTCACTAAATGGTTATGGAGATTTCAAAATGAAAAGGAGGCCTTGTGGGTAAAAGTGATATCAAGCATATACGGTTTAGAGAAGAACGGATGGTTCACCAAAAGCTCCAAAGGAGGTAGTTGCAAAAGTCCTTGGAGGAAAATAATCAAGCATAGAAATCTTGTAGAAGAACACTCTAAATGCATTTTGGGGAAAGGCACTAAGTTTTCTTTCTGGAATGATAGATGGAATGGCTCGTACTCTTTAAAAACGACTTTTCCCTCTATTTATGCGTTATCTACTGCAAAATCTAAGAATGTGGTTGATTGCTGGGATTTTCCTGATGATTGTTGGAAGATTGAGACTGCCAGAATTTTAACTAATGACGAGTTGAAAGCTTGTTCAGATTTGATGGAAGCTCTAGCGCCTTTTCGAGTTCAAGAAAGGGAAGATAAGAGGAGGTGGACTTTAAATTCTTCCGGGACCTATTCGGTGAGTTCTTTGTTTACTTCTCTTGCTTCCCACAAAAGGACCCTAAATAAAAAAGTTGTTGATGCAATATGGAAAGAAAAAGGACCTAGAAAGGTCAAGATTCATATTTGGAATTTGTGTCACAATGGGATTAACACTCACGATAATCTTCAAAGAAAACTGCGCAATATGGCCTTTTCTCCGAATTGGTGTGTTCTTTGCAAGAAAAAGGAAGAGAGTCAAGATCATTTGCTGTTTGGGTGCCCTTTCAGTAATTGTTGTTGGGATAAAATGTTAACTTTGTTTGGTTATTGCTTGATTTTTCACAAAAAGACTAAAAGAAATATTGTCTTATGGTGTGTTGATCATCCTTACAAAAGAAAGGCTAGGACTCTTTGGATTAATTCTTTTAGAGCTACTATTTGGGGTCTTTGGATGGAACGGAATAGGAGAATATTTGATGATAAAGAAAACTCGGTTGAAGAGGTTTTCGATACCGCGCTACGCAATAGCGCTTTTTGGTCGTCTCTATCAAAAAACTTTTGTAATTATTCTCCCTCTCTTATTTATGAGAGTTGGAGATCTTTTTTATAGTTTTTTTGCTCGTTAGAGCTCTTTTGGCTGTTGTTTCTTTTCACTTTTTCAATGAAAAACGTCTCCTTTGCCAAAAAAAATTTATATACAATGATTAAATCAACAAACATACAAAACCAGATAGATAATATTATAATTGAGTAATTATTTGCATACAAAATTTTTATAAAAAAAAAAAGGATGGGGAACGGCAACGCCGTGACACGAGGGGTAAAAGCATTAGCTTCCCCGTACCACACATTCTCGTTCATTTTCCCGGAAAAAAATATTAAATTTTGCTTTGGATTCGGTTGCAATCTTCTTCACGTTCTTCCCAATTCACGCGAATCTATTAATTCGATACTCTGTATTTTTCATTATTCATCATTATTGATATTTAATAGTTATGAGTTGAATCAATGATGTAATAGTATTCATATTTATCTTCATTTTTATTTCAAAATCTCATTTGAAAAATATTTAATACGTCGTGATTGTTTGTTTTCATTCATACGTAAATGTAATGTTATAATTAATTGTGAGTTAAAAAAAGTTATGAGGTGTTTTTTTTAATAAATAAATTGGTAAGAAGATTTGTTTTGAATTTGTTTTTCAGAATTTAGGATGAGATGGATAATATAATGGAGCGTTAGTTTGATGATAATTTGAGCTTTTTTCTTCTTCTAATTTTTTCTATAAAAAAATGTTTGGTTTGTAATATATTTTTCATATCGGAATCATTTCCATAACTAAATATATTTTTTATAAATAATGAAACATAGTTTCTTAATACCATTGATGAAATTCTAATTCTTCCTCCATGATACTAAAAGAACTTGATTTTTGTATATCAATGCACCACATTTGTTTCTAAAATTAGTTAAAATTTGATATTTATTTTGTACGAAAATACATTTTTAGTCTCGAATCTTGATACTTTATAATATATTCATTATTCATCTCGCATTGTCATGATTACCTTATAGTCAACCTGAACATAACTCAATTGATGAGATACTTACCCCCTTCCATTGAGGTCGAAAATTCGAGTCTTTCCTTACCTAATTTAATATAATATCTATAAAAAAAAACTCTTCATACTTATAAAATATAATGAATAGGGTCTTTAGACATTAAAAATTATTTTATAATTAAATGATATAAATAAATATATAATCAAATTATATATGGATTTGTATCATAGGAAGTTTAAGGATTCTATTTGGTTGATAAGTTTTTTAGTTATTTTTTATTGATAATGGATTAAAAAAAAAAAAACTAAAGAGAAAACTTGATTATTATATTTCTAAAAATATAGTGATAATTTTGTTAAATAAATAATGATTTCAATGTAAAATAATCCTTATATTTTAGGTGTCGTAGGTTTGTTAAGTCTAAATCAGTGTAAACTATGTTGAAATTATGAAAATTAATGAGCTTGTTAAACATGATGGGTTAAAAAAGTCACCAACATGAGTTTTTAAATTGAGAGATAAACACTGGTTAGAATTGTGTAACACCCAACTCCTTATCCAAACCCGTGAACCAAATGCGCCCTTGATTGTTATTAAATCATACCTTTATAATTTGAGAATAATTTTAAGCACTCCTATAATAAAATTGTAAATCACATGCATCGGTTTTAAAGAACTTGAGACCCATGTATATTCTATGAGTGTGAAGTATTCCAATTTAATTAAAAATAACATAATATAAATAAATACAATTTGTAGATTAAACCATGTTGTTAATAAGATTTAAAATTTATAAATTACACCCATATGTTCAAAAATTCCGTATAATTTATGAATTTGGAACACGTGGTCTGTGTAGAATATACATATAATAATTTGGTTAAAACTAATCTTCAAAAAGGTTTTATTTGTAACCTTAAAAAGAGGGGGTTTAAAATTATTTTTAAAATATATGATAGAAATAAGAATTAAACAATAATCTAAAATATTCGTATCTATTTTACATTTAACTCATAAACAAAATGTGAAAAATAGAAAAGAGTGAAGAGCACGCTCTTGGAGAAGAGAGTAGAAAAAGATCGATCCTGGAAAGAAACAAATTATAAAGCTAATTGTTTCAGAAATTGAACAAAGAGAGAGTTGAACAAAGATAAGAGAGAAAGGAAATAAAAAATTAATTTTTAAAAAAGGCAAGAAATTGAGAACTAAAAAAAAAAAGATAAAAATTAAATATATATATATATATATATATATATTTTTTTTTTTTTCATATTTAAAGAACAAAAATTAGAAAGAGAAAGAAAGAAAAAATAGTCTCGTGAAGCAGCAGTCTGAGTCTGTGGGAAGAAGAAGAAGAAGAAAAATAAAATAAATCTAAAAACTTTCTTCTTTTTCTTCCTTCTTTCTCTTCCTTCTCTTTCACTCTGTTAAAAAAAAAATCTCCATTTTTTCTCCTCTTTCTCTCCTTTCCTTCGATTCAAGATTTGGGTTTTCTCCCATTTTTTTTCAAGCATTCACATTCATTCTTTGCTTGCTTCTTTAATTTCACGAGATCCCCATCTCTCTTTCTTTTTTCTTTTTTCCTTTTCTCTCTTAATGGGTTTTCGATTATTTCTCTGTTTCTTGCTCTCTAGTTATACTCTTTCTTCGTTTTTCTTTCTCTTCTTTTATTGCTTCCGTTAACAGATTAAAACCCAGGTGGAGGCTTTCGTTTTTTTTTAATCTCTTTCTCTTTCTCTCTTTTTCTCGTTTAGTCAACGAGAAAAATAAAAAAAGGAAGTTAATTTGTGAAGGAAATGTCGCATTCTGGTAATCCCATTTCAGAGCTTCGTTTTGATGATCTATCCGATCGGTTTCGTGACTCGATGAGTTGCGAAGCTAATAAACCCGATTTTCGAGAACTAGATCTGGGTTCGCCTGTTTCGCCATTGCGTACTCGTCAAATTGGTGCCGTTCCTGCCGTTAGTAGTAGCTCGAGTTCGTCTGGATCAGTTTCGGGCCGGAATGGGTTGAATCTTGTTCCGAAGAGATCTGATTCGGGTCCCAATAATCACTCCGGCGAGCTTTCTGGGTCTAGCGAGAGTAGCCCCACAGCTGCCGAGAGCGTTCGATCTTCTGGAACAGCTCGGAATTTCAAGTTGGGTCATAATAGATCCGATTCCGGTTCTTCTCACCCGTTAATTTACTCCGGTCAAAGTTCGGCCACTTCTCCGTCAAATGTGCTTCCTGCTGGCAATATCTGCCCGTCTGGAAAGATCTTAAAGAGTCCGAGCGTCCCATCGAATCGAATCTCCAGGCCGGATGTTTTGGGGTCTGGTTCGGGTAATTACGGGCATGGAAGTATAATGCGTGGTCTTGGCACCACCAAAAGTAGCGGTGTCGAATCAGCTAGTACTCCCAGTGTGCGGGCAGGCAGTATTGGCGGAGGTGTAGAGTTGTTGAAGAGGGGGAAGCAGAATGGGGATCCGGAGGAGTTGAAGAAGGCAGGAAACGAGCACTACAAAAGGGGACATTTTACCGAGGCTTTGAATCTTTATGATCGAGCTATTGCGCTTTCTCCGGCCAATGCAGCTTACCGGAGTAACCGAGCTGCTGCCCTAACGGGTCTAGGACGGCTAGGTGAGGCGGTGTGCGAGTGTGAGGAGGCAGTGAAGTTGGATCCCAATTATGTGAGAGCTCATCAGCGTTTGGCATCTCTATTTCGTAGGTGGGTTAATTGTGATAATGTATTGGTTGTATTGTAGTTCATAAGTCTGTGATCTGCATTGAGCTATTTTTTTAAGTATATGTGATTAATACTCATTTGTTTCTTTGTTTTAGTTTTTATCTAGGCAAGACATGGATGTGATGTTTGATGGATTTCTACCTCAAATTAACTCGAAAATAAGACTGTTATAGTAAAAACTTTAATGTTCCTTTTGTATCTTTGATATGGTTATTGATTTGTGTTATTTTTATGTAATTAAAAGAATGATTATGGAACCTTTGCTCTCTTTGATTTTCATTTAGTGGGTGTTATTGTTACAACTCTTGGCCTCTTTTTATCTCAATGTTATCACAGGTTAGGGCAGGTCGAAAATGCCAGGCGACATCTTTCTTTCCAGGGCGTGCAGCCAGATCCAGCTGAGCTGCAGAGGTTGCAGATAGTAGAGAGGCATCTAAGTAGATGCAGTGATGCCCGTCGAGTTAGAGATTGGAGAACTGCATTGAAGGAGGCAGATGCTGCAATTTCTGGTGGAGCTGATTCTTCTCCTCAGGCAAGAGCAATTCTAGTATTTCTTCATCACAATTTTCAATTTATTGCCACTAAAAATTAAAACCATTGCATTTGTTTGTTATCAATTCACAGCTGTTTATGAGTAGAGTGGAAGCTCTTTTGAAACTCCATCAGATCGAAGATGCCGAAGCCAGCCTCCTTGGCATCCCGAAATTACATCCACCAACCAACTCTTCCTTGCAAACTAAGTATTTTGGAATGCTTTCAGAAGCTTACTCTTACTTCATTCATGCACAAATTGAGATGGCGTTAGGAAGGTGAGTTCTGAAATTATAACCTTCAAAAGTATGAGTGGAAAATGGTGTTGAGAGACTGGGATTGGATAATGGATATGTTGCAGGTTTGAGAATGCAGTTACAGCTGCTGAGAAAGCCGGGCATATTGATCCTCGTAACGCGGAAGTTGTGATGCTGCTTAATAATGTGCGCCTGGTTGCAAGAGCTCGTTCCCGTGGCAATGATCTCTTTAAATCAGAAAGGTTCACAGAAGCATGCGCAGCATATGGCGAAGGTCTTAAGCTTGACCCTTCAAATTCAGTTCTCTATTGCAACAGGGCAGCGTGTTGGTTTAAACTTGGGATGTGGGAGCGATCTATTGAAGACTGTAATCAAGCATTACACATCCAACCAACTTACACGAAAGCGCTCCTTCGAAGGGCTGCCTCAAACAGTAAGGTAAGTTGCCTTATCCTGGGATGCTGCAATAATTATCATATGTGCAATCAGCAGTTTGGTTTCTAACTTTGTTTTGGGTTTGCTGCAGCTTGAAAGGTGGGAAGAGGCTGTTGGAGATTATGAAGTTATAAGGAGGGAACTTCCAGATGACAATGAAGTTGCTGAGTCTCTATTTCATGCTCAAGTTGCATTGAAGAAATCCCGTGGAGAAGAAGTTCATAATATGAAGTTTGGTGGCGATGTTGAGGAAGTCTTTAGCGTCGATCAGTTCAGAGCTGCCTTATCCTTTCCAGGTTTGGTTTGGTTTGGTTAAACATCAATATTTTTAATGGATCTTCATCTGCTTAGTTCTTCAAAAATCTTTATTGCCTTGAATGTGATTTTTGAAATATTGAACTCCAAATTACAGGCATCACCTTGGTTCATTTCAAAGCAGCATCTGATTTGCAATGCAAGCAAATATCACCAATTGTGGATGCCCTTTGTCGCCGGTACCCTTCCATCAATTTTCTCGAGGTAAATGACTCGCTTCATTTCAATACTGTCAATTTTTATTAGACCCATCCCAACAAACAACTGTCTTCTTAGGAAGAAAGTAATGAGAGATGAATTCAATGCTATGCTATGGCTTTCTTCTTATCATCTAATTCTTTTCTCTGTCAATAAAGGTGAATATCGAAGAAAGTCCCGCAATCGCAAATACCGAAAATGTGAGGATTGTACCAACATTCAAGTTTTACAAAAGCGGCAATCGAGTTAAAGAGATCATATCTCCAACTCGTGAAGTTTTGGAGCACTCAGTGAGGTATTATAGCTTATAGAATTCCGGACTGTATGCTACTTGCTCCTGTGCTGTTTACTTCTAGCAATCTCCTCTTCCTACCTGAAGTCCCCTGTTTAAAAGAAATATCGCCAAAGTCCCTCGTACCCTATAAGGAATTACCAGATAACTGTGATAATAGAACCTCATAATAATCCCCCATTAGCCAGCCAATGCCAATGGAAGCCAGAGAGATAGTTTAGTTCATTTTTGGAGTTTTTATTTATTCATTCATTCCTCATTAATCTCTGGTTCCATCTTTTCCTCCCATCTCCTTTTGTTACATATCATTCTTCATTTAGTTTCCTAGTCAGTCAGTCCCATTCACTGTTGTATCGCCCGTTAAATCTTAACGAGAAAAGGACGAGTAAGTAGAATTGTTTTAATCAGCTACATTTTGGAAAGGGGGAGGAGAAAGATCTGTACATGTATATATGATATATACAAGAATCAAAAAATGGAAGAGGGGTGGATGGATGTATGTATGATGGGTTTCTCATGGGGTTAGTGAAAAGAAGGGTGAATACATTGTTACCATCATTGTTAGTTCTGTTGTTGAAACATTTTCATTTAATAATAATAAAAAAGATAGATCTTCATTTTCATTTTTCTTAACCCAAATATTCTTCCACTGTCTCTGCTAAAATGATGAACCAAAAAGCATGTTGATTGATGTCTTATTTCTTTTTTCACAAATGGGGCTCTTTTTTATTTCATTTAATGCTGTGAAAAAAGAAAGAAAGAAATTATTATTGGTCTTTTTCTTGGAATGGGAATGGCAGTGGCAAAGGGGAGAAGTTGGTTTTCTTAAAGAGGAGTGTGTTTGGTAGTTGGTTCTATTTATTGCCCTTTTAAAAGTAGATTGTCCTTCAAAGCAAAGAAGTTAGAAAGTTGGGCCACCTCTTAACCAAAAAAAAACCATTTTATTTGTTTAATTTTATTTCCTCATCACTTTATGTCAACTTCCTATAAAATGCAATTATTTTCAAGTGTAAAGTTGACTTAATGTCCTCAATTAAGGAAGAAAGTTATGCTGCTGATGATGATTTGACTAATTGCATACATTTGAGCTGTTTCCATGGATGATTATTTTAATCATTGAATAATTTAAATGGTGTAGTATCGGTATTCTGTTTTATAAATTTGAAGATTGAGTCTCTTCTCCCTCGATTTGATGTAATATTTAAAAGGAAAAAAATAAATTTACATCCTGAATCAATTTAAACTCTGAACTTTCAATGTAATCAATTTACACTTTGAATTTTAATAAATGAATCAATTTACATCATTTATTAGTAAATTTACTATTATTTCTTGAATTTTTTAGTTAGATGTAAACGATTTTATATCTAAATATAGTTAATTTTTTTAAAAAAATTAATTTTATATTTGTGTTAAATATTTTTTATGGCTAAATTTAACCATTTTGAAGTCGGGTTTGGACATTTTTCTACCATTTAAATTGGTAACTAGGTTTTGAGTTTTTTCATAGTTGAGATTGAGCGTTCTTATTTTTATCTTTCGTTGATTTAGTAATTGGATTTTGATTAATTTTATAGTTTTATTATTATGTGAGTTTAAATTGATTCACTTGAAAAAATTCAGGATGTAAATTGATTCAATTAAAAGTTAGGTTTAAATTGACACAACAACATATAAAGTTCATGGCGTAAATTAATTTTTTCCCTATTTAAAAAAATATAAAGATTAGTTTAAGATGGTGAGGTTATCACATGTGGGTATAGAGAAAGCATTCTCACAGTCCCACCTAACTATTTAAAAATGCCTAAAAAAAAGTGCAGTTGGACTGTTTATTGTCTTGCCTCATGTGAATGGTGGCTGTTGCTTTCTTTTGGCTGATTGATTGATTATTATTATTATTATTTTATTAATTCTCCATTTTCACATCACATTTTTTTGTCCACCAATTTGTTATTTCTTCTGAAAACAGACCCCCCAAGAACCTCTGTTTGGATAAGAAGTCACCTCAACCAAACTCATTTAATTTTGAAGTTGTTGAGTTATAATAAATGGTTTTTTTTAGCTTTTTTATATAATAAGAGGTTTTCTTTGTAATGTTAGTTATACTTATTTCTGGTTGTGAGGCTAGGGAGAGGATGAAAAATGAGGATCAGATTTGAAAGATTAAAGATTGTAAAACTTAAGTAATTTGATATAAGAAAAGAACAGAGAATTTTGGGACTAAATTTAGATTTTTAAAAATGGATATGAATCGAAATAAAAAGTAAGTTTAAATCAACGAACTATGAGTTGATCTTGTGGTCAAAGAGTTCCTTAAATATTCAGGTCAATGAGTTCAAATCATGTGTGACCACATATCTAAGATATTATCTTATGAGTTTCTCAACGTTAAATATTGTAGAGTTTGTGGTTGTCTCTTGAGAATAGTTGAGATGTGCTCAAGTTAATTTGAACACTCATACATATAAGTTTAATTTGTATGTGATGTAAAAGTTTAATAGCAATAGTTTTTATATAAAATTCAGAGATCAAAATATAGTATTTAAAAACATAAAAACGAAGTTGTAAAATACTAAAAAGTTGAAGTATAAATAGTATTTAAATATAAAAAATAATAAATAAAGATTAAAAGTGATTGGATTAGATATTATTTTGGACGGCGGTGATGAGTGGTGGTTTAAGCTTATACTATATATAGCAAGCAAACCATAACCACCAAAAATCGACATGTCGTATTGGCCACGGCATTTTTAAGGCTCACCTGACGTGGCATGGCGACAATAAAAACAAAAAGTCTCTCATTTGAGAGCGCGTGGGTGATGAGCGACTTGGAATCAGAAAACTTACGACAAATAAAGGTCAAGAAACAGTGATGTGATATCCAACGTCGGTGGGGTCGCGTGTTGGAAAACTTGCGGATACGATGCGCCACGTAGATATTATCCCATCCCAGATTTCGTTACTGATTTAATTTTATAAAATAATTTTTTATATAATATATTTACTACTCTCTAAAATCTGATTAAATTATTCATAATTATAATTTTTTTCTTAAGAATCTAAAAATTCACAAAATCAGCTTCATGCCGAGGGATATCACTAGCACTTCTCTCATGGCTTTATCTAAAAAATTACTCAATCAATTTGAGGGTAAAAATTAAACGGAAAATTTTATTGGGTAGCAAAATTTTATGTAATATTTATAAATATAACATTTTTAAAAAGTATTTATAAATATAGCAGTTTTTTTAAAAACTTTCATTCATGTGTATTAGAGAAATCGGTGATAACTTATAAGATAATCAGTGATAATTATTAGGTAATCAGTGATTCATGTATAAAACATCAGGAAATCAGTAAAATCAATTATTACTTGTGAGTAGGGATGGCAACGGGGCGGGGCGGGGTCGGGGATGCACTTCCCATCCCCTAACCAGCGAGGATTTTTAATCCCCATACCCTACCCTATCCCCTAATAAAAAAATCGGGGTCGGGTTAGGGGATTCCCCATTAGGGGATTGGGTTCCCCGCGGGGAAAATTCCAGTTTTACATTTTAATTCTTATTTAAAAATGAAATATTAAAATGAAATAAACATTTAAAAAATACAACTTTAAGTAAAAAAGAAAACATAATACTAACCATTTTATATTGTATTAGTTAATATAATCATATTTCACATATACTTTTCAATAAATAAATATAAAAGTAAACAAAATATATAAGATATTCTTTAAAAATTGGGTTCGGGTTCGAGTTCGAGGTCAGGGACGGGGGACGTATTCCCATACCCTTACCATATAACAAATTGGGGGGGAATTTCTCACCCTAACCCTTGCCCTATAAAACGGGGATTCCCCGCCCCTATAGGGTCAGGGCCCCGCAGGACCCCTAACCCGCGGGGAATTTTGCCATCCCTACTTGTGAGAAAATCACTGATTACTCATGCAAAACTAGTGACAATTTTGTAATCGTTTTGGCGCGAATTTGAGTTTTTTTTACTATTTTTGCAAATAAGTTTTTTTACTGCTATTTTTACAAATATTGGACATAATTTTGCTATTTTTGTAAGAGCCCCAAAATAAATAAGGTTATTTATAATTTTAAATTATATTTTTTTGAATTATAAACTTATAACACTTTACTCTTTATTATTAACAACAAATCAATTATTTAAATGATAAATTACAAATAACACCTCTATGGTATCGGTCAATTTCAAGAATATCCCTGTAGTTTAAAAATGAAGTTTCAAATTATGCCAATAAGACTCTCCCCTCTAATATTGTAAACATTTTTTTTTAGCCATAACTTCTTTTGAACTCTGATTTGGATGATTTAAGATGTTTTGGAATCCTCATTTCAATCTCTATGTTATGTTCACTTGAAAACTTCTAAATCATTAGTAAACAAAGAGGTTAATGGCTTCAATCATACCTAATATTTTGATGATGATAAACTCTTTTATTTATTAAGGATTTTGAAGTTACTAGAATGTAGAGCTCAAAATGAAGATCTCAAAACATCTTGAATCATTTAAATCAAAGTTCAAACGAAAGAGTTACGGCTAAAAGAACGATTACATCATTTGAGGAGAGAGATCTTATTGACATAATTTGTAGCAGTGGCGAGACCACTAAGGAGCTCGCCCCCCCCCAATTTTCAAAATTTTAATTTTATATGTATATTTTTATATAATTTTTAATTTTGCCCTCCCAAAAATTTGATGTTTGCCCCTTATTTATACAATATTTAAGATATTTTAATCTTTTAAAAAACAAATTTTCTTTATTATCCCACATTTAGGTTTGTCACTATTAAATTTCCTCTCTTAATCTTTATCCAATTTATTGTTCATTAATGTGAGTTTTTATGGTTTAAATATATATATATATATATATATATATATATATATATATATATATATATATATATATATATATATATATATATATATATATATATAGGATAATTGGTGATTTTTCTTGCTAATTTTGTTGCAACCATATATGAGTTATACAATGTATTATTTATTGTTAAGTTTAATAAAATATTTTTTTTTTTTAAATAAATACGTTTTTTTTACTTCTATATTTTTTTAATATTGTAATTATGTAGTGATGATTTTATGTTCAACATTTATAAATACTTTAATTCATATTTATTAACTTAGAAGTGAGTGTAATTTTTTGTTTATAAATGGTTTATTTTTTCTAAATTATAAATAATAATGTCTCTTCAGTGATATCCAAATTTTATTAATAACTATATAGTTTCATGTCATGAGCTTCATAATTGTTATAATTTTATTATTTCTTACTTGTACTTTTAGTTAAATATTTCAAACTTGTTAATTATTATATAAAATTAGTTAAACATCTCTATGATACACAATAAAAATAATTTTGATTGTGATTCTTATTATTAGATTAAAAAAACATTTGAAATGAAAATTAATCTCAATGATTTTTTTTTGAGATATTACATCAAATTGGGGGAGGGGGGACTCGAACTTTCGACCTCATGGGAAGGGAGTAGGTGCCTAACCATTTGAGCTATGCTCGTGTTGGCTAATCTCAATGATTTGATAGATTAATATATATTTTTTAATATACTAAGAAATTATTTTAAAATT
The DNA here is from genome assembly GCA_028015215.1 of Gynostemma pentaphyllum. NCBI lineage: Eukaryota > Viridiplantae > Streptophyta > Magnoliopsida > Cucurbitales > Cucurbitaceae > Gynostemma > Gynostemma pentaphyllum. Next base: position 15,613,595 of record CM051353.1, on the reverse strand, counting down.
TGTCTCTATTTGGAAGACATGTATACTTTTATAATTAACATAATTTCTAGCAGATTTTTTTATCCATTTTATAACTTTATATTAGGCACAAGTCAAAATCTAAAAATCTAACTTTATATTAATTTGTAATATAATATATCGAAACCGGCGTGGAGTTGACATTTTATACAGTCCTTTCTTTATATAGATTTTTGCCCCCCAGAAAAAAAAATTCTAGCCTCGCCACTGATTTGTAGCTATAGAAGTGTGATTTATTATTGTGACGACCCGTTACTTTTAAATAAATTAAATCAGAGAAAACAACGAAAGTATTTTATTTTAAGAAAAATTGGTGTGGTTATGTTTGAAAGTTGGCTAGCCAAAAACCTGTTTACATTCTAATTTTTCAAATCTAATAAAATCACATGGACTTTAAGTCCCAATCAGGAGTTCAAATATTTCATATCATAAAAACCACATCAAAAGCTCTTATGAGCTAAATACAACATATACATCATCAAAGTCTTTGAAATTCACAAAATAATTACATAGACTTTACAACAACGAGTTCATCTCGAGGTCAACATCCCTCGATCACGCAGCACCATCTCCCCTTCCACGGACTATAACAAGGGCATTACCTGAAATTTTTGTAATATCATGAGCTAACAACTTAAGCCCAGTGAGAATAATAAGCATAAAAAGTAAAGATAGACCTCAAACTCGCATTTCGATTTGTGTCTAATTAATCTGATACAAATCACTCCTAAAGTCCTTCAACTCTAGGTAAATTCATTCTATATTCTCTAAAAAGATGTTATTACTAACTCTCGTAATCAATCCTCATCCAACTACTTGTTATGACATAAATAAGAATAATAAATAAAACTTTGATTAAATATAACATCTCGATTCTCTTTCTCATCTATCATATGCATAAAAGTAATGAGTACATTCCATAGGATACGCATTCGCCATTTATGCATGAAATGAAGGTAATGTGGATTTTCACATACTATCCACCCTTATCCTTATGTATGAAGTAGTGTGGACTTTTCCTGTAGTATCCACCAAAACTTATGTATGGAAGTAGTGTGGACTTTTCCCGTAGTATCCACCAAAACTTATGCATGGAAGTAGTGTGGACTTTTCCCGTAGTATCCACCAAAACTTATGCATGGAAGTAGTGTGGACTTTTCCCGTAGTATCCACCAAAACTTATGCATGGAAGTAGTGTGGACTTTTCTCATATTATCCACCAAAACTTATGCATGCAAATAGTGTGGACTTTTCTCATATTCCACCTTTAACCTTTCGTTTTTCTTTCTCACTTTCTTTTCTTTTCAATGATGCGAGATGTTATGCATATGCTTGCAAAAGTAAATAAGTAAATGTAAATGATAAAGTAATGAAACATGCATAAAGTAAAGGAGCAAAAAGTAAAGACATAAAGTAAAGGGCATAAGTAAAATAGATAGTAATCTCGGACGAACGATAAGTCGATCGAACTCCAGTACATTAAAACAAGTAAATCCTATCTTAAACGATTAACCTATACCTTCCAGGATTTTAAACTTCCAATAGCAATCCGAGGTTCTATTAACCGTTCTAAATACAAGTTGGATCTTTTAACTTCCAATGATCCAACCTAAGCTTCGAAACGAATCTAACTTAGAATCTTCTAAGATTCAATACTTTCCTCGAGAACTCCTAAGTTCTCACTTAAAGGATCAACTTCTAATCCTAAGGGCACTAACTCACATCCCTCTAATCTTAGATTCGGATTCTAGTCTTAGTTTCAATTCTTCAAACATCACACTTATTCGATTTCTATAAATACTTTAAATCCTAACTATTCTCACCTTAAATAAAAGATGACTTTGCTCCTAAATCCGAAGGAGCGATCAAGCGAGCGGTTCGAAAACACCTACAATTAAATTATATCACACAATTAATAATTTACCAACTATCGATCACACATCAACTAAACGTTCAAAATAACGAAAAACTCAACAAACCCCCCCCCCCCCCAAGAGGCCCACGGCCCTATCAAGAAAATTGGGTCTCGGGTTTGGTTTTCCGGCTTTTAGGCAATCTAAAAGTGTTTCGAGTTGGTTTTATGCAAATTCGATATTCCCGATTTCAATGGGTATCGATAATTAGGGTTTTTGAACATTAAGCCCTTTCCCGAATTGAATTTAAATAAGCATTATTTCATTAAATTCTAACCCAAAATCAAACCCAAAAGGGTAAATTTCAAACGGGAAGAGTTTCGACTGAAACTCGGTTTTAGGGTTAAGGGATTGTTTCCAAAAACACTTAAAACAACTCCCGTATTAACAAACACCGAGTTCTACAACACGAAATCGAAGGAAATAAAAGAAAACTCCATTAAAACACTATTTGGAGCTTAGGGTTTCAAGAGAAACTTACCGAGAACTCCGTATAACACGAGTGGCAAGTACGATGGTTGGTTGGAAAAGGATCGTAGGACCGATACCTTTCCAATGGAACGAGAATCAAGTCGATTCGTCGAGAAACGAACGAAAATCAATTTTCTCTTTTTCTTCTTTGAAGCTCACGGGTGGGAAGGGAAAAATGGACAACTTTTTGGTCAATTTTTGGAATCAAGGTAATTTAAAGAAGATTGGTGAATAGTGTTTAGATATTTAGGAATTTTGGAAATGACGGATACGTCCTTTTATGACTTTTGACTTATAATTCAAAACTCGAACTTCTTAACTATCCCAATGGTGATTAATAATTATTAATTGGCCCGTTAATAATTATTAATACTATTATAACGTATTTAAATAAATAGAGCCATTAAAATGACTTAAAACGAAATAAACTACTAAATTCTAATTTACTGATAAATAAATGAACTTTAATTACTTAAATTAAAATAAAATAAATAATTTTTTTTTATCACAAAATAACGGGACGTTACAATTATTTTTAAAACTATAGAGGTTGTTCATAAATTCAACCGAAACCACATTGGTTTTATTTACAATTTACTCTTATTTAAATAAGGTAGTTGGTTTAATTTATTTGTTTGTTTTCTCGCACGGTCCTTTGTCATTGGTTTCATGTCATTTCATTAGTCACATTTACACTTGATAATAAATTAGAGGATAATATAGGATTTCTAATGGAGTGACGATTGCTTTAAGTTAAAATATTTAATCAATACAAAAAATTCCATTTTGGTATTTGTAACATTTTGGTTTTCATTTCATAATTGTTTGGTAATAGTTTAGTCTTCCGTACTTTTGAAATGTAATAATTAAATCAATGGTATCAATAATAACATTACAATCGAGATCTATGAAATGAGAAATAAAATAGGATCCACAAACAAGTTTTAAACAGAGCTCAAGAAATATATTATCCGACCATATTTCAATTTAGTTTATAAATCTATTCGTGTTTAAGAGATCTATATTTAATTTATTTCATTTGATTTTATGAGTATGCTTCTTCATATGACATTTTATTGTAAAAGACTTGATTATTATATTTTTTGTAAGTTTAAGAACTAAATTAAATAAATAATTAAAATATCATGAGAGTCAAATAGTAAATATATAGTTCCTGCTTAATTTATGAAATGAGAATAAAGAAGAATAATATAAAATCAATCGAAATGAAAAATTATGTACCAAAATAAAAATCTTACTATTTTGTTTACTATATTTTAGAGAATCGAAATGGAAATAATTACCATTAAATTTTGTTTACTATGATAAGAAATGTGAATCAAAATTATAATTCATGTGTGACCAAAAAAATAGAGATAAAAAAAAATAGCAAAAATTTAAGAATGATGAGATTGATTGACTTTTTACTGATTCCAAATTTTAGTTGGGTCCCACATTTTTATTACATTATATAAAAATGGTAAACATTGATGTTTGGAATACGGGTGATTGGGTGGGGTAGGCTTCAATAGCCTATCTCATGTTTGTTAGATGGATTTTGAAACCCTGAGTTTAATCTATTAAATCCATGGATTTTAAATAATAGTGTTGGTGGGCTAGCTAATCCCTCATAAAATAATTAAACAGCACAAAACTCAAACTAAAACCACCTACCTAAATAAAGGTTATATAAATCTAGGTTTATGAAACTCATACCCCCTAAACATCCAAACACTACAAAAAGACGTAGTTCTACCGACGCCTAATTTAATGTCGGTATTACTACCTTCATCGCCGTCGGTAATACTAAAAAATAGTAAAGCTGACGTCGCACCGACATCACGGCTGACGTTGGACTACTGTCGACGTGAATTGCCGACGTGAAGAGGTTTATTACCGACATAGAGCAATGTCGGTAGTAATAAACCATCTTATAGTAAAACATAGACTATCTAAATCTAGGCTTCACAACCGCAGAATACCAAAACTTTCTCCAAGTTACTCCTCTTCAACCAAACACCCCCTATGCGGATGTGAAGTTTATCTATTCCCATTCATAATGAATGAGTTTTAATTTTGTATTCTAATCAATGAGAGACCATCAAATACTCCTCACCAAAGCCTTATAATTACTAGGTCATTATGGATATTTTAAATTCTTGTTTTTATCTTTACAAGCTACTTTAATTTATGAAAAACGTAAAACCTCCCAGATTTTTTTAAAACAATTCTGCAACTCGAATATAATTTTACCCTATTAATTTTTTTTAGATATTACATCAAATTAGAGGGGAGACACATTCAACTTTATGGGACGAGAATTTATGTCTAACCAGTTGAACTATGTTTAGATTAACGAATTTACTCTAGTAATTGTTTCTACTCAATAACTTTATATTATACTACTAGACCTCAATTCATTAACTATATTAATGGATATCCACCAATTATTATATCTTAAAGTATGTTACTTCAACATATTTTTCTAATATTTAAAAGTTACTCTTTATAAATAAGAGGGGAGAGTTCAACAGTTCATAAAATCTCATTCCTCATTCTCTTTATTAACAATTGTTAAAAGAAGTCTGTTGATAAAGCGGTCAAAAAAGTGAAAGTAAATGAAAAGAGACTTTGGGGCAACATTTGTCTTCGTCTGAAATCAACAAACTAAAATTTGGAAAATTAAAAAAAAAATGGAAAAAAAAGTAGCCGTTATGTAGATGTGTGGGGGACTATTGTAATTTATAATATTGTAATATTTTTAATGGAAACTATATATTGTGATTTTTTTAATATAAATATTGGGTAGAGTTTGAACCACTCTATTGAGAGTGAAAATATATGCTAATGATTAATGGGCTATGACCAGGTTGACAACTATATATTGTGATTTTAGTGCGACGATTAGCTTTTTAATGTATTTCAGAACCAATATTACATATTCTTTATTTCCAAAAAATTTATTCTAAACAATAACAGAAGGATAATATCCATTTAAAATTTATTATTAATTTTAGAGTAACTCAAAAGATTATTAGGTTGAGTTTGAGATGACTATTGAGACATTTTTAGTAAAATGTTATTAAAGAAAACAACACTAATTAAATGTTTCTAATTATTTTTAAAAATTTCAAAAATTATTTTATAATATAACCAAACATCATATAAAAATTTAAAAGTATTTTTGTTAATTAAAAAACACTTCAAGAGTTATTCCAAACTCACTGGGGTGATTTTATAGATAGTTCTCTCTCTCTATAGTCTAAATCATGTCTCATATTCGTTAAGACTCATATTAAAAAATTAGGAATAAGAGTAGAGATTCTCCCCCCTACTCAAGGTTGACAATCTCTAATTACACATCAATATTTATCAGTTTAGTTTTATTATTTAACTTATTATTGGGGCGGGGAAGTTATTTTGTAAATATAATATTTTTGAAATGCATTAGGAAAAACTTCGAGTATGATATAAATACAGAATTAAGAATAGTAATGATCGCTATATTAAATCATAGATCCAATATTTTTATTTTGAAAAAAATGATTTGGGAATTTAATCATATTAATGATATAGTTTTTGAAACCACATATATGGATCAACTATAAGTTTTTGTATTGACAAATAGTTTTTTCTTCTTCTCTATATTGAGTTATTCTTTATAAATCTCTCTTGGAGCAAAAACTATTGAGAAAAAGAAAAGAAAAGTAAAAAGGTCACAAAATGTTATCAAAATTATTTTGTAAGAAAAGGTCAATTAACTATGGGCTTGGCAAAAGTAGAGGAGAAATGGGCCAAACAAAAATGGACTTGAACAATTCTGAGCTAGGGCCACCCTATTGAAAGAAAATATCATGTTTTAATATTTAGACACGTGAAATATAGGATTTGGAATATGACTTCTTAAAGTGCAACAGAAATAAACACAAAACCCGATTAACAACGACGATTGATAAAATAAATTATCAATAAACTTGTTTTTTTTAACCACAACCTAAATTCTTCTTTTACAGAGATTACTGTGAGGGATTGAGAGATGAAAAAATACAGAGATTTTTTTTTTCTTTATGTTAATTGATACTCTACCAAATGGTCAGAGACCACTTTTAACGTATTGGTTGTGCAGTTACTAAAATCGTCTATAAAATCAAGCAATTATTAGTATTTGCCTTCATAAAAACAATAGTAAGTAGTGCATCCCATTGTGTTTTTTTTTTTTTTTATATTTGATAATAAATATACTAATCCAGATATTAAAGAGAGATGTCTAGAAAATATTTGATTAAATGGGAGTACCATGAACCGGAAGTATCTCTATTAATGGTGGTTATTTATAAGTATACTTTTAACTTTGGGTAAAATACCATTTTACTCCTTGAACTTTCACTCTGCAGGTTTCATTTTCGTCTATAAACTTTCAAAAGTTTCATTTTTCGTCCCTGAACTTTACAATTCATTTCGTTTTAGTCCTTTTGTCTTTGTTTTTCTTTCTAGGACACTATCAGATGGTTATGTGACATGTAATTGATGATGTGACATTATATAAATATACAATAAGGTTAAATGACGTGGAAAAACGAATATATAGTGAGGTTTAAGACTGGAATTATGGAGAAACATATGAAATTAACCTCACTGCATATTCATTTTTCCTTGGTATTTAACTTCACAATATATTTCTATAATGTCACATCATCAATTACATACCACACAAGCCCTCCATTAGTGTCCTAGACGGAAAAACAAAAACATAAACACCAAAACGAAACAAATCATAAAGTTCAGGGACGAAAAACGTAACTTTTAAAAGTTTAGGGACGAAAATGAAACCTGAGTGAAAGTTCAGAAAACAAAATGATATTTTACCCTTAACTTTATTTAAGTATGTTAAAATTTTTATAAGAATTGATAAATATCATTGAAAAAATTAAATTGTTTTGATTTGTCCAAACTCACTTTTTAAGTTATTGAACAACCACAAAGAACCTTTCGGTCGATGAGATTAAATGCTTTTAATTTTAAATATTTACAGATTTTTTTTAGTGCTTTTTAACTGAATATAAAAATTTTAAATAACAAATTTATGATTTTTTTTTCATTTAGTCAATAAATTATACTGAAGAAATGATTTTTTTTTCCTTTCCACTTAGTCAATATCCAAAAGTAATCGTAAAAAATGTCTTTTATTTGATTTTTTAAATGAAAGGCTGATCTTTTCATGTTAATATTCTTAGAATTTTCAATAATTTCACAACTAAAATATTAACAAAGACAGAAAGGAAAGTTCAAGAAACTCTTGAAAGCCCTAGTTTTGCTACATATGGACATTTCTTGCAGCCAATATGGACAGATCTTTTGGAAAAGTTTTAGTCTTTTAGTTTTTAAAATAATAAATTAATTGTCAACATATAATTTTTAAAAAAGAAATAATTTTTAAAAAAAAATTCATGAATTGCTATTAAGGTGATCTAGTGATAATTACTAGTTTAAAATATTCATCTCTAAATGAAGATGAGAGTCTTAATCTCCCAATCTTACTTAAAAAATTATCTCAAATGGCATGTTTTTTATACTAATTTTTGAAATGTCCAAATTTTAATAGTTTATTTAAATATTTTATTATTTTTCAATGAATTTATTAGTTTTTGACCATTTTTAAATTCAATAATATGGAACTACAATTTAGGTAATTTTTATAAATTCTTACATTTCAGTAATTAATATGCATAAAAATGCTATCTAACTAGAAAAATAAATTCTATCAGTCAATTTATAATAATAATAATAATCCATTCATACAATAATCATTGATTAACGTAGATATTGAAGTGCTTATAAATTTAGCAGATGTGTAATTAATTTTTAAAACTATTATTTTAATAATATTTTATCTCAATTTTTTTTGCTAGATTTGTAATTAACTCCCAATCAATTTCTGATATTTAGGACTTTGAATTTACTGCAGAATTCAAAAAATTAAATGTAATAATAAAGATTAGAGGATCAACCTACTAATGAAATGATCCAGAAACAGCACCAAAAAGCAATCACTAAACATCAACAATATTTAGATATCATTAATTAACTATTACAAAAGCATTATTAGCAGTGTTGATTGTGATTATGGAAGATATTGCACATAGTGCCAAATCAGACAAATTAATTAATAATCAAAGGTCTTTCAAAAAAAGAATAATATCCAATCATAACTCAACACGTGGCGGCATCAGAAAGTTTAGTCGGTGGTGTTAGTATTGTCATTGGCCATTAATTGTTAATTAATCAAATAATTTATAAATTAAGGTGGTAATTATTTAGTCTATTGTTCTATCATTGCAATATAAAAGATGGGGCTTTTATGTTCAACCACCTCATTGATTAAAAACATACAAAAACATATGAATATGTGTATTAAACTATCACCTAGTTAAAATGAAAATTAGTTTAAACTATTTATAAATATGTTTAAGAATTAATCAATTTTTCTCTCTCCATTTTTTATAGTCATTTTCTCACACGTGTGGGTTCATACTTTGATAAAAAAAAAATTCAATATTTGTTTTTGCTCAAAGTGAAAATGAATGTGATTTTTTTTTATAAAGATTTTATGTTATGGTTTAAATATTTTACTTGTTTATTGATAAATCCTTTAAGTGATAAAATTTTATAAACTAGAATCATATTTTTAAAAATCTATTTTATACTTTTGAAATTCTGCCATGTGTTGTTTTCGAAGGTGTATGTGAAAAACTAAATTGAAATCATTATTAATTTTTTAAAAATAAAATAAAAATAAAACTAAAAAATTATATTATTTTAATGCATTCCTAACCATTCACCATAAAAGAATAACACAACTCATGTACATAACCTGCAAATTCTTATGATTGAAGTTTCAGACAAAGATGATTAGCTAGGTATTATAGATCATTTTTTTTTCTCCTCATGTTTGAAAGTCATTATAAATATTCTAAGAGAACCCTCCTTTAAACAACATAAAAACACCCTTATTTATCTTTAAATCTTTTTCAATAGTAACTTAACCCTTTTGAATTCATACATATATATATTATGATACTTTTCACCATTACACATATTATAAAAAACAAAAAAATCCTCACCGTTCACATCGTTTTATAAATACCACGTGTTGAGTTTTCATTAACAGATAGACATTCATCGATTAATTTATAAATAGTACTTACACATTTATTTATGAATATGAGTTCATACTCATCTTAATATTTATTATGTTTTTATTGGACTAAACATAAATAAATATATTCCATAAATAAATGTGGATTCTACTACCATAAAAATATGACACGTAAGAAAGTGAATATGAGTTCATACTCATTGATGTGCAAGGATTATCCTAAATATATTACCATAACTACACTAATTAGACATGATAATGATTGATTTGAAACAATGGAATCCTAATTATTATAACATGAGAAATATTGTTGTCACAAAAAAGAATTGATTAATACTAATATAGTACAATTAAAAAGATAAAGAGTGTGAAGAGGAAGAAAAGATGAAACAAAAAAAGCACTTACCATTTGGACCATACCATGTCTCCTCACAATCCCCCACGATATGATCTTCATTTTCTTGTCTTCCTCCATTTCAATTTCAATTTCAATTTTCATTTCTTTTTCTCTCTGATCAATCTCTATAGTTTTGAAACCATTGTTCTATTTCCCATGTCAAGCAGCAAAGGGAAAGATGTAGCTGAAGGATCATCAAGATCTTCGACTAATTCCGTAATGGCAGGCGACGATCAGCAGCCGCAACCGGCTCCTGTGAGCCGCTACGAGTCACAGAAACGGCGAGATTGGTACACTTTTGGGCAGTACTTGAGGAATCAGAGGCCTCCATTGGCTATTTCACAGTGCAATTCAAATCATGTTTTGGATTTCCTTCGTTACCTTGATCAGTTTGGGAAGACTAAAGTGCACTTACAAGGTTGTGTGTTTTTCGGTCAGCCGGAGCCACCGGGGCCATGCACTTGCCCTCTACGACAAGCTTGGGGTAGTCTTGACGCTCTTATCGGCCGCCTTCGAGCTGCGTACGAAGAGAACGGAGGGTCTACGGAGACGAATCCATTTGCGAGCGCAGCTATTAGGGTTTATCTGAGAGAAGTGAGGGATAGTCAGTCAAAGGCGAGGGGAATTCCATATAAGAAGAAGAAGAAAAAGAAGAATCCAACTAACATAGATGAAAGCAATTCAACTTTGGCTATGCAGTAACCCCTCTTGGTTTTCCTAAATGACAAGATGGTAATTATCTTCTTCTTCTTTTTATTTATTTTTCTTTTTTATAATTTTGTATTCTAGAGACATAGACAAGTGATTTAACCTAGTTTTGACGTTTGACATTATGCCACATTTTTAACCTTTTTTTTTTTTTTTTGAAAAAGATAAGAGGATTTGAAGTTTGAATGATGCCTTTTGATTTAAAATAATATTAGGGTGGATCATATTTCATATATTTTAAGTTCAAAATCAATTGAGATAACTAGTTTTTTATATTCTTCTATCTCCTAAATTAATCTTAATGCAGCTAATCTAAATGTAGCTTAAGTGAATTAGACATAAGTACTCTCTCCTTATGAGGTTGAACGTTTGAGTGTTCCCTCTTCTAATTTGATTTAATATATAAAAAAAAAAAATACAGAGTTCGGAAATTCTATAAGTTCATTTTTTTTTATATAAATTTATATATAAAATTAAATTAGAGATTAAATATAACCAACAATTGAATGCAATATTTTTAAAAGCAAATTGTCTTCAATAACTAGCATAGATGGTAAACCCTACACCAATGACTACAAAACCCTGAATTTCTTATATCGTAGATAGCTAGATTATTGTTAATTAATTTCTCTAGCCTCTAGGATCAATATAATTAGAGGCTCAATAACAATGATTACAAATTAGCTTTTTCTTGATAACCTTTTTCTTTTCTAAGGAAAGAAACCTCAAACCGTTTTTACCATTTGCATTAGATGCTGATATATCCAATAATCCAATCACTTTATGTATTTTGATACTTATATATATGGAAACTTATATAACGTCACTATCACATTTAGACTCACTAACTCATAATTATTAGATTTACGACGCAGACTATTTTATACAATATGTAGAAGTAGGGATTCAGAAGTGTAAATAGGTAGAGTGAATACAAACTTTTAACATTAGACTAAAATCTTATTTACGTATTATTTAATAGTTATGAGATGTTGTGTCACATATAATAATCTCTATAGTTTAAAAAAAAATGGTTACTCTCACTGTATATTTTCTTTTTTCAGTGCCCTCAATAATTTTCAAGTCCAAGGATTGAAAAAAAACTTCATGTTTTTGGAGCTCTCAGTTGTAATGGATACTTGTCTCTAAACATTGGAATATTGCAAGTTTCTCGGAACTCGTTTTCCTTTCTATAGCAAGAAAGCATTTGTATTTTATTTGTTGTTCAAATGAGGAGTTGAGAGCAGCAGTTTCTCTGGAAGAGAGAAGACGATTGAACTTAGATTCAAGATGTGGTATGTTGGAAAAATGCTTTTCCTGTTTTTTTTTTTTTTGGTTTATTGTGAGTTGATTAATTATACATATTGAGCATGAATGATAAGTAATTTCATTGGGTTGAGATGTATGATTAAATTTATATTTATTCATTGGCTTAAGTTTTTGGATATAGTGGATGATTTAACATATTTAATATGGTATAGAGCAAAAGGTCTTGAGTTTGAACCTTTTAATGACATTTCCTCCTATTTCAATTCCCCATGTTTAGGTCTTGTGCAAATATCCAACCCACATGTGAGGGGGAGTGTTGAGATATATGATTAAATTTACCCCTACTCATTGACTTGAGTTTTTGGTTATAGTGAGTGATTTAACACATATTTAATACATTGTGTTAAAAGATCTTAATTTCGGGCAATTATTCAGGTCGGGACAATTATGGCTCTCCCACTCAACTGTTGATTTATATAAATGATGTTTTCTCTCCTATTAAAATTTACAGATTTTGATGATTGTAAAAGGAGAGTCATAGGAATGAAAAAATTCCCCGCGGATTAGGGGCCTCGCCCCTAGGGGCGAGAAATCCCCATTTTATTAGGGTTAAGGGGAAAATTTCCCCCGAATTTATTTTAGGGTATGGGGATGGGAATACATTCCTCGCCCTGCCCCCGAACCCGATATTCTAATAATATCTTATGTATTTTAGTTACTTTTATCTTTATTTATTGAAAAAAAATATATAATATGATTATGTTAACTAATAAATTATAAAATGTTTAGTATTATGTTTTCCTTTTGTCTTAAAAAATATATATTTTAAATATATATTTCATTTTTATACTCCTTTTTAAATAAGAATTATAATATAAAATAGGTAATTTCCCCTGCGAGAAACCCGATCCTCAAATAGGGAATCCCCGAACCCACCCCCGATTTTTTTATTAGGGGATAGGGTAGGGTATGGGGATTAAAAATCCCCGCAGGTTTGGCGATGAGAAATGCATTCTTGACCCCGCCCTGACCCCGTTACCATCCCTAGAGAATCACATCATGGTAAATTTTTGTATCTAATATAATTTTCTACAAAATGAGGGCTCTATTTTTAATTGGTAGCTTATTTCTAGCTTATGTGTATTAAGAGAATATCAGTTTATTTTTACAAATATGTAAGCAAATAACTTTTTATTTTATTTGTTTATCATTAAGAGGTCGTTTTTATCCTATTGTCTTAGATATCATGTAATATAAGATTATTGGCTATGGTAATTGCACATAGTGTAAGATTAAGATCTTCATTTTATAGTAATTATAAACGAGACTTTTATGCGTATGGAAGATTAAGGTGTTTGTTTTTCAGTTTATAATGGTGAGAATGTATTGGAATACAATTCTTCCAATAATGCTCTTGTTATAAGCTTTTTAATAATAAATTTTACATATTATTTTTATTAATATTTTTTTTATAAATTAATTTATTCATATAATTTTAATACTTCAATTAATTTATATTTTATCTATTTAAATTTATATACTAATTTGATACAAAATAATTTACTAAAGTGTCAAGAATAAATTTAAATAAATTTATTTATTTATCTTTTTTAATTAAAAAAAAACACAAAGATTGCTTTGCTTATTTGCAACCAATAAAGAAAAAATAAGTAGAAAAAATAAGTGGATTTTTTTTTTCAATAATTAGAATTAGAATTGAAGAGATAAGGTTATTTTAATAATTGAAGGGCAAAAAAGATAAAAATGTTAGTAATATGATATTGAAAAACTCATGAGTGGATGACACAATGAAAATGATTTAAGACCAATACAATTTAAGATACCCGATTATCTTTAATTATTGTAAAATGAACATTATAATTATGATACTAATGTGATTTGAAAGAAATAGCCTCTCAATTGATTATTCTTTTAAAAAAAATTTAGGTAAGACTAACAAAATATATATGTAATTCACTCAATAACTAACCCGATGTCCCACATTAAATATGATAGAAAATATAGTATGCAATTTGACCATCCTTTGGATTCCATTTAATTTAAACTTTTTTCGTGTTACTGATTTGCATTAATGGGTAAATCTTTAGCTCAAATCAAATTATGACACCTCGATTTGCTAAACATTGTAAAATTAAAGAAATCGACTTTCCACATCATATCACATCACATCCCAACGATAAATTATTATGCAGGCACAATAGGCCTCTTTGCTTGTTGCCCGCCACGTGTCCCTCATTTCCATGATGACATTAACAGAAACGGCTTATGATCGGCTGTCTGTCATGGATAATACAGTTTAGAGGAGCTTCTCCATCCTCTAATTTTCATTGGTCAATTGCAATTAAACATTATCACATTGAATAAATATGTGGGTCCCACTAACTTTTATAAACCAATAGAAACAAAACAAATATGAAAATATGAAGGAGCTCCTTCAAACTAGTATGGAGACAAGTATTTTCCATCTGTCATAGGGGTGTTTACGAGTCGGTTTGGGTCGGTTTTCATCTAATTTTTGGATCAAACCGATTTTTTGGGTTGTTCATATGCCTAACCCGAACAACCCGAATTCAAGAGATAACCCAACCCAACCCGACCATATGAAGGTAGGGTTGGGTCTTCGGGTTGGCCCTATGAACAATTTTCTTTTTTTTAAAAACATTAAAAAAAAAAAAGCAAAAACTTGTAAAAGCATTTTTTTTTAAGCAAAGTAAAAGTAAAAAAGAAAATAAGGTTGGTCTATTGAATAAAAATTAAAAGAAATATAGCAAAGTAAAAAAAATTATGAAAATTCTAAAATATTTAAAGTTTGGGTCGGTTTGGGTTGAACCGACTCTTAAAATTTTAAACCCGAGACCCAAAACCGAAAATTTGGTTCCACTAAAATATGAACCGAGGAGATCCGAAATAAAATGAACCCAACTTACTCGGTTTGGGTTGTGTAGGCCAGGTTCGTCGGGTTTTTTAAACACCCCTAGTTTGTCATGTGGGTTTATGAAATTATAGAATTATGGTAAATTTATGAATTAAAAAAGTAAAATGATATACTGCAGTAATTTAATAGAAATCTATGAATAAACCTGTAATCGGAACACGTTTTTTTTAAAAAAATGATCCATTTTTTACCTATCACATCTAGATAAATTATTTGAAAGAAATTCGGAGGGAAACCGAAATTAACAATTTCACTTTTTTTTGGCCACATCACACATAGTCATTAATAATGATAATAATGAAGTTTCTTACTAAAAAAAACCATTGATAGTCATAATAAAATTGTAAATCTAACAATAAAAACTTAAAAAAAAACGAATTAGGGTATAAAATTTATGCTTCATTTAATTAGTAAATTTAATTAATTATACAAGTTATAAGAATTTGAGATTTATTTATTGGAATTGATGCAACTTTAGCCCTCATGTTAGAAAGTTATGGGTTCCATGCCTACAAATTTTTTCTTTTGAAAATTGACATTATTAATTAGAAGGGAGTAACATCTAGATCTAACGCATTGGAATGTGAAGTTTAGTAATTTTAATAAAACTATTTTAATTAACAATGAGAACGGAAAAAAATATGTTCATTCCTTTTAAGTAAACATGGCCTTAATCAAACAACATAGTCAAAATTTTGAAATAAGAGTTGTTGGATGGGAATGAGTTTAATAACAAACTCATTTTGACACATTTTTTTTTTAAATGTTATATTATATAAGGGGAGGAGAAATTCAAATTTTAGACCTCAATAGAAAGTGAAGTCTGTTACCTAATAATTTGAGTTTTTCTCGCGTTAGCATCTCATTCCAATGTGTAATTTATACTTATTTTATTATTGATAATACCATCATTTTTCCCATATTCACCATTAATAATGATATCTTATTCCCACGAACTAACAACATTTTTCACTATTCATTCACATTCCTATCATAAAATATACACTTATAAATCAATGACATCTGCACCATTGAGAACTCATTCTTCCAAACCTTTTATCTCCACCCTTGAGATAATTTCCTTCCATACAAGAAGGACGAGAAACTAAACAATTACCAAAGTAATTTTAAGACAAAGGAGGTTCTTAAAGAGAGCTTGCATCAACATGAAAAATGATTCTATTTTTTTTCGTCTCTTAAACACTTAGACTTGGTTACATAAACACATAAATAAGCACATGTCAACGTAAAAGAAGATAAATTAAAAAACTACTTTTGATTCTTCTTATTGATATTTTGCTTATTCAAAAAACCAATTGCTTGAGTTTTTTCAGGGTTTGGCCATTTAACTCCAAAGTGTATCCACATCAAATCAAACTATGTTTAACCACGCGTTCAAGTAAATAGTTTCCAAAGTATAACGACATCATTTGATCAATCGACGACAATGATGATCTAGTTATGTGAAGATTGCAAATCAGAGTCTATGATTTGATCAATGAAGTTGAAGTTTTTCCATCCAGAATCCCATGGTGACTTACAATTCCAATGGAAAATCCAGAGTTTTGAAATTGAGTAACTTGAATAGAAATAGCAGCAACACGAAAGCCACCATGGGAAGATGACAATTCAAGTTTGAGAGGATGATATGCTTATGCTTCACGAAAGCCGCCATCATAGCCAGAAAGATAGTGAAAATCATCATCAAATTTAGCCACCGTAAGTAAAACTGCGCTGCAGGAAGAGATTGCTAGGAAAGAGGAATTTTGAGGAATTACCTTTATGTTAACACTGTGTGATTGGTAAGAAAAGTATTCAGGGCATCATGGACTATATCCATTCGGATTTATGGGGGCCTGCTAGAGTAGCCACACATGAAGGTGTAAGGTACTTTATGTCCATAATTGATGATTTCTCGAAGAAAATTATGGATATACTTGCTGAAAAGTAAAGATGAAGTGTTTAAATACTTCCAAGATTGGAATGTATTGACTGAAAATCAAACTGGAAGGAAGATCAAGGTATTAAGGACTGTCAATGGTCTTGAATACTTGAATCAAAGCTTCAATGATCTGTGTAAAACCAGTGACATGAAGAGGCACTTGAATTTTCCCTACGCACCTCAACAAAATGGGCTTGCTGAGAGATATAATAAAACCATCCTTGAAAGGGTGGAGATGTATGTTAGCATATGCAAAAGTGCCCAAGACTTTTTGGGGAGAAGCTGCAACCACTGCTGCATATGTCATTAATAAGAGTCCATCCACTGCCATTGATTCAAAAACACCCCAAGAAGTCTGGACTGGGAAGCTACCTGATTTGTCAAACATGAAAGTCTTTGGTTGTGCTGCTTATGCTCACAAAAAGGATGACAAACTAGGACCAAGAGCTCAAAAGTGTATTTTTTGGCTATCCAGTAGGGGTGAAAGGGTATAAATTGTGGTCTCTAGAACCTGGATAGAAGAAATGTGTAATAAGCAGAGATGTCACCTTCAATGAAGAAGAAATGCCATGGTGTAGTATGAAGAAATATCAAATGTAAAGTACTGGAGGAATGAAGTCTTATGAAATTAATTTAGAAGGCTCAAATGACTGTGATATGTCTTAAGATACTAAACCTTTTTCTGTCACACTTCATTCAGACATTCAAGAAGCTACTGAAGCAAGAAGTTCTGCTGGAAATGTTGAATATGAAAGTGAAGAAAGCCTAGCTAACTATCAGTTATTAAGAGACATAAAGAGGAGAACTATCAGAACCCCCTCTAGGTTTGATCAAGTTGATTTTGTTACCTATGCTCTAAACTGTGTTGACATTGACACAAGAATTAAGCCAACCTCTTCTGAAGATGACATGAAAACTAAAAAGAAGATGATGTGGCTCAAGGTAATAGAACAAGAATTGATGTCATTGAGTAAAAATGATACATGGTTCTTAACAGAACCACCCCAAAACAAAAGTATAGTTGATTGCAGATGGATATTCAAAATGAAGCCATAAATTGAAGGAGTAGAGAAGCCTAGATACAAAGCAAGACTTGAGTATAAAGGGTTTTCTCAGAAATCGGGAATTGATTACAGCGAGGTGTTCTCACCTATTGTCAGACATCAATCAGAATTCTCCTATCAATTATCACTCAATTGCATCTTCACCTAGAGCAAATGGATGTCACCACTGTCGGAAGAGGAGATTTATATTAAACAACCTCCAGGATTCATTGAAAGGTGTAAGGAGAATCTAGTTTGCAAATGAAAGAAATCACTTTATGGGCTGAAGCAGTCACAAAGACAGTGGAATAAGAGGTTTGACAAATTTGTTACCTCAAATCAGTTCTAGATAAGCAACTTTGATCACCCTGTTTACATTAAAAAGTCTCATCTAGCATTACTGTTCTCTTACTACTCTATGAAGATGACATGCTCATTGCATCTTTATATATGAATGGGATCAAAGTGGTGAAAGGAATGCTAAGTGCATAATTTGAGATAAGAATCTTGACCCTGCAAGCAAGATTTTGCAAGATAGATAGCAAGGAACTTTGTCCATCACCCAGCAAGATTACTTAGAGAGAGTTGTGAAGAGATTTCACATGGAGACAACAAAGTTTGTAAAGATTCCATTAGCCCCACACTTCAAACTCTCCTCTAAACAATCTCCCAGTATTGATGCAGAAATGAAAGAAATGAATGTGTTTCCTTATGCCAGTGCATAGGAAAGTTTAATGTATGGGGTGGTTGTTAGGAATAGTGTCCTAGAACTTGTAATGATTTAATAAAGGTAATTTATTTCAAATAAATTAAATAAATAAACGTAAGATCTTTATTATCTATATTGATTCAATTCACGATATTAGGAATATATGGAAATATATTAATATCAAACATTCAAATAGTAAAACCCTAAGTTACTCTTATGAAATCATGACTAAGTATGTGAGTCATACGAGAGGATTAAAGTCAAGATGAGTTACTTAAAAGTGTATACAATATATGGATAACGTTTGAGAATTTTATCCTAGTAACACTGTTGATAGATTGTCATTTTGTTTATAGAAAAATGATCTAATCCTGATCATTTATGTGAGTGATATGAAATGGAAGTATTATATGCAATGTTGATTGTATAAGACAGAACCACGATGTTTGATCAAATTTCTCATTAGTACCATTTACGAGAAATGATCGAATATCAAAATAAGTTTATCAACCGTGATAAATCTCAATCCTGAGTGAAATGTGGACTCCTATTTCTGGAGTAATGTTCTTTGATTCACATGGTTGAGAGCGATATGATATGAACGTTCAATACACTCTTGTTTTGGGAACATAACGAGATAGTAGCTGGGAACACATTTACACGAGATGAAATTCATAGCTTTCCTTTAACTTAATGGTATCAGTACGATACCTAAACAATTTAGGAACTTTAGGAAACTCTTTTGATCTACTGATTCGAGACATGAACAAGTGGCGTCATGACTTCTATTGATCACAAAAGTATATTATCTGTAATTTGACTACAAATAATATTCATTGAAAAATCAGCGAGAACACAAGGATAAAGAGGTAATTACATGAGCAAAACGGTAAATTAACTCTGCCTGTAATTATGAGGATTCCACGTGAAGGATATATCACATATATAAATAAAAGATAAATTAAATGAACATAACTCATCTATAGTGAAGGGAGTTCAGCTATGAATCTATAGTGGAATTATTCATAGTTAAGTATTAAGTAATTAACTTGAGTTAATCACTTAATTGATTAATTATTAATCCCATGATATATAGGTCCATTGGGTCCCTATGCTAGCCCAAATATCGTTGTAGCAAAATTAAGTTATTAATTTAACTTAGGAAGACCAAATAATTTAAGTAATTGAATTTACTTAAAATTAGGCAAAATATTAATTATTTGAATAATGAGATTATTTAAATGGAAATTAATATTAATATTATTAATTATTTAAATAAAGAGTTTATTTAAATACAAATTAATATAATATTATTTATTATAATATTTCAAGGCAAAAATTAATTGTTTAAATAAATAGTTTATTTAAACGTGAATTAATGTTAATATTATTAATTATTTAAATAATGAGTTTATTTAAATGGAATTAATAATTAATACTATTAATTAAATAACGAGTTAATTTAATTTAATAATAAATATGAGGGAGAATGAAATATAATTGGTTTAAGAAACAAAATGGTTTTAGCCCAAAATAATTAATTAATTGAATAAGATTCAATGGTAATTAATATATTAATTTTAGGCTAAATGTATTTAGGGAATTTGCCTAGAATGACACTTTTATTAGGGTTATTGTCTTAAATAGCTTAAGTTTTTCAAAATCCCTCAAATGATATTTTTTTTAAAACTGTCATATGAAATTAAAATCCCTCAGCTCGTTCAATGACAATTCCCCAAAATCCCTCTCGAATTCAATCAAGCCCCAAAATCTCTCCCTCGATTCGTTAATATCATTAATTGAAAATTTTCTCTCTCAAATTCAATGAAGTTTGATTCGTTTCTCTCCCCCGATTCGCTCAGCTGCGAGATCTGTTCCCGTTAATTCTCTTCCTCTTCTCGTAGCTGCGTTAATTCTCTTCCTCTTCTCAAATTCAATCAAGTTTGATTCGTTTCTCTCCCCCGATTCTCTCAGCTTCGTATTAATTTGATCATCTTCTTTTCTGTTGCATTCTAGCTTTTAGGTAAGTATCTTCGCTTTGTCCTTTTTTTTTTGCTTGTTATTCTTTGTTTTTCTCTCTGTTTTCCTATGTTTTCTTTTTGTTTTCAAGCTTTTTTGTAATGTTGTTTTTTTGTTATTCATTCACATCATCTCATAAATTCTGTTTTTCATTGATTTTGGAAGGATTTTCATCATCCAGCTGCTATTCGTTAATATCCTTCATCTCTATCAGCTGCATTAATGGCGTTTTCCTTTATGTTTGGATTTTGTTATCTCCTTCATCTCTATCAGTTGTTGTTTTGATTGTCTTGATTTGATTTTAGTATTTACAATTAGATCTGAGTTATCTCCCTCACTTTGTATTGCTTCAATTGTTTTCTTTTGTGCTTTAGTTTGTTTTTCACTCACTCTGTTTTTTGCTTCAATTGTTTGCTTTTGTGCTTTTTTTTATTTATTTCCATCATCCATTTTGGAAACAACCATGTTTTTGTTTTCTTTAAGTTTGCTTTGTTGTATTTGTTTATAATTTATCATCTTATATTCACTAAGTTATTGATTTATCATTTTTTGCATTTGATGTATGTTTTGTTTTGTGCTTTTTTTTGTTATTTTTGTCTTTTTTTCCTTTGGATTTTGTTCTGTTGTCTTTTTACCTCTGTTGTATTAATTGATAAATTATACCCTAATAATCACTAAGTTATTGTTTTTTTTAATTTCAGTAAAGCATGGTTCATCTTGCTGTTGTTGTTTATCATCATGGAATGTGGATGATCACAAAAATTATGTAGGATTTAAGATGGATGCTCTTACGGCTGACGATTCATTTGACTTTCTTAGTTTCCGTGAATGCCTTATTGGTCATCTTCATTTGTCTAGTACTTTTGGTCAAATTAACTTGTTTGCCAATCTAGAAACTTCTAGTGGTTTGTGCAAACTTGTTCCTTTGTTAGATGACAAAGATGTGACATGGTTTTTTGCAATTCTTAAGAGTGGGACTTTTGATAGGTGTCCTATTATTGTTGACCAACCTATTCCTTTGACATCATCCGATCAAACTGAGGCATCCTTGAGTACTTCTGTTGGTTCCTTTTCTATGTCATGTCTTGATGTGCTGCCTCCAGGTTTTGAGTATATAGATTATGTTGATATCAATAGTATGCCCGCTTCGTTTACCATTCATGAGCGTATGGCATTTCCTAATAAAAACGAGGTTAAGAAAGGTTTACAGGTAGTTAGTATAATAGGAAACTTTCATTTTCGTACCTTGCGATCCAATGCTGATCATATTGTTGTATCATGCTGTCAACCTAATTGTTCTTGGTTTGTTCGTGCTTCAATGTATAAGAATTCTAGTATTTGGGTTGTTAGGAAAGTTGTGAAAACACATTCCTGTCCAGTAAATGTTACACACAATAGTCATAGACAAGCCTCTTCTTTCCTTGTTAGTGAATGTGTAAAACACAACTTAACTTTATATGGTGATGAAGCAATTACTCCAAAAATGATTGTCAAGTACATGCGTGATAAATTTGGAGTGTGTATTAGTTACAAGACTGCTTGGCGTGGCAAGGAGTTAGCAAAGGATGTTATAATGGGTTCTCCAGCTGACTCTTATGCATTTATTCCTTTGTTTTCAGCTGGTCTTTGTTCTAGCAATCCAGGTACATTAGTAATATTTTAGTGGTTTTTAGGGTTTATTTTAGTGATTTTCATTTTTTTCCCCTGTTACTTTTCAGTAACATTTTTTTCATTTTATTATGTATTTCAGGTTCTGTAACAGCTCTTGTTCTTGATGAAAACCAAAGATTCAAATACTTCTTCTTTGCGGTTCACGCCTCTATTTGTGGGTGGAAGTATTGTCGGCTAGTTATTTCTGTTGATGGAACATTTTTAAATAATAAATTTGTTGGTACGCTTCTTACAGCTGCAACCTTGGATGGTAATAATCAGATTTTTTCTCTTGCATTTGGCATTGTTGATTCTGAAAATGATGCCTCTTGGGAATGGTTCTTTTTGAACCTTAGGCTTTCATTTGGTTGTCGCAATGATTTGATTATTGTATCTGATAGAAACATTAGCATAGCGAATGGTATTTCTAGTGTTTTTCCTGAAGTGGATCATGGTATTTGCATGCATCATTTACTCGGCAATCTGAAGTTGCGTTTTAAATATTTTCATTTTGATTGTTACTACTACCTTTGTGCCAAGGCATATACATTGGATGATTTTGAGAAGTTTATGTCAAAGATAGATTCCATAGTTCCTGGGTTTCGCTCATATCTAGAGGAGGTTGGTTTTCATAGATGGGCTCAATCTTATTTTAAAAGAAGGAGGTATTTCATGTTGACAAATAATTGTTCTGAGAGTTTAAATTCCCGATTGAAGAAACCTAGAGGATTGCCAGGTTCTAACATATGTGAGTCTATTCCGGCAATTGCTTCAAGATTGGTTTTATGATCGGAGGATTGCTTCACAATCTTTTACTTCTAGTCCGATTGTTTTTCTTGAATCATTTGTTAATGAACAAATTGAGCTTGGGCGTTCAATGATTGTAAGTTCTTGTTTAGGTTTTCTTGTATTACTTTTTTCAAATTTTTTGTTTAGGTTTCTTGTATTAATTTTTGTTGAATTCATTGTAGGTCATTCCTTCCAACTCAAGAGTTTCAAGTATTTGATTCTTCTATACAATATATTGTTAACCTTTCTACATGGAGCCGTTCATGCAAACTATGGGATATTGTGGCCATTCCATGTTCTCATGCATGTCTTTCGCTATTTCAAAGTCTTCGCAAACATGTCCATAACTTTACTTCTTTATACTATAGTACATCATTTCTTGTATCTTCTTATATCGAGGTAGTCCACCCCATACCTTCATCATCATATTCATCTCTTGAAGTTCCAACCGTGTCTTACCACCTACTGTTAGGCGTCCAGCTGGTCGTCCAAAGAAAAACCGAATTGCGTCATCTTCTGAATTGAAACATCATGTAAAGTGCGGTCGCTGTGGAAAGTATGGTCATAATATTAGGACTTGCAATGACCCGTTGCCTTGATGTAATTAACATTTTTTTCATCAATACTTGTTATTTTTTGGTACTTCATTTCCATGTACTCTGTTTACTGATATTATATTCAATATAATCAAAAACCTTTGCTGGATTGTGTCATCTTACTTTTTTTTTCAGCTTTTATTTTTCACAGTTTGGTTTTTTTACTGAAACTAATGTGATAATATAGTGAATTAAAGGGTATAATTTAGTGATTTCATAAAATGAAGAAAATTTAGGATAAATCATCAGTATGTCATGAAATATTTTGGAGGAAACCACTTCTCTATCATTTTCTTAGGGAAGTTTTAAAATCAGTTTTGTAAACTCTGTGTTTTTTTACTGAAACTAATGGGATAATATAGTGAATTATAGGGTATAATTTAGTGATTTTCTTAAAATGAAGATAATTTAGAATGAATCATGAATTATTTTGGAGGAAAGCACTTCTCTATCATTTCTTAGGGAAGTTTATGAATATACATCATAGTTAGTTGAGATTGTTGTGTTCAAACTCATTTTTAAATCAGTTAGTAAACTCTCTTTTTTTTCACTGAAACTAATGGGATAATATAGTGAATTATAGGGTATAATTTAGTGATTTTCATAAAATGAAGAGAATTTTAGGATCAATCATTAGTATGTCATGAATTATTTTGGAGGAAACTACTTCTCTATCATTTCTTAGGGAAATTTATGATTTAAATCATAGTTATTTGAGATTGTTGTGTTCAAACTCATTTTTAACTTAGTTAGTAAGCTCCCTTTTTTTTCTTTAATGAAACTAATGGGATAATATAGTGAATTATAGGGTATAATTTAGTGATTTTCATAAAATGAAGAGAATTTTATAATGAATCATGAATTATTTTGGAGGAAAACACTTCTCTATCATTTCTTAGGGAAGTTTATGACTATACATCATAGTTAGTTGAGATTGTTGTGTTCAAACTCATTTTTAAATTAGTTAGTAAACTCTCTTTTTTTTCACTGAAACTAATGGGATAATATAATGAATTATAGGGTATAATTAGTGATTTTCATAAAATGAAGAGAATTTTAGGATGAATCATTAGTATGTCATGAATTATTTTGGAGGAAACTATTTCTCTATCATTTCTTAGGGAAATTTATGATTTAAATCATAGTTATTTGAGATTGTTGTGTTCAAACTCATTTTTTAACTTAGTTAGTAAGCTCTCTTTTTTTTCTTTACTGAAACTAATGGGATAATATAGTGAATTATAGGGTATAATTTAGTGATTTTCATAAAATGAAGAGAATTTTAGGATGAATCATCAGTATGTCATGAATTATTTTGGAAGGAACCACTTCTCTATCATTTCTTAGGGAAATTTATGAATATACATCATAGTTATTTGAGATTGTTGTGTTCAAACTGATTTTTAAATTAGTTAGTAAGCTCTCTTTTTTTTCTTTACTGAATCTAATGGGATAATATAGTGAATTATAGGGTATAATTTAGTGATTTTCATAAAATGAAGAAATTTTAAGATGAATAAACCTTTTATATTCTGCTTTCCCTGTCTTCTCATTCAAACAAATAACATCTCATAAAAAAACACAGAGATTAACATTCTCAAAAGTTAATAAATTAAAAGCTAAATTCATCAAACAAATCATGTAACTAAACCATTCATTTAAAAAACCAACATGAAAAACTTTTATAGTATCAACACTTAAAAAAATTCAGTAAGAGACAAGGATGATTTCCCCTTTAATCACATATCCATTACAACTTTCAGTGCAAAAGACCTTTCTACCAAAGCCATATAAACATGATTTGATGAACATAGCCAATCAAAATCAAAATGCCCCAAAATTTCAGGATGTGTTAATGTTAAAACAGTATTCAAAATTAGTTCAAATCATTCAAAGTGAACACATTTCATTGTGTATTATCTGGCGATTGACTGATGATCTTGAAGCTTGGTGGTGTCCATTCATCATTCTTGCTTCCTTCAAAGTTCCTCTTAGTGACATTTACATTTTCTTCTGATCCAAAGTTGGTAGTATATGGAGAACCATATACCTTTGAAGGTTTGTGTGTTCTTTTTTCCTTTATCCCCTCAATCACTTCTGCTGCTTGTTCCATAACATCCCCCTTCTTCAATTGTTCCATAACATCTTTTTTAGGCTGTTTTCCATCCTGTTTCACACTACAATTATATATTTAAATATATAAATTTTAATAGACAAGATACATTTAAAAATAAATTATCACCTTTGTCAGCAGCTCATCCATTTTCAAACTTCCAGCTTCTTCATTTTTTCTTTTTTGTCCTTTCAAATTTTTGCCCCTGTATGCCTTCGATTTCTTGCCTCTGTATGTTTAAGTCAACTACTTTAAAATTCAAGGAAACCAGAGAAGGGATTTTTATATGGAGACTGTTATTTTTTCTTACCTCAAACACATGGTCATAATCATCTCTTTTGTTCATGTCTTTTTCTCCATCTTTGCTTCCTTGTCCTTCATTAGTATTTCCCTGTAATTCAATCATCATAACCTTTTCAATTTGTGGTAAGTTACAGCAGACTTTTTCACATTCTAATTTTGGTTCTAAACAGTCAGTCTTGTCAAGAAACAATTAGCATACAACTAAACATTTAAACAATTGAAAATTAAACAAAGCCACTAAACATGTATTTTTTACCTGATTTAGCTGATTGCAATTTTGTTCTTTTTCAAATTCTATTCCTTTCTCAATCTCAGATTCTTTTTCTCTTTGAACATCATTTTCATTCATTGTATGCTTTACCAAAAATTAAACATGGAAGAAAACATAAAACATAATAAATTAGTGAATATTAGGAGATAACATAATAAATTAGTGAATAGTAGGGGATAACTTAGTGATTCAACATTAGCACAATGAAGTCATAAAATAAATCATGAAATTATTTTAGTTTTTATTACCTCAATAACAATCCCCTCGTCATTTTTTTTTGCTGCAATATCATCCTCTTTGTATCCACTTGTACCGTCAGCATTCTTTGATTTCTGAAAAAACATATTGAAGTAATATTATAAGATTCTTCTTTACTTCATTGAATTCTATACTAAAGTGGCGGTGTGTGCTTACGTTTTTGTTTCTTAATTTACTTTCACTCATAAAATAGATTCCTCGCTACAAGAAATAACTCTACATACTTTTATTTATCATTTTTTAATAACTGTATACCTTATAAACTTCATCAAAGTTAGTTTCTCTCCCTTCTCCATTGATGTTGTTATTCGCTCTCCTTTTTTTTAATGAATTCTGTAGATGAAAAAAAGATACTTAACATGTTGTTTATTTTATTAGGAATTTATGATTTAACTTAACAAGAGTAGAATTTTCACTTACTATATAATCAGCCAAAATGTTGTCACAATGGGTGATGAAGTCCTCATCAATCTCTTGACTGCTTAAAGCTTCAATCTCTTTTCCTTTTCCCCTTTCATCTGTCTTTTTTCCTTCCTCAATTGATTTATAAATTTTTTCCAACAAGACAGTTTGTTCTCTTTGGGTTTTTTTCATTTCTCTCATCTCAGATTTCACCTTCTTCATTTTCTTAAACAATTTTTCAATCAGGAATTGATTCATTTCTCCTCCTTCTTCCTTGTCATCAAACATGTTATGAAATTCTTCTTCATTTCTATCCATCTGCCTTTTTGTACTTCTTCTTATAAAGAACAGCATGTATTCTTCCTCCAATTCTTTTTCTGTTGGCTCAAGACTCCTCACTGGAACCTGCAAACAGTGATTTTTTTTTTAAAAAAATGGCTTGTAAATAACAGAATAGAAAAGAACTATTTAAATTTAATTTTCAGTGTTTTGAATACTTACTGATGGCTTGTTGAATATTTGTTGATCCATTGTATTCTTGTCTAACTTCTTGGCAAGAATGTCCCAATTTAGCATTCTTGGCAATTTGCCTCCAAGAGCCTTAGCAAGCATGCTTTTTTCATTTGACAAGTCAGGGAACGTCTCAAATGCCCATATAAGGATGGCATATGGAAATCCTTGGAGTCTAATGTCATCCCTACTAGGTTTATCTAAGGCGTGAAAGAACGAATCAATAGTTAGTTTGAAAGATGCTCTACCCCATGGGTACCCGTCAAACTCATCCTCATTATCAACTAACTTCACATTTAACAAATCCACCTTGTTGTTTTCTTGTTTCGACAATATGAATTGTTCTAAGAGAAAAAGTTTTGTCATTCTTACATTTGTTTTCCCCCTATTTCCCATGGCATTGAAAGAGGTTTCTACATCCCTCTTCAAAATTGTGGTTTTGCCATTGAAAATTGTCGACCAAATTTCAGTATTTTCTAGGTCGTTCTCATCTATAAGGGGGTACTCATGACAAAGAAGGCCGGTAATCAAGGCGAAGTCCCTCATTCCAAATCTCGCTACCTTCCCCTTAACATTGAACCACAACTCATCACTTGTAGCTCTTTCACATTGCTTTCTAATGAAATAAAGCAGGACTTGCTGGGGTATGTTATGAATTTCTAGGTCAAAGAATTGTCCAAATTGAGACATTTTTAGATTTTGTAGTTCGTCACTACTCATCTTGGCTTTAATGTCATCAATTGTTTTAATCTTAAAAGGCGAATTAATCTTATGATTAAGGTTCCATCTTTTTTTTTCAACCAAGATACGAGGAACCTGCACCATATACAAGATGTAAACAATTTAAAGAAACAGTCATATATATAGTCACACTATTCTTTTTTTTTTCTTTTTTCTTTTAATTTTCTATTTAAATAAACAATTTAACTACTCACCCTTGATGCAGACATTTTGATTCTTTTTCCTGGAGATGATACATTCACCTAGGTTTTTAATAAGAATTACAAATTAATTAAATTGAAAACTTAAAGGATAAGTTAAAAGTTTTGATAATATGGTAAATAATGTTAGTAGTAGTTAAAATGTTATGTAGTAACAATCATTCTATTCCATTCTACAGTTTCAATCTAAACTATTCAATTTGTGTAATTCACTATTTTAGTGACTTATAGTTAATAACTTAGTGAATTCTATTCCATTCTACAGTTTCAATTCTACAATTTCAATGTAAACTATTCAATTTGTGTAATTCACTATTTTAGTGACTTATAGTTAATAACTTAGTGAATTCTATTCCATTCTACAGTTTCAATGTAAACTATTCAATTTGTGTAATTCACTATTTTAGTGACTTATAGTTAATAACTTAGTGAATTCTATTTCATTCTACAGTTTCAATGTAAACTATTCAATTTGTGTAATTCACTATTTTAGTGACTTATAGTTAATAACTTAGTGAATTCTATTCCATTCTACAGTTTCAATGTAAACTATTCAATTTGTGTAATTCACTATTTTAGTGACTTATAGTTAATAACTTAGTGAATTCTATTCCATTCTACAGTTTCAATTCTACAATTTCAATGTAAACTATTCAATTTGTGTAATTCACTATTTTAGTGACTTATAGTTAATAACTTAGTGAATAATAAACTAGATTTTCTCTAAAATTTGTTTGTTCACTAACCTTTTGACCTGAGCCTTTTTCTTGACTTCCCTTCTCTTGTGGGCCTTTTTCTTTACTGTTCAGAACCTATTAAATATGGATTGAAAATAAAATGCAAAATGAAATAAGTTAAAAGTATTGATAATATGGCAATTATTCCATTATACAGTTTAAATCTAACTTATTCAATAACTTTGTAATTACCTAATTTAGTGACTTACAGTTAATAACTTAGTGAATAATAAAATATCTCTAAATATTATTCTGTTCACTAACCTTTTCACTTGAACCTTTTTCCTGGCCTCCCTTCTCTTGTGGAGCTTTTTTCTTACTGTTCAAAACCTATTAAATATGGAATGAAATAAGTTAAATAATTTTGATATTATGGTAAATATTGTGAAGTGTAAATAAAATGTCATGTAGTAACAGTCATTCTATTCCATTATACAGTTTGAATCTAACTTATTCAATAACCTTATAATTCACTATTTTAGTGACTAACAGTTAATAACTTTGTGAATATTAAACTATAAGGTTATTATAGTTTATTATAATACTGTTCAAAACTAATGATTCAATCAAACTTATTCAATAATTTTGTAATTCACTAATTTAGTGACATATGATTAATAACTTAGTGATTATTGATTGTTCACTAACCTTTTTGTGAATATTTTTGAATTGTAAATAAAATGTTATGTAGTAAAAGTTAATCTATTCCATTATACAGTTTCAATCTAACTTTTTCAATAACTTTGTAATTCACTAACTTAGTGACTTATGTTTAATAGAGTTAATAATAAACAAGATATCTCTAAATATTGATTGTTCACTTACCTTTTTCCCTGAGCGCTTTTCTTGATCCCCCTTCTCTTGTTGAGCTTTTTCTTTATTGTTCAAAACCTAATAAGTATGGATTGAAAATTAATGCAAAATAAAATAAGTTACAAAACTCATGACACAACAAAAAGAAATGATGTAGAAGCTTATAATATGACAAGAGACCAAAGTAAAATACTATTTTTGGTTATTTCTCTTTGCTCAGAAAAAAGAAAAAACATTCCCATTAGAAAAACATAAAGGCATGCAGCAATGAATTGAGATTCAAATGTCTTAGATAACTCACTAATAATCCAAAGTATATTCACTACTTTGCTATATTTAAAATCATTTTTAAACTATATTACAAGTCTAACGATAAACAATCCAATTCTAAAGGTAATAAGTCTAGTTTTTATAAACATGAATCATGATGGATTTCATCTCATCATGGACAAGTACCAATTCATGCTATATACTTTTATTAATCATAATCCCAATGTTATTCACTAATTTAGGGTTATGTATAATAAATCAATAAGTTTTCACTTCAAAGCAAGCACAAGACCTAAATTATTCAATCTTTGAAATTCACTAAATTAGTGAATTCAGGTTAATAATATATTGAATTATACAACAAATATCATTTGTTTTTGTGAACTGTCCCTCCGAGTCTTTTTCTTTGTCTGTCTTCTCTTGTTGAGCTTTTTCTTTATTGTTCAAAACCTATTAAACATGGATTGAAAAGAAAATGCAAAACGAAATAAGTTAATAAAAATATAATTGTTCATACAAAGATTTTAAAATAATAAGCATGAGATAAAAACATTTTATTATTATACTAACCTTTTTTCCCCTTTCTACTTTTGCCTTTTTATTCTTTTGCACATTTTGTCTTTCTTCTTCTTGTTCTAATACCGTTTCCTTCCTTTTTAATAACAAAGTTTTTTCTTTCGGCTTCTTCCTTGATTGTATTTCTTGTTTCTCCTTTCCCTTTTTCTGTTAACAAAAGTCTTTTAGTTTTGTTTAATGAATGATTTTTCTTTTATTATATATTACCTACAATTCTTACCTTTTTCCTAGTGTCTTCCTCTTCATCGTTAGATTCTTGTTCAGCAACTTCTTGTTCAGCAACTTCTTGTTGATCTCTTTGGACAGGTTTCATTCTTCCCTTTCCCTTTCCTTTTTTTCCATCGTCCTCCTTTTCCCCATCACTCTGTTCTTCAACAACTTCATGCTCATCCTCATCTTGTAGAGATTCATTCTCCATATCCTGCATTTAGTGAATTAATTATAAACAAAATAACCATCATTAGAAACTTCAAATATTTTTGTCATTTATATTAAACATGTTAATTAAATTCATTTGAAAACTAGTTTGAGGTATAGTTTTACTCACTGACTCACTATCAAAACCACTTTCATAGTCAGACAAATTTATAGGCCCCGTGTCTTTTGTTTTTCGTTGATTGTAGTTGTAATTTTTTCTCCATACATTTTGTCACTTCTTCGTTGTCCTAATTGATACCGAAAGTTAAAGTATATTAGACTTCTCAGAATGTAAAAAAAAACAAAAACCAATTCAAAAAAGTAAAAACTAGTAGATTTAAAAACACAAGGCTACTTAATTATTGAATATGTTTAAAAACTCATGGTTAGTTAGATTTATGTTTCACAAAGTTTTCCATTATTCATAACAAATTTAAAAGACACAAAACCAAAATTAAAATGCATAGTTAAATTCCTAAGTTTCTTTAACTTAAAAACAATCAAAACATAGTTTAAATTTGGAAAGTTTAAAACTGTTAGATTAAAAACAAGTTTCACACACCTGGCCATTTTTAATTATTGAATATGTTTATAACTCATTAACTTAGTGAATTACGGTTAATAACTTATTGAATATTGTAATTACGCATTTATGTTTCATAAAGTCTGTCAAATTTTGTAAACTACTCCCAATCTTTAATATACATAATTTAATCTAAAAGAAACCTGAACTTAAATTCACTTTTACTTAGTTTAAAGTTTGAAAGACTTTAAACTAGTAAATTAAAACAAGTTCCACACACATGGCCATTTAATCATTTGAATATGTTTATAACTCATTAATTTAGTGAATTAAGGTTAATAACTTATTGAATTTTTGTACTTACAGATTCATGTTTCAAAAAGTTTTCAAGTATATCTATTCCAGTTCAATCTTTACCACAAATAAACTGAACTTAAAAGGTACTTCAGCCTTATAAACACTTAAACATAGTATATACATCATGAACAGTAAATTATTCAATTTCAGAAATTATATAAAATCATCTGCTGAAGGAAAAACAATTTAGTGAATACAAAAACAAACATGCACAGGATTAAATATAGTTTATACATCATGAGCAGTAAATTATTGAATCTTTATAATTCAATTTCAGAAATTATAAAAATCATCTGGTGAAGGAAAAACAATTTAGTGAATACAAAACAAACATACACAGGATCATTTAGTGAATACATATCAGAAATTAGAGTTTAAGAGTAGCAGGATGCAACAAGACAAACAGTACCTTCTTATTTGATTTCTTTGAAATTCCAGTTTTCTTCTTCGTATTTTCAACCTTCTTCTTCAATATCTCATTTCCTTGTTTGCGATTTTCATTCTCATCGTCATTGTCCGAAGTATTTGCTAAACTCTTTTTTCAGATTTACCGTTTTCATCGTCTAAGCAGAAATCTGTTGATTTCACTTTGAATGTAGGATCGTAGGTGGAAGTTGAGAGCTGATTTGAGAGATTTTGGCGAGATAGGTTTTTGTTAGCGATTTTTGCGAGATGAGAACGATTTCGAAGGAAGATCGTGGGGAAGTTGAGAGTTGAGTGAGGGATTTGATGAGAGAAATTGAGAGCTGAGGAACGATTTCAGCTTTTCGAAGATTTTTGTGAGCGAAATTTGCGCGATTAGGAATGATTTTCGAAGCAAGCAGATCGTGGGAAGTTATGAGCTGAGAGAATTGTTTGAGCTGAAGAAAATGGGGTTCGTGGGGGTGAAGAGAGAAAATTTGAACATTTTGAAGTTGAGAGCTGTGAAAAAACGGGCTTTTATTTTGGGCTTTATATATTGGGCTAAAAAAATGTCATTTTAGGAATTTCTAAAATGGGCTGCTATTTAGGGAATTAGTTTAATTTTTAGTGTTATATGAGTCTAAAGCCCATGTATTTAATTAGAAATTTTTATTTGGATTTTTTATAATTTTAAATACATTGATATATAATTATTAAATAAAAAAAGTAAATATATTATAAAAAAAATAATAATAATCACATCTCTGCATGGCATCAATATGCGTGCGTTGGACATTCTCTACAAAGAGTTTTTTATATATTATATTATTTATCTTTTCTATTTTATAATTAGGAGATAAGGATATCTAATTAGATTATGATATCATATTTTCTTATAAATATGACCATTGAAATTCATATTTTATACTCTTCTCACTTTAATTAGAAAAGTGAAAATTCTCTTTTCAATTTTTGCCCAATTGCCAATTTTCCTTAGGAAAAATTTAGAAGAAATTTTTTTTCTTCTTTTGTTCTTCCGAATCGATTCCCATAAAGCGAGGTTGTTTTCGATCAGGATATAGCGTAGAAGATCTGGTGTTGCTGAGGATTGATGCTGTAAAGAAACTTCCAACTGATTCTCCATTAATTACTCAATGTAAGTAAAGGGTTTTATGTTTTCCAAAAAACTAGCATGAATTTACATGTTTTTATCACAAATTGCATGATGTTAATAAATCCTAAATTAATTGTTAATTTGTTTACTAAAGAAAATTCCGCGAATTTTATAAAGTAGTCCCTTCAGTGGTAAGTATCAGGCTTGATTTAGCTCATGCTATGAGTGTAATAAGTAGCTACATAAGCAATCTAGGAAAGCCTCATTGGGAAGCTACTAAATGGACCCTAAGATATGTGAAAGGGAGTTCTCACAAGGGTCTATTCTTCTAAGAAACAAATGAAACCACTGTTTGTTTGAAGGGTTTTGTAGATTCAGATAATTCAGCTGACCAAGACAAAAGAGATCTCTTATTAGATACGTGTTTAGCTTATTCAATAACACAATCATTGGGAGATTAACCCTTCAAACTGTGGTAGCGATGTCTTCAACATAGCCATAATACATAGCCTTGTGTGAAGAAGTGAAAGAAGCAATATGGCTAAAGGGAATAGTGATAGAAATGTGTTCTGAAGATTACAAGGTGAAGCTATTTTGTGACAGTTAAAGTGCCCTAGCTATTTCGAAGAATCCTTCTTTTCATGATAGAACTAAACACGTAGATTTTAGATTCTATTTTGTTAGATATATGATTCAAGAAGAATTGGTAGAGCTTGAGAAGATTGGCACTTTAGAAAACCAGCTGACATGCTAACTAAGGCCTTGCCTTTTGCCAAATTTGAGTATCTATGCAACAAACTCAAGGTGGATAAGGGTTAATCAAGAAGTGGTTGATTGTAACTGGTAACTTTGTTTGTTTTCTGAGAGATTGTGCTGAGTTTAATCAATATTAAGAGGGTGTTTTATAGTATTAATATTAGATTAAAATGCTGCAAGATTGAAGCTCCAAGTGAAGACACTAATTACTAAAGATATAAACCATTTTTTCTGTTGGGAAATGTCAGTTAGCAAGTCTGTTTTGTATCAGATAATTGACTGTGATATAAAGCCTCCATTTCCGAGTTTCTCTTAAGCAAGTTTTACAAGTTTAATTCATAGAGAATTGTATCAGGTTTAGGGTATGAATTCTCAAAGGAAAGCAACAATAAATAAAGAGTTCTTTTGTTCTTAAATTGTTTTTTGTTCTTCATTAGCATTCTTTAATTTCAAATCACTTGTTCTTGTGTTTTATTCATCACATTTGTGATGGCTGGAAAGAGAAAAGTATGGATTTGTGATGTGCGGTTTTTGAATGTATGTGTAACAACCCAAAACTTTGGTAAGGGCATTTTAGTCTTTTCTTCAAATTCAATCTAAATAATTTTATTTTGTGACATTATTAATTGTCATGTCATTACGAGTTCAACGACTTTGACCGTTCTTAAATTCAAGCTTCGAGTAAAAAGTTATAGCCCAATTACCGATTTTGCCCTTATTCTTTATATTTGTTCCTAGGGACATATGAGTCTTTTTTTCTAGTCAATCTTGGGTATATAAAGCTTCATTAAAACTTTGGTTAAAAAATGTTCCTTCCTCTCCAAGTCTGAGTCGTCCCTCTCTCCCTCAGCCCCGCCGGAAACTGCTAAATTATCTCGTTCTTCATCGTCTTAATTGTTCTTCAAGGTAAGATGAATCTAATTACTTCTATTCGATTTGACGAGTTTAAATTCAAGTTTTCCTTGTGATTTTGAGCCAAACCATCACTAATCTGTTATCTTAACGGAATCATAACCTCTCACCAAAAAATTTATTGTTTCTCGCCGGTTTTTTTTTTGTTTTCCTTCGAAATTTCTTTAAGGCAATTAATCCAATCATTTCATTTTTTTTACGTCATTTCAAGTCAATTACCTACTGAATCAAAGTTGTTTTCTTTAAGTTACAACGGATAAAAAGGCTCGCCGAAATAAGGTTTGTAGTCTCCGTTTTCTGAGATCTTCGCTGCTATTTTCTTTGAGTTTCAGGTCGAGATTTTTCATCACATCTTTATTCCTAGTGTTTTTTGATTGTTACCCATTAGCTTCCTCGTCGTTTTCGTGCTCAGTCTTCATCGTCGGATTGAGAATTAAGGTGCTTTTTTTTTTCGTTTCATGCGTGCATGCGGCTGGAAGTTGAAGAACCAGTCAAATTGGACCGGCTGGTTTGGTTCAATGGTGCTTGTTCAGGTGGTCCAAACTAGTTCAGGGGCTATTTTGGCTCAATTTGAGTCGGATTTCATCCGGTCACTATGATACCTATATGTAAATTTAATAGTAACAAAGAAATAGAATTTGATTGGTGGATAGTTAGTGTTTCTAGAGGTTATAACACGAGTTGAACATAATAAACACCTATTAAATTTGTAGAGATAGATGTTATGTCATGTATCATAGATGACCATATACCCTACTATGATATATATGCATAGCATGGCATGTATCATGGGTGGCCTTATACCCCACTATGATACCTATATGTAAATTTAATAGTAATAAAGAGATGTCGTACGCTAAGTACCTACTAATTATCGATAAATGGTGGAAATAGACCAGTATCCATAAGTTATTATATATGATATGGTTTTAATTTGATTTGCTTATTTGAGTTGGGAGTTAATCTACTGAGCTAAAAACTCATGGTATTCAAATGTCCTTCAAACTTTTATTTTGTAGGTAATACTAGTAATAATGGAAACTGAGGCGGTTGACGAGGATGGCGCTACACTTAGAGGCCTTAGAATATGTGTATGTTTTGTTTCACCATTTTTCGGACACTTCATCTTTTGACTACTGACTTCAGTTAACTTATGAATTTCCTTTTGTTTATTTCAATTTCTTTTAAGTTTTAAAATTGGCGCAAAAAACAAAGACTTCGTTTTGAACTCTTCTTTGGATATTAATTAAATGCTTCCGCAACTATTCGATTCACTCTGTTTTATTTATATTTTAAAAGAACTTTCTTTATTATTTATTTGTTTTTTGGATATTCTAGTTGGGTCGTCACAGTATGTGCTTCGATAGACGCAAACATGAATGAATAATGAAAATAATGTGAATGTGTGTCGGAATGAGATGATCAAATTCAATAGAAAGCTTGATAAAGTAATGAAAATACCGATGGAAAAGAAGTGTGAAACAAACATGAGAATGAGTCTGTGAAACTCATTTCTGTTCACATTTCCATCCTCAAACCCCAAACCAAAAAACCCCTAGATGTCGTCAATTTTAACCTTAAAATATAAAAGTAGTTGCAAATTTAACACCCCTGTGATTATTCGCATCGAATCTCATTAGTTATGATCTAAAATTTAAGAAAGATTAGACTATAAAATTACAAAATGACTATCTAATACAATAAACTTGATAAGATAGCAAATCACATCTTTTGTCTTACTAATTACAACTTCTTCTCGTAAAATCTAACACCACATGCTTCAATTTTTTCTATTTAATCTAAAATCGTTCAAATTTATTGCTACACTTTATAATATAAATAAAAAAATTACAAGTAAAATGGTTAACAATTGAGTGATGAAAAGTTAAAATTGCAACTACTTATATAATTTCAATTCAAATTGATAACATTTAAATTTAAGATTAGAGTTTATTACCCCTAAATCCATGGGTAAAAATTGATTTTTTCCTTTAAGAGATTTTTTTTTGGTCACTCTCTAATAAATATTGTTTACATGTCTCTTTTTATAAATTAATATACTATTTGATAACTATTTCATTTAGGGGCAAAATTTTCTAGTTTTCAAATTTTTATTTACATAAATTATTCAATTAATCCCTTCATGAAACAAAACTATAAAAATAATTAAAAACTAACTAATAGATCACTAAGAGATTGAGATAGAAAAACATCTATAAACTAATTACAAAAATGTTTAATCTTAACAGCAAAAGCACCCAATCTAACTAAAAATGGGCAGTTAAAGTCGAACCTCAATGGTGGAAACTAAACACAAGGGTTGTGCTCATTATAGAACTTAACCCAACACCCTTACGACGGGAGCTGGCGACAATCATGCACCACGTGTGTCTGTGTTCTCTAAAGCACCCCTCTCTTTTAAGAGGATTCACGACATGTCTAGCCCGAGTAAAGTTGTTTATACAATATTTTTAAATTTTTTTCTTTATTTACTAAATTTTATATTTACATGTGGAAAGATAGGAATAAATACTCTATGAAGAGTAACTAAATTTTTTCCATAAATAAATAAGAATAAAATTTACCTCTTCATCCTTTCATTTCATGATTATAATTTACCTAAATTCCCCACTCGAGGTTGTTTTTAAATTTTTTATTTATTAATCTAATGTTTGGAAGAAGGAGGTAAGCTATTTTGAAAGGAAAAAAAGAGGACGAGGTAAGTTTTTCTCGAAACTCAATTCTCTTAGACAGAGTAGATATAAGACAAAAGATAGCTCACTAATGATATTTCATCTTGAATATTACAACCGATCTCCAATCAACCAACTCCTTTTTATTTGGGTTAACCATGAAACTAGCCACATTGAAGTTGAAATAAGAGTACATGGCCACATGATATAAAATTAGAGTATATAGCCATTTTTTATGCAAATTTACTAAAAAAAACCTTCCATATTTTTCTATGCAACCATCACATCAATCATTCCATCATTTTTCTCTTTCCTTTTTCACTGTTCCTTTTTCCCACCATCTTCTCTCTCACATCAAACTACTCTCTCATTTTTTTCTCTCTCTTTCCACTCACAATTTTTCCAATAATCTTCCCTCCCCCTACCCATCTAAGGAGTTATTGGTACGTATATGCGATATACGTTGTACATGAGTTATTGTTATTGTGTAAACAACGTACACGACCAAGTACATACAGTACGAGAGATTATATGTAGACAACATACATGACCAAGTACATACAGTACACAAGTTATTGTGTTTACGGCGTATATGATAAAGTACTAACAAAACAATCTTATCTTAAGAAGAAAATCATATGAAAAATGTGAATAAATATCTCTATGGCTAGTTTTTGTAATATACAAAGTGGTGGCTAAGTAAAAAGGTGTATAGGTGGCCATTTGTTTTAAAAAATGATAGAAATTCCAACAAGGGTAAAATTGGTGTGCATAAAATAAAAAAAGTACAGTTTTGGCTACTATCATGAAAATTTTATGAGGGTGGTTATATTATAAAATGAGATTTCAAAATGTGACTATTCTCATGATTGTCTCTTTTTATTTTAGAGATTTCTCAAAAATGATATTTTATGAAGGATAATTTTAAAAAAATTAAAAATAACATTAAAACTGGTGAAGTCTCTACTCGAAAAATGTCATTTTAAAAATATTTTAATTTTTAAAATAATTCATAAAAAAAGTGTGAGTTAAAATTTCTCTATTATTTTTGTAGAATTTTAGCAACAAGAGTCAACGACCACACATAATAATTATCTTTATCTCATTCATATGAATATCATCCATCTATTCTTACCCCCCTCAGATGTCTGTCACGCCACGCACATCCGTAGGCTG
Organism: Gynostemma pentaphyllum; assembly: GCA_028015215.1. NCBI lineage: Eukaryota > Viridiplantae > Streptophyta > Magnoliopsida > Cucurbitales > Cucurbitaceae > Gynostemma > Gynostemma pentaphyllum. The sequence continues at coordinate 15,574,415 of CM051353.1, read as the reverse complement.
CCGTATCCATAAGATCCACATTTCGTTCTCTAGTTCTAAGTGGATAAGGTTTTCTTATAAAGTGGAGATTTTTATATGCTTTTGTTTTGGGATTTTGCATTTATGATTTACTTTATCCATTGGAGAGAAAAGTGCATTATTTTATGGAGGAGTGAGAGAGTCAATAAAGGAGGCTTTTAAAATTTTGCAGTCATGTTTGATTTTTCTTTAGAGAGTTCACAATTTTGAATTTCAAATTCATTCGAGTTCAAAGATTTAAAGCACATTTTAATACAAAAAAAAAAATCCAACCTCATATGATTTTTTTTTAATGAAATTTATAAGAAAAAATAGATGCAAAAATTATTGAAGATTACTACCACAATATTACTCATCACCGTTGGATCTTTATTTTTTATTTCATTATTTTTTTTAAATTACGTATAAATTGGTACAAATGAATTGAGAATGTACAATAAATATAATTCACTAAAAAAAACTTATTTGACATTTCACATTCTAATAAGGATAAAACTTGGCTATTGAATAAAAAAGTTTAAAAACATGTAGCCACTTTCTACCGATTATTTTTAATAATTTCTCGAATGGTATATTATATCTACCAATTATCAAGTAATCGTTCCTAATATATTTTTCTAATATGAATATTAGTTTGAAGTCAAATTTTCCTCTAGATTCCCTTTTTTATATAAAATGAAAGTTTTTTTTTTTAATATGAATATTAGGAAATTTTAGGAATTTTTTTGAAAACCTACACAATGGCACATAAGATATTATTAGAGTTGGAAAAAACAAGCTATCCACTAGATAAAATGTATATTTTTAAATATAGAATATAGAAGGTATCTTTTAGACAAAATTAAAATATATAATAAATAAATGTAAATATAAAAATAAAATGTATCTTTCAAAATATTTTTAAATTAAAAAATAGAAACAGTATTTTAAAACTTCACAAAAAACCAGTAAATCTCTCATGTGTTTTGATTGTTGGTTGACTGAATTCGAATGACTTGGTCATTCATTTAATTTTGTGATAAATATCATCAATATTTAAAAGCATAATAAAACTAACGACCACGTCATTTAATAGTTAAGTCAACTAACAATCAAAGTATTTAAGAGATTATATATAGTAAGGAGAAATATTTGTGTACGGCTAGTTCAACCCTCAAAAGAGTAGTTCAGTCTACACCTTAACACTTTGTATATATATCTAAAGTACTTGCATACTCACTACAAAAATACGGTATAATACAAATTACTTTTATATGGTTTGCCTGATTTGTAAATCGTATCCCAATTTGGTTAAATTACAAATCTCACCCCTCTTTCACTTCTTTTTTTTTAATTTGAACACGTGTTCAAATTTGAACCATTGGTAAATAAAACAAATTACATGGGTGTCTCATTGGTAAAATATTTAATAAAAAATATTTTAAAATATTTCTCCAAAATTGGCTGGCCGTAGAGATATTTTCAGGGGCGGATCCACTCACAAGGGTAGGGGGGCAATTGCCCCCCCTCATTTTTTTACAAATTTAAAATTTCTATATAAAAGTCTACTTTTTTTATAAAAAATTCAATTTTTGATATATTTTGTCTATTTTGCCCCCCCTTAAATTCTTAAATATAGTTTTATATATTTTTTGCCCCCCTTAAGAAATATTTCTAGCTCCGCCTCTGGATATTTTAAAATATTTTAAAATCACATTTGAACCATTGGTAAATAAAACAAATTACATGGGTGTCATTTTCATTTATTATTAAAAAAATAAAAATCCTTCAACTTACTAATTCTATGGTGTCAATTCGACCACGTCAAAAAAAATTTCGTTTTTAAAAAAAAAAAAATAAAAAAAAAAAAATATATATATATATATATGCGGCATTCCGTTTCAATTATCCCAAAGGAAGGAATCGCGTCTCTGTGTTTATCCCAAATGGCAAATTTCCTTTCCCTTTTCTTCCTTCTCCTTAGCCTTTCCGCCATAGCCACCAAAGCTCAAGTTCCTGCAAATGAAACATTCAAGTACATCAACACAGGCGAGTTTGGAGATCGAATCATCGAATACGATGCCAGTTACCGTTGGATCGAAACCCCAGATATTAACAACGAATTCCAGGATCGTGATTTCTTCTCATACCCCTTTCGCCCCTGTTTCTACAATACCACTCCCAATTCCTTCATTTTAGCCATTAGAGCTGGAGTTCAACGCGACGAGAGCCTCATGAGATGGGTTTGGGACGCCAATCGCAACGACCCAGTTCGTGAAAACGCCACCCTCACCTTCGGCCCTGACGGTAACTTAGTCCTCGCCGACATCGATGGCCGTATCGTCTGGCAAACCAACACTAGAAATAAAGGAGTCGTCGATCTCAGAATGCTCGACAATGGAAATTTAGTACTCCGTGATAAGAACGGGAAGTTCATCTGGCAGAGCTTTGATTTTCCGACCGACACTCTTCTGGTCGGACAGTCTCTTAAAATCAACGGTCGGAATAAACTCGTCAGCCGTAAATCCGACATGGACGGCTCCGATGGACCGTACAGTATGATTCTCGACCGTACGGGACTCACAATGTACTTAAACCACTCCGGTCAGCTTCTGACATACGGTGGCTGGCCGGGGACGGGAGGAACCATCGCAACGTTCGACGCTCAACCTGAGAACTCCGAAGAGCCGTCCGCGTACGAGCTCGTACTAACGATAAGCGTTGAGGAACAGAGACGACGACTGTTACAAGTCCGACCGATCGGAAGCGGATCAGGAAGAATGAATCTGAACAAGCTGAATTACAACGCGACGATCTCGTTCCTCCGCCTGGGGTCCGACGGCAATCTGAAAGCCTACACTTACTTTGATAAAGTAAGTTACTTGAGATGGGAAGAAAGCTTCTCATTCTTCTCGCCGTATTTCGTTAGGGAATGCGGTTTGCCGACGAAATGTGGATCGTATGGATACTGTACTAAGGCGATGTGCGTGGCGTGCCCGACCCCGAAAGGGCTATTGGGGTGGAGCGAAAGCTGTTCGCCTCCGAAAGTTCCAGCCTGCGGCACAAAAGGGAATTTTAGTTATTATAAGATAGTTGGGGTTGAGCATTTTATGAATCCGTATCAAGATGAGAAAGAAGGTCGGGTCAAGTTTGAAAATTGCAAAGGGAAATGTGATAGAGATTGTAAGTGTTTAGGGTTTATTTACAAGGAACATAGCTCCAAGTGTTTGAGGATTCCATTGCTTGGAACTTTGATCAAGGATAATTCTAGCTCTATTGGTTATATTAAGTATTCGATTTAGGAAAGGGGATGGATGATGTAATATGATATGATATGCTAATATATGTAATGTATGGATTTATAATAAAGGTTTAAATTAGTTGGTTTGATTTTATGGTCATTGTTTATGTGATATGAGAAGTTTCTAATTTGTCTCTCAAATATTTTAATTTTATTTTTGTTTGGATTTCATTTACATGACAACACAAAACCACTTTTCAAGCACTTACTCTATTCTCAAGCCATTAATAACAACGTTGACGGGTTACCCAAACTAATAAATGTCATTTATGTATGGGAAAGCTTTTTATATAGAAAAAAACTTAGTACTCATATTAGTTCATCCTCATCTTTTATGTGTAATTATTTTTATTGGATAAAATATATTAGCGGGACTCATATATTTATTAAACAAAATTATATATTTATTACTACTAAATACTAATATGTTTTATCTGATAAAAAAATGACACATAAAAAGATGAAGATAAATTCATACTCACCCTTGTTTTTTAAAGTAGTGACATCATTCCTCTATGACTTTTTTTTCTCCACTGATTAATTCAACCTGTTACATTTAGTTTTATTTATTCTTATTAGTTTATGATTTTTAGTTTAATTAGTTCAACAATCATTACTTTGCGATTTCTAAATAAAATTGAGTTAGTCATACATTATTATTTAGGTAGACTTAATTCTTTTTCTCATATGACGATAACCCTTTGTTCTTATCACTATATTAAAACAACCCTAAACCCTAAATATCCACTTGCGGGTATTTGATAATTTCATCAACAAAGAGAAACGAGAATGAAAATTGTTGTTTGTTGCTCACCCGCATTTTTCATGGAGGACGCTGAAATTTCCCTACAAAGAAAGTTGCTAACAACAAATTCAATTCTCCATTAATTTTTTTGTTGTTTTCCCCATTACTTTCGTTTGATAATGTTAAACTAAGGATTTAATTGGTTTAACAATATAAATATGTTATTGTAACCATGTTTTTTAATAATTTTCTGGATTTTATTTGTTTAAAAAATATAAACATGTTAAACTAACCAAAATTTTCGTTTTTACAAAGAAAGTTGCTGACAACAGTTTTAGTTCTCCATTAATTTTTTATGTTGTTTTCTCTATTACTTTCATTTGATAATATTAAACTAAAGACTTCATTGGTTTAACAAATATAAACATGTTATTGTAACCATGTTTTTTAATCACTTTCTGGATTTTATTTGTTTAACAAATATAAACATGTTGAACTAACCAAAATTTTTATTTTTAATTTACTATTTTATGGATTTTTTTTTAATTTATCAATAGTAAATTTATTAAACTAACCATGTTTTTTTACATATCTTTATTTCTAGTTCTTATTGGTTTAATAATATTAAACTATGTATTTTTATTGGTATTTAACAAAAATAAACATGTGTAAACTAACAGTGGTTTTATTTAGATTAAAATCACCAAATGTTTGGTTTGTTTATACATTTTTTGTTCTCTGATTTTTAACAAATAAAAACCTGTGATTCTAACCATGTTTTTGTTTCTAGATTTTATTGATTTAAGAAATATAACTCTATTTAACTGACCATTGTTTTTTCATATTTTAAATTTTGTAGTTTGAAGAAGCATCAATGGTGGTTTTATGGCACTTGGAGAAATATTGAAGATGAAATGAATTTGAAAGAAGCTTTATTTTAGTTATTAGATAGATTATAATTAGATTTCACTTTTATTTAATTTTTTTAGTTTTTAATTTATCTTAAATCGTGCACAATTTAAGGGATTTAATAAATTCCTTAAATATTGCATGATTTAAGGAAAATTAAATTCAGAGTAGTCTTTTCATATTTTTCGGTGTTGGTATTTAATCATATCCGTAATAAAAGTGGTACCACCAATATTTTTGTAATTAACCTCCTCTTTTTGATTATTAATAAAAATAGCTCAAATATAAATGAGGCTTTTGTCAAAATAATACTTTATAGAAAACAATTTCAAATTTTATATCCTGCAAATAATTAAATTAATTATATCCATTTCTTTATGACATTGAAATTTCTTCAATAATATTGACATTTGAATGAATAATATTATAATATAATGTTCCATTATACCTCCATGTTGTGATGTGAAGACAAAATTATGACCATGGCCCATGAAGTTTTAAAGCCCACCAATTTGTTTGTCAAAATTGACTTGGCCCACGTGATTTCAATTTGATGAGAATTGAATTTGGCTTGCTCCGTGAAGCGTGATAAAAATATAGGGCAGCAGCTTTTCTTTTAGTCGATGCCTTTTTATGTTGGTGAGGAGGCGTCAGTGAGAGTGTGCCAAGCCGAGAGAGAAGAAAAAGGAAGCGACAATTCTTTTTCTTGTTTTCGTTCATGTTGAGCGATTGAGGGTTGGTGAGAGTTTGAGAGAAATATTGTAAAAGAAAGGGTTTTCTTTCTTGAGGGCTTTCAAGCGGTTAATACACGGGTTAGTGTATTGAATATTTCTCCATTGTAACTCTGATTCATCATAGTGAATTCCGCAGCGGTAGCAACTGGACGTAGCCAATTTGGGTGAACCAGTATAAATTCTCGTGTCTCTCTGATTGTGTTATATTCTTTAATTTCTCGTTTATCTATTTTTATTCCTAGCGGTGAATGTGGGAAGGTGATTTTTCCCAACAACTGGTATCAGAGCTTTAGATTATAATTATCCGCAGATTCAAGTTAGGAGTGAAAAGTATGTCAAACTTTATGAGTCCGGTGAAGTTTGATGTGGAGAAATTTGATGGGATGATCAATTTTGGCTTGTGGCAAGTGCAAGTCAAGGATGTATTGATACAATCTGGGTTACACGAGGCTTTGAAAGGAAGACCGAGTGGTGGTGCTCTCAATCAGTCAAGCGGTGATGGTGATTCAACGAAATCAGATGGCAGTGGTTCTAGTGGAAGTGTTAAGAAGTCTAGTTCGAATGATGAAGATTGGGAGGAGATGGATTTGAGGGCGGCGAGCGCGATAAGACTATGTTTGGCTAAAAATGTTCTTGCAAATGTGCATGGAATTTTGACAGCTAAAGAACTTTGGGAGAAGCTTGAAGCTTTGTATCAAGCTAAGGGTATCTCAAATCGGTTGTACTTGAAGGAGCGGTTTCACACACTGCGAATGGATGAAGGTACAAAAATCTCAGATCACTTGAGTGTTCTCAATAGTATCGTTTTAGAACTGGAAGCAATTGAAGTAGATGTAGATGAAGAGGATAAGACTCTTAGGCTTATCTTGTCTCTTCCAAAATCTTATAAGCACATGAAGACGGTTCTAATGTATGGAAAGGATTCTTTAGATTTTGCAGAAACTACAAGTAAACTCTTATCAGAGGAGAGGAGGTTGAAGAGTGAAGGGCGTGATTCACATAACAACTCTATGTTGGTAGTTAACAATGGGAAGAAGAAGAATTTCATACAAAAGAAAGGCTGTTGGGAATGTGGATTATCTAGTCACCTGAAAAGAGATTGTCCAAACAGAGCAGGTTCGGCAAAGGGTTTTGGGTTGGAAGCTAACATTGTCTCTCTTGTTAAGAGAGACGACGACTTTGTTTGAAGAAGGAGGAAATTCATCCTCATGGTATGACCGCTTTATTATGATAGAGGATGTGTTGTTAGCGGATGCACACGAGCATTGACTTGACTGTTATGCAAGGCGTGTGGTGGAATGGTGTCGATGGCTAAAGAACTTTCGGGGAAGTCAAGTAGGTGGAAGTTGCACCATAATTTTAGCAAAGTTTATCGACATGTGTCGAAAAAGGGGAAATCTTGAAAGATGATATTTCAAGTGGTCTACTTATATGGTGGAGTGGGATAGCTCTCTAGTTTGAGAACTATGATTGTCGATGAAGACAATGATTGTAGCAGATGCTATGGTTTATTCTATCTTACCAAGGTGGAATTGAATGAGTCGCTACCCCTGCAGTAAAGACATGGTGCTTTGATGTTGTCTTCAAGGTGGAATTTGTTGTGATGTGAAGACAAAATTATGACCATGGCCCATGAAGTTTTAAAGCCCACCAATTTGTTTGTCAAAATTGACTTGGCCCACGTGATTTCAATTTGATGAGAATTGAATTTGGCTTACTCCGTGAAGCGTGATAAAAATATAGGGCAACAACTTTTCTTTTAGTTGATGCCTTTTTATGTTGGTGAGGAGGCGTCAGTGAGAGTGTGCCAAGCCGAGAGAGAAGAAAAAGGAAGCGACAATTCTTTTTCTTGTTTTCGTTCATGTTGAGCGATTGAGGGTTGGTGAGAGTTTGAGAGAAATATTGTAAAATAAAGGGTTTTCTTTCGTGAGGGCTTTCGAGCGGTTAATACACGGGTTAGTGTATTGAATATTTCTCCATTGTAACTCTGATTCATCATAGTGAATTCCGCAGCGGTAGCAACTGGACGAAGCCAATTTGGGTGAACCAATATAAATTCTTGCGTCTCTCTGATTGTGTTTTATTCTTTAATTTCTCGTTTATCTATTTTTATTCCTAGCGGTGAATGTGGGAAGGTGATTTTTCTCAACACTCCATTCGTTCAAATTAAAAACACCACCAAATTTTCAGGGAAAAAAAACCAATAAACCAACCAAGCCTCCCCTTTTGAAATTATATTGACCTTTTGTACATGTTACTTCACTTTTCTCTTATCTTCTTTCTTTTATCTCACTTTTCCTGCATCTTTTAAGATAATCTTCACTTTTCTTCTCTATTTTTTTCAATCTTCCAAAATTCAAAGAGAAACAATTTTATTTAATTTATTATTGAATTAAGAATGAGATATAAAAATATATGGAATTGCTGGATGAATTTAAATAGAATCACTTCTTTTTCAAAACACTAAAAACCCACGAGCTCATACCTTTTATCTTTCACTTATTATTTTTTATTAAAAAAAATCAGAAATTTGGTCTGAGATTATGAGTTTTGGTCCGAAATTGTTATGAGTTTTGGTTCAAGATTTGAAAATCGATTCGAGTTTGAAAAAAAGTATTTGCTGGGAGATTGTTCTAAGCTTGGACCGAAATGGGTCGAATCTTATACTGATATGCTCGATCCGAAATTGGAGACAAAAATTCCCAAATTATGTCCCCAATTTCAGACCGATCATCTAGTCTGAAATTTGTCTAAGCTTGGACTGAGATGATCAATCCTAAATTAGAGACAAAAACATTGTCTCCAATTTTGAACCGATCATATCAGAATGAGTCAATTCACGCGTTGATTCGCATCGTCGCTTCTTCCAACAAAATCAATATCATTTCTCTTCTTCTATCGAACACTAAGATATCTTCTTTGTCCGACGCCTTCATTTCTCTTATTCGTGAGAGCGTACGGTTTTGGATATGGAGGTTCGGTCGTATAAAAGAAAGGAAGAAAAGTGAGTTGGTGTTTCAATGTTTCAAATGTAGAAGGTGAGAGAAAAATGATATTTTAGTCTTTTCAAAGTATAATAATGTTATCATAAGGTAAAAAAATTTAAAAAGTGGGTGGATAGCCCATAGTTTACATTTTTAAAGGTCAAGACTTACCCTTTTGCAATTGTAAATTACAATTAAAAAAAGGCACGTGTCACGTCAATAAGAAACCATCTCATTAATTCGGGACTACTAACCAATCTCTCCATTAGAATACAATGATTTTTAAATTTGATTGGTTATATGATTATTTATTGCATTTCTCTCTTCAACGGAATATATGTTAAAAAAATGACATTTATTGAAAATGACCAACACCGCAAGTTAAAGAATTAATTACTCATTTACATTACACGTGCTCCCTCTGGCCCCACGGGGGATACGCCCTTGAATATCCTTCGACTCGCCACTTATATATTTATAATTAAGGTAAAATATAAATAAGACCCCTTTGATTGATTTTTGTTAAATATAAGAAGAACACGTCTCGTGGCTTGAAAATAATAAATCATACATCGTAGTTCTAAATTATTCTAAGGAGACCCCTTTCCTTTAACGTAATTAATTTTCTTTTAACCATAACTTTTTCGTTTGAATATGGAGCCAAAAGATATAAAAGTTAAGAGAGGAGGAAAAAAAAGGATTCTTAATGTGGATGGGTCTCATTTATATAATTTTGAAAGGTGTAATTTTTCATTTTTAACGAGTTGTTCATATATTTGACCAAAATCATAATATTTTTATTTGCAATTACCTTTTTGAAAAGAAAAATACTTTACCTTACTTTTATATACATTTTATTTCTATTAGATTATAAAAGTGAGTAGAACCCGGACTTGGTTGTGGAATTGGACTGCCTATCATCAGACTCCTCAATAATGAAACTATTGACCTCAATGAATTAGGATAGATTATTAATGAGATTAGGGTTTTGACAAGAAATGCAAGAATCTCTGGTTTTGAAACATACTTAGCGCAGTGGTAATCAACCTGCGCATCTTCTGGCAAAAAATTACTAGGTAAAGGATACATTTATATATTCCAGCTAGAGCTAGATTAAAACTACTAGGTGAAGGGATACATTTATAGAGGACTCTGACCATGGAGAAAAAAAGTAAAGAGAAAGGACTGTCATAAAAACGTATGATTAGAAGAAAGGCTAACAAAGGACATATATAGAATTAGGGTGCATTTGATTCACAAATTTGGTTGTGATTATTATGTGTATTAAAACCGTGAGTTTGTTAAGTATGAGTTAATGTTTAAAAATGTGTTGAAATTGTGAAAATGAATGAGTTTGTTAAATATAGATTTTTTGAAAATACCTCAAATACATATGAGAAATGTGTAAATATAACATTTCTAAAAGTATTAACAAATATAACATTTTATTTAAAAACCGTCATTTATGTGAATCACTAAAACCAGTAATTACGTATAAGGTGATCAATGATTGCATTATGAAATACCAACTAATACTATAAATTAGTGATTACGTATTGATCATATGTGTAAAACTAGTGATATTTTTGGATATTACATATTCGAATTTGAATTTTCTTACTATATTTACAAATAATATTTTGAACTACTATTTTTATAAATATTTGACTTGGATTCTTCATGCTAAGTCTCTATAGGTAAAATTAATGGGCAAAGAAATGCATTTAATAGAGGAATATGACCCATGGAGAGAAAAGTAAAGAAAAAAAAAGACTGTCATGGCAACGTACAAATAGACTTCAAAACAATTCAGAGGACTATTCAACGGTATAATCAGCAAAGGGATCCATCATACCCCGTGATGGAATTAATGCTTTTTTTCTTATCCAAAGTTTCAAATTTTATATTTTAGTCAATTTTTTTATATTTTTTTTATAAGAATGATAAAAACAGATAAATTCAAGCCTTTTTTTACAAAATGACATATCCTCCATAACCCAAACATAACAATCAATCATCTCTCTCTTGATAAAGGCAAAAAGAGGAATATTTAAAGAGTTGTTATTAGGGATATTTATGTATTATCACACCTTAGTTAATTTGTTTGTTACTTGACATTATGTATACACACTTACCATATTAAATATGTTAAGTCACCATCCAAAAGCTTAAGTTAATAGGTTAAAATGGTGATTTAACATATTTAATATGATATTGAGATATATGATTGAATTTATCCTTACTCATTATTTTAAATTTTTGGGTCTAGTGGTGATTTAATATATTTAATTGTTATTTTAGGAGAAACGTTCACTCTAATAATTGGATTAATGTCAATAATATTTCTCTCTAATTAAAAATATAGATCTTAGTTATAAATAAGTGGTTTTTGTCATTATTAAAAGGTGAGTTTTATTCTTAAAACAAAAAAACGATTTGGGAGACCAGGAAAAAAGAATACTTACCTTTAAATTTGTTCGAAGAGCTTATTTTATACCTTCATATATATTTTATTTCTATTAAATTATAAAATTTAATGGGGCCACATATTATCAAAAAAAAAATGATTTTGCACATACACGTAAGAGTTTTGACAATATCTCATTTTCATTATAACTATAAGATAATATCAATAAAATATACATTATTTATTAAATAAAATATAAATAAAACATTAGAAATAGAGGATTCCTTATAATATTTAAATCAAAGTTTTCCATTTCCAATTTCCCACCACAGAAATGCATTCATAAAAGAAAAACATTAGCAAAACAACACAAACAAGAGATTGAAAATTACATCTAAACATAACAAAACAAAAAAACATAAGCAATGATAATTTACCTCATTATCATATCATATTCTTCCTTCTCCTTTCCTAAATTGAATACTTAATATAACCAATAGAGCTCGAATTATCCTTAATCAAAGTTCCAAGCAATGGAATCCTCAAACACTTGGAGCTATGTTCCTTGTAAATAAACCCTAAACACTTGCAATCTCTATCACATTTCCTTTTGCAATTTTCAAACTTGACCCGACCACCTTTCTCATCTTGATACGGATTCATAAAATGCTCAACCCCAACTATCTTATAATAACTAAAATTCCCTTTTGTGCTGCAGGCTGGAACTTTCGGAGGCGAACAGCTTTCGCTCCACCCCAATAGCCCTTTCGGGGTCGGACACGTCACGCACATCGCCTTAGTACAGTATCCATATGATCCACATTTCGTCGGCAAACCGCGTTCCCTAACGAAATACGGCGAGAAGAATGAGAAGCTTTCTTCCCATCTCAAGTAACTTACTTTATCAAAGTAAGTGTAGGCTTTCAGATTGCCATCGGACCCGAGGCGGAGGAACGAGATCGTAGCGTTGTAATTCAGCTTGTTCAGATTCATTCTTCCTGATCCGCTCCCGATCGGACGGACTTGTAAGAACCGCCGTCTCTGTTCTTCATGGCTTATCGTTAGTACGAGCTCGTAAGCGGTTGGGTCTTCTGAGTTCTGCGGCTGAGCGTCGAACGTTGCGTTGGTTCCTCCAGTCCCTGGCCAGCCACCGTATGTCAGAAGCTGACCGGAATGGTTTAAGTACATTGTGAGTCCCGTATGGTCGAGAATCATCTTCGACGGTCCATCGGAGCCGTCCATGTCCGGTTCACGGTGACGAGTTTATTCGGTATTAAATATGTTAAATCACCAATTGAACCAAAAGCTTAAGCCAATGGTTCAAGGTAAATTTAATCATATATCTCAACACTCCCTCACATGTGGGCTGGATATTTGCACAAGACCCAAACATGTGAATATTTAAATGGGAGGAAATTATTAGAAGCAAATGACACAACGGAGAATCGAACTTGGGACCTCCTTGCTCTCGATACCATATTAAATATGTTAAATCACCAATTGAACCAAAAGCTTAAGCCAATGGTTCAAGGTAAATTTAATCATATATCTCAACATTCCGACCGTTGATTTTAAGAGACTCTCCGACCAGAAGAGTGTCGGTCGGAAAATCAAAGCTCTGCCAGATGAACTTCCCGTTCTAATCACGGAGTACTAAATTACCATTATCGAGCATTCTGAGATCGACGACTCCTTTATTTCGAGTGTTGGTTTGCCAGACGATACGGCCATCGACGTCGGCGAGGACTAAGTTACCGTCAACGCCGAAGGTGAGGGTGGCGTTTTCACGAACTGGGTCGTTGCGATTGGCGTCCCAAACCCATCTCATGAGGCTCTCATCGCGTTGAACTCCAGCTCTAATGGCTAAAATGAAGGAATTGGGAGTGGTATTGTAGAAACAGGGGCGAAAGGGGTATGAAAAGAAATCACGGTCCTGGAATTCGTTGTTAATATCTGGGGTTTCGATCGCCAAACTCGCGTGTGTTGATGTACTTGAATGTTTCATTTGCAGGAACTTGAGCTTCGGTGGCTATGGCGGTAAGGCTAAGGAGAAGGAAGAAAAAGGAAAGGAAATTTGCCATTTGGTATAAAGATAAACACAGAGACCCGTTTCCTTCCTTTGGGATAATTTAATTGGAAGGCAACACACACATAGTTACGATGATGTAATTTTTCATTTTCAAATTAGAGGAAGTGTTCAAGCGTTTAACCAACACTAATTTTTATCACGTGTGATGTTCGTGTATGATTCTTAATTTAATTATTTCATAAAAATATATATATATATATTAGTGAATTTTATGAAATATCATCAACTAAATTAATATTAAAAATAGCGTACATTTTGAATTTAGGATAATTTTCTAATCATCTTTGTTTTTATTTTAGGTGTATATGATCATGACTTGTACTAAAGAAATCTTAAATTTAATATAATTAATTAATAGAATATCTTGTTTTTTTATGTATATTTCATTTATATATAAAAAAAATTAATAATGAGTAAATATTTTTTTGGAACACAATTTTTTTATAAAAACAAATTGAATGATAACTAAAAATAGCCAAGTGCAGGACAATAAAAAAAAAACAGAGCAATGTGAAGATTGAAGAGTCATATGCTTTTAAGTTCACGTAATTAAAAAAATGTTACAATTACCAAAAAAAAAAAATTGATATAATAAAATAGAAACTAGCGTGAGAGTGAGACGTTCCTCAACGAACAATTTTATTTTATCAAATTGTAATATGTTTATATGATACTCTAATTTTCTAACAATTAATACTAAATAGACAAATCAAAGATTATCAATTTAATTTTTTTTTTTTATATTGTATGATGTTTTTAGTTTATCATATCAAATAAGAGATGATAAAAAATTTCTATTTATTAAAGTACGAAATAAAAGAGTTATTTATTGTAATTTAATATAAAAGTATCCATTAAATAATCATCTAATCAATTACATTACATCATCTTAATAAGAACTTCAAGCAAGAATTGAAACAAATGCCCTCTTTAATTCAACGAAGTAGATAGACAAACTAAGGATAAAAATACAGTAAAAAATTTCAAGTGCACGCAAATGACAATAAAAGAAAGGCCTAAATGAAGGTGAAAGTGCTCTCTGCCTTTGATCATGGACCATATTTCTTTGATCGAGACAAAGAAGGAAGTTTTGAAATTGGCTCACTACCTTGTCCTGCTCAAGGTAATTCCGCTCAACTATGGCTTCAGATCAATGATGTTGTAATTTCCTGGATTCTGAATTCTACAACCAAGGATATCTTTGCTAGCTTATTATATACTAACTGCGCAAGAAATTTAGGAAAATCTTATAGATCATTTTCAACAGGATAATGGTCTTCATATCTTTCAGCTTCACCGCGAATTAATGAATATGCTAAGGGAGATTTATCTGTTAGTAGCTATTTTACGAAGCTCAAAACAATCTGACAAGAAATGATGGAGTATCGTCTTAAAGTGATATATAGTTGTCGAAATCATCGAGTTTTAAAAGAAAGCTAGTTTGACATTGTGAATTTATATATTATGCTGGAGTATCGTCCTAAATTAATATGGTGGCTACTAATATATTTATTTCAAAATTTGAGGGGATTGGGGGCACGTGCCCCCGGTCCCAAGGTCGCTCCTGTTGAGATATACGATTAAATTTACCTTAAACCATTGGCTTAAGCTTTTGGTTCAATTGGTGATTTAACATATTCAATATGATATCAAAGCAGGAGGTCCTGGGATCAAACCTCCATTATGTCATTTGCTCTAATTTCCCCCCATTTAAATATTCCACATGTTTGGGTCTTGTGCAAATATCCAAGCCCACATGTGAGGGGGAGTGTTGAGATATATGATTAAATTTACCTTGAACCATTGGCTTAAGCTTTTGGTTCAATTGGTGATTTAACATATTCAATAGCTCTCGCTCTAGATATAATCTATAAATTTTTACATCATAACCCTAATCGGTGGACATATTTACAAAAATATTTGAGTGTACCACTTAATTACAGATTTGGATTTTTAAGGCCATGTACGGTGGTTTCTTATTTTTTTTTTGTCATATTTACTCTTTGCTAACAAATAGTGGGATTGACAGTTATTTACATATCCTAACTTCTTTTTTTTATTCATTTGTTTTGAAAATTTTAAACTATTTTTATTAAATATTTTGGATTTGCTGAGTTTCATTTTTATTTGAAATTTTTAACAAATCGTGGGATTGACAGTTACAATTGTTTCTAAACCAAATCTTTGATAGTTATTCTTTTATATGTAAAAAACAATTTTTTTTTCATCTTTCTTTAGGATCGTGACTCAATTGGAGATCATAAATTAAATCTTTTTATATTTTGTTTCAATTTCTTCCTAGAATAATTCTTCACATTTGTGACTCAATGAAAGGACATAATTTTTTTTTCCATTTTCTTCATTACGTTTGTTTTCTCAATTGGAGGACGTATTTCATTTTTTTTTCGTTTCTTCCTAGATTCGAAATAATTCTTCATTACGTTTGTTTGCCCTTCAGGAAGACCACGTATGGAACGTCATTTATCTTGTCATTGAAACATTGTTATCTCAACCAAAGAAATGTTCTTGTTGCAGTGAGAAAAGTCATAACCGTAAAGCTTCTCGGAATCTTATATGAATGAGAATTGATTCGTCATCTTAGATTATTGTATTCATTCTGATCGTGGGGTTTTATGTTGGCGTTTTGATGATTTTGTCAGTTTTATTTGATTTATTTGACATTATGTGTTGGGTTGTTGTTGTTTTTCCTCAATTTTTGTGATCTTTTACACTTATATATTCTGGATTTATTTGTTTAGTTTACTAATGATAAACTCCAGATTTTTTATTTACTTATCTATTGATGTATTATGGATTCAATTTTAACAAAATTATTTCATTCTTCAGTTTAGCAAAATTAAATTACATTTATAATTTAACAATAATAAATTAATCAATTCTTAAATATTTTTTTATTATTCTTTTCTGTTCATTTGTTCGATTTAATTTAGTTCAACAAAAAAAATTTACTTTTTGTAGTTTAACAAAATTAAATTGTAATGATAAATTAAGAAATTTAAATTCGTAAGTTACAACACATTTAGGTTTAAAAAAAATAAATTAATTATTAAGTCTAACAAAATTAAATTATATTCATAATTTAACAAAATTAAATTACATATACATAAACATTTTTTTTCAGTTAGTCATTTCTGCTCAGTTGTTCCATTAAGTTAGTTCAACAAAAATAAATCACTTTTGTATGTAAGTCTAAGTTAGTTTCATTTTCATTTTCCATCTTTATTTATATTGATACTAATAGTTTCAGATTATTAGTATTAGTTACATAGAAACATGATTCAATTCTGTTCACTGAAGCCTAATTTAAAATCTACACATCTGTCTTTAGCCAAAAAATTAGCATCAACATTCTCGGCATAATAGTATTTGTGTACATATAAACACACAACAATTGGGTTCACTGTAGCTTAATCAAAATCAAAATATCGGTTTTTATCCAAAAACTAAACAAAAAAACTTTTCTAAATTCTACGTGACATTGTCTTTTTGATTTTCTTAAGTTAACAAATAGAAGGTCGGCATGCTATCAATCATCTCTACATAAAGGACCTCTAAGTCTTTTTACTTGAACCGAGAGCTTCTGTGTATGGTTCCGTTACATTTTTTCATTGTTGTCACAGCTGTAATGACCTTGCTCTTTTTGTTATTTCCTGTTAGTTCAATACATTACTGCTTTTAACATAATTAAAATATATAATCTATTTAATAATAATAAATACCAAATCAAGAACACATAAAATCTATGGCAACATATTATAGTTTCTGGTATTTAATAAAGTTAAACGATATACTACGCATAACATTGTTGAACAAAATTAAATGTAAATATATGGAAATATATATATATATATAGTTTCTCGTATTTAATAAAGTTAAACAAGTATTTATATTTAATTTAAATCAATAGACGATTTTTGTCTTCCCTATTTCTTACTATCTTCTTCTTCTCTGTCCTCTTTTTCCTCTATTTTTTACTTCTGAATGCTCATGTGTTTCTTCATCACTTGCATATTTGTAATGTTCATCATTTTCATAACAACCTGAATATAGATGTTTATTCAGATTCTTTATGCTAATAACATTCTCAGATGAAATATATCAACTCGTTCCAAAAATAAAATACCTCTTCCTTTATAACATCTACACTTTCTTCAACCATATTATCGGTTTCTTTGCCATCATTTTGATTTTTCGTTTTCTTCATTTGCATTTCGTGCTTTTCTTCACCTGTTTTTTTCTTGCATTTAGAATTTCTTTTCGTTCTTCCATATTTTGGAGAGATCTTTTTTTGAATCAATTGTGTTTTGATTTCTCTTAAACTGTTTGGAGGAAGGAAATCATATCTTTTTTTTTTATTTTCTCTAGAGAATCTAATTTCTTGAAAGAATGAAAATGAAAATCGAGATCTTTTTCCCTAAATCCCAAATCCCAGATTTTCTGTTTTTTGTTTTATGATAATTTTCCAACTTTTTTTTAAATATTTACAATTAATGCAAATCTAATTTAGGTAGTTACAAGAAAAATCGGTTATTGACATGTCCATCACGTGAAGGGGTAGATTTGTATTTTATCATTGACTAGAGGTGGCGTGCGTCCATGATTGTAATTAATTGGTGTCCTCCGTTTTTTTTAATTAAGTACTTAAATATGACTAATCATGTTAATAGCCCTATAATCTATCCCTGTGGAATAATATGAATTACAATATAACAATCACATATCAAATAAATTATTTTCAGTTATGAGTTGAAGTAGACATGAGATTTCTTTTGATTTGTTTCAAACACAATTGTACTTTGGTGGTTGTGTGGAGTAATATCCTCTAGCTACCCTTTATGCATTTATATAGCTCCTGACTTTTCAAATATCTCAGATAAGTAATATAATAAAATAACAATTAAATAGAAAATTGATCATTAAAATATCGAGTTTGAAAAATCCGAGACCAAAAAGGTAGGTAACTCAAAATTTGGGGATAAAAAATATATATCTTTCCATAAATTAAAAATATAACAATAGAAATATACCATATAAAGAAGTACAGGTGTATTATTATCATATGACAAAATTAGGCTTTATTAATATCTAATTTAAGGTTTATGACCTATTTTAAACTACATACTCAGGACAGTTTTTTTAATTATGATTTATAACCTTTTTAAAGTTACTAGTGTTTTACCACGTGCATCGCACGTGATATTTTTTCTAACAATAGAAATATTTAAAAGATAGAAATATTTTTTATTTGATTTTTCTATGGTTTATAAATCTTTTTCGAAATGATTTTATTAACATATTATTATGTTCTATTTAATATTTAAATTATCGTATAGTTTACTAATTTACATAATTATATGCCTTTTATATAAAACAATTTTTTTAAGATCTTTATTTTTAAAATTTATACTACCAAATAAAAAATAAATTGTTTGTTCTATATACATATGTTAGTTAATTTTTGCATTTATGGATTATTTATTTCTAATTTTAATTAAAATTTAAGAAATTATATATTTTTTTCTCTTTGATTTTTAAACTTTTAAATATTTTTAATTAAAAAAATTTAAATTTATTTAAATATTATAAAATATTATACCATTACTAATTCAATAAATTATATTTTGTTGTAGTTGTTTTTTTTTTAACCTTAACTGTTTTTTTAAACAGTTTAAGTTTTTTTTTAATATTTTTTAAAATTAAAGAACCGTCACCTTTATTAAATCATTTAATATTTGAATACTTAAATATAATTTATTTTTCATAAATTGGTGATAAATCTAAACAATAAATTCATTTTAATATCACATTCATTTTCATATGTTGTACTTGTTTTTTCAATTATTTTATAATTTGATGTTGTGAAAACAATAAAAAAAAAAACCAAGGAATTTATTTAATAAAATTGACAATTTCTTATTCAATGAAGAGAAATATTTTATTTATAAAAAAAAGAGAAATATTTTATTAAAAATATAAATAGTCATTTAATAGATAGTGGAGTATAAATAATAATGGCATTTTTAGTAATTTCAAGGTTTTAAAAGGGTATATATAATGACATGTTAGTAATTTTAAGACTTTAAAAGGGGTATAGTAGTCCAAAAAAGTTTCTTAAACATCACCACTTTTATATATTAAGGATGTTTTAATTTCTTAACTTTGTATAATTTTATGTTTCAATTGTTTCCTAGCTTAGTGATAAAAAAAAAACATTAATTAAGGTATGATTTTAACCCAAATCTTAAGATCGCCTAACACACAAAAATAAAATAAAACCAACAGTCAAATGTCTTTTATTTTATTGATTTCCCCCTTTTCGTTTTGATTGAATGGGTTCGATTATGATCACCACGTTTTCTTTTGATTCTCATATACATGTCACATTTTACTATATAACCACAAATCACTTACTTGTCTACTTAATATTACATATATATTTGTGTTGTATAAGTTTTGTGTTAAAAAAATAGATTGAAATATAACGAGAGAGACTGTATATCAAAGGATTATGTAAATTATTTGGACTAAAAAGAAATTTTTTTAAAATTTAGGCAGCAAAATGAAAAGTGTCAAAATTCCAAGATCTGAATAGTTTAAATCACAAGGTATATTTCAAAAATGATATTTTTGAGTTGTAAATTTTAATAATAGTAAAAGTTTTCAGATTTTTTTAGAAATAGTAGTTCTATGATATAATGATAAAACTTTCATTTTAATTAAAATTTTAAAATCATAAAAACTAACAAAACTTAGAAAATTTATTGAATTTTAATTTAAAACATCTCAAATAGAAACATAAAAAAACAATAATAATATAGATCATTCACCAATATAAGAGAAAAATTTAATGGAAATGAAATTCATTAATTTATGAAAATAATTTATTAAATAAATGGAAGAAAATATGTTTTTTATTAAAAAAGAATCAAACATGTGCAATTTTTAAAAATGAAACAGAAAAAAAAATATTATAGATGATAATTTCTCTAAATTTAATTTCCCAACTAAACAAAAACCATATACAACATTAATTAGCCAACACGAACATAGCTTAAGTGGTTACACATTTTCTCCCTTCCCATTAGATCGAAGGCTCAAGTGGATTTGATCACTTTACGCTAACAATCTAGGCATGGCCCAACAAATATTAAATGTGGTTAGCACATCCTGGCTCCCCGTTCAAAGAAATTTACATAACTACACCTCATGTAGAAATATTTTTTTAATGTTGACTATTGAAAATATTTATAGATTTGACTTTCATTTATTATTTTATTAATTTTTACAATTATAACTTTCCATCACTACCCCTACAAAATTCCAATCTTATAAAAGATGTTGTAAAATTCACTTCTTTTTTTCTTTCACTTTTGTCATCCTTTGTATTAATTACCTATTAACTAATTTCATTTATTTCATTATAGTATTTGTGAGATGTCATACACATTTTTTTATGATAATTTCTTATATATAATCTGATGATCTCTTATATATTTATAAAATATATGTAATTTTTTTATCAACTTTGTATATATTAATATATTTACAGTGATGTGTTTATTTTATACATTTTACATTATATATAAATTAAAAAATATGTATCTTTCTAATCTACTTCGTTTGTATTAATATATTTACAGTGATATGTAAATAAGTATACATTATATATTATATATAAATAGAAAACTGTATCTAATCTACTTCGGATATATTTATATATACCATATAAATGAATTATATAATGCTCTAGTTTCTTAACCTATTAGTACATATATAATATAATATACCACAAATTAATATTTTATGAAACTGCACATATCTTAAAAATTTAAAATATATAAATAATATAACTAGTTCGTATATAATATTATGTACCATAAAAATTATTAATTTTACCTTTAGATATTCCAATTAAATGATTAAAATAATAGAATTTCCATATATTTATATAGTATTATACTGGTAAAAAGTAGAGCTACGGTCTATGATACTATTTGACTACATATGATTTTAAAAAAATCATGGAAATAAATGCACGATAAATCTTCTAAATTTAATTCTCCATAAATATCATCTCTCTCTAATTAAATTTATATTTAAAATATCATAAATTATATAATACAATAGAGGATATATTCGTAAAAATATCATAGTTACATCAATTATGACATCAACAAGCAGTCTACGTTTGTAAATATTTTATATTCTCAACATTAAAGAAAATATTTCAACAAAAGAACTATTTTTGTATTTGTAACGTCCCGTGTTCCCGTAAGTTTTAATCTAAATAAATATTATTTTCTTTTAATAATATTTATTGAAATCAAGAAAAGTGATGGTAATTAATATTTTAATTTCTTTTTAGGAATTTAATATTTTTACCTTTTCATTTATTGGAGATAAAGGAATAAAAAAAAAGGGAAGGGAACGTAAAAAAGAGGAGGAAGGAAAAAAAAAAGAAAGGAGGTTTTCTTCTCTTCAGAACATGAAAGGCACTGCAGAGAAAAAAGGTAGTGTTTTCTTCTTCTTTCCTTCTTCTTGATTTTTCATCTATTGGAATGTCCCGAAAGGGTTTTCCTAATCGATTTCGATTAATTTTTCTCTTAGGATTGAAGTGTGGTAGTGGATCTTTGGGAGAGAAAGTTGAAGGTTCCGGTTCGATAACGAATTGAAGGTAATTAGTTTTCTTCTCTCAAATCTGAATTTCTTTTTCGTTATCAGAATTAAAAACCCATCCAAGACAAATTCACTCCACTTTTCTTAAAAAATTCCATTCAAATTCTTCAATCCTTCAAACCCTATAAACCCTAACTTTTCTATCTCTTGAAAAACCTTTTACCTTTCATTCTTGTGTAAACCAAAAAGGTTATCGGAACCCCAAAATTCTTCCCCGTCATAACCGTCC